>CM077879.1:38180377-40752877 GCA_039720435.1 Amazona ochrocephala
TAACATAGAAAAGAAAATGGCAAGATAGCATTCAGAAGAGAAAAGAGTCTCTGTGTGGCTTGGGGACAGAGAAATCTTACCTTCCTCCTTTTGCTTATCTGAAGAAAGCACAGAAATTAAAAGAAGACAATACAGTGTCTACCATTAGAATGTTCTGTTCTCCTAGTCACTTATCACAGCATTTACAATACTCACATGAGCTACCTTAGAATCACAGAATCAACTAGGTTGGAAAAGACCTTTAAGATCATCAAGACCAACTGTTACCCCAGGACTGCCAAGACCAACACTAAACCATGTCACTGAGGGCCTTATCTACACTGTATCTGAACACTTCCACAGATGATGACTCCACCACTTCCCTGGGCAGTCTGTTTCAGTACCTGATCACCCTCTCTGTGAAGAAAGTTTTCCTAATATCCCATCCAAACCGCCCCTGGCACAGGTTGATACCATTGCCTCTTGTCCTATTGCATGTTACTTGGGAGAAGAGACTGACCTCCACCTCACTACAACCTCCTTTCAGGAGTTGTAGAGTGCTTAGGTCCCTCCTGAGCCTTCTCTTCTCCAGGCTAAATGACCCCAGTTCCCTCAGCTATTCCTCATCACACTTGTGCTCCAGACCCTTCACCAGCTTTGTTGCCCTTCTCTGGACCTGCTCCAGCACCTCAATGTCCTTCCTGTACAAAGGGGCCCAGAACTGAGCACAGTATTTGAGGTGTGCCTCACCAGCCCTAAGTACAGAGGGATGATCACTGCCCTGGCACTGCTGGCTACACTCCTGCTGAAACAGTCCAGGATGCCATTGGCCTTCTTCGCCACCTGGGAACAAGCTGGCTTATGTTCAGTGGCCATCAATCAGCATCCCCAGGCCCTTTTCCTCTGAGCAGTTTTCCAGCCATTCTTCCCCAAGCCTGTAGGGTTGCATGGGGTTGTTGTGGCCTAAGTGCAGGACCCGGCCTTTGACTTTTCCTTGTTGAACCTCATACCATTGGCCACAGCCCTTTGATCCAGCCTCTCCAGATCCCTCTGTAGAGTCTCCCTATCCTTCAGCACATCAACACTCCCAGCCAACTTGGTACCATCTGCAAATTTACTGAGGGTGCACTCAATCCCCTCATCCAGATAATCAATGAAGATGTTAAACAGTGCTGGCCCTAACACCAAGCCCTGAGGGACACTACTACTTACTGGTCACCGACTAGGTGTGACACCATTTACCACCACTACTTGGGCTCTGCCTCCAGCCAGCTTCCAATAGAGCAAGGAATACACCTATCCAGGCCATAAGCACCCAGTTTCTTCAGAAGAACACTGTGGGAAACAGCGTCAAATGCTTTATGTAAGTCCAAATAGCCAATGTGAAAAGCCTTTCTCTCATCAACCAGGCGGGTCACCTCGTAGAAGGAGATCAGGTTCGTCAAGCAGGGCCTGCCTTTCATGAACCCATGCTGACTAAATCTCAAAAAGTAGTCACCTGAATCTTCAGAAGCTAACAAATTAGAAAGAATCCACTGGTTCTATAGCCTTTCAGTGTAGTATTTCACATCCCAAATTCCTCATTCTAAATGCATATATACATATATAAATATATATGAGATTGAGAGCAGCCTTGTGGAGAAGGACTTGGGGTGTTGGTTGATGAAAAAATGAACGTGAGACGGCAGTGTGCGCCTGCAGCCCAGAAAGCCAACTGTATCCTGGGCTGCATCAAAAGGAGCATGACCAGCAGGTCGAGGGAGGTGATCCTGCCCCTCTACTCTGCTCTCCTGAGACCTCACTTGGAGTATTGTGTACAGTTCTGATGTCCTCAACAAAAAAAGGACATGGAACTGTGGGAACAAGTCCAGAGGAGGGCCATGAGGATGATCAGGGGACTGGAACACCTCCCATATGAAGATAGGCTGAGAAAGTTGTGGCTGCTCAGCCTGGAGAAGAGAAGGCTGCATGGAGACCTCCTAGCAGCCTTCCAGTATCTGAAGGAGGCCTATAAGGATGCTGGGGAGGGACTCTTCATTAGAAATTGTAGTGATAGGACAAGGGATAACAGGTTAAAACTTCAACAGGGGAAGTTCAGATTAGATATAAGGAAGAAGTTCTTTACTGTAAGGGTGGTGAGGTACTGGAATGGGTTGCCCAAGGAACTTGTGAATGCTCCATCCCTAGCAGTGTTCAAGGCCGGGCTAGACAGAGCCCTGGGTGATATGGTTTAGTGTGAGGTGTCCCTGCCCATGGGAGGGGAGCTGGAACTAGATGATCTTAAGGTCCTTTCCTACCCTAACTATTCTATGATTCTATACGGAAATATGAAATACTCTTTCCCTTATACTCTTACCTCCTATGTACGTTTACTGTCCGTATTTGTGCATGTTTTCAGTTTAGCGTTAACCAGCTATTTTTCCTACTTAGGGTTACCAGGACATAGCGTTAAGCAAACTGTAGCCTGGTTTTGTCCCATCTAGAATGGCCTAGAACAACCTAATAATTTCCCACTCTCAGGCTTTACTGACAGAACAAGGAATATACTTTTCAGCAAGACTCTTTCATCTTCATCAGAGTTGAAGTAAGGCAGGGATTACCTTTATGAATAGCTCAGGCCTACCCAAGTACTTTTTAAAAAAGTAATGCTAGTAATAAATGCAAAACTCAAAACCATTAATGAATAAAAGGTTTTGTTCCTCTGAATTTATATCAAAATATATTTCATGTCACATTTTAACCAGTTCAAAGATTTTTGTAAGTCTGGAGAGAATTAACAAGAAAAACTGTAACCATCAAGCATGGAATTTAATTATTACACTGTAAGAGAAACAGTAAATATCTAAAACTGGATTAAAATACTTTGCATTCTATACTGAATATTCATTTAGGCCTGACCAAAAAAAGCTACAAAAATATCTCTACTTTCTTCAAAACAATTTCCTAAAGACTATAATGTGACACATATTTTGATGACATATGGTCAATTTTACATAAGTAAGACAGGTTATGCTTTGCGTCAGTGCCTCAAGGAATGCAGACTACTAATATTGCTTTTGCCAAGCAATTTAAATCATAGTATAATTATACAGACAGATGATTGCAAAACCCTTCTACTTTCTTTTCAGCATTTAAATTAGAGAGAAATATAACACAAGACATTTTAGTTATAAAATGCATGAAATCTAACAGGTGAAGCTGACAAAATCTGCAAACTAAGCTTGCTGGAGACAGCCTAGAAAAATCAAGTACAGTATTTTATTTATGGTACAAGGTAGCATTAGCATAACTTTCACAAAGTAACACAGATAATTTGGAAAACAAAATGTAAGCATAAGGACATCACTTCAGCTTTGCAGCTTCTTAGTTATTTACTACACATGGGCAAATTTAACTTTCAGTTGGTACAAGCCAATAGAACTGTTTTTCCTGGAACTTATTCACCTTCTTAATTCTTTAATTTCCTTTTTCTGATGTTTCATTTACTGTCTGCGTGTCTATTCTATTTCTTCTGGTAAATATCTTCATTTTGAAAAAAATTTTTTATTAAGTCTAGCAAAAACATTTTGCCTTTTCTTTGACTTGGTTATTTCTTAGGGAAGTTTGACAGTATGACTGCTCTGGCTATCTCCCTCGATTTTGTTAGAGATCACTTTTTAATCTCTGCTGAATTTCAACTAATTTGAAAGAAAGAAATTGCAAACAGAGAAGTTCCTTGACTTTTTACATTTCTATATTTGATCTTTTGATATTTACCTTTAATTTTATTGGGTTTTTTTTTCCTAGTTCAATCTGAGCCCAGTTCCATAAATTTAAGTATATTTAATTATGAATAGTCAATAGTTATAAAAAAATTACTTATATTTGTGACTATATTCAAATATACTGATAAAACAGAAAAGATAAATCCCTGCATGGAGTTTACAGAATTATACTGAACACACAGGAATCTTAGGTTCCTTACCTAAGCTATACAAGGATTCCTGTTAAGATCATTTCACTGAACAGGTCAGTAGTTACCCATTTCTAACATTCTGTACACTTCACCAATATTAATTCAGCAAGCTTTATATCCTCATACACCCTCCACACAGCTCACGTCAAGTAATATATATTCTCAGCAGCATGTTCTAAAAATCTATATTGATAAGCTACAGTGCAACTGGATATGGTCTATATGTTCTTGAGAAGACTAAGCAGTATGGGCCACTTTTCCACCACTTTGCCTCAGGCCATGAGTCACTGCTTAAAATCTTAAGCAATGTACTTTCAGTCAGAGGCCAAGTTCTCTCCACAGCAAACTTCCCAATACTGGTCCAGAGCTTGGCACCTGCTGAGAGTGCGGCAGTTTGTTTTTTGCTGTGATGTCAGGGAAGTAGCAAGCAGTTGCAAGAAAATGGTATGCGCTTGAGTCTCTGTGCCAACATGGAATCAGCAGTACTACAACATTCTTTAATACTGATCTACCTGTAACCGCACCCAAATAATGTATCTAAATCTGTGAGAATTAAAGAGTTTTATGCTATTCTTCAAGGATAAGCATAGTATGCCTGTGTGTGTAAATGCAAACATGGAAATGAACTTCAGATACAGCCTGTGAACTAATTGCCTTAGGACTCTCACAACATGCAGAAAAGTTGATTCATGTTGTTCATCTACAGACAAATGAGTGTCTAGAACTGCAGCGGAAATGAACCCCAGCATTGTCGCCATGGAAACAAACTTGCATGAATAAAATAAACAGGAAAAATCCATGCTGAATGTGTTTCAAAAACTACTCACAACCCTTACAGGCAAGAAAAGAGAAAGAGAATCACATCAATTTAAAAAGTACGTTGTGATGCCATATGATACACTAAGATATAGAGTCACCATGTCTGCAAAAGCACATGACTGTATTATTGGACCTTGACAATAATTCAATATTGAAGAAAAAATGAAGCATTCGTCTAGTAATCATGTACCCTAGAATTGCTTCTTTTAACTCAGTGGCAATATTCATTGATTCCAACAAATCAACAGTTATGGCTCCATTTTGTAATCAATGATCATAAAGTTATAGGTCACAAAGTCACGGGCTTTATCTGAAGAACTTAAAAAGTGTATCAGAAATTATTTCTTTCACAAAACCTGACAGTATATGTACTCACACCACTATTTCTAAACAAACTTCATCAGGAATCTACATAAATAGCTGATTCTTAAGCCACTATACTTTTGCATATTAAGAGTTAACAAAAGCACTATAGATAAGTGTCGTGGTTTAAACTTATAAACCCATACAGTCGCTCTCTCACTCACTTCTCCCTCTTTCTTCCCTCCGCTCCTGCAGGGATGGGAAGGAGAATCGAAAAAATGCAACTCCCACAGGTTGAGATAAGAACAGTTTAGGAACTAATGTATCACACAAATCACTGCTGCTACCACCAATAATAATGATGACAAGGGAGATACAAGGAAAAGGAGAATACAATAGCTCACCATCAAAGATCAAGCCGGACCACCCAGTGCACCCCCACCAGTAACAATAATGACAAGGCAAATACAATGGAAGGATACAATTGCTCACCACCCAAATATCAAGCAGTGCACCCCCACCGGTGCACCCCCACCACCCTTCCGGGTCTCTGCTCTCCGTTTCTACATCCTGGACATGACGTGCTGTGGTATGGAATAACCTCTTTGGTCAGTTTGGGTCAGGTGTGCTGTCGCTGCTTCCCCCCGGCTTCCCCTCCTCCCTAGCAGAGCGTGAGACTCACAAAGTCCTTGGACAGCCTAAACATCACCAAGCAGTAACTGAAAACACTGGTGTTATCAGCGCTGTTCTCAGGCCCAAAATCAAAAACACAGTGCTACACCAGCTACCAAGGAGGAGAAAAATGACTGCTGCTGTTGAACCCAGGACAATATGTCACAAAATCTGGAAATCACTGAATCACAATAGCACAATTTTCAGATTTACAGGAAAATATAATTTGCCGCTTTCCTAATGCTACTGTTTGACATTGCCTTGGAATGCCTGACAACTGAAGCAATATATAATTAACATAAATATGAGTAGAATTTGAACACAAAAGAAATTAACATCAGAAAACATCTACTTATTTTAAAAAAGCAGATTTCTTTTTTTGCTTTCTTACATAGTCTTAATTAAGATAACTTGGATTTATCATATGTTACCAGCAGAAGCAATACAATACCTAGAGTTTAGCTTCATCAGTATTTTCCAAAACAAAGTGTGCAAGGTTTTCCACACTGCCTATAGCTAAAACCAGAAAAGAACTTTCTCAACTACTGCTTCTTTTGTGCTGTGCAGCCACCACAGAGTGTTCAGTCTGACAAGTAAGAAAGGCCACACCCAAGTTTTATCTAGTTCTTAATGGTGAGGAGATTGAGGAATCTGACAATAACAGAGGAAACACTATCAGACAATCACAGAATCATAGAATAGTTAGGGTTGGAAAGGACCTTAAGATCATTTAGTTCCAACCCCCCCTGCCATGGGCAGGGACACCTCCCACTAAACCATGCCACCCAAGGCTATGTCCAACCCAGCCTCTTCTCTGCCCAACCTGTGCCTGGGATTGCTCCGACCCATGTGTAGGACATGTATAAAGCATAAAGTTAGGGACATTCATGATAACAGAAAGTGCATGATAAACTGAGTGAAGACCAGCTTGGAAAAACTGAATGAAAACAGGTAAGTTAGGAAAAGTTATCTGAAAACTGAAAAACTAGAAACAAAAACGTTATCACAAACTCTTCGAGAAAGAGACTGCCCACGTACAGCTTGTTCTATGGATTCCTGTATTACAAGCATCCTTCCCTTGTATTTTAATACTCTGTTCTTTCCTTCAGATTGTGAACAAAACAATCAGAGGTCCTCCTTGTTACCCCAGAAGCTGTCAGTTACTACCCATGACTCATATAATATAATTTTTGATTCATTTTGAAGGGTTATAGCAACATATCAGTTTGCACTTTTTGACATAACACAAAGCTCATGAGCTCAGGCTACATCCTTCCCTCCTGTTGCTGGTTGCTCTTCCACTCAGCTGTAAATTAAGGATGGTCACCAAGACTGCGTTATCAAGTGCAACTGGTTACATCATTGTCACATGGTATTTACTAAGCATGAAAGCCTGGAATTTTGACCTTGACATACATGTGAAAGGACTGCAACAAGACCAGAATTTAAAGTAGTTTCTGAAGCATCTAAATACTTGAGCCACCATGATAAAGATATAAAGTCTGAATAACAGAAACATAAATAACAGCTGATTCATGGTCAAAACTTACATGAATGAGAAAATTATAAGAAAATTAAACTGCCTTGATAGCTTTAAAATAAATTTGGAAACGAATTACTAGCCAAACTTCTTTCAAATTCAAGTGTGTTTTCTGTATATTTTAGCAAGTATTTAAAACCAAGACAGTCATAGTAAATCTTTCAAGAGTGTATGAGTGATTTAGAAGCCTGATGACTACTTATACTTAGAAAATTAATACTTATCTTTAATTACTTGAGCATAAACCCCATAGTTTTAATATCATGAGCAAAAACATCTGAAATGTGTAAAAAAACAGCAAAGAAAGCATTTGTAACTAAATTGGGAACAATTCAGTATTAGGTACAATTTTTACATGTTCTTTGTGACTAGGAATTTTTTAACGAAGTTTGGCACTATATGTTCAAGAATGCATAGCACTGTACAATGCAAAGAAAAGATCAGAAGAATCAACATATATAAATGTCTGAAGGGAAGGTACAAAGAGAGCAGAGGCAGGCCCATTTCAGTGGTGCTCAGTACCAGGACAAGGGGCAATGGGCACAAACAGAAACACGGGAGGCTCCCTCAGAACAGGAAGCAACAATTCTGCACACTGAGGGTGACCAAGCACTGGCAAAAGCTGCCCAGAAAGGCTGTGGAATCTCCATCCTTGGAGACACAGAAAACCTACCTGGACACAGCCCTGGGCAACCAGCTCTAGGGGACATTGCTTGAGCACCAGAGTTGGACCAGACGACCTTCAGAGATTTCTTTCCAACCTCAACCATTCTGTGATTCTATGACTCAGCAAGGAAAGTATTTCTAATTAAGAAAGGCAATACCTAAATGTATTGTACACATCTATGTGACTAAAGCAAGTATTTGGCTAGAACTTGGTATTTACAAAAAAACCATAGAATAACCTAAGGAGGTGCGTTGGTTAATTACTTCACTCAGCCCAACTAACAGTACCCTAGAATACTACCAAAATATTGTGATAGATACCAAACTCCAGAAAATTAAGACCAAATATGAATAACCACTAATATATCACACAGATTAGTTCATATTAAGTATGATGGATTCATAATTCAAAAGTTTCTGGCAACAGGGTATTATCTGTCTGGGCTTTGAATTACCTTCTCATTATGATTAGTATTATTTGCTGTTTATCCTTGGAGCTACAGGATTTGTCGATTCTTTAAAATTACTTTTAAATCAGTATGTCATTAATCATCACAAAATAGTGTACTTCTGGTTGAAAAAAAAAAAAAGTCAAAAGGAATTCTTGAGTGAATTGGAATTACTACAGGCAAAAAATCTGAACTATTGACCAAATTTAAGGTTTGCTTTGCAGCAAACTTTTTTTGTTTTAATTATAATTTGTATTTGCAACAGTACAGGATTATAAAGCTGTACAGGCACATAACATGCATGCTATAATGTGGAACTATCTCAGGACCCATCTCCTTTTATATTTTCGGGGGGGGGGGGGGTGTTCTCCTAGCATTTATGATTGTCTCTTGGATGTTTCTGAATTACTATTAAGATATTTGAATGTACTAGGAAATTTTTGGGTTTATGGAACCATTAAATATACAATAATAACAACAACATTTATATTTCTATATTGGCTAGGTAACAGCTGCCTTAACATTCTGCAATATTCACCATGCAGCATCATTATGCTACCAAAGTATGGAAGACAAACATTTAATGTATCCATAATATTTTCTGCTTTATACTGCATTTACTAAAATTTTGCATAGTATGATCTCTAAACAACTTTTATGGTATTACAATTAACTCTTCTATTTCATAATTATTTCAGGTAACTAAATAATATGTGTACATGTATACTCCATATGTAGTATGGAAACATCTCAGCTACCTTTACATTTGAATGAGCAGTACAGTTTGTGTCTCAAATAAATAATCACGGTAATTGACTCTTCTGACACTACAATTCATGCCCAACTAAATAAACTCTCTTAAAAAAACACTGCAGTGGTGGATATTTTTGCTGGCCTCTCTGTATTTCTTGATTTTTATCCAGATGTCTTCCGGATATAGCTCACTGGGCTACTTAAAGGTACATTTGAAACACATTCTCTGATTGCGGTTTTTATCTGTGTTTCTGTGACTGAAACAAAGTAGGGATTGAATTGCAGTCTGAATCTCAAGCGGGGTGGTGTTGCCTAAACAGTTGAAAAGTAACTACCAAATATTGAACGATGAAATACAAAGTGCTACCCTGCCTCTAAACGTCAGGAGGAGTGTACATTCTTCTTGAAAATAAGCAGAAAAGCTCAACAGCTACAGGGTCATTTGGGGTTGTGACTATTCAGACCTTGTAACTCTTGGTGATACTACAACTAATATTGCAAATTGCCACGTTTAGAGCTGGCAGCAGGTATATAACCAGAAACTTAACACTGTGTCGTGGTTTAAGCCTCTATAAACTCACGCAGACGCTCTCTTACTCACTCCCCACTCTTTCTTCCCCCAGTCCCGGGGGAATGGGGAGGAGAATCAAAAGAATGCAACTCCCACAGGTTGAGATAAGAACAGTTTAGGAACTAACATATCACACAAATCACTACTGCTACCCCCAATAATAATAATGACAAGAGAAAAATACAAGGGAAGAGAATACAACTGCTCACCACCAGTCCCCAGCCCGACCAAACAGTGCACCCCCACCAATAATAATAATGACAAGGCAAATACAAGGAAAGGATACAACTGCTCACCACCCAGCCCGACCAAGCAGTGCACCCCCCACAGTGCACCCCCACCCTTCCGGGTCTCTGCTCTCCCTTTTTACATCCTGGACATGACGTGCTGTGGTATGTAATGACCTCTTTGGTCAGTTTGGGTCAGGTGTCCTGCCTCCTTCCTCCCGGCTTCCCCTCCTCCCTAGCAGAGCACAAGCCTCAGCAAGTCCTTGGTCAGACCAAAACACCACCAAGCAGTAACTGAAAACACTGGTGTTATCAGCACTGTTCCCAGGCCGAAAGTCAAAAACGCAGCGCTGCACCAGCTACCAAGAAGGAGAAAATATGACTGCTACTGCTGAACCCAGGACACACTGTCAGCAAGCTCTCTGCCCACAGAAGATGCACTGAAATTTTTATGGCAAAGGGGACCAAAAGCATGACTCTGACTATAGATACTAGAACATGTGAAAGAATTTGTCAGGAAAAAGAAGAGCTAAGCATTAACATACAAAACACTATTTTTTTTGAGGGGGCAGGAGGGGTATTTGTTTGGTTGGGTTTTTGCTTGTTTTAATGTGAAGTGCATCAGTATTATGAAAGAAGCATAAAGGAAGGTATTCCCTACAAAAGCTGCAAGTCACAGATACGGGGCTTGTTGGAAAACTTACATAATTGGAAATGCAAACAAAAATAATATATCTAAATGTATTTGAATATATATAAATGAATGTACTGATATATAAGTTGTAGTATACATGACACTAGTAGGAAAACAACTTGCAATTTTTACCTGCTTAAAATCAAAGGATTCAAATGCTAGACATAGTGCTGTCACTCACACCATAACTGTTCTGCGCAAGTGGGGCACATTAAGCAAAAGCTAATTTTTCAATTACTAAGGAAACTTACTAGGATAAAAGAAATTTTCATGATTATTCTGATATCAGTCTACAATTAAATTATTGCATTCATTTGCAAGATGAGCCAGTTAAACAAACAAAAAAAAAAACAACAAAAAAAACCCCGTATTTTAACTGATAGCAAATAGCAAATATTTGATAGCAAAATTGTTGAGTCAATCCTGCAACAGAACTGCTGTTTTCTACAGTGATGTATTCACTGGTAGCTACAAGCCATGATGAAATATGACAAATCAAAAAAATATAAGAAAATAATAACATGAAATATGACAACGCGGTGACATACACCAAGTACAGATATGCTAACTACACAGCCCAGAACTTCTTGCAGTTTTGAATTTCCATGTCGCTTGGAAGCAGATTCTGTTCCTTTAAGAGTTAAGCATGCTAGTGGGATTTGAAGGGTGCTTTTTTCAAGATACCACTATAAGTATTATATTTGTATGTGAGGTACTGATGGCTACTGAAAGAAGAAACATTAAATTGATATTTAACACATTGATGTAAGTGTATGAATGCTGTGTGAGCAGGGCGTAGAAGTAACCCTGGAGCACTGAGAAGAACCAGACATTTTCTCTATTCAATACGGATACTTGTACCTCTCATGTAGGGCTGATGGTCAACACCAGGAATTTTACTTCTCTCTCCTTAAGCCTCCACATTAGAAAAGTTATTCTAATTAGATTCCAACTGGAGTAACATCTGGTTCTATCTTAGCCAGATGAGCTACTTATTCAATAGCACAATGATGTAGCATTAGGTTACACTAACTTATATTTATATTTTATTTCAAATTACAGAATCATGGTGAAAAATACAAAGCTGCATTATTCCAGTAAAATACACATGAAAAACTGTATTTACACTAAAAATTATATTATATACACAACTTCTCTAGAGACAAATTAGATGCCTCTGACCAAGCAAGAGAGGTAAAGTTAAAATGAATGTAAACCAGCCATCATATCTGAAAGATCTTTCACCAGCTAGTCTCCTAATTAGTTATATACAGTCAGGTCAACTACAGTTCTGATTTTTGAGGAGCACTGTCTAGACTTTAAAATTGTATTTCTAATCTGCCTGTGAAAAACAGGCAGACATATACAACTACACAAATTGCATATGCACATACAGGTCATATGAAGGCATACATGCTTTCCATGACTGAAATAGCATACACAGACTAACAAAACCAGTTTTAAGGTGTCAGGATTCTGCTATTTTGCCTCTCATTTAATTAACCCCAAATGACACAAATAAAAAGTTATCAACATCTCACATTTTATATCTCTTCTCAGGACTACCAGCCTATAAATAAGCATAACCAATGTTTACTTAAGATATTGAATAAATATGCAATAAGTTCAACACAATATTCTCTTTTTTCATCTTATAGATCAAAAGAATGATATATTTTGATCTAACAGTATCGAAGACTGCATAATCTCACATAAAAACATCACACAATCTCTTAGAACAGAAGGCGCTGCAGTATATTTCTTTGATTATTCAAATATCAAACATGCTTTCCAAGAAACTCAGTCAAAACCAGACCAAGAACACTGCACCTAAACAGTCATCATTTAATACAAAGTGATGAGGAAGTGGTAGATAATGAAGAACAGCCTGAAGATGCAACAACTTGTTATTAAAACTTCATTTCCTCCTCAGTGATGCTCTGAGATCACGAGACACAGTTGTACTGTAAGAAGTTTTGAAAAGAGAGCATTTTCTTTTACACACAGAGAGATACATGATGTGTTTCAACTAGAAAATGAAGTCTGAGCAACCAGGCAATAGGTGCTTCCTTTAGAAGAGGGTTAGAGTTTAAAGAGGACAGTTGGATTTCTGAGGGTGGGTAATGTGCTTTCTTTTGTTGTCCCTTATTTGCTGTATTGGGAGCTATTATGGATAGGCCTCAGAACTTGACTCATATGTACCATGCCATGGGAAATAAAATACCTCTTGAAGGAAAGTCTATAAATACTACAGTTTTTAATAACTTTTCCTGCAGGTGGTATATAAGGCTAACTTCAGTACCATCAACATATAGGTCCAAAACTATCGTAATGATCCAAATTTTGAAATTTGAAATGTGTGGAGTATTTGTAACAAAATGGTAGTAGTTAATACTAATTTTAACTTCTTTTTTCAACTACTGTTTTTTCAACCAAACTAACTTGTATCACCACTGAAATTACTGATACCCTGAACAAATATTTTAATGAATGTTGCTTGCAAAAATATGAAAAATCAAAATTTTCAATATAGGTGCTTGCCAGGGAAGTGCCTGAAAAGAACAAACTTCGAAGTCTATACCAAGCACTGTTTTTCACTGACTTACTTCTTAAGACACTTATTATTTTGTCCAGAAAGTACACTCCATGGTTTAATGCTGACAGGTTAGAAAGCACAAAATTTTGCAGCCACTAGGTCATCAAGGTTAATTTAGAGAAGGTTAAAGAAAAAATTTATTTTGTGAAATTGTGTTAACACTACTAATCTGATTCATTTAGTACCTCTTTCACAATGTATCTGAAATTTTACTTCTAGTACTGAAATAGTTATTTGCAAAATTTAAAGCAAGATGCTTAGATTTTATTTAAAATCCTCTTTCAAAGAAAATTTAATTGTAGGAAGAAAAACAGAAATATTTGAAGAGCTCAAATATTAAAATGAACTTTGAGTTCATGAAAAAATAAAAGTGGCTATCTGGTTGACACAACTTGATTTTACTCTTATGATCTGCAAGTAAACAAAAAACAGTAGGCCAACAACTATCATTATCATGCTTTCATATACTAAAATAGCTTTTGTATACCAAAATATCATGCCTGGAGATTAATTTTTAAAACCTTGATTCCACACACATTGGAGTATTTTAATGGATCTGAATCTTTAAAATATCATGAGCATTAATTATGTAATCATTGTACTATATGAACACATCTTGGAACAGAGTTAATTTATAAATGCATCAATAAGGAATCACTGTAAAGACCTGATAATCACCTTTTCCCAGATATTTTGTAAGACTTACAACCAGAGAGATTCACTGCACTAACATTCTTTCAACCCTGTACCGTTCTGAGTGTCGATAAGGTTGTGTTTAACTTATTTCGACAAAATACGAGGAAGAAAAAAGAGTGCAGTCTCTTAAGGACATTAAAAGAGTAGAAATACGTTATGTGTAAATTAAAATTATAAACAGTCCTTCCAATGTCCTACTTTCAAAAGTTGCATCCGTACGTTACCAAATAATTAATGCTGACAGCTGAATAAATAATTAAAAGTTATTACAAAAATTATTCAATCTCAAAGGGAAATAAATGATTGAAAATCTCAAACCTTTGGGTAAGTGGTGTTCGAATAGAATTGATAAATCACAAAAATACTTTCTGCTGATACCACCTCAACACCTGCTAATCCTTTATTAAAATTCCAATGCTGTTACCCTTCAGTTTACTGGTATTTCCAAATCACTGATTAGTATAAAAATTCCTAGCCTGTTCCTAAGAGATCTAATACGTCCTGAAATATTTGTTATTTTAGATTTGGCTAATACAGTATGTGTAATGATATACATTATATGAAGTAAATTTCACTACAGCAGCATTTATTACCTAGTAAAATGCAAACGCTTGATCCACCTATATTAAATTCCACGATTTTTACAGTCAGAAAGTATCACTTTGCTGTAAAAGTCTAACCATAATGGTTACATTCTTGCCTGAAAAGACGGTGAAAATGACCGAGAGAAAATAGGCTTGGAGTAGGAATCTTAGTAATTAATTTGGTCCATCATCCTGCCCTGACAATCATGAAGCAGAAAAGAAAGCTATGTACTACATCCTGGTAGGGCAGCACAAGCAGAAAAATTTTGCAGTGCCAACTGCAGTGATTTTTTTTATATTTAAACAAATTTCATAAATATTCAAAGATTTTTCATTTGTTTTGTCTGTTACAATTTGAAATATGTAGAATTTAGAGGCATTTTAAGATCTTAGTACTTGAAAAATTTAAATCCATCAAAACTACAGAAAATATCACAAATTCAAAGTGCAGAAAAGAGAGGAGAAAAGGAGTAGTTTCGAAGTACTAAGAAACCACTGTCTATGAATAGCATATTTTGGCAGGGACTTCAGCAAGACCAGCTTTTCAAGTGTAATGATTGAGGAAAAGCAGTAAGAATTACATAGATCTGACTTTAAAAGCACATCATTTTAAATTAACAGAATTTGTAAAAACTTTATGGATGCGCTGAGGCAAGTGTACCGAGAACTTGTAGTAGTATATCTCACAACGAGCTGTATGTGACATATGTTGCATAGCTCTTACTTGATTATTATTCAAGAGAACAGTCTTACTGAATTCTGAGAAACTGGATTCCATATATACTATATTATGTACACAGGTACATATAAATCAATATGATTTACACTTCCAAGTGAATGGGTCCTAATAAAATCACCAATAGGTTTGAATTTGATGTGGCAAAAAAATGCAGTAAAATATAAACAAAATGCATACAAGAAAAAAATCTCATTCCACCAATTATGGCATTACTAGCTGGAGATGCAATATTTTGTATTCGTGCCCTGTTTACTTTTTAAATGAGGAACACATCTGTAATAGTGTCTATATGCATGTGTGCTCATATACATACTGTCATGTCTCAGTGTGTGTATACATATATACATGTGCATGTGTTCATCCTTACTGAGATCACCAGAAAGTAATATGAAAATAAGAATTAACCTTCTAGTGAGACATACAGGACTATTCAAAAGGAATACTTAACTTGTTTATTAAATACCTTAGTATTAGCATGACTTAAAAAGTTGCTTGAGAAGATGTGCTAAATAAAGTGTCAGAAATATCGAAGCAGCTTATACAAAACAGCTATAATCCAAAACAAAACCACAAATATTCAGTTTCCATGTTGCTATATGATTGTGGGTCTGAAGCTGTCTTTCATGAAGATGACAGGCAGGCATGTGTATGGGGGTGTGTGGATGGGGTGTGGGGGGTAAGTAAAGCAAGCAGGTTTTTTCTTTAAGTTTCTGAATAACTAACTTTCAAAATTTTTAATTTCATAATCAAGAAATCAAAATAAATACAAAAGCTTGTGGGGTTGAATTATTCCTGGGTTTGTTTGTTGTGTTAGCAGTATTGTAACTCACTGCCTGAATATTCTCTGGCATGATTGTTATTTCCTACTTACAAAACAAGCCTCAACACAGAGAAGTTAGTTTTAGATCTACATGGACACACATACATGCATATTTACAGTGTAAAATTCATGTTCATACCAATGCTTAACCTAGAGAAATGTTAAAAAATGCATAACTCTCAACCTTAAATCCCATTGCCCTAAAAGCTTTTTTATGCTTGTTTACTCTGTAAACTTCAAGTTACTTCTGACTATGATCTTGTCTCTTTCACAAAAACTCAGCTAAAAAAAAAGTTCACTCTTAAAATGTTATGAAAATATTAGTCACATTAACTGCCTTTTCCCTCCTCTCACAGATTTTTGGTGGTGTAAAGCCCTTACTTGAACCCAGGTGACATAACATTAGAGCTGTCATACACTTTAATTATACCAAAATCTTCATCAGAAGATTAATAGAACACACTGTCAATAGTAGCAATTTCTGACAGACACCTCCACCAACCATTCAATCCAAGATTTCTTTGGCCAGAAAGCAGAAATGTCTATTTATACAAGTTTCCCTCTTAAGCAGATTTATTTAGAAGGAAAAGAAACTTTAAGAAAGCAAGCTCTACAGAAGAACTTGGGAAATCAAAAAAGTAATACTGCTTAAACCTGCCTGTAAGAAAATCAGAGAAGAGACTAAAGAATCTTCATCACAGACAGAAATATTTAGCTCTGAGTTTCAATCAATAGATATGAGCCACCTGTTCAAATACTTAAAAATCTGCAGATCTGCAATAAAAATATGACACAACAGTGATCTGACAAAGACACAGAACTGCACTGTCAGAGAGAAATTTTATCTAGGATTGTTGTCATCTTTGGAAAGCCATCACCCCACTGGTAAATTACTTTTTAAGAATTTAAGATAATAAGGTGGAGATCTGGAGATTAAAAGGAAATTAGATTCTTTCTGCCTGTTTTAATTTTTTTAGTTACTTACGATGCTGGTTGTGCTTCTCATTCTGTTTTGCTTTGCTTTTTACAGCAGAAGGAAATGAATCTGTAAGCTCTTCTGTCTCCAGAAGGATATAATCCAGGAGTCAGCAACAAACATTTAAAGCAACAGCAGTCCTAGGAAAATTATGTCAGAGCTATTTCATTTCCAGGTTTTTCTCTTCGCTTTCAAAATAAAAGATACTAACATTAGAGATATGTATTACATGGTCATTAATTAATAGTAGTATCAATATTAATTAGTGTTTATACACCATTCAAAAGTTTTATAGACACAGTGAAAAAATACAGGACTTAGGAAAAATCCAGCTACCCTTTCCTTTCCAGAAAAGAGTGCAGCCTCACAGTTCCTCCCGCAGAACATGTAGAATCAAATCCTCTCAGACATGAAGGCCAAGTGGAGCCTGTTTTTCTTCAGTCAATTACTAGAGAAAAATCTACTAAAATAAAATCTGGCTATCAAGAACTTCAGGTAAAATACCCAATGCAGAATCTGATGGAACTAAAACTACTTTTCTTAAAAGAATGTGCAAACTCTTCAATATTGCAACAAGTAGGAAAAGGCTAATTTTTGTTCACTTCAGAAATAAAAACCTTGTAATTTTTATTTTTACCAAATGTGGGTTGTTTTTTTTTTTTCCCTCATTCTTCTTGTCTACCTCTCTAATTAATTTCAAAAATCTAAAGAACTATGCATTTTTTCAACTTAGCTTTTTCTGGTGCAGTGAGGAAGAGGAAAACTGTGAGGTACTCAGGACTACTACACAAGCACTCATGCTGCAAGGGGACTATTACAGGTTTATCACTCAAATGTAATGATAAAAATGCAACTGTGAAGAGAAAGACTCTATTAAATAGTTTTGGTGGAAAAAGGCCACCAGAAAATGAATGCAGGTAATAAACTCAGTTACTGTAAGATATGTACATACCAATTAATAAAATTTGATACATATACAGATACATACTGAATGACATAAAACATATACATCTGTATATTTAATTATATTTAAAGACTTTTTTTAGAAAAAATCATATTTATGTTAGTTTTGCTACTATTCCTATCTAATGATAGGCTTCATCTGGATTTACTAGAGTTCGGATACATACACTCTAGTTAGTATTCCTATGCCAGTTTTTTCACCTTCTCATTTTCCAATTTCCATCCCTTTCAGGTGAAAGTTGCTTCAGCAAAACAGGTAATTGCTTCTGCTTTGCAATGTCAAACAACTTGCCTCAGGTTCTGGCAGTCTTTAAAATTAAGATGGAAAAAAAAGTTCTTTCTCATTATCCTTATCCCTTTCAAGCATCCTTTCATCTCATTCCCTCCAATGGCGTCTGAAGTCATATTTCACCATCGTTTATCCTTTTCTACTGTTTTCTTGCATTTAGTTACAGTTTTAGTTCTTGTCTTCCCCACAATCCTTCGCCTTCAGCTGCAGTTTTGAATGTCAAAATTTAACAATGGCTAAAGAGGAAACCTAAGATATGTTGCAATTCAATTGCTCAGTCCACAGCATTTTCAATACCAGTCATAAATCTTTTTGTCTTTGTATTTTCTCTTCACGAAAAGACACTATCGTAAAAATTCTTCTACATCTCAAAATGGAAAGAAAAAAAAAAAAAAAAGGACTGTTTTGTGACTACTAAATATGAACCATGTTTTTAAAATCTCAAAAAGTCTTGAGAAACCACTAATTTCCATATCCATGTTTTACATAGTTTTGCCTTACATTTCATCTCTTTGCAATGACATTCTAAAAGTGTGTCCTGATTATTAGACAAAGCAAAGACAGACAAATGGGAGAGAATGATAACTTACACTGGTTCCTGCTGCTGGGCTATCAAATTTTGAAGCACCAGTGAAGCAACCAGTCCTTTTGAGTCTACCACAAAATTAGGCTTGCATGTTGGAAGGACTGAAGAAGAGTTTTCAGCTTTCTGTTCAAGAAGAACTCTCTTCTAGACTGATGTGTAAATTTTAGTCCTCTCTCAGCTGGATAACACTGCACGACTGGGATCTTTTCCTGAATATATATGAACTTTCTTTCTCCAGTTTGATCTCAAAATAGATTTTAAAACGCCAACACAGAGACCATGTATAAGCAGATCCATACACAGATCTGCATTTGTGGACTGTAGTAAAATTTAATTGAAAAAAAAAATAAAGGTTATCCATACAACTGTTTAATAGGTTGCCTAAATACATGCTTTCCCTTCCCTCATCCTTCTTCCCAGATGGGCACTATTACTATTTTGACACTGTGATGACTGAGCCAACTTGTACAAGCAAAATTCTGAACATCTTCTGAAAGATGAAAAGAGAGGCCAATGGCCTCATAAGACTTTTTTCATTTTTATGTTTGATAAATCAACAAGCATTCCTTTTTTTATCAGTTCAGTTAACCCCAAAAATATTATTTTTGTAAACATATTGACACTAAAATGAATCACAAATAACAAATGCTTTAACTATTTGATTACTATTTGATAGGTATTAATGAAACATTATTATATCATAGTTTTGCATTAGATTTTGTACTCTCCTGGCACATTTAGACAGCAGAACTCAGCTCATACAACTGTCATTCAGTAAGATATTATGCAGCTCCATAAAAAAATAAATAGCTGAATTAGTTGGATGAGCATCATAGCACTTCCTTATTACATTCTGCAAAGGGATTTATTTAAGTAAGAGAAACAACATTCAAGAGATTTCGTTTTTTTCTAATTAAAAAAGTCATAAATTCAGATAAATATAACTGACAAAGACTTGAAATTGTAATTCTAACTATTTGTTGATTATCAGTCAGATTTAACTTATATATAAAGAAATATTGATGGTATCTAATACTAAGTTTAGCTAATAACTATTCAAGTAGTCTAGCACAACTGAAAACTAGATTGGTCTTAAAATGCAAGGCTAGTACACTAGAACTCTCAATCTAGAACTCTCAATCTATCATATACATGTATTTTTATTTTACTTTTCTTCTGTATGTTTTTTCCTTGGTGATTTGATGTAAATATTAGAAAAAAAATGCATCATTCATCAGCAATTTACACAGATGTTATTGTTTTAAATTTATTATTTACACTAAGCAGTGGTAATGAGGCAATAAAACACTTATATGTCACTATGTTTTCTGATCACCCAAAAAAGTTTCATGTCTCATTCCAAAGCATTTTTTTTTCAAGGTACTGGAAGCAATTACATTGTGCTGTAAATTATTAACCTGTAGTCATTTTCCTAAAAATAAAAATGCAGTAAATATTTATTCACTTGCAGTGTTCAAGGCCAGGTTGGACATAGCCTTGGGTGGCATGGTTTAGTGGGAGGTGTCCCTGCCCATGGCAGGGGCGTTGGAACTAGATGATCTTAAGGTCCTTTCCAACCCTAACTATTCTATGATTCTATGATTCTATGATATTTAGTCTATATTTACAGGCATGCATACACTGTGTACGCTTAGTGTATATTTAGGCACTATATATTCTATACAGTCTATAATTACATATGTGTGTAAAGCCTTCACTTAGAACTGCTGAATAACCTGCAAGCATTAACTCATCAAATAAATGTAGTCACCAGAATCACAAGTAAAAGCCTCCTTTCTACAGATCTGCACAGTACCATATAGGAACATACAGAATCATATAGGACCCACCTCAGAGGAACAGACAGAACTTTACTTCAGACACAGTAATCTGATGTCAGTTACTGTGTCTGGAATCATGGGAGTTCTAAAGGGCTGAATGAAAAAGGCTGGTTTGGGTCTTCCATTTAGGGGAATATAAATGTTCAAAACAGATAATTTTAGGAGGTTTCTACAGGACAGAGGTTGCTGTTTTATTAGGGGTTTTTGGGGGGCTGTTTATTGTTTTGGTTTGGGGAGGGTTGGGGGGTGGGTTTGGCTTTTTTGTTTGTTTGTTTGTTGGGTTTTTTTTATTACTTTGGAGGCATTTCTTTGAAGGTACAGCATGTTGCCCAATCTGTCATGTAAAGGTAAATATTAGATGTTTTCACTCTCCAAAATATTTCAGAGGTCTGGTCAGCAAAACAGCTTTTAAAAAAACTTGTGGCATCTAACATAAGAGGGATTATAGCACAGCTGAGAACAGAAGAGGAAGCAAAAGAAAGCAAATGCTGAGTCCAGTACAGGCGTAGGAAGCTCTTCTATCTAACATAACTGAATACCTCTTGTTTGCAACTCTCTCATGTTGCAAAGAAACGGAGATACAATTCAGCAACAGTTTTAAGCCATGTTATCATTTACAGCAGCTAGATTATTAGGACCAAAATACATTTCCTAGACTTACAAACTCCATACTGCCAAAGAAAGTCTGGCTATGTGAGAAATTCATTACAACCCTGGGTTATGGCTTAAATTCTCTCATAAACTCTGTTCTTATTCTCCTTTCCCCAGTGAGATGATACATTCTCCATTCTTGAACTTCAGCTGTTGTACATGAACACAGATCAGGATCTACATGGGAAATATCACACAGTTTTCAACTGCAACATCGAAAACTAATAGCAAAAAGTATGTCAGAATGAAGCTTAGGTATTCTTTTAAGAATTCAGGGGACAGAGGGTGAGTATTCCCTAACTCAAGGCAAAGCAATAAAGAAACAAATTAGCAAGCACAGTAGCTGGGGGAATAATAAATATGTCCAGTAAGTCAGACACACTGCACTGATAATTTAACACCACGAAAGAGACTACAGATCTGCAGTGGTACAGTGAAACACTAAATTCTGCAGAGATTTAGTGCAAGCAACACAAGATAGCTTTAAGGGCTGACAAAAGATAACACAGAAAAAGCACAAATAGCGTCACAGATTTCATAATACTAAAAGATGTAAGACCATACAGAATCTAAACATGTAGACACTGCACCACTCTTAGCATTAGCTTAATCCCAACCTTTTCAAGCAGTAGTTTGGCAGATAGAAGGAAAAAAAAAAAAAAAAAAAAAAAAAAAAAAAAAAAAAAAAAAACAACAACAAATAAAACTTCATTAAGGACAAGCTATCTCAAATGAAGAAAAGGCTCTAAAGTAAGCTTTGACAATTTAAAAAATCAATTCATGTGCCTAGATTCATACTTAAAAGAAATATAAATCTCTAACCTAATCTATTCCAAAGTAGGATAAGAAATAAATCAAATGGCTTTGATAGTCTCCTCAACTACTTCAGTGCTGATCTCTGTTGAAGAGCTGGACTATTACTGAAATGTGAATCTTGCACAGATTAATATTTTATAGTTCTAGGAGTAACATCTCAGGCTTGGACTAAGACATATGGCCTAGAAATAAAATCAGATCATGTTCTAAAATGTATTAGCTATTGCTAACCTGATTTCACTTACTACTTTTCCCCTTTTTCCATTAAAATTATAGATCTGAAAGACCAGAGCTTTTCATTCAATCATGGATGAAAAGAAAAAAATGGAAACAATAACTAAAGCTGATCTGGTAAATGAAGCCATGTCAGCAGACACACTCTGTACTGACATTTATCACAGATAATAATGATTTGACAAATACTTACCAAATGACATCACCAAAAAAGTTTGTTGATAAAAGAGTACTTATCTATATTCTCCATCAAAAGTTCCTATACTGACTGAATTTTAAATGTTTCAAATTATAATTTTCTGAATTCCAAAACATTTTTTTTATCTACCTAATCTTTGTCAATAAAAACAAACAACAAAGCCAACCTCCCAGTCTTTAACACATTGGCAATAAAGCTTTGCAAGAACAAAGTTATTTAAATGGCATTATCTGCTATTTGTCTTATTCTATATTGCAGTTTTTTCCCCACTGAGTGCTAATAAGTGCTTGCTGCTGAAGAGGTTTACATTTAACATCTGCCACTTGTATCCAGAAGTAGCACCTACAGGGAACTGTCAAATAGATTGTTATTCTCCTCTGTAGCACCAGCAAATCTGTCTCACATCATTTACATACAGATAGTTATAGGCATTCATCATCTCATTATGCTGACTACCTCACTATTCTAAGGTATAATGTCTCTTTAATGAGCCTCAAAAAATACAATATTCCTTGATTTACGACTGCTTAACTGAAAAATATAGACTGACAAAAACTCATTGCAAAGTATTTTTGTGTTCTTACTACCTCTCACTTTAAATTTAACAACTACTATTGAGTTAATCTCATTATTTGTTTATTTGACAAAAGAAATTATAAAATTTTAACACACTAGACTTCACAGTCGCTGTTGTTTAAAAAAATACACTTTCACATCAATAAGAAAGCAGTAGAGAATTAGACAAATTAAAATTGATCACTTTTTGTCCAAGAAATAAATGTATTGGACAATCTGTTTCAATATTATTACATGTATACTTCCTGACTTATCATGTGGAATACTGCTTTACTAGTCATGCACAAGTGACTCACAAATGAACCAATTTACACGTTCGAGAAAATTGAACTATGCTTTATTGTATGAATTTCAATTATTTCATACACAAATGGTTACCATTGAGCTCTAAACTCAGCTCTACCATTAAAAACATGCTGAAGTATTACAAGCATACCTAAAACACCAAATAGAAAGCTGAGAACAAGAGGCAAGTGCTTCATTCAATTGGCTGCACTCAGGCATTATATGGAGTTCAGTTCCTCCAACGTCTGTGTGTTTATAAATGCTACCAGCATTCTGCTGGTTTTTGACTATCCAAGCTGAAAAGGTTTGCAAACAG
The DNA here is from genome assembly GCA_039720435.1 of Amazona ochrocephala. Classification (NCBI taxonomy): domain Eukaryota; kingdom Metazoa; phylum Chordata; class Aves; order Psittaciformes; family Psittacidae; genus Amazona; species Amazona ochrocephala. Next base: position 38,204,173 of record CM077879.1, read on the forward strand.
TGCTCATCTTAGCCATTGGAAGCACAAACTTTTACTAAGCGTGAGAAGAGTTATGATACTTTGTTTCTGACAAATTTACAACATGCAGTTGAATGCTTTCAGTGTTTTCAGAAAGTGTTAAGCTCTGTTTGAAGTTTCTCCCGTAACAGATAACTTTCTACTGCCCTGACCAGTAGTTTGACCTTACAGGTAGACAATCAGTCAGAACACAATTCTCTTTCCTCCACTCATTCATTTCCATGTAAGCTTTAGAAACACAGCATTGAACCCTTTCACTCTTTCAAAATGCCACCCCTCACAGAAGGTTCAAGTGTAAGTGCACATACAAACAAATGAGCACTAATATAACCTTGCACTGACTAATCTCATAAGCATCACTTCCTATTGCCAAATCATGAAGTCAGGCTAAAAAGACTATCCATTCAATGCAGTAGAAACATAGAGAGATTTAAGCAAAAGATGGCAAGCCACAATCCCTAGATCCTTACAAAAAGTCAACTTTAAGCAAAAAAATCATACAATACAACTTAAAATATTTACTACTGCATATTTAAGAGTCTTTTCAGTAGATGCAGATATATTAGGATATGACAAAAAATAAAGTGCAGAAGTTGCAATTATATGTTTGAGTCTTAAATGCTCAATAAAAGAAAAAATCTTATTTCATAATTTTGAACCCATATTTTAGTTCCCTTGTATTGATTATGACAGTTAAAATCGATGTCTGAATTTCAATGATTTCAAGGAGTCTAACTATACATGTATTATCCCTTAACACTGTTTTTATCCAGGAGTATTTGCTTATCTACACATTTCAACCATACAAAATGACAACCTATCCAATAAGTCAGTATAACACTCTCATTCTTTCCCCCCCTCCCCTCTCCCTTAGTTAATAAATCACAAAACTTCCACGATATTTCATATGTGAAATTTATAACTCTGAATCCTGAGAACTATTACAACAACCCAAATACTTGTTACAAATAACTGAAGACCCAAATTTATACACCTGGATACATTTATACATACTGGATCTCAATATATCCATTAATTCCCATAACAATAAGGAAGTTTATATCTTAGCTTGCAGTACTGTGAAAAAATCCAATTTAAAAAAAAAAAAAAAACAAACAACAAAACCAAAAAACAGTATTTACTAATCACAAGAGATTCTTAGACTGTCATTCTGACCATCTCAGAGTTACCTTTTTGTGTCCCTTGATAGTAACTGTGAGGCACACAACCAGGAATGACCATGGACAACAAGTGTGTGCTATGTCTGTTGGCGTTGATGTTGTAACACTGTACTAATAATGCTAATTTAAAAGTGGGAAGAGATGAGCTGTTGTTAGTCTTAGTAACACAAAGTGATATAAACAAAGTAAATACAGCTACTCCTACAGACCCTTCATGTTGCAACTCTATTTCTTGCCTTTCTTGACTTACAACTTCACTGCTACACCTCCTGGTATTACAGTTACCACTTCTGGAAACTGGCTAATAGTCTCTGTGACTCTTGATTTTCCTTCCTCAATCTGAATTTCAGAAAAGGCAGTGGAGGAATATCTATCAGAAGATGCTTTAAGACTTCACATTGCTCATTCTTAATGACTGTACGTAAATATACGGTAGTGTTTCTCTGGTAGAATGCTAAATTAGCAATTTTCCTTGTAGAGAACTGAACTACCCAGGAACCCAACAAAATCTCATACAATGTGTTTCACACCGACTGAGATTACTTACAGGAAGGCAGTGATGTAAATCAATTCAATGCTTCAATCAGTGTAGTCTGAACATCGGAAGAAAATATGGAGTGTGTTCTGTTTCTGTGATTAATTTTCTGTCTTTCTGTAGATACACCTAGGAAATAACAGTATAGAGCAAGTACAAATATAGAAAATAACATAAACCAAATTATTAGAAATAAAAAAATATGTTGACTGATAATTTACTGCAAAGTCAGTTCCTTTATTCATCAATATGAAATTACTACATTATAGAAGACAAAAGTTTAAATTTTGTCTTTGTTTAATCCTGTAGCACCCAAGTGATTCCAGAGATCTTGAATCTCAAGGCTGGCAAGTAGACTCAAACAGCTGTTATCATTACACCTAAACCAGCCATCTGGTGGCATGAGAGTAGAAACATAATGACTCCAGAGGGAACTGGTCCAGCCCTTCAGAACAGCGTAAGGTTTCCATTCAGCATGTAGAACAACTGTAGAATAGAATACCTGAAATAACCAGTCATATTTATTTTAACAATAAAGTTCATTCATAATTTTTATTTCATTTTTCAGTAGAAACAGAAGCAGCAGCTTCTATTCCTTCTCATCATTCCTATTTACAAACTTGGCAGAATTCTACAGAAAGTGACTTAAGAAGTGATAGGAAAAAGGCATAAAGAGGACCTGTTTGCATATCTTGGTATTTCCTATTGAAAGCAGGGTTCAGCTGTATCCTGCTTCACAACCAAACCAGTACTGACAACTGCCAATTCAGTCTCCCTTTAAACAGCTTAAGTCAAAGTTGGACTATTCTCCAGATTAAAAAAAAAAAAAAAAAAAATCTACCCCAGGAATTAACCACTCTTACTTTTCAAAGACTTTTTTCTTACCTCTTGCATCTAGGCTTTGCTACTTCTTGTCATAGCTAGATCATAGATAGAAAAGTTGTGCTGATCTGTTCTTGCGACAAATTCATATATACCTATCCTCACTTTTCTCATTTCCTAAATCTGGTTCTAACGCTTCTTTCTATGCCTTTAATAACTGTGTGAACTATCAGTACCAAGGTACATTGTATTGTTTGTCCTGTTTGAAAACTAAAGACACCTTGAGACTACGAGGTATTTCTCTCGATGCTTACACATTCTGCTGCTAAAATTCTGCGGAGAAAGAGCTCGAGTGGATCTTGTTTTACCAGTTTCAGATATTGTATCCCTCGTGCCTCTGCCACAGACTATCAACTCAGTAAACGGGTAGGCAGAAATGAATATGCTATGCTTCAAACTCCTAAAGGGTGACAGAAGCAGTAAATGCTTTCAGATTTACCAAAGGATGTCTGCCAGTCATTTTAACACTTCTTGAGCTCTGCTAACACTGTTATGAAGGGAGAGCAAACACTTGTGTAAGGAGGCAAAAATTCTGAAACCAGCTACACATGAAAGAGTATGGCATGGAGAATACAGTGTCCCAATATTCTTTCCTGAAGCATTAGAGGAGATTCCCCATCTTGTACTTGCGTAGTTATTTACTCCTTAGTATCTGCGCTTGCTCTTACCAAACTGTATGTCCATTATTTTCTATTGTTTCTGGAATTGTGATTGTTTTGTACTTGAATCCTGTCTTTAATATGACTGCAGCAAAAGTAACATCTACTCAATTACTGGAACTACCAACAAAGTTACGGAATAATCTTAGACTCAGTAAAAATTCTTAAGGAACAATACTCTTCACCCAGCATCGCCTCCGGTTACTGGGGAAAAGTGTGACTATGAATGAATAAAAAACTTTCCCCCCATCCCCCCAAAAACCCTAATATACTAACTTTAGATCAGCCTTATTTAGACCACAATTCCCTAGCTCACTTAAGAGAATGCAATGTGACATTATCAAACTGCAGTTTACTAAATCCAACTTACATCATATCTCTTCTACCCCTTAAGGCTTGCTGCAATATTTTTTAAAGAGATAGGGCAAGTCTGACTTGTTGCTTATAAATCTATGGTAGCTGTTAATTCCCGCCATCTCCTGCAGATGCTTAGGAAGAATAGATTGATAATTTAAGATCCCTCATGGAAATTCAGCTGAGAACTATCTACAATTTCTTCAGGTATTACTCACAGCCCCTTTCTGAGCTTTTGAAATTCCACCATCCTTAACTTCTCAAATATATTGTTACTATACATCATGTAAACATATGTTTTTGCAATGCATGCATATCTTCTGGCTTTATAAATCATACAGACAATAGTCTCTGCAAAAATCAAGACCTGAACAAATACATTTCTTTGTTTCTAGTTGAGACAGACTTCCAGTTATATAATTTGTACAGATTTTTGAGACTCATTTGAGAGCCTCAAAACAAAAAGTCGCGTTTTGAGACTCCTGTACTCATTTTAAAAACTGAGAGTCTCTGTGTAATTAATAACTAAAGTCATTGCATTCTAATGTATCACACATTATATATTTGAATATAAAATTGCCCCTGCTATTTGAATATATGATTGCCCCTGAAAATGCCCCTGCGTTTTCTACTGCTTTCCCTACACTGCTCACCTCAAAGAGCCCAACAGAACACAAGATAAGTAACTGACTGTTTCTGTTTCCTTTATAAGGTTTTATGCAATTGCACATGGACTTGTCCCATAATTTCCTCTGATCTTTCAGATTTTCAGATCTTTCAGATCTTTTCAGATTTTTGAGTAACGGCATATCTAGTTGTTTAGCTTGCAGTAATGCACAGAATGGGTTTTCCTATTCTTTCAGTATGTTTAAAGAAGAAAATGCTGTCTATTATTGTTTTTAAATACAAATGATTTTCAAAATGGATGCTCCTGTTTTGGAACATCTACTGGGTCAAATTCTTTAAACAGAGAGGTGTATTCATCAGATTACTGAGAGTATTTTCCTTAAAGGAAAGAACACAAGACAAAACCAAATGACTATAAAACCACTCAGAGCAAGTGTCTCATTTCCCCAGGTTCACCTGCGCCAGCTCACAGGGGAGATAAGAGGCCTCAGTTAACCACACAGACAAAATCTCCCCAACATAGCCTACCCCTCACTTGATCTCCATAAAAAATCTGAGCTTAATGTTGTTTGGTGTTCACCTCGCACAGGAACTGGTGAAGGGGGTGGGCACGGACTGGGGTGCCTCTTGTATAAATTAATGAATTACATGCTCACAGAAACAAGTGATTTTATGTCTTTGTCAATTGGTTGTTTTTTTTTTTTTTTTTTTTTTTGGTTTTTTTTGGTTTTTTTTTTTAGCTTCTCTAGCTCAATTTCGCCCTTTTTTTTCCTTCTCAACACTTGGTCCTATTTGGTCCATCAGCTTAATCTGCTGTCTTTAATATTGGGATAAAAATTAGGGACTATGACTTGCCACAAGCCTTAGTATATACTGTATATTTGTACTACAGAATCATGAGCAAAATTATAGTTAACTGCATGCAGAAAGTTTAAGACAAGAAAAGTCTAAACCAAATGCACTGAAGTTCATCTTCTCCCCATACCGCACACAGCCTTCTGCTTAAACCAGGCCTTGGGATAGTTGCCTCTTCGGCATATAAAAACAACGAGAAATATCAGCTATTCCTGGCAAAAAGACTATGTTAACATCTGTATCTCATTTAAGTACTGGATTAATTTTTTCAAAAGACTTTCTTTGGCTTTTCTGCTCCTTAATACAGCACCCTAAACATATAAAATGACCCTAAGAAAAGCAGTTCAGCCCTGTAATTCTAATACTTCCAGGATAATAGCATTTCAGGTAAGGAATATCTATCAAAATAGTGTCAGAAAATTACCTCCTCATTCCAGTCTCTGTTTTCACTTTATTTTTCTTATCTTCCAGCAGCATATGCCTGGGTTTCTACTCAACACCATTCATAAAGCTATAAAATAAAATAAATAAAATAAAATAAAATAAATAATAAATCCAACACCAACACCACCAAAAACAAACAAAAAAAAAAAATTCAACACTTTTTCCTGTCCAAGGCTGGACTTTTTAAACTTTTATTTACCTCCCATGACAAAATGGTAACCTCTCTAAAAACTTTTAACATTTCCTAAAACCCTTCCAGTGAAAAAGCTGAAGACTCACCTCTCACATTGCATGTGTTCTGCTCTGTAGCCGCCCTCAGCCTGGCTCCTCATCCTACCTACAGCAGTGAATGGCTCCACACAGGCCCTCAGAAACTTCTCGCTCCCTATGCATAATTTCTGCCTAATCATAGGCCATCTTCCTTGAACTACATGGCTTAAGGATAAAAAATAGGCCTTTAATGGACGAAAAGCACGGTTCCACGACCTACAAAACACTTACGAAAACATCTGTCCTTCCTGGGAGAGCCCTATACCTCAACAAAAAACAAACACCGAAGAGCACACAGAACGCAGCCAGGAACCGGGATTCCTTCCCTCAGTGGCACCCGCCGTCAGGCAATGGAGCCCGCGTGCCAGCAGCCACGAGCAGGGAAAGAAACATAGAGGGAGCAGCTGCCTGCCGCCCCCACTCTGCTGGTGGAATCCTGGTCCCACGATAAGCAGCAGAGCCAGGGTTCCCGTGGGGGTCATTTCCCACGGAGGGGTGAGGCAAAGCATGGCATGTCAGCCCTGAGCCTGTGCCATGCCGGGAGCGGCTGCAGAGGGGTCAGACGCGCAAGTAGTAGCCAGCGACGTCCAAGGGGTTGCCTGGAGCTGCAGAGCAGCGGCAAGGTGGAGGCTTCGAGGAAGCTGTGGCCATTGCTCTGTGGGACAGGGTGCCTAGTGATAACCAACCACCATATAGCTGAGGTATTCTATGCCTTTTTCCCTTTTTCACTGGCAGGGCTTCTCCTCAAAGATTCTGGGTCCCTGGGCCTCCTAAGACAGTTTGTGGGCATGAAGCAGCACCCACAAGAGAAGGCGAAGCAGATCACTTAACCCACTTGGATTTAGACAAGTTCATCGGACCAGGTGGGAGGCATCCACAGAGATAATCAGGGAGTTGCCATGTGTCACTGCAACATTGCTGCATGTCCTGCTTGAAATGTTTGTGATGACAGTTGCTGCCACAGTTGTCCTTAAGACAAGCAAAAAGGAGGATCCAGGGAACTACAGGCTGGTCAGCCTGAACTCCCTCCCTGGAAAAGCTGTGGAGCAAATCTTCCTAGAAACCATTTCTTGCCTGAGCAGATCATGCCTGACTAACCTTAGCGTTCTCTGTGGTTGACGTGACTAGCAGCTGTGGACGTGGTGAAGGCAATGGATGCTGCGCATCTTCATTTTAGTGGGACCTTTGGCACAATCTGCTTATTGTGAAATTGGTGAGAAATAGGCTGGACAAGTGGATTAAAAGGTAGATGGAAATTTGGTCAAACTGCCAAGGCTTCAGAGTTGCGATCAGTGGTGCAAAGTCCAGCTGGCAGCCAGCCATTTAATATCTTCATCAACAGCCTGGATGACAGAGAATACTGTCATCAAGCCTGTGGATGACACTGAACTGGAGAAGGCAGTGAGTACACCAGATGCCAGGGCTGATACTTAAGAGGAATCTGAGCAGGCCAGAGAAATGGGCCGATCAGAAGCTCATGGAGTGCAACAAGAGTCAAGTGCAAGGCCTTGCATCTGAGATGGAAACACCCCATGCGGGAAGGTGGGGCAGGCTGGGGACCAGCTGCCTGATAAGCAGCTCCGCGAAGAAGGCCTTGGAGGTTCTGGTGGACAAGTTGAACAGGAGCCAGCAGCTGTACCTTATTCAGTGTAGGCCAACTGTACGCTAGTATTACTGAGAGTGTAGGCAGCATATCCAGAAAAGTGATTCTTCCCCTCTGCTTGGAACTTGTAAGACCACATCTAGAGTACCATGCCCAGTTCGGGGCTCCCTAGTTCATGAAGGATATCATCATACTGACTGATTCCAGCAAAACGCCAACAAGATGGTCAGGGGACTGGAAAGCATGGTGTATGAGGAGAGGCTGAGAGAACTGTGCCTGTTAAGCTTGGAGAAGAGAAAACTAAGGAGAGACCTTATTGCTGTGTACAACTACATCAGAAGAGACAGAGAAGATGATGCCAGACACCTATCAGAGGAGCACAGCGATACGACATGAGGTGACAGAAACAAATGCAAACATGAGATATTTCAATTAGATACTCGGAAAGGGGGTGGTGTGTGGATTTACCATGATGGTCATTAAACATAGCAGCAGGCTGCCCAAACAAGTAGTGGAATCCATTCTGGGAATGTTCAAGATTCAACACAGCCACAGCCATCCTGATGTCATTATACCTGTTTGAGTAGGATGTTGGACTAGATGGCCTATGGACGTCTTTTCTGGCCTAAATAATAATTCTGTGATAAAACCTAATACTGTAGCAAGTGCTTATTGAAAGAGTTTTTGAACATTTAAAAAATGTTTAAAAATAAATTACATGGTTATTTATCATATAGGATAATACATTCAGAGCAGCCCTGCAGAAAAGGACTTGGGAGCGTTGGTCGATGAGAAACTTAACATGAGCTGGCAGTGCGCACGCGCAGACCCAAAAGCCAACCATATCCTGAGCTGCATCAAAAGGAGCATGACCAGCAGGTCAAAGGAGGTGATCCTGCCCCTCGACTCTGCTCTCGTGAGACCCCACTTGGAGTATTGTGTGCAGTTCTGGTGTCCTCAGCATACAAAGGACATGAAACTGTGGGAACAAGTCCAGAGGAGGGCCACGAGGTTGATCAGGGGACTGGAGCAACTCCCGTATGAAGATAGGCCGAGAAAGTTGGGGCTGTTCAGCCTGGAGAAGAGAAGGCTGTGTGGAGACCTCATAGCAGCCTTCCAATATCTGAAGGGGGCCTATAGGGATGCTGGGGAGGGACTCTCCATTAGGGAGTGCAGTGACAGGACAAGGGCTAAGGGGTAAAAACTTAAACAGGGGAAGTTTAGATTGGATATGAAGAAGAAGTTATTTACTGTAAGGGTGGTGAGGCACTGGAATGGGTTGCCCAGGGAAGTTGTGAATGCTCCATCCCTGGCAGTGTTCAAGGCCAGGCTGGACAGAGCCTTGGGTGACATCGCTTAGTGGGAGGTGTCCCTGCCCATGTCAGGGGGGTTGGAACTGGGTGATCTTCAGGTCCTTTCCAACCCTAACTATTCTATGATTCTATGATTCTATATGGAAAGATAAATTCCTTTTCAAATAGGTACTGCTGTCTGAAATGGATACATGCAGGGTATGGATGAACGGTGTTTTGCAAAAAGCAGATGCGAAGTATAAGAAACGTTGTGCTGTTTAAAGTTTGAGACTGATATATATTGCCTGGCAGAATGTTAAAAATAAATTTGCTAAGACTTCTTAGAAATAGCTACTTAATGGGTTTTCTCCATTTTTTCAATCATATTCCATGCAGATAATTAAAGCAAACTTCAGATGCACTTCATTTGGTTATGGATGTATCATCTACAGGGTAACACATGTTTGGAGTTTTATATAAATGAGATTATCATATTTATTGTCACTATTATTTTTTGCCTTTTAAATTATGGAAGACACTATATCAAAAATATGAAGCTCATTCCAATAAGATCCCTGGGACAATAATCGTGAAGCAGCATGAAACTGAAAAAAATAGTCGTCTTGTATGAAAAGTAGTGTACAAGCTTGCTGTTTGAAAATGCCAAACTACTTTATCTATGAATAATTTAATCAAAAGTCTTGACCACTGCATAACAACATTTCACAATTTCTGAAAATGTGGCACTGATTGACAAGAAATTTTTAAAACGTGATCATGAAATTGCCAAAAGGAAGAAAGAAATTGCACCAGATTATATGCTTCCTGTTATATGTGGTCTGTGCAAGCCCACATACCTCACACTTGGATGCTATGAAAACATTGTATAGATAATCATAAATGGTATGTATGCTATAAATTGTTATGAAGCAAGAAAGAGTTCATTATACAATTCATGCTGCCTAGGGAGGAAGTAAGTTAGAATAACATCAATTTAATCAATGTCTTATTATAAGCATGGCATGAGAGAAGAACGTGCAAAAAAAAAGCTTGCTATCCAACACCCAGAGAAGTCTGAGCAATACTTACTTGAAAATACGTAAAGCTTACTAAAGCTAAAAATGTTTCCCTAAATTAATTCTTCTTTAATGAATAAAGGAGGAATGATTCTAGCCATTTATTTCCCTTACAAATTGTAGTTTTTGAATAAAATTCAGATACAACTGAAGAAACTCAGAATACTCCATCTACTGTGGGCAACATATTTCAAGTACAGTGCTCTCAGCTGGCTTTTAGCTACTGAACCTATAAAGTACATTAAAACAAAATGAGATTTTCTTTTTTAAAAGTGAAGTTCTTGATTATTGGAAGTTGCGAAGAAGAAGACGGAAAACAGCAGCTTAAAATACACTTGAATCTAATAGCACCTTCAAGTTCTAAGACCCTGCTTTTATCTAACTTTAAAATTCGATGTGATTTTTACACTTCTAGTCTTTATTATTCACGAAATTTCAGGGAGCTCTGGCAGAAGGAGAAAGTACGCCTTATTATTTAGGAGAAAAAGAAGTCTGCAATTCATGATAAGAAAGGATCCATTTTTTTTAGTTACAAATGTATATGAAAACAGGTTAAATGTGTAGATTTCATGTTTTAATGTTCATTATATTGTGTCAACTGAATGTGATTTATACTTCAATATACTTACTATGCCTGAAATGTGCAACCATTTTAATACAGTAACACTGTGCTTGACTAACATTTCTTTTCTTCCAAAGATTTTTGGTAAATCAATTATAGCCAAACATTAAATATAAACATCATGATCTCACTAGAGCTATAATCATCTTATCTTTATTATCCCAGACCTTTACATTTGTGCAACAGCACATCATGACTTAGTCCACAGAAAATGACAGGCCACTATTTATGATTTGATAGGATGTCACTGTAGTAGGTATGCTAACTATTTAATGTCTCTATCAAGTCTCTTATGGCCTTCACTAACTCATAAAATTGATTTTCATTGTCTTCTTGGATGAGTACTGATGACAAAATGTAATCTTATTACAAGAGAGAAAATGTCTAATGATGGTTTCTTTAGTAAAACATTTTTCTTTGGTGATTTAATTAATAAAATTTCATCTTGCATGAATTATATTCAGTGCTTCAAAGCACATAGTAACCTTTCAGTATTTCAGCAGTCTTCTTTTGGTGCAGTGTACAAACCCTCAGAAGTGACATATTGTCAAGCTGTCAAAAATCGACTTGATGCATGTCAAAGCCCCTCTATTCAGAAGTAGTGAACCTAGACACTTAAGCAGTAAAAAACCTGTGAATTTTTACTCTGTATCTTTGCTATAATATATCCATGTATGACTACCTCAGCAAAATAGTAATAGCTCTTAGCAAACAGCATTCATCTGGGCTGAAAAGCTGTCAGCAGCAATATGGTAGATGTCAATTAGAATAAACTATGCAATGCAAACACATTTGCCAATTACATGCATTAGACCTCATAATGACTGATGTCACAAATGTAGTTTGGTGATAAATTATCTTAAGCACAGTAATTATATTTTTCCATCAGTTGAATGTATCCATTTTGAGGTTACAAAACGAGATGCACAGAAAAAGTCTCCCTTTAGACAAGGGAAACAACAGGAATGTCAGGGGATGGAGTTGCTTGCTGCTTGTTTTTGTTTTTTTTTTTTTTTTTTTTTTCAGATAGACCCAGCTTGGACTTCTAAAAAAAATAAATATTTTTCAATTTTTTTTTATTATATACTATTTGCAAGGAAAATAAATGTGTGGCATCTTTACAAAACAAGTACACTGACGATTTTGAAAGATAATTTTAAAGTGTGTTGAAAAGACTATGGCAACACAGACTGGAGAATAAATAAGTGTTCTAAAATAGGGATCACCAAAAGAATTACATGGCTCAAAATAAGGAAAACAGGGACTGAATCACTTAAGCTAGAAAGGATGCCATCCAAGATAGTGAAAGAAGAAATGAGAACAGTGACAGGTGCATACAAAGCTACCTGGCAGTACACCCGTATTGGCAATTTTTAGATCGTGATTTCAATCAGGCCTGGGTGTCGGACTCAATGATCCTTATGGGCCTGTTCCAACTTGAGCCAGTCTACGATTTAACATTTCTCTAAATGATCATATTCAAATGTCAATATCAACCCCTTAGTTTGAAGACCTCAGAAAGGTTCCATAGCCTGTGTTATCTAAATTATCAGAACTATACTTTTTGGCCTAAATGTGTTTTGGGGTTGGTTTGTTTGTTTGGGGTGATGGTTGTTGTTGTTTTGGGGTTTTGATTTAATTAAAATTACCATGCAATAAAATTATAGAAGGTTGTGAAAAGGCTTCTATCATAAATACAAGTGCGAAGTTTCAATTCAGGACAAAACATACGCTTCTTGCTTTTCAGCCAACAGAGCTGATACTGCAAGAATAGAGACATACTGGTCAAAAGGAAGCAAAACTAAGAGTTCAGAAGAACTAATTCATTTGCTATCATAGAATCATAGAACAGTTAGGGTTGGAAAAGACCTTAAGATCATCTAGTTCCAACCCCCCTGATATGGGCAGGGACACCTCCCACTAAACCATGTCACCCAAGGCTCTGTCCAGCCTGGCCTTGAACATTGCCAGCAATGGAGCATTCACAACTTCCCTGGGCAACCCATTCCAGTGCCTCACCACCCTTACAGTAAAGAATTTCTTCCTCATATCCAAACTAAACTTCCCGTTTAAGTTTGAACCCGTTACCCCTTGTCCTATCTGTTTATGAATAAATAGGCTAAGCAACTAATTTTCACACTCAGATCCACTATCCTTCCTTTAATCTGAATTCACCTCAAAATTTCAAAAATTACTAGCTTCTATTGGCAGCAAAGAATACTCTTGGAGGATGCCTGGAAGCATGTAGACAATATGCAAAGTAAGAGACTAGGAGCAGAGCATAGAAAGTAAGTGTGAAAGGTCATTTGGGTCACATATCTTCGTGGATCTTTGTAATGAATTTTCTTTGGGGATGTCTTTGACAAGGCATTCCCTACTGTATTGCTGCAGTAAATTAGCCACATCCTACTTTTACACAGTTTTGGTATGTTGATGATCAGGATTGCTTAAGGCTGTATCCAGAGTTGCTTTCCCCTTTCCACAGGTGTTTGAGTCTGAGGATGACAACTGCTAAATACAGCCGGAACAAAGATTGACTCTCAGGAAAAAAAAAAGGGATTAATTATTTCACTGATGACCTGTACCTATACAGAATGGAAATAACTGCCTTTAGACACCCCCCCTCCTAAAAAAAATAATAACAATAATAATAAAATAATGGTAACAACGATATTAATAATTATTCCCATATACAACAAAAAGGACTGGATCAAAAATTGAAGCTAGGCCTGAAGTTCCTAAATAAGTGGTTAAACACATATGAGGTAGAGCATGTGTGTGTATTATATGAATCAATACCATTAGTAATCTGTGAATAAGAGTAACTTGAGAATCTAAATTTCCTAAATCATGAAAGGGAGAGATGGTGCTTTTAAAAGACATTTAAGTTTACGACAAAAATAGGTGCCTGAAGTTTGGACAGTATGGCTTGACCTCATTGTACCTTTCTATCTGATGTCCATTTACTAGCGTATTCTGATGTAGCTATTTTAACAGTGGAGAAAATTTTGCATCGGAACAAATACAGTTTTAAAGTTAACAAAAATACTTAGGGAGTTAAAAAAATGTTAAGTAGAAAAAATTAGAAGGGATTCAGAAAATCAGAGGTAAAATGGGTTTATTCAGTTTGTTTTAATAGGTACTAGATCTGTCTTAATTAAGGAAGCAGAAACAGAGATAAGAAGAAATTAGAGGTCATTGTTGAGAAAAAAATAACCAATAAAACAGACAGCAAACTTTTGGGCTTCATGCATTTGCCCCCCAAAAAAAAAAATAAATAAAAGGCAAAGATTGTATAGCAGAGCTACAGTATAGACAGGAAAAAGCTAAAGCTAATTTTGCAATACTGTAAGAAAATAACCTTTCATAAATAACAAAGTTTCCAGAGAGCTTTGTCTTAATTTCCATTTTCCCAGACTATTCTACCCCACACAAGACTTGTCCACTTGTCTCTTCTATCCCCAGCATCATCTTATTGATATTTACTTTTTAGCTGATGTTCAAACTTAAATCAGTCTTTTCTACATTTTTAAAAGATACCCAGGCAGCAATGCGTTTATGTAAACAGAAAGATGTTACATTAGCTCTTTTGCTACTTCAGCCTTTATCAACTGAACAGTCTCTGAAGTTTCCTTAGTTCTTTTGGATCATTTTAGAATTGGGTGACCAGGAATGCATGTTATTCCATACTTGGAATATGCTGTTGATCGATATTTTCCATGAGACAGAACTTTTTATTTGTCCAACTTGCAACTACCTTAAATATTAAATTACTTTTGTCAGAACTCTATTCACAAAGACTGTAAGACGCCTTCCTAAGAGTCAATACCTTTAAAGTCTCTTATTATATATCTATCTGAAATTATACTTATTTTTCCTCCAGCTGAATTACTATGGTTTGGGATTTTTTTCAATTTCAACTGCCATTTTATCACACATTCACTTGGTATCATAAAATCCTTCTGAAATTCATTTTTCAGTTTTTCTGTATCAACTCAAGCTTAATACCAAGTAAATGACAATTATAAAAGTGATTTCTAATTTTAATAGATGTAATGCATACTACATGAATCATATGCTAATTCATAATATGAATGGTTTTTCTAAGTTTTCCTAAACTTTTATGCAATTTCATTTCTTCACTAATGTCAAAGTTGTGTATTAAGAAGAAAAATTGATTTCTTTGAGTACAGTAATCTCATGAAGGCTGGCAAAATGCCTACTTCCAACTTCTTTTTTGGCACCAATGGTTAGTTTTTTATCCAACTCACGAAGACATTCTATTCTTTTTAATAGGAAGAACAGGAGAAAATAATAACCTCCTCATGCAGTGGAAAGACTGTAGTAGTCTTAAAATATCCCTGCACCTGTTATGTTCATCTTGGCCTGTGAAAAGAACAGTGATTTCCTGTTCAGTTTCCAGTTCCTACCAAATTTATACTCATGCCTCTTTAATAAGGGCAGGAGGACAGTTCTGCTTCTCACCTCACTGATGGCTATCCCTTTGATGGATAAATAAGTTAACAATCAAAGGGGATTTTCCTAAATGTTTTCCAACTTAGAATGTAAATCAAGGTTGCTGTCAGTGACAGCTGATGTTTCACAGAGCTTAATGCAAAAAATGTGAGATTAGACCAGTCCATTAAACCAGGGTAGAATGTTTCAATACTACTGCAGCTGCTGGAAAGCAAAATCCATGCACATTTTCTTTAAACTTAAAAGAGATAGTAAGACTAGAGAGGAAGATGGGAAGTAATTGACTTGGCAGCATTCCACCACCTGAACAATATATACATAGGTGGGTCCATAGCTACCTGAATATAAAATACTTTGTCCCAACTCTGTTTAAAATGCAGCAGGGATTCACTTGATCACACTTCATCATTCACAACCTGAATCTTATGTATACTTTTTCCCACTGATTTGTCTACTCTGCTTCAAAGAATCCATTAATAATAATCTAACAGATTTTCTTCTGATTATTATTATATTTTTCCATTGATATGACTTCTTCTTCTGATATGGGAAAGAAAGTTCCTATTAAAACATGAAACACATGGTTTTGGCCAAGCACTAAAAGAGATACACTGCTGTGTTTTTATTGACATAACCTCCTTGAGCTCCCTGATGTAAACTGAATTTAGAGAATGAAGCAGAGGCAAAATATATCTGCTGTTTCTGAGTGCTAGATAACATTACTTCAAATGCTCATACTACCAAGTTTTAAGAATTGTGAACATCAACAATTCTGGGGAACCTGACCAGAGGTTTGGTGGGGTTTAGACGACTTTTCACTCTATAGATACTCATCTAAATGTTAATACCTCAGTGTATACATATAGAGCTTTGCAAAACATGATTGAAATGCACCAAATGAAACTTTGTCATTGTGACATATGAGAAGGATAATACTGTATCAGTGATAACGGGAAGGAAGCAGCTATTCCCCCCCCCCCCCAAGTCTGGATTTGCTAGGAAGAAATAAAAAAAATAATAACAACTAAAACAACAACAACCACCCAACCACCCCCTCCCCGATTCACTGCGCTAAGACTTGAAACTGTGTTGTAATAAGGAGAAGATGAGATAATGAAAATCTGAAATATTCTAATTAGGAAATATTATGGCGAGAAGAGGAAGACTGAAGAAAGTGCTGGTCAATAGAATGTGGGTTGACCTGCACATGCTTCGAACACCCTTGTTAGCTCCACAACTGGAAGAAAAATACTCATGTTTAAATTTATTCTTGCTTTAGTACTCAATCTATTTAAGCTAATAAAACTTGTTGATGTTAAATTGCATTATATAGCCAAAATGATGCATCTGTGCAACACTCTGACTTACTATATGAGTTCTTGCATTATTACTAACTCATGAACACTTAACTCTTACTCTGTTTTGTGCTTTATACATTCTTTAGACTCCAGAGTCACATATACCACAGTATGCAGGTGAGGAAATCCATTTTATCCACTCTTATAACTCCTTTATCATTCTTTTTCAAAATGCCATTAAGATACAGTCTGCTGATGGCTATTAAAATGAGAAATCTGAAAATGACTGTATGTGTTGCCTTGAAGCTATACTAAAATTCATTAAAATTATCCAATAGAGTTAATCATTAGTTTCAGGTGTGATATATTAGTGCAATGCTCTGTCATCACAAAATTTTTTTTTTCTTTTTATAATCTATCCCTATGAAGTTTTTACATTAGCTGCAAAATTGGTTGTCTTAATGACAGGTAGAGTCTTCCTTAAGGACAGGTAACTTTTGCCTTTAAAATGTACTTGCCTAATCAGGATTCTGCAGGGAACATATGTACACTGAGATATATATATATACACATATATATATCTCCACAAGGAAAATATGAATAAGCATAATCAATCTAAAATGAAAAATAAATATATTTTGACAAATAGTGTTTAGACTATGAGAAAATCCCTATCTTTACTCAAGGTATTACATACTTCCTTAAAATGTTATCATTTGTTGAGTCATAAGCTCAGGCTTTTTGTATTAATATCTTGACTTTACACTGATCTGAGGAAGAATACATGTACATAAATACTGTAAAGAAAATATAAATCACAATAAAACTGAATTCACCTCCAAGTAACACTCTGAAGTAACTACAAGTTCTATACATTTGGGTGTTTTTTCTTTTCATATTTTACTGTCTTAAGAAATAGATGCATTCAAGTTGAATTCATCCTACATTAGGGAATGAACTGGCTTGTATACAGGAAGTCAGCAAGAATACTGATTATGGAAATACTTCATCAGAAACTGTTTTCAAAGTACTTCCTTTCTGAAGACCAGCTAACTCTGAATAGGCCGGCAGGGGAGGAAGGGGGAGGGAGGGAAGAGAACAAATTTAGTAGCAGAAAAAATATAGTCCAATAGACCTAAATGTAACAATCTGTATTTATTAAAAAGGATCCCAAGTGTCCTAGCATTAACATATTCAAGCATGTCATATATTGGTCCACAGAAGTCAGATAGTTGTGATTATTTCTAAATGAAATAGGTATGTGTGCTGTAAAGCAACACTGAACATTAAGTACCATATTATTTTACCAACAGTGATCTCAAGATGGATACATTATTCAACACAAGAGTATCAGTATTTTTAAAATAGGGATGCTATTCATTATCCAAGTTAAAAACCTACATGGATTTGATCATAGGATGTGTAAGACAAGCATGTACTTGGCAGCACTCATAGGGTACTTTTTAAAAAAAAAAAACAACTTCAGCTTATTCTTTCTTACTGGGATATTGCTTTCCTTTTAAATTATTTAAAATCCTTGTAGCCAGCATGTACAAGTCACAGAGGCCAATGTGCTGATTTTGGAACTTCCCCTTAATTGATTGTGTCAGTTCAGCATATTTTGTGATAAAATCAGACACACTGATGCAAAGTCCATTGAAAATGAATGGAGGAAAAGTTTAGACTACTAATACACCTGAAAGGCGTCTAAATTAACTGACTAGAAAGCTGAGAAATAATATCATTGTTCTGTTAATTTTCCTGAATTTGAATATGGTTAACAAAGCAACGAGCATATTAGAATGCATGGAGAATGACAGACATGAAAAATTACACAGAAAAATGTCATTATGTTGCACTTACAGATCATAAAATCAACCCTCTCTGGAATACGCTACACTTTATTTATCACCTCCACTGAAATACCCCAGAGTTAGAAAGAATCCCAAAAGAAGAAATTACAGTTCCATTATTCAATCTATAAAACTCGCAGGTAGTTTAGAGGCAAAGAATATTCAACAACAGAATTTGACATGAATGTGGATAATAAAAACATCCAGTCTCAGAAGTTTAAAAGAGACAATCGTGAAGTTGCGATAACTGGGTTTGGCACTAAAACTACATTTGAGGCAACCTTACACTTTATAGCAAAGACACCCAGAAGATATTCACAAAATACATATTTGATGTAACTCTTACTTAACAAGAAACACTACAATTATCACTCCAATCTTTTTATTAAGCATCAGAAGGAGAATCAGTTGTTCTTTGTCTTACTCTTTGATAGTATAAGAAATTGACGGGGAAAAGCCATAAATCTGTAAATTGCAGATTAAGTAAATAATTTCTTTTTTAAAAAAAGAATGCCTAACTATCCATTTAATCTACATTAATAGAAAATGTACGCTAGGACAGATTTATGTATTGCCAGGACGTATATGCCACCTACTAAAATGGGTTCTTCTGCTTTCTGCTTGTGGACCTGGAACAGCTTTGTTTCTACTCATGTGATTTCTTGAGTAAATATACTGGAGATTGCTCTTACGACAGTTTGGTTTTCAGATGCAAAAAGTAAGGTTGTTTTTCTTTCACTATTCAGCCATGTAAGAGTACTTAAGAACCTGGCGCTTAATCACTCCAATCGCTTTCTGCATTGCCAACATACATACACATTTTATACACACAGGTAGACACACACACATTAAAAATTTATATTTATACTTGAAAACAGATAAGAACTTTATATCAAAACAAAAAAAGCCCTCCCTTAATAAGTGATTATTTCCTATTTCTATCTGCTGATATAGTCATGAAATGAATGTCACAGAAAATGCAATTTCAGGTGCTTCCTTAGAATCACAGAATCATAGGCTAGTTAGGGTTGGAAAGGCCTCAAGATCATCTAGTTCCAACCCCCCTGCCATGGGCAGGGACACCTCCCACTAAACCATGTCACCCAAGGTTCTGCTCAACCCGGCCTTGAGCACCACCAGGGACGGAGCATTCACAACTTCCTTAGGAAACCCATTCCAGTGCCTCACCACCCTTACAGTAAAAAATGCTACTTCTAATACCTCTCACAAAGCATTCAAGCTCATTAATACTCAGTGCTGTCAAATTACAACTTCTCTGCTGAATGTAGTGCTCTAAAGGCAAAATATTAATATTTCCCAAAAAAACCATCTGACTATGCAGGTTTCTCTCAAATCACATTACAGCTGCCTTTGTTTTTCTGAAACACATAACTACAAGAGATGAGTAGCACGCACATATCTTTCAATCTCTTACCTCACAGAATATAACTTCTCCAAGAACCAAGGCTCACTGTGTTCGTAGATAAAATTTTGTGGGGTATACTTATTACATTACTGGCAGATTCTTTTTTTTTTTTTTTTCCAGACTCCTTTTTGTCTAATTGCTCTATAATTTCAACAGTCATTTCCTCCCAGTGATGGATTTTGTATTGTAATCAGTACTTAAATCAGAGTCATTGACTCTGTTAGGCTAACATTACCAGGTCCACTACTAAACCATGTCCCTAAGCACCATGTTTACATATCTTTCAAACTGCCTCCAGGCATGATGACTCCACCACTTCCTGGGTAGCCTGTTTCAAGTCCTTGATAACCCTACTGGTCATGAAATTTTTCCTAATATCCAACACAACACCCTCCACCCAAATGAACTGAAGGGCTAAAATACCTTTCAGAAAGGAGATTTTGAAGGGAACAGGCATAACTGAGAGAAATGCTGAGGCCATATATGATATTTTCATGTGAAAAATTTAACACCTTTTCTTGTCACTTCCCGTAGATTTTAATGATTTTAATCCCTTGGTCTTTAGAGCTATCAGTACAGTAGGGCATACAACACAAAACTCTGTCCATGACTAATAACCATAGTCACAGTCCTCTATCACATTACCAATACCCATGTGAAAATAAGAAAAGCTGATCTGCAAGAGCTAGAGAAGTGGTTAAAATTGAATCTTATTTTAACCAATGCAAACACTGAATCATAGAATCATAGAATCATAGAATCATAGGTTAGGCTTGGAAAGGACCTTAAGATCATCTAGTTCCAACCCCCCTGACATGGGCAGGGACACCTCCCACTAAACCATGCCATCCAAGGCTATGTCCAACCCCACCTTGACCATCACCAGCGATGGAGCATTCACAGATTTCCTGGGCAACCCATTCCAGTACCTCACCACCCTCACAGTAAAGAACTTCTTCCTTATATCCAATCTAAACTTCCCCTCTTTAAGTTTGAACCCGTTACCCCTTGTCCTATCAGCACAGTCCCTAATGAAGAGTCCATCCCCAGCATCCTTATAGGCCCCTTTCAGATATTGGAAGACTGCTATGAGGTCTCCACGCAGTCTTCTCTTCTACAGGCTCAACAGCCCAAACTTTCTCAGCCTATCTTCATACGGGAGGAGCTCCAGTTCCCTGATCGTCCTCGTGGCCCTCCTCTGCACTTGTTCTAACAGTTCTATGTCCTTTTGATGTTGAGGACACCAGAACTGCGCACAATACTCCAAGTGAGGTCTCACGAGAGCAGAGTAGAGGGGCAGGATCACCTCCCTCGACCTGCTGGTCACACTCCTTTTGATGCAGCCCAGGATACGGTTGGCTTTCTGGGCTGCGAGCGCACACTGCCGGCTCATGTTAAGTTTCTCATCGATCAACAACCCCAAGTCCTTCTACGCAGGGCTGCTCTGAATGCCTAACTACCTTTTAAAAATATTTCTCCCCAGCATTTTCTCCAATTAAAAAGAAAGTAATGAGGTAAAATTAAAGATTCCAAAAAGCCGAGTAAAGGACAAAGTTCTGTGAAATTCCACAGAGTGGAATTATCTCACAGAGTGAGATAATACACTTTTTCAGTCCTTAATACTACAAAGATGAGTATTGAAGGAAATGTAAAATAGATTTGTTTAAAAACTACTTTCAGGTCCTTTAAGCTTTTCTTTTTCTTTTTTTTTTTTTTTGTACTAAGGCAAATAATATCACTATAAATCACTTCTTGAACAGTACAGTGCCCTGAGTTCTCCTCTTCCTCAAGATTAGGTACTAGTGTTTAAATTAGTTTCTGGTAGCAAGAAATCTCCAAAACACTGGTGTAAGAAAAACATTACTTCCACACCCTACTTCTAAGTGAAAATAGACTGTTGGGAGTAGCTGTGGAAAAAATCTTTGTAGACCAACTCCTTCATATGAAAACATAAGTTTAATTCTCCTTGTCAATGTACAGCATGAGCATTAATACAGCTGTACATTAAATCAATCAATGGAAAGAAAATAGTAATTCATAGCATGATTAGAATTTTAAACTGAAATTATTTTATTGATTTAAAACCAAATTAAACTTTAACTAAATTCTATTTTTACTTCACTGTAATTCCAAAATGAATAAATAATAATAATAAATTCTTATTTAATATGTCTTTAGGAAACATTTGAAGACATTTAATAAGAAGGTGAAGCATGCTTCTTGCATCTACTTTTTCATCTATATACAGTAATTTCCTGCTTAGGCTGATTTTAATCTTAAGCTACATATAAGAACTGACTATAACTGCATGAACACACAGATAAGAAACTCAGATATTTGCTAATGGCCTTCTTGGCAATGTGCAACTAAGAGGCTAGACTAATATGCCAGTAATTTGCTTAATATTACAAAAAAGTTAGTTCAGAGAGTACACACATAGAGAATTTCACTCACATTAAATATAAAACAAACATAAACCATGAATAATGTATTAAGATAGTGACAAAGTATTTTTAAAGAAAAAAATCCAACATGTCTACTGCAAATCTTTCAAATTCTAAAACATAGAAAATTCTTAGTTAGAATCAGAAGTGGCTAAAGAGATGCAGTTGTCTGATATATGCATTTTTCATTTGACTCTACAGTGACGAAAAATACCTGTGTGAATTTTATTTCTATGCTGAAAAACAAAAAACCCACACACGGTAAAAATTACAGTTTTGTGTAATGAAGCTTAACTTTTGATGGCAAACATAACTAAATCTAAATATCAAGCATTCAAGCCTAAACATTACTTTGTGTTAATACTTATTATGTTTTTTAATCTAAATATTAAAACATGACGCAGGTCATATTTACCAGCATTTCCTATTTACTCATTGGAGATAGAACAAGTTCTAAGAGACACCTACATTTAACTATTTACTCAGCAAATATTAGTTTTATTCTATACAGCTGCAGTAGAACAATGCATCTGAAATAAAATTACTTCAGTCCCTAGGGAAAACATTAAAGCTCTAATTGATGTTTGAAGCAAGAGAACTGGTTGTACTTAATAGGCATTTCATTTATTCGAAAGTTATTTCCTGAGCTTCTACCTTTGAACTTGCAATAAATCTCTCTGCCCTCAGTCCCTCTTTCAGCACCTAAAATAGATCACATACTTTTGGTCAGACTGATGTTGAGCTAAGAATGGCACCATAAATATCCTGGGAAGATCAGATTTGCAATAACAGAGAAAATGAGTTACTACAAGATTTTGCATTTCTAGTATTAGCAAATCTTTTTTGAAAGAGGCAATTTTTTTTAGATTTGGCAGGAGATATTGCAAAATGAAAAAGATCATAAATAAGATGTTCTTTACGTCAAAGTGCTTTTGTTTTCACATCAAAATCAAGTGGTTTCTACCATATGTGCCACTGTTGGCAGGTAAGTAGGAAAGAATATTTTGCACACCAGAAGCCTAATGTTTCTGATGGGAGTGCAATGTACAGTTCTGGGGAAAAATGGTATTATCCCATCTGAGGGACTTTTATATTCTTCAGAGTAAAGAAACAACTCAGAAGTCCTTTCAGGATTCTTTTTCTGAAATCCCTACAGTTAGGGAGATGAAACTACTTTTAGAGACTGGTATATCCCACGGCAATATACAACATTCGTACTCCTTACAATGGATTCCTATCCTTAATTCTTCTCTCCAGCTTTTTTTTTCTTTAATTATTTTTCCTTTGGTTTGAGAAGGCTGTGTTTGTGTTATCACTGGTTTCGACAATCTGAAATCCAGGAATTTCTAGAGTGATTATGTTTTTATGTTCTTTCTTGTCATTCCTTTTTGTATAACCAACGATTAAGCCAAGAATAATGCAACTGCTTTTAATGTCACCCAGAAAACAACTTCCTATATTAATTTTCTGTGTTTAGAAAGCATTGGTCCCCAAATAAAAAAAACTGTCTAAGTTGAGCTACAAGATCGAGTCAGTTTTATATGCTTAGTGTGAAAAATTTTGTTCCGTGGACACAGTCTCAGTTCTAGCACGGATCTCTCCACATTATTACTGAGACAGCATTCCTGAAAAAAAAAAAAATAAAATAAAAATGCAGCTTGGCTGCTTTTAATGAATTACTTCAGCAAATTCAATAAATGCTTTCCTCTATTAAATAATCAAGGATACAGGAAGACAATCTGTTACACTCAAGGATGTAGGAAATACATTCCACTGAATTTGTAATTTTTATTAGTTATTGTGGAAAAAATAATTAATTTTTTAGGTTCTGGTCACTAATGCGACATAGTCAAATCAATACAAATATATTTCTGTACTGCAGCATGCAATATCAAGATCATAGAATCATAGAATAGTTAGGGTTGGAAAGGACCTCAAGATCATCTAGTTCCAACCCCCCTGACATGGGCAGGGACACCTCCCACTAAACCATGCCATTCAAGGCTATGCCCAACCCCACCTTGAATGCCACCAGGGATGAAGCATTCACAACCTCCCTGGGCAGCCCATTCCACTGCCTCACCACCCTTACAGTAAAGAATTTCTTCTTCATATCCAATCTAAACTTCCCCTCTTTAAGTTTGAACCCATTACCCCTTGTCCCTCCCCAGCATCCCTATAGGCCCCCTTCAGATATTGGAAGGCTGCTATGAGGTCTCCACGCAGTCTTCTCTTCTATAGGCTCAACAGCTCCAATTTTCTCAGCCTATCTTCATACGGGAGGTGCTCCAGTCCCCTGATCATCCTTGTGGCCCTCCTCTGCACTTGTTCCAACAGTTCCATGTCCTTTTTATGTTGAGGACACCAGAACTGCACACAATACTCCAAGTGAGGTCTCATGAGAGCAGGCTAGAGGGGCAGGATCACCTCCCTCGACCTGCTGGTCACAATCCTTTTGATGCAGCCCAGGATACATTGGCTTTCTGGGCTGCAAGCACACACTGCCTGCTCATGTTCATTGTTTCATCGACCAACACCCCCAAGTCCTTCTCTGCAGGGCTGCTCTGAATCTCTTCCCTGCCCAACCTGTAGCTGTGCCCGGGATTGCTCCGACCCAGGTGTAGGACCTTGCACTTGGCATGGTTAATGATACAAAGCTGCTGGTCATTTATCAATCATGACACTGAATTACTATTTTAAGCATTTAACCAGGCTTCTGATACCAGAAAAATCAGTTCCATGTAAAGTTTCATATGCTGTGTGTTCTGCAGGCAAGTTCTTTTCACAAGTGTCCAAAACAAAACTGTGCTGTTCATGTAAGAACTCATTTCAGTATGATCAAATTGGCATCAGTCAAATCTCTTCTGATGAATGATGTAGACAGAAGGAGAGAATATATCATAATTCTGTTCCTTTGGAGTTTGCTACGAACGTGAGAGGTAATAGGATTCCAACATGAACAGGGAAGCATCTTCTTCCATAGTTTCTCTCTTTGATGACAGCTATTGCAACACTCTAGGAATTAATTCCTAGCATGCTCATTGCTATATTGTGACTATACAGATACGTAGTACATGCAGTTAATCTATAGTTGGAAAGATACTTTAAACATGTGTACATAATACAAAGGTTTGGGGAGTAAAGCTGTAAGAGGAATTTGATCAATTTGTGAACAGGACCAGAGAACACAGTTGCTCAATACAATCAAGCTTTTAGATTAGGTGACTTACAACCTCCTTTCAATAGCATATCTTGAAAATTAAGGCAAGAACATCCATGTTTCTAAAACACTATTTTCAGTTGAAGTTCACATGTCAGGAGCAAACAGACTCTCACTGTGTTTTTCAGCACATTTATCCTCACGCCATACCGTGATTCATCACAGTCTGGGTGCAGGGAATTGAAAGTCCTATAATGTACTAATGCATTACTGATAGCTATTTTCATTTATTAAAAGTGGTACTGGAATTCTTAGAATGTTTCAAAGCCTTATTCCTCTATAGCAACTTTGCCAGGGACCCTGACACAGTTGAAAGCAACTGAAACACCTTTTTTTGGGGGGGAAGGGAAAAAAAAAAAAAAAAGCATTCACATGAAATGGACTCTTTCGGTTGGCAGGTTACAATATATATAAAAAAGTATTGTCTGTCCTTGCTAATTAACAGGAACAGACCTCCTCCTCCCTTACATAAATATACAATAGAGAGAAAAGAAAGCACCCTGCTACACAGCGCCCTCATAAGGGAAGATAACCATACTAGAGATCCATCCTTTATCCTCAGTGTAAGAGAGAACAATTGCATTGAAGGAAAAGAGATATAAAGGATCTGTGGTTGCTGGCTTTCCATGGCTACAAAAGGAAGTTGCATGGAAGTGCCTAAGTTCCAGAAATACTGGTGAAGTGGAACTAAAGATCTGTATATTTGCAAATCCCAGGGCGGGAAGGGGCTGACACTAACCTTGATAAAATCATTAGCCTTTTAGTATTATTAAAAAAAAAAAAAAAAAAAAAAAAAAAGTGTTATAGTGCACAACTGTAAAGCTTTGTAATGATCACAGGAGGCCAAATAAAATTTGAATAGAAATTAACTATTTTCATATCCATCAGGTACAGATCTGTAGATAGGAAGTTACTCATAAGATAGACATTAGTATATCAGGACCCTAAATTGCAAGGATTCATAGTAAAAATCACAGCCCTGTGATCACTTTCCAAGGCACATCTACATCAAGTCAGCAAGGTGAGGTCAGGATCAGCAAAGGCTTAGGCACAGTCCCACCTACAACATATCTTACGAAAAGATGAAGGGCAAGGGTCCAAGCTAATAGCTCTGTCTCACAACACAGCTGTTTCATACTGCCTAACCCAAGCCACCTGTGCCAGCTCACAGGCAGCTGTAGCCATGCTGGAGCTGGCCGGAGTCTGGCCACTGGACCTCAGGGCATGGGGGCAGCAGGTTGTAGACACTGGGGAGAACTTGGCATCCTGACAACACCTCCGACAACAAATACGTGGCTTTGGAACTCCTTTGCGTGTTTCTCAAGGTAACAATAATAGCCTTTGCAAAAGTGTTCATGTATTCCCACTGAAGAACTTACGTTGGAACTGTAAGTTTTAGATGACCGAAGGCAGCTGAGATGAATCTTAACCTAAATAGCACCATACTTATAGCATTAGTATGTTTTAACTCTACTTCAGAGAATTTTTATTACCCAAGTACCACAGTATTCATAATACTTCCTATTTTTTATATTTTTTCTACTTCATATCACAAAAATACAGAAATATTGCAGGAAGTCTCAGGGCCTTAAAGAATCCCATTACTCCTAAATCTGAGGAAATAGTCACCAAATACCAAATGCAGTGCTCTCAATTTATTGTGTACTAGCATGCTGTAATAGCAAAAGTTGAAACAAAATGACACAGGACTATAAGGATAAGCCATCACGGTCTCTGTATCCATCTGTCGTTTTCTGTTATTATTCTAAAAGTAGTTAAATAATTTGCCTTAAAAAATACCTTATTATTTATTATTGCTAGTAAATAACTTCATCTACATTTAGACTCAACTGCACTCAAAATGCAGTAACAAAATAAGGATTTTAAGACAGTGCTCATATTTTGATTTAGAATATACACTTAACTGCAAATTTCAAAAGCATTACTAAATTGAGCAGGATATAAGTCAATTAAAAAATCTGCCTAAACCCCAACTATATTGTGAACCTTGAAGTCTGTTAGGTTTTTTCTTGATTTTAGGCATGGTCATGGTTTCTAAAACTGATTATCGATTTTGGTGTTTCAAACTGAAATAACACAGACCAAATTTTTAGGAAGCAGGCTGTAAGAGTTCTGTACTGCAAATTGGTTTAGAATGCTATATTTTATTAGTAGCAAATTTTTTTGCCCTCGTGGTCATGATGCTTATAAATACAGCAAAAACCTCACTTGAGTTCAACTATAGTTATACTCACTGTTAGAAATTATCTTTTGAAATCTTTTTTGTTATTTCAGATAATTCCTCAGAACAAGATGGGATATTCAGGAAAACAGCTGAAAGCACAAATTTTAAAGCAAATTAATGCTGCTCCTTTATTAAAAATTCTATGCTTTATTTTCATTTGTAGGACACAGCTTTATGCAGTTTTTATTAAGATTTTATTATCAGAAAATAAATTTTTAATTCTTTTAAGAAACTGAGTACATTCCTCAAAGCATGGCAATTGGCAGGCACAGATGCCCACAATTCATATCCTGTTAAACTAGCCACAATTAATTGTAAAAAAAATAAATAAATAAAAAAGTCAAGCAAGCTGACAGTACAGATTTAATTTTTGCTTTCATGATTAGTGATATTTTCTACATAGATAATACCATATTTTTTTTTACCTGCAGAATAAGCATAACAAATGAGAGTGTACTCTCGCAATGCAGATTATAGGAGAAAAAAATAGAAATCACTCAGAAACAGCTATAAGAAACCTCACATTTTATATTACACTGTGTATAATTATTTCTGTTTCTAACTACTCTAAATATTTAATTTCAGTAACACAGTATATTTTGGTTAGTATGCAATCATTTTCCACACTCACAGACAGAAGGAATTGTGTGAAGAGCTGAAGCTGTTTAAATCCACCATGAAAGACAAATGTTCTTCCCGGGGCTGCAACATTTGTATCCAAGTTCCTAATTGCTTTCCATGCCCTAACAGTTTTTTGGTTTACACTGATGTACTTCCCTGGACTCCTGATAACTCCCTTAGGCCCAAAAATTATTATGGAGTTTTACATATTCTGTCCAAAATACTTCTTTTCTCACTAATTATTTCCCTACCTCATTCGCTGAGATGTTTCTATAACTACAACTGAAATGAAATGGATAAACTAGTAATTTTATCACTAGATGGTAGACATATTATATAGGTTTGGGTTGGTTGCTGGGGTTTTCTTGGTTTTGGGTTTTTTTTTTTTTTGTTTGC
This sequence comes from Amazona ochrocephala, assembly GCA_039720435.1. NCBI lineage: Eukaryota > Metazoa > Chordata > Aves > Psittaciformes > Psittacidae > Amazona > Amazona ochrocephala. The sequence goes on from CM077879.1 coordinate 38,232,570, forward strand.
TTGTTTCTTTGGGTTTTTTGTTTTTTGTTTTTTTCCCCACAAGATGGTACAGAGACAAAAGTATATTGCAATATTATGTTTCATTTAATCTATTCCAGTGTATGGTATTTACGCATCATACACATAGGACAAACGGGGGGGGGGGGGGGGGGGGGGGAGAAGCCATAGTATTATAGCTTGGTTCTTATAAAATTTAGAGAACACCATTTAATGTTAATTATACTAAAATTACAGGCACTCTATAGTGAATAAACTTTAATGTCTTTCTATACTAAAATCAACACTCATTTAAGTGCAACAGAAAGCTTGTATTTGAAGGAACCAAAAGGGTCAGAAAATAACAAAGTGCAGCTGTTTGCTCTCACTTATAATTATGTACATCTGTTTGAATAAACATTTAGGTTGAATGCATAACAAAGTGTATTTCATTAAAGATAAGCAAGCAACCTATAAAAATACTGAGAAGAAAATAAAGAAGTTAAAAATATGCATTCGCAGAAGTATTAAACAACAACTAAGGAGATAATTACTCTACAAAGAACATCAGCACAATATCCTGGAATTATGACATATAAAACTATAGCAACTGTTTATCAAATAGAACAATTCTGAAAACTGTTTAATGTAAATACTAAAATCTTTATTATTATTAGTCTTTCCATTGACATTTATAAATTTTAGAGGTCTTGGATGATCAAAGTTTCCTAGATATTGGTATTTTTTTTAATTCATACAGTCTTTTCCAGTTTCTGTTTGGCCTATAGTATTTGTAAGTACCAAACATATTAAACATAGATACATAGCAGTGGACAAAAATCCAAAGTAAAATGACTTTCTTCCACCACCACCACCAATCCACAAAACAACCAAAACAGAAGCTTACATTTTCACTGTAGTGTATTATGCCCTTCCAACAATGTTAAGTTCTCCAAAAGTTTAGTTAAAAAAAAAAAAAAAAAAAAATATCAATCTGGAGTCAGGTGTATGAAAACCAATAATATGACGTAGTACATTTCAAGCTCAAATTTCTGTAATTCAGACTTATAGAATACCTTGGGAACAACTTAAAACCAGAAAAAATAATGTCCTTCTAAGTGCAACTTCATGATGACTGCATTAGAATGCGTAAACAGATGAGATTGACTCAGCTTCTTCACCATATTCTTATGAGTCTAACCACAGGATAGATCCAACTATGTTCCAAGACCCTGCCCATTGCAGGGGGGTTGGAACTTGATGATCTTAAAGTCCATTCCAACCCTAACTATTCTACGATTCTATAACACCAAAATATTCTCACCTCCTTTCACCATTGCACTGTGTACGTCACTACTGAGACACAGCTTGCACTGAGGATAATCACCAGTCAAATACTAGTAAAATAAATAATTTTGAATTATGCCAAATGTATGGAAGTGAAGGACTATATTATTAATTATCATATTAATTATATTAAAATTAATGATTAATATTATTATATAAATTATACTTAATATTCAGTACACAACACACTAGTTATGAAATTTAGTACCCTGTAATTTGACAGTACCTTATTGCTCTGAGTTCAGCAGTAGCAATCATTTTTCTCCTTCTTAGTAGCTGGCGCAGTGCTGTGGTTTTGACTTTCAGCCTGGGAACAACACTGATAACACCCATGTTTTTAGTTGCTGCTCAGTAATGTTAGGCTGACCAAGGACTTCCTCAGTCTCATGCTCTGCCAGGGAGGAGGGGAAGCCAGAAGGAAGCCGAGACAGGACATCTGACCCAAACTAACCAAAGAGGTATTACATACCACAGCACGTCATGCCCGCTATATAAACTGGGGGCAGTTACCTGGAAGGGTTAGATCAGTGTTTGGTCAGGCTGGGTATTGGTCGGCAGGTGGTGAGCGGTTGTATTCTCTTCCCTTGTTATTTCCCTTATCATTATTATTATAGTTGAGATAACAACAGATCTGACCAGAATGTGTATAATTGCATTTGTGATAAGCATTCATTGTTTTGGCTTGTCACTCGTCACAATGCTGATTTATTGGCTCTCAAAGTTGTTGCTTTTGATCTCGGAGTTTCAGCATGTTGTACTGTACTTACAGCCGGTATTTGCTGTTTTAGTGTTTATCGGCTGGGGGCCCTGGGCTAAGGTTCTTGTTTTATTGTACTTTACGGTAATGACTTGTAATACAATAGAATCATTGATCATGAAATTGATCTGGCTTGCATTCCCAGTGTGGTCACCACCTCTATACTTTGGGAGATATATAATAGAAGTGTATAGCAATTACATGTCTTTTTTCTCCTCCTTGGGTGGTCAGCCTATGAGTGAGACATTCCCACACACCCTAGTGACAAGTACAGCAGCTACTTAAACTCTGACTACAACAGATAATGCAGCTACTCCAACTCCAAGCACAGCAGCTACACCAGCCCCAGTGACAAGTACAGCAGCATCATTTCAGAGTACTACAGGTTTCTAATGGTCTTTGGGTACCCTTGAGACCTCCTTGCTGATTATGATGGCGATCCCCATGTTGGCATACATACAGAGTGTGTTTTATCCACAACCATTTCGTCTGATGTCGAAAGTTAAGCAGTCGTGTTTGGGTCTTGTCTAGAATTAGACAATGATATAGGAGGACCAAGAGATTTTCCCCGAGGCTGGACAGTAATAAGTGGCAGGGTGTGGGGGACAGTATGGGAAAGTATCTAGTCCACTGGGCCCCTCCAGTGCTTTGGAAGTGTCGCAGATGGAAGGCAGCTGTATGGAGTCTCCAACAACAAGTTGCAGAAACTGCTGAAGGGGAGGGTAAATTATTTTTTGCCTGGTGGGCCCATGCCACCTCAGGCTATCAGGGCAGAGATGCAACATACAGATGGACTCATGATTGAGGGGTGGACTTAGCAATGGACACTATTAGGTTATTTACAAGTGTGAAACATGCACTGCAATTAAGCAAGCTAAATGGTTAAAGCCTCTCTAGTATGGAGGACAATGGCTGAAGTACAAATATGGGGAGGCCTGGCAGACTGACTATACCACACTCTCTCTCCAGCCCTGAAAGGTTGTTACAAGAGATGGAGCCCGACATCATGGATCAGATGGGCTCAGCAGCTTTACAGGGATTGGTCCATGCACTAAGGAATGGTATCTCTCTTCCTCTGTCTCTCTCTGTGGATGCATATATATGCGTATATATAAGAGTGATGGTATATTGAAAATGTGGGATCTGAGCATGACGTGAATAGTATGGAATAAGAGGTGGATATTGTCCTGGGTGCAGCAGTAGCAGTCATTTTTCTCCTTCTTAGTAGCTGGTACAGTGCTGTGGTTTTGACTTTCAGCCTGGGAACAACACTGATAACACCCATGTTTTTAGTTGCTGCTCAGTAATGTTTAGTCTGACCAAGGACTTTCTGAGTCTCATGCGCTGCCAGGGAGAAAGGGAAGCTGGGAGGAAGCAGAGATAGGACACCTGACCCAAACTAACCAAAGAGGTATTACATACCACAGCACGACATGCCTGCTATATAAACTGGGGGCAGTTACCTGGAAGGGTTAGATCAGTGCTTGGTCAGGCTGGGTATCGGTCGGCAGGTGGTGAGCAATTGTATTCTCTTCCCTTGTTATTTCCCTTATCATTATTATTATTGGTGGTAGCAGCAGTGGTTTGTGTTATACCTTAGTTACTGGACTGTTCTTATCTCAACCCATGGGAGTTACATTCTTTCAATTCTCCTCCCCATCCCTCCACGAGCCGGGGGGAGGAAAGGGGGCAGTGAGAGAGCGGCTGCGTGGCTGGCAGAGCTTAAACCACAACACTCATTTATATGTTTCTTTTGTTCTGTACAGGGTAAAGATAAATGGAGACGTGTCTTGTGTGCAATAAGTCTCCTTCAGAGATGGCAGAATGAGTATTGTGGGGTTATTCACTTAATTTTGGATTACCTGAAGTGGCAGTTTTGCTAAATATTGATGTCTTACTAGAGTTCAAGATCCCACTGGTTCTGTTGGATTTGTTTTTGTTGTTTTGAACAACAGGAAGATGTATTTTTTTATATCTATGACTGAACACTAGATTTCTAAGCTGTGTGAAATTTCAACTAGATTTCCAAGACCTATGAAACATTAACTTGTGTAGCAGCTATTATCATTTACCACATTAACATCTTTAATAAGCCTAAAGTAAGAGTCTGACTCTTAAATGTTTCTCTCTCCTATACAATTTATTACATAGGAGTGGAGATAAAATTTGCAAATTAAACGGGTTTGAAATCCGCAGTTTGATACAGTTAGCAGCATTACAGAAATACCAAAACCCTGCAATTGCAGTAATATTAGCATGCAAAGAAAGATCTTCGTGTTTCATTCCCTACTGCAATGTGTCTCCTTGCCCCATTTCCAGGTCACTGTCTCTGTCCTCTCTTGATCATTATATTTTGCCTTTACAAAACCTGTAACGTGCAAAAGGTTAGGAAGTTTTCAGTGAAATTACAGATCCTGTTATCATTCCGCCTACTAAAATACACAGATCAGAAAGTTTTAAATTCTTTGTAGGCATATTTTCAGACAAGTCAAATTTTCTCCTCAATATTAAGTACAGACTTACCTAGATTGCTTCCTTCCCAAAATGTTACTTCTATAAAGTATTACACATAATTAATTATATGAGAATTCTTGAGGACTTACTTGAATGAGAGCAAACAAAACTATATAGTTGTGTACAAAGGAAGACCTACACATGACATCTATCTGGAATTCTATAAGGCCTTTGACTTGGTCCCAAATAACATCCTTCTCTCTGAATTGGAGTGATATGGATCTCATATATGAACTGTTCAGGGGATAAGAAATTACCTGGTTGACCGCATTCAGAGAGTTGTGGTCAATGGCTCAAATATCTAGATAGATATCAGTAACAAGTCATGTCTCTCAGGAGTCCAGAGTGGGACCTGTACTTCACCCATGGCATACTGTCGTGGTTTAAGTCTTTCAGTCACGCAGTTTTGCTCACTCACTCACTCCCTCTTTCTTCTCCCCAGCTCCCGAGGGGATGGAGAAGAGAATCAAAAGAACGCAACTCCCACAGGTTGAGATAAGAACAGTTTAGTAACTAAGGTATAACACAAATCACTACTGCTACCACCAATAATAATAATGACAAGGCAAATGCAAGGAAAGAATACAATAGCTCACCATCAATCCCAACCCGACCAAGCCGTGCACCCCCCACCACCGTGCACCCCCACCACCCTTCCGGGTCTCTCCTCTCCATTTCTACCTCCTGGACATGACGTGCTCTAGTATGGAATAACTTCTTTGGTTAGTCTGGGACAGATGTCCTGTCTCTCCTTCCTCCCAGCTTCCCCTCCTCCCTAGCAGAGCATGAGGCTCAGAAAGTCCTTGGCCAGCCTAAACATTACCAAGCAGTAACTGAAAACACTGGTGTTATCAGCACTGTTCCCAGGCCCAAAATCAAAAACACAGCGCTGCACCAGTTACCAAGAAGGAGAAAAATGACTGCTGCTGCTGAACCCAGGACACATACATAGACAGTAGAATCGAGGGCAGCCTCAGCAACTTAGCAAATGACACCACACTGAGTGGTGCAGTTGACATGCCTGACGGGCAACCCCCAGTGTCAGTACAGGTTGGGAGATGAAGGGATTGAGAGCAGCCCTGCAGAGAAGGACTTGGGGGTACTGATGGATGAAAACCTGGATATGAGCCATCAGTGTGTGCTCACAGCCCAGAAAGCCAATATATCTCGGCTTTTTTGGGCTGCATCAAAACAAGCATGACCAGCATGTCAATGGAGGCGATTCTCTCCCGCTGCTCTGGCGAGACCCTACCTGGAGTGTTGACCCACCGCTGGGATCCTCGGTACAAGAAAGACATCGACCTGTTGAAGCAGGTCCAGAATAGGGCCACGAAAATGACCAGAGGGCTGGAGCACCTCTGTTACAAAGAAAGGCAGAAAGAGTTGGGGTTGTCTGGACTGGAGAAGGCTCTGGCAAGACCTTAATTACAGCCTTTCGATACGTAAAAAACGCTTATAAGAAAGATAGGAACAGACATTCTAGTGAGGCCTGTTACAATATGACAAGGGGTAACGCTTTTCAACTAAAAGACTAGCCATAAGGAAGAAAATTTTTACAATGAGGCTGGTGAAACACTGAAACAGGTTGCCAAGGGATGTGGTAGATGCCTCATTACTGGAAACATTCAAGGTAAGGCTGGACAGGGCTCTGAGCAATCGAGTCTAGTAGAAGATGCTCCTGCTCATTGCAAGGGGGTTGGACTAGATGATCTTTAAAGGTCCCTTCCAACCTAAGGCATTCTATGATACTATATTTCAGGAACTGCCTGTTTCAATAGCCTCAATTTGAAAAAAAAGAAAAATCCCTTACTATGCACAAACACAGGCATTTCAGAAAATATGGAAAAACATAGAAATAGACTCCTAAATACAGGTTCTTCACTAAACTATTGTTATTGCTTTAACATTAACACACTGTATTAATTTTACAGATTATTTTTTAAATATAAGGGAATCAAATTGATTCCAAAACCATCCAAAACTGGGGCTTTTTTGGTTGCATCATTCCATGATGGTTCTATATATTGGTGAATGCATACTTTGCTTCCTAAGTGTACCAAGGATGTTCAAGGCCAGGTTGGACAGAGCCTTTGGTGACATGGTTTAGTGGGAGGTGTCCTTGCCCATGGCAGGGGGGTTGGAACTTGATGATGTTAACGTCCTTTCTAACCCTAACTATTCTATGATTCTATGTGTACTAGGAACAAGAAATGTCATTCCTGAAAATTCCAGTTGTGAAAGCAGCAAATTACCTTGACAGATTTTGATTACTATCACACAGTCAATAATTGTCACTACATTCTTCCAATATAACAAAGTTTGCAACTGGCATCTTCTCTCACCTAGAGCATTTAAAGATTACAAAGGTTTAAAAAGACAATCAGTGCAATCTACAGACTCAGAAAGATTTGGAGTCATATCACCATGTGACAAAAGCATCACTAGGTTTTTAACAGCTTTTCTCTCTTTTCTCCTTCCCCCAGCCAAAAAGCCTTAAACGATACGGGAAGACATTGTTACTTGTACACTACAAAATATCTCTTGACTCAGTCCTCATAACTTACTAGAGAAAAGATTAAGATTACTACACCTTCAAAAAAATATTCTTGAAGAACACACAGTTTCTCACTGTTCAAAGATTCTGGCTTAAAAATCACTCTGCATCCTACTGTGTCAGAATGTCATTGGTTCAGCTTTTTTAAAGTATTTATAGACTCAAAAATAACATCATTTTCCATTTTCATCACTTCTTGAGCATAGTGGAGGAGGAGGGCAAAGAGATGCAAAAAGCCACAATTAACAGTGAACAACACCTGCTGGACAGCAGTGTAGCAGTCAGAACTCCTTTTCTGTACTTCAGAATGGAAAGTCATGGCAGCACAGAACCTTATTCACTTTCCCTCAGTCACAACCTTTAGTTACATTGTTCTCCTCTAAAGGAACTGTAGAAGAACAGTATCTCCCTCAGATTTGTATACAGCTTGACATTCATATACAGTGTCAGGAAATGAGAAACAAGTGGTTGTTCTCAAGGGTTTTAATCCCTATGGCCTTACAGCTACATCATGTACCCCCTAAAACGTTAGATCCCCTAAATGTTTGAAATTCCCTGACTTTCATGAGACCTATAGTATATACAGCAAAAGACTACTCCTTTTCCTATTGGAAGTTATGCACAATTGTTTCAATCCAGGATGTGCTGCTAAGATTGGTACTAATGCCGTAACAGTGTAAACACCATCTTTGGCTCTGTGCCAAATGGTCTGGATTCTGCTGTCTCTAAAATGCCACAGTGTGAGATCTTCTATCATCTGATAAAAAAAATAATAAAATTTAAATTTATATACGCTGAAGCTTTATTACAAAAGGTCATTAAGGATTAATATGGGGGTCTCATTATTTATACAGTATTGGGATTTGTCACATTAGTACCTCGAGAAATACTTTTACTATTCCCTATCATCTAACCAGAATGGACCTAGTACGACAGCGGCCACTTGCCAGGGAGAGAGCATACAGCAATGAAAATACTGGCATGACAACAGTTTTGTTACTTTCTATATTTATTGATTCATTATCTCTGATTCTTCAGGTTCCATTTTCCCTAGTGTTGCAAACTCCCTGGCTCAGATTCACCTTTTTACTTGCCAAAGCCAAAAGAGCCAGGAAGAGGAGGCACAGATATTGGCTAGAAGTGCCATTCTGTCTATATGTAACTGCCAGTGAAAAATGGAAATTTTACAGAAGCATGCAGAGAAAATGAATATTCCCTCAAGCATTTAATCAAGAATCTTTCAGCTCAATTTGTGCATTACAGGCTGTTTATATTGTTTATAGTACACCTTTTCTCTTGCTTTCTGTAATATCATTTATTATTTAAAATGTAAGGACAAGAATTATGCAAATATACTATGCAAATGATACTCCTGTACTTCGTGTATATCAACTGCATTAAGATCTCAAATTTCTAAACACATAATTAAAGCAACTATTAATAAAGCTGGTTTCTGGACTTCAGAAGAGCAGTGCTCATTTGAAGTCTTAAAAAAAAAAATAGTTTCTACTCAAAATCAGCCCTTCAGACATGATAATTTGAGATTCTTTCACACTTATTCCAGGCTTCTGGAATTTACCTCATCATTATAGAATCAGAGAATAGAATCATAGAATACTTAGGGTTGGAAAGGACCTTAGGATCCAAAAATAACGAGTGGTGTCCCCCAGGGATCGGCGTTGGGACCGGTCTTGTTCAACATCTTTGTGGGTGACATGGACAGTGGGATTGAGGGCGCCCTCAGCAAGTTTGCCGATGACACCAAACAGTGTGGTTCGGTTGATACGTTGGAGGGAAGGAATGCCATCCAGAGGGACCTAGACACGCTTGTGAGGTGGGCTGATGCCAACATGATGAAGTTTAACCATGCCAAGTGCAACGTCCTACACCTGCAAGGTCAGAGCAATCCCAGGCACAGCTACAGGTTGGGCAGGGAAGAGATTCAGAGCAGCCCTGCGGAGAAGGACTTGGGGGTGTTGGTCGATGAGAAAATGAACATGAGCAGGCAGTGTGCACTTGCAGCCCAGAAAGCCAACTGTATCCTGGGCTGCATCAAAAGGAGCATGACCAGCAGGTCGAGGGAGGTGATCCTGCCCCTCTACTCTGCTCTCGTGAGACCTCACTTGGAGTATTGTGCGCAGTTCTGGTGTCCTCAACATAAAAAAGACATGGAACTGTTGGAACAAGTGCAGAGGAGGGCCACAAGGATGATCAGGGGACTGGAGCACCTCCCATATGAGGATAGGCTGAGAAAATTGGGGCTGTTCAGCCTGCAGAAGAGAAGGCTGCGTGAAGACCTCATAGCAGCCTTCCAATACCTGAAGGGAGCCTACAGGGATGCTGGGGAGGGACTATTCATGAAGGACTGTAGTGATAGAACAAGGGGTAACGAGTTCAAACTTAAAGAGGGGAAGTTTAGATTGGATATGAGGAAGAAATTCTTTACTGTACGGCTGGTGAGGGGCTGGAATGGGTTGCCCAAGGAAGTTGTGAATGCTTCATCCCTGCCAGCGTTCAAGGTGGGGTTGGATATAGCCCTGGATGGCATGGTTTAGTGGGAGGTGTCCCTGTCCATGTCAGGGGGGTTGGAACTTGATGATCTTAAGGTCCTTTCCAACCCTGACTATTCTATGATTCTATGATTATTAATAGCAACAATAATAATAATAAAAATATCTAACACAGACTTCCCAAGGAATAAAACTCCAAGTTTTGACCTTCAGTCACAGGTGAAGTGCCTTCACAGTCCCTTCCCCTCTATTACTTATTTTCCAGAAGTATAAAGAGACAATGTTCACTTATACCAATACTACCAAAGAGTCAGTGCTCAAGCTAAAGATGAAGCACAACAGCGTTACTTACTTTTGACAGTGAAATTATGTTGTGGATATCAGATTTCCTCTATTAATCCTAACTGCTAGCAAAAGTTCAATGATAACTTAGAGCTTTTATTTGAATTTTTCTAAGTCCTGTCTTTTATTCCAAAATTACTTCTCTATCACATCACTTGACTCATCTTAAAAAGTCTCCATGAGGATGCTTGTGGAGGGCACTCCTCCCGTTAACACACTTCGCACACACTTGATCGTCACAAGATTTTTGGTGAAGACATATCCCATTTCAAAGGTTGAGGAAAAAACAGAAACACTGTTAGTCATTTGTGGGACTAACTTCATCTTTGTCTTCCTTAATGAGCTGTCACTTTTATTATTCCCTTTACCATTCACATAAAGTTCAAATCGCCATTTTTAAAGAAACAAAAGCAATCCTAATCCTAATTATCTCCCATATTAATAATCCATCTACCTCTCACAGCTACAATTATTAAATTTTTACAGCTATAAGAGTACTTCTTTATTCTGATCCTCAGCTACTTCCAATTTGTCTTCTGTCTCATGCACTTTATTGAAAATATTCTATTCACTATCTTCAGTGATCTATTTATCATGAACTCTAAAAAAAAAAAAAAAAAAAAAATCCTCTACTCAAACTCCACATTTCTTTATTATTAGAATCATAGAATCATAGAATAGTTAGGGTTGGAAAGGACCTTAGGATCATCTAATTCCAACTCCCCTGCCATGGGCAGGGACATCTCACACTAAACCATGTCACCCAAGGCTCTGTCTAGCCTGGCCTTGAACACTGCCAGCGATGGAGCATTCACAACTTCCCTGGGCAACCCATTCCAGTGCCTCACCACCCTTACAGTAAAGAACTTCTTCGTTATATCCAATATAAATTTCCCCTGTTTAAGTTTTAACCTGTTACCCCTTGTCCTATCACTATTAGGTTCCTTCAAATATGCGGACGGCTTTTGTTGGAAATGTAGCCCTCTTTCAGATCTCCTAAAACATTAATCAGCTCTGTATTGTTCTCCATTCGATTACGGTATACCTATCAATGTTCTGGCCAGATTGTCTAGTACATCTAACAGAAACTTCATTTTTATCACCAACTCACATTTCTATACACTGAAAAGGTAAATCACACCTTGCATTGGCTAGTTACTCCAGCCTTCCAGGCTTCTCTTTTCATTTGAGGAGTTCCATTTTCTCAAAGTCTTCCTTAAGAAGTCTCTTGAGGGGTTAAGATTATGTTAAAACAGACACAAAATCCCAACTGATGTAGCTATACAGCTTTGGACCTATACCAGGTTCACAACCAACCACCTCAGAGCCTTTACAAATGAGCTTGCATCTGTCTTGTCTGAACCTCTCCCTATGAACAATAAAAGTGTTAATTAAAATATGACAAAATTGGTTTCTGAAAATTTTATTCTCTCGCACTTGAAAATTGTAAACTGTTTGGATTAGTTTGGAAGGATCACAGACCTTCCTCAAAATCTTCCTTGTAGCCTCATATAAAGTTTTCAGATGGGGGTATGTGTGTGGAATAAAAATCATGATTCTTCCAGTCTTCAACAAACGACTAAAATACTATTAGAAAATGCATCTTTGTGGCTTTTCATCTGAGTTTCTCAAACTCTTTTGCAAATTCTTTTTCATCAAAGTCTCAAGCATACTTCTCATTAAAAGCTACAGTAATTTTCAAGCTGCCCAACTGCCATATATGTGTATTTATAGAATTGCTTGGGGTTCATATTATGTTTATTATACATCTGTAAAGAAACCTAAATCTTTTAAAGTAAAACCCTGTAAGATTATTTTATAACTACTTGCAGAATGAAGAGATATTTTTACTTATCATCCTAATTACTGTCAAGTTATGCAACAAGCAGTGCATGTTGTCTTGATTACTCTTTCATTGAATGCAAAAAAAAAAAAATAACTAATCTCTCATTTACCTGTATGAAGAAAAAAACTTTTTTTTTCCCCAGATATGACAGCCCACTAACACGACTGTACTTAATATCCTCCAAGTGCCATACACCTTACCATGCAGAGATTTAGCAAATATGCAAGTTCTTAAACCAAGGAAACATGATCCCCATAAACTTTACAGTTAACTTCCCTACTTTTTATGAGCATTTCCTATACCCTCTCCAGTACAGGTTTCTGTTTCATAGCTTTCTACCACTAAAAATGTTAAGCTTTTGATTGTTTTGAATTGTCACCCTTCCTTCAAAAAATTCTGAAGTGAATGACTGCAATTCAGTAATGGTTTTTGGTTTTTGTTTTGTTGGATTTTTTTTAGTTTCAAATAGTCAGGCACTCTCAGTTTTCCCCCTCCCTCTGAAAAACAACGTTAACTATATTGAGAGCGAAATACAGTTATGGACAAGGTAACTGAAGGGAAAAAAGTTACCATGTTCAACAAATTATATGAAGATGAGTGTACTTTCAGATATTCATTATGCTGCAGTACAAGCCTCCTAAAAATTACTAGTGCTGATATGGCCTACATAAACTTTCACAGATAAATGATTACAGGTCAGTGAAATAAATGAAGAAGGTCCTCTGCATCTTTGCAAACATAAGCATATGGAATATTGTTCAGGGGGTGTATTTAAGTAGAGGATGTCTATATATCAACATGGATCTCTAAAGAAAACATATCTTTGTGAATGTGAAAATCTATTCCAACTTCTTTATAACGGCAAAGCTGGTGAGTGCATAAAGAATTAAGGCATGCAAAATGAAAATTGCTTGCTAGTATACTGATACAGATTATAGAAATAATTTGTTACAAATACCATTGCACAGAAGTGCCTCTCCTTTTACTTGTTATGATTTCTACACTACTGAAACTTCTGCCATTAAGTCATTTCTTTGATTTACATAGCAAAACAGGACACTTGATTGGGACAGAACACACAGATAATCTTGACACAGTGTAATATTTTCCACCAGTGGAGATGTACACACTATTATGGTTTTCAGGACTGTTTGACTGACTCTCATATCTACAGAAATGCCAATAAACTCTAGCAGTGTAACCATTTACATATGAAAAGCAGCCCAGTCAGAACTTCCAACTGGTTTTAATGCTTTCTCCGTAATTTCTGGGAAAGGGTGGCATTTTACTTGAAGAAAGACAATTTTAAGGGATGGACTGTAAATCAATCAAAGCAGCTACAACCAATCAACTTGAAGATGAGAGCCCAAAATAGTATCTTCTATTCTTATACCAAGAGTAGTAAACTTTGTGACAAGTAACAGGAATAAAGATATACCCATGTTAAGTTAAGAATAAGTAATTAACAATTATGTTGGTGACTGGTAAGCTTCAAACTTTTCCTTGGCATATTAGAATAATTGGTTCTGTGAAATTTAGTTAACGTATATGTCTTGACCATACTATTTTTTTCTGTGTTTTCATACTTAAATTAAGACTCCACTACTTTCTCCTTGCTGAGAAGATAGCACACATTCCTCTTTGGCTGCATCTCAAGAAAAATCATCTAAGACAAAAAGAGGCAACACATTAAACATAGAGAGCTAAGAGATCTTTTGATTTCTTCTCTGGTTTTAGAAACATCTCTAGCTTAAAATGAGATTAAATATTTTACATAGACAGAGAACTGGTGCCCCTATAAGCTCTATTTAAGATTTTAACATATAAAGTAGCAGAGAAGCTCAACATAATTGTAACAAGGAATTTTTCATTTCCAGGGTAGCAAAAAAGAAAAATAACACTAATTGACTAGCTAGTTCTGGAAGACTAGAACAAATATTTTAAATATCAGAAAATAGATTTTTCATCCTCAGATTTGAATGTATTAGATTCTAGCTGTTTACAACTGCAATTAGTACTTACTAGTCTTTCACTGACTTCTTTTAATGACTGCTTATTCAATAAGTTTCATTTATTCACTTCATCTGCTTTCCTTTTATGCTTTGCTGTTCATTTTTTGAGTAGATGCCATGCAGAAATTAACAGTAAATATTATAAATATTAGTTTACGACCAAGCATTGGTCAACTCAAGCCAGAACATGCTGTTTCTTTTCATCTTAGGTAACAAAAAAAAAACAACCAAGCAAACAAAAAAACAAAAAAAATACCCAAAACAAACAGCAAAAAGCCAGGAGGATGCTTAGGCCTGATATAGGTTGCTCTTTGTGGTGCTGAAAATACCACCAGGATACAGAGAGGCTTTGTCTTCAGCTTGATGCTGAATGTCAAAAAATAGTTGAAAGGTCATAGAGAATCGAGATTAATGTATTCCAGCCAATCACCATTTTCAAGTATTTTAGCTTCACAAAGATGAATAAATATGGAAATGAAAAGAAAGATATCGAAGCAAAAAGAAGATCCAGGTATTTTCTTATGGAAGAAAAAAGCTTTCTAAAACACAACGAATACGTCCTCAAAATCAAGCAAAGCCTAACTACAGTTGCTCAAGACATGTTATAAAGCTCGATGCCACTAAGACAAGACCACTAGGAATGCTGTCATGGTATCCTATGATGAAAAATTAAGTGCCAAACAGAGAAGAATATAATTAAAGAAAAAGTTATAATGAAATTTAGGTGTTGTTTGGGTTGGACTTTCCCCTGAAAACAAACATTCCATCAACAGGGAATTCATGTTAGCTCATTATAACAGTATTATGGTACTAATGGTCAGATAAATACTTGGAAAGTTTATATGAAAACAATTTATCTTTGGCTTTGTCTCAGCTACAGTAAAAAAAGGCAAAGTGCCTTGGTTTTTCAAATACTAGGATTTAATAATGTAGTTTCTATGGGTCCATGATTGGTCCATATTTTGATATATTGGATTTTTAAAGCTGTAAATAAAATTATTTATTACAATATTTATGAAATAGATTTTGTCATTATTAACAGATGTGTATTATAAATGAGAACAGTATTTGTGACTGAAAAGTTCTTCCTTGTGTTTGCCACATACAAGGCCCCTTACATTTAGAGAATAATTAAGATAATAAACCAAACAAATTTTCACTTGTCTTTCAATTCTTAATAAAGGCTGCCTATACGATAGTTTAAGGATATTGAAAATACAGAATATTTTAACTTAAAATTTTGCAATTTTGCTTTCAATTCATATTAACAGAAAACAGGAAGCCTATTCTATTTCTATTTACAAAATCGCAATTTAATTGTGTAGTAATGAAGCTGAAATCAAGATGGACTTCACTACATTTAAACAAATATCTTACAAAAGAGTAGTAATTTTATTCATTGTTACTGTACAGTGAGAACTCTGCATCAGAAAAGTAAAAAATGCTTTCATCTTTAAAAAAAAAAAAATAATGTCCTTTGAAATCAAACATACCTTCTAAGAACATCAAGTTACTCCACTGAGAAAGCACTACAACCTTGGCACTTGCACCCAAGAGACTGCTGTCAGTCTGCAGTCTGACGTCACTACAGAATTACAGTTTACAGTATATTATCAATGCCTGTTATGTCCTTTGAGAAAGTAAGCTCTGCTGCCTGAACTTTCCAATTTACTCCCAAAGGCAGAAGAACAAAACTTTCAAAACTACATAGCACATATTTTTAAAAAAATTATATAGAGACAAGATTGCACTTATTATCAACATTATCTTGTATTATAGAGTGAATACTAAGCAAAGTTTCTTTGTATACAGTTAATAGACAACAAACCCCAATCCACGAAGAATATATCAGAATTATGGGCAATACATTCAAGCCAAAGTAGGTATAAAAACAAAGCTGCCCAAAAGCAATTCAGACTTTGGAGTTAAAAAATAAATATCCTCCTTGCAGGACTAAATATGATATTAACCATGTTTCATCTAGACAGCATGAAAGGGTTTCACTCGTGCCAAACTTTCATTTGCCACCACCACCACCCTTCCAAGAAACCACCCCAAGACTATCCATCTCTAACCCAGTACACATTAACTAATGAGACAGATTCATGAGTTTAAAATTCTTTGTTCAGGTATGAAAAAATCCAATCTTTGCTGTTAGAAAAATTAATATAAGAAATTGTTGTTCTCTGCATTTTGCTTTGTATAAAGCCTTTATCATAAGATGTGCATGGAGGTAAGCCAGAAAAAATAAAAATGTATTTGTGCGTCACTTGCTGGCTTTTTCAGTAGGGGGGAAAAGAGTATTTGATACATCTTTTTTGATGAATGACTGCTGTGATCAGAATGTATAATTATGAATAGATTTAAATTCTAACTTTCCTTGCCTGAATTCAGTAACAGAATGGATGTGGGTGGAGAGAAGAGGTGGACAAAACGTGAAAAAAATAAGGACAACATAGGGAAAAAGTGGGAGTGTTGCTGGTACATGATGATCAGGATTCTATCCACTCGGCAAGCCTGGCTTTGCCTACAAGCAACAATACAGACTTTGAGTCTGTTAGGGCTTAAGTATTTTGCTTGCTCAAGTAGCTTTTTGCAAAACATCTAGTTTTTCCAGTTGTTTCTTCTAGTATATATTTTCGCATTCCAAAGTCTTCTTTCTTTGGATACCACTGACCTTTCAGAGGATTAGAATCTTGATTTTGTATCAAACAGTTCCAGGACAAATACACTTGCAAGAGTGATGTCAATTCACAACTCAGACATCTCTCTTTGGATCAAAACCTGAAAACATAAAGCATCTCTCAATCTTTTCTACAGAACTAAAAGCTACAAAAGACTGATCAAATTTGTCACCTGTCTTCCTCCTTCAATGAAAAAAGTTTTACTCCTATGAGGTATATAAAACAAACAAAAAAAAATAATCAGCATGCTTCTCAAACTCTTTAATTAGACAAAAATATCCATCATTCGCCATAAGTGTCATCTCCTTTCCTTTAATGGATAAACCAATAAGATTTCTTCCTACTCTGTTAACTTGTTAAAAAAAAAAAAAAGGGGGGGGGGGGGGGGGGGGCAAAAGAACTCTTCTGTTAACAGAAATTAAATTCCCAAGTTCCCAGGAAACTTACACTTTATTCCAGACACTTTATTTTGTCCTACAAACAAAAGAATAACACAACATGCATTTGTGTTATTAGCAGAATAGAATCTGGAACGGAAATGAAACACAATGGCAGCAAAACCAGGCAACTGCTGATTGATCTTTCTGCCTGAATGCATGAAAAATACTCCCAGATGTCTGGATTGACATTATTAAATGAGCAGACAATATTATTTCCTTTGATTTGTCCTAAGTTATTGTCATTTGTTTGAGCAAGCCAACCGTCTGATAAAGAAAGAGGAAGGAAGGAAAGGAGGAACTGGAGAGGATGAGGGAAAATGGCTAAGTTGGAGGATGGAGGAACATTATTCACTGTAACTGCCACTTATCTTACCACAATCAAACATCCTACAATTTAGCAGTCTACTGTAACTTTAATATGAATACATCAAGATAGTCCAGCTGTGTTCCATATTAAGTTCATTATATAACTGTACAGCATTTCCTATCTTCATTTTTGATAATTCTTTGCAAGAGCATTATAGATAGGAGAAAAAAAAAAGCACACAAGTCCAGCTTCGAAGAAATTAGTATAAATTTTCCTATGGACTTCAGTGGGGCTAGAACTTTGCCCATACACTTGCTCATCTTTCCTGAAATCCCAGCATATGACATTACAAGCAGAAGTAACAAAAAAGATATTAGCTGCTACTAACGACTAAACCGATACACCAGGTCAGTCTTGCCAGTCCTGTCATATCCTTGGGAATTTCTGAGTTAGTAAAGCAAAAGCACTTTTAACGGAGGCTGAAGCTTAAACTGCTTTTTTCCAGTGCAGGCTGCCAGACATCTGAGTGGTTTAACTGGAGTAAAAGTTTTAGAGCTCTTAGAGACTTTCCTTGTAGAAGAGTAAGCTAATAATCAAAAAGCTTTTCTATAAGTGTCTAATTATTCTGTAATTACTCATGTTTTGCTTTTGTGTATGACATCACCACTATATTCAGTACGAAAAGCTGCAGGTGCTAAGTAAGTCCTAACTGGAATTCTATCCGGTTAAGTCATCAAGCAGTAATTCCAGACATTTATCTCGAAACATCAAGTTAGCAATTCTTAGGAATGATCATAGATTATATTCACTGATTTACTGAGTAGTCTCTTCAGTACTGTTGAAAACCTTTTCTTTTTTGAAAGAACTTCCTTATATTTACATACAGAATTATGCAAGTGCCATTTCAAGCCCTTAGATATTATAGATAGATAATATCTGTTACTCTTCAGAGAATGTAGTGTTTCTATCAGTTTTTAAGTAGCCCTTCAGCTCTGCCTCCCAGTCTAACTTGCTCCTGGTGCATTTATAGAATTTTTCCTATTTGCTTAAAAAAATAAAACCAGCAACAACCACCACAAAAAGAACACCACATTTTTTATAATTTCTGTCTTTAAAAGGAAAAGATAACCAAGCAGATAAGCCTTTCATAATTCCAACTAAAAGTCAATAAAATTACTGAGGCAAGTCACACATACGTTTGCCAAGTTGTGTTTTTATTTTATATTCCAACCAATATTATTTAAACAAAATTTTCAAGTATTCTATATGTCTAAATAAATCAATGCATATCTATATTTAAATGGGTCAGATACCTTTCCCTTTTCATATCAAAGAATCACAGAATGGCTTGGTTTGGAAGGGAGCTTAAGAGCACCTTGTTTCAAGCCCCCTGCCATGGGCAGGGACTCCTTCCACTAGGCCAGGTTGCTCAACAGTCCATTCAGCTTGGCCTTGAACACTTCAAGGCATGGAGCATCCACAACTTCCTCAGGCAACCTGTTCCAGGGTCTCACCACCCTTATAGTGCAGAACTTTTTCCTATGATACTTCCTTCTTCAGAAATACAAATTCCGTATCTTCAGAAGGATATTTTCAAACTGTTCTCTGGGGTTTCAGGGTCATTCGGGTTTTTTTGGTTTGCGGTAGTTTTTGTCATTGTTGTTTTTTTTAGTTGGGCTTTTTTGTTTGTTTTGTTGGGTTGGTTCGTTGTTTCAGTTTTTGGTTTTGTATTTTTTTTTTTTTGCTTTTGTTGTCGTCATTGTTTTCGAGGGATTTTTTTAAGCCAACAATAACAAAAAAACCTCACTTTTTCATGTATAAACTTTTTTGGTTTTCCATTTTACCCAAAATAACTAACCCTTCCTATATATACAATTAGAACATTATCAAACACTAAAGAGAAGTTTTACAACTGCCTTCCTTGTAATAACTAGCTGAGATATTACAGTTAATTACGATCCCACAACAGCTAAGCATTTACCTCAGTTGTTCAGGAGCAGTACTTTGTTTATAATTGCTAAGTCTATCAAGACTAGATGAGCAGCCTATCTTCTTCAGGTTTTCCTTCAGTGATCATAATACATAGGTCTCTTAAAAATCTGACATCTGGGTTCCTGAAGATACAGAAAAGGAGGAATTGAGGGATATTAATACAATCCATACTGATTACAATCTCTCAGGAAACAGTTCCTCCAATTTCTCACTTGCAATGGATTAAGTGAGCACCCTCAGGATGTTTCTGTCAAAGAAATTATAGTATCTTCCTCCTGAACTTGGCTAGCGAAGCTGAATGGTAGCAGACAAAAGACATTGGATCATGCTTTAAAGTTTTGCAATAATAAATTGTAAAAGGCAGCAGAATAAAACTTCTGGTGGAGTGGTAGCATTTCATAGGAATCACTCAAGTTGGCTTTATGCAAGGACCACTCAGTGTCCGCTGATTATAAGTATATAACTTGTTATATACTTCACTAATAACAGGTCTCAGTGGCAGAATTTATGAACAGGCTGGTGAAAGCATATGGCACGATTTTACTAGTTTTGACTGCTTGCAGAAACTGTTGACATCTTTTAGAAATAATTGCAAATTATACAAAACTGTATATAGCAGGTTTAAGTATATATGTATACTTACATACACAAGCATACACATTTAACAGCACATTATACAAGCATAAGGGTAATGCATCACAGGAACCTATAGGAACCTATACCCACACAGGTATAAGTCAGTACGCCATTACTTAGTGTAGTTATAGCTTTTCTTTATTTTGTTACCAGACTACTTGAAACTGCTGTAAGGCAGTACCTCAGGACAGTGAGAAGAGCGTGCAGCAAGCTCACTGCCCTGGACTTCAAAAGAGCAGACTTTGGCCTCTTCAGGAACCTGCTCAGTAAGGTTCCGTGGGATACAGCCCTAGAGGGCAGGGGGGCCCAAGACTGTTGGTTGATACTCAAGGATCACCTGCTGCAAGCTCAGGAGCGATGCATCCCAACTAGAAGGAAGTTCAGCAGGAGGGCCAGGAGACCTCCTTGCATGGATAAGGAGCTGCTGAGCAAAATTCGAAAGAAAAAAGAGGCTTATAAAAGGTGGAAGCAAGGTCAGGCGGCCTGGGGAGAATACAGGGATGTTGTCCGGGAAGCTAGGGACCAGGTTAGGAAAGCTAAGGCCCATTTAGAATTAAACTTGGCTAGGGATGTTAAGGATAACAGGAAGGGATTTTATAGGTACATTGCTGATAAGAGACAGGTTAGGGACACTGTGGGCCCTCTCCAGAAGCTATCGGGAGAACTGGCTACCCTGGATTTGGAGAAGGCTGAGGTTCTTAATGACTTCTTTGCCTCAGTCTTTACGGGCAAATGCTCTGACCACACCACCCAAGTCTTGGAAGGCAGACGCGGGGACGGTGAGGGTGGGGACCCTGGGCCCACTGTGGGGGAGGATCTTGTTCGGGACCACCTTAGGAACCTGAATGCATACAAGTCCATGGGACCGGATGAAATCCATCCAAGGGTCCTGAAGGAGCTGGCAAAGGAAGTTGCTAAGCCACTGTCCATCATATTTGAAAAATCATGGCAGTCAGGTGAAGTTCCTGATGACTGGAAAAAGGGAAATATAACCCCCATTTTTAAGAAGGGAAAAATGGATGAGCCAGGGAATTACAGACCAGTCAGTCTCACCTCTGTGCCTGGCAAAATCTTGGAGCGGATTATCCTGGAAGCCATGCTAAGGCACATGAAAACCAACAAGGTTGTTGGTGACAGCCAGCATGGCTTCACTAAGGGGAAATCCTGCCTAACCAATCTGGTGACCTTTTATGAAGGGGCTACGGAACTGATGGACAGGGGCAGAGTGGTTGATGTCATCTACCTGGACTTGTGTAAAGCCTTTGACACTGTCTCCCATGACATCCTTCTCTCTAAGTTGGAGAGACATCAATTTGATAGGTGGACCACTCGGTGGATAAAGAACTGGCTGGATGGCCGCACGCAAAGAGTAGTGCTCAGTGGCTCAGTGTCCAGCTGGAGACCAGTAACGAGTGGTGTCCCCCAGGGATCGGTGTTGGGACCGGTCTTGTTCAACATCTTTGTGGGTGACATGGACAGTGGGATTGAGTGCGCCCTCAGCAAGTTTGCCGATGACACCAAGCTGTGTGGTTCGGTTGATACATTGGAGGGAAGGAATGCCATCCAGAGGGACCTTGACACGCTTGCGAGGTGGGCTGATGCCAACCTGATGAAGTTCAACCATGCTAAGTGCAAAGTCCTCCACCTGGGTCGGAGCAATGCCAGGCACAGCTACAGGTTGGGCGGGGAGGAGATTCAGAGCAGCCCTGCGGAGAAGGACTTGGGGGTGTGGGTTGATGAAAAAATGAACATGAGCCGGCAGTGTGCGCTTGCAGCCCAGAAGGCCAACCGTATCCTGGGCTGCATCAAAAGGAGTGTGACCAGCAGGTCGAGGGAGGTGATCCTGCCCCTCTACTCTGCTCTCGTGAGACCTCACTTGGAGTATTGCGTGCAGTTCTGGTGTCCTCAACATAAAAAGGACATGGAAGTGTTAGAACAAGTCCAGAGGAGGGCCACGAAGATGATCAGGGGACTGGAGCACCTCTCGTATGAAGATAGGCTGAGAAAATTGGGGCTGTTCAGCCTGGAGAAGAGAAGGCTGCGTGGAGACCTCCTAGCAGCCTTCCAATACCTGAAGGGGGCCTATAGGGATGCTGGGGAGGGACTCTTCATTAGGGACTGTGGTGAGAGGACAAGGGGTAATGGGTTTAAACTTAAACAGGGGAGGTTTAGATTGGATCTGAGGAAGAAGTTCTATACTGTGAGGGTGGTGGGGCCCTGGAATGGGTTGCCCAGGGAGGTTGTGGATGCTTCATCCCTGGCGGCGTTCAAGGTGGGGTTGGACATAGCCTTGGATGGCATGGTTTAGTGGGAGGTGTCCCTGCCCATGGCGGGGGGGTTGGAACTCGATGATCTTGAGGTCCTTTCCAGCCCTTACTATTCTGTGATTCTGTGATTCTGTGAAGATTAACATGGCTAGGAAATATTTAAGCCTTTCCTAATATGAGAAGACCTAGACTATTTAAATAAAAAATAACCAGCAGATGCTTGAACAAGTTCAGTCAACCACTCAGTAATAATGTCAGAGGAATGAAATGAAAGGACTTTACATTCTCATATAATACCTCTGAATATTAGCATGCAAAATTACACCTTAAGTTAAACCAATCAAGAAACAATGGCTAAATCAGACTTTCACCAGTTCTCCAGAGTCTGAAAACAAAGAAAAGCAAGTGTCCCAATTCAGAAAAAAACATTCATCAAAAGAAATAAAGGCCAGAGAAAAGAAAATTCACTTGCTGATCATATGAACCCCCTAAAGATAAATAGACTCATCTTTAGAAGAGGTTTGATTAAAATTCTAGTGAGAATTTTCAATCCATCTTTTCCTTGTTTCCTCAGTGCATTCATTTCAAATTGTTTATGAAAACACTTTTTTGGTTTTGGGTTTTTGGGAGTTTTTTGGGGTCATATGCTGATGGGATACTTGTACAAAGTGATAAAACAGGTTGAGGCTTAAACGCCATGTTGTAATACTGACCTAACATACACCACCTTTTTGGATAATGTTTGCCCATATTTAAAAGCATGATTTCCAACAGCTTAACTTTGTGCATTTTAATTGCACAATGCTAATTACCTATGCACAGAAATACCATGTCTTATTAATGATAACTATTACATTTAGGCACATGAACAACAGGCATGGAACTGATACTGCAAAATAGTTTTTACATGGAATTGAAACAAATTTTGTTGCTCTAGATCCGTATGTCCACAGTGTTATTTATTGCAAATACTGTCATGCTATGTAAAAATTTATGCCAAAGATTAGCTTAATAATATAATGGTGGATTTTCCACATGCATACACTCTGGCTATTCCAAAGTAGATGCTTACAAATATATCAGAATGTCTACTTGTGGGTCTAATACTTGGATTCTACCCTGCAACAGACTCAACAGACAATGTAACAGAACTTCACTGTCATTTTTCATTTATTAAATCTCACAAAAACGTGACAGAGGCAGAAGTACTCTAGGACCACTTCTGAAATGCTTCTAAAAAAAACACCCTTGACACTAAGTGAAGCCGGGAGCTTTGGGTAGTATCCAGTCCCATAAATATTCAGGACACTTTGTAGCTGATCATTCTATTGATTATAAACAATAATCACTACATCTTCAGTTCTCACTCATCATTGTGAAAGGTACATTAGCTTCTAGTAAACTGGCTGGCACATTTCCGTTGGTAACATTTTAAGGATGGCTGCATTGCAAGGTATTTGTTTTCCCCCACATAACTAAACCCTTCTGCAAAGAGTAATGTTCATGTAAGAAAAGTGCACAATATGAAACACTAATGAGAAACCGTTTTCTAGACTTCCAAATTGGATTCTTTAAAATTATTTTCCACTATCCTTATGAATACTTATAATTCTGGTTATAGCACGGTAATGCCTCAAAAGCCTTCTTTAATACCTACTCCCTACACAAATGGAAGTCATGATTTTACTTTACAAACATTCAACTGTAGCAAGACAGATGAGTTTTATGAAGACTACAGTCATTTATCTTAAAAGCACAGTTCAGCCAGTTACTGTTATAAAGAGAAATAAACAGTACTTAGCATTTTTGTTATGGCTTATGAGCTGAACCTCTTTCTTGTTTAGATAATTAGACAAAATCATCTTCCTTTATATTTGAAGCTTAAGCACATACAAATGTCTACATTTTTATACCACAAAGAAATGGATCACAATTAGCAGTACAATATTTTGCCAGACCACCAGTCTTTTCAAATAACAAACACAAGTAAGTTTTTAGTGAACTAAAAAATCCTGTGGTTTCAGGTTAAATAGTTGGACAAATAATGAATCTAGGAGTTCTATGAATATTCATGAGAATATTAAATAAGGAAAAACATACAGAAAAAGAGACAGCTGGCTATTTACTCTGCTCATCACTGGGATAATATTGACAACAACTATGTTGGCACAATGAGAAAAATCAGTACATACAGATGCAGAAAGCAAAGGAGCTTTTGAGACTTAAAGACTTTGAAGACTAATAAAAATATATTAGCTGTAACAGAGCAAATGATAATAATAAATCAGGTAAAATACTCCACTGTATGTGCCATGACAGAGAATTGAGTGCAGATATATTTTCACCCCCATGTATACCTTTTTGAAATACAGAAGGCATTCATTACCCACTGTATTTTAGCAGGTGAGGCATATATTAATGCCATGGACTTTAGATATACCTTTTCTTTTTAATATATTTTTTTCTTTAAAGTAACTGTGTTGATTATTTAGGGGCCTTTGATAGGACTACCACTATACAGGCTCCTACATACAGTCTTAATTTTCTTCCTTCTTATTAGTAGACTGCTAAACATTATCATTTGACAATAGAACAGTACAGAAATCCTCCCCTGAGCTTCTTCTATTAAGATATAGTTGTTTGATCCACATGGTTCCTGGAATATAGAATCCTGGAACTCTATGAAAATTCTCTGCTGAAGTTCTCTGCTAGCCAAAATAACTGTGACACTCTAACACAATAAATAAAAAAAGGTAATTCTATGGGGTTTTTTTAAGTGCATAAGAATATTGTGATAATAGAAAGGTGGCTTATATACTTCAGCAAACGTATTTCTAAAGCTATTCATCCTTCATGTACAATAGTTGACATTCGCTAACAATGCCTAAATGCCAGATCTTTTATATCTGGTTCTGACATTGAATGCCTGTGTGTCTACGACCTTAGTGATGAACAGCTTCAAAATTTTAGAGTTGAGATCCAGATTCTAGTTCCTGCTCATAGGATTTAATTTGTTTACCCAATAACTATGTAATGGATTAGAGAAATGAAAATAAAGCACAATCTAGCAGCACACCCAAGACTTCCTCACATTCACTGCATCTTGGAGTAATGCTTTTTTGTTTATTTCTATTTCTCCCTCAAAATTACTTGAACAGTAATAAACTAACCTGCTGATTCTGCAGGACACAGGAATTATTAATTGAAATCAAAAGATAACAAAGACTGGGGTTTCCACTATCTTTGCAACTGCCCTAAGCACTAAGAGGTGCCTGCAATCACTATTACCATCTTTTTAAATGGAGTAAGCTCCTCTCAGGAGTTTGCTCTTATAAAAAGAACGCCATATTTCTGACTCCTGAATGAAGAGATATTTCAAGTGTACAGCCCTGGGGCAGTCTTTCGAGCCCTAAAGTGATGTGAGATTTCAGACAGAGCACTGTACACCTGGCATTTTCTACTGACCAGCTTGCTGCAGCCTCTCAATGAGTAGGCAGTCCTCTGGCCATGTCTCAGAAGACAGCTTCTCCATGAAGTACAGAGAGCTGAAGTGCTCTACCTAGGCAGACTAGATCATTCTGCTGAAATGCCCTGAAATAAAGAGTGCTTGACCATACTTGGTATATCCAGAAAATCCAGACCATATACAGCAAAGGCAGTCAGTCACAAATACATATATATTAGGAAAGGGCATCTTCAGCTCATTTTCACACAGTTTTTAGCACAGATTTGGATAAGGGAAGCATAACAGGAAGAAAAGTATCTTGTAAATCAGTATTAAAAGTGACACTATAAAGGGATAAAAGGGTACCTACTAAACAAGAGAAAAAGCCATTCAGATTGTAAAGCAAATTAAATTAGCTTCCCAAATCAACATAGTAACACTTTTACATTAATCCATAGAGTAATATCAATGACAGACTGAGAAGGCTATAGAGGCATTCACGGACAGACTACAGTCTACATGATTTTTACATGGATATCAAGAAAATGATTCACCACATTGCTGGATTTCAACCTAGTAACTTGCCTACCTAAGAAAATTCCTCCCAATAAAGCACCTTCATATGATAATTGAGCTAAGAGATAAGATGTATGTCTATTACATAAAGTGATTATTGACTATAAGAAGCTTTCAATTTAGTAGAAAATTACTTTGTGTAAGAGCTCTCCAGAGCCAGTGACAAAGGTTACATTTAGCTCTTTTAACACACAGTAAAAGCAAATGAGACTTCCACTGGCCTCCTGTATATCAAATCATCAAACAATGGAAAGAACATTCAGTAATGACATAACTCTTTCCATAGCTTTTCATATTCTATCCAAAAGATAATTAAAAAAAAAAAGTGCACTGGAAATAAAATTAGTCGAATCTGAAATTCACTGACACTATTTCTTTTCTACACATATACTTTAAAGCATGAAGATTTAACATTAGCTGAGCTACAAAATTCACTGAGGTAATAAGAAACTAATACACTAATTTATGCTAAATTAACTGTAAAAATAAATCAGAAATAAAATTCTTTCAAATAAAAGTACCAAAAAAAAGGACATCCTTCACCAATTTAAAGACCATTATAAATTACTTACTTGACATTTTTAACAACTTTATTACAGGAAATTAATATATGGAGTATAAATGGGACAATAAGACAATTTGATAATTGAATCTAAAAAACAGGTTTCAAAGTATTTATCACCTTGAAACAAGTCAAAGATTTTAAATTTAATTCCAAACTGGACCATAGATACACTTCACAAAAACCAGACAAGACCAAGGTGCCAAAGTCCTCATATAAGAATAGTGAATTCTTCAACACTTTAGAATACAGGTGCTAAAAAATGGGGAAATTCAGTTAAGCTGAGCAATGTTCATGTTTTACCAGTTATTCTTGCATTTGAAGTTCTCACACAAATTTTGTAATTCTTTGTAGCTACAAAGAATTGAGATATAGCCCTTCAGTATTCAGCAGGTTATATTATGTACTCAACAGTGCACACCTTAGAGCTACTTTTCAATGGAAAACTACTGTCACTATTTTCCAAGTTGCTCTTTATATAAAGGGTCTTCAAGCAGACAATGATTTTCACTTTTTCTGATATACCAGCTAGAATTTTCAAAATGTTTGTGCAATTGGTTTGCACATACAGAGCGGGTTATAACATCTGCATGGACAAGGTAACACCCAAAGCCAGAAATAAATATGAAGGACCTTAAATTAAACTTATTCAATTGTGTGTTGGGGAATATTCTACACTAGAAAGGAACCACATGATAATATAATTTTAACAGCAAAACCACGGGTACTAAAGAGATGAGAATGAACTAATGCAAAAGAAAACAAGTATTAGCATCATGTCATTTTTCCAAATACTGGATTTTTTCAGACCTCTGAAAGTTGAAAGTGATCTAGTTTTAGATTGTTACTGGAGCTACAGTACTGAAAGTTATTCTTTGCACACTCTCATTTACATGTTTTTAACTCTAGCTTGAACATGCATGAATATTGGCAAGACTGGTTCCTGGGATTTATTTTAATTTTTATAAACCAGCTTTATAGTGACAAGTGATACAAAATAAACCAGTAGAATCAAACAATGCCTATTTTGTAAATGACAACATAAAATTAGAAATAGCAATTTTTGTTTCAGAAACATAAAGTGTTTTTTGCATAAAAGAAACCGATGTATTGCACAGTTCTTAATCATTACATTAATCCAGTTCTTTCAACTGAGAGTTTACAAAATGATTACAGTTTATAAAAATTACAGAAAAGGTTCATGTGAATTTTAACAAGAAAGCACTAAATCTCTATCAATCTTCCATTTAAAGGACATTGTTGAGTCTTTTATTTATTTACATTTGAGTACCTTCAGAGAAAATGTGAAAAAATAAAAGTTCAAAATATTAAAGTAACCAAGAAAAATTACTGGTGCAAGAGAAAACTAAAGCCTACAGTCTGATGTAGTTTAGCATTCAGCATTTTCATAGTGGATTTCAGGTCCGATACACTTATAAAATAAGTATACATAACTTCTTTCTTTTTAAGAGATAAAAAGGCTGTTTTGTTTTCTGGGTTTGTTTTGTTTAATTATGAGATACTGCTAGAAGAGAAGGATTACATACATGGAGTAAATGTGGCATTTCTTTTAACTAGAGATAGTTTCATGAAGAAAAGTCCTGAGAAAGGAACTGAAAAGAGCAAGGCATGTGATAATTATGCAATTATGTCAAATGTGAAAAGGCTGTTGCAAACAGTTTTTCACCAGCAAGCATAGCCAGAGAACAAAGTACATATGTTGTACACAATGACAACTCTCAAATCATATAAACCCTTAAGTCATCAGCGAGTTAAAATTACTGTCTAATTAAATGCTACTTGTGTTTAGCTGTTTTCACAGCAGTGACAAGATAGCAAACATAGAGGACCTATCTCTAATACTTAAAATCGGCAGCGTATTTGGTAGAGTACTGAGGAACAGAGAGCAAGCTGCAGTAGGAAAATCATAGAAAGTAGTGTATGCATAATTTTTACTTTGCAGGGTCACACCCTGTCCTTGCATTTCCTTGGGAAAAAAAAAAAAAAAAAAAAAAAAACAAACACACACACACAAAAAAATACAACCAACCAACCAAAAAACCTACTACATTGAATAACAGACCGATTCCTTATTTCAAGGACCTGTAGGTATAATACAGGATATTATTTTTCCATATTACACACCTTAACACCTTAGAACATTTAAAAGATAGTTCATGGAGAATTTAGCCAGACAGGTTTACTATTTTTCTCTGAAGATGGCAAAAAGTACTGTCTGCACTGAATAATGAAAGCTTTTGTCTTGTTTTTTAAAGAAGCAAGTTCATGATAGTGGTTTGAATGCATAATTCCTGAAATATCCTGCTCATGGAAAGCATTTTTATCCCCATGAAGCAATATTTCTACTATGGTTATTGAGGGCATTTAAACAAAGACTTCCTACTGACTTCTACTGCAGGTCTCCTCAGAGCCCAGACTCAGCAGGCTTTAAACATGTAATGACAATCATTCATCATCCCAAAGTACTGAAGGAGTGTCAGGGAAACGCAGGATAACTTTAGGAGTGTTTTTTGTTTAACTAGGGCTGAAATTACTGGCAGTTCAGTATGCAGTATTATTTTCTACAGCTCAGGTTTTACTGAGTATGTTTTGTCACTGTAGTTACTTTACAAACATGATAGGCATTTCCAACATAGTCATGTAATAAGTAAGGATATCTTCACTGCAGTGAAGAAACAGAAACAAGGTATTCACTGAAATGTAAATTGACATTAAACTTAGAAGCGGCCTCCCAAAAGTCAGACTGATATTGTTTACCACAGCAGTGATGAAATAGAGCCTTACACATATGAATCCAGTGTGCACCTTTTCCCTGGGTAAGCTGAGAAGCTTTTCATACAACTAACACTTCTCTTTCACTGGCTTCAAATTGGCTTTCAGAAAAACCCCAAGCAGTATGTTTTTTGTGTTATTCTGAACAAGTGTGACCACTGAGAGGAACTCTAAAGCAGATGATCATTTGTGCACTAATGAAGAAATAATTTTGGGTACTAGATTGTGTTTTTAATCTTAAAAATACTATCTAGCTACCACATCTTTCCTCAAGCTTTCTTCTTTCTATGAGAAAAGAAAGGAAGAAGGGCTGATAGTCAGACTTCACAATAGATTTTTTTCCAGGCTTACAGGTTATTCTCAAAAATGATTGAGACTCGGATTCAGCTCCCAAAATATCAACTTCAGAGCATTTCTGTGAGAACGTGAAGGGCAATGAGGCAGAGCCTGACAAAGACTCAGAGAAAAGGATAGCCACTCACAAAGCTCAGGACATAGCAGTCAGGGCTGGCCACAGTGAATCAGCGACAAGTTGTAAATGCAGATAACTACAATAATAGCAGAAATACAGTTGCACCTCAGACACAGATGAGGCCAAAATAGAAGAGCAAGAGGGAAGACTTGCTGATTGGGTGGGAAAAGTCATTGTGGTTGAGTAAACAAAAGCAGTAATAGAAAATTTCCTCAGCAAAGAATTATTTACCACAGATAGCTGCACACTACCTATGCTATACCAAGAGTTATTAATACGTAAGCAGCAAATAGGATCTTCAGCATGTAATCTGAAAGCCATGCAATTTCCCATCTGAAAAAAAAAAAAAAACAACAACAAACAAAACAAACAAAAACTACGGAAAAATGAGTAAGCTTAAAGTTTAACTACATTTTCTGAAGTTCTAAATAGGTACAAATATTCTGACATGGTCAATTAGATGTGCTGCATATGTAAGTGCATATATCCTGACAACACAGTGGAATCATGTCCATTACCAGGATAAAATAGAATCTGTATTCATTAAATACAGACATCATCTAGCCTAAGAGCCCTGTCCTGCTCTCTGACTATTTGTTATGGCAGAAGAGAGAAGATTACAGATAATAACGAAACTATCACAAAACCTTCTGATTACAGAGTATAGATGATACCAAGCATGAGTCAGAAGTTCTACAAACCTTTCTTCTGTTGGCAAGGCCAGCTAAAGCAGATGCACCTCCTCTTCACTCACAGGAGGGAAACCTACCCTTACTCAGCACTCTCATTGGCAGCAAAACTATTGTGGGTGATTGAAGGGATTCAGTGTGGCTAAAAATATCTTACCTTTTTTTTTGACACCACAGAATAACTTAGTTTATATTAGTTGTGTGTACAGTCCTCTAAATAATTCAACTGAGAAGGGCTGTTAGAAAGAAATAGCCAAAGTGTCGGAACAATTTAACTTTTCCATCAAGAAAAATGTGTGGAACCAAGGCTTCAACTGTCATGTGCAGTTTTTGAAAAATCAGCAGCAGATATTCAGTCAGGAAATGAAAAGATTCTACGTGAAAGCTTTATAATGAGGAAAAAAAAAAAGAAAGCTTCAGAGAAAATACCAGTTTTCCTTTCTCTAATAAAGTTTCTCATTCACTGACTGAAGACAGTGACTCTCCCTATGATTCTTCACCATTATGACAACTAGCAGCTGAACCAAAAATTGACAGAATCCTTCACAATATTACTCTACATGACACTAGCAGCAGTGTGAAATTGAGTGTGATCATAGCCCCTGTCAATTCTACTGGTTCAGGGAGTTTTCAGTTTAGGTCTATTTTATCTTCAGATCTCATGCTCTTGAATCACAGAAGAAAACAAAGATAGAGAAAAAAGACAGTAGAATTAAAGTCTATAAAAAGGAAACAAGGGCAGAAATTTTAGAAATTGCTAAAAGCTCCCCTGTTCTCCAAGAACACGAGCCTACACAGCACAAAGTAAACTCTGCATATAGAGTGGTTCTCCCCCACCTGGCTCAAACCTGAAGTATCCGTGTACCTGCTTGAGATTCAGACACGCACTCCATGTCCTCTATTGCATATCACAAGCTTTTCAAGAGAGAAACTTCATACCCAACTTAATACTTCCTACTCAAAAAAAAAGATGTAGGGTTTTTTCCTTCATTAAAAAATAAAAAAATAAAAATCTCCCTTGTTGACTAACCTCTTTGTCTCAAGAACTTCTGACAAGGTAGCATTTAAAGCCACCTTTCACTGCTCTCTCTTCTCATCATTCCTCCTTTTTCTTCTTTATGTTAAATCCAATCCTCACTCCTTCAGTCCCTACTAAAGAAAAACTACTTGTCATCCCCCTTGATTGTTGTAACAGCTGCTGCTAGTTTGCCAATCAGTCCCATGCAATCTCCTCTCATTTTTTTTTTTTGTAGTTTGTCTCCCATTTTTCGTAAGACAAATCAAAGAGCAAATCTGAGCAAATACTAAGTTACAAGCACTTACTAGTGGTAAAGCCTAACCCTTATTCCACTTGTCCCTTGGTGCTGCTAATCTTATCTGTTGCTGAAGGAAGCCCTAACTACACAATCTTTATTTGAAACAAAACAAAGATTTAAAAAAAAAAAAAGCAACCCCCCCAAAAACATTATTCTAGAGCACAACAATCTAAAATTCCTTATCCCAGGGACACAT
This sequence comes from Amazona ochrocephala, assembly GCA_039720435.1. Classification (NCBI taxonomy): domain Eukaryota; kingdom Metazoa; phylum Chordata; class Aves; order Psittaciformes; family Psittacidae; genus Amazona; species Amazona ochrocephala. The sequence continues at coordinate 38,264,803 of CM077879.1, forward strand.
AAGCCACAATAAATCTTTTGCAAAGTGAAGTAAAATTAATTAGATTTGCAGTTGCAAATGAACATATTTTACTTCCTACTGCAATGAACTAGGAACACATGTGCAGTTTAGTCTGAAAAGCAGCTGAAAATCCAATTAAATTAACAGTAGCTTTTAAGTGAATGGACAGTACCTTCTTACTCATGGTATCTAATTCACAGGATGCCCTCTGCCTGCACCCTAAATTAGCAGATTTGCTGAAATAAAACAAAAATGAAAAAAAAGGAAAGGAGGCATCTCTATTAACTACTATTAACTATCACCTCTTCTCTCCGAAGCTTGATTTCCCCTTAGACCATCATCTGGCCCATTTTGATTCCCATCCTATATTTTGTCCCCTTCACTGTAGCAAATAGTTAGAAATATTTAAAAATTACCTTAACAAAACTTGCATGCTCCTTGAATGTGGTCTTTTATTTCAGTGTAACATAAAACTAGGTTTAGATTATGTTTAGGAAACTGCTGTCCAAGATCAAGCTGTACCCCAATGATTTATAGGCACTAGTGTATAACTGAAACCGGACTATATACAGTTGCTGAGGTGTGACTCACTGTCAGTCAGGTATCCACCAATATGAAAATTCATGTTGTTAGTTTCAAAACAGAAAGTATTAAACAGACGTTGCTTCTACTAAAAGACTATGCTCTGTATCTCCTGTTTTATCTAGTTGTAGCCCTAAAAACACAAGCAGGACTTGTCATCAGATTTAACACGTATGCAGTGTCCGCAGGAACAGGGCTTAAATGGGTTTTATCATTCATAATGCTAGATGGTTGTCACTGCATAAATCAGTGCAATTTCATATAATTTTGTTAACAGTTCAAATGCTTTCATCTAAAATTGTACATCTAATGGTCAGCCTACCAGAAAGTGAAATTAGCTGCCAAGATAATGTCTCTCAGAGCTGAGCTTGGAGGTGTTTCAGTCCAAACTTCAACAAGCTTCACTCCAGCTGTGACCTAGGGGCACTGTCCACTGTCAATTAACACACACATCAGCCTTCTTTCTTCCTCACCCCACTTGCTCTGAAAGTGGATAAATATGAGCTCAATCCTTGCTGGCTGGCTGCCTTCTCCCAATTGTGCCCTGCTCCCTGCCCTTAGAAACGGCTGATGTTCTTTTGAACGTCATTATGGCCACATCTCAGTGTTATCTTGTCCTAAGAGAGAACAAGTTTACAACAAAAAGGTAGAGATCAGTGTGGGAACAGTACTTCAACCAGAATGATTTGTCACGTTGTTTCTTCAGAGACTAAATCAGTGTGATTTTTAACACTACTTTAAAGATAGAACAACTCTTGAATAATCAAACAGAAAAACCGTCAGTGCACAGGTGTCTATCAGAAGGGTAGAGCAGCAGCTTGATCCCCCCATTTTTAGGTTAAAAGCGCTCCTACTCCATATGGGTCAAGATCACGCACAGTAGGATGGCTGCAAGTCTGCCCTCTGCAGTTCTGCACTAATAGTCATGATGGTATACCCTGGAATCCAACTCACCTTCCTTGCTCTGTCTTCACCTTGGACAAAGTAAAAGCTTCAGCTAACAGAAACCTTGGGTATTGATGCAGACAAGGACTAGAGTAGAGAACCACCTATATGACCCTACAGATTTCTGTAAACTGTCCCTGCATTCCACTAATGAAAGGAAATCAATGCTGCTCTCATTAGACTGCTGCAATAGAAACATGACGAACATATTTCTCTGTGGAGATTATTTAAGGCTTTTGCAGAAACACAATTGAACAGACAGTGTTTGTTTTCTGAAAGTGTGTCTGCTTAGCCATAGAACTTATATTCAACAGGAGACCATTACGCTGTCGTAACATTCGATTCCACTTACATTACCTCTTAATTAACACTGGAACATTTAGCAACTATTAGAAGAGACATTCTCAAGAGTTCTAGATTTCAGCGGAGCTTACAGGCAGACTGCCTTTGGTGCAATAGTTTAACATTAGAGACGTGATTTGAATTAACAAAACTAACACCATCTTCAACTCATTCCTGTTTCTAGAGGAAAAGTGTTCGCAAATACTCCATGCTACATGCTACAGTTAAAACACTTCCCATGCTTTAAAAGAATCTTTGCAAATTCTGCCTGACTTTATCATAGACATATTGTTTAGGGTGCAAGGTGCTAGATACATTAAATCTCTAAAGCAATTTGTAAAGCAGATAGATTATCTCTCTTGCTAAGATTTATTAAACAAAAGACTGGCTTTCACACAGAAAGCATTTATAGGCACATATTTACATATGTAGCAGTGCATATGTGTGTGCTAAACCAATAACAGTCTTCTCTTTGACTTTGTAAAGTTATCAAATGAAAAGTTATCAAAAACCCTAGTCCTACAAAATCCATCATTAAACTGCTAAATCCATAGTCCAGAAGTAACAGGTCCACATGTAAAACTTAGTTTCTTTACAGACCTGAAAGAAAGAATGCCATTTAGGAGCTAAGAACATATTCACAACAGAGCTACAAGTCAAGTCTTGTATGAAATTATATTTATTGCACAAATAAAAGTGTAATTTAATGCTTTAGTCATTCTGATAATTTGCAGACCATGACTTTGCTAAGCCTATAGAATTCACTAGTTTATAACTTTAACTGCTATCCTTAACACAGTAAAATGTGATTATAATGAGGAAAAAATCTCAGCATTCATGAAGCCAACATATTTAAAGGAAAAAAAAAAAAAAAAAAAAAGATTAAAAATAAAAAAAACAGAAGTACTGGCTTCCAGAAGTCTTATTCCAGTATCATCGGTAATAATTATGGTTTGCTACACTAGAAATAATCTCAGATCCTGAATTTCATAGCCCATTCACTTCAATGCATTAACAAGTATTTAGCACGTTTCTTAAATATTTATTGTACCTGGAATGAGCTGTAATGTACACAGTAGCTTCAAAGTCAACCATTGGGTATTTTACTGTTATGACAGAGGCATGTGCCCAGAAGCTGGCACTCCCTCATTAAACAAGCAATAGGAGTACAATAATTATACAAGGATTTAAGAATTTCTCTCTCCTCCAGTCAAAACAGCATTTTTCAAGAATGATGTTTTTGGGTTTATCCAACTGAGCCATGATGCGAGTTTATACAACATTTCTAGATATACTGTGTGTAAAACACTGGTAGGTACTTTCAACCTAGCATGGACATTAACATTAGTATTGCAAATGTTAGGGGGAAACAAGGACTTCAGGTGGTATAATTTGGAAGCAATACAGAAGGTTATACTTAATAATGCTGTGGAACCTTCTCGTATAGAGTTACCAATAAAGGGATGGGAAAGATCAGAGGAAAAAATATGTACACGTTATAGAAGGTATCTGCATTTTATTAGGAGGATTTTTTAAGCAGACTTCTTTTTCTTGTAAAACTTGTGCTGGTATCTTTTTATTAAAATATATAGAAAATATACAAATGCAACTCCCCAAAAGAGCCTCGCACAATCTAATATGTCATGGAAAACATTTCTGTATGTTCCTTCTGTTTTCGGGTTGGAGTCTTTTTCCCCCTAAAAAAACAGAACAAAACAAAACCCCTGTATAGCATTTTTTCACACTCCATGTTTTATCAAAGACACTCCACAAATCCAGATGTCAAGACATCAGTGTTTTGTAAATCTTTGGTGACACATTCGGCTGCCTATTTATCAGCTGTGTGGGAAGTCATACTTTTGCTTTAGAGGAAGTCCAATCTTAACATTAAACCCTATCTTCATTCACACTAACATTTTTACAGGAAGTGAGGAAAAAAAAAAAAACAGAAAAACAAAAGCTCTATTATTCTGATTTTTAGAAATTCTCATTTGGCAAAGCATAGAATGGAATTCAGATTCAGAAGTCAGTGGCAATGCTCATAAGTAATATTTGAATACTCTGAATGAAAGAAAAAAAAAGTGTTTGAGGAATGTATTTATAATAGTGAAAAGAGCACTTGTTGGGAAACAACATGACATGACAACTGCAGAATCCAACACAAGAAGAAAATAGACCAGTTTTACAATTGTGAATGTAACTTCCAAGAAGCTTAGCATCCTCCCTGACTCCAGAGACACATACTCCCAGCCATCTAAGTATTTAGACCAGAGTTTCAGGAGTTTACTTATTCCTGTATCTTTTTTTTTTACCTCAGAGGAAGGCAAATCTATACTGACAACAAAACTTAAGACTGACTGATTAAAGCATAGGTATATAAGAGCCCATACAACCTCTACAATTTTAATTATGTATTATTTTCTACAGTAGTTATGAAAATAGAATATCCTATTAAATTTCTTATATTTAATCTCTAATTCATTTTCATTTCTGGCATTTTCCTTAAGTGTACGTCTTTGATGAAGACAGTGGGAAACATTTTCTCTGTGGCAAAAAAACACACAGCAAGCATAAGATTACATTGCGCTGCTTCCCATTATGCCATCCTTATTATATGTCACATTGAGAAAACTTTTAAAACAAAAAGCAACAAGTTTATGCAGTTACTGTAAGAGTTTCTCATAGAACATTTTTATCTCTCATGTTTCTTGTGGAGAACAGACAGCTTAGAAAATAAAGTTTAACCACACAGAAGTGTCATTAAAGTACAATGTTTAAACTGGTATGTTGTTACCGCCAAAAAGAAAAAATACTACCTTAGCTGTTTAGTTTTTAAAAGATGACAAGAGGAGTGCTGTGACACCACCCCTGATCCAGTTGTCACAATATTAAACAGTTACTATTCCCAGTCAGTGTAAGTGGCATAATGTGAAATAAATCTCAAGTGGTAAATGCTAAAACTCAAGTTCAATTATCAATTCAGTTAAATTATGTCAGAAGAAGAATGAAGATGGAAAAAGACTTCACTGGACAGCATGTAAAATATTGCCTTCCCTTTGATTTGGCTTCACATAAATCTCTGTAGTGTTCAGATGTATTTATCTATCAAAGGAAAAGTGATGAAAATACAACCTTCCCTTAGCCAATGCTCTGACACCATGCAAAATCTGTCCCAGTGCTGCTGGCAAAGCTAACAACTTAATTACCACAGCCCTTTCAGAAGTGTTACCATCATCGCAATATAATTATTAAACATTCTAACAACCTATTCAGTTCCCTGGAAGAGTGGAGCTTACTATTTTAAGAAAGCCTGTCTATTTAAATGTCATTAACTATCCAATTAGTACAGTCTGCTCCTTGCTAGCTGCAGAGTACTGGGATAATCTTTTAATTGTTAACCGCTATTGAATAATTTTAGCAATTAGGCTTTTTATACATTATGCGATAATTAAAACAGACTACCCCTAGAATCTCATCTTTTTTCCAGTTCAAAGAGACAAACAGGAAGACAGGCGCTGGTGGAAAAATACGTGCGTGACCAGAGGTAGCGTTAGGACCAAAGTACACCGTCTCCCCCAGCCTCCTGCAGCCCCAGGGGAGGGCGCGCCCCCTCCTCCCTCCCTCCCGTCGCCGCAGCCCCGCTCACCGCCCGCAGCATCCAGCCGACGGGCCCGTTCTTGCCACGGAGGTGCGAACCAGGGGCACCGGGCCGCGTCCAACAGCCCGGGGCTCCGCGGACAGCGCTGCTCAACCGCGATAAATCACCACCGCAGCCGCCTCCCACGGCACCAACTGCCGGGGGCCCGCGCAGCGCCGCGCAGCTCCTCTCCCTCCCTCCCCAGGGGTTGCCCCCACAACCGGGAGGGCACAGCTGCCTGGCGCTCCAGCGCGCATCTTCCGCGCAGCCAGGGGGAAACACTCCATCCATCCATCCATCCATCCATCCATCCATCCATCCATCCATCCATCCCACAGACAGGCAAGTTTCTCTCCTTCGGAAAGGCGTCGTGCCCCCGAGTGCTGCAGGCACTCGCGAGAGGCAGCACGGCACCTACTGCCAGCGAAGCACAGGCGGGAAGTACTGAAAACAAAACGGAATTACCTAAATGGGCAGAGGTCCGCCCAGAGCCCCTGTGCCGCCCGCTCTCCCTCCGCAGGACGGTGCCTGTTGCACGGGCCCCGCAAGCTCCCTCCAAGGCAAAAATAAAAAACTTCGAGCCGCTTCCGCGCCCGTGCTGGAACTCGGGCAGGGGGGGGAAGAGCTGCGGGAGGCTGCCAGGGCACGGCTCGGACAATCCCCCGCTCCCGACAAGGGCTGGACCGCGCTCCGCAAAGCGGGACACCCCCCCACCCAACCCCAGCCTCCCTCTGCGCAAAATCAGTTAACCCCGAGCACTCACCCTCCCGCAAAAGCCGAGGCACGGGGTGAGGAAGCCAACAGGAGTAAAGTTTGATAACGAGAAGCTCCTGCAGTGACGGATAACTACGGAGCGGAGGCACGCACCGTGTGGTGCGAAGCAGAAGTGAGGAAAAGAGGCACTCACCTGTCCGTTGCCCCCCAGCAATCGCGGAGGGAAAAGCGGGCAGGCGAGGCACGCAGTCCCGTACTCCTCTGCCGTCCTTCGGCCCCAGTGGCGGGAGGACGCTGATCGGAGGGCCCCTGAAGCGGCAGAGCCGCCCCGCCCCGGGCAGGCACCCCCTCAGCGGAGCAGGTGAAGCGGGGCGGGCGCCGCCGCCGGAAAGCACCACGTTTGGCTCTGAACTTTGCAGCTCCAGTCACAAACAAACAAATACAGCCTAAGGAGGACCTCTCCCATCCGATCCCAGCCTGCTCGCCAGCCGCTGCCTCTCTTATTGGTGCGGAGGTTATTTATTTATTTGATTTCTCTCCCCTCCCCCTCCGCACATCCCCCTTCCCTTCCTTCACGCTTTCCCTTCCCTCCCCCCTCCCCGACCTTCCCTTCCCGCCCGCACGCCTCCCAGCCAGCCCCTGCCCCTCCGCGCCACGTAGCGTGGCCGCGGCAGCTCTGCGGCCGGCGGCAGCGCCGGGTGCCGAGTGAAGGGCGGGAGCGCTGCGGGGAGGCAGGCGGGGAGGCAGGCGCAGAGGCGGGCGGGAGCGGGCAGCCGCTGCGCCGCTGCCGGGCGAGAGCCGAGAGTGGAGGGCGAGCGGGCGGGAGGTGCTCCCGGACACCTCACACCGCGGTGCGGAACCGGGAGGGTGATCCCCTTCTTACCCCGGGCCACCGCAGGGAGGGGGGGAGTCGGGGGGGGGGGGGGGAGGGATGCTTGGCGACCGGACCTGGGAATGAGGGTGGCTGGCGCGCACTGGGCCGCTGCTACGAGGAGCCTGGGAGCCCTCCGTGGCGGCCCCCGCCGTAGGGAGCCCCGGCGGCCGCGGTGCGGCGAGAGCGGGCGTCGCGAAGGTGCGGCAGCGGCGGCGCTGGGAACGTGCGCCCGGCAGCCCTGATGCGGGGTATTGCCTCTCTCGCCGTGTGCGCGTATGAGCGCGCTCGGGTGTGTGTAAGTGCCTCTGTATGTGTGTTTACGTACGTGTGTCTCCGGTAACGCTGCGTGAAGCTTGTTTTCAAGGAGACTCCAGGCTCGCTAGCCGCAGTGTACTTTGTGTGCGTCGCTTTTGCGTTCTGCTATAGCTTTAAGCCTGACCAGTGCAAACATCTTGTCTCACCGGCTGCTGAACCTTTGTTTTCTGGTTTTATTGCCCTTTTCCTCCCTCGTCCCCCAAATCCACATGCAACTCGAGCAACACAGCAGGTCTCACCTGTCCGTTCCTTAGGCACAAGTACATCACTACGGTTATCGCAAGGAAAGGGAACGTAAGTTAAGAGTTGCAGGGGTGAGACTGCATGAAGGATTCCCTTCAGTGCTCCTGCAGTATCCGTCCTAGCTCAGCTTCTCATTGCAGCTGTCAGTGGAAAAGAACGTTTCTGTCCCACAGTGGCTGTTTTTATCCCGCTGTACACACACGTGACAGACAGAATATTGACATTCTTGTCTTCTCTCCCATCCCTCTCGGTTTAGAAATTAGTGTTCAATTAGATGTCCCAGTGATGGAAGTCTGAAACGTAAAATCTGTGAAGTTGGTACAAACTCTCCCAGATATTTTGATGGGGGGTAGTCTGTGGCGTTATTTGTTTGGTTGGCTTTTCCTATTTAAAATTTCCACTCTTTTCCCAGCCTTCTCTGGCAGTAGATAGAAATCCTGGATGTTCTGTTTCACTTCCAGAAAAAAAAAAAAAAAAAAAACCCAACCAAAAAAACCCTCCATCACTGCAGTAAACAAACAAGGAAATTACAGGTGTGCTTAGGGAATAAGCAATTATTCAATAATATTACTAGATAATAAAGCAGAAATTATATCCCTATTTCTTTTCAGGTGACAAGACATAGAGATCTAAAGAGTGCTTTTATCCTGTCAGTCAATGAATTTATGTACATTTGTGATTTCAAACAGAAGGTACAAATCTTTCTTTGTGCAGCAACTCTGTAATTCTACATTTGTCAGCTGAAGACAATAAATTAGAAAGATTAATGTATGTTTTGTCTGAAGTAGTAAATCCTATTGTCAAATGGGGAGAACTTTTTATTCAAAGAATTGGTTCAATAGTTGACTTTGTTTTGAAGCGTTTGTTTGAGAAGCTACTTAAAAAGAATGAAGTTCATGCTCTTAACATCCTTAAGGAAATCTCTCAGAGGCAATTATTCTGTTTGCCAATCTAGCGGTCACTGCCACGTAGCAACAAAAAGCATGAAAGCTAGATGTGGAAATCCCTTTGGGTGCAGACAGTGCTTTCTCTATAGAAGAAGAACAGTAGGAAATTAAAAAACGAAATGCACTTAAAAGAAAATAAATCTATTTGAATGTTTTAAACAGCTTGCTTTGAGTAGATGAAGTTTCATCTCTAACCAGTAAGCTTCAAGGTCAATGGAATGCAAATGACAGATGTGTTCCACGACTGAAAGAATGCCACCAACTTTAGGTAATGTTTAGTGAGCAATATCTAAAAAAAAGTTGACTGCCTGACTTATTTCAAACTGTAAGCTCTCAGTGTTCAGCAAGTATTAGTTCAGAAGAGCACAGAGTGTCTTCCACTGGAATAAACTACTGCATCTTCAAAATACGGGAGATGAATGAAGATACTACTTTACTAATGATGGGCCTATGACAGCATTTGTCAAAGTCAGCGAAAAGACCCTCAGTGATTTCAGTTAAATTTAGTTTGACATTTATACTGTAATACTGTTTGAAATTTCAACTGTTTCACAGATCCTAAAAAAGCAATTTATTTATGAGTAAACTGAGACTCTTTTATTCTTACATGGATTCTAAGAAAAGGAAGAAGCACTATCTGAAATCTGCAAAGCCCCTAACAAGACTGATCGTACACTAGCATATTTTATCTGCTTCCATCAAAATTAATTCCTTAGGCAGGTGGACCTACCTCAACAGTACTTTGACATAACTAAGTCAAGCTAATAATGAGTTTAGTGGCTATGTAATATATTCACTGTTCACCCAAGTTATGCAAGTAGAGTATTATTCCATGCTCTGGAATCAAAGTTGAGAAACACACAAGAAAGCTAGGAATAAATAGCTAAAATTAAGAAAACCAGGAGAAAAAAAAGCATAAAAACAGAAAGGAAAAAGAGAAAGCAAAGCTTTGTTTTCTAAAAATCTCATCTTGTGTTGTTTACTTGCCTTCATTTGGCTTCTTTCTTCATTTAAATTCCTGTGATCTCACGCTTGGCATTTTGGTGGTTTAAAGTGTTACAAATCAAGATAGCTAAAGAAAAGATATTGAAGAAAAACCAAACCTGCAGCCCCTGCTGCCACCCACCAACCCTGATAAAACCTTAAACCTAGCTTTGTTTATTCTAATATAATGGCCTGTTTTCTGTCCGAACTCTTAAAGTCCTCCTTCTGGGGGCTTAAAGAGCTGCTAATGCTGTATGATACACATCCTGTGCAGTATGTTGTACTTCAGAAATGCGTCTAATGATCTTGGCAGAAAATTAAATGTATGTGTTAATGTTTTCAGATATTGAAATCATTCAAATCTGAGCAAGTTCTGTTTAAATATCAAGAGAGACAGCTCATCAGTAAGAAATATGTCCAAAAGAAGCACTGTTTTCTATCCTGAGCCATTTTCTCTGTGCAGGAAGATTTTTACAAAAAAAGATGGATTTTTCTTCCACAGCTGAACAGGCAAGTTTTCACTCCTTTTCCAATTTCTTTTCAGGTAGCTGAAATGCTTTTGATCACAATTTATAAATATGTCAGGCAAAGCTGTGAATAAACTAGCAAGAATATATTGAATGGTTTGAGTTTTAATGTGTCAAAAATCGTACATTGTCATATGCTACAGAGAGTCAAGAATTCTACATGAGTGCATGTTAAATTTATGGTAGATAACATTTAATATATTATGAAATCTTACCTAATTATTACAGTCTTATAAAGATTTAATGAATAGATTTTTCAGCTAGCCAGGATCTGGAGTATTTTACTACTGTGAGCATTTCAAAGGCAAGAAAAGGAAAGAAATCTCCCTTGTTCACACCAATAAGCAAAGCGTTGCATTTACCTTAGTCTTTCCAAGGGCTACTAAAGAATTCAGTCTTAGGCCTGTTCTCAGTTTCTGTAAACAAAGATGAATATATATAACTGTATATATATAAATAACTGATTAGGAGATGTGTGTTACTGATGCACATTTTAAAATAAATGCATGTCAATAAACAGATCTGGAAGAGGGAAATAACATCATAAAGACTGGAAAATAAAAATAAAATCTGTAGCCTTTTAAGAAAATGTTGATTGATACTTTCAGGCTACTATGTTAGAGGAAGATGATTTGCTTCCCTGTAAAGTAAACCTTCATTTGAGGTGATATAAATACATTTGAAATAAGCTCTGGGTCTGACCACCTCTTGTTTTTCCTGTGTGCTTAGGGGAAAATAATTTCTTCTTAGGAAACATGCAACTACAGGTGAGGTTAGCGGCTTCTAGATAAAAGTAAAAGCAGCTGCCTTTTGTATTGGCAGTTGTTTGCAGTCTGTATCTTTTCTGGTATCTCAGATCATCTGCATCTTCTGACCATATCACAGTTTATAACTTCCTCAAGAGGTGAAGCAGAGGGGAGGTATCAATCTTCTCTCTCTGGTGACCAGCAACAGGACGCAAGGATATGGAATGAAGCTGTGTCAGGGGAAGCTCAGGTTGGATGTTAGGAAAAGGCTCATCACTGAGAGTGTGGTCAGTCACCAGAACAGGATCCCTCAGAAACCAGTCACAGTACCAAGCTTGTCAGAGGTCAGTGACCATCTGAACAGTGTCTTAGTCATATGGTTTAGTTTTAGTTAGCCCTGGGAGGAGTAGGGAGTTGGACTTGGACTTGATCCTTTTAGGTCCCTTCTAGCTTGAGTTATTTTATAGTGCTATTCTATGAGAGATAGGGATGTCATATGGGCCTCTGTTATTACTGTAACTGTAAAACATTCACATATGGCCCCGTGTCACCTGTGTCTCTCAGCAGACAGAAAGAGCTTCTTCATCTGTGTGTGATTAACCTGTAAATTTTTGTGTATATCATAACGGGAGCTAAAAAGGGTCCTTTTTTGCGTGTATTTTGAGGATGCTTGAGTACCATTCACTGCAGCAGTATCTTGTAATTGTCAGCTGAGGGAGAGTAATTGTCATGACTCTCTGGCATTTGTCCAGAGAATAGCTCTGCCTAGGTAAAAGCTGTAGAGCTGAACCAAAAAGCTTCTGTAGTGATGTGTTTATGAGCATATTGATAGCAGCCTACTGCTACTAAACATGTCTGAAATAGCGAAGCTGAAACTGGTGTGAGCTGGATTAGAAATATTCAGCTGATCTTGAAAAGTGTGCTTTCTCTGATGTGGAGTGCATCAATACTTATAATCTTCTCTGTGATACATCTATTTTTCAGCTCTTTTTTTTTTTTTTTTTTTTTTGAGACATATTTTGAAAGGAATCAGGTGCATTAAGCAATTCATTAAGTCATGAATTGCCTTTGATTGGGCAGTCACGCGTAATGGATAGATATTTATTCTGCGTCTTGCCAGTTAGGCCTTCTCCATCATACATTGTCTTTTAAAAATATTTGGTACCATAAATGCCAGAAATGTTCAGATTAACCATATCTTTTCCTTGCAGTACCTTTTGTTCAACACTTGGATACTTCCTGTTGGCCATGTAAATATTAGCATGAAGGTATACACCTTATTGAGCAAGGCACAAGAAATGTCTTGTATCTGGAAAGATTAATTGATATAAAGGTCTAAGAGAAGATAAGCTTTCTAATTCCCTGGAATAGGGAAATAATCAAAAGTGGAAGACATCTGCTGCAATTTCCAGTTTAGTCAATTAAATACAGTAGGATGTGGTGAATGCTGACAGTTTAACTGTGCTTAAATGTTCTCAGGGAAAGGAATAAAGAGAAAGGTCCAAAAACATAGACAACGTCTCTGAGTTGAGCTCTTTTTTGATCTATATGTCAGATGGTGGGAGAGTTTTCAAAGAAATCATCACTATATGCTTGTCTGTGCTTAGATATCACCTTAAGTGTCAAACAGCTTTTTGACAAGGAGGGTATTAGGTGAGAAGCATCTTTGATTTGGTCCAGTCTGTCTGCTCTTACCTGGTTTTGGAACCTCTTCTACAGCTCAGACTGGAATAAATAGAATTTCACTGTAATGGTCCTACTGAGTGTTTCATAGTAATTTAAACGTTTTGGGGAGAAAAAGGGAACAAAACCCAAATAAGCAAAGCACATTTAGAAAGCTAGATTCAATGCTATTTGAATTTAAGAAGTTGCAATGGAAACTCTCTGTCATTGTAACAGTAAGAACTGATGTCAGCAAGCAATATTTAAAGGTGAAATTCCATAGATGATAGAGGTGTCTGGAAGAGAGACTAACTGTTAAAATTATTTGTCTGAAGTAATACATTTCACAGCTGGAATTTCGATATAACAATAGATATTTTCATGAGGCGAAAAGAAAATATTTAGGTTTCTGTGAGTTTTCTAATAGATGTTATAATTTTCATTTAGTTTATTTTGGTTTGCCTTCGGAAATTATTGTATTTATTGGCTTTGTATCAGGGAATTAAACTACTTGTTACACTTTTTTACATTTAGCACTCTTTACCTGAAATTAGTACATCTTGCGGACTTATGGTCTGTATTGCGCCAGTGTATGCAGCTGAATAGCTGTTACAATGAACTATTTGCAGAATAATATAGACACAGGACCCATGTATATAGTGAAGTTTAAAAAACTTAAGTTGCCACAGAAAAGAACTACATTCTGTAATGTTCATAATTTTGATATTTAAAATCACTTCACTTTTTAATTCCTAATAATACCTTCCTTGCTCATGGACATTCTAGTCTGCAAACATTTACACACATGCCCAATTTTTTAACCTGAAATTAGATATTTAAACAATTTATTTATAGCTATGGGGTAAAAAAGATGTTTAGAATATTTATTCTTCAAAACCTAAAATGCATCTTTTTTTTTTTTTTTTCTTTTTTTAAGAAAACTAGAATTGCTATTTGGGAATTCAGTTTAAGAGATGTATAGATACTCTCCATGCACTCATTCCACTTTGGACTTTATTGGGCTAGATGAAGATGAATTAATCATTGTAATGGAAATTTACAGTTGTCTAGGGACCAGTAGTTTTAAGTTGTTCATACGTACTGTTGGTAAACAGAGGAAGGTCCTTAGGGGAGTGGAGAACATAAGAATACAGAGAACTGATACCTTCAAGAGGCTAATTTCTCAAAGTTAAACATGTTCTGAATTCCATTCTCTGGAGATACAGATAGAAGTGTAAGTAGGTATGAGAGTGTGACTGAAAGGTATATTAAAGAAGAGGAAGCTTAGTAAGTAGCCAAATAGCCACTGTACCATGGTTGAGAAAAGCAACTTCTAAAAACCCAACCTTGTCCGGTGACAATATGAGGACCCCAGTTAGAAAAAACGTGTACATAATATCAGTTTAAAAAGTAGGAAGGCAAATATAATTTGCTCTGAACTAGAAGCTATGAAGTATAGTGGAAGTGAAATGAAGGAACATTCCTTGGCTTAGCTAAGAAGAAAGTGTTGGAAAATCTATTTAATTTGTTTCTGGAAAGAAGTAGGAGGGTGCACTCGTGCTCCATAATGATGGTGAAGATTTTGTAAGAAACTAGTTTCTAAGGAAAGCATTAAGCAGTATTTTTAAGATGAAAATCTGAAAGCAGCTGGTTCAGGTGAACTGAATTCAGAAGTCGATATATACTGTATTCATTTTAGAGGAATCCTGGAATACTCTAGAAATTCCTGGAAGCAGTAAACGTAACATTAAAGCTTAAAAAAACCCTAAAATAGAAACCCAAGCAATGTGACTCATGTCGTGAAAGAGAAGCTAATAGAACGGTGAGGTGGGTTTCTGTACATAATGGTTCAAAAGCTTTGCATACGGAGCATTACTGCTAGAATTCAAAGCAGAAGGGTGTTAGAAGATAAAGTGTTGTCAAAAAAATGTGAATTCTTTCTTTGAGAATGTTAGAAGTTTGGCTGATAAAAGTAAGTGGTTTTTTACAGCTGCCTGGATAGAAATTAGATACATAAGCATCACTTTCAAAATTGGGATGGTACCCTTGAAAATATTATTCTGAAAATAATTAAAAGGTCATAAACCTGATAATTAAGTCACTATCTCACACGCACACACACGCACACCCTACCATGATGCATTTAAAAGGGTTTTTCTCTTTATTTGTTATTTGTAGAAATAAGTAGTGGTTAGGAGAATATATCAAATTGTTCACGTGTATAGCATAGGTAAAGCTGATGAAAGAATGTTGCATCATCTCTTTATGCCCAGACAATAAAATGAAACTGAAAAGTAGAAAACTTACAGAAAAGAGCCAGAAGTGCTTGGAAACTGGAGAAAATGTCTAATACTGAGTATTTAAGTAGATGATTAGTTAGCTGATAAGAGAGGAAAATATCAGTTACTAGTGACTTTTTTCAGTCTAATGGAGAAAGGACTTCATAGCATCTCTTTCTGGAGATTTAAAATTATTTTAAAGATAAAAAGATTCACATTTATCTTTAAAATGTAAAAATATGTATTTTTTATGGTGAACGCAACTATTAAGAACTCTCCAAAACAACGATAAATTCTGCATTACTTCAGGTACTCAAATAAAATCTGGATCTGTCTTTTAATCAGGTGCAGATTATGCTTTAACCAAATAAAATACTTATGTCTGAGGCAAATATAAGGATCTATGATATAGCTGTTTTTTTCTGTCCTTGAATACTCTCATCAAAATGATTTTTAAGTGTACAGTTGTAATTGTTTTAAAATAAGTCTGTGTGAGTTAGGTTTGTGGAACATGTCAACGCATGTTATTTAGCACCAAATTTGCATGTAACACACTTTTCCTGTACTGATATGCCTAACACTTATGTGTTCACCTCATGCTCCCCTTTCATGTTCTAATGTTCCCTTAACTAAGTGTTAAAGATTTTAGAAGATTCTAAGCTTTTCATATGTATGGAACTGGTCAAAGTTATGTTCATATATTCTAATATTAAATTAAAATAGATACTAAATATTCTAATATTGCATTAGACTAGATACTAAATTATTTTATGGATATGTTAAAGTTTTAAATTGAGAGGTATTTTATTACATTTTGGAATTTGAGAGCAAAGACTTGTATTAGAGGATTATAACTTCCCTTTTAATAATGTGAAAGTAAAAATTACAGTATTAGATCATCATCGTAAGATTTTTTTTCTCTCTCATTTTATATCAGCAAGAAGTTCCATACTGGATAGTTCTATGGTAAGTTCCCCATAAAGGATATTATTTATTCTGTTGGTACTTCACTCGCACTAGTGAAGGACACCCAGTAGCCATATGTAAAATCTTGGTTTATGTTGCTTAATTTATATTTCTTTCTTACTCGCATCAAGATCCTCCATACCACCTGAGCAGTGTGCCTGTCCTAATCAGTCTGATAACCAGTGAAAAACAGATTTCTACATAGATGGTATTCCTGATTAAACTAACTAAGCTCTGGCATCCAGCTCCCGTGGCTAACCTCCAGTGCTTTAGATTTTTATATTTCCTAATCATAATCAGACATAATCAGTTAATTTTCAACCCTTAAGCATTAACTTTCCAGTTATACTTTCCATAAGTCTTAGCAATCTGAGCTCTAGGTACCAAAACAAAAATCCTCACCGTGTTTATGGTTAGGTAGTGACGGACTCATGGTAACACCTTTCTCGACTGCTTTGTTCCGTGTAAAATTGTCAGTTTGGAGAGGGAATTTCTGGTAGTGACCTCTGAGAGAAAACAAGCTGTTTTGCACAGGAGGGAGTAAGGTGCCTTTTCTCCTACCCTCTATGTACATGATTTTGTCACCTGCTGAGTTTCTGCCTGTATTACATACCAGAGGATTCAGCTTGCTTGTGTGGGCTCACCACAAAATAGATTACAAGGTTGACACACAACATTTTGCCTTTCTTATGGTAACTGTGACAAATATCATTATCCATAGTTGCATCTTTCTGGTTTTATCCTGTGCTTTATGTGTATTCCTACTCTTCTGCTATGAAATTTTAATGCACTGCATTGCATAAGTCAATTTTGCATTTTGTTTACACACACATATGTAACTGTAGGTATATAAATGTATCTGTGTGTTTTCATTTTCTTGTCTTTCAATGTCAATGAACCTTTCTATATTCTTTCTGGAAAACAACACCCGATTTCTTGTGTATAATTTACTAGATAACCTAAAGAAAATTAGCAGTCTTAAATCTGGCATGTAAAATTCCTTAGATATTTGAAAATGGAACTTAAAAGGTTAAAGGCACATAAGTATTTTGGAAATGCTGCTCTGCCTGTGTGATATCTGTCATTCTGTATGGTTTCATTGTATGCCCTCATACTAAGAATCTTTATCGTGTCTCCTTAAAGAAAAATGTTTCAATATGCAACCTTCAGTCCTAATCCCCTTCTGTTTGTGCTCTATCTTTTTCAAGATGGGATAATCAGTACTGAAGGTCACATGCTGGGCAAAGAATGTCATTGAAGAACATCGTAAATCGCTGGGGTTTTTTTATGTTACGTTACTTCTCTAGAGATATTCGTTCTTTTGTTGTTCTGGTTTGGATTTTTCTTAAGTGCTGCAGGACTTCCCAAAGCTTTACATGCTACTAGCCAGAAATGTAGCACTGCGGAGGAGTTTTCAGCTGAGTCAGTACACATAATTATAACCATTATAACCATCTATTGTTTGTGGGTTGCTTAAAATATTTTTCCTAATGTATATTAGTTCATCCTTTGATTGAATTTAATTTGTTTTCTCCACTCACCAACACAGCTCACAAAATTCGACTTCCTCTGCAAATTTTAGTATCTGCTTGACCGTTTACAGGAATAAATATATGGTAAATAACATGTTACTTAACACACTGACCACTGGAGAGAATGAAAACAGATTATTTAATTACTCTCTTTTCCATCTCTGCAATTAACTAAGGCTTAAACCAGGATAAAACTTTACTCTTGTCCCATAAGCAGTCCCAGGTTTTACTACCAAATTTTCTTTGTGAAAAAGAAACAAAAAATATATAATATGAAAGTATTTACTTTATTTCACTTTAGTAGAAGATATTCCTGTCACAGTGTCCAGATTAGGCAGAAATTCATGACTGTTTTAATATTTTCCTATATCAAACCCTTTTAAAGCAACCATTTTTGACTACTGATATCCATGATTTTGGAGTCATAGCTGGCATAGGACAAGTGGATTTGCTACCCTGCAGCCTTTTTCATTTTCTGTTAACTACTGCATTAGAGCTCACAGTTCAGCCTGATGACTTCGAGGCTTGGGCAGAACTTGTGAATAACTGTATCTAGCCATAATGAAGTACAGCTTTTCAATTTATCTGTTTGTTCCAGTATTTTCTTACCACTGATATTCAGAAACTTTGTACGT
This sequence comes from Amazona ochrocephala, assembly GCA_039720435.1. Taxonomy (NCBI): domain Eukaryota; kingdom Metazoa; phylum Chordata; class Aves; order Psittaciformes; family Psittacidae; genus Amazona; species Amazona ochrocephala. Next base: position 38,282,733 of record CM077879.1, read on the forward strand.
TATTTGTTCCATCTTCTGGAGAGAAGTGACAAAATAAAGCAATTACTTGCTTTTTGCACTGTTGTCTTTTAAAATCCAGCCATACCACCAGTTCTGTCTTAATTTTCCTTCATTCTTTATTTAAACTTTCAAAATTTGTTTATGTCTTTGGTTGCTTACTTTTCATGGTCTGCTTTGGAGTCTTTCTAATTTACATCTTACAATTTTAACCTAGCAGAAATTATGCTCCTTTCTAGGGAAGAATGATTGAATAATACAAAAGAAAGATTGTATCTGTCACTGACAGAGGAAAAGAGTATATTTATCATAGAATCATAGAATAGTAAGGGTTGGAAAGGACCTCAAGATCATCGAGTTCCAACCCCCCTACCATGGGCAGGGACACCTCCCACTAAACCATGCCATCCAAGGCTATGTCCAACCCCACCTTGAACGCCGCCAGGGATGAAGCATCCACAACCTCCCTGGGCAACCCATTCCAGGGCCTCACCACCCTCACAGTAAAGAATTTCTTCCTCACATCCAATCTAAACTTCCCCTGTTTAAGTTTAAACCCATTACCCCTTGTCCTATCACCGCAGTCCCTCCTGAAGAGTCCCTCCCCAGCATCCCTATAGGCCCCCTTCAGGTATTGGAAGGCTGCTAGGAGGTCTCCACGCAGCCTTCTCTTCTCCAGGCTGAACAGCCCCAATTTTCTCAGCCTATCTTCATACGAGAGGTGCTCCAGTCCCCTGATCATCTTCGTGGCCCTCCTCTGCACTTGTTCTAACAGTTCCATGTCCTTTTTATGTTGAGGACACCAGAACTGCACACAGTACTCCAAGTGAGGTCTCACGAGAGCAGAGTAAAGGGGCAGGAGCACCTCCGTTGACCTGCTGGTCACACTCCTTTTGATGCAGCCCAGGATACGGTTGGCCTTCTGGGCTGCAAGCGCACACTGCCGGCTCATGTTCATTTTTTCATCAACCCACACCCCCAAGTCCTTCTCCTCAGGGCTGCTCTCAATCTCCTCCCCACCCAATCTGTAGCTGTGCCTGGCATTGCTCTGACCCAGGTGGAGGACTTTGCACTTAGCATGGTTAAACTTCATTAGGTTGGCATCAGCCCACCTCACAAGCGTGTCAAGGTCCCTCTGGATGGCATTCCTTCCCTCCAATGTATCAACCGAACCACACAGCTTGGTGTCATTGGCAAACTTGCTGAGGGCGCACTCAATCCCACTGTCCATGTCACCCACAAAGATGTTGAACAAGACCGGTCCCAACACCGATCCCTGGGGAACACCACTCGTTACTGGTCTCCAGCTGGACATTGAGCCACTGAGCACTACTCTTTGCGTGCGGCCATCCAGCCAGTTCTTTATCCACCGAGTGGTCCACCTATCAAATTGATGTCTCTCCAACTTAGAGACAAGGATGTCATGGGAGACAGTGTCAAAGGCTTTACACAAGTCCAGGTAGATGACATCAACCACTCTGCCCCTGTCCATCAGTTCTGTAGCCCCTTCATAGAAGGTCACCAGATTGGTCAGGCAGGATTTCCCCTTAGTGAAGCCATGCTGGCTGTCACCAAGCACCTTGTTGGTTTTCATGTGCCTTAGCATGGCTTCCAGGATAATCCGCTCCAAGATTTTGCCAGGCACAGAGGTGAGACTGACTGGTCTGTAATTCCCTGGCTCATCCATTTTCCCCTTCTTAAAAATGGGGGTTATATTTCCCTTTTTCCAGTCATCGGGAACTTCACCTGACTGACATGATTTTTCAAATATGATGGACAGTGGCTTAGCAACTTCCTTTGCCAGCTCCTTCAGGACCCGCAGATGGATTTCATCCGGTCCCATGGACTTGTATACATTCAGGTTCCTAAGGTGGTCCCGAACAAGATCCTCCCCCACAGTGGGCCCAGGCTCCCCACCCTCACCGTCCCCGCGTCTGCCTTCCAAGACTTCGGTGGTGTGGTCAGAGCATTTGCCGGTAAAGACTGAGGCAAAGAAGTCATTAAGAACCTCAGCCTTCTCCAAATCCAGGGTAGCCAGTTCTCCCGGTAGCTTCTGGAGAGGACCCACGGTGTCCCTAACCTGTCTTTTATTGGCAATGTACCTATAAAATCCCTTCCTGTTATCCTTAACATCCCTAGCCAAGTTTAATTCTAACTGGGCCTTAGCTTTCCTAACCTGGTCCCTAGCTTCCCGGACAACATCCCTGTATTCTTCCCAGGCCGCCTGACCTTGCTTCCACCTTTTATAAGCCTCTTTTTTCCTTTGAATTTTCCTCAGCAGCTCCTTATCCATGCAAGGAGGTCTCCTAGCCCTCCTGCTAAACTTCCTTCTAGTTGGGATGCATCGCTCCTGAGCTTGCAGCAGGTGATCCTTGAATATCAACCAACAGCCTTGGGCCCCCGTGCCCTCTAGGGCTGTATCCCATGGAACCTTACTGAGCAGGTTCTTTATGCTTTATAGCATATGGATCAGGAATTTTTTTAATTTATTTATATTAAGTAGGTATTCTTACAAAAAAATCAGTAATTTTCTAAACTTACTTTAGATTAAGTTGGGAGGGAGGACATCAGGCTGGGGGGCATCCTTCTTATTGTAATTTTTCCAGGAGATATTAGAGGAATTTTTGTTTCAAATACCACTCATTTTGTTAAGCCAGCTTCACTTCTGGATTTTTCATTACAAAGAAGAGTAAATGATTGGTAAATTCATCTTTACTTGCATTAAGAAGATAATATTATCCATTTAGTATCATTATACTAAAATCTGTAAGATACCTTAAGAGCATGTGTGTAAATCTGGTATTTCCACAATTGTCCATTGATTATATGGACTGACATTTTAAAGCTTTTTTGGAAGACTTCAAAAAACAAAACTGAAAAATGTCTGCCACTTATGTAAAGAAATTGTGAGATATTTGGTATTTCAAGCAACTCTATAACCAGGACAATGGAAAATTGGAGGTTAAGTCTCCTGTTCATGATGAAAAACACCTGTAGGTCAGTGGTATCATGACTTCTTCATTTGAGCTTCATTTGAGGATAGACATAATTTCTGTTTCATCTCCCCTCCATCTGTCTCGTTATATTCCTGTGCACATATGTCTTTTCTGTTGAGCTGTTCTCCGTCTGAAGGACAGTGCTTGATATGCAGGAAAGTAGGGATTAAAGAACATTCAAGTAAAGTTCATAGGAAAGTGTAAGTCACGTTAGTTCTAGAACATACCAAAATAATACAGTCCATACCTGATTATTATGCATTGGTAGACCTCAAGAAATAGATAAGATGATACATTCTTCAGAATCAGGGAATATAATATATAGAATATAATAAATTGAAGTAATGAATTGATTAAAAAACATGTTTTTTCAGACCAAGGCAAACATTCTGTAGTCACAGAAAAGTGCAAGATGACACTATGGAAAGTATTTGTGCATAAATCAATTGTACTGCATATTGCAATTCATAACTTCTTCATACAAATTACATTTTCTAGGTACATACTAGCTTTTTTTTCTGCAGGAATGATTGTACTCGTATAGTAAGGTCTTTCTATGGATGAGAATGATTTAAGGTCTTCTGAAATGTTTGTTTATATTCTTGTATATGTAGAAATATGTATATTTCTGATTTTTCTTAATCTTTTATTTTGTTTTCTTGCAAAGAACTTACTTAAACTGAAATCAAAGCAGAAAATTCATCTAAAAGCAGAAAATTAATCTAAATGTACTGAAGCTGCACTACTATGCCATAGTGTTGCTACTGAAAACAGTCATACAGGATACAAGTGTATTGACATGCAAATAAATACTCCAGGTCTCCACATCCAATTTAGGTTCCCCAGTATCGCTACAAAATCCACCAAACATGTCACATTTAAATTTCACCACTGTTATGTGTACGTCATCCACAACATTGTTAAGCTTTTCCCCTATTAATGTTCATACAAGCTATTGAGATCAACTAGTGGAAAGTTTCGGTGTACCGGTAGTGCTGTTGGTTTGCATTGTTCTACAGAAGCAGGCTCTGTGGTAATACCTGTATACAGTGTGATGAGAAAGATTGTAAAGAAATCATGGTAGTAATGGAAATAAAAGAGCTGTTTTGGGTTTAGGAGTAATTACAATGGCTGTGATTGTTCTACACCTAGTACTATTATCAGTTCAGGAATTTATATATAAACTCTGAGAAATCTCATTTCATGTGTCTGTCCCAGTTGCTGTACACTGTTCCGTATGACTGCTTTGTGTCAGTGGAGCGCAAAGCATCTGGGATATATGTTTAATACAATCATTACTTCAGTGGTGTGGCCACAGATAGCTTAGAAGTTCCTCACTCAGGTACTGATAATTCTGTAGCTACATAAGAAACCCCTTGCTGTCTGGTATTATGTTGATTATTTTATTTCAGTAAGTTAATTGCTTTTATCCTCTTATGTCCTTGCCACCTTTCCACTGTGTTGAAGTCTCTGAAAATATCTGTCATGAGCCAAAGGAACAAAAAATTAAAATTGAAAAGCTTAGATGTATTCTGAGACAATGGGAGTACTGCAGTGCTGAATACTGTGTGGCATACTGTGGAGCCAATTCTTAAACGTATTAAAAAAATATGTAAAAACTGTACTATTGCACGTGATCATGCAGAATATAATGAAACAATCTTGCTTACCTGATTATTTTTTTATATCATTACATGCATATGCATTATCACAGTCACTACTTGTTGGTCATTGTCCTACGCACTGATCCTTCAACTAACTGCTTTTCAGTGTACTATATGCTTTTTTTTCCCACTTTACTTTTTATTCTGTATTTTAAAGATGGTAATAAGGAAGAATGAGTCCTTTCAAAACCTGTCAAATGTTGATTGAACCTGTCTATTTTCCAATTCAAATTACATTTTAGATAACTCCAAGATAACAAAAATAAGAGGTTCATATTAAATCTATATATTGATACCAAGGTTTTTGTTTCTTGTAAAGAGACGAAGCTGTCAGTAGCTGACTATGTGCTGAAGAGATGAGAACTTGAAGGAAGAACCACTTGAAGCTTAACCCAGACCAGTGAAGTTATGTGAGTAGAAAAGAGATGCAATTAAATAAATTGGCAGAAAAACATTATTGTTTCTCATATCAAGGTTATTTGTGTTCTGACTTTCAAACTGCTGTATGTTGCCTCAAAGACCTGGTGTCTGCCTCCTAGGAATTTTCCTGTGTCTGTCCAAGGCTGCAATAGATTACAGAAATAAGATAATTTATCTTTATGTCAAAACAAGTGTATATGTTTTACATATTACATTTTCCACTTTAAAAGTGGCTCAAGGGCAAAGTCATATAAAAATCAAAATCAATAGATAAAATGCAATTGACTAAAACCTTTTTAATTTACTTTTAAATAAGATTTTAGACTAAATTTTGCAGCACTTTTCAAAATGTATCAAAGAATCTTATCATGAAGAATATTTAAGAAATTAGAAACCATACTTGAGATTTCTGGGAAAGATTTTTTTTCTTTCCCGCCCTACCCCCCTCAGGATTGCTGTTTGTTAGGTAGTTCTTTTTTCTTTCACAGAACAGGGAACACTACTCAATGTATCACATATTAAGAGGAAAAAAAAAAATAGTTAAAATGAGTACTTAAGTGTTAAGATACCTCATCTTCCTCCTCTGCTTTTTACTCCTCCTCCTAGCTGAAGCTCCTCCTCTAGGTGGAGCTACAGATCTGCATATGAGTTCATTAGAAAGGGGTTTATAATTCTTTCTTAACATCGAGTTTATGTCTTACTTTATCAATACTGTTTTCAGTGAGCCATTATTTTTTTAATGACTAAGAATAAAAGATTCCTTTTAACAGCTTAGTTAAAACAAAACAAAACATTTTCATAGTTCAAATGGTGGGAGCAGCAACAGAAAGTGAAGAAGTATATTAAAGAGGCAATACAGGAACTTTTGAAATAGAAAAAAATAGACAACTATGCTTAGATTTGAAAGATTGTCAAGATGCAGAAAGCGTTTTCTCCCTACATTTGAAGTCTGAATAATATTTTCTTTTCAAAACAGGTAATATAAAAATGCCTATTATTATAAACATTTTAAAATAACACTTATTATAAAAAGTCTTTGACAGTCTTGAAACAGTCTTTAGCAGAATAGAGCTAATAAAGTGCAAAATAAATAAAAGTAAAAAAAGTATCATAAATTGCAACTAATTTATTTCTCTTCATTGTCTAATTTAGGAAGTAAATTGCTTTATAAGAGAGAATTTTTTTATAACTCATTTTTTCATCAGTTGACATGTTTTTGTAATCCATTTCTTTAGCTGGTCAACATGAGTCAGTACAAGCTAAGGAACACAAGAATTATCTTTTATTCAGAGTATTACAAAAATGCATTTAACATTGGCATTAAACTAGAAACTAAGAATTTCTGGATTTTCTATTGATTTCCTGCGTGGTTTTGCATGAATAATTCTATCTGCAGTGAGTTCATCCCTGCTGCTTGCATGCTCCTCACCTGGTTATACTGACTGTAAAATGAAAACCATAGTCTCTCTATATTTAAAAGCTGTAAAATATATAAATTCTGTCACTTATTTATTTTTCATTTTATGTAGTGTTTTGGAAATTATCAAGTGCTTTGAAACAGTACTTAAAAGCATCATGATGACTCTTAAAAAGTATCCAGCAAGTACTGGATTTGGAAGTCTGAACAAATAGTCGATGAGATATACCATACAAAACGTATCAATATTAATGTTCAGAATTTCAACATATGTGTGTCTCTGTGTGCAGGAAATTTCAGGCACCTGAAATTTCTCATATAAATGAGTACTGCTTTCCAAAGTGGCTTAACTCCACTGAAAATAGTGGGCCAAACTGTAGATATTGGCACAAAATCTTTAGATTGCTTGCAAGAAGAATTTAGGGTTTCAGTCAGTTGCTGTGACAACTCATACAATAAGAGGTTAGTTATTCAAAATTCAAAAAATTTGAGCAATTAGACATGGATATTGTTGCATCACCCGGAAAAGAGTTAGGAAATAAACTTGGATAAAAATTCTTTCTCATGAGATATCAATGGTCTAGTCTTAAACAATTGCTTTATTCATTTAGGCTATGAAAGGTTTCTCACAGGCCTCAGAAGAATGTGTGTGGATTTTAGCTGAGTTAATCCAGGGGAAATGAAATCTTTAATGTTTTAAAAGATTATAATCATAGAGTGGTTTGGGTTGGAAAGGGCCTTCAAGATCATCTAGATCCAAACCCCCTGCCATGGGCGTGTGCTCCTTCCCCTAGACCAGGCTGCTCAAAGCCCCATCCAGCCTGGCCTTGAGCACTGCCGTGGATGGGAAATCCAAAATTTCTCTGGGCAACTTCTCCCACTGCCTCACTACCTTTGTAATGTCATTTCCTGCTTTGTAGCCATTAATATCAGGAGACAGGGGGCATAGTTATGGCCCAGCTGATGGACATATGGTGTAGCAAAGCTCATTAGCTTTGTTGTCCTTAGCAGAAAGATATATTACTTAGGGGTTGATCTGTGGAGAAAGAAAAGCTGCGAGAAAATTACTGAACTTTGTGATGCATTTCTGTATGTCTTGGAGCTTCCTTCACCTATGATTGGGCATCTGACTGTTGGTCACTAGGAGCCCTTGGGCTATCCCAGCAGTTCCAAAAACCCACCATCACCCAGTCTGTAAGTCACATCAATGTCACAGGAAAAGTACCATAGCAGAAGAGAGTACTTGCAGGAGCAGACAGAGTCCAGGGTTCTGTGCAGCTCTTTTCTTTTGGACTTACCTCCAGGATGGCTGAAAGGCCAGCAACATCTTTTCTTGCTCTGGTCACCCCAGTGAGCGCAGAAAAATTTATTCAATTCCATTTGAGGAAAAGGGAAGGCTATGACATTGTGACACAAAATACCATTATGAGACTTCAGAAAGGCATCATAGGCTAATTAGGATTAGCCGGAATACATTGAACCTGCTGCCCTGTAAACTCTCTCCTGCTCAAATTTGCATAGTATACTCTCGTTATGTTTCAAAAGAATACTGCAATTTGCATTGACTATCTTGGAAGAAAGCACCAATAGATAGTTATAACTTTCTAGAGTTGGGACATGCTGTCTAATCGGTATCATAGGCAAGTTTTTGGGATCAGAATATCAGTTTCAATATTTGTTGTTATTTAAGGATTCTGCTGTTAGAACCCGGTAGTAATTCGATTTTCCAGGTATGCTAGAGGCACTGCCTATGAAACTGAATTTCATGTGTAGAGAGAATAAATTGTCTGTCTCATGAGCATGCTGGAGCATTCTGAAAACAAGTGTGCAGTATTAACCTTCCCATGGCTACATGGTCAGTATGCTGGTATTTCAAATTAAGAGTTAAAGTCAGCAATGTGGAAGGAGTTTCACAGTATGTCTGAATGATGTCTAATTAGAAAACATTCTATAGGCTTGAGAAAAGTTTGCTAAGTGTATCTATGTATGTGCTCATTCGACTATGTTGATCAGTTTGGTGCTTCCATTGTCTTAAGCTCACAGAAAAAGTGAAGGGGCAGTATGCACAAGGAAAGTCATCAATAGTAAATTGAGCGTTATTGACTGCATGAGCTACCAACTCACACTCATCAGCAAAATGAAGCTCACTCAGGAAGAAATCAACCACACGTCTGCAAGCTGAACAACTTACATCAGTAAGAAACTGAATAAATATAGCTCTGCCAACAGCACAAAGTGCCATTGCATCTGTATGGCAGAGACCAGATGGAAAGGATTATGGAAACCATTTATGATATTGTAGAGAGTTTGCCATTTTCCGCCTCTCTAACCATCATCTTATTACAGAAGACTTAAATATGTCAGAAATAAAATTCGCAGGGCATTCACAGGACTTGCATCAAGAGTCCCCTTATAATTTACATTGTCAAAACCTTTAGTTAGGTCGATGGTCAGCAAACAAAGACTGTAATTTGACTTGATACTGTTTGTAAAGGGTCATGTATGTAGTATTACTTTCTTAATAACTCCATGTTGAAGTTTTGGGAAGACAGAGTACACAAAACAGAAATTGAATTGCTCGGTTTAGATACACTAGGATTATCCTGGAATCAGAGAAGAGAAATGCCACAACAATTATCATAGTTTGCATCATGATTATTTGTAATAGGTATCTTTAAATTGGTGTTAAATTGACTCTTGCTTTCAGATAATGTGAAAAGAGCATGTGGTGTTTCTGTTGCTTTTTGAAATGTAGCTTCCTATCAGGTCTTTTCCATACCTGTATTGTACAAAGGCAGTACATCATGGAGTGTACTGGTTCAGTGTCAAGGCTTTGTAAAGGAATAAACATTCTGGACTGAAAAATTAAACAAGTCATCTTTGTATTTGAGACACAAGAGACTACAAAATTCAGGCTACAACAAATTTTTGTTACTCCCAGGACTGCGAATAAGGACTTTTTTTGTCTCTATACTTTTTTTGCCAAAATATTGTATTGAGTTTATTTAGTTTACATGCTATAATAGGGAGAGAGGTATGCATGCTGTCACTGTTTTGTGCATTGAACATTGGTACACAGACTGCATTGAATAGGTTGATAATGACAAATGCAGGTTGAGGTTTGTGCTTCTTTTCTCTTGTAAGCAGTATTGATTTCTCTAGATTCAATGCCATTCTGGAGTCCTTTCATGAGTGATGTTAGGTTTATGTTAATTAAAAATGTGTTTATAACATTTTGTCACTACGTTCTAGGTTAATAGACATCTACTTCCATCATGTCCAATACTGTCTTGGGCATCTGTCCTATATGTAATTTGAGCTGCTATCAAATTTTATTACCTGCAACTGTTGGTTTTCTGTTAGTGTTTTCAGCTGACAATCCAGAATTCATGACAATGCTTGAAGACAGAGGTATAGTTCCTGAAAATTGACAAGAGCTCAGGATAAGTTACAGTTGGAGGGAAAAATAACAGCAAGCAGTGTACCGCTTTGTAAGATTTTTAGGCTGAGCAGTCTTGGTTTTTTTACCATAATTACATAACTGTCTGAACAAAATGGTAAAAAGAGGGTTCTTTTGAAGTCCCCCCAAAAAAAGGAAAAAATTATTTTAATTCAGGCTGAAAATAACAAACAAAAACCCAGAGTGTGTATAGTACAGCTTAAAGGTAAATAAATATGCATATAATCCATATATGTTGAATGAAATATTAATTAATTAAAAAATAAGTGATTAATTCTGATTTTCTTTAATCTTTAACAACAGCAAGTGTGAAGCTGTTGTAAAGCTTTTGTAAAGAGCAGCCTGGGAAAAACAAATGCATTTATGCATTACGTCAGAGTTGTCTGATCTGTATTATTTTCCCCAGAAATGTGTGAAGCAGTCTGGTCATCTCTGTGCACCTTCAGAAGAAGGAAGTTGAAGCAGTCTTGCAGTCCACTTACTGGATTGCTGGTGAGTTACTGATGATTCCCGTTCCAGAGTAATGCATTATGGCAAGAATATATAGTTAAAACACAGTAAAGAAGCTTCTGTTGTGCAAGTAATGTATAATGTGCATGTGTGCAGATAGTCTTTCTCTTGAAATAACAAATGAAAGACATACTTAACTTGGCATTGCCTTCAGACTCTGAGTCCTGTTACCTGCTCATTATATATTCTATCATTTCCACTCCTCTGTCCTCATTCTTTTAGATTCTTTCAACAAACCAAACATCCTCACTGAGTCTCAATCTCCCTCCCTTCTTCCCTCTTTCCTTTTCCCTTTGTCTTCCTTTCTTCCTTCTCCTCTTCTTGTTCTTCGCTTTTAGTAGAAATAAGAAATTATGTAGACAAAATCTCAGGAGCACTGACCTGTAAGATTTTTTGAAGGAGACTGGAGGGAAAGAAAATCACCCAAAGAATAGCAAACAACATCCTTTGATAAAATTCAGTGTAAAATTCAGAGTGTACACCTGTTATGACAAGCTGTTCTTGTTATCAGGAGAGATAAGGGCCATGTCTAGCTTCTGTACAGCTAACAAGTGGGATTACACTTCCGCAACACACCTGAAATGGGTGACATAATATACAAATAAGACATAACAAAATTCATTTTAATGCTTTTCACAGTAGTATGTATTTAAATGACTGATAGGTGATCACACAAGTCAGAGGTTCTCAAATTGTGTTCTGTAGTCCATAGAAAGCCTCTTTATCACATTGTACTGTTGTCCCCATGCACTACTCCAGTTCTGACCTGAAGACAGCTGACATACATCAGATAGATACTTTTTTAATCATACGTTACCAGATAGCCAGCTCTTCTATTTGTTGTATTTTCCAAGTCTGGGTTGAACTGATGGCATTTGTTGTTAGTAATAGGAAGAAAGGGAAGGATTAGAATACATTTTATTAAGAAAAAGTGTTTTAAGGAAGTGTGTGAACTGTCTAAGCAGGGTCACTGTCAGCACCACTGCAGCAACCACAAGAGCTGGGCTTCAGTTTTTGCCTTCAGACTCTGTCATAAAAATTGCATGGCTCTGTTGGGTGATACCAGCATAGGTACGTGCCTCCTGTTTCATGATGCTGTCACTTAGTAAGAGCTCTGCAGGGGTACCATTTCTTCTCTTTCACTGGGGTTATTTTTGTGTTCTGCCAACCACTTTTGTTTGGCAGAACACAAAAAAAAATGTCTGTCCTCTTTGCTTCTTTCCTCTCCCCTCTCACTGGGTGAGTAGAAGCTGTGAGAGTGCAATGATGAAGTGTTTGGCTGTGCCAACAGCAATTACCTGCTGAAACAGTTGCTTCTGTCCCCTAGGGAAAAGCTAATAAAGCAGATGAAAGCATCCTATGGGCTGGACTTTATCCATGGGCTACCTGTAGAACCTGCAGAACTCATTAGCATCTCCTCTATTGCTTATATTCTGCTAGATGTAAAGGTATATCTAATTTAATTTTAAATTTTATATTCCTTTAATGAGACAGAGTAGGTTTCATAAGGACATTACTTGCAATAGATCTAGCAGTTTTATCAGAGTAAAATGATGTGTGTCTTGGACATAAAGTGCTTTCTAGAGAGGTTAGTGACATAAATACTTCTACTGCTAGAGAAAGCTGTAAGAAAGTCCACCAGTAAAAATCAAAGAATATGCTAAATAAGATCTTAACAAGGCTGTATTCAGAAATAATAAAGTTTCATGACATAATTTACAAACTGTAAAGAAAGAAAGGACACTGTGTTTATGTAAAGATTCTACTTATATATGACTTATTATTTCTGAAGACTGAAAGGCCAAGTCCCAAGGGCTTCAGTGGAACTTATATGCACAATTCTGGCAGAATTACACTTCAGGGAGGTAGTTAACTACCTTCTAAGCTCTTATAAGAGATATTAGAGGGTTAAACACTCAGCTTGTAGCTGTAGCATTTAAACTTCAGCTTGGGAAATTTAAATTCAATAAACATCCTAGCTAAGTTCTTTTCAGGAAACAAGTCTCATGCATTTTTATGTGCTTCTGTATTATTTAATATGCAACACCTTACTTAGACTTAGTCAGAGTTCAGAAAGAAAATAAAAATTCAACTGGGATAGCTTTTAGATGTAGTCTGTCAAATATTATTTTGCCCAGGTCATGTGTAGGGTGCTATCATTAGTGTTCTGTGCTAGAAAGTTTGTTGTTGTTTGTATTTTTTTGGTTTTCTGCCCTTCGTTTTGACCTTGGGCCTCAATCAGCTCATTAAAAATTAAATTGCTTATTATAACCTGGCTTCATTTTCCCCTTTGATCAGAAAGCACAAGAAGTTCTTTAAGTGGGTTTACCCATAAAATATTCTGGTAATGAGAATAGAAAAGGGAAGTTTAATAACTCTAATGTCAAAACAAAAGCTACAGAAATACCACCCAGAGGATAATAACAAACATTTTATCTAACAAAAAGATAAAAATCCTTGCAATGTGAAAATTCCATTTTCTAGCTTATTAAATGAGCATCTTTAACGAATTGAAATCAGTGTAATTTCCACTTCTTCTTCCATGGCTAGTGCTCATCTCCCATCAGCATGTGAATATTACAACATTATTTAATTTGTACTGCAATAACTTGAATTCAAAGGAGGAGACAAAAGTATTAAAAATCATAAAGAAATTTTTCTGAATGCTGTTAATTACTCATTTTTTAGCCGTTGCTCAGTTTGACTGTGTTCACTCCCTACTTGCCATCCAGAAATACTTAGCGATTTTTTTTCTCATAGGTATTTGTTCACACAAAGATTTGCAAATGGGTGGTGGTGCAGACATAATGTTAAAATATCTGTTATGTAAAAGTCTAGATTCCTGTTTCTGACAGAGTCTAGGGGAAAGTATGAAAGTAGAAAAAATATATTGATACTTGTCCAGCATATTAAATGAGCTTTCTGTGACCTTTGTTGCCCAAGATTGCTCTTGTCTATATAAGCAAATGAACTTAAAAGAGAATATTCCCATTTAAGTGTGAATGTTTGGGGTTTTATTATTCCCTTTTCATTAGTCTCCTTTTTCAAATGTTTCACTCATTCTGAAAGGAAATCAAATCCTTGCAACTGAAGTGACCAGTAGCAAACCATGAATGATGAATAGCTAGGCAGATCATGGTTATGTTTTGGATTGCAGAAGGTACTGAGTGGTGAAATCATACAGAAAATGTTTGTAGTAAGAGGTGGAAAATAATCTGTAGTGGAGGGAATTGATAAATAGTGACTATCAAAAGCAGGAACCAGTCTGTCAAATAGAAGTTACACTTGGCAGTTCCTAAGGAATAAGGATCCAAAGAAAATCATTGGGAATAATTTTAGAAAGAAACATGGAATGAATTGGCTCTTACTAGTAAGCTAGCTTCTGAAATTTGAATTAAAAACAGTATTACTTTTAAATAAATACAGAAAGATGAAACATTTATTTTAAGATCTTATAATAATGATATAGCTACCAGACAAGGGATGGCAAGCTTAACATGTGACAGAGGTAGCTGTTTCAAGCCTGAGCTACAACACCTTGAGAAAATAAAGAGGCATCAAAGCTTGTCTGCCCCAACAGAGAGGTCGTGAAATGAGAGAGAAACTAAATGGTGACTTGTCAACTCAAATCCCTGAGCAAAACCCCATGTGCAAAGGGCTGGGAGGGGACGCTGTTTTGCTCTTGCTATTCACTTATTTTTCAGTCAAGAAAGGAGTAAGATTTTTCCTTTTCTTATAACACCTGCATAGTCACCATTCTCAAGAACATAATGCACAAGAATTGAAGATGCAAATTAAAGGCTGAGTATGCAATACTTTTCAAGCAGTTTATTCTTCAGTATCATTTTCAGATTTTTGGAGAATGATATAGACAAGAATTTGTTTAAACCATGACAGTCATTCGAATCTTTGGTTTTTAGAACTTTACAAGAAAAGTGCAAAACAGAAGAAAAATATTTCATAGAATCATAGAATGGTTTGGGATGGAAAGGATCTTAAGATCTTCCAGTTCCAACACCCCTGCCGTAGGCAGGGACACCACACACTAGACCATGTTGCCCAAGGTTCTGTCCAACCTGACCTGGGACACATCCAGGGACCACTTCTTTGGGCAACCTGTTCCAGTGCCTCATCACCCTCACAGTAAAGAACTTCTTTATATCTAACCTGAGCTTACCCTGGTTTAGTTTAAATCCATTACCCCTTGTCCTGTCACTACAGTCCCTGATGAGGAGTGCCTCTCCAGCATTCTTGTAGTCTCCCTTCAGACACTGGAAGGCTACTGTGAGGTCACATTTCTTGCATGTCTATTTGTCTTATTTGTAAATCTCCTTACAACTGTCTGGAAAGGTATTGAAAAACTGTTTTTTTCTTTAAAGTATACTGTATTATAGAGGGTCTTTTCATGATAGATTATATTTAAAGAGACTTTTTATATTAAAAAAAAGTTTAATAACCATAGTTAACAAGTTAAGTTTAAAAACAGAGCTGCCTTGTGGATGGAATGCATTAATATTCAACAGCCAGCTGATCATATAGAACACTTAGCTCTTAATTTGTTTCTGGAATATAATACTTGACTGAATTATTCAGTTTTGCAGTCTACTGTTCTCATATGTATATATATATTTTAATGAAGACTTTTTCCTTGGAAAATCACAGTGGCCTAAATCATAGAATCGTAGAATCATAGAATAGTTAGGGTTGGAAAGGACCTTAAGATCATCTAGTTCCAACCCCCCTGCCATGGGCAGGGACACCTCCCACTAAACCATGCCATCCAAGGTTATGTCCAGCCTGGCCTTGAACGCCGCCAGGGATGAAGCATTCACAACTTCCCTGGGCAACCCATTGCATTGCCTTACCACCTTTACAGTAAAGAATTTCTTCCTCATATCCAATGTAAACTTCCCCTGTTTAAGTTTGAACCCGTTACCCCTTGTCCTCTCACTACAGTCTCTAATGAAGAGTCCCTCCCCAGCATCCCTATAGGCCCCCTTCAGATATTGGAAGGCTGCTATGAGGTCTCTTCTTTCTGTAAATAGCTGGAATATATTTCCTTACAGGATGTGTACACTGTCACTGTATAGAGAATAATTTTTATAATAAATCTATTAGAATCCTTCATGTGTACAAATACAGAGCGTGTCAAGATTTTTTTTATATATTCATATTATTTATGGTCACTGTTTTATGAGTGATTTCCTAATACACTAGTATTTTTCAGTCTTAGGCTGAATGTTGTAATAAATTATTTCTATTCAGAACAATATCCTGATATAGGTCAATGATTTGAAATAGACTTTTATCCATCATTAAAAGAACCACACTCTTTGCATGTATATTTTATCTGATTTAATGCTTTTGACTGCATTCTGTATTCATTGTGAGCAGACCACTCATTAAGGAAAAATTATTCTGTTCTCAAATTCTTCTACCACTGCCATTCATAAGTGATTAGATTCAACTAGTTTTAAAATTATAGAAGAGTGTCAGTAACTTAAGGACAAAGAAGAAACAAGAAGCAAAAAAACCTGTTTAAAACCAGAGGATTCTAAATGAAGATGTATATGGATATATAATAAAATCAATATACTTATATATAGATGCATTTATATGTTTACACATACAAAGCTATATATCTCTATGTGTTCATGTGCGAAGTAGAGATATGCTTTGAATATATAACTAAATGAATAAAGGTGATACATATTTTCAATATTAAAAAAATACGGGATAATACTAAATAATATGAAGTATTTTATCTATGTTTAAAAGAACCCTTTCCTTTCCTGTCATGGGAGAGTCTGTCTAGATGATCTTGAGGTCCTTTCCAACCCTTACTATTCTATGATTCTATGATTCTATGATTCTATGGTTTGTTCCATATAGTCAACATCCTCTCATAAGTGTGTTGCTTTCTGGTTGCACTAGCCTTTGTTCTCATTGTTTAGTTTTGTAAAGATCTTTGATACATTGCAAAACACTAGCAGTGTCTGGCAGTACTTGAATTGACTGTTTCTCACACTGAATTATAGCACTCTGGTTAATTTCCAGTAAACATATAATAGTTCATAATGTCCCTGTTTCAGCTGACAGTAAGGTATATGTTCATATGTAAGCATCCATCCCAAATGGATGTAACTTACACTTAGTATCTAAGAAGTTACTCTTGCTCAAATATTTTCACTTTCCCCATTATTTTCAGTTATTGTATGGGTTAGACCTTTACATTCGATTTTGCAGGTAAAAATACATGTTAGAGTTCATAACTAGTTAGTTCCTGGTTAGTACCTAGTGTGATTGAATAGGGTTCTGGTCAAATTTAGAGAAGTCATGTTACCTTCATTACGTAATTTATAAACCAGTCAGCTGTTTCATCTCCCTCCCCATCCCTCATCTTATTCAAGATTGAAATTGGTTTATTTCTTTTCATCCAGGAAGAGGAAGTCATCTAAAGTTCTGTTGCAGTAAACCAAAACTGTACTCTTTTGGTATGAGATTTGTACTTCTTTAGTTCTGAGATAAGCCTTTGAAAATTCTTTCTGCAGGTAGACCATGTTCACTTTAGATAGGGACCATGCATTTCTAGTGTATCAGGTTGTTTTGAAAAGACCAGTGGTTTGAAGTAACATCAGGAAAAGATTTGGTCTATTGAGTCAAATCAGTTTCTGATTACTTTTCCTCTTGTGGAGACAGCCCTGTTGTGTTGGTATATGTCCCTGCAATGCCATTCTGATTATCGACACACTAAAGAGCCAGAGTCTTGATAAAGGGCAGGTAGCTGAAGAATTGATAGCTTTTTGCTCTTTCTCGTCCTCTACCTACTGTTGTAATAATCACCATTAAGCATGAAGACTCTCTATATATGGAAGTGCATTTATTACAAACACAACAATAGTTGCTTTCAGCTATTGTTACACCTGAAACTGGGGTTCACAGTTGTCTGGCTTTACTGTGATTGTTATCTAGAGTGTTGTTCATTTCAAAATTATTTCCTCTGCTCCTTTATCCCCATTTTGACACTTTTATTCTGAATCTCCAGTGAGGATATGTGACATTCTGCCATTTCCTGTTGCTGTATGGAAAACATAAGCATAGCTGTGGCTTTTAGGCTTCTCCATTATCTTCAAAATCATACAACAAAATATGAAGGGGGTGGCGTGGGTGGATGCCATTTCCTTTTTGTGCTATCTTTAAGTTTATCTATAATCGCCATCTATGCTTTGTGGCAAAATATATCCAGAAAGATGCTAAATGTTTAAAAGACTACAGTCATCATTCAGTAGAATCAAAATACCCTTTGGCACAAAATAATAGATTGTACATGATTTGTATGTGATATTATACTGGATGGATTAGAATTTCCATGAGGGCTTTTTAATGTGACACAAAAAACACTGATAGCTGAAGTGCTGGAGAGCACAATCAATTTTTTTTTTTAATAGGAAAAATATTGGTTTTGTTGTATTTCAAGGACAAAAACTTTTCAAGTGACCTCTAGGGAAAAAATAATTACGAGAGGTTTCAGGCCCTTGGAAGAACTTTCTCTCAGTCTAGGAAGAACATTTCATTTGGAGTCAGAAGCAGAACATGGGTTCTTTTACAGTGCAATTACTTAATCAGTGCTTCTGAAGATTAGCCTGAAATGCTGCATAACTGAACAGAGCTCATTCTTCCTTACAAAACCAGAGTTCTGTTCATTTAACATCCTTAAAATAAAGTATATCACTTTCACTATAATGCAGTACTCTGCAGTGTCTAATTTTATTCAGTAAGAATTTTAATATGTTCAAAAGATACATTGTAAATTAAATCTGAAAGCAGATCATTGCCAAATAACATACTTTCAAGTTCATGTTTTTAGTCACATTATTTAATCTTCAGGAATATTTTTAGTATGTCTTTCATTTACTGAGAAATTAAGATTTTTGTTGTGCCTGGTGCCATTTCACATAGCAACAGCTCAGATGATTTCCAGTTTAATTTAAATAAAGTAAAAGACTTTTCAGAGTGTAACACAGTTTGGTTTTGCTTTTGCCTTTATTTTTTAATTAAAAAAAAACACACACAAAAAGAAATTGCAGTAGAAAGCTGGTACTTGTCAAATAGGAAACCTCACTGCACTTTTTGTGTTTTCGTAAGGTATCAAAACTCATACTCTGTGTACTAAAACTAGGTAACTATTTTGTAAATGCATGTTTAACTTAAGCTATAGTGAAAATTATTAATGGGGATCACAGAGCAATGTAAATGTCTTTGAAGAGACCTCTGCTTTGCTATTTTGGTATGATCTTAAAGGGTAATGTTAGCAAGATCTTGTCCAGTGATCTGCAAAGTTTGCATTTGTGCCTACATAGAGCCATGTTGAGTGTTTCAGAGTCATTGGAATGATCAGAAGGTTTGAAATTTCCTGTGCCATAGAAGAGGAATCACAAGTTTCCTAACAGTTTGCATAATAATGCAGAAAAATCCTGTGGGGAAAAAAAAAAAAAAAAAGAAAACAGGTCAGTTCTTCTTATTGTCCATTGATAAGTTTTCAATTAATTTTAAAATTAATTCTATATTTATTATTTTTTTCCTTATTACTAGGTTAGCCATTCAGTATGTAGTGCATTATGAAAGATCAAATCTTTGTAGAGCAGATTTAAACAAGGGGAATCTCTTAGTGCTTTTGTGATCTTGGTAACATAAATTGCTTATCACATCTGATATGGCAGAGCTTCTAACATTGTCTACTGACAAAGTGAAGCATTTTGTTTAGACCTATTTTGATGCTTGAAATCAACTTCAAATGAAGCTTGAATTTAATCTGCCTTGAAAGTTGTTGGCACATGGAGCAGAGCTGGTGAGATCTTTCTTTTATTTCCTGTGAATCACACAGAGACAGAAATTAGTACTATGAGCGCATACTATTTCCTTCCAAGATCCTCAGTTCCATGGGGTCTCAGATTTAAAGTTTCTGACTGCTGGAATTTTATGTCAATTTCTAGATTGGCTAGCTCCAGCAATAGAATAGCTAAAAAGTTGATTTTAGCTAAATATCCCTCATTACGAGATAAGGATCACTGCCAACAACACCAAACTGAGTGGGGAAGTGTACACTTCAGAAGGGAGAGACACCCTGCTGGATCTCCCGGATAGGCTGGAAGAGTGGGCTAACAAGAACCTTATAAAGTTCAACAAGGACGAGTGTAAGGTCTTGCACTTGGTAAACGTAATCCAAGAGTACAGCACAGGCTGGGACTTACCTATCTGGGGAGCAGCTCTGTGTAAAGGGCCTGGGCAGTCCTGGTGGACTGTGTGCTGCTGTGGCAAAGAAAGCCAACAGTTTGCTGGGTTACTTGAACAAGGGCATCACTCGCACAAAGAAGTCATTATCCCGCTCTCTTCAGGGCTTGTCATGCCACAAGTGGAATACTGTGTTCAGTTTTCATTCCCTGCTATACAAGAAAGATGTAGACAAGCTGGAGAGCTCCAGAGAAGGACCACAAAGATGGGCAAAGAACTGGGAAGCCTGCTTTATGAGGAAAGTCTGAGAAAGCTGGGGTTTTCAGCCTGGAGAAAAGAAGGCTTGGGACACCTTATCACCATGCTCCAGTATTTAAAGTGTGTCTACAGAGAAGATGGGGACTCCTTTTTTACAAGGAGTCATATGGAAAAAAAGGGGGGTAATGGGCGCAAGTTAAATACGGGAAATTCAGATTGCAAGCAAGAGGAAAAGTTTAAAAAAGGAGTACAATCAGCCATTGGAATGGTCTCCGCAGGGAAGTGGTGAATACCCCAGTGTTGGATACTTTTAAGATTCAGCTGAACAGGGTACTGGAACACCTTGTCTAAGCTGTGCTTTGCCTAGTAAGGTTGGACCAGATGATCCTTGTTGTACCTTCCAACCTGGTATTCTGTGATTCTATGAGTCTATGAATCTGACACTCAGACATTAGCAGTACTTTTCAAACAAGACCTTTCAGTCCAACCAGACCACCACTGACTGTTTAATTGTGGTTTTGGTTAAGAAAATTCAGTGTGTAAGGGGATTAATCACACTAATACATCTTATTTAAATAGAACATTCCATTGAGTAAGCTGTTATAGGTGAATAACCATTAACATATTTCAATAGATAATACATATTAATCTCTTGCTTTGTTCTTCCCTTCTTGACACATAATATGGAAGCAACAGCTCCTGCCTACAGAATTTGCTTGAGTGGCTTACTCTGTCTCTGTGGAAATTTGAAGAATGTCCTAGTAGAAGAACATAATATTTGTGTGCAAATATTCAAGAAAGCAGAGTTAAGTCTGTATTTGCAAGCTTTGCATTCTCTTGATGTATTTTGAGGACAGAATTAGAAAAGATTTCACATTCAGTGAATATAAGCACCTTAATGTACACACACTACAGAGTAATACATCTTAAGTAATGGGAACAGGTTTTCCCAGAGAAAACCTTTGTGTTATGGGTGACTTCTGATGACTTTTTTATTACATTCTCTTGAAAACATGTGCCTTAGGATGGTAATTCAAATACTAGAACAGCTGCTTTTCAGATGTAGAGAAGTATTATTATGACTACAAGCAGTTGCTTGAAGTTTGCTTCACTTTTTCCACAGAAATCATAGAAGAATACGATGAGTAGAGACACTGAGTGGCTATTCACTCAATGCACTTCTCATCCTCCTCCAAATCAAGGTCAGTCATACCTGATTGGTTCCTGACCGATGTTTGTCTTACCTGCTTGGGGTATTTTTTAAACTAGTGTTTGAAATTCTTTCTACTTTACTGTGTACTCTAGTACTTCCTTGAAAGAGTAAGAATAAAATGAAAGTTAAAATTATAGTGTGCTGCAGAAGTGCCTGCATGTCCGCTTGTTTTTCAGCTGTATAACTTATTTCTAACTTCATGTTCAACTTAAAAACAGATATTAAAAAATCCTGGTATAGCATGTTTTCAGGAAGAAAAGCTGCTGCAGCTGAGATAGAGGTGGTTATCTTTTCGTGGATAATTTAGTGGCTGTCTTTTACTTAGATGAAGTAGATTTTGGGTGAAATTCCCTAAGGTTTCACTGAAGTCATGATTTAACTCTTAGGGCCCAAGGCAAAGAAGCTGCTTAATTTTTTCACTTTTATTGATCTCTGTGGGAGTTAGAGTCCATGGGTTCCATGGAAGAATATACTGTATTTCTCATTTCTAGATCTCAGCTACTCAATGCTTTGATATATGTAAGTTGGTGCATCTGTATTCAGAAGGGGATTGATCTAGAATGCCTCAGTGCTTAACTGAACTTGGACTAAGGTTACAAATTAAGATGGAGAGAGGAAAGCATCAAACTCAAGCACTCTAATGTTCCCTCTTTTGGTGATCAGGCTTTCTATTTTAACTGCAGAAAGAGATTTCCCTACTCACAGAGCCTGGCTGAGTGCAGACACTGAACATGTGGCCAGAGGACAGGAGTGACCTGGAAAGATCTGGAATTGTCTTTACAAGAGTATAAGCTGTAACTTTTAAGAAAGAAATCCTAAGTTTCCAACTTTGCTGATAACGATGTTTATAATGTGTTTTTAAATATATGGAGGTTTTTAAGGATTTTTCCTTAAGGACCTGTTTATATGAATTACTCCCATTGCACAAGACATTTGGTAAACATTCTTGAATCACTGGATTCATCTCCATCTCTTTTCTTCAGGGGATCATTTTCTTGATGAAAATTACATCTGTCAAAAGGAAAAAAGGAAGAATCAAACATTCTAATGCACTTTTATGTGCAGCACACCTAACTTTTTGAAATAGGATGGCAGCTTTTTGCTGATCTTGACTTTCGTGCCAGAAATTGTAACATACCTCCTCATAAATTGAAATTTCATATTTCAGTTTTTAAACTCAGCCGTTATGTACAGCAAAGAACACATCTCTATTAGACAAATAGAGTGAGAGTGCTGCAGTTGCTACGCAGAAGAACACAAAACACAGTGTTTGAAAGGGATGTAAAAACTCCTGTATTCCTCTGCAAGGATGGATTGTGCTCAGTACGCATGAATCGTCCAAAGCATCAAACAAGAATGCATCACCAGTTTCTCATCATGAACCACAGGAGAACAGGGAATGGGAGCATTTTTATCGCTTCCAAATACAGAGGCAGTTTTAAAGAAATGCTATTACACCCTGAAATACTTAAATACAAAGCTTTCAATCTGTGTTTATCTGTGATCAGTTCTACTGGTACTTTGTAATGGAAATTTTCTTATTAGTAAATACAAAGGCCTACTACTAAAAATAGTCAAATCACCCTGAATAAAGAGGTTTTAAAGTTTATTACTACAGAAGAGATATTCTCTAAAATCAACATCTTTACTAGTTTCTGTAGATTATATGAATAAAAAATGAATTCTGTGTACACTACGTAATATATTCTCTGTCTGGAAACAAAATAGCAATTGATAAAAAAGCAATTATGCACATTTTTAACAGTTAAGAAATTCAGGGGTTTACTATTTGATTATCAAATTTGTTATACTCTATGCTCACATTTTTCTAAGGTAAAAAGTAGAACAGACCTTCAAATATTTGTTCCTTTTGCTATTTGCTCCTACAAATAGCAGTGGACTGCTGGACTATTGTAGGGTTACCTCGTAGAAGTGTCTTATAGGAAAATACATTATAAAGTGCACACCAGAAAACAAAGTAGAACTTTACAAGATAAAACTTTAAATACACAACCACTGTGTGATGCAGACTTTGAATCACTGAGCATTATTTTGCTGGAACCTATGCAGTTGTTGAAACCAATATATTTGTAGTAGCACGCTAGTTACAAAGACGATACAGTGCATTTATGGGAAATCCTTTTTTTTTTCTGGTTGCCTGTAGATACATTTTTTAACTGCATATCAAACTTCACGTTTTGTAGATTATGCTTATCAGAATGAGAACTCAGTTTAGGCAAAACCTGTAGCTCAAAGGCAGTGGAGATTAAAGCAGTGTAATAGACATAATCTGTAAGCAATATTATAGGAGTCATAGTACTTTTAGAGAGCACAAATGTCTTTGTTCTGAATCCCTCTGGGTAATTGAAAATGTTAAGCTTTTAGCTTTGGTCTGTAGGAAACTTTACACACTCCCTCAGTTTGGACTGTCTAGCTGAGGGTGGGCAGCAGAGATTTGTGCACTACAGTGCATGGATGTATGTGTGGCGGTCTGCCCCTTCTCTCCTGATAATAGTGTCATTGGTTTCTCTTATAAGGATAGAAACAAGTCACAATCGCATTCTGATAATGCTCATTTACAAGCAGGTCTACAAACACATGTGCAGGATCTTTCAGGTATAGGGATCTGGTGCAAAAAAAGTCCCAGGATGTAGATTGTCTCTATAGAACTGCTATTCCAAAAATTTCTTCACCATGGAAGAGGAACAGGCAACACTGTTTTTACAGACACCTACTCACAACCCTATGTTGGAGCTGATTTGTATTCCTAGAATAGAAATCCTTGAACTGAGTTCTTTGTGACGTTATGGCTGCCAGCTACTTAAGAAGTCAATCAACAACTTTTTAATGACTAACTTTATAGTTAGTGTGAATTTCTGTGGGGACATGAGATACTCAAGAAGTATGTAAGATAAACCAAATTCTACACAGATCTCTAATTTACATAATTTTTTGTTTAATTCCAAAATTTTTTTAAGTCAGTCTTAGAATTTTAGTGCCTTGAATGCTTTGGTGTTCTGGCAGCACAACTGTGTATTTTTCAGTCTCATGTGGCCTAACATTCAGTTCATGAGGACTTCTGAAGCTGAACCTGGAAGATTACTGCACAAATTATTTGGATTTGGTCAAACAGTTGTTTTTTTTTTTATGTGTCACACTGAAAAACTTTTTTGTATTAGTCTCACCCATTTAATCTTGGTGCTATTTTGCCTTTTACTTTGCCTATTTATATGGAGTAATAGCATTTAAGTCTATTTCTTTTTCCTGTGTGAACCAAATCATGGTACTAGATTTTCTCCTTAAAGGTAGGTAAGTGGGAGATGATTATGAACTGTGCCCAAGTCTTTACACAGTCAGTGACCAGTAACTTAGTGCTGATCTTTGTATTCCAAGGCTGTGTTTTCTCCACTTGACCACACTCTTTACGGGTCCTGAGATATATAGGAGAGGTTTTAAGAGCTTTAGAGCTAGTCGATACTTAGTCTTCTAGGCAGAAACTGGACTGTCAGTTGGAGGCAGTAGCCCTGAGGACCCTATGAAGGATTCCTTCAGAGTTTTCGGCAGCTTTAACTTGATTTTCTGTGTCGTATGCTGTCAGATGCTGCTTTCTCAGATCCATTGCTTTCAGTTCCCCTCCACACAGCTATTTTACTTCAGTTTCATCCTCCACCTTCATCATTTATTCTCCTCCCTCCTCAGCTTAACTTCTCCTTTTCGTGTTCCTCCTGAAATGGACTCATGCAAAAACAAACATATAAATATTTTAATATGGTATTAACATGATGATTTAGCCATAATGCTGGAGTCACTTTGCAAGCTCTGTTTTTATGTTAGCTCTGTATATGTGATTATGATTGTGAAGTTTACGTGTGCAACAGTCTTTCAGTTGGTATTTGTACTTCCTCATTTTATGCTCATGCTGTTTATCAAATTTCAAATAATTTAGGGGCGTAGGTATGTGGAGAGGTTATGTGGCCTCATTATGCTATAGTAAAAGGGGACCCATTATGAGGTCAAGGATCAAATGAAGTAGGAATATCAGGATAATTTTTTCTGGCAAAATTTTTCGTAGCAGATGTGTATCACAATATGTTTGTTTATCAGACAGGAGAAAAAATATGCTTCAAAATAAGAAATGCCACCAGCTGTAGCCAGAATATTTGGAAAGTGACTGTTTGCAAGTTTCTCAGACCTACTTCTTGATGAAAACCTTGTTTTCAGGAGGCTTCAGGTGAATTTCAAAAGCTCTTAAAGACCTCTGTGCCTGCCAAAATATTGGAGCAAATTCTCCTGGAAGGCATGCTGAGGCACATGAAAACCAACAAGGTGCTTGGTGACAGCCAGCATGGCTTCATTAAGGGGAAATCCTGCCTGACCAATCTGATGGCCTTATATGATGGAGCTACGGAACTGATGGACAGGGGTAGAGCAGTTGATGTCATCTATCCGGACTTGCGCAAAGCATTTGACACTGTCCCACATTACATCCTTCTCTCTAAGTTGGAGAGACATCAATTTGATAGGTGGACCACTCGGTGGGTAAGGAACTAGCTGGATGGCTGCCAAGCAAAGAGTTGTGCTCAATGGCTCAATGTCCAGCTGGAGACCAGTAACGAGTGGTGTCCCCCAGGGATCAGTGTTGGGACCGGTCTTGTTCAATATCTTTGTGGATGACGTGGGCAGTGGGATTGAGGGCGCCCTCAGCAAGTTTGCCGATGACACCAAGCTGTGTGATTCGGTTGATACGTTGGAGGGAAGGAATGCCATCCAGAGAGACCTTGACACACTTGTGAGGTTGGCTGATGCCAACCTGATGAAGTTTAACCATGCCAAGTGCAAGGTCCTCCACCTGCAAGGTCAGAGCAATCCCAGGCACAGCTACAGGCTGGGCAGAAAACAGATTCAGAGCAGCCCTGCGGAGAAGGACTTGGAGGTGTTGGTCGATGAGAAAATGAACATGAGCCGGCAGTGTGCGCTTGCAGCCCAGAAAGCCAACCGTATCCTGGGCTGCATCAAAAGGAGTGTGACCAGCAGGTCGAGGGAGGTGATCCTGCCCCTCTACTCTGCTCTCGTGAGACCTCACTTGGAGTATTGTGTGCAGTTCTGGTGTCCTCAACATCAAAAGGACATGGAACTGTTGGAACAAGTCCAAAGGAGGGCCATGAGGGTGATCAGGGGACTGGAGCACCTCCCATATGAAGATAGGCTGAGAAAGTTGGGGCTGTTCAGCCTGGAGAAGAGAAGGCTGCGTGGAGACCTCATAGCATCTTTCCAATACCTGAAGGGGGCCTATAGGGATGCTGGGGAGGGACTCTTCAGGAGGGACTGTGGTGAGAGGACAAGGGGTAATGGGTTCAAACTTAAAGAGGGGAAGTTTAGATTGGATATGAGGAAGAAATTCTTTACTGTAAGAGTGGTGAGGCCCTGGAATGGGTTGCCCAGGGAAGTTGTGAATGCTCCATCCCCGGCAGTGTTCAAGGCTGGGTTGGACAGGGCCTTGAGTAGCATGGTTTAGTGGGAGGTGTCCTTGCCCATGGCAGGGGGGTTGGAACTAGATGACCTTAAGGTCCTTTTGCAACCCTAACTATTCTATATGATACAAGTAGAAGACATTTAAGTTAATTTTCTATGTCTGAGTTTCTGTAGATTTAAAACTAGTACTTTAAACCCTCAAACCTGACCTAACTTTGGCTCCAGTTCTCCTGCGTGTTGCTTCATGTGGTCCTAATGACCTGAGCAGGATGCTGGTTACTAATAAAACTTTATTTTTTTAAATGTATAATACTTCTTAAACAAAAGATAAAATATATTTGTTTAAAATGTTTTCCTAGTCAGATGCAAATTTGTAACTTGTGTAATCTTCGGTGGGTGACGTCTGTCACGATTTTGAGCAAATTTACATAAAGCTCTTGCATTTGACTCTGGATAAATGTATTCCTTCTTGCACATTACTCTCACAGTGTTGTGTCTTCAGATAAAGCCTCTCATCTTTGATTGACTTACCATTTAATTCTGTGATGTGCTCCTCCATTGAAATAAGCAGAGTGAGATACAGGGAATCAGTCAGAAACAGGAAATGTATCACTATAGTAATTTGGGAGCAAACTCCTTTTCCCTCTAAATCCAGTGACATCAGTGTTATTAAGTTATCAATGATTTTACTCCTCTTCATTTAATTTGATTAACGCCTTGTGTATAAAATCTGTAAAATGGTAAGTGGTATTCATACTTGTCATTGTTCATTTTCGCACATAAAAACAAGCTCATTCTTGAAGATCTGTTTAACAAATTCAAGGCTGTTGTTAAAATTGCTTGTAAAAATGAAGTGGGGAAAGAGTTTAGTGGTGTTTAATCTGGAAAAAAATATGTTTATGAGCACTTTCACTCTACCAGCAGATACCCTGAATGCTACCCCACAAGAGGTAGCACACAAATCTGTTTAAGTGAAACAAGCATCTGCAAAGCCCCCACATTTAGAGTCTTCTGCTCTTTCACAACATTGTATATTTCAGATGTTCCTTTCAGTTATAGTTTGTCTTGTATAGGTGACCTCTTTGATTGTTTTGAGAATGCATAAGCTAATATGGGAAACTGCAAGTGTGATTGAGCTGAAAACTGATCAAAACTCAGGTAGTCAATACTCAGGTCTGACTGCTTATATCATACATTTCCTGGGCTCTCCTTCTTTCTGCTTGCTTTTATTGTTTTAATTTTTATTTCTGCAGGCCTGCTGGGGATGAGGAGCAGGCTGGGAGAGCATCTGTAGCAGAACTGTTGGAGCCAAGGCTCAACAGGAAACTTTCCATTGCTACAGAAGTTAAAAGCAAGTCTCAAGAATGGAGTGTCTGGATGCAGAGCACATGTGAATTCTTACTGTAACACTTTCAAATACTCCTCCTACTGGTCCCCTCTAGATAAGTAATTGCAGTTAATTAGAGGGAACCTATTTACTTATTTGTATTAGGAGACAGAGCGGGATCAACACAGTAAAGTATAATTTATTGAAGGTTAAAGTATCTATCAATTATTTATATGTTATTTTCTTCACAACACTTCTGTGAGATAGAGCAGTATGAGCCTTATTTCCCTGTCAGAACAACTGAGACAAAGAGAGGCATGCATGCTTAGGGACACGCAGGGAGTTTGTGAACGCCAGTCCCAGATTTTCAGACTCCCTTTGTTATTTTAATCATTAAATCGTCTTCCTCTCTTCCCCACTGATAAATTTCTGAAATGTATTTTATCAATCAAGGATCGCTTGCCAACTTAACAATAAAGAGCATATCAGGTGAAACATTTTAACTACGGGTATTTAATTTCACATCAGTAAGTGGCATTACAGGAAAGAATCTGCTTCCGAAAGATAAAGCTTGCTTGTATCTATGAGTAATTTAGCAGATAGCTGACATCACTTTTGGTTGCTTTTTCAAATAATTATGCAGACAGGTAATCATTGTGTAAACCAAAGAAAGAACTGAAAGAAGATCTGAGGGATCCATGTGTATTTACTGCAGTGAATCATCATTATGTGCCCTCTATAAAACCTCATCTGCTGTTAGGTTGCTACTGCCAGCAAGTTTTATTACAAGTACTACTTTTATAAAATACCTAATCCACTAGCTTCAGTATTAGTGCAGAGAATTATAGTAGAGATGTGTATATTATGCACGTTATGCAACTCAATATATTTATCAGGGCAGTAATATTATATTTGAATTCATCTTAACACAGAGCAGGCAGAACAATAATGTAAGTATCTATCTTGTGGTTCATAGGGCTGAACTGAGAATACAAGTGATACATTGCAGTTTACCAGGCATACCATTTTCAGCTCAAGATTTTTAGGTGAGTAAAATAATCCTTGTAAAAATTCAATCCCTGGTTAAAAAAAAAAAAAAAATAAATAAAAATAGAGCTTTAATCATCCAGGAAATATTTACTCAGTTTTATCTTCGTGAGTAAAGGAAGTGTAATAAATCATTATGATCTTAAACGTAAGGAAGAGGAGACCTTAGCTGGGAAAATATCTTTAAATACTACTGAATATTTACATAAGACATATCAGCTTTGTAGTAAAAAACAGTTTAAAAAATAGTTTCTATGACATCCTCACATTTCTTTTGAGTTTGTTTTTATTTGATATAAAAAAACAACTGATATATAGTTTATGCAAAAATAATCATGAGGTGGAGACGGTACTATCTCAATAAATTCCTCTGACCAAGACAGGTTGATTTAAGTGTAAAACTGCATTATTACTTTAGCCATATTTCAGAACTGTAGTGTCTATTGGGAATTTTTATTTAGCATTCACTGTTAAGACACTTATGCTGAAAATCCACCATTTTAAAAAGTCTTGCTAAATATCTATCCCATATCTTCTTATCCATTCCCAAATCTTAGGAAAATCCCACATTTCCAGTTCAGTTTCCCAAACTTTACATTGCATTTTTTAGGACATAGCTGTCTCTTTGGATGAAAAAATAAATTTTATATTTTACTTCAGAGGTACCTCAGTGGTTGTTTTGAAGCCATGTGTCCAATATTACCAGTGGGAAAGAGGATAGTTCTCTACGTGTGTTAGGATCCATCAACTTCACCATGTGTTATGCTGTGGGAAAATGAAAGAATGGTTAAATTTATATATGTTTAACAGAAGTTTCAGAGAATAGAATAGTAATAGTGTACAGCATTTTCATTTTCTTATGTAGCTTTGAAGTTGGGAATAATGTGCTTAACTCCTGCCATTATTTATGCTTGGGCTGTTTGTGTATGGTCTGCAAATAAAAAGAGTATTGATAAAGAATGTACGGTGGCCTGTAAGACTTTGGAGAAATGACAGAGAGCCACTAGTCCCCAAAGTGTAGAGCTATCAGTTTAGAAAAGCTGATCTTCACCTTTTGTTGAAAGAGTTCCATTAAAAAACCTTCTTCAACAGGAACTGTATGGCACTAACACACAGCCATATTAAGCTCTATATCATTAGAAGCCAACAGTCCTGGAAAGAACAGTATTGCACTTATCTGAAATACTGTGAATGTCTTTCCTCCTAGGTGATACACTTACCTTACCACTAATGTGCTAAGCATTATGCTTATATTAAACATTATGCTTATGCTATTTCTGCTCTCTCTATTAAAACCTAGAGCTTTGTAATCACCAGGGAGTTTTCTATCTATATGATTTTCCATGTCTGTTGGCTAAATTAGAGATCCAGATGCAAAATCGAGAGCTCATAAACATTAGGTGGATTTGTGAGTGACAATCCCTGGAGGGCTTTAGGTCCATAATAAACTAATGAGACATAAATATAGTGGAGTAGGGAAGGGTATTTTTATCTGTGATATACTAAGTAGTTCGAAACTTCTTCAGGTCATTAATGCAAAACTGTGTCAATTTTCCTAACATCAGCATTACAGAATCTTGCAAGATAATTAGCATCTTTATGAATGAATACATTATGAATTGGAACTGCAATGGAAAAATAATTTGGCATCATCTTTTAAAACTTTGTAGTCTTAACATTAGTCAAATGGGCACAGCTTTCCACTAATTATAATGTAAAGACTTGGAATGGGAAGGGAATTGTACATTAAAGTGTAAGATGATGTGTTAGCATTTTGTGACATGTGGCATCCCTGTTACTGAAGTAAGAGGCATGTCACAGAAGTAATAATGATTCTGCTCTATGTCATACCACAAGGTAGCAGTATTGTGGTACAATCTTGATAATTTTCTGATGAAAGTCACTGAGCATGGGATCAGTTCTGCTCCCAACAAAATCGACAGAAGTTTTTTTGTTGACTTCTGAGAACTGTTTCCAAAGCAACCAGGGAAACCTCACTTCAGTGATTTATGTGCAATGTATTGACAAATATCACCATCCCTACTACATAATATTTCATTGATTAATTATTGGACAAATACCGAGGGAGTTAAAAGGATAGAAAAAGGTTTCTAACTGATACAAAAAAATCATAATTTCATTTTGTTTTTCTGTGTTCCTGCATTGTTCTAGTATCTGTGAAAGTGAAAATTACTCCAACAGCAAGTGGAAGCATGCACTAAAAGTGAGCAATACAGTAATTAAGTGAATTTTTTATTCCATCAGTAGGAATTGAGAGTATTGTTCAGGCAAGCAGTTTTCTATATATGGTTTTTTTTTTAGCTAATTTTTCTACTGTTGAAGGCACGTGTAATCAGAGATGAAGTTTTTTTATTCTAAAGATCAAGTATTGTGGAAGGTCAGTAGTTGTCTGGTGAAAATGAAACATTAGTTCTATTTCATCTATTGTGTTAACACAAGTAGTTGTTTTTAACTAAGCAAAACAGTATTTTTCTTTCCAGACAGAGCCTTGTTTGCTGGGCTTCTGCATGTTAGTGGCAATTCATTTTCACTGGAGGTGAAGTGACTCACTGTGTTTCAGATTCTTTCATGCTCATGAATAGTATAATGTAGAGAGAATTGTTCAAGATTATTAGTTTACACAGGGACAAGTGGCTGAAAAACTGTGTTAAAGGTTTATGACTGAAATAAGTAGTATTATAGTGAAAATGCTTAAGACTGCCAATTGCTATCAGTCTATCAATATAGAGAGAATAAAGCTTTATGATGTGGTCTACAGATTTTATTGGCATGAAATTAATATTGTAAACTATACATAAGTGGCAAACTGATGACAGATTAGAGAAAGAGATCAGGACAGGTGGTCCATGCTGTCTTTTGCATGGAAATTCTCTGCACATATGTGATACAAAAGGTGACTGAGGAAGCATTTATTGATTACTTTCAAGGTTGCTTGTTAACATACCCTTATAATAATATGTTTTCAGTTGGCTGTTTTTCTGCAGTACCCGACACATTTGATCTGAAACGTGAAGATGGTGAAGATGAAGTCTATGAAGGTGAAATTATGTGGAAAAATCTTTTATACAGGTTATCCTTATTAGCCAAAATAACTCATCTTTTGCTGAGTTTGCTGGGACCATAGGGAAATATTGGTTTGACTAGATTTCAAATAGTAATGAAATCTGAGAACTGTTTTGTCCTGAAAATTTACCATGTCCATTATCTACAAGTTTTGAATCACATATGGTATCTTTCATCACACTTGTGAAAAGATGCCCTTGCCTGAATCTCAGTGCATCGAAGGAGGGTCATAGGACTCTGACATGCTAAATCTGAATTTGATTAGGATTCTCTCTGTACCAAATATATGCAAGGAGTAAGCAACAGAAAGAAGTAGATAACACTCCACCTGCTTGCCACTAGGGGGCCAGTTTTGCACCAGTATTGGGACCAAAATGAGGTGGACAATTCCAGTTGTGTTTGTAAGGCTTCTTCTGATAGGTGAAGGGACAGTGAGTGGTAAAAGTTACTGGTATAGGTGGATAAAAGAGGAAATCAACCAGGGAAAAAATACATGGGCAGGACAGGAAGAGGGGGTGAAGGCAACATTGGAACAGAACAATACAGGGAGGTGTGGGTTGACTGGATGCCAGGTGCCCACCAAGTCTGCTCTATCACTCCCTTCCTCAGCTGGACAGGGGAGAGAATATAGATCAAAAGGCTTATGGACTGGCATAAGGGCAGGGAAAGATCATTAACTGATTACTGTCACACACAAAACAGCCTTGACTTGGGAAATCAGTTTATTACTAATCAAATAAGAGTAAGATAATGAGAAATAAAACCAAATTTTAAAACACCTTTCCCTTATCCCTCCCTTCTTCCCAGGATAAACTTCACTCCTGATCTTCTCTATCTCTTCCCCCCAGGCAGTGCAAGGTGACGGGGAATATGGGTATGGTCAGTCCATCACACATCCTCTCTGCTACTCCTTCCTTCTCACATTCATCCCTGCTCCAGTGTGGGAGCCCTCCCACAGGAGACAGTCCTCCATGAACTTCTACAGTGTGAGTCCTTTCCATGGGCTGCAACTTTCCTCAGACTGCTGCAGCGTGGATCCCTTCCATGGGGTCACAGGTCCCGCAGCAAGCCTGCTCCGATGTGGGCTCCTCTCTCCATGGGGCCACAACTCCTGCCAGGAGCCTGCTCCAGGGCAGGCTTCCCACGTCACAGCCTTCTTCAATATCCCCCTGCTCTGGCATGGGATTGTCCTGGGGCTTTCGGTGAATATCTGCTCCAGCATGGACGCTCATGGGCTGAGGGGGAACCTCTGCTATGGTGCCCAGAGCACCTCTTACCCTCTTTCTGCACTGACCTGAGTGTCTGCAGCATTATTTCTGTCACATATTCACACTCCTCTCTCTGCTGCTGTTGTTGTACAGCAGGATTCCCCCACTGTCCCTTCTTAAATGCACTATCCCAGAGCTGCTACCACCATCGCTTATGGGTTCAGCCTTGGCCAGCTGTGGGTCTGTCTTGACCTGGCTGGCACTGGATCTATCGGACACAGGTGAAGCTTCTGTCAGCTTCTCACAGAAACCACACCTGTAGTCCCCCCGCTACCAAAACCTCACCATGCAAACCCCATAGAGGAGGTTCTGAGAGACCTAGATATAAATAGGAAATTATCAGCAAGGTCGAAAAAGATGTATGCCTTTTGCAGTGACTGAAACAGTTATCCTGGGGGAAAACCCCACAAATATAGACACACATAGTCTATGTCATCGTACTGTGTTCTAGATGTGGGGCCCAGGTCCCATGACCATTGTGATGGTGTAGAATAGCCAGTGTGTGAACATAAAACCCTATCACACAGCATATGTGGAATGCAAGCAAACATGGGTGCAACCGAAAGCTGTAGTCTTTGCACTCCATAGCTACTGTGACATGACTCTGCATAGTTTCTATTTCTATCAATCAATCACAACTGTTTTCTGTATGCAATAACATATATGTTCAGTGACAAATAATTTGATCCCCAATGTTCAGCCTGGAAGGAATTCCTGAAAGAGTAGGATGACTCACAGAACCACTCTGATAATTTCCCAGTGCACAATGGTTCAGAGGCAGACAGATGGCTCAAATTACAAAAAGAAAATAATCCAGAATTCTATCAGAAAAACTCCTGCTTTTAAGTTTGAGATTGATTTTCCTAATCTCCTTTGAAAAGCAGTGATCTATTTGATGAAGAGTTGATGATCTCAGATCATCAAATCTCACTTGAAAAGAGATTTTCAACTGTGGGTTGATCTTTTTGTCCCTCCTCAGTTATGTCCTTATTTCAATTATAAAGTCATCCTACAATCCATGTCTGTCTGTAGACACTACCTATTTACTTCATGCAGATCAGTTTTCTTCAGTGGCCTTCAGTAAATAAAACGGTGCATCACTTATAGACAGTCAATAGAGCATTCCTGATCATGGCAGTATCTAGCTTCAGAAAGTTGGGAATGCAAATGGTTAGCTAGAATTAGTTAGCTAGTAGTTAAAGTTACTACTTAACTAAGCTAGTAGTTAAGTAGTAGCTAGAACTGTTGGCTGATACAGATTTTTTTACCATTTCAGACAAACTGGATATGCAAAGCTGATTGCTAGTTGGATAGGGGATCTCCAAGGCAATTCCTGCAGCTGATGAAAATTGTATTGACTTGATAGATGCAAATCATTCTTGAAACCTGTAAAGCAGGTCCCTTGATAGACTAACATGCAAAGCCTTGCTGAAAGCTTTGGATTTGTATGAAATCGAAACCAGAATTCCTGACACTTAGCAGGCATCAGACTGCCCTGAAATTTGGGTTGGTTTTGCTTTAGAGATGTATGTGAAGAACAAACTGGTCCCTGCCACAAAAGGTGTATCGCTGTATCTGTGTGTGTAAAGTTGCAAATAGGAACCTATTGTTCTCTGTTTACTGTGTTGTGATGACTGTGAAAGGCAGAAGTGTAATCAGAGAAATATTCTACTGAGCATAAAAAGATTTTGCTGGAAGAAGTGTAAATGATGAGTTCTTTTCTTTTTTTCTTTTTCTTTTTTTTCACAGGGAAATCCTAGGATATTTCATATAAAAAGTATTTGCCTGGGAATCTGATCTGTTCTTTTCAATTTCTAGTCTCCCCTTAGTTAATCTTCTGGGAAAGTCAGTTCTTTGGAAAATAGGAAACCTGTCTCTGACAGAGCTTTGGTCTTTCCCCTGTGGGAAAAATCAACTTTTGTTTCCCAATTTTGTCTGTATTCATGATTGGTAGGAGACTGAAGTCTCTACTTACCAGAGACAGCATATTTCTATCAGCTGAGAGAAAGAGAGACCCTAGCTCCTGATGATCTTTGAACTCTGGGCTCACCTTTTTCTCACCTTCTTTCACACTTCTCTATTACTTAACTATTCAACACAAAGTAGCAATTCACTTTTACTGAGAAGCAGATTTAATTCCCTCTTTCATTCGGCCAGACAATCTTTCTTCCGGCTCACTGCCTAGTACCCTTATGGCCTTAATTTGAGATTGATTGTATGTAATTTCTTTGAACCTCAAGCCTAGCCTTTTGCACTGAAGCAAGCCAATGTTCAGTAAAACTCAAAGCATTTAAGCCCCTTCCTCCTCAGCACCATTCCTCTTCCTATAGAAACCCAGCATTATGAGTTACAAAAAAACCCATACATGCTGCTGGCTGGGTACACAGAATCATAGGTGAAAAGGAAAGGAAAAGGAGCAGGAATAATATACTTCTATGCAAAGACAAAACTCATTTGAACCCATCCAATGATTTTCGAGTACCCATGGGCTGGAAAGGGCATAGAGAGAGATAGCTCTATTTTACTCTTGTAAAGAAAACCTAAGTTGTTTAAAACCTCTTTTTCCCACTGTGAACAGAAACATCTGGTTTGTACTCTTTGAAGCATATGCCCTTCAGGACCAGAAATCTGCCAGGAGCACGTGGGGTTGTACAGTGCAGCATAACTGGATAAGAAACTTTGCTGCATAATGTAACTAGCAGTTGTACTAGAACCAGGTATGCTTAACTGACCAAACCTCAACTTCAGTAGTAAAATTCTTTCTAAAATATCACCTTGCAATTTCTGTCAACCGTATTGCCTTTCATCTTAGTCACCAAAAATAAATTAAATACTTTTACATCCTGCATTTTAAAAATGTGATTAATTTTTATGAATACAATTTTTTATCTCCAACTCTTTGGGTTTTTTAATCAGAAGTCTTGCATTTGCAGTTTTACCACTTTTCAAAAAGTTGTTACTTTTTTCAAAAGTGAGTTTTCATCTTGGTATCTCTCTAGAACACAAATGCACATGAAATTTTGAAGACAGGATAAAAAAATAAAGGTATTCTCATTACAATACTTGATTTTATGGTATACACTTGATTAAACTTGTGACTTGGGGAACATCACTTGATATTCTTTCAACAGTTAGTATTGGCAAGAAAATTTGTAAGACCCTGAAGTAGTTAAAGGTAAAGAGTTACTTTATGCAGATCTCTTAAATCTCAGCAGGCATCCTGTGCAATTTTGTGAAGTGTATCAGAAATAGAAGTGTGTTAATTAATTTCTGTTTTCTCCTAGAAATGTGTAAACCCAGATATGAAATATCCACAACTCTTCATTTACTGTCTAACCCTGGAGATACCATAAGTCCATTATTGTCTAATTTTTTTACTGATAAAATTGCCTAACCAGTGGAATTCTTATCCTATGCATGCCTATGACTGCATAAGCCTGAAATATTGTCAGGCTTTATTAAAATACATCTTACTAGAAATTTAAGAAGGTAGAAGCAGAGCTTTGGGCCTCCTGCCTACAAAGTCAAATCTAACAGGTATTTTTAAAGAACATCTAATAGACTAACCCTAAGAGACAGAACAAATGCTTTCCCATTTTTGCTAAAGGTAGTTAGATAATTCACTTGCAGTTTCTTGTGCCTGCCTGAAGGGATTTGACTTTACCAGTCCTATCTTGTATGCCAATTCTAACTCCTATGGTAACAAGGTTATAGGACTGTCTTAACCTTGTTCACAGAAGCCATTTTACTTTACAGAGAATAATTAAAGATCTATTTGGGTACAGAAGAGAAAGGGGAAAAGGATGAGCTTGCTTGCTAACCTGTGGAAAGTTAGTTGCATAGCAAGGGAGCCTAAATTTTATTTCTTCTTCAGTTAAGGTTTGCAGATTTTAGGTTAAGCATTAGCTCAGGCTGGGAGGGGAATCTACAACTTCCCCATTAAGTATGTGTCCCTCAAGTGCCTCAGGCTATGCAATCTCATTGGCTTTTTTGTACCTAGCTGCCAGGGTGCATCAAGCTTAGGCTGCTGCAAAGGGAAAGGGTGCTGGGAGCTTAGCGTAACAAGGTAGGCAGAGGCAGTGGCCTTACCAGCAAAGGTGGCTGTACTTGGGCAAGGTATGAAGAGCAGATCCAAGGGACAGTAATCAAGCTGAGCCAAAAGATGAGATTTTGGAGGAAGTTCATGGTGATAAAGCAGGTGTGAGCTCAATCAGGGGAGTCAAGTCTAAGCAACAGGTCAGGTTTTGGATCACAGGCATGGCTGCAGTGCACTTCCAATGTCATTCAAGCAAGGAGCAAGCACAAAAGCCCAGGGTAAAAGCAGCTGTTAGCAGAGCTGTTCATGGAGAGCCTCCACTGAAGCTTCTCTTTCTGTCAAGGGTACTGACTACTTTCTCTATGTTGGGCCTGGGCTCTGCCAGCCAAACCTCCCCACTGATGCAGAAATACTGTCAGGGTCCCAACAGTAGACTTTTGTAAGAACAACAACAAAACATACCCAGGACACTATCTTCATATTCCACTTATTTTAGACTCTCTATAGCAAAACCAGTATGTCCT
This sequence comes from Amazona ochrocephala, assembly GCA_039720435.1. NCBI lineage: Eukaryota > Metazoa > Chordata > Aves > Psittaciformes > Psittacidae > Amazona > Amazona ochrocephala. The sequence goes on from CM077879.1 coordinate 38,320,657, forward strand.
TCTGCAGAATAATATTGATAATGTATGTCCTTCTGTGGGGTAATACTGATAGCTTACCAATCACGTTGCTTAGCTAACTGATATTGGTGACAAGAGGGTGTCTTAATAGCTTTAAAAGATTATTTGGTTTGTATATTGAAATTTAAATGACCTAGAATAAGGATGTATATGTGGATATGATGTGCTGTTTAAACACTAGAAATGTTATTGGGAAACCACAACTTGAAGGCTAGCGAAGAAATAACAAGGCATGGACTTGAGATACTGATAACTTACCTACTGCTATTGCTACTGCAGTGTGCACTTATGAGTGGATTGCAGGGCTCCACTCATGACACATGTCCTCTTTTCCCCTGCGTTTCAGTACCCAGGCAGCATAGGAAGGGTGATCATTAACACCAGAAAAAGGGGGAAGAAATGCTAGAAATTTTGTGTGTATGTATTTTAGCTGTATTAGTATTAGCCATGAGCTGTAATAATTGGATAATTCAGATTATGAATGTTAGATTGTTAAGATTTTAACGAGTAACAATAAAATTGTGGTTTTGTGTAGAAGGTGTGTTTCTTCAGACCAAGTAAATTGCATATGGTACTTGGTCTGCTATCCTTGTTCTTGAGACTGTTAAACCTAAGTGCAGCAATTTTTACCACAAGAATGGCATAGTTTGGAACTGGAGCAATGAATATATATAATGAAGTTAACATATTTGTATTTTACTTTAATTAAACTGAAAAAAACTGTATTCATGTAGACTTTAATTTTTAAAGACTCAAACTTGTGAAAGCTCAAATATGCAGATATGTAATTGGTTAACACTGCATTATGCTCCCTTTCTCTCCTTAGGTCTGTGCAAGAGCAGGCTAGCTTGCCATCTTTAATAGTTAAACTCAGCTGCACCCCTTGAAGAGACCCTTCCATAGAGGCTCATTCCATCTCTGGACCGATCTGGATGTTAGTGTTGCTCCTAAATTAAATCTGGTACAAGAAAAAGTATGATGAACCCAATTTAAGTGATTATTGGTGAGCATATTTCCACATAAATTTTGGAAAGCTTGTCTTTTAAGGATGATGTGGCCTCCCACATCTCTCTTCCTGGAATGCAGCATCCATTTCCGTCAATAAATTTTTCTTTCATGAGTTCAGAACTTTTCAAAATCAAGAGAAACTGGGCAGTCCAGGTAACCAATGCTTGCTTACTTGCTGAGATTCATGTATTTCCCTGTGTGTTGATTTTAGATTGATTGTTTGCAGTTTGTCTTCTTAGTTCAAACATAGATCGCAGTAACACATTTCCTCATTATTGCCTTGTTATTATTTTCATGGCAATGTACCTGAAATTTGGAAGAAAAAATCTGTACTGAGACCCTGATCAGTACATATTACTGGTCCATAAACTGATCTTTTCTCCTATGCTTTATAGTATCAGTCCAGTTCAGACATACCAGGTGAGAAAGCCACAAGGGTAAGCACTATGTAATGATAAAGTCTGAACAGTGAAGTAAGCAACTAGCTAACAGCTGATGGCATGCTGGCAAAAGAAAGTTTTTAGGTAGAGGGGAAGGAGAAAAATGAGGTGACCTTTTCCATTTTTTGAAGAAAAATAGCATGACTAACATAATTAATGTGTACATTAATCCTGCTTTAAATGCACTACAGTTACTACTTATACCTTTAATTATGGTAAATATATTTAAAAACTGAAATTATACACCTGTGTTTATGGGTAGAATTACCATCTATGGGCTTTAATATCATGATTATGCTTTTTAATTATTACTACCAGTATAGCATGGTTAGGCAATTAAATAGTAATAGGCTTCTGGCAATGGATCTTACTGCCTTTATTGGCTGTAGTACAGAAAAAGGAAGAGCCATAAAGTTCTGAGATATCAAGTACAGAAATAAGTTAGTGTTAGTTAAAGTAGTCCTCGTTCATATGTGGAATATGGTATCAAACAATTAGATGGATTCATGGTGTCTGATATTTTATCTGTGATGCAGTCTAGCATCATATTTAAAGAAGGCAAAAGAATCCCCTTAGTGAACAATTATGAAATAATTTGCCCACTGGAAAGTTTTCTGCCTTCTATCAGTTGAACTTCTCTTGTTCTGTAAAACATGAAGCTTGTGTCTCTTCAGGAGTGTTTAATCTTACTTAATGCAGCTACAGTTGTTGTCATTATCTGCATAAATGTCTAATCCTTTAAAAGCCTAAGTGCTTGGCCTCAGTGTACCTAATTAAAGGTACTACATAGATGGCATGAAAAATAAAGGCCATAGGGCAGGTCAGCAAGGCCAATTGAAAGGACTAGTTTTGTAAATGAGGAGTATATAGATGCATAATATTGCAAGTCCATAAAGATATGTCTGCTTTTTCTAGACTGTATAAAATTCCTCATCCCTACAACTATAGCTTTGTCTTTGTTGTCATCTTTTGTCTTGATTGCTTACTCAGGAATATTTCTTTTCACTGCCCTCCTTGTTCTCCTCTGTCTTCTTTCCATTCTACAGGTATTGCCGCAAAGAAAGCCACATTTAGTCACTCAAGCCACTTCACAAGCCTACCAAACTAAGCCACTTTTTCTGTTTTTCCAGGTAACTAAAAAAAGGGGGTTTATACAACAGGTTTTAAAAAGCTTTGTAAAGTTTCAAGACCAAAGGCAATTAAAGGCTTAAAGGAAGAAGCTGACAGAGACAAGGTAGTAAACCGAGATGATCCAAATCTTTGGCAAACACAGGATCTGAAGAAGAACAGAAGCCACAAGGCGTAACTTTTTGTCTTCTGACTCTGAAAAAGGCAATGGGCCAGACCTTGAGCGGCTTTAAACTGCTGTAAGTTTAATAACTCTCATATAGCTGAAGGCCAAAGATCTGGTCCAGAGACTGTGCCTGCTATCATGTCTGCTTTTTTGTGTGTTTAAAGTCCCAGTAACATTATAGAATTGAGATTACATGGTAGCTCAGGTAATAGTGTTGTATGCTTTTTGGAAGATGAGGAATTAAATTTTTTAGCCTTTATGTAGCATGTAGCTCATTATGGTTTGGGGCGGCGGGGGATGAGGAAAGACCCTGAAGCTGTACAGTAAGGGAGTTCTCTAAGGTTTTTATTACGACTGAGGGGATGATTTTGCAGCAACTCACGGCATTGATGCCATCATAACATAATGACATCACAGAAATACAGTATGTCTATGGAAAACCATTACCTATAGATTAATGTCACAGACCAATTATTACATGGGGGTGAACAGCCCGTTGAGTATGCAAAGCTATAAGCACGTAGTAAGTGTTACAAATCCAGTGCTTATCCTCTGTGGAACCTACTTATTCTTGCTTCTTTATTTATAGCAAGACTTTATCTTTCCCGCCTGGGATGACCAAGAGTTAATATTTAGAATTTAAATTTGGCCCTACAAGATAATTAGTATGATCTATTATGTGCAAAGACTTCACTGGCAAGTCTTTTTTTTACTCCTGCCCCATGGTACAAATCAACAAGTTTGTTGTTGTGCTTACCAAATGCCCAGATGGACAAATATGGATTTCCTGTTGTGGTTTTTATTGACTCTTGAATAATATCTCAAGAGTTACTAAAAGAAGAAACAGTGGTAAAAGTGACTATATCTTTAGCTTAAATATGGAAGAGGTGGAGTGGAGGCACGAGCCTTTGTAGCCAGTCTCCTCTCAGAAGGACTCCAAGCACTGGGCTTCAGCTTTAGTTTTCAATTAAAATAAGATTTGGGAAGATTAGTGATTAGAATGTGGAACTTAAAGATTAAGTGAAATGAGGTGACTGCCTCGAGAGGGGACGCCTGCAGCGCCTGATCGGGGGGAGACTCGGCGTCTAGCTTCACCTTGGAGCAGCAACTTGCACCGAGGCAGCCTCAAATCCTCGACAAGGCCTGCCCAGGAGCCTCCAGCTCAGCGGAGGCGAGCGGCTGACTCAGAGGGGGTGGCGCCAGGAGGACCTGACTGGTTAAAAATCTGCACCCAGGGAGCGCGAGCGATCCAGAGTGCAGCGAACAGGGTGGGTTCAAGGCAGTTCGCGCGGGCAGGCGAGCAGGATGATGAACACTCGCCATATGAGCAAGGCTTGGTCTGGGAGCTCTGCTCTGGCTGCCCCAGCGGTGGCCAGTGTAGGCACCCAGACAGAGCCGACAGGAAGGGAGGCTGCACTGCAGAGTTTGGGGTGTAGAGAGCCCCTGCACTGCTCTCCTGAGTGGGGGGTGCGCAGTGGACAGGGCTGCACTTTGTGCTCCCTGGTGGAGATTCTCCTGCAGCAGGTGGCTGAACTACAGGAAGCTGTTACCAGGCTGAAAGGTGTCAGGGAAGCTGAGGGGAAGCAGCACTGCTTGCTCCGGGACCAGACTGTTCCCGGGCCTCGAGCGTCTACTGTTGCTCATGCAGGAAAGGAGGCTGCTAACCCAGGAAGCTGGGAAATGGTAACAGAAAAAAAAGAACAAAAAAAGGAGGAAGAGGGCAATTAAAAGCAAGGGGCTTCCTCCCACATCTGTTGTCCCCACCCAGAACGGCTTTGCTGTCCTGCACGGGGCTGATGAACAACAGCGCTCCCACCAGCTGCAGCCAGCTGATGCACTGGTAAAGAAGATCACTACTGGTGCCGCCAGGAAAAAGCAGCGGGCCGTAGTAGTAGGGGACTCTAATCTGAAAGGCACAGAGGCACCCATTTGCCGGCCTGACCCAGCCTCAAGGGAGGTGTGTTGCCTACCAGGGGCTCGGATCAGGGATGTGGCCGAGAAGCTGCCTGCTCTAATCGGTCCCACTGACTATTACCCACTCCTGGTAATCCATGTGGGTGCTACTGATATAGATAGCAGTAACCCGGAGACTATAAAGAAGGACTACAGGGCTCTGGGAGAGGTGGTTAGGGGCTCTGGAGCTCAGATTGTCTTTTCGTCAATTCTCCAGGATACAGGGTAGGACCTTGAAAAGGCTAGGAGGATTGCGCAGGTTAATAAATGGTTAGAAGGGTGGTGCTACAGTCAGGGGTTTGGGTACCTTGACCATGGGACTCAATATAGTAGGCCAGGTCTACTGAGGGCTGGTGGAGCTGGTCTGACAAAGAAGGGGAAGAGGGGATTTGGTAGGAGGCTTGCCAGGCTGGTCAAGGATGCTTTAAACTAGATGTGTTGGGGGAGGGGGGCGGCATTCCATCCCAACACACCCAGTCGGTTAGTAGCACCTATAGTAAACGTTCGGAGCAATGTAGGGATATTCCAGCTGCTCCAGCCAATGAGCCGGCTTCAATTGGATCTCGGCTCAAATGCCTCTACACAAATGCCCGTAGTATGGGGAACAAACAAGAGGAATTAGAGATGTGTGCACATCTGCGGGGGTATGATATCATAGGCATCACAGAAACATGGTGGGATGGCACCTATGACTGGTGTGTTGGAATGGAAGGTTACCGGCTCTTTAGGAAAGACAGGCCTGGCAGACGGGGAGGGGGAGTTGCTATTTATGTTAGGGATAGGCTAGAGAGTATGGAACTCTGTCTGGGGACAGGTGAGCAGTCGACAGAGAGTTTGTGGGTCAGGGTTAAAGGGAGAACAGTGATGGGTGACATTATTGTGGGGATCTGTTACAGACCGCCTGACCAAGGGGACTTGCTGGACGAAGCGCTCCATAGGCAGATAGGAGCAGCCTCACGCTTGCAGGCCCTTGTTCTCATGGGAGACTTCAACCACCCTGATATCTGTTGGAGGGATGGTACGGCCCGGCACAAGCAATCCAGAAGGTTCCTCGATTGCGTGGAAGACAACTTCCTTCTGCAAGTAATAGAGGAGCCGACAAGGAGAGGTGCCATGCTTGACCTCGTCCTCACCAACAGGGAAGGGAAGGTTGGGAATGTAACGCCCCAGGGCAGCCTTGATTGCAGCGATCATGAGATGGTTGAGTTTGAGATCCTCAGGACAGTGAGAAGAGCGTGCAGCAAGCTCACTGCCCTGGACTTCAAGAGAGCAGACTTTGGCCTCTTCAGGAACCTGCTCAGTAAGGTTCCAAGGGATACAGCCCTAGAGGGCAGGGGGGCCCAAGACTGTTGGTTGATATTCAAGGATCACCTGCTGCAAGCTCAGGAGCGATGCATCCCAACTAGAAGGAAGTTCAGCAGGAGGGCCAGGAGACCTCCTTGGATGGATAAGGAGCTGCTGAGCAAAATTCGAAAGAAAAAAGAGGCTTATAAAAGGTGGAAGCAAGGTCAGGCGGCCTGGGGAGAATACAGGGATGTTGTCTGGGAAGCTAGGGACCAGGTTAGGAAAGCTAAGGCCCACTTAGAATTAAACTTGGCTAGGGATGTTAAGGATAACAGGAAGGGATTTTATAGGTACATTGCCAATAAAAGACAGGTTAGGGACACCGTGGGCCCTCTCCAGAAGCTATCGGGAGAACTGGCTACCCTGGATTTGGAGAAGGCTGAGGTTCTTAATGACTTCTTTGACTCAGTCTTTACGGGCAAATGCTCTGTCCACACCACTCAAGTCTTGGAAGACAGACGCGGGGACGGTGAGGGTGGGGACCCTGGGCCCACTGTGGGGGAGGATCTTGTTCGGGACCACCTTAGGAACCTGAATGTATACAAGTCCATGGGACCGGATGAAATCCATCAGCGGGTCCTGAAGGAGCTGGCAAATGAAGTTGCTAAGCCACTGTCCATCATATTTGAAAAATCCTGGCAGTCAGGTGAAGTTCCCGATGACTGGAAAAAGGGAGATATAACCCCCATTTTTAAGAAGGGAAAAATGGATGAGCCAGGGAATTACAGACCAGTCAGTCTCACCTCTGTGCCTGGCAAAATCTTGGAGCGGATTCTCCTGGAAGGCATGCTAAGGCACATGAAAACCAACAAGGTGCTTGGTGACAGCCAGCATGGCTTCACTAAGGGGAAATCCTGCCTAACCAATCTGGTGACCTTCTATGAAGGGGCTACGGAACTGATGGACAGGGGCAGAGCAGTTGATGTCATCTACCTGGACTTGTGTGAAGCCTTTGACACTGTCTCCCATGACATCCTTCTCTCTAAGTTGGAGAGACATCAATTTGATAGGTGGACCACTCGGTGGATAAAGAACTGGCTGGATGGCCGCACGCAAAGAGTAGTGCTCAGTGGCTCAATGTCCAGCTGGAGACCAGTAACGAGTGGTGTCCCCCAGGGATCGGTGTTGGGACCGGTCTTGTTCAACATCTTTGTGGGTGACATGGACAGTGGGATTGAGTGTGCCCTCAGCAAGTTTGCCGATGACACCAAGCTGTGTGGTTCGGTTGATACATTGGAGGGAAGGAATGCCATCCAGAGGGACCTTGACACGCTTGTGAGGTGGGCTGATGCCAACCTGATGAAGTTCAACCATGCTAAATGCAAAGTCCTCCACCTGGGTCAGAGCAATGCCAGGCACAGCTACAGGTTGGGCGGGGAGGTGATTCAGAGCAGCCCTGCAGAGAAGGACTTGGGGGTGTGGGTTGATGAAAAAATGAACATGAGCCGGCAGTGTGCGCTTGCAGCCCAGAAGGCCAACCGTATTCTGGGCTGCATCAAAAGGAGTGTGACCAGCAGGTCGAGGGAGGTGATCCTGCCCCTCTACTCTGCTCTCGTGAGACCTCACTTGGAGTATTGCGTGCAGTTCTGGTGTCCTCAACATAAAAAGGACATGGAAGTGTTAGAACAAGTCCAGAGGAGGGCCACGAAAATGATCAGGGGACTGGAGCACCTCTCGTATGAAGATAGGCTGAGAAAGTTGGGGCTGTTCAGCCTGGAGAAGAGAAGGCTGCGTGGAGACCTCATAGCAGCCTTCCAATACCTGAAGGGGGCCTATAGGGATGCTGGGGAGGGACTCTTCATTAGGGACTGTGGTGAGAGGACAAGGGGTAATGGGTTTAAACTTAAACAGGGGAAGTTTAGATTGGATGTGAGGAAGAAATTCTTTACTGTAAGGGTGGTGAGGCTCTGGAATGGGCTGCCCAGTGAAGTTGTGAATGCTTCATCCCTGGCAGCATTCAAGGTGGGGTTGGACATAGCCTTGGATGGCATGGTTTAGTGGGAGGTGTCCCTGCCCATGGCAGGGGGGTTGGAACTAGATGATCTTAAGGTCCTTTCCAACCTTAACTATTCTATGATTCTATGATTCTATGATAAGGACTTTTATATTTTAGGGTAGCATGGGCAAAATGAAGAATTATACTGATAAACACTGTTAAATATTCCCATAATTTAGTTCATCTGTGGGAAAATGAGGAAATGGAGATTTCTTATGCACTACACTTTTAAGGGCAACATCTAATCTCCAACCATTACCAGTTTAGGTTGTCCCACAATTAATGGAAAAAAATGTAAGTAAGACTATTCTTTTTTCAAATTACTTCCTCGTTTTGGTCTAGGGAACTGTTTTACTAAAGGTATTTATATTTTCCATAAATTTTTGCTTTATTGAGGGGGACAGCATTGATCATTGCCTGAGGTAGAGAAATCGCCATAATTTAGGTTTGGGTTTTTTGCAGTTCTTGATGCTGGATTATGTGTCTAGACTAAATTATGTTCAAGAAGTCCTTGCTTTTTTATTTTTCTTTTTTAAGTTTGATGACATACTGAGTCATTCCAAGATTGCAGATATGCATGTGAGGGTGGCTGTGAGGAAAATACAGTAGTACTGGATTAAGTGACATTTTCTATTTCCTTTTAAGCACTTCATTTTACACTCTTTTTACATATTATCCTTTGCTAATGATTGCGTTGTTAAAAGTCAATATTTTAATAAAAAGTGCCAGAAACCTAAGTAACAAAGTTGGCATACTTGTAAGACCAGCTCTTGGTGTTTTTAATAAACTATTAAAGAGTTGAACCATGTGATACTACCGTGTTGAAGCAGCCTGGTTATATGAATTTATGAGAACTAGAAGAAGACCAAGTAGCAACACACTTTTCTTAACAAAAGGAGCATTGGGAAGGTGACAGCTGCTACCTATGAAGTGATGGAGGTATCCTGGGTGTCTCTGTCAAGCTACAGCCTAAGGCCAGTCTTGTTCAAGATACAAGGAACTGTTGAAAGTACTGACAGGCATTTTAAGCAAGAAAGAATTGAGGAAAAAGTGAGGGGGAAAAAATCAGTGGGGAATTGTATTTGTTATTATAATTTGTTCTTAACACAAAATAGAGCAGGAAGGCAAAACTTTTTGTCTTTGAGTGACAGAAATGTAAACAAGAGAATTATGATTCCTTTTGAGAAATTAAGAGTGTGCTTTGTTCATTGCAAAAAATAAACCTGCACATATTATACTAGTAAAATATTTACTAGAAGTCACTCTGTTGCCTCTGACATGAAGGGGCACTGAGACTTAGAGACCCCTTAAAGCTGTAACCATTTAAGTAATTACATGATGATCTTTAGTGTGCTGGTTGAGAGTATATTCTTAAAACTTTGTATAAGTTTGAGGTGGGATGAACTGAAGCTGATTAGAATGTGCTAATTGTCATTTCTGTAATCCACAGACCAGATGTGCCTCTGAAGAGTGACTTTTCATAAACTAGCATAGATTGAATAACTCACAACAGTAAAAAACTAAAATTTTCCCAGATGCTTGTAAAATACCTCAGGCAACAAAATCCATTCAAAATGAACACTAGTTAGACGCCTATACACTAGTTGGATGATGCTGACCTAGAGCTTGTTTTTTACAGACATAGAAACACAGAATAGTTTGGGTTGGAAGGAATCTTCAAAGCTCATCTAGTCCAGCACACCTGCAATGAGCAGGGACATCTTCAACAAGATTAGGTTGCCCAGAACCACATCCAGCCTGGCCTTGAAGGTCTCCAGGGGTGGTGCATCCACCACCTCTCTGGGCAACCTGTGCCAGTATTTTACCACTGTAAAAAATTTCTTCCTCACATACAGCCTCAACCTCCCCTCTTTAATTTAAAGCCATTACCCCTCACCCTATCGCAACATGCCCTGCAAAAAAGTCTCTCCTCATGTTTTTTATAGGCCGCTTTTAAGAACTGAACTTTTAAGAACCTCTTCACGGTTTTAAGCTATTTAATGACACTAGACATGGGGACTTCAGAAAAGTGAATCCTTTCTGTTTCTTGTTATCGTTACTGCCGCAATTCCTGGAGGGGTGCATGGGTTACTGAAGAGTGGCTGCACATTATACCTGTAACAGTGCGATGACCCACTATACAGATTTATAAAATCTGTATCAGTGCAGATTTCCCAGCCTACAGGCAATATTCTTATTTATCAGCACAAAAACAAGACCAGAAGGAAGAGAAATGCTGACTTGAGTTCAGAGACATCTACCAGCTTTGAGGTCACCAAATTTTAAAACACTAACAAGATGACTTAAGACTTGGATTCTGAAATTACCTGTATTGTCTGTCACTGCTATGTCTCTAAAAACAGGTATTAGAAATTCTTTACATGGCTACTTGGCTGGGTCTGTGAGATGACTAGTGCAGGCATGAGCGTGTGTGTTAGCTGGGTGTTAGAAGACAGCTGCTCAGTTGCTGCTGGCTTGTTGCAATTGTAATTTTCTTACAATGTTAAACACTGCTGTAACCGACAGCAGCCATAGTGATGGCATAAAGGGCTATTTTTCTCATAAATGTGTTGAGATTTAATGGGGATAAAATATTTCATTTATTGAGCAGTTGAATTGCAACATCCGTTGCTCAGACTCTATGTATCTTGACATTAAGCCTGATAACAAAGTTCAATCCTGAAAATACAGTGCCTACCTCTGTTCTCTGTGGAGTAAGAAACCAATTTGGCACCAAAAGGAAGAGGCAATAAGAAGCATAATTACCCAGTATGAATAAGCTCTGTGTTTTCCATTTTGAAAACCATACCTTTCTCTATTTTCTTGTATCTCATATTTAAATTGTGCAGTATGCCATCCTGAGTGCACCTGCTGCGGTGTATGTGCAAACTGAAACAGTTCTCAATTCTGAAGAAAAGTCACATCAAACAAATCCTGAATTCTCTCTGTTGGTTTGTTTGTTGTTTGTTTGTTTTGTTTTGTTTTGTTTTTTTCTTTAATTTGGTTCAGTGGAAACTCTTTAACAGTGTGTATTGGTTTGAAATGCTACTTGAAATAATTTCTACAAAAGGAAAGTTAAAAAGTGATACTGTGTGGTCTTTTAGTTAATCAGCACAATTGACAGCTTGACAAATCTCCCTTGTCAAATGAAGCTGCAACACATATTCAAGCTCTTTACATTTCATGGCATTTTAATTCCCCCGCCAGAATGTGTAATAACAATGTAGTTTTCCACTTGCATGGTAATGCCTAGCCCACACCTCAAGTAAACACACACACACAGAGCTACTTTGACACCAAAAATGGTGTTTCACTCTAAACAAAACAAATGGAGGACTCTTTGTAGTCCGCAGTTTGCACACAACAGCAGCATGTCCTCCTGTGTAAAACAGCTGTAAAACCTTACTATCGTTGCAGCTGATGAAATAGTAACAGTTTGTTCTGAATTTTTCATATAATATGCACATTTGTTCTCAAACATAAAGCCTAGAAGTAGGTCCAGCCTTAGAGGCTGACTTTCTAAACATAATCCAGATTCATACCACTCAGCATATGTATTTGAAATGCAGGACAGTACCTCAAGGCTAAGCATTGCTAAGTCTTCTAAAATTTAGATGGCAACAGATCAAATTTAGCACAACAGCCGTAGTAAAAGTTTCACATTCCAAATAGGATTCTTTTTATCTCTTTGTCAACGTATTGCTTCAACTGTTTGTAGAAAAGGTAGAAAAGGCCATACACTACACATTTTCATGTTAAAAGTTAATAAGAATGTAAATCTGAAAAGTAAAATGGAACTAAAGTGGTAACTTTGGAGCCGTAAGTAAAAGAGAGAGGCATTATGGCCTATCTGGTACTTTTTATTAAAATGTTGACTTTCAACTATGCGATCATTAGCACCGGATAATACGTACAAAGGGTGCAACATGAAAAATAATTAAAAAAATATTTAAATTATAGTTATTGTTTAATTCTGGCCAGCCTCCATGTTTTGCAGTTGATAGCTTTTACCTTGGCAAGCTCAGATGTTATTTTTACTGAACTAGAAGTTCATTTGCAGTTTACTTCACAATGAAATTTATTACATGAAATACAGAATAGAAGGCAAAAATAAACTGATGTAAAACACTGATAACTCCAGAAGTTCAGGTTTCAGTCTCAGCTGGAAAGCAATGCTTCATCTCCAGATGATTGTAAATAGTTATCTCTGGAAGGAAGAAAAGATCTCTGTGAATTCCTAACCTGATTTTATTGATTGGTACTGGAAAAATGATGCAAAATTGTTTGATTGGTTTTTTTTTTCTTTTTCAGTTTACCCTCTATTCTTTAAAAATCCTTTAATTAATTCAGAAAAAAAAGCCTGGATTAGTAGTAATTGTAATATAAATGCAAGGAGATGGGGAGAGCAGGGGGAGAGATTGAGAGAGAGATGTTGCCATGGCACAGACTCAGTAAGCATTCATTTTGAAAGATTGGGTTATTCTATTTTACAGATCACTAGGGACGAACAAATGATTCAAAACAGTACTAAGTATCTTTAAATTATGTTAACTCAGACTAATTGACTGGTTTATTTTGTAACTTCTCAGGAAAAAAGATATTGTGTACTTAGTATGAAAGTGGTATTGTTTGGAAGGATGTGCTTCATTTGTAACACACTTGTGAAAGTCCTCGTATACCTTCTTGAGCATAAAACTAATCTCAACCTTAAATACCATGCTTCTGTACTATTTTAATCATGGCATATTGAAAGGATTTATGCCAACTACAAAGCACTTCCTACATTATTAGGAACAGACTGAAAACTAATGACCCTCCCACCCTTTTTTGTATCAAAAGAGGGATTTCTAGAGCAGTAATCAAAACTGAAAGTAATCATGACAACTTCACTTGCATGAATAATGATTAATATACTCTTAGGATTGTGCATGTGCGTCTTGCCCTCACTTGTGTTTCAAAACTCATTTCTTCTGAATTTGAAATGATACTGTGGTGGGGGGGAGATGTTTTTATTAAAAAAAAAGAACAGGCTATTTTGGTGGGAAACTTCCCTTCAGATTTTTTTTTGTTTGTTTGTTTTTATTCTAATGCAAAATGAGAACCAAGGGTTTTCCAAAAATTTTTTGCACGCTTTATTCCCCAAAAGACATCATCTGTTATATAGTAGCCTATGGGATAAGACCTCTTTTGTCAAATGTGAAAGAGTCCCCAGTTTACAAGATTTGGAACAAAAACCTAAATTTAGATTTCCTGCATTTCAGGTACCAAAGCATGATGCTGTTGTGTCATTCTTTCCTATCCACAAATTTCAACCAGGAGCTGTAAAACTCATCTAATCAAGCATGTACAACACACATTTAAACATTTGTGGAAAATTTAATTTCTCATTAAAGGCAAACCTCAAAAACCACTCCAAGTTTTAAAGTACAGTTTTATGTTTACAGTTATGTGGTTATGTACACAGGGCTGGAATCTAAAATGTGTTTGCTATTTATACACACTGGCTTTAGAATAAATTATGTGATTTTCAGATAACTTGCCCTTTATCTCACTGTTGACTAACACAACTCAATCAGAGGCCCTGTCTGACCAGGTGCTTTGGTCATCTTTCCATAATGGTTTTATATGTTTCCGTTTCTCAGAATTATCTCCTATTCATTTAGCTACAGTAAAGAAGTGGTACTCCATGATAAATTTCTAAAATAAAAAATGATGGATTTTCCTATAATGACTATTCCCCATAAGATTGGTTAAATAAAAAAGTTGGAATTTTTATCCAAGGGAATACTCTTAAATTTTTTATATCTGTTTATCCTTATGCAGTGGACCTCTGTGCCATTCAGTAATTTGTGTTTGTCATGCTAAACTGGATAAAGTGATTGATAACTCAGAAACTACAAGACAGTCTCTCTTGCTCCAATAGCACACATACAATGCAGTGTTTACACTTTCTTGACAAAATAAAGCACTTTCAAGGATAGTAGCATTAGGTGCTGAAAAAAGAATGATATTGTGGAGGAAAGAAGATGTGGCAAGGGCTCACAAATTCGTAGAAGACTGCAGGACCTTCAGGGCTTCAGTAGTGTGCTTCTGAATACAGTTCTTCCTGTATCTCTTGCTGAACTTGGCACTGATTTACAATACAGCTGTGTCCTAACAAGAGACAAACAGACTTGCTTCCCTGAGAAAATATGTATGTAAATGGGGTTTTGGTAAGAAATTTAAACACTGGGGTAGAGAAGGTTGGACAGAGTACATGAACTGAAGAATCTTCTAACAGATATGATCTCTATAGTAAAAAGAAAAATGTAGAAAAGATGCTGACTCTAAGAGAGAATTAAGTGGAAACAGAATGCTGACTTTCAGTTCTTCATGAAAGACAATTCGGGTTCTCTATTTTTATTCTTAAGGTCAATCCCTTAAATGCCTTTTGTATTTAGTGAGATTTAGTATTACAAGAATTTATGGCCAGTACTGCAAAACTTGAATTCTTGAGTGCCTTTCTACTAGTAATTCCACTGTTGTCAAAAGGAGTGCATGAACCTATACAGATCTTGAGGAAGTATTACAGGAGTTTTAACAGATTTGTGAAATATTTTTTCTTTACCACAATAGCATATTAAACTTAATAATGTTTCAAGAAGATCTGATATTAATTCTGTAGAAATATATGAAATTCATCTATGTTATCTACTAAACTTTTGTAAACAAAGTATTTTCTAACGTTAAATTTTTTGACAAATTTTAGGGGGGACTATTTTCAAGCAATCCAACAGGAACATACTATTTTCATTTAAATATAAATTCTAAGGAAGAAATAGGTGTCCAGAAAATTCAATCCACTTAACAAAATAGGGTACAACTTCCTAGTTGGTAGGAAAAAAGCTGTCAGAATTCAGCCCTGTTTCTTCCCTTGCACTTTTTTCTTTTTCTTTGGTTTTGTGCGGGGTTTCTTCCGTATCAGCTGCCAAATGAATAAGTAGCTAGGATTAAACAAAATTACCAGGTATGCTGGACAAGTAATTTGTAACATTCAAGGTCTCTAGGTACACAGAAAATTAAGAATTCTTCTAGGAAAGAATTTATAGTGTAAAAAGGTTGGATTAGTGTCACAAAAAAATTAGATAACAGTTTTTAGGAGCAAAGTGCTACCTTCGTAAAGTTCTTCTCAGTTTCATTAATCTACTCCATGACAGAGAGGATTCTGAACAGCAAGGGAGCTGTATGAAGAATATGTGGGCTATTACTGTCCTGCCATTGCTGCTGATGCACTGTTGGGTTATCACGCCATGGCTCTTTCATCTTTTTATGATCTTTATATGCCCTATAGCTACTGCTACATTACATTTAATCATCTTTAACAGCTTGAATGTCAAAAAGTTAAATAGTTTTAACTATCCTTTTTTTTACTTCAACAATATGCAACTTAACAGCACCTGTGCTGAGCTCATTATTGCTATTGACAGATTTTGTGCCATCCTGTGGCTATGCCCTCACTGTTCATATGATCATGTGATACACTTATGCACTATTAAACCTATGAAAGGTGATTTTATTACAGCCATGATCTTCCTTTGATGCCATTCTTCCATCTAACTTGTCTCTCATGAATTGCTTAGATCTTAATAACAGTTTTTCCATACACTGTCAAGAGAGAACACCTAATAACTTAATCCACTGTTCATAAAAGCTGGTGCCCCAGTTTTTTTCAGAATAATTCATCTACTCTTATATCTATATTAAAAGCCTAATTTAGAATTTCTTATCCAAACATACCAGTTTCATGGCTGTCTATACTAATAATATCAAGTATAAATTGTGATCACTTATATTCAAGAAAGATGAGTTCAAATTGCAGTAGATGCTGGATCATAAGAGGCATAGAAATATACCTTATATGAAGGGTCTAACAGAATGTAGCTAGATTCACAAAGTAGAGGATAGGAGTAAACAAGAGTATCTTTTATAATCCATCGGGTATGAGACAACTCTTTAAGTCAGACTTCTCTGAGAAAATCTATAAGAAGTTTCTTTCTCTGAAGCAGTAGTTAAAACTCTAATAAGTTGAAGATCACTCTATAATTATCTTCCAGGGGAAGAAACCTGGGATTTTAAGCTAAGAAAGAGGTAAGTTTCTGAAATAATTTTTTTGCATGGTTGCAAGCAGGAACAGGAGCTGGATATGATGATCCTAATTCCTGCTGTACTTCCATTGCTTCTATACTTTTTTCCAGTATTTTCCAAATAAAATGGAAGAAAAGCTTCTTACTTCCCTGCTATAGTAAACCAAAGATATTTAAACCTTTCCAATTTAAATTAGTCAGTGGAGTCTCACCAAAGTGTATAAACACCTGAAGGGAGGGTGTATGAAAGATGGAGCCCTGTTCTTTTCAGTGATGCCCGCTGTTGGAGCCAGAGGCAATGGGCACAGACTGAAGAACAGGGGGGTCTGCCTGAACATCAGGAAACACTTTATACTGTGAGAATAATGAAGCAGTGGCACCAAGTTGCCGAGGGAGGTTGTGGAGTCTCTATTCTAGGAGATACTAAAAAAGCGTGTGGACATGGTCCTAGGCAACAGGTTCTATCTGGTCCTGCTGAGCGAGGAGGTTGGACAAGATGAGCTCCAGTGGTTCCTCCCAACTTCAACCATTCTGTGACTCTGTGAACAAAGAGTCTCATTTAGACAACAGTGTTTTCAGAAAAAGAGAGGTCATTACTGGATCCAGAACAGAGAAATAACAAATCACTAACTTCACTATTATTTCACTGGAACTTTTCAATCTTCAGTCCATTCCCAGTTACCATTACTTATTAGTTCTATTGTCAGTGACTTAAGTTCAAAGTAAATTCAATATAATTTTAAGAAAGGAACCTAGAGACAAGTTAATGTTTGAAGTTTTACAGTTGATTGTCTATTTTGTGGTAACTGTCCAGAATTTTTTTCATTAAGAGTCAAATTAATTAAAACAGTGTTTTATGGAAAAGGGTATTTAATCTTACTGTTCCTTAAGGAATATTTATTTGTCTTTTCAGCCTGACTTCTAGAAGATATTTTTACCTGCAGATTGTCTCAGGAACAGGAAGAGGCCTTTCCCTGCTCAGAACCTACCATATCTGAAGGCTTCTGCTTAAGCTTAAACTTTTTCATCTGTGCTCTTGTGTAAGACATTGTTTCCTAAACTTCACCTACACAATCAGAGCAACCAGATTTATAATATCATGCTTAGACTGAGTTTCATGATAAGATTAAAAGAAATACTATTCTCAACTGAAGCAGATGATTATGTTGCCACTGAAAGAAAGGGTAGTTACTAGACATCATTTGAATACGTCAGTACAGAACTGATCCTTGTACTTTCAGTCTGTTACCAGAACAAATAGTAATAATAAGCTTCGTAAATATTCTCAGATAGCTACTATTGGGGAGATCCACTGCCCAAGCATTCACACACCATTCAAGGAGTCACGCACACACACCACCCAAGACTTTAACTGCTGGGACCAGTATCCCTTCACAGGGGGAGGCTACAATGAGCCCTTTCTACTCCTTGCTTGCACACACTCACTCTTTGGTGAGCTTCTTCCTCCTTCAGGATTGACCCTAGGTTTCCTGCAGCAGAGTCTCAGATGTCCGATTCTGGGAAACCATGATTGAGTGGTACTGCAAAAGGTACACTTAAGCTGGGTTCCTCCAGAGGGGGACCCCAAACAAAGAAATTCCTGGATAATTATATATACCCTTATGATTTCTGCAGCTGTGCCTCACTTCCTTTTTTAGCCCAGTGGTGATTTTTAGTCTGGGGTCTTAAAACAGCTTATTGTATTCTTTCTCCATACAGGAAGGCCATATGTGAGTTGCAGCTTCTGCTAAAGGCTGCTGCCTCCTTAACTTTTGGGTCATGCTCTTCTTGCACCTTTTCATCACCAGAGCTCAGGACACTAAAAGTCCTAGACCTACAATAGATATTACTTAGCAACAACTAAAACATTACTGTTAGCACCATTCTTCTTACACTAAGACATAATGCAGCACTGTACTAGGTATTACCAAAATTAGCAACAAAATTAACTTTGTTCCAGCCAGAAGTGTATGTAGGTGAAAATCCACAGTGCAGCTTACAGCCTCAACAAATCTAGCTACTCATGTTAAGCAAGTAAAGCTAAGCAAGCAGCATACCAAACCTCATGATATTATAATTCCAAGTAACTCATTCTATTTAAGACTTACTTATTCAAGCTAAACAACTAATAACTCTCAATACTACTTCTACTTGCTTGAATTAAACAAAAAGAATGCAACATTCTGTCAGTCATTAGAGAGCTTCCAGAATTTTTTTGAGGAACTTAATTTGTAAGCAGATGTAATCTGTACCTTTGCCTATCTAGTTTCAGAAATTATTAAAAATGTTCGGTGTGTCCTTTACCCTTCAACTTGCTTAGATATTTTGTTTGCTAAATTATTTGTTTGGTTAGCAGCTCTCTTTGTAGTAGGTTTGTCACTACTACAGCTCATTACATGAGCAGGAACTTCCACCAAGTAATATACTGATGCCAGCAAAACCGTATGTGTCTATTGATGGTTTCCTTAGTTTAAAGATTATGCTTGCAGCTCAGGCTTAAAATAATAAAATCCTACTATACACGGTAAACATGTAACATAATGTAATGTAATATAGTATCATAAATGTTTTAATTATATGTCTTTAATGATTGTCCTTATGTTAGGGATACTGTTTAAGCATAGAGTCTGACCAAACAGAATTAGATTTTTTTTCTGTTTTCCATCCTTCTCTCTCAAATTCATACTTATTTTTTGGCAAAGTCACAAGTGTGTTTTCTGTAAACATCTACTTAAGGTTCTAAATATCTAGCACGATACTGACAAGTTCTTCTGGAATAGCAATATGTTCAGTACAAGCAAACCCATGATTTCTGAAACAAACTCTTGGCAAAATGGACAGTCTTGCTCATAATCAGAGGATTTGTTTCCATTATTAAACAAAAGTACTTTACACAGAGTGCCCATCTAAGTTCACTTAATGATTTTTGAACTGAAATGCAACTTTTTTAGAAGTAATTATGACTAGTCTATGATTATCAATTGATTTATGACTCATGCAATTAAGGTATGTTCATAGGTAATTTGGAGATATGCAACGAATTGTTGCTAGCAGCATTAGAGATGACTGGTGAAAAAAAACAAAACACCTTTCTAGTGATGTAACAGGTATTGTGAGACCCTGTAACTACTGTACTACTGTAGACAGATTGACTCTATTGCACCTTTCCCCTTGTAACAATATAAAGGGAAGGGATTGTCCCAGTACCTAGATACTATTATCCACCTACAATTTCAGCATTACTTAGCAGACTTTGCACCACTTCAGACATGTTCCATCCTCTGGAGCATATGATCTAGTGCTGATTAATGGTGATATATTGATCTTGGAGTCCTGGGTTTAGCAGCATTGCTCTGTACTCTAAACTTTTGATTGATTTTAAACAGAATGATTTCCAAAGTAATTCAAAGATGGTTCATTCATGAATCCACATGAACCATATTTTTTTTTATGTATCTTTTTTGCTCTGAAAGGTGAGATCTGAAGCAGTGTAGAATCCGTCTTTACTTGATGCAAGTATTCACCCAACAGTGCTTCTTTAAGTCATGTTTTTTGGAATTGAGATTAACAGCCAACAGATGCATTTTAAACTAGACTAAAATACTACTTCTGTGCCACAGGCAGAGGACATGGAGATATCTAAGAGGAAGCAGGGAGTGAATAGCACTAAAGAAATTGCACCAAATAGATTTCCAGTAGGAGAACAACACAATTCTCCATGAAGTATTTAGATTCTTTTTTTCCATTGTTCTGATGACTTGTGCTCGAAACAGAAACGCAATTATAGATAGGGAGGTACAATTATATATACAAATCCTTATCATGCATTTACCAGTTGGGTAACTGCTTGCTAAAGGTTTTGTTTATAAGGTGCTAAAACTAGTTCTGCAAAATTCAGGAGACTGAATCTCCACTTATTTGCACCCCAATCCCAGTCTGCCCATAAAACTTTCAAATTAGAATATTTCCAAAATAATTTCTGATATACCAAGTATTTTAAGTGTGAAGTTACTGAAATATGTAGCTAAAGAAAAATGTGTGTTCTTGGGTCTTACAGTTGTATCTTGCCAATAAGATTAAAAAGAAATATTACATAATTTATCATTATTATTTTGTTGATATGTATCTTGTGATACTGTTAAAGCTACATAAGTATAGAAATAGATCTGCATAAAATGCATCCTGTGATTTCTTATGCTGCAGACCCCAGGCTGCCATTGTAATCACTGCTCATGTTTCCTTGCCATATTCAATGTGACGATTCAGCAAATTTCAAATCCACAATTCTGCAGAAGTTCTGTCTTCTTTCCATATTCTTAGGCCATTAACCACACTAAAAGCTATTCCCAGTCTTCATTGTCCAATGCAAAGGAATAGTGAGGGCCATGATTCATCCACAGATGCAGGAAGTAATAATGAGAAAATTTGTTCAAAGATTGAACTGAGTCATATGCTTATCCATATTTATGGAGGCAGAAAATAAGGCCTTTATATGTGTAAGTGAGGTCAGACATGCATGTTTGAAAAGCACACACAGAGATTATCCTGGACATTGAAGAAATAATTGAACATATAAACCTGAGGGCTATGAATTTTAAAAGATTTCTGCCGATGTTTAAAGTGATTTTAAATTCCTACTCCTTAAGCACAAAAACCATGGGAACATGAACAGAATTATACTTCTCTACAGGTTTCCATTGACAGAAACATGAGACACAACTCTGTATATACACGATACTCTTACAGATCCTATGTGTAGAAGTTACTGGCTAGAGACAAACATTTCATAGAATGACAGAAAATCCTTGAAAAAGACAAAGGAAGCAAGCAAATTACATCAACTTTTCCACAACATTTCACACTGTAAACACTGTATAAAAACAGCTTGGTTTGATTCATATGAGTTGATTCTTTCCCCATCACTAGCTAATTCTGATTGATAAGGCAGCTTCTTATGACTGTGGGCTTTAGAACATCTTGCCAGTCATCCATGGGCAATAGTTTTTTAGTTAGATTTTGCAGCAAATCAGTTTGCTCTGTCATATTTTTGGCCTTTACCTTTGCCTCTGAAGATAATTATGTTTGATGACAGTCTTGTATAACATGCATCTTACTAGTAATAGAATATCTTGCAAGTTTTATAAGAGCATTATAATAGCGTAGCATCAGATTTATCTAGACATGTCCAACGCACTCCTATACTGTCAAATGTCATTTCAGCAGCCATTAAGATGAATCTTTGAACTTCACTGGAATTTATCTCTGAGGGTGTTTGGGAACATGAATAATGAATCACAAGCAACTTTTACTAAATATAACAGCTGTCAACTAAAATGTACGGTTAGTAGCACACAGTGGATTCCTGGTGTGGGAGTAAAAGACAAGGTAAAAACAAAATCTGGTAAATGACTAGCAGTTAATGTACTGTCTTATTTACCTAATTATTCCATAAGCTATTTATTTTTAAATGCATTTCCTGAAGGAAAATGGCTGCAAATGTGGAAGCCATTATTGGGTTTTGCCTGTATGAACTTGGATGCAAAGTGTTGAAGGTACTATATTCTTAGGTAGGCACGTAACATGACCCCTGAGAATTCAGTCTCTCCAGTATTTGTAGGATTTGGGCCCTCATTGGAACATCTGTAACACCAACAGTCTTGAAATGTTTTCTATTTATGAAGAATAGCTTGGAGGTGGAATCCTGTTCTGATAGAACATGGTATTGGTAACAGAAGATAAGCAGAATTACTGTAACTTCACTTGCTGTACTGCTGGCATGCTGCAACCTGTCTTAACTTCCTAATGCAGTAGTACTTCCATATTGCTTCCTCTGCTTGCACCTGTTGTTGTTCTCTGCTCATTTAGAAAACATATTCTATATCAGGAGTCCCTGAAGTACTCATGGACAAGGAATATGTCCTTTTGTTCATAATGCATCATTGCCATTTAGTACTGAGAGGTGTTAATTATTCTGTAACTGCTGTGTGGTCTTTACTCACTGTACTTGAACTAATTTCCATGGAAGCCACAAGTAGAGGTGATGAGTACAAACTAAGCAAGAACCTCTCAGTGCTGATGGTTTGAAAGGAGAATAGTTTTACCTATTCTTAACATTAGCACTGCTGAATTTATGATCAAGAAGCTGTTTGTCTGAATAGTGGCAGGTGTTGACTAGTGAGTTGGAAAGACTTTGCCAGGTAACTCATGGCTATTAATGCATTCTGGGCTGAGTTTTCAAGTTCATTTTTAAATCCTTGTAGGGTTTT
The DNA here is from genome assembly GCA_039720435.1 of Amazona ochrocephala. NCBI lineage: Eukaryota > Metazoa > Chordata > Aves > Psittaciformes > Psittacidae > Amazona > Amazona ochrocephala. The sequence goes on from CM077879.1 coordinate 38,343,099, forward strand.
TAATGAAGTTTAGTTATTTTATCCATGTGTCTGGAATATTGTTTAGGGCTTTTTTGGTTATTAACCATTTATACATATCCATATGTAATATGTATAAAAAATATCACTCTTGCCTTTCTTAAATATATGTATGTATAAAAGCAACACAAAACAGTAGATTTTGTTTTCTATATCACATTGAATATTTTCCACCTTATTGTTTCCAGGGTGTGTTTGACATAATTTTTTAATACACACAAAAAGAGCTTCCACACCAGGCCCAATTAGAATCACAGAATCATAGAATAGTTAGGGTTGGAAAGGACCTTAAGATCATCTAGTTCCACCCCCCCTGCCATGGGCAGGGACACCTCCCACTAGACCGTGCCACCCAAGGCTATGTCCAACACCGCCTTGAACACCGCCAAGGATGGAGCGAAGAAATTCTTTACTGTAAGGGTGGTGAGGCCCTGGAATGGGTTGGCCAGGGACGTTGTGAATGCTTCATCCCTAGCGGTGTTCAAGGTGGGGTTGGACATAGCCTTGGATAGCATGGTTTAGTGGGAGGTGTCCCTGCCCATGGCGGGGGGGTTGGAACTCGATGATCTTAAGGTCCTTTCCAACCCTAACTATTCTATGATTCTATGATTCTATACTATTTCATAGAAGCATAAGCTCTAGGGGTTTTTAACAAACATATTTTACAGGTGGTTGTGGATGTCTTCTTTTCTTTTGCTTGTTAAAAAGACACATAGAACGCAAAAATCCTTCATAGAGTCCAAGGTGTAAACTGTGACTTAGGGGTGTCCTCAACACAAAAAGGACATGGAACTGTTGGAACAAGTCCAGAGGAGGGCCACGAGGATGATGAGGGGACTGGAGCACCTCCCGTATGAAGATAGGCTGAGAAAGTTGGGGCTGTTCAGCCTGGAGAAGAGAAGGCTGCATGGACACCCCATAGCAGCCTTCCAGTATTTGGAGAGGAGCTATAGGGATGCTGGGGAGGGACTATTCATGAGGGACTGTAGTGGTAGGACAAGGAGTAATGGGTTCAAACTTAAACAGGGGAAGTTTAGATTGGATATGAGGAAGAAATTCTTTACTGTAAGGGTGGTGAGGCACTGGAACGGGTTGCCCAGGGAAGCTGTGAATGCTCCATGCCTGGTGGTGTTCAAGGCGGGGTTGGACAGAGCCTTGGGCAGTATGGTTTAGTGGGAGGTGTCCCTGCCCATGGCAGGGGGGTTGGAACTAGATGATTTTAAGGTCCTATCCAACCCTAACTATTTGATGATTCTGTGATTCTATGATTCACAACTTCCCTGGGCAACCCATTCCAGTGCCTCACCACCCAAACAGTAAAGAATTTCTTCCTCATATCCAATCTAAACTTCCCCTCTTTAAGTCTGAACCCATTACCCCTTGTCCTACCACTACAGTCCCCCATGAAGAGTCCCTCCCCAGCATCCCTATAGCTCCTCTCCAAATACTGGAAGGCTGCTATGGGGTGTCCATGCAGCCTTCTCTTCTCCAGGCTGAACAGCCCCAACTTTCTCAGCCTATCTTCATACGGGAGGTGCTCCAGTCCCCTCATCATCCTCGTGGCCCTCCTATGGACTTGTTCCAACAGTTCCATGTCCTTTTTATGTTGAGGACATCAGAATTGCACACAGTACTACAAGTGAAGTCTCTAGAAGGCCACCAAATTGGTCTGGCATGATTTCCCCTTAGTGAAGCCATGCTGGCTGTCACCAAGCACCTTGTTGCTTTTCATGTGCCTTAGCATGCCTTCCAGGAGAATCCGCTCCAAGATATTTCCAGGCACAGAGGTGAGGCTGACTCGTCTGTAGTTCCCCGGCTCATCCATTTTCCCCTTCTTAAAAATGGGGGTTATAGTTCCCTTTTTCCAGTCATTGGGAACTTCACCTGACTGCCATGATTTTTCAAATAAGATGGACAGTGGCTTAGCAACTTCATTTGCCAGCTCCTTCAGGACCCGCGGATGGATTTCATCCGGTCCCATGGACTTGTAAACATTCAGGTTCTTAAGATGGTCTCGAACCAGATTCTTTCCTGCAGTGGGCCCAGGGTCTTCATTCTCACTGTCCCTGTGTCTGCCTTCCAAGACTTGGGTGGTATGGTCAGAGCATTTGCCGGTGAAGACTGAGGCAAAGAAGTCATTAAGAACCTCAGCCTTCTCCAAATCCAGGGTAGCCAGTTCTCCCGATAGCTTCTGGAGAGGACCCACATTGTCCCTAGCCTGTCTTTTATTTGCAGTGTACATATAGAATCCCTTCCTGTTATCCTTAACATCCCTAGCCAAGTTTAATTCTAAGTGGGCCTTAGCTTTCCTAACCTGGTCCCCAGCTTCCCAGACAACATCCCTGTATTCTTCCCAGGCAGCCTGACCTTGCTTGTTGCAGAGTTTCTTGTTGTGAGCAATCCAGCCTCTGACTTAGCCTCACTCGAGTAGTGAGCTGAGGGCTTCACAGGCTACTGAAAGGGTCAACACAGGATGCCTACGTGCCGACATGAAGAGGACGTTGCCTTGGGGAGGCACTGAGCAGGCTTACCACAAAGGCACTGAGCACCGCAATCAGGCACTGAGCACCTGCATTCAGGTTTCCACAAAGGCACTGAGCACCCGATTCAGGTTGCCACAAAGGCACTGAGCAGGATGTCGGCGCCAGATCAGGTTACCACGGAGCAGGCCTTGCTTGCAAGGCCTGGGCCTGTTGCTATGGACGTTTCACAAGTTAACCAATCAGATAACGACTGTTCCAGTACTTTGTAACTTTTCTATAAAAGCTGATGCTTGCGTTTAATAAATTGTCAACGTTCAATCACATTGGTCGTTGCTGCGTTGTCCATGTTCTCCCGCCGCAAGTGGTGCCCGAACAGGGACCCTCTTGTCGTCGCTTTCTGGAGCTTTGAAGACGGCTGGAATAGGAGGGGAGCGGGAAAGCCGGCCGGATATCCTTGCTGCCCCGGCAAGAAGAAGAAGCAGTAAGAAGTGAATTCCTTGCTGCCCCAGCAAGAAGTGGAGTCTTGCTGAGCTGAAAGAGGCTGGAAGCGCGCTGTGACGGAATCTCACCCTGATCAGGTGAGCGGTCGGAGAGGAGATGGGGTCTGCACTCTCAAAGGAAGAAGAGGCAGTAGTTAAGCTCCTCAAACATATCCTTTCTAAGAGAGGGATTAAATATGAAGAGGGCACCCTGAGGGGGTTGTTAAAATGGAGTAAAGATGAAGGGTTACTAGATGGTGTAGGCACTGCTCTTGAACTCTATACTTGGGAGGCCAAAGGGGTGCAGCTATGGGACACTGTTAGCGATGGCGGCGAGGCTGGAGAGGAAGCACAGAAATGTTCCACATTATGGAAGCTTATTCGTGAGACTTTACGGACAATGAAATCAGAGCGAGCTGCAGTAGCATCTGCCGCAAGTGCTCTTTCACCTCCTATATCCCAGCGGGAAAATGAGCCTTTAGTGCTGCTTGCCGTTGCTGCCACGAATCCCTTTGAGCACCGTCTTGCTGCCCCGGGGCCTCAGAAATTAACTAAAACTGCAAAGAGTGCCTTTCACAACCCACCGCAAGACAAAGGAAAGAATGAAAAGAGGAGTAAAGATGTTATCGGAGCTATCAGTAGTAACGCTGAAAAAGAACTGGCTAGCCCACAGGACGCAGATTGCTGCCAGCCAAGGGAACCTGTTTGTTTTTCCTTTTCATCGTCTGAGTCCTCCCTTAAAACTTCTGTTGCAACCAGCCCGGGGGGAAAAACCCCCAGAGAGCCCAAGGAGGACGATCAGACGAAAGTTTTGTTACAGGAGGTGACTGAGAGGCTGGGTGCTTTTGGGCCAAGAGAGGGATCTGGTCCAGGTTGTACTTTGTCTATGGAAACAGGCGGCGGGGCGCGGGGTAAGTCCCGACGCAGGGGCCGACAGGACCGACCAGAGCCGGCGGCGGCCCCGGCCCGGTTAAGGCCGGCGCAGGCGAAGCGCGGCCCCGCGGCGGCGGCTGCCCCCGGCACGTGCCCCCCGCCGCCGCTCGCCGCGCGCCGCCAGCCCGGCAGTCGGGGCGCTTCCACCCTCCCCCGGAGGGGGGGCACCGGAGGAGCGGGCGGAGGAGCCGGCCAGGCGCACAGGCGCAGGGCGGCGCGGCTCCTCAAGGTGTTGGCTGCGCGGGCTGGCTCCGGGGGGGAGCCTGCTGTGTGTGCGCGGACGCCGAGGCCCGAGGTGCTGGCGCCCAAGCTGCAGCTGTGCGCGGCCTCCGCACTGCTCCTGCTGCTCCTCCTGTGCCTGCCGCTGCGCGCCCGCACCGACGAGCACGAGCACACCTACCAAGATAAAGAGGAAGATATGGGAACTTTGCAACCTGGTCTGCCCTCACCTGTCATGTTGCCTGAAAACTGGGAAATTCTAATTATTGATTTAAAGGACTGTTTCTTTACAATTGCATTGCATCCAGAGGATATGGAAAAGTTTGCCTTTTCTGTTCCCTCAATCAATAAGTCTGAGCCAGCAAAACGATATCATTGGGTTGTGTTGCCACAAGGCATGAAAAACTCACCAACGATATGTCAACAGTTTGTTGCTTGGGCCTTGAAACCTTTTCGGCAAAAGTTTCCACAGTTGATTATTTGTCATTATATGGATGATATATTAATTTGTGGAGAAACACTAGAAAAGCATAAGATTTTGACCATCTTAAAATCTGACTTAGAATCAAGAGGTCTGAGAATTGCCCCTGAAAAAATTCAGGATTCTACACCATGGAAATATCTGGGTTGGGTTATTACCCACAGTGCAATTCAACCTCAGAAGATAAAAATTACCTCCACAGTTAGAACACTTAATGATGTGCAAAAACTGGTCAGGGATATTCAATGGGTCAGAAATATTTCTGGCATTACTAATGATGATTTGAAACCTTTGATACAATTGTTAGGAACCTCTACAAAAGCTGATGAGTCCCGGTCTTTAGGCCCTGAACAACAAAAGGCGCTTGACATTATCAGTGAGAAAATTTGTCATAATCATGCTCAGCGAATTGTGTTATCACTTCCCATAATTCTAATGATTATTAATATTGACAATCAGCGCACATATCCTTTTGCACTTATTATGCAATGGGATAGTAGCGTTGCCTGTAGCCTTAGAATATTAGAATGGATATTTACTCCTGTCACACCAAAGAAAACCATCACCACAAAACCAGAAATTTTGTCTCAGTTAATTATGAAAGGACGTAGTCGAGCATTGAAAATACCTGGGAAAAATCCTCAAAAAATTGTTATCCCTGTTGTTCAAGAATATTTAGAGTGGTTGTTACACACTTCTCTGTCCCTACAAAGTGCTTTAGCAGACTTTGAAGGTGAAATAAGCAATGTCTATCCTTCATATAAACTGTTGCCAATGTTGAGTAATCAGAAGTTTGAAACATTTCCAAAGCATTCAGAAACACCTGTGTCAGGTACTACTGTTTTTACAGACACTGGCAAGCATTCTAAATTAGCTGCTTGTGTTTGGCAAAACAACCAGCAGTGGGAGAGACATTTGATTAATGGTACTATTGATGACTCCTTGCAGACGTGGTTATTTGGGCCTTTGAAAACTGGAATGATACACCACTTAACATTGTCTCTGATTCATTGTACGTTGTTGGAGTTGTACACAGAATTGAAGGATCACTTCTAAAAGAAGTCAAAAGCAACTGGTTATATCAATTGTTACTAATGTTGTTGCATTTATTGCAGAATCGTGAATTTCCCTATTTTATTACCCATCTTCGCAGCCACCAATCAAACTATGGATTAGCCATAGGTAATAATAAGGCTGATATATTAGTTTCTCCTGCTTGGGCTGGACCGCCCATTAATAGTTTTGCACAAGCCCGCGAATCACATTCCTTTTTTCCATCAATGTGCAAAAATGCTTGCACGGCAGTTTGCCATTCCTCTAAGTGATGCACAAGGCATTGTAAAATCTTGTCCATCCTGTCAAAAAATTGGATTCAGTCTAGGAATTGGAGTTAATCCTAGAGGCTTGCAACCACTGCAACTGTGGCAAATGGATGTTACCCATTTTCCAGAATTCGGTCGACTTAAATATGTTCATGTTTGTATTGATACCTTTTCTATGGCACTGTGGGCAACTGCTCAGACAGGTGAAACAGTTAAACACGTACAACGCCATCTTTATATGTCTTTTGCAGTGCTTGGAGTTCCACAAAGTATTAAAACAGATAATGGTCCTGCTTATACATCACGACGATTTCTACAGCTTTGCACAACATGGGGAATTAAACATATTACAGGCATTGCTCATTCCCCTACTGGACAAGCTATAGTGGAACGGGCACACCAAACCCTAAAATCTCTTCTTTTAAAACAAAAAGGGGGAGAGGTACTCCCACCTGCAGAGAGACTGGCCAAAGCATTGTATGTATTGAATTTTTTGCGATTAGCAGGGGATAGGAATGAACCGCCTATGGTCATTCATGGACTAGCCATGCAGTCAGGAGTAACAGATAATAAAACTGAGAAAATCCTAGTTCAGTACAAAGATTTAAATACTGGACTATGGAAAGGTCCTGCAGAGGTTAAATTAGCAGGCAGAGGATATATGTGTTTACTTACAGATAATGGGATTCGTTGGGTACCTGCCCGTTGAACTCCGTGGAAGATGCCACCCACTGTGGATGCTGTAATGGATCATGACGAGTCTGACTAAGTTTGTTGGGTTAATCTTGTTAAATTTTGTTAATGTTATAACAAGTTTTGTGCATGGAATAAATCTGCAAGTAAATCAGTGGATCACTTGGGCAAATGAAACTGGCAAAGATGCATTTTGCCTTGCCATGCAGCCAGCCACAGATCCCTTTAAAACTTGTTTGTTGGGAATTCTGCTCTTTGATGTTTTAGCTTTTCTGACATGCCTTGCTGCAAAGTTGTGCAGCCATTGATTTTTGCTGCTAGCACAGGGTCATGGTTGTACTGACTTTGAAGGAATGTGTTGTATGAATCTAAAATTTTTGTTATTGTGATTGTCATGTTGATTATGTGTAGAATTATATTTAGTTGTGTTAAAAGGTCATTATCTGAAGCTATGCAACACGTTTGGATTGCTCAAAAACAAAAAGAGGGAATTGTTGCAGAGTTTCTTGTTGTGAGCAATCCAGCCTCTGACTTAGCCTCACTCGAGTAGTGAGCTGAGGGCTTCACAGGCTACTGAAAGGGTCAACACAGGATGCCTACGTGCCGACATGAAGAGGACGTTGCCTTGGGGAGGCACTGAGCAGGCTTACCACAAAGGCACTGAGCACCTGCATTCAGGTTTCCACAAAGGCACTGAGCACCCGATTCAGGTTGCCACAAAGGCACTGAGCAGGATGTCGGCGCCAGATCAGGTTACCACGGAGCAGGCCTTGCTTGCAAGGCCTGGGCCTGTTGCTATGGACGTTTCACAAGTTAACCAATCAGATAACGACTGTTCCAGTACTTTGTAACTTTTCTATAAAAGCTGATGCTTGCGTTTAATAAATTGTCAACGTTCGATCACATTGGTCGTTGCTGCGTTGTCCATGTTCTCCCGCCGCACTTGCTTCCACCTTTTATCAGCCTCTTGTTTCCTTTGAATTTTGCTCAGCAGGTCCTTATCCATGCAAGGAGGTCTCCTGGCCCTCCTGCTAAACTTCCTTCTAGTTGGGATGCATCGCTCCTGAGCTTGCAGCAGGTGATCCTTGAATATCAAGCAACAGTCTTGGGCTCCCCTGCCCTCTAGGGCTGTATCCCATGGAACCTTACTGAGCAGGTTCCTGAAGAGGCCAAAGTCTGCTCTCTTGAAGTCCAGGGCAGTGAGCTTGCTGCATGCTCTTCTCACTGTCCTGAGGATCTCGAATTCGACCATCTCATGATCTCTGCAATCAAGGCTGCCCTGGAGCATCACATTTCCAACCAGCCCTTCCCTGTTGGTGAGGACGAGGTCAAGCATGGCACCTCTCCTTGTCGGCTCCTCTATTACTTCCAGAAGGAAGTTGCCTTCCACACAATCGAGGAACCTCCTGGATTAGTTGTGCCGGGCCATACTGTCCCTCCAACAGATATCAGGGTGGTTGAAGTCTCCCATGAGAACAAGGGCCTGCAAGCGTGAGGCTGCTCCTACCTGTATATATAGCGCTTCATCCACAGAGTCTTCTTGATCAGGCAGTCGAGAACAGATCCCCACAATGATGTCTCAATGTTAATTGGACATGTATACACAGCTCTACAGTCAGCAGGGCCTGTTGAAGAACTGGCCGTACATTGCAGACTTACACTGACATCCAACATATCCTCAGAAGACAAAACTGCTGCTTTTTGCTGATATTTATGTTTCTCTGCTTAGGTGTGCTTTCAGGTTTTGACATTTTTTTCAAAAACCGAGAGTTCTTCTTATGGGATTGAAAAACCGCCTTTCCCACATGCATTAGTTTTGCAGACACATAAAGGAGCTTAAATCTTGGCCCAGGCTCCCAGTGTAAGTCTGTAGTGCCGTAGAGGGTCCCTACTGGCCTTAAGGTATGTTGACCCATTGATTCATTTAGTCGTGGATTATTTTATTTCCATGTGTGCCATAACTGTGTAATTATCATGTTGTGTTCTGTGCCCTCATATGGGATTAAGGTGTTGTTCTTTTTTTTTTTTTCTTTTTTTTTTTTTTTTTTAATTTCCAGTCAAATAGAGAAAAAGAAAAGCTGGTAAAGCATGCAGCAGCTAAAAGATGAAGTAGACTTAGCACACTCACAATGTTTAGGCTACCTGCTAGCAAAGAAGAGCAGAATTCAGAGCAACATACAAAAGTTACATATTTTACAAATCTCATCATCTGTATTTATTAAGGAAGGAGTACACATCTTTTAGCACTGCATTAAGTAAGGATGCCCATGGCCATGAGCTCTTCTGGTTCTAAACTCTTATTTGAGGTACTGCAATAGCCACTGAAAACTGTGAGAAAAATCTGCATCTTTTCTTCTAAAGGGAATAACATGATTTAGATGCATTACATCTTGAAAGTGCCAAGAAAGTACTAAAAAATCTCTCAGCTCTTTTGTTAACCCACACTAGATCTCTTATGTGAGCTGCTGGCAATTCTTGATGGCAATGTTTGCTGGAGTCTGTTACAGGTACAGATGCTGTGTATTTGGCAATGCACATCAGGAAGGCTCAGGTTGGGAATCAGAGGTCCTAGTAATACAGACCATAATATAAAATCTCAGCTTTCTAAGGAGTTATCGACACTGGCTTATTGTCAGCTTTAAATGTGTAATCTAATAAAGTCATGAGCCAAAGCAAGTCACGTGTTTGAGTGCTTCTTTGGGGAAATTTTTGCAGTGTTTATTGTGTATGGATGAAGAACCAGGGGCACTGTAAACTGGTTTACAGGAATTTTTAAATTAAATTTGAAGTCCTAGTACCTTTCTAGCTTCAGATTTTTGTGAAGTTAATTCTTTGCAAACCCATCAGTTCACTGCAACAAATTGCAGTAAGTCTGATGGCATCATGAAGAAAAAAAAAAGCCCTTGTTATGCTTTATAAGTGTCACATATATTTCTAATCATCTGCTTGATATATCTGCCTGACAGTGCAAAATTAAATCCTGGAAACAGACTCAAGTCATGTTAAGGAAACACTGTGAAGGGCTATCAATTAAAGAATGGTCCTGCTTGGTTCCATTCAAGCTAGTGAAGTAAGGTTTTGCAGAATCTTTATGAGAAAACATTGTAGAATACTCTAAACCACAATCAAACTGTTTGGCTGTTTAGGCATTTATGGCTTTAAAACAGTATAACATTCCTAGGGGTGTTGAACCACTAGTGGATTTCAGGCCTACACAGGTGAGAGATTGAACTGCTTGCCAGTAACTACATTACACTCATCCACTCCCACTGACTGTTTGACTTTTCTCCTTAGGCCGTCTGACGTGCAGCAGCTGGGTCTCATGTGAGGCTCGTGTTCCAGCTGGGAAAGAGCAAACACCAGGCTCACTAGGAAGCAGAATCTCACAGCCTTAGCTATGTCTCAGGGGAGATTATTCCCTGCAGCCAGATGGTTTTAGTTTAACAAGCAGCGCAGTCAGGCTTCAATTGCAGTTTGGAGGTGGTGGTCATATTGACTGGCTTTCTGCTGAGTCTGGGGTCTGGGCTTGGATGAGTTTTCCTTTCAGAATGTGTTGTTTACTCAGTGGTTTTCTGCTAAGTATTCAGCACTGGAATGAGTTAGAATGGAGAATGTGCTTAACTGTGCTAGTACGTTGCTTGATGCTCCAAGGAAATGGGCTTCCAGTAGAAAATAGTTCTTTAAGTTGCTACATTGTAGCTAAAATGTCTGTGAGCTCTGCAAAGCTTATTTTCCTGGTCTGAAGCTGATAACTGAGAATGGTACATAGCAGTCCTGGTGCTATTCTTCCCCTTGCTTGTAAGAGTCCTCCTGTGCTTGGTTTCAGGGGGTCAGTGGTCAAGAAGTGTTACTACCTTACAAAGGTAAGGGAAGTTAGAGACAACACAGAGGAGCATTCCTGTCATGATAATGGAATATTAACAAACAAGGGTTAATGTGTAACTAAGGAGAATAGACATTTGCAGTTTAACATCTATTTCTGACCTAGTTGGATCCTTGGGATCAACTTTAATGCATGCCTTATTTAAAGAGTTTCTTTAATAAACTAAACCCTTCTTTAATAAGGGTTCATGAATAACCAGGGTAGGAGGGCTAAAGAGAGGTGAAAAGTGAGGATCTGTTATTCTCTTAATGTGAAACAAAATACATGAAATGCTTCTTTAAATCACAGTGAGATTAAAAATTCAAAAGGATACCAACATGCAGTTTTCTAACCAAACTTAAAGAGTAGGAAAAAAAAAAAAAAACACAATAAAAAAACACCCTATATGTATATTAGAAATGTTAAGAGTTTTTATTCCCTCCTCTCCCTTTGATGTAGGATCTGTGCATATCTAAAACCTACAAATTCTCTGGAATGTAAAACCTATCTCTAATTATTAGGGCAAACATGTTAAGGAAATGGGAAAGAGGCTTATTCACTAGTGTAGGAACAAAGTAAACTGAGACAAGGCCCATCTCTTTCCTTTGTCAACAAATTCCACTTTGCAGAACTTGTAAGTAGTATGTTTCCATGGATAGTTTATGCTAACGCATAGTAGAGGTAAAGCTGGAATAAACTGCAATGGAAATTGCTGATCTGCATTCAATGCATTTAGCTGTGTTGACCACAGATGTGTACAACAAGTGTGTCATGGTGACTGAGTCATTGAGCCTCTCTGAAAAGAAAGACATCAAAACACTTGAGATGGGTACTTCTGGTGCTGGAAAAAAAGGTGAGTTTTCTTGCAAATTCTGAGATGACAGACAAGGAGACAATTATTTTCTTTTGTGCCTGCACAAATGCTTCACTAAGTGAAGGAAGTCACTCCTGTGTCCTGTGAGTCCTATGTAACTTCAAAGACATACAAGGATTTATTCAGTCTGGGGAGGGAGGGAAGAAATTCTTTTATTTTAGTTCATAAAAAATATTACTTTAGACTTTTTATTATGAATATGTAGTTGTTACAATTATTTTTTTTAATGTCTTCTTTTATCAAATGTAGTGACCAGATGTATCCCTTAAATCTAAACTCGGTGTTATGGAGAAGGAAGGGCCTAGTCTCAGTTGTAATAAGTAATAAACCACAGTATAGTACAGGAGAAGGCAGACAAATGAGGAAGGATAAATGGAAGCAAAGAAAGATACTCCTGCTGATGAGAAGTAAGATTAAAGATCAGGAATAAAAAAGTAGAAATTCAGAGGTAGATAATAGAACAGGAGAGTAATTAATCACAATAAAAGAGAATAAAAGTAAAAATTTTAGTTCTGCTGGAGGACTGGCTCAGCTCCTAATCCAGTGATGCCAGTTGTGCATAGTACAGAGGATATAGGAAAACGTGACAGATTGGGTGTAGAGAAGGTGAGATTAAGAGAAGATTCCTTTTTTTCCTCTGGGGTACGTTTGTGATATGGAGTATAGGTGCAGTCACATATGGCCTTGTTTTTTTCTTTTTATTTATAATCCTGGAGGCTGCTGTTAGATGAATCATCTGCCAATAGCTGCCAATTTACTCATTGTAACTGGAGCATTTTTATATTTTATTTTATTTTATTTTATTTTATTTTATTTTATTTTATTTTATTTTATTTTATTTTATTTTATTTTATTTTATTTTTAAATACTTCAGTCTCCTATCCTTCAACAAAACTTGGAATTTTGAGTTCACTGTTTATTTGTGGGGTTTTCATAATTGTATAGAGAATAGAAAGGAGGTCTGAAAATCTGTTTAAATTTCTTTTGATTTATCTTGTCTATGCTTTTCAAAAAATTTTAAACCAGTCTAATGCTATGTCGTGGTTTAAGCTTCTAAACCCATACAGTCGCTCTCTCACTCACTCCCCACTCTTTCTTCCCTCTGCTCCTGGAGGGATGGGAAGGAGAATCAAAAGAATGCAACTCCCACAGGTTGAGATAAGAACAGTTTAGTAACTAAGGTATAACACAAATCACTACTGCTACCACCAATAATAATAATGACAAGGCAGATACAAGGAAAAGGAGAATACAATAGCTCACCATCAAAGATCAAGCCCGACCACCCAGCGCACCCCCACCAGTAACAATAATGACAAGGCAAATACAAGGGAAGGATACAATTGCTCACCACCCAGTATCAAGCAGTGCACCCCCACTGGTGCACCCCCCACCACCCTTCCGGGTCTCTGCTCTCTGTTCTACATCCTGGACCTGACGTGCTGTGGTATGTAATAACCTCTTTGGATAGTCTGGGTCAGGTGCCCTGTCTCTCCTTCCCCCCGGCTTCCCCTCCTCCCTGGCAGAGCATGAGACTCACAAAGTCCTTGGCCAGCCTAAACATCACCAAGCAGTAACTGAAAACACTGGTGTTATCAGCACTGTTCCCAGGCCCAAAATCAAAAACACAGCGCTGCACCAGCTACCAAGAAGGAGAAAAAATGACTGCTGCTGCTGAACCCAGGACATGCTATCTGGAAATTATCTGACATCTTTTAAAGTATAACTCTGAGGAACCTTACAAATACAGGACAGACTATATGAAAAACTTGTATGAAGTTCAGAACCAATTATAAATGATCAAGATTTATTGCACCACATCAAAAGCAGATAACTGCTGAAATCCATAATTCATCATAATAGTATCATAGTCAAGCCTGACAAAAAGTCATCATGTTTATACTTGGATAGTTCAGATGAGTAATTTATTGGTTCTAAAAAATAATGTACTGTAAAAATACTCACAGGGCTCCAGACTCTGTCAACAGTAAAAAGCTCTATTATGTACGCAGGTCCAGGCACTGAAAGTGCCCTTCAAATAGCCTCTATGAACGTGCTAAGGATATGCAGTATTCTGATATGCTAAGCAATCTTACTTGCCCATAAACTTTTAATGTACTAACTTTTTAGTAAAAATGCAGTTGAAAGCATCCTTTATCAGTGCTCCAAGCTAGATCACTTTGTCCTACCCAGCTCCTATGCTACCTTTGCAAATAAAGGCTACAACTAATCTCCTAAATCTGAAGGAAAGTTCACCTCTTCGCCTAAAATACCTGTAAAGGTTTATTGATCACACTTGTAATTTCTAGAATGTTTGCAGAATTTTATTAATAATAAATGATCAGAGGCTGAGTTCCAATTAAAAAGAAGATGATTTCCTATATCTCAAGCCGTCTGGAGATGGGGACAATTTATCTTCATTTTGCTTGTCCAAGTAAGAGGCAGAAATGGCACAATGGTTAGAAGAGCCTTGTATCGGCGATGGTTTTTGTTCTGCAAACTAGAAACTGATGATACAAAACACAAAGTATGCTTATAGAATGTAAGAAAACAAGTAAGAGAAGAACACTGTTTCAAGAAATTGAGAAAATAACATTTTTGAGTTACTGTGCTCACATGCCTTTATAACAAGAGATGCCACTTGGGGTTTGTACAATTTTTCATAGTGTTCATAAAGTTTCTTCTTAAAGTCAAGAATTTTTTTTTTTTTTGTAATCACTAGTAACATAATTGAAGTTTTGGTGAGAAAATGTTGATGGTGATGGGAAAGTGGGTGGGCTTGAGAAAAATGGGAATTTTATATGAGATTAGATTAGATGTTCAAGCTGCAGAGCTACTGCTGCTGATCTCACAGAGGACTTGTAAACATTAAGTAGTGTTTCATTTCATAAGCCCAGCCCTCTGCTTCCTGAGTAAAACTCTACCTTTACTTCATTAGCACTGTTGTTTTTGAAAGAGGGACCAAAAGACTTTATGATGATAGAGCTTGAGGGTGCACAGCACAGAACTTAGAAGACGGTTGTGCATAACATTCTAACTTCATTTGAAATGTAGGCACCCTGTCTTCAAGGTACATGGTTACAGATAGTGAAAATTAATTGCACTAAATTATTATTTTGACTTTTCAGATACAATATTCATTGCATTCTAATGATTTGTCCTTTTGTTTTTTTTTCAAATGTGCTGTTTTTCTTTGATTAAATATAACTCCACTAATAATGCTTGAGCATTTTTTTAGAACTTTATAACACTTTAATTCTCCAGAAAAGCTATACAGACCTAAATATTGCCGGCTGTGATCTGAATGGCAGAAGGGTAGGGATCACAGAAACAAAACTCACAAGTGAGAGATAGCCAAAAAAGATTGTTAGTCTTAAGTCTGGGGCTTAGTTAACTGCAAAGATCGTGCTAAATGAGCATGACATATTAGAACATTTTGCATGCTTAGTATTATATTCTGAACTAAAATGGAAATACTTTAGAACACACTTGTTTAGAAATTATCATAATGAGATAATATATAATAAAATACTAGATATTTTGAACAAGGGAATGAGTTTGAAACTTTATCCTGGAAAAAAAAATGTTTATGTTATTTAGATGATGCTCTAATAAGAGTAGTGTTTTTTATACCAAGTACACTGTGCTAAAGAAGAAAAAACAGTACAGGGAAAAAAGGCAGTCAGGAAATAAAGTAGTTCATTATTGTCATTCATCTTCTCTACATTCAACATGTTACACAGGATACCATCAAAGTGTGCTGATGAAATCTTGGAAGGGGTTTAAAAATCAGTTGTCAGTAGCATGTCTGCAGCTTTTTAACAGGAGCACCAGTGAACCTCAAACTTTGCAAGGTTGAGCAAATAAAGTGTATATAAATCTAAACAACTGTTTAGATGACTGACTGGAGTTTTTCAAGTGCTACAAATTCCACTGCCTGCTTCTAGAATTCATCTTCCCCTGAATTCAGTGACTCACAAAGGCTGTGAGAGCTTCATAACAAAACTGTTATACAGTTTCTTTGTTAGCAGTCTTCTGATGTCATAAGTGACATTTCATTTAGAAAGAATTCAGTGTATTTAGAGACTGGCTCAAAATAGATTTGGATACTATTGACACTTGGAGACAAGGTGATGCAGCAAGAATACTAAGCTTTCTGTATTATGTTAATTGTTTGCAACTCAAAAAAATGGCAAGCCTTTTGGAACATTCTTATGGAGAGACATCCAGTCATTCCATCTTGCAGCCATACTTCTAAGGGTTCTGTTGTTCTTTTTTTTTTTTACTCTGCCTAGAATTGTGTATTGTATTACATATTCAATTTTTATTTTTTTTGTTGTATGTATTTAATATTAAATAATCCATATTAGAACATAATTAGACAAAGGTTTTCCTTGTTAATGCATTTTTAAGAAGTATTTTTAAAATTTGGGAGAGAAAATTTTAATGAAAGTGAAAATTAGGAGAGAATAAAGAATTTATGTGAAATCTTAAAGAAACCAACTATTTGGGTAGGACAGTATTTAAGAAGAAAAAGAAAAAGTGAAAGGTATGAAATTCTTGTATGTCACAACATGGAAGTGTGAATCTGACCCACATTTAGGCCAGATGCTGTCGCCTCTGAGGTACAGAGCATTTTCTTCAGCATATAGGATCCAAATACTAACAAGTCAGGTGTTTACACCCATAATAGAAATTACTATTTCGTTCATTTTCTTAGAGACAGATGTCTGTAACCACAGGTAACTATCATAATACATGTCAACTCAGAGTAGCTAGTAGTAGGTGAGGATTCATTCCTTACTCTTTCTTCTTGTTTACCTTTTTTTCCACATGCTATAAGACATAGCTTAAAGATTAAGGATAATAAGCGAATATTAAAAGATACTGTATACAGACAGAGTGCCTAAGCTTCTCTTGGTTGAATAGAATGTATCAGCTTGAAGCTATTGTATTATTTATAAATAATAATAAACAATTATAGTTAGGATTAGAGATTCATTATATTAGGTGTTTTGTGGAAATGAAGACATTTTCTCTAAGGGTTTATAATCTTAGCTGAAAGAACCCACTGAGCAAAAGTAGGTTACTTGCGTGAGCCAAGAGAAAAATGTGCAGGCAGGCCAGTTAAGAGGCGCAATTAATGGAGGCCTCCATTAAATTATTAATAAGTAAATTATAAATAAATACTTACAGTAATTAATAGTTTGTCTAATTTTTTTTACTTTTTTTAATAGCTAGTATTGACTGAATAAGAGTTATACTCACTTTATTAGTGGTAAGGAGCTCTTAGATATCAGGGAACAATGGGGCTGAGGAGACAGCAACCATCTTCAGTTCCATTCCTGTGCAAACAGCACAAAAAAGAAGTAAGAGTTAAAATTTTGTGAGAGAACTAGCTGCTTCAGATTACTGAGTGGTCTCATTTAAAGTGTTCCAGTTGTTCTGTTTATCTGCCTCTGACAAAAATGGAAATGCATATATCTCAAAGTCTTCAAGAGAGAGCAAAATTGTTTTGCACCCTACTTTACATTAAAATATGCTCTCTCTGAAGTTATAGGAGTAAATTTGCCTCTTTTTCTTCTGGTAGAGTGTAAATTGGCACATGATTATCATCTTCTGTGTTGTCACCAAAAGAGTATGAAAGGTCCTAAGTGGCAAGTATTTTACATTCATTGAGTGCTGAAAATGAAAACTAAAGGCTGTTGATGCAGAAAATATATTACATTTCAATTATATAGTTTCCTTCCCTCCGCATCTCCCCCAAATATTGGTGTGCTTGTACTTCATCATGAAGTGTTAAGCAGCAGCCTTGAGTGTGTGTGTTGCCTTCATGGGCCCCAGGAGCAGAACCCCCAGGTACCAGCAGGTCAGTGTGCAGCAGACCAATAGAGACACCCTCACATGAAGTATTGCATCTTAAATAGCCAAAAGCTCAGAAAAGCTTAATGCATAATTAGCATGATACCCATTTCCATTTTACTTCATACATTTAACACAATGTGTCTGACCACTCAATGAGTCCTTGCAGGGATAAAGCATCTGTCTGCTAGGCACAGTTGAATGTGTAATGTATTATAACAGTTAAAGTGAACTGTAAGAAGAATCTTTGCCTTGTAGATATCTGTGGTCAGGATCTGTCAGTGACACCTCCCCTGGAAATCTTGCTTCACAGGTGCCTCAAAATCAGTCAAAATAGGGAGAAGAGCCTTCACAAGTGACCTCCTCTGAAATCATCTGAGCAGCTGTTTCTTCACCCATTGACAGTGCTGGCTCAAGATGCAAAATAACAGTTGCAAGCTGGCACATAGTCATCTGGCCACCAGAGAGGATGGTTGTGCCATACTCAGCTATACTGCAAAATATTTGAGTTTAAGAGCTAGTAAAACACAATGCTTTGTTATAACTATTTCTTTTGTAGGCATATGAAATACAAACTGATCTATAGCCAGACATATGGGTCAAGACTTTCTTTTTGAAAGATGTAGACTGGGACGCACAGAATCAAACCAAACAGAAATTGTCAAATTCCAAGGTCAACAGTTTTAAAGGTTTAGACTATTCAGATTATTCCCTCATTTGGCAAAACTTTTCCATGAGGCAAATGCCAGCTGAAAGTTCTGCCAGGTAAGTGATATCTTAACTATTTCTGCCCACCTCTTCACTCATCAGGTGATTCTGGTACGCACTGGGAAAACAAACCAAATACAGTGGTTACAGGAGAGGATTGTCTGAAAGCTTTCAACTGCATCTGCTTGTTTCTATTAGTTTACTTATGCACAGGGCTAAAACAGAGGACAAATAGCCTTTTGATACTTAGATCCCTACAACGCATTTGACGCAGGAAGCCAGAAGGTGATGTTGACCTAAGTAATAACAGCTAATAGGCTTTAAACATGGAAACATCAAAGTGACTGTCGTGGGTGATATGACTGGCAAGGCTACTGGCAACTCATGGCAACCATGTAAGTTTGGAAACAATAATGAAAATAGCTCTGGGTGGGCTGAGATATATCTGCAGATGTCCAGATGTTCCCGAACTCCTTGGTGCCTGACATAGAATGGGGGCATTAACCAGTGTGAGCGCATTTCCCTACACATCGTATGTGTGTGTATGTGATAAATTTGAAGCTGCATTTCAGCTATACCATCCTTGGAAAGGACTCCTCAGTAAGTACTGTGTTTCTCTTCTGGTGCCTACCTCACTCCAGAATTCCCATCTGACATGCCCAAAGTGTTACAGATTTAGAAAATGAGATGACAGTATTGAAAGACATAATTATATTTAATTTCTAGTAAGACTACAAAAATTTTAATAGCAGTATTACCATAATAAAAAAAGGTTTCGGCAGTCCGTATTCTGATCTTGGGATAGGTAAATTAGTATAAGGGTTTAGTTAAAAATTGAAAAAAAAATGCTCTGGAAAACATTTTTTTTTTTTTTTTAATTAGGATAAAGGTGCAACTAGGGGCCTTAAATGAAAAAAGCAATTAGCTTATACTTCAATTAAGTTACAGTAACAGTCATTAGTTTTAGCTTGGCTGAAAATGCATTAATGCTATTTTCCCCTGCTTTTCAAATTACCATTAAGTCAGATAAAAATAGCATTTACCTTTCACTGTTTTACACATGCAACTATACAACTTCCATAATATTGTACAGAGTATGACAAATTGGATTTCTCATAAATGCAAACAAATACATACATATTGATAATTTGACATAGTATATAATCATGAAGTACAAACTATGCTGCAGAGAAAAGGTTTGTGACAACAACATTAGTAATTGTGATTAGTAGAAACAATACAGAAACTCTGCCGTGACTCCTAAATGTAGCATGGAGTAGTCTGTATGAGAAAAAGATTTGAGTAAATGGAAAAGGCGTTAAATATAAAGGAAAAATACATTTTGCGTAAGTAGCTATGATAAGGTAGGCAGAAAAAGCATCATGTCTTTCAAAAGTAATTTGCACTTCCGCCAAAACAGGCAGTGAAGATAAGCATCAATCAGCACAATCTGTCACATGACAATGTTAAGAAGGTTTTTGGTTTGTGGGTTTTTTTTTGGGTTTTTTTGTTTGTTTGCTTGTTTTCCCTGGAACTAAGTGAGAGCCATCATAAGGAAGAAAGGAAAACACTGATTTTCAAACACTGCAACATTAAGGGCTAGGAATTCTTTTTTTTTTTTTTTCCCTACCCTTTGTGCTTGAAACACATTTAGGACCTCTGTCACTTTAAGACTTTTGATTTAATTTTCAGGTATGGCTTGCAATGGAAATCGGGCATTAATACAACATTGAGGAGCTAGGCAAAAGTACCCAAACGTATTTGATATGCTGGTCTGTTCCCTATTTTTTAGTTTCCCTGTGTAGCTTCTGGCAGTAAACTCCCACATTTCTCCTGTTGATGCTGTCTTTAAAGAGATAAAATTGTGTGAGTGCGCACAGGTGGGAGATACAGTATGGCTGGTTTTTTCATTGTCTTCCCACAACATTTTTGAATTTCATCAAAACCTGTGCTTTGCTGTCCATTTTCTTTTGAGGTCAGTTTATAAGACTGCCTCTGTGGCAAAGAACCCACAACTTCTGTAGTAAGCTGGATAGTTACCATGAAAAGATTCCTGGAGAGAAAAAGCCTTTTTACTTGTTAAAAATGAGTCAAAATGCCAAATGCTCAACTTCTTCCTGAAAATGCAGACATCTTAATTTCCCTCCTATGCTCCTGAGTATGAAAGGGAACAGAAAAATCAAAAGGAACGCAAGAAAAATATGCCTCTGGTTACAAAATAATGTTATTGTTTTAGTAAAATAGTAAAATAAAAATACACAAATATACAGATTGTAATATGTTTTTTATAGGCACTGAATAAATCAGTAAACAGGATTATGATAATCTATTTTTTAAAAGAGATATAATTCATTTCTTGCAAGATTTTGTACACTGAATAAAATCATGTCATTCTAAAAATTATAAATGTATAAAAATAATTAGTATGTATTTTCACTGAATATTTATGCAGATAAAGATGACTAATAAGGAAAAGTCTATTATGACAGGAAGGGATTTTATAGGTACATTGCAAATAAAAGACAGGTTAGGGACACTGTGGGCCCTCTCCAGAAGCTATCAGGAGAACTGGCTACCCTGGACTTAGAGAAAGCTGAGGTTCTTAATGACTTCTTTGCCTCAGTCTTCACTGGCAAATGCTCTGACCATACCACCCAAGTCTTGGAAGGCAGACACAGGGACAGTGAGAATGAAGACCCTGGGCCCACTGTAGGAGAGGATCTGGTTCAAGACCACCTTAGGAACCTGAATATATGCAACTCCATGGGACCTGATGGAATCCATCCACGGGTCCTGAAGGAGCTGGCAAAGGAAGTTGCTAAGCCACTGTCCATCATATTTGAAAAATCATGGCAGTCAGGTGAAGTTCCTTATGACTGGAAAAAGGAAAATATAACCCCTATTTTTAAGAAGGGGAAAATGGATGAGCTGGGGAATTACAGACCAGTCAGTCTCACCTCTGCGCCTTGCAAAATCTTGGAGCAGATTCTCCTGGAAGGCATGCTGAGGCACATGAAAACCAACAAGGTGCTTGGTGACAGCCAGCATGGCTTCACTAGGGGGAGATCCTGCCTGACCAATCTGGTGGCCTTCTATGAAGGGGCCACGGAACTGATGGGCAGGGGTAGAGCATTTGATGTCATCTACCTGGACTTATATAAAGCTTTTGATGCTGTCTTGCATGACATCCTTCTCTCTAAGTTGGAGAGACATCAATTTGATAGGTGGACCACTCTGTGGATAAAGAACTGGCTGGGTTGCCGCATGCAAAGAGTAGTGCTCAATGGCTCAATGTCCAGCTAGAGACCAGTAACGAGTGGTGTCCCCCAGGGATCAGTGTTGGGACCGGTCTTATTCAACATCTTCATGGGTGACATGGACAGTGGGATTGAGTTTGCCCTCAGCAAGTTTGCCAATGACACCAAGCTGTGTGGTTTGGTTGATGCATTGGAGGGAAGGAAAGCCATCCAGAGGGACCTTGACATGCTTGTGAGGTGGGCTGATGCCAACCTGATGAAGTTTAACCATGCCAAGTGAAAGATCCTCCACCTGCAATGTCGGAGCAATGCCAGGCACAGCTACAGGTTGGTCAGAGAAGAGATTGAGAGCAGCCCTGAGGAGAAGGACTTGGGGGTGTTGGTCGCTGAGAAAATGAACATGAGCCGGCAGTGTGCGCTTGCAGCCCAGAAAGCCAAGTGTATCCTGGGCTGCATCAAAAGGAGCGTGACCAGCAGGTTGAAGGAGGTGATCCTGCCCCTCTACCATGCTCTCGTGAGACCTCATTTAGAGTACTGTGTGCAGTTCTGGTGTCCTCAATATAAAAAGGACATGGAACTGTTAGAACAATTGCAAAGGAGGGCCACGAGGACTATTAGTGGACTGGAGCACCTTCCATATGAAGATAGGCTGAGAAAATTGGGGCTGTTCAGCCTGGAGAAGAGAAGGCTGCATGGAGACCTCCTAGCAGCCTTCCAATACCTGAAGGGGGCCTATAGGGATGCTGGGGAGGGACTCTTCATGAGGGACTGTAATGATAGGACAAGGGGTAACGGGTTCAAACTTAAAGAGGGGAAGTTTAGATTGGATATGAAGAAGAAATTCTTTACTGTAAGGGTGGTGAGGCCCTGGAATGGGTTGCCCAGGGAAGTTGTGAATGCTTCATCGCTGATTGCTTTCAAGGTGGGGTTGGACATAGCCTTGGATGGCATGGTTTAGTGGGAGGTGTCCTTGCCCATGGCAGAGGGGTTGGAACTCAATGATCTTGAGGTCCTTTCCAACCCTAACTATCCTATGATTCTATGATTCTATGATGATGCCAAATGAATTATCAAAAATTGTCATTTATCCTGTGTGCATAGTAAAATATTAACTGGAATAACAGAAGTAAGTGGGTTGCTCGGGCAAAAAAAGTGTGTGGAAAAATATAGGCACTAAGTATTTTTATTATATGCACACATTAAAAATACAGAGATATCTGAATTACTTTGGTTGACCTTATCTCAAGGTATACAGAATCCTGCAGAATCCTAATTCACATTCCTGTTAAACTGACAGTAATGCTATCAAATATGAATGTTTTTGTGGCCCAAATGAATATTTTCTGGTTTTCAGTGTGTTTTACTTGCTAAAAATAAGTGAAAACAAAACCCGAGAAATAATTGAGACACAGCCCCAAGTAGAATAAAAAAGTTGAGATACAACATTGGAATGCATTTGGTCACTTCAGCTTTGTCTGACAGGGTGTGTGTCTCAAAAAGGGCCTATATGAACAGCATAGATTACAATAGCCTCTGTTGTATTATGGTTCTGCTGAAGACCTTCAGGAAAGCCAGTATGGGCTACCTACTGCTATGTAATTTTGTTTTATTTTGGCAGGTAGGAGTGAGAATATTTCCATAGGACAAAAACAGAGCTGGTAGCTGACTGTGACTGACAGCACAAAACATTGAAACAATAATCCATTAAGATCATTTACGTAAAAAAAGGAACCGAGAGATATTCAGCCCCTGAGGCTTCTATTGTAAGAGACTATTATTATTTGTATTGATTTTAGTATGCAAGTTCTCTCTTTCCTTCTCTCTCCTGGCCCACACTGCAAACTATAAATAATAAACTAAAGAAGTCTTGCCCTGAAACCATCACTACCTGTGCAGCACATTAATTTGTGCACCTCAAGTTTGAAAACCAGAAAAATCTTGGGAAAAAGGGCAGGCTGAATGAAGCCCTACCTCCACCACCAACAAAAAATCTTTCTAGCATTCTCGGCTCCCATCAAGACCTCCTTGTATACTAATTGTACAGTACTATTTGCATGAAACATTAAAATGTCCTGTTTTGATGCTAGTTCTGCTTTAACTGCTGATACTTCGGTCAGATACTTTTCTGTGTCCTCTCATGTATCAGGCAATATCATATTACTAAATCCCAATATTGCCAATGCATCTTGGAAATGGAGACAATTACTTATTCTCACTCTTCTAGAACATGGGAGTTAGCATCAGTACACATGACATTTTCCCCCTATTTTTCTGCTTGTAATAATTTTTGAATCGAAGTGGAGGAATGATGAGAAATTTCATAGCTGAACTACTGGCTTCATTCAACTCCATTTGAGTGTTGTCGTTTAGGATAGTAGGATTTCGCTTTGACAGTCTTAGGTATCTCATCCACCCATATTTCACCTTCCTGTATATTTTCTTGTCCTTTTCATTTCTGCTCTTAGTGTATAAAATGATATGTCTGCCACCAGATAACTGAGAATTTCAGACTTTTTGTTAGAGTATAATGTAATCAAAGGATAAGATTGTCCAGGGAAACATCTCTGCTGAAATACAGAACTATGTAATATGGTGCAAAGCTTAAGACTTTTCACAGTCAGCTTGACCCAGTCAGCAGCTGAGCATCCACAAGCTGCTCATTCACTCCCCCTGTTTTCTTGTTGGGTGAGATGTTATATAGCATGGGAATCTCTGGTCCATTTAGGTCTGTTCTGCCAGCTGTGTCCCCACTCAACCTCTTCCCCGTTGCCAGCCTATTCCTTATGGGAGACAGAAGGAGGAACAGAGAAGTGGCCTTTATGCTGTGAGAGCACGGTGCAGCAATAGCTAAGACATTAGGGTATTATCAATGCTGTTGCAGTCACAAATTTAAGAAACAAAGCACCATATGGACTGCTATGAGGAAAATGAACTTCATCCCCTCCAGACCCAGTACACTTGGCATGTATCAAACTTTAACTTACAAAAAGCAAAGGTATAACGAATGCATTTATGTGAATATGGTGATGGCATTTTAACCAACATGACATCCAGTTTCTGTCAAAATAAGATTAAAGAACTTTGTGAGTGAAGAGCCTGCACATAGTGAATTCCAGTGATCCTACTGGAAGATCTCAAAAACTAGTGGAATAATGGTGGAAGAATGTGTCCTGGGTTCAGCAGTAGCAGTCATTTTTCTCCTTCTTAGTAGCTGGTGCAGTGCTGTGTTTTTGACTTTCAGCCTGGGAACAGCGCTGATAACACCAATGGTTTTAGTTGCTGCTCGATAATGTTTAGTCTGGCCAAGGACTTTCTGAGTCTCATGCTCTGCCAGGGAAGAGGGGAAGCCAGGGTGAAGCAGAGACAGGACACCTGACCCAAGCTAGCCAAAGAGATATCCCATACCACAGCACGTCATGCCCAGTGTATAAACGGGGGGCAGTTACCTGGAAGGGTTACATCACTGCTCGGGTCAGGCTTGGTATCAGTCGGCAGGTGGGGAGCGGTTGTATTCTCTTTCCTTGTTGTTTCCCTCATCATTATTATTATTGGTGGTAGCAGCAGTAGTGATTTGTGTTATACCTTAGTTACTGGACTGTTCTTATCTCAATCCATGGGAGTTACATTCTTTCAATTCTCCTTCCCATCCCTCCCGGAGCAAGGGAGAGGAAAGGGGGGGGAGTGAGTGAACGGCTGCATGGTTTCTGAGTGACAGACTGGGCTAAAACCATGACAGACTGATAATAAAATGCAAGTCAGTCTGGGAATGACAGAATTAGCTATTTCTGTTTTGAGCAGGATAGGTACAGTGCCCTCATATGTCTTAGAAATAGATGTTTCACTGATGCTTGCAAAATAACAAGAGGTCAATGACAGTGGTGAGACTAAATATTTCTAGCCCACATAAAAATTCAAGTATTGAATATAGGAATTGTTTGTTTGTTTTGGTTTGTGGTTCTTTTTTTTTTATTATTTATTTTTATTTGAAAACTTAATTTCTTAGTGCCAAACTTTCTATCTTTGCTGTCTGATATGCACAGATGTGGCCTGATTTTTTATTTCAGTCATGAACAGTGACAACATTCAGTGTGAGCATGTGAAGAATCCTGACGATACTGCTGAAAGCATTCAGTAATTTCTCTGATACTAACACAGCTTCTGTGCAGCTTTAGAAATGTGGAAATAAACTGAAGCTGAATAACCAGAAATGCTTTTGAAATGTGCTGGCTAGATGGATCTAGATGGATGTTACACTAGGGATCAAATGCATCCTTTTCAGTGTCTTCTTGGTGGTACTATCATTCAGGCGAAACATTAAAGTTACAAGGAGATGTTTCCTCAATAGGGACCTGACTCAAAATTAATGTAGCTTATTTCTTTCTCTGTTCCAGTTGGTTGGTTCACATAGTCCTTTCCTTTCCTGCTGTAGTTCAGAAAAACCCTCTGAAGTGCACAATTAAGACTTATTTCGCAGTTATTTTCTATGCAAAAAACATCTGATTGAAACATTTTAATCACTTTTATTTCCACAAAACTGAGTTAGGCATAACTAAAGCACAATAAGTCATTTCACTTTACAGGCTGTCTCAGAAAATATTTCACACCACTTGTAGGACCATAGAAATGTAGAGCTGTATTGAGCTACAAGGGGCTGACTTAACTGGTTGCAGTGCATTTGAAATGTGATGTAGGATGATTTAATCGACCTATGACACTAATGGAATTAAGCACTCTGTCCACAAGAAAATGGTATAATCTTTCATTGCGTTGATAAGTGCCTGTTTATGGTTTTTTTGAAGGTGCCGTATTGCTGATCATATATTGCCATCCATCTCAGAGACTACAGAAATGAAAACAGCTACTGTGAAGCATGAGATATGTGTGAGATGCCTTAAGATAAATACAATTTGAGAGTGACAGATATTGTTTAAAAAAAATCCATAAACTGTGAAGTGTCAAATATTCATACTAAAATGAATAAACCTGAAGAAGTATATATCCTATGTAATTCTCATCAAAGCAGGAATTGTAATACATTTTTTCTTTGCATTTTTGTATCAGTTATCAGTGATTTCTGCAGATGTTTTGTTAGAATGAGAGCTGTTCAGGTCCAACTGTGCTTGAAATTATGGAAGAGGACAAATATGTAATGCAGCTGTAAAATCTCTCTCTAATTTACAACATACAACAGTCAGATATCTATATCTATCTGGGCTACAATGTCATTATCAGGAACCAAACATACTAAATCTCTGCTGTGTCTGGCTATCATTTCAGTCACCCCATGTCAGCTTTGGAAAACTGTCTTTGCAACAGTCTGTCTTTCAAACATTTAGCAAATGTCCTTCTGTACGAACTTTTTGGGAAATTTACATTAACAGCCCTGAGGCATCTAACTTACCTTTCCTGTGTCGTGGTATTGTTTATTTTGCATTAACAGCAAAAGCAGCATCAAGAAATAGTTGCTTCTGGAGCATGCATAGCAAAATGATGTTCAAAGTATGTAGGATCTGAGTGCTTATTTTCTGATTACCTGGAGATGAAAGCAAAGTATTTAGGCAGCTGAGTGGGGGTTGTGTACATGAGCATTGGACACATGGGATAGCACAGTGCTGAAAGTTTGGAAGTTATTTACTAGAAAGTTTCCTTTCCTAATGCCACAAGAATACATGTTAAGTGATTCAGAAACACAAGAAACGAACAAGTAACACTCACACCCCCTCCACCCAAAAAACCCCCCAAACCAAGCCAACAAAATCAAACACAAGTCCAACCAACTAATCCAATCAGAATGTTAATGTTTAAATAGTACCTAACTAAACAGCACTTACAATACCTGACAGTTTTCTTAGAGATTGTTCAAAATGTAGATTGTCTATCCCAAGTCTTGTTAGGTTTTTCAAATCCAGAACTGTTGCTTTGTTTTAGGCTTGTAGAATTCACTGCATAAATCACTGTGCAATGTCTGTACATTTGTCTGGAAGCTTAAAGTTTTATTCCTGGGCATACTGAGACATACCTTAGACTCGCCTGTGGTGAGCAGGTCAGCAAGGTGTATCATGCCTAACTTTCATTCACAGCTCTCGGTGTCTAAGTTAATATTAACTGAACAGCTTAATCAATAGAGCATTAATTGAATAACAGAAAATTATTCATCTCAAGCTTCTGTAATTCTGAATAATTTAGCCTGAAAGGTAGATTACTCGCCTGTGAGGTGTGAAATATCTCATCAGACAAAGAAGTGGATCATGCTTTCTCCTTTGGAAACAACAAAGGTTGTTTGTGGCTGCACTATCCCCACAGTCTTTTTCTGGTCATATTTTGAAAGAAATATCTGATGTTTCTTGCTTTCTTTATGAAGGAGAACACAAAGATTTATACCATTAGGGTAAGTCACCTAATTCCTTGAGGGGAGTGGGATTTGATGTGAACTCTGAGTGCCTCCCGTTGGCTTCCTTGGGCTCATCACTTGGACTTGGTCCTTTCCTGTAAGTAATTTTCTGCTGTAGAGCCCAGGATATAGTCCAGCACCCTTATGAACTTCAGAGACATTATAGCCCACTATGCATAAAACAGAGGCAAGCAAACAGACTTATCTAATCTGGATTCAATGTTTAACAAAAGACTTTCTCAGAAAGATATCTGTGCCAAATAACTTTCTAAGTTGCTAAAATAATTCTGTGAACAAGCTATTAATTTGGACATTGCCTCTGAAATACAGTGATATTCTAACAGTTGTGTTCAGAAAGAGAAGAGCTGTCAACTAAAAATACAATGCAGACTTTTGGCAATGAATTCAGAATAGAAAACCAGAGAGAGGTTATTCACATTTTATTTAGCACCTAATACTTGTGGAAGGAACTTGACCATTTCATGGATATACCATAACTGGAAAGAGACAAAAGGCAAAATCCATTCTATAACCTACTTGTCATACAGTGTTAATTCTACTGTAAGTCAGTGCTGATGTCAAGAAGAAGGAACATGAAATAACTTCTACATGCATATATTCTCTGCTGAGAGGTGTTTCCAGATGTATGAGTAGTACTGCACAGCTGCTGTATTTTTGAAGTAGCAATATGCTAGGTCATGATCTTGATTAGCTGGGTTCCTGCATCAGAGAGTGTGTGGCATATTATGTATCTCATTCTGTTATTTCAGATGACAAAGCCTAATTTAATTGTAAGTACTCCTGGGATTTATGGGAAAGTTGAAGCTCAATTTTTAAAAACTTTAATATGGTTTCTGTAAAACCTAATTGTACTGTCTGGCTCTTTTAGGGGTAAATTCTAGTTATTCTAAAGTATGGAAAGGAAATGGAGGACTAATAAAAACAAAATACTTCCTTTTGTTCCTGTCTACTTGTTAATCTGAATATAACCTAATGAGGCAATGTTAGTTCAAAGTTTAGCCTGACCATTTTTTGCAAGTGGTTAATGTAACAACTGATTTTATTCTTGTAACTATTTTATGTGCACTGTAACATGGTTAAGACTATTGGTTTAGTCCATAAATGCTTATTCATATCCAAACCAACCGTAATTGGACGGATATAAAATAAAGCGTAATACAATAATTATTTGATTGCCTATAAGAAGACCTAAACATGTGAACTGAAGTTGCTATCTTCCTTTGGGAAAGTACTGTTCATGCAATTGTCTTGTCTGAAGTGTCTGGCATTTGCTAAAGCTAGAAAGACATAAGGTATGGAAAATTAATTGGCCTGTTGTTGTAGCTCATTTGTGGCTCCTGCAAACAAGCAAAATTGCTTCCTATCTAGTGAAGATAATATAACTCTGCAATAGCTGCACAAAGTTCCCTCAGTCTCTGAACCACATTCTGACTCTCAAACTCAGACAGGCATGTGTATCTGGGACACAGTGGTCATTTTTCACCTACGGTGGATAAGCATGAACATTACCTGATGAAATTAGCATGATTGTTTTAAACTCTATACTTTGGGGAATGTGGTTCACCTTCCTTCTGCTAAACTACTCAAGGTCAAGTTTTCCTCTATTTTCAAGGGTGGGCACTGTAGAACTAACTAAGAGATAACAAACTGCTGGATGTTCACTATCTAGATGATTTTTAATCAGAAATACAATGATGTGTTTATTCTACTTGCAGCAGCTCCAGATATGTATTCATGTCAGAGATGACTGACATCTCTGCCAAAAGAAAAAGAATTTCCATTTGTTCCTATTCCTGTCTCCTATTACAGGTGAAAGAGGTGAAAGGATGAAAGATCTCATTACTTCTGAACTATCTTTCTTTGCCATACAGAGGGTAAAGAACAAAAGCATTTTCTCTTTCTCTTCTTTGAAGGGAAAGAAATGAAACCATGTTTTCTCATACAGACTTTAATTTCTGGTACTGTGTTGAACATGACACTATTTGAAACAGAAATAATAGAGTCCAGTAAGAGATCAGCTCTGCCAAAACCTAGGGTTTGGGAATGTGGGCAAGGTGTTGCCTCACATTTGAAAGAGATTCAGTGTCTGTACAGGGGTAGATGACACTAAGGTGGGGAGTGCTGTACAGCATTGATTATTCTGACGGCTATGAAAGTGGAGTCAGCGGACTTTAGAAAGCTCTGCAGCTTTAATGGCTTTTTGAGGCCAGGCCCGCTTTAGCTGCTATCTTTGGTCATAAACTGAATTACACTTGTACCCATCTCTGTTTGTGATCCGTTCTGTAACTGCCTCCCTCACTCTCCGCAGAGTGCAGCTGCCTGTGAAGACCCAGATTGGATATGGCTCAGCTTCATAACCTTGGCTCAGACCTCAAAGGAAACTACTAAGTTGAGAGGAAGTCTGCAGAGTAGAGGTATGCAAGATAAGAAAGGTAAAACTGCAGACAGAGTCAGATCATTGGGACTGGATCATTAGTACCTCAAGGTTTTGAGAGGAAGAGCATCAGCATGAAATGGCATAAAATCCTGAAGGAAATAACAGAGTCAGTGTAAAAGGATCTGTTTCAGGGGCAGTGGAAGCTGGCCCTTCCTCTCTGGGCTGGTGCCTGCCTGGCCAGTGGAGACTCTGGGTGTCTCATCATGTCAGAGTGTATATATCAGCACTTAGTCTGGTAGCTTGTTAAATCCTAGATATCTTGGTGTGCATCAGCCAATAAATAACTGCATTATACTTTTAAGCTATATATATCTTGCTGACAGATAATCTTTGTGTGGGGCTAGAAATGCCTGAAAATGACCACGGAGGGAGGGTAACACACCTAGGAAAATAGCTCTCCTTCTAAGAAAGGTGAGATTAGTGTGCATGACAAAAAAGTTCTGTATTTAGAGCAAAACATTTGCTGTAGCCTCAGATTATTGCTCTTCCCTATGATAATTTCATTTCCCTGCTGATCTTGAAAGTGAAGCTATTGGAGTGACTGATGTGTGCAATCTGTGACTGGATAGTTCTGCTGTATATACATGCACTTTCATATGGTCACTTAACTTTTGAAGCATCAAAAATACCTACCATACATCAAAGTAATGCTGAACACTGCCTCATATAAACCTATAAAAAGAAGAAACTTAATAGCTGAAATAAAAATTTCAGTTTTTAGTGATCTTGCGGTGTCTAGGTATTACAATGCTTTACTTAAGGTATCACTCTGGAAGAGTTTATGACGTAGCGTTAGATACAAATGCATTTTCCACTTCAACTCTGAATTGCTAAGTTCTCCAGAAATGCATTTAAATGCCTTTTTTTCTTTCTGTCTAATTAGGACATACACAAGACAAGTATGATGAAAAATTGAAGGAATATTGAGCGCAAAAGAAAATTCCTTAAATAAACTCAAAGATAAAACTTCTGATACCAATCATTGCTCCATTAACAGTGACAGTGTACAGGTATCACCCTTCTGAAATTTATGTCATGGTGTACAAATCATATTTTTGCCATCTATAGGAACACATTATCTTTCGGTATATGCTATGAGTCCATAGAAGAGTATTACTCTGAAGTCACACACAATCTCATTTCAAAAGCAGCTTCAATTTTTTAACCCAAATTAATATATTCTAAAGAGGGAAATTGTTCAGAATGTTCTTAGCTTATTAAATTTGATCATATTTAGTTATTTCAAGACAGGCATCTAGAAATATACAAACCCACTATTATGGAGATAAATTTAGACTATACCTTTTTAGGAGAACTATTCTAATTTCAGCAGTTCTACACGGGCAGCTATTCCAATGCCCTAGGGCTAGAATTTTAAATTAAATTCTAGAAGGCAAGGTTGATAAAATGTCTTACAAAAATGTGTACTGAAGTCTTCCTGCTTTCTGTGCTAAGTCAATCTAAAATTAATTAAATTGTCCATTAAAAAATCTTTTCTCTTGGATTTGGACCTTTAACAGAACTTTGGCCAATGTTCATTTCAGTTATGGGTGATCTAGGACCTTCTCAGATTAAGGCAAATATTCCAACAGCTCAAGGCCTTAGAAATTACCTGATTTCATAGAATAGTTAGGGTTGGAAAGGATCTTAGATCATCTAGTTCCAACCCTCCTGCCATGGGCAGGGACACCTCATACTAAACCATGTCACTCAAGGCTCTGTCCAACCTGGCCTTGAACACTGCCAGCGATGGAGCATTTGTAACTTCCCTGGGCAACCCAATCCAGGGCCTCACCACCCTTACAGTAAAGAATTTCTTCCTCAGATCCAATGTAAACTTCCCCTGTTTAAGTTTGAACCCGTTACTCCTTGTCCTACCACTATAGTCCCTAATGAAGAGTCCCTCCCCAGCATTTCTTAGTCTCTGCCTGGAAAATTAATTTAATTCATGGGTATGTACTTTAAAATACATCTTACATAAAATGCTGGACAGAAGATATTGGTTTAATTCAGTTTTATCTTTAGATCATTTGGATAAGATGTAAATCATCTGCATTGCATTTGAATGGAGCAAATATTTGTGTGTTATTTATTTTTGTAGCTGGACTTGTCAAATTAATCTAAAACCCAGAAGAAACTAAAATTCTTAAAATGTCCACCTGAATATCTGCCATGAATGCAGCTGCTATCTAATATAAATAGGTTGTGATTTAAAGCTGTTGTATTTTCACAATTACTATATTTTTTCAGTAGCAACAGATGGGTATGGGATGTTTAAATAATATTATTGAGTTGTTTGTTACTGTTACTGCAATGCTTTCCCTCCTGCACTGTTTTAACAAATGCATAAGTCTCAAAGACACCCCAGCATTAGTCAAGCATTCTGTTGCCAAGCAACATTCAGTCCACAGTTTGAAGTACTTGTTTCATTTGACATACATCACTCACTTCTTTTCATAAACAGTCTGATGTCACATTCATTCTTATATTTTTAATACAACTGGTTATCAACCATATTGACTGGCATAGATTGCATTGAAGGTGCTGGAAACTACAATATATTTGGTGAAAGCAGAAAGAGTGAAGTTGCATTTTGTGTTGTATCGAAGCTTCCTGCCAGCTTTTCCATTTTTATGAAAATTAATTTACAGATATTTCAGCTAGTTAGATTTCCTAAAAATACTTCAAAATTTGGGACCTGACAGGAAATTAGACACCATGCATACTGGGTTCAAATGTGCTTTCAAAAGAGATACTTGAATTAATAGTCAATGTTTCATTGCACTAAACCAGTAGCAAATACATGCTTTATGCTATGAAATGCCCTAAGAAATTTAAAAAAAAAAAGGATAGCAAAAAACCTCATATGAAAATAGAAACACAAAAATAGTGGCATGAAATTCTACATGTCCTATATAATATTTGAAAAAGTTTCAGTGCACCAGCTTTAAATCTAGAATTTTGCGTCAGATGCTTTCGGCAACATAACGCACACAATAGTTTTGAATAACACAGCATTGTTTGACAAAAGAAACACACTCCTGGAATCCTGAGAAGGGCCACAGGACAGTGAACCCTGTCTTGAATATCTAACTGACAGGAAAAGGATTGGATAATCTGGCTAGTGACTCTGAGTAACTGATCTCCTAGGTATCCTCTGATCTCATAGCAGACTTTGCTCCGAGCAGGAGGTTGAATTACATGCTTCCCAAGGTCCCTTCCAACCCAAAAAATTCTGTGATTCTGTGCACATAGACTTGGTGGCTCAGCTTCTTCCACATGCCTGTCACTTAACAACTTTGGATTTCCTGCTTGGTCACTAAATAGCATGAGACACTTTGCAGTATTTCAGTCAGGTTCAGTTTCACTGCCTGGAATAACTTGCCAGTATCAGCAAACTTACTTTGCAATTCATCTCTTTCCCAAGATGATTTATGAATATGCTGAGCAGTATACATCCCTCAACAATTCTAGTGGGAGTCTACTGAATTTCTCTTTATCGAAAACCCCCTGTTTGTTTGGTACAGCATATTGTAAGAGAAAAAAAACCAAAACAGTGAACAAAGAACCAAATACATCTTCTTCTGAAATGTCAACAATTCTCAGTTTCAGTACTGTTAGAAAGTGAATTGAATTTTAAGGAAAGTGACATTTTTCAGAGTCAAAGTATTGCACTCAAAATCAGAAATGTATCAAATGGAAAAAAAAATTTAAAACAATTGTTTGCTTGTTTGCCTTTAATCTAAGGGATTTTGAACTCTTGTGGCTTAACAAAAGTTTGAAGCTTGAGGCAAAGTATAGGAGTATTCAAATCCATAAAACTTACTCAAATTTAACAGCAGAGTTAATGGTTTCCTTGAACCAAATTGGTTATTATTCATAAGGTCTGAGTCAATTACAAAATACATTCTTAGAAACAGAGAAGCCCAGGTTTTTAAAACAATTAAAATTCTTGTACTCATTTGTGCAAGTAAACCAGGTTCTTAGGCACTCAGGCAAGTAATTCCACTTAAATATAAATGCTGTTAGATATGCTAGCTGCTGGGTATTTTTCAGCAAACAGGACCTATCGTGACATTTCATTTAGGGTCTTCTCTAACATATAGATTCATAGAATCATTTGGTTTGGAAGGTACTTTTAAAGGCCATCTAGTCCAAACCCCCTGCAGTGAGCAGGGACATCTTCAACTAGACCAGGTTGCTCAGAGCCCAGTCCAGCCTGACCTTGAACGTTTCCAGGGATGGGGCATCTACCACCTCTCTAGGGAGCCTGTTCAGTGTTCCACCACCCTCACTGTAAAAAATTTCTTCCTTATATGTAGTCTGAATCTCCCTTTTTTAGTTTAAAACCATTACCTTTAGTCCTATTTCTACAAGCCATTCTAAAAAGTTTGCCCCCGTTTTCTTTCATAAGCCCCCTTTAGGTACTGAAATGTTGCTCTAAGGTCTCCAGCAACCTTCTGCAGGCTGAACAACCACAACTCTCTTGGCCTTTTCTCTTAGGAGAGGTGCTCCATTCCTCTGATCATTTTTTGTGACCCTTCCCTGAACCTACTGCAACAGATCTCTGTCTTTCCTGTGTTGAGAACTCCAGAGCTGGACACAGTATTCCAGGTAGGGTCACATCACAGCAGAGTAGAGGGGGTGAATCATCTGCCTTGACCTAGTGGTCACGCTTCTTTTGATGCAGCCCAAGATATGCTTGGCCTTCTAGGCTTCAAGTGCACACTGCAGGCTCATGTCCAGCTTTTCATCCACCAGTACCCCCAAGCCTTTCTCTGCAGAATTGCCTGCCTGTATTGGTACGAGGGGCTTCATCAGCCAGCCTGTATTGATAGCAGGGGCTGCCCCCACCCATATGCACAATGTGGTGCTTGGTCTTGTTGAATGTCATGTGGTTCACATGGGCCTACTTCTCGAGGTTGTACAGGTCCCTCTGGGTGGCATCCCATCCCTCAAGTGTGTCAACTGCACCACTCAGGTTGATGTTGTCTGTAAACTTGCTGACGGTGCCCTCTATCCCAGTATGCCATTGGTGGAGATATTAAACAGTACTGGTTCTGATATGGATCCCTAAGTGACACTTGCCATAGATCTCCATCTGGACATTGATCCATTGACAACTAACTTCTGGGTGCAACCTCTCAACTAATTCCTTATCCCCCAAACAGTCCATCCATCAAATCCATGTCTCTCCAATTTAGAGAGGAGGTGTCATCGGAGACTGTGTCAAAGGCCTTACAGAAGTCCAGATAGACAGCATCCGTAGTTCTTCACTTATTCACTGGTGTAGTTATATATGTGACTTATGTCTGTTTCCCGATCTGTCTTTTCCACTCTAGACATTCCTCTGCTACTTTGTGAAAAGTTGAAAAGTCTTTCTATGCTTCTATGTTCTTCCTATACTTCTGTTCTATATTCTTTCTATGCTTCTTTTTTGTGCCTCCTTTTTTCTTCTTTTTTTTTTTTTTTTTAATTTTAACAGATCTGTGGTGATTTTCATCCTGTAGGTAAAATATTCTCATTGCATTGTTGAAAATGTATGCAGAAATACATATAAATTCTGCCAGAGAAGACAAGAAGGAACAGAACAAGATGAGTTTTACTCCTTCCTAGTGCAGCATTAGTCCTTCCAGTTGTCAGCAGGCAGTGAGAAGTCTGTGTGGCTGGTCATGCACAAGCATTGCATTCATCTAGCTATTTCCCCTATGTGTGAAAAGAGTATGTTTTCCACCTGACCAGTAATGTAACCTCATGACCACCCCTTAATTAGAGAAGTACATTTATTACTGCCTATGGGCCCATTGGTGTTTCCAGTCATAACTGGTAAGCTGTTACTTTAAAAAAAATTAGTCTATTATTCTGTTGGGAAGGAGATAATTGAAACATTCATATCAATAAAGATTTTGCAGTATGATTCAAACAAAAATTTATTCCACTTCATTTTTTTATTTTTATTTTTTTTTCAGAACCTGGCAGTACATTAAATGACATCTGACTGATTAAAAAAAAGAGTAGGCTGTAGGTCGAAAGGAAGAAGCCTCAGCTTTAGACAAAGGTATGATCTGAATCATTCTTCTATAAACAGAATTAGTAGAATACCTATAAAGTGTGAAATTAAAATACTGATTCTTTTTTACCAGTTCTACAGTAGCTGTTAGTAGAACTAGATATCTACACAATTAAAACTAAACAAAACCTTCCAGTTTAAAACTAATGAGACTAGTGTGTCCAGTCAGAAACAGATCTGAACAATATTTAATGTTCAGATATATATAGATATCTTTTTTTCTCCTTTTTGCACAGAGGGTTAATTGGGTTCATGGCATTATCTGAAGGATGGAGCTATATTTGCTCAATTTATGTTTTGTAAGCACAGGAAATTTTTCTGGACATACTAATGGGATAATTATGTTATATACAAAGAAAAGACTAGTAAAATGAACAATGGGCTAAAATCGGAGAATGTGTAATGAAGATGGTGAGGTAAAATATACTGCTGTTACTGTTTGATTAGACGAGGTAAAGGCTGAGGAAAGTAGATGTTGTGGTTTAAGCTTCTATAAACCCATACAGTCGCTCTCTCACTCACTCCCCACTCTTTCTTCCCTCCGCTCCTGGAGGGATGGGAAGGAGAATCAAAAAAATGCAACTCCCACAGGTTGAGATAAGTACAGTTTAGTAACTAAGGTATAACACAAACCACTACTGCTACCACCAATAATAATAATGACAAGAGAAAATACAAGGGAAAAGAATACAATTTCTCACCATCCAATATCAAGCCCGACCACGCAGTGCACCCCCACCAGTGCCCCCCACCGTGCACCCTCATCACCCTTCCGGGTCTCTGCTCTCCGTTTCTACATCCTGGACGTGACGTGCTGTGGTATGGAATAATCTCTTTGGTTAGTCTGGGTCAGGTGTCCTGTCTCTCCTTCCTCCTGGCTTCCCCTCCTCCCTGGCAGAGCATGAGACTCACAAAGTCCTTGGCCAGCCTAAACATCACCAAGCAGTAACTGAAAACACTGGTGTTATCAGCGCTGTTTGCAGGCCCAAAATCAAAAACACAGCGCTGCACCAGCTACCAAGAAGGAGAAAAAAAATGACTGCTGCTGCTGAACCCATGACAGTAGATTACCTGCCTAGCAACAGAAACTACAAAGTGAATTACATGAAAGATACTGTAAAAGTGGCTTTGCTAAAGTTTGACTTTGAAAATATGGAAATATGTTATGTTTTGGAGAAAGGCATGAGATAGATACCTAAAACACATGATGGAAGAGCTATTTTTCCATCTTCCTACTCTCAGCTTGTTTAACTGTGTAGAGGTCTAGCTATATACATTAAGCTTTAGCTTAGTTATCAGTATAAAAAAAATTATTGTAAGGTATAGAATTGTAAGGGTAAATGTCAACTGCTAACAACATGATGAAATTTTAGAGGCTGGTAAACCAAAAGCAAAATTTAAAGGATCTTGGGAGAAATTCCTTCAGGATAGAATAAAAAAATGCAAAAAGAATTTAAAAAGAATTTTCTAGGCCAAAAGAGAAAATTCTGAACACTATGATTTTCTAAAATATGGCCACATTAATCTAATTTTCTAGGTGTATGTGGTCCCCAGAGAAACACTGTAAGTAATCATTTGTATGCTTAACATTTTCCTCAAGAACTTCAGATATTTTGATATTTACATGTAAGAGTGCATATTTCCAGTGCATATATATGTTGTGCCCAATTAGGTACATATGATCATTGTGTACATTCAGGCCAACATATTGACTTCTGGAGAATTTATACTGAAAACAAACAAATATATCCTTGTCTCTAAGTTGGAGAGACATCAATTTGATAGGTGGACCACTCGGTGGATAAAGAACTGGCTGGGTGGCCGCACACAAAGAGTTGTCCTCAACAGCTCAATGTCCAGCTGGAGACCAGTAACGAGTGGTGTCCCCCAGGGATCAGTGTTGGGACCGATCTTGTTCAACATCTTTGTCGGTGACATGGAGAGTGGGACTGAGTGCGCCCTCAGCAAGTTTGCCAATGACACCAACCTGTGTGGTTCGGTTGGTACACTAAAGGGAAGGAATGCCATCCAGAGGGACCTTGATACGCTTGTGAAGTGGGCTGATGCCAACCTGATGAAGTTTAACCATGCCAAGTGAAAGGTCCTCCACCTGGGTCGGAGCAATGCCAGGCACAGCTACAGGTTGGGCAGGAAAGAGATTCAGAGCAGCCCTGTGGAGAAGGACTTGGGGGTGTTGGTCGATGAGAAAATGAACATGAGCCGGCAGTGTGCGCTTGCAGCCCAGAAAGCCAACTGTGTCCTGGCTGCATCAAAAGGAGCATGACCAGCAGGT
Source organism: Amazona ochrocephala (assembly GCA_039720435.1). Classification (NCBI taxonomy): domain Eukaryota; kingdom Metazoa; phylum Chordata; class Aves; order Psittaciformes; family Psittacidae; genus Amazona; species Amazona ochrocephala. The sequence continues at coordinate 38,381,502 of CM077879.1, forward strand.
CGAGGGAGGTGATCCTGCCCCTTTACTCTGCTCTCGTGAGACCTCACTTGGAGTATTGTGTGCAGTTCTGGTGTCCTCAACATAAAAAGGACATGGAACTGTTGGAACAAGTTGGGGCTGTTCAGCCTGAAGAAGAGAAGGTTGCGTGGAGACCTCATAGCAGCCTTCCAATATCTGAAGGCAGCCTATAAGGATGCTGGGGAGGCACTCTTCATTAGGACTGTAGTGAGAGGACAAGGGGTAACGGGTTCAAACTTAAACAGGGGAAGTTTAGATTGGATATGAGGAAAAAATTCTTTACTGTAAGGGTAATGAGGCACTGGAATGGGTTGGCCAGGGAAGTTGTGAATGCTCCATCGCTGATGGTGTTCAAGGTCAGGTTGGACAGAGCCTTGGATGGCATGGTTTAGTGGGAGGTGTCCCTGCCCATGGCAGGGGGGTTGGAACTAGATGATCTTAAGGTCCTTTCCAACCCTAATTATTCTATGATTCTATGAAATACAGATAAGCATAAATCTGCTGCTAAGTCAGTGGCTCTTTAATTTATAGTGATTTATTTTTTTTTTTCAAATTGAGATCAAGATAGGAATTAAAGAAATCTCAAGTTACTTTTATAACCTGAACTAGAACAAAACTGAAAATATAAATACAAATACTTCTTTGACTGGGTTAATTCCTCTTTCAGTACCTGGGGTCTACACCTAAAAAAAGAATTTTGGCAACATACACATTCCAGGCCTTTCTTTGACAGTCTTCTGACACTGCCAGGGAGCAGTGAGGGCTTGCTGCTTTCTAAGGAGGGTGAGCTGGGAGTCAAGGTTGATTGAGATCCAGGGAGCCCAGCCAGGAATACAAGGGAATGAGCCCAAGGACAGGGCTATAAACAAGCATACCATGTACTTCTGACAGGAGCATCAAGGAGGCAAGCACCCATGATGCAGGGCTAAGGTTCACTGAGGAGGCAGGATCAGAGACAGCACTGTCCTGGACTGAGCTAAACTGAGGTGCTGAGCACATGTGCAGGAAGTAGAGGGGAAGTGGGGAGGCCCTAGGCAGGTCTAGCCAGGGTCAGTAAGGCATATCTGTGTACACAGGTCCATGGCAAAAAGTGACATGAATTTCAAAGGAAACAGATATAAACCAAATGTCAGCTGTTTTGATGGCCAGTTACTACAGAAGAAATTCTAGTTCCTTCATACATAAAGGCAGGACAAATCTTACTGGGCATCAGAAATTATGCAAACTGAAAATTGCCATGCTCAGATTGCAAAGCCATGTCCCTAAATACTTTACAAAATCTCACATTTTTTTAGTAATCTTCCTTTGTTCTTTTGCAAAAGGGTTTGAAGGTTTGTGAGACTAACTGTAAGATTCTTCAGTGAATAGCTGACCATATATATTTAATGTAACTTCCCAAACTCATTTTTAGTTATTTGTAAAGGGCAAAATTTGAAGCTCCCACATCATGAGAATTTTTTACTGGTATCTGCTGTATAAACAAACAACAGTCATTTTGTCATCACTTCAATTTGAAATACTGATTAATGAAGAAAGAAAGGAAAATATGAGAGTAGATTAAAACTTCCTATGGACTGGTACACTGTCTCTGTCAGTGGCCACCTGTTGCTGCCTATGGAAAAGTAGAAGAAACACTAAGCTCAAAGTGGTCCCACAAACTACAAGCAGTCAGTGAGAAGGCTCTGTGAGTTTATAGTTGAGTCAAAGCTGTTAATACCCATTCTGACAATCCTTGTTGTGCTTTTCTAGATGTTTTTGATTTTTACGCTACCGCTTTACAGCAGGATTGCCATAACTGCAATCAGTTTTCAAAATTTGGGTGTATTGTGGATTTGCCTCATAGCACAATAATACATTCTGGCTAAGCATTAATTTCTTCGTAATTCTTAACATTTTATCTAAATTTCTTGCTTAATACTCAGTATTCAGGTGATATTCTCAAAGAACTGTCCACAGTAATTCCAAGATTATGTTTTCACAGTCACAAAGGCTACTTTAGAGTCAATTCTGTTGTATGTTTTCTGTGAGCAGCACTCCTTTTCATTACAGTGTTCATCTTGCATTTCATCTGTTAGTCTGATTTTATAATTTTGCCATATATTTAAGTTTTTGGGTTCCCATTTCAATATGGCTCCGGATATTTTGAAAGGTCGCATTGTTTTAAGAGTCTTCTAGAGACAGTTACATAGGGCAGTATCCATAATCATATAATCTCTGCTAGATTGAGAAAGTCCAGATTTTAAATTCAGGTCAAGAAGATGTCACCTGTGTGTCTTAGATACAAGATAATTTGATACTCAAGTATATGGAATTATTCAAGGAACTCATGAAGATACTGTCACACTGTGAATCCATCTTCATGTTCACAGTTGTGATTCTTTGCAGAAAATAGTGCTTGATGGTGGGATGCATATGTGAGTTAATTTTGGAGTAGCATTGGCCTGAGTATGTTTGTATTGAAAATCTGTAGGCTGGTCTTACTTTTGTAGGCATTTTAGACGGGTAATGATACTGCCATGATTGACAGAGGGTGTTGACAGGTGTTACAGAGTTTGTGCAGGACATCCACCATGTCTTGGAAAAACTCAGTGTTGTCAAGAGATACGAGGTTTTTTTTGTGAACATGATAGATATTCTGAAAATGCTATGGTAGAAAATTACAGGACTGCCACAGTTTTCTTGCATGTGGATCAGTTTTCAACTGGGCAATCTAATTTCTCTGCATGACTGAGAAATGTTGTTTAAATATATAGGAATAGTTTAGAAAAATCCTTAATGGCGAGTTTTTGTCCAACAGTCCTGTGAACCATTCTGTTATTCTTGCATTATTTACTCCCTTGAATTCACATCATCTCACTCATTAATATCCTTCCAACATGTTTCCAAGATGTCCACTCCATAACAGTCAACACGTAAAAGCATTCTAATAAACCTATCTAAAGTTCTATAGTTCATGCTTTAGTAATTAAATGTGGCCTTTGATTGCTTGGCCTACTGTGTTTTCTGTGCCCCAGAACTGGCTTCTAGAATTATCACTGTGAAATTAGGAATATTTTTTAAAAAGTGAAATGATGCATACTTCATGTCAAGTATACACATCACAGCCTTTTGGCTTTCATTTGTGTGTAGCTTCTCAGTTTGAGGGTTTTTTTCCTCCTGTTTTAAACAATTCATGTAATCCACAAGGACTAATCTGACTACATATAATTTCTGGCTTCATACAGTGATTAAGTATTTTATTTAAGCAGCCTTACTATGTTTGATGCTTCAGAAATAATAGCTCTGTGCCATTGTCTTCGTATACTATTAGAAGAGCTGCACAAAATGGCTTTTGTTGCATTCTGGTGCTAGAGAGATGCTTAATTAAGTTTGCAGAGTGAGGAGCATCTGCTCTACATCTTAGAAAAAGAGAGGTAGCAATATTTTCTTATTGATTACACAGAGAGGATAAGGGTTATTTCCCTTAATGTCAACAGTAGGTGAAATAAGAAATAATTGCCTTGCTCACAACAAAGATGGTGAAACCATTCTTTGTAGTTCATATGAAGTCTTCAATATCTCAGATTTATTCCATAGTCATAGTATGTAGTCATGGAAAACTTTTCTTTGCTATTATCTAGATAATTTGGAGATAACTTTGTCTGTATACAAAGACTTTGGGAAAAGTAAAAGCTGGCAAACTGGGAACAGATTTTATCTTTATTTATCCACATTACTAAAGCAGAATCTGAAAGAATTTGTGTTTTTCTAGCAACACTGAAAAACAATGGTAAGAGGAGTAGAATAATTTACTGCACGCATATGCTACAACTGGATTGAAATATAGCAGAAGATCAGTTCTGGCTGCCAGGCCTTTTTCTCTCCTCCCTCTTTTCACAAAATCTGCTGTTGCCATGCCTGTTTGTCATTACTATTACCAGGTTTCCCCCATCAGTCTTGATTGAGGATTAACAAAAAAAGTGGATGCATCATGTAAAAAAGAAGAAAAATGCAATAGAAAATAATTAGTTACAACCTGATTGTATTCATTATATCCCAACTGTTTTGCTTAACTAAACTGTCTGTTTTCCAGCCTCTGTTTCTAGACTTCTTCAGATTTTAAGTTGGGACTGGAGTATATTTTCCCTGTGTATTTGTACAACATCCAAGACAATGGGGCTGCTTATTTGATTAAATAAACTGTGTATGCTAAAGACATTGGTGGTTAATAATAAATATTATCCTCCCTAGGGTATAACATTGGTTCTTGATACATCTGTAATATTGTCCTATATTCTACTTTTTTCTTTTATGCTGGATGAAATAAATTATACTGAAATCACAATAAAACAATTTATCAGCATATGCACATATATCACATTCTAGCTGATGAGGTTACTTTTGTAACAGATAATGCTTGAACAGCATCAGTAGCACATGCAGCAGAACTGTAACAAATGACAATGTATATGCTACAGAAATGAAATGGATAGTTTTTTATCTGAAATAAGTTGAAAGCATAATATGAAATCCCATTTTGACAGTGGTTTGGCCTTTAGCAGAATATAAGACATTGTTATTGATGGTGTTACATATATTACCCTTCCACACATTGGTTTTTACTGCAGAGCCTTTAACATAAATGAGAAAGACAAATATATGTATATATGGCTAAAAGCTAAATCCTTATTTGAATTCTTATTAGTATGGATAGAAAGAACATGGTTTAGGGACTTTTAAAGTCACTTTAATATTTCAGTTTTAAATTTTCCCTTATGGTACCACTCACTGAGGTTAAAGTTGTAGTTCTTTATCCTGTTGTCAGAGATCATTATGCAAAATGCATCTCTGTATCTTGGAAAGACATTTTGTTCTTATATATGCATGCTTGTGTAGTAGGTGATTTTTCAAGTTGTATGGCTATATTACAGCATTACAGGAAGCCAATTTGATTATTATGCAGTAAAATTAGAAAACTTTATAAAATGGAGGTATAATTATATTTCACTATTCCTTTTGGTAAATCATTCAGCTTGGAGGAAGCAGATAATTCTGCAAATGCAGGTAAGTTGTGAGAACAGAACATGGAATGATGCAGAGGAAGAAACACAAGACCAGAGGAACAACAGCAATGAAGAATGAAAGAGGTAGAGAAAGATGAAAAAGTGGAAAAAACAATCAACAGTTACTGTATGGGAAAGGGAGATCAGAACAGGGTGCTGCATGTGTCACTCCATCAAGTGTGTTGCTTCCCTGCTTATTTGAAAAGTTGCCTGTTGACAATTTGTTTCAGTTGAATTTAGCCATAGAGCTTGCGATTCACTGCCACATAGTCCCTACCAGAAAAATATAAATAATAAAAAAAGCTCTAATCCCACCGAGGAATACATCCAAGAAACAAATAGATGGTTTGGGAATATAATCCAGTTGCAAAAAGTTCCTGAAATACAAAAAAAGCCCTGACCCAAAAGAGTAAAAGGTAACCATGGAATAAGGTCTGTTTAAATATTGATTAAAGGAGTTGAACTCTGATTTGCACTATCATTATGTAAAGCATATTTTTCCAAGAGAAATCAATTTAAAATATGCATATATTTTCAAGAAATTATAATTATTTATAATGTACAGATAATTTTTTCTTTTTGACTACCAGGTATTGCTGCTTTCATCTGGATTATATTGTCTTTAAACAATTTCTATTTAGAAGGGAAAATGGCCCCATCAGATTATAAATTACCTCACTATTTTGAAAGTGCAGATCAAATCACTTGTAGAGAGGCTGCATTGGAAAACACTTTTGTGGAAGGGTTCTGTTGTGCTAATGGCTGTGTATCAATTATTTAAGAAACAGAGAAAAATGAGGCTTAGTCCTATACAGTGTAGGAATGGAGTATACAGTTCATAAAGTGAAAAATAAGAGCTGGTTCAGACTCTGAAAAAGAGACTGACCTTATATTTGTGATGGTGCTAGGCTCAAGAGTAAATCAAGGAGCACAATCCTTTAGATATATGCTTACTTCCATGCTAAAGTTCATATTTGATCTATATGGTCATTGAAGCAAGCATTCCTTATTCCTTTTGGGCCTTTCTCTCAAGTATGAAACAGAAGTATTACAAAGAAAGGATAATTTATTTCTGCTATATGAAGACAATTATATTAGTGCTTAATTGTGCTTGAGCTCATATAGTTTCCATTCAAACTTTTCCTGGAGGTCAAAAATATTAAGCTATCTGTTCCTCATTTTACAGGAACTTATAATAAAAGTCTTGAAGGGAATACTGAAGCTAAAGGGTATCATCATGCAGAGCAATTCTGCCTCAGATGTTATCATGACCCTCCTGAATTTACGTGTGTTTTGTTTACACTGCAGAAGAGGAAAGTGAATTTAATTAGATAGAGAATATTCCGGAAAAAAAAAATCAATTAAGAAGGACTGTATAAACAAAGGTCTCACAAAGCATCTACAGCTTCAGGAAGAATGTTTTTTTATTTAACTTCGCCTTTACTTTCTGGTTTCTGTGATGTGTGTGTCAGAAGTGTTTATTTTGTTGTAAAAATAATTTCATCATTTCCTAGACGATGTAGTTAATATGGAAATATTTTATTTTAATGAACCAACTGCTCTTAATCCTAAAATAGAACTCACAGCTTTTGGTGGATTATTGTGGAATTTAATTTGCCGTAATCTGCTATGGTGACAAGTGCAATATAAATAAAAATGTGAAGAAGAAAAATGTTCCATTAAGCCAAGATTAAAAGTCAGGAGATATAGGTTAATATTTTCCAAAACCAAAACCTGAAGTTCAGCCCAGAAGCCTTTAATTGCACACCTAGAAAGTGGCCTGAGTGCTCTGTTGTTCTGAGCCTTCATTAAATTCCAGTTAATTCAAGGAAAACCACTGTGTGTATAATTAGCTTGCAAAAGTCAAGTTGCTTCTGTAGGCACCCGAGTATGGATGTGAAAGCTCACCTTTAGGACCTAACTAAGAAAAAAAGAAATCAAGAAATTATTTGTTTTCCGTTCTGCTGAACTGGATCCTTCTGTGTGTGTGTGTGTGTGCGCGCGCGTGCGTATGTGTGTTTTATTTTTTTTTGTTTCATTCTCACATTTTTTGTTTTTCTACTTGAAATCTAAGCCCCTGGGGATGAGTTTTATGTGAGAATTTTAGCTATCTTTCTCTGTCTAGTCTAAGAAAAAAAGAAAAATAAATCTGTAGACTCCATAGTTGTAGAGAGGAACATTTAAAAAGAGCTATTAGAAAAATAACTGAAGGCCACGATACAGGGGAGAAAAAGCAAATAAAAACTAGAATTAAGAAATATAAGCCATGTGATTTTAAACCCATCTCATAATTCTAGGGGTGAGAATTACTCCCTTATTCACACTGTGCTGGGCAGGCTGTTTAACCTTTCCATTCTTAACTTCTCTTCTGTATGTTGTAGCTGAAATAATAGTATTTACTCATCTCTCAGGGCATTAGGGGATCTAATTTAATAATGCCTATGAAAAGTGAGATGAAAGTATGGAGTATTACCATTATTAACTAATTGTAAGAATCTCCCAAGACAAGAAAGGAAAGCTTATGGTCAGGTGATTTATTTTTGAAGAGTATACTGTACTGAGACTTCTAAAAGAACTTTTGGGCAGATTTGGGAGAAAGCACAGTAAGTATATTGCTAGTAGACTTGGATTTATCACTTCATTGAAATTTTCAGGTCTTTAAAAGACTCATTATTTCTTCCTTTATGTTGAACTGATGAGTAATTATTATGCAAATATTGTAGGTCTTTATAGGTAACCTTTGGACTGACATATTAGCTAAATATGTAAGATTATTGATAAAACGCAATTGGATAGTTACAGAAGCAATAACAGCAGCAGTTGCTGCTCTTTGGAATGTGACTGTTTTAAAATATGATAGGTTGAATACTTTGTCAATAAAAATATTCAGTGAGGCATTCTCTTGTTCTCAAGTACACCATTAGCTTAAAAGTGCTCAGTTTCTAAGCTAACCACATATCTTTAATTAGAAGCAAACGTGTTATTGTATGACAAATGAAAATACTATCTAAATAATGTACCCACTAAATAAATTTAAACAAAGCCTCTTTTTAGGGCCATTTCATCACCATCAACATCGTAGAATCGTAGAATCATAGAATGGTTTGGGTTGGAAGGGACCTTAAAGATTATGTAGTCCCATCCCCCTAGCCATGGGCACAGGGATATCACTATGCAGGAAGATATAAAACGTGCTGTGATCACAATGTCTTTAAACTGCTTTAATAATTGCAAAGCAAGAAGAAATCAGGTCTAACCCTGCTGTAGTAAATGATAATTTTTTTGCTGCTAGCTTCAGTACAGTCAACTTTTATGATCTCATGAACTTTGCTTTTGGACACAGGAAAAGAGGGAGGCTGAATAATGGACCAAGAATTTCTAGGATGAGGTGGGAGATGGTTTGAAGATCCACATATTTCAGACAGCCTCCTTTCCTAAAAGTTCAACAGAACCTCGAACCTATCTTCCTGTAAGAGGTACTTAGCAAGAAGTTTACTAATATTCACATCACTGAGTAGGTGCTCGATTTAGTGAGGCAAGTCATAGAATCATAGAATCATAGAATAGTAAGGGTTGGAAAGGACCTCAAGATCATCGAGTTCCAAACCCCCTGCCATGGGCAGGGACATCTCCCACTAAACCATGCCATCCAAGGCTATGTCCAACCCCACCTTGAACGCCGCCAGGGATGAAGCATTCACAACCTCCCTGGGCAACCCATTCCAGGGCCTCACCACCCTTACAGTAAAGAATTTCTTCCTCAGATCCAATCTAAACTTCCCCTGTTTAAGTTTAAACCCATTACCCCTTGTCCTCTCACCACAGTCCCTAATGAAGAGTCCCTCCCCAGCATCCCTATAGGCCCCCTTCAGGTATTGGAAGGCTGCTAGGAGGTCTCCACGCAGCCTTCTCTTCTCCAGGCTGAACAGCCCCAATTTTCTCAGCCTATCTTCATACGAGAGGTGCTCCAGTCCCCTGATCATCCTCGTGGCCCTCCTCTGCACTTGTTCTAACAGTTGCATGTCCTTTTTATGTTGAGGACATCAGAACTGAACACAATACTCCAAGTGAGGTCTCACGAGAGCAGAGTAAAGGGGCAGGAGCACCTCCCTCGACCTGCTGGTCACGCTCCTTTTGATGCAGCCCAGGATACGGTTGGCCTTCTGGGCTGCAAGCGCACACTGCTGGCTCATGTTCATTTTTTCATCAACCCACACCCCCAAGTCCTTCTCCGCAGGGCTGCTCTGAATCTCCTCCCCGCCCAATCTGTAGCTGTGCCTGGCATTGCTCTGACCCAGGTGTAGGACTGCACTTAGCATGGTTAAACTTCATGAGGTTGGTATCAGCCCACCTCACAAGCGGGTCAAGGTCCCTCTGGATGGCATTCCTTCCCTCCAACTTATCAACCGAACCACACAGCTTGGTGTCATCGGCAAACTTGCTGAGGGCGCACTCAATCCCACTGTCCATGTCACCCACAAAGATGTTGAACAAGACCGGTCCCAACACCGATCCCTGGGGGACACCACTCATTACTGGTCTCCAGCTGGACACTGAGCCACTGAGCACTACTCTTTGCGTGCGGCCATCCAGCCAGTTCTTTATCCACAGAGTGGTCCACCTATCAAATTGATGTCTCTCCAACTTAGAGAGAAGGATGTCATGGGAGACAGTGTCAAAGGCTTTACATAAGTCCAGGTAGATGACATCAACTGCTCTGCCCCTGTCCATCAGTTCCATAGCCCCTTCATAGAAGGTCACCAGATTGGTCAGGCAGGATCTCCCCTTAGTGAAGCCATGCTGGCTGTCCCCAAGCACCTTGTTGGTTTTCATGTGCCTTTTCATGCCTTCCAGGAGAATCCGCTCCAAGATTTTGCCAGGCACAGAGGTGAGACTGACTGGTACGTAATTCCCCGGCTCATCCATTTTCCCTTTCTTAAAAATGGGGGTTATATTTCCCTTTTTCCAGTCATCGGGAACTTCACCTGACTGCCATGATTTTTCAAATATGATGGACAGTGGCTTAGCAACTTCCTTTGCCAGCTCCTTCAGGACCCGCGGATGGATTTCATCCGATCCCATGGACTTGTACACATTCAGGTTCCTAAGGTGGTCCCGAACAAGATCCTCCCCCACAGTGGGCCCAGGCTCCCCACCCTCACCGTCCCCGCGTCTGTCTTCCAAGACTTGGGTGGTGTGGTCAGAGCATTTGCCGGTGAAGACTGAGGCAAAGAAGTCACTAAGAACCTCAGCCTTCTCCAAATCCAGGGTAGCCAGTTCTCCTGATAGCTTCTGGAGAGGGCCCACAGTGTCCCTAACCTGTCTTTTATTTGCAATGTACCTATAAAATCCCTTCCTGTTATCCTTAACATCCCTAGCCAAGTTTAATTCTAACTGGGCCTTAGCTTTCCTAACCTGGTCCCTAGCTTCCCAGACAACATCCCTGTATTCTTCCCAGGCCACCTGTCCTTGCTTCCACCTTTTATAAGCCTCTTTTTTCCTTCGAATTTCCCTCAGCAGCTCCTTATCCATCCAAGGAGGTCTCCTGGCCCTCCTGCTCAACTTCCTTCTAGTTGGGATGCATCGCTCCTGAGCTTGCAGCAGGTGATCCTTGAATATCAACCAACAGTCTTGGGCCCCCCTGCCCTCTAGGGCTGTATCCCATGGAACCTTACTGAGCAGGTTCCTGAAGAGGCCAAAGTCTGCTCTCTTGAAGTCCAGGGCAGTGAGCTTGCTGCACGCACTTCTCACTGTCCTGAGGATCTCAAACTCGACCATCTCATGATCGCTGCAATCAAGGCTGCCCTGGAGCATCACATTCCCAACCAGCCCTTCCCTGTTGGTGAGGACGAGGTCAAGCATGGCACCTCTCCTTGTCGGCTCCTCTATTACTTGCAGAAGGAAGTTGTCTTCCACGCAATCGAGGAACCTTCTGGATTGCTTGTGCCGGGCCGTACCATCCCTCCAACAGATATCAGGGTGGTTGAAGTCTCCCATGAGAACAAGGGCCTGCAAGCGTGAGGCTGCTCCTATCTGCCTATGGAGCGCTTCGTCCAGCAAGTCCCCTTGGTCAGGCGGTCTGTAACAGATCCCCACAATAATATCACCCATCGCTGTTCTCCCTTTAACCCTGACCCACAAACTCTCTGTCGACTGCTCACCTGTCCCCAGACAGAGTTCCATACACTCTAGCCTATCCCTAACATAAATAGCAACTCCCCCTCCCCGTCTGCCAGGCCTGTCTTTCCTAAAGAGCCAGTAACCTTCCATTCCAACACACCAGTCATAGGAGCCATCCCACCATGTTTCTGTGATGCCTATGATATCATACCCCCGTAGATGTGCACACATCTCTAATTCCTCTTGTTTGTTCCCCATACTACGGGCATTTGTGTAGAGGCATTTGAGCTGAGATCCAATTGAAGCCGGCTCATTGGCTGGAGCAGCTGGAATATCTCTACATTGCTCCGAGCGTTTACTGTAGGTGCTGGCAACCGACTGGTTGCGTTGGGATGGAATGATGCCCCCCTCCCCCAACACATCTAGTTTAAAGCATCCTTGACCAGTCTGGCAAGCCTCCTACCAAATCCACTCTTCCCCTTCTTTGTCAGACCAGCTCCACCAGCCCTCAGTAGACCTGGCCTACTATATTGAGTCCCATGGTCAAGATACCCAAACCCCTGACTATAGCATTCTAACCATTTATTAACCTGCCCAATCCTCCTAGCCTTTTCAAGGTCCTGCCCTGTATCCTGGAGAATTGACGAAAGACAATCTGAGCTCCAGAGCCCCTAACCACCTCTCCCAGTGCTCTGTAGTCCTTCTTTATGGTCTCTGGGCTACTGCTATCTATATCAGTAGCACCCACATGTATTACCAGGAGTGGGTAGTAGTCAGTGGGACCGACTAGAGCAGGCAGCTTCTCGGCCACATCCCTGATCCGAGCCCCTGGTAGGCAACATACCTCCCTTGAGCCTGGGTCAGGCCGGCAGATGGGTGCCTCTGTGCCTTTCAGATTAGAGTCCCCGACTACTACGACCCGCCGCTTTTTCCTGTCAGCACCAGTAGTGACCTTCTTCACCAGTGCACTAGCTGGTTGTGCCTTGTGGGAGCGCTGTTGCTCATCAGCCCCCTGCAGGATAGCAAAGAGGTTCTGGGTGGGGACAACAGATGTAGGAGGAAGCCCCTTGCTTTTAATTACCCTCTTCCTCCTTTTTTTGTTGTTTTTTTCTGTTTGTTGTTGTTTTCCTGGGTTAGCAGCCTCATTTCCTGCATGGGCAACAGTAGACACTCGAGGCCCCGGAACAGTTTGATCCCGGAGCAAGCAGTGCTGCTTCCCCTCAGCTTCCCTGACACCTTTCAGCCTGGTAACAGCTTCCTGCAGTTCAGCCACCTGCTGCAGGAGGACCTCCACCAGGGAGTGCAGAGTGCAGCCCTGCCCATTGCTCACCCTTCCCTTAGGATACCCCGAGCTCTGCACTACAGCCTCCCTTCCCGTCGGCTCCGTCTGGGTGCCTACGCTGGCCACCACCGGTGCAGCCAGAGCAGAGCTGCCAGACCGAGCCTTGCTCGTACTGCGAGTGTTCACCTTCCCGCCCACCACCCCGCTCGAACTGCCGCGCAAACTGCTTCAAGCCCGCCCTGTTCGCCGCACTCCGGGTCGCTCGCGCTCCCTGGGGGCAGGTTTTTAACCAGTCAGGTCTGCTGCCGGTCCTGCTAGCACCGCCCCCTCTGAGTCAGCCGCTCGCCTCCGCGGAGCTGCAGGCTCATGGGCGGGCCTTGTCGAGGACTTGAAGCTCCCTCGGGGCAAGTTGCTGCTCCGAGGTGAAGCTGGTAGTCGCCGAACCTCCCCCCCCCCCCCCCCCTCCCCCGATCAGGCGCTGCAGGCCTCCCCTCGTGAGACAGTCACCTCAGCAATGGGCCGGAAATGGCTGATGATGCCCGGGTTGAATCTGCCGCCGGTCCTGCTGGTGCCGCCCCCTCTGAGTCAGCCGCTCGCCTCCTCGGAGCTGCAGGCTCCTGGGCACGCCTTGTCGAGGACTTGAAGTCCCTACATTCTTGAAAATATTTTACTACTCATGGCACTCAAAATTACAGAAGAGTTTTGATCATTTTATTTATCATCTGTTTGCACAGCAATTTCTATTTTTTATCCTTCAGGGTACTTTTTTTCAAGTTGTTTTCATGATCATAAGAATTTTGGAACTTGTTTTACAATAAATAAAAAAGTTTAAAACCAGAGACTTTTATGACAGTTTGATTCCAAGACTTGATCATACTCAGCATGTTTTTTCACCTTATAATAATTCATTGATTTTTGTTATCACAATTGATATGTTCAGTTGATGCGCTCAGTTTGCTTGGTTATAAAGGAAGAGGAAAATATTATACTTTATATCTTACTCTTTGTACAACAGATAAATAAAATGCTTTCTGTTTTCTCTGAAACAGTTCACCGTTGACAAACCTGAGCTGTTGTTTCCAAGTCTAAGAGCATTAATGCTTCAAAGGTATTATGTCATAGTACTCGCATCATGTCACCTAGGATGTGAGGTCTGTTCTTGCTGACAGGTCAACAAGAACATTAAAGAATGAAAGGCAGTTAAAAAGAGTGAAATAATATTTGACTAGTTAACTTTCTAAATAAGGGCTTTTTGATACATTCTGGGAAAATATTCAAGAACAGCTTCCCTATTAACCTTAGTTGGAGATATTTACAAGTCAGTCAGAATGTCCTCTGCTCTTTCATTGTTTGATTACAAGGATATCATAATAAGATTGCATAGCATTACATTTGGAATCATTATGAAGAAATGTTTTTGTATATGATGATGTATGGCTAAATATGGTTAAATTGTAGAACACAGTGTGATCAGTACTTTCAAGGAAGGCTATGGCTTTTCAAGAGAGGCAATTCCTGAGAACAAGCATACTTGATCACAGAAAAATCATATATCGCCAGCTGCCAGGTAGATGAACAGACAGGCTTCATGATTCTTACTCTTTCTCAAGTTTTCCCATTTTACTGTCAAAATCTCTTAACAGTACTATTTGAAACAGACAAGAACCCACATTGGGATAAATTCCTTTAAGCAACACAGAAAGATAAATAAGATTACAAGACAAAAGAGTTTAAGACATCAATAGCAAATATAGTCTGCAAAATGGAACTGCAAATTAATGTTTTGATTTATAATTGTTATACTCCATTAGCATAGCTGTATTATATCTCTAAATGATTGGATTTAAGAAGAAACAGAATGGTAATATGTGGAGTAAAACCAGTGGTTTCACATCTCTTGCTCATTATTGTAAACATTATTTGGAAAGCAAAATTACTGTTAGAAGGATGCTATTATTCTCACAATAATTCATGAATCACCTTTATCAAATTAAGATAATTTTTCTTTTCATTCTTATACACTCCTGCCCTGACAAATTGTAAAATTTTTTTCTTTTTATTTTTTTTTTCTCAAGCTGCTTCACTTGATTTTGAATCTGAATTTCTTAGTACTTGCAGGATTACGCAGAATAACCTGCACAAAATCAAACCTCTGTTGCTGATCTCTTATGTCAAGTGTACTGTCCGTTAAAATTATTATAATTATTATTCCCCCCATGCTTAAAAGCAATGCATCCATCACAATAATCTTGAAGCGGACATAAAGTGACAAAAATGCCAGAATAAAGCCTCCTTGAGAGGAGAAAATGAACAGAAGGTGATAAATCAAAACTGCAGCAACTTGGTGTTTAACAGATAAATTCTCTTTCAGTTTCTGAGGATTTGGAAATGTTAAATTAAACTTACCACACCACCCATGCAGACATACTTCTGTCTACCTCTGGAGAACTTTCAGTTTTCTTCTCAGCTGTTGCTGTATATGTTTGTCTCTACCTTGCAAAAGCAGAGAGGCATCAGCATGCTGTCTAAGAAGGTCACTCATCTAGATTTTATTATTTTTTCCCCTATGGAATTGTTTATTGGAGTTTTATGGAGTCTTGTGATATGCTGCAGTAGGTCGAGGAATTCTAATAAGTTGAAGAATTCACATACTCATGAGATAAGTGTGTCAGTTTACACTTTGCAGAATTGTTGTTTTTTGACTTTCTGTTGCAGTAGCTGAGTATTATTCATACAAATTATTTTGACTTGTTAAAGAAAATTAAACTACATATTTTTTTTTAGAAATTTCAGAAATATTTTCACTGTTTATATTTTCATGAACAAAACCAAATAAGACTATTTCTCCTAACCTGAATAATGCTTAAGAGATACTTTGGACCTGTAAAAATGTTTTGTTTTGTTTTTTTTTTCAGTTTATAGTCTTACACTTTTAACGTTAGAACCAAATACTTTGGTCTCAATAAAACTATTGTCTTCTAGTTGAAATTACCTGTTTAGATGAATCATATTTTCTAGAGTGGGAAAAAATGTCTTGAAACTCAGGGCTGCATCATTCTTTTTCCTTTTTAAAGAAAGCTGAATGAATATCTGATGCAAATATGACTCAAGAGACATAGAGATAGTGTATTTGTGCTTAATGTCACCAAGATACAAAGCCTTCCAGCAGCTACAACACCCTGAACAGGAGCCATATTTTACCTGTTTTGCCCTCAACTGGAAAAAAACAGGAGAGGCTTTCCCAGCAACTGTGTTCTGTGAAATAAATAATCTTAAATTAAAGGTAGATGAAAAAAAAAAATAGCTACTTTCAAACTGGTCTGGATAAAGGATAAAGTGTATCTTCAGTTCTTTATTTTCCTTGACTTCATACTAATTAGGTGAAAGAACCAAACAATTTTAGTTTTTACAGGGAAAATATCTACTTTGTATTTCTCTAAATGTTGAAACCATTTATTGAATGAACTTCACAAACCTGTGATTTTTGTTATATAGAGCTGTCAGAGTGATATTTAAAATGAGTGAATATGGTCAGTGTATTAAAAAAAATCAGGCATTTTAAGTAGCAGTGTAGCAAGATTAAAGGCCAATCTTTTAGATATAATTGCACTTGAAAGACTGCCAATTAAGATAAGAATTGCAACTACAGTGCTTATTGCACTTTTCTAGATCTGAAAATACAAGTAAGATGATGGGGAGCTGGGAAACTATATCCTTTAAGACAATAACCCCATGGAGTGAAATTTGCAGATGCTGTACGTTAGAACAAGCTAGTAATATTAACATCCTATTGTGATTTCTTGCCAGAAATGTGGGTGGAACACAAAAGTGCTTTCACACAGCCCTTGTCCTTCCTGGATTAAGCGAAGAGGTGAAGGGTGTTGCAGCTTTGCATCAAGTTGCTCCATAACTGCACTGCAGTCATTTGTGGGTGCCTTCCTAGATGGATGGCATGACCAAGACCCTTGCAATGCAGCTATTTTAACTCAGGCAATCTCCATGTTGTTTTGCTTGTCAGTGCCCTGTTGGAGCCCAAGTGTCCTCTTATGTAGAAATATGCAACCAAAGAACCAAAGATAAATAGTGGTGATTACAATAAAAGTAATGATTGTTTAGAAAAAGGAGACTGGTGTGTCAGCTACAGATACATAAGCATAAACAGCTACACAGCCCTGTCAAAAGCCAGTGCTAGTGTGGAGGATAAACATCTCCCTTTTCCACAAACATTCCTTGTCCCAGTAAATTTGTCTAACACAGACACCACCTAATAGTCTACCAGAGATTTTAACATTAGCATTTCAAAATAATTAGTCTTGTTGATAATCCACAATTCTTTCCACTGAGAATTTAATTGATTGCTTGGGGTTTCCATGCTCTGTATTCCAGAATATAATTCATCTGTATTGTCTTGGCCCCTTGGAACACATATCCCCTAGCCAGCATTCTTATTAGGAATGACAAAATATCACTACTGTTTCATGCCCATTTATGCTACTATCAGATGACCTGCTTAATGCAGTTGTAAATAAGAAAAGCTGGTAGCTATAAAACTGCAGGGTAAATCCTCAAGGACAACATTACCTTTGACAAACTGGGAAAATACTTAAAAAGCTTGAAAAACTGTAGCTGGAAATTCATAAAAATGAAGTTTTCAGCCTTAGTGTTATTCTGCAAATATATTTTCCTTTTGTATTGCATGAATTCTTTCTCATTTCTATTCCTCTACTCTTTAAAGTGATGTTTATCTAATTAGCAAGAAGCCACAGCTGTTTGGGAGTGCTGGGACACCACAGCCCACAATGTTTCAAATGTATGAAACCTGCCGACTGGGGATGAGGAGTGATCGGCTGGGTCACCAGGTATTGTCCTTGGAATGTTCCAGGGAATCACTTCCTTGATGACTAAAGATTTTTTTTTCCTTATTTATAGCATAAATTTATTCTTAGCTAGTGCTTACACATTTGTTTTCATGCCAACAACATGCTTTGTCTTCTATAGCTCTTTTTCCTCCTAAGTGGTTACCCAGTGATATATTTAAAAAAGCAGTCATAGCCCCTCTCAGTCTGAATTTGGAGAAAAAAAAAAAAAAAATGAAACACTGATTCTTCAGGTCTCAAAGGCTTTCAATTCTTTTGATGGAGAAAATTAACCATCTTAATTTCTGTCTGTTACACGTACTATTTTTTTTAAATACATGCAAATTTCTTTAATAGTGTAGGGTTGAAATATGTTGGTACTATATTGCTATCTTTTCTATTGTGTTAAAAGTATACAGAAGTTTTTTTATATTTCTCTCTTGTTGCAATAATTTATTTCTAGATTTAAACCTGAATGAGAATTAATTTTTCAAATCAGTGTTCAGAATTGAAGACACTGAGAGACACATTGCTGTAGAGTTGTCAAAGTCAGAGAACAGTACAATGTAAGATTAATCTTTGATTGTGACAGGTGCTTCAGTCCCTTACATTGTCAGTCTTTTCATAGAATCATAGAATCAACCAGGTTGGAAAAGACCTTTTGCTGGACTCCCTATAATAACTTCATTTCTCTCTTGTACTGGATAGTACAGAACTGGAAACAGTGTTCCAGATATGACACAGTAGTTCAGGAGTGAAAATAAAAATATTATATATGCAAGTGACAACCCATTTTTTTACAAAATTTGTACAAATAAAATCTTCATTTTTTAACTATTGTATGTGTCGCAGTGCAGAAATTTTCCTGGCTACTGAGAGAGTACTTTTACATGTAGAAGGAAGACAATAGGGACAAGAATGTTCATCAAACAGTATTAGGTAGCCTATCAGTGTACACATATACAGCTAGAAGATAAATGTGAGGAATTTAGGAAAAATGTTGATAGACAGTTTTGTACCCCTAGTCTGGGGCATAAGGCTTTTTGGCTTGACTTTGTTGTCGAACTGTTAGACCAGGATCAAAATTTAAACCTTGAGATAAGCAGCTTCGGCAGCTATTTGTCTTCTGCAGGTGGGTGGGATGGCTTAGGTTAATAATTGAGTCAGCCTATCTGATTCAGGTTATAAGAAAGACAGAAGCATTGTGAAGCATAAGGACAGAAGCATGTGGGAACATAAATTATGGATATAGCAAACACAGAAAGGGATGTTTGTAAATCTGGATCACTGACTTAGTAGTTGAAATTATAGTACAAATACGGCAATTAAGAAAAATTGCATTTGAATAACTCCTGATAATATATTTCCAATTAGAGTAACTAATTTTAACTAATTTTTCAAACTCATTATCTATTTCTTCTGATATATATATTTAAAGGTTTTCCTTGTCAAAAAGAAACATGATTAGCCACTTATCATTTTAAATAGAAATGTGAAGACAGACTGATGTTCTGAGTTTTAGTGAAATCAGTTTTGCTAATTCAAAACATTCCCTCATGAAAATGGTATTTCAAGACCTGCCTGATTAATCAAGAGAAAACTTGTCCTGCTTCCTCAAATCCTACTTTGAAAGCTCCTATTTTTTTCTTGGTGTTTGCAGGCAGGGCAAAATGTAAGGGTAGCATTTTAAGTTCAGTAGCAGGTGTAAATTCTGCCTTTCTCAGGACCCTCAGCAAAAGGCATGAACCAGGAACCTCTGCAAGATGTATCCTGAGAGGCAACAGGTCCCAAGCCATAATCACAGAATCATAGAATGGTTAGGGTTGGAAAGGAGCTTAAGATCTTGCAGTTCCAACCCCTTGCCATGGGCAGGGACTCCTCACACTAGATCATGTTGTTCAAGGCTTTGTCCAACCTGGCCTTGAACACTGCCGAAGATGGAGCATTTACCGCTTCTTTCAGCAACCTGTTCAAATACCTCACCATCCTCACAGTACAAAACTCCTTCCTTATATCTAACCTGAACTTCCTCTATTTAAGTTTAAAAACATTAACCCTATCACTGCAGTCCCTGATGAAAAATCCCTTTCTGGCATCCTTGTAGTGCCCCCTTCAGATACCGGAATGTTGCTATGAGCCTTCTCCAGGCTGAACAACCCAACTTTCTTAGCCTGTCTTCCTACGGGAAGTGTTCTAAAACTGCTATTGTCCTGGTGACCCTCCTCTGGACTTCCTCCAACAGCTCCATGTCCTTCTTAGGTTGAGGACACCAGAACTTCATGCAGTGCTCCAAGCGGGGTCTCATGAGAGCGGATTAGAGAGCCTTTGACTTTCTGGTCATGCTTCTTTTGATGCAGCCCAGGATGCGGTTGGCTTTCTGGGCTGTGAGCGCACACTGCCAACTCATGTTGAATTTCTCGTTGACCAATACCCCCAACTCCCTCTCCGCAGGGCTTCTCTGAATCTCTTTTCTGCTCAGCCTGTGAGTGTGCCTGGGATTGCCCTGATCCAGGTGTAGGACCTTGCACTTCACTCTCTTGAAGTTCATGAGACTGGCATTGGCCCACCTCTCAAGCATGTCAAGGTCCCTCTGGATGGCATCCCTTCCCTCCAGCTTATCAGCTGAATCACATTGCCAGGTGTCATCGGCAAACTTGCTAAGGGCATACTCAATCCCACTGTCCATGTAGCCGACAAAGATGTTGAACAAGACTGGTTGCAACACCAACCCCTGAAAGACACCACTCGTTACCCATCTCCAGTTAGACACCAAGCCGTTGACCACAACATTTATGTGTGGCCATCCAGACTATTCTTTATCCACTGGGTGGTTCATCCATCAGATTGATGTCTCTCCAGTTTAGAGACAAGGATGTTGTGCGGGACAGTGTCGAACACTTTGATCAAGTCCAGGTAGATAACTTAAATGGCTTTGCCCTTATCCATCAGTTCTGTAGCCCCAACATAGAAGGCTGCCAAATTGGTCAGGCAAGATTTGTCCTTGGTGAAGCCATGCTGGCTGTCACCAACCACCTTGTTGTGTTTTATGTGCCCTAGCATAGTTTACAGGAGAATCTGCTCTATGATCCTGCCAGTCACAGTGGTGAGATTGACTGGTCTGTAGATCCCCAGGTCTCCCATTTTTGCCTTCTTGAAAATGGGAGTTATAGTTCCCTTTTCCAGTCACCAGGAACTTCACCTTACTGCCATGATTTTTCAAATATGATGGACAGTGGCTTAGCAACTTCATTCACTGTCTCCTTCAGGACCTGCAGATAGATTTCATTAGCTCCCATGGACTAGCACACATTCAGATTCCTAAGGTGATCCTCCCCTACAATGAGCCTAAGGTGTTCATTCTCACAATCCCTGCATTTGCTTTCCAAGACTTGAGTGGTGTGACTAGAGCACTTGCCAGTGAAGACTGAGGCAAAGAAGACATTGAGAACCTCAGCCTTCTCCAAATCCAGGGCAGCCAATTCGCCCGTTTCCTTCTGGAGAGGGGCCTTATTATCCCTAATCTGTCTTTTGTTTGCTATATACCTGTAGAAGCCCTTCCTGTTATCTTTGATATCCCTGGCAAGATTCAGTTCTAACTGGATCTTAACTTTCCTGACCTGATCCCTAGCTTCCTGGACAACATCGCGGTATTCTTCCCAGGCCACCTTTCCTCACTTCCACTTTCTATAAGCTTCCTTTTTCCTTCTAAGTTTTCTCAGCAGCTCTTAATACATCCATGGAGGCTTCCTGGCCTTCTTGCCCCATTTTCCTCTTGTCAGGATGCAGTGCTCCTGAGCTTGGAGCAGTTGATCCTTGAATACCAACCAGCACCCTTGGGCTCGCCTATAAGGCTTTATGCCATGGAACCTTATTAATCAGGTTCCTGAAGAGGCCAAATTCTGCTCTTTCGAAGTCTAGGGCAGTGAGCTTGCAGTCTGCCCTTCTCACTGTCCTGAGGATCTCAAACTCCACCATCGTTATCACTGTAGCCAAGGATGCCTTGAGGCATCATATTTCCCACTGTCTCCTCCCTGTTGGTGAGCATGAGGTCAAGTACAACACCTCTCCTTGTCAGCTCCTCTATTACTTGCAAGAGCAAGTTGCCTTCCACGCAATCAAGGAATCTCCTGGATTGTGCTGCCCATAGTGTCCCTCCAAGAGATACCAGGGTGGTTGAAGTCTCTCACGTGGACAAGGGTGAGGCTGCTCCTATCTGTCTATAGAGGGCTTCATCCACACAGTTCTCCTGTTTAGGTGGCCTGTAGCAGACCCCCACATTAATGTCCCCCATCAGATCTCTCCCTTTAGCCATACCCCACAAGCTCTCTGTTGACTGATCACCTGTGACCAGGCAGACTTCCAGACTATCACTGACATAAATAACTACTCCCCCTCCCTGCCTACTGGACCTGTCTTTCCTAAAGAGCCTACAACCTTCCATTCCAACACACCAGCTGTAGGAGCCGTCCCACCATGTTTCTGTGATGCCAACAATATCATATCCCCGTGTGCACATCTCCAGTTCCTCTTGTTTATTCCCTTGCTACAGGCATTTGTATAGAAGCATCTGAGCCGAGCTTTGAATAAAGCCAGGTCATTGGTTGGAGTGGTTGGAGTGACTCTGTGTTGCTCTGAGCATTCATTGCAGGTTCTGGCAACTGACTGCAGTGTTGGGATGGATTGATGCCCCCCTCCCCCAACAAACCTAGTTTAAAGCTGCCTTTACCAGTCTGGCAAGTCTTCTACCAAAACAGCTCTTCCCCTTCGTCAGGCTAGCTCCATTAGCTTCCAGTAGACCTGGCTTCCCAAAGCAAGTCCCATTGTCTAAGAACCAAACCCCTGACTATGACACCACCCCTCTAACCATTTACTAACTTGACACATCCACCTGGTCTTTTCAAGATCCTCCCTTTTGAACTGGAGGATCAAAGAAAAAATTATCTGAGCCTCAAAGCCCCTAACCACCTTTCCCAGGGCTCTGTAGTCCTTCTTAATGCTTCCCAGAGTACTGTTATCAATATCACTGGCACCCACATGGACCATTAGGAGTGAGTAATACTCAACAGGATTTACTCTACCTGGCAGCCTCTCAGTGCCATCTCTGATCCAAGCTCCTGGTAGGGAACACACCTACCCTCAAGATTGGGTCTGGCTAATAGAGGGGCACCTCTATACTTTTCAAAGTAGAGTCACCTACTACTACGACCCACTGTTTTTTCCTGGATGCACTAGAGTTGAGTTATCCTCTTTATTGGTTGTTCTTTACTATTTATGGAGGAACTGGTTGTTCCTCCACTGTGGTGGGTGTTGCCTTGTTAGCCACCTGCAGAGCTGTGAAGCGGTTCTGGGTGGTGATATCGGGTTTTGGAAGACGCCCCTTGCTTTTAATTGTCCTCTTCCTCTACTTATTTATTTATTTTGGGTGATAAGTTCCCAGCCTCCTGGATTAATGCCTTTTTTTTCTGTTTGTGCTAGGGGGAATGCTTTTGGCCCCTGCTCAGTTTGGGATTGGAGCCAGCATTCCTGCTCACTTTCAGCTTTTCTGATGTCTCTTAGTCTCTTGGCAGTCTCCTACAGCTCAGCCACATGCTTCAGGAGGCTCTTCATCAGGGTGCACCGTGTACAGCCCATTCCACTGTTCATCCTTTTCTCAAGAAACATGTCATAGCACTTTCTACAATCTGAAGTCTGTACTGCAGCCTCCCCTCTCATCGGCTCTGAGTGGCAACACTGGCCATCACCAGGGTAGCCAGTGCAGAACTCCCAGACTGGGCCCTAGCCCTGAGGCAGTGCTCACCATCTCACTCACCTGCCTGCTCACCCAGCCCATGCCATGTGCCATGCCATGCCCTGGCTGATGTGTTGCGCCCTGTTTGCCTGCTCTGTTCACCAAATGATAGTTCTTGTCTAATTCTTAAAAGCAGTTTGTAATGCAGGCTCTTCTCTGAAAGTCTGATATGTTTATTTTCAAAACAGAAATGTGGGGTAATTGAGAACCACAGTTTAACCCTTCCCCTTTCTGCACTGCTGTAGCACTGCCCTACCAGTGCTCTGTTCCTAATGTGTAATAAAATACCTGGATTTTATTTTGATCTAATAATTCATTAGAGTTTATTTGCTAAATCATCTTTACATATAAAAGCAATAAATATTAAAAATTTATCTTATTTATGAGTAAGCCACTAATAAAAACTTATACAGATAAAAATAATCCTTAAAGAGATTTGATTTTGCATTATATTTCTGAACTCAAAAGTAAAGCAGATGTGAAATCTGCACAACTCAGTTTCAGTGTTTTTGTTATATCTATTGATAGAAAAAAAAGACAGCAAACATTTTTATCCTGCTACATTTCATGACCAAATATCTTCTTAACACTTTCTGGGAAACAGATATTTCAAGGTAGGCTAGTTAAACTGTTTTTAGATAACTATAAGTAATGCCTAAAAGTCTGTTCTGGTGGAAATACATATTAATGTACTTTTATTGAATATTTCTCTGAAAATAATTAACATTTTTGTTTGCAAGCTAGCAAGTCCATATTTCTGCAAATGATCTTTGAGTGATGAAAAAGAAAATGCTGGATTGTCTGACAAAATGTATGTTAAGAAAACATATACCTGA
The DNA here is from genome assembly GCA_039720435.1 of Amazona ochrocephala. NCBI lineage: Eukaryota > Metazoa > Chordata > Aves > Psittaciformes > Psittacidae > Amazona > Amazona ochrocephala. Next base: position 38,405,444 of record CM077879.1, read on the forward strand.
AGGGGAAACCCTGCCGGTTGAGCAAATGGGCTCCACAGTGCTTCAACTTGCTAGCTTACAGGTTCTCTATTAGGACCTTCAGAGACAGAGAGCGTTCAAGGCCAGGTTGGATGGGGCTGTGAGCAACCTGGTCTAGTCTGAGATATTCCTGTCCACAGCAGAGGGGTTGGAACTTGATGATCTTAAGGTCCTTTCTTACACAAATCATCCTACGATTCTACGACTCTATTCATACAAGACTGTTTTCTGCCTTCAGGGACCTCAGTGCAGTGGTAAGCCTTCTTGACACTGGCTGGCTGCCCTCAGGTCCTGCTCTGTGCTGCACAGGCCCAGGACACCTCTTCAGCACAGCTGGGCTTTCTGTCCCTACCCCAGCAGCGCCTCAGTCCTGCCTGCCTCTAGTCCTGTCCCTGGGCAGTTTGATTTCCTGCACTAATCTCAGGCATGGCTTATTCCTGTCCTTTCCAATGCTCATTGGCCCTGCTACTGCCAGCCAGGTACCCTGCCTGCCTGCCTCCAGCTGTGGTACTGTGCCTGCGGGTGAGGAGACAGCGGAGCTGCCTCAAGGCTGCCCACCCTGGAGAGCAGCGCTGCCTCTGCTGCCCCTGATGTCCCGCCCAGCTACTCTGCCTGAACAGTCCCATGCCTCAGGCATGTCCTGAGGTAAAAAGCCTCCACTTTTAAGTGCTGTTAGTTTTCATTGCAGAACTGAATTCTTAAATCATTCCTAGTAAGAGCAAGCGTGTGTTTCTGTAGACATTAGCAAAAGGAACCAACTAGTTTTCAACCCACATATTTGAGAAATTAACCCCACGCTATTGCTAATGAATACATCTGTGAATCTCATAATTAGACTTTTGTGGGTTTTATGGATTTGATTGTGCACTAGTACGAATAACGGGAGCCCACAGAGAGCAAAGTGCAGAAGGCAGTCTGCACAGTATTGCAAAGCCCTTGTAAGGAATGAAATTTAATTAGTGTGCTTGAATTATAGAAATGGGCAGCAGAAAAATGCAGTGTCTGGCCCAGTGACCTGTGGGTTGGTGTTGTGAAGGTACTTGGGCAAGATTACAGGGGTGTATTTCCCTCCAGTTTGGGTGAATGGGGGGCCCTAGGCTGCAGCCAGACCTGCTCCTCTCCCTGCCCTCCAAGGCCTGCATTAACCTTCACAGCTTCACTTGTGGTGTCTGGAAGTTATTTTCAATCTGTTCTCATGAAAATAAATAAGTTAGCAGAAAAACCCAAAACACACAAATAAATAACATGAAGATTCATTGAGCAAGCAAGACAGAAGGGCATTTTATGGGGAAAAATTGAGTTGTTTCAGAACATCCTTCTGAGGGTTAGTGTCCCAGTAGCTGCCATGCTTGTGCAGGGCCAGCATTCACTGACTCTCCCCCAGATCAGGGTTTCCCTTCTGCTCAAGTGGAGCATCTTGGTCCTGTGATAGGTCTCACATGGCAAATTGATGTGTTTGCTGAAGCAAACATTGAGGCATTTACCACATTAAAAATAATGGAGGTCCTTATAAAGTTTTGACATACTTAGTGAGTGGCACTTGTTATAAACTTCAAATTCAGTTTTAAAGAATTGTATCCTTGTGGATCTGGGCCTCATGGATGATGCGTCCTAAATGTATAGGCCTAAAGCTTGCATTTTCATGCAGGTGTTGAGGTAACTGGTGATTTCTCCTAGGTAATTTTTTATTTTTAGTAGCCATTTTACCTTTGTGACAGGATGCTCAGGAATTCTGGGAAATGCTTCCTTATGTGTCTTAAGGCGTCATTAATTGCCCTGTGCATAATTCTTGCAACTATGAAATGAAAAGTATCTCTAGTGTCTGAATGATATGTTTATTTTTTAGATATAGTAATGAATGAAAGGAATCAAATGCACATAGTAAACAGAAAGTTAGTAACAAGAATCCAGAAATCCTTGCAAGAAATTTGTTTTAAAGTAAATTGAAATTGGTATTAAAGTAAATTCTGAGAAGTGATCACTTTGAATGTGAATCCAATTTTTAGATAATGAAGTATTCACTGGTAATAGCATAGGAGACACCCACTTTGTTGTTTATAAGTTTACATAGAAAAGTTCATCAGTTTTGTCCATCTGAAGCTCTCTTCATTTGGTGCATATGTAAAGTGCAGACTTGTTTTTCACATAGAAATTGATGAAATTGTGAGAAACTTGCAAAATTCTGCCCTTGTATGGAACTAGTGCTGGAAGTCTGAACTGCACAAACAGAAGCAAATTTTAGCCACAACTGGGAAATGTCCTGCACATTCTGGTTAATTGGAATGATCTGTGACTTCAAGCATTTAAAATAAGGATTCAGGTAGCAACAGAAAATTGAACTGGGACTTTCATTAAATATATGATAGCTATTGATTTGTATTGCCTTCCATTCTAAGCCAATTATATATTCTTCATTAAGATAAAGGCATAAAATATGCCTTAAATTAATATCTTAATAATCTGCCTTACTTTTTAATCTTGCTCAAGATTATCTAAATCATTAATCAAAATTAAAGATGCAGTTTATACTTTAAAATACATATATTCTTTCCCATGAAGAGGGACAAATATCATGTTGTCTCCCCCTTTTTTGGAAATGTTCTGCTATTTTATCTTTATAAATGGGATAAGCATTAAAAGGGTAACCCCAAATTTATAGTTAAAGCACTTATTTAACTCAACATAAATGATATAATTAATTAGATTCTACCTAATTCCAAGTTACTAAATAGTATTTCAAAAGGGCGTTCAGCCAAGTGGAATACTTATTCTTATATTCATACAATTCTTCTGTTAAAATATTTTACTTGTATTTGAAAAACAATGTGAATTGCTCAAAAAGCTGATTTATAAAAAGATAAGCATTTCATGAGCATTTATAAACTACAGTGATAATCTCAAATATTCCTTTACCTTTTTTAAAAGAACTACTTAGTGTGCAAGACCACTTTAATAGAACTACTTTATTATATATATGCAGTTCTATGGCATGTCTTCATGAAACAACATTTTCTAGAACACATATAACTTTAAATCTTTAAATCAACATTGTTTTGTCATGTTAAGGGAACACCAGAGTAAAATATGCAGAATTTTGTACAATGTTAGTTATGGATTGCAGTATTCCAGGGAAATGAATGTCTTGGACAGGAACCTATCTGTGACTAGATCCAACAAAAGCAAAGTTGCCTAAAACCAAATAAGAAATTGTCAAAACCAGACAACTGCTGAATATGCTGAAAATTTTGCCATCCTTGTTTGAAACTAGGCTTTGATGTGTCCTGGGAACTTTTTGTTTTGGACATCTACAGATGCTATAGGTGCCCAGCTCAAATCTAAACCTGAGTAGGTTCCTGAAACAAAGATATCTACATGCAGAAAACATTCTATTTGGAAGTAATAAAGGTTGCTCCGTCTTTCATAAGATAATTTCATTGAATTAGGATGCTGATAACTAGCAATATGCTTTTTTTTCCCCTTGACTGGTCATTTACTTTAAAATCCAAAGGGACAGTGGAAAGGAAGAAGATATCACTGGAGGAAGAGGAAGACAATATATAGTTTGGTTTTGTTTCATTTTGATTCTGTGTTATTTAAAGTATCAATGTTTGTATCATTGGAGGAGAACAAATAAGAATTCTTGATTAGAGTTTAAAAAAGTAATTTAATTAGATTAACAATAAATTCCTGCCTTTGCATATGCAGTGTGTTCCTTTCCTTGGTAGCAAGTTTGCATGTAACACATGCAAGTTTTCATGTAATTCAAGCAGACTATGCTTTAATTTGGGTGCAAGAGTTTGGTGATGTTGTCATAATTTCCTAGTTAGCTAAAAGCAAAGATAGGAGCATTCCATTTATTCTGCTCTATCCATGAGCAAAGTGGGACCAGAACATGATGACTAAGAAGAACCTGCATTTAGTCTGTGGGCTGAGGTTTGGAAGGGAAAAGTCTCATCTCTGCTCATATAATCACAGAATCCGAGAATCATAGACTAGTTAGGGTTGGAAAGTACCTTAAAGATCATCTAGTTTCAACCCCCCTGCCATGGGTATTCCCAGGTTTTATTTTATGTATTTGATTTCCCTAGCTGTCACTGAGTAAGATTATAATTTGCAAGGCTTTTGCAGTCTTGTTTTTTTTTCAGTTTGACTTCTCTAAAATTCAAATATTTGCATGAAACATTTAATAAGTATTTTACTGCAATAAACATGTTTGGAAATCACCCATGGAACCTACTGCAGCTTTTAGTCCATTTCTGTTCATTCACTTCATTCTTTCTTGCCCATGTATGTTCTTGACCACCTATAATGCAACAATAGCTGCAAGTAAAAACAGCATTTTTTTGGTTTCAAACTAAGCACATACGTCTATTAAAGTTTCACAGTTCAGGCTCCCTTCTGAATTTGTAATCTATACCAATATTTATGCTTGAAATGCAGAGGAAAACAATGTTCTTAGAAAGATATTAATTTAAATTGGGGCATTATTTTAACACAGGTTTTTTTTCTCCGAATAATCAATATTTTTATACTGCTGACATAATTTACCAGCTAGACTGAACAAATGAAGACAATGTCCTGAATAACATCATTTTCACAGTTAAACATCAGTATTAAAGCAGGGCATTTGAAGGCATAAAAGCAAAAGGTAATGACATTATCCTTGAATCTTCATGACTTTTCTAAAGGTGAATGTATTAAATAAGAAATGCTGAAGTGTTGTTGGCACTGTTTTATGCATCCCATCTGTTAGTCGTAATATTATATCAGCTAATTAATGCGTGTTACCTTGTGTGTAAAACAACATGTGCTCTCTTGATTAGACCCTAAAGAGTAAACCCTAAAGTGGCTCTCAGTGGAGTAGTTTTATTTTTTGTGTATCAGAAAGTTAGGGATTTTCCCCATGAAAAAATCTGGTTTTATTAAAATCTTCAACTTGCAAAAATCTAGATAGATTTTTTTTTTTGTGTGTGTGAAAGTTATGCTGAGAGCATTTATTTTGAAATCATCCCTTTTGCTTTCTAGAACACTCTATCTTAAAAATTTAAAGAATTTTGTAATGCTGTTTTGTCTTTTTTTTTCTGTGCAATGCATTTGATCTAGATGATGGTGTGCTTCCACTGTCATGTCATAGTATAAATTGTCAAAAATTCTGTTATTACATGACAACAGCAGTGGTGCACATCTAATTATATCTAACAAAGTCTGTCATTTTTACTTTATTATTTTTTTAAATCATGAAGGGCATCTGCTACTTAGTACTGAAAAAAATCCCTTCTAGACTAAAATACTTTTTCTTTATGTTTGCAGTAAAACAGCTGAATCAATTCCGAGTTCCTCTAATTACTTTGGAATATGTTTGAGGTAAATATCACATGTCCCTTCTAGCAATCAAAAGTGTAGTTGGTTCCTTTTGTAGAAAGGAACAGAATTATGAAGAAAACCGGGTTCAAAGATAATGTTATTTCAAATAAGTCTTGTCTTGCCAGGTAACTGTTGACTCCCAAGGAACTTCAGAGTTTCTTCACACTAAAAACCATGTACAACTTTAGCTGGGTCTTTTTGGCAAGCCATTTACTTCACCCTTCTTCTTGTAGGGATCTAATGCATAATATAATCTTTGATTACTCCATTTCTTATTTAAAACTGTTGTTTAAATATTACAGAATCACAGAATCACAGAATGGTTGAGGTTGGAAGGGACCAATGGAGGTCATCTAGCTCAACCTCATTGCTCAAGATTGTGTCCAGGTGGCTCTTGAGTAGCTTCAGTGAAGGAGATGCCACAACTCTCTCAGCAACCTGCTCCAATGCTTAATCACCTTTGCAGTAAAGAAGCTCTTCTTCATGTTCAGGTGGAACTTCCTGTGTTCTTGCTTACGCCAGTTGTTTCTCGTCCTATCACCTGACATCACCGAAAAGAGTCTGTCCCCATCCTCTTGATACCCTCCCTTCAGACACTTACATACATTGCTCAGATGCCCCCTGAGCCTTCTCTTCTCTGAGACGAACAGGCCCAGCTCCCTTAGCATTTCCTCATCAGAGATGCCTCAGACTCTTAATTGTTTTAGTAGCCCTTTGCTGGACTTGCTTCAGGAGTTCCATATATCTCTTGTACTTGGAAGGCCAGAACTGGACACAGCTCTCCAACTGAGGCCTCACCAGGGCTGAACCAAGAGGCAAGATCACCCCCCCTTGACCAGTTGGCAGTGCATTTCGTAATGCACCCCAGGATACCATTTGACTTCTTGGCCACAAGGATGCATTGCTGGCCTATGGACTTGTCCACCAGGACTCCAGGTCCTTCTCTGCAGAGCTGCTTTCCAGCAGGTCAGCCCTCAGCCTGTACTGTTGCCTGGGGTTGTTCCTCTCCAGGTTAAGGACCCTGCACTTTCCTTTGTTGAGTTTCAAAAGGTTCCTCTCTATCTCTCCAGCCTGTCAGGATCCTTCTGAATGACAATGCAGCGCTCTGGGTGTCAGCCATTCCTCCCAGTTTCGTACTGTCAGCAAACTTGCTGAGGAGGCACTCTATGCCTTTATCCAAGTCACTGATGAATAAGTTAATACTGGAGCCAGCATTGACCTTTGGGGTGCACTGTTAGTTACAATTAGACTCTGTGCCACTGATCACAACTCTCTGAGACCTGCCATTCAGCCGGTTCTCAACCACCTTACTGTCCACATGTCCAGCTTGCACTTCCTGAGCTTGCCTGTGACAATATCATTGAAAACAATGTCAAAAGCTGGGCTGAAGCCCAGGTAAACAACATCCACAGTTTTCCCATCATTAACCAGCCAGTTGTCCCATTTTAGAAAACAATCATGCTGGTTAAGCATGGCTTCTCTTTGTTGAATCCATGCTGACTACCCCTGAACAGTTTGTCTTCCATGTGCTTAAAGATGGCCTCGAGGATAAGCCATTCCATCACCTTTCCAGCGACTGAGGTGCTGCTGACTGGCCTGTAGGTCCCAGCATCCTTTTCCTTTCCCTTTTTCAAGACTGGAATGACAGTATAAATATGTATGGGTTCTATATCTAACTTTAAAAGATGGAATCTATACAATTTCCCAATATGTCATTTTCACAGGTAGTTGTGTGCATGGAGAATATAGTTTAATTACTTCAGACCTGGCCCATTATTGCTTTTCTTCTTACAGACTTAATTTATATTTTTTAAATATTTAATACCAGTTGAGACTTTTGCTGTTTGGTAGAACCATATCTGACCTTCCTCCTTCTATTTTAAAAGCTATTAATATTTCTGGCTGTTGCAAATATATCTTGTTGTTACTATTTGTGTACAAAAATATAAGCATATGCAACCCAGAAATACAGAATTATTCTGGTGTTCTCTCTTAACCCCAGCTGGCAACTAAGCACCACACAGCTGATGACCCACTCCCCACCAATGCGATATTGAAGAGAATAGAAGAGTAGAAGTGCAAAACCTCATGGGCTGAGATAAATACAGTTTAATAGGTAAAGCAAAAACCACATGTGCAAGCAAATCAAAATAAGAAATTCATTTACTATTTTCCTGACAGATGTTCAGCCATCTCCAGGAAAGCATGGCTCCATGATGTGTAGCAGATACTTGGGAGGAAAAATGCCATTAACTATGAACATACCAGCCACCTACTCCCTTTTCCCTACAGATTTTATTGCTGAGCATGACATCTTATTGTATGGAATATCTCTTAGTTCAGTTGTGGTCAGCTGTCCTGGTTGTATTCCCTCCCCATTTCTTGTGCACCCCCAGCTGACTAACTGGCAGGGCAGTGTGAGAAGCAGGAAAGACCTTGAGCACTGCTCAGCAGCAGCTAAAACATCCTTGTGTTATCAACACTGTTTCCAGCAGAAATCCAAAACATGGCCACATACTAGCTACTATGATAAAAATTAACTCTATTCCAGCCAAAACCAGTTCATCCATAAAACCATCAGATTTTTCTGCCTTTATCATAATAAACATGTTCAATTTTGTGGACATTTAGAAGTTTCAGAGAATCACTGAATGATGATCTAAAGAAGAATGATTTTATAATTGTAAATAATGATGGCTAAGGCTATGTGTGGCTTTTGGCAGTCAAAAGGAAAAGGGTGTTAGTGATGGAATGCTTCAGATACTTAATTAAAGCTAGAATTTTATGTCATTGTAGATATTGAGTGAAATAGGGATATTGGTTCAGATTTGTAGCATCTTTATCTAATGAACATGTTTATTAATTTGCAGAGTTAGTGAGAATATGTCTAAACTGGTGCAATGTTCAGCCATCTGTAATATCGCCTTAGCATCTCAGTCTGTCTCTGCCAGGGATTCTGTCTTCTAAATTAAATTCCTCCATCACCTCTGCAATACCTTTATCTGTTGCTAAACACTATTAGCTGAAAAGAATGTGAAAAAAGATAATCACACTTAGAATTTGCTAGCCATATTTTAATGAATTTATAGAAAGTATTTTTGTATTGTAAATTTACAGAAAGGAAATCAGATTCATCCAAAAAATGCAGAAGATTGGTGGCTTCTGGGAATGTTCTCTTCAATTTTTTGAGATGGCTTTTAACTCTCATCTTATACAAATCTTTCTCCCTTTAGAATTAGGACTATAATAAGATTTTTGCTCTTAGATGCTGTAAAATTGGTAGAAAATAGATTGCTTTAGTGGTCTTTGAATATACTAAATGAAATACTTTTTCATGCTTTACTAGAAGATCTATTATTAATGATACTGGAGCTCTGTTTCTGATTACTTTACTATTGCTTATGTGTTCAATGCAATGACTTTCCAAAAACTTCTTTATTAACTACTTCTCATCCTAGTCATGCTAATTATTTTGTGTTGAGATTCAAGTGTTTACTGGTAAAATAGTTTCTATAATTTACAACAGAGTCCTTTTATGTAAATCTTAACAGAAGTAAATTCCTTTGGTTAAACAGTAGCTATTAAATATGATAGCTTGCTTAGGCTGAAAACCACATTTACAATCTCCAGCTGCGTGGAATATCTATGAGTGTATATTGAAGGCTTTTAAGTCAGAGCCCTGTTAGCCTTACAGTTCCTCAACTTCTGTTTCTCTTTGTGTGCCAGCTGTAATTTCAACCTTCACAACTGTGTTATTAATAAATATTTTTTTATACTCCTGAAGGAGTAAAACTCTTATTTAAAAGCTGTCATTCTTCACAGAAAAAAACCACATTTTTATAGTAAATGCTTCTAAGCAACTGACATTAATTTTGTTGTATATTTTTTACTTTTTGTGTATAGGAGGAAATATTACCAAACACGTAGCTGTAATTAGTTACCTACTGATAAGATGACCATAGTTAACAATAATTGACATTGAAGTTAATTAAAGCATAATTTAATTAAGGAAAAGAGTGACATTCAATATTACCTGTTGATAGAACCCTCAGAAAAAGTAAAAAAAAAAATAAAAATGATTAGGGGTAAGAAGTAAAGAAAACTTGAACTTAGTTATTAGTTCTTTGTTGAATTTTATATAGGAGTCTTCAGTGCAGTTCTTTGATCCATGACCAACACCAACAAGAAGGGTCTATGCACCAAAGGAAGGTAGACCCTTGCATTAAGGATCTTTAATTTATGAAACATATCAATTTATGTGATCCTGCCCCTGTACTCTGCTCTGTGCCACCTCACTTGGAGTACTGTGTGCTGTTCTGGTGTCCTCAACAGAAAAAGGACACGAAGCTGTTGGGTCAAGTCCAGAGGAGGTTCACAAGGATGATCAGAGGGCTGAAGCACCTCCAATACAAAGTCTGAGAAAGCTGGGTCTGTTCAGCCTAGAGAAGAGAAGGCTGTGTGGAGACCTCATAGCAGCCTTCCAGTATCTGAAGGGGGCCTACATAGGGATGCTGCGGAGGGACTCTTCATTAGGAACTGTGGTGAGAGGACAAGGGGAAATGGGTTCAAACTTAAACAGGGGAAGTTTAGGTTAGCTATAAGGAAGAAATTCTTTACTGTGAGGGTGGTGAGGTCCTAGAATAGGTTGCCCAAAGAGTGGTAAATGTTCCATCCCTGGCAGCGCCCAAGGACAGGTTAAGGGGAGTCTTGGGTGAGATGGTTTAGTGTGAGGTGTCCCTGGCCATAGCAGGGGCACTGGAACTAGATGATCTTAATGTCCTTTCCAACCCTAACTATTCTGTAATTCTGTGATTAATAAAATCAGATCAGTGGAAGGTAGTAAAGCCAAATAAAGCCAAATATTAAAAAGGAAATCAGCACAAAATGATGTTGTGTTTTTTTTTGTTTTTTTTGTTTGTTTTTTTAAAGACAGTCTTCAGGGTTATCAGATAACTTTGTTCACCTTAACAGTTCTTCAGTTCTCAGCCTGCAAGCACAGAAAACACAACAGCAAGATTTTTCTTTTAATGGTAAACATTTCATTTTGATTTAGTATGGACATCAGTATGCACTAAGGAGTATACATCCAAGGGTTTCTAAACATCAAAGTTCACAAATCTAAGTCTAATTTGCACTTTAGAGGAGGAATATGAAGGACTTCAGTCAATATAGTGGTATTCATTGTGTTTCTGATAGCTTTTTCTGGTAATTCAGTCACATAACTCATTTGCATGAAGTTTCTTTTATATGTCAGAATTGAGATATGACAAGAAGTATTCACTTTGATTAACATGTTGAAGATTTTTCTTAACTTTAAATGAAGACACTGCTTCAAAAGGTAATCAGATCTTTAAAGTGGGTGGAGATTGAGGTGGGAAAATGCTGTACAGGCATTAGAGCATGGTATGTACAGGCACAGGGCCAAAATACTTGGCTATTTCCCAGCATTCACTCTTATTGAACTAGTGTTCACAGTTTTCATTCTAATAAAATAGTATTTCTTTCTATCCTTTGGAGAATTTATAGTATATCTTGACTGGCCTGAATTTCCTGAAACAGTCACACTGTGATTAGAAAATTAACTTTTATTTTGGTAATAGTTTATGTCTAAAATGTCAGTACATGTTTAAGTGACACATGATTTTGTATTTCATATTTTGAGTTGAAACAGTCTTAATTGGATTTTGGGCTAGTGTGACAGTGGGAGGTCCACATATTGATTAAATAAAGCACAAAATTTATTTAAACATGTTATGGTATTAAAGTGGCAGTGTTGGTCTGATTACTGTAAAGATATCATGTTTTCAAGGTTTTCCATTTGCTTCATAAAGCATATGCATTCCACATGCAATTAAAGGATGGACATGATGCACCAAAGTTGATACTATCGAGTAAATTTTTAAAATAAATTACATTTCTTTGCAATGAGGTTTCAAGAAGGAATATGAAAGGTTAAGCATGTCCTAACTGTCCTAGTAAGACCTTACTCTGATAAATAAACCAGATTAAAAAGAAAATAGAAATAAAAAAGGAAAGCAGACAACTGAATCTAAGGTGTAATTCAGTGCTGTTTTTCAAATTTAGAATTCTACCGGAATCTAATATTCTCTTTTAGCAAGAATCATTTCAGTCCTGAGATGACATTGCAGAGCTGAGCAGTTTTATTTCAAATTCAAGCCAAAGTTTGATCAAAAAAGTAACTTATTTTACTAAGGTGAACATGAAAGACTTCATCTGAATGGGTGTTTTGGGAACATGCACAAGATGCAATGAATACAAGTAGAGTGCAAATGCAAGACAGGAAAAAGTAAATAATGACACAGCTGCTCTCCCTACAAAAACAGCCTAAGGCTAGTGTTCTAGTGAAGGATGATGTTTTCTGGGGAGGCAATGAACTCATGCAGTGGAAGAAACTGAATGGAAATCTACCACACTTCGTGCAGTAACACCTGACATTGAACTAATGAAGAAGTGGAATGTGTGGGAAATTCAGGGATATGTGAGAAAGAGAAGCTTCCTCTGGATAGGAGTAAATTCTCCTGTTCCAAAAAAAAAAATCATAGCTACTTAGCTTCATCAATGAATTCTAGGCAGCAAGTCAGCAGAAGGGAAAATATCGTACAATGCATGTTGTGTACATGACGCCAACATATCTCTTTCAAGTATTTACCTAGTATCTAGGCTAGACAGGTCCATATGCTGCATAAAGATGTCGATAAATCTTGTCTGACCAGATAACTTGACTCATAAATTGCATACAGACCCTTAGCACTTAATGTAGGGGCACAGATTCTGCAACAGTTTCTGAATGCTCAAGATTTACATTTTTTCAATCTCACTTTGTAATGTGTAGCTCTCTTTCTCAGCTGTGTGTCAAAATGTCTGTATACTTTGATGGCCTTCTATATTCTCAACCTACACAAGTCTAGTTCTGTTCCTGTAGGAACTAGTAGCACCACATCATAGACAAAATTACATTTCTGGATCTATCTAATTGTTGATAAAAAAAATCCATATTTGGCAAACACATGGCTTGCTGTGAATAATTTGGGTATAGTTGCCTCATTATTGTAAATTTCCAATGTGAGCAACAACTACAGTTATCAGCACAAGTTCAAAACCAGATAAAAATCTGTGCAAATTATGTTAGAAGTCAAAGTGTTTTAACTGAGGAGGAATAATGAAAGTTGATGGGTCAAAGTTCTATTCAATCCGTGAAGGTTTTCTTTTTTTTTTTTTTTTTTTTTTTTTTTTTATGTAGTAGATTTATAGCATTGTAATAAAATCTGTTGGGGCAGTATTCTGTTCTCTTCATTAATCAGAAGTATACCTGGCTCCCACTGTTTGTTCATTGTATACCTGTTCAAGTTCAACTATTTTCTGTAGGATATAACAAGCTTGGTAACATCAGTATTAAAGTGTGTATCTTTTTACTCATTGTGTTCCAATGAATTGGGTAATGCTCTTGTTTTTATGGTGTGCTGTGACTAATTCAAAATTAATATAAGCTAGAGCATACAAAATATTTCATGTATTCTAAGAAAATGTGAGAAGAGATGATGAAGTATTTTGCAGAATTATTGATTTAATTAATGATGCAGGGTTTGTTTATCTGTTTGTTTGACCTATGTTTTAATGATCAGTATTTATTGCAAAAGGACTTGCTGTGAGACTGTAAATGTAATTCTCAATTACTCTTTAAATGTCTAGTTTCCCTGAAATAAAGGAAGCTGAAAAATTAATAATATTTAAGAATCAGACTGTGCATGGCACCCCACAATTATTACAGACAAGAGGAATTAAAAAATTCTGCAACCTAAAGTCTGAGGTCCCAACAGAACTGACGATAGTTTCTTGATCAAAAAAAAATGGGTATCATGTAATGGAAGTGGTAACTTTGCAAAAGAGTCTGAAGTTACATCATAAAGAATAAACAGTCTTCTAAATTTCATTTGCACTCATTCTTGATGCAACAATGCTAACACAAATTTCCAATACATAGTATATGGTATAGGCCATGAACATTGCATACTTACAATTTTGTCTAAATTTTCTGATCTTTAGAATTTTCCAGATTTTCTCCGAAGTTAAGTTTTTTAAGTGTTTCAGCGCTTCTTAAATGGCTTGATTAAAGAATATTTGCAAATCTGAGTACAGACACAGTCCTTTAGTGCTGTGTTAAAAATTAGAATTTTTTATGTTGCACTAAAACACATGTATTTTTTTGGACTATCTTTTTACATCTAACTCTGTGCTTCCTGCACCTGGATTTGACTTCAGAATAGTTTATTTTCAGTGATTCTCTATCCTTACCATGAAGTCTATTTTTTTGTCTTACTTTACCACATCAGTGAACACAAATGTAAAGGTGAGTTAGGGATAAATACCACATCTTTTATAGAGTTCTTTGATGAGCGATCCAATAAAGAGGTGAGTTTCACTATTCCTGTTTCACTATTACAGAAAACAGAGCAGAGAAAATGAAATTAATTATCTAAAGTTACACAGTTAGGAATAGAGAGTAGGTCATCCTAGCCCTAGCCTATTGTTGTACACAGTGGCCAAGAAACCGTTTATAATCACTGCCTGAAATAATGATTTTTGTTCAAAGTATATCCACATTTATTGAGGATTTCCCTATTACATTGCCTTACTCTTTGCTTATGTTTCTCAAAGACTTTTTTAGAGTTTTATTTCATGAGATCTCTATCTCAACTCTGCTAATGCAATGCAAGCTCCTGGATTTGTAGCTTCTGTGAAGAACTAGTCTAATAATCAGACAGTGCTGAATAGACATGCGGTATGCAGATGTGAACTGGAATGGGAAACGTTTTCGTTAAGTCCATTGGGATGCAGCATGCAACTCCTATTAACATTAATGAGAATCAAGCTGCTAAATCTCAGTATGTTGTGCTGAAAATGCTCCCTGACGTGTTTGAAGGAATACCGTTTTCATATCAAGTACTTGTAAATGTGCTGGTGCTGCTCCATAAAGCCTAACATCCTGGAAAAGGATGCCCAGATCTTTTGTACTCTATAGCAAAGATGATCTCTGGGAACTGTTGATTGAATAACTCCACAGCATGCTGTACACATCATTTTTATTGATGAGGAAGTTGTCATCTGCGTAGCCTCAGTATAAAGTTGAATGTTCATGGGTTGCTTTAAAAGCATTATGTTTTTGGTTAACCATCAGATTGCCAGATAGAAGTTAGTTTAATTGAGGCTCTGAAATATATTGTGGGTTTTTTTCTCCTGGCTTTATCTGTAAACTTGAAAGACAGACTCATGGGTCTCTATGGATCCTGGCCAAGTTGCCAGTTGTTTGAATGCTTCATCATAAAAGTGTTACCAGTTCTGTTGAAGACAGAAATGGCAGATTTGCTGGGTTAGTTCAGTAGCGACTTGTAGGTAGCTATTAGGCAGTGAGTCTAATTTACACTAGTCTGCTTGATCGGGAGAAAAACTTTATTAAGGATGATGAAATTTATATCTCCTCCGTTACATACTTTTAAAAAATTTTTGCGTGGTGTGAAGTATCTACACAGTGCATTACATGAGCAACAAGTAGTTAAGAGCTGTATTTACCATGCTTTTAGTCTATATTCCACAAGAGACAATTCTGTAAAAAGAATATTTACATACTTGATATAGGATATCAAGTAAAATTGCTTAATGCACATATTTCTAATTAATTACATATTGAATAAAAATTTCTGGAAAGTATACAAGACTACAAAATGTCCTGCATCCCTGATGTAAATCTACAGGGTAGATAATCACTAAAATATTTACATTGTAGCTTAGGGCAATGAATGTTTATGATTTCCTGTAATTCTGCTATCAATCTCTGCCTTCTCTTTCACTTTGGAGTATTCAGGGTATTATCATAGAATCATAGAAGCATAGAATGGTTACGGCTGTAAAGGACTTTAAGATCACATAATTCCAACTCCCCTCACTCTAGACCATGACACCCAAGGCTCTGTCCGCCCTGGTCTTGAATACTGTCAGGGATGGAGCATTTGCCACTTCTTTGGGCAACCTGTTCCAGTGCCTCATGTCTCTCTCAGTAAAGAACTTCTTCCTTATAGCCAGTTCTTTACCCTTTATTTGATTGGCCTATATCATTATCATGAAGTTTTAATATTGAAAATTAAAAGTAATTCAGAACAAATAATTTGATGAATTTCACCTTTCTCTCTTTGAAAGTGAGTAATTTCTCAAATTTATTCATTATTCAGAGTGATTCAATAATTCCTTTAGCAAATAATTCTTGGTGTGTCATTTTAATTTTGAATTATGAATATTACAATCAGTTTGTGCTCTAACTTCTGTGCAGTAACACATGTATTTGACTAACTGAAGCAATTCAGTTTGAATTTCCAACTGTGTTTGATTATAATAGGTGTTAGAAATGTATGCCAGGTAATCAAAATCCAGATCATATGACTCATGGTAACTAACCAACCCAGCATGAAGGCAAAATATAAATTTGATAATCAGATGTTCAGTTTAAAATTTACTTTCAGCAAATACCCAAGCAATCAAGCCAAAAGTATACCCAGTAAAGTCAGAACAATTGAGTGCTTTCAGAAAGTGATTGTAAAAAGATAAAATGAATTTGAAGAACAAATAGTCAAGGATACTTCCTTCAATTGTTCTGGGGTTTTGATTTGCTGACTGCCTTGCTGTTTTGTTTTTTTCCTACGGTAATAAAGGATTTAGTGAAGCATCAGAAATTAACAAAAGAAATAGCTGAACATCATTAAGGGCATCGCTGTTCCTGGGGTGAGTAGAGGGGCATTCATTCTTACATAGATGTCCAGTTTTTGCCCTTTCAGAACTCTTAAGTCATTGAAGTTCTGACATGAGTCTTAGTCGCATTAAACATACATGTGTGCACAGCTCACTAGCAATGAAGTTAGACCACCTACAAAGTAGCTTACTGTGCAGTAGTAGCAAGTAATTAATATGGAAGTCTGCTGTTACAATCCATAAGTATATCTGGGCATCTCGAAATACCCAGGTGGCCATTATCTAATGTTTAGTGCAAACCACAGAGGCACCAGTTGACCAGAGCAAATTATAATCCTACCTGATCCATAGACAGCAAGCTTTGACAAGATGTTTGACCTCCTTGTTCCTCAGCCAGCCCACCTGTGAAATTGATAAAAGCAATTGTGTATAAACAGTCCGCACTGGAAAAACAGATCTGCCACTGGCTTAGGCAACAAATACGGAGGAATAAATAGCAAATCCATTGAGGTCATCACATCCTGTTTTGCTTTATACTTGAATAACAGAGGCTAAATCTGAACAGTTAATTCATCAGATATTCCTAGGTAAAGGAGATTAAAAAATGAGAGATAACACTGAAGTATAATGATTCTCCACCAGGAGATGTAGTGCAATTTCAGCATTTGTTAACATAGCATACAGAATAGTTTCGTGTAAGTCAGCTGGATTTTTGCTGCTCACAGTTATTCTACTGTGAGGAATACTGATAGTTTTACAACTGTGCACTCTTTAAAGAAAAGCATTAGCGACAGATTTTTCTAAGTTGTAAATATTACCTAATATTAAAAAATAAAGTATTCTAAAATAAAAGATAAAGATTTTCTTTCACACTTCTCGCAACTTGAACAATAAGAATTTCTTGACAACCACTCAGGTCTAATAAATTTTCTTTTATTATTTGGAGGCTATAAATTCAGATGTTATACCAGAGATTAGTACACTGCTACTCACTGATTTAAACATCCATGTTTTGGATGCTTATTACGATATCTGGCATAAGTATTTATCTAATGCGACAATTTAATCTGAAGAAACACTTTTCCAGCTGCATTCTAGAGTATATAGTAGCCACATAATTTCAATGAGCCACGGGATTATAAATAGCTTAATCATTTACTAAAGCTAGATAAAAGCACTGCATAGTGTGTAGACAGTAATAATTATTTTGTCTTTCAGTAGTGTTTAGAAGTTCTTTAACTATTGAGGATATATTACTTGATGTCCTGTCATTGTATGAGGAATAAAAGAGCACAGCTGACACTAGTGTTGTTTGATTCGTGCACTATTACTTCTGCTTTCAGCAGGCTTTTAATAGATATGACTAACAAACAATAACTGACATTTATGTTGTAGGTAGGAAATATGCCATTCAGTGTCATCTAAAATAAGAAATAATATAAATTCCACAAAGTAGTTGAGCAAAGTATTTTCCGTAAATTGATGAAAGTATTGCACAATGTCTCTACTGGTGCCTTTATTTCATTGAAGACATCTTTTTGCCTCCTGAGGAGATTATAGTATTTTTATACTGTATTCTAATGCATCACCCAAAGATTTGACTCTCAAAACCAAAAGGTTCCTATTTCCTTGCAGACATTTCTAAATAACTAAATACTAGCATAATCTTTGTAATAACCTGAATATTTGCTGCTGTAGAAACCTTAAAACTCTGTATGATTTGTTTACTATTGTCTGCTGATATAACTATTTCATCATTAAAACCTTTTATACGATCAGAAATACTGTCAAAAATATCTTTTATATTTCATCAGTAAGAAAAAATCTTACAGGGTATATACATTTCAGTGCTACACAGGCATATCTGAGTTTAGAAATAGTAGTTTTTAGTCTACCTGGCCAAAATAGTTCAGTGTAGGTTGTAAGGGACTGTCTCAAATCACCCATATGTTTATCAGAGTTTTAGAATAAAATAAGTAGCTTTCTTCAGCTCTGGTGCTAAGTATTTTTTCTAGACTACTTGGATACACTGACACAGACCAGTACTTCTAAGAAGTGTGTCACTATATGGAGAATAAAAGTCATCGACTCTTCATTTTCTTTGTTATGTAACTTTGAACATACTGTTGTTGATTTTAGTCCAGAAGTCCATGTTGTTTTGCACTGAAATGAAATCAAATGAAAAATCATTTTTGAAAATTTTTGAAAAATGAAAAACATTTTCAAAATTGTCAAAGATATTTTCCAGAAAAAGTAGCTATTAGATTTACCATTTGCTCTTCACAAAGAAGTAATTAGTTTGAGGGAAGTAGCCTTTAATCCCACTTTCGATCCAAAGCAGAAGAAACCCCTCCAAAAGCCCAGGAGTAATGTTAACTTATATTCTAAATAGTTAGCTTTTTTCTCTTTCATAGCATCAGCAAATGAAAGATATTGGGACTGTTCAGTTGTCATGGGTTCAGCAGCAGCAGTCATTTTAAACCACGACATCAGTTTAAAACATCAAGTTGATGAAGCATTGTAGAAAAGGAACAATTTTTCTCCCTGTCCTGAACATGGGATTTTAGATTTCTGTTAATGAACAGAAAAGCTGTATGCTACAGTTTCTTGCTAAGCTTTTTCTAATGCCAGGAGAATTACATTTAAATGTGTTCATAATTTTTAAACGGGACCTAAGCTTTAAACAGTGCCTAAGATGGCACAGATGCCAAATATCCCTTCCTCATAAACTGCTGTTCTTTGCCCAGTATATCAGTAAACAGGAGTTTCTGTTCCTTCTAAACAGCTGTGCATAGCTTATTGTTGTAAGGGTGCTGTGCAAGATGGAAGAACAAAATCTGGCAATAAAGCATTCCAGCTTAAGGAATATTGTTGTGGGGTTTTTGTGTATAAAGATAGCTCAAACCCAGAATCTTTGGCTCAGCTGCTACAGTCACTGGTAGAAATTCTGGTGCATCTCTGAATTTGAGTTTGAATTTTTAGCTCAGACTCACCTGTCCTGCAGTGCCCACCTAAATAAGAATCACAAGTAATTTATTGTTCAAATCACAGATATTGTCCTCTCTTCACTTCATTGATTTAATATATCAAAATTACTTCAGTCATTATGCCCTGATGCACAATAAGCCAGTTATTTGCTAAATATGTATTATATTGGTCTGGAAGTAACCGAAATGTTGCTGGGCACTTCTTTGTGGTGTGAGGCTTGGGAAAGCAAAGTCTTTCAGATAAAATGCTTAATAAAGTAGACACAAGTCTATCATTACTGCCAGAACATAGTATTCAATTCATACTATTTTGTGAAGAGCAATTAGGAATTTAGATGTTATAAGATCTTGCACTGCTATTGTACAGTATCAAATTATTTTGACACAGCAGCTCTCAATTTCAATATTTTAATAATTTTTCAGGTCTTTGTAGAACCCACCAAAGATTAAATAATATGGTTTCATTAAAGGTATTGCAAAAACCCATGTTACCTTCAAGCTGGTAAGTAAGAATAGAGTATGTAACTTTACACACTGTTCATTACATAATTTTCTTATATGATTGCATAATTTAATGTCTTTCCATTCAGAAAAACAAACAAACGAACAAAAAAAAGACAAAAAAACCCAACGGACCCAACAAAAAACCCCTTCCCTGGGATATATCAGGAATGCTGGAGATGGTGTCTACATGTCAGGAAGGAATTGTGTTCAAGTGTTAGAATAGCAATCTCATAGGTAGGTACACTCTTTGTGTACTTTCCAGTGAATCAGGATGCTGTGTTTATCACCTTGAATGCTTACTGCTGTTTTCAAGCTTCACTTGCACTGGCATGCAGCTGGCATAGTCAACATGCTGACACCTTGAAGCTTGACTGAACTACTTGAATTCTATGGAAAAAACTTTGAAGTTCTCCTTGAAGAAACAGACTAAATATAACAAAACCAAATCTGTTTATAAAGCTCTCTCTTCAGTCTCAGATAGTAGTCCTAGCAAGTCTGGCAAGTGTAGACTGCTAACTGTAGTACCTACCAATTATCTTGTAAATTATGAGGAAAAAAAAGAAGTATAGATTTTCGGGTTTTATTTCATTGTCTCAGCTCATTTGAGACTCATCAGTGCATACAGGCAGTTCTTGCTAGAATAATAATGGGGGCTAGGATTATGCACCACCTGAAGAAGAAACAGCTTTCTGCAGAACTGTCTGGCTTGAAAATCCTTTTGTTTTACACTTTGCTGCAAGCATGTACACATTTCAGTACATGCTGGGAGAACTCCCTCTCTACCTTAAGCCCTTCACTTGTCTAAGAAGAAGTTAAAAAAAGAGAGATTTTCACAAATGTGAATGCTTAGAGAAAGAATGTGAATAAATATAAGGGCTGGAGCAGGTTTGTTGTAAAAGCATGTTTTCCTAACGTTGCTCTTTGTGCGTGAATTAACTTTGGATAACGGGTTTCAAACAAGTAATGACTGACTGGCTGCATGGCAATCAAAAGAACATGTTAGAAGCAGTATACATTTGCCCTGACTTTTGCCCTGATCTTTGGGTAACTGGAGCCATAGTTCCATGTCTGCAGTGACAAATAGTATCTAGCTAATTTGCAAGTACAAAATTAATGCGATACTAGGTAACACGATATTGTGCCTGACAATTATGCAGCAAAAAATACATACTTTCAGTATGTTTTTTTTTTTTATATACTTTTACAATCATAGTAGGTGCAGGTAAATTCAAACAGTAGGGGTGAAAATGTTAATTCTCACCATTTTCAATAAGATAAGACAGAACTGGGCATGTTTATGATCATTTTTACTCTTTTAAGTTTGTGAGTACATACTTATCTACAACACTGTTGAATAGCACAGAGTGGTCATCAATTTATCTTCACAAGAGGAATAATATATAACTACAAGCATTTGAGGCAATAAGAACAAAAACAAAAGACCAGTTCAAAATAAATTCAAATTGCCAATATTTAAAGTAGATTTAGCTTAATTTACATACATGTTTGGAGGCCATTAAGACATGAAAGAACATACTTATTTGTGTGCAACTGTACTCTGTGAATCAATATGCAAAGAAAGGAGTATTCTTGGAGCTAAAATTAAAACTAGCCAGTCAGAAGAATAACCTTTTTGAATCTGGCTAAGAGTCAGTTAGGTTAAGTAGTGCATAATAAATACTCAATTACTCTTCATAGTGAATAGTTCCTGAGATCATTCAGGAGCTGTGTCAGTTTTAGACTGACATTTGCTCACAAAAATATTAGTCTATATTGGTAAATAATGAACAAAGTTAAAATGAAAGTTCAACAGGTTATTCATTTTTGCAAAATGTCTGTGAACAAAGAGCTGAATTTGCATTGAAAGTGTTCCACCAGCTATATGGTTCATAAAGAATGGATATTGAAATAGGCAGAACATTTCTTTTACCCATTTATGAATATTCCTTTTGGTTTAGAAACCAAAAGGGTTTGTGGTCTTTTTTTTTTGTTTGTTTGCTTGTTTTTGTTTTGTGTTTTTTTTCACTCTGGATTTTCCTTTTATGCACTTGCTTGTCTATTTCTGTTATGGCTCAAGGTTTGCAACATATTATAGCCAAAGCTTCATGTAGAAAGTCAACTCAGATATTAATCATCTTGTATATAAAGAAGCAGAATCCATTAATTTATTTTTTTTTTATAAGTAACAGAATAAAACTTCTTGGATTTGTGATCCATGATAACTGTGCCCTTAGATACTTTCCTACCAAACTGTTCTTTCCCATGTTGAACTCCAAAAATGTATTGGTTCCTTCTGAGAGAATACATTTAGGGTGAGTTTTTTTATTGAATTGAATTTTCTTCTTTTTGGCCATTTCACTAACTTATGAGAAATATTTAAATTGAACTCCGCACTCCAAACTGATTAGCGTCATCTGTGTATAAGTGAAGGCTTTAACTTTCTGTTTTCTAATGTGTTACATGCACATCAAATACTACAAACCCAATGTTAAAGTTTTTGATAGTGCCACTGATATACCAATCCAGTTTGAGACGCACTCACTAATAATACTTTTACAGCTCTTGTGTAGCCATGTAAACTTTTAAAAGTCATCTGATCTAGGTCATATTTTATTCTTTACATCAATTCTGTATCAGATTGTATTACATTATGATATTAAACAAGCTGTTAATCAGAACTGTTATTCCTCTGTTATGATAAGCCAATAATATAATAAGAGAAACTAGGTCAACACAATTTTTAAGTTCTTGTGGTCTAATTCTTCACATCTTATTGTCTGCTAGATGCTTACAGATTGTTTAGAAATTTGCTACAGTATATTTGTGTGCATTAAGCTGGTCTGATCATTTTCTGCAATCTAAGTTTTCTTTATGTCCTCCAGACCTTTAGATTTCCCACATTGACCACACATTTTGAAAATAATTGCTATTATTCAAAGCTAAGATATATGACAATACAAAATCAAACCTGCTGTCTTCTTTCACCCACTTCAAGATGTGAGTAGTCTCCAACAGTTTTCTTCACTCTCCACATCTTCTGTGTAAATTGTAAATATATTGGAAGGCGAAGGATTTTTAGAGAAACAACAGTTGTAAAATAAGCAGATTTGGAGGATGTTTTTCCATTCCATGTGTGATGCAGCAACAGAGAGGTTTCCACTGTCTCATTTCAGAAGTGAGGTTTATATGTAATCATAGAATCATAGAATACTTAGGGTTGGAAAGGACCCTAAGATCATCCAGTTCCACCCCCCTGCCGCGGGCAAGGACACCTCACAATAAACCATGCCACCCAAGGCTATGTCCAACCCAGCCTTGAGCACCATCAGGGATGGAGCATTCACACCTTCCCTGGGCAACCCATTCCAGTGCCTCACCACCCTTACAGTAAAGAATTTCTTCCTCACATCCAATCTAAACTTCCCCTGCTTAAGTTTAAACCCATTACCCCTTGTCCTCTCACTACAGTCCCTCATGAAGAGTCCCTCCCCAGCATCCCTATAGGCCCCCTTCAGATATTGGAAGGCTGCTAGGAGGTCTCCACGCAGCCTTCTCTTCTTCAGGCTGAACAACCCCAACGTTCTCAACCTATCTTCATATGGGAGGTGCTCCAGTTCCCTGATCGTCCTCGTGCCCTCCTTTCGACTTGTTCCAACAGTTCCATATCATTTTTATGTTGAGGACACCAGAACTGCACACAATACTCCAAGTGAGGTCTCACAAGAGCACAGTAGAGGGGCAGGAGCACCTCCCTCGACCTGCTGGTCACGCTCCTTTTGATGCAGCCCAGGATACGGTTGGCTTTCTGGGCTGCAAGCGCACACTGCCGGCTCATGTTCATTTTCTCATCGACCAACACCCCCAAGTCCTTCTCTGCAGGGCTGCTCTGAATCTCTTCTCTGCCCAACCTTCAGCTGTGCCTGGGATTGCTCCGACCTTGCAGCTGTAGGACCTTGCACTTGTCATGGTTAAACTTCATCAGTTTGGCATCAGCCCACCTCACAAGCGTGTCAAGGCTCCTCTGGATGGCATTCCTTCCCTCCGAAGGCATGACATCAACTGCTCTACCCCTGTTCATCAGTTCCGTAGCCCCATCATAGAAGGCCACCAGATTGGTGAGGAAAATCAAGTACTCTTTTATGTAAGTTACCACAGAGAGCAAGTAATACAAATGGCAAATTATTAGGACATAGATCTGACATATTTTTGGTGACTGTATCAACATTTATTTTTTTTTTCCAGACATGTTAAAACATGACTGCTTATTCCATTATATCAAACATTAACTGCAGCAGTTAGGAGGAGCATTTAATAATCTTGCAACAATTTGTTTCTGTGAAGAAAATACTGGATTCAAGGAGATCTGTACTCTAGTCCCAACTGAGGTTCTGATTACCTTATTACTCTTCCTGGGGATATTTAATGCACAATGAGGTCACCTGACTGTCAAGTAATCTTTTTGGGCATAATGGTGCTGAATGCTTGAGTGTACCAATGAAACCTCCACATAAAAGTTAAATATTATTATTGCCCTTATGTTATTGTTAGTATCTTATCAGCAGACCTACATAGAATCATAGAATCGTAGAAAAGATATGGTTGGAAAGGACCTTAAGGTCATCTGAGTTCCAACCCCCCTGACATGGGCAGGTGTCATGGGTTCAGCAGCAGCAGTCATTTTTCTCCTTCTTGGTAGCTGGTGCAGCTCTGTGTTTTTGATTTTGGGCCTGGAAATGGCGCTCATAACACCCGTGTTTTCAGTTACTGTTTGGTAATGTTTTGGTTTGACCAAGGACTTTCTGAGTCACATGTTCTGCCAGGGATGAGGGGAAGCCAGGAGGAAGCAGAAACAGGACACCTGACCAAAACTGACCAAAGAGCGGTATTCCATACCACAGCACATCATGCCCAGGATGTAAAAAACAGAGAGCAGAGACACGGAAGGGTGGGGGCACACTGCTTGGTCGGGCTGGGTGGTGAGTGATCATATTCTTTCCTTGTATTTGTCTTGTCATTATTATTATTGGTGGTAGCAGTAGTGGTTTGTATTATACCTTAGTTACTAAACTGTTCTTATCTCAGCCTGTGGGAGTTGTATTCTTTGATTCTCCTCCCCATCCCCCCAGGACTGGGGGAAGAAAGAGTGAGGAGTGAGTGAGAGAGAGACTACGTGAATTATAGGGGCTTAAACCATGACAGCAGGGACACCTCACACTAAACCATGCTGTCGAAGGCTTTGTCCAACCTGGCCTGGAACCCTGGTAGGTATGGAGCATTCACAACTCCCTTGGGCAACCCATTCCACTGTCTCACCACCCTCACAGTAAAGAACTTTTTCCTTATTGTCGTGGTTTAAGCCTCTATAAATTCATGCAGTCGCTCTCTCACTCACTCCCCACTCTTTCTTTCCCCAGTCCTGGGGGAATGAGGAGGAGAATCAAAAGAATGCAACTCCCACAGGCTGAGATAAGAACAGTTTAGTAACCAAGGTATAACACAAATCACTACTGCTACCACCAATAATAACAATGACAAGGCAAATCATAAAATCATAGAATAGTTAGGGTTGGAAAGGACCTCAAGATCATCTAGTTCCAACCGCCCTGCCATGGGCAGGGGCACCTCACACTAAACCATGCCATCCAAGGCTATGTCCAACCCCACCTTGAACTCCGCTAGGGATGAAGCATTCACAACTTCCCTGGGCAACCCATTCCAGGGCACAAGGAAAGAATACAGTAGCTCACCATCAATCCCAACCCGACCAAGCCATGTATCCCGCACCGTGCACCCCCACCCTTTTGGGTCTCTGCTCTCCATTTTTACATCCTGGACATAACGTGCTGTGGTATGGAATAATCTCTTTGGTTAGTCTGGGTCAGGTGTCCTGTCTCTCCTTCCTCCCGGCTTCCCCTCCTCCTTGGCAGAGCATGAGACTCAGAAAGTCCTTGGCCAGACCAAAACATCACCAAGCAGTAACTGAAAACACTGGTGTTATCAGCACTGTTCCCAGGCGAAACTCAAAAACACAGCACTGCACCAGCTACTATGAAGGAGAAAAAATGACTGCTGCTGCTGCACCCGTGACACTAATCTAAACTTCCCTATTTGAGTTTGAACTCATTAACCCTTTCTCCAGTAATAAGAAAGGTAATCCACTAATTAAAAGCAACTTTAGTGAAGAGTTTATATCGTGCATGGTGCCATGTTTTCTTCTAGAATTTTATATATATTTTATTTATATTTTATATATAAATATATACTTATTTATATTAATATTTCACATTTATTTTATTATATTTTATATATATTTTATTATAGAAACTCAGATGCCTCTATACAAATGCCCGTAGCATGGGGAACAACAAGAGGAATTACAGCTGTGTGCATGTCTATGGGGGTATAATATCATAGGCACCCCAGAAACATGGTGGGATGGCTCCTATGACTGGTGTGTTGGAATGGAAGGTTACAGGCTCTTCAGGAAAGACAGGTCTGGTAGGCAGGGAGGGGGAATTACTATTGATGTTAGGGATAGGCTAGAGAGTATGGAGCTCTGTCTGGGGACAAGTGAGCAGTCAACAGAGAGTTTGTGGGTCAGGGTTAAAGGGAGAACAGCGATGGGTGACATTATTGTGGGGATCTGTTACAGACCGCCTGACCAAGAGGACTCTGTGGATGAGCACTCTATAGACAGATAGGAGCAGCCTCACGCTTGCAGGCCCTTGTTCTCATGGGAGACTTCAACCACCCTGATATCTGTTGGAGGGATGGTACAGCCTGGCACAAGCAATCCAGGAGGATCTTCGATTGTGTGGAAGACAACTTCGTTCTGCAAGTAATAGAGGAGCTGACAAGGAGAGGTGCCATGCTTGACCTCGTCCTCACCAACAGGGAAGGGCTGGTTGGGAATGTGACGCTCCAGGGCAGCCTTGATTGCAGCGATCACGAGATGGTCGAATTCGATATCCTCAGGACAATGAGAAGTGCGTGCAGCAAGCTCACCGCCCTGGATTTCAAGAGAGCAGACTTTGTCCTCTTCAGGAACCTGCTCAGTAAGGTTCCATGGGATACAGCCCTAGAGGGCAGGGAGACCCAAGGCTGTTGGTTGATATTCAAGGATCACCCACTGCAAGCTCAGGAGTAATACATCCCTACTAGAAGGAAGTTCAGCAGGAGGGCCAGGAGACCTCCTTGGATGGATAAGGACCTGCTGAGGAAATTTTGAAGGCAAAAAGAGGCTTATAAAAGGTGGAAGCAAGGACAGGCGGCCTGTGAATAATACAGGGATGTTGTCCGGGAAGCTAGGGACCAGGTTAGGAAAGCTAAGGCCCAGTTAGAATTAAACTTGGCTAGGGATGTTAAGGATAACAGGAAGGGATTTTATAGGTACATTGCCAATAAAAGACAGGTTAGGGACACTGTGGGCCCTCTCCAGAAGCTATCGGGAGAACTGGCTACCCTGGATTTGAAGGACGCTGAGGTTCTTAATGACTTCTTTGCCTCAGTCTTCACCGGCAAATGATCTGACCACACCACTCAAGTCTTGGAAAGCAGACACAGGGACAGTGAGAATGAAGACCCTGGGCGCACTGCAGGAGAGGATGTGGTTTGAGACCATCTTAGGAACCTGAAAGTATGCAAGTCCATGGGACCTGATGAAATCCATCAGCGGGTCCTGAAGGAGCTGGCAAAGGAAGTTGCTAAGCCACTGTCCATCATATTTGAAAAATCATGGCAGTCAGGTGAAGTTCCCGATGACTGGAAAAAGGGAAATATAACCCCTATTTTTAAGAAGGGAAAAATGGATGAGCCAGGGAATTACAGACCAGTCAGTCTCACCTCTGTGCCTGGCAAAATCTTGGAGCAGATTCTTCTGGAAGGCATGCAAAGGCACATGAAAACCAACAAGATGCTTGGTGACAGCCAGCATGGCTTCACTAAGGGGAAATCCTGCCTGACCAATCTGGTGGCCTTCTATGAAGGGGCCACGGAACTGATGGACGGGGTAGAGCATTCGATGTCATCTACCTGGACTTATGTAAAGCTTTGACACTGTCTCGCATGACATCCTTGTCTCTAAGTTGGAGAGACATCAATTTGATAGGTGGACCACTCGGTGGATAAAGAACTGGCTGGATGGCCGCACGCAAAGATTAGTGCTCAATGGCTCAGTGTCCAGCTGGAGACCGGTAACGAGTGGTGTCCCCCAGGGATTGGTGTTGGGACCGGTCTTTTTCAAGATCTTTGTGGGTGACGTGGACAGTGGGATTGAGTGCGCCCTCAGCAAGTTTGCCGATGACACCAAGCTGTGTGGTTCGGTTGATACGCTGAAGGGAAGGAATGCCATCCAGAGAGACCTTGAGACGCTTGTGAGGTGGGCTGATGCCAACCTGATGAAGTTTAACCATGACAAGTGCAAGGTCCTACAGCTGCAAGGTCGGAGCAATCCCAGGCACAGCTGAAGGTTGGGCAGAGAAGAGATTCAGAGAAGCCCTGCAGAGAAGGACTTGGGGATGTTGGTCGATGAGAAAATGAACATGAGCCGGCAGTGTGCGCTTGCAGCCCAGAAAGCCAACCGTATCCTGGGCTGCATCAAAAGGAGTGTGACCAGCAGGTCGAGGGAGGTGCTCCTGCCCCTCTACTCTGCTCTTGTGAGACCTCACTTGGAGTATTGTGTGCAGTTCTGGTGTCCTCAACATAAAAATGATATGGAACTGTTGGAACAAGTTGAAAGGAGGGCACGAGGACGATCAGGGGACTGGAGCACCTCCCATATGAAGATAGGTTGAGAACGTTGGGGTTGTTCAGCCTGAAGAAGAGAAGGCTGCGTGGAGACCTCCTAGCAGCCTTCCAATATCTGAAGGGGGCCTATAGGGATGCTGGGGAGGGACTCTTCATGAGGGACTGTAGTGAGATTACAAGGGGTAATGGGTTTAAACTTAAGCAGGGGAAGTTTAGATTGGATGTGAGGAAGAAATTCTTTACTGTAAGGGTGGTGAGGCCCTGGAATGGGTTGCCCTAGGAGGTTATGAATGCTCCATCCCTGATGGTGTTCAAGGCTGGGTTGGACATAGCCTTGGATGGCATGGTTTATTGTGAGGTGTCCTTGCCCGTGGCAGGGGGGTTGGAACTAGGTGATCTTAAGGTCCTTTCCAACCCTGACTATTCTATGATTCTATGATTCTGTTTCTTTCCTTAGAAAGCATAGCTACAACTGAGAAATATTTTTACATTTATCTCCATTCTCTACCACTTTAAATAATTAGTTGTAGAAATTATTAGCATAGGTAATGTTTTTGCATACTGTCTGGCACTCTTTACTGTACGTAAATATTGCAAGCATAACTATTATATTATTGCTGATATTTTGTTACATTTAAAGCACAAAGAGGCAAAACTATGAAAATAAAATATGATATTTAGTGAATTTAACAAAATTATCTTTGTCTGATGGTATGTGCATGTGTGCCCAATAATAACTCTTTCTTAGTATCAGCACACCTATTTCTTATTAACACCCTTTTTCTCTTAAAGTTCTTTCTATATTAGTTTCAATAAATAGAAGCATGGAACTCTTCCTTGATTTGAGAGACTTGTCATTCTGAAGCTCCATTTGTAGCTTTGTGATGTAGCTTTCAGTTCATCCTCTTACTTGCAAAATAAAAAAATAAGATGATGTGCAGAGCTTCATATACCTTCCTAGTATCCTCTAGGAAGAACATTTTATGGGAAGAAGCCATGAAAAGGCATGAAGTACATATGCTATTATAACCACTTTTTCTTGAAGGAAAATAAAGTGGTTTTTATGTTATTTCATAACTATGTATAATACAATGGAGAAAATGTAAGCATCCTTCTATCTGGTTAATTTAACAATTCCGTGAATGACATACATCTTGGAATATCATAGTACAGTTTTCAAATGGCTGGATGTATCCAGTAGGTACATTTTCTACTGAAAGAAGCCCATAGATACATGCCTCTGTCAAAGTCCAGTGCTCTCTGACAAGCTTCCTTTAGATATTTAATGTGTGAAGGGTGCAATATTTTATATAACATTTACTTATTTAGAGATAAATGATGTTGCATGTGATTTCTAATTTAGCAGAGCAATATGAAATATATTGAAAACACAATAAAGCACAAATATAAGTTACACTTAGTGAAATATAGCAATTGCTATAAGTTCAGCCACAATACTAATGTGATTCCCATTACAGGTGTATAAAACCTGCTCACTGCCACAATGCTAGGGATCCCCAAATGCCAGGAAGGAATATGTGGATAGAAGGCTGCTCAAGTCCATTGTTCTTTTCAAATTTCTTTTCTTAATCATTAAGTTTTTAAACTCTATGTTCAACTGAGCCATATATTCATACTTCCCCAAGATGGTGCGTCTGAGTCAAGGAGAAGCATTTACACCATCAGCTGATCCACTCAATTGTGATATAGTCAATTAATCCACTCAACTGACATAGATATTTATCTAATGCCAAGGCCACCCTCCTGTCCCTTCTGTGCTGAAATGAAGTCAGCCTCCTTTGCAACAGCTGTGGTCAGTCGTACGCTATATTATTCTCTGAACTCCATAGGCACATCACCTTTCCCCATCTCCTTCTTCCATTTTAAGGGTTTATTTGTCAGTCACAGCCTCCACAGAACAGGCACATCAGCAATGATGTATTTTATAAAACTTGTAACACCAATTTTGTAAACTGTTTTTTAGTGATGAACCAGAAACTTTTTAAATTAAAAAGCAGATAAATTTAATTAACTAAATTCTTTGTAATGTTGTTTCTTTAAAGTGAAATAATATCAGTGCAATTTAAAACTAATAAATGTCAGATTAAATCTGTTCCCTCCTACTTCTATGTGAGAAAAGCATCCTTTGTCATGTGTAGTTTTCAATGTTGTTTTAAATAAGCTTCATTCATGCAGAAAGTCCTATTCTGTTAAAATGAATTCAGGTATACTCTTTCCAAGATCTGAAGATTCTTTTTTGCATAGTGCAGTCTGAGCTATAGACAGCCATGTGATCACATATCATACAATGAATTTTCTTGCATTATTTGGAAATACAATGATTTTCAGTTCCATTCTTCTCTACCATCTAGACTGGCCAAGGAAATTAATGGCAAAGCAGTTTTCATTCCCGTGTCAAACTTGTTAGAAAGATGCAGAGTAGACATTCATAGGCTTTAAGGAGTTTTCAACAAAATTTAGGTGAGATTCAACAGTATGTGGCAATGCTGATAGTAAGCTTTCAAAATTCTTGCTTCCTTGACAGCCTGTGAGTTGTGTGACTTAGTCTAGGACAGGAAAGAGTCTAAATGCCCTGAGATCTCTGCTTTCAGCAGGATCTTTAGGAGTTTCATGTTTATTGGTCTGTGACAGGTAAGGCTCTGAAACAGAGGCAGAACAGAATCAGAAATGGCATTTACACTGTGTTGCAGAAAGTTTGAATTATGTATAATGCTTGCTGCTGTTGCTCCATTCTCCCAATGAATGGTGAATTCAGGAAGCACAGATTTTATTTTTTTTTTTCTGGTTAATTTCAAAATAAGGGGAGTTGCTTAGTTCTGTTTGGTTTTGTTGTTATTATTATTATTTAATATAAGCATAAAAACAAAGCTAGATTCATCTGAATTTCATGGTGTGACTTCAAGCCATTTACTTAAACGAGAAATGAATGCTAGCAGGGTGCCCTCAGGAGGAGTCTTCACTGTGACGTGATCCCTTTTGGTCTGTCATCTCCTAGTTTCTTAACTTCACAAAGCTCATTAGTACTTCAAAGCTCATTCTTTAGGCTTCTTGAGAGGGGGTTCTCCGAAGAGGATATATCAATTTGTGTTACTGTGTTATCTCCTTTTGGAAAGAACATGCATCAATCTGATAGAATAAGTGGAAAGTCTTTTTTGATTGATACTGTATTTTATTGTCTTTCTAGATGTTTAATTTCTGCACAATAAGATAGCCTTCAATAGGTGTTCTGAAGAAAACATAAAAAATGTCTTTATAGCATGCAATTATGGAGTCCTAGCAGCAGAATGCAATGAAGTGAGAGAGCTTGCATCTACATACAGTTCTTAATCCCCTGAGAGCAGTGAATGTTGTAAATAAACTCATCAGAATTTTTGTGAGAATACAAGACCAAAGAACTAGGAAAAGTATCTAGTTTGTAGACTTCCTGTTATGTCTTCTCTGTCAGGGCTGCGATGGCATCCATCTCTGATACACTCCTTAAGTCTTACCTTTCCCTCTGATAATGTTTTCTGACATAACTTCTTCTGCAAAGAAAAATAATACGTATGATGCCAGAAAAGGGATTATGCTGGACTACACCATATATTACTAAGCATACTATGGTGAAATAGGTTTTATATGGTTGCAAGATAAAGTGTGCAGAATTTTCAATTCTTTTAATATATAGATATGTTAATTTTGTTCTGCCTAGCATCCTCAAAATAGTCCTCATCAATTATAATTCTAACTCTATCATGTATAATATCATAGGATTTGACAAGAAATATGACCTAAATGAAAGCTAAGATAGTTATTTTTTATTTTGACTGGAAGGATTAGGATTAAAAATTTTGCTTTTCGGTGTAATTCGGCAACTACTCTATGCTTTACTATGCTTCAGAATGCTCTCATGTATTTTTCTAGTGATGACACAGTCACCTTCATCTTATTTAATTTTCCCAGAAATTGCACCACATTGTGCCCTGTTAGCCCCTTCCTGAATGTCAAGGAGATCTAAAGCTGTAGTCTCTATTATTTTATTACTTCACATTAGCTTGAGCAGACAAACAATATTCCCATAATAACTTGGAAAATGCTGTATATGGATGAATAGATAAGTTTAAGGATAGATAGAGGAAGAAAAGAGAGAGAGAATGAGCTGTGTCTTCGAAGACATCTGTTTGGGACATAGCATTTTAACCATCCCACTCTTTCATCTGTTGAGATACCTAAGCAGGTAAATTAAGAAGTATTTATTTTCTGTTTCATGCACCACTCCTGCCTTCCAGTCAGTTAGGGTTTTCCTTTTTAATTACACTAACTACTGAATTTCTTCATTTCTCAGACTCCATTCTCAACTCTTCTCTAATCTTTTCTTTCTTCTGTTCATTCCCCACTGCCTTTTGTTATCTGGTGGTTATTTCTCTCTTTCCCTCTCACTCAATGCAGAAGATAACCTGAGGGCATAAACATTTTCTTCCCTTCTATGAATATTTTTTATTTTATAAATAATTGCTGATCTTCTCCTATATGAACCTAGAAGTTTCGATAACTAGAAAGCATCTCTCCTTCCTAGTCAGGTATGTTGTAAACAATAAGTGCTGTCCCATAATGATACAAACAAAATTTTTATCTCTGTCAAGGAATATTACATGAACTTTAAAAAGAAAATGTAATCCTAAACACCTTTCTTGTTTGAATTTCTCATCTGTTGTACTGGAATACACTTATCTAGAGATGTACTACAGGAATGTCTCTATATTTTATTCAGGTGGACAGACAAGATTGCAGTTCTGGTTTTAGTATACACTGTGTTCTGAATGAAAAAGTTATTCCTGTTGGTGAAGATAAAACTAGTACAGTGGAGTTGGGACAGATGATATTTTTCTAAAACTGAAGAAAGATACACATTTGGAAGTGTTGCTAGGAAGGACAGCTAAATAAACTATTATTGTTCTTTACCAGATTGTATGACTGCCAGCTGTACCCTCTGGCCATAGATCAGGAATCTTTGGACTATTACAAAGTTGAGAAAACTTTCTTCACATTATTGATTCTTAGTCAGATTGAAGTAGAGGGTTTGCTTGGAACTGAAGTTATGCTATGTCTAAGGAAAGTGCCTTCATTAGAGTAAATCCTAAAATCAGAATACCAGGATGGAAGGGGCCTCAAAGATCATCTGTTCCATCTTGGCATTCAATTCAATTCAAACTGTACAATCTATGTCAGTCAAGAGCATCCATACTTGAGAAAAAGTAGGTCTTTGTTACAAGTTCTAAATAACTTTACCAAGATACCTTGTGTTGCTGCTGGAAGACTATTTCCATGACTTGGTACCTGGATCTTCCTATTGTCGTGGGATAAGAAGGATATCTAAAACTTGTGCTCACTTTAGGAGGAGGTACATCTCTTCATCTTACATAGGGTATTAGTTACAAACACTCACTTCTTAAGAGGGTATGTACCAAGATAATGATTACTGGTTTAGCATGAAAGGTTCTTAACTAAAGAAATAAACAACTGTTATTTGTTTATGTATGTAAGTATTGTCCTCCTGAATTATATTGCAGTTACACTGGATTAAAGCTCCTAAGGATCTAACATAAATTATTTTTTTAAAATGATTTAAATGTTGAGGTTTAAATATATTTCTAATTTTAAGATTTAATTAAATTTTATTATTCAAATCTATTTTCAATATGTCATTAGTAATAGTTTTATTTTCTTTTAAATGTTTTCATCTTGAGAGAAAATAGAGGTGCATGTAAATATTTATCAGACTTAGTACTATTTAACTTACATGACTGTTATAGCTCAATGAGTTTTCAGTTTTTAATTTTCTTCTATAGGCTATTGGTCCATAATAAGCACACCAGGGGAAAGAAAAAAAAAAAAAAAAGAAAAAGAAAAGTAAGGGGGAAAAAAGTCAGTTTCAAGTGGAGTTGATCAAAACTGCTAATATACATCCTGTTGCAGAGAAAGTACAGCTCCACTAAAACATTCACATCTTCTGAACTCTGGTTCTCTAGTCATCTTCTGAAGAAAAGGTAAATGTTACCTATAGAGCCTAGAGATACCTGTCTATATTTGATTCCATCTCTCTCTCTATGCCCTATGTAGCAGCAAAAAAATGAGGAATCCAGCTGTGACTCAGAATCAGAGAATAAATGCTATTGTAGGACCTACTTGAAGAGCTGAATGAAAAATATGAAGGAGGTGGAGGACAATTCATCCCCATTCCTTTTAAGACTGGGGAAAAAGTTTTGCATTGCCGAGTTAGGAAACATCATGTCCTAGGTTAAACCATGACACATCAACATGGGCTCTGAGCTACTTCTCTAGCAGCAGAAGTTTAGATACCCAAAGATAAATAAAAGTTTTGTGAATAAAATTCAGCAGGTTTTGTAGCTGCAGTAAAACTTAAACTCATTTAAAACGTTTTTAAAATCTTGTAGAAGACAGAGCCCCACAGCAGTACACGCAAGGAGATACATTTCCAAGACAGACTTATAATTACCTTTGCGCTGCCTGAGCCATCTATAGTCACAGGGCTAGCACTGCTACTGTTCACTACCAGTTTTGATATGGTGGGTTTCCTAATGTAACCTTTAACTTTGCTGAAAAGCCTAGAGGAAATCTCTGAGTGTAAGTCACATGAGAGTTTTATTGGAAGATTTTGTTGTGTTGGTGACATAGCTACTGTCTTTACCAATCTTTTAGCATTGCTTTGTCATTGCTGTAGCTGGCAAGAGATGAAGATCTTTTTCCAGCAGTGACAAAAAAGTGGGACAAAACCCCCGGACTTTCCTGGGCCACACTAAGTGATGTGTTTGTTTACAGTGATAACAGTGAAAATCAATGCAGGAAATAAGTCTTTAGAAAGAAAACCAAACATGTCAGTTTAAGGCAAAAGTTTCTTTTTCTATAATTTTTAAAGTTCCCTAGTTAATATAGCAAACTTATGAAGATTTGTCTAACTAATCAGGACTTGGTTAACAAAAAAACAAACCCAAACTACAAACTGGGGATGACTTTCCACCAATCAACTGACCAGCAAGGAATGATCACTGGTGAACCTGTATCATTTGTGTTGTTTAATGATTTCAGTTGATCATGCTGGCTCCATTATATTGGTTATACAGATGAAAAAATAAAGACTGAACTTGAGTGGGCTTGTATCTAAACATATAGTAAGAATAAGAAATGAAGGAGGAGAAATTGTAGGAGGATGAATGTAAAGCGAAAAAACATAATTCTCAGTAAGGCTTGGTGTGCCTATCATCTTAGCTTTGTGGAGTGGTTGACAGGTATCACAAATAGTTTCTAAGGTGCACATTGTAGTGGCCTTTAGAAAAGGAAAGTGGCCTTACACAAATTCTGCCAAAAATTAGGAAGTGAAAAAATGGAACTACAGATACATGGCTTGGTTCTTAGTTTTGATTTTTCCTCTTTTAACTATTTTCAGAACATATAATCTTGAATGCTTTTGCAATCTTAAATTGCTACTTCTGGAATAAAAGGTACAACTTAATAGGCATATTCATATGACTCACGTTTAAGTACAGGGCAGTAGATGGTGCAAATATTTCAGGAAAATGCAAATATTTTTAAATTGATCACATCTCTTCAATAAATCAGAAATTATTTAGTGCCTCTTCCTATGTGTTTGGACCAATTTATATTTTCCTTGTATAAAAAAATAATTTGGTCAAATAAAACAAAACAAATGAAAAAAAAAAAACCCCACACTTGAGAAAATGTAATATAAAGAAGACGGCTCTCATTGAAAAGGTTTTTGGTGTTTTTTTTTTTAATTTAATAAAAACTTGCAAAATGTAGGGAAACGACACAATTTGTTCTGTTTCTGTTACATTACAATTAGTTAGAACTTTCCAGAAACTCACTGTGGGGTTTTATTCTTAAGAATCATACTAAGTCTGTGTAGCTAGATGATAGCGTTTATTTCATTTCAACAAGTTGCACTGCAACTTTTCCAGGAGCTCTATCAGAGGGAAGATTGTTTAAGAACCTTCCTGCTCATTTGCTGCAGTGAAATAACTTTTAGAGTAACTTTTAGCCACCTGTCGTGGTTTAAGCTTCTATAAACCCATACAGTCACTCTCTCACTCACTCCCCACTCTTTCTTCCCTCCTCTCATGGAGGGATGGGAAGGAGAATCGAAAGAATGCAACTCCCACAGGTTAAGATAAGAACAGTTTAGTAACTAAGGTATAACACAAATCACTACTGCTACCACCAATAATAATAATGACAAAGCAAATACAAGGAAAGAATACAACAGCTCACCATCAATCCCAAACAAGCAGTGCACCCCCACCAGTGCACTCCCACCGGCTGCACCCCCCACCGTGCACCCTCACCACCCTTCCGGGTCTTTGCTCTCCGTTTCTACTTCCTGGACATGACGTGCTGTGGTATGGAATAATCTCTTTGGATAGTCTGGGTCAGGTGTCCTGTCTCTCCTTCCTCCTGGCTTCCCCTCCTCCCTGGCAGAGCATGAGACTCACAAAGTCCTTGGCCAGCCTAAACATCACCAAGCAGTAACTGAAAACACTGGTGTTATCAGCGCTGTTTGCAGGCCCAAAATCAAAAACACAGCGCTGCACCAGCTACCAAGAAGGAGAAAAAATGACTGCTGCTGCTGAACCCAGGACACCATCAAATATCTGAAGATTGTTCTGATCTTCCCTATATGATTATAAAAATATATAGTCAGAGGCAACTGAAAAATACTAATTTTCAGACAGACTTATCCTTTAAAGTTTTCTTCCCGAGGCAAAGCTAACAGCTAAAACTTTCCATACAGTCAGCAATTGGGACTGGAAAAAAAATCAATCAAGCGTGAACAGCTTTCAAGAAATGAAAAAAAATTATTTTTATAAGTTATATGGGTTTTTTTCTTTGATTTTATTCAGTATAAAAAATTATAAGTTTGGAGTAGTAATCACTCTAGTTTTAATGTGTATCTTAATACACAGTCATAAAACCATTAATTACTAATAGATATTGCTTCTTTTTATTCATTAAGGATCATAGTATATTTTAATTTTTCCTACTAAATATACCAGATACTAAAATGATGCTCACATAGAATTAAGATAGCAAAAATTATGTGGATCAGCTGTCAGACTGGAAACTTACTGCTATTCTGCTTCCAGTGCTAACATAACTTGAAGGCTCACAAATATTCAAGGATAATTTGTTTGTGGTATGATTTGCTGAAATGCTGTTGGACTTTACCTAACAAGCCTATAATCATAGAATCATAGAATCATAGAATAGTTAGGATTGGAAAGGACCTTAAGATCATCTAGTTCCAGCCCCCCTGCCATGGGCAGGGACACCTCCCACTAAACCATGCCATCCAACGCTATGTCCAACCCCGCCTTGAACACTGCCAGCGATGGAGCATTCGCAACTACCCTGGGCAACCCATTCCAGTGCCTCACCACCCTCACAGTAAAGAACATCCTCCTTATATCCAATCTAAACTTCCCCTGTTTAAGTTTGAACCCATTACCCCTTCTCCTCTCACTACAGTCCCTCCTGAAGAGTCCCTCCCCAGCATCCCTATAGGCCCCCTTCAGATACTGGAAGGCAGCTATGAGGTCTTGATGCAGCCTTCTCTTCTGCAGGCTGAACAGCCCCGACTTTCTCAGCCTATCTTCATACGGGAGGTGCTTCAGTCCCCTGATCATCTTTCTCCCAGTTCATCTGCATTCCTGACTGAGTGTTCATATAGTGGGCACAGTCACATAGGTAGAATATTTTGGCACATGCAGGCTGCACTCTTCATAGAAGAGGGCAATAATTTCACAGCTCCAGCTAGGTTTTTTCCTCCCTCCTATAGGACTGAGTCCATACCCAGTGGCCTGAGGAATTTCAGGTAGAATATAACAGATGTAGCATCATGCTACCATTTAAGTACAAATAAAGACAAATCTTGCAGCACCTTTTCACCTTTTTATGGCTTATAATCAGTTTCCATAAGGAATACTGAAGAGATGGTTAGATAAAGAAATTCCAGATATCAGCCCTTCAACTGAGTGACATCGACAAGAAGCTACTTCTGTGGCTACACTTGGGTGCAGCTTTAGGAACCTGGAAAATTTCTTGCAGGAATTCCATTTAAGTCCCCTTTAAGCTTTTTCAAAAAATTCTAGAGATGCAACTTTTGTAAATGTTTTCTTAATTTTTATGATTGCTGTACAGCTAACTTCAGTATCCATAAGAGTGCATCAGGGAGAAAAAAGGCAGTAAATTGAACTTACAGGCTTAAAATGGATTCCACAGAAGTAAAATACTGGTATGACTTCTACTTCCAGAAACAGTAAGGATTTCATAAGGCTGAGCATTTACAGGAAAAAAATTGAACCATTTTTATCAAATTTTCTAGGTTTCTATCAAATTTTCTAGGCTTCTTTCAAATTATAAGCCGTTAATAAGGTAGTGGGAAAATTCCAAGCATTATTTACTTTAGCTTATTGCATTTTTAAGGACTGCTAAAGTACCTTGCATTTGAAATAGAAGAGTATACTTCATTGGCTATATAAACTAGAGGGAAAGAAATATCTGAACAAGAAGAGAAAAGAATAAATCTTCTCATTGTTAACTTAGTTTAAAAAGTTGGAACCTTTGTTGGAAAATATATTGTTAGGTTGTTAGCAGCAATTTTGCTTAATAAAATGCCACAGTCAATATAGCAAAGACCACTTCAAAAGAATAGAGACAACATTTTTCTCTCTCTCAAAATTTCCCCAGTCCAAGCAATTAATTTTGTGAATAGGTCTTCAGACCCATATGCATACTATCTGAAGAGTTTTGAGGACCACATATACTTTGAAAATAGAGTTAGTTTGCTGAGCAGCACACGCAAATAATCAGTTTAATTTTTCTTTTTTTTTTCTTTCTAAGCCACTTTTTTTTTTATTTCATCTATTAATAATTCCTATCTGGCTACTATTCTTATAACAAACACTGAAAAAAAAAGTGGTAATACTTTATGCATCTGTAGAAGTAACTGATATTTAAGTGATGTAAGAAATCTATTAATTTCATAATTTAGTAAATTGCAATGAAATTGAGATAAAAGTCATGGCTGATTTCTCTAAAGAGTCATAGTTATTTCAATATTTTGTGTATTATTAGGAAAACTACTGCTTTGAATAAAAACCATTCAGAAGTCTATAACAGAAGAATTAATATTTAAGTTGTTAAATTGGTCCTAATATAATAAGTTGCTATTTATGTCTTAATAATTTCAATATTACTTAAGTAATCGTGCTACTCTGCAGCCAAATAATGATTATAAATAATTCATAGAACACTACAAAGTGCTGTGCAAATTCCTGTAGGCTTGAATTGGTATTAGTAGAAAATACATGAACAATAAATTGGGTGCCTTTTTTATATTGTATTGAGACTGATCTTGAGCAAAAGTCTTTTCGCATTTATTTTGCACACTGCTCCGGAAAAACATAATTCAGGACTTTCTGAGTTGGCTCAGATTGATCAGCCATGAAGTTTGATGGTGGCTACGATAGGTATTTCTGAAAAAAGGAGGAATGAACTTTTCTGAAAATATCTTGCTAGCTCATGGAGAACTTTGCTCCTGCCCTCCATCACTGAATTTTGATATAAAACATAGATATGACAGAACTAAATATTCTCTGTAGTCAGCATCCCTTGTTTGAAAATTTATCCTTTGAAGAGGGTACAAAGACTTACTCAGAAATGGGAGTCATATTCAAATATTTTTAATTTCTTTGCAAATCTTATGGGAAGGATGAAGAAAGAGAAACTAAGGGTGTTTGGAAAATATTGAAACTAGAAGATAAGAGGTGAAAAAGATAGAAACAGACAGGTGTGCTGGGTACCCTTATAAAAACTATTTAAAGAAACATTTTTTGTGTTGACTTTGTAAGATCTGATATATATGGCTAGTTTGGTTAACTAGACATGCATATTCAGGTATGATTTCATGTAGACCAGACCTAAGTGCTCTTCACTGCTCTGTTCTTTCATTTTTTCCAGAAGAATGTTCAGTTATTTTTATTTATATATGGCTGACAACAACTATTCTGGAGGGGATTGTGGATTTTTTCTATTTTCTTTCTTTTACTGCAGTAACATCAAGACCAGAGACCACCTAAATGTGCTTTTATTGCATACTATGATATTTTCTGTAGTCAGTTTCTGTAGTATAAGCAAATTACCTTAAAATAACAATATCCAGTTAACAATCATTTGTTGCTTAAATTAAAAATAAATTATAAATTTTTGTATTATCTCTATCATTTTTGTATATTTTCAGAATAATCAGTTGAGAGAGCCCAGACCTAAGAAAACTTGATTATCTGCAAAAGGTAATACCATAAAAGTATTATCCTATAAGATAGGTATTCAGTATGTTCATTATTAAATTATGGCAGGCATAAAAAAATCCATATCTCTGTGTTTTTAACAATTTTATCCAGTGTGCATTATTGTCCATAAGCTGGAGACACATGTTTATGTCAGCCAGTTTTCAGTTTGAAAGATGTTTAAGAATATCACAGCAGATATGATCAATGAAAAAACTTTTTTTTGCCTGAATGACTGTTTAACAATTTTTCTATATCAGGAGTGTTCTTGCTCTGTCTCCTCAACTAGTGTAATTTCATTGTATTATTAAGCAATGACTTATCTATTTTATTGTCTATGCATGTTTAGAAAATGTCACTTGGGTTGACTTATTTGTGTGTGTGCATATGTATTCTATAAATATATATATTTGCATAAAAATTGCACAAATACTGGCTTCAAGAATGTTTTAATTCTTGCTGGAAGCCCAGAATAGAAAAAGAAACAGAAGGAAAATAATAATAATAATAATAATAGTAAAGCAGCTTTGTGTTGGACTGAATCTTTAATTCTGCTACCTTGGGTTTTGATCCTGAAAAATGCTTAACATTGAAGTCAGCAGAAGCAGAAAGCATGTGTTTAGCAGGACTGGGCTTGACTGTTACAGATACAAACTGAAAAGAAGTGGGTTGACTCAGCCAAGAAATAAAAATTCTATTTTTCAAATAACCTTCATACCAAGTGGGAATGATTCTGTCAACATCTTTTGGTACATGATTAATCTTTCTTCCCCCTTACTATCAGCAGAATCAGCTTGTCATGCTAGAGCGTCATATAAACCTGTGATGCTAGAATTGCTTATGTGATGGCAAGAGAAGTCAGCAACCTAGAAGTTAACTCATTAGGATAATAAGGAAGGAACACTTAGGAAAGCATTAATTATATATTCTGGCCATGAACATGTATTAATTCTACATGTTATGCTAGTCAAAAGTCTGTTTGTGTTAAGTTATTGTAAAGTAGTATACTGAAAATGCCTTGGATCTTGGGCTTTCTCCTCTGGTACTAATGAGGCAAACACTGTGAAATGTGACGTGAATGAGCTGTGTTCTAAGCTTTTATTGTAAATCAGTTGTAAAATATGCTGGATCTCTGCCACAGGATAAAAGTAATTTCACTTAAGCCAAGAAATCTATTCTGAGTGAATGAAGTTTTTAAATTGTAAAAATCACAATCGAAGAAATATTAATCAGAATGCTTTCAGCAAGAGAGATAGCACCAAATACATTTAACCTGACAATTTTTGTTTTCTTTAATAAAATCACTCCTAAACAGGATTTCAAGAAGTATGATACTGTTTATTTGTCTGAAGGAATGGATTCTGCTTTAGCAGAATGATGATCTCAGAGAAGTTATAGGTTGTATAGCATATATATATATGCTTATATGTACAGTTAAAGACTGACTTACACAATATTACAGCATGACTCTGCTGGCATTTACAAATCATGGGACACAATGACTTATGTCAGTAGGACAAATGAAGGAAAGAATAAGCTGCTTAGACAAATTGGGAAGAAAGTGCCCCAAAAGAAAAATATATAATGAAATCAAGGAGCTTTGCAGATCAGCAGAAGGATCCTCAGAAATCCATAGTATGAAGCTACCTAGAAGTACTGCCTCTCCCTGAAGGACAAACATTTGTCTCAAATAGTAATCACCTCTATTCACTCAGGATAGAAGTTCCTGCAGTTCAGAGTCTAGTCCTTAGTCAAATACCTACTCATTAGAGCACTAAACTGGGAAGAGAAAGACCTAATACCTAGGCTCATCTTAACTTGAAAGGAATAAAACACACATGGCTGATTTTCCAGGAGGAGTTGTGTATTCTGGTCTACCATGCTATTGAACAAACTAAACAGGGGCTGCTTCTCATTTTCCTACTGATTCTTGGCAGGAAACTGCAATTCATTGCTGCCTTTGATGAAAGGGCTTATGTGACACTAAGCACACCAGATATAGTCAAAAAGTATACTCCTCCCCCTCTTTGTGATGCAAATGAGAAAGCAGTACTGTGAACAGCAGAAGAGCTTATTATTTTAAAAATGACATCCAAGTTGTCACATATTAGAAGCCTGCTTCTATTTGAGAGACAACCTCAATACATCTGTGTGATTGAGGATGGGTTAATTTTATATATTTTGGTCATAAGCTGGTAGGAAGTTTGGGAAATATTGGGTTCTTTGGCAATGGACATCATAAAACCCCATGAAAACCAAATAATTCTGTCTTCATAACAAACTGAATAAAAAAAGTAATTCAGCTACCTGTCATTGCGATAGGGCTATGCTTTGGACATAAAGAAGCAAAATTATGAAGTACTTGTTCATAGAATTAATACCAGTCTTTCTATGAGTAGAATGAAACAGTAAAAAGTCTGTTACTGTCTAATTAAGTACTAGACTGTGGTGGATATTTACAGTCATCTGCATCCAGTTAGCTCTTGGCATTTGAATTCTGGACTGCAAAGCTATATAAACCCTTAATATCTTTGATAAGCACCCATAATATTTCAAGCTCGTATACAATTACTGTCCTGCTTTCAGCATACACATGGAGTGTTAAACCAGGCAATAATTTAATTCTCCTCAGTCCAGTTTTATAGCTAGCAGCTAAGCACCTATCCTGGGTTCAGCAGTAGCAGTCATTTTTCTCTGTCTTCGTAGCTGGTGCAGCACAGTGTTTTTGACTTTTGGCCTGGGAACAACACTGATAACACCGATGTTTTTAGTTACTGCTCAAATGTTTAGTCTGACCAAGGACTCTCTGAGTCTCATGCTCTGCTAGGGAGGAGGGGAAGCCAGGAGGAAGCAGAGACAGGACACCTGACCGAAACTAACCAAAGAGGTATTCCATACCACACAGCACGTCAAGTCCAGGATGTAAAAAACTGGGGGCAGTTACTTGAAAGGGTTAGATGACTGCTGGGTCGGGCTGAGTATCAGTCATCAGGTGCTGAGTGGTTGTATTCTCTTACCTTGTATTTCCCTTGTCACTATTATTATCGGTGGTAGCAGCAGTGGTTTGTGTTGTACTTCAGTCACTGGACTGTTCTGATCTCAACCC
The DNA here is from genome assembly GCA_039720435.1 of Amazona ochrocephala. NCBI lineage: Eukaryota > Metazoa > Chordata > Aves > Psittaciformes > Psittacidae > Amazona > Amazona ochrocephala. Next base: position 38,449,309 of record CM077879.1, read on the forward strand.
GTGGGAGTTACATTCTTTCAACTCTCCTCTCCATCCCTCTGGGAGTGGGGGAAGGAAGTGAGGGGGGGGGGGGAAAGTGAGCGAGCAAACTATGTGGCAGATTTACGGCTGGGCTTAAACCACGACAGCACCATTGGTGATGAAATATGAGATTGTCTGGGGATTTTTGTTCTGTTGTCCTTATAGCTGTAACTCTTATGTTTTCCCGACCAGTCCATCAATCAAAACTGCTTGAATCTGGTAGGTACACAAACCAAAACACAATTGAACCAGTGTTCTTTCTTACTTAGCTGGGAGTGCCTTGTTCCTGGTCTGATATCCAAGAAAGGATGTTCTCTATATTATTTCACTCTGAAATAAATGACCTTTGGAAATAATTTGTTGAACATCTCCAAAGTAAGTTACATGTCATTTTTACTGGTGACTGATAAGGTAGATGCCATCTATGAAGCAAAAGCACAACTTTTTCAGTCTAAAGGACAATATTTTAACTTAATACATAATCATGTCCAGAAATAATGGTGTCAACACAATGGATGATCTTCATTACACTGCTCTCTGCAGATACTGGACTACAGTATCAGAATATTCAAGAAGCTTTGTAGTTTCTTATCACTGCAGTACTCAAATAGGAAATAGTCTTGCATATTTATCTATAAAAAAATTCAGAGAATGGACATGCCTATTTATATTGCTGTCTCTAATTTTCTTTCTTATTTGTTACTTTGTGATCTTTGTGTAGAAGGCACCTTGGAGAAAATGGAGGTTTTACACCCTTCTTTTCAACACAGAGGACTCAACCTGTACAGTAACAGACAAGGTCCTTTAAGTCCACATAAATACTGTATTGAACTCAGCTCAATGGCACCAGGCAATGCTGGGATTTGAAGTTATTTTTCATAGAATAATAAATAACTAAAGTTGGATGGGACCTTGGGAGATTGTCTAACCCTACATAGCTGCTCAAACCAGGGCCATGTACAAAAGGTTATCCAGAACCAGGTACAGTTGTTTTCTGACCATGTACACTTGCTTATTTAATATTTTTAGGTCTGGAGACTCCATGTTCACTCTAAGAAAACTGTTCCAGTGTTTTACAGAGTCATTATGGCCTGGAAGGGACTTTAAAAAACATCTAGTCCCAATCCCCCTGCAATGAGCAGAACATCTTCATCTAGATCAGGTTGCTGAAAGCTCCATCCAACTTTACCTTGAACATTTCCAGGGAGGGGTAATCCACCTCTGGGCAATCTCTCTCATGGCAGAAAAAAATTTTCTTATGTTTGAATTTCTTGTAGTTCAGTTTGTGTCTATTGCTTTTTATCCTGTCACTGGATGACTACTAGACTCTGTTTTTTGGCTCCCATATCAGGAAGTTATACATGTTGACAAAGTCATCCCAGAGCCTACTCTTCTCCGGGATGGACAGCCCCAGATCTCAGACTGTCCCCATATGAGAGGTGCTCCAGTCTCTTAATCATCTTGATAGCCTTTCTCTGAACTTGCTCCAAAATTTCCATGCCTCTCATGCACTGGGAAGTCTAGCAGTGGATACAGAACTTCAGATTTGGGCTCATCAGGGATGAATAGAGAGGAAGGATCAATTTGCTGGTGATTTTCTACCTAATGCACTACAGGAGGCTGTTGGCTTTCTTTGCTGCAACAGCACATTTCTCTCTCATGTTCAGCTTGGTGTCCACCACAATCAGCAGGTCTCTTTCTATAACGCTGCTTTCCAGCCATGTCTTCCAGCTTGTATGGGCATATGGAATTTTCACTAGTTTGGTGCAAGGCTTCAAATTTCCCTTTGTTAAACTTTATGAGGTTACTGGTGGCTCATTCTCTCCAACCTGTTGTGGTTCTTCCAATGGCAACCATTTTGTGTATCATCCACTTTAGCAGTTCTTTACCATCTGCAAATTTTCTGAAGATGCACTTTGTCCCGTCTAGATTATGAATAATCCTTTTTTTCAATACCTTTGCCCTTTCATCTCTCAGAAAGGCAGAAGATTACAACTGCAAATTCATTCAAAATAGCTGCTGAATCAGCTCTTTCTCAGTTCAATGGCTTGAAAGACAAGGAAGTTTTCCTTCAGCTTCAGTTTTTGCTAGAAAAGTCTGCAATGTGCTATTAGTGTAGAAGGCATAGTCTACAAATACTCTGTCTAGCAGGTACTACAGTCCTTTTTCCTAAATATTGCAGGGCAAAATAAAAATTCTGTCAACCATAGAAAAGATCTTTTGCATGAGCACAATGGCCTTCAACACAGGTGTTTTCATAATCATAGAATCATAGCATCATAGAAACATAGAACAGTTAGGGTTGGAAAGGACCTCAAGATCATCGAGTTCCAACCCCCCTGCCATGGGCAGGGACACCTCCCACTAAACCATGCCATCCAACGCTATGTCCAACCCCACCTTGAACGCCGCTAGGGATGAAGCATTCACAACTTCCTTGGGCAACCCATTCCATGGCCTCACCACCCTTACAGTAAAGAATTTCTTCCTCATATCCAATCTAAACTTCCCCTGTTTAAGTTCAAACCCATTACCCCTTGTCCTCTCACTACAGTCCCTCATGAAGAGTCCCTCCCCAGCATCCCTATAGGCCCCCTTCAGATATTGGAAGGCTGCTAGGAGGTCTCCACGCAGCCTTCTCTTCTCCAGGCTGAACAGCCCCAACTTTCTCAGCCTATCTTCATACGGGAGGTGCTCCAGTCCCCTGATCATCCTCGTGGCCCTCCTCTGCACTTGTTCTGACAGTTCCATGTCCTTTTTATGTTGAGGACACCAGAACTGCACACAATACTCCAAGTGAGGTCTCACGAGAGCAGAGTAGAGGGGCAGGAGCACCTCCCTCGACCTGCTGGTCATGCTCCTTTTGATGCAGCCCAGGATACGGTTGGCCTTCTGGGCTGCAAGCGCACACTGCCGGCTCATGTTCATTTTCTCATCGACCAACATCCCCAAGTCCTTCTCCGCAGGGCTGCTCTGAATCTCCTCCCCGCCCAATCTGCTGCTGTGCCTGGCATTGCTCCGACCCAGGTGGAGGACTTTGCACTTGGCATGGTTAAACTTCATTAGGTTGGCATCAGCCCACTTCACAAGCGTGTCAAGGTCCCTCTGGATGGCATTCCTTCCCTCCAACTTATCAACCGAACCACACAGCTTGGTGTCATTGGCAAACTTGCTGAGGGCGCATTCAATCCCACTCTCCATATCACTGACAAAGATGTTGAACAAGACCGGTCCCAACACCGATCCCTGGGGGACACCACTCATTACTGGTCTCCAGCTGGACACTGAGCCACTGAGCACTACTCTTTGTGTGCGGCCATCCAACCAGTTCTTTATCCACCGAGTGGTCCACTTATCAAATTGATGTCTCTCCAACTTAGAGAGAAGGATGTCATGTGAGACAGTGTCAAAGGCTTTACACAAGTCCAGGGAGATGACATCAACTGCTCTACCCCTGTCCATCAGTTCCGTGGCCCCTTCATAGAAGGTCACCAGATTGGTCAGGCAGGATTTCCACTTAGTGAAGCCATGCTGGCTGTCACCCAGCATCTTGTTGGTTTTCATGTGCCTTAGCATGCCTTCCAGGCGAATCCGCTCCAAGATTTTGCCAGGCACAGAGGTGAGGCTGACTGGTCTGTAATTCCCCAGCCCATACATTTTCCCCTTCTTAGAAATGGGGGTTATATTTCCCTTTTTCCAGTCATCGGGAACTTCACCTGACTGCCATGATTTTTCAAATATGATGGACAGTGGCTTAGCAACTTCCTTTGCCAGCTCCTTCAGGACCCGCTGATGGATTTCATCTGGTCCCATGGACTTGTATACATTCAGGTTCCTAAGATGGTCTTGAACCAGATCCTCTTATACAGTGGGCCCAGGGTCTTCATTCTCACTGTCCCTGTGTCTGCCTTCCAAGACTTGGGTGGTGCGGACAGAGCATTTGCCGGTGAAGACTGAGGCAAAGAAGTCATTAAGAACCTCAGCTTTCTCCAAATCCAGAGTAGCCAGTTCTCCCGATACTTTCTGGAGAGGACCCACATTGTCCCTAACCTGTCTTTTATTGGCAATGTACCTATAAAATCCCTTCCTGTTATCCTTAACATCCCTAGCCAAGTTTAATTCTAACTGGGCCTTAGCTTTCCTAACCTGGTCCCTAGCTTCCCGGACAACATCCCTGTATTCTTCGCAGGCCGCCTGACCTTGCTTCCACCTTTTATAAGCCTCTTTTTTCTTTCGAATTTTGCTCAGCAGCTCCTTATCCATCCAAGGAGGTCTCCTGGCCCTTCTGCTAAACTTCCTTCTAGTAGGGATACATCGCTCCTGAGCTTGCAGCAGGTGATCCTTGAATATCAACCAACAGCCTTGGGCCTCCCTGCCCTCTAGGGCTGTATCCCATGGAACCTTACTGAGCAGGTTCCTGAAGAGGCCAAAGTCTGCTCTCTTGAAGTCCAGGGCAGTGAGCTTGCTGCATGCTCTTCTCATTGTCCTGAGGATCTCAAACTCGACCATCTCATGATCGCTGCAATCAAGGCTGCCCTGGAGCGTCACATTCCCAACCAGCCCTTCCCTGTTGGTGAGGACGAGGTCAAGCATGGCACCTCTCCTTGTCGTCTCCTCTATTACTTGCAGAAGGAAGTTGTCTTCCACACAATCGAAGATCCTCCTGGATTGCTTGTGCCAGGCCGTACCATCCCTCCAACAGATATCAGGGTGGTTGAAGTCTCCCATGAGAACAAGGGCCTGCGAGCGTGAGGCTGCTCCTATCTGCCTATGGAGTGCTTCGTCCAGCAAGTCCCCTTGGTCAGGCGGTCTGTAACAGATCCCCACAATAATGTCACCCATCGCTGTTCTCCCTTTAACCCTGACCCACAAACTCTCTGTTGACTGCTCACCTGTCCCCAGACAGAGTTCCATACTCTCTAGCCTATCCCTAACATAAATAGCAACTCCCCCTCCCCGTCTGCCGGGCCTGTCTTTCCTAAAGAGCCTGTAACCTTCCATTCCAACACACCAGTCATAGGTGCCATCCCACCATGTTTCTGTGATGCCTATGATATCATACCCCCGTAGACGTGCACACATCTCTAATTCCTCTTGTTTGTTCCCCATACTACGGGCATTTGTGTAGAGGCATTTGAGCCGAGATCCATGATGATCTATTATGAAAATTCATGATGTTCAATGGCTCTCAAACCCGTACTTCCACCTCATCAGTCACATCAGTATAGCTCCGTCCTATGCTCTCTTGATAATCTTCAAATTATGTTGATAATGCAAAACAATAGTCTGAATTCTAACTTCATTTTCATCACTAAATTTAACTTCCTTTTTACAAGCAAAATATCTTTATTTGTTATGTGTCTAGTAAGGGCAGCCTGGATGGGGCTTTGAAAAGCCTTGTCTAGTGGAAGGTGTCTTCCAACCCAAACCATCCTATGATTTTACTATGATTCTGTGACAACATGAATAGTTTTTATCATTCCATGGATACTTCAGTGAAATACCTTCAGTGAGAGTTATGAAAGCACAGAAGAATCCTATCTAAATGATCAGCATCAACAGTCATGTAGAGGACTTTCAAACAGTATTTAGTAGCCAGTTGCATACCCTGATAATATAGACAAGAGCCAAGTGAGTCAGTATCTTTTGCTTCTAGGAATATGACTTAACTCCTAGCAATTCAATGCAGACTTCACAATGGAAATTTTAATTTACTATGTGTTTCATTTAGTGTACATTTTAGTATCCCTGGATTTAAGTCTTAAAAGATATATTTTCCAGCTTTTAATATGACCTTTGAACATTAGCCAAAATTATGTAAATTAATATTAATTTTTGTGGTCACCTTTTCAGAGTAACAATATTTGTCAGCATTTAATACGTGACAGAATAATTATTTTTTTCATACCTGCAAAATTATTAGTTCATAGTATTACAGGATCTGATAATTGAGTACTAGTAGTGAATACTTTATAAAAACATATCCATGCTGAGTATTTAGCAATATCTTGTTGCAATAGCAATATGACATCAGAACTCATGTAGCAAATAAAGGTGTTAGGCATTTTAAACCCAAACTTTTCAAATTCAACTCATGATTTGGCCACTGCATTGGAAGAATATTTTGTTGCATTCAAAGTTGGCTATTATAATATTTTGCTTTAGTAACTTTTTAAAGAACTTTTGGTATGTGTTCTTTAAACATTTTATTTTGTTAAAAAAAAATAGAAAAACAGTGTCAATTTCTGATAACTCATTTCAGGGGTCTCTTGGAGAACATCAGGACTGAATAAGGTAGTGTTTGACTGGCTGACCACAAATCATTGTTCTCAAACTAAGAAAAGAAAAACCTGTTGAGCAGTTATGCAGAAACACCCATGAAAGTTGTGCTCACATGTATGGTTATTAAACATAAAGATACAAATTGAGTTTAATTCAATCAATATGATGTGTAGTAGTTAGGAAAACATACTGCAAGACTAGGACTGAGAAATAACAGCCTTATAACGAAGTTATTTGCTCTAAGAAGACCTCAGTCCAGCACCAGCCCAAAATTTTCATAAATTATATAAAACAAATAAAAGAATTGAGAGATAGAATCCAAGGAACCTGAATTTTGTAGAAAATAAAATATATATTGCTATAACCCTTGAGCCATTCTTCAATGGATGCTTGTATTACTTGTCTTCTTGTCCCTACTTGCACTGCTTTTCAACACTGCATTCAGTATTAAAGAAATGCTTGTTGATGCACAGGCATTATTAAGTAAACAATGAAAATACATACAAAAATACAATAATTTTCATCAGGATGCTGATAGCAAAATGTGAAATCTGTGAAGATCTTAATACTGATCTTTAATTTCAATTCAGCAAGTCATTATTATTCAGTCTCTTTTTTTTTCCATATTTAGTATCATCCAGATTATGTAATATGAACATTGATTCATTTGCTTGAACTCAAACACAACACAGGAACTTTTCCAAATGTCTATCTTTATCAATTTTCTTTTATACTTGGATGAAGATAGGCTGAGAAAGTTGGGGTTGTTCAGCCTGAAGAAGAGAAGGTTGCTTGGAGACCTCCTAGCAGCCTTCTAATATCTGAAGGGGGCCTATAGGGATGCTGGGGAGGGACTCTTCATGAGGGACTGTAATGAGAGGACAAGGGGTAATGGGTTTAAACTTAAGCAGGGGAAGTTTAGATTGGATGTGAGGAAGAAATTCTTTACTGTAAGGGTGGTGAGGCCATGGAATGGGTTGCCCAAGGAAGTTGTGAATGCTCCATCCCTGGCGGCGTTCAAGGTGGGGTTGGACATAGCGTTGGATGGCATGGTTTAGTGGGAGGTGTCACTGCCCATGGCAGGGGGGTTGGAACTAGACGATCTTAAGGTCCTTTCCAACCCTAACTATTCTATGATTCTATGATTCTATGATTTAAGTGCTGACATGATTTGGCTTTGCATTATGGTTGAAAAAGGCAAATTCCCCAAGTTACCTCTGAAATTTGTGACAAATTATTGGTTTTTTAGGTGTATTTATCAAAAGAAGAATGGGAAGAGATGTGATAGAAGTCTTCAAAGAAAAAAAAAATTAAAGTCTCATTCTGAATAAGAATATGAAATTATAATTTCACATTTTTGTAAAGTGGTTAAGGCTTGATGTAGGGAAAATACTTCTAAGTACTGATCTAAATACGGTTGTTGTTGAAATCATGTCACTAAGATTGCCAACTACTGGTTAGCCAAACATTCTTGGTAATTGTCCCAGGTTCAGAAGTAGCAGCCATTTTTCTCTGTCTCAGTTGCTGGTACAGTTCTGTGATTTTGACTTTCAGCCTGGGAGCAATGCTGCTAACACCGACGTTTTTGGTTGTGCTAAGTTAATATTCAGTCTGACCAAGGACTTTCTGAGTCTCATGCTTTGCCAGGGAGCAGGGGAAGCTGGGAGGAAGCAGAGACAGGACACCTGACTCAAACTAGCCAAAGAGGTATTCCATACCACAGCATATCATGCCCAGTATACAAGCTAGGGGCAGTTCCCTGGAAGGGCTAGATCACTGCTTGGGTCAGGCTTGGTATCGGTCGGAGGGTGATAAGCAGTTATATTCTCTTCCCTTGTTATTTCCCTTATCATTATCATTATTGGTGGCAGCAGTAGTGGTTTTGTGTTATACCTTAGTTACTGGACTGTTCTAATCTCAAGCTATAGGAGTTACATTCTTTAGATTCTCCTTCCAATCCCTCCAGGAGCTGGGGAGAAAATGTGGTGGAGTGAGGGAGTGGCTATGTGGTTCTGGGTTGCCGGTTGGGCTTAAACCACGACAGTAATCATCTAGGGATTACTAGTCCTGCTTCGAGAATGTGAATGTTTAGTTTAAATTCTCAAGATCCCATCTAGCCATATTTTTTTATTTCTGCTTGTTCTTATTTCTCATAATTTGAAGATATGAATATTGGGAGATAGTCACCTAATATTTTCATTCTGCTTGAATTCAAATAATTAATTCTTTATTCTGACACTATGGAATTTTTTTAAACTTTATATTGCCTCTGTTGTGAAGCAACAGGCTTATATTTCTTTGTTCTCATACAGACAAAAAGGAAACAGTTATACTTAGAATTTTATTTTAAGACAAAGGAAAATGAAAAGAAGGGGAACAAAAAAAGAAATGCTGCAGATGAGAATCAAGACAGTCTTCATTGAACTCTGATAACTTCAGCTTTGTTCTTTCAGTTTTTTTCAGTCATTTTCAGAATAGATCATAGAATCATAGAATAGTAAGGGTTGGAAAGGACCTCAAGATCATCGAGTTCCAACCCCCCTGCCATGGGTAGGGACACCTCCCACTAAACCATGTCATCCAGATAGTAGTTTATGAAACACAATCATTTTGAGAGGTCATGTTTTGCTTCCAATTTGGGTTAGTCCAAAGCCAGCAGAGAAGTAGGTCCAAAATGTCAGGAGAACTCTGCAACTATTGCAAGAGCCTAGAGATATGGAAAGGCAGTAAAAATTATCAAATAACAGTGATTTCATTATATGAAAATGACAGGCAAACCCTTTTTATTCAGTTTTGTTAAAATGGAAGTTTTATAATAAGTAATTGGAAAGGAGGGTAATTTCAGGTGATTTCTTAGAGAGAAGCATCTTAACTAAAAATCTATGAAAATTATCTGTGATATGCTGTTCTCATGGAGATAACACATTCAGAATTCTATCAATCAAGTGGTAGTGAATGTAGGACAATGCTGGTTTTAAAAGAAAATGACAGATAGTTCCTTTCTTTGCTTAGAGTTTGATAGTTTTGCTACTTCTGTAGTAAATCTCTTATATATAAGGTTTGGCATGCGGCATGGCAGACAAAAGGGAAAAGCCTCAGAATGTTTGTGTTGATATAAATTCTCACAGATTCATTAGCTGAAGAGGTTTGGTAGTCTATAAATTCTATCTAGAACATGAAAACTATATTGAAGAATTGTGGTAAAAGATTAGGAACCATAGCTGGTGTAAATAGCGTTGATGTAACTTCTTTTATAAGTGAAATTTCCTAGTGTTTTAATGATTTCCACAAGCAGAATATGACAGATGTAGCTATCTAACTTTACTGAAAAAGTTATTGCTACGCTACCTTAGGATGTTAGATGGAAGAATTGTTTCAGGACTTTCATTGCTGATATGCTGAATGTATTTTTCTGATGCAGAGAGGATCTCATTGTCCAAAGCTACAATTAGTAGGGAATAATGAAAAGAAGTTTCATGAAGAAAGTCAGGCAGCATAGGTAAACAAATATAGATATATACACCTACAGGTTGGGCAGAGAAGAGATTCAGAGCAGCCCTGCAGAGAAGGACTTGGGGGTGTTGGTCGATGGGAAACTTAACATGAGCCAGCAGTGTGCATTCGCAGCCCAGAAAGCCAACTGCATCCTGGGTTACATCAAAAGGAGAGTGACTAGCAGGTTGAAGGAGGTGATCCTGCCCCTCTACTCTGCTCTCGTGAGACCTCACTTGGAGTATTGTGTGCAGTCCTGGTGTCCTCAACATAAAAAAGAACATGGAACTGTTGGAACAAGTCCAGAGGAGGGCCACGAGGATGATCAGGGATCTGGAGCACATCCCATATGAAGACAGGCTGAGAGAGTTGAGGCTGTTCAGCCTGAAGAAGAGAAGGCTGAATCGAGACCTCCTAGCAGCCTTCCAGTATCTGAAGGGGGCCTATAGGGATGCTGGGGAGGGACTCTTCATGAGAGACTGTAGTGGTAGGACAAGGGGTAATGGATTCAAACTTAAACGGAAAGTTTAGATTGAATATAAAGAGGATGTTCTTTAGTGTAAGTGTGATGAGGCAGTTGAATGGGTTGCCCAAGGAACCTGTGAATGCTTCATCGCTGGCAGTGTTCAAGGCGGAGTTGGACAGAGACTTGGGTGGCATGGTTTAATGGGAGGTGTCCTTGCCCATATCATGGGAGTTGGAACTAGATGATCTTAAAGTCCTTTCCAACCCAAACTACTTTATGATTCTATGATTCTATGATTCTGTGTATATGTGTGTATATGCATGTGTGTAGGAACAGAACCCGTCCATTTTGTTACTCTTTACACAAAAGAGGATTAAAAATTTTTCAATGTGCAATAACGTAAATTTAAGATATGATGCAGACAATCATTTCGGTAATGACTGTAATGGCATAAAATGAAGATTTTCTCAGCAGCTGAGCCACAGTTGCCAATTATGTGAAGGGTCTCAATTTATTTCAGTGCTAATTTGGGCTTTCTCCAGGTCGACACTAACAGTTGGAATCCCTCCTTCTTAAGCACCTCCATTTAAATCTGGAACAGACATCTGTTTATGCATCTTCATTAGAAAATAAGTCAAAACAGAATAATTGAGTAAAATTGTAAGTTTTCCTTGGAACAACAAAATAATATATAATAGATTTTATACATTTTATAATATTGTAAGATTAAATTATATATCAGGGACTCTGATCTATGTGAATTCTCTGAGAACAGCAGCTTAAGATGTCTCAGTCCATATATGTGCAACAGAAGTCAGAACTATTACTATTTTACCAAAATCTCTAATGTAAATTTCATTTCTTTTATCCACGTCTCCAAACAAAGCAGAACATTGGAATCATAGAATAGTTCCAAAATGAATAATTAAATACATATGAGACCTGGCATTTTACAGCTCAAAACCTTTATCCAAAGAGAAAACAAAGGCAATAAAATATTTCTAAATACTTCATTATCTTGCTCCGATTACCTAAACACTTTGGTTCATTTTATTATTTCTGTAAATGTGAATAAAAGAAGGGAAATGAAAAACTGAAAAGAAATTACAGGCAGAAATCACAAACCTTGATGTAGAAAGTGGAGGCTAAACTAAAGTAACTAACTGGGACAATATCAAATGAAAGATTAGTCTTATTTATTAGGAATCAGTTCTTGCAAAAAAATGGAAGCGGGCACCTTTGTATTCAAAAGCAGTAGAGATATCTATTGAACTAAAAGAAAAATTGCTTTTCCTATCAGCAGTTGTCCTGTTTTAGGTTTGTAAACAGCCTGGTGTACAAAACATAAGCATGTTCCGTACACTACTTTTCATTGGTAATCTCTAGAAAATGTTCTGTCCTTTGGAGAGAGAATTTCAAACATATACATGAACCTTGTTCCCACAGCTTTTCACTGGCAAAATTCCAGCAACTTTTACACTATTCTGAAGCCTTACTTAATCACAGAACTTCGAAGCACAACGGACGATTAATTTTAGAAAGTATGTTATTACCAGTCTGATCCCCTTTAGCTTTTAAAAAGAAAGATGGTCCAAGATATATCTGTCTGCTTTGCAACAATGCTCTTTGGTGTACTCAACTGGTATTAGCTTTGCCCATTTGATTAACGTATCATGTCACTATTGTATATTGGTGCTGAAATGCCCATTACACATACATCCATGAATAGAGGCTGCTCTGCACTTTTTGTTTTCCTACTTGCTTAATCTCATGCTTCATAATATTATAATGAAACGTAAATCATAAAAAATTACATAATACACATATACACATACCTATATGCATTATGCATAAACACAAAAATTAAAATTAAAAATTTATTAAGATCTATTTGTTCTAGAACACTTTTATTAGTCAGCTGAATATAAATGGAATACCAGCATTCTTTTGAGTCTAAATCTTTGACATACAGTACTTAGAAAATGGTTTTCTGACCAAGAAATTGAAAATAAAATTAGGAATTGTAAGTATTTCCAGTGCTCTGGCTACTTAAGAATATCTGTCTGTCCATATGCTCAGCATCTTCAGTAATGAAAGGAGCATATCGCATTTACAGTGAGGAATCCACTGGCTCAAATACTGTTTCATTGTGACATAAGAATGCACACAGAGTCTGTGCTACCTGTAAATCCACCCACAGTCTAACTGCCTCATGTTAACTTCTTCATAGCACCATCCCCTTTGTATTTTAATCTTGACTTCTTTGCTTTCAATACAGTAGTATTTCTCTACAGTAATTATTTCCATGGTGTAATTCCTTTAAAATTTACATATTCAACTATCTGTCCTTGAAACGTGCATCAAAAGTAGGTATTTGGGAGTCTCAAGTATCCCTCTCCCCCCATTTTTATGAGTAAAATGGTAAAATTCTCTATAAAGCACCTAAAGGAGGAAATAATTTTTAGACCTGAAAAACTTGTAGGCTTTCATTTAAAAACATGGACCTTCTAGCAAGCCAATTCATATATTCCACATTCAAGATGACATGCTTGTCAGCCTTTTTATTTAAAAATGCATTATCTAGAAGGAAATAAAAAACCCCAAATAGAATCATAGAATCATAGAATCATAGAATCAATATTGTCATAATACTTTATTTTCCTATTCAGAAAATAAAAGAAAAGCAGCCTAAGACTAAGCATGAACAGCAGAAGCACACTCGCTTTATGAGGGAAATTATAAACAAGAATAAAGCAGGGTACCTCTTTTTCCTTTGAAGTTCATGGCAAAACCTCTCGAGTTTAGCAAGAGCAATATTAGACATTAATCACTGCTTTATTATTAAACTTTAAGAATGTGTTATAGCCAATCGAAGTTCATGGAACTTTGTTTCCATGTTTCTAGTTAAACATAGACTAAAGTGTTTTGCTGACTAAGAATGGCTTCCTAAATCCTAACTTAATATAATAAATTCTCACTTTTTCTGTAAATTAATTAATTTCCTGCTGATATCTTTTCATTGTTGTTTCTCAAGTGCATGGTGACATTTTGTCATATTCACCTATTTTAGATGAAAAGATGATTTCTTTTTTAAAATCAATACTGGCTTTTTGGACTTACCGTTGCTTGCACTAATACCTTGCTGCACAGAATACATGAAGATGGTCACAGAAGAGCTCTCTTTAATCCTCACGCTAGGTTACATCTTTGATCATCTATTAACTGAGAGTATAGAATATTAACTTTCAACTGAGTCAAAATAAAGGGTTTCTGTAAGAGAAAAGTTTCCTTATTTGCTATTCAGCACTCTTGGATATTAAAACAAGCAATATATGAGCTGTCTTTCCTTATAAGCAATGTAGACCAGGGAGAACTAATGCTCAAACACATTTTTCTGCTTAGACTTATTGTGTTTGATACCTTGACAGAACTTCATATCACATATCTATTAAAAGAAGAAAGCCTTCGAAAAGATGAAAATACCAAAAAAATAAAAGCAAGCATAGGCTTGAAGATGTAAGTAAACTGACGTCATTACAGATTAATATGAAAGAGTAATACTTTTTTAAAGTTTAACTTGAATGAGTAGTTTAAAATGTTTTTTCAATTAGTTCTTTTGAATCCTATGCCATGGGGTCAATGAGACAAAAGATCAGAACTAGTGCCATACTTAACCAGACTGGAAGCCTGTCTAGCCCCATATTGTAGAATCATAGAATGGTTAGGGTTGGAAAGAACCTTAAGGGCATCTAGTTTCAATCCCCCTGACATGGGCAGGGACACCTCGCACTAAACGATGTCACCCAAGGCTCTGTCCAACCAGGCCTTGAACACTACCAGGGATGGAGCATTTACCATTTCACTGGGCAACCTATTCCAGTGCCTCACCACCCTCACAGCAAAGAACTTCCTCCTTATATTTAATCTAAACTTCCCCTATTTAAGTTTGAAGCCATTACCCCTTGTCCTACCACTACATTCACTGATATTTCAGAGAATAACTTGGGTAAAATTGTCTTTGGAGATCATTAAATGTAGATTAGGATCATTAGCAGGTGTTTGGTTCCCTTGTTCACTGCATTTAAGGAATAATGCCATGTACCTCCATAGAATGCACAAAGCAGTTAAAAATTGAAGAACACACAGGTCAGGTGAGATATATTTATATTTTAGTACATATGATAGCCAGAAAAACTATTTTGGTAGGCAACATGTTAAAGGTCTCAGACACCATCTACTAGCATTTTGAGGAACACTGTAGGACACCTGAATGCTTATACTGTCAAGATGCACATAGCCTGTCCTGCTCCTTCCTTCAGCTCTTTTTTCATCACTTTAGCTGTGCAAATGGTGTGTGGAGATTTTCTGCCCTAAACACAGTAACTGTGCATCACAAGGGACTCTTGTGCTCTGACAGTCTCTCTGCTAGTAAACTAACACTCCAAGGTTCTTTGTGATCAAGGACATTTGTCTGCTCCCCCTCATTCTTTTCTGTGAATCATTCAGTACACTTTTTACCCAAGACTGACCTATACAAACTAGCTAGCATGAAGTTTTTCAAGCTAAGAAATATGGCAAAATTACATAACATGACAGATTTTCAATAATAAAAGAATTAAAAAGGAAATAAACTGCCACCAACTAATCCTTATTAATTTACTAAAATATGGCTATATCATATCTTGTTAAACAGTAACCTTAGTGACATACAGTAAAGCAGAGGAAGCACTTTGTTAGAACAAAAGACTTTGTTAAGTAAGACCATGAGGTCATTTTGACAGTAATTTCAATTTCAAATGCAGACTAAAAGACAAACCTGAGAACAGACTTCAAGGCACACTGCAGCCTTTTTCTGATGAATATATTTCAATTTTTCTTAAACAAAAAATCTCTACTTTTCTGGAAATCATCAGAGATCAGAGATTGAAAAATCGTATGAAAACATTATAAAAACAGAACATTAGAAAAGGCTGACACTGGCCACAAGCAAACCTTTATTATTAAAAAAAAAAAGCCACTTTCCAGTTCTGATTCTGTGTTAAACACTGAAGTACTTTTCTTAATATGTAATTTGAAACATAATGGAAAAAATATTAATGTAGAATTTTTAAAGTTTTATATTATTTTTATGAATTTTGTAAACATCTCATGACCACAATATTGCATATTTTCAACTTTTGTGAAAAGGTGAAGTGTCATTATACTTATTCTACAAGTTAGGAAAGCAGATATAGAAAGGCTAAATGATTTTTTCGCATACTAGAAAGAGAAATAAGAACGTATGATCACACGTTCCCTAAATAACTGGAAATTGCTTTGTTTTAAAGAGTACCACTAATTCTGCAGATCTTCAGAGGCTACATTAGTCTGACACAACTATAACTGTCTACAAATTTATCATCAAGGTTATTTACTAAATAAATAACTGATGGTAGTAATTCATTCCACTGATTTATCTTTTGATCTTTGAAAATTCTTTTGATTAAGAACTCTCTGTGTGTATGACTCAGTGTGTGAAGCCTGACTTTTAGAAGCAGATAAATGAGATGAATTCAGCTGTGAGTCTCTAATGTAACCTAGCTTCAACAGTAATGTTAACTTTGAGGAACCAATATATTCAGTTGTCTTCTGATGAAAGGTTGTATATAGTATTTGAACAGTCTCCCAAATCCCATCAAGCAAATATTCAAACACCTTCAAAGTGGTATTTTTTGCTTTAGGGTGTTTTATGCGGTAAGTCCTTATAATCACTATGGCCTTCCCAATATCAAATTGGAATTAACAGAGCAGCCTGTTCACTTTGAGACATTAGTAAAAGCCCTGTGGACCATCCTCAAAACATTTTCTATGCTTCAGAAATCTTTAGAGTGGTTCTCGGTCTATTTTCTTAGTACAGTAATACTGATTTATAGTTTTGTACTTAAATTATGTAAAAGATGCTTTGACACAAACATAATGGAATTGGCTGTTGTAAGCTACTCTTTCAACTTCTGAACTCGAAGTTGAAAAAAATCAGGGCTAACAAACTCATTAGGATACAATATGAAGCAAGTTGTGGTGAGTTGCTGGTATATTTTGGCCAAATAAGTTAACTTTCACTAGAATTGTCAAGAACTATTGGAGCTTACCAGCGCAGCCATCTCAGTGTTACAAGGGACCCTTGGAAATGAAACTACCACATTTTGCCAAGCTATGTTCCTTTTTTTATCTCTTCAAATTTTACATTATCTCTTTCTTTTTGCAGCAGGAACCACCTGACCTTTTGTAAAATTATTAGAGTTTGGGGTGTTTTGTGTTTTTTTTTTTTTTTTGTACAAATTTCAGAAAAGCAGTAACATGCAATTGTGATAATTACAAGGAAGAAAATATGATGCATACCATTCCGATACAGGACAATATTCAACCATTGCTGCAATTTATTGGAATTGATGAGTGCATGCTGTCAAATCTGCCTGATCTTGATTTTTTTTCTGAGTACTGAGGAACCTCATGCAACCTTGTGGGTGCCTAAGCCAAATACCTAGAACACCTGGACAGCTAATGAGTCAAAATTTCTGAAAATAAACAAGATTTGTTTTGTATACTGAATCTGTTTTCTCTTGAAATTCAGAAGTTTAAAGGATTTTAATTTCACATATCAATAAAACAATTAATTTTGATATATTTTGATACAGGTAGTTTATAAGGAAGTTACTGATTCAAGGAAGTCAGTTGTGAATTTTAGGAATGGAGTTACCCATTGTTTGTACTGAATATTTGTGTCCTAGAATCATAAAATGGGTTGGGTTGGAAGAAACCTTTAAGATCATATAGTTCCAAACCCCGTTCCACAGGTAGGGACACCTTCCATTAGACCAGGTTGCTCAAAGCAACATCCAACCTGGCTTTGAAGGCATCCGAGGATGGAGCATCCACAACTTCAGTGGGCAACCTGTTCCAATGCCTTGCCACCCTCACAGTAATGGATTTCTTCCTAATATCTTACCTAAATCTCCTCTCTTTCAGTTTAAAGTCATTCCTCCATGTTCTATCCCTAAATGCCCTTGTAAAAAGTCCCTGTTCAGATTTCTCATAGGCCCCCTTTAGGTGTGGGAAGGCTGCTCTCAGGTCTCCCCTGAGCTTTCTCTTCTCCAGGATGAGCAAGCCCAACTGTCTCAGCCTGTCTTCATAGGAGAGGTGCTCCAGCCCTCTGAACATTTTCATGGCCCTGCTCTTGCTTTGCTTCAACAAGGTCATGTCCTAAGAATGTTGGATGCCCCAGAACATCAAGCAATTATCTTGTCCTGGGTTCAGCTGTAGCAGTCATTTTTCTCTCCTTCTTAGTATCTGGTATAGCGCTGTGTTTTTGGCTTTTGGCCTGGGAACAGCGCTGACAACACTGATGGTTTTAGCTACTGCTCAAATGTTTAGTCTGACCAAGGACTCTGAGTCTCATGCTTTGCCACGGAAGAGGGGAAGCTGGGAGGAAGCAGAGACAGGACACCTGACCCAAACTTGCCAAAGAGGTATTCCATACCTCAGCATTTCATGCCCAGGATGTAAAAAACTGGGGGCAGGAACCCGGAAGAGTTAGTTCAAGGCTCGGTTGTTGGGTGGTGAGTGGTTGAATTCTCTTCCCTTGTATTTTCCTTGTCATTATTATTATTGGTGGTAGCAGTAGTGATTTGTGTTATACCTTAGTTACTGGACTGTTCTTATCTCAACCCGTGGGAGTTACATTCTTTCGATTATCCTCCCCATCCCTCTGTGAGGAAGGAGGAAGGGGAGGGGAGACTCCAGAGACTGTGTGGGTTTTCTGAGTTACAGCTGGGCTTAAACCATGGCATGTCTATAAACTAGCATAAGGCATCATTCATTCCACAGAGATAAGTGACAGTAGCATGATCTGTGGAGCCATCTTCACAAAGCTTGGCAGTAGAAAAAAAAAAAATGAAGTTCCAGGAGAAAAAAAGTTTCCAGGACAAATTTGTGCAAAAAAAAATTGTAGGGTTTTGGTTGATTGGTTGGTTTTGTTTCAGGTTGGTTTTGTTTGTTTGTTTGTCTGTTTTTTTAGTAAATATCACTTCCTTCGTGTTTTGTATAATTTTATATACTGGATTGTGGTGAAAAAGTCATTAAAAATGACACTACTCTGGTTATTATTTAATGTTAAAACTAGGTGGTTTTATATGCTAAATGTGTTTCAGCTCAGTCCACCATGAAAAATATTGAGAAAAAAATAATGCTAGCAGAAACTCAAAAGAAACTTCTGCAATGTGCAGAGTTAATCTGGAATCTCAGGTCAATAAGCAAGTTTCTAAAGCTAACCGAAATGTACATTGTAGTGAGAATGTGCAGTCTTTTCTGAATTCTGTCTTGGTCTGGACAAGTAATGGAGGCTTAATAACAGGCATTCCCCATGGGTTTGAGGACCACTTGATACTTCATATGATAATTTAACTTGTCTCATTATCCTGAGAAGCACTGGCTTATATAGCATATATTCTCCTGGTATTGCCAAGCCTCTTCAAGGAGTGCAGAAAGTTCACAATTTTCTATGATAAACTGAAAAGGGACTGATTTTCTTTGATCTGTTTTTGCAGTGGTCTTTTCTTGATTAAGTTCACATATATCTGCTGATATGTCTGAAATATCCAACTTATACTGTCTTCCTTGACCTTACTGTTTTATGAAGTTTTTTGATAGAAAAGTAACTGGGAAAAGGCTTTGTTTGGTTGTTTTTCTGTTTTTTTTTTTGTGTTTGTGTTTTTTTTTTTTTTTTTTTTTTTTGTGTGTGTTGTTGATTTTTGTGGGTTTTGTTTGGTATTGGTTTTTTGTTGGGTTTTTTTGTGCGGCTTTTTTCTTAGAGAGAATCTTAAAAATTGCAGAGTAATTGGACAACATTTATTATTTCAAGAGGCTATTATTTCAAAGACTGGAACTCGAGGGTTCACATGGAGAGGGTATTGAGAACTACCTGCAACTCATAGGTTTTCCTTAACTTCTATGATAAAAAGGTTTCTAGTTGAAGAGTGTGATGGAGGACAGCAGAGTAAGGACTGTAATTGTATCAATACTTCTGCTGGTTGTCTTTGTGTCTTAGGATGTCCTGAAGCATGGTGTTAAAAGCTAGAGTAAGATTCTGTTCAACATGGAAGTAAACATCTGGAGTATGCTGCAATTTGCTCGTGCCTTGTAGTTTAACTAGAATCTAGTTTAACTCGTGCTGCTTCACTAAAAGATTTTTTTACTGTTGAAGGAATATTTCTGTTGTTACTAGATGTGGCTGTCCTGCTCTTCTATTGATTGTAAATCAAGAAAGAGTAAGACATTTTACTCTAAAGTAGCTGGCGCACTTCATATTTTGACTGGCAGAAGATAAGACCAGACTTCTCTCCCAATTTTATTTCACTTTCTTTCTCATATATGCTTTTTTTTCTCTATAGATGACGTAAGATCTCAGCAAAAGGCCTTGCTTAAGTAAAAAATGAAATAGCTTCAATAATCAGAAGTCAACTTTTGCTAAACTTTCCACAGGCCATCTTCATAAAGAATGGAACTTCACCACATGCTTGTGATCATCTATGAAGTCATGTGTACCCAGCATAACCCTGGAGCAATGACTGTAATGCAATCTAACAGTCTTTGGTCTAACTAAGTCTAAATATCCTCCAAAGAAGTAAAAGATATTGGACTAGCAACAGAAAGACTCATAACAGTTGGTTTTGAATGAGTTTTGTTGCAGGTGATTTACCGTAATTTTCAGTGAAACTGTTATAAAAATGAGCATGTTTACAAGTACTCAAACACTATAACATACATGAAAAAATATCTCACTTGTAGGCAGAGATAATTTTATTCAGAAGAACTAAAATCAATAAATAGTGAATTTTAGCTTCAGTGACTTAAGATCACAGAAACAGATTTTGGTAGTCCATCATACTACTTCCAGTTTCATAACAGAATCTGGAATTTCTGCCTCAAATATAGCGTTCTCAAAAAATGGATATTTATAGACAAATTTGGTTTTGGAATGCCATTTATATGGGCCTTAGTAATAGAGACTCTATATTCCAGATATTTCTCAACAACCAAAAGTCCATCTCAAGGTGACTTAAAATGAGTAGCTAAAAAATTGAAATATTTGCAGTCATAAGCTGCTGACTCATGCAGAGATCACTAGGAGTTATAAGTTGTATATCTTGATCTAAATATGCCTAATACTGTTTTCCTCTTTTTAAAAAAAGTAGGCTTTGGATAAGTACCTGCATGATACAGACTTACACACCATCTATTTCATTCAGAAACAAACTCCAACATATTTTATATTGAAAATGAAAATTATTCAAAAATATTAGATATTCGTAATATCCTTATCCTGGTAATTCTTATGATAGCAAGACAAGGAATTATGGTAAACCTGAAATAGATTTTGTTTTTAAAAAACTAAGTAGCACAGTAGTTTACTTATCCCTTTCAATCAAAGAATTTCTGTAAGTGAATTGTGTACAAATAGTATTTCAGTCAAAGATTGCAGGTAGGAATGTGATTTCCTCAAGAATAGATGAAAGCAATTAACCACTTATATCGTGTTACAATATCTATATACCTAATTCTATTCAAGCCCAAGATTTAGCATGAAGTTGTGTAACACTGCAAATAACCAGGACAGAACATGCTCTCTATTTGCTGAATACTCTTTTGCTATTTATCATTAAATTCAATATTCAATACATTTTAAAAAATGGTGAGTGAAAACTGTGTGATTGCCTATTTTTTAGTGGAATGAGATGCTGTTGAGATAAGAAACCTATTACTGAACCTCCTAATACATGTCAGTCAGTATTAGGGGAAAAAATGACTGAAAAGTGTAGGAAACTTAATTTTCAATCTAGAGAACATCAAAACTGGGTAAAATCTCAGGTGTTAGCAGGCATGGAATTACTGGGTGGCGAGAAATGCTTCAGTAGACGCACAGTTAGCTCCATAAATGATATTTCAATCACATCTCCAGGAATCATGATGTTAGAAGAAAAATGAATCAAATTTATTTTCTTCTTTTTAAGAACTAAAACAAAGACATGAATGCTTCTAAAACAGATTGGGAAAGTTTTATAGAGTGATCTGAATTAAACTGAACATGTTAAGAAGGAAAAGACTGGGTACAAATCCCAAAGCAGAAACAAAAGAAATAGTAATTTCTTCAACCCATGGTTGTGCCTCATGAGTTTTAAAGATAATCTCATGATTTTGTGAGAGTAAATAATCCTGTTTGAGTAGAAATTGAAAATAAATGTAAGAAAAAGGTAGATGCTCTGGTGGCAGGTACAAATACCGATAAATGCTTCACTTCTTGGAAAATTATATTAAATGTACTATCCCAAAATAGTTATTTTTTTCACACAGTAGCTTGGGAACAAATAATCAATCACTTAGATTTATGAAATTCTGCATATTTATTTTCACTTTTAGACATAAATTTTTCAAATAGAGTGAGCTTAGGTAATTTAAACTGAGACACACCAGGCAGTAGGAAAAATGCATTTTTAAAATAAATGTTCTTGAGCTAACAACACGTTCAGACAAAACTATGGATAAAAATAAATAATCAAGTGTTTAACAATTTATTTAAACTGCCACTGCATTTCTTTTGGTTAGCAGTTTCTTTCCGTTGAACAGAAGTGTCGTCAATTTAAAGAAAGCTTTTGACTTTTCCTCATTCTTGCTATTATAAAAACCAATTCTAATTCAAAAGAACCTTATGTAGAAACTAGGGATATTATTTTCAGAGAGTATTGATTTTTAAACAAATAGCTCAATAATTTGAATATCCTTAATTATATTAGAAAGGGCAGAGACATTAAAAGCAAAAATAAACATTTCCATTAATAAAAGCTTCTGTTCTACATAGCTATATGTCATTACGAATTAATAAAATTGTCTTGTGTTCTTCTGCTCTCATCCATGTGTGTTTTTTTTATCCTTTTTTTCATTTCTTACCAGGACATACTTAATGAAAATATCCTACATTCTCCTCATGTAGTTCAAGGGACACAAGCAACTGCCTGCAAAAAATTTATATGAAAAGTTGTACTAGAGTTTTGGTTTGGCATTGCTATTGAAAATTTTTCTCCTTATGCCACTCTTGTGGAATGAACACAAAACAATAAACCATAATGGTAAAGGTTATTTGGATGCAAACCAAAAAGAGCAGAGAAATTCTCCTTTCACTACAGCAGCTACTGAATTAGTTACCCACTGCAGTGTTTTTCAGGAGTAGTTTTGTTTCATGTCAGAGTGACATGAATAAATGGGAAGCAATGTAAAATTGAAATGTGACAGCAACAAGCACATTTTGAAGTTTCAAAATTTATTGGGATTTAATTTCATTATCTTATCTACATACTTGAAAGATTTCATGAAATAAAATCCTTGCCTAGCTCCAACAATGTTGGAGCTTTAGAAATAGTCTATATGAACATTGCACACCCTTTTCATATCATATATAGTCAGAAAAATGTGAATAATTTTATACAGTAAAAATAAAACTCTACTAAAAGCTGCAACTTGCATCAGTGCTTGGTCTTCCCTGGTGAGCTAAAGTGGCAAAGGAAGCTGTGCTGCACAGAACTCTTTCACACTTTGGGTCCTTAATACTCTGGTACATAAGTAATCTGTGCTAAATACATAGAATCATAAATTCATTGAACAGTTAGGTTGGAAAAGACCTTGAGATCATCTAGTTCCAGCTCCCCTGCCACGGGCAGGGATGCCTCACACTAGACATTTAGTGGCAATTGCAATAATTAGAGTAAGAGTTGTACTCAGTATTCTACTTGTAGAATTTCACTGAATCTGGAGCAATTTTAAACTTAACTCTTGAGTTAATTAATTAAATTTTAAAGAGAAAATGCTTATTATGTCAAAACCTTTGAAACCCAAATTAAGTTTTATCATTTTTAGAAGTAATTTAAAATACTCAAAGAAGAAAAATTTCCTCCTTTACTAATTCTCCTGTTGCTAGAATACATACTTATTATTTTTGTAGGAATGAATATATATATTTTTAATTTTAGGGAATACTATCAAACTGAAAAAATTTATTTAGCCTCATTTTTAATGTTGAGTTGAATTTAATTTAGTTCCCCTAACACTTAGAAAATTATTTAGTCTCATCAAAGTTAATGGAACCAAATGTTAAACCACTGTCCCTTTTTTAGAGCTCTCTTCTGCTTTTCTCCTTTTTACTCTTTCAGAATTCTGTCTATAACTTCACATCTTATAGGTCTGTAGCCTCTTTTTCAGAATTCACTGATACTTTTCTTTTAGTATGTTTGCTACATACAAGAAAACGCATGAAAAGGTTGTGTCCAAATTTTCTTCTCTCGTGAGAATCAGTGGAATCAGATTTATATGCATCCTCAGGTAATTTGACTTCTACTATGTTGAAAAATAAAAAAAATTTCTCACATCAGTTTCTGTGAGCATATGAGTGCATAAAATAAAAATTTTGAAGGTAAACCCCCCTCCAAATTGGTAATTCAGCTGCAAAATTAAAACCAAAATAGATTGAGGGGGTTTAATTTTTTTTAAAGAACTTCAATACTGTTTGCAATATATTTCTGACATTCCTTCACGGTATGCAAACTGTAGTATAAACTAAGTAAACTAAGCAGAAAGTGTTTACCAAACTTTAGTATGTAAGTTCTAATTCATCCTAAAAATCTTCCCAGCTGGTTGGGTTTCTTTACTGATAATTTTCCCATGCACTTGTAGTCTAAATATTTTAAGTAAGGCTAAATTTACCAAATCAAATTCAGTTTATCAAAATGTAGAAATAGACAAATAAAATGAATTGTACATGCAATTACAAAAAAAAAAAAAAAAAAACCCACAAAAAAAAACAACCAAACAAAAAACTACACAAAAAAACAAAACCAAAACCCTTTTACTCTCATCAAATTTACATTACCTTAGCTGTTTTGGTAATGTTTAATTCAGAGTGTCTGACATAGTAGGAGACAAAAAACAAACAAGCAGATGAATGTCAGCTTCATAGGCATGTAAACAGAAACCCTTGTTTCTTCCACTGCTACTAAGAGCAATTGTGAGTTTAGGAAGCTTTTGTTTGTTCATTGGCAAAACCTGAGCACACTGAGAGTTGTAAAAGCAGATCAAAAACAACATTTAGTTATAACTGGTTAATAATATCTTATTCATCCTATGATCCTCATGCTTTCTAAATAGTGTGAATATTCAGGTCAAAGGAATAGGTGAAATAAAAAACCATGCTAATTTTATTAAAGTTTTGTTGTTTTTTTTTTTTTTTTTTAATTGAGTTTTCAGAACTGCAGTTCATACATAAACCTCAAATCACCTAGAAGTAGTGTATCTTAACTACTGCTGCTGACACTGTAGAAAAGAATTCACTGTAAGGAAATTATCTAACAAATTACATTGAGGTGCCTTCTGAGATTGGAGTCAATCAGAACCAAGGACAAAATACAAAGACAGGAATTGTAATTGATTTATGTAGCACAAACAGATTGGTTCCAAGACCTATAGCATTATAGCACAGAGGGAACTGCTGCTCAGGCTTTAGCTGCTTTCTAAGAAAAGAATATTTGGTAGACCACTATGTGTTTTTATGAAGCTAGTGAGAAGGAAGATGTTGTAAGTTGTAAAACCTTGGCAAAATAGTTCACCGACTGATTTAATAGATGATTTTGTTTCTGCTAAAAATGAAAATCAGAGACAGAATTGAATAAAATGAATAGGCAGCACCTGGATATAGTGAGTGTTGTATGGAGATCCTGAGGGTGGATGTTTTTTTTAAATACTGATCCCAGTAGTTGGATAACTTTGCGCAGAAGTTTTGGATTGCTTTTTCACAGCTGTGAGCTCTGGAGTATGTTCCTGTTTTTCCGAAAGCTTAAAGATGCTAAACGACGTACTGTTTTGAAGTGTAACATCATAAAGGCTGAGCTCCTATCTCTAAACAAAAATTGCTAGAGGTGAGCAAGAAGGGAAGCATCTATGTATGTATTGAAGCTCAAAGGTGTTTTATGTTATAACTCAGTGTGCTTTGTGTGCTTTAAGTAGCAGCAATAAAGAGGGAAGTTCCTGTGTCACTGTCAGCAGACTTTCAGATTAACAGCTTTTCTTCCAAAGAATATCAAGTACTACTTTACAGTGGTTTATATGTATTAAATATTATTGTTCTGATGATAAGCCATGTTGAATCCTCTTTCCAAAAATGATATGAGAAGTCCATTTAATTTGGACATTGCAAGCAATTAACCTTGTGTTTATATAATACTTTTTCAAAGTGCAGATT
This sequence comes from Amazona ochrocephala, assembly GCA_039720435.1. NCBI lineage: Eukaryota > Metazoa > Chordata > Aves > Psittaciformes > Psittacidae > Amazona > Amazona ochrocephala. The sequence continues at coordinate 38,474,886 of CM077879.1, forward strand.
TCTTGTATATGTATTAATTAAAATGAGATTCTAGGAAAAAGAAAATATAATAGTTTATCATATTGCATTGGCAACGCTTTCCTTATTATATTTGCAGCATGTCAAGCTCTTCATTTTGGATATTATATGAAAGTATCTTTTTTTATTGAAGGACAATATATGCCTAAGAAGTTTATCTTATAGAATTTGCTTTTGCATTGTAGCGTTACAGATCTTCTCCATCATTTTGGAGATGCAAAGAAAATAATCTGTACTGGAGGCTGGGAGGGATGATTTGTTTCCCATCCTGACTAAGATGCATAAATTTCTCTTTTCTCTGTACACTAAAGGTGTCTCATGGTTTTCTAGTTTTCTAGTGCTGAGATTTATTATTATTATTTTTCTTATTTCAAATATGAAGGTTATGATTTACTCATCAAAAAACACTGTCATCTGAAAAGAGGAATATTTCAGCTGGCAGTAAGCTTCACTTAAGATCACTTAGATTGAATTTTAATTTCATTGAAACTGCTATTTTGTATTTGAATGAATGCAGAGGAGTCTTGATCATTTTAGGGTAACACAAACTAAGCCTGAATCCAGTCTGAAGAACTGTTGCTTTTAATAACAGTAAGCCAAAAAATCATAGAATCATGGTATGGTTTGTTTTGGAAGGGACCTTAAAGGTTCCTTCATGTCATGTATTTCTGTTTCTGATCTGGTCATGTATTTCACCAACTATCTTGCCTCCGTGGCACTCTCAAAGCACACCCCCTGGTTAGGATGTCCATTGTGGATTGGGAAAATGCATTAAAATTATCTTGAGCAAAAAGAAAAATGGAATCTGAATTCATCCACTGAAAATGAATGCAATCTTGAGGACTGATGTAAGGTAGAGGACTGGCAGCTTCTACTCTGGCAGTCACTTGTAATGAAGGACTGCTTTAACTTCAGGATATATCAAAGGTTTGTAAATGCTGATTGAAGCTAGGTCTTCCTTAGAATATCATGTAAGGGAAGTAGTCCTGCAAAGATTAGATTTGATAGATCCTGTTAGGTAATTTATATGACACTATCTCAGCATACTCCTCTTGTGTGCCCTTATCTTAAATATTTCAACTCCTAAACTATGGGACAAAAAGAACCTGATGGAATAGACACTGTATTTATAAAACCTGTCCTTGAACTAAAGAAGGATGAATAGAAAACACTGTGGAACAGAATATTAAGTGATTTGACTTAAGTGATTTTAATAGATATTGTGAATTTCCTTAAAAAAAAGAAAAAAAGAAACTAAGAAAATGTCATTGTTTAGACCCAGCCAGTAACTCAGTACCACACAGCAACTCATTCATACCCCACTTTTCCACTTTCTTGAGTGGGAAGGGGAGAAGAATCAAAAGAATGTAAACCCCATGGGTTGAGATAACAACAGTTTAATAATTGAAACAAAGTACAATAAAGTCCAATATAATACTAATACTACTACTAACAGTGATAATGGTAAGGGAAATTGCAAGGGAGCAGAGTATAAAACTAAAAAGGAAAAGGATACAATTGCTGACCACCTGCTGACTGATACCCAGCCTGATCTGAGCAGTGATCTAGCCCTTCCGGGTAATTGCCCCCAGTTTATATACTGGACATGGTGCGCTGTGGTATGGAACACCTCTTTGGCTAGTTTATCCTGTCTCTGCTCTCTCCTGGCTTCTTGTGCTCCTCATCACTGGCAAGAGCATGAGGGACAGACAAGTCCTTGGTCAGGGAAAGCATTACTTGGCAACAGCTCAAACATTGGTGCATTATCAGCATTGTTCGCAGACTAAAGAGAAAACACAGCACTGCGCCAGCTACTAAGAAGAAAATTAACTCTACCCCAGTCAAGACCAGAATAGCAAAGATGAATCCTACATCCACAAAAAAAACAAACCAAACCAAACAAAATCAAACAAGAAAATCACTGATACAAAATTGGTAACAACTCATATACATATATATATAATTGATATATATATAAAATTGATATATATGTGCTAATATTGTTGCATATCTGATGGAAAACCAATTATTTGGTACCATTCTTGTATAAATTTCTGGAACTGGAGGTCCTCTGAAAGGCAAGTTCCTTGCACCAATTTTTAAAGTATAAAAACCTCAGATGACTGTTTCCCAAGAAAACTGCATCTTTTAGGAGAAAAAAGCAAATATGTACATTTAAAATATGTTTCACTAAGTGGACTGCTTCTACTATTGGTATACTGTAAATTTTTTAAAGTCTCCAAAACTCAATTATATTTCTATACCTCGCATTTGGTGGCTTTAAAGGTATCATCACAATTGCACCTAGATTTCTCTTGAGATTATTTGGGTCTTTTTAGACTGCACTCTATTGGATACTATCTTTGTCTTCAAACTTTCTTAGTCACCAGATTTTTGATTTTTTATTTCACCTTTCATTCTTGTTACCCTCAAACTTGTATTGTTTTGTTAAATTTATTCTTTCAATGTGGTTAGATAGGCAGCCAATCAGCAGATATTAAACTCACATAAACTGTAATAAATATATTGAAAGAGAACTTACCAGTGGATCTACATCACCTTAGAATGTGAGCTACATCTTTGTCAAAGCTTGAACTTGATTTCCTTTCACGAGGTTTGAAGCTTAATTTTGGTAGCATATATATATTCTTCATAAGTAGGGCATAACACATTTGGGTCTTCTAATGGATTTTTTTCCACAACTATAGTATAGCCTTTAAATTGCTGAGAGGTCGTAAGATATCACATGAAGTAATTTTTTGTGTTTCTAATATCTTGCTGGTTTTTTTTTTTGATTGCTGGGGCCAGTCCATACAACATTGTTATATTCCATTATTTAATTCCTACAGTTTTGTCTGTAACTATAAATAATTCCTGTCTTTTTTTGACATTGAAAGTACCAAATTGCTTCAGATTTGCAGGCTGTCAAATAGTTATCTATAAAAGCACAGTAAGAAAATATAGAAGGGCTAACATTCATATTAAGGAACATTATTCTCTCAATTCTATTACAAAGTAGAAAGGCTTAAATGCTGGACTGTCTAAATAATATGGTAAGAAATTCAGGAAAGAACATAAAGAAATTCTGAAGAAGAAAAAAATATACTGAAAGCTTATTCAGTGTTCAGTTTTGGAGGAAATTTTTTGTGCACTGCTTCCAGGAGCCTTTCTTATCCAAGAACTGACAGCTGCAAAGCTTTATAATCATCAGGTAGAAAGAGTACTAAAAGACAGAGTACAGAGTTGGATTGTTTCCTGGGTCCCACACCTGTATTTTTATACAGCCTATGGGAATGAGCACAGTAAAAGTTCAGTTTTCTAGTAATCACCAGGACCAGCAAGCTTCGCACATGACCTCTGTGAACTCATTACCTCCCTGTGAAGTTATTATAGGGTAAAACCTATGTTCAAGACTACCTGATGGGCTCACTGCACTCCCAGTTTCAGAGGAGTTTTAAGAAGGTTAGTATTAATAACTTCAACATGGAAAAGTTCTGGCTTAAGGTAATCCACATGAAAAAAATTAAGCAGCTTTCCTTTTAAAATCATGCATAATTCTGTTGATTTTTAGAGCTACGGCTCATGGTTAAGTCACTGATAAAACCTGATGAACTGTATCAGGAGTTCATACAGTAGCAAACAGCACCACATGCCTGACTCTGCAGTGTTTGCTACTCTTCCTTCTCTCTCCACCTACCTATTTATCTACCAATTGATAGATTCCTTTGTATTTGCTAGTCTGCATATGAAAGATTTCTAGTAAACATAGTCAGAATTGGATGCAGAATGCAGACTGAATGAAAGATGACCTGTCCCATGCATTTTACTATTTTTCTTTTTTTTCTTTTTTTTCTTTTTTTTTTTTTTTTATTTCAGGGGTAAATACTATGTTGCAAACTGGAAAACTGTGCTTGAGTTTGGGATGCTTTTTGGTGTTTTTTTTTTTTTTTTTTTTTTCTGATTCAGTCTTTTTAAAGAAGGCAAAAATGATCCATATCTAATGTTCTGGGAATGGATAGTGCATGCTTTTCCTATAGCGTCTTAGTCTTATGGACACAATAGGTGTTCTACTAAAGCCCAACTAGTCAATTCAAGCAATGTTGTGTTGTCCTCCTAACTTTTCATTTTCTTAATCAGTGTCAGCAGTGTCCTAGCTTTCCATCTTCTGAATTTTTAATTTGTCTGCTGACAATTTGCCAAGTAATGATGTTTTTCCAAAGAACAATCTTTGTGCCTCATAGAGGACGTTAACTTGCTCTTATAAGTGTTTAGCTTGAACTGGGGAAGCTGTGGTCTTAAAATATCATTGATGTAGCTGAAGGCCGAAATGGTGCTGAAAAATTCAAAACAGATTTATGAGATTTACAGGCATAAATGATGATTAGTTTTAATAGTGGTTAATAAGATTGCATGTGAAGATAAATATACTGTACTCTTAAACTTCATGAAAGTTGTTGGCTAAAAGGAAATAAAGAAGAAAAATTGAATTGGACAACAATTATCAGTAGTGCATTACTGCAACCTAAGTCTGAATAAACTGCTTTTAGAGAAAAAGAATCCAAAGGCTGACATGCTGTGTCTATTTCTAACAATCAATATGTGACTAATCATGTTGAGCACAGAATGGTGTCCACAGCTAGAATCTTTATTTGCTTTTAAGCAGATTAAAATGTGAAGTTTCCTTAAGTGTAAACAGAAACATATTTGAAAACATAGATACTCTAGTAAAATATATTTTGAAGCTGAGAATTTAGCAGTGTGTTATCAGCATTGTGTATATTCGACATTCAAGTGAGCTCTTGTTTTACAAAGTTGTTTTCATCTACAGATTGTGCTTGATGTAACCTAAAATTAACTTCAATGTTACCCCAAGCGATAGGACAAGGGGTAGTGGGTTCAAACTTAAACAGGGAAAGTTTAGATTAGATATAAGGAAGTTCTTTACTGTGAGGGTGGTGAGGTACTGGAATGGGTTGCCCAGGGAAGTTGTGAATGCTTTATCCCTGGCAGTGCTAAAGGCCAGGCTGGACAGAGCCTTGGGTGGCATGGTTTAGTGCAAGGTGTCCTTGGTCCTGTCAGGGGGTTTGGAACTAGTCCCTGCCCATGGCAGGGGGGTTGGAACTCGATGATCTTAAGGTCCTTTCCAACCCTAACTATTCCATGGTTCTATGATTCTATGATTCTATGATTCTATGATTCTATGATGATTCTATGATGATTCTATGATGATTCTATGATTCTATGATTCTATCTTAAGGTCCTTTCTAACCTTAACTATGCTATTATTCTATGATTCTAAAATCAAATGATGGAGATGTTCCTAAATACAGCATAGTGTTGGCTGATATTTTTCTTGATATAGCATGTTCTTACAGGAAGTTTTTTTATTTATTTGTAGCAAAGAAAATGTTTTTATATTTTTCTCAGTTAATGATCCTAAAACTATTTGGAGATAGAGGAAGCATTTAAAAACTCAGAGGAATATCATCTCGAAATATACTATTGCTTTGTTTTTAATGCCTGTTGAAAGGAGAGACAGATTAATTTAGGAACTGCTTAAGCAAACTGGACATGAGTCTAGTTGGTGTTCTGTTGAAGGGGATGGTTGATGTCATTGCAAGGTGGTTCTCTATTAACTTTGGAAGATCATGGGGATCTGCAATTTCACTGATGACAGTAAAAGGCAGAAATGTCACACCCTTCTTGTAGGAGGGAAAAAAGGAGTATCTAAGGTTCTACAGGCTTTGTGAGCTTCTTTTCAGTCTTCAGTATGACTGGCCCTACAAGCAATAGAACAACAGAGTTTTTAGGTAATAGCAAATAGCTCATAGCATTACAGCAGCCAGCCTGGAGACATGAATTGGATAGGTGTTATATAAAGGGTGTAGACTGACTACATCACTGAGCTTAGGGACTACTCAATAATTTAGCAACCTAACTGGTGGTTAGGTGTTTGTTAGGGATATTAAATCAATAAAAGCTGGGGGAAGAGGAAGAGGGCAGGGGAAGAAGGGTTTTCCTTCCAAGGGGGCCATTGCTCAGAGACAGGCTGGACATTAGTCTGCTCATGGGAGGGGCTGAGTAATTGATTTTGCATCACTTGTTTTTACTGTTGTTTGTATTGTTGACCTTTTTTTTTTCTTCTTCTCTTTGCTTCACTTAGTTAGCTGTCTTTCTCTTCACCCATGAGTTTCTCACTTTTGCTATTCCTATTCTCTACCCCATCTTACTGGGAGTTGGGGAGTGAAAAAGTGGCCATGTGTGTGCAGCTGTTGGGCTGAGTCAATCTAATAAGAACATCGGTGAGCTGGAGGAATGGGTTTATGGAATTAAAAAAAGCCAAATGCTACCCTGAGCTTCCTGACTGTCCTGGTTTTGGCCATTGGGAAGTGGTGGAGAGAAGTGAAAGAGCAACTCAGATAGTTGCCATCTGGGCTTAAAGCACAACACTGACATGAAGAATGTTGAAGAGGGAGGCACACATACCATACTGGAATGTAAAGCTTGCCTTATGCCTTTATTTTAGATTAACAGGAAGAAACTAACAGCAAGATGAGCAATGTCACAATTTTGGTTGTAACTTTAATAATAAGCTTTAGGCTTTACAATATATTGGCTCAACATATCTAATACTGTTGAATCACATTCAAATGATGTGATTATAGATTCCTTATACACCTTCTTATAGATTCTTGGCTTGCTCACCCTTAAGGGATGTGTACTATTCTTTCCTTTATCTCAGGGTATATATGACAGAACTGGAAAAACTGATGATCCAAGAGGGGTTTCAGAATAACGGAATGGTTTGCATACAAGGGCTGATAGGGTAAGCCAAGACTCTGCAAAGTAGAACAGATGTGACTTACTGGCTGCTTACAAAACAGGACTAGTGGAGAGAAAGGCTAAAGAGCAACCATTCACAAGAACTAGGTGCCAGTATAATAATACACAAAACCAGGAAACAGATGTAGTTTATTACTAAATAGGTGATAGCCATACAGACCTTCCTTCCAAAGTGTGGTGAGGTTCCAGAATATTTACCTGGGTTCAAGCAAGATCCATCAGAAGTCAATAGACAAACAGCATCAAACTCAAAATCTGAGCTGTAAATAATTTCAAACAGTATTAGAAAAGAAGTATAATATTTCAAAGGAAGAAGTATATTTGTGGTATATATAAAGCAGAAATTTTAAATCTTACTTACAGCTGCTGTTAGAGAGCCCTGAATACCTGAAAGCTTTATCTGCTGAGTTGTCTGAAAGAATATGAGAACATTTGCACCCATTTCCATGAAGACTTGAAAGTAAACTACTTGTTTAAACCATTACAGAATTTATTGTGGATGTTCTAGTTAAGTGCTGAAGTAGCGTTATTCTAATTTGATCTAAACTGACAGGAACAGATTTAAGTCACCTTGAAGGAAGAGCTTAGGAGCTATAACTGATAACTAAATTCCTATAGGAAATATATTTATTACATCTATTTAGCTTGTAGAGTTTTAGATATAGATATGTAACTTAAGCTTTTGAGCTTAGGTACAGTGTTAAGACAGATGTACTTTCAGAGCCTTGGTTAATCAGCTATTGCATGAATAATTAAAAGGGAACAAAGGAAGAACAGTGCTCCAGAGGTTAGTGTTGCTGTAGAAGGTACGAACCTAAATAATGACATGTAAAGTAAAGACAAAATATTTTCTAATTCTAACTCAAATTCTAGTAGACAAGAATAGGTCATGAAAGGGACTACTCATTAAATCTTGGAAAACTTTGCTTTTAATTAGTTTTAGTTTAAAAAAAAAAGTACCTTAGTGTATGCATAAAACTAGTAATTTGATACATAAAGCGCAACCTATAAATATGATGGAAAATAAAAATATGATAAAGTTTTCTGGTGACTTAATTTATTCAGAACAGTCCCATCATCAGAAAGAACATGCAGAAAAGTAGTAAGAGCCAATTTTAAGCTTAAAAAAAGCAATAGAAGTGACAAATGATAGCCAGCAGGACTCTGTGTTGTTGCAGCTTGCTGAACCAGATGTCTAATAGAATTTCAAAACATCAAGAATAGAAATATAATGTCTTACCTGAAAGTTACCAGGGATCACCTAGGAAACTATTTTACATTCAAAACCACAACAGTATTTGGGAAGCTCTGTTTTTATGTAGGCAAGACAGTTGTAGTCAAAGTCTAGATATTGTTTCATAAAAACCAGCTGTAGCACACTCAAAAATGCTGCCACGTTATATAGCACTTTTGCAAAATGGAGTTGTCAAAACTTACCCTATTGACAATTGTAGGAATAGCAGATTCTGGAATATTGACATAGACCAAGTTTGACATCTGATAAATGGCTAGTCACTGCTGTAGCAAGAAAGCATTGCTTGGTGCTGTGGGTAAAACACAAATAAAACTATTCAGCAGCACCACAGTGAATTCTATGAAGCAGAAAGGCAGTAAAGTCAGTGAACACGGTGGTAATTTTAGGCACTCTCTGAACAAGAAACCACGTATTACTGATGAGATCCACTCAGGTCACCCAGGTCACTGTTTCTGGGAGTTTACTATATGGCTGGATACAAGTCTGCTGCCTCTAAAACAAACAACGAAAACATTCTTAAGTGGAAACATAAAAAATGCTGCAATGCGAAGTAAAGATGAGACCACATATGATGATGAGGAATTGGAAAAAAAAATAAGCAAAAAATAAAGTATCAGGCAAAAGATTGAATGCAATTAAAAGTATCAGGCCATAGGACAAGGGGTAATGTGTCTTAACTTAAACAGGTGAAGCTCAGGTTAGATACAAGGAAGAAGTTGTTTACAGTGAGGGAGGTGAGGCACTAGAATGGGTTGCCAAAGGAAGTTGTGAATGCTCCATCCCTGACAATGTCCATGGCCAGGTTGGACAAGGCCTTGGGCAACATGGTGTAGTGTGAGGTGTCCCCGCCCATGACAGGGAAGTTGGAACTAGATGATTTTAAGGTCCTTTTCAAATCCGACTATTCTATGATTCTATGATCGCAGTTTTCACTTCTTGCAGGTAGGTCTAAACTGGACTTTTCCCCCTTCATGGTTGGAAAACAGGCCAGAAAATCTGATCTACCTACTGCTGTTTCTGTTGCCTTCAAAGGAAACACACTGTTCAGTTTTTAGTGCTCCTGCCAGTCAAGTTTGCATATCATGCTCCATCGCCCACTTGTGGATTTTTCACAATCTTAGGTTCAGGCACTCATAAAGACTTTTCCATACCGTATGTGGTGCTATCACTTTCTACTTGATGAACTAATTTACAAAAATGAGTCACAAGATTCAGACACAAAAGTTGTATCCATTTTACAGAGGAATATCAATCCAGGACATGGTACCTGTTCAGCACTGCTCAAGAAGGACGTGGCAATATTTTGGATGGATTTTTGTTTGCTCCAGTCCCAGTTTTGTTCTTTTACCACAATCTTGGCTTTTTCTAGAAGATGATTCAAATCCAATCCCTGTTACAGGCTGATGTTAACTTCTTTTGCTTCTTACCCATATGTTTTGAGGGACAGAAAGGAAAATGAGGAAATGAACTACCTATAGTTGAACCTACAGGGTTCTGTCACCATTTTTTAAATTCCTTACATACTGAGTGTAAATAGATTTGTCCCGTTTGTAATGATGTGTCCTATGCCAGGAAAGAAAACAAAGCAATTATAAAAATGAACAAGCTGGCCAGGGCTTGGCCAAGGGGATAAAGATAGAAGCAGATAATAATAAAGAAATGACAACAATGCTTGTACAGCTAGAAGGTCAAGGAAAAAATAAAAGAGCAGCGAAGCTGATGACTAATGCTGTTTTAAGAGAATATAGGGCATGAAGAGTCAAGAAAAGTAATAGTTGTATTGCAGAAGTGTGCATATGAGAAGAAATCCATCACTTAGGTTGTATTATGTGTTTTGTATTTTACTTTTGTGTCAGACAATCTAGAAAAAGCTGAGCTTAATTAAACTACACAGTATTGTCATGGTTTTTTTTAAGTAATTTAATTATTTTAATTAAATAATTAGCATTTTAATCACTTTTATACTGAAATATATTTATACTTGAAATGTCTCAACGCATCTTCTAAAAATACTTCTTTCAGTTAAAATATGTACATAAAAAAAGCATCAACAACATTAGAAAAAAGCCTCATGTTGTCCCTCTATTGGATAGAAAGCATAGAATGGGAAACATCAGTTGATCACTTTATTTAAAAATATTGGCAATGTATTTCTCTGCATCATAATTATCCATATATGATTATAACTTATAGTTATAATTCTAATATATAGTTATGATTCTACTTTTAAATTATCCCATTTTGAAATGTTTTACTTGAGAAATATTTTAAAGGCAGCAAATGATAATTTAATTTCCATTACATGTTTAGATACATGTTAAATAAATTTTAAAAAAGCCTTAAATTTTGAAGACAAAGAAGTCAGTGATCTCTTGGCCATCATTAGTGTTTTGGGACCTGCTTTCAGCACTGCTCTGAGTTCTGGTTAAGCCCTGCACTGGACTAAGAACAGGGTTCTAAGGAGCAGAGAAGCAGTGGGAGCATCAGTGAAGGGAGGTTTGGAGGACAACACATTAAAGAACAAAAAGCTTGAAGAATTAGAAGGGAAGAAAAAGTGACCATCTAGCAGAATGAACAGGGCAAACAAAAAAGGCCCTATTTAGTAAATGTATCAGATCCTACTGAGTAGAGATAGTAGTAGGACTAGCAATATATGTTTATAATGTTAATTGAAATGGATTACATCCATGAATCTGCTTTTATTACACTTTTTCTAACTATGAAACATTATTGCTTACTCTGCAACAAAGTGTAATAGATACTATTGTTACAGAAGAATTTGCCAATCTAGTAGTTGACAAAGTCATTGTGCTGTGAAAGGAAGGAAACTTTATTTCATATTCTTACTTCTCAAACTTCAGTTATTTGAGAGAAAGCAACATTCAAATAGAAACATAAAAAATGGAATGCCCAAAGTGGGACCAGAAAAAAGTATGTTTTGCCCAAATATTTTCCCTTTAATTAATTGATACAAAATATAGACACCTAGTTGAAAGAGTTAAAGTGACTTAATAATAAGACGTATGGAAATTCTACATTTAGAATGTGTGCAATTAGAATCATAGAATCATAGAATAGTTAGGGTTGGAAAGGACCTTAAGATCATCTAGTTCCAACCCCCCTGCCATGGGCAGGGACACCTCCCACTAAACCATGCCATCCAAGGCTATGTCCAACCCAGCCTTGAACACCGCCAGCAATGGAGCACTCACAACTTCACTGGCCAACCCATTCCATGGCCTCACCACCCTTACAGTAAAGAATTTCTTCCTCATATCCAATCTAAACTTCCCCTGTTTAAGTTTGAACCCATTACCCCTTCTCCTCTCACTACAGTGCCTCATGAAGAGTCCCTCCCCAGCATCCCTATAGGCCCCCTTCAGGTATTGGAAGGCTGCTAGGAGGTCTCCACGCAGCCTTCTCTTCTGCAGGCTGAACAGCCCCAACTTTCTCAGCCTACCTTCATATGGGAGGTGCTCCAGTCCACTAATAGTCCTCGTGGCCCTCCTCTGGACTTGCTCTAACCGTACCATGTCCTTTTTATGTTGAAGACACCAGAACTGTACACAATACTCCAAGTGAGGTCTCACGAGAGCAGAGGGGCAGGATCACCTCCCTTGACCTGCTGGTCACGCTCCTTTTGATGCAGCCCGGGATACGGTTGGCTTTCTGGGCTGCAAGTGCACACTGCCAGCTCATGTTCATTTTCTCATCGACCAACACCCCCAAGTCCTTCTCCGCAGGGCTGCTCTGAATCTCTTCCCTGCCGAACCTGTGGGTATGCCTGGGATTGCTCCGACCCAGGTATAGGGCCTTTCACTTGGCATGGTTAAACTTCCTCAGGTTGGCATCAGCCCACCTCACAAGTGTGTCTAGGTCCCACTGGATAGCATTCCTTCCCTTCAATGTATCAACCGAACCACACAGCTTGGTGTCATCGGCAAACTTGCTGAGGGTGCACTCAATCCCACTCTCCATGTCACCCACGAAGATGCTGAACAAGACTGGCCCCAACACCGATCCCTGGGGGACACCACTCATTACTGGTCTCCAGCTGGACATTGAGCCATTGAGCACTAATCTTTGCATGCGGCCATGCAGCCAGTTCTTTATCCACCGAGTGGTCCACCTATCAAATTGACGTCTCTCCGATTTAGAGAGAAGGATGTCATGCGAGACAGTGTCAAAGGCTTTACATAAGTCCAGGGAGATGACATCAACTGCTCTGCCCCTGTCCATCAGTTCCGTGGCCCCTTCATAGAAGGCCACCAGATTGGTCAGGCAGGATTTCCCCTCAGTGAAGCCATGCTGGGTGTCACCAAGCACCTTGTTGGTTTTCATGTGCCTCAGCATGCCTTCCAGGAGAATCCGCTCCAAGATTTTGCCAGGCACCAAGGTGAGACTGACTGGTCTGTAATTCCCTGGCTCATCCATTTTCCACTTCTTAAAAATGGGGGTTATATTTCCCTTTTTCCAGTCATCGGGAACTTCACCTGACTGCCATGATTTTTCAAATATGATGGACAGTGGCTTAGCAATTTCATTTGCCAACTCCTTCAGGACCCTTGGATGGATTTCATACGGTCCCATGGACTCGTATACGTTCAGGTTCCTAAGGTGGTCCCGAACAAGATCCTCCCCCACAGTGGGCCCAGGGTCCCCACCCTCACCGTCCCCGCGTCTGCCTTCCAAGACTTGGGTGGTGTGGTCAGAGCATTTGCCCGTAAAGACTGAGGCAAAGAAGTCATTAAGAACCTCAGCCTTCTCCAAATCCAGGGTAGCCAGTTCTCCCGGTAGCTTCTGGAGAGGGCCCACGGTGTCCCTAACCTGTCTTTTATTGGCAATGTACCTATAAAATCCCTTCCTGTTATCCTTAACATCCCTAGCCAAGTTTAATTCTAAGTGGCCTTAGCTTTCCTAACCTGGTCCCTAGCTTCCCGGACAACATCCCTGTATTCTTCCCAGGCCGCCTGACCTTGCTTCCACCTTTTATAAGCCTCTTTTTTCCTTTGAATTTTCCTCAGCAGGTCCTTATCCATACATGGAGGTCTCCTGGCCCTCCTGCTGAACTTCCTTCTAGTAGGGATTCATCGCTCCTGAGCTTGCAGCAGGTGATCCTTGAATATCAACCAACAGTCTTGGGTCTCCCTGCCCTCTAGGGCTGTATCCCATGGAACCTTACTGAGCAGGTTCCTGAAGAGGACACAGTCTGCTCTCTTGAAGTCCAGGGCAGTGAGTTTACTGCATGCTCTTCTCACTGTCCTGAGGGTCTCAAATTCAACCATCTCATGATCGCTGCAATCAAGGCTGCCCTGGAGCGTTACATTCCCAACCAGCCCTTCCCTGTTGGTGAGGACGAGGTCAAGCATGGCACCTCTCCTTGTCAGCTCCTCTATTACTTGCAGAAGAAAGTTGTCTTCCACACAGTCAAGGAACCTTCTGGATTGCTTGTGCCAGGCCGTACCATCCCTCCAACAGATATCAGGGTGGTTGAAGTCTCCCATGAGAACAAGGGCCTGCGAGCGTGAGGCTGTTCCTATCTGTCTATAGAGCGCTTCATCCACCGACTCCCCTTGGTCAAGTGGTCTGTAACAGATCCCCACAGCAATGTCACCCATCGCTGTTCTCCCTTTAACCTTGACCCACAAACTCTCTGTCGACTGCTCACCTGTCCCCAGACAGAGCTCCATACTCTCCAGCCTATCCTCCACATAAATAACAACTCCCCCTCCCTGCCTACCGGGCCTATGATAAGTCTGTAGTTTACAGGTCTATGCTACAGGGATCTCATTCCGTGCATTCTTACAGGGCTTTACTTCTCATCACCTGCAAGGATAATTTGTTTATTTAAAATAGCCAAAATAATTGAAGTGACACTTTTATAAATTCGAATAATGATGAGTAAAAAGACAGCATTTTTTCCTGACGAATGACCTTTTGTTACTGAAGTTAATAAAATAAGGGGAGAAAAGGAACAAGCAAGGAATGATGAATACCTCTTTAATTCATGAAATCTCTACTTCCAAGTCTTCTAGTTTGAAGAAACACTGTGTTTGACAAAATAATTTATACTTGTGAATTTATATGCATATATATATAAATGCATGCACAATTATGCATATGTACACATACACGTGCGCACACATGCAAATATACAGATGCAGAATGATAGAAGAGTTAGGGTTGGAAAGGACCTCAAGATCATCTAGTTCCAACATCCCCTGACATGGGCAGGGACACATCACACTAAACCATGTCACCCAAGGCTCTGTCCAGCCTGGCCTTGAACACTGCCAGGGATGGAGCATTCACGACTTCCCTGGGCAACCCATTCTAGTCCCTCACCAGTAAAGAACTTTTGCCTGCAGTAAAGAACTTCCTCCTTATATCCAAGCCAAATTTCCCCTGTTTGAGTTTGAACCTGCTACCCCTTGTCCTCTCACTGCAGTCTCTAATGAAGAGTCCCTCCCCAGCATCCTTATAGTCTCCCTTCAGATACTGGAAGGGTGCTATGAGGTCTCCACACAGCCTTCTCTTCTGCTGGCTGAACAGCCCCAACTTTCTCAGCTTATCTTCATACGGGAGGTGCTCCAGTCCCCTGATCATCCTCATCACCCTCCTCTGGCCTTGTTCCAACAGTTCCATCTCCATTTTATGTTGAGGACACCAGAACTGCACACAATACTCCAAGTAAGGTCTCACGAGAGCAGAGTAGAGGGGCAGGATCACCTCCCTTGACTTACTAGTCACGCTGCATTTGATGCAGCCCAGAATACAGTTGGCTTTCTGAGCTATGAGCACACTGCCAGCTCATGTTCATTTTCTCATCGACCAACACCCCCAAGTCCTTCTCTGCAGGGCTGCTCTGAATCTCTTCTCTGCCCAACCTGTGGGTATGCCTGGGATTGCTCCGACCCAGGTGTAGGACCTTGCACTTTTCATGGTTAAATTTCATCAGGTTGGCATCAGCCCACCTCACAAGCATGTCAAGGTCCCTCTGGTTGGCATTCCTGCCTTCCAGTGTATCAACCGAACCACATAGCTTGGCGTCATCAGTGAACTTGCTGAGGGCACACTTAATCCCACTGTCAATGTCACTGACAAAGATGTTGAACAAAACCAATCCCAACACCGACCCCTGAGGGTCACCACTTTTTGCTGGTGTTCAGCTGGATGTTCAGCCATTAACCACAACTCTTTGCGTGCGGCCATCCAGCCACAGGTAATCATAGAATCATAGAATAGTTAGGGTTGGAAAGGACCTTAAGGTTATCTAGTTCCAGCCCCCCTGACATGTGCAGGGACACCTCCCACTAAACCATGCCACCCAGGGCTATGTCCAACCCCACCTTGAATGCCACCAGGGATGAAGCATTCACAACTTCCTTGGGCAACCCATTCCAGGGCCTCATCGCCCTTACAGTAAAGAATTTCTTCCTCATATCCAATCTAAACTTCCCCTGTTTAAGTCTGAACCATTACCCCTTGTCCTCTCACTACAGTCCCTAATGAAGAGTCCTTCCCCTGCATCCCTATAGGCCCCCTTCAGGTGTTGGAAGGGTGCTAGGAGGTCTCCACACAGCCTTCTCTTCTCCAGGCTGAACAGCCCCTATTTTCTCAGCAGATACTGAAATGGTCTTGTGACCTTTCTGGAGTTCTATACTTGCAGAGAGGCATTAGGCAACTTCGTAATTTTAGCTTATTTTCTGCCATAAGCTTTAGTGAAAGGTGGAGTAAAATAAGTGGACTATTATAGCTTTCAGTCAGGAGTTTTAATTTGCATTAATTATATTGGCTTCCAAAGGGCACATTATGTAGGGGACTTCCCCATTTAAATAATTAGTCCATGTTTGTCAAACACATTAGTTCTTGCAGAAGTCTAAACACAAAAAGAGAAGACAGATACAAACCAGTTAAGTGTTAATCTGAAGTGCCTCCTAATTGTCCTGCACTAATTATTGGGAGCTTTTATTATGCTACTGTTAATAGTATTGCAATTCTCTTCAGTAAGCAGCACTACCAATAGGTTTACAGACTGAATATGTCTTTTACATTAACATATCTCCTACTGGAAGAATGAAAAATATTTAGTGGTGTCCAAAAATTGTTTGCAACTCTGAAGTAGGTCTTCTTTTTTAGTAAAGCTGGAAAGCTGGTGTTTTTTTTGTTGATTTTTTTTTTTTTTTTTTTTGGATTTGTTTTGTTTAGCGCAAAACCAATGAACTTTTGTGTTTATTTTTATTTCATTACTTAGTAAAACATCATGTGGAAATTGTAAATTATTGAGGCTTTGTGTATTCTGCTTGAAGGAATTATGTTTCCGTAATATTGGAACTGGTGTTTGGTTATTCCCTTCCTTTGTTTGAAGCTTGAAAAACATAAAAAAGGCTTTTTGTGGGGTTTTTGTGTTTTTTTTTTTCTTTTCAAATTTCACTTCCTACTCAAAAAGTTTAGAGAATTCAAAATGTATCCTATTTCTTTTTGTTACAAAAAACATTATTCTATCTTGATGTCAGATATTGTGACATCTGCATTCAAACTGCTTGTAACTACACTAAAAATGTATGCTTAAATTATTTATTTTCCAGCTATCTATCCAGAATTCCAGCATAAAAAGCACTTTTATTTTTAGAAGTAATAAGTTAGCCCTGAAATTATCAGATGCATGGAAATATTTCTTTCTCACATGGAGAAAACCAATGAAAACATTTAGTCGATATTATCTGAGCGCTAAGATGTGGCAGGGTTTGGTAAATCACTTAGTTTAGGCATATTTTATTTCAGCAATCTGGGGAGCACAATTCTTTTGGAAGAGAAGAAGAAAAAGGCTCTGGCTTGATTTGTTTCTTTAAATGTGTGTACTAATGTTTCAAAAGTGATTAGACATTTAAAAAATGATAGAACCTTCTCTCGCTGAATGAAGTGAAATTTATCGAAACAAGGCTATGTCTCATCAAAGAGCTTGGTGTGTAGAACAGAATATATTATTGCAAGATAATCTCTATTGAGTAAGAAACTAAATTCATTAACTTTTGAGCATAATTTGAATGAATGATACCTGAGTTAGAAGAGAGTTAATGTTCAGTGATTTTCCATATTTAATTCAAGAGGAAAATGTGGCAGCCCAATGACTTGTCACCATCCAGAGGTACTCACTTTCATGAGCGAAATAAAGGAGGCTCAAAATTCAAGAATTTAAATCATGCTTAAGTCAACACAGGATTATTATGCTATTTTTTCTTTCTAGCAAAACTCCTCATAACATTTGGCAGGCATGTTTTAATCTGCTCTGGCTTGTATTTACATTGATTTTTTTTCTTTATATCCTTTCTTCAATAAGTTTTGATTTAAGACAATAAGGATTCATAATTTCACTGAGGAAAAATGCTGTATAGTGCTGTACAAGTGCAGGAAGCCTGCCAAAAATGTGAATTTCCTTAAAGTTGCATTATTGTACTTTTGAAGTGTCTAGCTTTCAGCCCAAAGAACTTGTGCTGTAATCCTTCTCTAAGCAGTTCTGTAACCCTTCAGACTGAGATAATTTTTTCTCTAGGCATGCACGTTTGTCCAGTGTATGCAAAGAGACCCTGTGCAAGAAAGGCATACACAACTTAAAAATACACAGCAGTTAATCTGTGTGGCTAATTCATTTAGTTGCTAGGTATGGTTCGATGTTAAGCATTAATATACTTATCAGTTCTGCTGATATAGCTGCAGAACTCTGAATCATCTCTGCTGGACAGTAAGTCAGGTGTGTAATGTCACTTCACATAATCCTGGAAATGTCTGACCTTCGATCTTGCTGACTTGTCGTGTTCAAGTTGCCTACTTTTTCCTTAAGATGTTATATTTTCCGTGCCTAATTCCCCCCCCCTTGTAATTCCCTGAGCTGCCAACTGTTATCATTGCAACAATTACTGTGCTGCCTGTGTTATTACTTCTTTCACATGGCTCCCATTCATGTACTCTCAAAGTTTAACAACCTTTTAGCAAGACTAAGCCAAGGTCACCCAGCTGTACTGCACCAAAGTTACCCTTGTGTCAGGGAGCTCAGTTCAGGGGTTGTGGGTTATGGTCTGTCTGTAGTGTAAGTTATCTAACTGCTGGCATTATAAAAACATTTCATGTCACTTTTAAGTTAGTAGTCATAAATTAAAACTTCTGTGCAAATATTTCATCCTGTAGTCTTTATCAGATAGGATGGAGAATTTTATTTACAGAATATAGTACCGAATTATTATTCTGCCTCTGAGAAAGGGACAGAGGAAGACCCTTATCATGTCAGGAATGTATTTATATGTAAGTATTTATTTCTTTCTCCAAATCTTTCTTTGAATGCACACAGTTTCAGATTTTTGGAGGAGAGATTCAGATACTTTCCAGTGTTTTCTCCTGACAGCCACAGCAACAGAAAATGACATGCTAGTATCACAGCTTTTGTGTAAGCATGTTTTATAATTCTGGGTGTTAGAGTACAGAATGATTGCTGTATGTCGAGCATTTTGAGTTTTGTCAAGGGTGTGTGGGAAGGCACAATGTGCATGTTGCATGTTAACAGTACTGGCATTTCTTAATATTGATTCTTAGACCTGATGGCAAATCTCTTTCCATAAGAGGAGGGGAAAAATGTCCAGTAAAGACTGGAGAGGAAGCCCAACTGTTTTATACCCTTGAGGTCATGGGATAGTTTTCAAAAGGAGATACTCAAGAGAAAATATAGAGAAAACAGAAGAAGAGTCAACCAGGTTTTGGAATACATGGGAACAGAGAGGTTTGTGCCAGTGCAGTAGCATGTGCTAGATGGTGAAGAGTAAAATGGAGAGCTCAGCTTTAGTTAGAGTGTGAAAGGAAGGACTAGAACAGCAGCAGTCGGAGTTTTAGCAATGACAACATTCTATTTCTAGAACCAGAAAAGCTGAAAGCATTTATATAATTTCAAAACATTGGACCTAAGCCATTGTCTCGAGACACTTTTTTCTCTAAAGTTAAAAGACAGTTCTATGACATAATTCTCCTGTGGGAGTTAGCATGTGTCAGGCAGTGATTACGTATGCTTTTTTGTCTTCACTGAGCACCAAACTTCCAGCCGAAGTTTTTGTTTTAATCTGAAAATAAAGCTGAGTCTCTGTGACATTGGTGGCACTTGACTGACAGTGCCACCTGTGGCACTGACTCTGGTGATTGTATCCATTCTGTCATAAGTGTCTGCACAGATTTCCATTTCAGCCTTTGGCAAAGAGCCTGTGTGCCCAGTTCTCACTGGTCTGAATATGCATCAGGCACTGAGGATTGTTTCATGGGCTTAGAAAGATGGAAAATAACTCCAAAAATTATTTTGAAAAATTAGAATGACAGTTTCATTTCTTCCTTCTTGAGTAGTCTGTCCTGGGTTCAGCAGTAGCAGCCATTTTTCTCTTTCTTAGTAGCTGGTGCAGTGCTGTGGTTTTGACTTTCAGCCTGGGAACAACGCTGATAACACTGATGTTTTCAGTTACTGCTCAAATATTTAGTCTGACCAAGAATTTTCTGAGTCTCATGCTCTGCCAGGGAGGAGGGGAAGACAGGAGGAAGCAGAGACAGGACATCTGACCCGAACTAGCCGAAGAGGTATTCCATGCCACAGCACGTCATGCACAAGATGTAAAAACTGAGGGCAGGGACCTGGAAGGGTTGTTTCAGTGCTGGGTTGGGCTGATTATCGGTTGGCAGGTGGTGAGTGATGGTATTCTCTTCCCTTGTTGTTTCTCGTCATTATTATTATTGGTGGTAGCAGTAGTGGTTTTGTGTTATACCTTAGTTACTAGACTGTTTTAATCTCAACCAGTGAGAGTTACATTCTTTCGATTCTCCTACCTATCCCTCCAGGAGTAGGGGGGAAGAAAGAGCGGAAGTGAGTGAGAGAACTTTGTGAGTTTACAGCTGGGCTTGAACCATGACATAGTCTTTTCCCTTTGTTTCTGTGATGAACTTAGTATATTTTTTTAGGCAGTTTGCTATGAGAATTTATTAAGCTGGTAGCTATTAACTCATTCTTGTTATACGAATTACAAATAGCATACAGCAAAAAAATGTCTTTGTGAAGGAAGAAAGGGGAAGGATGTCTACATTAAGCGGGAAGGCTGCATCTCCTTAAGTGTGCAGAGAGCACTTTTCAAGTATTTTTCCTGATTTTTCTCACTTTCTGTGCTTTGATTCACATTGGTCTTGAAACACACAAACTGGATTTGTCTTGGATAAAGTTTAATTAATTGTGCTTCAGAGGTGCATTGCATGCTGCTTTCAAATGGGCAGGCAGTCAATTACTATAGCTAGTTTAAAAAAAATGAAGCCCAGCAACAACTGAACAAAATCCTGAAATGTGTGCAGTGCTTGTTTCAACAGATCCACTGTCATTGGTTTGCAGTACTTGACGTATACAGCCTCAAACTTCCATCACATAACAATGAACTGTGTCTCAGTCAAAACACTTCATTTCAGTTCAGCCCAAGCCTCTAAAGGGCGAGCTGACCTGGGTAGATGAAATACTTACCTATATTAAGAAAACAGCAGGAATGAAATCTTGTATCTGTCTTTTGGGTTTGTCTTTCAGAAAAATTACTTCCTTTTGCCACAGATCATGAGCTGTATCAAACTGGCTGTGGTGCAAGAACAACACTAATCAGTAATGTAGTGCCTAGTAGTTGTAGGGTCATGAGTCTTGACTTAAGCTCAAAATAGCAAAGCATGAACTCAAAACTGGTAGCCCTCGACCATAAAATTGTATTAGATTTTGTGATGCTGTCAATTCAGATATGGTCCCACCAGATCTCTCTGTACAATTCCAACTCTAATTTATGGCTGTCTGTTCATCTGTCAGACACAGAAGTTCACTTGTTAATAAATATTTTAGAGATTAATTTTGTTAACAATACTTATGCTGTACTTCCTGACTGCTGTAATCATTCAGTATCTTCGTTTTCAGCATCTAATGAAAAGATTAGGACACCTTCCCCTCTGTCTCTTTAAGTCACAGATTGTGCTTCTTTTTCTTTTTTTTCTTTTTTCTTTTTTTTCTTTATATTGAAGATTTTAATAAATCACTGTAAGTAAAAAGCCTTGTAAAACTAATAAAATAAAAATCCTGTGCTGATACTGTTTCTATAATGAAGCCGTATACAAAGAAAAGCTGCACATTTCACCAGAGTATTTTTAAACCTTTTTCTTAATGAAAAAAAGAACCTCAATTTATAATCTTTGTATTCAGGAGCAGTTTTCATTATTCATTGAATAGGGCAGCATTAGACATATGAATAACTCCAAAAAGAGTGACGATAACCTTTCTATGTTTACTGTTATCAGAACCTGCCCAGCTCAATTAATAAAATTCTGTTAAGAAAAAAAAAAAAATAAAAAAAGACTTTTTGAATTTCTCACAAAAAATGCAGAATAAATGAAGGAGAAGAAGTATGGGCTGGTGTTTTTCCATGAAACATGAATAACTCATGTCTAAAATGTAGGGTGAAAAGCAGAGTATTATTCTATTGAATCATGTTTAATCTATTTTTTTCTTCAGGTGAAAAAATGAAATTAATATATTATGAAATCAGCAGGAGGGCCAGGAGACCTCCTTGGATGGATAAGGAGCTGCTGAGCAAAATTCGAAGGAAAAAAGAGGCTTATAAAAGGTGGAAGCAAGGTCAGGCGGCCTGGGAAGAATACAGGGATGTTGTCCGGGAAGCTAGGGACCAGGTTAGGAAAGCTAAGGCCCACTTAGAATTAAACTTGGCTAGGGATGTTAAGGATAACAGGAAGGGATTTTATAGGTACATTGCCAATAAAAGACAGGTTAGGGACACCGTGGGCCCTCTCCAGAAGCTATCTGGAGAACTGGCTACCCTGGATTTGGAGAAGGCTGAGGTTCTTAATGACTTCTTTGCCTCAGTCTTTACGGGCAAATGCTCTGACCACACCACCCAAGTCTTGGAAGGCAGACGCGGGGACGGTGAGGGTGGGGACCCTGGGCCCACTGTGGGGGAGGATCTTGTTCGGGACCACCTTAGGAACCTGAATGTATACAAGTCCATGGGACCGGATGAAATCCATCCATGTGTCCTGAAGGAGTTGGCAAATGAAGTTGCTAAGCCACTGTCCATCATATTTGAAAAATCATGGCAGTCAGGTGAAGTTCCCGATGACTGGAAAAAGGGAAATATAACCCCCATTTTTAAGAAGTGGAAAATGGATGAGCCAGGGAATTACAGAGCAGTCAGTCTCACCTCTGTGCCTGGCAAAATCTTGGAGCGGATTCTCCTGGAAGGCATGCTAAGGCACATGAAAACCAACAAGGTGCTTGGTGACACCCAGCATGGCTTCACTAAGGGGAAATCCTGCCTGACCAATCTGGTGACCTTCTATGAAGGGGCTACGGAACTGATGGACAGGGGCAGAGCGGTTGATGTCATCTACCTGGACTTGTGTAAAGCCTTTGACACTGTCTCACATGACATCCTTCTCTCTAAGTTGGAGAGACATCAATTTGATAGGTGGACCACTCGGTGGATAAACAACTGGCTGGATGGCCGCACGCAAAGGGTAGTGCTCAGTGGCTCAGTGTCCAGCTGGAGACCAGTAACGAGTGGTGTCCCCCAGGGATCGGTGTTGGGACCGGTCTTGTTCAACATCTTCGTGGGTGACATGGAGAGTGGGATTGAGTGCACCCTCAGCAAGTTTGCCGATGACACCAAGCTGTGTGGTTCGGTTGATACATTGGAGGGAAGGAATGCCATCCAGAGGGACCTTGACACGCTTGTGAGGTGGGCTGATGCCAACCTGATGAAGTTTAACCATGACAAGTGCAAGGTCCTCCACCTGGGTCGGAGCAATGCCAGGCACAGCTACAGATTGGACTTGGGGGAGTGGGTTGACGAAAAAATGAACATGAGCCGGCAGTGTGCGCTTGCAGCCCAGAAGGCCAACCGTATTCTGGGCTGCATCAAAAGGAGTGTGACCAGCAGGTCGAGGGAGGTGCTCCTGCCCCTTTACTCTGCTCTCATGAGACCTCACTTGGAGTATTGCATGCAGTTCTGGTGTCCTCAACATAAAAAGGACATGGAACTGTTAGAACAAGTGCAGAGGAGGGCCACGAAGATGATCAGGGGACTGGAGCACCTCTCGTATGAAGATAGGCTGAGAAAATTGGGGCTGTTCAGCCTGGAGAAGAGAAGGCTGCGTGGAGACCTCCTAGCACCCTTCCAATACCTGAAGGGGGCCTATAGGGATACTGGGGAGGGACTCTTCATTAGGGACTGTGGTGAGAGGACAAGGGGTAATGGGTTTAAACTTAAACAGGGGAGGTTTAGATTGAATCTGAGGAAGAAGTTCTTTACTGTGAGGGTGGTGGGGCCCTGGAATGGGTTGCCCAGGGAAGTTGTGAATGCTTCATCCCTGGCGGCGTTCAAGGTGGGGTTGGACATAGCGTTGGATGGCATGGTTTAGTGGGAGGTGTCCCTGCCCATGGCGAGGGGGTTGGAACTCGATGATCTTGAGGTCCTTTCCAACCCTTACTATTCTATGATTCTATGATTCTATGAAATTAATATATATATTTATACATATACATATGTATGGAACTAGAAATTTACAACAACCTGGCACCTTTTAAATCCTTTGTCTGTAAGTAGCAATATATGAATGTTTTTATGGGTGGCTGTGGAGTTGGGTTGCAGCTCTGTAACTTCAGCTTGTGGCTAATCATTCACGAATGAATATATTTATTAATCCAATTATAGATCATAGAGAGCTGCAGCTTAGCAGCTCCCAAAAAATTTATTTGGTCCTTGCAGATATGTAGGTATGAGATAAATACATAATGTTCTTACGGATCTATAGAGGATTACACTGAATTATTGCTCTGTTACAGAATCTTGATAGTAGTAGATTTTTCATATAGTGAATATTATAGGTTTCTTTTCCCCTCCATTTCTTTCCTGTGGTTCAAGTCCCTCTAGAATCTGTTTATACTTTGCCCAAAGCTTCCCCTGGTCTGTGTACCTATTGTTTTGTGGTTTTTTTTTTTTTTTTTTTTTTTTTTTTTTTTTTGAGGGGGGTGTTGTTGCATACTTTTTTTGGTGGGGGGGTTGGCTCATTTTGTTTTTTTTTTTTTTTTTTGCTTCTATTACAAGGGCTAGAGAAATTATTTTCTGTTGAATTATACAAAATGCAGTAATTGACATATAAGGAGATCATTCTAGTTATTGCAGGAAGGCTTTATCTTGGTAATTTCAATCCTGTGTGGTAAGTATTTTATTTTAAAAGAACCATTTCCTGACATCACTGAATTGTGCCCGTCGCATTTGCATGTTCTAACCTTGGAAAATCAGTTATGCCTAGTAAACAGGTTACTACGGTCTTATTAAATGCTATGCCTCTGAAAGTTCAAATACAACACCATCCTGAAAGACTGTTATTAAGTAAACAATAAATAAACCTTACTGCAATTCAACATAGAAATTTTTTAAAAGCTATTTCTAAGTTTTGCAAAATCCAGAAAAGCTTAAGAATCCTGATGATACATGAATTCCCTGATTTCTCAAAAGTTTTTATTCAGACATTAAATTCCTGGTCTCCTAGAACACAAAATTGCAAATGACACTTTCAGCATTATCAGACTGACATTCTTTTGGTTTGTTGCATTTAGACATTCTTTGATCATGAAGGTTCTTACTACGTTATTAAACAGAAGTAGTGGAGCTCTGAAGTAGGGAGGTGGGAAATTAAAGCAGTTTCCATAACCTGTTACTTGATGGAGTTATTTCTGAACAATATTTAAAAGCCCATTGAATGGGAACATTTGGGCATCACATACATGTGCGTTGCCTGACTTAGTTAACTGTGTCTTCAGGCCTCAAAGGCTTAGCTCAGTGCAAGCCCTGTGTGCCACTGATGAACAAGTCTAAGGCAAAAGCAGAGAAATTGCAAGTCTGACCTCTCTCACTGCATGTCCTGTGTTCCCAGACTTGCTACATGTGGGCTTGGGACGAGCTGCCTCCCAAATAGTGTCTGCACTTATGGGATGAAAGCACCTGTCACCTTGACACTCACAGCCATCTTATCAGAAACAGTCATGTGTGGATAAGCCAAATGCAGAATGATGGCAATATTTTGAATACTGTCGTAGTTTAAGCCTAGCTGGCAGCCCAGAACTGTGTAGCCACTCGCTTACTCCACCCCCTTTCCTCCCATCACTCCCAGAGTGATGGGGAGGAGAATCGAAAGAATGTAACTCCCACAGAATGAGATAAGAACAGTCCAGTAACTAAGGTATAACACAAACCACTGCTGCTACCACCAGTATAATAATGATAAGTGGAATAACAAGGGAAGAGAACACAACTGCTCACCACCCGCTGGCCAATACCCAGCCCGACTAGCGCAGTGATCTAGCCCTTCTGTGTAAGTGCCCCCAGCTTATATACTGGGCATGATGTGCTGTGGTATGGAATACCTCTTTGGCTAGTTCGGGTCAGATGTCCTGTCTCTGCTTCCTCCTGTCTTCCCCTCCTCCCTGGCAGAGCATGAGACTCAGAAAATCCTTGGTCAGACTAAACATTTGAGCAGTAGCTAAAAACATCGGTGTTATCAGCGCTGTTCCCAGGCTGAAAGTCAAAAACACAGCACTGCACCAGCTACTAGGAAAGAAAAAAATGACTGCTACTGCTGAACCCAGGAGAAATGCGCAACCAAAAGTCACAGGCTTTCATGGCAGTAAAAGAAAATTAATTGTAAAATAGATCATAGTATTTGACCTCAATTTTAATTAGGGAAAGATAGGCATCAAAGTTCACAGAATGTGCAGGTATGTGTGTATTAACTATTGGCTCAAATTTATCTGTTAAAATGAAAAAATAAATGGCAGCATAAGCTTAACACATGCAATTTTTAGAAATGTTGGTATCTGTATGACTGAACTATATATTTTCATGAATTTGAACAAATCTCATACTTTTAGGTGGTATTGCAACAGTCACCACACGCAGGCTTAAGAGGGAATTGAAAACATCCAGGCTGAGGTGTCAGAAAATAATTGCTTCATAGAACTGTTTCTCTCTCAGAGGTCACAGGTTTTCTTAAAAAGAGAACTGTCAATGATTGTTGGTGGAGGATGGGGAGAGCTTCACCATTTAAGTTTTGCTTTATGCACAAATTGAGGTGTTCTGTAGATTACACTTTCCAACTATGAATGAATAGCCAAAAAGTGAAGAAAAAATAAAGACATTGTAGTTGTCCTAAAGAATTCGCAGGCAAGATCACTTGAAATCATTATATTGAATTAATGTGAGAAGCTGGCTTGCTATTATATATAGCTTTCTGGTTTGTACTACAGTAATGAATAGCTTTGATAAAAGTCATGAGGAGAATAAATAAGAATGAATGCACTATATGCTGTAATATTTGAGCTCTTTAAGAAAAACTGTGAACACTAAGGTTACTTAAAAGGCAAATATGTTCTGGAGTGCCAATTCTCCAGATTTATTAACAAGTACCAGGTTTTTGGGTTGTTTTTTGTTTGTTTGTTTTTCCTGTTTTATTTTTGTTGTTATTTTTATTTTGTTGCTGTTTCTGTGTATAGAATGTGATTCTTGCATCTTTATAGAAAGAGATGATTACTTGAGCTAGATAACATTTAGTAGTAATAGATATATTAAGTTGATTCAAGGAACGAATGATCATGCAGATGCATCCATCTAACCCCTAGAGAACCAATTCCAACTGTCCTACCACAAGCCTACATTTTATTTACGATATCTAGCTCACACTTCCTGAAGTTCCACTTTGTTCTCATGTTTTTTTTTACAGGAGCAACTGTGGATGATTTCTTGTTAGAGAATAGACATATGCCTGCTCCGAATGAAAGCAACTATGTGAAACTGGCCATGTAGCAGAGGTAACTCCTGGTTACCTCCATGCAGCTGACCGTGGAAAAGAAGTAACTCCCGGATAGCTAATGAAACAAGAATGCAGTCCTGGAAGATAAGAAGGAACTAAGATAAGGAGGTTGTTAAATTGGACTGTAGATCTTCCTTGCTTACAAAACCCACACTTTAGGTTCTCATGAATCATATTAACCAATAGTATGTTTGTTGCTAACTATATGTAACCAATCATAGAAAGACATGTAATGTTAGAGCTGTAAGCCTAAAGTATATGAACAGTAGCTTCCCAAGCAATAAATGGCTTTTGTCTTATCATATTGATTTTTGACTGAGTCCATCGCGGCAAGCAACTGCTTTAAGCTTGGCATGTATTAATGTTTTTTTATCATCATATCAGAATATTAGTGCAGCCAGTTAAGTTTTCAAAACTTTCACTAATGAAAAATGCAGCTCAAACTGATTGAGGAGAACAGTTCTTGTGGTTTAGAAGTGACTGAATAATATTGTCTGAACAGTTTGATGACAATCTTTAAATAATATAGTATACGGACGTGAACATTCTCAAACCAGCAAACTTGAAATTAAGAGTTATTTTAAAAAATATTTTTTCAGAATTTGAATTAGCCCTTCAAAATTCTTAACTATTCATTTCACTACAGCAGTGTGAGATGACAGTGTGTCATTGTTAAAAATGCTCCTGAATTGTACACAAACAAAAATGAAAATAGATATCTATGATTTTAAGTCTTGATAAGCTACTGCAATGTTGTCCATTGCTTTCTTTAAGTCTTAGAATGGAAATTGGTATTAGTGCCTGTGCTCAAAATGTTGGAAGTCTCTCCTTCAGCTCTGTGAACTGCAAATAGGCCCTTACTCAAAATTATTTCAAAAATATGAGGAAAAGTGTTTTCATGCGCAAGCATGCATGGCGTATAGGATTTCTGTGAATACTGTAGTATGTCTGTTCTCATCTGGTATCATACCTCCTTTCATTCCCCCCCTTCTCAAATCCCTCCTCCCGGTAGACTGTAACTTCCTTTAAAAGCTGAAACTAAGTTAACTTGTTGCATGGAAGCCTCAGTCATTCCTTGAATGATGGTGCTGGAATCACCGTCCTTGGAAGCTTTCAAGATCGTGTAGATAAGACACTCAGTGACACGGTTTAGTGGTGCACTTGGCAGTCCTGGGGTAAAGTCCTAGGTTGGGCTTCATCCCTGGCGGCGTTCAAGGTGGGGTTGGACATAGCCTTAGATGGCATGGTTTAGTGGGAGGTGTCCCTGCCCATGGCGGGGGGGTTGGAACTCGATGATCTTGAGGTCCTTTCCAGCCCTTACTATTCTGTGATTCTGTGATTCTGTGACTTGATGGTCTTAAGGGTCTTTTTCAACCTAGTTGATTCTGTGTTCCATATGTTGTTGGGAAAATAATAGAACCATTAGATGAAGAGCTCTACAAGAAAGTGGGTCTATCTCAGCAGTAAGGAAAGTGACACTGGCAACAAAACAACTTAAAGCTCCCCAAACTCATTTCTTTCCTATATTTTGAAGCAGAAACAGACAGAGCAGGAAGCTTGACTACAAGATTTATTGGTCAGAGATTTGATCCTGTTTTCTATCAAACAATACAATGAAATTATAATGACAGTAAATAATTAAATCAAGAGAAAATCTCTAGAAGATTAATTTTAAAATAGCAAAGGATAAAACACCTGCCTGTTTCAAGGCAAAAATATGATTGGATTTATATCTAAAAGTATGCTACAGTTTACAGTCTCTAATTATCACCTCACATCAAACATGGACAAGATGGCAAACATGCAACCATTTGGGACTGATGTTAGATCCACAGAAAAAGCTTTCTATCCTGGCACGTAATTATAGAGGTGAAGAGAGTGGGGAAACTACTTACACTGAAATTAGTCACACAAGTGAAGCCTTTACAATCAAGTCAGCAAGTGGGGAAAAAAGTAGATGGACCACAAAAAAGAACACATTTGTTTTCTAGTCATGAGACAGGTATTCAGAGTACTAGGTAATCTGCAGAGTAGTTAATTGCTGCTGTGGTGATCATCTGTCACACATTAGTGCTGTTACAGATGTTGCTTAAGGTTTTATTTTAGCCAACTTGTATAGTGCTACTTGTTTGAGTTGCACTGAAATAGCTGACATTACTCACCTGACTAAGCTTGGCAATATCTGACCCGTTAGCTCTTAATTTGTGGGTTAAACTTCTTCTCATAAATAGTTTATAGGCATCATGTCACTTATTGCACATTCATTTCCTTTTTCAGAAACTTATCTTTGAGTCTTGGTTTAGACTGAAAGCAAATGGCCATTATATTTTTTTCCTTTTTTTTTTTTTAGTTGCCTTCATGAAAAAATAACTAAGTAGCACTAATTCTGGTTTCTATGGTTAGAAGTTGTCAATAAATTATTAACATGAGAATGACTGACCTTGGGGAAAAATAACGTCTGTAGAGTTAATGAAAAATTATAGGCTTTTTGGAAATCATTTTGAGCCATTTATGATTAACAATTCAGTAAGTAGCTTGAAAGACTGAAGTTATTTTTCATATTAGATGAATTTTTTATCTCACATGCATGTTTTCTTCAATAATCGAATTTCATTGCTAGCATTGTGAGTCAAGCTCCACTCTCTTTTTTTCCTCTATGCCTCTGTGTAGTTTTGCTTCCTCTTGCTAGTCTATGTTTTCTCCTAAAATAAAATAGTGCATAATATATTATGCTCTAAAAAAAATAAATTGTTTTTTTTGTCTTGATTATATACACAGACATGTTCTATATAATTCTTTTTATATGTTTCTGCTTATGTCCTGCAGAATGGCAGAATGATGACTTTGAGTTTTATAACAGCCCGTAGCACCAAAAATGTCTTAACAGCCTTGAACACCGCCAGCGATGGAGCATTCACAACTTCCCTGGCCAACCCATTCCAGGGCCTCACCACCCTTATATAAATAATTTCTTCCTCATAGCCAATCTAAACTTACCCTGTTTATCTTCGGACCAGTTACCCCTTGTACTCTCACTACAGTCCCTCATGAAGAGTTCCTCCGCAGCATCCCTATGGGCCCCTTCAGATATTGGAAGGCTGCTAGGAGGTCTCCACGCAGCCTTCTCTTCTGCAGGCTGAACAAACCCAACTTTCTCATCCTATCTTCATACGGGAGGTGCTCCAGTCCCCTGATCGTCCTCGTGGCACTCCTCAGGACTTGTTCCAACAGTTCCATGTCCTTTTTATGTTGAGGACACCAGAGCTGGGTTGAACTGAGCCTTGGGTGGCATGGGTTAGTGGGAGATGTCCCTGCCCATGGCAGGGGGGTTAGAACTAGATGATCTTAAGGTTCTTTCCAACCCTAACTATTCTATGATTCTATGAACTTCCTTATAAACAAATATTTGCATGAATATTTCCAAAACACTTATGGGGTATACTATGCAGCTACTCAAGAATCATGGTCCTTTGCTTCAAACTATTTGTTCCTTTACTGAGTCATGTGGTCTAAAATATGGAACTAGTCCGATTTACTGAAGTGGAACTGTGCTGCAAGCACATGTGCAGGATGTGTGTCTGAGTCGCATTCATTTCTGCATTTACTACATACTTGAGAAAACATTGTGCCAAATGAGTATAAACATTTTTAAATGAAGGAAGAAGATACTCCAGGGAAGATAAGCAGAATGTTGAATGGTGAAACTAGTTTAGAACACCTACTAACAGACCCTATATCTTAGTGCTGGTCTTCTTGATAAAATGTTTTTTCAGGTTGCTAAATATGAGCTATACTGCTTTCCAAAGGCTTTCACATCATTTGTTTTTAAATACTGCAAAGATTCTCTCTTTAATTCATCACTTACATTCATTGACCAGCCATTTTAGCAACTTGGTTCATTTAGCTTATGTGGTGGCACTTGTTTATCCATGACAACTTCTGTCATTAATTTCACTTATAAAATGTACTACTATGAAAAACAAAACAAAACAAAAAGAAAAAAAATGTGAAAAAGCATGAGCTATAAGTAAATGCTTCATGCAAAAAAAGGAGTTATGCCTCTGGATACCATAAAGAAAGGATCCTTTTTCAGCACCTAAAATGCTTCAGAATTTGTCATTCATTCGGTTTTCTCATGTACTGTTTCTACCAAATTATTACCTGAGAGAGATATTTTGCAAATCTAATGCAATGGATCCAGTCCCTCTATTCTGCTCTCGTACTACCCCACTTGGAGCACTGCGTGCAGTTCTGGCATCCTCAACATAAGAATGGCATGGAACTGTTGGAACAAGTCCAGAGAAGGGCCACGAGGATGATCAGGGGACTGGAGCACCTCCCGTATGAAGATAGGCTGAGAAAGTTGAGGCTGTTCAGCCTGGAGAAGAGAAGGCTGTGTGGAGACCTCATAGCAGCCTTCCATTATCTGAAGGGGGCCTAGAAGGATGCTGGGGAGGGACTCTTCATTAGGACTGTAGTGATAGGACAGGGGGTTACAGGTTCAAACTTAAACAGGGGAAGTTTAGATTAGATGTAAGAAAGAAGTCCTCTACTGCAAGGATGCTGAAGCACTGGAACATGTTGCCCAAGGAAGTGGTAAATGCTCCATCCCTGGTGGTGTTCAAGGCCAGGTTGGACAGAGCGTTCGACAGCATGGTTTAGTGGGAGGTGTCCCTGCCCATGTCAGGGAGGAGTTGGAGCTGGATGTTCTTTAGGTCCTTTTCAACCCTAACTGTTCTATGATTCTATGACTGGTAAGAGTTTTTAACAACATTATTTAAAGCAAACAAACAAACAAAGCCACAAACCCACCAAAAATCCCAAACCAAAACACCCCACCAGCATTTATTTTTATGTGTTGGTAGACTATAGGGAATATAGACTGTATTTTACCTAACCAACTTGACAGTTGCTTATTCCTTTATGGACAAATTCTGTTGCTTTTCCTCAGAAAGCACATATGACATGCATATTATAGTTTTGCTAAAGGAGAATCCTCTTCCTTGTGTGACTTTTTGCAGGACATGAAGTGCCACACTGTTCATCTTCCTTGTCAAAACTTCAGTCCAGATATGGTGAAGTTCGTCGAGTATATTCAGTTACAGTCTTTTACTTATCACTGAAGTAATGAAACATCTATATAATTGATAATTGTATGCAATCCACAGGATATATTTTTTTCAACTGAGATAATTGCTTTCAATTCTATCTGATTTTAAGCAACCTCTGGTTTTCCTCATTTTATTATTCTAACATAAGAATGATTCTTGGTTTTTTCTTAGTGTACCCCAGCTTACGTATACATCCATACATGACATTCTTGTCTCTAAGTTGGAGAGACATCAACTTGATAGGTGGACCACTCGGTGGATAAACAACTGGCTGGATGGCTGCACCCAAACAGTTGTGCTCAATGACTCAATGTCCAGCTGGAGATCAATAACGAGTGGTGTCCCTCAGGGATCGGTGTTGGGACCGGTCTTGTTCAACATCTTTGTCAGTGACATGGACAGTGGGATTGAGTGCGCCCTGAGCAAGTTTGCCGATGACACCAAGCTGTGTGGTTCGGTTGATACACTGGAGGGAAGGAATGTCATCCAGAGGGACCTTGAAATGCTTGTGAGGTGGGCTGATGCCAACCTGATGAAATTTAACCATGCTAAGTGCAAAGTCCTCCACCTGGGTCGGAGCAATCCCAGGCACAGCTCCAGGTTGGGCGGGGAGGAGATTCAGAGCAGCCCTGCGGAGAAGGACTTGGGGGTGTTGGTTGATGAAAAAATGAACATGAGCTGGCAGTGTGCGCTTGCAGCCCAGAAGGCCAACCGTATCCTGGGCTGCATCAAAAGGAGTGTGACCAGCAGGTCGAGGGAGGTGCTCCTGCCCCCTTACTCTGCTCTCATGAGACCTCACTTGGAGTATTGTGCGCAGTTCTGGTGTCCTCAACATAAAAAGGACATGGAACTGTTAGAACAAGTGCAGAGGAGGGCCACGAGGATGATCAGGGGACTGGAGCACCTCTCGTATGAAGATAGGCTGAGAAAATTGGGGCTGTTCAGCCTGGAGAAGAGAAGGTTGTGTGGAGACCTCCTAGCAGCCTTCCAATATCTGAAGGGGGCCTATGGGGTTTCTGGGGAGGGACTCATCATGAGGGACTGTGGTGAGAGGACAAGGGGTAATGGGTTCAGACTTAAAGAGGGGAAGTTTAGATTGGATCTGAGGAAGAAATTCTTTACTGTAAGGGTGGTGAGGCCATGGAATGGGTTGGCCAGTGAAGTTATGAGTGCTCCATTGCTGGCAGTGTTCAAGGCTGGGTGGGACATAGCCTTAGATGGCATGGTTTAGTGGGAGGTGTCCCTGCCCACGGCAGGGGAGTTGGAACTAGATGATCTTAAGGTCCCTGCCAACCCTAACTGTTCTATGATTCTATGATTGTATGAGTGTATGTGTGTGTATATATGCACAAAGCAAAGGTCTGGATACTTTTGAAGTATTTGGAGTTCCACCCACCCACAAGAAAAAAGCTGCAACTGAATCCAAGGTAGGAAGAGAAGACGAAGAATAGGACTTCTGAAAAAAAAAAAAAAAAAAAGTCATCCAGCCTGCCATACTGGTGTTTAGTTTCCAAAGTAATGCTTTAGAAACTCGAATAAAATGCATTGAGAAGATTTTAAAATAAAAAGTCCTGACTATACACTTTAAAAAGAAGCAGAAAACTCAGTAATTCATCATACTTTCCTAAGACCTAGGAACTATTACTCTTTGCAAAAGCAGTATGAATCCTGATATTGCCCTTCAGGCAAGGTAATTCTGGTTTATCTCCTTATTGAGCATACACCCACCTCAAGTCTCCCAATTTGTTAGTGTATTTTATCAAAATCCAAAAAGACAATATAAACCTCATCTGCTATTGCCAAATTAGTCTACTAGTTATGCAGTTAATTTCTAGCGTTATAGAATCATTCTATAAATTCTCATAATGTACTTCATTATCTCTGGTTGCAAGATAGCTGATTTTAGAGGTAAGAATGCCTTTGAGTTCTTGCTGATACAATTCTGTGTTAGAAAATATTTTAATTAAATCGTACAATAGTGAACATGGATTTAGTACAGAACACCACTAAATTCAAGGCATCTTGGTCAGCTAGAGTCAGGTAAAGGTTCATTTATACTCATATGAATGAATTTTTTGTCACAGTAGGAACTGCATTTAGTTCAGCCTCTATATTGTTTTTTTCTTTTAACCTTTAACTGTTATTTCAAAAATTACCCTGGATTATTTTTGTATTTTAGAACTATTATTGCTGTTGCTGTCTATAACTTAGAACAAACTCACTTTAACCAGCCCTCTAGTCCTGTAATCAAAAAAACCTTTGAATTTTAAGAGACATCGATTGCCACCAGAAATGTTCCCATTTTATGATTAAACTGTTGGCAGCTCTGACAAGGCAACATTGTTAATGTTACCATGGCAGAAACTCCATGTTATTTAGTACTATAGGCCGTTGTTGTTTGAGTGTTCTTGCTTTTATGTATTGCTTGAGTCCTGTGTACACAAAGATAACATTCATATGTATCGCATTGCAACTCTGTCTTTACTTTGGATTTATAAATGATTCACAACAAATTCAATCACTCACCCAGTATGTGTTTGAATGTATGGTATTGTATGAATACCCAAGTTCTTGGGGTAGGAGGTGTCCTGGGTTCAGCAGCAGCAGTCATTTTTCTCCTTCTTGGTAGCTGGTGCAGCACCGTGTTTTTGACTTTTGGCCTGGGAGCAGCGCTGATAACACCAGTGTTTTCAGTTACTTCTTGGTAATGTTTTGATCTGACCAAGGACTTTGTGAGTCTCATGCTCTGCCAGGGAGGAGGGGAAGCCGGGAGGAAGGAGAGACAGGACACCTGACCTAAACTGACCAAAGAGGTTATTCCATACCACAGCACGTCATGCCCAGGATGTAAAAACGGAGAGCAGAGACCCGGAAGGGTGGGGGTGCACTGCTTGGTCGGGCTGGGTGGTGAGTGATTGTATTCTTTCCTTGTATTTGCCTTGTCATTATTATTATTGGTGGTAGCAGTAGTGGTTTGTGTTATACCTTGGTTACTAAACTGTTCTTATCTCAACCTGCAGGTGTTGCATTCTTTTGATTCTCCTCACCATCCCCCCAGGACTGGGGAAAGAAAGAGTGGGGAGTGAGTGAGAGAGCGACTGTGTGAGTTATAGAGGCTTAAACCATGACAGGAGGAAAGTTACTGCACATACATTTGAAATTAATTTGGGAGATTAGCATTATTCAGGATATATTGTGGATGATGATGGCATTGTATGTACTAGAGTATAAGAATATGATAATAGTACTTTCAATAAATGATATATAAAGTTTCCACTGTCTTAATGAACGAAGCAATTTAAAATGTAAGTTGAACAACAATGAAGACTCAGGAGGCTTAAGATGAATCAGAAAAAAAAAAAAAACCAACAGGCTTAAAACATCAATAAAAGATAGAAAAGCAATGAACTGCACAGGTAACAGATGGAAAAACCCCTAATGTGTCATGTCCTACTGTGGCCTTGTTTCATGCTTATGAATACTGAACAGTGCTTATGGGTACCTAGAGCTCCAAAGCATTGTCCGTAATTCTGACATGAGGAATCAGAAAATGCTGTATGCAGGGGAAGCTGCACATATATATCTCTTTGTGCTTTTTGTGTGCATGTACACATATATGTGTGTATGTATGTGTGTACCTGAGCATGAAGAACTTCTTTCTTGTGAGGGTGTCTGAACATTGGAACAGGTTGCCCAGAGAGGTTGTGGAGTCTGCTTCCCTGGAGACTTTAAAAAGCAGCCTGAACGCAGTCTTGAATAATGTGCTCAAGGTGTCCCTGGTTGCGCAAGGAGGTTGAACTAGATGACCTCCGGTGATCCCTTCCAGCCTCAACCATTTTGTGATTCAGTGAAGCTACTGGCACCCAGACACTTCTCTGCAAAATGTGACAGCCAGGGTCTGGAGAGTATGATGGTACCTTATAGCAGTATTTCTGTAATGATTACTCCAGTCATCCTAAAACTGGTTGGAGGAAAAGGAAACATATATCAATATTAAGTTCCTTGTAAAGATGTACGTTTCTAGAAAACACTGAAAAGACCTGTATTTAGCTAATTTTAGTATTAAAGTTTAAAAGAATGGTGTTTATTTTCATGAGGTTAATCCTAAGAAGAGATAGTTGGTGAGCTAAAAGAAAGTGTGTTCAGAATGAAAAAAATACTAAGTGTATATATGGGAAACCCTTATTCTATTAATTAAAAGGGTCAGTTTGGAAATTGCCAGAAAAAAATAAACATCTTGAGGAGTGAAGAAATTAATATTCTTTAGATAATGTAATAAAACTCTCAAAGTCAAATTATCTTTTGTAATATTAAGATTATAATGAATACTTTGCCATTAGACTGATTATTTCAGCATTCATAAAACTCAACCAGTTTCTAGGAATTAAACTGTTTCTGGCTAAATCTTTCTGATTAACCTTCATAACGCTTTATTCACTTTCACTATAAAGTTTTCATTCATTTTTCATTTGAGTAAGTCTGAAATGGCTTAAACAGGGAAGTCAGTTTGGTAGGTTTATTGTAATGGTATCTTAAAGCCCATTACATTAATTTCAGGCATATATACGAAGCAGCAACATTATTATCAGTCATTTTTCTATTATAATGGAGTATATGTCTCAGTACATTTATTTTAAAAAACATTTCTCTTGGTTTATAGGTTTTCCTAACCTGAAAAACAGCTTGATCAGAATTTTTCCATTTTTAATATTTCTGAAATAAATTTCTTTACATTTAGCTTCCTTGACATTTCTAAGTGTAATGCAATACAGCATTAGGTGAGACTTTCAGTACTGAGAGTCAGTTCCTGAGGAGAGCATGCTGCTGGTGTTTTTCTTCTTGTTCCTGTTATCTACTTCACTGTTAGTGACCTCTGCTATTTTGACAAGTGTGCAAGCATAGCCTTGTAACCCAGGGAATATTGAGGTACAGTTGTAACTGGCTTACAGGATTTGTGTTAAACTAACAATACAGGCTTCACACATATCAGGACTGGTCTTGACCAGCTTGGAGTTGTATTACAGCTTGTAATAGCAATGATCTAACGATCAAGTGATTATTACAGACTTGGTTTTAGCTTTTGCTTACTTTGTTAAAACTTTGTCAAAACTTTGTCGTGTAATGCATTGTTACATATATTTTCTAATCGACAGACAGTGATAGATGGCATTTACTCCATGTAAAAAGAACGGTGCATTACTCTAGGTTACAATACAGCATTAAGTACACACATGGGGTTATCGCAGAAGCTTTAAAAGAACAGGCACCAGTTAATACTGGATGCTGCATGGCCTCACCACTGGACATCACTAATTATCGAAGAGATGCAGTGTTAAAAACTGTGTAAAAATAGTGTTAAGGTCACAAAAAGATTTCAAAAAAAAAAAACCCCACAACTCACACACATATCCAGATATGTAAAATACAACATAGATAGTAAATTCAGTTACAAAGTAAACATACAGACTGAAGAAGAAAAAGCATAGTGCACATTAGCAACCACAAGTCTTAGGAGGAAAAAGAACACATAAACATGATACTCCTCTGGTGAACGACTTCGGATGTTCACAGCGCACTGTACAGACCTTTCTCAGACCATCAACTTTATATAAGACCTGGAATGACAGTGGAAGGATGAGCATAACACCAGAAAAATCTACACAGGGATTACATATCTTTTAATGTATTTTGAACTATCTTCTAGATTTAAATTCATAGAATCATAGAATCATAGAATAGTTAGGGTTGGAAAAGACCTTAAGATCATCTAGTTCCAATCCCCTGACATGGGCAGGGACACCTCCCACTAAACCATGCCATCTAAGCCTATGTCCAACCCAGCCTTGAACATCGCCAGCAATGAAGCATTCACAACGTCCCTGGCCAACCCATTCCATGGCCTCACCACCCTTACAGTAAAGAATTTCTGCCTCATATCCAATCTAAACTTCCCCTGTTTAAGTTTGAACCCATTACCCCTTCTCCTCTCACTACAGTCCCTCATGATGAGTCCCTCCGCAGCATCCCCATAGGCCCCCTTCAGATATTGGAAGGCTGCTGGGAGGTCTCCACGCAGCCTTCTCTTCTCCAGGCTCAAAAGCCCCAACTTTCTCAGCCTATCTTCATACGGGAGGTGCTCCAGTCCCCTGATCATCCTCATGGCCCTCCTTTGGACTTGCTCCAACAGTTCCATGCCCTTTTTATGTTGCGGACACCAGAACTGCTCACAGTACTCCAAGTGAGGTCTCACGAGAGCAGAGTAAAGGGGCAGGATCATCTCCCTCGACCTGCTGGTCACGCTTCTTTTGATGCAGCCCATGGTATGGTTGGCTTTCTGTGCTGCGAGTGCACACGACCGGCTCATGTTCAGTTTTTCATCGACCAACACCCCCAAGTCCTTCTCCACAAGGCTGCTCTGAATCTCTTCTCTGCCCAATCTGGAGCAGTGCTTGAGATTGCTCTGACCAAGCTGTAGGACCTTGCACATGGCATGGTTAAACTTCATCAGGTTGGCATCAGCCCACCTCACAAGAGTGTCAAGGTCCCTCTGGATGACATTCCTTCCCTCCAGCGTACCAACCGAACCACATAGCTTGGTGTCATCAGCAAACTTGCTCGGGGCACACTCAATCCCACTCTCCATGTCACCAACAAAGATGTTGAACAAGACCAGTCCCAACACCGATCCCTGGGGGACACCACTCGTTACTGGTCTCCAGCTGGACATTGAGCCATTGAGCACAACTGTTTGGGTGCAGCCATCCAGCCAGTTCTTTATCCACCGAGTGGCCCATGCATCAAATTGATGTCTCTCCAACTTAGAGAGAAGGATGTCATGTGGGACAGTGTCAAACGCTTTGCACAAGTCCAGGTAGATGACATCAACTGCTCTACCCCTGTCTGTCAGTTCCGTAGCCCCATCGTAGAAGGCCACCAGATTGGTCAAGCAGGATTTCCCCTTTGTGAAGCCATGCTGGGTGTCACCAAGCACCTTGTTGGTTTTCATGTGCTTTACTATGCTTTTCAAGGGAATCTGCTCCAAGATTTTGCCAGGCACAGAGGTGAGACTGACTGGTCTGTAATTCCCTGAGTCATTCATTTTCTTCTTCTTGAAAATGGGGGTTATATTTCCCTTTTTCCAGTCATAAGGAACTTCCCCTGCCATAATTTTTCAGATATGATGGACGGCAGCTTAGCAACTTCATTTGTCAGTTCTTTCAGGACCCACAGATGGATTTCATCCGGTCCCATGGATTTGCGCATGTACAGGCTCTTAAGATGATCTTGAACCAGATCCTCTCCTACAGTGGGCCCAGGGTCTTCATCCTAACGGTCCCTGTGTCTGCCTTCCAAGACTTGGGTGGTGTGGTCAGAGCATTTTCTCATGAAGACTGAGGCAAAGAAGTCATTAAGAACCTCAGCCTTCTCCAAATCCCAGGTAGCCAGTTCTGATAGCTTCCGGAGTGGGCCCACATTGTCCCTAGTTTGTCTTTTATTCACAGTGTACCTATAGAATCCCTTCCTGTTATCTTTCACATCCACAGCAAAACTTAATTCTAACTGTGCCTTAGCTTTCCTATCCTGGTGTCGTGGTTTAAGCCGCTGAAGCAGTTTGCTCACTCACTCCCGCCTCTTTCTTCCCCCGCACTCCGAGGCTGCGGGGAATGGGGAGAAGAATCGAAAGAATGTAACTCCCACAGGCTGAGATCAAAACAGTCCAGTAACTAAGGTATAACGTAAACCACTGCTGCTACCACCAATAATAATAATGACAAGGGAAACACAAGGGAAGAGAATACAACTGCTCTGTTGGAGAATGGCTCTCAGTACAAGGAAATGGTTCGTTGTCACAACTCTGTTTTGACCAAGTAACAGTGTAGTCAAGGCCTGTCGCCAAGGCTCGCTAACAAACATCAGAAGTCATGACAACCGGAGTCTGAGAGCCTATCACAAGCAAGGACACATTGCCCTTGAGCAGAAGGGAAAGCACCGAAGGCCCCTAAGTGGGAACTAAAATGCGGAAGTGAAGACCACAAGCAGGAAAAGACTGAATTAAATATAACCAATCACATAGAAGCAATATTTTGTTAGCAACCTATCATAATATAGAATAACAAACTTATATAACTCTGATACTATATAAGACCATTGTTGTTAGTAAATAAAGCTTGCTTTATCGACCATATTGGTTCGTCTGCTTGCTTCCCCCGTGGTCGCACTGCTCACCAACAGATACCAAGCCCGACCCAGCAGTGAACACCCCTCCTCCTTCCAGGTTTCTGCCCTCTTTTTTTTACATTGCGGGCATGACGTGCTGTGGTATGGAATGCCTCTTTGGTCAGTTTAGGTCAGGTGTCCTATCACTGCTTCCTCCCGGCTTCCCCTCCTCCCTGGCAGAGCATGAGACTCAGACAGTCCTTGGTCAGACCAAACGTTACCAAGCAGTAACTGAAAACATTGGTGTTATCAGCGCAGTTCCCAGGCCAAAAGGCAAAAACATAGTACTGCAACAGCTATCAAGAAGGAGAAAAATGACTGCTACTGCTGAACTCAGGACAATATCCACCCCTTATTCCATACCATTCACACCATGCTCAGATCCCACATTTTCAATATACCATCACATGTATATATATACATCCACGCACACACAGAGAGGGAGAGAGATCATCCCTTAGTGCATGGACCAATCCCTATAAAGCTGCTGAGACCATCCAGTCCATGATATCGGGCTCCATCTCTTGTAACAGCCTTTCAGAGCAGGGGAGGCTGTGTGCAATGTTCACACTCATGAATAACCTGGGCAATAGTGTCCATTATTAAGTCCACCCCTCGATCATGAGTCCATCTGTATGTTGCATCTCTGCTCTGATGGCCTGAAGTGTGCCTGAAGTGTCATGGGCCCAGGAGGCTCAAAATAATTCACCCTCCCCTCCAGCAGTTTCTGCAACTTGTCGATGGGGACTCCATACAGCTGCCTTCCATCTCTGACGCTTCCAAAGCACTGGAGGGGCCCAGTGGACTAGATACTAGCCCATACTGTCCCTCAAACCCTGGCACTCATGACTGTCCAGCCTTGGGGAAAATCTTTTGGTCCTCCTACATCTTTGTCTAACCTCAGACAAGGCCCACACCCCACTCTGCTTAGTTCTCGGGACCAGACAAAATGGCCGTAGATAAAACACACTCTGTATGCATACCAGCATGCTGATTGCCATCACAATCAGCAGACAGGTCTCAAGGGTACCCAAAGGCCAGTCAAACCCTTCAGAGCTCTCAAATGACGCTGGGTTTGGACTCACGGGGCAATGCAGGCGGCTGCTGGGGATGCTCTAGGCCCCCGCGAGGCTGGGCTCAGGGGCGGGGCTCGGCTTCTCCACTGCCCCCTCCCGCTGCTCAGCAGCCACCAGGCTGGGCTCAGCGGGGGAGCTCAGCTCCTCTGCCACCCCCTTCCCCACCTCCTAGTCCCCGGGGCTGTGCTCCCGGGCCATTTTCACCGCTGGCTGCTTCCGGGGCTGCCCCCCCTTGCCTCCCCACAGCCTCACAAATACGGCAGTGAGAACGAGGGCCAGGATGGTGAAGAGCAGCTGGACAGACAGGTACAAGTCCAAGTCCACGTCCACATCCACCTCCCCGCTTCTGGAGCCCATCAGTATTACAAGTCATTCCAATAAAGTACAATGAAACAAGAACCTTAACCCAAACCCCATATCTGAAAAATGCTAAGATAACAAATACCAGCTGTAATTAAGATACAACAGGCTGAAACCATGAACTCAAAAGAATCAAGACACCTGGTCCCTAGGTTCCCGGACAATATACCTGTATTCTTCCCAGGTTGCCTGTCCTTGCTTCCACCAAATTTATATGAAGTGAAATAAAAGTTTGCATTTCCCAGCATTTCCATACTTTTTTTCTTGAAGTATGATGCTTTCTATTTACCATTCTGCCAATGCTGCTCCTTGCTGAGTTTAGAGATCCATTTTGTTCTGTATATTTTTTTTATCTGAGCTTCAGTTAAAACAGCATGGTCTTATTTGGTTTCTCATCAGACTAATTTCTCAAGTTTTCCTTATATACCTGTCATTCTATCTTGAAAAAGATCATATTTATAGAGAATTTCTTTTATATCTTTCATCAACTTCTTTTCCTTTATTATTTAATACTTGCAAAATCTGTCTGGAATTTCTGCCATCTCTAAAAATTGTTGACTGCAGAAAAAATGCTTTCTGTAGCTTTGTGTTTACACTTGGTATATTTTGATATGTTTTCACATTAAAATTATTGTGTAAATTATTTCTTTTGTATGGAAGGTATTCAAACATTGGGGTAGTAAAACAGGTAAGGTATTTTAAGTCTTTCTATTTCTCTCTATTTATAAAATATCTTCATGTATATCATGATACTATCTATCTGTCTATAAGTGGTAAATACTGTGGGAATTTGAATCTTTTAATTGCAAAACATTGTTTAGAAGGTGCCCTGTCATTGCATAGCAGCCTTTTCCATTCCCGTAACATCACTAAGGTCAGCGATGTAGCAGGCCCTTGTCTTGCAAAATGTACACTCTGACAAAAGAAGAATGATAAGGAAAGATGTAAAACAGACAAACAAAACTTTTTTTCTTTTTTTTGATGGCCTAAAATCACATGTTTCCAGTTTGTTGTAAGCACTCCTCTCTAAGTTTTGTTACATACCCCTGTTGAAAGGGTCCAGTCACCCCCTCTGTTCTATACTGTCTGTTCTCCGTGTTTGCAAAAAAGAGCAGGATCCTGCTTTGGTGATAATAGACATAGGTTTTGAAAATAAAAATCTTTTTTCCCTGGGAATTCCACTGTATTCTCGGTGTATCATTTTATAATATTTTACCCTCTTGTTCTTCTGTTAAGCACTAATATCTTCAGACTCCTGAAATAGCTCACTAAGTTGTTTTCTGCTCTGTAGATTTTTTTGTCTGTGCAAGCTTTGCATCTTTTTACCTCTTCTCACCTTCCTGGCATCTTCTACAGATACCTGTAGCAGCAAAACCTGTAACTAAATTGCTCTGTAACTCTTAAAGTTTGTTGTTTATACTCACTGTAAACTCACTTTTTCATTAATTCTTTAACTTTTGTACTTACAAAAATACTGGCCTATATTGAAACTGAGAAGTTAGGTGAGACAGTAAGTGACATATTGAAGTGGTGCAGACCTCTTAAATATACCTTTTCATGATGTCCCTTCCCACTTCTATCTTGTCTGCTTATTTCTGCTAATTTTGCAAAATGTATAATAAAGCGGGTTTCCAATCTTAGCTTATTTATTCAGTGTGACAACAATTTGTTGCTTGCTCTGCATTCACTAACAGGTGCATTACTTTTTAGTATGGAAGAGATATGTTTTGACAATATAGCCATGGCTGTAACTTGACAAAAATTTAATACTTCAATTATAGTTAGGGTTGTTTTTTTCAGAATGTCATTGTTAAAATTCTGGTAATTTTTTATGATTCAATATTGGATGAAATACACTGTTAAAATGATAGCTATTAAGCTAGAGTACATTCTATTTCAAAGAATTTTTTGCATT
Source organism: Amazona ochrocephala (assembly GCA_039720435.1). Classification (NCBI taxonomy): domain Eukaryota; kingdom Metazoa; phylum Chordata; class Aves; order Psittaciformes; family Psittacidae; genus Amazona; species Amazona ochrocephala. The sequence continues at coordinate 38,518,605 of CM077879.1, forward strand.
TCTTTCATTGCCATCACAGGAAAACCAAGAAAAATATAAGAATTCTAATTAGAATAAAAACTGAAACTACTTCTCTCTTGAAGCATTAAGGGACTGGCAGACTGTTAAACCAGATGCACAATCCATCAAAAGTAAAGCAAGATTTTTCAAAACCAGCTGCAGCTAAGAAAAGTGTTATTTCCAACTAAAATTTTGAAGGATACTGACAGCTGCTTTTGTATATACTTTCAAGTGTAAGAAGCATTTTCTGAATATCAACAATGTTTGAAATACTGTGAAAGTTTTGCCAACAAAACAGGCTGTACTGAAAATGGAAGAATGCATATCTACTGGCATAAATATTGCTAGTATGTTTAGACTCCACTGAGTTCTACTAACTTTGAACACTGGCAATATGCTGCTTGCATTTCTGAAACGTTTTCTTGAGCAAAGTGAATTGAGTTGTTAGTAGACTGAAATACAAGTCTGTTATCCAAAACAGTTATCTTTTCTACTGACTGGAAATGAAACAGAATATAAGTTGGAAATTTGGCTTGTTAGACTTTTGATTAGTAAAAAATTGTTATATCAAGTTAGGATATCATAAACTGGATAATAATTGCGAGTGGAACAAATTAATTCAACTGGATATTTCATTTTGTAATAAGTATGGAAACTAATTAAATAGATAAAAAGCATAATTAGTTCTCAAGAAATAGAGCCATTGGAAAATTTTGGAATATCAGCAGAGTCTGTCAGAATCTTGGGAAGCAGGCATATAAAGTTTTATATGTTCTAACTATCACAAATAAAGTACTAATAAGAGATCTTTCAAGAAAATTTTAGGAATAGGTCAAGAAAAGCTATGCTAGCTACCATAATAAGCACTACTTTCTGAAAGTTGCAATGCTATATATTGACTTCTTCCTCATTGGATTTGTTTAGGTGGAAGTTATTCAGCAGATTTCTGCTGCTTTTGCTATGGAATTCCCAAATAGGTTAAGTTCATTAAATTCTCCATAGCTTCCACTTTAGCTTTCCAGTCTCTTTTACCTAATTAACTAGTAGGTTTTTTCTTACAAAGTTTTTAATGAGGTTACTGCATAACCATATGACAAAATCCTGTGTGCAGGATAATTTTCATCAAATATCATGAATGGTATTAAGAACACCAAGGTCTTTTGAATTTACTGGGAAAATAATTCTGATTTTTACATCATTCAGAATGTATTTTTTAAAGCTGTATTGACACGTATTACTCACTCCTTATTATTTGGTTAGTATTAAACCAGTCATATAAACCTCAGCAGCAATGGTTTCATGCTTTCTGTGTTTTGTTTGCATTTCTTTCTTCCAGTACAGGCTCTGTGTGCATTTCAGTATAACAGCAAACTATTTTTATTTACAAACTTTTTTTTCCCTCAAAAGTGTGACCATAATAAAATAATAAATTTTATAATTGGTACTCTATTTGTCATGGAGGGAGCTCATTTTGACTAGGCCCTCCTCTAAGAAAATCCAGTCCTTATAATATATACGGAATTTATTTCCAGTAATCAACAAGAATAATGTTACAGTGAATTTTATCTCCTACTTGCAACTAACATTTTGTTAATTTCAATAAAACTGTTTCATTTTATAAGGTTTACTCAAATAGTCTTTTCAATCTACTTACAATTATTTTACCAGTGGAAAATGTGATTTATTTCAGTATGCTGGTTGCCAGTGAAACACGTGTAGCTATCCTTTATATTGCTGCAGTCAGCACCCTCCTATATGCATCCTCTTTAAAGCTATAAAACCCAAGAAATATTTAAAATATCTGGAATGATATGATTACTTTAGATATAGAGTCATGTTAGGTATATATTAGCCATAATTACTGGTGTTGAGCAGTTTCAGTAATATGACGGAGATAATTGAAACCAGATTTTGGTAGCAGATACCTGTCATAGCACTATGAGTTTCTATGTGCTTGTTTTATGCATGTTTATCTTCTGGTGCACTATTTCTCATAGGGGGAACTATTAATGACTTCGGAGAAAGGATGCATGTACAATAAGGTTGGGTTAATAAAAAAATATATATTTATGCTCTTAGGAAACACAGGACTTGACTTTGATATGTTGCAGGTCCTGCTAGCACTCCTGGGAGTGCAGGAGGGGTGAATTCATTGGAGAAAGGTGCCAATATTAGAAAGTTCTGCATATCAGTTTTCATTGTGCCACTATTGCGAATGAGCTGCATAACTGGACAATCTGAGCCATAAATGTTAACATAAATATAATGTTAATATAATTGTAAATGTTAATATAATCATAACAATACTACTAATAATGCTATGTATAGACTCTGTGTTAGACTCAGACCAACGGTAAATTCTTGACATTTGTAAACTAACCCGGTGTTTGATCTGGTATCAGTGGCCTGGAGGGCAGCCTCTTAATGTGGATGCAATGTTGCTTTCTTAACAGAAATAATGTTTCTATTAAACAGCTCATATATCAATATGGAAAATGGTCATGTGTGACCTTCTGGAAGTAGATAGCGTACTTTTGCAGCAATAATGGTGATTTCCAGGGTCAAGGTCCTCTGAAAGATTTTTTATTAGCAAGAAACTGTTCCTTCATAAATAACAAATATATTTTGCTAAAACTGATAAATACCAGGATCTATACAGGAATAACATGTTTACACATGAAGTGACTACCGCAATTTACAGCATTTTCTCATTCAATCCCTAATACTGCAATCAACCAGTTTTAAAGATTATAATTCTTCTAGTAGAATTTGTTAGTCTTCTCTGAAAAGTCTACAATGTTAATGATTTCTCTAAAATTGTAATTTATTTATTTTAAATCACAATATTCTTAAGAGCATACAGCTTTGGGTTTTTTTAATTTCTTTTTTTTGTTGTTTTGGTTTTCTTGTTTTCGTAATACAGAATTTGTAGGCAGTAGTCACACAAATCCCTGATAAATTAGGAAAAATTTAAGAAGTAACTCTGCAGCAGTATGCTGGGAGTATGGAGTTCCTCCTCCTGGTTTGCAGTAGGTGGTGATAACTAGGAGTCCCAGGTGCTACTTATTATTAAAACCATAATAATAATATAGTGCCTAATGTTCCAGAACCACCAAGATGAAGGTCTGTGTTTGCTGCTAGTGTTTCAGCTCCACAGGGAATGTGACAGGTGAAGTGAGGAACACAATCTTACAAAAAATCTCAACAGAATTAGATCAGCTGTTTTCTATAAATATTCAATGGCACCCAATAAAAATAACTTCCGAATTTTACATGGAGAGACAGTATGTAACATTAAAGAGCACAGTATATGTGTAGCAGGCAGTATATCACTGTACTGCTGTAGAGGAGTACTAACAGCTACCTCAGGAAGACACAGTGGGTAGGGTTCCTTTAAACTCTCTTTTGACCTTTGCAGGTAATGAATTATCTTAGGCTTCTATTACAGTTATTTGAACAAAACAGACATCTTAGGTCATTTATCTGATTCTCAAATTGGTATTTAAAATCACTTGGGCTACAGAAGTAATTGTCTCCCCTCCTAACTGTAAAAGGACTTAATACAAGGAAAATAGTACTCAGATTCTTGTACCTCTCATTCGTGCAAGGTTTCAAAATCAGTACTCCCTTAAAAGATCTGCTTGTATCAAAATGCTTGTACTTGTATGTATCAAAATACTGTCTGAAAAGTAATTTATTTCCTTTATATAAAACTTAATCCTGGTAAGGATAACTTTGTAACAATATACTTAGTGTGTACTGCAACCTCAGGCTGCGAATCTTGCCTGTCCTTTGAGGCAGCAAAACTAAAAGCCTTTGAAAAATTCAGAAAAAGTTTAGAAAGTATTAGTCAGCCACATACAAGCCCAAAGTTTGTTGTTTTCTTTCTTTCCTTTTGTTTAACTTCCAGAAATTGAAAAATTTTAACATAGATTTTTACCACACAGTTCTTTCCCACTCCTGCATACCTATCTAATAAAACATTTAGTCCATTAATAAGCAGACTGGAAAGACAGGTTTCTAGATCATTTTGTGAGATCTCTTGTGCTTACAGGGGACTAAATGTCATAATTATCCTTGCATCTGCACCTGTATAAAATGCGTCATCTGGAAAAAGCATAGCATATATTTTTCTAAAACCAAACTTTCAGAGAGACATTAGTGCCAAAAGAAGAAGAAATTCCCAATTTAGTCTGACAGGTTGTTATATTTCTTTAATTTGGAATAACGTTAAAAATATTTGCACATTTAGCTTCCATTTTCATGACTTCCTATATTGATCATATTGTTCTTTTTAGACTCTAAGATAAAGAGAATGCAACCCCCAAATATGCACACCACGTGTATTTCAGAGATGCAGTCTTGAGTAACAAAATACTAAACTGTTAGTGTGATGTTCATTCCTTGACTTTAGATGTTGAAATTCCCAGTGGTTGTGTTAAAACTGGAAGGACTCCTGGTAAAACTATAATCAGATGAAAAATGATAATATAAATTTCCTTCTGTACAAAAACCCCGAAGTCACATTTATATACATGATATGACTAAAAAAAAAAAAAAAAGTTTTTATTATGGGGAACATTAATTTGAGAAATTTGTGAATATGAAATTTCTTGTTAGAGCAGTGAAAGTGCTGATGAGCCATAATGGCTGAACATTCTAATGTTTAGTACTAAGGGACAGTTGCTACTTGGACATGACAGACACCTTTTTCTGGATCAAAGCATGTTTGTTATGGAACAAAATAACTTGACATTCTATCATAATGTCTATCAAAGCATCTTTGCAGCTTGCAGGACAAACAAAACCTTAGATTTCTAAACCTGATATGTTTCAATCAGTAGTAAGTGTCAACTACTTTCATGAACAAAATTGTAAAAATAAATATATAAAGGAAAATGCAGTTCTGAAATGCAGCTTTTGAAATCTTAAAAGTTTAAGAACCACCCCCAAACTTAAAAGTTGGATTATTAAAAAAAATTTCCTTCGTTCTATTCAAAATAAATTACATTGTGGGTACATTTATGAAAGAAAATTTTCAGGGCTTAGTTATGTCGTGGTTTAAGCCACTATAACTCACCCAGTTCGCTCACTCACTCCCCCCTCTTTCTTCCCCCCAGCTCCCCGGGGCATGGGAAGGAGAATTGAAAGAATGCAACTCCCACAGGCTGAGATAAGAAGAGTCCAGTAACTAAAGTATAACACAAATCACTACTGCTACCACCAATAATAATAATGGCAAGGCAAATACAAGGGAAGAGAATACAACTGCTCACCAACTGATACCAAGCCTGACCCAGCAGCGACACCCCTTCCCCCCCCCCCCCCCCCCCTTCCTAGTCTCTGCCCCTCATTTTTACAGCCAGGGCCTGACATGCTGTGGTATGGAATACCTCTTTGGTCAGTTTAGGTCAGGTGTCCTATCGCTGCTTCCTCCCGGCTTCCCCTCCTCCCTGGCAGAGCATGAAACTCAGAAAGCCCTTGGTCAGATCAAAACATTACCAAGCAGTAACTGAAAACATCGGTGTTATCAGCTCTGTTCCCAGGCTGAAAGTCAAAAACACAGTACTGCACCAGCCACCAAGGAGAAAAATGACTGCCACTGCTGAACCCAGAACAAGTTAGTTCAGGTTGTTTCTATTTTACTTTAAAATATTTAGCAAATCAATTCATTGAGATAACTTTCAATAACTTTTAAGATTTGTCAGTTAGCAGCACTTAGCATAGTTCTTGTTTTTAATGCTCTGGAAGTGCTATACATTGTTTTTTTTTTTTAAATCAGATTGCTATTAAATGCATTTGGAGTTCCCAGTCTATTCTATATTTAACTTTGTTTCACTTCAGCTATTTGTGAAAATACCTTGTTGAATAAGATTAAGTATGTTACTATTCTTAAATTTTTGTTAATTGAACCTCAGCTCCATTTTTTTTCATCATTTTACTTCAGACTTGATGGAAGAATAATGGACTGCAGTTACTTGGGTCACTTCCCTTCTTCTACCTGCGTTGCTTCCCCTCTTTTCTAAGTTGTTGTATAATAACATCAGTCTCCACTCTGCTGGAAATTCCATGGTATTCCAAGATTTATTAAAAATTTATATCATCGTTAAACGTTTACAACATGTATATATTGTTTTATACCTATTTGCTTACTAATGGACTGGAAAGCAATTTATTTTCCTTGTGTGATAAGAAGATTCATCATGCTGTTTCCTTCTGAGTAAATAATAGAAAAATATATTGAACTCTTCTATTTTCTTCCATCATTAACTGCATTATGATTGTATTTCAGTAATTAGTCTTTCTTAGTATGTTTTTGCTGTCAAATTGCTTCACACACTTACCTCCGATTCTGCAGTCCTGCAGTCCATGGATTTATCTTTGGTAATATGTGCTTCCTTAATTATATTTCTGAAGAAATAGCCGCACTTACTTTTGTAAGTCTTCGTCGGGGTTTAAGCTTCTATAAACCCATACAGTCGCTCTCTCACTCACTCCCCACTCTTTCTTCCCTCCGCTCCTGGAGGGATGGGAAGGAGAATCGAAAGAATGCAACTCCCACAGGTTGAGATAAGAACGTTTAGTAACTAAGGTATAACACAAATCACTACTGCTACCACCAGTAATAATAATGACAAGGCAAATACAAGGAAAAAAATACAATAGCTCACCATCCAGCCCGACCAAGCCGTGCACCCCCCACCATGCACCCCCACCCTTCCGGGTCTCTGCTCTCTGTTTTTACATTCTGGACATGATGTGCTGTGATATGGAATAACCTCTTTGGTTAGTCTGGGTCAGGTGTCCTGTCTCTCGTTCCTCCTGGCTTCCCCTCCTCCCTGGCAGAGCATGAGACTCACAAAGTCCTTGGCCAGCCTAAACATTACCAAGAAGTAACTGAAAACACAGATGTTATCAGCACTGCTTGCAGGCCCAAAATCAAAAACACAGCGCTGCACCAGCTACCAAGAAGGAGAAAAATGACTACTGCTGCTGAACCCAGGACACTCTTGTATGTTTCTTTTTTATTTAGTTGTTGCAGTTACCTTCTACAGAAACAGTCCAGGTCTTTAGGTAAGTCATGCAGAAGGATGAACAAAACGTGAGACATCAATTTGATAGGTGGACCACTCGGTGGATAAAGAACTGGCTGGATGGCCGCACGCAAAGAGTAGTGCTCAGTGGCTCAGTGTCCAGCTGGAGACCAGTAACGAGTGGTGTCCCCCAGGGATCGGTGTTGGGACCGGTCTTGTTCAACATCTTTGTGGGTGACATGGACAGTGGGATTGAGTGCGCCCTCAGCAAGTTTGCCGATGACACCAAGCTGTGTGGTTCGGTTGATACATTGGAGGGAAGGAATGCCATCCAGAGGGACCTTGACACGCTTGTGAGGTGGGCTGATGCCAACCTGATGAAGTTCAACCATGCTAAGTGCAAAGTCCTCCACCTGGGTCGGAGCAATGCCAGGCACAGCTACAGGTTGGGCGGGGAGGAGATTGAGAGCAGCCCTGCGGAGAAGGACTTGGGGGTGTGGGTTGATGAAAAAATGAACATGAGCCGGCAGTGTGCGCTTGCAGCTCAGAAGGCCAACCGTATCCTGGGCTGCATCAAAAGGAGTGTGACCAGCAGGTCGAGGGAGGTGATCCTGCCCCTCTACTCTGCTCTCGTGAGACCTCACTTGGAGTATTGTGTGCAGTTCTGGTGTCCTCAACATAAAAAGGACATGGAACTGTTAGAACAAGTCCAGAGGAGGGCCACGAAGATGATCAGGGGACTGGAGCACCTCTCGTATGAAGATAGGCTGAGAAAATTGGGGTTGTTCAGCCTGGAGAAGAGAAGGCTGCGTGGAGACCTCATAGCAGCCTTCCAATACCTGAAGGGGGCCTATAGGGATGCTGGGGAGGGACTCTTCATTAGGGACTGTGGTGAGAGGACAAGGGGTAATGGGTTTAAACTTAAACAGGGGAGGTTTAGATTGGATCTGAGGAAGAAGTTCTATACTGTGAGGGTGGTGGGGCCCTGGAATGGGTTGCCCAGGGAAGTTGTGAATGCTTCATCCCTGGCGGCGTTCAAGGTGGGGTTGGACATAGCCTTGGATGGCATGGTTTAGTGGGAGGTGTCCCTGCCCATGGCGGGGGGGTTGGAACTCGATGATCTTGAGGTCCTTTCCAGCCCTTACTATTCTGTGATTCTGTGATTCTGTCTTGGTTGGATGTATTTTTATTACACATGGTAAAAGACCTGATGTTCCACAGCTAGTAATATGATTTTATTGTCCAGTGGCCATCTCGGCATGGGAACAAGATGAATACTGAAGAGATCTGTTATTTCCAGTTAAAAATACATCTAGCCTCTATTTAAAATTTATTGCCTCCATCTAAAATGCTATTTGAATTTTCTTTCTTGGAACTTCAAAGCATTAAGGATACAAAACTGTAGTTCTCAGTCTTCTGTACTTACAAATGTCTAGATTAATTTAGAGTGAAGGGAAGAAGATTGACTCTTTTTATCTGATAGGCCGATTACAAGTTCATAACAACACAGTCTCCCAATTTCTGCGTAAAGTCCCAGAATGTAGTAAATACAAAACCAACATGGCAATCTTTCTTTGTACTTTATTGAGTGAGATTCTGGTATTGTATGCAGGATAAAAGGAACCACTCTTAATTAAATCATGGGCAGTTAAAATTCTATTTAGTATTGATCACACATTTAACAGCAAAGACTCCAAGATACGAGATCGCTATCTATTGACATCCTAGCCCCTTGAGAGGTAATTAACAATGAAGGCAGAGGTATTGCATTAAATATTTTGCCTGTGGTTTATTCTCTGTGTGGGATTTTCTTCTGGCCTTCTTTACAATGATTGCAATTGGGAATAAACCAATGATTTAAAGTTAAGGTGTCATAACTGTCATATCAAATAAGACAGACTGTCATTACTTTTTGGAATGATTAAATAATTTTGAAAATTTAAATGGCTTTTAAAAATTATTTTCAACTACGTTTGTGTAAAGTATCTTGAATAAATAGCTATTTGTGTAACCTCAAAACATTTATGTGTGAAAATAACCTTAATGACAAGAAATTAATTTTGTATTTAGTAAAACTATTAAAATTATTTTTAATGATCCAAATGCATAATTTTAAAATAGAATTGCCGAACTAAGTACTCTATATTCAATCTCTTTTTTTTTTTCTTTTTTTGAGTGGTGTTCAGTGTTAACAAGAGACTATATAGTCCTCTGCTTTCCTTTAGCTAAATTTTTTCCTGTGTTGTTTTGAAACTAATTCAAATATATTACAAAGAAGGAGCGGGCAAATGAAGTTGCTAAGCCACTGTCCATCATATTTGAAAAATCATGGCAGTCAGGTGAAGTTCCCGATGACTGGAAAAAGGGAAATATAACCCCCATTTTCAAGAAGGGGAAAATGGATGAGCCAGGGAATTACAGACCAGTCAGTCGCACCTCTGTGCCTGGCAAAATCTTGGAGCAGATTCTCCTGGAAGGCATGATGAGGTGCATGAAAACCAACAAGGTGCTTGGTGACAGCCAGCATGGCTTCACTAAGGGGAAATCCTGCCAGACCGATTTGCTACCCTTCTACTATGATGGGGCTACGGAACTGATGGACAGGGGTAGAGCAGTCGATGTCATCTACCTGGACTTCTGCAAAACGTTTCACACTGTCTCACGTGACATCCTTGTCTCTAAGATAGAGAGATATCAATTTGATAGGTGGACCACTCGGTGGATAAAGAACTGGCTGGATGGCTGCACACAAAGTGTTGTGGTCAACAGCTCAATGTCCAGCTGGAGACCAGTAATGAGTGGTGTCTCCCAGGGATCGGTGTTGGGACCTGTCTTCTTCAAGATCTTTGTCAGTGACATGGACAGTGGGATTGAGTGCTCCCTCGGCAAGTTTGCTGATAACACCAAGCTGTGTGGTTCGGTTGGTACCCTGGAGGGAAAGAATGCCATCCAAAGGGGCCTTGACACGCTTGTGAGGTGGGCTGATGCTAACCTCATGAAGTTTAACCATGCCAAGTGCAAGGTCCTCCACCTGCAAGGTCAGAGCAATCCCAAGCACCACTACAGGTTGGGCAGAGAAGAGATTCAGAGCAGCCCTGCAGAGAAGGACTTGGAGGTGTTGGTCGATGAGAAAATGAACATGAGCCAGCAGTGTGCTCATAGCTCAGAAAGCCAACCATATCCTGGGCTGCATCAAAAGGAGTGTGACCAGCAGGTCGAGGGAGGTGATCCTGCCCCTCCACTCTGCTCTCGTGAGACCTCACTTAGAGTACTGTGTCTAGTTCTGAAGGGGGCCTATAGGGATGCTGGGGAAAGACTCTTCATGAGGGGCTGTAGTGAGAGGACAAGGGGTAAAGGGTTCAAACTTCAACAGGGGAAGTTTAGATTGGATCTGAGGAAGAAATTCTTTACTGTAAGGGTGGTGAGGCACTGGAATGGGTTGTCCAGGGAAGTTGTGAATGCTTCATCCCTGGCGGTGTTCAAGGCTGGGTTGGACATAGCCTTAGATGGCATGTTTTAGTGTGAGGTGTCCCTGTCCATGGCAGGGGATTGGAACTAGAATTTCTTAAAGTCCTTTCCAACCCTGACTATTCTATGATTCTATGATTCAATGATTCTATGATTCTACGCTTCGATGATTCTATGAAATATTAGAAAAGTGAGAAAGTATTAAATACTTGAGCCAAGACTGAAGAATGGCATAAAATTCAAAGCTTTATTTAGCTCTTTAGTATATTTAAAATAAATATTTTATTAAGAAGTGAGGACTTCCTTTATTTGGAAGGGAGAGCCATGCTGCAGGATGACCTGGATAGGCTGGGAGAATGGGCTAAGAAGAACCTTATAATGTTCAACAAGGACAAGTGTAAGGTCTTGCACTTGGTAAACGAAATCCAAGAGTACAGCACAAGCTGGGATCTACTCATCTGGGGAGCGGCTCTGTGAAAAGGGACCTGGGCAGTCCTGGTGCACAGCAAGCTCAATACGAGTAAACAGTGTGCTGCTGTGGCTAAGAAAGCCAACAGGATGCTGGGTTGCATCAACAAAGGAATCACCAGAACAAACAAAGAAGTTATTATCTCACTTTATTCAGGGCTTGTCAAGCCAAACCTGGAATACTGTGCTCAGTTTCAGTTCTCAATATACAAAAAAAGATGCGGACAGGCTGGACAGGATCCAGAGAAGAGCCACAAAGATGTTCAAAGGACTGGGAAACCTGCCATGCTGAGAGAGCTGGCTTTGCTCAGCTGGGAGAAAAGGAGGCTCAGGGGAGACCTTGTCATCATGATCCAGTATTTGAAAAGTGGTTGCAAAGAAGACAGAAACTCCCTTTTTACAAGGAGTCACATGGAAGACATGAAGGCTAATGGGTACAAGTTTATTTCTGGGGATATTCGAACTGGGCACTAGAGGAAAATTTTCCACACTGAGAACAATCAGACATTAGGAATAATCTTCCCTGGAAAGTGATGGATTCCCCAACACTGGACACTTCTAAGATTCAGCAGGACAGGGTACTGGAACATTGCCCTGAGTTCAGCAGCAGCAGTAATTTTTCTCCTTCTTGATGGCTGGTGCAGTGCTGTGTTTTCAACTTTCGGCCTGCGAATAGCGCTGATAACACCAGTGTTTTCAGTTACTGCTTGGTAACATTTTGGGTTGCTGCACTGTGGCAAGATATCGCTACCTGGGTGCAGAACCTGGTGGTGAAAGTATGCCCTCCAGATGCTCATGTACCCAAGAGTCAGGCCACTGAGGAGCACCAGAACAACCAGCAAGTGGATAAAGCTGTTAAGATTGAAGTGGCTCATATGGACTTAGATTGGCAACATAAGGGTGAATTACTTTCGGCCCAGTGGGCCCATGACACTTCGGGCCATCAGGGCAGAGATGCAACATACAGATGGTCTTGTGATCGAGGGGTGGACTTCACAATGGCCACTATTGCCCGGGTCATTCATGAGTGTGAAACACGTGCTGCAATTAAGCAAGCTAAACAGTTAAAGCCTCTCTGGTATGGAGGACAATGGCTGAAGTACAAATATGGGGAGGCCTGGCAGATTGATTATGTCACACTCCCACGAACCTGCCAAGGCAAGTGCCATGTGCTTCCCATGGTGGAAGCAACCACCGGATGGCTGGAAACGTACGCTGTGCCCCATGCCACTGCCCGGAACACTATCTTGGGCCTTGAGAAACAGATTTTGTGGCAACACGGCACCCCAGAGAGAATTGAGTCAGACAATGGGACTCATTTCTGAATAGCTTTATAGACACTTGGGCCATAGAGCATGGCATTGAGTGGGTATATCACATCCCCTACCATGCACCAGCCTCTAGGAAAATCGAACGGTAGAATAGGCTATTAAAAACTGCACTGAGAGCAATGAGTGGTGGGACTTTCAAATATTGGGATACACATTTACCAAAGGCCACCTGGTTGGTCAATCCCAGAGGAACTGTCAACAGGGCTGGTCCAGCCTAGTCAGAACTTCTTCATACTGTGGAGGGGGAAAAAGTTCCTGTGGTATACATAAAGAATGTGCTGGGAAGACAGTCTGGGTTATTCCTACTTCAGGTTAAGGCAAACCCTCTCGTGGGATTGCTTTTGCTCAGGGACCCGGATATACTTGGTGGGTAATGCAGGAAGATGGGGAAATCCGATGTGTACCTCACGGGGATTTGATTTTAGGGGAAAACAGCCAATGAACTCAATTGTTTGCTGTTGCCTGCTATGTAATACTTTTATAGCCCACCAACTAGATGTCTTCAAGTCATCAGCAACTGGCCCTCTGACTGTCATCCCAACAAAGAATGAACTTTTATGAAACCAGACGAGTTCTGCAGTAAAGGAACAATCAGCATCAGCAGGCAACGATCCAACACTGCACACGACCTTCCCTGCTCTGAAAGACTGTTACAAGAGATGGAGCTCAACATCAGCAGCTTTATAGGGATTGGTCCATGCACTAAGGAATCATCTCTCTCCCTCTGTGTGTGTGTGTGGATGTATATATATACATGTGATGGTATATTGAAAATGTGGGATCCTGTAAGGGGTGAATACTGTCCTGGGTTCAGCAGTAGCAGTCATTTTTCTCCTTCTTAGTTGCTGGTGCAGTGCTGTGTTTTTGACTTTCGGCCTGGGAACAGCGCTGATAACACCAGTGTTTTTAGTTATGGCTTAGAGTGTTTGGTTTGACCAAGGGCTTTCTGAGACTCATGCTCTGCCAGGGAGGAGGGGAAGCCGAGAAGAAGCAGAAACAGGACACCTGACCCAAACTGACCAAAGAGGTATTCCATACCACAGCACGTCATGCCCAGGATGTAAAAACTGGGGGCAGGAACCCGAAAGAGTTAGTTCATGGCTCGGTTGTCAGGTGGTGATCAGTTGTATCCTCTTCCCTTGTATTTCCCTTGTCATTATTATTATTGGTGGTAGCAGTAGTGATTTGTGTTATACCTTAGTTACTGGACTGTTCTTATCTCAGCCTGTGGGAGTTACATTCTTTCGATTCTTCTCCCCATTCCCCCCGGCCTTGGAGCAGGGGGGAAGAAAGAGGGGAGAGTGAGTAAGTAAACTGCATGATTTATGGCTTAAACCATGACAAACATCTAGTGTAGATCATGCTTTGCCAAGGAAGGTTGTGGCAGATGATCATTGAGGTCCCTTCCAATTTGGTGTTCTATGATTTTATGAAACATTTACTTTACCTTTTTGAATCATACCTCACAGAATAATTTTCCAGTCAAGAACTGGAACTTGAAAACATAAGCTTGGCTTTTTAGTACTAGCTAAAAAGATGGTGTAACACTAAGTACTGAAGGAAATAGCAGAATGGGAAACATGGTTATGCCACTGGATAAACTTATAGTACATTTGCAGCTTGACTAGCGTGCACAGTAACGAAAGATGGAGCAGAAATAATAGTAAAAATCATAAACAAGGAAAAGATACATAAAAAGAAATGATCAAATGTAGAGAGCTTCTGTTGAGCAGTGAATAAATAGACTTTTCAAGACATGGAAATGTCTGGTATAAAGATATGATATAAAGCTAGAAACTCGTTAAATCTGTGGAGAAGGAGAACACAAATGAGCTGTTGGTTGACTCTTTGATGCAGGAACTAGGTGGCACTAAATGCAACTACCAGGGAATAAGTTCAGAATAAACAACAGGAGAGACTTTTTCGGAGAACATGTGATTGAACTCTAAAGCAAATGTGGATCTTAGCAGCCTACGCAGCTTAAAATTATGGAAGAAGAATCTATCAAGATAAAAATAAAAATAAAATTAAAAAAAGACATACTGTTCAGAATCACCAAATTGTGAATTGCTGAGGCCTGAGAGAATATTTTGAGGAAATATTGTTACATCCTGTTATACCTTGTCCTAGATATAACCCATCCGCTAACGTAATATTATGGGCAATGTAAACTTCTACTCTGATGTAGGTATTCCTGTCTTTTATATTTAATGAAACTATTGAGATATATTTATCACTTGCAGAAATATTTGCGGAACAGTAGGTATCAGCACATGATAAAAAATCTACCAGTCTTTAAAAAGAAAACTCAGCCAATGCTATTTTAACTGAGTTCCTGGAGAATCTTGCCTTCTTGTAAAAGTAATCTAAAATAGCTTCAATGGACTCTATATTCTCTTCCATCCCACACCCCCTCCAAACTACAACTACAACTCTTCCCCAAAAAGTTCATTAAACCTCAGCTCCTTGTTAATTTTATTTGAAGACAGTCAGCCAAAATCATGTAAACCTTTGACATGTTACATTGCTTTCCCAATTATATTCCACATGCGTTCAGAAAGTATTTCTCTAATTGTGAGATTTGGTCCCATGTTTTATGGTCTGATGCCTCAGCTCCATCATGGTTTTTCCTTTTCTTTTACTCCCAAAGAAACAAATTAATCATTGCATGAGAGAACACAACCTTCCTGAAGAAAAATCACAAAACTGGTGAGAAAATCAGAAACATACAAAAAAAAAATCAGAAAATTTCCTTGTCAGATGATTTTATTTCTCATTGGAAAGAGAAAAATGTGGAATAGTGTCTGAACACAGAATGTGGAAGGAGCTAAGGAAGTTATGTATTTAAGTAAGTGAATTGCCACATTTGGGAACAGTTTGAAATATTTTGAAGGCTGTTTCAGTAAAAACAAAGTCTACACTTTTCAACAACGTTAGCTTCTGCTTCTCCATTCAGGCAGAGCTAAAAATCGCTACTCCAGCGTCAATTCAGCGATTTCAGAGACAAAAAAAGGTTTAAAGAAATAGGCTGAAAGTGTTGTTCTGTCAATAATTTCCAGTTGGCGGTGTGCTACCTAGTTGCCTAGTGCATGTGTCTTAACTGCTGCTTCACAAAACAAGTATTAGCATTTTTTTACACAACAAAAATATTATAAATATTTTGAAATTATAAGATTTTATGTGTTCTTATGATGAAAACGAGAGATTTTTATATTATGTGAATTTACTGGCTTAAGCATACTCATTTGCTCTGTTTTTTTCTTTATTTCTATCATTGATATGTCCCATTTTCCACCAAATATTTTTGGAAATGGGAGGCCAGTTACACCAGTCCAGGCTTACTCTGATTATAATCCAGAGAAGATCCTCGACTGCAGTGGTGTTTCTGCACTTACAGCAGAGTATGCAACAATATTGAATTTTAAGTATATTTCTAAATCCAAAACATATTACTTTGCAAACTAAGGTGACCATAGAAAAATACATCAATTAATTATGAACTGCGCTGGATTTGACATTCATAGCCGAGGTGTTTTACTGGCTTTCAGGGGAACAAGTCTCCTCATGTGAATAGAGTAAATAGGTTTTGGCCCAATCTAACACATTTTTAATTTTGCCCCCTCTGTAAAGAAACATTTAAATAGCATTCTTAAGATATTCACTCAAAAGGGAGAACGTTCTAAATAAAGACTTCCTATTGAGATTGAATTCTATTGTTCCAAGACATTGAAGCACATATTATCTCTTCCTACTGAGACTGCACTCTCCCTCCTACTGCATTTTCTAATTGAAATCTTTTTGTGGTAAAAAAAGTGACAATTCTGTATTATGCTTGTAATTTTAAATGTCAGCAAGTTATGTCAGTAAGCAAGCTTCAGAAGGGAGTTTGCAGTGAATTTTCTATGAATTGAGTGATGTATAAGTGTTTGTCTATAACTCCTTTGGATTATCAGCCGTTGAATTTCAGGGAGTAGCACTCTATTCTCAGAATCTGAGGAGAATGGGTCAGGAAGCAGTTTATGAAATTTTTCAGTTTGACATTTTGGGGTTGTGACTGCCTGCTGACTAAGACCTTATCTGGGGTATGATATTCACAACAATGTCACTGGCCATCTCATGAGCCAGTCTCTGGTTAAAAAAAAAGAAACAAACATCAAGTGCATTTCTAAAGTAGCTGAATGCAAAGCTATGTTCCATGCACAGAAATGGTGGCTCTACTTTCAGAAAGGAATGCAACATAC
This sequence comes from Amazona ochrocephala, assembly GCA_039720435.1. Classification (NCBI taxonomy): domain Eukaryota; kingdom Metazoa; phylum Chordata; class Aves; order Psittaciformes; family Psittacidae; genus Amazona; species Amazona ochrocephala. The sequence continues at coordinate 38,535,147 of CM077879.1, forward strand.
ATAAACTGAAATTAGGGGCCAGTGAGGATATAAACCACATTGTATGTCACACTTTGCCTGTCAGATCACATAGCTATGGCCTAATGAAATCTCTGGGCGTATAAGCAGCACCAGGAAGTCAATTACCTGGTTTTATCTCTAAATATTTATACATAAATATTTACTATGCATTTGCTTACTATGTATATAGGAGATACATATATATATACATGCATATATATATACAGTATATGCATATATAGTATAGATCAGACCAATATTGAAATCTATTTGTAATGATTACCATTAAAAGAATGGAGAAGGTAAATAAGGAAACATACGGACATTAGTTTGATGGATTTGGAGAGAAATGATGGTGAAAGCACCCCCTCTATTTATCTAGTCAAAATGAAGAGGTGATTTGATTACAGTCCATAAATATTTTCACAGGGTGAAAATAAAAGATTCATTAATTTAGCAGGAGAGGGCATAACAAAGACAGCTGGCAGGAAGATGAAGCCACACAAATTCAAATATAAAGCCAGATTTGATTGAGAGTGTATCTGACTCACTATTAGAGCACATGGTGAAGCAGTACCTGCTATAGCTCTTGTGTTTCAGATGAGAACAGTACTTCTCATAAAGATATATTTTTATTACTGTGTTTTGTGGAACTCAGTTCACTGTATCTGCAGATGTTTTAAATATTTATTTCAGGCTAAAACTTTTTTTTTTCTTTTTATTTCTGAGTAAAATAATCTGTTTGCAGCTGAAGGAAATATTGCATAGAGCTCACTTAGGTTTTCATATTTATGATCACTAGACATTTTTGAATTTATGCTTTATTTTAATAAGTATTTAAATAAAATAATTTTATTATTTCACTTAGTAGTTTCATCTTATTATTTTTTGATAATAGTATCAAAGTACAGTATTTTCCATTTAAAGATGTTTTTAAAATACAAAATTAAGCAATGCTAAGACCTTTTTTTCTTCTCTATTTTATTTCCTCTTCCTTAATCACTCCTGTATCAAACATGACTGAGACTCAGAACAAAATAAAGATGATTTGTCAGTACTTAGCCATCTTCCTTTTTTCTAAAAAAGAGATTTGGCAAAAAAATTTCTCATACTCTGAATTTATTAAAGTTATTATTTAGTTTGTAATTTGCTAAATTCAAGCTAGACAGAAATGTAATATCAAGAAGTAAAGCCAGTCAAGCTTTAAGAGTCTCCTTTGGAAAATGGAAGAGTTCATACCAGAGGTATTATTGCAACAAAAGAATGGGTAATCCCATTTCCAGAGATGGCAGGTTGTTTTGTAGAATTATCTAGTACTCTGTTCCTCTTCTGTTACGGGTCAAGGCTGGAAAAGGTTATGATTCTGCTTGTGGAAAGGCTTAGGCTGTATGTATCCTACTTGTCCAATAGATAGTCATTTATCTTTTTTACTGGAAATCTCAGATCAGGTCACCTCTCTTTTCCTACTTTTCTTCTGAGTTGCAGATCAATACAGCTGAGGGTTTTGTTTATGAAGCTACTTGTCAAATGGACTCCAGATAGTACTGTGGCACTAATGCCTTTTTAAAATTCCGTTGTGTTATATTTAGTTAATAAACTTGTTTAGTTTACAATCAATACAGATGAAACACTGTTTGCATGATGCTTGCTAAGTGCTACGAAAAAAGATGCTGAGTGAGATAGAGGAATGGATATTTGGTACTCATACCTTCGAGAAAAAAACATGGGCCAAAGTAACTTCTATCAGTAGAGATAAATTCATTGTTTCTCTTTCATTGTGGCATTAGAAGCAAATTAAGTTGAACATAAATCTTGAAAATGAAAATGAGGCCTAAAGCATTTTTCTGAAGCGTTCTTTTACTATTTCTCACAGTTAATGGAAGAAATAATTGCACAGAGTTTGCAAAAGACTCAGAACAAAAAAAAAGTTATGGGAAAGAAGGATTATTAGGTCTTACAAGTCTTTATTTATGGAAGAGAAAAAAGTCTTTTTTTCAGTGGAGTAACTGTATTCTCCTCAATTCATATTCAGCAGGGGCCTCTGCCCCCAGTCCTTTGGTCACACTGTGCACATAATTTGATTTAACGCGAAAGAGAACTAAGACTGAATGTATAAGAATTCTCTAAGTAAGCATAGGAAAACATTAACAAAAATTATAACTGCACATAATGTACTTCAGCAAGAATTAGTTATCAAATTGACAGGTCAATCAAGGTCTTCCAGGTTTATGCCAACATAACTGCACACACTCCTGAGAAGATAATTTGAGCCATTAATATATTATCTTTGATGATTCCTTAACGCAAACACATAAATTGCCAACACGGAACCACGTTAATTAAACTACATCTTATTAATTACTTGTAGACTTCTAAAAAAGCAGTTCAATGTTGCACATTATAATCTTTAATGTTGTAGTTTATAATCTTTAATGATGCCTTGTTATAGGAGATCCTATTATACTGCTATGATATCGCCTATAAATTGGCTGCTCAATTCAAATGGCACAACAGTATTACACATCTTATTCATTCTGTTCTGGATTTTAAAGTTCAGAAAATTAGTATAGGTTAAAAGGAGAATTCATGATAGAAATTATTTTTTACTTGAAGAGCATTCTCTGTAGAAATACAGAAGATGTGAAGACACTGCATAGCTCAGTTTCAGCCTTCTGTACTTAAGAGTAACCAGTTTTGCCACCCTTTTCCTTACTGCATAATAAGAGTATATAAACTAAGAAGTTAATTCTAATACTACTAAAAAGCTGCATGTTCTACTTGCATGATGTTCTTTGAGGCCTCTACTCTTTTTTTTTTTCAGTGCATAAGGCATTTTACTATACTCTTCATTTTATTATACTATACTACTTTGCTATAAATATGAAGGATCTTTTTTTTTCCCCACCTTTTTCAATATACTCACAAGAATGATTTTCAGTTCTTAGCTCACAATTTCTCCCTGTTTTAACCTTCATGTTCCTTCTCCCTGTAGATTCTTTCAATACAGGTATGCAGCATAAACTTTGCAATGTTTAATTTAGAGTATAGCAACCAAATGACAGAGGTCTGTCACTGTTTTCTATCTGAAAGAGGCAGTGCATACCTGGGAGACTAGAAATAATAAAAACATCTACTAAGACTCAGTATTAATGCATATACCCAGGCTAATTTCTTTGTCCCAAGATGCTTTTTTTGCTTCGTATTCTTAAACAAAGGAAACCATATACTGAGTTTACCTTGCACATGTATTTTGAAATTAGAAAGTATATCCAATTTAGTAGCAGATATTTCCTTTTGCTTAGCTTGTATATATGAAACAAAGTACTAGCAAGAGTTAGGGGTGATAATCAGACGAGAAAGTGGGAAAGAGGGAGGTGCTCAAAATAGAAATTATTAGGTGGTACAGGAGATTAAAAGAGAAGGATTTTAGGCAGGAAAAAAGATGTCTTTCAATTGTCTGCTTGGACTTCTAGGCAGGTAGAAGAATGAGTTTCAGCAAAGAGCTTTGATTAGGGGGAAAAACGATGGCTATTAAAGTACAGCTAGAGAAACATTTTTATGACATGGCAGGACATAAAGGTCCCATGTAGAAAATAGTCATAACAAAATGATTGGCTCTAATGAATTCATAAAAAAAAGGAAAAAAAAAAAAAAGATGTGAAAAAAAGAGGGAAAAGTTAATTTTACCTTGCATTTTTAATTGAAAATTTAACAGAAATCTTGCTGGTTCTTTGTGGTAGATCTATTTTTTAGAACTTAAGCATTCACAAAGTTTTCCAGAGTTCTGCAAGTTTTGACTGGTTTGTCTCTCTCTGAAATACCGAGCACCATGTCTGTCTAACCTATGCATTGCAAGTAAAAATTGCTAGTAATGAAGCAGATTTCATTGAAGTTAACCAGGCCTGAGTTTTGCACAAATGGTCATTATTTTTGAGATCTTCGTAAAGTATCTCATGGCTACCTTCCTCCTTCAGAGGTAACAGCCTTGTTGGCGACAAAATTTCCTTTCCAAGTGTTATTAAGCAGTATTTATGTTCAATGTTAGTCAAAATTTTTTTTTACATTAGCAAAGATGTCTGTGGTACCCTTGAGATGATTTAACTCTTTCAAACTTATTGGCCAGAGTCTTCAAACATAGAATCATAGAATGGTTTAGGTTGGAAGGGACCTAAAGGTCATCCAAACCTCCTGCCATATGCTGGAACACCTTCCACTAGACCAGGTTGCTCAAAGCGCCATTACAATATACTGAGGATAAAGATTTCTTGTACAGACAAAAAAATGTATGGACAAATGTAAATACTTATTTTGGTAGTTTAAACAAAACAACAATAAATGGCCAAAATCAACATTGCGGAATTTAAATACTCACACACACAAAAAATTAATTTAGTATTTGAAATATGATGCAATTTCTTTCATGAACTAGTATAAATAACAGAATCAGAAATGGCCCCAAGAAAATATACAGTGTGTAACCATGTAGCTCTGTAATACAGTACTGCCATGGCTTGATATTGGTTATGACTTTTGCACCAAGTTTGCAAGGCCTCAGGTCTGGGTTTGTCAGTCTTGTTCCATGTGAACTTTTCTTGACCCTTTTGCAGCTTTGTCTTATTTGTTTTAGCCATGGCAGTAATTTCTCTAATTGATTAGGAGTCCAAGGCTAATTTCTTCTACTTTTTAGCTGTGCGTGCTGCAGCCATACGCAGTTTTATGCAGTTAGCAGTGTATGCAGTTAGTTTCATGCAGGAAGTAGTAACAAGCAGCTGCAGGTAGAATAAGGTATTTACTAGTCTATCACGTATTAATGTAGAGATGTACAGGTCTGGTATGACATTGGGAGCCCTTAGAAAGCTCAGGGTGTGGCATGGAGAAGTACAGGCAGGGGGACATAACACAAGGAAAAAAGAATAGAAACTCAAATATTTTAACTGATTTATTTTAAAATTCTTTGGTTTTGCTACAATTTTATCTGGGCTAATACTGATTAGACTTTCAAAGTTTCAGTTATTCTAACAGTACATTTTTTGCTTTACTTAGACATAGAGTGTGCTGCTTCTTTGCCCACGTACATTTTCAACTTAACAATTGCTCTAAGGGTCTGAGCTTGTAAATCACACTGAGCAGCATAACAGATGCATTAACTACTTGACTACTATATCACAGATAGCATATTAAAAAAACTTTACAGTATAATCTAGTAATTTAAAAAGACTAATTTTTAGAGCTGCAAAACATTCATATTTTTGTCTAATCATAGTAAAGGTAGTTTAACTTTAATCCATTCTAAGTCAGTGAAAATTCCTCACTAGATAAATACTGGAGATAATGACAAGGAGGAAATATTTTTCAAGGTTTCAATATAGGTAATTGCTTCTTTTTGAAATGTTTGCATTCCTTCCTCTTCTTGGTGAAAAACACCATGAAAACGTTAAAATTGGTAAATGCAAGTTCAGAGCAGTAACTTTTCCTTTATCACAAGTATTTCCTTTTTATACACTTAAAACCATAGACATACACTTAAAAACACTGACTAGATCATGCTGAAATTCTTTTGCTAGAAATTACAATGAACACTGACTGATTCCTAACATGCTGTCTTTCTAGGGCCTTCTATAGTGCTATACAATTCTCTCCCTGAATTATGATTATTTCCCACTCCATGTCAGCAGGGAAAGGGGGAGTTTAAGCATAAGTTAAGAGGCACCAATGCATTTGGGCATGGTATAGATGTAAGAATTCATGTATTTCACTCAGTCTTCTGGCGGTCACTGTACTTCCTGAGTGCTGAAACCTTGATTTTAGACAAACAGAGAAGCCAGGAGGGTATTTTAGCAGACTTTGGTATAAAAAATGGTGCACCTCTTCAGGGCCATAATCAAGCAGGTTCAGAATCAAAGTTTCTGCCTTTTTCTGAATGCTGATGAAGGGAGGCCCCATATGGGTAATATCCAGATTCCCATACTATTTGCTTAGCAGCAGCGCCTGTTAAGCACCTGGACGAGAGTCCAAATCTATTTAAGGTATTTTGCCTTAGCATGGTAGCACTTCAGAATTTTGAATAATGGTCTAAAGGTACAGAGAAGTATCCTTATCTCCATTTTACAATTGGTAACAGAAATACTGACATTTCACTGAAATAATGCGTAATGTGCCAGAATATAAACTGAAATTAGGTCTAAGTCCTCCATTAGCTTCTTTCATGCTACTAGCAACTATTTTTCAAATCAGTATGCCTAGTTGCATTGACTGTGGTGTTAGATTACAGTGTCTCCAGAATCAAGATCTGGATCCACAAAAAAAAGGGTGTAAAATGTGTAAAGAGTGATGCACCTAATGCAGAGTATGGAAGAGCTGCTTCCTCTACTGAGCTGCAACTATAAATCGGATGATCCCAACCCACTGCTGACCCACTCAAAAAACTGATTTAATTCCATGTAAGTATTGACTAAGATATTTTTATATTACTTTGTGTTTTTCTAAACTGTGAGTTTTCAAGGAAGAACAGATTCTCCTTTCATGTTCCAGGGACTGCCTGATTTATGGCACTAGTTGAAGTGGAAGTGAAGCAGGTTATGCTCAACTCTGGCATTGTTTCTTGTCATGCAGAAGAGGTTATTAAATTATGTGAAATAATAATAAAAACTTTTATTATTAATAAGCTAGACATGGAGAAATATTTTGACCATCATTTAACCTAGATCTGATTCAGTTATGCATGAGGAATTTACAGTTCACCTTTTTTTATTGGCCAACTACACCAGTTTTATTGCTTGGCTGCCAAACAGTTGCATATGATTAGCAGTAGTCCAGAGTAGAGGATCAGTATATCCAGACTTCTGTTTAAGTCTGAAATTTTTGTCTTGTTTCATTTCGTTTGCCATTTTCTTGTTTGGAAACGAGAATTGGGAAGTTTGGCTCCATCATGTTTTGTTCCTTTTGTTTTGCTTTAATATAATAAACCCAAAGCTTGGTTGATTTCCTAATTTCTTTGGTTTTGTGGGTTTTTTTTGAATTTTATATTGGTTTGGGTGTTTTGTTTTTCCACTCTGCATTTTAAACAATTAGGCTTGGGATAAATTATTTTGGCAAAAATTGGAATCCATCAAACATTATGAGTTAAAATCACCCCTTGTGCTATATCACTACATTCATTAGTGCTGTGCCAGAGATTTATCTGACCTCCTGAGTTCTTACTTTGGCAAGGAAAACAAACTATTAAGATTTGTATTCTTGGAACTGAATAACTTTCTTAGTAAAGTTGTAAAATAGAATAAATCAATAAATATTTAGCAATAACTGAAAAATCCATCCTTTCATTACTCTATTTCTTTAAAATATTATTTAAGGGGCCACTATAGAGTCATAGAATCAGCCAGATTTTTCACCCATACCTTTAATTTCCTATCTTTTTGTTCATGACATTAATGTCCCACACCTCTGTTGTGAAAAACCAATAACATTATTTTTCGTCTTTCTCAAACATGAAAAAGCCTATTGACCTTCTCCTGGGAAGTTCACACTAGAGATATCAGAAACAACGTTTTTTTGACATTCTGTCCAGTGAGAAAATCATGTCATTTTTCATTTTTCATTCTTTAAGTGAACTGGATAAGGATTTTTAATCAATAGTTGCCACCTCTAATTGCATCCTTTGTTTTTCCTGTCTCTCTGGATTCCTACTAAATCATTTAAAAATCTTATGCTCTTACCATTGCTCATAAGAGTACATTGAAAATATTGAAACCTCTAATAACTTCTAAACAGACAGATAGAATTTCAACAGAATGGCACACTTTTTAAGTTTTGGTACATGTTCATTTACCTTTTTTGGTGGAAAATTAGGTTTTGTATTCCATATTTACATTTACTTAGGTAGATAACAAAAAAAGTGAAGATTATTTTAACCTTACACTAGCAACACTAAGACCATTTAGTTCATACTGATAATGATCACTGAAGAAGGGATTTCTTTTTGAGCAGTTTGTTCAAAAATGTGGCAGTATAAACATAACTAGCATAGCTGAATGTATTTCTACTCATTGAATAGCAGAGATTTGAGAAGAGCTTTTTTTAGCTGTAGTTGGGGTTTTTTTTAGGTAAATATTAATGCCAGCAGGTGGAGAGGAAGTGTTTTGGATTTTTTTCTCCCCCTTATTTGATGTTAGAATTTCACCAGTGAAGTGTGGTCATAAAAGGGTCACTTGTGCTGTCATAAAACTGTGGTTTTATATTTCATAATCAATCAAATGCAAGCTCTTGTTTAGCGTTAAAAAAAATATACATTGATATCTGAGAATTAATTATTAATCTTTTCCTGCTGATTTCCCAAGTGTTACTTATAAAGCATACTAGAGTATGCCAAATGTTAGTATAATTAGATCATAATAAATTAGCTAGTTGTTTTATGAATTTTAATAATTCTCTATAACAATTGAGATGACAAATTATTTCTTTTTTCGAAGTTTACACTGCGTCAGCTTATAAAGACAGTTTACAATAATACATGATAAACTGTTAAGTCTGCAGTGTTAAGACAATTTTGTAAATCTTTTCAAAACCACTACAGTACTACGGTAGTCTTGCAAAGTTCAGAAAGTACTAAGATACAGTACATTTCAGTCCTAGATAAAAAAATATAGTTTTTATTCTCTATGGAGGACTTCCATCAAAATCTATAACCTTAATCTTATCATCAGTGTCATATCAACCTGCATTAATCTACCAGATATTGTCAATTGTAACTTGTATTTTCAAATAATACACTAATTTTAAATGCTACCTCATCAGAATTGTAAATGAAATATTGTTTCTTCAGTCTATTATTGTTGAATAGTAAAAAAAAAAAATGACATGTTGTTAGTATGATTTTTGACAGCATTTTTAATTAGAAATAGTTAATGGATTCAGTAGGTCATGTGTGTTAATGCTATTCCCCTAGCTTAAATTTCATATTTAATCTAGTTAATTTGAAAAAAATGAAATTAATACACTCTAAAGGATTAAAGCCATTATTTGCTAGAGTAGTCTAGGGTTAATTATTTCACTAAGTTGCACAATATCAATGAAATTCATAACATGATGCAAAACTTTCAGATTCACCTAAGGCAGTTTCTTTTATTTGTCTAGTGAAATCCTAACATACCCAGATGGATCCATTAATTTGCAATGTCAAAAAAAAGAAGAAAAAGAAATACTGCTGGGGTTCTTTTAATCACATATTTGACAGTTGCTTTTGGCTTTCATTGACATGATAATGTGAAAAGTGTCATCTAGATGTAGATCATTCTGAACACAATTGAGTATACATTTATTTATTTTGAGTATGAGAGTGGGAGGAAGTATTTGGCCTAAAGGCTACTTTTTTGATCTAGAGTGAAATTACAGTTGTAGCTATAATCTACGTTGTCAAAGTATGTTTTTCCTTTCCATAAAGTAAAAAGTGGATGAATTACATAGTTAGAACAGTGGTAAATTCATGGTATCTGCATCTGTTTCTTTCACAATTAAATATATTTTAGCCAATGTGAGTTCAAGATGACTGTATTCAAGAGTTTAGAGTAACAGAGCTGATAATAATTTCAGATAGCTCAAAGAGTCATTTCAACTATATTTTCAGTACGTTCATCTGTCCAGTCAGGAAGACATTGCATTTAACTATGTTCAGGAAAACATTTTTGTAGTGAGAAAGAGATTAAAATTCTTTGGTTTAATCCTACAGTATTCTTGCTAGAAAGAGAAAATATTGTGAAAATGGATATCTCATGGTAATGAATCATAAAACACTACTATCATGATTTATCAGTGCTGTGATCACAAAATATTGTTCTGATTCCATGTTTTTGAATTCTGCTTTTGATACTGTTTTGAACTTTCCCAAAGCCATCCTTATTTATCTATTATTGAAGTAAATGCAGTCTCCATTTTTTGTTATTTTTTGAAAAATACCTAGTTCTAGCTTTTTTTTTTTTTAAAGTAAAATAATGTTTCATGTCTTTCATGTGTTCAAACAACACACCTACACTAGTGACTCCCTGCTGGCTGCAGGCAGGTAATTAGGGATTATGGAATCCCATAAATGTTTGGAAGGGACATCTGGGCATCTTGTATTCCTAGCTACCACATGAAGGCAGGTCAGACAAAGCTTTGTGTACATAAGTGTTGGAAAACTCCAAGGGCGGAGGTTCCACAGACTATGGGCAGCCAGGCCACTGCTGCAGTACCCTGGAAGTGAAAAGTACATTCCTAATGGTGAGCAAAGATCAAGATAACAGCAGGACTGACTCCTAAACTGCAGGCATCAGTGTATATTGTTGTGTGGTGTGCTGTGCTATGGAAACTGTTTAAGGTAGCCTTAACAGTGAAAGAATTGCCTGGAGTATTCTCCCCAGTTGTTCATTTCAAACATTCCACACGATCTGAAGAAATCTGAAGCATGATGTTTCTAGCCAAGGGACCTTGGCCTAACTGAGCTGCTGAACCAGAATCTCATTGTCATCTCAGTGGTAGTTTGCTTCATTTCTATGTGCACTCAGACAATTTTCCATTGAGAGCATATTTAAAAGACACAACACAATGTTGAGGCTTTTTGTCCTCTGGAACTGGAACTCTGTCCTTTGCAATATGCTCCAGGTTGGCAATTCATTCACATATCAGTAGTAATTGTAAGACAGTGAGAAAGGATATACTATTTCTGTGCAAGGTAGGCACAAAGTACAATTAAACAGAATTTGAAAATTCTTTACAAAGTGGAGAAAAAATATTGCCCCTGTCAAACCATCTTGCTAGTAATGGTAAGCTAAAATGGTATTTTAAATGCAGTTAGGCTTCTCTAAGTACCTTCTTAAGCATTCTCTGCTTGCCTGATGCACTATTTAACACTTCAGGCATCACCACAAAGCATGAATAACTACATTAATAAATTTTCTTATAAATATATAATGAAAGATTTCACTATTTATGTTTTGAAATTTGTCACACAAAAAAGGTTTTCTCTCTCAAATTCACAATTAAATTTTAAAGCAATTACAAAATTATAAAATTTTATGTTTTTTTTTTTTTTTTTTTTTTTCTCCAGTGCCATATCGTGTTCTAAACTTCAGGTTTTTTATGATGTTCAATTTCAATCTCATCAGGGTGTGTATCATTTAGCAAAGGGAAGAGCATGGCAACTGAAGTACTGGGCAGATATTTTAGTGGCATCACTTGTCTTTTGCACCAATGTCACATAATCTCCTTACTGAAATATCTCAGGGACCCAGGATTCCCTGTGAAACAAAAAGAAGATGAAGGTAACTGGCATTTTTCAAAAATTCAGTATCTTTTTCTCCTTCACACTGTTAGTATTTCATTTTACAAACCTCTTCATGTTTCCATCCATTCATAGAATCTTGAGTCTGAAAAGGCACTCTGAGCTTACAAGCAATTTCTTGAAATCAGAAGATTGACCCTCTAAGAAACAAAGGCACTAACAATGAAAACTTCTCCTCCCTTCCTTGCTAAAGGACTGAGCTGAGGCAAATTTCTCCTCTGACAAAAGAATAACTTCTGAGTCCAATTGGTGTTGGTCCTTTCCTTTGAGACTGTTCACAAAGGTCTCATCCAGGTTCCTCTGCAAAGGTAAAGATTTTACCTTGTGAGGTATATATGAAGACTGGAATTTGTCCACCAGTTTGTGTCATATCTGATCATCAATCTGCAACTGAACAACTAGCTGAGTGTGATGGAAAGGGATGGATACGAGAAGAGCTAATGATCAGGCAAGAGCAAACTTTTCTCTGACAGGAGATGCTATCTCTTTCAGTCATACTGAATTCTTCCCATGGCACAGATCATGGCAGGGAAATATTCTGGCTGTGCTATCGCAAAATAAATGGTGACTCAGGCAATGCTGGCCAGAGAAATCCACTAGACAGTTCAGAAGAAACAGAGCAAAAACACTCTGTTCATTCAGATCCCAATAAAACAAGGATGAAGTCTCACTGTGGCTGCCATTTGTATTATACAGTAACAAAATCTTAATCTAGATTAATTGAACAAATTAACAGGATAATATTTCTACCCTTATTGCCTATTCTTGGAAGAAATGAAAATTGTTTCTCTAGCACTACCTTCTTTTGTATTTCTGCAAAGTTTCTGTTTAAAGTGAAACAGAAAACGAATGGGTGAAATTGAAATTATACATGCATACCCTTTCACTCTTGTGCATGCACACACACATATATATTCTATGCAACTTTGGAAAGATCAGTAACTATGTCTCCAGATGCACTGAAAGAGCAGGTTAAAAAGCAAGGCTACGGATTATTAAAACCATGAAAAGCATCAGATGGTAACTTAGACCCAAATTTGGCTTCATCACCTAGAAAAGTCATGCTAGACTGTGGCTTGTGAGATGTTTACAAAATATTTTTTTATCATTAGGAAAAAGCTGTCCATATTGAAGTCTTGCAAAGAAACGGCCAGTTAAAACAGTAAAAAAGGAGAAGTTTTATTAAATAACCTGTTTTCACTGATGAACAGAATAGAAAATAAACCTCAGCCCTAAGATCAGAGGATTCCATTTCGAAAGGAAGCTTTTATGATGACAAGGGAAGTATTTTTGAAAAAAAAACAAATGAGTCCACAAAAACAGAGGCTCTTGGAGCAGCCACCTCCCATGTGAATAAGAATAGACATTAAGATGTAGTGGCATACCTCAGCCAGAAATAAAGATTAGGGTATCAAACAATTTCATTGCTTTTCCCCTTATATGCATGTGCTCTTTAAACTATATCTGGAGAAAGGAAAGCACCAGACTGGAACCTTAGCTTAGATTTTTCTCAAAGCTGCTGCAAGTGGTTAGCTTTTGGTTTCTAAATGCTCACTTCCTCCAAACCTGCCTTCTCAAAATCATATTAAAACTCTGATTATTTGAAAGACTTTTTGTTTTTCACTTTTCTTCTTTGAAAAAAGAAATTTTCACTTTCACCTTTTTTATTATGGTTAAAGGTTATTGACACTGAAACTGAAATTCTGTTCTCACGAGAGTATCCTACATGAATCTGTGCAGTCGTATACCTAAACTTCATCTAGTAGCCAAATTAGTTAGTTTAGTTGCTACTAAACTAGAAGCCACTTGAACTTTCCTGCACTACATTGCAGCCAAACTAGAATTTTGGATACTTACTTATTCAGCACAGTAAAGCATTAGAGAGGTGTGAATCAAATCTTATAAATGTCTAGGAAGTTAATTTTAGTCCATGGCAAGCTATATCTCATCATTTATAGAGAGATCAAATTTACCATTATGGGCACAGTTACATACTTACGTATTTAATCACATTCTGGATGAGAGGCCACCTGCATTTGGATGAATTAGAATATCCTGCCCCTCTTCTCTGCTCTCATGAGACCTCACTTGGAGTATTGTGTGCAGTTCTGATGTCCTCAACTTAAAAAGGGCATGGAACTGTTAGAACAAGTGCAGAGGAGGGCCACGAAGATGATCAGGGGACTGGAGCACCTCCCGTATGAAGATAGGCTGAGAAAATTGGGGCTGTTGAGCCTGGAGAAGAGAAGGCTGTGTGGAGACCTCATAGCAGCCTTCCAATACCTGAAGGGGGCCTATAGGGATGGAGGGACTCTTCATGAGGGACTGTAGTGAGAGGACAAGGGGTAACGAGTTCAAACTTAAACAGGGGAAGTTTAGATTGGATCTGAGGAAGAAATTCTTTACTGTGAGGGTGGTGAGGCATTGGAATGGGTTGCCCAGGGAAGCTGTGAATGCTTCATCCCTGGCGGCGTTCAAGGTGGGTTGTTCAGAGCCTTGGATGACATGGTTTAGTGGATGGTGTCCCTGCCCATGGCAGGGGGGTTGGAACTCGATGATCTTGAGGTCCTTTCCAACCCTTACTATTCTATGATTCTATATAGGATGATTGTGACAACTTGCACCAGATCCATTATTCAGACATTTCGTAGCTTTCTCTCTTACTAGCAAGTGTATGAAGAAACTTCCTTCTCATAATGTAGAACATAGGAAACGAGTTTTAAAATGCTGACTGCCTGATGTCTAAAGTGCAGAATAGGCTGGCTTAAATACTTTCACAGTAATTGAAAAGAATTGGCTTTGAAAAGGGAAATTCTCTCAAGGATTGAAGCTTTTTTCATTCTGCGCCACATATAGCATCACATGAGAATGTTGTTCTATGTTTGCAAATCCCAAATAAAATATTAGAAAGCATAAATTTTTCCTGAGGTTAAGAATCTGGATGTGCCTTTAGCGCTGAACAAAATAATTGTAACAACGGCATTTTCAAGGTTCTGAAGTGAAAAAGTGCTGAATGAAGAGCTGTAGATTTCAGAGGTAAGCTAATAAGGCCACTACTCGGTGCATTGTTTCTGCATTGTTCCTTATAGTGGATTATCTTCCTCATTCTTCTGTTATTTGGGACCCTACAAAATGAAGCTTGCACCATCTAAAACTTTATGAATCAGTCAAGACAAGGCCACATGGGGGCCTGTATTTTGAAAATAATGTTGCTTTCTCCTTCGGAGTAACATGCAAAAAAATAGAGATAAGTAGATGGAGAGAAACATGGTATCTGCTGGGAATTAACTGCTCAAAGAAGGAAAGTAGATTACTCCAGCCCTTGATAAGGTGTATCTGTATTATTTCTGTCTCAGATTTGTTTTCATGTTTGCTGTTCAGTACTACCCCTAAATCTCTTTCAGTGTCCCAGCTTTCACAGTTCCTCCCGGTCATACTGTGCTGATTTTGGTTTATTTTTCCCCAGATGTATTAGACTGTGCTTTTCTTACCTCTATGTTGCTATTTCCTATCTGTGTTTCTCAGTCTTCTTATGTCCCTGCTGTTGTCCTCAGTTGAGCATATAGTACTTCCCAAATTAATATAATAGTGAATTTAGTTCTGCTGTTTGCTTATCATCAAGTCATTAATGAAAATACTAAATAACAACAAAACTAATATTAGACCTGAATCAAAAAGTACCTAGAAAGTCCTTGTGACAATTTATGATTTATTATCTATATAGGGCATTTCTATTACTATTAAATATTTGTTTCAATTACAAAAATATGCGCAGGTGTATAAATCGCACAGATACTATCTAAATGCTTACATTAAAGATATGCAAGTATTGTAATATTTCTGTTTCTGCATCCTAAGAAAAAAATTACCTGCTTCTGGATAGCTAATTGAGCTAGTAATTACTTTCGAACATGTGGATTGGTTGTTTCCTGCTTGAAATAATTACCCAATGAATACTATACCAGGGCTACCAGCAGGAAGCTAACAACTGGTGTGTTGGTGAAAGGAATTTATAAAGCACTACTATGCTTTTTTTTTCTTCTTCTTTTTTTCTTTCTTTGCCAGAAGGAGGAACAGATGGATGTGTAATGCACACAGAAACTAAGTATATGATCTCAGCTCTCAAACAGCAGCCACAGTGAAATGCACAAAAATTATGTGTAGCTACACTACAGTTGCTGTCTGCAAAGGGATTTACTCATTGTTCTAACCCCAAATTTCTGAAGTGACTATTTTGGTTTTCAAGTTCTAAAAGCTTTATTAAAAACTTTATTTTTGTGTAACAGTATTGTCACCATCATTAGTGTGATTTATGGTTGCAGAGCATGAGATAAGCGATAGAACATTGCTTCGTTAATTGTTTAAGGTACATTTTATGGCTTTTGATTGGTTTTCAATACTTGTGCTATGCTCTCTCATATTTCTGAAATATTTGTGTTTATTATTCATTTGTTCTCAATCGTTGTATGCACTATGATTAGAATGCAGTTTTTTTAACTTTCAAGTATAAATGTATGTGCCATTTTTTTCCTCCTATATGTGCACTATTCTTGCATTCCCAATATAATTGACATTTTGGTCTCAGCACAGTAAAAACACAATCACTGTTGTAAATGCATTGTCAGATTGTATTTTGTTTTGCCAAAGCTGCTCCTATATTAATTTGGGGTCATTGACTGTTAACAATATGAAATGTCATGATTATGAAGTAAATCAATGTGATTACCACAGTGGAAAGATTAATCACCTAGCTTGTCTTTATCATTTCACTACCAACAGATAGGAATCTATAAACATAAAGGCAACTAAAATGCATCTAGGTATGCTCTTGCATATTTATCCTCTTGATAAAAATATCTTTGAAAAGAAGTCTGTAAAAGACACATTCAACTTTCAGTATAAAAAAATGGTGAAGTGAAAATGTATGAAGTAAATGAACATAAGAGAAATCACTTTTCTAACTCATAATAAATATTTATAATAATAGATCATAAAATACTTCAGTAAAGAACCAAGGAATAAGTAGGGAAGGTGTAAGGGAAAAATCAAAAAGCAAGACAGAAGGCTTTTATGCTGGTAACATGGAGCTTTTTTTGTTTCCATGATCACCTGCAGAAAAAATTTAGATTAGCACAAGAAGACATGGATTTAACTAGACTATGTTTGGAAGACAAAGACATAGAGATTTTGGTAGTATTTGTGTTACAATGGCTGCTTAAAAAGCAAACAAGGATAATATTTTTTAAGGTGCAACTGAACTGTAAAGCCATGATAACAACTCAGAAGTCAAATCATTTGATGAATGATTTTTTATTAAAAAAACGAAAGGAAAGGGTTTATGAAAAATAAATGAGAAATTGTGTTAAAGGTAATATATACTGGATTCATAGCAGGTGTATAAAGGTTCATAAATATTTTCTCTTTGTGTATGAAATGTTATATTGTTTTTCACATTGCTCAGTGATAATTTTGTAATTGGTTTTCATTACCATAAAATGGTCATGCCCTACTTCTCAGTGAAGCCAGGTCAAGGTCTGTGAGTACTGCCTGAAACAAAGTTCCACAGTCACATGAATGACTAGGTATAGCAACACTTGTTTAGGTCTGAAAATGGGTGTTTCCTGGCAGGATTTCTATCAATCAAGTTTATTTGACATATGAATAAACAAATAACTGTACAGCTCATATAATAAAGTCAGTGCTACCTACAGAATTCTTTAAAAATACATAATGAATGTGTGTTATGAAAGATATAAAACAAACAGAAATCAATATTATTTATATATTGTTACTTAATTTAATAATATTCCAATGCTAAGTGAGCTGTTAACATTTTCCGAACTTCGCAATTGAAGAATTGTTGATAAATGACAAATGTTCTTAAAATTTGAATCAAGACAGAGAAATTAGATATGACTTGGATATTTTCGATGTTTCCAAAACAGAAGCAGAAGAATCCAAAACATTTAATACACACTGAGTTTCCTGAACCAGTGGAGGCTTGAGTTCCCCACGTAAAGGATTCAAATTCAAAGTACTGCTTCAAAAAATGCTCTAACATTAATAAACATAGAGCTGAAGACTGAAGGTTTCTTAGTGTACGTGCTTTAGTATGAGACACTATATACCAAAATTATGGGTCAAACATGAAAAGATACCAATACAATTTGGATTTGCCTAGTGGAGGTCAACATGCCAATCAGAAAATGTTAAAATTCTGTGGTATTTTAGCTAAATGACAAAGTAGTGGAAATTTGGCAATTACAGCTCTTTCTTTACGTATGCTAGTGTTTTCACTGGACCTTAAGTCAGTAGATATCTATTTAGGGTTAAAATTTTAAATATACCTACATCTCATTTTTCAAAATATCCTCTTGGGATTTCTATTCCCAACTTTATATGAACTGGGTATTTGACATGAAATACTTCTTGTTTATTTCTTTGGGAGTTAGACTGTAACATGGTTCAAATTCAGTGGGGGAAAAATGTGAAAGAAAATAAACACTTGTACAAAATGTGCGTTTGTTTGCACTAAGAGGTCCCAAAAGCTTTAGTTACTCAGAGATTAGAAAGAACTGCTACAAATAGTTTTGCAAGGTCAGGTTTTGTAATCTTTCAGGTTCTTTGCTCCACTTATTATGCTCTAGCTGGGGGTGAGAGCTCTGCTGCTGGCCTCTGCCTGATAAGGGTCCTGTTGCTTGCTGATCCTGAGGTCCTCTGAAGCTGAATGTCAGGTTTGCCGCTTCTTTAAGAAGTTGCCATAAATACTTTTGTGCATCTACTTTTATGTTAAAGAAGTATAAAGCAAGCTTAATGAAGACTTTCTTCTTTCCCCCCCCTTTCTGTTAAGGTGTTTATCCCTTGCAGAAGTACCACTGTATGAATATGTATAGACCTTTTTTATCCCAAATTAACAGTGATTCCATATATATTATGGAATTATATTCCATCTAATATTTCAAATTAATTCCCCAATTCTGAATTGCATTAAACAAATTTCTAAGCTGCTATTGCCACTGTAACAATACCTACCTAATTAATAAACAACCACAGATAGGTATAGTAAACCTCAAATATTTTCATGTTGCACGCCTTTTGCCTCATACTCTTTTTTGGTTTTCCATGCCTTTTGGTTGACTCTTCAAGTATATAAAATCTGTTCTTCTGCATTCTTGTAAAATTCCATTTGTGTAAGATGTTGCATGCTCTGGTGAGCCATTTCATACAGATAGGGATGGTGGGGAGGGACTCTTCATTAGGACTGTAGTGAGAGGACAAGGGGTAACGAGTTCAAATTTAAACAGGGGAAGTTTAGATTGGCTATGAGGAAGAAATTCTTTACTGTGAGGGTGGTGAGGCACTGGAATGGGCTGCCCAGGGAAGTTGGGAATGCTCCATCCCTGGCAGCTTTCAAGGTGGGGTTGGACATAACCTTGGATGGCATGGTTTAGTGTGAGATGTCCCTGCCCATGGCAGGGGGGTTGGAACTAGATGATCTTAAGGTCCTTTCCAACCCTAACTATTCTATGATTCTGTGATTCTATGATTTTACTCATATTTTTGTAGTTAAGTTCGTAGTCCCAAAGTATTTGTAAGCTAGCCATGTAGTGCTTGTTCGTTTTGCTGTGGATGTTTCTGACCGTCCTTTAGGCAGAGTGTGTTATATAAGTACCAGCATGAACCAAGGAAAAAGGCTGAAATGAGACAGAATTAGAGAAGTGTCCCCTTGCTAAAGTAATAGTTTATGTACCGATCAGCTTGTAATAGAAATGCAGGGAACAGGGACATGTTGCTGAAACTGAAGAGAACTAGTAGGTAGACCAAGAACATTAGGGACATCAAGGACAAAAAAAACCCAACAAAATCCAACAAACCACAAACCCAAACAAAACAAACATACAAAACCAAACCAAACCAAACAAACCCTCCCCAAAAACCAAAAGCAAAACAAACAAAAAAATATACCAGAACAGAACACAAAGCCAAACAAAAAAACTGAGGCATCTTGGTAATTTTATGCCAGTTGAATTAAAGAAGGAAGCCAGAAGATTTGCCAGAATTCATTTCTCTTGTTCTGTCCTAGGTATACAGTCTTTATCAGTAGCTGTAATACAAGCTGGGCTGTGAAGGCAAGAGTTCCTGTGTAGTGACTTTAATTTAGAACAGGAAGATTCTCATCCTTGTTATTTACCCATACATCATAAAGGTAAACTTAACTAGTCCCATTTGTGTCATATTCTTCAAAATTATTTGCAGAGTTGACTCTTGTCTGTTTGGGCATATAAAACTTATGTATAACGGTTTTATATGTTTTGTTATTAACATTGAATTTCCATGTACAGTTTTTTACTACTAGTAAGTACTTTCACATGA
Source organism: Amazona ochrocephala (assembly GCA_039720435.1). Lineage (NCBI taxonomy): Eukaryota > Metazoa > Chordata > Aves > Psittaciformes > Psittacidae > Amazona > Amazona ochrocephala. The sequence continues at coordinate 38,554,834 of CM077879.1, forward strand.
ATGGGGAATTTCTAAATAAATAACTGAAGTAGATTTCTGCTGTTGTATGGAGTCCTTGACTATTTCAAACGGATGTTTGTGATGGACTTTCTCACTAATTGTGGCTGGTTAATCCAGATATATCTTTAACAACGATAAACTGAAATTCTATTTGTGTGCAATACAAATACAAAGTAAAAACATTAGAATTCATGGAAATTAATAACTAAGGAATACAGCCCATTTCTCCTTTAAAATGCCTTTCATTATTCACAGTTGGCTGTCCTGTCACAAAACTTGAAGTTTAGCCCCTATTATCAGGAACAAACACATTTGGAAGACTACAGTAGTGGATCTCCAAGGAAGTCGTTTATCTGTGCTAAATTAAAAATGCTGATGTTTTGATTTTTACAGATTTTCAAAATTTTATTTCAAATCGTTAAGTTTGGTTGGATACAAAATGCGCTGAGTTATGAAGTAACAGCTAAATTACAAAGGAATACATGATGAGTCAAAACAAACAGGATCTATAGAGAAGGCTGAGGTTCTTAATGACTTCTTTGCCTCAGTCTTCACCGGCAAATACTCTGACCACACCACCCAAGTATTGGAAGGCAGACGCAGGAACAGTGAGAATGAAGACCCTGGGCCCACTGTAGGAGAGGATCTGGTTCAACACCACCTTAGGAACCTGAATGTATACAAGTCCATGGGACCGGATGAAATCTATCCGTGGGTCCTGAAGGAGCTGGCAAATGAAGTTGCTAAGCCACTGTCCATCATATTTGAAAAATCATGGCAGTCAGGTGAAGTTCCCGATGACTGGAAAAAGGGAAATATAACCCCCATTTTTAAGAAAGGGAAAATGGATGAGCCAGGGAATTACAGAGCAGTCAGTCTCACCTCTGTGCCTTGCAAAATCTTGGAGCAGATTCTCCTGGAAGGCATGCTGAGGCACATGAAAACCAACAAGGTGCTTGGTGACAGCCAGCATGGCTTCACTAAGTGGAAATCCTGCCTGACCAATCTGGTGACCGTCTATGAAGGGGCCATGGAACTGATGGACAGGGGTAGAGCAGTTGATGTCATCTCCCTGGTCTTATGTAAAGCCTTTGACACTGTTCCACATGAAAGCCTTGTCTCTAAGTTGGAGAGACATCAATTTGATAGGTGGACCACTCGGTGAATAAAGAACTGGCTGGGTGGCCGCACGCAAAGAGTAGTGCTCAATGGCTCAATGTCCAGCTGGAGACCAGTAACGAGTGGTGTCCCCCAGGGATCGGTGTTGGGACCAGTCTTATTCAACATCTTTGTCAGTGACATGGACAGTGGGATTCAGGGCGCCCTCAGCAAGTTTGCTGATGACACCAAGCTGTGTGATTCGGTTGATACATTGGAGGGAAGGAATGCTATCCAGAGGGACCTAGACACGCTTGTGAGGTGGGCTGATGCCAACCTAATGAAGTTTAACCATGACAAGTGCAAGGTCCTACACCTGGGTCGGAGCAATGCCAGGCACAGCTACAGGTTGGGCAGGGAAGAGATTCAGAGCAGCCCTGCGGAGAAGGACTTGGAGATGTTGGTCAATGAGAAAATGAACATGAGCTGGGAGTGTACACCTGCAGCCCAGAAAGCCAACCGTATCCTGGGCTGCATCAGAAGGAGCATGAACAGCAGGTCGAGGGAGGTGATCCTGCCCCTCTACTCTGCTCTCATGAGACCTCACTTGGAGTATTGTGTGCAGTTCTGGTGTCCTCAACATAAAAAGGACATGGAACTGTTAGAACAAGTGCAGAGGAGGGCCATGAGGATGATCAGGGGACTGGAGCACCTCCCATATGAAGATAGGCTGAGAAAGTTGGGGCTGTTCAGCCTGGAGAAGAGAAGGCTGCGTGGAGACCTCATAGCAGCCTTCCAATACCTGAAGGGGGCCTATAGAGGTGCTGGGGAGGGACTCTTCATTAGGGACAGTAGTGAGAGAACAAGGGGTAACGAGTTCAAATTTAAACAGGGGAAGTTTAGATTGGATCTGAGGAAGAAATTCTTTACTGTGAGGGTGGTGAGGCCCTGGAATGGGTTGCCCAGGGAAGTTGTGAATGCTTCATCCCTGGCGGTGTTCAAGGTGGGGTTGGACATAGAGTTGGATGGCATGGTTTAGTGGGTGGTGTCCCTGCCCATGTCGGGGGGGTTGGAACTAGATGACCTCAAGGTCCTTTCCAACCCTAACTATTCTATGATTCTATGATTCTATGATTCTACAGCCTGTCACTTCAGAAACCTCTTAATTTTCTGCTGCCTTTTTAGAAAGAGTACATGATTTTTTTGACAAGCGTAATATTGTTTCTGCTGCCAATTGGGTCCAATGAAGACTTTCCACCTTTTTTTAAATGGATTCCATATCTCCACGCATATATTAAATCTTTGTGAGATAACTGCATGAAATTCACCATCTAATTGCATGAACTCTGGGCACAGAATTAGCTAAGAAAATGGAAAAATGGCTATTTGATGGCAATAATCAAAAAAAAAAACTGTTGTGTGGAGAAGCAAGTAAATATCGTGACATTCAGGGAAAATAGATATTAGGATCCTTCAGAAACATGCTTGCAATTACCTATCTATAGAAAAAAAGACTGCATCTACTTTTCAAAATCATGTATAGCATAATATTCAAGCAAGATTTTAATCTAAGAAATAACTGATATTTCTTTGTTCATCTTTCTCAGTAGAAAGATTGTAACAGGGTGTTTTGACTATCAACAACTTGAAAAATAGACCTGATTTCTCATTCGGAATCTAATAAAAATTTGAATAGTACTTCCAGAAAGTTAATTATAAAGTATTTTTTTCATACAGGCTTTGTATAATCTTTCTTGATCTTTTCTTTAAGAGAATATTTTATAAAAATAGCAGTAGATACAGATATTATGTTTTTATAAATAGTGAATTTTCATCCAACATAAACTCCAAGCCACTTCAAGCTGAATTGTAATCTTCTCTTTTATATAGCATTTTTACTGCTGTAAATTTGCCCTGAACTGTTTGTATGAAGGAACACTGAATTAGAATAAAGCCCACATACTTCATGTTTATATAGTATTTCTATTCCCTCCTTTCAAACAAAGTCAAAACAAAGCTTTCTTGCATTAAATTGATGTGGCTAGCTTCTGCTGAATCCTATAGAACCCACAGAGAGATGAGGCAGAAAGTACAATTTAAATTTGAATGTACCATTCAATTCTTATAAATTAAATAGTTTTTTGTAAAAAAAAAAAATTTGCTGAAAAAAATCCTAAACCCTCTGTCTGAAATCCTCTTACGTTTTTTATACAGCTTGGGATAGATATATCAAATGTGGGTGATGTAGACACTAGGTACATTTCTAGTATTAATGTGGAAGGTTTCTTCATTTAAAAAAATCAAAATAAATTAGAAAAAAAAAAGCAGAAACCATCCAGCCAACCAATCACCAAACTATTATTGTCCTTCATATGGCTTCCCAGAATCAGCTATTCAGTTTTCTTCATGGTTTTACACGTGGGTCTTAAAGGCAAGACACTCTAGTTATTCTGGTAGCATATCCACCTGTATTCAGAGGTATCTAAGTTCCTTTTATGTTTCTGGAAGACTTTTGAATCTACACATTTCTCAATCCATACACTATTACATAATTTATAAACAGAAGTTTCCATTAAGTGTTTTTTATCATGGATCAAGAATTTTATAGGTTTCATAAATATGGTTACAACAAATATCAAAGTTTTCTACAAATACAATGTCTCTATTCACTTTAGAAAATAATTGACTGTTATAAACAGTTACCAACATACTTGATGTTACAAACAGTTTTAAAATATATGCATTTCTAGTTTGTTTTTTGTTTTTTTTTTTTTTTTTTTTTTTTTTTTTTTTTTTTTTTTTTTTTTTTTAACTCTTTTTTAACTCTTAACTTTCTGGAAGTATCTAGAAGTATTGTCATTGAAAAAAATATAATTTTTAAAAAGTTATAACATATGAAACCATGTCCTTCTGCCTTGGAGGTATTAATTAAAGAAAACATTATACCAGTCATACAAGAATGGAAATGATGTTTTATTTATATCTATAGAATATGTCATTGTTTAGGAACCTTAAACTGCATGATATACCTTTAATAGCAGTAAATCTGCATAACTATTCCATACCCATGTTGATGATTTGAAAAAAGTTATGCTTAGATTTCAGTGAGGCATGCTTCAAATGCAAAGTTATTTAAGAGCTAAAATCAATTTGCTATGGAGTATCATGTTTTCTGATGGAAATTATAGCGAAAAAATGACTGGAAGGTTTTTTGTTGCAATAATAAAATGAGTTTTTACCCCTCGTTATTATCAGCCCATACATTCATCATTATATATTACACAATTTTTTTATTATATTGATTTATTTTTTATTGCCCAAGACAGTTTGTAGTTGTATGAAATTCAGAAAGCATTGATTTACTTAAATTATTCAATGCTTCAGTGTATGGCTATTATGTCATGTAACACTTTAGACAAATCAATACACTTTAAAAAAATTGCTTTTCTTATTCGGAAGGTTTGCAAATGTACTTTTCTGGAATCACTAGATTGCTATGAGGTGAAAATATTTTATAAATAATCTATTTTTAAACTATAAGGGGTTATATATATGTATACATGCATAAATAATTGCAAGTAAAATTAGTAATTTAAGTTTGCCTGAAGCTTGCTGTGACGTAGAATATGCCTTCAAATTTACAGAATTATTCGCAAATATATCATGATATGGCCATACAAAGCTTTTTAGTTACACAGTAATCATTGCTGGATGTTACAATATTTTCCCAGTACTTTAAGGACTGGGAAGTTTGACTGGTGCAGAGCAACCTTCAGTTGTCTGTGGAAAGGTCTAAGGGGGATAAATCCTGAACACTACTGGATTTTTGTAATTGGGTTAGAGATAAGAAGTATATGACCAAATATGACAAGTAAAAACTTCATCTACAGGTAGATAACTCCATCGCAGGAAAAGTAATCAGCACCATTTTCTTACCTAAATGCACAGTCCTGAGACAACTGCTTTTGTACACTGTGGGCACTTTGGCTTTCTCACAATCACTTACAGAGCGTGAAAAAAAGTTATTTTAAAAAAAAAGTCTCACATTGATTAAAAGATGCATTGATTCACATGAAAAAAAAATATGGATTTTTTTTGTCTAAATGCATGCTAGAATAAAGAAGCAATTGAACAAGCCCAGAAAGCCAACCGTATCCTGGGCTGCATCAAGAGGAGCATGAACAATAGGTCGAGGGAGGTGATTCTGCCCCTCTACTTTGCTCTTGTGAGACCTCACTTGGAGTACTGTGCACAGTTCTGGTGTCCTCAACATATAAAGGACATGGAAGTATTGGAACAAGTGCAGAGGAGGGTCACGAGGATGATTAGGGGACTGGAGCACCTCCATATGAAGATAGGCTGAGAAAGTTGGGGCTGCTCAGCCTGGAGAAGAGAAGGCTGCATTGAGACCTCCTAGCAGCCTTCCAGTATCTGAAGGGGGCCTATAGGGATACTGGGGAGGGACTCTTCAGGAGGGACTGTAGTGGTAGGACAAGGGGTAACTGGTTCAAAGATAAACAGGGGAAGTTTAGATTGGATATGAGGAAGAAATTCTTTACTGTAAGGGTGGTGAGGCAGTGGAATGGGTTGCCCAGGAGAAGTTGTGAATGCTCCGTCGCCGGCGGTGTCCAAGGCTGGGTTGGACATAGCCTCGGGTGGCATGATTTAGTGGGAGGTGTCCCTGCCCATGTCAGGGGGGTTGGAACTGGATGACCTTAAGGTCCTTTCCAACCCTAACTATTCTATGACTCTACGATTATATAAGCGGCTTGTACACCACCTTTCTCTGACAAAAAAAGTCCTTTTCACCTGCTAAATAGACCAATGAAAGGATGAGGGTTAATCCTGTAAGGATTTATTATTCAAATTTCAATATATTGACAATACTATACAAGCTTTCCTATTTCAGAAGAAAGTATGGATTTCAGTTCCATCTATTTTATAATAAAAGTTATTCAAACCTGTTGGGAATATTTTTATCTCCCTCATCGCAAAAATCTCCCAAACTCCTCCCCCTCCCCATTCCCCCATTCCATTGTTTTTTTATTGGTAATTTAATTCTTCAAAATCAGAGTGTATGCTGACTGTTTCTTTTGACGGAATAGTTCAAAATTCTTTATGCTCATGTTAGACAGCTGATAAATTAACAGACTATCCTTTTTCCCTTATTTGAAGTTCCTTATATTCATATATCTCCTATTCGAAATGAAAAAAAAAAACCCCTTCCTACCTAGGACAAATTTTATTTTATTTGCCTCATTCCTTTCATTAGCAATGTTAACTCTCACAGACTCATGCTAACTCACATTAATAACATAAATCAACCTATCATAAATAGCAGTATACAGGATTATTTCTAAAGCTAAAAATTGTGCACATAATCCATATGCATAATTCATTTCCACAGAGGTTTAAAGTTCAAACTTGCTATGTTTCAAGATTCCTTCTGTTTTGCTCCAGGGTTTGTGGAACTGATTTAGATCTTGAAAATAAAAATACTATGTAGGTAGCAGTATGGATCGATTTATTTAATAGTCTGTCCTACCTGAAATAGTATAGTGTGTTAGTTAAGAAAGGTCTTTAAGAGTCTTAAACCACCCAATTTTTTTGAGGTCAGTATGCATTTACATTGAAATAATTGAAATTGCCTTTATTCTGAATGAAACATCCAGGAGGTTCTGCAGTAAGATGTACGTTTCTGCAGTATTTGCCATAACTTTATAGAGAAGGCTGATGTTTGGGAATTATACAACTGTAATACAGGATCATAACTATTTGTCTAGAGAGTTGCTGTAAGGAAGTACTCTGCTACCTAAAGTGTTTTTAAAAAATTGGGGCAATTCTTAGGCTCTTACTGTGCAGTAGAGTATACTCAGTAACTAGTGAAAGATGACCCTGCCCATTGCACAGGGAGGTGGACTAGATTGTATTTAAAAGTACCTTCCAACCCAAACCATTCCATTATTCCATGATTCTGTGATCTACCTTCTGGCCACATGGAAGCTTTGAATGACCTGGAGGGACACAGAGAAGAAGGGCCAATTGGAAATGGCACTGTCTTCATGTTACGCTGAAGGATACTCCCAGAAGACTCAAGAGACAAGATACATCCTCTTTAGCAGAGGACATTCTCTTCCAAACAATAGAAGATGTAAGATACAAAGTGAGTATATCATGAACTATGAGAGTTATATGCTTATATAAGGAATTTAATTTTAATAATAATCAGCCTAACAAAATCCTTACAGCTAGCTTTACAGTGACCCAAGTGAGACATGCAAATGGTTTGTAGCTTTGCTGTGGGCATGTCCTTCAAACAAACAAAGAATATAGTGATATATATTGTAATATTCAAAGATGCACTAAGGTAGTTTTTATTTTTCACTTGATGAATAATTAGTAGAGATTCTACATGACAGTAATGATGGCCTGGACTGATTAAAATCAAGAAACCCACTAATGTGTCATGGTGAATAAAAACATGAAAGTAAGAAACTAGCAAACTACCCTTTAGTGGTGTTCCCTTATGAAGTATAGATCTTACAGCAAGATAGGAACAGTGGGCTCATCCAACATGTTTAATAGATGAGTGGAATAATGATTTGGATTTTAAACACTGGAAGACATAGTTATGCACGACATTCAAAAAATTCAAACAAGGGCATTAATTTCCCATTTCTTGAAAATCCTTTCCTTAGAAACATAGCGTTCAGGCGGACAGTTGCTGCACCAGCAACAGCATGGTTCATTCCATACGTAACAATCAGGACCTAGTGCACCTAATTAATAAACAGATGGCAATAGCCCTTTGGCTCATTAAGTCAGTAAAGGCTTTTGTGCACCCCCACTGGTTATGTCACAATATCCTCTCTTAAGGGATGCAAATGTCAAGTCTGGATAATGGCACGGAAGACGCTTCGTCTTGATTTCAGGATGGCAGGAAGCCAGCCAAGATCTCAAAGTAGTGTCCAGATAGTTATGGAATGAGCTTAATCCTGTTACAGTGGGAGGCAGAGTCTTCCCTAAGACTGATGAAAAGAATAATCCAGCATGGAAGTGTGGGGTTTTATTTTTAACTCAGAGAGCAAGAAGGATTGTAGTGGGGTGACCTCTTTAGGTAACACATGGCATGGCTCACCAGCATTCTAAATGAATGCTTGGCACGTTCCACTTTGTTGAGTGTGCTGGTGATCTTTCTGTTTCAGTTCTGTCTGATGGCACTGCCAGACAGTTTCTTGAGACAGCAATTCAAAACCAGCTTGCAAATTGCTCTTCAAACAGGTGGGCACAAAAATGAGACAAAACATACTGCAGTGGTGAACATCTAGCTAACTTTATATTAAAAGCATGAATGATACCTGCACCTACAACAGAAACCAGTATTATTTTACTTCCCATTTAGTGTAATTTTTTGTCACATTCAAAGTAGATGGGTTTGATATCGGTAAATAAATTTTTGGGAAGAACCATGACTATAAATATTATGGTATGCACAACAATGGAAAATTTTGTTGGATACACAAAAATCTATCAAGTAAAAGGGCAGTAATTGTCTATTTAGGTGCTTGCTGTACCATTCAAGAAATTCAGGGGTACCAGTTGTCAAGCTGCACACTGTTAAAAATGCCTCTTGCCACATTTCAGTTTCTACAGAGAAATATCTGCAAGTGGCATTAAACCCTTATAATGTCAGCATGCATTCATTCTAAGGAAACATAAGCATGTCAGTTGCTTTCTCTTCGTTCACAAGAAAGTTAACTTTTTGGAATAGCTATCCAGTTGTTGCAGGATATATGTTTGCTCTATATTCATGCCTGCTTTATTGTAACAGTCAATAAAACCTGAGATACAGTCCTGTTTCTGGCCACTCTCTAAGTGCAGAAATTCTTAAGGCAATTACCATGTCATGGTTTAAACCCAGCCAGCAACTAAGTACCACACAGCTGCTTTCTCACTCCCCACCCTCTATTCCCCCAAGGTGGGATGGGGAGGAGAATCGGAAAAACCTAAAACCAGCAGGTTGAGATAAGAACAGCTTAATAATTGAAGTAAACTAAAACACAGTGATAACAGAAATAATACCAACAATACTAATATGATAACAACAATAAGAGGGAACAACAAAAGAAAGAGAAATGAAAACTCAGAAAACACAGGTGATGCACAATAAAATTTTTCACTGATTTATACCCAGCCCGTCCCTAGCAGCGGTCAGTCTCTTCTGGATGACTCCTCACAGTTTATGTACTGAGTATGATGTGCTGTGGTATGGAATATCTCTTTTGCTAGTTTGGGTCAGCTGTTCTGGCTCTGCTCCTTCCCAGCTTCTTGAGCACTTCCCCACTGATAGAGCGTTAGAAACTGAAAAGTCCTTGGTCAGAGTAAGTGCTACTTAGCAGCAACCAAAACATCAGTGCGTTATCAGCATTATTCTCAGACTAAAGCCAAAGCACAGCACTGCATCAGCTACTAGGAATTAAAATAACTCTATCCCAGCTGAAACCAAGACAGATCAGTAGCCATAAACATGACCACATACATATGTAATTATTTAGCCCAGTATGATGCTGCAATAGACTGCATTTTTGGGGGATTCCCAGTAGTGCAAGTTGGGCACGGATATTCTCAGACAAATAGAAAATTATTCTTGATTATTACTTAGAATAATTTTTTATACTTGTAACACTTAGGAATATTTTATGTTTTACAGTAATTTATTATGTGATTTTTTTCTTTTTAGTAGTTGCAAAGGGACAGAAATTAAGCCAAAATGTAATTGGTTTAGGCAAATACTTTGCTTTGTGGTAAGCTGAATTAGTTTGGATAGAGAAAGTTCTCAGTTAAGGAGAAGTCATGTTACTTATCATGTCTGCCATGATCTCACTGTCACAGAACTGTCAGTAAAGCAGACAGGTCATATCATTATCTGCAACACCTAAACATTCCGCTCCTTCAGTAGCCTATTGCCTAGGACTGAATAAGAACATGATCTACAGGCAACTGTACACTCGATACAAATACCACCTGCAGAGTCATTAATGGCAAGTACTATTGATGCCATAGACTCTCAAAACAGTGTGTAGCCCTTTCCTTTGCTATTCAGAGAGAAGATTCCAACCTGTCATATTAAACATCCTTTGATAGGCACAAAAATTTCTGTCTTGATTTTTATAATCTTCCTGCTTTGATTTAAATACTGTTGACGAATTCTATTTAAAAAAATCATATGCAAAATTGCCTTATGAACCAGCTTTAGGGATTTGAAAATTGCTTAATGTAGCGTTTAGGCACAACTGACTTCAGAATAGTCCTGTAATTGCAGGGGAGGATAGAGTCAGTCACTTCCCTGTACTAGAAGTAATGCTGTGCTTTTCTTTCCTACTAAAGCATTAAGATCAAAAAAGGAGCTAACTTAACTGGTTGCTCCTCAGCAGTTCTGGGGGTGTTTTTACACTAATGTTTTAGCTGAGATCAGGAGTGCAGTTATGAAGCAAATGTCCCCACCATTCCATTTGCTGTGCTTTGTCTAGGATCACCCAGCAGCTGCAGAGCTTCATGCACTGGATTTTTTTCTGAGAAGATAATAAATTGAGAGACACATTCCAGGACCACACCTAATGTTCTAAAACAGGCAGTCCACCTACAGGAGCAGGCTGGCATTAGCCCAAAGTGATTTAATTTTATTCTGGTGTCATAGTTACATGGCATCTCTACCAAATACCAATGTGTGAAAGAAATGTCCTTTGCCTACTGCCTTGTTTCAGATGGTATTCCACAGTGGTGAAAGCTTTAAAGTTCCTTGCCCAACTGGAAAAATAAAATCTCAGAGTCATTCTTAGATTTCACAACTTTCCTTCCATGTAATATTTCACTTCATCTGGGGGACACTACCCTCAACTTCTCAGTTTGCAGTCTTGCAGTTATCCTTTTCTGCCTGCCCTTTAGAGTGACTGAACACATAAAATTCAATGGAAGTCAGCACATAAAAACAGTACTATCTCTTACATATTCTTTTCTACTGACACCCTATGCTACTTTTATTAGCTACTCTTTCTTTCACTAAGAGATTTTTTGAATCTTCCATTTTCACGTAGTAAAAACCAATGATCTTTAACCAAGCAGTCACCAGAGAACCTAAAATAAACCTATTGCAAAAGCAGGGTATGATACCTACAAAGAGATTCTTGCATGGTGTCATGGTTTAAGCCTCTATAAGCTCACGCAGTCGCTCTCTCACTAACTCCCCACTCTTTCTTCCCCCAGTCCTGGGGGAATGGGGAAGAGAATCAAAAGAATGCAACTCCCACAGGTTGAGGTAAGAACAGTTTAGTAACTAAGGTATAACACAAATCATTGCTGCTACCACCAATAATAATAATGACAGGGCAAATACAAGGAAAGAATACAACAGCTCACCACCAATCCCAGCCCGACCAAGCCGTGCACCCCCCACTGTGCAACACACCAGTAACAATAATGACAAGGCAAATACAAGGAAAGGATACAATTGCTCACCATTAATCCCAACCCGACCAAGCTGTACACCCCCCACTGTGAGCCCCCACTACCCTTCCGGGTCTCTGCCCTCCGTTTTTACATCCTGGACATGACGTGCTGTGGTATGGAATAACCTCTTTGGTTAGTCTGGGTCAGGTGTCCTGTCTCCTTCCTTCCGGCTTCCCCTCCTCCCTGGCAGAGCATGAGACTCAGCAGGTCCTTGGTCAGACCAAAACATTCTAAGCTGTAGCTGTAAACATCGGTGTTATCAGCGCTGTTCCCGGGCAGAAAGTTGAAAGCACAGCACTGCACCAGTTACTATGAAGGAGAAAAAATGACTGCTACTGCTGAACCCAGGACACATGTGATGACAAATATCACGGGTCCAGCTAGCCACTGGCGCTCCTGCCTGCACAGGGAAGAGCATGGGTTCGGTGGTAGATGGAAGGGAGACAAGGAGAAGAAAGGAGATATTGCACCCCAGGAGCCAAAATATTCTGTTAGATGTCTGACTTTGGCTGTATGATACAGATAGCTTCAGTGCCTAGGTTTAAGTTCTTCAAAGCCAAATTAAATGATATTTCAAATGCTTCAAGTGGAGGTAAGATTAACTCCCTTGCTGGGTAAATGCCTCTACTATCAGGGAAAAAAGTCTATAGTACTAAGCACTTTCAGATCAGTCTGACAAATAGGCAGAGAATAAACATTACCCACCAAGGCAGAAATGCTCTTGTGCAGTTATTTCATGAAGAACAACAATGCTACTGAATATTTTCCAGTAAGACAAAACTGGAGGTGGGTCAGGATATTCACAGTATACTAGGTCCTGCTTTTATGGCAATTGAATGCATCACTGAATGCTATTTCAGAAAATTTACAAGACAGTCACTTTGTGCTATGTGTCCTAATGATTGCTCAAGCTCATCAATGACAGAAATACAAGATCTTCACAAAATCCTTACCATAGCCTGCATGATAGCCTCTACAGATCTAATAACACAACAATTAAATGGCTGAAATAAGCTTATAGCCAGATTCATCTTTCATAACAGCAAACAGCATATAGATAAAAGGTTTAAACCAGTAATGACTGAAATCTATCCTCCCTTACCTCCAATTTAACCTTCCATTTTCAAGCTCCCACCTACCTCCATTTCTGATTGACAGAGCTGAATGTAACCTCTCATTGCAATGTACTTTTTTGATGCGTACTCTCTTCTCCTTATGTGTCTGTCTTCCAGCAGACTGGGAAATCATTTTCCCTTGACCTTCTTCTCCAACTCAGAAGATTCAATACTAAATTTTAGTATTCTCTTTGATTCTTGTACCTGCAGTATCCAGTACTAGGCTTCAGGCAGGAGATGTTTTCTGTTTAATTATTTGGTAAGCATTTTCTAAAGATGTGATACTTACAAAGGTTGTATATTATTCTTGGCAATATTTTATTTCCTGTGTGTCTCCTTTTTTTTTGCCTTCTCTGAATTGATGCAATGAATTTTTATATACATAATAACTCGGCCCTAAGAGGGACAGAATAAGTTTTTTATATTAACCTTAAAATGTTTGAGCACATTTCAGTTCTGTATTCTTACATTGTGAACATATATCATTCATTAATTTAATTTATAAAGGGATTACTTCAAAGTAATCTCATTAGAGATTATCATATTACCAGATAGCCTTACATAAGACAATCGCATTAATTGTGCCTCAGGATGTCACTTCAGATATCTATTTGTACCCCAGATACAAATTCATTACATGCTTCAAATTTGCTTCAAACCTTCAACTGACAAGTGCTCTGTATGGTGTGCCAAACATACGTTTAGTATCTTTGGTTTTGTAATTTGCAAATATCAATGCTTCCTATGAAATTTTAAAGAATTTAAATGCAAGTAAGGGTTTAAAGTACTGTGTAACCATAGGGTCTATCTCACATAAGATGGGTGGTTCATATCTTCAAGTGATTTTAGATGTTATTGCTCAGTGCATATCTGATAGACTATCTGAAACTAGTAATAGATTACTCACATATATTTTGAGAAGACTGAAGGTTAGTCCTTCTTGTCCTGGTTGCACAAAGATAAATTCAAACAAAAAAAGTGACCCTCAGTTTATTGTAGGAGGGACAGGTTTCCATTCCAAAACATGCTGGTTTACGTATAACTAGGAGCAGTTTCAGAATTGTGACATTGCAAATCAAGAATATATTTTTATGTATTTATCATTCTCTTTTCTATAAAAACATTGGGTTCTATATGTGAAAAGCCAGCTGGCTGTGCCTTCCAGAGCAAAGAAGAACAATGTTTGGATTCAAGCTGATGGGAAAAGAAGGTTGATACATTCATAGTGAAACATGAAGAATTCGTTCATATTCCTTGGCTATGACTTTTCTTGAGACCTTGAAAATATTTCCCTTATCATTCAGTAAACCTGCCAGTGAACTATAGAATTAAACTGTTCTGCCAGTTTTTGGTGCTGACTGAACCTCTGGTGTTGATCTTGCCACTTCACTGAAAAGGATAGAGAAGATTTGTCAAACAGCTGCTTTAGCTTCCTAAACTGGCAATCACATAGGCTGGCTTAATTCCCTCTTCAAACAGCTGTTCATGCAACCCAAAAGGATGGTGGTTTCCTCTTCCGTTGTCCCTTCTTTCTAATACAAACTAATATATCAAGGATGTGCTACTTATTTTAGAATCATAGAATCATAGAATAGTTAGGGTTGGAAACAACCTTAAGATCACCTAGTTCCAACCCCCCTGACATGGGCAGAGACACCTCACACTAAACCATGCCATCCAAGGCTCTGTCCAACCCCGCCTTGAACATCATCAGTGATGGAGCATTCACAGTTTCCCTGGGCAACGCATTCCAGTGCCTCACCACCCTCACAGTAAAGAATTTCTTCGTCATATCCAATCTAAACTTCCCCTGTTGAAGTTTGAACCCGATACCCCTTGTCCTCTCACCACAGTCCCTAATGAAGAGTCCCTCCCCAGCATCCCTATAGGCCCCCTTCACGTATTGGAAGGCTGCTAGGAGGTCTCAATGCAGCCTTCTCTTCTTCAGGCTGAACGGCTCCAACTTTCTCAGCCTATCTTCATACGGTAGTTGCTCCAGTCCCCTGATCATCCTCGTGGCTCTCCTCTGCACTTGTTCCAACAGTTCCATGTCCTTTTGATGTTGAGGACACCAGAACTGTAAACAGTTCTCCAAGTGAGGAGTACAAGAGCAAAGTAGAGGGGCAGGATCACCTCCCTCGACCTGCTGTTCACACTCCTTTTGATGCAGCCCAGGATTTTTGCTAATTGCTGAAGAATATCATTTTTTATTGCATTAAAGTATTCTACAAGAACATACAATATGCTATAATATCAGCTTTGGATGACTACAGATGGGTTATGCTTTACAATTTTGTTCAGGTTGTATTTATGTCCTATCTGAACAATATGTCCAAGATCTGGGAAATATTGTACAAGTGTGAGTCTTGCTTAACTGGAGGAGGAGAGTTCAGGTATGAGAAACTGTGTATCTGCCACTAGACTATCCCATAGGACTCTGAAGTGAGATCACACAGAATCACAGAATCACAGAATAGTAAGGGCTGGAAAGGACCTCAAGATCATCGAGTTCCAACCCCCCCGCCATGGGCAGGGACACCTCACACTAAACCATGCCATCCAAGGCTATGTCTAACCCCACCTTGAACGCCGCCAGGGATGAAGCATTCACAACCTCCCTGGGCAACCCATTCCAGGGCCCCACCACCCTCACAGTAAAAAATTTCTTCCTCAGATCCAATCTAAACCTCCCCTGTTTAAGTTTAAACCCATTACCCCTTGTCCTCTCACCACAGTCCCTCATGAAGAGTCCCTCCCCAGCATCCCTATAGGCCCCCTTCAGGTATTGGAAGGCTGCTCTGAGGTCTCCACGCAGCCTTCTCTTCTCCAGGCTCAACAGCCCCAACTTTCTCAGCCTATCTTCATACGAGAGGTGCTCCAGTCCCCTGATCATTTTTGTGGCCCTCCTCTGCACTTGTTCTAACAGTTTCATGTCCTTTTTATGTTGAGGACACCAGAACTGCACGCAATACTCCAAGTGAGGTCTCACAAGAGCAGAGTAGAGGGGCAGGATCACCTCCCTCGACCTGCTGGTCACACTCCTTTTGATGCAGCCCAGGATACGGTTGGCCTTCTGGGCTGCAAGCGCACACTGCCGGCTCATGTTCATTTTTTCATCAACCCACACCCCCAAGTCCTTCTCTGCAGGGCTGCTCTCAATCTGCTCCCCGCCCAACCTGTAACTGTGCCTGGCATTGCTCCGACCCAGGTGGAGGACTTTGCATTTAGCATGGTTGAACTTCATCAGGTTGGCATCAGCCCACCTCACAAGCGTGTCAAGGTCCCTCTGGATGGCATTCCTTCCCTCCAATGTATCAACCGAACCACACAGCTTGGTGTCATCAGCAAACTTGCTGAGGGCGCCCTCAATCCCACTGTCCATGTCACCCACAAAGATGTTGAACAAGACCGGTCCCAACACCGATCCCTGGGGGACACCACTCGTTACTGGTCTCCAGCTGGACACTGAGCCACTGAGCACTACTCTTTGCGTGCGGCCATCCAGCCAGTTGTTTATCCACCGAGTGGTCCACCTATCAAATTGATGTCTCTCCAACTTAGAGAGAAGGATGTCATGTGAGACAGTGTCAAAGGCTTTACACAAGTCCAGGTAGATGACATCAACTGCTCTGCCCCTGTCCATCAGTTCCGTAGCCCCTTCATAGAAGGTCACCAGATTGGTTAGGCAGGATTTCCCCTTAGTGAAGCCATGCTGGCTGTCACCAAGCACCTTGTTGGTTTTCATGTGCCTTAGCATGCCTTCCAGGAGAATCCGCTCCAAGATTTTGCCAGGCACAGAGGTGAGACTGACTGGTCTGTAATTCCCTGGCTCATCCATTTTTCCCTTCTTAAAAATGGGGGTTATATTTCCCTTTTTCCAGTCATCGGGAACTTCACCTGACTGCCATGATTTTTCAAATATGATGGACAATGGCTTAGCAACTTCATTTGCCAGCTCCTTCAGGACCCTTGGATGGATTTCATCCGGTCCCATGGACTTGTATACATTCAGGTTCCTAAGGTGGTCCGGAACAAGATCTTCCCCCACAGTGGGCCCAGGGTCCCCACCCTCAATGATTTCAGGCTATGGTATTGAATGTTTACGTGCAAGCAGTAGGAGAACCATTCAAGACATTCAGTCAAGTGCCCACATTATGATGCTAATGTATAGCTCTGCTTTGTCTTTATCTTACATAAGACTTTCACTCTCACAAGAATGGTTGAAAGTGCTTGAAAAGCTGTTATTGATAAAGAATAGCAGACTGAAGTGCTACGCCAGAGAGACAGTCATTATAGTAGAAGGCTGAGGAAAGAAAAATTACAGAAATGTTCTAACACCCTGTTTGGAAACCAGATCATTAATTTAGTTTAAGTTTTACATACGGCAGAGCAGCATTCCAAAGTAATGCTTTCTATCAGTTCTGGTTGGCTGGGAGACGCTGCTACATTCTGGAAGCTGTCTTTGTTTTATGTTTCTTGTATTTGTTATTTTGTCAATTCCTGGCAGGGTCAAAGTAAAACAACATGGCAAAATTTGATGCTGTGATGCTGGAGCTTATCCAATCATCCCCTAGGAGCATGAAGGCAGGGGCTGCAGAAACTATAATTGAAGAATATTTTAGCCAGTGGTGCTGGGTACTTGAAATTTGTAACACGTAGTCCCAAAAACTCACTTTCTAAATTTATTTTATGGTATGATATTATGGATAAGAATTTTACCAAAGAATGATTCAATAGTAAGACTTTCCTTCCTTACAAAGACATTTCAGACAATTATGCTGATGCTAGCTCCAGCAACATTACACTCAGAAAGATGGGTCTCAAAGAAACAACTCTGAAACCATCTTCACTTATGTAGCTCCTAACAGCATCTTAAATCTACACTGAATGCTCAATATGCATTAAAAAACAAACAAACAAACAAACAAAAAAAAAAAAAACAAAAAAACACCCCAGAAGTAATTTAAGAAATCAGTGTGATATAATACAGAGCTGTTTAACATATTCATTGTATTCACTGCTAATTTTAGACTTTGTGTGGATTTACAGTGCTGTCTTATGAGCTTGATGCAAGAATGGCAGCAGAAATATCAATACTGGGAGAAAAGACTGTAATATGCTACTGAGCTGTAGAGACAGCTGAGTGTACAGAGGACATCCTAAAAGCAGGATAATAGAAGAGTGATGAGGGCAGATGAACTCCGCAAATGCCATATCACTGATAACAACACCTGTGTTCATGGGAGAAACAGTGTGGGACTATAATTTAAAAATGTAATAGAATTTCTCTCTTTATTTTCTTTGAAAATTATAAGATGTTATCTGCAACATGCTAAAAATATGTGATAAACTTTTCTTCAATGACCACTATGCGTCTCTACATCTGACTAGATAGTGAGGTGGAGGCAGAGACACTAGCAGTCCCTACATACACATAGGAATGCATTTTTTTAATCACAGTTATTGGGGAAATATATGCTGGCATTTGAAAGCAAATTAGGAATATTTGCCTCTTGATATGCACATTTAAATTGTGCTGTAATTATACCTTCTAATATATGTTATCTATAGCTAATTTGCATTATGAGGGAGTAAGATTGATGGATTTTAATACAAAATTCACTAAATTAGGCTCAGAATTACACATTTAGTTCTAGGACACAGTGCTGAAACTTTGTCTGAAATATCTGAGAAAGTTTGAATGTTGAGTTGGACAGTATAGGAAATGAAAATGTCATTACTTTAGAGAGATAATGGAGATTTCTATAAAGATCTTGAAATAAAGTTTACAAGAAAAATACAGTTAAGCTTAATTATGATACTGTTAATGATGAGTGTTACATCAATAAGGTTAGGGACAGGAAGCCAGACTTCTTACTGACCTGTGTTAGGGGTAGTGGCTTTTAGCCCTTTTGATGTGCTAGTTATACTCTTGAAGAAAAAATTACTCTTGAGCTAGAAGAAGAAAAAGCCCTGAAGACTTATCAGAGGAGATGTGCAGACGCACAGTGAAATGTAAGCCACTCCATGAAATTTAGCATGTGTGTTGTGGGGAAGTACCATCAACACAGGACATCCAAGGACCAAAGGGTACATTTTTGTTACTCTGTTGCTCATCAACCCAGTCGAGCTGCTCCTTCCGCTTCTGTACTGCCCTATGTGCCGAGTAAAATGTGTTAACGCTGGCCTTTTATATTCTGGTAAAGGATATAATTTCTTTTTTATTCTTTTACCTTAAAGACCTGAAGTTAGGAGTCAGTCCTGTCATTCACCCTCTAACTGAGAATACCATTTACTAAAATCATTTTACGTATTCGGACAATGCCAGAAATTGCGCTGTTTTATGCAATTGTTGCTTATAGAAAACGGAATTTTCTAGTTCAGTAAACTAAAAATATGTCTAAATGAACACATAAATTCATTCAGTGATTTTTTTGGGACTGGGTAGTATTATTGTAAAAGCACTGTTTGCTTAAGGGTTCTGATGAGATAGACTTTTAGCTACACTTCCTATTTTTTAGCCCAGAGTTGTGCAGTAATTACAGTATATCAACATCTGAAGAACAGGCTGGGAGCAATTGCAGTTTTCCCTGTGGACTTGATAAAAAATTGAGAATCATTATCCAAAAAACTATGTTACCTTTCTTTCCATCTACAGAATTTCCCTATCTGTCCAAAATGCCAAAAGGAAATACCTTTGGTTTTGTTCCTACTGCCTTTAATAATTTAAATCTCAGAAATATTTTTATAAATAAAACAAAAACTGTAGCAGAGTACTGAAACTTTAATGTTATCTTACAGTGGGCTCAGTCTAACATACTCTGTTTACACTGCTCTGGAGAAATTTTTATCTTACTGTGTTTCTTCTTGGGCAGTAGGGCAAACAAGGCAAAGAGTGTTTCTTCAGAAGCTAGCCTTCTGCCCGGTCTTAAACTTCTTCCCAGGTTTTCCCCAGTTTACTTATGCCTTTATATCTCTTGTCAGGAGACTCTGTGGCTTTGTTTTCCTCATCAGCTTTCAATGTGCTCCATGGGCTGTAATCCTATGCACTTCTTTTTTCGTTCCATGACCAAAAGTAGTAAACACTTTTTTCCATGGTAACTAACAGTCAAACATCTGTCTTCATATTACCATAAATGTGAATTTGATCACTCGTTTAGCATTTAATTTGCTTTGTAGGCTGTACAAATCAAAAGCCATGTTTTTGCTTTACACATCAGCGATGCCATCTTTTTGTTCTCATGCATGCTCTTAATTGTCTGGATTGGCAAATTTTGATTGACTAAAATAGCGTGGCCGGCTTTATTTATTTATGTTTCCTCACTTTCAATTCTTCATGCTTATTTTCTATCACTAGACTTCAGAACTACTCAACACTTCATGTGGTTTTGATTGACTGCAATATTGGTTCTTTTTAATTAGGTTATTTTCTGATCAACTGAATTATAGAAAAAGGAATAGTCAAACCTGTAACTGTCATCACCAAATGCTAATCACAACTGTATGTTTAAAGTTTTGAATTATATATAAATCATCACTTTTCCACTGAGATTAGAGCTCTATCCTGGGTCTATAGATTAAAAATAGAATAAAATTAATAAAATCCTATTCTATGAAAGTGCATCAGAGCAAAGGAATTTTCTGGTCTTTTCTATTTTCATGTACTCCAAAACAGTCTAATGAATCAAGGACTAATGAATCATTGTGGCTAATAAGACTTCTTTGTCTTTTGCATCTTTTTCATAGTGTCTTTTTGATGTTCTTTTTGTAACAATCCCCAACTTTACTCACATAGTATTCTATTTGGGGGTTCTATTAATTTATGAAATGTGTTGTATATTTGCAAGATGAAATACTTCTGCCACTGGTAGCACATTCCAACAGAAATGAAATTTCAGATCCAGATGCTGTAGTATGAAATCTAATGTTTTAATCTTTTTGGCGTGTTACTAAACCTTTCAGGCAAAAAATTCTTATCTTCACAGCATTGTCCTGAAGCAAGGAAGGTAAAACTCTGATGCAGATTGAATTCTTGCAAGAGAATCTAAAATGACGAAAAATTCTTCAGATTGTCATCAGTTTATCTGCCCTACACACAGGACTGCAGTTTTAACTGAAATAAACATCTGGTAAAGCTATTGATTTTGATGATAGATTTCATCCTTTTATACACCACACATTCTTTCTGTGATCTTGGTCATTTGTATGGGACTATCAGTTTTACTGCACCAAAAATGGTGCATTTTAAGACAGGTATGTGCAATATTTGCCTGTGCCATCAATTTCTGATCTTTACATATTCCCACGTATGCAGACACAGTTGTGGTTAGCAAAGCAAGATATGTATTAGTGATACATTCTCAACTACATTTTCTTCTGCGGAAGTTGAGGTGTTTCATTTCGATACTCACAAAGGTTATGTGGAGAAAGAATAAAAATTATTTAAAAAATATTGATTGAGGTTGTGCTAAAGTATAAGCAATAGGATGATCAACACTTAATGAAAAAAATTTCATTTCCTTTATTCTAGTATTTTTCAGATAAAAACTGATTTTTTTCAGAGACTGTGTAGGTTTCTCTTTATATTTGCATTTGATAAGATATTTTTTAGTATGTAATGCTTGACAGTATATTAAGCACAAGTGTTCTATTGCTTAACATATTTATTTCTTTAAACTTTGTTTACATGTAAATTTTCTAGTATACAAAGTTCACCTCAAAGATAAAGAAATACAAAAGGGAGAATATATTGCTTTTAAATAGTATTTTTAACATTTGTAAAAGTCCCCTATTCCTATGACTACATAGTTTTCATGATGCTACTTTAATATTTACCCAAATACTGATTAATATAGTGTTTGAGGATTTTTTTTTTAAGTAAAGGAATAAAAATCACATCTTGTAGCTGAATCAATAAGTAGGAGAAGTTACCTAGATAGTTTTACACACAGTATCATTATTATGGTGTTTTTCAATGTAAATTTTGAAGGAAGCAGTTTGAAAGGAGCTAACTGTAATATTCCTTACAAATATTACTCTTGAGTTATGCTTCAACATAGTTATGTGGGGACTAGAGAATGAATTGTTCTTTTGAAGTGTTTTTTGAAAAAATTCAGAATATTTAAAAGGATGCATCATGAAGAGCTAACAAACTAGTGTCATTTCTCGTTTAACAATCACCATAATGTATAAAGCTTCTGCTTCCATATTCTACTATAACTACTATTACTTAGATAACAATATATTCTTAATTCACATTCCTATATTATGATTTGTGGTTTAATATTTCTTCACTTCAAAGGAAAAGGAGGGTACTTTATAACAGCTGTATTCTTTAGATTTCTGTTAACAGCCGTCTGATTTCCACTCCCCACTGAAAATGAGAAGGTTTGTTTGAATCACTCTCAATCATTCACAAAATAAACTTTTCTCTTTTTTTGCCCCTCTGGGATACTTGATAACACAGTTTGCAGCTATTTCAAAAAATGTGTACTTCAATGAAGTTACAGTACAAGTGTTATTACTGGATTGTTTGATTGACAAGAATCAGAGATTTATTTCTTTTAGTGACAGCACTATTGTAGATATAATCCACTGAAGACATTTACTTGCATGTAAGTATGATTTCCTTTTAGTTTGCTGTGGTTCAAGCCCAGATGGCAACTTAGTATCACACAGCTGCTCACTTAATCCCTCCTTCTGCCCCACAAGTGGGGTGGGGAGGAGAATTGGAATAAAGGTAAAGCATGCAGGTTGAGATAAGGACAGTTTAATAACGGAGATAAAGTAAAATATAATAATTATAATAACAATGAAAACAATAATGAGAATAGAGAGAGGAATAAAACAGAAACCAAAGAGAAAGCCCACTGTCCACCTTGTCCCCAAGCAGCAATTGGCCCCTTCCAACCAACTTCCCCAGCTTATAGTCTAGGTATGATGTGCTGTGGCATAGAATACCCCTCTGGCTAGTTTGAGTCAGTTGTCCTGGCTCTGCTCCCTCCCAGCTTCTTGCACACTGACCCACTGATAGAGCAAGAGAGGCTGAAAAATCCAACTAAACCGGTGGCATGTTAGCATTATTTTCAGACCAAAGCCAAAACACAGCACTGTACCAGCTACTAGGAAAAAAATTAACACAGCCCAAACCAGGAAAAGTTCTGTGCAGTAGCTAGGACTGACTGTAGTCTTTCATGTACATTATGTTTATGAATACAAAAATACTTGAATACTCCAAATTTTCCTAAATGACGCAAGCATGAATGAAAACATCACCCTGAAAACCATTCACTTTCTCAAGAGACCTTTTAAGTAATAATCACATCTGTGTAATACTATATTTTGCAAAGTTAACAGCAATCTAAACCATATTATTAAATTTTGAAAAAGAGCACAAATCTCAGTAGACCTGTTCAACAATTTAAGAACTAGTGTGGAATGATACCACTGGCCTCCGGAGCCTAGTTTAGAAATAGCTAATTTTTCCATAACGATGTCATTAAATATTTAATAGCATAATATTTTGAACACCTTTCCAACGTAAATGACATTAAAATTAAACCTGTTTAAACTGTTAAAGGTTAGCTGAGAAAATTCCATTAGAATACACTTTCAAAGCCAATTAAAGATACATCGATATTAAAGGACATCTTTTATGAAGAAACTCAATTAGTGTAAACAATAAAAAAATAAAGATCAAAATTAACAGGTAGATTCTTTCTGAAGCATTTCATAAGGTTATGGGGTAAAATTCTGAAACATATTTTATTTTGTAACACGGTACTGTTGATCCTATGCAACCTGATCAAAATCTAGGTACAGCCCGAGCCCAATCTCTTTATTGGATCGTAGTGAAAGTTGTAAAAATTCATCAAGGTATGAAGAAATATTGCCTCTGTCATGGTTTAAGCCCAGCTGTAACTCAGAAAAACCACACAGTCTCTGGAGTCTCCCCTCCCCTTCCTCCTTCCTCACAGAGGGATGGGGAGGATAATCGAAAGAATGTAACTCCCACGGGCTGAGCTAAGAACAGTCCAGCAACTAAGGTATAACACAGACCACTGCTGCTACCACCAATAATAATAATGATAAGGGAAATACAAGGGAAGAGAATCAACTTCTCACCACTCGACAACCTAGAGGTGAACCAACCCTTCTGGGTCTCTGCCCTCTGTTTTTACATCCTGGACATGACGTGCTGAGGTATGGAATGCGTGTTTGGTTAGTTTGGGTCAGGTGTCCCGTCTATACTTCCTCCTGGCTTCCCCTGCTCCCTCGCAGAGCGTGAGACTCGGAAGGTCGTTGGTCAGACTAAACATTACTGCGGCAACAAAAACCATTGGTGTTATCAGCACTGTTCCCAGGCCGAAAGTCAAAAACACAGTGCTGCACCAGCTACTAAGAAAGAGAAAAAAATGACTGCTACTGCTGAACCCAGGACACCATCTTAAAGGAAAAATTCATTACATGGAAGAAGGTTCTAAAATATTACAGCAAATTAAAGCTGTAAGTATAAAAGAAAACACTTTTTCTTATGTTCTGGCCATAAATTATCCCCTTGTTTGTGATTGCTACCAACAGATATTTTAAAAGAACTCTGTGGCTAAAGCTTTAATTTCGTCTTCATTGTTTTATACCAACTATTTTTGCCTCTTAATGAAGGAAACAGACCACAAGAATGCACTGAGATATTACTGGAGTAGCAATCCCTTCACTATTAGCAGAACGGAGAAAAAGCACCTCATGGAACTTGTATCTGGCTTTGCTGGGTTGGCGTCTGATTATCATCACCAGCATCTCCATATGATGGTATAGTATTTCACAGAATGGACAGAAAACAATTACGAGTCACACATTAGCAATGAGAAAGCAACATAACCATTTGATCACAAGAAACTGAAGGCAGCATTTTGACTTGGTGTAGGCAATGCTTCTAAGGACTTTAAACATCAGCATTATTTTGCAAATGCTGAGCTTATACGCTTTATTTTTCATTTCAAGTAAAAAAGTGGAAATCTTCTGTTAGAATGCTTTCTTTTTTTAGAATTCTGCCCATAGATAAGAAGTAGAAATACCTGACAATTGACTATGTTTTGTTTATTATTTGAAATGTGGTAGCATGCATTACCAGCTTGACTTTTTAGCTGATAGTGATTGATAAAGGCAGCACCAAAAGCAAGCCTTTGTGAGATTTCTGTTCAGTTAGATTTGCAGTCTAGAGCTCTCATTCTCCAAATGTTTCTGTATAATTCAATCTAAATAATTGTATTGACTTTAATGGGGTTGTTCATGCATACAATTGGCAGAACAGGGATTTGTGATTGAATCTGTAATATAGCCCAATATTCGTGATGTTGGGTGTTACATGCTATGGTGAATGTTATAGTTATTCTTCTGAGAGTACAGCACTGTATGCTACATTCATTTTCATTTTAAAGTTAAGCAAAAATAAAGTGTGAAAAGAGTCACAGACCATGTGTCACACTGACTGTGGTACCAAATTACTCCATTTTTGAAGTTCAGATAAAATTATTCAATTTAATTGGAAAACTGGTCACAACTTCGAATCATCTGCTGGTGCCCTTTTTTAACAGAAGGGGAGCAAGGGGATGAAATATGTTGTGAGACTTGCTTCTGCTAAAAAAACATACAGTACAGCTTAAATACATTCACCATAGTTCCCTGTTTGAAAATGTGTGGTTGCTAATTTAAAATGGATGTCAGAGACTGTGATGAAGGGCACAGCTACTGGGCTAGTACTAATACTGAATTTACAACATGGAGACATGAAAAAGCACTGCAGGAATCTGTTCATGTATGTGGCTTCTTAAGATCATCTTCTCTGAGAATATCCAGCCTCTTAACTGTTTTGATTTTTAACTAAAGCATTATTTTGCTTTCCTTTCATATATTTTAACTTGATGAAATAACAAATATTACTATAATTTCTTGTTTGTTTTGAATATCCAACACAGTTCAAGTGCATGAGAAATTTGAATTATTTCAAATGGTAAAATGGTAAAACCTTGCCTGCCATTAACAGAATATTTTCCTACGAGCTCTTTCCTGTTCTCCTTAGTTTTGCTTTTGCTAAGGATGTGCATTCTTCCCTGTGGAAATGACTTCCTTTCCATAGGGAATTAATAATTCCTTATGGATTATTTTGTCTGTTTCGCAATTTATTTCTGAAATAGAAGACAAGAAGTAGAAGTGTTAGAAAAGATTTTGATTATGAGCAGTCTCTAGATTTGTAGGAAAGAATAATTTCCACACTATATAAAATTTCATGTCACTCTCCACCATCATGAAGTTCCTTTACTTTTCATTTATTTATTTTCTGACTGAAAGTCACCTTTCTGCAGCTCTTTTTTCCTTGAACCATATTCCTATTTCTTAATGGATACTTTCTCTTCTGTACCCTCTTATCTCCATGATGCTTTATTTATTCACTTCAGACTTTCCAGAAATAAATTTATTTGAGGTGAAACTTGAAGGCTGATAGTGCAGTTTAAGTAGAGTTCAAAGCAAGCAGTACTGTCAAAATGCAGGCTTTCAACTGGATTCCAACATGAAGCAAGAATATGAAGAATCTAGTCTGCTCTCCCTAAACTAATATCTTAATCATAATTGAAGTCAGCATTTAGTCTGCTAGGGCCTGATTCTTCACAAGTTATTGACTGTGGTAAGCACTCCTCGTAGCAGTCTCTGCCAGATTCGGTGTTTAGTTTAAAAGCTTGTTTCTTGCTGTAATTCCTTCCATTCCCCTCTTCTTCCTGCTTGATTTACAGAAATATTTCAATCTACATGCACAGCCACCATCTTCACATCAAACTTTTCACAAATATTTCTTGTGAATCCGTTTACATTATCCAATCTGATCTTCCAATTTAATTTAAATTTAATTTAATTTAATTTAATTTAATTTAATTTAATTTAATTTAATTTAATTTTTTTTTATTAACACAAATGGTTTATATTGTCCAAAGTTAACATTTACTTTAAACTGAATTGTAAGACAGTAAAAAAAATTGAGCTCTTCTTTCATTAAGTAAACTCTTTTATATTTTTAACTCTTTTGTATTTCTGGTATTAATAATTTATTAGATAATATGTCATATTTTAGTCCAGAAGAAACATAATGAGTTTCACACTGGGGATCAGCATGGGTCCTGCCTAAGGGGAACTTGATTATTTGAACATGACAGAAGACCTATTGATTTAATGTTCAGGGAACCAACAATTTCTCTACAGCATGATATTGAAACATTGTTTGAATTCAACATTAAACTGAACACTAATCCTAGAATTGACCAGCAGGCACAGGAAAAAAATATGCAGGATCTTAATTACCTCATCAGTTATGTAAGTACAGTGTTATTCATTTCAGAAGAAGTCATATATGTAGAAATAGATGACATGTAGCTTTAATTTTGATTTTTCATTGTACAGTCATAGTTAACATTGAATTAAGCTTTTGCAGAAAAAAAGAACTTTGACTTCATAGTTCTAATATTAATATATACTTACATTTGACTTAGGATTTTTCCTACTCTCCTGAGTAGGAGAAAATATGTGTGACATTTTGCAATAGTTTGCTAATCTTGCGAAGAACTGAAATATTTGAAAGTACAATTTAACTTCAGTTATATTTTATTATTTTCAGCATTTATGTCATGACAAATTCCTTAATTTTCTAGAGAGTAGCAGAAGGTATGTATTCATATTTGTAAGTCTCCCACTCTCAGAATTAATCGCGTTATCCACTAGTACTCTCCCATGAGCCTCTGGTATTCTTATAGCTACTATTTTTTACAGTGGTAAAACAGACACAAGTCTCATGGGACTAAACAAATCCCAAATGACAGTGTTCAGGATCCTTGGCAAATGGTGGTGGAAGGTGTCTATACCTTCTGTCTCTTCTGTTTCTTTTTAGTCCTGAGGTTAGAATGATGAAAATAAAGAGAACTGGGGCTGCAGACTTAATAATTATATGTAGGTAATTATCCTGCCACATTGTGGGGTTACTAGAGCAAGACTGTACTTAATTTGACTTTTTAATAGCACTTGATTGACAGATTCTACCTACAATAGTTTTGCTTTTTGTTACTGCATCTGGGAGAAGAACACTTAGATGTAAATAAAGACATTCATTTCTTCTTTCAAATAACTCAATGATTTGCTCTTCGTGAATGGAATTCTATACATGCACAATTGTTTTCTTAAATCATTGATTATCACATGCTGCTTTTATTCTTCATATTGCAACTTTTTAATTCACAAACTGGTTCATTTATTCTAGTACAATGGGTCCACAGTGGTCATATCATCTCTGGAAAAAACAAAATATACACCATCAATCCCAAGACTTATCATGTTGGAGCTCAGCGCCCACCAAGCTTCTGTATAAAAATTATTCAGACCTTTTTCACCAGATCTAGGCACTATTAGTGTCACAGGCAGTAAATTGCACAGTCTGCTATCAGATTGACTAATGGATGTTTTGCTAAACCATCTGGCAAGCTTCCATTAAAAGAAGCTGCTTTTGTTCAGGTGGAAAAGACTTTCAAAAAAGTCTATCTGCCATAGCTAAGCTCACTGCTTCTTGAATTCCTAACTATTGTATACTTACTGTTTTCACATTTTTATATTTATTACTGCTCCTAGGCCCTGTAACTCTGTATTTTATATCTTTTGAACATGCTTCTTTGTATATGCCCTTAAAGACTGATTTTTTTTTGAGTTAAGGAGAGGGTATTAGGAAATAAAAGTAACTTTAAAAATATTTTTTATTCTCTTTTAAGGAATTTTTGATGTAGATAAACAGTTTCATGTGGAAAGCTACAACAAGACATGACTTAGTGTACTTGGTTTCTTTTCCTGTCAGTGGCCAGCTTGCTGAGTCAGTGTGGCTTTGAAATCCAAGCATTCTAACGCACTAAGAAAAGACATCAACCAGGAAGACACTATTTTGTGCAAACTTGTATTCGTTTTTAAAATATCTCAACACCCCTGAAGTTCATCAGCAAATCTTGGAGCGTGTTTCCCTACTTTTACTCTTTCTTTAAAGCAATAAGATCTCATTTTTCTAACTATTTGGGTCATAATAGGTCATCTCCAATATCATGTACCTGAAAACCTCTACACTGTAAATATATCTATCTTCATGCATTTCATAAAAGCTTATTCTGTCAATTAAGTAGCTTTTTGAAAAGTTATTTTAGGTTAGAAGAAACCAAGACTAAGGAAGAAACAGAGAATGTTTCTTCTAAATTATGGCTCCAAGCATGGGATTTAAGTAAAAACTTCTGAGACACACACAGAATCTGGTGCTTTGATTGCCTTGAAGATACAAAGGGACAAAAATCTATCAGAGGAGACAAGCTAACATCTTAAAAAGTGAAAAGGAGACAAAGCACATTGCATCTACCATGATACAACTATTTAATGATTGGAATTTCATTTATTAGATTATTGCTTATTAATAAATACACCATCTTTGACCGGGTTAATAAATGGTTAGAAAGGTGGTGCCATTGTCAGGAGTTCGGGTATCTAGAACATGGGACTCAATTTAGTAGGCCAGGTCTACTGGGGGCTATTGGAGCTGGTCTGACAAAGAAAGGGAAGAGCGGTTTTGGTAGGAGGCTTGCCAGATTGGTCAGGGATGCTTTAAACTAAATGTGTTGGCAGCACCTATAATAAATGTTCAGAGCAATGTATAGATATTCCAGCTGCTCCAGCCAATGAGTCAGACTCAATTGGAGCTCGGCTCAGATGTCTCTGTGCAAATGCCCGTAGCACGGGGAACAAACAAGAGGAATTAGAGATGTGTGCACATCTAGGAGGGTATGATATAGTAAGCATCACAGAAACATGGTGGGATGGCTGCTATGACTGGTGTGTTGGAATGGAAGGTTACTGGCTCTTTAGAAAAGATAGGCCTGGTAGACAGGGAGGGGGAGTTCCTATTTATGTTAGGGATAGGCTAGAGAGCATGGAACTCTGTCTGGGGACAGGTGAGCAGTCAATAGGGAGTTTGTGGGTCAGGGTTAAAGGGAGAACAGAGATGGAAGACATTACTGTGGGGATCTGTTACAGACTCCCTGATCAAGAGGACTCTGGATGAAGTGCTCTATAGATAGATAGGAACAGCCTCATGCTTGCAGGCCCTTGTTCTCATGGGGGACTTCAACCACCCTGATATCTGTTGGAGGGATGGTACAGCCCGGCAAAAGCAACCCATGAGGTTCCTTGATAATGTGGAAGACAACTTCCTTCTGCAAGTAATAGAGGAGACGACAAGGAGACGTGTCATGCTTGACCTTGAGCTCACCAACAAGAAAGGCTGGTTGGAAATGTTATGCTCCAGGGCAGCCTTGGTGGCAGTGGTCATGAGATGGTTGAGTTTGAGATCCTCAGGACAGTGAGAAGAGTGTGCAGCAAGCTCACTGCCCTGGACTTCAAGAGGGCAGACTTTGGCCTCTTCAGGAACCTGCTTAGTAAGGTTCCATGAGATATAGCCCTAGAGGGCAGGAGGGCCCAAGACTGTTGGTTGATATTCAAGGATCACCTCCTACAAGCTCAGAAGCGTTGCATCCCAACTAGAAGCAAGTGCAGCAGGAGGGCCAGGAGACCTCCTTGGATAGATGCTGAGGAAAATTCAAAGGAAAAAAGAGGCTTATAAAAGGTGGAAGCAAGGACAGGCAGCCTTGGAAGAAGACAGGGGTGTTGTCCGGGAAGTTAGGGACCAGGTTACGAAAGCTAAGGTCCATATAGAATTAAACTTGGCTAGAGATGTTAAGGATAAGAGGAAGGGATTCTATAGGTACGTAGTGAATAAAAGACAGGCTAGGGACAATGTGGGCGCTCTCCTGAAGCTATCGGGAGAACTGGCTACCCTGGATTTGGAGAAGGCTGAGGTTCATGATGACTGCTTTGCCTCAGTCTTCACCGGCAAATGCTCTGACCACACCACTCAAGTCTTGGAAGGCAGACGCAGGGACAGTGAGAATGAAGATCTTGGGCCCACTGCATGAGAGGATCTGGTTTAAGACCATGTTAAGAACCTGAACGTGCACAAGTCCATAGGACCTGATGAAATCCGTCTGCGGGTCCTGAAGGAGCTGGCAAATGAAGTTGCTAAGCCACTGTCCATCATATTTGAAAAATCAAGGCAGTCAAGTGAAGTTCCTTATGACTGGAAAAAGGAAAATATAACCCCATTTTCAAGAAGGGGAAAATGGATGACTCAGGGAATTAGGCATACAAAAAACAACAAGGTGCTTGGTGGCAGCCAGCATGGCTTCACTAAGGGGAAATCCTGCCTGACCAATCTGGTGGCCTTTTATGATGGGCCTACAGAACTGATAGACAGGGGTGGAGCAGGTGATGTCATCTACCTGGACTTGTGCAGAGCATTTGTCATTGTCCCACATGACATCCTTCTCTCTAAGTTGGAGAGACATCAATTTGATAGGTGGACCACTCAGTGAATAAAGAACTGCCCGTATGGCTGCATGCAAAGAGTTGTGGTCAACAGCTCAATGTCCCGCTGGAGACCAGTAATGAGTGGTGTCCCCCAGGGATCGGTTTAGGGACCAGTCCTGTTCAACATCTTTGTGGGTGACATGGAGAGTGGGATTGAATGCGCCCTCAGCAAGTTTGCAGATGACATCAAGCTGTGTGGTTTGGTTGATATGGCGGAGGGAAGGAATGCCATCCAGAGGGACCTTGACACGCTTGTAAGGTGGGCAGATGCCAACCTAATGAAGTTTAACCATGACAAGTGCAAGGTCCTACACCTGGGTCGGAGCAATCCCAGGCACAGCTAGAGGTTGGGCAGAGAAGAGATTCAGAGCAGCCCTGCGGAGAAGGGCTTGGAGATGTTGGTCGATGAGAAAATGAACATGAGCTGGCAGTGTACACTTGCAGCCCAGAAAGCCAACCGTATCCTGGGCTGCATCAAAAGGAGTGTGACCAGCAGGTCAAAGGAGGTGCTCCTGCCCCTCTACTGTGCTCTCATGAGACCTCACTTGGAGTACTGTGTGCAGTTCTGGTGTCCTCAACATAAAAAGGACATGGAAGTGTTGGAACAAGTGCAGAGAAGTGCCACGAGGATGATCAGGGACTGAAGCACCTCCCATACGAAGATAGGCTGCGCAAACTGGGACTGTTGAGCCTGGAGAAGAGAAGGCTGCATTGAGACCTTTGGGCAGCCTTCCAATATCTGAAGGGGGGCTATAGGGATGCTGGGGATGGCCTATTTATTAGGGACTGTAGTGAGAGAACAAGGGATCACAGGTTCAAACTTAAACAGGGGAAGTTTAGATTGGATCTAAGGAAGAAATTCTTTACTGTGAGGGTGGTGAGGCACTGGAATGGGTTGCTCAAGGAAGTTGTGAATGCTCCATCGCTGGCGGTGTTCAAGGCTGGGTTGGAGAATGCCTTGGGCCACATGGTCTAGGGTGAGACGTCCCTGCTGTTGGCAGAGGTGTTTGAACTCGATGATCTTAAAGGCCTTTCCAAGCCTAACTGTTCTAAGATTCTATGATTCTATGATTCTATCTTGGCTATGCCATACTCCGTAAATGTACTATTTATAAGATATTGCAAAATTGCTTCTTTCTTAGACTACATGACATCTGTCAGAGCAGCAGAAGACAGTCTGGCAACGTCTTTCAGAATTCATTCATACAAGTATATATATTTGTGCTTCCTTACTTCCCAACTGTAATTGTGATCAAATCTGCTACGTAATTATGGTCAGATAATCATCAAAATAGTTATCGCAGCCAGCAGTTCCTATATTATATTTACATTTGAATAGTGGCATCTTTGAGGATTTCCTGTTAAAGATTGCTTAGGAACAGAAGTTATCAGAAAAGGTAAACAATGACATTTCACCTCAGTATATAAACTGTTTTTAGCTGCTATATGCAGCTACAGATGCACAAGATACCTACAAATCCCAGTTTTATACTGCCTAGATCTACCAAGCTGCTATGCTTTTATGCCCATTCAAGAAAGCCTGTCTGGATTTTGTCTAGGATAATGTACACAGTCTGAAAATGGATGCATTAAAAAGCTGTGTAAAACTTTGGTATGGTCTAAAATATGGAATTCTAACCACAGAAGAATTCTTTGCAGTAAGTTTTATATTTTGCGTTAAGTATGTTTTACTGGCTGAAAAACTTTGTGTACTGCTATGCTACCACACTGTTACAAATAGTGCATGAAATTACCAGTGACTGTACGCAGTGAGTGACAGCACAGATTGAACATTTACCACAGAATAAAAACATTTTTTTTTTTTTTTATTTTGAGTATATGAAATGTAGTGAAGCCTGCTAAAAAGAGGAAATAGAATAGGCATTTCTAATAGCAATACATACTCTCTTCTTGTGTTATAAAGCAGAATTATCACAGCACTATATTGCTAGTGGAACAGATATTTTCATGGGGATTCTTGCACTAGGCAACCAGCATTCATTAGTTTGCCAATGCCAAAACCACCTAGTTCCAAGAGCTTTTTGAATCACCTCTGTGCCATAGCATTCAGTACCTCTGTCTCTAGATGTGCTACTTAAATATTGTCTGAATTTTGTCAAGACAAAGTTTGATAACAAAGTTAAAATATAACACACACTTCCTAGTGTGTCTTTTAAGCAATGTATAATTTCATGTGTTGAGCTAAAAAAGGTGGTGGTGGAAGATTCTTTCAGCATAGAATAAAAAGCGCCTACTTTCCATTACTGCAATACAATTCTGTACTTCCTTATAGCAGAATACATTACATTTCAACTTCACCAATTTCACTTTATCTCTGAATTGCCATGGTTGCTACCATATTGTTTTTTTTTTTTTGTTTTTGTTTTTGTTTGTTTTTTTTTTTTTTTAAATGGGAACATAGAAAAAGAAAAGTAGGAAGAGTGATTGGGTCAAGTGGAAAGAGGGAGAAATTCCAGCTGTGAGCAGTTACATGTGTTTGGAAAGAAAAGGGTCAAAATACTGATAGGTATAAGTAAGGTACAGTACAGAACTGGAAGCCCAAAAAGTTTATGCATCATCCTCGCTGAGAGAAGAATACAGCAGAGAGACAAGCATCAGTTATGACAGAAGGAAAAGAGAGCTTGAGAATGAGAGGATTCTGGGGAGTTTTTTGAAACTTGGAAAGTTAGCAAATTAACCAAATCCAGGCCACAAGAAAAGCACCTACCTGGAAAGATACCTTTAAACTCTTTTTTTCCTGTTCTGTCTTTCCAAATTATTTCAAAATAACTTTTGATTTTTTTCTTTAAATGTTTACTACAGAAAAAAGTTCTCACAGCTCTGGCTATCCCAAGGGACTTCTAGCCATTCATTACCATAAAGGACTGATATCTATGTTGATGCTCATGATGTTGTTTCTTGTCTCATTTGCAAAACAGTAATTGGAAGCAGGCACGTCTCCCTTGCTCTTTTTGCTTGAAGTATGTTTGTCATTTATGCTTATTCAAAATGAAATCCTATTATAGGGAAGGTTTTCATGCTAAGAGCTGATTGTTGCTTCAATAGTTATGAATTAATAGTATAGTTTTAGAACATTCACAGCTTAATAATATTTGCGTAACTCTCAATAAGTATCGACATAGCTGAAAAGACACTATAGTAATTGTAATATTATCTACATGAAGAAGAAAAGGTCAGAGCTTCTTCTTGGATAGGTTAGGATTAAGGATCCTAGAGGGAAGTGTTTGTGTTTGAGTAGATCACCAGAAATCATTATACAAAGTTATAACTATACTAAGAAACAAAACCATCAATACCTCTCCTGTTGTGGTTTTCAGCCTGAAATTATCTCCTTTAAATAGAACCTGACATAGAGGACATTTTGGACATACACCAAATCAGAACCTTATATTCTGCATTTGGCAGGCAAGTACAGCTTTTTAACAAGATGCAAAAAAAGAAAGAAAAGAAATATTTTCAAATTAAGTCTTGGTGTGAGAAGATCAAGAGTAGTTTTGTTGGTTTTGTTTTTTTTTTTTGTTTTGTTTTTTAGGTATGGCTATCTATTTCCTATTTTGTAAATTTGCACTTTTTACTGCTTCTATGTGTGGCATTCTTAAAGTAGAATGTAGGAACAGTTTCCCAACAATATTACTTACATATAATTTGGGTGGGGGAGGAATACATAATGGGCAATAGTGTGTAAAGCCTTTGACACTGTCATAGAATCATAGAATAGTAAGGGTTGGAAAGGACCTCAAGATCATCGAGTTCCAACCCCCCTGCCATGGGCAGGGACACCACCCACTAAACCATGCCATCCAAGGCTAGGTCCAACCCCACCTTGAACGCCACCAGGGATGAAGCATCCACAACCTCCCTGGGCAACCCATTCCAGGGCCTCACCACCCTCACAGTAAAGAATTTCTTCCTCAGATCCAATCAAAACCTCCCCTGTTTAAGTTTAAACCCATTACCCCTTGTCCTCTCATCACAATCCCTAATGAAGAGTCCCTCCCCAGCATCCCTATAGGCCCCCTTCAGGTATTGGAAGGCTGCTAGGAGGTCTCCACGCAGCCTTCTCTTCTCCAGGCTCAACAGCCCCAATTTTCTCAGCCTATCTTCATACGAGAGGTGCTCCAGTCCCCTGATCATCCTCGTGGCCCTCCTCTGCACTTGTTCTGACAGTTCCATGTCATTTTTATGTTGAGGACACCAGAACTGCACGCAATACTCCAAGTGAGGTCTCAGAAGAGCATGGTAGAGGGGCAGGATCACCTCCCTCGAACTGCTGGTCACACTCCTTTTGATGCAGCCCAGGATACGGTTGGCCTTCCGGGCTGCAAGCGCACACTGCCAGCTCATGTTCATTTTTTCATCAACCCACTCCCCCAAGTCCTTCTCCGCAGGGCTGCCCTGAATCTCCTCCCCGCCCAATCTGCTGCTGTGCCTGGCATTGCTCCGACCCAGGTGGAGGACTTTGCACTTAGCATGGTTAAACTTCATTAGGTTGGCATCAGCCCACCTCACAAGCGTGTCAAGGTCCCTCTGGATGGCATTCCTTCCCTCCAAGGTATCAACCGAACCACACAGCTTGGTGTCATCGGCAAACTTGCTGAGGGCGCCCTCAATCCCACTGTCCATGTCACCCACAAAGATGTTGAACAAGACCGGTCCCAACACCGATCCCTGGGGGACACCACTCGTTACTGGTCTCCAGCTGGACACTGAGCCACTGAGCACTACTCTTTGCGTGCGGCCATCCAGCCAGTTCTTTATCCACTGAGTGGTCCACCTATCACATTGATGTCTCTCCAACTTAGAGAGAAGGATGTCATGGGAGACAGTGTCAAAGGCTTTACACAAGTCCAGGTAGATGACATCAACTGCTCTGCCCCTGTCCATCAGTTCCGTGGCCCCTTCATAGAAGGTCACCAGATTGGTCAGGCAGGATTTCCCCTCAGTGAAGCCATGCTGGCTGTCACCAAGCACCTTGTTGGTTTTCATGTGCCTTAGCATGCCTTCCAGGATAATCCGCCCCAAGATTTTGCAAGGTACAGAGGTGAGACTGACTGCTCTGTAATTCCCTGGCTCATCCATTTTCCTCTTCTTAAAAATGGGGGTTATATTTCCCTTTTTCCAGTCATAAGGAACTTCACCTGACTGCCATAATTTTTCAAATATGATGGACAGTGGCTTAGCAACTTCATTTGCCAGCTCCTTCAGGACCCTTGGATGGATTTCATCCGGTCCCATGGACTTGTATACATTCAGGTTCCTAAGGTGGTCCGGAACAAGATCCTCCCCCACAGTGGGCCCAGGTTCCCCACCCTCACCGTCCCCGCGTCTGCCTTCCAAGACTTGGGTGGTGTGGTCAGAGCATTTGCCGGTAAAGACTGAGGCAAAGAAGACATTAAGAACCTCAGCCTTCTCCAAATCCAGGGTAGCCAGTTCTCCCGGTAGCTTCTGGAGAGGACCCACATTGTCCCTAACCTGTCTTTTATTGGCAATGTACCTATAAAATCCCTTCCTGTTATCCTTAACATCCCTAGCCAAGTTTAATTCTAAGTGGGCCTTAGCTTTCCTAACCTGGTCCCTAGCTTCCCGGACAACATCCCTGTATTCTCCCCAGGCCGCCTGACCTTGCTTCCACCTTTTATAAGCCTCTTTTTTCCTTCGAATTTTGCTCAGCAGCTCCTTATCCATCCAAGGAGGTCTCCTAGCCCTCCTGCTGAACTTCCTTCTAGTTGGGATGCAACGCTTCTGAGCTTGCAGCAGGTGATCCTTGAATATCAACCAACAGTCTTGGGCCCTCCTGCCCTCTAGGGCTGTATCCCATGGAACCTTACTGAGCAGGTTCCTGAAGAGGCCAAAGTCTGCTCTCTTGAAGTCCAGGGCAGTGAGCTTGCTGCACACTCTTCTCACTGTCCTGAGGATCTCAAACTCAACCATCTCATGATCGCTGCAATCAAGGCTGCCCTGGAGCGTCACATTCCCAACCAGCCCTTCCCTGTTGGTGAGGACGAGGTCAAGCATGGCACCTCTCCTTGTCGGCTCCTCTATTACTTGCAGAAGGAAGTTGTCTTCCACACAATCGAGGAACCTTCTGGATTGCTTGTGCCGGGCCGTACCATCCCTCCAACAGATATCAGGGTGGTTGAAGTCCCCCATGAGAACAAGGGCCTGCAAGCGTGAGGCTGCTCCTATCTGCCTATGGAGCGCTTCGTCCAGCAAGTCCCCTTGGTCAGGCGGTCTGTAACAGATCCCCACAATAATATCACCCATCACTGTTCTCCCTTTAACCCTGACCCACAAACTCTCTGTCGACTGCTCACCTGTCCCCAGACAGAGTTCCATACTCTCTAGCCTATCCCTAACATAAATAGGAACTCCCCCTCCCCGTCTGCCGGGCCTGTCTTTCCTAAGGAGCCGGTAACCTTCCATTCCAACACACCAGTCATAGCAGCCATCCCACCATGTTTCTGTGATGCCTATGATATCATACCCCCGTAGATGTGCACACATCTCTAATTCCTCTTGTTTGTTCCCCATACTAAGGGCATTTGTGTAGAGGCATTTGAGCCGATATCCAATTGAAGTCGGGTCATTGGCTGGAGCAGCTGGAATATCCCTACATTGCTTATATCCCTACATTGTTTACTATAGGTGCTACCAACCGACTGGGTGTGTTGCGATGGAATGATGCCCCCCTCCCCCAACACATCTAGTTTAAAGCATCCTTGACCAGCCTGGCAAGCCTCCTACCAATTCCACTCTTCCCCTTCTTTGTCAGACCAGCTCCACCAGCCCCCAGTAGACCTGGCCTACTATACTGAGTCCCATGGTCAAGGTACCCAAACCCCTGACTATACCACCACCCTTCTAACCATTTATTAACCTGCCTAATCCTCCTAGCCTTTTCAAGGTCCTGCCCTGTATCCTGGAGAATTGACGAAAAGACAATCTGAGCTCCAGAGCCCCTAACCACCTCTCCCAGAGCCCTGTTGTCCTTCTTTATAGTCTCCGGGCTACTGCTACCTATATCAGTGCTCACATGACATCCTTCTCTCTAAGTTGGAGAGACATCAATTTGACAGGTGGACCACTCGGTGGATAAAGAACTGGCTGGAGGGCCGCACGCAAAGAGTAGTGCTCAGTGGCTCAATGTCCAGCTGGAGACCAGTAACGAGTGGTGTCCCCCAGGGATCGGTGTTGGGACCGGTCTTGTTCAACATCTTTGTGGGTGACATGGACAGTGGGATTGAGGGCGCCCTCAGCAAGTTTGCCGATGACACCAAGCTGTGTGGTTCGGTTGATACCTTGGAGGGAAGGAATGCCATCCAGAGGGACCTTGACACGCTTGTGAGGTGGGCTGATGCCAACCTGATGAAGTTTAACCATGTCAAGTGCAAGGTACTCCACCTGGGTCGGAGCAATGCCAGGCACATCTGCAGGTTGGGCGGGGAAGGGATTCAGAGCAGCCCTGCGGAGAAGGACTTGGAGATGTTGGTCAATGAGAAAATGAACATGAGCTGGCAGTGTGCACTTGCAGCCCAGAAAGCCAGCCCTGTCCTGGGCTGCATCAAAAGGAGCGTGACCAGCAGGTCAAGGGAGGTGATCCTGCCCCTCTACTGTGCTCTCATGAGACCTCACTTGGAGTACTGTGTGCAGTTCTGGTGTCCTCAACATAAAAATGACATGGAACTGTTAGAACAAGTCCAGAGCAGGGCCACGAGGATGACCATGGGACTGCAGCACCTCCCATATGAAGATAGGCTGAGAAAATTGGGGCTGTTCAGCCTGGAGAAGAGAAGGCTGCGTGGAGACCTCATAGCAGCCTTTCAATACGTGAAGGGGGCCTATAGGGATGCTGGGGAGGGACTCTTCATAAGGGACAGTAGTGAGAGAACAAGGGGTAACGGGTTCAAACTTAAACAGGGGAAGTTTAGATTGGATCTGAGGAAGAAATTCTTTACTATAAGGGTGGTGAGGCCCTGGAATGGGTTGCCCAGGAAGTTGTGAATGCTTCGTCCCTGGCGGTGTTCAAGGCTGGGTTGGACATAGTCTTGGATGGCATGGTTTAGTGGGTGGTGTCCCTGCCCATGGCAGGGGGATTGGAACTCGATGATCTTAAGGTCCTTTCCAACCCTAACTATTCTATGATTCTACGATTCTATGTTGCAGCTGGGGAGATGGCAGCTGTTAGTCTATACTGTCTACAGGTGTGGAAAAGGGTGATGTTTTCTTCTATCAGGTCAGATACTCAAATCAGAATTTTGTGTCGATAAGATGAGCCTACATAGTTCCTCCTTGGTTTTTTTTGATTGGTTGGTTATTTTTTTTAAAATATTAGTATCTTTAGCTGCTTATTTTGTTCAGAATTTAGCTCTTTCAGAATGTTGCTGTTGTTCTCGGATAAAGTTAGCTGCTCAAACTTTCAAAGGGAAAGAAAAAAGAGTGCCTACTATGAAAATGACATTTCCAGAAGCTGTGCTTTTAAGACAGAGATGGGATCATTGCATAATCTCCTTGAGAACACATTACGATATAAAACTACATATCTGGTGGACCTTTAGATTATAAAATTTTCCTATTTAAGTACTCTTAACATAGCAAACTCATTTCTGTAGGTATAAGACTACTTACCTAATTCCCTTCACTTCAACAATATTCAGGGGTTCATAAGAGAGCAAGAATTAGTCCCAACTGCACCTGTGTTTCTTATAATTCAGTGAAGAGAGTAGCTACTTCTTGATACCGGTGTGGTAATCAGTAGCACTGGTATGCTGATATTATTTTGTTAATTATTTCGTTATTTATATCTAAGTAATATGACTGCAATTATTTGCAATGAAAAAAACATAATATTTGAATAATTCCATTTTCCACTTGGGCTATTCAATAACCACAGCTGAACACAGCTCACATTTGAAGAATGCAATGGCTTCCTTCCCAGCTACACCTGCGTTTCCCTATAGGACAGAAGATGAAACAATCAAGTAATGCCTTGAGGCATTAACATGGAGTCAGAACATACTAAAGATGCATTCCAGAAACAGTCAAGGAACCTTGGCTACCGTTATCTATAAAAAGCTTATTCTAAACCATTTTAGAAACCTTATCGCCAAAGGTTTCTCAGAAAAATTGAAAAGCTGCTATTTAGAAACAGCATTTATGAGAAAAAACTTACTTGCTGATCTAATATCATTGTGCCTGGGAAATAACTAGCTAGAGGAAAGTAAAATCTGGGAATCAGAAAATGGTTCATTTTGCATTAAATTAGAAAGCATATGTATTTCTCCATGGTGAAGACAGATAGGTCTTATGTGCGGTGTGATCTTAGCTATAGATAAATGAAAGTGGAAAACTTGGAAACTGATGTAATAAAAGTGTTTTGTTACCATAAATTTTTAGATAAGTCCCATTTTTAATTTATTTTCCTTATTTGTAACCACCAATAAGCAACAGCTACTATTCCTACTGTAATTTGTCCGTGTTCTATACACAATGTTCTTGGTCCAAAGTTATCAGTAATGCAAAGATTTTGATTATTAAGATGAAGTTCATAAAAACAATCTTCTTCCATCTGGAGAGTTTCAAAACAAACAGCCAAGTGTGAGATGTGAAATCATGATTTGTGAAGTGTGAAGACTATAGTAGACTTACGAGGAAGAGTTAAAATGCTGCTACCGTACTTCAGCATTTTATAGTTTCTGCAACAAGTACAGAAACTAGGGTATAACCCATACTCTGGACACTCCAGCAGTTTCAGTCTGCCTCCAGACTGAAGGAGGTCAACAAAAAGACCTTTCTGCAATCAAGAAATCTATCACTGCAATTATTTCATGACAAGGTTTTGGGTCAGCTACCTCTAGGCGCGGTATGGACTTAAAATAGTAATTCATAGTAAAAAAAAAATCTGCTATTTTGAATGTTTTTGGTTTTTTTAAAATGTATGGTAAACTGTCTAAAGTTGTAATCCCCAAAATTAAGGCATTTGAAATCACACACACCAACTCTAAAGCATAGAGGACTCTTAAGTACAGTACCTTCAAAAAAGTAGCAATATATTTGTAATATATACTTCTTACTTCTAATGAAAATACTTATCTCTACCATATCTGTCTAGCTATTAAAGACACACTTCAAGACATAAACCAAACAGCACTAAGCAAAAAGAACTGCAATTAGAACTATCAGTGATGTTTCAGTTTGCATTTTCGTTTCCAAGCCTATACAAATCTCCCACCACAGAGCAGTGCTTGGGTCAGGAGCTAAGTAATACATATCTGAATGAGAAAAAAACATTTCATATTGTAACACCTCTTGTCCCTATGGAATACTGTGCCATGGAAGAGCCACTATATAGCTGTTTATCTTTCTATGAATTTTATGAAATTGCATGTCATGTTATAAGAACAGATTAACACCTGATATGAAATATATCTACATTTTCAAAAAGTATTTCTTAAGATATGAACATACCTATTTTTAAATCATCTTTTATAAGCTCTTTTATCGTAACTTGAGAGACAAAAGTGCAACTAGTGTGTGACAATTCTAGATTCAGATTCAAATAAATATTTTGTGGTAATCTAAATGAAAAGATACATAGAAGCTATCTTAACTTGTCATCTTGAAACAACTAGTCCTGGTTGAAATACTTGTCTTGAAACAATTGTCTCCAACAAAACTTTTTCCTTTTTGTCAGGAGAAAGCAATGTAGCTATTTCTATTTTAAAAGGTTTATAAAAATACATATAAGTAAATATTAAAGAGCCTTTTTTTTTTTAAGAAACAACTGATTTTCAATAAGAACGAAAAAATGTTTCTTGTAATACAATTTCATTACCTAGTAAACAAGAACAAAAAGCGCTAACTAGGAAATATTATAAATATTCTTTCTTTTTTTTTTTAAGTTCCATTCTCATTATTTATAGAGGTCTGAGGAAATTTTGGAGATTTTATTTAGTTTTTTTTTTGTTGTTGTTTTGTTTGTTTGTTTGCTTTTTAATCCTGTAAAAAGTAGTCTGTAAGTAACCAAAGTAGGAAAAAAGTTATGTCAGAATTTCTTAGTGTATTGTTTTTAGCAAAACCTAAAAAACAATGAGAAATGGTGGGAATTGTTATTCCACACTTAGTTACTCACCCACTCCAAAATTCTTTTAATAATTACTGTAAATGACTTTTGAAAAAGAAAATGGAAAAAAAATTAGGAGGCTATGAGATATTATCTGAGACTCTTCAGCATGAAACATTGTGGAAAATATTCCTATTACCTGGTAAATAAGGGAGAGAAAAAAAATTAGAAAATACAAACATGACATTTTTATTGCCTATTTTGCTTTTTTTTTTTTTCTCCTCACGTCGGATATCTTCAAGGCAGCCAAAAGGCATCTGTTGCTTTCATGTTGCATTTTTAGCAACAGATAAAAGTAGCTGTGGTATATTTAGCTATCGGCCATTCTTGTAGTCTTCTGTTTTAGTTTCAGCTTTTGTGTGTTTTCATTCAGTTTTCAAAAAGGCTGCAGTGATTTCATACTGAAAAATGAAAGAATCTGTAGAAAGCAGAAAAAACCCATCACCTGCGAAGTGAAAGTCAACTGGACTTTCTTGAAATAAGCACACCTTACTAAAAGATAAACCTTTTAAAAAGATGCATAAGGCTGAAACAAAAATGGACGCTGCATGTACATGTAGTCTCTGTACCTGCCAGAATCCTTCCATGAATTAATCTTTAACTTATTCTCACAAATTTGATGGATGCAGAACTTTATCACATGCACATCAGCTATTAAACTAAAGGTTCAGTGGAAACTGAGATATCCAAACACTTACTTAGGTGTCTAGAGTTAACATGGAGGCATTGTCAGAGAAGTAACCTGCTTGTTTACCACTACTTATTTTCCATTGTCATAAGCAGATGATGGTAAATATTAAATGAAGGAAAAGAGAACTTTTTTAGAATGGCTTTAACAATTCCTTTGGTATTTAGACCTTGTCTTTTGCAGAAGTGTTAGCACTTCATGAATAAATCAATGATTTTGTAATACTTACTATAATATCTTTCTAACAGACTGAATTACTGTTGGCACTGAATCAAATAAGAACAGTCCGCTCTTACCATTTCTTTGATCCTATCCTAACAGTTTGTTCCTGCTGCTTTTTGAAATATTGCACCACAAAATTCGTGAAAGCTGTACTGCTACTCACATATCCTTTAAAGCTGGCTCATGGATCATGGATCAGTTCAGACTGAAGTTACAGAAATAGCCATGTACATTAATCTTAATCTAATAAAGTCAGTTTTATTCCAGACATAAATGTTGGTGTAGAAAGTCAGTGTACACACAAAGCTCCTCTTTGGTAGTAGAGTATGGAGAAGTACTAATAAGAACTGGGATTGCTGTGTCTCACCACTGCTCTTATATTCTACCTGAGGGACTTTATGTAATGGAATTCAGCCAAGAAAAGATTTTGTGTGCATGCATTGTGTATGAGTGGTAAAAAGTACAAATTCATTCAATTTACAATCTTCAGAGGAGCAGTAAAACAGCTAATGTTGAAAATGAAAACTTAATACTATACATTGAACAATACTATGTGCAGTTTCCTCTAGTTACCATATTACCTGTATAATACTGACAAAGTCAGTGAGAGCTTGAGCTGTGTGCAGCACAAAGACTGGAAATGTAAGTTAAACTTTCTCCTGGGTTAATGTAACTTGCCTATTAGCCTTTTGGTGTTAGTTCATGAATTTGATCTGTGAACAAGCATTCTTATTCTGCAACGCTTTCCCGTTTTGCTGAATCTGTGGGTGAGTTTCAGCTTGTACCTAGTCTCACAGCAGAGACATCAGTCCATGTTTCAGACTCCATAACAAACGCAAACCCAAAAATCCTCAAACCTTGTTTCACTGCTGA
This sequence comes from Amazona ochrocephala, assembly GCA_039720435.1. NCBI lineage: Eukaryota > Metazoa > Chordata > Aves > Psittaciformes > Psittacidae > Amazona > Amazona ochrocephala. Next base: position 38,598,962 of record CM077879.1, read on the forward strand.
ATGCGAAGCTGATGATGAATATGATGAACATTTTGCACTGGGGACATTCATAACATGGTTATGGCACTGGCTTGTTCTGTTCAAGCAAAGAAGAAACCCACCATCAATCCCTCGCATTTTCCTGCGCCAGACTTCTCTTCCCTACAGAAAGTGGAATCTTACTGTCCTTCAGCCTACCATCCATTTATTGTCTCTCTGGATACAGAAGTACACTTTGCGTTTTTTGGAAGGTTTGACAGATGGAAAGATGACTGCCTTCACCCCTTGGCACCTAAGAAGACAAGATAGTGGTTCTCTTCCTGAACCCTATCAGTATCTCATGGCAGGGTCTTGTGCTTGTCAGATAACTCTCAGTGGCTGGTTTCTATCTCGCAGTTGCTTAGAGAGGGAAGACAACCCTTTTCAGCCGGGGAAGCTGCCTCGTTTTTGCTGTGTGTCCTTTCTTGTATGTCTGAGAATTAACTGGTGTATAGGAAAAAGAAATAGGGTTGAGTCTCTCTGGTATGCAGTTAGGAGTGGAATAACATGGAATTCAGATGCGTGTTGAAAGTGATCATAATATTTTGGGGTGTGTACGGACAATGTGAAATAATAGTAGTGATCTGTTAATAAACAATAGGCATCTTACAGGAATTAATCACAATAACCTTCAGCCACAGAACTCCCAGCAGTTTTTATAGGGCGAATGTGAGAGCTGCCTTTCCTGATGCTGACATTTTGCAGAGCCTAACTGAGAAATAATGGCCTGCTGAAAGACTTACATTAACACTTTCTTCTAGTGCCCTGTATCAGCACTGTCACAGAGAAAGGATGTCAGACAAAGGGCTTTAAAAAAAAATAATCCTAGTAGCATTAATGTTTGCACAGGTGAAATATGAAATGCATGAATAAACACTAGAAAAGCATCCTCAAGTACCAGTTCCTTTATTTGCAGGTCAAATGTGAAGAATGTACACAATTTTTTTTACAGTTCCATCTTCAAATTTTTTTTTCATTTTATTATATCTCTAAAAACATTTGCTGTTCACTAGAGAACTGAATATCACCAAGGTCACTTGCTCAGTTGAAATAGTATCTGTTAATATTATCCTACTAACTTTTTATCACTCAATGTAGTCCACATAGATAGTGAGATACTGGAAACAAAAGTAATCTGTTTTTTAAATTTTTGGCATATTTTAGAGTGTTCCTGTAAATCAAATAATTTAATGTGCTCTGTAAGCTTAATGTGAATGCAAACTGTAGTGCCTTGGCTTGTTTCTAATCAGCATTAGAGATGTGCCAAACTGTCAACAGCTCAGGAGCAATATGAACACTACAGTTTTTCACACCCCTTTAAGTTCATATCAATCATTTGAAAATAACATTTTTTTTTTCAGTATGAGCTGTCACTATCAATTTGAATAGTGGATGTTCAACTGGAATTTGTCCAATTTTTCAGCAAACCATTTGGTACCTTATATCATGAAGCAAGCAACTTGCAAAAGCAAATTCTTTTCACGATGCTGATAGGACAGAATTATATACTTAAGCATTCCAAACTTCCTTTGCCAGGTGAGACTCAGCTTTTACTTGTACAATCTAAAGAAGATTATTCAAAGAAAATAGACTTCTGAGACTTTATCTAGTATATCATGATACAGAGAAGTTCACGTAGTTTTTTCCAAAATATAATATTTAGCAATGAGTAACAGGGTAATGATCAAATTAAATAAGAACACTCTGAAATGGAATAGATTTCTTTATCTTGTGCAATAAATATCCCATGTATTATTTTAAAAATTAATTTTGCAGATACTTATTCTACACTCCCCAAAGCAAATAAAGCCAAACAACAAATCAGAAGTTTTTAGTGGTCATTACATTTCTAAATTTCTTCACATATATATTTTAACCAATTGAATACGAGAGGGAATAGATTTTCTGCTCTTTGCGTAATCATAGCTTAATTCCTTCTTTAATTTGCCTGACTCTAGTATCTGAAATGTTATTGTCTCCTAGAACAGAATAGAAAGAGTAAATTTATTTACCCTTGAAATACATCATTTTATACTTCTCCAAGATGTATACTGCCAAAAAACAGTCAAATGATGACTCTTCTAGCAAAAAAAGTGCATCACTTCCTTTTCTGTGTCTCAGAAAACAAGATTCTAGGTTTTGCTAACAAAAGGTTTTCATTGACTTTTATGGTATTTGTGACCCGAGGAAAGGCAGGGAAGGGAAGGGAAGGGAAAGGGAAAGGGAAAGGGAAAGGGAAAGGGAAAGAGAGAAAGAGAAAGAGAAAGAGAAAGAGAAAGAGAAAGAGAAAGAGAAAGAGAAAGAGAAAGAGAAAGAGAAAGAGAAAGAGAAAGAGAAAGAAAGAGAAAGAGAAAGAGAAAGAGAAAGAAAGAGAAAGAGAAAGAAAGAGAGAAAGAGAAAGAGAAAGAAAGAGAAAGAAAGAGAAAGAGAAAGAGAAAGAGAAAGAGAAAGAGAAAGAGAAAGAGAAAGAGAAAGAGAAAGAGAAAGAGAAAGAGAAAGAGAAAGAGAAAGAGAAAGAGAAAGAGAAAGAGAAAGAGAAAGAGAAAGAAAGAGAAAGAAAGAGAAAGAGAAAGAGAAAAGGAAAGAGAAAGGAATGAGAAAAGGAAGGGGAAAGGAAAGAGAAAGGGAAAGGAAAGGGAAAGGGAAAGAAAAAGGGAAATGAGAAGGAAAAGGAAAATGAAAAGGGAAAGGGAAAAGGAAAATGAAAAGGGAAAGGGAAAAGGAAAATAAAAAGGGAAAGGAAAGTGAAGGGAAAGGGAGCGGGAAAGGGAAAGGGAAAGAAAAAGGGAAAGGAAAGGGAAAGGGGAAGAAATGAGACCCCTTTGACTATTAAATCTTCAATTAACTGCAGCACATCATAAGACATTGCTGCATTTTTAATATTTTTCAATAAAATTCAAGTTAGGATTTTATGAACCTTTGAAAAGTAGGCTATACTTAGGAATCATATTTCAGCAAACAATTTAGGACTTGATTATGCAATACTTCTGAATTCCAATCTCCGATTTACTCAACAAGTGCAACATGAAGCACAGAATCAAACTGAACTTTAATTTTTATTGTGTCTATACCAATATTTAATTCTCTAGTCATGTTGACCATAATGTCAAGGTTTACTGCGTAGTTATTATGTTTCTCTTTGAGTACAAATTATAAATGAATACATGAGAAATTATCATGTTAGAAACTTCTCAGCAAAACTATGAAGGACACAGATCTATTGAAATACAAATGGTAAAGTCTATTATTAGAATATTTCACCAAGATATAAGCCATTTTTTTTTCTGGTTTCAAAAGTGGGATCTTTAAAATAAATGTAGAAAATAAGGTGTGTGATAAAGCACACTAATTGAACAGGTTTGTAAAAATAAAGATCACTAAGTGCGTGCATAGTAACAGCTGGTTTTCTTCTCCCAGCTCTGTTTTCTTTGCTTATGACAAGGTCTTCATATATTTGTGCCAATTTATTATTGATTTTGTAACATTTTTCTATTTTTTCAAGAAATATTGCAGTGATTACTAAGTGTGACACCTTAAGGCAAAAAAACCCACCCTGCATTCCAGCTATTAGATATGATTTGTATATCATCCATTATTGATTTACTGTTCCACCTAGATAATGTAATAGTTGGTTTGAAACCTAACAACTATTATGAAATTTATTACTGTCAGGAGAGTACAATAAGTAATAGGAAACAGCTTAGTCAAATAAAAGAAATACAGTCTGTACTTCTTCACTAAATGAAAATTCCTGTAACTGCTTTTAAGATAGTATTGAATCATGAGATGCAGTAAGGTTATACAAGATAGCATCATCACGAAGAGCTGAATGGTTACATGAATCATAGAATCATAGAATCATAGAATAGTTCAGGTTGGAAAGGACCTTAAGATCACCTAGTTCCAACCCCCCTGCCATGGGCAGGGACACCTCACACTAAACCATGCCACCCAAGGCTCTGTCCAACCTGGCTTGAACACAGCCAGTGATGAAGCATTCGCAATTTCCCTGGGCAACCCATTCCAGTGCCTCACCACCCTTACAGTAAAGAATTTCTTCCTCATATCCAATCTAAACTTCCCCTGTTTAAGTTTGAACCCATTACCCCTTCTCCTCTCACTACAGTCCCTAATAAATAGTCCATGCCCAGCATCCATATAGCCCCCCTTCAGATACTGGAAAGCTGCTATGAGGCCTTCACACAGCCTTCTCATCTCCAGGCTGAACAGCCCCAACTTTCTCAGCCTATCTTCAAATGGGAGGTGGTCCAGTCCCCTGATCATCCTTGTGACCCTCCTCTGGACTTGTTCCAACACTTCCATGTCCTTTTTATGTTGAGGACACCAGAACTGCACACAGTACTCCAAGTGAGGTCTCACGAGAGCAGAGTAGAGGGGCAGGATTACCTCCCTGGACCTGCTGGTCACGCTCCTTTTGATGCAGCCCAGGACAGGGCTGGCTTTCTGGGCTGCTAGCACACGCTGCTGGCTCATGTTCATTTTTTCATCAACCGTTACCCCCAAGTCCTTCTCCGCAGGGCTGCTCTCAATCTCTTCTCTGCCCAACCTGTAGCTGTGCCTGGGATTGTGCATGAGTTCCTTGATTTTTCACATGATCTTCCTCCTAGGTCAGCTTTAAAAGAATGCAAACCCACAATTATGTGCATATAACTACAGTAGGAACTTGTGACTTCTGTGATTAACAAAAATGTTTCTAAACCTGAAGCAATTTTCATCAATCTGATCTCATTCAAACTAAATTAAGCAATTCACAAAACAAGGGTCACTCCTGGATACGACCATGATTTGAGAGCAAATCTAGAAGACTGAAGGTAGATAAAAATGAGCAAGGAATGTCAGTTGATAATAATTACTCGAGTCATTAGAAGAGATTGGTATGCAGCTTTCTGTAGGTATAAAGGCTCGGGGGGATCACTGTGGGGGAGTGTATACTCCACATGTATACTGGAGTTAAACCATGACACAAGGTTCTTCACAGCAGCATCCTTAATGTATTTTTAAGCTTTTACTAAAATTATTTCAGGGCAAGGTTGAATTTGGGTAAGGGTTTGGTCAGGCATGTTTCTTTCCTGGAACCTGGAGTTAAATGTCCAGCACTCATCAAATAGATGAGTACCTTCTGATATGTTCTGGTTTAAGCCCAGCCTATAACTAAGAACCATGCATCTGCTCGCTCAGTCCTCTCTGCTTCCTCCCCACGCTCCTGGAGGGATGGGGAGGAGAATCAAAAGAATATAACTCCCATGGGTTGAGATAAGAACAGTCCAGTAACTAAAACATAAACCTACAAAACGTCTGTGTTTGCTGTAGTATCTGAATTTAAACATTATGCAAAATTAAAGCAAACTCTGCAAACAGGCAATAAGAAAATGATAGCTATTTAAAATACTCTGAAACAAAGAGCACAGTGGCAAAAGCAGCAGAAGACTTTAAGGTGAAATTCTGATCCATGTAAAGACTCAAAGAGGTAAGCATTAATGCTTGCTCTATTGTCAGTTGGTGACAAAACCACTGAAATTTTCCACTACTAGTCTGCATCTCTGTTTTCACTAGTTGTGGGGATTTTCTTGTGATCTTCAAGTGCTGGCAGGCTCTCAGAAAAGACACAGGTAGGAAGATCTTAGGAGCACATAAGTTTTTCAGGGGATTCCTTCAGGCAGTTGAAAAGAGTGGGATTACTATGACTCAGGTTCAGTCCTAATTCTTTCTTGTGGGAAAATATTTTTATGTTACAGCCATAGACTATTGTGTGGGGAAATTGTGACACTCTTGCCTGGTTGTTTCATATTTGCCTTTTGTATTTTTGACAGTGAAACTAAATACATTTAATTTTGAGAAAATAAATATGCAGTGAATTACTTGATGCAAATAATAATATTAACCTGACTCTACAGTCACTATATGTGCAGAATTCCCTCAAAAATAACAAAAGTAATTCTTTGGAATTGCACTTCACTGGAGTATAACAAACTTTCGCAGTGACTCTGTAAGGAAGAATGAATCCTGGAAGTAAAAGCTGGTTGACCCTAATCCATCAGGGTATTTTGCTCTTATCTTGGGACAGTTTGTCATTATATGAGAGATTTTCAAGTATGTTAATCATAGGTATTTTAACAGAGCTGGAATTCTTTAACATTGCACTGCTTTGTCAAGGTTTATAAAGATAACTTTGGAAGAAACCAGACTTAAAAAATAAAAAAACTAGACAAATAACAAAAGAAGAGATGCTCTCATTAGAATTTGTAGCATAACTAATCCTTTGTCTAACATTCTAAGGTCACTTACGAAATTGAACTCTGAATCACAGAGCATAGCTGCTCTTTTATAAAGGCTCTAGTCAGTGTTAAAACAGAAAAGATCACAGTGGCTTTTGGAGGACTCCTTTAAGTCAAAAGATCTCTTCATACAATGACAACTAATTCTCTGTTCACATACCATCTCTACATCATTATGAATAAATCTGAAAGCAGTGTAATTCTATTATAATAAAGAAATAAAACAATGGTAGTCAAAAAACAATTCCTTAGTAAGAGAGGATTCCAAATTAACATACATTTTATAGCTGCATAGCAAAAATATAACAAGACAAAAATCCTGGGAGATTGGTACTGTTTGGCCACTTCTTATGAGGCTAAATTTCTTGTCTTTTGTTATGTCAGACTCTTCATTACTTCTTAAACATAACTGCAAAATATAAGAAATAATTGTCGAATATACAAACTAACTTTTTTTTAGTGATGATCAACACCCCTGTGCACCCTAATTTATGTAATACTCTGCTTTGGGTGCTGAAAAATTGTATAGACCTAGGCTGCAACTATTAGACCCCAGAAAGCTTTTGGTATTACAATGTGGACACAGTTTAGTTGAATAAAATAATTTAGTACAACCTGAGCCAGTAGTGCAATGAGACATTTAAAACATCATACCGACATAACAGTTCCCTCTTTTTCTTTTCAACGCTATTAAAAGCAATGTCTCTTTACCTTACATCTTTTTTTTTACTCTTGCAACAATGGCTTTTAATGCGTTTTGCTGTCTAGACTGCTGTTATTTTTTTTTTTAAGATTGCTCATTTTTCTTAATTCATTGACAGTTATCTTTTTACATATATTCTTGAACCACTATTTCAAAGAATTATAGGAAACACAGTCTGGCCTATTCTTGTCAGTCATCCAGTTTTGCTGACTGTCTTCATCAACATTTTTGTGTGCTAGTGATTCCTGTTCTAACCATGCCATGTCTAATCTTACCCAAACACTCCATGGACCTGTTCAATTGTTTCCCCTGTGGCTGTTCTGCTGTTGCCTCACAGTCTTGTTCTCAAAACATGAGCATGCTGTTTTTCAGATGCACTTGCCAATCTGATCTAGCTTCAATGTTTTTTTTCCATTTGCCTTGATATTTTCTATTTGTGCACCTGTTGACTGTCCCTCTGTAAATGCAGTGCCCACAGCCCAGAATTTGCGCCTCAGATGATGAGACATGATTTCAACTACATGGCTGTGTAATTTAATAGAAACCAGAGATGAAAGCTCCCTATCAGGGATTTCTCATATTAATCAAAGAATGCTCATGAACAGCTGTCTTTGCTGGAGAAAGATAAACTATGCAGCATCAACTGATTGGAAATCTTTGCTGGTTGTGCTTACAGTAATGCTAAAAAATGTGCTACATTTATTAAGTGAAATTTATTAAAGCTTTATATATATATATGTATAAAAAAGAAAATATAAATCTTTGTGATTCAAGACAGCTGATGAACACCCTGGAAGTGTTTAGCAACTTCCTGAATGGTGATATTCAGAGAATGCTTTGAAAACTTGACATGAGTTGGAGGGTTACTTTTTGGCAAAGGTAGCTCCACTATCAGAAATTGTTTTATGATCAGAAACTGCAATTTCCACAAATGTAATAAATATTCATTACTCTACATTAAGACAAAAAAATAAATAAATACACTATGTCAGTTCCTTGCCCATGTTCACTGTTATCTCTTGTTTCTTATGCAGTTTATATTTCATAATAAATTCCTGATACGCTGCAGGGATATCAATACTGTCTTTAATGTAACATTTCTCTTTGAAGGACTGAAGCTAAGTGGTCTCTCCAGGGCATAAAAAATCTGTGCTTCCATATGGAATATAGAAACCATAAAAAATATAAAAAATATTTAAGCTTCAGAGTAGACTAATTTTCAATATAAAATGGGACTGTTATGACAATAAAGAAATGAGCAGGTGAGAGTGAGGATTCTCCAATTTACAAAACCCTGCCAGAGGAGGATATAAGAATCACTTGAACCCCAGGAATATTACATGATTAAGCAGTGACCAGAAAGACCAAATTACTCACAAGTATTCATTCACCATTCTAAGGTGCCTATCCAAACAAGTATTAAGTGCCCATGTTAAAATAATGCAGTTAAAAGTCTAATGAAGAATATGAACAACATAGATTACATGACATTCTGGAGTACAATATGATTTTCATAGATCACAGGTCAGTTTGTTTAAAAAAATAAAATCTATATCTGACTGTTTGATGGAATTACATCACTTTAGATTGTATTTTCTAATTGCAGACACCATTGTGATAAATTTAAGCCATTAAAGCATAAAGCACAGCAGATGTCTTCTGAGACACAGCATTTTCTATAATGCCTTTAAACAACTTCACCATTTTAGAAGCTCTTGGAAAGTCAAGAAAAATAAGGGAAAACAAATCTTCAAATTGCTTTGGTCCCCAAAGTTCTGTTGCATTCTATTTCAGAGAACCTCCAGAGTTTCCAGCAGACAACAAAAGTGGACAGGCTCAGAATCATCAAAGGGAAGGTTAGAAAAATAATCTTTTTGATGAGAAATATACGCATGTTTGTTTAAAGTGTAAGTGTATGACTTAGCACTTCGAATACTTCTAATAATGGTGTGCAGAAAAGCATGTGTGTGTGATGGGGAAAGAGAAGGTTTTTGTGAAACACCATGAAAAAAAACACCATATTTGGCCTTGTTTTTTTACTCCTGGAGTTCTCATTTCTAACTGGGTTAGCGTTGTAAAATACACAAAATCATGAAGAACTAAAGAGTTCTTTTTTATGTTGACCTTCTCTGGGTTTAAAAATTCAGTGATAAAGTAATATGCACAAGTCCAGTTTTCAAGCCTGCCCTAAGATAATTGAAAGCACTTGGCCAGCAATATTTCAATCACTCCCTTTCTACCACACTGAATTATTTACTTGCACTAAAAAAAAACCAACATTGAGAGCTTTAAAAGGTTCCAATAAATTGTCTTCAGGCCATATGAAAAAGTACTATTGATTCTAAATTCTAAATACTCTGAAGGGGAGAAACTCAAAGATTTTCCTTTACAACGAGCATTAAAGTAATAATATTCAGTTTGGTTAAAAAAGAGAAATTGCCACCAAAGCAGCATAACAAGATATTTTTTCTTCAGCAGCAATTTTTCCTTTTTGCAATGAACTAAAACAGTGAACAACTGCAGTGGCATCATACATGAAACAATAAAAATAAGAAATGGGTAGGCTGGGCTTGATGTTGGTTATCACTTTAGATTTGACAACATTTTTGAGATTACAGTTTTAAAATCAAACATGTTTATTAGTCTGTATTAAGGATTTGTAGTATAGGCTCAAAAGAAAAAGAAAGAAAAAACCCAAACCCAAAACCCAACCAACAAAACAGCCAACAAACTGAATAAAGTAAAGAATGCAAATGAAACAGTAACAGATTTTTAGAAGCTATTTCTTACTCAAATGATCCAATTTTGGTTGGTATGTTACCGATATGATCTGCAGGGTGTCTGTAAGAAACAGAGCAACAGCTGAATAGGAAATGGCATCTGTGGCTTAGGGAAAGACTTGGCAAGAAAAACAAGCAAACAAACAAAAAGATTAAAAAATGTTAAATGGCCATAAAATTGCAGTCTTCTGTGAAGCATAGGGATGTTTTAATTTCTTAATTTCATTTTCTGCTTTTAAGTAAAGACTGCTAGATAGAAAGAGATTCAAACTGCTATTTCTACAGGAAATAAAAAAAAAAAGAAAATAAAGAAACAACAAAACCAAACATGTTTTCCACAAACTTTGTAAGTTTTTATTTTATGCCTGTGTAGAGCAAGTACATCAGCAAGGAATACATGTCGGTAGATAGAAAACACTGTTTGACACATCTAAATATTTAAATTGCAGTGACTGTGGCATGAGGTCATTGTGAATGTGTTAAAGAAGGGGGAGAGGAAGACAAAGTAAAATCAGGTAAGTAGAGGTGTAAATAAAGGACTGCAGCAGCCATTAGTCCTCCTGCAATTCCTAAAATCAGCATAATGTAGGTATTTCTAAGGTGACCCAAGATACAATAATAAGAAAACAGTACTTTTCAAATATCCTGGCAATTTTGCGTTGAAAAACCAAAATCAACCAACCAACCAACCGACCAACCAACCAACCAAACAAATAAAGAGACCCCAAAAAACCAAAACATAACCCCCCAAAACAATAACAACACCAAAATGACAACAAAAAACAAATCAAGAAACAAACTCCAGTAAGTATCCAAGCACTAGAAAAAAAGCATAAAGGTAGTCATAAATCAATGTCTAGGAAACGATATTCTCTCATTTCTTCAGAGTACAAAAATTTTAACAATGGAGTGTAGATAGGTATCTTTACCCATTGCAGCAGCAGTGCACTGAACAGAAGGTGAGGAGACCACATATTTGTTATAGAGGCCAGAGAAAGCAAATTGCAATAGCTGTAGTATGATATAATGAAAGTTCATACAAAATCCTATGTATGTGACACATCTCACCTACATTCAGCTATGGAATTATGATGGGAGAGGAAGAGAGTTCATTCAATCCATGTATGAGAGACATCTATATTGCCATCTCTGGAGAGACCTATTCCTCTACAGTGACTAAAACAATTGTATAGACTAAATAGGTAATGGATTTTACTGGAATTCATTCTATACTCAGTTTTTGCACCAATAAAAAAAGTCTGAGTTTTTAAAATGCTACCTAGTTGGCTGCAGTATTATATAATCGATATAAACAAATATATGCAGTACTGACAAAGCAGCACAGGGTCTTGACTGTGACTGTTGATGGCATAAATTAAGAATGTTTTTATCTTTATCATTTTTTATGACCTATAACAGTAAGCATAAATAACAGAAGGATAACGTATATGATCCAACAGCAAGTGAATATCTGCATTGTGAATGAGCCTGAAAACTGGAACAGAACCCTGAAAGAAAGGCTAATTGTGTGATAAATGCAGGTTTTCTACAGAACAACTGGAGAATAGCGAAGCCATTGTGTCGATAATGTGACACAATATGACTGATGTTAACAAACGTGAAGCCAGATTGATTAAAGAAATGTTGTTTGAAGATGTGTGATAGATGTCACACGACATTCACCAGAAGTTTCATATCAACCTGGAAACTTCAGCAATTAATGAGACTAACAATATTGTGACTATGCTGCCAGCAAATATGTAAAGAATTAATTAATAAGCTTAGATGACAGTTTTTCAGAAAAAAATATTTTGCTCTTCAAGTAAGACCAATAACAAACCTAAAATTTGTAACTGACAGAAAATACAGAGAATAGTGACAGAAAGCAAAAGTTTCACAAGTTCAGTGAATGCTTGATGTTGTTCAGTCACTGCTTACTGGAACATAGCAAGCTCCCTGTTCCTTGTTTGCTGGTGGTATGACAAATAACAAAATTGAGAAGACTGGGAAAGCATAGCTTTTGCTGACAGGAATGAGTTAGCTCTGTGTGATGAATGACTGTGGCGAAATTATAACGACAGCACAGAAAAAATGAGAAAAAAAAAAAAGACTCAAAATCCTTTAATTCATGAAGTTGATAGGGAGAAAAAAAAAAAAAAAGGTCTGTCGGCTTCTAGCAACTCCATTATCGTCTTGGCCAGAAGACTGTGTATTCACATTACTGGAAAAATGGAGACAAAACCTGATGGCTGCTGTCTGCCACAAAAGTGGCAAATCTCTATGACTCAAAGAAATTGAAAAAAAAGCTTCATAGAAAGAAAATGTGTAAGACATGCATGACTTTTCTCTTTCTTTCAGCCTTCAGTTTCCAAACAACAGATAAATGTTAATGGCAGACATACCAGGAAATGTCATCAGTTGTGATTTTGGGGAGTTTTTGTTTGGTTGGGGTTTTATGTGTGTGCGTAATTTCTTCCCATATTAGGTCTACCTTTTTATATTGCTTCCCATCTTCTCATGAAAGATAAAAACTTGCCCTGGTTTTGGCTGGATGGAATTAACTTTCTTTCTGGTAGCTGGTACAGTGCTGTGTTTTGGCTTAAGTATGAAAATAATGCTGATAACACCAGTGTGTGCTATATATTCTTTCAGCAACTTGACCTCAGCTATAGGTACAGTATCTTTATACTTACACTGGGTATTCTGTTGCTGTCATAAGTAAGCCTTGTGGGATAAAGAAGTTACATTAACTTTATTTAAAAAAAAAAAAAACCGAGAAAACAAACAAACCAGAAAAGGTAAGTAATTTCCTTGAAGAAAGACAGAAAGCTTATAGGCTGATTCAATTTTACTCCAGATCTTCCAAAATGCAGATTGAATTTTAATGTTGTTCAACAACAATAAGAGACAACAAACGATGTTTGCAAATGACCAAAGGAAAAAATAAATCTGCATCATGAACATTTAAATAAATTAATATGGCAGAGATTTCACACATAATCTATCTGCATAAATATATTCATATGTAGAATCCATTAGAGAATTTTAAATAACAAAGTGCATTAGTAAAATCCAAGTGCTCATTGACAATTTGCAACCACACTCGGAGGCCAAATTCAAAGGATATGTTGTTTCCAATGAATAATTCAATATATTCTTATTGTAAGCTCTTTAAATGTAATTTTATGTTAAGAATAGATCACTGCTTTACAGCAAATTTTATTTCATTTCCTATTTTTAACTGCCCATAAAATTCAAATTAATCAGTTCCCCTATGCAAAGATGTAAAAAAGATAAAATCAATAAAAAGTTTCTATTTGTCACAAGTTCTTTATTAAAATAAATTCTTCTAAGAAGTCCCTAACAAAATTTATCCATTAAGGAAAAACATTTATCTAAGTGTTTTAAGCAAAAACAGTTTTTAATATTTGAGGTATTTTTGTGAGATTAAATAAGATTAAGTGTTAGAAGTCCCTCTGTGTCATTTCCTGGACATGAAAGAGGCCTAACCTGATGAGTTCTTTAATTAAAGTTTTAAACCTTTAATTAAAGTTTGGTTTTGGTTTTCTTTTTTTTTTTTTTTTTTTTTAATCCTAATTCAATTTGAAAAGTGATATTTCTATTTATATTATTATGTACACCGCAGTAACAAAATACAATTTATAGAATGCTCCCAGTTCTAACAGTAATAAATTACAGAATTTAATTTAAAAGAGTTTGAAGTTTTATCTAATTTATTATTAACTAGACATTATACTAATTTTTGTTACCACATTCCTTAGCTTCTTGATAAATCAGTATAATTTTACTCAGTCCATTTGAAGAAGATCCAGAGCTCATTGTACCTGAAATTTATCCATTCTCTCATTCTCTACTGCCCTTCATTTAAAATTATCCAGTCACAGTAAATTGTGGGGGTTTGTTGTTCCGGGGGTCTTGTGTGTGTGTGCTGTGGGTTTTTCTATCCCAATCTAGAACACTCCCCAGAGACCCAACCCTTGATACCTCATGTAGGGTGGCAGCTAACTCCATCCTTACTCAAAACTAAAGCAACATCTCTGGTCAGAAAACTATTTAGATCCAGTTTTGTCCATGTGCGTTTGTTAATTGTTAATTTCTTAACTAATGGCCAAGTATTTTCTGCAGTGGTGAGGTACTAAGGAAAAGTCAACAATTATTTTGTCATTGCTTACACAACTTTTAACACATTTCCAAAGGTAAGTCAGGCTGCAGGAAAGATAGCATATATTAGAAAAGGCTAAGCTGTAAATATGCAAAATATGAAAAGGATCTTCTTTAAAAGGATGACAGATGTTAAAACGAATGAGTGAATACTGGAAAATGCATATGAGAAATAAGAGAACAAAATTGCAACGAGAAAATTCTAAATAAAATATCCTGTGGCATTAGCAATTAAAACAATGTATTTTCAGTGCTGGAAATCATGGATCAGATGCCTAGAACCAAAAAAACTAGAAACATAAGGTGAGAATTGCAGTAGACATAACAGCAGCCACAAAAAATGGTGAGATTGCTTCAAAGAAAGCTTCAATAGGACTAAGTAACTTTTAACCATCAGAGTGACTAAGGATGATGTTTATAGGCTTTTTTAAAAAAACAAAACAAAACAAAACAAAACAAAAAAAAACAAAAAGAAAACAGCACCCCCAAAAAAAGGAAATAAAATAATGAAAGCCAGAGGACATTATGCCAGTAAGTGACATTGCTGAAAAATTTCAAACAATCTGACAAGAGTAACAGACCAAACAAGCTCTAAATCAGTTAAGTTCTAGCAAATCTTCTTTGTCAACCGTATATGGGCTACACCAAAAAAGGAGTGTGACCAGCAGGTTGAAGGTGATGATCCTGCCCCTCTACTCTGCTCTTGTGAGACCCCGCTTGGAGCACTGTGTGCAGTTCTGGTATCCTCAACATAAGAAGGACATGGAACTGTTGGGACAAGTCTAGAGGAGGGCTACGAGGATGATAAGGGGCTGGAGCACCTCCCGTATGAAGATAGGCTGAGAAAGGTGGGGCTGTTCAGCCTGGAGAAGAGAAGGCTGCATGGAGACCTCATAGCAGCCTTCCAGTATCTGAAGGGGACCTACAAGGATGCTGGAGAGAGACTTTTCATTAGGGGCTGTAGTGATAGGACAAGGGTAATGGGTCCAAACTTAAACAGGGGAAGTTCAGGTTAGATATAAAGAAGTTCTTCTTCACTTTGAGGATGGTGAGGCACTGGATCAGGTAGCCCAAAGTGGTGAATGCTCCATCGCTGGCAGTGTTCAAGGTCGGATTGGACGGAGCCTTCAGCCACATGGTCTAGTGTGAGGCGTTCTTGCCCATGGCAGGGGGGCTGGAACTAGATGATCTTAAGGTCCTTTCCAACCCAAACTGTTCTATGATTCTATGACTCTAGCCACTCTCAGATCAAGCAGCAATATCCCACTGGGAGGGAAAAAATGTAGAGAAAACTGTAGAGTTCACCTACCTATTCTACAGTGTGCTAGCCAATGGAGTTGTTAAGAATGAAGTGATGTCAACATTAAGAAAGTGATATGTAGGAAGAAAAGATAGCCAGCACTAAAATGAAAAAATGGATTACATCCCTTAATTGTTGTCTCAGTATTAATGTATGAGATTTGCAATGCTTATAAGTTTTCTGTTTCAGGAGAAAAGGAGAGAATTACGGGTAGAGCATCACTAAAGTTTTTCTGAGCAACAGATAGAAAATGCCAGTCTCTAATGAAGAGTTTTAAGAAATCACCAGCATGTCTGCAACAAGAAGAGAGCAATTGGGATGACCACTTCAGAAATAGGATGCCCACTCTCAATGAAGCTGTCAATGGAAACCAGCTAGCATACAGAAAAAGCCATTTAAAGGAACAAGAAAAAGAGTATTAGGAAGCAGGGGGAGCAATCGATTTTAATACCACAGAACAGCTGAAAGCACAGGAAAATGGCATAATGGAACAGAATGATGTAGTTTCTGCCCTAGGCACCTGTACTAGCTTGGGAAGGATGAAATATGGTAAACTATAAAGACACACTAAAGTGAATGAGGCAGGTCTTTAATCCTGATATGATTCTTTTGCACTGCTGTAAAAGGATCAGAATTCAAATCCGAAGGACCAGAAAAGGAAACTCTGCTGGAACAGAGTCTGTGCTGGCATCTTCAGTGGGCTGAACACTGTTCATGCCTTACAGTTTCCTAGTGGAGGGCATTTGAAGAACCACATTCTCAGTGTATTCTCAAGAACCAGTGATTACAGATTTTTACAGCCAGAGCAGCTTCAAAGGCTCTCCTGCTTTGTGCAGGAGTCAGAGACTCCTGGGTAGATTGGGAGACCTAGAAAGTTCTGTTATTTGTGTTAAACTGTTTTTGCCTCTTTCAACCTTCTAGTCCTTTGCTGAATATAATTCAACCAGACTCAAAGATTATAACCTGTCATTTTTGGTGATCATGAGATTTCCAATGACATTGCAGAGCAGTTTGCAGTGGTGAATAAAGTGGGGGAAAAAAACCAGTTTATGACATATTTCCAAAGGCCATATATAGTAATGAATATTTGAGATATATTCATTCAGTGAACAAATGATTTCAAGATGTCAAGGAATATGTTTTAAATAAATAAAAAAAACCCAAGTGATTGATATTGCAATATTCTTTGAAATATTAATATGGAAAAGTGAAGCAGTTGCATATTGCTTCCTCTCACTAGATATTCCTAATAATGTCTGTTTCATAAAGTGTATGTCTTCCATCTCACAGACCATCTTTTCCACTCATGAGTGAGGCACTCCACCAAGCAGCTAGGAAACAGTGCAGTAGTCATTGTATTTTTCTTCTATGGACCTCATTCCACAGCCAGGATTATGCTAACTCACATAAATCTTAGATGCTAAAGAAGTTGCAGTAGAAGATATTCTAATTCTTCTGAAGTACAGAATAAAAATCGAACTGAATTCAGCTGGGGTGAGGTTAAATACTGTCAGATCTGCTTGGGCACAGGGCTAAATTTGTGTTACATTCGAGGAGGTAGCCAAGAGTGGAATAACAAAATAATAAGGAGCTAAGTGAAGATTCATTAAGAATAAGCATTTAGGAATTTAAAAAAAAAATAAAAGACATTTGCCTTTAAGCTTATTTCCATAAAAGGTTATGAAAATTATTTTACTTATATCCAACATGTATTTTCTTCACTGCATTCATCATTCAAAAATACCAAAAGTTATTAGGTGAGAAAAATAGTATGATACAGATAGAAAAAACAGGTAAAATCTTTAATTTTAATTGTATCGGAAGATTTTCAAGGAAGTTGCAATGTTTCCAGTTGAGAATTGCACAGTAATTGCAAAATTTATTTCCTAAGCTTTTCCGTAAGTATTACCACGCATGGAAAAACAGATGAAAAACAAAGTAAATTTGTTTAATAAAGATAATCTCTCAATGAATTCAAGTCTGGAAATATTCATAAATAAAACAAGAATCCAATACTCCCAGAATTTGTTCATAAATGTTTAACTGCTTATGGGAGAAGACTTCTTTTAATTATATTGGGTTGAAATAGGTTTAACTACAGCAAAGGATAAGATGGCAGCATGTTCTGAGTTCTCCCTTGTTTCCATTACTTCAGCATATGCTGCCTCTGCAATTTCATCCTAAGTCATTTCTAGTAACTTGGTAAAGATTTATCCCTCAGTCACCTGCAGACAATCTTGTACATGCTTATGACAGTTTTATATATTTAGCATATAAGTACTTAATAGTAAAAATAGATAAATATGAAGCACTTGATGAAGAGAACTTTTTGTTGCAGTGCAATATGTTTTGTTTTGGAATGTGAATTCTCATCTCTCTAGGTCTTCTCACTTGGATAAGGAGTATCTGCTAAATCTGAAATTTTCCCAGAGCCTCTACAGAAAAGAAAATAACAATTAAGCATATGTCAAAAAGCTGGGAAAGGGGGTATGTTTGTGGAAGTGAAATGGCAGAGCCGGGCTTGTTTATAGGGTGTGCAGACGCTTAAGAGATGGAGTATATGTTAGGACTTTAAGACAGCCAAAATGAGTTGCAATGGCTAAGCTGTAACATATAGAAGCAGAATAAATTTAGAAAGAAAAGGAAGATAGAATACCAAAGTACTATGTTTTAAACTGGAGAAAAAAGATGCAAAAAAGATGGTAAAGAGGATTTCAGGTTCACATTAATAAGCAAAAAAAGGTGAATGTAGTTTTGTATCTGGAAAGGGATATCTACTAACAGTGTAGCGGCAGATGGCCTCACATATGACAATTTCTTTAAAAGATCCATTTCCACTAAATTGTCTTGGCAGCCATCTATCACTGAATCAGAATTAGGTGGCATCATGGTTCACAAGGAACTGAATGAATTTTCAGAACATATCTCATTCTTTCTAAAAGCCACAGGGTTAAAGGCGCTCTATATAAATTGTCCATTCATAACTGCTGATAGCTTACATGCCTGTTAAACTTGCAACAATTATGGGCCTCTCTAGTGGAGAGTATGCATACTTTGGTGAATTCAGCACAGCTTGGCATAACATTTCTGTGAAAAACAATGAAAGCTGAAGCATCTTAGGTGACAACCGGGTGGAAATGAGCCAGTTAACACGTAGCCCTTCGTGTCTTCTCACAGGCAGTGACTAACGCAGATTTGCTAATGGAAAACTTGCCACACATTTCTCTGGTTGACTGAAGTGTCCAACTTCCACATAAGTCTCACATAATTAAAACCAGCCATTTCTGTCAAAAAATTAACAGGCCAACTGCTGATCAACCTATGTGCAATGATGACACAATTCTCCACCACTGGATGGTGATATGAATCCACTGTGACAGGGTCTGCCTGATCTTAACATTGTACCTCCTATTTAGCTTTATTCTTAGCCTGCTTTTGACTGGTTGCCATGAGGCTCAGTAGAGCAAAAAATGTAAGATAGCCTAATAATTCTGCTATGAGCATCAAGATACTGCTTCAATGATGACAGTTTTCCCATTCCTCTTTTGAAATCTCCTTGAGGTCTCTTTTGTTGTAGCACAATCACATGAACTTGACACCTATTTTGGGATGAAGTGGTTGATGGAGGGCATCTCTTTTCAAAGACTGGTGCAGAAACAGGCAGGTAAAGGTTCTATATTAAGATGAGGTGTTTACTTGAGGATGCTGGATGGGTATTTGCGATGGAGGTCAGTGCCAAAACACGCATCATTCAGAATCCACTATGAATAACTTCTTTGCAGATAAAGCAACGTATATACAATGGAGCACTTCAGCCTGAGTGGCTTCCACTGAAGCACCCCTGGATTTCAGGAACTTCATGTCTCATTTCTTTTTTTCATGTTCTTTACTGACTTGTTAATTAGTTCTTCAGTAGTTACCTCTATTTTTCCTCATATTTTCCTACCTTCAGTTCCTCTCTTACATCCTTCAGACTTTTTCATTCCTAAAGTCTGCTTCCACCTTTCTATATTCCTTTAGCTGAGACATGCAGCTTCCTGATGTATCCTTTCATTTTTATTATTCAATTGGACACATTTCACATAAGTACACTGTACTCTATTCCTTCCTCTATAACAGTGATTAAGGAATCGTCATCATTCTTTCTAAATATAACAGAAACTCAAAAATGTCTTTCCCAGAACTACTGTCTCATTCCAGCAGTTAGGGGAAGGGATGATGATCAATTTGCTCGACAGGTCTACGTGCAGTTTAGATTTGAAATGGATTACAAGAACACAGAATGAGATCAAAGATGTTAATCTGAAAATAATACAAACTCAATAAATATGCAGGTATCAGAAAGATTGAATAAACCTAGTTTGTAAAATAAAGATTTCTAAAAGTAATGATTTCTATGTGAGTTTCTAAACCAAATTCTGTATTTACTCTGCTGAGACCCTTGTATACTCATTCACACCTATAAATGGAGAAGTCAAAATATTAACATTATTGCACATCCATGCAAATGGTTACAGAGTAGCATTAAAATGCTTGCATATGGACATTTGCATGTTGCACAAAGATGTCTCTGCTTACCAACTGATAGAAGGCTGCTAAAAGCAAAATACCAACATAAAGAAACTGGTTTTGTCTTTTTCATCAGTAGCATAAAGAAAATGCATATACTGGAGAGACAACAGAATGCAGCATTTCTACAATGTCTAAACAAAGTGTGTTCTCAGAATACTGATATAGCCTATGAGATTAGCAGAATTTTAAGGCATGTCAAAATTATTCCAAGATTGTTAGCAGAGCTAATAGGAACCTGGCAAAATCTATATTAATGACTAAGGATCAATAATTAAGATGAAACCAGCACTTTATTGATCATAGTCCACTCTCTTCTATTGAAAAATAGAAAGAACTCATTTCATAAGATTAATGAGTGAGAGAGTGCTGAAGACAAACCATCTGGTTGGAAATTTTGACTTTAGTACCTCATCTGCTCAAAGGTCATGCTGCTCTCAGTCTACCCACAGTCTGCATGTGGTGCTCTGCACTATGAAAATCTATTTCAAAATCTCTGTGAAATCAATGTAGAAATACCTTGCTCAATATTTCAAATCCAGTAATTAAAACATTTTTATGCCCTTCTTTAAGCCAGGATGTTACCTTCCTCTTGGGTAGGCACTTGAGTTCCTTAATAGTCTTTATCAGTATATCTATCACTAAGAATTATCCTCATGATGATGTTCTTAACTACATATATTCATTGTTTAATAAAGTAGCTATTTTTATGACGGAAATGATCTGGACATGACAAATAAATTATTCAGAATCATAATTACATTGTCATTGACGCCATGTGTGAGTTTAAAAATTTTAAATTAGTCAGCTAGCACTTTCGACAGGTCAGCATATGTTTTGTAAACTTTTTGCTTACTTTGCTATTTTTATCAATTCATTAGTTTCTGTTACTAGGATGCATTGTGGAAGTGAAGAAGAATTTAGTAGGAGCTGTAATATTTAGCTGATTCTTTAATTACATTCAAATATTTTGAAAGAAAAAACATTAATTTTAAAATTCAAGAACTGTGATCGTAAATTGGAAGTTAGGAAATGACTAAAAGGTGACAGCAGAAGGAAATTATAAGTTTAATTGAATTTTTTTCCCTAAATAATTTTGCACATTGAGGTTATCCTTTATGTTACATTGTATGTATGTACTTACTTTTGCAACTGAAAAAAATCACCTTCATATTTACTTAGAGTAGTAAGATTAAGAGTAAACCTGGTAAAGGACAATGAGGAGACCTGACTTTATTGACCTACTCCTATCACAGTGGAACATATAATCAAAGATGAGACTTACAGCAGAGCTGCTGGATCTGTTGTACTAAGCTTCTTTTGCCCTTGCTGGTCTATTGCTATGTCAGTGCTGTCTTTGACCACTGCATCTGAGGGAAAATTGGCCAGGCTGTCACCTAACACTCTCTAGCATAAAACTGTCTGCCTGAAAACTTTATAAAATGTAGATTTGAGACTTTCATGTCCCAGTCGACTTGCCTTTGATCCTGAAGCATAATTATTATGTCTTGAAGTTTCTTAGAATTAAGTGCCAGCAATGGCAGTACGGCAGTACTGAGATGTTTCAGAGACATGCTTTTAGGTTTACATCCCAGATATGTACAGAGAAGTGTGGGGCAGCCTGTGTAGGGTTACGAGGGTACTGGAGAAGTGTAAGATTTTATGGGATTCTGGAGGACTGTTCCTTTTGGAAGGAGCAGAAATTGATGATAGCAAATAACAGATGGCCCTCATGTCCACTGTTCTAGTTTCTTCTAGGAGGGAAAAATCCCAGTGGAGATCATGGATGAACCAGCAATCATGCAGTGCGGATGAGGAAACTGCAGCCTTGACCAAAACTAGGAATAAGTCCTATTAACAGTATTGACACCTCCACAAATGGAACTGTGAATCTCTGAAAGAGTCAAAAAAAAATGAAAAGTAATCCGGAAGCAGTAGAAAAGTACTTAGGAAGCCAGTAAGGTCACTGAGGAAAAGAGAAGCAAACTTTTCCAATTGTTTAACTGTCTTCAGCTGTTCATTGCTCATCTTCTGCCTGTGCTATTAAGGTACATGTGTCCATGACTATTGAAAAATGGCTGGCTATATGACATAGAAATTCCTGTGTAACACATTTATCATTTTGCTGTGACAACTGTAGGAGTGTCTGCTCATTAGTATTTAAATCAGTTAATAAATATTTCTCTTAAATAAGCTTTACATCTGGTCATTGTAATGCTGTGTTTTAACATCTGTTGTAAGCCTTAATTCTAGCCTGATATAATGCTATTGTATAGTCGTACAATTTCATGAGGGCACTTATACAATAAAACAGGGATTTAATGGGGCACTTTATCTTTTTGCAATTTTTAGTTTCAGCTGACCATAGCAAGTGAAGCTAAAAGTTGTATAATATTGCACATCTTCCTGTGGCAGAATGATTTTGCATAGAAAAGTTCTTTATTTTAAGAAAAGGATGTGATTTTTTGGGAAGGCTTAGATAGGATTTTCCCTGAGAAATGGGAACGTACATGACACATTCACTGTATTCCAGTTTCCCTCTTCCATTTAATTTTTAATGTTTCAAGTTATGACTGTGGAGATGTTGCAACGATGTGAGAGTAATGGCATTTTCAAAGCTCAGTGAATCTTAAGGAGAAGCAAAAGGACTGGTTAAAAATGATATTGTAGGTCAGTACAGAAATTCAGAAATTGAATATAAAGATAGAGTTTCTCTCATAGCTGCACATTATTATGTGTTAACCACCACTAGAACCTATTCCACTCAAATATCCTGATTTCCATAATTTTCTCTTGTGTATGAGCTTTAGGGAAAAAAATAATGGGAGGAATCTTAATTCACCAAATGAGGATTAGGCAAAGAGAATAGTAGAAATGGTACCATTTTTTACTAACACTGCTATATGTGCAACTAGATCCTACAGAAGAGCACCACAGGAAAAAAACACCGGTATAGAAAGGTCAGCAGTAATCTTACTTTACAGAAGACACACCTCTACGGAATGTTGTCAGACGTTTGTCTTTTAGCTCTGTCCATTATCACACATTACAGTATCCCAAATCCAGTTATTCTATCTAGGCACCTCAGACCTGTTTGCCATTGTATGACATGGGGTACAAAGCATTACACTAATGTAAATTTGGTGTAATAATGCTAATACTGCTAATATTTGTGCAATAATGATAATACTCTATTTAATAAAGAACTTTCATGTAAGAATCTGAGGTCATTGTAAAACATTAGTTCAATAGACTCCATAACACTTCAGTGGACAAGGAAAACAAAACACAGGAAGGGGAAATATGCCCACAAACATATACAGGTTTTTTTCTCTTACATCATGTATCAAAAAATTAAATGTCTGATATATGCTCCTTTTACAACCAAGATAAGAAAAGAAATATTTTTAGGAGTTGTTATACCATCTATCTGTGTTAGGCATTAAGTCTGTGATGGGTCTTTCTTCACTACCTATAGCTGGAGCTACATAGCTCTCTTTGAGGTGAACAAAGTTAAGTAATATGAAACTTATCTTCAGTAGCTATATCTCACTTATAAAATCTTTATTTCCAATCTTGTTTTCTGCAACTACTAACGAAAATATTTGGATAAACATGTTGCTTGCTTAGGTTTTTCACTACCATCTTCTACTGTACTATTACTCTAATTATAGAAATGTAACATCAAAAGTCAGCACCAGGTATTTGGAAGTGGTTTCTCAAATGACTGGGAGAGATTTCCAATTGCTTCGAGTCATCCTCTGGGAAAATATTTTGAAATGACTCAGTGCTATTAAGGTCTAGATTTTTATTGCCTGATTTTTCAAAATTGCTAGATATCCAATCTGCTGAAATCTTCTGAAAACTGAGTGCTTATTCTGATGCTAAAAATGGGAGACGAATTCCAGAGAAATTCTGGCTGAGAATATTAATGCTGAGTTCTTTTTAAAATACTAGAGATTGATAATAATGAAAGGGGTAATGTAGCTGAAAATGCACATAGCCATGAACAATCAGTGTTTCCTGTCTGCAAAACCACCCTTGTTGAAATATTAAGCCTCTTGTGATTTTTCTTAGTTTCAAATAAACTCAATATGCCAAAGTTATCAGTGCCCTTTCCAGTATAATTCTCTTTTGCTTGGATACTACCATAGTTTTGGTGCATTAACTTCCCAGCTGAATGGCTAGAATTTGGTGGTTTAATTGCCACTTACTCTATGGTTTAGTCGATAAACTCAGCAGCTGTTGTTTTGCATTGGACGTGATTTGGAGAGTCTGTGAATACTTCGGCCCTTATTTGAAAGCCAAAACATTTTGACCCAGCTGCAGCATTAAAATAAGCTGGCAAAACTTCTTTTCAAGCAAATATATCTAATTCATTCAACCTCTGCTTACAATATGTTTGAGACTAGACACTGAAACAGCAGAAACGCATGATAAATAACAAGCAAAGATCAAATAACTATGAGTAGTAGTGGTTTTCTTAATGCTGCTCAAGAAGCTACGCTTTCTACTTAAGGTGGGTATTATGATCTCTCTACGGCAGCTATTCCTTTGTGAATGAATTTTGATATTAAAGCTGTCTTGCCAGATATCAGGCAGACACTTTTCACTTAAAGGACTTTTTTTAGAAGTGAAAATAAAAGCACTCTTGTAATACCATTGCTCCAGAAACCATGACAGAAGGCATGCCATTTGTCTATTTAGAGAAATGTACCTGTATTTAGATACAGACTTAGAAGTATTTGAGAATGACCAGAATGACCTAGTGTCCTGGGTTCAGCAGCAGCAGTCATTTTTCTCCTTCTTGGTAGCTGGTGCAACACTGTGTTTTTGATTTTGGGCCTGCAAGCAGTGCTGATAACACCAGTGTTTTCAGTTACTGCTTGGTAATGTTTAGACTGGCCAAGGACTTTGTGAGTCTCATGCTCTGCCAGGGAGGAGGGGAAGCGGGGAGGAAGGAGAGACAGGACACCTGACCCAGACTAACCAAAGAGGTGATTCCATATCACAGCACGTCATGTCAAGGATGTGAAATGGAGAGGAGAGACCTGGAAGGGTGGTGGGGGTGCACGGTGGGGGGTGCAGTGGTGGGGGTGCACTGCATTGCTCAGGCTTGATATCGGGTGGTGAGCAATTGCATTCTTTTCCTTGTATTTCTCTTGTCATTATTATTATTGGTGGTAGCAGTAGTGGTTTGTGTTATACCTTAGTTACTAAACTGTTCTTATCTCAACCTGTGGGAGTTGCATTCTTTCAGTTCTCCTTCTCATCCCTCCAGGAGCGGAGGGAAGAAAGAGTGGGGAGTGAGTGAGAGAGCGGCTGCGTGAGTTTGTAAAGACTTAAACCACGACACCTAGTAAACAGCGTGGTAATCATTACGCAAGTATTCTTATACATAGAAAACTTTTTTCACCTCGTCTAAAAATTAGTTTCATGAGCTGTGTAGTACTTCCACATATATTGTGTGGTAACCTCTTCGCTATCAGAATACAATTCCATTCTACAGTCACCATTGAACCTATGTGGGTCCTATAATATGTTACAAAAAATATATTACAAAACTAAAACAATTTTTTTGCATAAGATGCAGAATCTTACAAGAGATGTATAGATTTAAGAAAGTTAATTTAGTGCATTATTTGCACCATTGAGGTCAATGAATGTTTCATTACTGACTCAGTAAGGATCCACCATCTGCTTGCTGAGCTGTTCCAGTGAAACATAATTAGAGGAATCTTACCATTACTTGGGACTCATGACAGATTACCTTATGCCCTGAAATACAGCCGTTGCAGGATAAAAACCAAATGCCAGATTTACAAATTTCTGATGGGGTTTTTGCTGAGTTATATAACCATAACCCAAGATGCACACAGGTACGTTATGAGTTGAGTAATTAGCAGTTTGAGCTCCTAGAATAATAATTTGGTAAGAGTACAGGACTTCAGAATAAGAGCTGACCACACACTTGGTACCTCTTTTGAATACAACTGATTTGAGACAAGGAAAAAGAGTCATGAAAAGAGCATTTTGGACTTGTGTAAATTTGTACCATTATAAGTTACTTTGATACTAGGTCTTGAATATACAGAGAAATGAAATAGGTAGGAGACTGGCAGCCCCAGCCATTGAACTCTGACCAATCTCTACTGCTTGGCATAGATTAACCTTTCAGCTTGTCTCTCATGCTGTTAACAGTTTAATTTTGCCTATACTTCTTAACAAATCATGCCCAGATGGTAAAACTACAGTTTCAATTAGTTATGTGGCCTATCTCCAAAGTTTACATAGAGTAGGAAGCACACCAGAATGCAGGTTAATAAAATCTATACTTAAAATGAAAGAATAGATAGGAAACCTGAGGCGTTTAAAACCTTTATTATGTTCCTCTTCAGCATGAGTTCCAATATTGCTCCTGGAAACAAATATATAAAAATATTAATGCAAACTCGAAGTGGATTCTGATTTACAGCATAGAACTATTTAAGAGCAGATTGCAGAAGATTTACATGAAGGTGATGAATGTCAGAATAAAAAAGAATATCTAGTTTATTGCTTGAAAAACTGGCTAAAAAGAGTCACTGTATGCGACTGAAATGACAAACCAAATATTTTATTGTTTTGGAAAAGCATAAATTCCAAAATTTGAGGTTCAAGACCTTACAGACAGCATCTGTTACAGCTCTGCTGCCAAATGTGTAATACAAATTCCCCAGTTCAAGTGAGAGTTGTAAGGAAATAATGTTGATTTTTTTCATTCTGAGGGACAAATTACGGTACCAATCTTTCTTTTCATAAAAATTGAGTGAAAGTATGCCTCAGCAACACTATTCTGAATAGAAGGAAAGAATCAAGAGGAAGGAACAGAAAGAAAAAAACAAAAATAGTAATAAAAAAAAATCCATCCTAAAAAAAAGGGGGGTTTTATGACCAGTTGCATGACTTAACATCATTCAGACTGTATCATTTATGCTAATACTGTAAAAAAATAGCATTTTGATCAAGAGATACAGTTCCACAAAATAATGCCTCTATCTTTCTTTTAAAGATTCCCAGACATGTGATTCTAGTAAGATTTCTTTTGTTTACAGAATCATCAAACGATTTTCTGGGTTCTTCTTCACCAAGAGGCTGTTTAATGGTGAATTCTCACTACCCACAAATTACTAATCTTCCCTTGTAGTTGCATTACATGGAAACCGATCATAGTTTTAGTCAACAACTTTCTATTTTATCTATGTTTCTTTCATCACACCAAAAATATTATTCAGATTTTGGACTTTGTTGTCTGAAGTAATTTATTTTGTCTGTTACGTGAAATGCCACATACATAGAGTGAAAATTTGGCTTCACTGAACTTAACAGAAGTAATTTCTAATGACCTTCGGAGGAGCAATTTTTTTCCATAGTCATCAATAAAGATGTCATTATTTACTAGCAGATGCAAGTTATGTTTTTTTCTTTTTCTTTTTTTTCTAATGACAAATAACTGAAGTATGTTTGGTAACTGCAAAAATTGTTTACAAATGTTGATACTGATTGTGTTAAAATAGTATACACATTGATTCTTTACTTAACTGTTTTATTCTTTTAGCAATGACTGGGATAAACCTTGGTATGATTTTCATTGGAACTTCAATTAAATTAGTGCAAATGAATACTTACAAATACAGTTTTAAAGCCTGAAAAATCACATTATATGATACTTTTTTATATTAATACATTTTTCCTTGATTATCATGATTTTTCTGCTACACAGTAACATTTTCCTACAGTAATTTTTGAGACTTATGTATGGTTTGAAAAATAGTAGATGACATGCATTGACCTGACAGTGGTTCAAGTACTTCAATTATAAATATACATTAATATGTCATATTGCAATGACTAATTACATTGAAATGTGTTGATTAATTATCCCATAAGAATTCTACACTGTGGTATTCTTACAAGGTGACATCTGCAAATGCAGGCCTGACAATTTGATGAGGAAAGTGGCTTGTAAGTAGGACCTTTAGCATCAAATAGGTGCCTTGAACAAATCTGTGTGAAGATGTTTTGAGTTTTCTGTATCCTCACAAGACTGAGACCCTCCCATTTTGTCTCCTTAAACTTTGTTTTCTGACTCTTTTCAATTGAGCACCTTGTGAAACCTTACAAACTTAGAAAATGCAATATCTGTTCTCCTTAGTCCCTCCAAAAGCCCCACCCCACAACAAATAATTTGCAAATATTTCTATTTCAGGAAAGAGTATAAACATACAATTAACCTTTGACACTGTTATGGTATTGTCATAGATGTGCTTAGATCATTAAACTCAAAAAATGAATAAAGAATCTTCATTTACTAGCAATACAGAATATAAAAGAGAGTTTGTTGCTTCATCCTTCTACTGTGTTCACTATACCATAGGATTTGCTCACAGTCATGGTACTTTCACTTTAAGATATTAACATTCAGTGAAGGACCTTTAAAATGATCTTGATTGTTATGCCATTTTTGCAGATAGAAACAGTGAATGCACATTTTTTTTCCCCAAAGAAGTACAAACTAATAATGATGATACAATTTAAAAAAATATTCTAGTGTTTATGTGTACTATGCAAAACCTATATTAATTAAATTAGATGTGTTATGTGTAAATATATATATAAACAAAGACTCTAGTGATTAATGTGTGCAATCACAACATAATATCAACATATCACAACATCAAGACAATATGATAATATTTAAAGTGCTACTAAAGCTACTAAAGTGCTATGAAGTTACTACAAGTGAAAAAATACATATGTAATAAATATATCGAAATTTTTTGCTTGTACCTGGTTAATGGTATTATTAGCTTGAGGTACCAATCATAAAATCGTAGAATCATAGAATAGTTAGGGTTGGAAAGGACCTTAAGATCATCTAGTTCCAACCCCCCTGCCATGGGCAGGGACACCTCACACTAAACCATGCCAACCAAGGCTCTGTCCGACCTGGCCTTGAGCACCGCCAGCAATGGAGCATTCACAGCTTCCCTGGCCAACTCATTCCAGTGCCTCACCACCCTTATATATGCAAGGGTGTACACCAGAATGGCTGTCTCAGCAGTGTCTTTGAGACAGTGTGAAGGGCCAAGCTGTCTAGGCTGGGGCAGGGCAAGATGAACTGGGCTGGGGCAGACTAGGGGGTGCATAGAGGCATCTGTGGGAATGAGGACTCACCTGAGTAAGCCCTGCAGAAACAGGGAATGAGGTTGGGCAGGGAAATCCAGAGTTCAGAGGTATGTGTGGATGTATGTGGTTGGGTCCCCTCATGATCTAGGAAAGGGTTTAACTGAATAGTTTTCTGTGTGTGCATGTACGTGGGAGGGGTCATTTTCTCTCCTTTTTTGATGAGAAGAAGGTGAAGTCAATAAATTATTATCCTCAAGCTTATGAGTTAAGGATGTAGAGATCTTTGGTGTAAGGATTTCAGGGAGGCCAGAGAAAGGAAGATGGAAGGAGGAAGCAAAATATTGTTAAAACAGGAGCTGTCAAAAAAAAATTGAGTCCTGGTGCTGTAGTGCATTAGCAGAAAAAATATTTATTTATTTATTTCTTACTAAAATCAAATACAAATGATGTTTCTGATCGTTCAGTCAAGAAATAACTGTTTGGCAGAGATAAAATGTCAACATACATAATGCTTCATAGATTTGTCTGAAGTGTATCTATGCAAAGCAGAGAAATAATAATAAATAAAATAAAAAATAGAAATAAATAAGAATAACTAAAATTAATGTGGAAATAAATATAACGCATTTTGATGGATTGTGAAAAGTTTTAATATATTATTTAATATATAAATATTTTGTCTTTTTTATACTTTAATATACTTTGCTGTTTTTTATGTTTCTGCTTAAAGATAACTCTCAAATATCTACAAACAGGTACCTAAAACCGAACAGAGTGTGGAGTAAAGCAGAAATAGCTAACAGACCTCAGGTGTGCAGGGATTTTTTCTCTTTTTCTTTCACCTTGCAGCCCCTCTCCATCTTCCCCAGGTTTCTGTCCACTCTGTCTCCAAACTGCAAAAACTTCTTTACCAGTCCAAAAATATGACCAAGTGCAACACATGCATTCACTTCATTGAAGGTTTCTGAGGTACACCAACAGAACTCACAAGTTATGACAAGCTAGTAATTTGCAACATGCTTCTTAAAAAATGCAAACAAGGGGGTTTTTTACTAGATAATAGAACCTGAACTATTCATTATTTTAGAGTACAATATATAAAAATATTGGTTAAATTTTTGCTTTCATAGCAAAAGCACTTAACTGCTGTATGGCTTCCTTTACAGCGTTTCTTTGACACGTAATCACAAGAAGGAAGATCGTTCTGATCACTCTGGTGTGATCAAGATTTATTTAGAGCATATAAAACTGGTTTCTGCAGCTTTTTTTCTTGAGATTGTCCATAGAACTTTTCATTCTTTTCCTTCAGCATATTTGACATAAGTAACAGGTGTCCCATAACAGTAATTAAATCTCTCTTATTTTAATTTCCGAAGCATGGAACACCATGGAGTCTAACATACTAAATAATATTTTCTCTTAGCATTTAGTGATCGTTATCACTAGATAACATATAACTTCAGAAAACAAACACAAAACCAAAAACAAACAAACAAACAAAAACAACAAAACCCTAAGCCCTCAAAAAAAATAATTTTGTCAAAAATCACCTGATTGTCACTGAATTACTTTCTATTCAGTCTTTGAATTGAGCCAAATGTCTGTGTGGCTCAGAAAGACAGACAAGATGCTGTAGTTTGTTAATTTTAAATTCCTGTATTTTAAGTTACTATGAGAGTATAAGGATGCATGGCCCATGTGCATCCTCCCCAAGAATATCCCCAAAACAGTATTTTAACACTCATGGTTTATTTTTCCTTAGCTTTTTAACGTGGAAACTTCTCTCCTTTTCTATAGGCAGGAAGGAAAAAATAATTCTAGTTCAATGGAGTTTCAGTTGGTATCACTGAGGACTATGTAAATGTGTAACTATACCACTTCAGGTCAGAAAGTGAGACACCCATTTTTCTGTATGAGTAACCTGGAGAAAAGTCCAACCACATCGTACCTGTCTACATAAGATAATGCAATCAAATCATTTTTATTCCATGCTGTGAAGGTAGGGACTTTAACAAATTGCAAAGAAACTAAGCTTTTAAAAGATCTAAGATTCTTTGATTCACAACTTTTTTTTCTCACTGCTCCTACTCAAGCAGGAAATAGTGACGGGATTCACTGAAAATTCCTATTTCTTTTTAGTGACTATTTCTTCTTACTTGCAAAGATAAAAAGTGGAGGTTTGGTGTACTAATTAATTATGTGGAGAACGTAAGGAAACAAAAGCTGCTTGTGTACCTCTTCATGATTTGCACATAGATCACACTATATGTTGTGGTTTCTTCTCTTTTTTGTGTACATAGATATATCCATTTATGGTCATCAGAGCAGAAAAGGGACAAACTATGGTAAGATCAATTCATCCTGAATTATTTCATTTATTCAGTGCAGCACTCATTCCAGCTGAAAGCTCTCAACTGTAGTAAAAACTGGTATTTTATTTCTTTATAAGAATTATCCCACCACACACTTTAATCCAGTACCTGAATAAGACAACCTATTGTGAATGAATGGATGATACAATAATGAGAAAAAGTGATAAAAAACCCCTAAAACCTTTAGAAAGATCAATTTATTTTTTCATATTGTATGTGTACAAAAGGACAGATTAGAGCAATTCCTGAGATGAATTCTCTATGACATTACAAGAACAGTGGCAGCACCAAAGCTCTCCTGTGTGGAACTTCTCTTTGTAATCTCAACATTTATTTTTTTTTTATACAGCAAGATTTGAAAGAAACTTTAAAATCTATTGGTCTTCCTATGGGGACACTATTATTTTCATAGATGATTAAATCAAATGCAGACACATTGGAAATAGTAAACCTGGTGTGAATTTCCCATTAGTTCCTATTTCTTTTTTCCACTGAGATGCAAAATTAGAAAGCTTATGTGCAAATTTCTGCAGTATTTGAACCCCTGCCTTTTATAGATGGCACTTCCAAATTAAGCGTGTGTAAAAATTTTATTCTTGAGGTGCTGTAGATATGGACAAAAAGGAAGCAGAGAGGAAAAATAGGAGCTTAAGGTTTGAAAAAATGATGCAACATTATAGTAAAATTCCAAACAAATGTAATGTATTATGTTGAAAAATATGATGAACAAGAAATTGCGCATAGTTCTCTTCCTTTATATTTCTATTGTTTTGGTAAGAACAGACAGAGGGAATATTAAATGGGATATAACTGGATTCTGCTAAGACATTTGTGGTGCACATGAGTTTTCATTTGGGAATTCAAACAGCTTTACTGAAAGTGAGTGTCGTGGCCACTATTTGACATGTAAAGAAGCGAAGGAATGGAAAGACAGAGTTCGGAGAGGTTGCACTTAAAATGATTGCTATGTGTGAAAGAAATTAAAGAGAGGGCAGCTCAGACTTGCTCCTTTGGGACAGGTGTGGAGAATCATACAAGATTTTACCTCTCTCTCTTTACTTCAGCTAAAGCTGCCCACAGCAACCTCTGTAGAGAATACTATGAGTTCATGCAGGCAGCAGTGTAAGTGCAAGCTCTTTTAGTAAGGTATACCCTTAGGCAGCATAAAAAATATTATGCAAGCACTGTAAAGTAGCACATCACAAAGGTCCAGCACATGTGAATCCTCCTTCAGTAAAAGAGTAGCTTCAGTAAGGTAGCAGGACTTCTCGGCTCCTCCAGCCTCTCCTGAACTCCCAAGTGAACTGCAAAGCAGGCAGTAGGAAGCTGAAATGACAGTTGCTCTTTCAGACCTGAGAATTAGAGAGTGTTGGGTGCCAGCCAGGTGTCTCACCTGAGATTACTGTTATGTAACACCATGTGTAATAGAATTGAAAAGAGAAGAACACTGAGCTAATCAGCAGGTGTTATGATCACCATTATGAAGTGCCCTGCAAAGCATTTTGTGCAAAAATCATGGACTCTAGTCCATAAATGGTCAGTATAGAAGATCACAATGAAATCTACAACTGATTGATTACTGTGTATGTGTGTACATCCATGTACCTCATTATGTACATCAGCACTGATTGATAATCATGTGAATCATATCACTGTCATAGCAATCTTACATGAAAGAAAAGCTTTTTTTCATCAGTTATTTCACACACTGTTGTGAAGAAAACAGATTTTATGCTACTTGCCTTTTTTGTATGTGCTATTTTTCTATAAGCTTTTCAGAAATAGACCACGGACTTACAGACATCAATGTTCCTAACAAAATTTGGAAACTCAAATCAATGAAAATCAGCTATAAATTCAGAAGCATTTTAGATATAAAGGTAAACAGCTTCACAAGAATATTAGCAGTTGTCTCTGACAGTTAATCTGAAACATCAAACTATAAAAGCTTGGGATATTCAGTTCCCAAAGTGATAGCAACCACTTCTGCACTAAACTCCCTCAATTTTTTCACCACTTGGTTTTCAATTACAGAACTTCTGCCACCATTCTGCCTCAATACAGGGCAACAAATTGCGGCATGCATCATGTCATCCAAAACAATTATATCTGCTTCCACACTGACTGGTTTCTTTTCTCTTTCTTTTTTTTTTTTTTTTCAGAGCACTGAACTTTGTTCTTTAACCTTCTAGGTCTCTAAATCGGGCTCCCATGGGCTCTCAGAGCTGTGACAGTTAACACTTGAGTAACTGTTGTGATGAACTCCCCTGGATCTTTTGGGGAAATTTTGCATTTCTGCAAACTGAGCTAAATGCTGCTCCCAACAGATATGCAAAACAGCAATACTGAGATTATTTCCTCTCTGATCTGGACAAGTTTTTTGTATGGCACGCAGAAACCTAAAACAGGCACCAGATATCATTGAGTAACAGCTCAGTCCCAAGAAACACAATGACCAACCAATGAACAAACTCCAAAAATTTTTACCCAAACTGCAGAAGGAGGAAAGTGCGTACATAACCTGCTCATAGTTAAGGCATGAAGTTCGTAGTATGAAAATAGAGATATAATGATTAGTAATAATTTTGAACTACAACAACTTTGCATGGGAAAGTGCCGGTAAATAAAACATACCAAAGGAGTCATAGTTTTAGTTCCTTTTAAAAGCTAATGATTTAACACACATGTTTTACTCACGTTGGTTAGTCAAAAGCAATTCCTGAAGGGTCAGTACACTACCTTGACATTTATTTATTGGTATAAATCATGTGCTTCATCTATCAAGTGAATTGTTTTCCTGTGAGATGAAAGATTGAAACTGGATAAGAAAATGTTTGGGAAAATTCTTTCCTACAGTAGTCTGGCAATTTTACTTCTGATCCTGGATGATGAAAGTAAAAGCAAGCTTACAGGAAAACTAAGAAAAATAGAAAAAAAACCCAAACAACTTTTTGAGCAGACCAAACCAAGCCACCAAACCAAAACATTAGCTCTTATCTTAATAAAAAAATGTAGGCTATCATATGGTAAAATTTATACCAAGTACAAGGATTTTTTTACCCATACTGCCATCGTGTGAAATACTAAGATGCAATAATTAATAACCATTAGCTGTATTGACGTGCATGGCACTGTGGTTCTTCACAGGAAAAAAAAAAAAAAAACAAAACAGCAACGAGTAGCCCAAATGAGGGAAAAAAAGTCCAAATATTCTTCTTTATAAACATGACAGTTTGCATTGTATAAATGAAGATTAACAGTTAAAAATGACTTATAAAATGTGGAAGCAAGGATAGGCAGCCTGGGAAGAATGCAGGGATGTTATCCAGGAAGCTAGAGACCAGGGTAGGAAGGCTAAAGCCCACGTAGAATTAAACTTGGCTAGAGATGTGAAAGATAACAGGAAGGGATTCTATAGGTACATTGCAAATAAAAAACAGGCTAGGGATAATGTGAGCCCTCTCCAGAAGCTATGAGGAGCACTGGCTACCCTGGAGAAGGCTGAGGCTCATAATGACTTCTTTGCCTTGGTCTTCACTGGTAAATGCTCTGACCACACCACCCAAGTCTTGGAAGACAGATGCAGGGATGGTGAGGGTGAGGACCCTGGGCCCACTGTAGGAGAGCATCTGGCACAAGACCATCTTAGGAACCTGAACTTATACAAGTCCATGGGACCGGATGAAATCCATCCGAGGGTCCTGAAGGAGCTGGCAAATGAAGTTGCTAAGCCACTGTCCATCATATTTGAAAAATCATGGCAGTCAGGTGTAGTTCCCAATGACTGGAAAAAGGGAAATATAACCCCCATTTTCAAGAGGGGGAAAATGGATGAGCCGGGGAACTACAGACCAGTCAGTCTCACCTCTTTGCCTGGCAAAATCTTGGAGCAGATTCTCCTGGAAGGCGTGCTAAGGCACATGAAAACCAACAAGGTGCTTGGTGACAGCCAGCATGGCTTCACTAAGGGGAGATCCTGCCGGACCAATTTGCTACCCTTCTACTATGGGGCTACAGAACTGATGGACAGGGGTAGAGCATTTGGTGTCATCTACCTGGACTTCTGCAAAGCATTCAACACTGTTGCACATGAAAGCCTTGTCTCTAAATTGGAGAGACATCAATTTGATAGGTGGACCACGCAGTGGATAAAGAACTGGCTGGAGGGCCGCACGCAAAGAGTAGTGCTCAGTGGCTCAATGTCCAGCTGGAGACCAGTAACGAGTGGTGTCCCCCAGGGATCGGTGTTGGGGCCGATCTTGTTCAACATCTTTGTGGGTGACATGGACAATGGGATTGAGGGCACCCTCAGCAAATTTGCCGATGACACCAAGCTGTGTGGTTCAGTTGATACACTGGAGGGAAGGAATGCCATCCAGAGGGACCTTGACACGCTTGTGAGGTGGGCTGATGCCGACCTTATGAAATTTAACCATGCCAAGTGCAAGGTCCTACACGTGGGTCAGAGCAATGTCAGGCACAGCTACAGGTTGGGCAGGGAAGAGATTGAGAGCAGCCCTTCGGAGAAGGACTTGGGGGTGTTGGTTGATGAAAAAATGTATATGAGCCGGCAGTGTGCACTTGCAGCCCAGAAGGCCAACCATACCCTGGGCTGCATCAAGAGGAGTGCGACCAGCAGGTCAAAGGAGGTGATCCTGCCCCTCTACTCTGAGACCTCACTTGGAGTACTGTGTGCAGTTCTGGTGTCCTCAACATAAAAAGGATATGGAACTGTTGGAACAAGTGCAGAGGAGGGCCATGATGATGATCAGGGGACTGGAGCACCTCCCGTATGAAGATAGGCTGAGAAAGTTGGGGCTGTTCAGCCTGGAGAAGGGAAGGCTGAATGGGGACCTCATAACAGCCTTCTAATATCTGAAGGGGGCCTATAGGGATGCTGGGGAGGGACTCTTCATGAGGGACTGTAGTGGTAAGACAAGGGGTAATAGGTTCAAACTTGAAGAGAGGAAGTTTAGATTGGATATGATTAATAAAATAATTCTATACTGTGAGGGTGGTGAGGCCCTGGAATGTGTTGCCCAGGGAAGCCGTGGATGCTCCATTGCTGGCGGTGTTCAAGGCCAGGTTGGACAAAGCCTTGGGCAGCATGGTTTAGTGTGAGGTATCCCTGCCCATGGCAGGTGGGGTGGAACTAGATGATCTTAAGGTCCTTTCCAACCCTAACTATTCTATGATTCTATGATTCTAAAAATACATTTGACTGTGCAACCTTTGTAAATGTATATTCACATGGATTTTTGGAGTCTTTTATTCTGAATATTTGTGCTGTGCAAGACTGAAAATTGTATGTGGATATGTAAAAATGAAATGGGCTTTGAAAATGCAGAATTAGTTTATTTTAGGTAAAATTTGAAATACATTGTGCATCTACTTGCATAGTCAGGAAAGGTGATTATATTTTAGAGCAGGTAAGTTGCTATTTAAGTTAGTAAAAAGCTTTTCAGTATGATTAATTAGGAAATTGCTATTGTCATGTCATGGGTGGTATATTATATCTGTACAGAGCCAAACTGTCCAAATCCCAGAACTTGTGTTTCATGGCAACCCCAGATGACACTGATGGATGTAAATGTTTTTACAAATGATGTTATGCAACAGTACTACAATGTGCTTTTGAAATTCCTTTAATAAATATAGTCCCTTACAACATCGACATAACATTTCTGCTGAGTCTTAACCATAATGAAAGTAAAAATGATGATGTGCCAAAATAATATGTCACTGCCAAGTTAAACCTCACAGTAACAACTGTAACCTTTATGTATTCTTTAAAATATAATTCTGCATCCTCTTTTGCTTTCATTCTGCAGTCCCTGCATCATTTCTGTCTGGTGGAGATGTTTCTTTCTTAGCCCAGCCATCATCTGTTTTTCATACCTCATAAATAATTAATATCCTTCCTTCCTTCCTTCCTTCCTTCCTTCCTTCCTTCCTTCCTTCCTTCCTTCCTTCCTTCCTTCCTTCCTTCCTTCCTTCCTTCCTTCCTTCCTTCCTTCCTTCCTTCCTTCCTTCCTTCCTTCCTTCCTTCCTTCCTTCCTTCCTTCCTTCCTTCCTTCCTTCCTTCCTTCCTTCCTTCCTTCCTTCCTTCCTTCCTTCCTTCCTTCCTTCCTTCCTTCCTTCCTTCCTTCCTTCCTTCCTTCCTTCCTTCCTTCCTTCCTTCCTTCCTTCCTTCCTTCCTTCCTTCCTTCCTTCCTTCCTTCCTTCCTTCCTTCCTTCCTTCCTTCCTTCCATCTTCTGAGGTCTTCTTTCAAACAAGAAAAAGGAAGATCCTTTATTTAACATTCTTACACAAAAATATATCGAAATGTGAAAGAAAACTCTGAAGTATCTTAGGTAATGATATATTTTAAAATACTATATTTTAAAATACAATTATATTGCTCAGAATATATTTTATGATACTACTGAGATTTTTTATATATACATCTGTAGTTTAAAACCGCAAATTAAATAAAATTCACTAGATCTACTGTTTGACCTATACAACTGCATACAAGGCTTGAAGACTAGTAGTTTAAGATACTGCAGAAAAAGATCTGCAGACCCACAAAGCATGTACCAATTAATTCTGCTGCACTTGATATTTTGCTGCTGTAGCTGGCAACCTATTCTACTTTTATGGCAGAGTCAGCCCTGTTTGCATACTTACGACCTCTCTACTGTTAGTCCATTTCCTTAAGGAAAAAAAAGCTACTTGCTTGAAATCAATCTTTAAACCAGCTGACCAAAAGCTGCAGTATTTGCATTCTTGCAAATCTGATACACAAAGGCATATTAATTCTCCTTTTTTTACCAGCTGGCCACATTTTTTTGCACATTTTTTCTACTTTCTAAGTGTTCATACTAATGTTATTCTTTGCTTAGCTGTCCTATTTATTGTACAGGTTTATAAATATGTTCTGGGGGAGGTTAGGGAAAATGCCTTTCAAAAGAATGGGCATTTTTTTGTTTGTTTTTCAGAAAACTCTTTTAAAAAAATCACTTTATATATTGACAACAAAAAGTTTCAACCCATCAGAAGTCTGTTCCTCTGACTCCTCTGCTTCTGACAGTTGTTAGTGTATGCTGCAACTCTGCTGTGTCATTAGTCATAACCGAAAAGACAATAATTCTTTTTGCATTCTTATCCATAAGCATGAAACTTTCTCTGATAGGATACTTTAAATACCTCATTTAGTCTGGTCTTTGGCTCCTGTAAATCATAATAATAACAAAAGAACACCAACAAGTGAATCATAATTTGTAAGTACAAACATACTCTTTGTGCAAAATATATATATTTTAATATTTCTCTCATTCTCGCTCTTATTGTATATTGTCTTATGCTTTGGGTATTTAATTGATTTTGAGTGGATAAGTTCATGAATCCACCTACAGCCCCAAAGAACAAGGAAAGAATTTTTAAAAATAAGGTTCTTGTCATGTACAGAATTTTAAGATATTATAGCTAGACTTTGTAGTGAGAGTTTTTGTATGTGATAAAGACCAGCAGGATAATGACTTTTTAAAAAGTGAATAAGCTTAATATCACATTTCTGGCTTGTACAAAAAAACATTCTTTTTGGATAAGATTAAGAATTGTATTTAAAGGTAGGCAGTAACATGATGTGTAACAAACTAGAGAAAACACTGATAGTAGATTCCCCTGAAGTATTGGGCACAAAGTAAAATATTAAAGATGAAGCCATAAATTATATATATGGTCCTTGTCCAAAAAAGTGGCAATCTTCCGAGATTTCTGTATTTCAGAATAGAGAGAACATTTCCAAACAGCTTCTGAGTTTCCAGGTCCAGGTCTATGGGCTGAATAGGAATTTTCCTAGCGGAACAGGAAGTTCCACAGTATCCACCCAGGCCCTTGCCTTGAGAATTTGTAAACCAAGACGTTAGGCCGCCCTCATAAATAAGTTTAATATCAGTAAGTTTCAGCTTCTGTAAATTAGAATAGGCATATTAACTAATGGTAGCTGTGGGTCCAGACCAGATGTTTACAGGCTTCTTCTATTTAGTTTAATTTGCAAGAGCCTTTAAAGGCCTTTAAAGTTGTCTTTAATACTGAGTAAGCAGTACTACTGCTTAGTGAAAACTACTAGTGCTTCCATAGATACATCTATTAGCCTGTTCTTTACTGCCTTTGACTCTATTAAACATACAGAGCTAGGGAAAAAATATTTCAGGAGGTTTTTCTGTTCAGATTCTCTGTTGAATTTCTTCCCACTATTGTTTGGCCACAGATATGAGCCTGTCTTTGTGGTGGAGGCTTCATCTTCACTCAGTTTACAGATTTATTTTAGTTATTTCATGTGA
This sequence comes from Amazona ochrocephala, assembly GCA_039720435.1. Classification (NCBI taxonomy): domain Eukaryota; kingdom Metazoa; phylum Chordata; class Aves; order Psittaciformes; family Psittacidae; genus Amazona; species Amazona ochrocephala. The sequence goes on from CM077879.1 coordinate 38,638,678, forward strand.
CACATAGAGGTTATGTTTTCAGATAGAAACAAAACTTTAATCCAATCTCTAACAGCATAAGAGGATCTAGTATTCTTTATTCCCATGGAATTGTGTTATACACACAGTTTTTATGGGTGCTTTAGATTTATTCTGTAAAGATGAGATTCAATTGTTTCTTGTCACTGTGATACTTACATTGACTCACACTCTCAGTGATTCTCAAAAGGCAATAATACCCTTAGGAAAAAAAAAGTAGTTCCGCTGCTGTGCCCTGTTGTCTAAGCATTCTATTTAAAACAAAACAAAACAAAAACAAAAACAAAAACAAACAAAAAAACCACAAAACCAACCAAACAAACAAACAAAAAAAAAGGTAAAAAAACACACACTGAAAATAAATACCTTCTTTGCAAGTAATTATCACTAAAACAATAAATATAATTATTTGTGCATGTTTGCACTGATTTTTTCCAGCACTTGTTCACAGAAATTAGCAGAAAGAGTAGTAGGAAAAGAAAGAGTACCTGGGTTCTTGTAATTACCCACTTCAACATGCTCCAAACTGTCATTTTAGTGAAGCAATGAATTCATTCCTTATGAATAAAGGTCAATTAACAAGAGAAGTTTAAATTGCTGAACCTAAAATGTCTCTTCTGAGGGATCACCATCTTGCTGTTCTTTCAAGTTCCTACATTTTTTTTGTGGTACTGTAGTAGTTCATTTTGATTCTTTGTTTTCTCATTCAGCATATTGACTTATACCTTGCAATATGAATAAACAGAAAGAAACATCTCTAGATGCTGTAAAAAAACCAAAAAGGCAGAGATAGGTTGAATGTTTTCTTCTTGTAAAGTAGACTTTCTTTTCCTATTTTCTTTACACTCAAGTCACTATTCACTTTTCTGGTAGACCTTATTATATACTTTAACCAAAAAAAAAAACCACTTTCTGGTAATCAAGATTGGTTAAATTCAACGGTTCCGATAGTTGAAATGTAGGCCTTGCAACCAGATTTGTTCTTTTTTTAAATGAATATTTTATTTGTTAAAAAACCCAACAAAAGAGTTTTAGTCCTCCAAACACAGTAATAAATTCATATTGAATCTACTGAATAGCTTCAGCTTGAAGGCAATAAAATAAAAAAACCCAAAGTCCTCAAGGCTAGTCTCATCCAGCTGCCAAGGTAGGAAATGTCATTTATGATCCCAGTGAAGCTATAATAGATACATGCCTTAGTTCTTTTCTCTATCCAAACTCATACATTTCTGGATATAGGCTTCATCTCTGAAAGGAAAAGTCTGTGGGAATTCCTTGTTAAGATATTATTAGCCCATGAACTGAATAGTTACCAGGAACAGTTGCCTTATGACCAAATGAGGATACCTGTTCTAAGAAAAGGTAGTACAGTTTTGTGATAAGTGATTATGTGTGACCACAAACAGAAAAAATATTCATGGTTGCAAGCTAAATCAGATTATTTTATCTTTCTTTTTAAAACGCAACCTAATTAAACCAAGTAGTTTGGAAGAATATGAAAAACATCTGGGCTGTTAAAAAGCAAAGCATGAAGCAGTCAAAGCCATCAGGTTATGCTAGATAGCCAGAAGGAAGAGCAGAAGACCAGGGAGTGCTTGCAAGGATGCTAGTGACCTGTGCTTTGAGGAACTTGAGAAATGCAAGAATGTAAACTGCTTGACTTTTAGAAGCCAAAGTAATGACAAACCCTGTGAAACTTGGAGGAGAAAATCCAAATACAGAAATGCCAGGCTGAAAAAGCAGTATTGATTTATATCTAAGAATACAGTTTGAAGCTAAGCATGATGGGAGTGTGAAATAATTGTTGTCTCAGCTAAATGAAATGCTAATGCTAGTCATAACGTAAAGAGAATTTGATTTTACATTTTATTCAGTATTCAAAATCATAAATGTTAGTAGAGGAAATGAACACACATTTTCCTGGAATTAGGGAAAGCATATGTGGCTATCTGGCAGTACTACAAAATTAGTTTGAAATTTTAGATCCCTATACAGACTTTTAACAAGAGCTTTGAAAATTAATGAGCAGAGTTATAAATCAGAACTTCATTTCCTCCCCCACAGTACTTTTGGCCCAAGAAGAAATCAGCTGGGCTGCCATCGCTCTAGCATCTACCAGCATACTGCAGAAATCCAGTTTCACTACTAAAACCTTCAAAAGTCTATTCAGAATGTCTTTAACATCACAGAAGCAGAAAGAAGTGTAAACATGGATGACAATTTGCTCTCACATGATTCTGTGGAGAAGCCCATTTAAAAAATCAAAATAAATTTCAAACACAGAATGCAATTTTGTTTTTGATCTCTTCCTCTCTGCTTCACTTTAATTTAATTCTATGTTTTATATAACTTCTGTTTTTCCTTCCTGTACTTTTTCTTCTTGGGATTTCTTAAGTCAATACGAATCTGATAATTTCTGTGCTTCAGTTAACCTTTTGAACTTACGATGCTTGCACGGATTTGAAATCAGATCAGATTACTTTATCTACCTCTACTTACTAATAGCCCAGATAAAAGCATTCTTAAAAGTATCTGTTTATCAGCTACTGGCTGCAATAGTTCTGCACCTCCAGGGAGAATTTGGCAGAGTTTACTCTGAGCTTGACCTTGTATAAGCTTGCATAAAAAGTGGAAGACAAATTACTTAAGGATAATCTCACAATATGAGCAGAAGGCCAAGTCAACAGCAAATATAAATTGGCATACTTCCAAAGACTTCAATAAAACTATACCAATTTATATTAAGGATCTCACCCAGAGCTGTAACATGGTTACATACCTGTCACCACGGTGCCATGCTGTGCGAGTCATGAATTACCTCTCTTTTCTCATGAGAGCAGTTCCACTGGAATAATTAACAGCATCACAAAGATGGTAATCTATTTTTTACTTCTATGATGAATTCACAGAAAACTTTAATGATAAGAAAGGATTTTATTTATTGTGTAAAATACAAATATATGCTGTCTGTGCATTTGTATCAGCAAATAACCAGGTAATGTTTGAATTACTTAGAATTGTGCAAATGCTGCTTTGCTTAAAGCTGTTAAAGAGCTTGCCTATACTTATTAGCAATTACAGAGTCACTTTAATATAAAGGAGTTTACACCAAAGAAGTGAAAGGGTCAGTGCTGCTATAATTTTACTTTGGAAGTGAAATCTGTAAGCAAGCCTTTGTATCATATAACTGGAGAAAGTAAAACAAAGCCCCCTGAAACAAACTAAATAAATGGCATCTAAGAATTTGGTTGAATAGTCTCTTTATGGTTCCCACAGGAATATTGTCATTAATGTAAAAAAACCCTAGAAATCTTTGAATGAAGCTCACTGTATAACACAGAATTGTCATGAGGTGAAGCGCACTTGAAAACACAACTCAGACAAATGAGATATTGACTACATCTGCCTAGCTGACTGGGTTAATGATGACGTAAAAACCAAAGAAGAGATAGATTAATTTTATTATACTACTGCTGTTCATGTCCAATATTTTATAGCAAAAATCATAGGAGAATATGTCTTATTAGACGAGAGAAGGTGGAGAACACATAAGTAGACTTCCAGCAGTATACAAAGTTTGGGCCCAAAAATGGAGCCAAGACCCATTAGGCCTAGGCCACCAGATGGAACCTGATGTCTGGAGCAGCAAGACTGGCTGGAGGGAGGGTTCCAGTCCCTAGGTTTACAGTGCCTGCCTGAGCTGGTGTGGAGTGGACCTTGTTCCTTGGTAAAGTGTGGGGTGTGCATGCTGTGGATTAGAAATCATCAAACAGCAATTGCAATCACCCATGAGCCCATCCTGTTAAGGGAGTGGGTTTGAGATAATATGTCCCTGACTGGTGCAGCAGCCCCAACTCAATTCCCATGCAACAAACATAAAATATTGATGCTGTCACCATATCAATTAGCTATACCTGCACCACATGCATTTTCAAACAAATAAAGAAAAACCCCCTTACTTTTAATTTGCTGGTATGTAAGAATGCAAAACAAGCAATTTGTGGTAATTATATTGTTAGTAAAGAGCCACAGTACTCATTACTTCTTGCTGTCATGAGCTTTTGGGAGCCTGTGGGTAATGTTGCCCAAGAAGCTGCGCCAGCAGACCTGGATGAGAGCACTGCCATCCTGACCCTCATTCAGCTGCAGACCATGGGAGAAGTGAACAAGACAAGTCAGAATCGAAGACAGAACGCCGAGATAATTTCTAAGAATTGAGATATTGAAACAAAGAAGTTACTGAAGACATAGATGAGGTGTTGTACTTGGGACTTTCCCAAGAGCTAGTGGAAAGTCCCCAGTGTGGGTTGAAAGGACAAAAGAATGTGTGTTCAAGGAAAATAGAATGTAATAATGTCGCAAAAAGTAGTAGCAGAAAAATGTGCTTATATAAATAAATTGCTGGGTACAAATAAGTTGTTCAAGCAAAGGCGTGTGGACAATAATGTGATTGGTTAGAAAGGCGCATGATCAGTAATGTCATTGGCTGGGAAAAGCGTATAATGTTGAGAAAAGTACCAAAAAGAAACTAACCAATACTAACAATTACTAACCACTTGGCAGGGGTCTATAAAAGGCCTGTAAGCTTGCTCAATAAATGATTTCAGTTGCACCACAACTGGAGTCTGTGCCTCAGTTGCCACAGGAGCTTTTCTTTTCACGGTGCACAGTAGATACAAACCGAGTTCTGCTGTCGCCAGCTTTCTGATTCTTATTTTTCTGATTTCTTGATATTGTTGAATGATTTATTTCCAGTTGGGGCAAAAAATTCTTTTTCTTCCAAGGTTGTTGTCACAAATTTCTTGCTGTATATTTGCTTGTTTGGTTGGTGACATGTAGCAATATTTATTCTAGATTCTGATGCTTCTATTTGTCCCCTAACTTCTCCATAGTTCCTTTCAAATCTGAAGTGTATTGAACTTTTGTTCACTGTACATCATATGTCAGAGAAGGTGGATGACAATTTTCTAAGGTTGAACACAGAGGCTGGCATTATGAGGGTATGTGGGCTGGTGGACAAACATAATTATCTCCTATGTTGCATACCAATAGCTGTCATATAAGACATTCTTTTTCCTACTCTTTAGCCAAAGATTGTCTAACACCAGTCTCCTTTCAGCATCCATGAAATTTCAAAATAAAAAAGCAAAACTGAAGCAGAGATATTTAAAATTAGAGGCATTTAAAATCACATACAGATGAGAACATATTATAAAGCTGGCTAATGTTGAGCATAAATATTCAGAAGGAGAAAAAAAGAAAGGAGTAAAGGCACTGTTTATGCCATTCAAGTGATAAACCAAACCTAGAGATTTAAGAAAAAGCTATTTACTTTATGTGCTGAGCTCTTGCGTTTTATTTTCCATCTCACTAAGACACTTCATGACTAGTGATACAGCATAGGTCTGAAGAATTAACAAAAAAGCTGTATTTAAATCTTACAAAGAGTGATAAGAGAGAACACATATCACTACAAAAAGGGGTAATTTGAGGAATCATGTCCAAGAAAGCAGAGAAAATATTGAGATTTCTCTGTCCAATGGCAGCAAGGCAGGTATCTTCTGATATAGAGAGTATGAAGTCTTCATAATGAGAATAATGGGATGTGTGACTAATCTTCCAGACAGAAAGAAAGGGGAAACCCTGGTCGTATTACAATTATCTGCTTTTATATGACACTCAAATAGATATAAGCAATATGGGGAAAAAAAAAAAAAAGAATAAAAAATATGTAATCTTCTCAATTGTAGTATTCAATAAATCTTACAAAAAATTAAAGATCACATTTAGGATCAGAATTTTCTGTCAGTTTTAATTAGATTACAAGTCCCGTGGAGACTGCATACCTTGCCAAGATCTGTATTTTTAGGCTTAGATCCTGCAAGCATATGGATGTTCACCTTCACGTCAGTATCACTGTGCTATTCAGTGAATGTCATGCATGACTCTAAATGCAAATTATGCAGTGAGCACATTTGCACAGCTGTAAATCATTTTATATAATTTCCGTTTATGGTTTGCCTCAAGCAGAGTCAAGAGTACCACCAAGAATATTAAAAACTGCATATAAGGCTCCTGTGTGAGGGTAGAGGTTTTTTTTCAGGGGAGGTAAATAGCTTAGGGTTCCTGGAGAATCTCTGAGCTTGCTAAATGCTAGGATGTTTAGGTTGATGAGAACAGTGAATATCAGTGTATATACTGAAAATCTTGGGTATTTCCTGAATCTCTTGTTTGACAAAGGGGGATCTTTGCTTATGGAATTGTTGGTGGTAGGAGAGATCCAGAGGCTCTTGGATCAGTGACAGCTAAAAGAGAGCTGGAGTCTATCTGAGAGCAGTTGAATTTTTGAAAGTGCCCATGAGAGAGAGAGAAAAAGTGCAGAAATGCTTTCCAGGTGGTTGCAGGGTGTTCTGAGGAGCTCATATCCCAGCGTCTGGAAAATACCTGGACTCTTTTTAGGTTGATGCGAGTCAGGCAAGAGAGAGGACAATGAAAGGCAACATCGGACCATTGGAACAGCACTGAATACAGTGTTCATGGTCCCTTGTTCATTTCTGCTGCAGAGGCTGCTGATGTCTTTCAAGGCATATTCTCTGGCTTCCCATTGAGGTTCTTCCCCTGCTGACCGAGAAAACTTAGTGGGTTTTTCTGAGTGTGTTTCTAACAGAGCCTCAGTAGAAGAAAGCTCTAAAAATACAAGACTGACAGAAAATTCCTTCTTCTTCCACTATTTTTTTCTGGACACGTATTGGAACACATGTATGCAGAAGGCAGATATCAAATGGAGTTTGATAGTTAGCCTTATGAAGTATCAGTATGTTTAGCTAAACACACACATGATTGTGTTTCCAAAGTGATGCTTAGGTTTTGCTCAAACTTACAGTATATATTGATTAATGCAGGAGGGACTTCAGCCCAGTTTTACTAATAGACACTAATATAATACAAATACTAAATATTACTGCTAATACTCCATTCAGTGGTACAAGAGTCATATAATTGCATAAATTCCCATTCAATTGTGCAGATATGAGAATTATGTTTGTCAAGTGATCCAAACATTGAACATCTAATAATATGAGATATGTTAAGCTATTAGATTTGAAATTCTACAATGTTATAAAATAATTTAAATTCATAACAATTTCATTTGACAGAATCCAGATCTGGAGCAGGATATATCTTGCAATTCTTATGTGAAACCATCTTCAATTAGAAAAGTTTGAAAAAAGAGATTACTTGCTATGTTAAGATACAAGGAAAAAAAGGATTTGATTGTAACAGCTTTACATAGTTTTGACAGCAAATCCACTGAGATTTATTTCCTGTAGCACAATCCATGTTGGCAACAGAGTCACACAAGAGCAGTCTGACAATAAAGCCAGAAGGTGGAGGACATGCGGCTATACAGGAGTGTGGGAAGAAGGTGGGCATAAAAGGCACAAAAGCTAGAATGATTGAGAACGGCTTCCAATTTTTCATGTTTGGTTTCCCACATCAAGCTTCCCTGCAGGCACATATCATACTAGACTTGCAAATCAAAGTATGTAGTAGAAATAGACAAGGAGAGAAGCAAGGATGTGAAGGTTTTTGTACTGAAGGGACCACAGGAGTGAACGTCTGGAGAGAAAGTACTATTTCACACACATTGCATAACCTGGAAAGGAATACTTTCTTTGGTGTTAAGACTATGAAGTCAAATAACATGGGATTAACTGTAGCTCTTCTTGGACCAAAAATAATTTCCTTTTGGGAAAAAATCCCAACCAAACACAAAACCCCCAAAAAGACCAAATCACCAAAAACCCCAACAGCAAAAGCCATATAAAAATATTCTATTTAAAATTTCAGAAAATTGTTTTTGCATGTACCTCAAATGTATTTAACATAGAGAACTGCTTCCCTGATTGCAGGAGTTCATATGCCACTATAAGTGTAAGGTAATATAAAATCATCATGAACTTACTCACACTTTTATTGCATTCTTTCTATCAATTGGAAATGAGTGAAAAGTAATGAGGCCAGGATGGTGGAAGTTTGTAAGCAGAATCAGTGGTTATACTGTTCCAGGTGTTGAAAGTGCCACTCTTGCATGAAAGAACAAAAAAAAGAAAACCCTGCTATTTGAAGATGGATGTTGTTAGGCTTCACTGATCCTTTACTACTCCTTGCAAAGATGCAGCTGAGTGAAAATCAGCAATACAACATGTTTTGTGATTATGATGATGCCAATTCGCTTTTCTTTATTTGGGGAGTGGGCTGGGAAGAAGGGTTACTTTTTTTTTTCTTTCTGTTGTTAAGAAGAAATTTCCTTCTGGATATATAAGGTTGTTAGATTCGTTAATGTCTCCTGGTTCATACTACTACAAACAGATTTTTCTGAACAAAGTATACATTGAATAGCAATTAAGTTGCATACACTTCTTAAAGAAACTCAGAATATTGATATCATTTATCTCCAAGATGGTATAAAACGATTTTCTTCATTAGGAGCTTCAGATGATTGTGGTAAAGACAAACTAGTTTTTGGAACTTTGCCACTAGTAAATTTCCATTTAAATAATAAGTATATTGACAATTATAATAACTAAACTATTCAAAGTCAGAAATGTATGGAAACAAGCTGTGAGAAAGACAAAATGGACTATTTCTGCAGACATATTTTTATTGGCTAGCCAATACGAGCATGTAAATCGAGGTTAGTAAGTGGTGTGCAAAGGTCTAAAATAAAGCTGGTATGTTACTTTAGGTCCTACTGAAAAATAGAGTACAAGCCACAGAATAAAGAACCTACCTATGTCTCAGTGCAGGAGGGAACAATTAAAACCCCTTTTTATGGACTCTGGATCAGCAGCCAGTGTCTGAAGGAAGAACACGGAGAGACAGGGGCCACAGAATCAGCAGGCTGCCCTGGGGCCAGTATCCTGCTTTCCCAAGCTGTCCCTGTCAGTGCTGAGCTGGGCCTTAGGAGGAAGGAGGGAGATGGAAAATGAGTTGCTTTGGGATACTGGACTAAGGGGAAAAAAATAGTGATCTTTAGATTGAGGAAATGTCTCCTGGTTTTTGTGCCTTCAGTATTTAAAGGAAAGAAAATCTTTTCACTTTTTGTTTTATTAAAACTTCATCAGATATACTTCACTAAAAAAATGAATTTTCCCAAGTAAGAAAGATGATCTTTTAGATAAAAAATACTCAGTTTCTTCAGACAGGAAGCAATGAAACTGGTGTTAGCAGTGAGATCCATTTTTCTAACGAAGAAGATTGTGTGGTAATACTGCCGTTGAATCAATATGCAATAAATAATGGAGATGCTCATAGATATAAAAATAGCCAAAAGGAATTGGTATAAGACCAAAAGGAATTAAAACAAGACTTAAATCTGAGCCAGGAGACTCCACAAAATGAATTAAAGCAACATCTGGAAACTTCCCAAAAAGAATTGATGATGAACTATTGCTAGAAATATCTTTGCCTGAGTAGCAACTACAAAAACTCTGTCTAGTCTGATAAAGTGGAGGGGAGGCATGAACTGGCTGCCCTAGGTCAACAGATTTTGCAGGAGAAGAGGAGATCAGAAAAACTTTGTCTAACTTGACATTTGTTAACTCAGGGATTTAGGCAGTTAAATAATAGCCTTGAGAAGAAAATTAAAGGGGCTATAGAAGTCAACAGTCTGGATGAGGGATTGGGCCAGATGAGATGTTGACTAAGCAGGATGTTTGCTGAAGTTTTCCATCTTGTTTTTACACAAAAGTGCCTGAAGGGGAGAGGTTGTATAGGCTCAGCTCAGATAATACAAACATCCACCCCTGTATAATTGAGAAAAAACTCTCTGGGAAGCTTATTTTGCACAGTTCAACATCCTAGTCAAAAAGAATGGCTGGGGAGATGAACAGATGAACAACATATGGTCAGAAGCATGGAGCAGTTGTGAGAGGCCCTGTTTGCTCTGAAGCTGTAGGCACACTTCTGTGTCAGCAGCTAATTGTCTTGTGTACTCCCCCCATAAATCCCTTCTAAACACAGTTCTTAAGCACATTTGAATAATTTTGGCTAGTAGGAGAAGTAACTGAAAACTTAAAAATACTGGCCAGTTGAATTGTGAGCTTGTAGCAAATTGCAGCCAAGCAGCTGTGTGGTGGTCAGAAGTTACAGGCCTTATCCAAAGCCTAGTAAAACATCTCTTCTGCCTGCTGCAATGACCACTTTTTTTCCTCTTTGCCAATTATGAAACAGAGCAGGCATAGACCCTCACTCTGTATTGCTGAACATGGTTAACATTTCTTCAAATTACAACTGTCTCTCTGCACAGCTACTGTGCAAATGCTTAATGCTGACAGCTAACGCAAAGTCTCTGCTCTTCCTTCGGCAGTATGCTGTAGTTTAAAGGGTCAATCCCAAAGGGAATAAGAAATTTCTTCTATGAAAAATTGTATTTCTTTAACCAGTGCTCAGAATGCTTCCAACATCTTTAGCTGACCCCAGGATGATGAATGAGGTCATCTTAAGTCTATGTTACTTTACATTATGTTACTGCAGTTCAATAAACACACTTAAAGGAAAATCTAGTTTTCATAATAGAAAAAAATGAAATGCCTTTCTCCTATGGCTTACACCATTTCAGGTCACCCTGTTCTCTCTGCCGTTTATTGAACTGTATTAGCATCACCTTCAGAAAAAGCGAGTCACCCTTCCTTTTATATGAAGATACAAAGTGGAAAAGTGAAAAGAGTGGGTGAGGCAAAAATTGCAATTAGTTAAAGTGCTGCTCTTACAGCATTCCAGTCAAAATTGAGAATTGAAAGGAAGAAATAAGGGGGAGGAGGAAAGAACAGCAATAAGTTAAATGATAAGCTTTTATTTAAATTTCAGTGCCTAAGAAAAAGACAAAGAAACTAGGATATGACTAGTGTGAAACTGTTTTATCCAATATAACTTTTTTATCTAGAAATGGTCATAGGTAGGTAGTCTACATGATGGAAATACATGCTGAAATTTGTTCTTCCAAAAATAGTTAATATAATAGTAAATAGAGACATTAATGAAACTGTGATTGTTTTCAAAGGAATTTGTCTGTAATATGAAATGGCAGGATTATGCTCTGTATGCTGCTTTTTCTATTAAGTAACAGTAGTACTAATGAAGATAACTAATGAGATCCTTGCATCCTTCCTTTATGAATATGCTTATTTGAAGCTGTGTCGTGTCCCGCCCCCCCCCCCCCCCCCCGAAATACCCTTGTTTTTAAAGTCCTCATTCTTTTTCCTGCTTTTAGATATATACATTTTTCCCCCTAATTGTTCATTGCAGCACCTCTACACTTCTTGAATTTATAACATTCACCTATTTGTCTATTCGTACCCGGAACAATGCGTGATTTTTTTTTTTCATTCAAAGAAAGCGTGCCTAATAACGATTGATTCACATGATGAAAACAGTATACAAATAAAGGAGGCTACGGATCTAGGCAAGACAGCATAGTTCAATCTACAAGAAGCAGATAAATAAGCATCTTTACATGCAATTGCATTATCATAGCAGATTGATAACACCAGGATGTCTCTAGAACTGTCTTTTTTTTTTCTTCTCTCCTTGTGATTGCTTTTATGACAGGCAGCATTTCAGCAATTGTGAGGTATGGATATTCCTTAAGATTTGGTCAAATTGTTTACATCACAAAGTCCCCCCAAAAGCTGGACTTACAAAAATCACAAAATTAACCCCTTTTAGGAGCAAAGAAAATATATACATAGGCATTTTAGGCCTTTTTTTTGTTTTTCTTGAGGATGCACTGAGGGCTGCTGGACTTCTGAACTGACTGCCAAGAAGCACAGTCTGGGAGCTGATTGATAATCACATTTCCACATGAGGTTGATAATCAAGTATTTGCACATACTATTGAAAAGTATGAAAGAAAAAAACAGGCATTTAAAGAGGAAGAGAACACAATATAGTCAGAAGAATAGAAAATACTTATTTTGACTTTAACTTTAATGTCAGTTCATTTAAATATTTAGCTGCAGTATTGTGGCATGCATACATTATCAAGTAGGGTTCTATAGAGGTAGCCTGCTTTTCCATGCTGAATGAAATACGGAAATGAAAAGTATCAAACATATTAAGACATGAACTAGATTTAACAGTATGAAAAATGTAAAGCTGAGCTTTGTACTAGCCCTGCTTTAGCTAAAAGAAGAAGTATTTTATCCCTAAGCTGGATCACACCTCTTACAATCATGTGATGGAGTGGAATGGGGAAAAGGAGAAATGAGACGCGCCTTACTATTAGCTATTTATTTACATCATTGTAACATGTTTCCAACTTTGGAAGAGCTGGGCCACTGCAGGTTGTCCAGGAGTAGGTAGCTTCTTATTATCAAATTGAGAGTGCACCTAGTAGGGCTCCAAAGTCAGGGTCTGGCAGAGGGAAGGCATGCTCATTTCCTTGATAAATCCATTTATTGTCCAGAATAAACTTGATGGCTAACCAGTATCTGTTTTCTCCCCCTGCACGGTAATGAAGAAAGTTGCTTACTTGGGTTGCATGGCAGTTTCTTGGTTTAGCAGGGATTAGTCAGAACCACACTTTATTTAACTTACATTGCTGCATCTTTCAGATCTTGTACCTTCAAACTCTGCAGTGCAGCTCCTATTCAAAATTCAGTATAGTTTCCCTCACTGCATGTCCACACAGCCTTTTTCCCATACATGATGCACACAGGTGAGTAATATGTTTGTAGCTGATGCTGCAAAGAAACTGGAGATTATGCACTGTACTGTTGACATGTAAAATGGTTTAAACTGCGTATATTAGAAAAAAAAAAGCAAAAGAATTTTTCCTTTCAACATTAGACACCCAAGATTTGAGAGCACCATCTCAACATGAACTACAAATGCTGGTTTAATTAAAAACTAGATTCTTTATTTGCGAGCATTACTAAGCAAGCTGCCCTGAAAAGAAACATTAACACTAATTTCATGTTCTCTGAATTTTCTCTACAAAGTACAGAGATACCTAATGAGAACATAATAATAGCTTTATCTCACAGACAGATAAAGCAGAAATCATTAAACAATTTTTCTTTTGCCAAATATAAGGAGGATCATAGCAGCCTCTTAGAGCTCACAAATCTCAAAAATTAAACTTGATGAATAGAGGAAATTTAAAAATTACTATTTTAAAATAGCAATATGCCAGGATTTGATAACAGGGGAAATAGCGTAAGTAGTCAAAATGAAGAATTTATTACTTTATTTCTACTAGAAGTAAGAAAAGCTTACAGTGAATTTTGTAAACACACTTTTTACAGGGTTTACTGGTTCTTGAATGTTAGTTCCTTTATTTTGAAATATTTCTTCTCGATTTCATTAAACACTAATATATAGCAATCAGCAAGGCTGGTCTTTACGCAGCTTTAGATCTGTCAGGTGCTATGTATGCTTGAGTGAGAGAGTAGCTATCTCTTGAAGGTAATATATTAGGCGTAGTTTTGTAGGAATCTCTAAGTTAGGATCTATTTCTAGCTGTGCTGTACAGTAACGGATTACTTAACTCTCTTGAAAATGAAGATGTCGACATTTCTTCGCAACCCTGTTGTAATTTTTGGTTTAGGACAAAGGTGATAAAACAAAATTAAGTCCTATTAAAAACTGGTACAAGTATTTTTGCTGCAGAAATCAGAAAATACAATATTTACTTATTCAGGGGATATTGCATGAAGTATGAAATTATCAGTGTAAAAGTTTGTCAGATTAGACCTTTTTTTGTGCCTCCTTCAATATCTCAGATCATATCTTTTTTTCCTAGAACAGAAAGATTCACATCTACCCGCTCTACCTTCCTTTATTTTGCAGTAAGCTTGTGCAAGATGCATGTTTACACAGGATTACACTGGTTGAATAACAGATTTTCTAAATATTGCTTGCATCAGTTGCTATCCTAGACTGAACCTTCAGAGTGCAAGAGGCTGAGCAATATAAATGGCTAGGTGAGGAGTCTGTTTTCCTGTACTTTAACTAGAAAGATGGGTTTGTGTCGTTTAAAGCATACAGGTAAGCTTTTTCCCCAATCAAGGTCTCTGCTGGACAGTAATCCACAGACGGTATAACTTCAGCCATTCATCTGTGGGCTGAGAAGGCAATGTGACTCCAAGACAAACTTCTGAAAATCTAAATGCTAGATATAGCAAAACATATAAACATTTCCAAGGAATGGGGACTACAAAGTGCAAATGACACTGCTTTGTTACATACAGGAAGATTTTTGAAGAAAAAAAGCTGGAATACTGCTGTGGGATTTAAGAATTTTTTTGCACCTGTATAAATTTTAGTAATATATGTTGAATAAACCCCTTCATCTTAAATAAAATACTATATGCTTTTCTTATCTTTGTGGGCAGTAATTGTTATTCAGACTGTGTCAGCAACTAAAAGTGACCATACATCTACCTGAATGATGTCTCCTAACCCTTGTTTCTACCAAAAGATTATCAAGCAGCTTCTTTGACTATCCTACTTTCTAGACAAAGCCTTATACTGTGAAGGTTAATATAGCCTTCAACGTTTTCAGGAGCACAAAGAAATCCTGAAGAAGTCCAATGGGGAGTGTAATTGAACAAACAGAAACTGCCTTTCTCAATCTCGATCTCCAGGTTCAGAGTTGATGGATTCTGTTCCTGTTCCAGCTGACATCCTCCTGATGAAGGTGTTTTCTTTTGAAACAGCTGCTTGCCTCTCTTTATCTATACTGTCAAGGTAGTTTTCAGTTGCACATTCATTGCTATCTGTGTCTAACTTGGCCAGGGACTTAGTGAGAATTTTTTGTTTGCATCACCCCAGCAGATTCTTGTGTTTGACTCTTTGTCTATTGCTTTTTTTAATTACTGCTACTCCTGAAACAAGCTGTTTATCCTCTATAAAACAGTTAAACTAATTTTTCTCACTGAATTGTTTACAAAACTGCTAGAGGAAAATTGAGACAGGGGTTTTTTTTCTTTCTAAAAAGTCAATTAAAAACTGTTCAGGAAAATGGAAGACATCTGGGTCCCATTTGAGATTGATAATGAGGTTTATATGGTAATAAATGTGTGTGAAATGCGGACACCGGGGGCAATGTGGTAATAAATACCTGCAAGCTTTCATTAGAGGGATAAACATATTCATGTTACAGAAATCTGAAATAACTCCAGCACATAACCACTGCTATTGTATTCTTAAATGCTGATGATATTGATTTATACCAGTACAATAACCTTAATTACCATTTTTCATTCCATTTCAGTCAACTGTTATTACCTTTTTTCCCTAGAAAAACTTCCAAAATATATCTTTAGTATATAATCCTTTGCCAAACTTGATCTTATTTTGGCACTGACAAATTTCATCTTGTTTTGCGACTCAAAGATAAGTTTCTAACTGATAAGCCTCTGAAAGCTTTGAAACTTATCGTAATCTAACTACACTTAAATTTTGCTTTATGGACACTTATGAATGGTCATTAAGAGCAGTTCCTTCCAAAAACTGTGTTAAGAGTGCATATAGGAAGTTGGGGAAAAAATGGAACATGGAAAAAAGTTTCACAATGAAAATACTTCTTACAATTGTAAATTTAGGTTAAGTTTACAATGGATAAATGCATTTGGTGAAAACGTTTATCGTCAGGTTGTGCAACGCATGTATGACTGTCACAGTACAGCATAGAGTGCATTTCAAAATGTAACTTGTTTAAGTGAGGCTACAGAAGATCTTGTAAGAGTACTGAAATTAGCTTGTGCTGTCAGCAATCTTTTCTCATATACAGAATGTGTGTACAATTGCTGGTTTTAGGGCACACAGTTTTAAAATGCACATTTCCAAAGAGGATTCATCAATACTGACATCCCAGGTTGAACAAACTGAAGCATCTTGTTTTTTCTAAGGGATTTAATGACACCCATGTGTTCCTTTGCTTCCAAGGGTACTATGAACACTTACAAATACTTCTTAAAAGGTTACTTTAATAACAAGATTCAGCAGTGTGTTTCTGCCTTTGACATTTCATTTTTTTAGCTTATTTTTTGAATATTATTAAATTAAGTGATGTTTCTTTCTATTTTACTTATATGCGGTTTATCTTAAAATATTGGCTTTTGTTTCTTGTAAACTGATATTTTCTCAACTGAAATCAACTTGTTTTTCTATGCAAACACTCATAACATTTGCAGTTTTACTACTTTGCTTTTTCATCAAGTACTTTAATTAATGAAACCCACTTCCTTTCTAGACTTTTTAAGAAAATTCTTGCCAAGTCTCTCACAGCTTTGTTTCAACATGTTCAAGTACAGTCTGAAGGGATTTAAACTTTCTCTGACCATTATTTCTTCATCTTGAAGTGAAGGTAATAATTTTGCCCCTGAGGACTGTTTAAAGGGTTTCCTACAACCATTACCAGGGAGATTTCTTCATTCTTATTAATTTGCAAGAATTATTTTCATTCCTATTTCTATGACATATCTGAAAGGTGAATATTTTAAAAGTAATATGCCAAGCTGCCGTGAGCAGCTTGTCCTTTTTGTAATAGCTGTGTGATGGGGAAGTGATATGGTAGAAATGACAATATGCTTTTGAACAGATCAAGCAAGATATTGCAATGGATATCTTCAGTGTTTTGGAGATGCAGATGTTCAGTCTGAGGAGAGGGTGGACAGTGTTCAGATTCCTCAGCTGCAGGAGAGTTAGGAACTTTCTATGTGTGGGGGGGAAAGCATTCTTCTGCTATCTACATCCAACCATGAGTACAATGTTTCTTCTGAATCTTTCTGGAATACATAACTGTACCATATATAATAAATGGGCCCTGAATGAGAAATTCAAATATGGATTCAGAAATTCAGGAGTGTAAATAGTAAGAATTATCTGAGAATTCAAGAATTGCCTACTCACATTCAGAAGAATACCTTTCACCACAGATACAAATTGAGGTTAGTTTCAACATCTAAGACATCTAATAGAAGAGTAGGCAGCAGGTTTTTACCTACCACTCTTATATGTATTTAGTAATTTGAACAGCTATAGCAAGGATTTCTAACAAAAGGGGCAAAGAGAGAAGAAATTGTGAAGTTGTATTTCCCTTCCCCGATATAAATGAGAAATCCTGGTAGAATTCATAAACATTTCTCAAATAGTGCTTCAGGAAGTGAAATTTAAATTTCTTTGTATGGGCTGCCCACTAGTCTGTATGAGAATAATGGATTGAAACTGGAAAAAGAGGAAAACCATTCAGAATTCAGCATATGTTCCAGTATATATTCAGCATTTTCTCTTCTTTAGACTCTGGTAATTTCTTCAAGGAAAGAGAAAGTGTGTAATTTGAAACAACAGTTAAGAATAAGAGAAGAGTTAGAAGAGAAGCAAGGGAAATCAAGAAGATGAAGGAGAGCTTATTCCGCTCACACTGTGTAAGACTGTATGTCATTAAGGAGCCAATGCCTTCTACAAGATTTTGTGTTCAGGCACTTAAGACTTTGCCAAGCTAACTAGTTAGACAGTAATCTCTTATGTTATGTTGAGTGTTGCTGCAAAGTGAATTTGTTTGGATTTTGTCAGACAATATGGTTTAATTCTTTCTAAGAATAATACCAGGGAAAAAATCTAAATGAAAATAATTTAGTGACCTTTTCTTTGATTGTCTTCAAATAAACTCTCTATTTGGACTTGATAATTGGCAAATTATTACAGTTATGCGCATTTTATGTCACACTGTCATCTCTCTGAACTTGTCCATGAGCTATAAGATTAAACAGAAAAGCATAGTCTGCAGAAATATGAGAGAGGGATTTTTCACAGTACTCTGAGTATATTTTTTTGTTGTTGTTTTTTCATGCTAAGCTTGCCTCAGTCTGGTGCTAGAAAGCCACAAAGCTCAGTGCTGAACACCACTGGGTGTTCCCTGACTTCATAGCAATAGTGGCATGAGATGGCCAGAAGCATGAGGGATGCACACACAGGCATAACTGGAAATGGTCATGGGTGAGAGAGAAAAGCTGGAGGAACAATGAAAATGGCAGGAACAAAGCAATTAGGCACAGGGGAAGAGCTGTACTGAGTCTATAGAAACTGAAAGGAAGAGCCTGTGAACATGGCGACTGGGGAAAATGTTGAAACAGGGACAGGCTGCAGAAAGGAGCTGAGTCTGATGGTACTGCACATGGGATGAACATCTTGGCTGGGGGCCTTGGAATACATAAGTAGAAAGAGTTGACATAGTACAAAGAAGCAGAAGTCAGCAAAGGTGGTTAGAAAGAGACAGTTATCAATATTATAGATATTATAATTGGGAAGAATAGAGAAAAGTTGATTTTTATTAGAGCTTACTTTCCTTACAAGACCAGAAGAAAACTGTTTCTGAATCCCACCTTTGTTTTTCAGTTAGAAGTGTTATGAAAATCAGTGGCAAAATATCCTGTTTCTTTCTACACAGGATGCTAGTGAAGATCACAGGAGAAGACAACCAATTATTTCTGTCACCTCAAGGGACAGGCTGAAATGAGTTACCCCACATTTCATGTCTGAATGTGGTCAGTAGCAGTAATTTAGAGAGAGTGTAAGACGCATGGAAAATTACAGATTTTGCTGACATTGCAGAGAAATGGCATAACATCTTACTTTCTAGGAATCTATGGGTTAAGAAAAAACTAAGCTAGAGTTTGCATCTGGGCTCATTGTTTTTACTAACTTCTGATAGATGCTGCTATGATAAAAGTGAAAGCTAACATCATTCCAAAAAGTGAAAGCCAGCATCATTCAACAAAGTGATTTTTTAATTTCCTTCCCCCCCCCCCATTTTCTGAGAACCCTATAGCCACATTTATTTGAATATTAAGACTGCATAGTACAATAGTTGGAATTTGAATGAAAATCATGTTCTAACTGCTGGTAAACTGGATAGGTTTTTCTGGCTACCAAAACTCCCTGCAACTAATTTCTGCATATGTAAAATGGACATAATAATACTTTCCATATTTTGGGGGACCATGGTGAACATAAACTGAGTAATTGCATAATTGTGAAGACTTCTAGTAATATTTTTCTGATTGGAACAGAAAAGATTCCACAGAAATTAATAAATCTGTTTTCTGTGTTGGAATTGACTCCATTAAATAAGGACTAGAGATAGACACTACAAAAAGCTAAAAGAGACAAAGGACAGCATTGAATATTATTAAATGACAACTATTCATCCTGTGCATGAAACAAAAGGGGAATCTTAAAACATTATGCGATCAAGCAGCAAAAGATTGTACAAGAATGAATTGCAAGGCTAGCCATGATCACTTATGGCTCTGTTAATTCTGACATTTCCTAACTTCTAAACACATATCCCTGGACACCCCCTTCCCGAAATGCTACTGTGTAGATTATCTGTCTTCATGTGTTTTATTTAATACATAGTGTGGTTGTTCTGAGTCATAAGGTATATGTAGGCAAACTAGCAATTTTAATAAAATCTCTCATGCTTCTGGGAATCTTGAATAAACTGTACCTTTTAAGACACAAACTCTTTAACTCTTCAAGTATATACATCACTGGAAACTAACACAAGTATGACAATTCGAATCCTAGAAAAATGCTGAAATTGAGGAGCAGCTTTTTTACTGAGAGCATCTGTAGCAACACTCAGTTCAGCAATAAGCAATCAGACAAATTGCTTTCTACCTGTTTCTGTTGTATGAAGTGTGAGAAAAGGTCAGGGGACAATTACTTAGGTTTATTTTAAAGAATTGCCTTCTTTCATCTCATCACTGTGGTTATAAATTGAATTTGTATTTCCTGTTTATACACAGCTTCCTTGGAAGGTTAGGGCAAGTATATTATATCAGCTAGAGCTGTGCACAGGATTGATTTTTTTTTGCTTTACTGTCCCACCCAATGAATAAATGCATGCAATGGATGAAAGGAAACAAAACATTTGATATTATTGCTGTTTTTTAACATTTTAAAGTAATTTGGAGAAACTATACAAATAAAATACAGCTTAAAAATGGGCATTTTCTCCCATTATAATATTATAAAGCTTTAAGAAATTATTTCTTTTTATTTTGGTCTCTCACTGAAACTTGTTTTCTGTGGAATCTTTTACAATTTTGTGGGAAGTCTAGTTTCTGTTTTATGGTGTCGTGGTTTAAGCTCAGTCAACCACGCAGCCACTCTCTCACCCTCCCCTCTTCCTCCCCCCTGGTTCCCAGAGGGGTGGGGAGGAGAATTGAAAGAATTTAACTCCCACAGGTTGAGATAAGAACAGTCCAGTAACTAAGGTATAACGCAAACCACTGCTGCTACCACCAATAATAGTAATGATACGGGAAATAATGAGGGAAGAGAATAAAACAGCTCACCATCCTCTGACCAATACCCAGCCTGATCTGAGCAGTAATCTAACCCTTCCGGGTAACTGCCCCCAGTTTATATAGTGGGCATGATGTGCTGTGGTATGGAATACCTCTTTGGCTAGTTTGGGTCAGGTGTCCTGTCTCTGCTTCCTCCCAGCTTCCCCTCCTCCCTGGCAGAGCACGAGACTCAGAAAGTCCTTGGTCAGAGTAAACATTACTGAGCAGCAACTAAAAACACTGGTGTTATC
Source organism: Amazona ochrocephala (assembly GCA_039720435.1). Lineage (NCBI taxonomy): Eukaryota > Metazoa > Chordata > Aves > Psittaciformes > Psittacidae > Amazona > Amazona ochrocephala. The sequence goes on from CM077879.1 coordinate 38,659,310, forward strand.
AGCACTGTTCCCAGGCTGAAAGTCAAAAACACAGCACTACACCAGCTACTAAGAAAGAGAAAAAACGTTGGGTACTGCTGAACTCTGGAGAGACGGAAATCTATGTTTCTTACAGCAATTATTCTTTTTGTAATAGCTTTATGTATGACTTAGGACAGTTTACCATTGTAATTGTACATCTAACATAGTTCAGTACAACTTTACTTAGATATGATCTAATCCAAAACTCATGAGATAAAATATTTGTCTTTTTCAACATGCGGTGTAGCGGTACCAAATTTTACACAGTTTCTTTAAAATACAGTAAGTTCTCAGCTTCTAGGCCCAGTTTTCCTTTAAATGTATGTCATGATGAAGATAAGCTACTGTTTCAAAAGTGAAATATGAGCCATTTCTTGAAATCACATATGTCTCAAACAGCTGCCCTAATGCATATCAAATGTTTGCATAATTCTTTTACTCTTATCAGAGACCGATTACGCAAAATTGCAGGAAAAAGGAAGATTTATTTTTGGAATAGAGAGGATGAGTCACATGCAAAATTTGTTCTGATCTTAACTAAGGACCAGCCCCAAACTTGCACAGATTGCAGTATATAAACCCCTCCTCTTAAAAGGACTTAAGTATCAAAGCTGAAACCATGAAAAAGATAGCTTTTTTTATTCTTGATTGTATAGGTATATTACATTTAGAATTTCTTTTGGTTTAAGAAGCAAGTCTCTGAACTACCTTCCTTGCTGGTTTATATTTCAGAAGGTAATAAAATCATAGAATCATAGAATCATAGAATAGTTAGGGTTGGAAAGGACCTTAAGATCATCTAGTTCCAGCCCCCCTGACATGGGCAGGGACACCTCCCACTAAACCATGCTGCCCAAGGCTTTGTCTAGCCCGGCCTTGAACACAGCCAGCAATGGAGCATTCACAACTTCCTTGGGCAAACCATTCCACGGCCTCACCACCCTTACCGTAAAGAATTTCTTCCTCAGATCCAATCTAAACTTCCCCTGTTTAAGTGTGAACCCGTTACCCCTTGTCCTCTCACCACAGTCCCTAATGAAGAGTCCCTCCCCAGCATCCCTATAGGCCCCCTTCAGGTATCGGAAGGCTGCTATGAGGTCTCCACGCAGCCTTCTCTTCTCCAGGCTGAACAGCCCCAACTTCCTCAGCCTATCTTCATACGGGAGGTGCTCCAGTCCCCTGATCATCCTCGTGGCCCTCCTCTGGAGTTGTTCCAACAGTTCCATGTCCTTTTGATGTTGGGGACATCACAACTGCACACAGGACTCCAAGTGAGGTCTCACAAGAGCAGAGTAGAGGGGCAGGATGTCCTCCTTTGACCTGCTGGTCACGCTCCTCTTGATGCAGCCCAGGATACGGTTGGCTTTCTGGGCTGCAAGCGCACACTGCCGGCTCATGCTCCTTTTCTCATTGACCAACACCCCCAAGTCCTTCTCCACAGGGCTGCTCTGAATCTCTTCTCTGCCCAACCTGTAGCGATGCCTGGGATTGCTCTGACCCAGGTGTAGGACCTTGCACTTGTCTACTATTTCAGCAAATAATACATATTTTGTCGATGTTCTTATGGACTTGTATTTTTATAATATTTGACAGGTATCAAAGTGCAATATTGAAAATAAATTTATCACTGAACTTTTGTAGATAGTCATGGAGTATAGTATAGTGAGGTTTTTTATTTCTTAATGTCATTAATAGGAAAATAAACAGTTTTATAAATAGAAATACACCTTTAAGCCTGCACAAGCAAAACTGTTCATGATGCAGTTGGAACTAAAATACTTTGAATATCAGTATTTCTAGAATATAAAGCTGATTTTGAACTGAAAATCTGAATGTAACAATTGCGAAGTTCCAAAGAATTCAATATAATTTCAAAGAATATTTGAAATTTATAAAGAAATTGAGTGAAGTTTGAAGGTATTAACGAAGATTAGTTTAGAGGTGAATTGTAGAAAAAAGGGGCTTAACAGGATAGAAGGAAAAAGGCTAGTTATAAATGCATTGTCCATCTGAATATACTTTTGCTTCCTAAGTAATTTGAATAATCATAGAATGATCACTTTCAGACTTATTGCTTAGTTATACTATTTGAAAATTTCAGTGAAACCAGAAATAGCCTTACTGGGTTTAAGTGGCAAGGTTTTGGTAGCAAAGGAAGACTGCAGAGGCGACCCCTGCAAGAAGAGACCAATGGCTGCCTGCTAATGGACATGGCCTGTTCCAGCCAGCTTCAAAACCATCCTATTGCAGGGAACAACCACCAGGTGACAGCAACACCAGTGGCACTTTTGTGACAGCGTATTTAAGAAATGGTAGAAAACACCAGGCAGCAGCTGCAAGAGAGAGAAAGAAATGTGAGAAAAATGACTATGCAGACATCATGGTTGGTGAAATGGAAGGAGAGGAGATGCTCCAGGAGCCAGATCACAGATTCCCCTGCAGCCTGTGAAGAATATCATAGAGATGCAGATTATTCCCCTGTATCCTGTGGATGACCACACTGGAGTAGATTTCCACACCCTATAGCCTGTGTAACCCCACAGTGGAACACATGGATGTGCCCTGAAGACCTGCAGTGCATAGAGAGCACACACTGGAGCAGGCTCCTGGTAAGAACTGTGGCTTGCAGGGGACCTATGCCAGAGCAGTCTACTCCTGGTGCTCTGTACTGTGTGGAAGGGACCCACATTACTGCAGTTCTTCAAGACCTGCCACCCACAGGAATGCCCCACAATGGAGCAGTTCATGAAGGACAGTATCTCATGGGAGAGGTTGTCTCTGGAGTGAGGGAAAAGTGTGAGGAGAAAGGAGCAGTAGAGCCAAAGTGTTATAAACTGACCACAGACCCTGACTCCCCATCTTCCCTGAGATGCCTGACGAGGTAAGTGATAGAAGAGCCAGGAATGAAGCAATGATGTTGAACTTGAGAAAAAGGGAAGGGTTGGGGAAGGTTTTTTCAATTTCATCTTCGTTTCTTGCCATCATATTCTGGTTTTAACTGGCAATAAATTAAATTAATTTTCCCCAAATCAAGTCTGTTTTTCTCTCGATGACAACTGGCAAGCAATTTCTCTGTTTTAATCTCAACCAACAAGCTTTTTCGACCTGTCCACGAAGAGAGAGAGGGTGCTGAGAGAGCAGCTGTATGGTTGTCTGGCAGCTAGCTTAAGTCAACCCATCACAACAGCTTAAAACTATAAATCTTCTTTTAAGTCATATTTTACTGTAATATCAACTGATTTATTAAAAACAAGCAACAAAAACAACAACAAAAAAAAACCAAACAAAAAAAAAAAAAAAAAAAACCAAATCTAAAAAGCAACCAATAAAAAAATTCCATACTGTAGAAATGACTCTATGAACATTTGTAAGACTTCTGTTTTGTAAAAAATGTAGGATTCCTTTTATTGTAAGTGCACAGATATAGTCAGCAGGAGCATCAGTGAGTCTGGTACATCTTACAGAGTAGAATTCCCATATGCCTAGGTTCAGTGTACCTATGTGTTCTTTCCCCTACCCGAGATTCAGTTCTTCACTTGAGGTTTGCAAATGTTAAGGGGCTGGGGGGTGAGGCGGGTAGGGGGGCAGAAATCTGTTGTAGAAGTGAGTACAGCATTTGCTTATGAGGGGAAATAGTAACATAAAGGGCAGTAGCCAGAATCTGGAGTCCATGATCTTCATGTCATTAATATTGTATTATACACAAGAGATTGTTCTTCTGTATGAACAGGTTCCTCTGCAGAGCTGTGAAAATCCTTTGCTGAAAGGAAATCTTTCTACTGTTCTTATGAATGACTACCAGCAACCTCAGAGAATATAGAGTGTATGACCAACAGGGAAATCACTTGAAGCCACAGAAGGGTACAATTGTGTATAAACTTCTCTAGCAGGAAACTCATCATATTCTGGTATGGCAAACTAAAAGGAACTTCTACAGAAACTACAGAAAGTAGATTAACAATAAACTGATCTAATCAAGCTACTTGTTACAAAGGATCCCTGAAATAGTATCACCAGCTCTTCATACTTGTAATGAAACACTTCCACCTCTGGACATTTGGTTCAAGGTCAAGTAGCTTTAATGTGGATCACTGCATATGAACATGGTTGCTTCAGAAGTATCGCTATTCAAGCCAAAGCACCTTCAGAGCAAGCTTTGTCCTGCATTACAGATACTAGCACAGCAGGAACCTGAAAAGAAAGCAAAGCAGAGTTTTGTTTCTTGATGTGACTTTGGATTAATTCTTCAGCTTTTAAAATTACATCCTTAGAGAAAGTTTCCATATACTGTCGCTACATTAAACCCTGAGTTTAATTATAACTCCTGCCACTTGAAACTTCTTCAATAGGAATGGATGCAAAAACAAGCAGACTGTATCATGAAAGATTGGCAAAGTTAAGTTAATCTGTTTGGTGACCAGGCACTTTAATTATTTTGAAAACATACATAAAATTATTACTAAAATGGCAAAGTCATTACTAAACGTGAATTTCAGGCTGCTACTGAAAAGTGATGACACTGCACTGAGCATATTAAAGTTAACTTTGTAAGATATGCTACTACACTAGAGTATGGCATTAGAATGAAAATACTGATCCTAATGAATCAGACAATGACTAAATAGTCTGTCTCTCTAGATCAAAACCATTTTTAAACCATAATATGAACTCCTTGGTCCTCAGCCTGCACTCATTACTCAAGGAAAAGGAAACGAAGTTAATAAAAAAATTACCTGGGAAAGGATTCCACTAGCAATTTTTATGGTGTTGCTTAGAAATATTTATGAAAAGGTCAAAGAAATCATAACATCTCTTCTATAAGCAGGTAAATAATCATGACATAGGAATTGAATAGATTTTCTCACATGTATTTCATAGGATCATAGAAACATGTAACGGTTTGGGTTGTAAGGGATCCGTGACTAACAACCCTCACAGTAAAAACTTCTTCCTTATATAAACCTTACCTCTTCCAGTTTAAAGCCATTACCTCTTGTCCTTTCACTGCTTGCTCTTAGAAAATGTCCCTCTCCAGCTTTGTTGTAGGCCCACTTTAGGTAATAGGAGGCTGCTCTAAAGTCTCCCCAGAGCTTTCTCTTCTCCAATCTGAAAAAGCCCAACTCACTCAACCTGTGTCCATAGAGAGAAGTGCTCCAGCCCTTTGATCATCTTCATTGCCCTACTCTGGATTTGTTCAAGCAGGTCCACATCCCTCTTGTATTGGGAGCCCCAGAGCTGAACACAGTACTTCAGGTGGGGTCTCATGAGAATGAGGGCAAGAACTACCTCCTTTGACCTGATGGCCACGCTCCTTTTGAGGTAGCCCAGCATACAGTTGGCTTTCTAGGCTGCCAGCTCATGCTGAGCGTCTCATCAACCAAAACCTCCAAATGCTTCTCAGGGCATCTCTCAATCTATTCTCCATTTATTCCTCTCCATTAAGTTTTGGAGCCCCTTTTCTAAGGTAAGTTGACGGATTCCATTCTGTTATGTGGCACTGAAAAGTTCATATAGCCTTATGCAAGTTGTCGATATAGTATAAAAACAAGGATCACAGCATTAGTACTGCTTACTCTATGTTTTAAAGGCAGGTTACTTTTGTATAACTTCCATGTGTATTTCAGAGTCAAGGACTTTTCTGACTTCTCTTGTCCATACTAGTGAATTTAAAACAAAACTTTCAGTGTGACGATGCAACATGTTTTTCAGCATTATTTTTCAGAATATGTATGTGACATTTTCAGTCCTGACAAGGAAAAAGCACAAACCTCTAACTACCCTTCAGAATAAGCATAATTAAAACCTGAAAATTTCGTTAGCATCATGGGAAGGAGCTTGTAAGGGTTTCCAATATTTCTTAGACTACTTCAGTGAGCTAACTGCACCCATCTCTTTGAGATATAATAGGTGCTGATTCAAAATCCAATGTGTATGCTGTGCCTCAGGGGGGCCCAAGACTGTTGGTTGATAGGCTCACCTGCTGCAAGCTCAGGAGCGATGCATCCCAACTAGAAGGAAGTTCAGCAGGAGGGCCAGGAAACCTCCTTGGATGGATAAGGAGCTGCTGAGCAAAATTCGAAGGAAAAAAGAGGCTTATAAAAGGTGGAAGCAAGGTCAGGCGGCCTGGGAAGAATACAGGGATGTTGTCTGGGAAGCTAGGGACCAGGTTAGGAAAGCTAAGGCCCACTTAGAATTAAACTTGGCTAGGGATGTTAAGGATAACAGGAAGGGATTTTATTGGTACATTGCCAATAAAAGACAGGTTAGGGACACCGTGGGCCCTCTCCAGAAGCTATCGGGAGAACTGGCTACCCTGGATTTGGAGAAGGCTGAGGTTCTTAATGACTTCTTTGCCTCAGTCTTTACCGGCAAATGCTCTGACTACACCACCCAAGTCTTGGAAGGCAGACGCGGGGACGGTGAGGGTGGGGACCCTGGGCCCACTGTGGGGGAGGATCTTGTTCGGGACCACCTTAGGAACCTGAATGTATACAAGTCCATGGGACCGGATGAAATCCATCCACGGGTCCTGAAGGAGCTGGTAAATGAAGTTGCTAAGCCACTGTCCATCATATTTGAAAAATCATGGCAGTCAGGTGAAGTTCCCGATGACTGGAAAAAGGGAAATATAACCCCCATTTTTAAGAAGGGGAAAATGGATGACCCAGGGAATTACAGACCAGTCAGTCTCACCTCTGTGCCTGGCAAAATCTTGGAGCGGATTCTCCTGGAAGGCATGCTAAGGCACATAAAAAGCAACAAGGTGCTTGGTGACAACCAGCATGGCTTCAGTAAGGGGAAATCATGCCTGACCAATCTGGTGACCTTCTATGAAGAGGCTACAGAACTGATGGACAGGGGTAGAGCATTTGATGTCATCTACCTGGACTTGTGTAAAGCCTTTGACACTGTCTCCCATGACATCCTTCTCTCTAAGTTGGAGAGACATCAATTTGATAGGTGGACCACTCGGTGGATAAAGAGCTGGCTGGATGGCCGCACGCAAAGAGTAGTGCTCAGTGGCTCAGTGTCCAGCTGGAGACCAGTAACGAGTGGTGTCCCCCAGGGATCGGTGTTGGGACCGATCTTATTCAACATCTTTGTGGGTGACATGGACAGTGGGATTGAGTGCGCCCTCAGCAAGTTTGCCGATGACACCAAGCTGTGTGGTTCGGTCGATACATTGGAGGGAAGGAATGCCATCCAGAGGGACCTTGACACGCTTGTGAGGTGGGCTGATGCCAACCTGATGAAGTTTAACCATGCTAAGTGCAAAGTCCTCCACCTGGGTCAGAGCAATCCCAGGCACAGCTACAGGTTGGGCAGAGAAGAGATTGAGAGCAGCCCTGCAGAGAAGGACTTGGGGGTGTTGGTTGATGAAAAAATGAACATGAGCTGGCAGTGTGCGCTTGCAGCCCAGAAGGCCAACCGTATCCTGGGCTGCATCAAAAGGAGTGTGACCAGCAGGTCGACGGAGGTGCTTCTGCCCCTTTACTCTGCTCTCGTGAGACCTCACTTGGAGTATTGTGTGCAGTTCTGGTGTCCTCAACATAAAAAGGACATGGAACTGTTAGAACAAGTGCAGAGGAGGGCCATGAGGATGATCAGGGGACTGGAGCACCTCTCGTATGAAGATAGGCTGAGAAAATTGGGGCTGTTCAGCCTGGAGAAGAGAAGGCTGCGTGGAGACCTCCTAGCAGCCTTCCAATACCTGAAGGGGGCCTATAGGGATGCTGGGGAGGGACTCTTCATTAGGGACTGTGGTGAGAGGAAAAGGGGTAATGGGTTTAAACTTAAACAGGGGAAGTTTAGATTGGATCTGAGGAAGAAATTCTTTACTGTGAGGGTGGTGAGGCCGTGGAATGGGTTGCCCAGGGAGCTTGTGAATGCTTAATCCCTGGCGGCGTTCAAGGTGGGGTTGGACATAGCCTTGGATGGCATGGTTTAGTGGGAGGCGTCCCTGCCCATGTCAGGGGGGTTGGAAGTCGATGATCTTGAGGTCCTTTGCAACCCTTACTATTCTATGATTCTATGATTCTTTATCTAGAGACCAGAAAGCTTGATAAAAGTGATTAGCCTTTGAAAAAGAGAAGAAAATTTGAAATTTTCCCTTAAAAAGAGGGCCATTTGGAATGTCCTGGTCAGAGAAATTTTTAGGAAATGCTAGAATAGAACTTTCCTACCTTACTTCAGCATGAAAACTAGATGAGAGATAGAAGCTTTTGACTTCTAGCCAAGAATAAAAACTGCCTAGGAAAGGGAGAAATATGATCTAAGCTGCCTTTCAAGGAAGTGAAAGAAAAGTGAAAGAGTATATTTGTTTACCACATAAGTTATTAATCTACTTGTGATAGAGGCAGTGTACCAAATTAAAATGACTTTTAAACTAAGGAGTTAAGTTCTTCTTCTCCCTTCAGAAATTGCTATATTTCTATGAATTTCTGAGCTGTGTTGTAATTTGTTCATGGACACAATGAATCTGTAAGGGAGAACTGGCTTCTGTCTTGATGATAATCTGGCTATGGTTGCTGCCTGTGGCACATAATATTCCCTTGTCTTTTCTTAAGGCAGAAACTTTTCATTACTAAATTTGGTTCTGGATGTAGTTGGAAAAATGCAACAGAAATTGTTAGATATATATAAAAAAAAATACCATGGAATTTTTAATAAAACACTTAAGATAGTATTAATGTTATGAAAATTTAGACCTGTACTAGTTACTTCACTACTGTTCAAATCGATTCAAATTAAGGACTCTGTGAGCAGGCTGGTGGCAACAGATACCCGCTGTCTTAGAGTGTAGGTCATTTTGATCAAGAACCCTTTTTATCCGTATTTTACCTACCTAAAACAAGAAGATTTTAACTGTAGTTAACAGAGTGATAATACAAAAATCGCTGTGTCTGTACCTTAATAATCATTATAAAAATAAATTTTAAAAAGACTTGGCTGGAAAAATATTACTGACAATTCTCCCACAATACCACCTTACAATACATTGTAATTTCATTACATCTATATTATACATGTGGCTCTCTGTCACACAAAAGTCATAGCTTTCCAGCCTATTCTCACTGAAATTTTCAGACATTTTGAATATGCTGGTAGATTTCAATTCTGTTTCCTTTGTTTCTTGATTATGAGACTCATTGAAAAGACATTGACTAGTGACAAACTGGTGGTTTACCCAGACTTCAGGCACAGCTGTGTGCCAAGATGCTAATGCTTCTAGGGGACAATTACCAGTTTAAGCACCAACCTGAAGAACTGGGTGGTATTAGGCTAATTTATCAGCTAATGTAAATAATCAAGGCATCAAGGACCCATTGTGCTTTCCATTGCTTTAAATATAATTCGCAAGATGTTGAAAGAATAACAACTGCATAATAAGCAGTAGGTGTTATACAAAGAGGGAATATTCACTGCTACAAAATTCTTCCACCTTTTGATGGCAGGGCATGAAATTGCTATGACTGCAATCAAGCAGCTGTAAGTAGAACAATGCTCAGTTTCTATATGCATCTATCAGTGTCTTTCTCCTTTTTTTTTTAATTTTTCCACGTACATGAAATTACAATTTTTTTTTTTTTTTTTGCAGCTTCTTTCTTGAAGTCACAAGAGTTTAGGGGCTTACGGAGGTGGAGCCTTTTTAGTCTAGAACATATTGCTTCTATAATGGTTAGGTTGTTCTTTTCAGTTACATAAATGTATATAGAATCATAGAATAGTTAGGGTTGGAAAGGACCTTATGATCATCTAGTTTCGACCCCCCTGCCATGGGCAGGAACACCTCCCACTAAACCATGCCACCCAAGGCTCTGTCCAACTCGGCCTTGAACACTTACCGGGATGGAGCATTTACCACTTCTTTGGGCAACCTTTTCCAGTGCCTCACTACCCTCACAGGAAAGAACTTCTTCCTTATATCTAACCTGAACTTCCTCTGTTGAAGTTTAAACCCATTACCCTTTGTCCCTGTTGAAGAGTGAGTCTGTCCCCAGCATCCTTGTAGGCCCCCTTCAGATACTGGAAGGCTGCTACGAGTTCACACAGCCTTCTCTTCTCCAAGTTGAACAGCCCCAACTTTCTCAGCCTGTCTTCATGCAGAAGGTGCTCCAGACCCCTGATCAACCTTGTGGCCCTCCTCTGGACTTGTTCTAACAGCTCCATGTCCTTCTTATGTTGAGGACAAGAGAACTGCACACAGTGATCCAAGTGGGGTTTCATGAGAGCAGAGGGTCAGGATCACCCTTTTTGACCTGCTGACCATGCTGCTTTTGATGCAGCCCAGGATACGGTTGGCTTTCTGGACTACAAGCACACACTGCCAGCTCATGTTCATTTTCTCATCGACCAACACTCCAAGTCCTCCTCCTCAGGACTGCTCTGAATTATTTTTCTTCCCAATCTGTAGTTGTGCCTGGGATTGCCCTGACCCACGTGTAGGACTCTGTACTTAGCATTGTTGAACTTCATGAGGTTGGTATTGGCCCACCTATCAAGCGCATCAATGTACCTCTGAGTGGCATCCCTTCCCTCCAGTGTATCAACAGAGCTGCACAGCTTGGTGTCATCAGCAAACTTGCTGAGAGTACACTCAATCCCACTGTCCATGTCACCAACAAAGATGCTGAACAGGACTGTTCCTGACACCTACCCCTTAGGGACACCACTCATTACCCATTTCCACTGGGACATTAGGCCATTGACTGGTATCTCTGACTTTTCCATTTTCTGACTCTATTGGAGTCATTGGGCATTCTAGTTATCTCCAAATTTATGAATTCTTCTTATTTGATCACATTGTAGGTGTGCACAAGCCTGTAACATTCTTGGCAAAGGCTTCATCAGTTCTGGCTTGGCAAGCTAATCTTCCTGTATCTGTTTTGGTTAAATTGTCTTCCAGTCACAGACATTCTTCTTTATTTCTTATCAAGTTGTACATCCTCGTCCAAAGCCACTGTCTTTTCTGCTCTAAAAATGAGGTCAGATTCAACTTTTTTTTTTTTTTTCTGTGGTGTCTGGCCATCAAATAAGTCTCTGCAAAGTAAAAAATATATTGTATTTTGTATCCTTCCATGAGCTCATGTTGAGGGACTTGCCTTAAACCATTATTTCTACTTTCACCTCTATGTATGGTGTGGGTATCCCATAGGTACTTGACTCTGACCATGATCCCTGTACAACAGAACAAACAAACAAAAAAAAAAAAACCAACATCCCAGAGGGTGCTGAATTATTCTGCTTTCATGTCTTCAAATGTAATTTTGTCTCAAAGAAAATGAATCTTGCACACATTTGCTTGTGGTCCATTTATCATTTCCTTCTTGATTCATTAAAGAAATAAGCATCATACTAAAAACGGAAGGGAAAAAGCCTAAACACTTCAGACACTCTGTATTTGGGGTGAGAGGGTGGCAAATATGTATTAAAAAATGAAGAGCTGCTTAAGTATATTATAATTTGATTGTATGGTTTTATTTTATTTTATTTTGGTTTACCTTAGTTTACTTTAGTTTGCTTTAGTTTACTTTTTTTTATTCAGGTTTTATCAAAGTCTGTTTTCACCATAATGAATGTGTGTTTAACCATAAAATACACCATAAATCTTTAGTTTGAAATATTAAGCTATTTGGGGATTTATAGGCTTCTTCAGAAATGTCATTAGTAGTATTTATAAATTGAAAAAATGAAGAGAAAACAATTTAAATTGAGTCCGTCTACAATTAAAAATGTTATTGCTGTAACATACAGCAAAATACTATCAAACATATGGCACTGTTATGTGAACCATATGCCTGCGTCTCTTATGGAGCATATGGTAAGAGTTTAAAATAAGCAGCATTAAAAAAATATGATGGATTTTAAAAATAAATTATTTTTAACAAATAAACTTTCAATTTTATTTTTTTTTGTTTTATAAAACAGGTATTTGTAGGAATATTTCTGACATAATTTCCAGCTATTAAAGCCATATAATTAAGATTAAGAGCTCCTCTTGCCTGTTTGACTGCTTCTATCTCCACCAGGAATGGCTGAAATTATTTCATGTCATAACCAAAGCGTGAGGAAATAAGTTTTGCTGAAAAATAAACCTGATGTTTTGAAGATAGTTGATAGTGTACAGAAGTACTGTTATATACTACTAAACAGGATGGAAAACATTTTTCTGTGTGTCAAGGATTTCTGTTTTGGAGCATGATCCTTCTCATAGAAAAGTAAGCTGGGCAAAACTGTAAAGCAATGTACTACTGCTCCACTTTTAAATGCCTCTGGAAAAGATTTGTTCCTTTAGGAACACAAAGTTTATAAAGAAGTTCAAAAAGGGACAAGTCCTGTTCTTCCCATTTTCTCTGCCAAGAGGTCACTGCTGTGATGAGAATCCTCATTCTGCACAAGCTCATATAATGTTCCTAATCATCATGGGGCCTTATGTTAGTATTATTGCTTCTTATATTTCCAGATACATGTACTGATAGAAAATCTCTTTTGTTGTGATTACGTTAGTTCAGGTCATATTTTATTAGCATTCAAATTCCATAACTATTCTTCACAAAATTGGTAGTTAATAATGTACTAACCAGGCAAACAAAAATCTTACTCTATTGCTTAATGAGCTACCTGATATTTCTTATATTTTTCAAAAAAAAAGAATTTTCAGCTTCACTGCAACAATACACCATTTGTTTCTAGTATGCTCTTTTTTACTATATAGTTGTCAGGATTTTCATTTTGGCTCAGTCTATCCTTCCCCTCTTTCTTTGTCGCTCTTTTAGATTTTGTAGTATTGCTACAGTAAAAAAGAAAATACTGATAAATGAGGCTTGTCATTAAGGGGAAGCAATTTATATCAGAGTGAAAAATTATAACAGTGTTTTGAATAATTAGAAGGCAATGAATCTTCTGAAATACAAATGTGTGCAATTTTGTGAAAGAGTGTAAAACTATTTGTTTTTAATGTTCCTTGCTTTATCTTCCTGAGTTTCAGTGTTTACCAGTAAGGTTGGACAACTAACAGCCTCTTCTGTTTATTGGTCGAATAAAAAAAATATGGAAGAGAATGTTTTGGATTAACACATATTTTGTTTTATTTTTATTCTTCTGTTAATATCACTTAAAACTTCTTTTGCTTTATATAAATTAATAGATTTTTGCATGCAATATTGCTTTCCAACTAAAATTGATTCTTTTTCTTCAGAATTTTACCTTTTCAGAACTCACAAGTCAGTGAATCAAGAGGAATTCAAAACGGTTTCTCTACCATTACATTCGTATTTATTATGTATGATTTTAAAAAATACTATTTCAAACATTGCATTTACCTATATATAAGAAATCACTCAGTATAATATTATCATTTCATACCACTCTTGTATATTTTTAGTTTTCCTAATCCAGGCTTCTCTTTGATTCAGAGATTCTATCAAATTTAGTCCAGGTTGAAATTCAGTCCGGGTTTTCTACTGCAGAACACTTTACCTGTCACTATTTTTACTGTATTTTCCTTATTTCAGAAATTTTCTGTTCAGTCAAATCTGGTAGTTCCTCTTTGTACAGCAAGGCTTCTTGTTTTGTTCCACTGTGAAGTTGTTAAAATTAGAATTTCATAAAGGTCTTTCTCAGGCCTTGCAAAAGGTCCTGAAGATATATTTTTAGGTAAAGAGTGCGCAATTATTCATGGAGTGCTTAGATTTGATAAAAAAAGGCATGTAGGCTGCTTTCTCCATTCCCCACTATACAAAAGAGTAAAGGCATGGTACTTTCTATGGAAAAGACAAGAATTAAAAGATGCTTTCTTAGCAAAATCTTACCAGACCTTCAAAACCAGCTCAAAAAGTGTGGTTGTTTTTTGGCTTTGGTTGGTTGGTTGGTTGCTGTGGATTTGATGTTTCTTTTTTTGTGGCATTTTTGTTTTTGATTTGTTTTGTTTTGTTTTGTTTTGTTTTTTTCCTGAGCTATATAAATGGAAAGCTGAAGTTGTCAGAAATCCAATGAGAAGTATGGACTAAACTTCTTAATCACTGTTCCTAGGTATCCGGTATTAATACACATTTGTAGAATACCATTTGACGTTTTGGCATTTTTCTATTAATACTAATAGTATTAGGGGTAGCAAAAGTGTCATTTCAAAATTCCTTGTACAATTCAGAAATGAAAATACACTCATTCCATATGTGTATGTTCAACCCCAATTTCTATTTACTGCTTGGTCCAGAGACGATCAGAGCATTACAACTGCAGTTGCAATTACAGACACAACATGACAGGATAAATATTGATGAATTAGTGTAAACTGAAAGGGGAAGGCAGCTTGGGTGTCATCCAGCAAGGATACGTATCTAAGGATGACTTTGTGGAAAGGTCATTTGGAGAAAAGGATTTCTAATTTCCTTTTCAGTACAAGTTAGTGAAAGGGAACATCACCTCCACCTTGAATGTACAGGTTTTCTTTCATTGCAGTTTTCCAGGAAACAACTTAGGTTAAAATTTAAAGTGAAATGCATTACCCTATGCCGTGTAATGGCATATTGTATCTGATCAATCATACCAGACTATGTTTCACATCAGGGTATGTGTGTTATCATTTTAGTCACCTCACATTAGAAACTGACATATCACTTTGGAAATCTGAATCAAAACGGGGAACATTTTTAGAGATTACAGCTATGGGAAGTGAGCTGTCAAATCAGTCTACTTTTTCTAAATAGTGTCTGATATAAGCACAATGCACTTAACACTACGAAGCTGCAGAACTACTTGCCCATCAGGGGACAATCTTCATCTAAAGAAGATTTGATATATTTCTTCTTCTTTTTTTTTTTTTTTTCCTTTTTTTTTAAAGGTATTATTGGTTTTATTCAGGGATTTAATGAAAATCTCGAAACAAGAAAATTATTTTCTCCATAACTTTCATTACCTTTTTGCATCCTGCTCCTTTTGGAAAATGCTACTGCAATTCCTATTGCATCAGAAACCCAAGTGATACTTTAAATACTTTTGAACATCATCATGCCTCTGAAAGAGCAGGAATATTGTGTTAAACCAACACCTACTGTCTTCTTTCTGAATTTCAAACTCCAGTGGAGCAGAAACAAACCTGACCTGGGAAAATTACTGGCAAATTCCTCTAAGGCTCTTTGGTCAGAAAGCAAAGAATTAGGTTTAAATATTTGAGCTTGTAATAGAAATAACAGTCTCCACATTCCATCTATTTTTAAGGCCTGTCATTTTCTGTTTCAGATTGTCCACATTTCTCTCCTACCAAACCATGTTTCATAGCCTATTTCACTTGGGTAAAACAAAACAGGGCTAATATAAAGTGTTCATAAATTAGAGAAAGAAATATCCTTCTTGTGTGAGGTGCTCGCCTCTGTGGCTAAATATGATGATCATCAAATCATAGAATAGTTAGTGTTGGAAAGGACCTTAAGATCATCTAGTTCCAACCCCCTGCCAGGTGCAGGGATGCCTCATGCGAGACATATCAGTTTATCACATCTTTATCCCCACACTTACGCAGCATTTCTTCTCTCTGTTCAATGTCCTGGCCCGCTGAATGCATCTTAAAAAACACTGAGTATTAATGGTCTGTATATCATCATATCTTTACTACAAATCTATTGTCACAGGGAACTGTTAATATTCCAACAGCATTTTATATAATTATGAAAAAAATGTGTTGCAGACTCGCTGGTTGCAACTGTTTTGATGGAAAGTAAGATGATTCCTTTTTGTTTTGCTACACCTTCTTCATCCAGGTAATCATCTCATATGCTTTTGGCTATCTTATAATTAGTTATAATTATTTTTCTGTCATTTTTGGAGGACTAGAAAGAGTTGCCACTATGTGGGTGAGACTTGTCCTGCAGATTGCCAGTAAATTATGAAATCACATAGGAAGACACTGGATTCTGTAAAATCTTCCCCAAAAGTGCTCTAATCTGAAATAACAGGAGAGGAAAGATAAACAGCTGCTGACTTCTGATGCTGCTGGGTGCCGATTTCTCCTGCACCTGGAGCTGCATGTCAGACCACAGAGAAGTATTTTCTGCACTAGTAATGGAAGCAGCTATTGCAAGCAGATAGACAAATTTAAAAGCTGCACGCTGCATTATTTCCGAGCAGAATATTCTACTACAATTTAAATCCAATCCATTCTGTAGTGTTTTGAACTGTGACTATTTCTTAACAGAAAAATAGACAAAATGCAGATGCTGTAGCAATAACTAGAGTCAGATTCAAGAGACAATGAAAATTAATAGTTTAGCTAAAGCAGTTGTAACTGCTGGTTAAAAAGCTCTTGAAAAATCCCATAATATGCAAAATTCAGGTAGATTCCTTTTACTATGACTTCCAGAAAATAGGACTGTTTTAATTTCTGAGCATGATGCATTGCCCTTTGCAGTGTTATGGCAGGTTGCATATGATCAGTCACACAGGATTACATTTCACATCAAAGCAAATATTATCATTCCAGTCACATCGTATTACGAAACAACATATCATGTTGGCAATTTGAATTCAAGTCTTTTGAAGGGTAATTTTTGAGTGTGGGATTAAAATATCCATCCCAGTCAACAGTCAATAGGTACTCTTCAGATATCAAATGTGCAGTATTTGGCACGTTTTCCTTCATTTTTGCATTGGGTTGATGAAGTCAGAACCAATAGAGATGAAGGTGGAGAAATAAGGTAAAAGGACATCAGTGTCTAAACTACAGATAAAAAATATGTGCAGTAAATGGAGAAAGAAAACTGAATGTTCATAGCACAGACTTATGTGTGGATGAAGTGTGATTGCAGAGAAATGAAAATGAAGGGACTGATATGATTGTGCAGAGATCATTAAGAACTGTGTTGCATAGTTTGTACCATAATTCATATGCATATGTGCGGTCAGTATGTATGCTTATGTCAGAACTCTCATTTTAGGTTCATGTTTCTAAACACATGTATCTGAGATACATATTTGCAAGACTGGTGGTTAGAGGCAGATCTTGCTGTCCAGAGATGGGGAAGCCAGAACAGCTTTAATTATCCTTTGCTTTCTCTTAACCCTGGGCTGCTTTGCCATTTCTAGCATCATTTAGATACCCCAAAAGCTGGCATAGAAAATATTATCATCTCTAGCCTGTTGTTTTGTCCAGAATGCCTGACAATCCCACATCTCTAATGATTCCTCTTGCTTTCTGTAGGTCCTCCTTTAGCCTTTTTTTTTTCTTTTTTTTTTTGAGAAAAATGTAAGGAATTTATTTTCTTGGTTTAGTTCTGAAAAAAACACTTTGAGTTTATGCAAAGGGTAGAGTCATCTGGCAGGGTCTGATTGAAACAACTCCAGTGCCGGACATGTTTTATGATCCCAGGAGTGAAATTAAGATGCAAACAAGGTCAAGTACTATAATTGATCAGCTAGTGTATTATGAAAACAATTATTATAAAAAAGGGAAATTATTGTAAAAAGGGGATAGTGATAAGGCAGATTGGAAAAAAGGATGGAAATGAAGCAAGGATTTGGGGTGCAGAGACTGTGTGTCAGTGGCAACAGATAATGGTCCTTGGTGAAACACATAAAAATAGAAAAGTACTGTTTGGTACGAGGTTGTGGGATCAAAACATTGAAAATAGGGGTGTTAACACCACTGTTAGCAAAACAGTTTTGTACCAGTAAACCTCTGTTCACATGCTGGCCATGCTGCACTGATGTTGCAACTGGTAATTTTCCACCCCAACCCAAGGGGGAATCCTGATTTGGGGGATGCTCAGATGACACACTGCCTACCACTGCTCCGATAGGGCAACATGTTGCATCTCCTTCTCCTGGTCGGTGGTATCCCATGCAACCAGGGTTTGGTATATACACAACCTGCTTTGCATTAATATATATATATATGGTTTGCACTTTTAACAAATAGACTAGAGCATTTTATTGTTTACATTGTGTTTGGTGTCCAGCCTTTGTACATGGGAATCTTATGAACCCAGAACAGACAGAGAGAAATAGTCACCACCGTGAATTGAATGGTGTCCCAGGGATCCATCGTCGTCATCATCGTCATCATCGTTGGTGGTAGGTGTTCTTGTGGAGGTGTCCTTCTGGAGTCGTCCCCTTGAAGGTATACTGTGGAGTGCGTCTCATGGAGTTGTCCTCAAGGTGATGTTTCTGGGAGCTTATCCCTCAGGGTTCATAGTAGTCATCGGTGGAGTGAGTCCTCACAGAGGTGTCCTTCTGGAGTCATTCTCATAGCAATGGCTCCTCCTTGTGATTACCTTTTCCCTTTTTTATAATGAGTTGGGGGGAGTACCTCTGCTCTTCATGTCACATATTACATTGATCCTCAGTGAATGCTACTGTGCACACTGCAATGTGCCTGTCCTTGAATGTACTGCTCCCAGGCATCCAAAAATTTTAAAACTGGTCTGATTGTAGCTGAGTGGAGTCTGCCTAAGTCAAAGGGATTTTAAATGAATCTGTGTATCTACCTAAGTTGAAAGCAATGCATAGTAAGGGCTGTATTGTATCTGAGAGTCTGGAGTGTGACAAGGAGTAAAATCACATGGAATGCTAGCCTCCACTGCACTTAATCTGAAGAAAGCAATATAGCTTTTTCTACTGCCTTTTTTTTTTTTCCTTCTGAAACTCTCACGCTATATCTACTTCTATAATGTAAGAAACTATAATAAAGTCAAATGCAGAAATCTGACACAGAATCGAAGAACTGCTGTTTGGAAGGGACCACAGGAGATTATTAAGCTCAGTCTCCTACCTAAAGCACAACAGGATCAGAGCAGCCTTGAGCTACACTTAAAAAAAACCTTAGAATAATTATAACTTGTGATCTTCAAATAATTTTAAAAACCTGAAAGTCTTCAGATTCTGCAACCCCACAGGCCAGGTATTGCAACCCTTACACACCTTAGCTTCTGAAAATCTAGGTTGCTAAAACCATTTCACCAGACAAAAATCAATTATGCTTCCTTTCTCATTTCAATTTTCTGGTCAAAGAAAGTGCTATGTTAGCATTCACTTCATGAATAACGTCTGCAAGCCAGGAAATGAGTGTTTCTCCTAAAAGGATTACAATCTACTTTCTCTCTTATTTCCTTGCAAGGCCTTCCCAATCCCAGTCCTATTTGTTTTAATCTGCTGTGTTTGTTAGTACATGTGACTGGAAAAATGTAGTTTCTTCTTTTTTTTCTTCTTTTCCTCCCCTCTGCAATTCAAGGAAATAATCAGAAATACCTAGATCACGGAACATTTTAGCTGATTTGTTTATCACTAACATGATTCAGTTCAGTCCACTGATAATATATGCTGCGTTTTATTAATTGGCTCTTGTCAACTAGCCTGCTCATTCCCACTGTAATGCCTTTTTTATCTAATGAGCATTTTGATAAATCTAAGGTTATTTTAAAAAGGTCTCTTTTCACAGACTTCAAGTTAAAACTCAACTATTTCAAAGTGAGATTTTGAATCCTTTTCTGTCCTTTGTTATAACCCTATAAATCTAGAGTAAAGCCCTGTTCAAGAAGATGAGATCAGATTCTGCTGTAAGGATTGGGAGGCCATGTCTGGACACATATAAATCTTATGCTAAGCATAGAATCATAGAATCAGCTAGGCTGGGAAAGACCTATAAGCATGAAGTGAAGAAGTGTGACCTTATAACTACCTTCCAATATCTGAAGGGGGCCTACGAGGATATTGAAGATTGACTCTTCATCAGGGACTGTAGTGATAGGACAAGTGGTAAAGGGTTCAAACTAAAACAGGAGAAGCTCAGCTTAGATATAAGGAGGAAGCTCTTTACTGTGAGGATGATGAAGCATTGGAACAGGTTGCCTAAAGAAGTTGTAACAAATGTTCCATCCCAGGCAGTGTTCAAAGCCAGGTTGGACAGAGCCTTGGGTAACATGGTCTAGTGTGAGGCATCTGCGCCCATGGCAGGGGGGTTGGAACTACATGACCTTAAGGTCCTTTCCCACCCAAACCATTCTATGATTCTATGATTCTATGGTTGAGTAAGACTACCGGTAATTGCAGTTTCTCAGATTCACTGGAATTTAATCTGAAACACTGACAGAGAGATCACATGCTGTATTTGCCAAAATATTACAAACACAAAAAATCAGACAGGTTTCTGGGTGCACATACTCTTCACTAGTTTGAAGAAGCAGTGTGGTTTCTCTTCTAATTATGGTTTTTCCCCACAAGGTCCAACTGTTGCTGTTCCATATTTTTTTTTTTTTTTATGCTGTTGCAATTTTTTGGATACTGTTCCAACTAGAAGTTTTAAGATATTTTCCTCTCACTGTAGATTACTCTGCATGTCTAAGAATGGAGGAGTAAAGTTTTTTTAATCAATGGATTTCTTACCACGCAGGAATGCAAACCTCCTTTTATTTCAGGTTCAGATGTTTGAGGTGGGGGGTTGACAATCGATTTTAGTTGGCCTGTACTTATTCTCTGATCTGTGGCTATGCCATTCCTGGATAGAGTTTGGCAGAAACATTGTCTGGTACTAAGTAAATTTTCCTTGGTTCCCACATATTCTGCAGGTTTCTCTCTGTGACTATATTTAGCATTTTAACTCCAGATTTATAATCCTAATCACATCTAAAGCCAATAGGTAATCTTCAAGTTACCACTCGTGATTAATTCAGGTTTATGTTTTCAGTAAGCAGGGAAGATATAAAAAGAGGAAAAATTACTTTCTTTTTTTTTTTTTTTTTTTTTTATATTGCTGTTTATTCACTGGAGAATCACCCTAACGTGAGCAGTCTAAATTTTTAGATTTGAAATTATTTGGGACTTTAATTTTTAAAGTACTTTTTAATACTTTTGTAGAGATGCTATATATCTCTATCATATACTAAACCAAGGTATGCACAGCTGGATTCATAATGGTCTTAGAATGTATGCTCTCCGCAAAATACATAACACATAAAGGATTATCAATAGATACTTAGGAAATTAATTTATTTTTTTTTTTTTACTTTGATAAATAATCATGTTATAGGTCTGTAGCTAATTCTTTTGATATGCGTTTTTGTCATTTTTAAGTTTCTAAATTTAAGCAGCATCGTTAGAGGATGTATTCTAAGCTGTACTGGGAGAAGTGATGAGTTTCTAACTGAGCCAAAAAAATGCAGTGAGAAATGCAGTCCAGCTCTTTTGGGATGCAGGTGAGTCTCTGGAAATCTCCTCGCAGGTTTGGAAGCCTATGTTTTGGGGACACAGAGAATATCGCTTTTTTCTAAAACACCAATAAAAACCACTTCACAGCAAACTTTGCTCAAATCCTGATTATCATTCAAAAACTTCCTTCTGACTGTGTCAAGTCATGAAGAAAGATGACAAGACGTGAATGTTTTCTATTTTCTCCTTGCTTTCCCAAGTAGTGTATGAGAATGCAGTGCAATATGTGTAACAAGATTTTTGGGACATTTTTTAACTTTCAGTTGGTTATTTCTTAGGTATTTATAGATGCTAAGACAGATGGAATAAAACACAATGTAAGTTGTTGGATTGCCCGTACAAACACAAATAGAGAGGAAGCTTGCTGTAGATACTATATACATCTAGTATTTCATATATTTATACAACAATGATTTTTTTAGAAATCCTGAATTGAACATCATAAACTGGCAGAGAAGCAGAAAATTTTGCAATCCTATTGGAAGGTTGCCACAAATGTACCCTTGTGAATAGCGAGGGTAAGAGTAGTAGTGAATTTCTTTTATGGTGCTGTTATCAGGACATAATGTGCTGGTTTTATGGCATATCACCACAGCCAGTATCCAAACTACCAATGGAAATATAATTTAGGATATGATGTGAGATCTTGCAGTGCATCAGTAATTTAATTGGATCTTTCATCAATCCCATCTCTGTCATTAGCTGATAATTGCTTATCCTAAAAGAAGTAGGGAATTTTGTACATGTTTGACTGAACTCAATGTGTACCCAGTGTTTAAGTAGAACACAACCTATAACATGATTGCTGTGCTGGGGAGAAAAGAAGGAACTCTTCAGCCTCCTGATCCCCAGAGTAAAGTGTTTTCCTAATCTGTATAAATGTTCCTCTAAAGTCACCATGGGTTTTGTAGGTTTTCTGTTTGGTTGTTGTTTGTTTGTTTTGTTTGGGTTTTTGTGGTTTGGGGTTTTTTTTAACAGCTAAAGGCGTAGGTTCAGTGTTCTAATAAACCACAGCCCCCATTAAACTGATCCAAAGAGAGGCATATACCACATTAGACATGTTCCACCAGATATTCACTTGAATCTTGCAGATGTTATTGTTCGGAGTATAATAGGGGAATCTGAATAGAATAGAGATGAACGAGCACATTTTCACTCTAAACACTGTATGTATCTTTTTGCTTTCACAGTAAGTGTCTTGAAGGTTCTCGTAACTGCTGCTGTTGCGTACTGTGCAGGTCAGGGTAGATGATTGCAATGGTCCCTTGTAGCTTTATAATCTATGAATCTATACTCCTGGGGAATTTTAAGTGCTAAGAAGCCTGCTTTAAAACACTGATTACAGAGAAAACAATAAAAAATTATTTGGGGAAGGCACCCCCCCCCCCATCCCTCCTAATAAGGGTTCTGAGCAGATAGATGGGGTAAATTTGGGAAGTAAATTACAGATAATTTTTTTTCAATTCAGAAAGAAAGAAAAAGAAGAGGGTAAGCAATTTCGAAACAACTCGTGTACAAAGTTACTGACAAGTAGAAGAGTAAGGGAAACCTTAGGTATACTGTAACAGGAAATTTGACTGTAACAGACATGCATTATGAGGAAGGAAAATAGAGGAAAAAAATGCCTGGTTGATAACTATTTTGCTGTCAGATTCAGAGAAAACTTGAGATTTCATTAAATACCAGCAAAAAATGAAGCAAGCAAGCTGTAGAATGAATAATCCTCAAACTATCAGATTACAGGTTTAAATTTCAACTTGATTGAAGAAAGAAAATAGCTATCAGGAGCAAAATGTCCATTGTATAGCTAGCAGATAGTGGAATGATAAAGAAGGAGGAGTATGACCTTGTCAGGAGCAAAAGAGATGGGCTTGTTGTTGATGATAGAATTTTAATTTTAGTACAAAAAAAGGAAAACAGATAAAAATATATTTTTGCATGAATCCTGTCTCAGGCACTAAAAAGGAAATCATTTTACATTAGCTGTCAAAATTCCTCTGACAAAGTTAATTAAAAGTCGTTTGGATAGGGACAATGTCACATGGACTGAAAAGTGACTGAAGGGCCATTAACAAGGGATAATGATATACAGCAATGCTGCAACGTATCAAGTTGTGGGGGAGTTGTCTGATAGCGCTGAAGGGACCAGTGTCAGTTCCAGGTTTTTCTGACATCCGCATTAATGATTTGAAAGTGGGTGTAAACATCAAGGTAATGAAATTTACATATTATAGTAAATTGTGAGGTGTTGCAAACACCAGTGTTGGCACGAGAGTGATAGGAAGGAACCAAGCATTTTCAGAAACATGGATATAACAGCAAAATGAGATTCAATTTGGAACAATGCTATCTAATGACATATGAAGGAAATAATCCAGAACATAGCTACAGAATGGGAGAGAGAAACCTGGAAAGCAGAAATGCTTAAAGAACCATGGAGGTGGTAATGGGTAGAAAATTAGGCTTGAATCTAGCTAGTAATATGACATTAAGGGAGGCCAATGACCTTTTGGTTTTCATACAAAGAGGTGTCAAAGAGTGAGGGAACAATAACCATTCACAGCATAACACTCACCCAAACTAAACATGAGATACTGCATTCAGTTCTGGTCACCAGTTTACTAGAAAAGTAAATGAGCAAATGAGATGCATTTCGTAGTGGAGCTGCAAAACTGAACAAAAGATGAGGGAGAACATTTTAGAAAGAGAAAATGTAGAAGCCAAATGCTACTCTGTATACCTTGGCCAAATGGCAACAGAAAAGAGATGTGAGAACATTATGCCTGTACAAAGGTTGTAAACTCTAAAGGCAAAAGAGTATTTAGGAAGGAAAAAATAAGTAGCAATAAATTTAGCATGGTAAAATTAGGAAAAAAATTAAAACATAAACCTAGAAAACTAGATACCAGGAAACAGTTCTTGGATTTAGTGGAGTTTCATCTTGTTTTTGGTTAGAAGAATTATTTTGTGAAAATGGACAAATGGAAACCAAAATGTGTTAAAATTGTATTAATTGCACAGTTTGTCATTTCCTAGTAAAACATGTTTTGGTGTTTTTTTTCTCTTGATTGTTGACTTAAACTCAAATACAGTATAATCTGGAGGTAAAGTGGTACAGGCTGCATTGTCTGGAGCATTTTATAAAGGGCTAAATAAATCAATTCTCCATGTTTTAACAATCCACGCAAGTATTAGCTAAAATCTATAGCTGGACAGGTATATGAAGGACAAAAATAACAGAACGGATGAATAGAGCACTCAGTAACCAGAAATATAGGTAAAGAAAGGCCACAGTGGCTAGAGAGGTAGAGAAAGAAAAAAAGCTGCATTCACTCCTACACTACCTTAGGGAGATAAACAAGACAAAAAGCACAAAACACTCTAATGAAAAGATAAGTTTAGTATCATCTGCAAATGTAGGATTTCCAAAGAAATTGGTCTTTCCTATCTTGATATCTAAAATTTGTTACAGAAAACTGTGTGCTTTATTTGCTTTTGCTTTCTAGAAAGGCACCAAATTATTATTATTTTTTTTTTTTTTTTTACTGTTTTTGAAACTATATTGGCAGTTTCTATACTGGAAAAATATGTTGCTGTCATTCCTAACATGGTGGTCTAAGAAAAGAAATCTGGAAAAAAAAATAATAATCATTAAAAAAATAAGTTTTTCCTTAAAATAAAGTCTGTAAAGAGATTAATTAAGGACACCTTATTCAGGGAAATGAAAAACTCAAGATTTTTCTAGTTTCTGTACTAAGTTACATAAGATTGGGAAGAAGCAGCAGACAAATAAGGGTGACAAAAAATCCAGCTTCCTATAAGACAAAAAGAGAAGAGAGATAAAATGAGACTATGTGGAGGCAAATATGTGACATACCAGTGTTAAATAGGGCATTGTTACCTACATTTCACTGTCTGGTATGACATCCCTTACAAAACCCTGCTTAGAAGCACCTTTCACTGACATCTGAGACATGCCTTACCACTTTCTAGTACTTGTTAGGAAATATTGTAAGATGTTTTGAACAATTTAATCTGCCTGTGAGTTTCAAGCATCTTCTTCAATTCTCATTTCCTACAGAAACTTGTCTCCCTTACTCTCCATAATAATCACATCTGCATTTATTTTATTGTTTATATATGTAATCTTTTCTTGGTATTAAAATATTGCTACAGAAAATGAGCTTCATTCAAGTTCTTTTTGTTTGCCTTTACAACTGAAAACCACAGTGAAAAGGAGTCTGCCTTCTCTGGTATTTAAAGTTTTGCTCAGATCTTCCTGGAATAATATGAAGGACTTACCAAATCAAGATAATGTTGCATCATACTCAACAAGTTGCCTTTACCCTCTAGGACAAGGGGTTACGGGTTCGAACTTACACAGGGGAAGTTTAGATTGGATATAAGGAAGAAATTCTTTACTGTAAGGGTGGTGAGGCACGTGAATGGTTTCCCAGGGAAGCTGTGAATGCTCCATCCCTGGTGGTGTTCAAGGCCAGGTTGGAAAGAGCCTTGGGTGGTATGGTTTAGTAGGAGGTGTCCCTGCCTGTGGCAGGGGGGTTGGAACTAGATGATCTTAAGGTCCT
Organism: Amazona ochrocephala; assembly: GCA_039720435.1. NCBI lineage: Eukaryota > Metazoa > Chordata > Aves > Psittaciformes > Psittacidae > Amazona > Amazona ochrocephala. The sequence goes on from CM077879.1 coordinate 38,685,112, forward strand.
TTCTGACCCTGACTATTCTTGGGAGGTGGGGGTGTCAATTAGAGTGAAATAATCCAATTTCTTATTTTTGGTTTGCTAAACTAAATTTGATGGCATTTAAAAATAACAAATTTGTATACAAGGATCATACACAAATTCCAAAGAATGGTGGGATATTGACAGAAATAATTTCTGGCTTGAGTATTTGGTGATATTTATGCAATTTCATATGATTAACACATCCTAATTCCAATGTAGAATACAGTCTAGCTCTTCTTTTTAGTGTGCTAACACATCTTTGTAACACCTTCTCCAAGAAATATGGAACAGTCACTGTTATAGTATTTTTTTATAGTACATGTGAGAAATGTTGCTATTTTGATACAACCATACTGTGACATTTAACCTTGTGTGGAAGGTTACAATGACACTAGAAGATATTGAAAAATGGCTGAGGAGCAGGACGATGACACAGTGGCATGATATGATTTATTTTTTCTATAATTTGCTTTTCAGCTCTTCCTTTTCTATTTCTCATGAGACTAACATGTTCACCTGAAGCAGGTTAGTTAAGGTACAGTTTCATCTGTTCAAAAAGACGGGGCTAATTGTAAGGGCTGCATGGTGAGTGTAAATGTTGTGATTAATGTCTTAGGTTGTTTAAAGCTCAAATATGTTGTGAGAGAAAAACTTTTTTTAAGCAATGGTAGAAGCTACATATGTATTTGTAGGCACACATGCAATGAGCATATGAAGGGGGTGTCTGCACTGCAGGTGAGCACAGCTTTTCAAAATGGAAGTTTTGTTTCATGTTGTTTATTGGTTACGAGACCAACATAGCATGGCTGCGGCCACTGGAGGCTGTACAAGCCTGACAAAGGTCAATAAGTCTTTTCTGCCTTTTCTCTCCAGAAGAGTTTACATAGGAACCCTAACCTTAAGAATGCAGAATCTTTGCAGCTTGCACAGCGCTTCAGGACACTCTCTCTGTCCCTTTCTTTTTAAAGAGAACGTATAGTATTCTCTTAGAAAGGCATAGCACATGGACAATGAACTACTCTGAGTATTTTCTACTTACTGCTCACCCCAAGGATCTCTGTGAGAATTCAGCAACCAGCTGTAGCCTCTGGATTTGAATTAACAGACGTCATTTCTTAAATCAATAAAACTACTACACAGAGGCAAGATTTTCAGAGATCTAATGCCTCGCAGAGATATAAGGAAATGTAATGGGAACTGCTTCATGACTGAACAGACATACATCAAAGGTAATAGCAGCATAGTGAAGTGCATAGATATACAGCAAAAGAATGTGACTGGTAGTCCATGGGCTACTTTAGCCAGTAGTCTGCAGCCTTACTGAAGAATGCACAGCTATTTAAGTTGTAAGATCTTTAAACTTTATTAAATCTTAATTTTTATAAGCAGTTGATGTCTATATATATATCTATGACAGAATTATATAAGAATAGTACAAAGCAAAGACATAGAAAATGTACAAGCTGATGAACCAATATTTAGCCACCAAAAATCCAATGCATAATGATGCCACAAATCTAACTTTGCTCTTACTCATTTTCTCATGTTTTCAGAGGAGCGTTAATTCTTTTTCCCTTTGTCTGTGTATTATTATTAGTAGTAGTATTTTCAATTATTCATATTATAAATAAACAGTGCAAAATAGTAAAAGCTGCTTAGTTCCTTTGACTTTGAATCATTATGACTGTAGAGAACAGAGGTTTCTATCAGGATTATGTCATTGCACTGCTGTAAAATAATGCAGATTTACTCTATTGAAAAGATTATATAGGTGGATTTACAAAGGTACAAATTGATTTCTTACTTAATTTCTACATGTGTTTTGAAAGCTCTTCTTGAGAAACACTTTTCTAATTATACAAATGTAAAAAGTGTAGTGGCTTGCATGGCTTGTAATAAAGAACCCAGGTTGCAGACAAGAAGAGCCTAAAGAACTCTGAGTCAATATGCACAAGGGCATGTAGAAGGATACTGCTTCAATTATTGCACCTTCATGGCAGATTTTGACAGGAATCCATTGATAAGATAGTATCCTTTAACTAATTGACAGGAATTCAGAAGGTAGAAACACATAAAAAGTACATTTTGAACTGATTTTATTTGCAATTAAAAAACAAAACCAGAAGATCAGAGTCCCACTGCTTACCAACTCACCATTAGTTCTTTTACATCTTCCGTGGCTTATAAGGAAGGATTTTGATCAAGGGAGTATACATTAGGAGTTTTGTAGTGCAAGATAAAATCTGAAAAATGGATGGATGTGGTAAACTGGCAAAGTGACGAAGGCATAAGAAAACACAGGAGAACAAGAGAAAGAATAGCAGGGAAAGATGGAGTGAAGAAGGGTAAAAATACTGCATTAAAGGGTATTACTAATTCATTGCATGTAAAACCCAGATTAGGTTGCTTGATTTCTCCTTTGTTTCTTACAACTGGAGTCCTATTAAAGACAAGGGGACCACAGCATATATGCAAAATCAATAATTTAATGTTACAGTAATTAAAATCTCACCAATCTAATGGAAGAATTATTATTAGCTCAAACTATAAACAGTTAAAATTTGTATACACAAACTTTCTAGTATCTGTCCTTTTCTCTGGTGGCATGTTCAGTCTTCTACTGCCTTCCTGGGTCCTAAAGTTAATGCCTTCCATACGAGGAGGGAGGCTTACAACATGTCTTCAGCATCCAAGTCCTTCACTGGGAATGTTTACTATGTCTCTTTCCTGAATCTAGGATTCTCTTGGCACAATTTTTATACAATTTCTAGCACGCTTTACACTTTGTCCTTTTCTCCTTTTCCTGCAAATCTGCATCATGTCTGAATTTGTTATACAAGATGTATTTTGCGTATGTTGGTTTCTTGTTCTTTTTTTCTCTTCGTTACCCCTGACACTGATTTTGTTGAGGTCCCAAGGCTGTGGTAATTTTATGATGAGTTTTATAGCCCTGTGGCCTCTGCTATCATCCTGCGCATGTGCTTTCAAGGTTGCTTTTATCTTCCCATGTGCACAGTCCTCTGTGTTACATTTTATGCTAGCACCATATATAATTCATTCTAGCCAGCAACTTGTCATTACTGTATTAGCTATAGTATACACAACAATAGGTTCACAATTGTACCAAACTAAGTCAAAGCTAAACCAGAACACACAATAAGTCATTAGATAACTGATATTACAAGCTAAAACAGCCTCCTGTGCGATCCAGACAGGCTTGATGTCTATGGCGTTAACTCGGCCTCAAGCCTGTGACCTGTTACAAGTAAGGGTAATGCCATGCTCACTGAGCTACAAGGTTGCAGTGAGAAAACAAACAAGTAAGCTGAAACTGAAGTATGAGGCAGTAATACGTCAGGCAAAGAGGAAAATTATCTTGGTAGCTATGGTGAAGAAATATCAGTTATTGAGAAAAGACTGACAAGAGTCCAAATCATATCTTTAGGGTTATTTTTTATTAAAAGAAAAAAGAAAACAAACAAACAAACAAACACAAAACAAAAACAAACAAACAAAACAAACAAACAAAAATAAACATTAAGCTTTTCGCTGACATTAATTGAAATAAACTGAATATTTTCTGAGTATTCACATAAGATCCCTACCAATCAAACTGCTTTTCAAATAACTTCTGTATAATTTTGTAAGAAAACAGTAAGTGGCAGGGAAAAGCTCAAATAGTGCTTGGAACAGTATCAATCATTTTAGTGGTCTTTAATTTTATTTTTCATTTACCTGTGTTAACTACACAAAATAATAATCTTTAAAAAGTGTCTCTTGCTTTCACAGAACAGACTATAATTTCTAATATTCAAAGTTAAATCCTAGAAGAGTGACATTTCCATGGTAATAAATTGAGGTTAGTAATACTTGAAATGCCTTTTCTGGATATTTCAGCATTACATTCCTATTTGCACACTACAAAAGGATTAAATTCTTGCAAAACCAAGTAAGCAACAACATTCTTATTACATTCAGGAGATCTGAAGCTTTTGGCTTGCAGGGCAAGCTTGGGTTTTCTGGAAGAAATGAAATTGCAAATTCTGCATGAGATTTCTTTCCAATTTTGTATCTTAAAAAACCTTGAACATCATCAAGGCTTACTAGAATTAAAGCTGTTAAAATATAACCTGTTTTGACCGAAGCATTACAACGTAACATGAAAAAACTGATAATATTTTGTTGCATAGTAAATTTTGGTGTAACCTGGAGCTGCAAACAATTGAAGAAAGTAGTATGTTTGAATGCTAGCAAACACATGTTAAAATAATCCAAAGTGGAAAAGGGGGTGGAAATGAAAAATCATTAACAAGAACATCATATTCCTCCTGGCAAAGGACTGCAGATGCTGACTTGTTATAACCCCACCGCAGCAGCAACATCAGCATGAAACCATTGACCTTAGTACTCACAGAAGTGAAAGGGTGATCATAACACCAAGACAAGCGAAACTAAGTGTATGCATTATAACTTTGTTTTATTGATATTACTGCAACCTTTTCTGTACGTGAATATTCTAACTTCATTATTATTATGTGTTTTCCTGCAATAATTAGATTTAGACTACTGATTCCTGAAGCAGACTGTTAAGATTTCCATTATGCCAACAATAAATTCTTGGCTTAATTTTTCTATACATGGTGGATTTATAGATGTATAAGGTGGACTTCCCTTGCCCATAACCAAGGTCCTGAATGTAACAGAGGATCCAAAAGCCAAAACATGAGGGAAGAATACAGAAACTTTGAAACGTGTGACAAACACATATTTCTTTAGATGACATGGATATTTCTCAGAATGGCAAAATGCAGGGAGTGTAATGTCCTACAGGTGCCCAGGTAGCTGAGTTGTGGGGAGGGAAAGAGTTTTGTCAGTAGATTACAACAAATCAGCAGTTCCAGGAGCTGTATCATCATCTGCAATCAGCTAGAAACAGACGGCTGCGTGATGCCTAAACATGAATCCAACTAATCAAAATCTTTAGAATCTCCTTCTCAGCAAAATACAAAATAGGATATTCGCAACAATCAGATAAGATTCTGCTTGAGGCTGGTAGCACTGTATCGACTGTTTGCAGATAGCTCCTGGTGACACAGGAAAAAATGTCAACAAATTATATATGTGATGTGGGGCTAATGAGTCCTTGTAGGGTGTTCCAAGCAGTTTTTGCTAAGTCAGGGAGAGAAATTAGAACTGAAATGAACTTTAGAAGAAACATATTTCCATATCATTGCAGTTAGAAAAGTTATTGGTCACATCAGTGCTGTAAGCAAACAACTGTCTTTGCTCTGACAGTTTCCCAAAACATTGTTGTAAATCACTATATTGTTTAAGAATAATTAATGAAGCTAGAAGCTATTAATGAAGAGCAAATGGACTCAACTGCATGGGGATGAGTGATTATATCACTGAGTCACCATAAGAAAAATCTGCATTTATATCCATATTTACACAGCCTAACAAAACCTGCCTCAATGCTGACCAAATATTACTTGAGTTATTGGGACCTAAACAATTTCTCAAATGATGTGGGATGAAAAAGTCCCAGCTAAATAATCTACATGAACCCCAGAAATTTTTTAATTGTTTGTAGAGTACTCTTTCAGTTAATTTCTCTTTGGTATGCCTTTGGCTATGGTCCAAAATGTGTGCTTCTTCTGTAGTAAAACAGTGTTTCCTGAGGTCCTTTGCTACATAGTTAATATCTGGTTTTCTGGCCAAAATGAAAATGAGTATGAGGAGGTAATACGTGCATTTCAGGATTTTTCTAGAAACACAGTCAGATGAGAGATACAAATTTGGAACGTAATCAAAGCAATTTGTGGAATATATATCTAGCAAACAGAAAATTCAGACAAATAGGAAGCCATTACACATATCATGGAGGCTGGTTCTGCTGTAAATAAAATCCAAATACATTGCCTCTCCAAAGTTATCACAGCTAAGAAAGTTGGTAAGTGGATGACTTTTGAGCAGCTTTCCACTCTAATTAACCTCTCTGTGTAACACATATTAGTCGTTGCTGCTCACTGTGAAACTCCAAACCATTCACTCCTCTTTTTTGTGAGGGGAAAAAAAAAAAAAAAAAAAAAGAGAGAGGACAAACTGAAATTCAACATACAAAGTGGGCTGTAGGGGTATTCTTTACCTCCAAGGGTCTCCAGCTGTGAACCTGTGAATCTGGGTATCAGAGCAAGCTGCAGCTAATCTTAAAGAAACGCTTGCATCTTGGATGGTTTCAGTGGAAACAGGTTCAAATACTAAGAAGGTGTTCATATACATGCAAAAAGAAGGGCTAACACAAAGCCTATCATAAAGTCTGATCAAGAATTCTCGCAGAAAAGAAACAGCAGTATTCTTAAGTGAACAATAATTTAGATTGTAAATGAGTGTGTTAGACGTTTAAGATGGAATCAGACCACAAGTACAAGGTGGCACCATTAGACACACAGGCTCTGAATGCACAATGGGTAGAGACATCTATTTGCAACTCCAATTAAAGAACAAAATTTCATAAGTACAAATTGTTTTCTACCTGGGTCTAGTTCCTTGTGCACTATTCAGGGTTTTTTTCTTTCAATCATTTTCCTTTGTCATTCTGGGAGACATGATGCAGTTACAGATATCCTGTGCAGTGCACATGAATGTTCTGACCCATCATATTCATCATAGAATCATAGAATCATAGAATAGTTAGGGTTGGAAAGGACCTCAAGATCATCGACTTCCAACCCCCCTGCCATGGGCAGGGACACCTCCCACTAAACCATGCCATCCAAGGCTTTGTCCAACCCCACCTTGAACGCCGCCAGGGATGAAGCATTCACAGCTTCCTTGGGCAACCCATTCCAGGGCCTCACCACCCTCACAGTAAAGAATTTCTTCCTCAGATCCAATCTAAACTTCCCCTGTTTAAGTTTAAACCCATTACCCCTTGTCCTCTCACCACAGTCCCTAATGAAGAGTCCCTCCTCAGCATCCCTATAGGCCCCCTTCAGGTATCGGAAGGCTGCTAGGAGGTCTCCACGCAGCCTTCTCTTCTCCAGGCTGAACAGCCCCAATTTTCTCAGCCTATCTTCATACGGGAGGTGCTCCAGTCCCCTGATCATCCTCGTGGCCCTCCTCTGCACTTGTTCTAACACTTCCATGTCCTTTTTATGTTGAGGACACCAGAACTGCACACAATACTCCAAGGGAGGTCTCACGAGAGCAGAGTAAAGGGGCAGGAGCACCTCCCTCGACCTGCTGGTCACACTCCTTTTGATGCAGCCCAGGATACGGTTGGCTTTCTGGGCTGCAAGCGCACACTGCCGCCTCATGTTCATTTTTTCATCAACCCACACCCCTAAGTCCTTCTCCTCAGGACTGCTCTGAATCTCCTCCCCGCCCAACCTGGAGCTCTGCCTGGGATTGCTCCGACCCAGGTGTAGGACCTTGCACTTAGCATGGTTAAACTTCATCAGGTTGGCATCAGCCCATTTCACAAGCGTGTCAAGGTCCCTCTGGATGGCATTCCTTCCCTCCAACATATCAACTGAACCACACAGCTTGGTGTCATCGGCAAACTTGCTGAGGGCGCACTCAATCCCACTGTCCATGTCACTCACAAAGATGTTGAACAAGACCGATCCCAATACCGATCCCTGGGGGACACCACTCGTTTCTGGTCTCCAGCTGGACCTTGAGTCACTGAGCACTATTCTTTGCGTGCGGCCATCCAGCCAGTTCTTTATACACCTAGTGGTCCACCTATCAAATTGATGTCTCTCCAATTTAGAGACCAGGATGTCATGCGGGACTGCGTCAAACACTTTGCACAAGTCCAGGTAGATGACATCAACTGCTCTGCCCTTGTCCATCAGTTCCGTAGCCCCTTCACAGAAGGTCACCAGATTGGTCAGGCAGGATTTCCCCTTAGTGAAGCCATGCTGACTGTTACCAAGCACCTTGTTGCTTTTTTCATGTGCCTTAGCATGCCTTCCAGGAGAATCTGCTCCAAGATTTTGCCAGGCACAGAGGTGAGACTGACTGAGTGAGACAAGTTGCAGGGAAGTGAAAAGAATGCGGCATAATGTAAAAGCTTAAGGAAAAGGAAATATTGCACAATTTCCTATCTCTCTGCTAGCCCACCATAAGCAAAGAATGCATTTGAGCAAAGAGTAGCAGAACTGCTGCATGAAAATGTTATCTCAAAACTTGCCAGCAAAACAGTCTTTTCTCAATACTGTTCTTTAAGCATCTTGCCTCCGAACCCCAAGCTCTTAGAGAAAAGATGCAACTTTGTATTTGAAATACAGCTTGCTCTTAACTGTGTTGACCACTGCCGTATCAAAAGTAATTTGTTCTGTTGCACACAGATCATTCTACAGTTGCCTTGACGGACAATGTTATAACTACTGGTGCACCAATTCCTTAAACCCAGGTAGAAAAAATGAAAAACAAAAATAAAAGGTAGTTTTGTCAAAAACCAAACAGGCAAAAAATGCCAAAACCAACCCAACCCAACCCAACCCAACCCAACCCAACCCAACCCAAACCAAACCAAACCAAACCAAACCAAACCATAAAAGCAAGCAAGCAAACAAACAAACAAACAAAATTCCCCCAAACCAACAACAAAAAAAAAAAAAATCAAAACAAAACCCCAAAACCTCAAACCATACTCTAGGTGTAACCGGTTTTAAATTAATGTTTTTACTAGACCAAGTACACCTTTGTTCTTTGATTTACTTTGAACAAAGTTACAGACCAAACAAAGAGTGCAGGATTTAACTATTTTTTCTGTTATTTTTTATATGTTCACCATTTCCTTCTCAACACCCACAAACCTTATTAATTATTTTTAACAGAAAGGCTACTATTACTTATCTACTGAAATGTTTGTTTGGGGTTTTGCTCTCTGCATGACATCTGGTCAGTAATTTCATTAGCACAAAATGCCATCTTTAAAAATGACAGCACAATTAATGAGAAGAGATTAAATGACTGTAAAGGGTTGCCTCAAGCACATAGAGATTTCTTGCTGTGGGGATTTGCCATGCAAAAGTACTAGAAACAAAAACCGTGACTTCTTGAAATTTTCGTCTGCTAATGAGACCAGGATTAAGAAGGTTGATACATTTCACCTACAATTTATTTTTCAAGAAACTTCGAGTTAATAACGGTCAAGAATAAACAACAACATCTTGCCCTGCAAACTGACTGAATGTAATTGAGAATATGTAAATGTTCCATGTCTGATTAAAACAAGGCCAGCACTGAATGCAAAACTGATTTTAAGCTCTTGCAAAATATTTTTCACATAACTGTTACTAGTGTATGTGTTATAAAAGGGAATTGAAATAGTCACTATATATTACTGGAATAACAACATGAAAAAACAATAAACAATAACAAATTTTTTTTAAGTGTGATATAACATATACAGATATAATATTCTAAAATACTTTTATTCATCAAATTTTTGTTTGTTTTCTTTTTTGTTCATTATTGATAAGCTCTTTACAGTATAAATGTTGAGAAAGGAAATAGGAATTCTTTTTTGTGGTACTTGGATCCCCAGCTATCTTTTGGTAAGCCTAAGTGAGGAAAGGTGTATGACGTTACAATAATTTCATCTCAGTGAAAACTCATTCTAAGAACTCATTCTAAGTTCTCTTCAACTCTGGATATCACACTGTAGATGAAATAACACTCTTTTGCATTTATTAATTTCATTTTCCATCTATAGTTTAGTTTACTTAGCCTCAACAGATTAAATATTTCACAGGAAGTACACTTAGCAATTTCCTATTTTCCTTGATACATGTCCTCCTACTTTTGTTTTGGTGTTTTTGTTGTTGTTGTTGTTGTTGTTTTTTTTATTATTTTTTTTTTTAATCTAGAATATTCTGTTCATTTTCTGAATTTTTATTTTTAGTTAGCACTAGTGAGAAGTGCATATGCTGAATTCTGGCAAAGAAAACATCTCTAGTTATGATGTACAGAATACTCAAGCCTATGCCATAGTTACTGAGCTGAGGAAATCAGTGGAAAGAAATGCAGTGAAAAGAAGAGAGATCCAGAATAAAATAAGGTCACTTGGCACAGAGGGATTGGGTGACTCTTCCAAGAACAGAGGATAAAAAGAAAATTTTAAAGCAAAAAAGAAAAAGAGTAGGAGAAGGAAACTCTGCATTCAGGGAGACTCCTCTGCCCCAGTACCACTCACAGCTTGCAAATCTCAAGCCTTATATGCTGTTATTCCAATGTAAATCTCTAGATACCCCGTCCAGGATTATGCTATTTTGCTAAAGTTGGGCTTCTTTTCACTGAGTATGGGAGAAAGCATACTCAGAGAAACTTACTTGAAATGCAGACATAAAGAGAGCATTCAGCTTAAATTATTCAGTGATTTAACAAACACATAAAATAAATATATCTATGTAGACCCTCTGCTTCAGTAGTAGAATAAAAATTAATTTTTTTAATTACTTAACCAAAATGTTTATATAAGTTACTAAAAATACACATGAAAAAGGAGTTCATGTTGCAGTTTTAAGTATTGTAATCACAAAACCTGGGACACCTGTGGGTTCTAAAAAAACTAACCACGTCCCCACAAATAAAAAAAAGCACTTATCGACAACTGTCAACGCATAGCAGGAGCTATGATTTCCGAGTCTTTAGTATATAACTAAAACAAGCAAGGACACACTGACTCCCCTGAAAATGTGTAAAAGAAACTTAAAATAGTTCCATTTTATGTCAATGACTTCTCAATGATCTAATCTTGACTTAATTTGTCAAAACAGTAGTCCTTTTAGTTACTCAAAGGGTATAAGTGAATATAGAACCAGAACTAGATGTTAGACATCTAATTAAAAAAAAAACTCTCACTCATATGGGATATGAAAAGTCTCAGTAAGAACTCTACAGAATGCCTTAAAACTGCTACAAACAAATATTACATTTTTACATAGTAAAGTTTTTAGAAGAATTTCAGAAAGGGAGATGGGTGGCTGTAGATGTTATATAAGATATTTCATCAAGATAATGAAGATTAATAATTTGAAATCCAAATAATAACTCTAAAATGCAAGAGTGACCTGATATATGTAGAAAAGTTCTATTTGAAGCCATGGCATAGTATAATTAAACTATCAAAGTTTTCAGAAAACCTTTCTTTTAATCTCAGCTCCTTAATTGTGTCATACTTCCGGAGGGAAATGATGCACACACCTTATTTTCAGAAAAAGTCTTTAGAAGTGAGAACATGTTATTGATTGATTCTGTCTTAATCAATGAAAACAGAGAGAAACTTTGGCAGACTTCTGTTTTACTCATTGTTGAGTTACTTGATAATCTTTTTGTCTACTATAAGTAAGATGCACAGACATCTAGGTGCAACATATGCCCTTGTGGCACAATTTAAATTTCACTCCCATAGTCAGTTTTGTCCCAAGAGTTTTCATGGCCATAAGCCATTTTCTCCAATTGAAATAATAGCTTATGGGATTGCAAGCTGTTTCACCACTATATGTCATAATTCTAAGACCTTCAAAATGCATCCCACAGTGTTCCTAATACAAGTGCACATTGATGCATAGTTGGAAATGAAGAAATATCTCTAATTTCAGAGAGTACATGTTGCTGTATTTTGCATAACAACAGTGAACACAGTGTATCAGATAAATGAAAGGAAATAGCTTTTAGTGCAGTGTTCTGCCATGGGAAAATAATAAATCAACAGCCTATGAACTCTAGGTCCATTTGTAGCATGTTTAGAGCCCTCATTAACCTATAGAGGCTAATTCGAATAGAAGCCATTTAATGAAGACTCAGAGGAGATTTTTAATAATTTATTATGAAGGAAGAAATTGAAACAAGCTAAAAGCGGTAAAGACTACCCAAATGGTAATGAGATCCAAAACTGATGATATAATCACCCGAATCATGAAACAAAGGCACAGATACTAAACGCCTGCATAACTTTATACAGTACAATTTAAGGGGCATCAACAACAGGAATTAATGATTTCTTACTCTCAGCCAGGAAACACTTTGGTTATTTTTTCTATTTGTTTTTTGACACTTTTACTTCACTGGAAAGTCTCCTCAATAGAGACCATAGGATTGAAATGTGGCTGTTCTGTGGCAGAACAAGATACTTTAGGCTAGGTGCTACACATTATGTTTAAATTGGCTGAAATGCCTGAAAGACAACAATAATAAGATTTTGGCTCTCCCCACGCCAGGATTACAAAAGAAGGTGGAGTGTTTCTCCTTAGTGTATTTTAGTGTGCAAAAATATCAGCACCTATAATTGATTGAAGAGCGAAGGCGCTCTTGTAAAGCTCCATATGGTGTACATTAACTTGTTACATGAAAATGTAATTTAAATGTCTTTGCAGACAACATGACTCTTTCCACCCCAGAGACACCCCAGACATCTTCTGTTCATGCTCACGCAGAATAGAGCTAAATCTATCCTGGCAGGCACAGAACATGGAGTGGCTAGCTCAAGCCAACACTGTGCTGACCCAGGAGTGATGTATCCCTGTCTTTAACTGCCCCTAGGAAAGCTACGTCAGTTTCATACTGGATAAGCAGGCACAAAGCTCGCTGAAGACTCACTGAAAGGACTGGGCTCCTTTCACACATAAGTGTCAGCCCCCATCTGCAGTCATGGTTTCATTCCAAAGCGAAAAATCATTCCAGAAGCTAAATTCCCCCTGTCCCTTCCAAGCACCTTGATCAGTAAGTAGCATGGTCATCTGACAGCCTTTCCCATGCTCCTTTTCTCCATATTTGAGATTATCTTCAGTGAAGACCAAATTCGTTTCTTTGTTGCACAGTGATAAAATTGTCCCAAAAGACACTGGATGTGTCTTATATTCTTGCATTCAGAAAGTCTCACAGTGGCTTCTGTATCACAGTCTCCCAGGAGGTGAAAGTTTGAGGTTTGTGACCTACATGCTCAAGCAGGCAACTGAGTATGAGTCTCCTTCTTCCTAACTGATATAATCACTATGTAAAAAGATGACACCGTGACCTGTTATATTTTGGAAGAAGAGAATGAGCTCTGCCTCATTTTTGAAAGCAAGGCTTCATGACTTTCAGAGAGGCTTTAGATCAATGGTTGGGGCTGCTTTCATGGAGTATTCAGTAAGGTAGGTGAAAGAAAGGATGCAAGATGGAGCTCTGCCTTCATCCTTTCCTACTTGCCATCTATTGGATGCATATTAAAAATACTGATTTTACCTGCCTGTCCAATCAGCATGCATTTTTCACTGTTCTTCCCTATACACAAATAATGATCAGAGGCATATAGAGTGAGATCCACAGTTCTATTACGAAGGATGGGAGCTCATCTTGCAGCAACACAGTACTCATCTTTTACTAACAGAAAAGTTAACTCATTAATAAAGTTTCAATGTGTTCTGTTTTGTAGAGAATGATTAAACATGAGTAACAATTTAATTAATGTAACATATATGTCCACAGTCTTTTAATTGGTTTCCATGTGATTTTGTGACTAATAAAAAGGCAAAAAAGAAATATTGTGGTAGCAATTATACTAATACCTTATCTTGTGATCTAAAACAAGAGAAGATTATCTTTCTACAGAATAAAGAGAAATAATGGCATGCATTGCTTCCCTGACAAAAGACTTTTTCAGAGAACAGTAATGCTTGCTAGAGCTCAGCTTCCTTATGCACATGAAATTATTTGGTATGTTAGGGGTATCCATGTGCAACCACTGATGTTTATGCCCATCATGGCCCTGGTCCTGAAAGATCCCAAGTCACAGATCCAATTGCATACTGCTGTCATGTGGTACACCATTTCCATAACCTCCTCCCATCCAAATCAGAAATTGCTTAACAGTGGACAAGGGTTGTGACATCAGCTTTGTCACTATTGCTCTACATAGTCCTCACTGTGAGTCAGCTCTGTGTTGCCATGACTACCCACCAGTGAATGAGACATCCACTCTGCTGCTGCTGGTCTGATTACTGCAAAATCAGCTTTAGTATAACATTGTTGACAATGTTAGGGATTCACTAAAAAAAACTTTTTACATTGCACATAAGCAGTTTAGAGTATCTACTTTTGTCTCATACAACTCCTGAGTACCCAGAGAAAATTATCCTCTTGTCTTATCATGTTCAAACCTTTTCTTCTATCTTGGGAATACTAATATATAGTGCTCAAAGGAAAGGCAGTAGAATGATATGATGGCCTTGGATTTAGGATTCTTACTTGGCTGGTTTTCTATGTTCCCATGCCCATACAAGCATTGGAACCCAGCAAAATAAAACTGAACAAAATAAAAATATTTTAAATGAGAGAGTGAGAGTACCCCAAAACACATAAGCATTTGTTCAGAGATTGGTACCTAGTCTGGGATGTGACAAGAAGCATGTAAGACCATGTGAGGTTTTAGAAGTTTTTAATATTGTAAATATTTTCTTATAATTATTCACAATTAAGAGGGTGAACACAGATTTTTGAAGTTTTGTAAGTCTAAAAGTTTGCTTCATTTACTGCCCCTGTAAATTGCTCCCAGTGTTTAGTTTAATTCCAGTGGCATAGAGTGTTATATTTGACTCATACCAGTTTGGTTTTAGTTTTTGGTGAAACATACCTTATCCATAGCTTATTTTTGGAGTCACCACTTAGCTGAAGAAAGATAACAAAGTCCTGGGTTTAGAGTCTTTTTGATATATTTAACATGATTTACATTTGCCTTATGTGCTGAAATTACTGAAACTGACATGGTCGAATGTTATGTTTGCTAATTGATGGAATAAATTAACCAAAGCATCTAGAAAAACTCATTGAAAAAGTCATAGTTCAAATGTAAATTGAATTCCTTGATAATATTCAGCATGACAAAGTTTCAGTGTATTCAGCCATATTTATATAAAGCATTCAGCACACCAGGGACCCTGCAAGTTTGAGAAAATGCTTTGTCTCCATGGTTGAATATTTATTAGAAAGCTGGTGATACCAATCTCAATTCCAAGAGGCAGCACGTCTTGAAATAGTTCAGTATTCTAAACTGAAGCAAAAGATAATATGTATTGTCAATATGCTTGGCTATTGACTTGAGTATTCAAATACAAATGATTTAAAATTAGAAAATTAAAATGTCCATTGAAATGGTTGCTTGAAAAGTTATTAAGTGTTGCTAATCAATACAATTCATTTGGTTGTGCAAATATGTATGAAATGGTCTTGCAATCAGTGCAAAGCGTTTCTCATGAGAAAAAATTCTGAAGTAGACATTTATCAAGTCACTCTGATTAAATCATGGCTCTACGAAATAGTGCTATATGAGCTGCGTTTTAGTCAGTCAGAGATGAAATCCATATTACAACTTTCCAAACAATCATCTGGATGATAACGAAAAGTACTGTCTGAAGGAAGAAGCAAAAGAACAGAAATATTTGATGACATGTGGTATTTCCATGGATATTCATGCTCTAATGAAAAGAACCACACAAAAACAACAATTTTTTTTTTTTTTTTTTTTTTTTTTTTTTTTAATTTAATGCTACATTGGGAACTAAGGTGAAACCACAACAGCAAGGAGGGCAGATACTGATACCTGTCAGAATATCGGTCTCTTTTTCTGGAGAACTTGATGTGTAAAAATTTATCCTTAATAGAGCTTTTGCCTGTTCTTCATCTTAGTGCATAACCAGGCCTGATTTTAAAATTACCTCCGGGTTCTTTTTTTTTTTTTGTACAGCAAAGTGAAACCATCTTCTAAGATGGCAGACTAAATAGATTAACTCTGTCTGTAACTGTTTCAAAGTGTCGAAATTCCGGGTTCCTATTCTATGAAGAAAGAGGTGAAACAAAACCTCGAAAAAATTACTGACTGGCTAAGAACTTTCCCTTTTTTGAAATATTCTGCAAATATTCAAAGTCACAGAAACCTTTCATTTTCGAAAACAACCACGTTTTTCCTTTGAAATAAAAGTAATTAGTGAGAATTCTAAAAAGTCTAAAAACCCATTAAAATTTTTTTATCTTATCTTCTGTGCTCCTTTTGAAACTTTGTCATCCTCTGAAGTTACTACTGGCAGTTGCAGTAGCTCATTCAGGACTGCATTTTTATAGTTTTAACTACTTGTTTGATTCTAACTTTTACTGAATAAACTGAAAAATTACTATGACATGTCATATGGTTTTTCAGACTGACTTTTACATTATTTCTTTACAAAACTTCCCATAACTACTGCTTATTGCCATAATCACAAGATCATCAGTAAATTGTCATCTCCTTATATCAAAGTGGTTTAATGGGCTGCATTGGAAGTCTGCAAAATTAAACTATTGTCAATTTTACTGAAAAAAACAATTCTACTTCCAGCAATCTGTTCTTTAAAGATGATTGTTCTTTCCAAATAAAAAATGAAATGTGCATCATCGAAGTGATGATTAAACAATCATTGCTTTGTCAGTTCAGTATGATAGCATTTTAATTCACGTTTCTTCAGTGAAGAGGTAATTTATTGTTATCAATATTTTACATTACACAGGCACAAAGAAATTGTTTGTAACTGGACTATGGGGGAAAAATACTGTATCTCAGAACCATGTGACTTATTATAATTTGCATATGAGAATTTATTTAAGAAGAATTCACTGAAGAAACACAGTGATTCTAAGACACTGATATTATTAAATTTCATTTTATACTTCTGATTCCTTAAGAGCAAAACCAAAAACAACGCAAAATCACAAAAAAAAAAAAAAAAAAAAAAAAGACCAAAACCAAAGCAATAATAATAATAATAATATTTGGAAGCCAATAGGGCTTTCAAATTTCAGATAATTATCCAAATTCCTGATAAACATTTCAGTTATTGTTACAAAGAGATGGACGTTTAATCAGAGAACGATTTTGACAGCTTTGTATAAAGATAATTACATTTATTTAATGATTACCTTTACACCATGAGTAACTCTCTGAGTAACCCCCATAATTAGCTAACTGAAAATCACTTTTGGATTGCTTCTGAGAAGTATCATGAAAAAGCAAATACACAAAGAATATTCTTCTTTGCCTCAATTTTCACAGGCAAATGCTCTGACCACATCACCCAAGCCTTGGAAGGCAGACACAGGGACAATGAGAATGAAGACCCTGGGTGCACTGTAGCAAAGGATCTGGTTCGAGACCATCTTAAGAACCTGAATGTGCACAAGTGCATGGGACCGGATGAAATCCATCCATGGGTCCTGAATCAGCTGGCAAATGAAGTTGCTAAGCCACTGTCCATCACATTTGAGAAATCATGGCAGTCAGGTGAAGTTCCCAACGACTGGAAAAAAGGAAATATAACCCCCATTTTCAAGAAGGGGAAAATGGATGAGCCAGGGAATTACAGACCAGTCAGTCTCACCTCTGTGCCTGGCAAAATCTTAGAGTGGATTCTCCTGGAAGGCATGCTAAGGCACATGAAAACCAACAAGGTGCTTGGTGACAACCAGCATGGCTTCACTAAGGGGAAATTCTGCCTGACCAATATGCTGGCCTTCTAAGATGGGGCTACAGAACTGATGGACAGGGTAGAGCAGTTGATGTCATCTACCTGGACTTGTGCAAAGTGTTTGACACAGTCCCGCATGACATCCTGGTCTCTAAATTGGAGAGATATCAGTTTGATAGATGGACCACTCAGTGGATAAGGAACTGGATGTCCACACAGAAAGAGACGTGGTCAATAGCTCAATGTCCAGCTGGAGACCAGTAACGAGTGGTGTCCCCCAGGGAATTGGTGTTGGGACCAGTCTTGTTCAACATCTTTGACGGTGACATGGACACTGGGATTGAGAATGCCCTCAGCAAGTTTGCCAATTACACAAAGCTGTGTGGTTCGGTTGATACATTGGAGGGAAGGAATGTCATCCAGAGGAACCTTGACATGCTTGTGAAGTGGGCAGATGCCAACCTGATGAAGCTTAACCATGCTAAGTGCAAAGTCCTACACCTGGGTTGGAGCAATCCCAGGCATAACTACAGGTTGGGCAGGGAAGAGATTCAGAGCAGCCCTGTGGAGAAGGACTAGGGGGTGTTGGTCAATGAGAAACTTAACATGAGCCAGCAGCATGCGCTCAAAGCCCAGAAAGCCAACCGTATCCTGGGCTGCATCAAAAGGAGCATGACCAGAAGGCCAAGGGAGGTGATCCTGCTCTTCTTCTCTGCTTTTGTGAGACCTCACTTGGAGTATCGTGTGGAGTTTTGGCATCCTCAACATAAAAAGGACATGGAACTGTTGGAGCAAGTGCAGAGGAGGGCCACGAGGGCGATCAGGGGACTGGAGCACCTCCTGTATGAAGATAGGCTGAGAAAATTGGGGCTGTTCAGCCTGGAGAAGAGAAGGCTGCATGGGGACCACATATCAGCCTTCCAGTATCTGAAAGGGGGCTATAGGGATGCTGGGGAGGGACTCTTCATGAGGGACTGTAGTGAGAGGACAAGGGGTAATGGGTTCAAACTTAAACAGGGGAAGTTTAGATTGGATATGAGGAAGAAATTCTTTACTGTAAGGGTGGTGAGGCCCTGGAATGAGTTGCCCAGGGAAGCCGTGGATGCTCCATCCCTGGCAGCGTTCAAGGTGGGGTTGGACAGAGCCTCGAGTGGCATGGTTTAGTGGGAGGTGTCCCTGCCCATGGCAGGGGGGTTGGAAGTCGATGATCTTAAGGTCCTTTCCAACCCTAACTATTCTATGATTCCATTATCCTATTTTTAATATTATTTTTTTCTCTTTTTTTCTCAAGCAAGACGTTACTGGTGATCCTACCGGTCTTTAGTCCCCACACAAAAAAGCCAGCATACTGTAGAACTGAATGTTTTCAGAGCATGAAGAAACAGAGTGTATTCACTGCACTCATACAGCTTCATGGCTTGTATTCAAACAGGTAGATGAAGCTGAGGAGAAGGGAAATAGACAAAATATGCAACCCTCGATACTGAATGATTCAAATGTCTTTGTTTAATTATCCAATTTCTCTGGCTGGTCCTGTAGGAAATATGTACTGGGGGTAAGGTTGGAAACAGTTCAATACAGGTACTTTCCACTAAAATGCAACGAGCTCTTAAAATAAAACTGCTTTGCAAAAGCAGTCTCAGTAATGAATTGCTCTAGCAAAACTAGGGTTTTTTTTAAACAGCTCCAATAGTTTTGTGGCATCCTAAGAATTTTTTTAATTTGAAGAGAATATATGTTCTGTTTGATATTTTAACCAAATTTCTGTTTAGAATATGTAACAGCAGTAGAGCATCAGAACTGAAACATTTCAAGCAATACCAGATATGTTTGGGGGGGGGGGGCAGAATGAGAAAAATACACTTGTCTTTATTGAGATATCATTAATTTGGACAGCTTTCTCTCTTGGCTAATGTGATGACCACTGCGTTTTTCGTCTCCATGTGTTAGTTTCATATAAACAGAAAAGAAATAACTTCAGTGCATAAGTGTATTTTAGTCCATTGAGCATTTTTACACAGACAGAAATATCACCTAAGAAAAAGAGCATTTAGAAAACTTTTTAATGAAAATACTGAAATACTTCAGAAAAATACTGAAAATACTGCAGAAATTACAAATGGGTACAACTTTACGTGGTCACTGTCTTTATTACAAATACAGTGTGTTTTTTATCCTGGATTTCAAGGCCCCTATATTTCAAAGGCCGTTAGTTAAAATGGACACAAAAATCAGTTTTTATACTGCTGTGGTTTCAAGGAATAAAACAAGAACTATTGCTAGTAAGTGTGTTTTACACAAACCATGGATGTTTAGTGGAAAGAGTGACAGTGAGAGTGATTGATGATTTTAATTGTAGGAATTGGAATAATACAATTTGAGAATTATCAGTGTTAGAATGAAATATGTAGTTTCCTACATAATGATGTAATTATTTCCTTTATTTAGGAATAATGCCTTTCAGTTGATGTTTGCATATCTGTATCTATAATAATTAAATGCCATAGATAGGAATAGGAAGTATGATTATCTTCCATGTGTTCTGAGAGACATACAGTTCATGACTTGATGCCCACTGACCAATAAGTGATTATTGTGATTACATGGTAATAATAGATAGCTGAGGAAATTACATTGAAATCTTAAGCAGAGAAGAGGCAGATGAAGTGATGCCTTCAAGAGGGAAGTATTTTTTTTCTCCTAATTTGCCTTCAAATTCTCATTTTTCTATGTCTTTCAAACTTTGATATGAATTAGGTTAAAACAATTTTCCAGCCTGCAAAGAATTCATAATGTTTAGTGTGCTTTAATATACTGAATTCACATGAGAAAATGTCTGAAGCAAAATTTTTCTGTACATCAGAATGGAATGACAACAGCTTGGACAAGGTAAGATCGGACAGAACAGTCAAGATACAAGTTAGTTCCAAATCCCATTGACATACTTCCCTCGCAGATAGTCCTTGTGCCTTCCATATTCTGGTTTATAGATGTGATGAAGGACAAATCATCTTATAGTCTGCAGTGTTATAAATTACTCTGTAATATCTCTTTAGTAGGATTTATGTGATTAATACTGCTTGTAATGACAATGATAATCAGAGGGAAAAGAAAATGAAACATGATTTTTTAATAAAAGATTAAAACATAGACAATTTCAAGTACAGGAAAACCCATCCTGTTTGCGTCTTTACCAAGTCATTACTTGTCTCTGTATAACTCTTCACCATCCTTCAACCCTACCCAGGGTCTTTTTCTGCAGTACATTTGACACTAAAATTCTGAGTATTCTAAAAAGGGGCTTGGCCTTCCAAGACGAGAGTGAATGGTGAAGAAACTGGTAGAGCGACAACTTCTATTGTTCAGCAGGGCCAAGAAAGTTTGCACAATTACTTTATACCCTTCTCAGATGTGGAAAAGAACTTCTTTATTTGTTCTATGTTCTTTCCTTGTTAGAGATCGATTCAATTAGTTGTAGCAATAGCTTTCATAATTTATAAAACTCAAGTCACTTCAGAATTGCCTTTAGTCCTACAAGACTAAGTTTATCTCCAGCCTTTCTTCAGAATGTGTACTGCTGAAGCTAATCCTTCAACACTCTGAAACCCCACAGTGCAATTACAGTCTCATCTTTTTAATTACCAACACATTCATTAGATCAGGTAGCTCACTCTCTGTTTTATTTTTTCTTTTTTTTCAAGGAAATCATCTACTTTGGATTGTAGGTGTTTGAAGAACACCATTCTCTGTATTTCTAAACAGTGAAAAAATGTTTACATTAGTTACTCAAAATGCTGTGCAGAAATTAACTAGCTGATACAAGTCTAACTTTTTGATTACATTGAAATAAATGTTGGGACTACTCTCCTCACCATTTTTAAG
Source organism: Amazona ochrocephala (assembly GCA_039720435.1). Classification (NCBI taxonomy): domain Eukaryota; kingdom Metazoa; phylum Chordata; class Aves; order Psittaciformes; family Psittacidae; genus Amazona; species Amazona ochrocephala. Next base: position 38,706,501 of record CM077879.1, read on the forward strand.
GAATAGTTATGCAGATTCTTTACTTCTAATATTCATGACCATATATATATATATTATTTATGATTTTTTTTTTCTGTAATACTCTATGGTATCAAAAAATAATTTACAATGTACTACATTTCTAAAGTTTAGCAAAATTTCCAGTAAAAAAACTAAACAAAACAAAAAAAATAAAAGAGATAGCTCAGAGAAAACAAGACAAACATTGTTAAGAGCAGGGAAGTAAGTAAGTGCTGAAAAGATTATGAACAAATTACTAAATCAATAGTGATATTAGTTGCCTTCAAATATGCGGAAGCTGAAATACTGAAAAGGGTTCCAGTTCCCAGTCCCAGAATTACCCACATACTTGATAAAATACTTTATTTTGTGTTTTTAACCACCTACGGGCTCCTCTGAAGTCCTTGGCAAAAGGAAACAGTATTGAAGCCCTGAATAAGAAATAATCTGAAGAAAATAGAAGTGCTTATAAGGAAAGCTGTTCTAATCTAGATATTACTAGAAGAGCATGGGGAGAGAAATTGGCCCCTGAATCTCAGGATTCTTAGAAACAGCCATTGTGTCCTAGTTAATTGGTAGAAGTTTGAGACTAATTTTAGCCTGAGATGTGCCTGTGAATTTAATTTCACATATTATTCCTAAGGCATACCAGAAAAAATGGTCAGAATTTTGTTGCATTCTTCATCCTCACCAAATGCACATAAGAATGAAGTGTTATATGATTGTCCAGTTTTTCTAAGATTCTTTTCCTTTAAGACTGAGCACATCATTTACATGGCTACTGTTGTAAGCTCTGGGGGCACTAAATAGACCAGGGATGTACATCTTCCAGTTTGTAATCTGTAAAGAACCAAAGCCAGGAGCAAGTTGTTGTGATCAAGATGATCAAAAATCTACCCAAAATTAAGAGAATTTTTAGATTGCCCTTCAGATGCTTTGACACCCCTCTCCCAAACAGATTAAAAGGTCACTCAATACCATTTTAAAATGAAAAATCTGGAGTTTTTTTTTTTGTTATGATTTTCACCTCACGTAACTATTGTTTTCCTGAGTGTAAACTATTGGAGCATCCAGATACGGGTCTAATTTTCCTCACTTTCTCAGTAATTTTCCTCACTTTCTCCCTCAGTGGAGGGGAGGAGGAGAGAGAAAGGGAGAGAAGGGGGACAGAGTAATGGGAACCAATACAGACTCTTTAATTTATACTGTACAAAGTTATTTTGTTTCGCATTTCTTTCATGACAATAGGGATGAAAACGAGTAAAGGTGATGTAAATTTTTGAAAAGTCCTTAAAAGTTATGTCCTTCTTAACTCCACTGTACCATCTTTAATGCAGGCATTGTGGATCTGGGCTGTGTATTACCATGCACTTAAGTTTTGCAATCTGCTCTCACAAATCAATTTTGCACAGCTTGACAATATGGGCAAGTTTGTATTTGCGCTATAAAGATGTTTCAAAGGGGAAAAGAATGAAAACAGTGTTGTAGCTGCAAACAAATCAATCGGACTGTATTAAAACCAAACACATGATGTCAGCGATGAATGTAGAGACAGAAACAGGGACACAGATTACCATGGGGTCTAGACAGATAGGGTGATTAATCATCACACACATCTGGAAAAACAAAAGCTCAATAAGAAACAGTTTTTTCTTCTTGTGCTAGGCAGTTCAGAGAGAAAGAAAATTATATTATGTTCCCATGGATGAAGGAAAAGATGAAATGGATATTAACTGTCCCTTGTTTGCACCAAACTGAAAATCTGTCTTTCAGCTGTCTTAAGTTTTTATTATTTGAAAACAATCCCACAACTCATTTTTAAATTCAGAACATGAGTATATCTGTTTCTTTTTCAAAGATTAATTTAAATTTTAAAATGCTATTAAATAATTATATTGGGTTTAATTTAAAAAAAAATCCAGTTAATTAAATTCTGCAAATCTGAATACAGGAAAGAGCCACAATACTGGTTGGTTTGTTTATTTGCTTGTTTCTTCTCTTCTTCTTTTTTTTTTTTTCTTTTCTTTACCCATAGGTTTTGCAAATACAGTATAAAACTTATTCACATGCAAGTATCACTGAACGCAGTTCTAAATACTGGGAACATGACTCTGGCTGTGCAGGGTAAGTTAATATAAAAACAGCCTATTTAGATGGGGTTTTTTCTACACACACAGAATACTGAGACAGTACCATGCTTCTTAGAAGTGATGAATTTTGCAGCTTTGGAGACAAATTTCACCTTCATACAGAGGCTGATGAAGCAAATGTGTTCGTAACACCATATGATACATAGAACTTGTAAGTATGAATAAATCTGCAGAAATAGCTGTGAGGATTATGCATAGGAGCATCTGTATGTTTGCTAGGGACAATACACCAGATTTTGTTTACGATAACTTTATAGTTACCAGGTTCAGGGTGGGGGTGGAAATACCTATCTAATCTCTATTTCTTTTTAAATTTAGCTTCTGAATAAACTTTCCAAATACTCACTTTAATTTGGTGTTGCCACAGCAATTTGTCCAGGCTAAGTTCCCCAATTCCATTCTTGTGCGTGGATAACTGAACATACAGTGGTTTGCAGAAAGTTCTTGAAGATGTATTGCTTCTGTAGATCTATGCAGATCTATACAGATCTATTGCTGAAATTGGCTTGTGCCAGTTGGATCTTCTCTGGAAATGCTCATCATCTTCAGGACTTGAGTTTGGGCTGACTGTTTAACAATACTCCTTTTCAGCTTGCTTTAGGTTTCTCTTTAACCTTGGAAAACTAAAGAAGCAGTCAACGTATTGCTGTAATTCCTGAGGGAGGGCAGGGGAGCAGGGAAGAAATATATGTGTGGAAGTATGTTGGACTTCCTTTCAGGTTTGCACATATCCAAGAGAGGATTTCTTTCTTCCTTTCTTTTTTTTTTTTTTTTTTTTAATCTGAGTTCAGGGTGAGATATGTTTTCTTATGGAAAAAATTATGAAAGATTTTTGATTATTTAAGCAGTTTTTTCTCCTACGCTGCTCAGGTAGCTTATGTACTCTTAAAAGAGAACATGATTTAAGACTCATTTTAAAATGTTTCTAGAAATGACAGTTATTGAAAAAAATAACAGCATAAGACAAGTAGAAAAAAATAAGATGGTAGAATGAAATACCTCTGAGGACAGTTTTGTTGTGCAACATTTGGCCTTCAATAAATGTATGGGCCTGCTTCTGAAAATATATTACATATGTCAAAGGAACAGTAATTAAACTGCTCCCTCTAAGCCTTTTTGATAGGCCATTTTCAGAATGAATTGTTGCGGCTGAGAAAGGGCACTTGGCATTTAAGAACCCTACCTTTAGGATATTACTCTCTTTCCTTTCTCATGCTCACATCATTTTACTTTTCTTTTTCTACCAACTTAGGGCAATGCTAATATCCACTGTTTTTGTTAAGGACACCCTGTAAAATAAAAATTATGTGTCACATAAATGTAATTGTTATTGTCATTAAAACAAAAAAGATCAGTTAGTCACACGTTATATTAAACCTGGAGAAGAGAGACATGTAATAGGTTGAAAATGGCAAATTTTGCATTTTGTCATTGATTAATGGAAACTGACAGAAGTCGTTGCCACTTATAATAAATCAGTCAAAATAATTATTACCTGCTTAAAATAGCGTTATGGTGAATAAATAATAATAAAAAAAACAGTGTCAGACCAAAACCCATAACACATTTCTTCAAATGAGATAAAATTAAATGTGATGGATTGAAGCCCTAACTCATCTTTAAGGAAACTTGAAGATCGGATCAGGGATGTGACTGAGAAGCTGCCTGCTCTAGTCAGTCCCACTGACTATTACCCACTCCTGGTAATACATGTGGGTGCTACTGATATAGATAGCAGTAGCCCGGAGACCATAAAGAAGGACTACAGAGCTCTAGGAGAGGTGGTTAGGGGCTCTGGAGCTCAGATTGTCTTTTCGTCAATTCTCCAGGATACAGGGCAGGACCTTGAAAAGGCTAGGAGGATTAGGAAGGTTAATAAATGGTTAGAAGGGTGGTGCTATAGTCAGGGGTTTGGGTACCTTGACCATGGGACTCAATATAGTAGGCCAGGTCTACTGGGGGCTGGTGGAACTGGTCTGACAAGAAAAGGGAAGAGTGGATTTGGTAGGAGGCTTGCCAGACTGGTCAAGGATGCTTTAAACTAGATGTGTTGGGGGAGGAGGGCATCATTCCATCCCAACACACCCAGTCGGTTGGCAGCACCTACAGTACACGTTCGGAGCAATGTAGAGATATTCCAGCTGCTCCAGCCAATGACCCGACTTCAATTGGATATCGGCTCAAATGCTTCTATACAAATGACCATAGCATGGGGAACAAACAAGAGGAATTAGAGATGTGTGCACATCTACAGGGGTATGATATCATAGGCATCACAGAAACATGGTGGGATGGCACCTATGACTGGTGTGCTGGAATGGAAGGTTACTGGCTCTTTAGGAAAGAAAAGGCCCAGCAGACGGGGAGGGGGAGTTGCTATTTATGTTAGGGATAGGCTAGAGAGTATGGAACTCTGTCTGGGGACAGGTGAGCAGTCAATAGAGAGTTTGTGGGTCAGGGTTAAAGGGAGAACAGCGATGGGTGATATTATTGTGGGGATCTGTTACAGACCGCCTGACCAAGGGGACTTGCTGGACGAAGCGCTCCATAGGCAGATAGGAGCAGCCTCACGCTTGCAGGCCCTTGTTCTCATGGGAGACTTCAACCACCCTGATATCTGTTGGAGGGATGGTACGGCCCGGCACAAGCAATCCAGAAGGTTCCTCGATTGCGTGGAAGACAACTTCCTTCTGCAAGTAATAGAGGAGCCGACAAGGAGAGGTGCCATGCTTGACCTCGTCCTCACCAACAGGGAAGGGCTGGTTGGGAATGTGACGCTCCAGGGCAGCCTTGATTGCAGCGATCATGAGATGGTTGAATTTGAGATCCTCAGGACAGTGAGAAGAGCGTGCAGCAAGCTCACTACCCTGGACTTCAAGAGAGCAGACTTTGGCCTCTTCAGGAACCTGCTCAGTAAGGTTCCATGGGATACAGCCCTAGAGGGCAGGGGGGCCCAAGACTGTTGGTTGATATTCAAGGATCACCTGCTGCAAGCTCAGGAGCGATGCATCCCAACTAGAAGGAAGTTTAGCAGGAGGGCCAGGAGACCTCCTTGGATGGATAAGGAGCTGCTGAGCAAAATTCGAAGGAAAAAAGAGGCTTATAAAAGGTGGAAGCAAGGTCAGGCGGCCTGGGGAGAATACAGGGATGTTGTCCGGGAAGCTAGGGACCAGGTTAGGAAAGCTAAGGCCCACTTAGAATTAAACTTGGCTAGGGATGTTAAGGATAACAGGAAGGGATTTTATAGGTACATTGCCAATAAAAGACAGGTTAGGGACACCGTGGGCCCTCTCCAGAAGCTATCGGGAGAACTGGATACCCTGGATTTGGAGAAGGCTGAGGTTCTTAATGATTTCTTTGCCTCAGTCTTTACCGGCAAATGCTCTGACCACACCACCCAAGTCTTGGAAGGCAGACGCGGGGACGGTGAGGGTGGGGACCCTGGGCCCACTGTGGGGGAGGATCTTGTTCGGGATCACCTTAGGAACCTGAATGTATACAAGTCCATGGGACCGGATGAAATCCATCCAAGGGTCCTGAAGGAGCTGGCAAATGAAGTTGCTAAGCCACTGTCCATCATATTTGAAAAATCATGGCAGTCAGGTGAAGTTCCCGATGACTGGAAAAAGGGAAATATAACCCCTATTTTTAAGAAGGGGAAAATGGATGAGCCAGGGAATTACAGACCAGTCAGTCTCACCTTGGTGCCTGGCAAAATCTTGGAGCGGATTCTCCTGGAAGGCATGCTAAGGTACATGAAAAGCAAAAAGGTGCTTGGTGACAACCAGCATGGCTTCACTAAGGGGAAATCCTGCCTGACCAATCTGGTGACCTTCTATGAAGGGGCTACAGAACTGATGGACAGGGGTAGAGCATTTGATGTCATCTACCTGGACTTGTGTAAAGCCTTTGACACAGTCTCCCATGACATCCTTCTCTCTAAGTTGGAGAGACATCAATTTAATAGGTGGACCACTCGGTGGATAAAGAACTGGCTGGATGGCCGCACGCAAAGAGTAGTGCTCAGTGGCTCAGTGTCCAGCTGGAGACCAGTAACGAGTGGTGTCCCCCAGGGATCGGTGTTGGGACCGATCTTGTTCAACATCTTTGTGGGTGACATGGACAGTGGGATTGAGGGCGCCCTCAGCAAGTTTGCCGATGTCACCAAGCTGTGTGGTTCGTTTGATAAGTTGGAGGGAAGGAATGCCATCCAGAGGGACCTTGACATGCTTGTGAGGTGGGCTGATGCCAACCTGATGAAGTTTAACCATGCTAAGTGCAAAGTCCTCCACCTGGGTCGGAGCAATGCCAGGCACAGCAGCAGATTGGGCGGGGAGGAGATTCAGAGCAGCCCTGCGGAGAAGGACTTGGGGGTGTGGGTTGATGAAAAAATGAACATGAGCCGGCAGTGCGCGCTTGCAGCCCAGAAGGCCAACCGTATCCTGGGCTGCATCAAAAGGAGTGTGACCAGCAGGTCGAGGGAGGTGCTCCTGCCCCTTTACTCTGCTCTCGTGAGACCTCCCTTGGAGTATTGTGTGCAGTTCTGGTGTCCTCAACATAAAAAGGACATGGAACTGTTAGAACAAGTGCAGAGGAGGGCCACGAGGATGATCAGGGGACTGGAGCACCTCTCGTATGAAGATAGGCTGAGAAAATTGGGGCTGTTCAGCCTGGAGAAGAGAAGGCTGCGTGGAGACCTCCTAGCAGCCTTCCAATACCTGAAGGGGGCCTATGGGGATGCTGAGGAGGGACTCTTCATCAGGGACTGTGGTGAGAGGACAAGGGGTAATGGGTTTAAACTTAAACAGGGGAAGTTTAGATTGGATCTGAGGAAGAAATTCTTTACTGTGAGGGTGGTGGGGCACTGGAATGGGTTGCCCAGGGAGGTTGTGGATGCTTCATCCCTGGCGGCGTTCAAGGTGGGGTTGGACATAGCCTTGGATAGCATGCTTTAGTGGGAGATGTCCCTGCCCAAGGCAGGGGGGTTGGAACTCGATGATCTTGAGGTCCTTTCCAACCCTTACTATTCTATGATTCTATGATATGATTCTATGATCTTAGAAACATTTTTACTGCTTATTCAAGAAGTGAAAATGCCAAGTGACAGAAAAGTCTTTTCTTTCTTTATTCTGCTACAGGACATATTTTATATGATTTCAGACAATTGCCTCTCTATTGAAACCATTTTATACCTTTACACCATTTTTTTCTTAACTGTGAATACCATCTGGTGGTTCATTTCCATGGACTCTAAATGTGTATTTTCAGACTGTCTAAAACTAATTTATGTGTCTTATATATTTACTGCAGTAAGGTTGGCTTGGGGTGTTTTTTTAAAATTTGTCAGTTTTTACAATATGATATAACTGTGTTTGGAAGATTGCACAAATGCAAAATTTTTTCCTATTACAGAGGTGGAAAAATATCTTTAGCTATTTATTAGTCTCTGATTTTTAGAGCAAGATTCTCAGAGTAATTGCTTTTCTCCATGCTATAGCAATAGGTATTAGTTTTTGTATGCTTTAACTGTGACAGTAATAGAATGGCAGCACTCTTGCATAGAAAATAGTCTCTGTAGCTGTCTCAGAAACTTCTGAGATTCTTTTGTTTTACTTACATTTTGGGATTATTTTTTCTTAAAACTTTGTGAATTTTGGAGGCTATAAAATATAAATATCTCCAATATGCAGTCCTTAGGGATATACACCATAACAATGACTCTGCAATTAGAGGCCTGGAAGAAAAAGATAGAATGAAAAGTCTGTGAAAAGGGAACATTTACTGAAAATCAGTGGGAGACAACAGAATTATAATACTATGGTTTTGTCCTCTGTAAGAAAATAGATGTTCTTCCAGTTGAAACAAAACAATACAGACCTTTGATTTCTTTTTTGACAAATTGATTCACCCAACAATGTTCTAAGTATATGTAGTGGTTTAAGAGGTATGGAATGCCTCTTTGGCTAGTATGGGTCAGCTGTCCTGTCTCTGCTTCCTCCCAGCTTCCCCTCCTCCCTGGCAGAGCATGAGACTCAGAAGGTCCTTGGTCAGACTAAATATTACTGGGCAGCAACTAAAAACATCGGTGTTATCAGCACTGTTCCCAGGCCAAAAGTCAAAAACACAGAACTGCACCAGCTACTAAAACAAAAAAATGACTGCTACTGCTGAACCCAGGACAGTATAATAAAAAAAATTTATGGGATTTTTTCTGTTAATCACAAAAAATGTCATTATAAAGGCAAACAAATATGACAATTCCTAAGAAATAAGTTATTGTACCATCAAGAGGAGTACTTTACATCTTCCCCTTGGAGAAGTACGTGTTTCTAAAATCTTATGTGACTGCCACCCACCCTCCACCTGCACATTTGCTTTGATGAGAACTCTCACAAGTACTCTGGAATTTGTCTCATAGTGTTCACTTGTAGTCTAGTTGAATACATTTAATTTTAGGCAAATCCTTATATCTTTTATTCCATTAAAGTTGAAAGTAACTTGCAATTAGAAATCTTAGCGAAATAGTGACAAACAAAATTCTTTAATAACTGTCTGTTGAGAAATTCTATCTTTGTAAGGCCAAAAGTAGGTACAATTTGAAAAATCACCAGCCAATATTTACTGTCAAACTTTGATATGGAGAGAGAGAGCTCTGAAATAGTGCAGGCATCTACTGAAAGTTGAAATATCCTCAGTTATATTTGCATATGTGCTGGCAGAAACTGTTATCTGTGGAACACCATTAACCACTGATGGTAGCCGCATTAAGTACTAAGCTTGTTTCACATTACATTATGAAAAATTACATTGATTATTGACCATTGTTTTGGGAAAGGAAGATGAAACAAATTTTGAGTACAACCATGCTGAATCTGCCACTGCATAGGCAAAGAATTAATCGTAATCTGCATGGTCTAGGCTTAGAGACACTTTTTACTGCTCCAGAGGTTTTTCAGAATTGGTCTGGTTTTTCTCCTTCCTCTTCAGTACTGCTATCAGCTGGAACATGAATATGATGAATTTCTTTTAAAGCTATAGTGTGCAATAATCTTTTCCTCATTTTCAAACGAAATATACTGTGTAGCATTTTGGCAGGAAATTCTAACCCTTGATTCTTCTTGGTTCTTGTAATAATTATTCACCATAGATCTTTTTATTTCAAAATTATGTTGTTTTATTCAACTGACAGAGAGTGCAATAACTGAGCATTGAATCCGCCTAAAATTTGGGATGAAAAGTTTGATTTGAAAGAATTCTTTATGGAAGATCATGTCAGAGGAATATTGATTCTTATTTATAAATTATGCCCTGTACAGCTGCATGGTACAGAGTTTCTAATTCTCTGGACTACCTAAAAATTTTCCCTTCACTGTATCATATGGAATAGGCACTCAAAGAAATATTCAATCTTTTAAAAAAAATTGAGACCTTGTGAAACTCACGCATGAGATGTTATACTGCTATTAATTCAGAGACATAGTTCCTAGTATAGAAATATTAGTTTTTAAAGGTAGTTTCCTTTTTTAATGAGACTTGGTTTCATGTATAAAAGGTTTCTGTAAGAGTTTATGAAAGAACTTTGGTCTTGGAAGATTACTTATTCAACTGGGGGGGAGGGAAGGGGATAGTTTTTCACTGAAAACATTCTGGTCTGGTCTGGTCTAGCCTAGCCTAGTCTAGTCTATGAAATTAAGAAATGAGATTTTCAGTATTCAGTTTCAAGAAGAGGAGTAGACCTAGATTCTAGAGCACATTTGGGTTTCTACTGTCTATAACTTGAGTCCTGTATATGGTTACAATACATGTATATAACTGTCAAAGATGGAAAGTTATGAAAAATAAGGCTCAATAATTAATTAATTTTCATTACATGATTGAAAAGTTCTCTGAAAATGTTCTTTGCTCAATCCTGATAATTAAGAGGAATGTACTCTTGGGGAGGTATAAGGAAATCCTTGAATTTGTTGCCGCCCAGGCATGCAGAGTCAGTAAAAGTGGGAGATTAATCATGCACATACTTAACACACCTAGCTGAGCTTTGAAAAGAAGGAAGTCCTTGAAGAAGGAAGAGGTCAAGAGGAATCAAAGTAGCAGCAAAGATTCTTTATGACAAATACTGCACTCTACAAACCTGTACATTGCAACTTCTCCACTGAGAAAAGAGTCACAAACCTCATGAATCCTATCCTAAACCTACAGCAATGGAAACTTGGTCCCACCATCCACTTGATCCTGATGTTGTGGAAGAGGTATTTAACTTTAGTGAACTGCAGGAATTCGCCCTACATACTTGAGGAAATAAACAAATTGATGCCTTCATTAGCTGTGTTTCAAATGGTTTCAGTGCTTTTGAAATGGTGTACCTCACACATTCTAAAGTTATGGGAAGTTTTGCTCTAATAGGAAGTAGGAATTACATGTCAATAAAATGTATAAATTTATTGGCAAATATTGCTACTGAATAGACAACTATACAATTGAAAATAATAAGTTTTCAATAATTTTAGTGAAGCCTGAGTACTTACAGACAGGATTTTTTATGCTATTTAACATTAATGTCAGCAATTATTAGAGTGAAATCCATCAAGTTTTGTTACAAAACCTACCTAAAACCAGGTTGATTTTAAAAATCCTTGTAAGGAGAAAAAAAATAAAAAAAGAGGCAAAAAGAGGCTTCAAAAGGGTGGGATTTGGAGATTCTTATATAGTTTCTGAAAACCATAACAGAAACCAATACCAAGTTATTCTTTGCTGTATGTGTGAACCCTAATTTTAAAAAAACCGAAACATCACTACATTGCCTCGTGTCCAGCAGCCTATAATTTATATGTAAATATGCCAAATTTGTTAACATTTTAAAACCATTTCTGATAATAATGACAGACGCTAAAAATATTTTGTTTTCCAGACCTGGATGTGTCTGGTTTACTTCTGCTTGCTTTTCTCCTTTTCAGTAGAAAAGGAGGATTGGCTTTTAGATAAATCTTTGGGTTAGACAATGCTTGTAATACTTTTACTAGCATTCCTGGCTATAACAACCCAACAAACAAATAAATATAGAAGAGTCTGAGAGAAAAGCAAGTGTTGCAATGAGAGGCAGCAAAGGAAGTGAAAGGTACCTCTCATCTTCTTACAAATTCTTTAGGACCAGAGCAGTATACAAATGAAAAGAAAAAGATTATCAATCAAGAGTAACAAAATGTCCTAAATAATAATAATGAAAAAAAGTTGCCAATATATTTGGCTTACTCACTGCTCTGACTGATGAAATCCACGACTGTGTACATATGTGTAACCGAGCACACATACACAAAAAAGGGAAGCAACTACTGTAAAACAAGAGTCTCAAATGCCTGTCCCACCTGCAAGCCTTGTGAAGAAGTTGTTCTACTAGTCAATATGCAGTGTTCCTTGAGACTACAGTGCAAAGCTGTAATTCTGGTACAGTAGTTGTATTAAACTTCATGACTCAGTAAAATATGCAGTATGCATGGAAATGTTCTCAAATGTACTTGATATGTAAATACACTTCCTAACCTGGTTCTTTACCTGATAGGTTTTTTATTGTTGAAGGGTAGTATCACAGCTCTGTCCCATAATCTACTTTACCAGGTGCTACTTTACCCAAGGTCATTTGCCACTGATTAACTGACAATGCAAATAGTAAATGAGACAAAACTATTTATCTCTTTCCACAGTAAAAGCATTGATGAGCAAAGCTTGCTAGCATCAAATAGATGCATAAAGAATGTGAATAAATAAAAAAATTTACTCTTCTGTTCCATGCTTGTGAGTAACTGTTATTGTTAAATCAAATGAAAGTGACTAATCTTGTAAATCTGATTACATATTCTCTGGGAAAGCTTCATCCTTCGTTTTGGTACATGACACACGCTGAACCGCTGGAAGTTGCATGTTAGCTCAAGTGCAGAATTCAGCAGTTGGGATCCAGTGTGGGTGATCATTTTATTAAATGTGATCCTCAGTTTGAAGTGCAAGGCATATCTCAGGATTTCAGCACTAAAATTCACATCAAAATCAATGGGAATTTCATGCATATACCCTCTCATGGCTCTTCAAAAGCCTGCCTTTATCTTCCCAGAGCAAGAAAGGGTGCGTTGATTCAAATAATGTTAATTAATAAAAAGTCACATTACTAACTTCCAATACATCAGTGGTAAGACTTTTGACTTTGAAGATTTGGCTTAAGGTATTTGAGGTACAGAAAATTAAAGACAAAGAGCAAGTACTGCCAATCAGAAAAAGACGATAGAGGAACAGTAAATAATGAAGGAGAATGTAACTAGATAGAAAATATAAAGAACATTTAAAAGACTATTAAATGACAAAGACAGTTCAATGCAGATAAATGTAGAACAATGGTGACTTTGATGAGTCTTTATAACACAACTGTGCATACATTATAAAACAGGAAGAACAAAAAGTGTTCAAGAGTCAAAAGAAAACTGTGTCATTGATGTAGAAAAAGAAAGCTCACAGACAAGTTTTAGCACATGGATGAATGATGACTTTGAGACAGTCTTTATGACAGGAGTCTGTTTTTCATAAAGTAGAAGTACAAAAGAGTAGGAGCTAAAAAAAAAAAACAGAGAAAAAAAAGGTAAATTCTACATGGACTCAAATATGAAAGAACCACAGAGATATTTCTGTAGAGGAAAAAAATTGATGTAGATGAATTGGTCTCACTACATCTCTAGCACTGGTCTGACCATACCCATTACAGAAAAATAGCATTTACGGGAAGGATTGACTTCTCTTTGGCCACTGTACAGTGATTATTCCTCACGTGTTTCTTTTTCATAAGCAGTAAAAATGCAGTGACAACAAAAATGTTCGCACACAAAAGACAGATGGGGAAGAAAAAAGGTATGAATATATCAAAAGTTATGAAGGAAAAGAGAAGAAGAAATCAGAAAGCAAGTAGGTTGAAGAGAGAGATGGAAGAGAAGAAGAAGCAAAATTTATATTGTTTATTAGTCTAAATGCATGGGGAAAAATTAAGTCCAAAAATACATAGCTTAGGCTCAGATTTCCGCACTTTTTTATAAAAATAGACAGCTTTAAACAAAGTGATATTTTGAGCATACTGAAACATGTATATTTCCTAGAATATGGTGTGGTTGAATTCATGGAGTGCTTACTTCCATGTCTCCTAAATAGCCACTGGGACTAACCACGTTTCCTTGTTCTACTGTGGTTGTTTGCCTTCTCTCCTTCCAGGAAGCTGTCACTCCCTCCCTTCAGGGTATTTAGCACAATAATGAGCAGGGGTGGCCAAGCTGCATACATAATCCTAAGATTCCTGATACCCAAAGTGACTCTTTACCTCTCATCTAGTAAATTTCTAGCTATCTGCAGCACCATACAAAAATTTCATTCAGGAATTTCCCTTCACTTCAGAACTTCTAATCACTGTGGAGGTATATGACAGAACATCTGAAGACCAAGAAGATCATTAAACCCTAACTCAGATTATTTTTTGCAACTGTAATGCAAAATTCTAATGTGTAAGCTGGCATTCTTTCTATCAGTGGGAATTTGATGTCAGACTGGTGTCAGACAAGACAGGTAAGCTCGAAATGCAATTTCCTGATTGACTCCTTCAGCCCTTTCAGGTACAGCAAACCCATGTTGCTCCTAGCAGTCTGAAACTACTTGGCCTGAAAAAGATAGTACACTTACACAGATGGTCAGAAGTAGACCTCAAGCGCTTGGGAAATCTAAACTAAGATGTTAGCATTTCTAGAAGTCAAAGTTTTTGAAGCACATCGAGTAGTGTAATTTTGAATGTGTGCATTTCAATCCTAAGAGCATCCTATGCTAAGCTCCTGAGTGGTTTTAAGAAAGTCAGCAATAAAGAGGACACTAACCTGAGAAAACTATACTAGATCAGGTTCCCTACAGAGTCATGCAGCTATTGCAAACTAGCTTGAGTTCTAGTTCATAATTTCAAACTTTTTTCTTATGAGAGAAGAAAATATCAGAAATGAAAATTGGAATTCTAGCATCATTGCATGACCCAGGGTCAAACCTGTCTTTCTTCTACTGCAGTCTAACTCTCTTTAAGAATCCAAGAAAACCACCTTACTAAATTTATATAAACAGACTGCACTATAGTTCCATTTTGGCAGAGATATTTTTCTGTTGAGTCTGGATAAGTGGTGTTAAAAAAAATTGGATGCCCTCAGTGTGTACTATCCTGGATTCTAAAATATTTACTAGGGGTTCTGTGTGTTTAACTTGCCCTGGAGTATAGCTGGTATGCTTTAGTTCCAATTTTTTAATGATACTACTGCTCCTGCCAGTAATTTTTATACCAGCTGCACTGGACTAATTATGTGATTTTCTCAGAAGTCTTATTTTTGAAATAATTATGGCCCTTGAGCATATAATAGACAGAAACCTTTGGTTAGGCCAAAGTAAAGAACTTTCAGTTTGCGCAGGAAGGATAAAAAAGTTGTCACATCCTTGTTACATCCTCAGTTTGACTGCATAAACCTGTACACCACCTCAATGTGCCTATCTAATAAAAAAATTTATTTCATTTCTATGTCCACATTCTTTAAGTTACATTTCTAGATTTATGGGGTTTTTAAGTTATTTCTCATAAACTGCATTTTGCAAAGCTTCTTTAAGTCAAAGGAAATAAACACTAAGCACTGTACTGCTACTGTACAGTAGCATTGTTACTTATACATTATAACCTGAAGTTTCTCTTTAATCTTCTTCACTGACTTGAAATTGCTGAAGAGTTGAGGATTGTATCCATGAAAACTACAAGGTCACTTTAACCACAATGCAAGGTTGTCTGCAGTTCGAAGAAAAGTTGTTAATACTCTGCTTAGCTGGTGCTTCCTGTTAATTTAGAGAAATTAAGTGAAATATGGAAAATTATGATGTCTGTTTGGGGCATGTGTAGGGGTACATTTCAGAGCTTTGAGCTGTTCTAAGCCACATGACTCTTTTAAAGTTAATGAGAAAGTCACAGCTAGAATGGCATGTGATAATCTGAAAATTTACCCCTTACTGCCTCTTTAGATGTTCTGTGTCACATGTTATGGTAATAAATGGTTCTCGGCATGAGGTTGATTGAAAGAGGTGTTGCCATATGAAACACAGAATTTGTCTTTTCTTCATGATCTCTCAATAATTTTATTAGCATATGCAGGGTCAGCTCTGAGCATCAGCAGCCTTTGTGATCGAGGAGCCTGCAATTACATCAGTGTGAGTGAACTTGAATGTACTTTCATAATTTGTCTTTTCAACTTGTGTCTCTGAAAAGGAACTGAACAAATATATGGTCTTGTTTCCGCATTACTGTTGACTACTTTTACTGTGGCTCTGCCATGGGAGGTTTCAAAGCCCACGATTTTCAAATTAGTATAAAAAGTCCTCGGTCTTGAAGAACTGTAGAGAATATATCAGATTGAATGGAACAGGAGCTAGAAGACTCTAGTTAGAAAGTTTTGTTGTATATAACTGTATAGGATGTATATCACTAGTTTCGAACTGTCTTTTTCAATGCTAACACTGATCATCAAGGCAGGAAGGATCCAAGACTCATCCACATCTGTGGGGAAAAAAGTCACAGCTGAGGAGGACCTTGATTTTTCTTGCTCGTTTAAAAAATAACCAAACTGAGTAAACCTGCCATTCTCTAAAATAATACTGCTTTGTCATGGATTCTTTTTAGGATTGTTTTCTTTTTGTTTGTTTGGTTTTTTTTTGGGGTTTGGTTTCTTTATTTGTCTTCAAAACTGTTTTGAAGTAGATAAGAATGCAGGTAAACTAATGAAGGGATACTTTGATCAATTCTTTCTTGCATAATTTAGGAGCAATCCACTAATTTAATACACATCAGAGAGGGTAGAAACAACAGAAGGTACTT
Organism: Amazona ochrocephala; assembly: GCA_039720435.1. Lineage (NCBI taxonomy): Eukaryota > Metazoa > Chordata > Aves > Psittaciformes > Psittacidae > Amazona > Amazona ochrocephala. The sequence goes on from CM077879.1 coordinate 38,722,560, forward strand.
TCAGGAGAGAATCTCTGATTCTAGAACTCTATAGGCCTGTTCAACTCTCTAGATCTAGCTGCAGAGATTTTTCAACACCTTACCCCAGAAAACCTGATTACAGAGATACTACAGATAAGAAGTGATATTCACCACTCTAGTTCTCTGATGTCCTTTTAACTTGGTGTAGTGGTGTTGTTGCAGTTGAGCTATGTAAATAATACAGGGTCTGACAGTGGGGAATATTCTTAGTTTAAACAGTGGATGTTTGTTTTCCTGAAATCCGCAACTGTCTAAACCTGCAGCTGGCTGAGAATTTATTGGTGAATTCTAAGTGTATTTTGTTTTGTGATGGGAAATTGAGCTTGCACTATCAATTAAATTGCATTTCTACATAGTTTTTAATTTGAAACTTTATTCTTAAAATACTTTAATCATTATAGAGGATGAAGCAGCAAGTAAAGAACTTTTTTACATAGGAATGTGAATTGACAACTGCGATAAAAGGCACTGAGAAATAGAATTCAGTTATGTATTATCTTACTATATGAACTAGAAATTTGCTCTGGACAGCTACGATTAATAATATTTTATTTTAAGAAAAGTACTAAAATGCTAAAACTTGCAGGAGCTATCTTATTAGTAGAATTCACATTTTTCAAATACAATCATTCACCCCCACGAAAATAAAAAGAAATAAAAAACAATACAAATATTTAATAAAATTTGAGGTCTTTTTTGTTGACAAGATAATTGTGTGTCATACATGTGACTTGCTCATCTGAGTTCTCTTCCACAATTCTCCCTCTTTATATATGTGCTACATTTTTGAGATCATATAGGAGGTCATATGGATTGTACTTTTGTTTCTTATTCATATTCAGAGGGCTGTTGATTTTCATCCTGAATAATACTGACTAGTAAAGTATTCCTGTTTTGATGGCCTCAGTATTTTCCTAGTTTCATCTAGTTTTTATAGTATGTTTGCATGAACATTGGAAAACCTGCCAGTTATGGCTTTGTAAACCCATTAAAATATCACAGTCCTGCAAGATATTCTCCAATGTTCAATCCACCTCACCAGAAATCTTAGCAAAAGATACTTTTTTGTTGTACAGACCTGTTATTCAATTTCAGTTTGTTAGGTGAGACCGTATTGCTCACAGCACCCTCTCTGTGACAGTAATAAGTCAGACATGTATTCCTGTCTCTGCAGGTAACTTGCAGTGAATCGCAAAACAGGTCAGAACTTATGACGACACCAGTCTGTCTTGCACCAATAATAATATGGGCTTTACCCTGGGTTTTCTTCCCCTTTCTAACTTATCTAAAGGAAACAGAAAACTATTTTTAAGATCTCTGTATGGTTTCGGTGACTGAACAAGACGTTAATTTGCTAGTTCAGAAGAAAAAGGATTATTTTTTATTTACAAAATGCTAAAACTAGGAAGTAAGAGATGTTTAAAAGTCCAGACAGGCAGATACAGATACACACATCAGCTTTGGTACAACAACCATCTCCCAAGTTAGTGCAGGTCTGCTCTTAGATTAATAAATGCACCCAAGGAAATACGTAAACTGTGCTGAGGATTATCTGCTTTCACTTTTATCTATAATTGTAGTAATCTAGAAACACCTTCACACTGAAAATGAGCTACAAGGCTGGAGAGATGTGCCCTAACTCTTCACAGTGTTTACTAGCCTAGAATCTACTTGTTTCTGTGGTTCCTAGTTTGCATGGAAAGGATGCAAACTGAGCTTCCATCTCCTCAGGACGCAGATGAAGTCAGTACCTTTCTAAACAAGCAAATTTGTTGTTTTCACATCTATTTAGCTGTAGAAATGCATTTTAGTAAATTAATTAATTTATCTAAAATCTTCTGAGGATTGACTATTTTCAAGTGCTGTATGAATTCCAAAGAAAAGGTGAAAATCTGGTTTCCAGTGTTTCTCTAGACCCCACTATTTTTTTTTCAATACACATTCAGTTTTGATGAAATGTCATAGCTTAATGTAGCTGGATATGACAGCAATTCAGTAGTGTCTCATTTACCCATATTTTGCAATTTATTGGGTTCAGGTAGACCTTTAACAAGTTTTAATCTTGAAAATATACTTTAAAAAGTATTATTGGCTTCAGGCTAAGCCTAATTTGATTTAATATAATTTTAATAACTATGATTTAGAACAGGTTTTTTGCAAATTAAAATTTCTGATGTTTCTTAACTAACAGATTTTAGTGAGCTTTCTTGAGTGTTAAATTAGAATGTCAAATTGCAGAAATTAGAATATCCATACAAGTTTGTAGTTTGGACTTTAAAACCCAAAAAATTTTCAAACAAGAGTTTCAAAAAAAGGTGCTTAATTAATAAGTTCAGACTTGGAAATACTGAAGTTAAAAATCAAAAATGCCTCATTAAAATGTATTTATGTAAAGGAACAATAGCTGGAGTATTGCTATCTATTGAATACAACACACTATTTCGAAAGTACTGTCCTCCTGTGTACCTCAGATGCTTATAGAGACATAATTGTCTCCCTGGAAAATAATGCATTATCATTCTCTCACTTTATCTTTCTTTTTTTACATTTCTTTTGCTTCAAATGCAGGCTGCCATTCCAAAATTTATGTATAAATACATTAATTTTGTAACATAAGTTCATAGTAATGAGTGTTCCTGCTCTTGAATTTGTACTAATACCCTCAGGTTTTTGCTTTTCCAGTCTTCAAGATTTTTTCTTTGAGTCTGTTCTGTCTTGGTTTTGTTATTGTATTGCATTTATCAGCATGTTATGTACAGTACTGTATAACAAACAGTGAAACAAAAGACAAGATTAAATATTGACCAAAAAGTCCAATTTTTTAAATTTTTTTTTTCTGTCACCCACTTGTTTGGCTTTGGAAGAATAGGCAAAATTTGAGATTAAAACATTTAATTCTTTCAGGATGGAAATTAAATTTGTTTACTGTTCTCATCTTCATGTTGACTTCGATTGAATGTAAACATGTTAAAAGACATAGTTTGCTTCCTTGTGAATAGATTTAATAATTATTTGGCCAAATCATATTCTCTGCTGGAGTCTCTTGTATCCTTTATTTTGCATGAAAACCTGAGGAAAACACCTGCATGAGGTGAGAGAACCTTTGCTTTCTGCTTGTGTTAGTTTTATCTCCTGATTGTGTTCTTATTTGTGAAATCACCAGAAATCACCGGTATTGAGCAGTCTCTCTGTCTTTACAGATGCCATGAAGCTTCCTTCCTTAAGTGCAAACCCCATGTCCTGCTGCATTTTCACCCACTAAGCTGTATTTTGACTGTCCTTTCTCTGTCTTATCAGATCAAGAAAAAACATACGCCAAACTACTTTCTGGTGAAATGTGATTTTCACAAGGATATTCCCTTTGGTCTTCAGGGCTTTAGTGGATACAGAAAAGCTGCTAACATAACTTTAATAAACTTGTCTTTGAATCTATTGAGTTATGTCATGTGAATATTCCCTTGGGTCTTCATGGTTTTAGTAGAAATAGAAGAGCTACTATCACATCTTTAATAAACCTGCTTTTGAAGCTACTGAATTATCTCCTTTTCTGGGTGCAATGGTGCTTATATATGGAAAAAAAGTGCTTGGGTTGATGGGTTAGCCTGAAGAATGGATTTCATGCATAATCTAGTCAGTGTGTACTCTCTTGGGTTTAGTGTCAGTTTCTCTGGGTCTATGCTTGCTGGACCAATTTTTGTTCACTTGCTTTGCTCAAAAAGCTGATGACAGTACCCCACAAAGACCAGATAATATTTAGTATTCACACTTTACTGGATCTGATCTAGGTTTGATTTATTCCCAATAAAACTTATTGAGATGGAGAATTTCTTATTTGTCCTTATATTCTAGTAATTCCACTGTTTCTTGCATTTGCCGAGTACTTCGCAGTCCTTTTCAATTGACAAAAATATCTCTGTAATATGTAAACATCACTCCCATTTTTTTTTGCAACCATTTATCTTTGTCCATTAGATTTCTCTTTCAAAGTTATGTGAATTGAAAGGCAATAGTTATAATTTGGTATTTTAGCTCTTGAACAGTCTTTTTGTTTCATATAATCAACATATCCAAGAACTCTACTTAATCACCAAGAACCATATTCCCAAGATGTGTTAAATATAAGTTCATTTTCATATTGCCTTTTAATGCTAAACACTGTATTTTGAGATATTAGGATACACTAATTCCTTACTTAAATACTGCATTTTAAATCAATTGATTAGATACTTTGTTTTCTTGCATTGTCAGAATATCTGAAAAGGTTGTTGCTTAGAAAAAAGTATCAGAGTTTCAATATATTCAGAACTAATAAATCATTCATAGTTTTGATCAACATAAATTTGCCTACTTATTAGCTGTTTTGTTGTCATTTCAGGTTGCTTACTACTAGCAAATTATTTAATTTTCATAACACTTTTGTCTGTTTACCATTTCCCTAATTCCATTCTTTTTAGCCCTTTCTCTGCCTGCATAGCTTTCCAAACTTCTCCCTCTTACTGTGCACGCTGACATAGTCACCATACTGGTAAATCATTGGTAAAAACTATGTTTTTGAAACAGAAAATCATTCAGATTGGTATGCCCATTTTCCAGGATATATTCATGACTGCCAGATTTTGAAATGGCATTTGAAAGAGTAAACAGATAAGATAGTATTGTGTACATAACATTCACTTCTGGTTAATAAAATGTAAGTTAGAATTAGTAATCTGCGTTCTTAGCTTATATGAGTTGTCCACAAAATGCTATTAATGACTGGAAAATATTATTATTAGACCAGTACTTAGTTCTATAGAGTTCTATAGAGATATAGCTCTAATAGAGCCTTTGCTGTGCAGATACTTCTTTGGATATATTCTCTGTTGACTTATGAAATTATATGGACACTTAAAATCCCATAGGAATTTTTTTTTTACCAAATGATAAATGTACAGTTTCTCTGTCCAAGCAGTCAAAGAATGTGAGGTTTACAAAAATTTAGCCATGTAGTTCTGACATCTCTCTTTTCTTCATGCCAAATACTAATGCAATTCCAAAGATCTGAAAAAAAAAAAAAAAAAGTGAAAATAATGCAGAAGCTCATGCTCCAAGCAATCTGTGAATGCCAACAATACATATGTATGTAAATAATCCCTACACATTTTTGATGGTTGCTGTGTTTTAGACCCAGCTGTAACTCAGACCCATGCAGCTGCTCACTCATCCATTTCTGCCCCCCCTCCCTGGGGTGGGATGGGGGGAAGAATTGGAAGAACATAAATACCACAGGTTGAGATAAGAACAGTTTAATAACTAAAATAAAATATAGTGATACTAGAAAGAATACTAGTAATAACAATAATAATAATAGGAAATAACGAGAAAAAATGAAAGCTCAGAACACACAAGCGGCGCACAATACAGGTCCTCACAACCTGCCTGAACCAAGCAGCGATTGGTCCCTTTAGGGTAACTCCTCCTGATTTTTATACTGGGCATTTTGTGCTGCGGTATGGAATACCCCTCTGGCTAATTTGCGTCAGGTGTCATGTCGCTGTTCCCTCCCAGCTTCTCGTGTCCATCCATACTGGCAGAGCATGAGAGACTGAAAAGTCCTTCATCAGGGTAAGTGCTACTTAGCAACAACTAAAACATAGAATCATAGAAACATAGAATAGTTAGGGTTGGAAAGGACCTCAAGATCATCTAGTTCCAACTCCCTCTGCCATGGGCAGGGACACCTCCCACTAAACCATGCCATCCAAGGCTCTGTCCAACCTGGCCTTGAACACCGCCAGCAATGAAGCATTCATAGCTTCCCGGGGTCACCCATTCCAGTGCCTCACCACCCTTACAGTAAAGAAGTTCTTCCTCATATCCAATCTAAACTTCCCCTGTTTAAGTTTGAACCCGTCACTCCTTGTCCTCTCACTACGGTATCTAATGAAGAGTCCCTCCCCAGCATCCTTATAGCCTCCCTTCAAATATTGTAAAGCTGCTATGAGGTCTCCAAGCAGCCTTCTCTTCTCCAGGCTGAACAGCCCCTACTTTCTCAGTCTATCTTTGTACAGGAGGTGCTCCAGTCCCCTGATCATCCTCGTGGCCCTCCTCTGGACTTGTTCCAACAGTTCCATGCCCTTTTTATGTTGAGGACACCAGAACTGCACACAATACTCCAAGTGAGGTCACACAAGAGCAGAATAGAGGGACAGGATCACCTCCCTCGACCTGCTGGTCGCACTCCTTTTGATGCAGCCCAGGATACAGTTGGCTTTTTTATCAGCATTGTTCTTAGACTGAAGCCAAAACCCAGCACTTCCCCAGCTACTAGGAACAAAAATGACTGTTACAGCTGAAACCAGGACAGTGATACTTTATAAACTCTACTGTTTATAAATCAGAGACAATTTTAGGTATAGTTGATGCAGTTGTTAACTATCCATGAAGTTCCCAATTTCGAATTGCAGTCATGGCAAATTCAAGATACACCCTACTTAAGTCATTAGTGATCAATTTATACTGTAGTTAAATGACTGAGTACAAGTTATAACAATGCTCCAATTCATGTTGTTAGCTAGCCTATTTATTACAGTGGGGCCAGGTAGCACATGTAGCAGTATCAATATGGCAGCTTAGGCTTGAGTGACAAAAAATATCTTCACTATTTCTGTAGTTTCTCAGACGACTTTGGAAGTTGTGAAGGCACAGTATCCAAACTAGCTAATTTATTGCCTGCTCAGCTATTTCTAAATGAATTGCAATTGCACATGGAGTAAATTAATATGAATCAGTATTATACATTCTGCTAAAGAAGTGGCATGTGCAGTATTCTGAAAGTATGATTAACATATGTATATATTTTTTTGCAGATTATAAAACTTTTACTGTAGTCTTGGATATGATTGATATTCCTAGAGACAAGTGAATAGGAGAAAAGGCTTTGATTCTCTACTCCAGAGCAGATGGATGGGAAAGATGATAAGAAAATGAGAATGAAAGGAAGGACAAAAAAAAGTGTAAAACAAAAAAGAAGGAAAGTTGATCAAAGGAGAGGAAGACAGACCAACTAGAAGTTTAAGAAAGCTGCAGCACTCTGTAAAATGAAAAAGTCCCAGTCAGCACAGTTATCATGTTTAGTTTGCTTGTTGAAGAATCATCCAGGAAACCAGGTCAGAGAAGGTTGCATGCTGCCTCAGAAGCCCACAAAATTTAAACAGACATTTCCTTTGTTGTACATTTTGGACCTGGATCTAACATGCACATCTAAGACTGCATTTCATTGAATCAAAATTGGCACCAGCATAAATTGCAGAGAGAAGAGGGTATATCCTCCCTTCCAATTGATGATAGATTGTTCCTGACCATTCCAAGCCTCTTCCATGCCTTTAATCTGCTTTCTGGGGGGTGCCGATGGGTTAGTTTTGAGCTAGTTCACCATGCCTTTTGCTTTGAGATCTACAGCCAATGTGGGAGGGAAACAAGACCACTGCCTATTGTGGCAATATATACTGTCCTGAAATGACTGCCAAATTATGTATGTCCTGGGTTCATATTGAATTAGTATAATAAAATCCTTACTATAAAGGTAATTTTTTTTTAATTATAATAAATTAAAATGCCTTGCACGCATATGTAACATTTGTTAATATAATTATATAAAAAACTTACAAACAAATAAAAAAAGAATATTTCTATTTCCAACACCCTCTACTGAACAATATTACATCCACAAAGAAAGAATAGAGGTAGCTTCCAATTTTCATTCAAGCATGTAACCTTAGATAAAATCCATGTCATTAATTCAATCTAAATGTCAATAGAAGAACTGGTTTTGTACTGAATCCTATATCCAAGAGAAAAATAAAATTGTTAATATAGTCTAAGGATGACAGAAGGAAAATTATGCAAAATTCAACTTCTGAGAGGAAAGGGGATGGATGGCATGTAAGTGCACACCTTTCTAAGCTGCTTTTGTGCCCATCCAGGGACTGCCTAGAAAGCTGCTTGCTTCTTGCTATACCCAGTGTCCACCTCTTTTCCTGGTGGTAGCCACTCTGTTGTCTTTTTCCACCTTCCTTCTCTCTCATTCCCTGGCTTCCCTGCTGTGTTCTCTCCCCCCATGCCTCAGCTCCAAATTTCTCTTGCAAGACACACAGGACCAAGTAAGACTGCCTAACTGCTACTAGTGCCTAAAAATCAGAAGCAAGAAAAATTTTGGACAGGATGAATAGTTAGGGTAGGGCTGCTTTAATTGCATCAGAGAGCTTATCCCACCCCAGGCACTTGAATTCTGACAGTCTCGTGAACAGGATAAAGGCAGTAGGGAGAACGGCTTGTAGTGTCACAATACCTTTCTACGGTTCTGGCTGCATTAAAAAACCCCAACTTATTAGTGACATCAATTCTTGAAAGCAATCCACATGTCATGCAACTAGTAGTCAAAGTAGAATAATTATATTTTCCAAGGCAGTTTATATTTTAGTCAGACTTTTGAAACAGTTGAAGTGCAAACAAACAAGCAGCCTAGCAAAATGTTACTCCAGTGTAACCATAGATAAATAGATTTCTGCCTTAGCACATGTATTTTGGGTGAAATCATGAAGAAGAAAATTGCCATGGAGTTTTCTGTTCTATTATAAAGCTAGTACTTTCAATTGAATTTTTGTAGAACTTGTTTCTTTTCTGCTTTATTAATTGTCTGGTAAAGGAAACTTGCTATTACAAACCAATATGCAAGCACCTGCACTACTAGTGACTTTTTTTAAGTAGAATTTGTGAATGTATTATTGGCTTAATACAAAACATAGCTGATGTAGAGAGACCTTCTCCTCTGTTTTCCTAAAAGTTTTAGACTCTCTCTTGAATGTATTTATTACTTAATGATTGGCATGAAGGCACTTATTTGCACAGCTAGATAATGCCTGTTCACAGGCACCCAGAGTGATATATTCTGCAATTGCAACTAATCTATTTTACCTAAGTGTTTGCTTTCAGAGGCCAATGTCTGTCTGGAAAGTTCTTGTGTGTTAGAATGAACGTTATTTCTTTCAGTGGTTTCTATTTGTCACTGTGCTGTGGGACACTACTGGCAATTTAGAAGAGAAAAATGCCCTTCAGGTTAGAGACCAACAGCAGGAGCTGCTCCCATAAAGACAAATGTACTAAAGATTTATCTGTTTACCTATGTAATTTTTCCCTCTTTAAGATACCAAGGGATTGTTGTGCATCATTTGCTACTGATTTGTAAGTGGTCGTTGTCTGAAGTAAAGAAACATAGCACCTTAGCCTTCTCTTAGTGAAGATTCCTCATCTTTTAGACAGTTTGAAGAGAACCCAAATAATTTTATAGTGAAATATATTTGCAGAGCTCTTAATGAAGCTAGTAAAACATATAATTACCTTAGTGATCCTGAGTACATTCATGGTTTGAGACTCAATAGCACTGGGTGGCAGGGAGAGGGGAACAGCTGTCATGTTTCCAGGAGCTATTCCCAAGTACTAAAGACAGGCTGTGCATTTAAAACTTCCACTTACAGAAAGTAATGATAAAAGTCTGAGAATTAGTGCTGTGTTGAATTAATAAGTTAATTACAGACTTCATTTGGTTTTGTATACTAATTTGGCATATGGAATCATCATTAAATCGAATGACAGGTTGTTTTCAGAATATTTGTTTTTAAAAGCAACAGTAACGAATTATTTTAACCAATATTGATACAAATTTTAAAATTCAAAAACTTAGGCTTAACATCATCAATTGTGGATTGTAATTTGATGGCACTGGTAAAAACATCACATGCAAAGAAACTGTTAAAAATTGACCTTAGGTATAAAGTTTTACATAGGAAATTTTTCATATATAGACTTGAATATGTGTGGGGGGGGTATTTATGTAAAATTATATGCAAAATGCAAAGAGATTTTGCAAAGATAGTTGAAGGTGTCAAAGATATCTACTTAACTGGTGGTGTATTTTTATGGGAGACACTTCTGGGTGATTCATATGGCAAATACAACCCATCAGTGTCACCTGTGGTGTTGCTAGAAAGTGAAAGTAAGAATTCATTAAATAAACCCAAACACTTGGATTACTTCTTAACTCCTTAAGCAGACCATTATGGTCTTCCTGAAAGAGATGTGGGGTGTTTAGAATTTGCTGTTCATTAGTGATTTTCTAGTGACTAAGTAAAGAATATGGGTCTGTCCATCTTTCCAAAAGTCTGCTTCTAGAAGGAGGATCTCCTAGTTTCTCATATTCAAAATCTTCTTGTTGAAAACATGAAAAACTCTCTAAAGTAATGTTTGGAAGGGTGACCAAAAATCAACAGGCTACCTGCTGGAGATGGAGAAAATCGGGAACTTTGTCAGGGCACAGTTGTCGTCAGAGTGAGAAACAGCCAAAATACTGCAATTAGAGAGAACATATATATTTCTCAGTTCTTACACAACTGCCAAATTTTGACTGCTGCTAAAATGAATGTGGAAATTAGACTTTTCGGATTGCCTCCCTGAGGGTAAGTAAGAGGAGAATGAAAATTTATGTATTAAAAAGCCATGTTTTGCTTTTTCTTGCATCTTTTGCACCTAATTGATCTGATGAACATCAACATGGTTGTACATCTCTTAATTAGTTCCGAATTTGGTCCTAAACTCATTTAACTATGACAATCAGTGGGTACTTGGTTATTTGTATCTAGTAGCTTACATTAGAAGCGCTTCTCAGATTCAAAATCAAAGGCCTTAATGCAATCAAAGCTTTTAAAATCTGTCTGAATAACTGTATTGAGCATCAAACAACAAATGCTTTATTAAAATTTATGTTCTTTTGCATAATGGCCCCTAATCTAGCGCACTTAATATTTTTTTCTGGCGTAATGACTTAATTGATTTTATATCACTGTATTCTGTCGAATGATTCATGTTTAATTTTTTACTAACCAATTAACACTATAATAGATTGCAATTCATCAGGGATACTGCATCTTGAACAGCATTATCTCTTCTGAAGGTGAAAGTCAGTCTTCATAAATACAGCTTTAAACTGCTTCAATCCTCAACATTTGACATCCCAGTTGTAAGCCTTCAAATTCCCTTCACAATTTTTTACTTGATTCCATGTGGTCCAAATACATATCACCGTTATTTGGCTTATAGAATTCGAGAAAGAAAAAACCAGCAGAGGGCAGAGGCAGGCATATTTATTGATGAAACTAAAAGCCACATCAAACCAATATTAATTTGGTTTGGAAAGTAAAGTTAGGAAAGCACAATGTGATACAAAGAGGACACTTTGTATTCTAGGACTTCCCAAAAGGCTTTCTAGCAATATAAAAAAAAAAAAAAAGTGTGATGCTTACAGACCAGGAGGCTAAGCTGGTACTGCAGAGGATGAAGAGACCTGTAGAAGGTTTGGGGAAAGAAGGGATGATATTTTATTTTAAATTAAAAGCATTTTACATTTCTTTTGGTAAAATAAGATTATAGGCACTGACTTCAGAATTCTACTGTTTTTTACACTGATATTACATTTTGAACATGAATATTTTGGGAGAAGGATATTCACACTGTCTTCTAAGGAAGTGATTTGAAACTACAATTAAGGCAAAAATCTGGTATATAAGAACATTTCAGGCAAGAGAGTAAATAATGAAATGAAGAGGAATAGAAAAATAACAGAGAGGACTGGGAAATTTTTTGTGACACTGTAATGCAACTATTATTTGCTTTAAATAATAAATAGTTCCACAAACACTGGAACTAATAGAGTTGTGCTTCCAAATGATTCGTGTTTCATCAAATGGCTTTTTAAATGAAGTAAACTAAGCCTGCAGTATGTTTCCTGCCTTTATTAAACACTAGAGAACTCATATGAGGAGGGAATGAGAGAAAGTGAATGAAAGAGAGATGGTGTCTAATAAAGTTCAAACTTTGATTGAAGCTTTTCCAAGAATTAAAGCATTTATAACCTTACTCTCCTATCTGTACCCTTCAACACAAGAATGTGTGTTTTCAGTAATAGTTCAGTTCATAGTCCTGTCTTTCCTTCAGTTTAGGTATCGCTACAGCCTCTTTCTTGCTCTTAGCTAGATATTTTTACAAAATATGTAAGTGTATAACATCTGAAAACTCTATCTTTCTGTCATATTTGGTAAAAATTGGCCAGCCTGTTCAAAAGTAATGGAAAAGCAGGGGCTACCATCCTCTCACGACTGCATCGGTTCATGAACAGTCACATTAGCAGGAACTTCATATTCAATAAAGAAGGGGGTGGGAGGAGAGGGAGGGACAGGAAGAAAACAGAAATCATCCTTGGGAAAGTTTTCTTCCATTTTTTATTATAAAGACTCAAAGAAAAGTCCTAGTTTGGTGTTCATTAGCCCTGGTTTGTGGTGTTTCCTTCTGGTGAGCTGGGATCAGAGATTTGAATTTGGATCTATTTAGCAAAGCTTTAAGTTGCATCCCTGGCCAAGCAGTTGGGTGGCTTATGTTGCTCTTTCATTCCGTCCTACAGGGTTGTCTTCCTACTAGTGAAAATAATTCCCTGTACTGGACCTATTAAGTATCAAGGCATTACTTCTGATAAAAATATCTGCATATCCCAGCAGCCAGAATTTTCAGAGTGCATCTTGGGAGTAGGAGTCTAACTAGAAAGCTTGCTCCTCAGGGGATAAAAGGAGATTCCCGTGTTAAAGAAGCAGCTGTCATCACATAATGTGATGTAGAAAGTAGTAGGAAGTAGAAAATGTAATTTAGTGCTAAACCATTTGAGATCAGTTCAATTTATTAAAAAGATAGCAGATGTAGGGGTACTTGGCACTGAAGAGAGTTCTTCTCACAAGTACTGTTCCACATGACATCCTGGTCTCTAAACTGGGGAGACATGAATTTGATGGATGGACTACCCAGTGGATAAAAAATTGGCTGAATGGCCTCATGCAGAAAGTTGCGGTCAGCAGCTCAATGTCCAACTCTAGGTGAGTAATGAGTGGTGTCCCTCAGAGACCAGTATTAGGACCAATCTGGTTAAACATCTTTGTTGGTGACATGGGCAGTGGGATTGAGCGTGTCCTCAACAAGTTTGCCAATGACACTAAGCTGTGTGGTTTGATTAATATGCTGGAGGAAAGTGATGCCATCCAGAGGGACTTTGACATGCTTGAGAGATGGGCTAATGCCAGCCTCATGAAGTTGAACAAAGTGAAGTGCAAGGTCCTACACATGGGTCGGCACACCTACAGGTTGGGCAAAGAAGTGACACAGAGCAGCCCTGTGGAGAAGAACTTGGGGGTGCTGATAGATGAGAAAATGGACATGAGCTCGCTTCAGTGTGTGCTTGCAGCCCAGAAAGCCAACCATATAGTGGGTATAGAAGGTCAAAGGGGGTGATACTGCGCCTCTATTTTGCTCTTGTGAGACCTCACTTGGAGTATTGTGTGGAGTTCTGGTGTCCTCAACAGAAGAAGCACATGGAGCTGTTGGAGCAAGTCCAGACAAGGACCATAAGGATGATTAGAGGGCTGGAGCATCTCCTGCATGAAGACAGGGTGAGAAAGTTGGGGCTGTTCAGCCTGGAAAAGAGAAGGCTGCTTGGAGACCTCATAGCAGCTTTCCAATATTTGAAGGGAGGCTATGAGGATGCTGGGGAGGGACTCTTCATTAGATACCGTAGTGACAGGACAACAGGTAACGTCAAACTTAAACAGGGGAAGTTCAGGTTAGATATAAGGAAGAAGTTCTTTACTGTAAGAACGGTGAGTCACTGGAACGGGTTGCCTAAGGAAGTGATAAATGCCCCATCCCTATCAATGTTCAAGGCCAGGTTGGACGGAACCTTGGGTGACATGGTCTAGTGTGAGGTGTCCCTGCCCATGGCAGGGGAGGTTGGAACTAGATGATCTTAAAATCCTTTCCAACCTTACCTATTCTACGATTCCATTATGTGCACTCAGGCAGTGCACAAAGGTGGGTGTGTTACCCCTTCAGCTGCAGTGGGTGCCGGAGAACAGGACACTGTGGTGGCATTTTTCCAGCCAGATGATGACTGTGGAAATGACCCCAGCAAATCTGACCCCCGGCAAAGGGCTTGGCTGTGCACAGGTCTGCAGGGCATTTCAGGCATTGTCGCTGCTGGTGCTACTGTTTCTGCCTGACCTTTACAACCAACTTTGTTCCCTTTCCATTTTCAAACCCCCATCCCCCTCCACTCCTTCTGCAACAATTTTGTTTTCTGCCCTCCCACTCTCTCTCTTTCCTCTCTGGAGCAGGGGGCTCTCCCTCCGTTGCCATAACAACAGACAGCAGCCTGGCCCTGGCTGGGCACTCCTGCCCTTTCCTTAAAAATCTCGGCCTTTTTTGTGTCTTGTTCTTTCTCTAGAGTCCTTTTCCCTCTGGCTTTAATAGGAGAAAGACTCATTCTGCTCTGTGTGTGGCCACTGTCCTCTTACCCCCTCTCAAAACACTTTTTTCACACCACAAAGGAACACAGACTTGATGTTTAATTATCCCCTATTGAGTTTCCTATACAATGTACTCAGAAGGGCACGCCACTTTGCAAGCTTCTCTGTACAAGTACATTTATCTTTGCCATCCTGGTGCTGCTGTCTGCAATCACCTCACAGCAGCCATACCACCTGGTCCAGATACAGATTGATAGGGAAGCACAGCTCTGACCGGACAAATGGATAAGGAAACATGGAGAGCTGTGCCGCACAGTCATCATATCAGATTGTAGCAACAAAAGCCTCCTCTTTCCTCAGCTAATCCATCAGACTACAAGAGAGCCGTTTGGTCATGCTGTCATGCTTTTCTTGCCATTGACAGTGAACATATCATATAATTCTGCACAACGCCTGTGCTGTTTCATTTTTAGTCTTGTTTTATGGGGAATAAATGTCTCACCTGAACACCAACATCGAAATAAGTCTGTAGAGCTATATGACAGCATTTGACTTTAGTTTATTCTAATCTTGTAGACTAATGTGAATGTCATTCTGGCATATATGATTTAAATGTTAATCAGACTTTCAGGTCAGTTTCTGTTTCATGTCAAAATGCAGATGGGGAAAGTTATCTTTGGTTTTTACTTATTCTGTTCTCTTACAGAGTACCTGTCATTGTCCTGACAGCCAAATTTCAGGAAGCACACAAATTTCTAGAAGACTTGTCGTGGTTTAAGCTTCTCAAACACGAAGCTTTCTCACTCACTCACTCCCCCCTTTTTCTTCTGCCAGTCCTGGGAAGACGGGGAGGAGAATCAAAAGAATGCAACTCCCACAGGTTGAGATAAGAACAGTTCAGTAACTAAGGTATAACCCAAACCACTACTGCTACCACTACTACTAATAATGACAAAAGAAATACAAGGGAAAAGAATACAGTTGCTCACCACCCAATATCAAGCCCAACCACGCAGTGCACCCCCACCACCCTTCCGGGTCTCTGACCTCTGTTTTTACATCCTAGACATGATGTGCTGTGGTATGGAATAGCCTCCTTGGTCAGTTTGGGTCAGGTGTCCTGTCTCTGCTTCCTCCTGGCTTCCCCTCCTCCCTGGCAGAGCATGAGACTAAGAAAGTCCTTGGCCAGCCTAAACATTACCGAGCAGTAACTGAAAACACTGGTGTTATCAGCGCTGTTCCCAGGCCCAAAATCAAAAACACAGTGCTGCACCAGCTACCAAGAAGGAGAAAAATGACTGCTACTGCTGAACCCATGACAAGCCTCCAGGCACTGGAGCAGCTATCAGAGCATAGTGAGCATGAGTGACCTGGAACAGGAGTCAGGTAATGTCAGTATGACAGAGCTCTTTTTCCCTCACAGTTTGCAAAGCAAACATTTTAGAAACTCTATAATGTGCCAGGGCCCACATATTATTGACATGACATTCAGCTCTTTGTAGTATCTACCTGATGCCCCACATATAGCATCTCTAGACCACAGAGAAGTGTGGATAGAGAAGGAGCAGCAGCAATGTTATTCCATTTGGTTGGAAATCCTTGCCATTTTTATATTGACACTGTTATCTCCATTAATCTTTGGGGAAGTTTTTCACGTAACTCAGCATCCTCTGCTACACCTACATTTTGTAAAAAATTCTCTCTGTAGGTAAACTGCATCTCATTAACAGCTGAATGGATGCCAGCCTAACTATACCTCTCCATTCTGTGAAAGCATGCCTCCAAAAAGTGTAAGAAAGGTGTCCAATGCTATCGTTATAAACTCTTTAAAGATTGAATGTTACAGAAACATGTCATCAAGACTATCTGTTTCTTCAGTGGAAGATTAAGCTGCAGGTGGTTCTCCACCCCTGCACTGTACTTTTTGTATGAAGAAGATCACATCCAAAATGATTATTACTGGGTGATGGAAACTGACACAAAAGAGTGCTGTATAAAATAACAATACACCATGCTACAATGCCATGATTATCACTAAACCCAAGGAATTATTGAAGAACTAGTTGCCTTAGGAAGATCTAATATTTCTGGTACAAAAGGAAGAGGAAGTGGTGTTGCTCACAATGTGCACCTCGGAACTTAGAAACGGCAGTATGAGTTTCTTGCTATCCTAACTTGAAATAAGGACTGGATCCCCAAAGTTTAAAGGCAGAACTTCAGATTACCTGATTAAGCAGAAATCATACGAGAGAAGGAAACATGTATGAGAGATGTAGATACCTAGCTCACATAAAAATTATGCAGACAATTATTCTGCTCAACCACAGCCCCCTGGGGGGATATCCAGTTTATTTTCAGAAATTATAGGGGTTTAGAAGACAGCAGAAACCAGTTTGTTTCAGAGTCTTTTATACAGCTAAATGGGCAATTTTTTTTTGTTTTTTTGTGCCCATCCTTTCTGTTGAGCATTTTACATTCATACCCCTTTTACTCATCTAGCCAGCTACAGTTTTTGTAATATTAGAAATGATAATTTCTAAAACTCTGGCATCAACATTACTCTGAATTACTGGAATTTTAGAATAAGGCAAAAAATCTCAGTGCTACAGCAAGCTACCAGAGGACATGTTGCGGAGTCCCTAGACAGATTAGTTTGGAAACCTCAAAGTGACTTCTGTGCTACTGGGGGATGTAGCAAAAGAGAACTCTGAATCAAAACATTTCTGTCCTCCAAAATGGGTCTGACAGCCCTGCTTCATTCAGCGTTGAAGTCTAAAGCGCTGTTAACATGAGCTTCTGTTGCTGATAATAATGTTTAACAGGGCTTCTTTCAAAGCTTCTCTAATCGTGTCTGGTTCTCACTGAATCATCTATGACTACTATCCTATCTCAAGGTCTCCAACTTCAGTTTTAGAAAAATGAAATGTGATTGTTGCATCATTTTTACCTCATGACAGGAAAGAGAGAGTACATTTAATGTTTCAGTACATTAATAAAGTGGAACTGGTAGCAAGGAGCAGAAATGACGAAATAAAAGCTTTGTCTAAGAAACAGACACAGGTAAAGTGTAAATAAGAATGGATAAATAGGCATTTTTCCATTCTTCTTGTACTGATTGAGCAGGTAAATGAAATGGTAAGAAGAAATTGTGTTGGTGGAACCAAACCAGCATTTTTTTCGAAGTATGGTGATGATGATGATGATAAGGATAAGAATGATAGTTTCAGTGCAAAAGCTATGACTTTTTTCCCAAACTGGAATATTTTAAGAAAAATAAAATTTCCATTAAAAAGGAGCTTTTGAAGCAGATTACAACTGCTTTCAGCAAATGTGTCATGGTTTAAACCCAGCCGGCAACACAGAGCCACGCAGCCACTTGCTCGCTCCCCCCTCTTTCCTCCCCTCACTCCCAGAGTGATGGGGAGGAGAATCGAAAGAATGTAACTCCCATGGGTTGAGATAAGAACAGTCCAGTAACTAAGGTGTAACACAAACCACTACTGCTGCCACCAATAAGAATAATGATAAGGGAAATAACAAGGAAAGAGAATACAATCACTCACCACCTGCCGACCGATGCCCAGCCTGACCCAGCAGTGATCTAGCCCTTCTGTGTAGCTGCCCCCAGTTTATACACTGGGCATGACGTGCTGTGGTATGGAATACCTCTTTGGTTAGTTTGGATCAAGTGTCCTGTCTCTACTTCCTCCCGGCTTCCCCTCCTCCCTGACAGAGTATGAGACTCAGAAAGTCCTTGGTCAGAGTAAGCATTACTGAGCAGCAACTAAAAACATCGGTGTTATCAGCGCTGTTCCCAGGCTGAAAGTCAAAAACACAGCACTGCACCAGCTACTAAGAAGCAGAAAAATGTTTGCTACTGCTGAACCCAGAACAAAATGTCAAAACAAAATTGTCTCACATGTTTTCATCCAAAAATAAACTGTGGTGATTTGTTAGTCACTTGTCATCTCCACTGACAAAGGAAATTTGCGAACCTACATTTGGAAAAAATGATACAAAATACTTTGTTCTAATATACAGATAGTGAGAAAGTAGAGGCAAGGAAAAGGGCTATGAACAGCTCCAATTTGCTTTACTTGTCTTCACTTGATTTGGATTTTCAGCCATGGATGACGTAAATTTTCAGCTTGCTATTAATATATGCCATGTCTCATACCACACTCGTCAACAGTTCACTGAGTCGACTTGCCCTCCAACGTACCTGTCACCCATCACCATTAACTACAGTCACTGTCACAAACAATTTAGTAGACACACATCTGTGGTCAGTCAGTCAGTCCCAGCTGTGATGCATATATGTCTCGTTTGATGAACAGAGCTCAACAACAGGGTTCTTGGAAAAGTGTTAAATACAGTGACCTTAACCAAATACAGTGTTTAATCTGTTTATGAGCCGATACAGTTTACATGCCTTCTGCATTCTTACAGGTTTCAGAGATGCACTGCAGTGCCATTGTGCAATTTTCACTCTTTCTTTGAAAGTTGTCCCCTGTCCAGAAAAAAAAAAAAAAAAAAAAAAAAGGCAAAGATTCTCTTAGAAAGTAGTGGAATAAACAATAGGTCTGCTAATTATTGCCACTGGTATAGTAGACTTGACACATGGTTGCATGGAGAATACTGAACTATGTTCACACTTGACTGTCTGCATTGTTGCTGTATGTCTGTGCTGAGCTCAAGAAAATGGTTTTAGCAGGAATTAATATTTTAAACAAAGTGTGGTGACTCATAAATTTGAACTATCCAATCTGCTAAAAACTAGAAATCCCTGTTCATTCAGAAGCTAACATAGATTCTAAACTACTGCCAGTATTGTAATACCTGATTAAGGAAATGCTTTTATTTCTCAAAAAAAACCACCTTGATATCTTACATGATTAATCAACATTTTAAGGTCACAGAGATTTTAGGAGCACAAAGGGAAATGCATTGGACCTGGAAAATGTGTATCTGTGTTGAAAAAGTACTCTCCTTAGAGTACCCCTAAGTATTGCTCCTGACATAGACAATTCGCTCACAGGCTGTTCTTTTGTTATATAAGGATGCTTGACATTTTAATGCCTGTTTTTTGTTTTGTTTTTTTTTTTTTTACTTTATGCTGACATATGTAGCTGTGCAGAAATTGCTGAATGAATATGCTAGTATTTCATAATTCATTTGTCCAAGTAAAAGCAATTACACAAGTCACAAGGCAATGAGCAGTTAGAATTCATAAATGACTGCCTGAAATGAAATGCACAGTGTGATGCTCAAAGAGATTATATTTACTGTTAGTGAAATTTTCAGAACAGTTTTTTTAAGAGACAGAAACTACTACAATCGTATTCTGTAGTCATATTGGTCAGTAAATCAAACAAGCTTGCTCAGTGAGTGTTTTGAGAAGGCCAGACAATGCATACTTTATATGATATTGTCCATGTTTCAGCATCACAACCGATATCCAGTAAAATCTGAAATCTGATGCTTTCTCCTAGCTCTGAATATCTACTCTCCCCAGTCTCAAAAGCTGGACTTGTAGAAGTAAAAGCTAGTGCCACATTTAAAGGTTTCCAACTTTCAGGAGTAAAGTAAAGGAGAGTTAGGAGAAAGAAAAAAGATTGCTGGATCAAACAGTGGATCAAAGATAATTAATTCTATAGCATCTCTTAGTCATTTTTATTTACAAAACTTTCCAAGTGTAAAGTTATGAGTAAGTGGACCTATGGACCTATTATGGATTGTTAAATAACACTCGGCCATCCACCAAGCTGTTCATAAACTGATCTAAAGTCACCTCTCGTATGAAGATAGGCTGAGAAAATTGGGGCTGTTCAGCCTGGAGAAGAGAAGGCTGCGTGGAGACCTCCTAGCAGCCTTCCAATACCTGAAGGGGGCCTATAGGGATGCTGGGGAGGGACTCTTCATTAGGGACTGTGGTGAGAGGACAAGGGGTAATGGGTTTAAACTTAAACAGGGGAGGTTTAGATTGGATCTGAGGAAGAAATTCTTTACTGTGAGGGTGGTGGGGCCCTGGAATGGGTTGCCCAGGGAGGTTGTGGATGCTTCATCCCTGGCGGCGTTCAAGGTGGGGTTGGACATAGCCTTGGATGGCATGGTTTAGTGGGAGGTGTCCCTGCCCATGGCAGGGGTGTTGGAACTCGATGATCTTGAGGTCCTTTCCAACCCTTACTATTCTATGATTCTATGATTCTATGATTCTATGTGTTGGTCTTCTACGCCATACGTATGTAGAATATTAGTAGGCAGTGCTACCAGTAAAGAATTTAAGATAAAGCAGTTGTTAATTTCACCAAATGTAGAATAGTTCAAGAACTATTTCTGAACTCTGGGTAGTATGAGCTGAGAGAGAAGACAGTTGCATCTCTCCTCTTTCTTCTGAATTTTTTTCCTATTTATCCTTTTCATTTCCTTTACTTCTCCCTGAACGTGCTTCAAAATGACTTTACAGGTTCATCAATATGGGTCATTTGCTGTTGCTGATTTGCTTGTTTTTACTGACCTAATTTAAAAGAGTGCTTATGCTAGCACTACATCAATGAAGCAGGAGGCACGATGGTGGTTTGATTTTTAAATCTTTCAAAGTTAGTATTGGCTAGAATGTATGAAATTTTGAGCATATTTCGCAGCTCTCAGGTGACCTGAAAAATTATATTATAAATTAGAATAAGAGTTAATGCCCATAAATTTATTATTAGCATAAATCCATTTCACACAATATTATGCCTTTGACCTATTTTGCATAACATACTGCATTAGACATGATCAAAAGTAAATATCATAAGTGAAGGCTGCACTGTCCAGCTGGAGTAACTCTATTAGGGGTGAAAGTTGCTGCAAAACTGCAAAGTTCTATTTATTAATTAAAAGTAAAGACTGGAACACTATTCCCCACAACAGCAATAACCTTGGTATAATACTAATCACCATGAGATAGTTTGCAACTTAACCTGTTAAAATTGAACTCTGAATTAGCTCATAAACCCTATTTTCCCAGAACAGAAACAGAGCAATCCTGCGAAAAAATTTGAAAAAGTGTTCTAAATAGAAAGGGGTTTTATTATAGATTTTAAAGGAAAATAAATATCAGTACTTCACAGATTTACTTTACTTTCTTGTGTGAGTAGTGCAAGGCATATTTAGCATGCAAATCTGTATGCAACACATAGAAACAATAAAAGGAATTAGATTATACGTGTTCTTAAAAACTCCTTTTAAAATAAAAGGTGTGTTATTTGAATGAGTAGCTCAAACTTTTACCACAGACTAATCGTTATTTTCACATTACTTTTGCATCATATTTGTGAGAATAAGCAATGTCACCGCCTACTTTTTGTGAAATTTTGATTTTATGTTCTCCGAGGTATAAATGTTCAGCATCTGAAGATTTACAGAATTACTCAGAAAGTGTCTAACGCCATGAGTGCTCCCAGGTACAGAATAGTCCTTTTAAATGTTAGTGTCTTCCCTCAAAACTTTTTTGCAACTTTACCTTGGGGAGACATTGACTGAGGCAAGTAAGCAATTCTGACTCAATGCTTTTATTTAAATGTAAAAGGATGGGCCAGGAGAGGGGAAGAAATCCCTTTAGGGCTTTTGCCATGTGATAAGAGATAGGAACTCATTCCCAGGGCTGAATAGAAAAGAATAGCATAAATGTTTAGATCTTGGGGTACCAGGTTGTGAGTTTTTCCATATCTGGACTGCTTTGCACACTACTATCACACAGGAAACAGAAATCCTGTAAATCTGTGGCATGGATATTTTTGTAATACTTAACTGACGAACTCCTTAAATGGGATATGGTACAGAAAAGCTTCCAGTAACCCCATTTCAGACAGAAAAGAAAAAGTATTTTTAGTTTTGTATGTGGGCCCATGACTAGTTAAGAAAAAATATCTACCTGTATTGCTGCAGTGGCTTTAGCTTTTAACATGATTGGGGGTTTCCGTGGTTTTTTTTTTTTGTTTGTTTGTTTGTTTTTTTTTGTTTGTTTGTTTGTTTTTTGTTTTTTTTTTTTTTTTTTTTTTTTTCCGGGGAAAATAGCATATTTATGTCATATTTGGGACATATATTGCATATATGGGAGACAGAAAGTTAGGTCCTTAAATATATACTGCTGTATTGTATTCTTGCATTGTGTTCAGTGAGGTGGGTTTTTTTTTGTGTTTCATTAAAGTGGGGGATTATTGTATATGGTTTTTGTTTGCTTGTTTGTTTGTTGTGGTACTTTTCATATCAGAAAATTGCACTGTGAAAAAATATCTGCATATTTTGGGGGGGCTAAATTTAATCCTCCACACTAACAGGAGCGTCTTGCATTTCTCTTGAGTGAAGTCTTCAGGGGCTGTTTTTTGCAACATGAAATTATTCTGCTTGTGATTCTCAATTTTCCAGGAAAATTTGTATTGAAAATGAGCAGAGAATACTGCTCTTCTTTCAGTGATACCCTAACGAATACAAATTTGTTACAATAGCTCCTGATTCCAGTTCTGTTTCTCAGAGGGTTTATCCAGTGTTTCAGACAATATCGGAGGCAAATGTTCTCAAAATAAAGTTGAGCTATTGTTCTTTAGAATTCTTGGGTGCATTAAAGAAATAACAGGTCCAAAGACAGATGAAAGACGTTTAACAGAAATATACTATAGGCTAAACTGTTGGAAATAAATGTGCAAACTGCACAATTATCAAGCAATTAACTTTTTGGACTGCATTGTGATCTACCCTTAGGGTAAAATAGACTAAAACACCTGTTAAATAGCATAAAATCTAATTTTACTTAATGGCCTTTATTTCCCTAATTTGCTTAGTTCTTGGGAAAAGCTGTGACGAGGAAAAATATTTTATTCCCACTGTGGAATGAAGTGCTGATTTGTTCTAGTTCTCTTCAGTGTGTATACAGTACTTATGGAGAAAGTGAAATTCATTTGCAGATGAACCGTATAGCTCCAGGAAGTTGTTACAGGAACTATGCCATGCAAAAAAAACCTTCTACCTGTCTGCATGTATGCTCCTGGAAGGCACACTTTTATTGGGGTAGATTCTAATGACTTAGGCCAATAAAAGTCACAATGGATTATATTAAAATCATTGAAATTATTCTCTGAATGTGCTTGAGTCCTTGTCAGTCCAGAAATGTCTAAAATGAATGGCAGAGTCTTCTGCACAGAAAAATGCAAGGTATATGGAAGACTATTTCAGTCTTCAGTATAGATTTTATTTATGTCTTAAGACATTAGATACCAATTTTTCCACCATACTTGGCCCCTCTGCAGCGTTCAGCATCCAAAAGTCTCTGTAACAATTGATCTTCCATAAGTAAATCTTAACAATCTCACCCACACGAATCTTGATTTCTACTAAACCTGAAGTGTCCCTGCGGTGGGGGAACATGGACAACGCAGCAACGACCAATGTGATCAAACGTTGACAATTTATTAAACACAAGCACCACCTTTTATAGAAAAGTTACAAAGTACTGGAACATTCGATAACATCTGATTGGTTAACTTATGAAACGTCCATAGCAACAGGCCCAGGCCTTGCAAGCAAGGCCTGCTCCGTGGTAACCTGATCCGGTGCCGACATCCTGCTCAGTGCCTTTGTGGCAACCTGAATGCGGTGCTCAGTGCCTTTGTGGTAACCTGATTGCGGTGCTCAGTGCCTTTGTGGTAAGCCTGCTCAGTGCCTCCCCAAGGCAAGGTCCTCTTCATGTCGGCAGGTAGGCATCCTTCGTTAACCCTTTCAGTAGCCTATGAAGCCCTCAGCTCACTATGCGAGTGAGGCTAAGTCAGAGGCTGGATTGCTCACGTGTTCACTCTCAACAAGAAACACTGCAACATGTCCCAGTAAGCCCAAATGTTACCTCTTAAAAAAAAGTTAGGAAAGATTATGAAATTCAGGACTTAAATTATTTTTCTAGGGCATTAATCTTTACTGTCCATTTGAAAATCCTAGTGAAAAGGTGAAAAGGGGACTTCTGTACATTCATAGAAAAGAAAATAAAAAGTGGAGGAAAAAAAGAAGGGGTTTTATACCCCTTAAATCTGTAGGCAAGAGAGATGTATATAAAACACTTTCAAAATACACTGCTTCAGGGTAGACTATCCAAAAGTCAAAAAATTAAACCAGAAAAAGTGGGTGAATATTGAATCTAAACTACTTTTATACCTGAATCTTGTTAGTTATATTGGTATTTGGTAACTATTTAATAGCAATATAGAGAGGATGTGCAACATGGAAATTAAGTCAGAACACCTGGGCTGAAATGAAGAAATCAGGGATAAGATAACTAACAGAAGAAAACAAACCACATATAAATGAGTCCCAAATCATTTATCTGTAATAACAATTAAATTCAATTCAGAATTTATATTTCCCCACCCACACACAAAGCTGATTTGAGATTATTTTTCTCCTTTTTTCAAAACAATTACATGCCATATTTGTTGAATTATATCATCACATAGAAATAAACACATATACTCCCTAATGATGACAATCATTTCTAGAGAACAAAAGATTCAGTAGCTTTTGTTGGTTCTTTTTATATAAAAAGTATCTTTGTTTATAATAACCAGCAATTAGTTCTGGCAATATCCCTGTGGCTCCCCTGCCAGCTGGAAGGAAAAACAATTATATAGTTGGCATTTCTTTTAGGACAACAGCTTTAGAGTCACTGTACAAGTAACAATTTTCATCCATATTTAGATTTTTAAGAATTAACTTTCCAAATTTGTTTAAAGAAAACCTTTTCATCTTTTGTGATTCAACGTAAAACTGAATGACACTTGATAGTCAGAAGGTGATGTTTTGATCAGAAAATCACATATATATTCAGAAGTTTCAGAATGCTTTGAAGGATTAATCAGAGATTTCTAATTAAGTATGTAAGAGAGAGAGATCAGAGAGGTCAGAGGCCTGAAGAAAATTTATATGAATAGGGGTATGCATCATATCTTCCATTGAAAGGATACTTGAATGCTTTTTCCCCTTTCTACTACACATTTTAACTGGTACCAGATTTTGTAAGTGGCATTTTCTAATATAAGTTAAAAAGTAACAAATTGAAATGAAAAAAAGTTATGACAAAACCACCCCCAAAAAAGATAAAGGGATGAGATTAAAAAAAACAAACTACACAAAAGAAACCCATCAAACTAAAACCAAAACCAAAACAAACAAACAAAAAAAAATAAACTGCCCCAAAACCAAAAAGAACAACCCCACAAACAAACCCAAACCCTGTAGAAAATTTAAACTGCTGTCATTGTTAGCTGACTGATTTCTTTTTGGCATCACAGTAGATCCTCAGGGAAGAACTGTAGGACGAAAACACTATATGACCTCTGGCATGGACACAGGAAAAAAAGTGATTGCTGAAAATGAGAGATGCTCAAAGAACAAATCCAACACTGGTATCTGGACTGAGAAGCTGGAAGAAGACCCAAGAAAAGTACAATACAAGGCTGTAGATAATTGGGAAGGATCTTGAGAAAAAGTTTAAAAAGCATTATACTGAAGGGAATGGTAGGAAATGATAAGGAATAATTTGAATGCATAACAGCAAAGATAAATTGCAATATATTTTGTCAGGAATAGCAATTCTTAGGAAAGAAAGTAAATTCAACAGCCATATTTTATATTGAACGGAAAAGATACTGTTTGTGGGTGAAGCTAGAAAGTAACATAAGGGCATGTACATTTGAAAAAGGAAGGGAGAGGCCTAGCAATTGCATATTTCAGCCCTGACTGGACCGCCTGATCAAGAGGACTTGGTGGATGAAGAGCTCTATAGACAGATAGGAACAGCATCATACTCGCAGGCCCTTGTTCTCATGGGGGACTTCAACCACCCTGATATCTGTTGGAGGGATGGTACGGCCCAGCACAAGCAATCCAGGAAGTTCCTCGATTGTATGGAAGACAACTTCCTTCTGCAAGTAATAGAGGAGCCAACAAGGAGAGGTGCCATGCTTGACCTCATCCTCACCAACAGGGAAGGGCTGGTTGGAAATGTGATGCTCCAGGGCAGCCTTGATTGCAGCGATCATAAGATGGTCGAATTCGAGATCCTTGGCCTCTTCAGGAACCTGCTCAGTAAGATTCCATGGGATATGGACCTAGAGGGCAGGGAGCACAATACTGTTGGTTCACCTGCTGCAAGCTCAGGAACAAAACATCCCTACTAGAAGGAAGCTCAGCAGGAGGGCCAGGAAACCTCCTTGGATGGATAAGGATCTGCTGAGGAAACTTCGAAGGAAAAAAGAGGCTTATAAAAGGTTGAAGCAAGGACAGGTGGGCTGGGAAGAATACTGGGATGTTGTCTGGGAAGCTATGGACCAGGTTAGGAAAGCTAAGGCCCACTTAGAATTAAACTTGGCTAGGGATGTGAAAGATAACAGGAAGAGATTCTATAGGTATATTGCAAATAAAAGACAGACTAGGGAAAACATGGGCCCACTCCGGAAGCTATCGAGAGAACTGGCTACTGTGGATTTGGAGAAGGCCGAGGTTTTTGATGACTTCTTTGCCTCAGTCTTCACTGGCAAATGCTCTGACCGCACCACCCAAGTCTTGGAAGGCAGATACAGGGACTGTGAGAATGAAGACCTTGGGCCCACTGTAGCAGAGGATCTGATTTGAGACCGTCTGAAGAACCGGGCCAAGCACAAGTCCATGGGACCAGAGTAAATCCATCCGTGGGTCCTGAAGGAGCTGGCAAATGAAGTTGCTAAGCCACTGTCTATCATACACCTTCCGTATGAAGATAGGCTGAGAAAATTGGGGCTGTTCAGCCTGAAGAAGAGAAGGCTGCATGGAGACCTCATAGCAGCCTTCCAATACCTGAAGGGAGCCTATAGGGATACTGGGGAGGGACTCTTCATTAGGGACTGTGGTGAGGGGACAAGGGGTAATGGGTTTAAACTTAAACAGGGGTAGTTTAGATTGGATCTGAGGAAGAAATTCTTTACTGTGAGGGTGGTGAGGCCCTGGAATGGGTTGCCCAGGGAAGTTGTGGATGCTTCATCCCTGGCGGTGTTCAAGGTGGGGTTGGACATAGCCTTGGATGGCATGGTTTAGTGGGAGGTGTCCCTGCCCATGGCAGGGGGGTTGGAACTCGATGATCTTGACGTCCTTTCCGACCCTAACTGTTCTATGATTCTATGATTCTATATCTGAAAAATCATGGCAGTCAGGTGAAGTTCCCGATGACTGGAAAATGGGTAATATAACCCCCATTTTCAAGAACGGGAAAATGGATGGGCCTGGGAGCTACAGACCAGTCAGTCTCACCTTTGTGTCTGGCAAAGTCTTGGAGCGGATTCTCCTGGAAGGCATGCTGAGGCACATGAAAAGCAACAAGATGGTTGGCGACAGCCAACGTGGCTTCACTAAGGGGGAATCCTGCTTGACCAATCTGGTGGCCTTCTATGATGGAGCTACAGAACTGATGGACAGGTGTAGAGCAGTTGATGTCATCTACCTGGACTTGTGCAAAGTGTTTGACACTGTCTCATATGACATCCTTCTCTCTAAGTTGGAGAGACATTAATTTGATAGGTAGACCACTCGGTGGATAAAGAACTGGCTGGATGGCTGCACGCAAAGAGCTGTGCTCAATGGCTCAATGTCCAGCTGGAGACCAGTAATGAGTGGTGTCCCTCAGGGATCGGTGTTGGGATCGGTCTTGTTCAACATCTTTGTCGGTGACATAGACAGTGGGATTGAGTGCGCCCTCAGCAAGTTTGCTGATGATACCAAGCTGCGGGGTTCGGTTGGTATGTTGGAGGGAAAGAATGCCATCCAGAGGGACCTTGACACGCTTGTGAGGTGGGCTGATGCCAACCTGATGAAGTTTAACCATGCCAAGTGCAAGGTCCTATACCTGGGTCAGAGCAATCCCAGGCACAGTTACAGGTTGGGCAGAGAAGAGATTCAGAGCAGCCCTCAGAGAAGGACTTGGGGGTGTTGGTCGATGATAAAATGAACATGAGCCGACAGTGTGCACTTGCAGCCCAGAAAGCCAACTGTATCCTGGGCTGCATTAAAAGGAGCATGACCAGCAGGTCAAGGGAGGTCTCCTGCCCCTTTACTCTGCTCTCGTGAGACCTTACTTGGAGTATTGTGTGCAGTTCTGGTGTCCTCAACATGAAAAGGACATGGAACTGTTAGAACAAGTGCAGAGGAGGGCCATGAGGATGATCAGGGGACTGGAGCACCTCCAGTATGAAGATAGGCTGAGGAAGTTGGGGCTGTTCAGCCTGGAGAAGAGAAGGCTGCGTGGAGATCTCATAGCAGCCTTCCAATACCTGAAGGGGGCCTATACGGATGCTGGGGAGGGACTCTTCATTTGGGACTGTAACGATAGAACAAGGGGTAACGGGTTCACACTTCAACAGGGGAAGTTTAGATTGGATCTGAGGAAGAAATTCTTTACTGTGAGGGTGCTGAGGCACTGGAATGGGTTACCCAGGAAGTTGTGAATGCTCCATTGCTGGCGGTGTTCAAGGTGGGGCTGGACATAGCCTTGGATGGCATGGTTTAGTGGGAGATGTACCTGCCCATGGCAGGGGGGCTGGAACTAGATGATCTTAATGTCCTTTCCAGCCCTAACTATTGTATGATTCTATGATTCTATGTTTCTATGATTTCAAATTCATGTACTATTACCTCTGCAGACTGAATTGTATCCAGTGTGTATGTTATGGTCAGCATAGACATGGATTCACAGAATGCCATAGATTTTTAAGGTGTCAGGTTATAATATAGGAGATAGCTGGCAGGATAAATGGAGAGCAAAAATGTACATTAAAGGCACAGCACAGAAGATGTATCTCAATGACTTGAAACAATCTGATCAACGTATTTGGAACTGCAGCTGATATAAAGAATGATGCAAGTACAAACAATTTTGAATTCTTACCTTTATTTAATGATCTTTCCTTTTGTCCTGGGTTCAGCAGTAGCAGTCATTTTTCTCCTTGGTAGCTGGTGCAGCTCTGTGTTTTTGATTTTGGGCCTGGGAACAGTGCTGATAACACCAGTGTTTTCAGTTACTGCTTGGTGATGTTTTGGTCTGACCAAGGACTTGCTGAGTCTCATGCTCTGCCAGGGAGGAGGGGAAGCGGGAAGGAAGGAGAGACAGGACACCTGACCCAGACTGACCAAAGAGGTTATTCCATACCACAGCATGTCATGTCCAGGATGTAGAGACGGAGAGCATAGACCCGGCAGGGTGGTGAGGGGGCACTGTGGGGGTGCACTGTGGGGGGTGCACTGCGTGGTCGGGCTTGATATTGGATGGTGAGAAATTGTATTCTTTTCCCTTGTATTTTCTCTTGTCATTATTATTATTGGTGGTAGCAGTAGTGATTTGTGTTATGCCTTAGTTACTAAACTGTTCTTATCTCAACCTGTGGGAGTTGCATTCTTTCGATTCTCCTCCCCATCCCTCCAGGAGCAGAGGGAAGAAAGAGTGGGGAGTGAGTGTGTGAGCAAAACTGTGCGTGGCTGAGAAGCTGAAACCACGACACCTGTTCAGATGGCAATCTACTGCAGTTCTATTGGCAGTTCATAGGGACTACTTCGTCCTGTTTCTTGACTTCAAGCTCTTCTTTCCATCTAGAGGCATGAAATTTTAGTAAGTGTGTAATTTAAGAACTACAAGGAAGATAAGGTTGGAAGTTACGCACCTACATATCTTTACAAAAATGGCCCTTAGAAACAGAAACCTCAGTGGTACTTGTGCATGGGATTTTGGATTCTAAGACACAGATATTTTTGAAAGTTTAAGCCATAGGCATATATCACACCACATCAAACTAGGTAATTAAGTGATCTGTGTTCAACCACTTACTCTTTAAGATATCTGGTTGTGCGTGAACTGTGGTCCACATGTTATAAAACTACAACAACACACTTTTCTGTACAAATTCATGAATCCTGTCAGGAAAAATAGCTCAGACATAGCTTTTGACACATACGGCTAAATGGCCTTGACAATGGAGATTAAAACCTAAGAACAGGGCCTGCTTTTACTTTGCAACCACTCATATGAGACATAAATCAAGAATGCTGGGTGTACCTATCAAATTCTTCTATTGAAAATGGCTTAATATGAGCCAATAAAAATAGAGTGGAGAAACTCCTCATACAGTTTAGTGGTTTAATAGTGCCTCTCACCTTGCCTTAAACTCAGTGAAGAACTGCGCACTGATTGGTGTTTTTGTACTGGCCAGATCCTCAAATTAAAACCTGGACCCAGCATTCTGCCTGCACATTGTCAGACACTATGAGGCTTCAAAACAGATGTTCCAAGAATCACACAGCCAGTTTTGCAGTTATTTCTCCTCTCTCTGCTTGCCTCCCCCCTGCTTTTCTCACTCAAGTGTGTAATGAGTCAGTAGCTGATGATGTTCTGACAAGGGCACAGCTTCTCCAGGTTTCCATGGGAGTTATACGCATAGAAATATAGCTCAGCACATAACACTTACATAGGATTGTTACAATGACTCCAGAATAAGAGAAAAAAGGAGAAGAAACCATTACTAGGTGCATCACGCTCTGCGTATGTTCCACGCTTCGTACTGTAACTGAAGGTGTAGCGAAGAATTAATCCACATATTTCTCCTCAGTTTTGCCTTGGAACCAACTTTCTGCTATTTCTCATTAGACAGGCCTACCACTGTAATAAAGTTTATTATTAATACAGCCAGAAATACTAGGCCAATCAAAATCAGAGGCAGAAAAAAATGACTAGGCAAAGATTTAATTTATTTACAGAAATCATTTAACTGTCCAGATGTTTAACCTTGGATAATTAATATAGTCATTTGGGTTTTGCAGAAATGGCAAAAAATTTGGCTAGGAAAACCTAGGAAACATTTCTTAAACTTTCAGTTTTAGATTTGGCTACAGCTGAGACACATTGATTCATTTGTGGCCAGCAGGTTGAGTAAGTGATGCTACTCCTCTACTCCACTCTGGTGAGACCCTACTTGGAGTAATGCATACAGCTCTAGAGTCCTCAGTACGACACAGACATGGATATGTTGGAGTAGGTCAGTGGAAGGGTCACAGAATGATCAGAATGATGGAACACCTCTCCTGAGGAATGGCTGAGATGGTGTTGTTCAGCTGCAGAAGACTCTGGTAAGACCTTATTGCAGCCTTTCAATACCTAAAGGAGGCCTACAAGAAAGATGGGAATAATCTTTATAGTAGTGCCTGTGCTGACTGGACAAGGGGCAATGGTTTTAAATTAAGTGTGGGGAGGTTTAGACTAGATATGAGGAAGAAATTTTTTACAATAAGGGTGGTAAAATAGTGATCGGGTTGCCCAGAGAGGTGATAGATGCCCCACCCCTGGAAGCATTCAAAGGCAAGCTGGATGGGGTTCTGAGCAACCTGATCTAGTTGAAGATGTCCCTGCTCATAGCAGGGGGGTTGGACTAGTTAGCCTTTAATGGTCCATTTCAACCCAAACCATCCTATGATTCTAGCCCACGTTCTCTCTGAATTCCTGTTTGGCTTTTGAATTCTTTCTGGGGTCTTTGTTTGTTTATCAAAAAGTCTGCATTATAAATCTCTGCATTGACATTTTGTCTGTATTATCCTTTACTCTGTATTTTCAGGTTTTCTATTCACTTCTTCCTTCTGCATCCATTTCATGGTCACTTGCTCTGCCAAGAAGTCACTAACATTCATACATTTGTTTTCACTTCCTTTTCTTGTTACTTCTGAATGACTTGGCTCTCTAGCCTAGGAGCTTTATTTCAAGTTTACATTGTATATTAGAAAGGAAAACATTTCTTTTTTTTTTTTTTAAATAATTAAAATTCTTAATAAAAAAATATTTATGTTTAAAAAGTTGATTTTAAAAACCATATCCCTTTTCCAAGTGCTAAAATTTTGATTACTTTCTAAAAATGAGGAAAAACTGAAAGACAACTTCGAAGAAATCATTCAGTCTGCTTTTGGGAATAATTTATTTTACAAAGCTCAATACAAATTAGCAATACTTACTTCACATCTACTTTAAACCTGATATCCAATAGAAAAGGGGAATTGACGTGTACTGTGCAGCAGACAGTAGTATTCTCTTTTTTTTAGTGTAGCAGCTAAGTGTGGCACTATAACTAAAACATCACAGGAAAGTGCAGTCTTAACCAATTTTTTTTATTTTATTTTATTTTTTTAAATAAAAATCTGAATATAGGACAGGAAGAAAAAAACATGGACACAAGCTGATTTTGCAGTACACAAAGAATCAGTAAGTGGACATCTCAGCAATGATGATTATTATAAAGGTTATATTAGCCTATGTAGATCATGTAGTTATCTTTGAATTAGAAGCTTGTACGCAGATCTCCTCACAACCTTGTACCACGTTGTCTAGAAAATTATTGAACCTCCACAAACATTGAAAATCACTGAACAGTTAGAACAACTTTTTATAGGGTCTAGAGGCAGCTAAGACAAAGTATTATAAGTAAACACTAATTAGCATGTACCTTAAAAAAAGAAGTCAGTTCATGAAGCAATTTGACTAACAAAATAACTGTGAAAGAAAGAATCCAAAAAAAGGAAATTTTGGGGAAAATATTTTGTAGGTATGAGTAACAGTGTTCTAATTCCTTTTTACTAACTCAAGAGAGGATTAAATTTACTTCTAAGAAAATATTGGCTGCACACTGACAGGAAAAATTTGACATCTGGCAGCAAAAAGCATCTGCTAAGATCTACTTCAGATTTTATAAATTTATCTTGTGATACAACTTGTTATACCTGTCTAATATAATAAACCAAAAACTAGATTTCTGGCATTAAAACTAATCAGTAAGTAGAACGAGGTTTGGGAAAGAGGCCCAGATGAGGTCAGTCACGTGGTAAAAATTTTCTAAATATGTAAAGGACCTAAAAAGTAAGTAAGGCAATGCAAAGATCTTTCGTATTTTAGAAAAAAAAAAAAAAAAAAACCAAAAAACAACAAAACCAAAAACCCGCCAAAAACAAAAAAACAAAACCCTAACAAGCAAATAAGTTTTAAGCCTTTTGGGAAAAAGTTTGTATAAAATGTCAGTGCCTGCTGAGACTCTAGTAACCACAGTGATTGCTTCAAGAACTTTCTAGCCTTTAATCTCATCTCATCCTGGACAGCTATATAGAACCATAGAATCAGAATAGTTAGGGTTGGAAAGGACCTCAAGATCATCTAGTTCCAACTCCCCTGCCATGGGCAGGGACATCTCCCACTAAACCATGCCACCCAAGGCTCTGTCCAACCCAGCCTTGAACACCATGAGCGATGGAACGTTCGCAACTTCCTTTAATTCAACTAATGATTACTTTTCCGCATAACAATTTAAAGGACCATCTGGGTGTTCTTTAAATAGAATGGAATAGAGGAAAGTACAGGATTGTGAGAAACATACCAGAATGCAAGAGGAGTTCAATTATTAAAGAATGACGTACATCTTGAGAAAAATGAGTGAGGAAAATGCTGTATTGCTTTCACCTTAAAAGCCTTCCCTGAATTTGATATCCACGTTGTGCTCTGGTTCTGAGGACAATCATTCCATAGCAACATTCACAGTAATTTTTAAAAGTCTTCAGCTTCAAAACAGTCTTCCTGGCAGACACAAGAAGCTAAAGCTTTCAGTTTATTCCATATTTCCATTATGTTTGGAAGCCTCATAAGTTCTTGTGTATTTTTTAACAGCAATATTTACTATGATATATTATAGACTCATCTCTGATGCTGTTTCTGAAAATGAAAAATGTACCCCAGACTTATATTGTTGTCATAAGCACAATATATTGTCATAAGGTCCAAAATGGCTCTTTGGCAAGCACTAAACTGTGATTACAGCCTACGCTGATAACTAAAATAAAACTAAATTCAGGTCAGAGAACAGACTCAACAATGCATGCATTTAAATAATTTCCAGATCCTGTGGTCAAAGTCTCAGGCTTGGTATGACTTACTGGAGAGTTAAATGTTGGAATAAAAGCCTGTTCCACAGTTGCATCTCTCATCTGCTGTGATAAAACTTGAGTAGACAGGTGGAAGAGAAGCAGACTTAAAGCTCTGTGGGTCAGCCACAGAAAGAAAAGCATGCTGACACACAAAGCATTAGCACTTAGGAAAAAACTTATTCATTGCATAAGTACTAATAGTCTAGGTTAGAGTAGAAACTCATACTGGTAAGCACAAGCCCTCATAAGGTATTTATTGGAAGGAACATGAGTAAATATTCAACAGTGTAAGAATAGCTCAGGCTATAGCAATGAGAAAAAAAAGAGAATGACTAAACTATCCTCTCTAAGAACAAAGCAAAATTAAAGAATGAATACCAATTGTATGTCTTGGACATTAATTTCCAAAATTACTACTCTTCAAGGAGATATATTTTAGAAAGCTGTTTGCAGACACTGCACCAGTTTTTCTTCCTGTTCTGATCTATAGATTTTTTTATTTGAAATATGTGAAAGAAGAAAGGTGATCAAAATCTAGAATGTTTCTTTCACATCAACTTCATGTTCTTGATTTGCAACATTAAATCTCTCTCAAAGCTCTGCAGAAGGGCTAACATTTCAGAAGCTGTTAGGACCATTATGCCTTTAGAAGTAGACTTGTAAAAAGCTTCAGCTAGGAAACAAAGAATTAGAAAAATAAATAGTCCAAAATCACTTGATGCTGGCTGCAGGTAATTTTAAAGGGAATGTGAATGTTTCTATTTACAACAGATTTTTATTTTTTTTTTAACAAAGACGTATATTTCTCTAGACTCAAGTTCTGGCCTCTCTATTTGCTCTTTTATTTTGTTTCTTTTCCCAGATGATATTTATTATTGATTGGAAAGATAACATTTTTAATGACAAACAAACTAATACAATCTTAAAGTCAACAGCTGACAGAAATGAACAAGTACAACACAATGAATATATGAATAACAATTGAAGTTCTTAAGTAGGATTAGACTCTCTTACATGCTCAGCCTCAGGAAATGTGTGATTACATCTCTCTGGAATGACCGGACGACCTCAGTAGGAATTTCTAGAACAATTTCTAAGTGTTAAGTTAGTGAGAAATAAGTATGCATAAACTTTTTCTTCTCTGGCATATAGAGGTTGTC
The DNA here is from genome assembly GCA_039720435.1 of Amazona ochrocephala. Taxonomy (NCBI): domain Eukaryota; kingdom Metazoa; phylum Chordata; class Aves; order Psittaciformes; family Psittacidae; genus Amazona; species Amazona ochrocephala. Next base: position 38,758,111 of record CM077879.1, read on the forward strand.
CAGGGACCTTCCAGCCAATCTAAAGATGTTAATAAAACTTAAAATAGATCACAGTAAAACTTGGGGCTAATCGTACATGGTGTTTTTTTCTTTACTTACCATGCTTTCTTAACATTCCTTATTATTGTCCCCTAATAAGCTATATTACTTATGAATTAATGTGAATGCGCTTTAAGATAAAATTTACAGAATTTAACCTTAGAATTTGACATTCTATTGGTATTTCAGTTCATTCCCGCTGACTTTTTGAAGCTTTCTGTGTTTTTCACTGTGCTTTCTGCAGCAATGGTGCTACCATTAATCTTGTAAAATTTACTTTACGTTTACCTTGTTTGTCTTTCTCTCTCTGCAATATTTGATTATTTCACAGTATGTCTGTTTATGTATAATAATGAAGGGAGACACAATATGTTTTTCAAAATTTTCTGCCTTCATTATGTTTCTTATGCTGCCAACTCATTTAAAAATTCTAATACGATTTTTTCTGGATATGTTCTGTTCAAAAGTGAGAAATTATTGTTAACTCTAAGTTAGTCTGTATCTGTCAAGATAGGATTTAATTCCAAAATATGCAAAGATGTTTAGGTAAATTACTAAATGTAAAATTGCGCAACTGTCTTCTTAACTCAAATGGTACTATGGATATTTCTATTTCGTAATAAACATTCTGAAAAAGATCTTAGGTTGGGTATAAGCTGCCCCTATATTCCAGTAGGTGCTTATGGCAAATCACTTACAGTTTTCAGGTGAAACTAACTCTAGCAACATCGATTTTCATACCAGCAAAACTAAATCCTACTTCAAAGTTTAACCATGCTAAATGCAAAGTCCTCCACCTGGGTCGGAGCAATGCCAGGCACAGCTACAGATTGGGCGGGGAGGAGATTGAGAGCAGCCCTGTGGAGAAGGACTTGGGGGTGTGGGTTGATGAAAAAATGAACATGAGCCGGCAGTGTGCGCTTGCAGCCCAGAAGGCCAGCCGTATTCTGGGCTGCATCAAAAGGAGTGTGACCAGCAGGTCGAGGGAGGTGCTCCTGCCCCTTTACTCTGCTCTTGTGAGACCTCACTTGGAGTATTGTGTGCAGTTCTGGTGTCCTCAACATAAAAAGGACATGGAACTGTTGGAACAAGTGCAGAGGAGGGCCACGAGGATGATCAGGGGACTGGAGCACCTCTCGTATGAAGATAGGCTGAGAAAATTGGGGCTGTTCAGCCTGGAGAAGAGAAGGCTGCGTGGAGACCTCAGAGCAGCCTTCCAATACCTGAAGGGGGCCTATAGGGATGCTGGGGAGGGACTCTTCATTAGGGACTGTGGTGAGAGGACAAGGGGTAATGGGTTTAAACTTAAGCAGGGGAGGTTTAGATTAGATCTGAGGAAGAAATTCTTTACTGTGAGGGTGGTGGGGCCCTGGAATGGGTTGCCCAAGGAAGTTGTGAATGCTTCATCCGTGGCGGCGTTCAAGGTGGGGCTGGACATAGCCTTGGATGGCATGGTTTAGTGGGAGGTGTCCCTGCCCATGGCAGGGGGGTTGGAACTCGATGATCTTGAGGTCCTTTCCAACCCTTACTATTCTATGATTCTATGATTAGGAGAAAGACGTATCTTTTTCATAGTTCAGACAGACATGTTTTTATATCCCTATAAATATATTTTTGAAAGTGTATATTTATTATAATCAGTTCAAATAAAATTCCACTTTCTTTTTTCTGTTGAGTTTTCACACATCACTTGGAGCATTCTGGAGTACTGATTAGGGAACAGCAGCTTATTCATGTATTGTACATGGTCAATTGGGAATGGTTTCTCTTTAATAGAGCAATATTATTTGATGAATTGAGAATGTTTAGAAAATCAAGAGATTTTTTGCGTCTGGTGATGTGAAGAACACTTTGTGTTACAAAAAAATGCATAACTGCAACTATTAACATGAGTAAACTGTACAAAGTCAATGTATTCACTGAATAACTCTGAACCTGTTCCTACACAGATCAAGAGCAATTCCACATTTGTAATTTATGCTATGAATTTAGTATTTTAATTTGTGGTATATTACTTGACATTAGGGCAATGGCCTTTTTGTACTCAAGCCAGATAAAAAGTTCAGAGATGTCTCTAATATAAGTACATTTCCTTAATGTAATAGAATAAAAAGCAGGATTCTCTCAAAATCACTTATATAATGGTTTTGTAGGGCTTTTTCAGTAGTAAAAAAAAAAAAAAATATTTTGAAAAGATAATTTAAAATAAATTTTTACACATATGTACTATACTATTCATTAGAGCCACATTACTACTGCACGCGTAGTAGAGGTCTTAAGGTAGTGTTGACCTTTTTTTTTTTTCCAGTTACTCTATAGAAAAATAAATTTATTTTCATGAGGTTCAGATGATACTGAACTTTTATTTTTAAAGACTTCTTGGACCTGAAATGGACTTTATTGTCAGAAACTGAGAGCAGTTCAATGGAACAAGTCTGTTTATATATTGACATATATGGTTATATATGAATATACATGAGGTCTAGTTTCATCTAATTTCACTGATTTCCAACAGAGGGCTACTGCATCCTCCTAGTTGCACTGAACTGTTGAGTAAATCAGCCCCCTACTTGAGTGCTTACATGATTAAGAAAAGATGGAATGGTTCCAATAGAAGAGGATATAAGCCTGGAAAGATGGGGTCAGTCTTTCAGACCTGAAACACGTAATTCACAAATTTATTACAAAAAAACTTTATTGCAGAAACCTCTTCCTTAAAGACGTTAAACATGCTATAGGTAAAGAAAAAAAATCTTATATCTTAGAGCTATTATTTAATGAGAACCAGCTTAACTTTGAACATTTTTTTCATTTATTTTCAATATGGTCATTTAAAAAACCTGTTTCATTCCACTACAGAATTTCACTGAAGATCAATTTTTATTTTCTTTTTTCTGTCATCTCACACTACCTTGCAATTTGTTATCACTCTTTCATTTCTAATTCTCCAGAAAAGGCATTTGACAGAACCTAAAGTAGAATTTTACTTAGTGGGTGGGAATCCTGGAAAGCTGGACTTTCTTAGCTGAGCTGATTCGCTGTCAAGCAAAATAATTTAATGTAACTCTTTTGGCAGAATTATGACTTCATTGAAGTTTTTCAATACTTGTCATAGAATCATAGAATAGTTAAGGTTGGAAAGAACCTTAAGATCATTTAGTTCCAACTCCCCCTGCCATGGGCAGGGACATCTCCCACTAAACCATGCCATCCAAGGCTCTGTCCAACCCTGCCTTGAACACCGCCAGCAATGGAGCATTCACAACTTCCCTGGCCAACCCATTCCAGGGCCTCACCACCCTTACAGTAAAGAATTTCTTCCTCATATCCATTCTAAACTTTCCCTGTTTAAGTTTGAACCCATTACCCCTTGTCCTCTCACTACAGTCCCTCATGAAAAGTCCTTCCCCAGCATCCCTATAGGCCCCCTTCAGATATTGGAAGGCTGCTAGGAGGTCTCCACGCAGCCTTCTCTTCTCCAGGCTGAACAGCCCCAATTTTCTCAGCCTATCTTCATCACATAATTGTTCAGCTCTAATACAGGAAAATGTGTGGCATAGCTGTTCCACCTCTGTTCACCTCCTGTTACTAGCAGTGTTTGATGAATAAACTAAAACAAGGCTAAAGAATATAAAACAGGACATCAGATGGTAGAGTACATTTCCATTTCTACTTTGGACAAACAGAAATTGATATGAATATTAATGAGCAAGTAGAACACTCATATTTCATGATAAACAAGGTTCAAAAAAAAAGATTTGGACTAAGGCAGTACATAGCCAGTTTTATTTTCAACTCAGTGTTTTTCTGGTGTCATCTGTGTAATTCCATCTGAATTATGCAGGCTATTTGCCATACAAAATTGATATTATCATTTAATCTCATCTCTCTATTCATTTGTGAAATGCCTGTAAAATGGCTCCTAAATGCAAGACTGTGAAGATCAATGACATAATAAGCAGAATAAACCATATTTCAATAAATTTCTTATTCTACAGAAAACTGCTTCTGATTTCACTGTACACTGAAAATTAAAGTCTAATTTCTGACTTATGCACTTCAAAATGATGCTTCTGTATGTGCTAGGAATGTCTTTCCTTTAGTATCGCAGCACGGCAACAAAGCAGTATTAACCCATCAATGGTATAAAAAAGAAATTATAAGAATGAAATAAAGCCTATATTCAAACACACCTGCACACTCTCACACACCCAAAAGGCACACATAATAATTCACAGAATATATAATGTACAGAAGATGGGATATGTAACACTTCATTGCCTAAAAATAATGTTTTTGAACTATAGATTTAGAGGAAGGATATAAACCAGAAGCAAGGCACAATTTCATACCCAGAACTAATTTCAGAATCAATTGGTGAGGTGAGTAGCTCGAGAGAGGACGCCTTCAACACCTGAGTGGGGGGAAGCTCAGCGTCCAGGAGCCTCAATTCAGAGCATCAAGAGCCACCGAGGTAGCCTCAAGTCCTTCCTTGACAGCCCTTGCTCAGGAGCCAGCAGCTCAGATGACAGGAGCAGCTGACTCACAGGGGGTGGTGCCAGGAGGAGCAGCACCAGCCCTGACTGGTTAAAAACCTGCCCCAGGGAGTGTGAGCGACCAGGAGTGTAGAGTGGTAGTTTGAATGGGCAGGCGAGCAGGATAGTGAGCACTCACCGTATGATCAGGGCCCAGTTTGAGGCCTCTGCTGTGGCTACATAGGCAGTGGCCAGTGTAGGCACCAAGACAGAGCGGATGAGAGGGGAGGCTGAGGTGCAGAGCTCGGAGTGTAGAGAGTGCCTGCACTGCTCTCCAGAGGCGAGGATGTGCAATGGGCACGGCTGCAGTCAGTGCTCCCTGGTGGTGGAGGTCCACCTGCAGCAGGCGACTGAGCTGCGGGATGCTGTTAATAGGCTGAAAGATATCAGGGAAGCTGAGAGGAAACAGAACTGCTTGCTCCAGACCCAAACTGTGCAGCGGCCTCACGCATCCCCTGTAGCTCATGGAGGGAAGAAGGAGGCCACTAACCCCGGAACCTGGGAAACAGCATAAAAAAACCCCCAACAAATAAAAGAGGAAGAGGAAAACTAAAAGCAAGAGGTTTCCTCCTAAATCTGTTGTCCCCACCCAGAACCACTTTGCTGTCCCGCAGGGGGCTAATGAGGAAACATACTCTCACCAGAAACAACCAGCTGATGCACTGGCAAAGAAGATCATTACTGGTGCTGGCAGGAAAAAGCAGCGGGTCGTAGTAGTAGGGGACTCAACTCTAAAAGGAGCAGAGGCACCAATCTGTCGGCCTGACCCAGGCTCAAGGGAGGTGTGTTGCCTACCAGGGGCACAGATCAGACTCCTGGAAGTCCCATTAACTATTACCCACTTCTAATGATCCATGTGGGTGCTACTGATATAGATAGCAGTAGCCCGGAGACCATAAAGAAGGACTACAGAGCTCTGGGGGAGGTGGTTAGGGGCTCTGGAGCTCAGATTGTCTTTTCGTCAATTCTCCAGGATACAGGGGAGGACCTTAAAAAGGCTAGGAGGATTGGGCATGTTAATAAATGGTTAGAAGGGTGGTGCCATAGTCAGGGGTTTGGGTACCTTGAAATGGGACTCAATATAGTAGGCCAGGTCTACTGAGGGCTGGTGGAACTGGTCTGACAAGAAAAGGGAAGAGTGGATTTGGTAGGAGGCTTGCCAGACTGGTCAAGGATGCTTTAAACTAGATGTGTTGGGGGAGGAGGGCATCATTCCATCCCAACACACCCAGTCGGTTGCCAGCACCTACAGTAAACGTTCAGAGCAATGTAGAGATATTCCAACTGCTCCAGCCAATGGGCCGGCTTTATTTGGAGTTTGGCTAAGATGCCTCTCTACAAATGCCTATAGCATGGGGAACAAACAAGAGGAATTGGAGATGTGTGCATGTCTACGGGGGTATGATATCATAGGCATCACAGAAACACGGTGGGATGGCTCCTATGACTGGTGTGTTGGAATGGAAGGTTACTGGCTCTTTAGGAAAGACAGGCCTGGCAGGCAGGGAGGGGGAGTTGCTATTTATGTTAAAGATAGGCTGGAGAGTATGGAACTCTGTCTGGGGACAGGTGAGCAGTCAATAGAGAGTTTGTGGGTCAGGGTTAAAGGGAGAACAGCGATAGGAGACATTACTGTGGGGATCTGTTACACACAGCCTGATCAAGAGGACTCAATGGATGAAGCTCTCTATAGACAGATAGGAACAGCATCATGCTCGCAGGCCCTTGCTCTTATGGGGGACTTCAACCACCCTGATATCTGTTGGAGGGATGGTACGGCCCAGCACAAGCAATCCAGGAGGTTCCTCGATTGTGTGGAAGACAACTTCCTTCTGCAAGTAATAGAGGAGCCAACAAGGAGAGGTGCCATGCTTGACCTCATCTTCACCAAGAGGGAAGGAAGGGCTGGTTGGAAATGTGACGCTTCAGGGCAGCCTTGATTGCAGCGATCATGAGATGGTTGAATTTAAGATCCTCAGGACAGTGAGAAGAGAGTGCAGCAAGCTCGCTACCCTGGACTTCAAGAGAGCAGACTTTGGCCTGTTCAGGAACTGCTTAGTAAGATTCCATGGGATATAGACCTAGAGGGCAGGGGGACCCAAGACTGTTGGTTGATATTCAAGGATCACCTGCTGCAAGCTCAGGACCGTTGCATCCCATCTAGAAGGAAGTCCTGCAGGAGGGCCAGGAAACCTCCTTGGATGGATAAGGAGCTGCTGAGGAAACTTGGAAGGAAAAAAGAGGCTTATAAAAGGTGGAAGCAAGGACAGGCGGCCTGGGAAGACTACAGGGATGTTGTCTGGGAAGCTAGGGACCAGGTTAGGAAAGCTAAGGCCCACTTAGAATTAAACTTGGCTAGGGATGTGAAAGATAACAGGAAGAGATTCTGTATGTATGTAGAGAATAAAAGACAGTCTAGGGACAATATAGGCCCTCTTCAGAAGCTATCGGGAGAACTGGCTACCCTGGATTTGAAGGAGGCTGAGGTTTTTAATGACTTCTTTGCCTCAGTCTTCACTGCCAAATGCTGTGACCTCACCACTCAAGTCTTGGAAGGCAGACGCAAGGACTTTGAGAATGAAGACCTTGGGCCCACTGTAGCAAAGGATCTGGTTTGAGACCATCTGAAGAACCTGGCCATGCACAAGTCCATGGGACCAGAGTAAATGCATCCGTAGGTCCTGAAGGAGCTGGCAAATGAAGTTGCTAAGCCACTGTCCATCACATTTGAAAAATCATGGCAGTCAGGTGAAGTTCCCGACGACCAAAAAATGGGAAATATAACCCCATTTTCAAGAAGGGGAAAATGGATGAGCCAGGGAATTACAGACCAGTCAGTCTCACCTCTGTGTCTGGCAAAGTCTTGGAGCAGATTCTCCTGGAAGGCATGCTAAGGCACATGAAAAACAACAAGGTGGGTGGTGACAGCCAGCATGGCTTCACTAAGGGGAAATCCTGCCTGGCCAATATGCTGGCCTTTTATGATGGAGCTACAGAACTGATGGACAGGGGTAGAGCAGTTGATGTCATCTACCTGGACTTGTGTAAAGCTTTTGACACTGTCCCACATGATATCCTCGTCTCTAAATTTGAGAAACATCAATTTGATAGGTGGACCACTCGGTGGATAAAGAACTGGCTGGATGGCCGCACGCAAAGAGCTGTGCTCAATGGCTCAATGTCCAGCTGGAGACCAGTAACGAGTGGTGTCCCTCAGGGATCGGTGTTGGGATCGGTCTTGTTCAACAACTTTGTGGGTGACATAGACAGTGGGATTGAGTGCGCCCTCAGCAAGTTTGCCGATGACACCAAGCTGTGTGGTTCGGTTGGTACGTTGGAGGGAAAGAATGCCATCCAGACGGACCTTGACATGCTTGTGAGGTGGGCTGATGCCAACCCCATGAAGTCTAACTGTGCCAAGTGCAAGTTCTTACACGTGGGTTGGAGCAATCCCAGGTGCCACTACAGGTGAGGCAGAGAAGAGATTCAGAGCAGTCCTGCGGAGAGGGACTTGGGGGTGTTGGTCGATGATAAAATGAACATGAGCCGGCAGTGTGCACTTGCAGCCCAGAAAGCCAACCATATCCTGGGCTGCATCAAAAGGAGCACGAACAGCAGGTCGAGGGAGATGATCCTGCCCCTCTGCTCTGCTCTTGTGAGACCTCACTTGGAGTATTGTGTGGAGTTCTGGTGTCCCCAACATAAAAAGGACATGGAACTGTTGGAACAAGTCCAGAGGATATCCATGAGGATGATCAGGGGCCTGGAGCACCTCCCGTATGAAGATAGGCTGAGAAAATTGGGGCTGTTCAGCCTGGAGAAGAGAAGGCTGAGTGGAGACCTCATAACAGCCTTCCAGTATCTGAAAGGAGCCTATAGGGATGCTGGGGAGGGACTTCGTTAGCGACTGTAGTGAGGGGGCAAGTTGTAGCAGGTTCAAACTTCAGCAGGGGAAGTTTAGATTGCATATGAGGAAGAACTTCTTTACTGTAAGGGTGGTGATTCACTGGAATGGGTTGCCCAGGGAAGTTATGAATGCTCCATCGCTGGCGGTGTTCAAGGCCATGTTGGACAGAGCCTTGAATGGCATGGTTTAGTGGGAGGTGTCCCTGCCCATGGCAGGGGGAGTTGGAACTAGATGATCTTAATGTCCTTTCCAACCCTAACTATTCTATGATTCTATGATTCTATAATTTGAAAAACAACATAATTCTCTACATATTACTGATTTTGTGGGTTACTTATTTTCTACCCTGTGCATCTTCTTTCTTTTTTCTGTGTGTATATTATGAGCAAATATGCTCCTATTTGTATTTTGGGAATGTTTTAATAATTATGCTGTTGTCAACTTTGTTAATGTGTTGGTCATATAGTGAGTCTGTACTGCAGATATCATTGGAAATATTCTCTGTTGGTATTGTATTGGTTGGTCAAAATGATATAGACAGCATTATTTCGGAGCTTCCTCTGGGTGACTTACAAACAGCAGGCAGTTCAGAAAAACTGTGTGAATTTCTGAGAGTAACAGCTGTGCATGTATGTGCAGATGTCCATGTGTGCATTCGCACAGCAGAAACATTGTTTTTTCACTTTCTTTTTTGGCCACAGTCATTCTTGGGGCCAAATGTGATTCACATCTTACCATTGTAAAGAGGTCATCAGAATAAATGGTTACTATTTAAGCAATTGTGATGTTTCCTTATTTTCATAATGTGATATAGAATCATAGAATCATAAAATAGTTAGGGTTGGAAAGGACCTTAAGATCATCTAGTTTCAATCCCCCTGCCATGGGCAGTAACACCTTATATTAAACCATGTCACCCAAGGCTCTGTCCAACCTGGCATTGAACACTTAAACGAAGTTCCGAATTTTCTTTCTCTACAAATTCTGGTTGTCCAAACCATGCTATGAGAAGAGTTCTTCCCAAAATGTACCTTATTATTCTTTTTTGTTTCATTGTTAAATTATTAAATTTAAGAAAGAGTTGAAAATAATATTCCATCTTCATAATCAAAAAGCAGTTCTTTAAATTTAGAGTAAAAATCAAATCTTCCACCAACAAACAGCTTCTTTACAACCTGTGCCTTTTTCCATGAGTTTGACAATGCTTTTGATATTGTTCTGTCATTCTCCCAAACATGAAGACAGCAACACTGCTCACATTTATCATGAAGCTCACACATGCAGAAAAGCATAGGCTGTGCAAAGCAGGATTTAAGTGGATAGTAATTAAGGTATCTAGATAGGGTTAATCTGTTTCTAACAGGAAATTTTCTTTTAATGGAGACATAGCGACTACTGTAAACCACCTTGACAATTGTATAGGGTTTTTCAGTAATTACTTTATCCAAAGTTGGAATTCTGTAAACACACTGTTATGGTAAGTGCTCCTTTTCTTAACATCAGAGAGATTTTTGTCGCACAGAAAAATACATGCATGCAGTAGCATTCACTTCCTGTTAAGAGGCCACATCTGCCGAGCAAAGCACATGATAGTGACTGTGTATTAGTGACAGGCACTAAACATGTAGATTGATACAATGAGCACAAGCAGAGGACTGAGGCACTGCTCTGAAATATCTCTAGGGCTGAATATGAACTTAATGTAGTGCAAGATTTCCACAGATTTCTGGAAGATACTTAGTACTGATTTGGATGTAGGGTCTTTGAAAACTGATTCTTCAGACAAGGACTCAAGTTTATTAAGTCAATTGGTTTAATCTAATTGTTCTACCTAGTGTAGCAGAACTTCAGTAGATACAAGTCATCAACATTGTCATCTACCTGGCTTGGTAATAAGTGCTTCAACCCTTAATAAGATAAATGCTAAGGACAACAGGTAGGTATTTTATAGAAGCTGTCAGTTTAAGCTCAAGTATTACCTTTTGCCTGAAGATTACTAGAATATGTAAACTAATGTCATTTTTTTCTTCCAAGAAGGTCTGCAGTATCCAGTGAGAGTTTCGATCAGCACAGGAACTCACATGAAACTGGAAACAAATCTAGGTCACAAAAGTATGAAAAGGCTACAGTTCACAATGCTGCAGCTGATATTCCATCATCTCTTTTGTAGAGCTAGCAAAATTCAGCTTTTTGTGAGTTATTCTGTTCAAGATGAGAAAATGATGATTCAGTTAGGCATTACTTTCCTGGTGAAATCTTCTTTACAAATAAAATTTTGATTCTCCGAACACAACAGAAATCAAACAATGAAGCAAAGTACTTCTGATCACTGCTCTGAGATCTTCTCAGGCAATATGCACATAAAAACTTTTTAGCTCAGGACAAAACTATCTTTTCTTCATGGCTGTATGTATTTCTCAGAAAGATACATCCACTCAGTCTGTAATCCCCACATTCCTACTTTTCATGTTTTCCTATTTTTCTTTTTGCTCAGACAATTCCTGTAGCACATTGTAAGCAAATACATTATCATAGAATCATAGAATCATAGAATAGCTAGGGTTGGAAAGGACATTAAGATCATCTAGTTCCAACCCCCCTGCCATGGGCAGGGACACCTCACACTAAACCATGCCATCCAAGGCTATGTCCAACCTGGCCTTGAGCACCGCCAGCAATAGAGCATTCACAGCTTCCCTGGGCAGCCCATTCCAGTGCCTCACCACCCTTACAGTAAAGAATTTCTTCCTCATATCCAATCTAAACTTCCCCTGTTTAAGTTTGAACCCATTACTCCTTGTCCTATCACTACAGTCCCTAATGAAGAGTCCCTCCCCAGCATCCCTATAGGCTCCCGTCAGATATTGGAAGGCTGCTATGAGGTCTCCACTCAGCCTTCTCTTCTCCAGGCTGAACAGCCAGGCAATGCACCATGGCAGGAGGGCAGAAAACTATTAGTTTGTCTTTGCCATTTAACCAGCACTTCCTGATTTTATGCCCTTAAGCAAAACACTGGCCAAAAAAAAGGTATCTTCATTCCCTAGGTAAGCTCTTTGTTGGATACAGCTGTGTTCTTGAGGTGGAGTTACTTAGTGGTTTTATCACATTTTTACTTACCCATCTTAGATGAAAGGTGGTGATTACAGCTGCCAGGCTGAGTGAGGTCTAACCTAGACATGATAAAGATGAGTAATGATTTGGCAGCAGCTAGCTCATTAGCACTAAACATTTTCTTGTACAGAAGCTGTCACTGAGTTTCTTCCTAAAGAATTTTCTCCATCTAAGTCAAGGCACTTTTCTGAAGGGTCATGATATCACTTGTTTAAATTTGGGATATGACATTTACTTCAGCATGGTAGTTTTCCCCTTTAATTTCTCTTTTTAAATGTTCATAAATGTTACTGCTTTCATTTAGTAAATTTTAACTCATTGAACTCTAGAAAAAAGCTAACATAGAATCATAGAATTATAGAATAGTTAGGGCTGGAAAGGACCTCAAGATCATCGAGTTCCACCCCCCCTGCCATGGGCAGGGACATCTCCCACTAAACCATGCCATCCAAGGCTATGTCCAACCTGGCCTCGAGCATGGCCAGTGATGGAGTATTCACAACTTCCCTGGGCAACCCGTTCCAGTGCCTCACCACCCTTACAGTAAAGAATTTCTTCCTCATATCCAATCTAAACTTCCCCTGTTGAAGTGTGAACCCGTTACCCCTTGTCCTCTCACTACAGTCCCTAATGAAGAGTCCCTCCCCAGCATCCCTATAGGCCCCCTTCAGACATTGGAAGGCTTCTATGAGGTCTCCATGCAGCCTTCTCTTCTCCAGGATGAATGGTCCCAATTTTCTCATCCTATCTTCCTACGGGAGCTGCTCCAGTCCCCTGATTGTCCTCGTGGCCCTCCTCTGCACTTGTTCCAACAGTTCCATGTCCTTTTTATGTTGAGGACACCAGAACTGCACACAATACTCTAAGTGAGGTCTCACAAGAGCAGAGCAGAGGGGCAGGATCACCTCCCTCGACCTGCTGCTCGCGCTCCTTTTGATGCAGCCCAAGATACGTTTGGCTTTCTGGGCTGCAAGTGCTCACTGCCGGCTCATGTTCATTTTTTCATCGACCAACACCCCGAAGTCCTTCTCCTCAGGGCTGCTCTGAACCTCTTCTCTGCCCAACCTGTAGCGGCACCTGAGATTGCTCCGACCCAGATGTAGGACCTTGCACTTGTCATGGTTACCACTTTTCACGCTAATAGCTAAGATTTGAGTTGTCTTTAATACCAGTTTATCAATGACATTAATTGAAGCATGTATATAAAGTCTCCTCAGGAACACATGATCTTTGAGATTTTAATAGGAATACAAACACTGTCCATGACATGTAGAGTAATATATTAAACATATCTGTAATATTTGTGTTTAGCAAGAGCCTTCATTTTACTGCCTCACCATGACTTGAATCTGTAAATAGGTTTTCTGAAAATCGTTATTTTTACTAAGTCTATGCAGCAGACATTCTATTTGTTGTACAAATAAGCAGCTTAAGAACAATTTTCTGCAACTGAGGTTGCTTTTTCTTTTTTTTTTTTTTGTTTTCAGTTTATTAATTTTTTTTTGGCTTATGTGTTATTAGGCAACTTTTTTGAAAAGTAAAGAATAATTATCTTCAGAAAATAAGTATTTCAACCATATAAAATCTTACAACCATTATAAAAGCTGCCTGAATTCCTACTTAGTAATGGTACTCATCTTTTGGAGGCAGAATTTGCCTGGTGCTATCCACCTTCAAAGCTAACTAGTTTCAAAGGTGGAAAAATAAGTGCAAGGATCTGCAGAGACTGATCATCCCCAGGAATTCAGTTGAATTTTGGAAATTTTCTGTGGTAATGCTCCTGTTGGCCACATTCCTGCATATTCAGTTCACTCAAAATCTATCTTTCACATGACTTTGGGTGACTTCACAGTTCTATTAGCTCTTATTCTCATTGGTGAAACAATTATGTTTGTGGGACTGGAGAAAGAAAGGAGAAGAGTGCGCAACTGCTATTCCTGACCTTTCACAGAACAACCTATATTCCACACAGATGTTGTATACCTCGTCTTTCCTGCTATACTCCCCTTCTTACTTCACTCCAGTATGGTTGTTCTGTTTTGTTCTCTTGCTAAGATCCCTGCTTTCTCTCCACCTTTTCACACATGTACTTTTCTGTCCTCTGTTACTATTTTCCTGTTATGCCTGGGAAAGCTATTCTTGGTGCACCCATTTTGAACTGTAATAGAAGGAGATGTTGAAATAAGACAAAGGAAAGGAAGGCAATGACTAATGCCATTATCAAAGCAATAGAATATTCTGAATTGTACAATATTTGAATTCACCAGATTATTTGCACATACTACTTCTTAGTATAAAATAAACCATTTATATGCTCATGCAGAATCACCATTGTGTGTATAAACAGACAGGTAAATTGGCTTTTTATAGGAAATGCAGTTAAGTTAGACTCAAATTGTGGAGCTGCTTTGTATGTTCTAATTCTTACACTAAATAGCAAAAAACAAGAGATTGTGTTTTGAGCTTTTAGTATGTAATTTTCTTCTATCTCAAACTCGGGCAATATAACTTTCCTATGTAGATCACGGCAATGATTACAATAATGCCAGTGAAGCAAAAAAAATACAGATGCCGTTAAAAGGCAACCAGTCTATGCAGAGCCAGTAAAGTAGCAATTAGATAACTTACATCTGCATAAGCTAAAATACATGAGAGGAGTTAATAATGAAATCTTATGTCTGCCTGTTTTCTTAAGGAAATTACCTTACTAGATTCTTCTTCCTTATCCCGAAGAATCTCTCTCGGAGAAAATATATGGAGGAGAAGGAAAGAGCTAAATTAACTCTTAAATATTTTTAAATTGCTAGAAACTTACCTGGCAACTAAGCAGCCTTTAAAAAATAAATAAATAAATAATAGAAAAAATCTAATCAGGCTTAATGAGCTATTGCTCAAGGATTCTTAAATAAATGGCTCACCAATGCTAACAAATCCATAAAATATGTTATGTCTGCATAATCTGTTCACCCCTTGTACTTTGCTTTTTGACTAAGACAGGCAAAGAAGAACTGCATGTCACTTCCCAGTGTCCCTGTTTCTATTGCAAAAGCCTAAACTCAGATCAGCCATATAATTTTTGAATGCTTTCTCTCTTTCCCTGTTCAAAAAGCAAATGACTGAGCTGGACTTCGAAAATTATGGGCTGTGGAGTTACCAGAGTGGTTTTGTTGTTGTGGTGGTTTTTTTTTGTTTGTTTTTTTTTTTTTTTTTTTTTTTTTTTTTTCCTGGCAGTTTAGTAGCCCAGTGGTAGAACCCTTCACACCTCTTTTATTTCAAACTTAATGGTCAAATGAAGATGAGCTCATGAGCTAAAGCCCACAGGATTAGAGGAGTTCTTGGCCAGAATTCAACTGAAAAATTATGTCCTTCCTTTCCTTTGCCTCTTCCATTCTCCTTCACAATGGCTTATTATGAATTAAATCCTGCATGGCAAAGATCATCCCTTATATAATTTTATATAGTACTTAGGTTTAGTCGTATATAGTACCTATCTTTAGTTTCCCCTCCTTAGATCCAGATATTTTCTTCTAAATTCTGCTAAGAAAAATTAAAACTAAGTCAGATTTGGATCCTGTTAATATCTAACAATGACAGTTCTGTGTTTTTCCTTGTATGTCTTTTCCTGAGGAAAAAATTCACACGTTTTTCTTTAATTAAACAACAACAACAACAGCCAACAACAACAACAACTAAAAACCAAACCCAAACCCAAAATTTCAGACAGAGATATTTTCAAGTAGGTAAGTATATAGGAACATTTTTCAGAAAATATAATCTCTGAATATGAGCCTAACATGATACAGGAAAGTGATAACATTTAAATAGAATTGTGCATGTGTGAAATATGAGGAGACATTATATGTTCAGATGATAATTTTTCAAAATTGTTTTTAAAGAATAGAAACAGTTCATTCAAAGTATAGAAACAGGTGTTAACACAGCCTACTTTAAACTGATGACTCCTCAAGGTATTTGCAATTCTGTCTCATTTATTTATTGATCGAGTTGATTTATGCCTTTAGTTCTGCAGTTCCTATAAGAGCATAAAATGTGAAAAAGTGAGAACTCTGGTTTTTATAACGGCTTGTTAAATGTGTTTTAGTTTTCCAAACTAAAATAAATGATGTTTCTGATACAGTTTTAATGGTATGTGAATGCCACTACTTCACTGAGATGAAGAGGAAATAATAATTACCCTTTTTAGTATATATTATTGTTCCCTTGGTTCTGATAACAATTTTTCATAAAATTTCCTAAGTTCATTATTTGTTATTTAATTTTCCTTAGTTTTTCCAAATTTCTTTCTTTTCTTTGTCTTCATTATTTTTATTTCCTTCTAACTCCTTTCCATTCTCTTTTGCCTTATAACTTACTCCTTACCTCTGCCACTTGTCTTTATTTCTCAGAGCTACTGAGTTTTCTTTGTTATTATTCTCCTCATGAACAGCGTACAGCCAAGAAGCAATGAAAACACAACATTAAAAATATTTAGAACGATATTCTGCCTTATATATTTTGTATTTCTAACTGTGTTGCTAGGTTCTGTCTTCAATTCTGCACATGCCTTCATTTCTTTTATTCAAGGTTGACGGAATCTTCCTCTTCTATACTTTCTTGATTAAGTTTAAATGGTTGCCCTTTCATAAGTGCTTTCCCTGTATCCCCCAAAAATTCAATTTTCATGCAAGTATCTTGATTGATTAAGGAATCTGGATAAGTCTTAGACTAACAGCTTCTCATCTTGCTGTCCTAATGTGGTTGACAGTACTTTCTGAAAAATGTGACTTGAGCGCTTGCCACAAAAGGTTATAATACTTCAAAAACTTGACATAAGACCATCTGCAGACGTCAATTTTTTTATTTGGATGCTATCTGTAGTAAAATTTCTTCTTAAAACTTTTTTTTTTTTTAATCAACAGTAATCATAAAATTTACACTTAACTTGGCTGTTATATGTATACTAAAATTTACCTTAGATGAGTCACAGGATTCTCAGCTGAAAAACTTACAGCCATAATTTCTACCAGATCATGTTATTTGATGACGTTGACAAAATTTCAGAAATATTTCAAACGTTGTTCTGTGTCATAAAATTGCCCTGAACTGAAAACATTTAATTTCATTTTGTCCAGGTTTAATCAGCTGGTTTACATGGGTCTCTTCCAGACAACAGAAATTTCCTTCTTTTAAAAGAGTCAGAATTGATCATGAAAATAAAACAATGCCCCTTTTTTCATTTCATTTGTTCCAAGCAGAAAAGATGAAACTCTGTTTTCTTCTAATGTATTCTTTTGTGTCAGGTTAAACCACTTCAGTGAAGAGGGATGACCATATATTATTTAGATGGAGCCCCTAGCCTTTAAAACAAGTTCGGCAGGGTTTCCACAGAAGCCCAGACCCTATTCCCAGCTGCTCCTTGCTGCCTTATTATTACTTGACAGCTAGTCTCCCTGGGGGGGGACAGTGAATATTTTGCCAACAGTCATTCCAACCCTTGTCTCCAGACAAAAGAAGGCGAGTCCTTGCGGTAAACACTACGAATGCAGATTTTTGAAATTTCTCCGGAGAAAGGTACCCAAGGGGTTTGATGAAGGCTGGTTTTGGAGGAAAAAAGTAACCTAAAGATTATTTCTTCAGGTAGTGAGCTACGGAGCTGATGGACAGGGGCAGAGCAGTTGATGTCATCTACCTGGACTTGTGTAAAGCCTTTGACACTGTCTCACATGACATCCTTCTCTCTAAGTTGGAGAGACATCAATTTGATAGGTGGACCACTCGGTGGATAAAGAACTGGCTGGATGGCCGCACACAAAGAGTAGTGCTCAGTGGCTCAGTGTCCAGCTGGAGACCAGTAATGAGTGGTGTCCCCCAGGGATCGGTGTTGGGACCGGTCTTGTTCAACATCTTTGTGGGTGACATGGACAGTGGGATTGAGGGCGCCCTCAGCAAGTTTGCTGATGACACCAAGCTGTGTGGTTCGGTTGATACTTTGGAGGGAAGGAATGCCATCCAGAGGGACCTTGACATGCTTGTGAGGTGGGCTGATGCCAACCTAATGTAGTTTAACCATGCTAAGTGCAAAGTCCTCCACCTGGGTCAGAGCAATGCCAGGCACAGCTACAGATTGGGCGGGGAGGAGATTCAGAGCAGTCCTGCGGAGAAGGACTTGGGGGTGTGGGTCGATGAAAAAATGATCATGAGCCGGCAGTGTGCGCTTGCAGCCCAGAAGGCCAACCGTATCCTGGGCTGCATCAAAAGGAGTGTGCAGCAGGTCGAGGGAGGTGCTCCTGCCCCTTTACTCTGCTCTCATGAGACCTCACTTGGAGTATTGCGTGCAGTTCTGGTGTCCTCAACATAAAAAGGACATATAACTGTTAGAACAAGTGCAGAGGAGGGCCACGAAGATGATCAGGGGACTGGAGCACCTCTCGTATGAAGATAGGCTGAGAAAATTGGGGCTGTTGAGCCTGGAGAAGAGAAGGCTGCGTGGAGACCTCATAGCAGCCTTCCAATACCTGAAGGGGGCCTATAGGGATGCTGGGGAGGGACTCTTCATTAGGGACTGTGGTGAGAGGACAAGGGGTAATGGGTTTAAACTTAAACAGGGGAAGTTTAGATTGGATCTGAGGAAGAAATTCTTTACTGTGAGGGTGGTGGGGCCCTGGAATGGGTTGCCCAGGGAGGTTGTGGATGCTTCATCCCTGGCGGCGTTCAAGGTGGGGTTGGACATAGCCTTGGATGGCATGGTTTAGTGGGAGGTGTCCCTGCCCATGGCAGGGGGGTTGGAACTCGATGATCTTGAGGTCCTTTCCAACCCTTACTATTCTATGATTCTATGATTCTATGATTATCTTTTTATACCATTAAGAGATCAGATTTTAAGCTGGGGGAAAGAGGGGTGGAAGAAATGACAGAAAATTTGGCTTTGCCCTGGTACAGTGGAGCATAGGCTTTTCAAATACTTTACACATGTCCTTCCTCTGAAACAAAGATCTATTTCCTTCAAGCTTACCTTACAAGTACTATTTCCTACTGGGTCTTCCACATTTTTATGTGGTTTTGCAGTGGTATCATAACTTCATCTGCTAAACTATTCTTGCATTAATTGGCAGTTTTCAGTGGTCTGAATAATATACTTACGCATTCTGTTAGGTTTATTCTGAGACAAATTACAGGAAATTTTATAGTAGCAATGAAGCTAAATCAGCAGGTGTGATTATGATAACTACACCCCTGGGTGCTTAGGAGCACATGGTGTATCTGGTCCATAGTTATCTCTCCGGGGGTGAGATTATTTCATGATAACCACACCGCCCTAATGGCCCATTGCTTAAGTAGTTTTCCTGACCCTTATACAGAATCCTGCCTGAGTTGAGCAGACCAAATTTCTCCCACATCACAGCTGTCTCTGCTTTTATGTTTTTAATATAATTCTTTTTTTGTTTGTTTCTACACATTGGAGAGGTGCATTGTCTTTAATGCCCATATTATAGATTAGTAAAATGTATGCTTTTGACTAAAACCAACCATTTATCTAGATTCTAGATATAGCACAGCTGATTTTGTGTCACACATCTGGTGGAATCTGACAAGCATTATTTGCTATAGAAATCTCAATGCCAGAATAAGGTACTTTTGTGATGCTCTGAACAAAAAATAATGATTTCTACCTTGTCACTCTACTATTGCTAAAGAAGGTGTAAACAAAGACATAAGACCAGGGACAAGAATTTCCTATCCTTTCTCATCTCATAGCCATTGACAAGCAATGTGATTTGCAATTAGACTGAGGATTCCGTAGCATGTTTCAGAGGAAGAACTCCAGAATTCACGGAACTCAGGGCTGGGCAAGGCAGATGTGAGTTTAATGCCACCCTTGCCATTCCTGTCATCCTCTGAATTCCTGGTATGAGTCTTTAGTTATGGCAGGGGTCTCTTCATATATTTCTATGCCCTAAGTCACCTAATTAAATATGGCTAATAGTATGCATGCAACTGTAAACACTGCATAAACACATAATGAGTACAGAAAGAAAAATACGTACTATAGCTGAAGGAAATATTTTTTTATGCTTCATATAATAGATTATTTTGCCACTTCCCTTTAAAGGTTGATGTATTTTCCCAGCAGTTTAAGTTACGCACAAAGGCTTAGAAGGAGAGAAAATGACAGGAGAGTGAGTGCTACCAAGTAAAAAACAAAGGCTTTCTTCCTCTTAATGGGAATCAAGACACCACTAATCTCATCTGGTTTAGCTGATAGAGGTAGGCATGAGATAGCGAAATGGATTCAAAAGAGAACTATTTCTTTAATTAGGCACATTCGAATTCTTTTTTTCTTTTTTTGTGATTTTTTTTCATAATTTAAAAAAAAAGCAAAATGATTATTTTTCACAAGGTGCTAATCATTCAATGAGTTAAATCAATATTTTATTTTTCAAATTGAGTGGGTGTCACAATATATTTCTTAATTAATTTTGTAATTCCACAGAGCAATTAAAAGGATTGTGATGAGAATGACTGCTGTAATTTAAATCAATTTTAGTACATAAAGTCATTTTACTATCATATCTTCTCTCCCTAGCAACAGTGGATTGGAGCACGACAGGGAAGTGAAATATGCCCACTGCATCCAGGCAGGGGAAGCACAAATCAGGATATTTGATTGACTAAGTCTCACACTTCCATTCAGTCTGAACACTAGTTTCAGTCTTTTATTTTCCAGGGGTTCTATGTTTTGAGGTTTTTTTGTTTGTTTGTTTGTTCTGTATTCGCACATAGGATCCAAAAGAAAAACTTTTCTAAGTAAAACATATAATTTGTGTTTTCTGCTCTTTTTCTTATGACACATTTTACACAAAATATGCATGAATGAAAAAGCTGTAGCTCTATGCTACAGATGGAAGCCACTGCAAAGAAATTTTGTTACATTGGTATTTTTTTTTCATGTTAATGAGTACATAACTTAGAAACAGAGAAGCAACAGGCTTTTAAGCAATTTACTTCTACATCTAAGTGTTGGATCCACAAGTCTATTCAAGAGGTAAGCAACAGTACAATGTAGCACTTTGCTTTCTCTTTTAACTTCAGGAATCCCAGCTCAGAAGTCCCTTGAGAGTTCGGTGCATAATTTAATTCTCCCTCTAAAAGGGAAAAATGTCAAAATCCACAGGCTTTTCCTCTTAGAATGTCTAAACAAAATTGTCTTCCTGTGCAAGCTGCAGTTTTGTTTCTCAGGCAGCCACTCAAGCACCTAACATAGTTCTGTGTTATGTAGTATACACATGCAGTCTTAACTTCTGATATTCCGGGTAACTTTGTGAGCATTTTTTTTAATAACAGTTCAGTGGAAGAAGGGAAAAACTGGTGTTTCTCTCTTACCATCCACCTCCCCCTCCCCCCCCGCCCTGTTTTTATTAATAAATGCCTCTTTCCCCTAACAGAGTATGTATCAGTGAGACATAAGGGAGCAAAACCATTTTTTTTTGTTAAAAGGCATTTAAATTTATTCATTAGGTTCCTTTGTTCCCCAGCTGAATGGTACCTCAGCAGTTCTCAGTGAGCAACAGAAAATGGGGTACTTCTGAAGGAAAACTGACTACCTCTTCATGACTTGGGATGCAAATCAAAGTTTAAAATAGAATTTTTCATTCCTAATTCTTAAATGGAAAGGAATTTCTCTTGGTTGACGTAATAGTCTATCTATTTTGCAGATGCTATCTGCAGGATAGAATCATAGAATAGTTAGGGTTGGAAAGGACCTCAAGATCATCGAGTTCCAACCCCCCTGCCATGGGCAGGGACACCTCCCACTAAATCATGCCGTCCAAGGATGTTACACTAAATCTTGCACTACTTTTCTGAACAGTGTCTTCAGGAAAAGATGCAATATTGTGCAGAGCTTTCAACATGTGGACTGTTCCATAGAAGCTGAAATGAAATTATTTCACAAGATTTTTCAAATCCTTAAAGCTAAGTGTGTTTTCATTTGTTATCTTTTACTCATCATGCTGCTAAACAGTATGAAGTATTGGCAATCAGGGTTTTGTAGGTCACTGAACTTATACATGAAAATATTTCTATAACTGAAAGGAAGAATTTTACTGAGGAATGATTTCTTTGCACTTTCTTTTGCATTTGCCTAAGAAATGTCAACTAATCTATAGCTGTAATATGGAAATCAGTCAGTGCTGTCTGTGAGATATTTAGCCACAAAATTCATTATACAAAATAAAGTTCATAGGGTCAGGTTTTGGGGTTTTTTTGTTCAACATATCATTCATTTTTTTTTGTATGTGTGTCAGTGGAAATTTTCTTGCTTATGACCAAGGAAATCTTTTCGTTATAGTAAATATTATAACCCTTGCAGGAACCGTTATATGTGGAATAAATCTGATTGTTGTATTCTCAGGCTCTTAAGTGAATTTCTTGTGATGTTTATTTTCAAACAAGGGAAAAACATTCTTGTCTGAATGAAAACAAATGTTTTTAAAGAACAGGAAGCATTAGGCACTGTGTATTTGTTGTACATCTCATTTGGAAGTGCCAAATTAAACAAGGAAATTATTACCTTTTCCTATTAAGCAAGGAGTTGTTTCAGAACATTGAAGGTATAGCGTAATTAGGGAAATGAAATAAGCTGTGGGAAAATAAGGATGAAAAACACTATTAATATGTCTGGAAAAATGAACCCTCCTTATAAATATCGCATGGTGAAACTTGGCAAGTAGATGAAGAAGAAGCAGCTTCAATATTAATTCATCATTATTTTGAATAAAATCGTTAGGGTTCTCTGTTTTAATCATGCCATTACTGAACTTTAAATAATGCTCACTGTGATTTATACTGGTGATTAAAGTATATAGCAATCCTTTAACACAGGTTCTGTTGCATATTTTATTTCACTAAATAAGCTATCTCATTTAAGCAAAGCTCTTCAACAGCTTTGTACATTCTGTAACTTAAGAAAATGCTTGCTTTATCATGGCAATAATACCACTGACAAAAAAACACAGATACTATGAGGTACTGTTTTAGCTTTCTCACATCAAATTCTAACCAATTAACATTTATTAAGGTTTATGTTTTTCCTGAGCCTGTGACAATTTTTAAGTATACCATGAATCACAAATTTCAAAGTTATTAATCTCTTGAATAATAACTAAGCAAACAGTAAGACTGTCTTATCGAAAAGCATATTCTCCTTCTGTAAGTCACATCTTAGCATATAAATAATTAATTTAATAGAAAAAATACTGAAAATTTGTGAGGTTTGACTTGTGATTGTAAGTGAATGAACAGAGTTAAAAAGACAGAAGTCACAAAAATTTTGAAAAAGAAAAAACAAGAGCTAAGGCTGATTTTAAAGACATAGATTGTATATAAGATGAGCCTTATTTTAGGTTGTGGGGTTTTTTTTGAAGAAAAGAAAGAAAAGATAACTTTGAAAAAAAACCATCTTTTTTTAAAAAAGGTCCAATTTTTACTAATTTAAGCTCTCTATAGTCTTCAGCGTAAAAAGCAGTCGTATTAAATGTTTTCAAAAAATTGATTGCTTGCTTCAAAATTGTGCTAAATGAGAAGGGAACACTGGACTCTGTATCTTATTTTAAATTCTGCCCAGTGTAGACATATTCTGCCCAGTGTAGACATAGCATGTAGAATGAAACAGCATCACTGGACTTTTGTTGGGTAATCGCCTTGCCACTAGCAGATCTTACAAATAACATCTTCCAAATGTTGTACGTGTTGTTTGCTCATTATATAATAGAGATTACAAACTTCTTGAAATTATAAGTTATAATTTCCTGGTACTCTTACTGTGCACTAATGAAACTATTTATGTATAATAAAGCAAGAACACTTAGGCTGCCAAATAGAAAAAAAATCATATAAGAAAAACCCTCTGTACATTAACTAAGTAATTTTCTGACAATGGCTAAGCAACTTCGTTTACATATGTATTGAATAATCAATGGCCTCTACCCTCAGAAATGCTGAGAAGAAACAACGCAATTATTCTCAATAAGACAACATGATCAAATAACTATTAGAAGGAAAGATATTTTTAACAATAGATTTTTAGCAAAAATTTAAGAGATGAAAAGCTTTCATATGTAATTGACTGTATATATTAGATTAAGCAGTTCAGCTCTTATTAAAAGTGATGAAACTAAAAAAATCTATTAGAAAAGAAGTGGCTGAATATTTTTTTAAGAATTTCTACCACAGCAACAAAGACTACCTATCAAGTTGATGGAAGAGTAATACTCCGGTGTGTACTAAGTAGCAGATTGGCTATTCATGAGCCAAAACGTGTAATGAAAGATCTCATGAAGGAAAAAAGCCAAACAGAAAATCGCAACAGTTCATTCTGAACTCAGAAAAACATGAATTAATATCTATGTATTTAGAGGTAAAGAATATTTTAAAAGCCTGTGGAGCTGATCTACCCCATTTCTCTGACCTTCTTCTCAACCCAAGATCACCCTTCCCAGTACAGTCTCATTGGTGTAAAAAAAACAGAAGCTAAGGACAGCTCTCTCCTTCTCTGCGGACCTGCCTAAATCTGCAGGGTAAATTTTCAGGTCATAATGCTTCCACCATATGATTTCACAGAGGCAAAAAAAGTGCAATGGATTTGAAGGTTCTACTTAATAATAGCTGCCTTTCAAGGATTTTGAATAGGCTATTTAGATGATTTTATATGTTTAAGCACTAAAAGCTTCTTTAGTTAAACACTGAGTCATTTAGACCACTTATTTCCAGAGAGGATATATAAACTAAGTAAGCCAAAATAAACAGTGGAATCCAGTTCACATCTTGCACTCCTTTTTCACTCTTAAGACAATGCCTTGAATGGTTTCTCTTGAGAACTGGCTTATTTTTGATTCATAAAAGTTGGGAAAATATTTTTTATAAATTTTATAGGTAATTAAAAACACCTTAACCAACACTGACAGTCTTGTTAATATCTTTTGCTCTTTTGTAAATATTTCTGGTCTCAGGAATAAAGTGCAAAGGTATATAAAACTTACGGAGATAACGCTTACTGGTTTCCACTGGAATAAAATTAATTTCCTGCTTAGTAGCTTGTATGGTTCTGTGTTTTGGCTTTGTGACCAAAACAGTGCTGAAAACACTGGGGTGTTTCAGCTGTGGCTAAGCAGTGCTTACACAAAGCCAAAGGCTTTTCTGCTTCTCACACAGCCCCACCAGTAAGTAACCTGAGAATGCACAAGAAGCTGGGAAGGGGCACAAGTGACTCCAACCATCCTACACCATATGACATCGTGCAATAAAAGATGGGAGAAGAGGGAGGAAGGACAAGTATGGAGTTATAGCATTTGTCTTCCTAAGTATCTGTTACATGTGATGGGGCATGGCTTTGCTAGAAATAGCTAAATACTTTAGGAAGTAGCGGGTGGATTGCTTATTTTCCTGTGCAGCTTCTGCTTTCTCTATAAAAACTGTCTTCATCTAAGGTCATGGGTTTGCTCACTTTTACTCTTCCCATTCTCTCACCCAATCCCACTGCGGGGGAGCAAGCGAATGGCTATGCTAAGGTGTGTAACGGGACTAACCCACAACATGAGGTGACAGTCTTGTGTATAGGTAAAACTACAAGAGAAACTGTGTGAGTTTTCATTTTAAACTTCAGGCAGAGGAAATCATCATGAATGTAGTAATTCTTTGGTGTGTTTTTGAATTATCCTTGCCTTTCTCTAATAATAAAATTTTCATAAGTAATAGTCATTATAATTTTGTTTAGCTTTGAGTTCCAGTTGAATGCAGACAAACACAGGAAGCTAAAATTGTGCTAGTCATTAAATAAAGCTTAACATAAGGGGCAAGCATTAAGAACTGAACTGTATCTTGTACACAAAATATCCAGACTCAATTTTAATATTTTAAGATTGTAGAATGAAATGTAATAGCTCCTGAATTATATGTTTGCTTTTAAAGTTATGATGCATTGTTATTCTGACTTTATGTTTACCACTGTATCCTTTCAGGTATCTGACAGGCTGAAGACTCCATTGCCAGTTTTCTTCACAATGATGCATGTATGATCAAGCGAAGGCTGATCTCTCTTCAAACTTACAGATTTTTTCATTATAAAAATACTTTTTCTTTTTTTTTCATTCTAACATTCACGCTCATTTTTATTCTCTTGAAAAACCACAAAGTTTTTGATTTGCCTCTTAAACAACGAAGCCGGAACCTATTCATTATTCACACGATGAGTGTGACTATGTCTGTATAAAAGGGGTAATCGTTACAATAATTCTTGTTAAAAAGAAAATATGAGCAAAGTTTAATAGCTAACATTTTTCTATAGAATATTTCCAAATCATCACCATCTCTTTTTTTCCTGAAGTCTGGAAGTAGTGCTAGAATAAGAAAATCATTAGCTAACTGAGGTAGCAGTCTTGAACTCTCATAAGAGATTTCTTCATTGTTCTGAAACATAATTGTATCATCCTTCTCTTTACCATCTTTTCCACCCTCAACAGAGGACAAAAAATATCTGTCTTATTTGTCTGTATTTTATGAAAGTTAATAGCCATATAAAAATGACTGGACAGAAAATTTCTGGTGTATATTGTTTAAATGGTTTTAATACTGAAGTAATTAGTTGTGGCATGTATAGGGATTTTCCATCCCTCAAAATATTAGAAACAGTTTATCCATTATAAATCAGGGTATGTTAAGGTTTAGTTAATTGAACTAAGTTCTGTATGAAGTCAGATTGTCTGTTTGCAATGCTATCTTCTGGCCATACATTCTGTGAACCTATGACCCAAAATATATTTTAAAAACCCAAACCAAATACAATGAATTGCAATAACACCCTTTCTGGATTTTATTTGCTTTCGACAGGAAAAAAGATATACAGTAAAGCTGTAAAAACAAAAAAAGTAATCAGAAGAATACAATTAATTCAACCATTATTACCATAGCTAGTCCATTTTAAGTATGATACATCCAAGTTTGAATTTAACACATACCAAAACACAAAAAATACAAGCAAGCCATTTCTTAAAACTGCATGTTTACATAGAAAGAACTTTGAATACAGTAACAGTGCTACAGTTTCAAGACCATTTCTTAACCTAATAAAAAATTTAGAAAGTGTCCTTATATTCTAAGTGAAGAAGGAGTAGATTTTCGCACTGGAAAAGCTCTTTAAGTCTTACACTTCAACAGATTGCAAATACATAAGAAGTCATTACCTTAAATTCCATGCCCTCGTTTCATAAATCTGTGTGAAACATTGAACATAAATACCTCTTTGAACTTAATCACTCCTGTAAGAGGGTACACATAGGTAGACAAAATGCCAGGCACATTGTAAGTAATGGAAATCTTCGTTCAGGCTGCTGGAACTAGACAAGAATTTTCAAGGAAAATGGGAAAGGATTTGGATGGCTGAAACCAGGTGAGTGATGTCTGCATGGGAAAGAGAAGGGGTTAGGTTCTTTAAGGTAGTTTATGACCAGCAGGTCAAAGGAGGTGCTCCTGTCCCTTTACTCTGCTCTTGTGAGACCTCACTTGGAGTATTGTGCGCAGTTCTGGTGTCCTCAACATAAAAAGGACATGGAACTGTTGGAACAAGTCCAGAGTGGGGCCACGAGGATGATCAGGGGACTGGAGCACCTCCCGTATGAAGATAGGCTGAGAAAATTGGGGCTGTTCAGCCTGCAGAAGAGAAAGCTGCGTGGAGACCTCCCAGCAGCCTTCCAATACCTGAAGGGGGCCTATAGGGATGCTGGGGAGGGACTCTTCATTAGGGACTGTGGTGAGAGGACAAGGGGTAATGGGTTTAAACTTAAACAGGGGAGGTTTAGATTAGATCTGAGGAAGAAATTCTTTACTGTGAGGGTGGTGAGGCCCTGGAATGGGTTGCCCAGGGAAGCTGTGAATGCTTCATCCCTGGCGGCGTTCAAGGTAGGGTTGAACATAGCCTTGGATGGCATGGTTTAGTGGGAGGTGTCCCTGCCCATGGCAGGGGGGTTGGAACTCGATCATCTTGAGGTCCTTTCCAACCCTAACTATTCTATGATTCTATGATTCTATGATTCTATGATTCACCCGGTAACTTAGATGTGTCACTATAGGTGCTTGCCAGCTGAATGTACATGTCTGCTTTTTCAGTTGCTCATGATATAAACAGTAGGCTGCAAAATTCTATTTACCTTCTTAAACCTTTATGAGCAGTTAAAGATAACATCACACTGAGTAGCTTATATTTTCTCATAATGTGTTTTAAAATGCACAGACTTCAAAACTCAGACAGCATTTAAAACAAATTTTCCACAGAATCAGTGACTTCTCAGCAATGTAATTATGTTTTGGCAAATTTAAGAATGTAGGCTACACCTTTTAAAGCATAAGTTATTCCTTCAAAGTCTGACATTAAGTTCAACAATGGCTTTAATTTCTTCATGGCCAGTTTTCTGCTGTATGAATGTACAATACTTAATGCTTCTGAAGGGTAGGAACCAATCAACATGGAGAATATGAAGAGCACAGAACATCAGAATAAATGAAGTAATAATAGTTATTGTTATTCACTCATGTACATAAGTTTTGCAAAGTTTTCAAAGCATGTGTGCTAATACATGTCTCTCATAATTTGCGTGCTATGAGATGGGGTGTCAGTCTTCGTTTTCCATCTCCCTAAATTCTTAACATACTCAACCCAGTTTATGATTTTCCCTAACGGGAGACACTGAGTAAAAAATCCTGATTGCAATTAATCAGAAAAAAGTAAGGGATAGAAAATACTCTTGCTCTCTGAAAGGTGGCCTTGCTTTGTAAACTGTGTATTCAAACAAAAAAAAACGTGCTTTAACTCATCCGAATTGCAGACACTTCACTGTATGCAATCATAGAATCATAGAATCATAGAATAGCTGGGGCTGGAAAGGACCTCAAGATCATCTAGTTCCAACTCCCCCTGCCATAGGCAGGGACACCTCCCACTAAACCATGCCATCCAACGCTACGTCCAACCCCACCTTGATCACCGCCAGGGATGAAGCATCCACAACTTCCCTGGGCAACCCATTCCAGGGCCTCACCACCCTCACAGTAAAGAATTTCTTCCTCATATCCAATCTAAACTTTCCCTGTTTAAGTTTGAACCGATTACCCCTTGTCCTCTCACTGCAGTCCCTAAAGAAGAGTCCCTCCCCAGCATCCCTATAGGCCCCCTTCAGGTATTGGAAGGCTGCTAGGAGGTCTCCACGCAGCCTTCTCTTCTCCAGGATGAACAGCCCCAATTTTCTCTTCCTATCTTCATACGGGAGGTGCTCCAGTCCCCTGATCATCCTTGTGGCCCTCCTTTGGACTTGTTCCAACAGTTCCATGTCCTTTTTATGTTGAGGACACCAGAACTGCGCACAATACTCCAAGTGAGATCTCATGATAGCAGAGTAGAGGGGCAGGATCACTTCCCTTGACCTGCTGGTCACTCTCCTTTTGATGTAGCCCAGGATACAGTTGGCCTTCTGGGCTGCAAGCACACACTGCCGGCTCATGTTCATTTTTTCATCGACCAACACCCCAAGTCCTTCTCTGCAGGGCTGCTCTGAATCTCTTCTCTGCCCAACCTGTAGTTGTGCCTGGGATTTCCCCGACCCAGGTGTACTGTTTCTAATTTTATTACCAGTGGTCTTCTGAATATGACTTCATGATTATGCGTTGTCTATGAGGTTAATTGATATACATTTTTCTTAACAAAATTTTCTTATTTATAAGAATTTCACACTTCAAATTAGTATAGAAATTGTATGCTTTGGGCAGTATTCCACAATTTTTCAACTACAGTTCTTATTTCTTGTGAAAACACTATAAGATATTTGTAAAGTTACATTAACATTAAAAGTAGCATTCTTGCAAGGTCATGTTGTATGAAATTCTTTATAGATGGTCGCTCTCTTCAAATACATTTGACAAAGCCACCATTGCTGAATTTGTTAAAAGAGCTATTAGGAGAAAAGCATTCCAGGAGACACTTTTTGTAAGTGGCTGATGCAAAATTAGCGTAATCCTACGTATGGCAACTTTTAGACTGCTAAATTCATACTCATAGTTTTGGCAGTAGTTTGTGAGTTGTATTCACCATTGGGTCAAGAAACACGCATTTCTATTATAATCTACTTCCTGTAGCTACTAGTACCCTATAGGGTATGTGCATTAAAATGGTGAGTTAAAATCACTAGATTTCAGAGGAAGAAGGATCTGAATTGCTCTTATTTTCTACCTTTAAGGCTAAGGAAGTCCTTAGTTAAAGCTGGTTTACTTTTTGTTACTTTTTACTGCTTTTGTTTTGTTGTTGGTGACATAAACTGTGGGATTGAGTGTTCCTTCAGCAAGTTTGCCAGTGACACTAGCTGTGTGGTTTGGTTGATATGTTGGAGGGAAGGGCTGCCATCCAGAGGGATTTTGACATGCTTGAGTGATGGGCCAATGCCAGCCTCATGAAGTTCAACCAAGACAAGCGCAAGGTCTTAAGCCTGAGTCAGGGCAATCCCAGGCAAAACTGCAGGTTGGGCAGAGGAGTGTGGAGAGGGACTTGGGGGTGTTGGTTGATGAGAAACTAGAAATGAGCTGGCTTCAGTGTGCTCTCTCAGCCCAGAAAGCCAACTGTATCCTGGGCTGTGTCAAAAGGAGCATGACCAGCAGGCTGAGGGAGGTGATCCTCCACCTCCACTCTGCTCTTGTGAGACCTCACTTGGAGTACTGTGCGCACTTCTGGTGTCCTCAACATAAGAAGGACACAGAGCTCCTAGAGCAAGACCAGAAGAGGGCCACAAGGATGCTAAGGAGGCTCTAGCACCTCCCATATGAAGACAGGCTAAGAAAGTTGGGACTGTTCAGCTTGGAGAAGAGAAGGCTGCGTGAAGACCTCATAGCAGCCTTCCAGTATCTGAATGGGGCCTACAGGGATGCTGGAGAGGGGCTTCTCATTCATAACAGATTTAAACTTCAGCAGGAGAAGTTCAGGTTAGATATAAGGAACAAGTTCTTTACTGTGAGGGTGGTGAGGCACTGGCACAGGTTGCCCAAAGAAGTGATAAATGCTCCATCCCTGGCAGTGGTCAAGGGCAGGTTGGATGGAACCTTGGATGACATGGTTTAGTATCCCTAAACCATGGTGGGAAGTAGTGTCCCTGTCCCATGGCAGGGGGGTTAGAACTAGATGATGTTAGGGTCATTTCCGGCCCTAATGATTCTATGATTCTATGATTCTATGTACTCAACACAGCAGGACAAGCACATTGCAGTAGTTCTACTTTCCAAAAGCATTTAAGCAACGGCACATACAGAAGTTTCTTTTTCCACAAAAATACTCTTCTGAGACTACTGAATGTTCATCAAAATATAGAATTCTATGTTCTTTACAAATTAAATCATCATTAATACATATCAATGCATCTCAGTTTAAGTCTGGTAATTGCTTCAAGGTCTTGATCTTTCAAGTCAGTTAAATTAGTCAAAGTGCAAGGATTTTCCAATTTAAATAAGATTGCACCACTGATTTCCATCATTTGTTCACATGATTTGAATACATTTAACCGCTATTGCTTTGATGATAATTTAGCCATTCGTACATTTGACTGAGATTTTCATCATTTTGGATGTTTCTTTTTTTGATAACTGGATTTTTCTTATGTCTTAATGAATGGCAATTTCAGCTCTTCTGAAAACAACACTAACTCTTTAGAACATAGAATTAAATATTTGCTTTCTGCCTATGAGTATTTTTTGTCATTATTTCTCTTTTGAAAGCTGAAAGATTGACCTTTGAATGCTGGAGTGCCATTTCATCCACAGTGAGATTAAGACCTAATTGCATACAGTACATGAAAAAATTCCTTTATCAAGAAAATGAACATTGAGCCATTACAGAGAAACTGAACTTCTAAAAATAAGTCAATTCTTTCTTCTGTACCTGTGTTAGGCACATCTGTTAGGGAAGCAAGATGAAAGACTGGACTTTCCAGATAGACTATTTCTTCTACTTGGTAACTGACATATTTGAAGAGTACTTCAGAATGAATTTTGCGTATTGGTAGGCATGAAAACTCTTCTTTCCAATGTGCTATATCTACTCATGAGAAGAACAAATTTTTTCCCATAATAAAGGTTTTAAATAAGATCTTAATATAAATGAGCTGCACCTGAATAGCTGTGGGAAACTTGAAAAATCTTAAGTAATGTAGAAACTAAAGCGTCATAGTTAGGAGTCTAAGTCACTTTCTTTTTTAACCCAGCTTCTCATCACCTTTTGGAAGTGTTCAAAGAAACAAACAGTACAATAACAAGATTCACTTATATGCATGCGTACTGTGCAAAAAAGCGACAACCATTTCCATTTTAAAATGGATACAATATTACAGCTCATGCAGAGGAATCAGAAGTGCATAAAGGCATAGGGATTGAAATTAGAGCTCAATATTGAAGAAAGAAGAGATGAGTCAAGAGAACTGAAGAGACCAAAAGGTGATGAAATGCATATGCTCAACACTAAAAAGACCAGAAGGAAGCACATGAGTATTGTCATGCCTAGTTTCACCCTGATCATGCTGCTTATTGTATTCATTTCCACATTTCTCATCTTTGCCATTTGAGATTGCAAGATCTTTGGAACAAAAAAGTTCTGTGTTTAGAGAACATCTAAGTGCTTCCTAATACTACCAAACTCCACTTAATAAATATATTTCTTTAATATATTTTTAATTTCATTTGTAATTTGCTTGCCAGAAGCAGAGGTCAATGTATTTATAGCCAGTAATTTTGCAGGAGGTCAAAAACATTTTCTAATTTAACATTTTCATCTTTAATTAAATTCCATTTGCATGTATTGCAGGAATAGCTACGAAATTAAGTTAAATAGCTCTATATTTTAATGTTTATTAGTAGAAGGTCATGATGACAACAGCCCCCTTCTGCAAGATTAGCAATTTTTGTCCAGAAACCAATTCATATATGCTTTTTATCAGTTTCAATTCTTATATGTCCAAAGTCTTCTTTTTTTTCAAAGCACTATTGTATCTGATAAGAAAATTAGCCAACTGCCTTTTTCTCTTCCTTCGTAAGATTATACAATTCTTTATCATCATAATTAGATAGAATGACACACTATAGGTCAAGAATAGAAAATTTAATTGTAATCCTCTATCATATTTCTTATTAAACAAGCAGATTAAGAAACAGGACCACAAGGTTTTCTCCAGTGTCTATCACTGTGACAAATTGCTGCTGAAAAAAGTCAAGACCAACACAATGCAAGGGCCAAATCCAGCTTCAATACAGGTAACTACATATTTTCTTACAATTTCAGAGTAGAAAGTATGGCTTTACCAGCATTACCATATGTCTTCTAAAGCTTATAATATATACATTTTATATTCTAATTTCTATGTGTCCTAAAATGCAAGTATGATGGTTTTTTCCACTGGTATGGTTGTCTGGAAACACTGAGCGTGTTCTTCCCTGGCAACAGAATGTATAGTATTAGTAGAAACACCATTAGTATGCTTGGAAATTTGTAGTTATTTCACAGGAAATAAGCCCTGAAAGACCCTTCAGAAGTCTAATCCATTCACTCCCCAGGGTAGTGAAAACCCACTTCCTAGTAGGCATTTCTTTAATTCGCTTTTGAAAATCCCTAGTTATGGAGAGTCTATAGTCCTCTCAAACTAAGGTTTAACTGTCCTTGCTGTTGACAAGTCTCTTTACTGATGTCTAATATTATACCTTCCTAAATTCACTTTTACCTATTAGCCCTTGCCTTAATCCCATGACCGTGAGTGTATACTTTGCTTATTTTCTGCAATCTGATCTTGGTGCCTTTAGAATTCTTTTTCCCAGACTAATCAGCTCCAAATTGTCCACTCTTTGTAGATCACCTATCATTATTCTGCACTGATCTCTCACCAGGTATTTTGATTTATCTTTCCTGGAAGAATAATGTCTAATGTAGGAAATAAAATTCCAGCAGATCTAGGATCTGCGATTCTATGATTTTAAATGCATTATTAGCACTGAGTAGGTAGAAGACATACTTCATGCATCTTTGATGCAGTTCCAAACAGTATTTTTTTGCAACAGTGTTTCATTGAGCCATGTCACAAGATTTGCCCTGATTTTTACATTCAGACTTACTGTCTAAGCTTTTAACCATTCACGCTGTTCTCATATGGGGTGACTCTCAGGATTCTTCTTGCTTAACTTTCCAAACCTTTCTTCATGCAATTCTGTGGTTCTACTGAGCTAGGGACTCCTCTTGTAATGTTCATGTATTGGCTTGCATTCAGCCTTGCTGCTTCTGCATTTCCAAGTGTCCAACACTTAGTAGGGATATCCTAGATTAAGTTTCATGAGAAAACATAGTCTAATAAAAATAATGAGAACTGGTGACTAGGGTATATAACTGCTCCAGAAAGGCCAAAGATTGAGAAACTGGAAACATTCAAATGCCTTTAAGAGTCACCAGACTAAAACCAACCACAAAAGTGTTATTCAGTGCTACACTCCAGGCAGTTCAAGAAGGGACTAAGCACAGGTGGGGATTGTGAGTCAGTTGCCCCGGCCTGAAGAAATCCCTCTGGAGTGAGAACAAAGATGTTACAAATCACTAGACATTTTCTACCCACTTTCCTTGAGAAAAAGTCATAGCTTTCCTGATCTGGCGCTGGAAATATCCTATAAAAACTGTAGTTGGTGACTTACGTCCTTACCACCAGCACTGTGACTGCATGAATCATAGAATCATAGAATCATAGAATAGTTAGGGTTGGAAAGGACCTCAAGATCATCTAGTTCCAACCCCCCTGCCATGGGCAGGGACACCTCCCACTAAACCATGCCATCCAAGGCTATGTCCAACCCCACCTTGAACGCCGCCAGGGATTAAGCATCCACAACTTCCCTGGGCAACCCATTCCAGGGCCTCACCACCCTCACAGTAAAGAATTTCTTCCTCAGATCCAATCTAAACCTCCCCTGTTTAAGTGTGAACCCGTTACCCCTTGTCCTCTCACCACAGTCCCTAATGAAGAGTCCCTCCCCAGCATCCCTATAGGCTCCCTTCAGGTATTGGAAGGCTGCTAGGAGGTCTCCATGCAGCCTTCTCTTCTTCAGGATGAACAGCCCCAATTTTCTCAGCCTATCTTCATACGAGAGGTGCTCCAGTCCCCTGATCATCCTCATGGCCCTCCTCTGCACTTGTTCTAACAGTTCCATGTCCTTTTGATGTTGAGGACACCAGAACTGCACACAATACTCCAAGTGAGGTCTCACGAGAGCAGAATAAAGGGGCAGGAGCACCTCCCTCGACCTGCTGCACACTCCTTTTGATGCAGCCCAGGATACGGTTGGCCTTCTGGGCTGCAAGCGCACACTGCCGGCTCATGTTCATTTTTTCATCGACCAACACCCCCAAGTCCTTCTCCGCAGGACTGCTCTGAATCTCCTCCCCGCCCAACCTGTAGCTGTGCCTGGCATTGCTACGACCCAGGTGTAGGACCTTGCATTTAGCATGGTTAAACTTCATCAGGTTGGCATCAGCCCACCTCACAAGCATGTCAAGGTCCCTCTGGATGGCATTCCTTCCCTCCAAGGTATCAACCGAACCACACAGCTTGGTGTCATCGGCAAACTTGCTGAGGGCGCACTCAATCCTACTCTCCATGTCAGCCACAAAGATGTTGAACAAGACCGGTCCCAACACCAATCCCTGGGGGACACCACTCGTTACTGGTCTCCAGCTGGACATTGAGCCACTGAGCACTATTCTTTGCATGTGGTCATCCAGCCAGTTCTTTATCCACCGAGTGGTCCACCTATCAAATTGATGTCTCTCCAACTTAGAGAGAAGGATGTCATGGGAGACAGTGTCAAAGGCTTTACACAAGTCCAGGTAGATGACATCAACTGCTCTGCCCCTGTCCATCAGTTCCATAGCCCCTTCATAGAAGGCCACCAGATTGGTTAGGCAGGATTTCCCCTTAGTGAAGCCATGCTGGTTGTCACCAAGCACCTTGTTGATTTTCATGTGCCTTAGCATGCCTTCCAGGAGAATCCGCTCCAAGATTTTGCCAGGCACAGAGGTGAGACTGACTGGTCTGTAATTCCCTGGCTCATCCATTTTCCCTTTCTTAAAAATAGGGGTTATATTTCCCTTTTTCCAGTCATCGGGAACTTCACCTGACTGCCATGATTTTTCAAATATGATGGACAGTGGCTTAGCAACTTCATTTGCCAGCTCCTTCAGGACCCTTGGATGGATTTCATCCGGTCCCATGGACTTGTACACATTCAGGTTCCTAAGGTGGTCCCGAACAATATCCTCCCCCACAGTGGGCCCAGGGTCCCCACCCTCACCGTCCCCGCGTCTGCCTTCCAAGACTTGGGTGGTGTGGTCAGAGCATTTGCCGGTAAAGACTGAGGCAAAGAAGTCATTAAGAACCTCAGCCTCCTCCAAATCCAGGGTAGCCAGTTCTTCCGATAGCTTCTGGAGAGGGCCCACGGTGTCCCTAACCTGTCTTTTATTGGCAGTGTACCTATAAAATCCCTTCCTGTTATCCTTAACATCCCTAGCCAAGTTTAATTCTGAGTGGGCCTTAGCTTTCCTAACCTGTTCCCTAGCTTCCTGGACAACATCCCTGTATTCTTCCCAGGCCACCTGTCCTTGCTTCCACCTTTTATAAGACTTCCACACAATCGAGGAACCTTCTGGATTGCTTGTGCCGGGCCGTACCATCCCTCCAACAGATATCAGGGTGGTTGAAGTCTCCCATGAGAACAAGGGCCTGCAAGCGTGAGGCTGCTCCTATCTGCCTATGGAGCGCTTCGTCCATCAAGTCCCCTTGGTCAGGCGGTCTGTAACAGATCCCCACAATAATATCACCCATCGCTGTTCTCCTTTTAACCCTGACCCACAAACTCTCTGTCGACTGCTCACCTGTCCCCAGACAGATCTCTGGCATAAACCCAGGTCATACCTGCAGAACTGCTGCTTGACCAGTGGTCCTCAACTCATCTTTCTGCAGCTGTTTTCTTCTTACTGAAGCACTTTGAGCACATCCTTCTTGATGAACATCTTCTTTATTTCAGACAGGCATCCTAATTTATCACAAACATTTTGCATTTTCTAGTCTTGCCCTTCAGAAGGGTATCCCTCCCAGCCTGTCAGTCCGTGCCGACTTACATGCAGTGTGTATTGTACTTTCCATCACTGAAGTAATTAAATATCAATTATGCAACAGCTGGAAAAAGCCTTGCAATAAACCCTTCAATATGAGAAAATTCCATTTTGAGGAAACAATCTGTTAAGTACACCTTTAAAAGCATATTTACCCAAGTGTGTCTTTTTTGCATTACTTTTATGGATACGACCATGCAGGTAAACAAAAGACAGGTAGGGACAAATTCCTAGCAAACTCTAATGAGTTTACTTGTGTCCACACTGCTTGGGGATGCACCCTGCTACAACAGTAAAGAAATATCCTTCCAGATGACCTTTCTTTAGTTTGCTATGTCCTGTTGCACAGAGGCATCAATAAACCAGTCAGTTTGGACCTTAGGCTGTCCCAAGTGAGTTCTGGTCACTGAAGTTCAAGTATGTTAATAACCTTATTCACTATCCAACGACAGCTTTGTCTCTGTTCTCAATTCTGAATTTCTTTAGGTATTTAACTGTGGGCATATGACACCTGGTATATAGGTATGTGACAAAAGCTCACCTGTGTATCCCCTCAGGGGCAGAGAGACCATGGCAAGAGGGAAGACCAAATAACACTTTGCCTCAACTCCTCCCATGTCCATCACAGCAGCCATCAGCCCTTCAAAGTCTGATTTCCACAAACTCAGGGGGGAGCAGGGGCACAGGAACACAGATTAAGGATTCAAAGGAAGGGATGTCCTGTCCAGGTCCCTCCCATGGCTGTCCCAGGAAAGCCACTGTCTGAAAGTCCATCTGTGAAAAGCATCAAAGTGAGACAATACTGGAGGAACACCTTTTGGACCTATGCAGGTCACTGTTTGTGGGGGTATAACACATTATGGGGTGCAGGGGAATTTTGGAATTGCACAGGACTTATTAAGGGATATTTAGAGGAAGATCAAAGGTGGCAAAGCGAGGGATCTAGGTGATCTGGGGAGGGACAAGAGTGGGAAAATAAAGGAATAAGGGGACAAAAGGGACTGGTGGTGAGTGAATAGGATGTCATGCTTATCTGTCCATGTCCTGAGCCTGAACAATGCAGTCTGTTCTGTCTTGCTAAATTCCTTTCTAGTTCTTTTCTTGGATGAGGAACTCTACTTGCTGTGTTTACATGCATGTGTATGGGAGTGTCAGTTACTGGAGTGGCACCTTGGGTCTCAGGGGCCTGTGCTGCCAACACCTGGAGTGAGTGCAAGGTTTGAATGCCAGCAGCTGGACTGGGACCATTGGCTGGAGGACCTGTGTGCCTGGGTGCCAGTGAGTGGGGAGACCTAAGTGAGTGGCAGCAAGTGCCAAGCAGAGGCAGGTGGGACATATATATGTGTATATATATTTATATACATACACCTCTCGTATGAAGATAGGCTGAGAAAATTGGGGCTGTTCAGCCTGGAGAAGAGAAGGCTGCGTGGAGACCTCCTAGCAGCCTTCCAATACCTGAAGGGGGCCTATAGGGATGCTGGGGAGGGACTCTTCATTAGGGACTGTGGTGAGAGGACAAGGGGTAATGAGTTTAAACTTAAACAGGGGAAGTTTAGATTGGATCTGAGGAAGAAATTCTTTACTGTGAGGGTGGTGAGGCCCTGGAATGGGTTGCCCAGGGAGGTTGTGGATGCTTCATCCTTGGCGGCGTTCAAGGTGGGGTTGAACATAGCCTTGGATGGCATGGTTTAGTGGGAGGTGTCCCTGCCCATGGCAGGGGGGTTGGAACTCGATGATCTTGAGGTCCTTTCCAACCCTTACTGTTCTATGATTCTATGATTCTATGGACAACATGGATGTCTCCAGCATCTGGGCTCAGAGTCTGCCCAGTACCTGCCCTTGGATGACAGTCTTTTCAGTTGCTGGCACATAGACATACAAGATCCTGAGGCCACAGGTTACATGCACACACAAATGCAC
Source organism: Amazona ochrocephala (assembly GCA_039720435.1). Taxonomy (NCBI): domain Eukaryota; kingdom Metazoa; phylum Chordata; class Aves; order Psittaciformes; family Psittacidae; genus Amazona; species Amazona ochrocephala. The sequence continues at coordinate 38,796,845 of CM077879.1, forward strand.
ATGCACACACAAATGCACATGCACACGTACACGTGCACAGGCAGCTGGCCAGGACTGCCCTGGTTCCTCAGAGGAACTAAATCCTCTGTGGTCTTGCTCTTAGAGGCAGAGATGCATGCACATACACAAACACACACATGCCCAGGTCGTCTGCTCTGGTCCCCCCATAGCCACCTCCTCCCATAGTCTTGCCTGCAGATCCTTCTACCACCTTGGCTCTGAGGCCACTTCATCTCCTTGTCAGTCTCACCCAGCTCGATTTTGTCTGACATCTGCACACTCACTCACACCTCCAAACCTGCTTCTAACACTGCACCACAGGCATAAACATAATAATAAAGACAACTAACACTCCAGATATTCACACTTTAAAGTCACTGAAATCAAAGTACTTATATGACATCACATTAGATATATTAAATGGAACTACGGCCTCCCTAGACCCTTCTTTCTTCACTGTGTAAAATAAATTAACATACTACAACACCCAATAACCAGGATTGTAAGTAAGAACAGGGCTAAAGTAATTGTGTTCAAGAATTTGTTACCATTTATCTAACCCTTCACTCCCTGATTGTCAATTCATGTAGGATATATATCTGAGAAAAGGTACTGTTTGATCTGTTACAGCTAAATCCTGGCAATATCATTCAATTACTTATTTCAGGACTATTTTTTTCCATGATATGGTTATCTCTTTCCAAACATATCTTGAATGTGTTTGTGCAGCTCTTATTGTCTGTGGTGTCTGAAGAATTCTGACACTCATCTGCGCTTCAACTGTTTTCTGCTTCATTTTAACTGGGATATTGTTACTGATTTTTTCTTCCCTCTTTATTTTTTGTCATTATTGTTCTGACTGGCATATTACTTGGTTAGATTTTTTTTTTTTTTATCTGGCATATGTCTTTGTCATCATCATCCAATTAGAGGACGGACGATGAGGATGTGTGGAGACTTAGACACAAAATAGCACAGATTATATTTGAACTATAAAATGCTTTCCATAACACTTACAGGATATCTCTTTGGTGCTGTGTGACTACAAATACTCAAGCCTCATATACAGATAGAATAGAATTCTAAAGACTTTAGATATTTCTTTTAGATACTAAAGCCACTGAGTTCACACCAAATGTTTAAAAACAGGCTTTGAATACACAAAACATTATGTAATGTCTTTTTTTTTTTTTCCATAAAATTACTGTAGTTTTTAACATTGCCAACATTTAACATCATCTGTTGCAATACCTTCAGCAATTTTTAGGATTTCTCCTTCTATGAACATTTGTCTAACACTTTTTTTCCTGACTTTGAATCAATTAGTCTCTTCTCAGAGTTTCAGATCAATTTTGGTCTTTATGTTCACTGTAGTAAATAAAAATTCCAGAGGTGATCAGCACTCTGCCAGAAACAAAAGTGAAGCCAGCATCTTAAACCACACAAGACTGGGGAAGATAAGCACTCTTCGTCGGGTTCTAATTTTGTGATTTTTCTAATTTTATGCTGGGCATCATACCGCATGTTATACAGTGTGGTAAATGGCATAAAAATCTTTAAAGCACATTATATAAGGGAAAAAAGCCTCCACCTTTAAATAAACTATCCAGTCTAATAATTGGGGTTTTGTAGATGCAAGCATGCTGTAGATATGTAGTTTTGCTTCTCACTGTAGAAACTGTATTTGAAAGCAATGTAATTACTACATATATGAAGAACTGGAGAAGCACAAAAATAAAAAGAAAAATGTAGTTATTCCATGCCATGACAAGCTTACTGAGGTTTTAAATGAATATATGTACTTATAAAATTTTCTTTGACAATTCACAAGATCTGATTATGTGGCAGGATGCTCTGACAAAGGATTTGATTATATGGTGTACCGAGCTGTGGCTAGTAAATAATAACCTTCGCTGTTCATGCTTCTACTTGCTGTTAGAAAAGTGACACAATATTGAAAATTAGTAAGTGTCATAAGCAAATCAATTATTGATGTAGGGCAGTATGTACCATTTGGAAAAGGTAAAGAAGAAAAACCATTTTACTTATGCTACACAGAGGAAAGTTGTAACTTTGCCATCCAGAGGGACCTTGACACGCTTGTGAGGTGGGCTGATGCCAACCTGATGAAGTTTAACCATGCTAAATGAAGAGTCCTCCACCTGGGTCGGAGCAATGCCAGGCACAGCTACAGATTGGGCGGGGAGGAGATTCAGAGCAGCCCTGCGGAGAAGGACTTGGGGGTGTGGGCTGATGAAAAAATGAACATGAGCCGGCAGTGTGCGTTTGCAGCCCAGAAGGCCAACCGTATTCTGGGCTGCATCAAAAGGAGTGTGACCAGCAGGGCGACGGAGGTGCTCCTGCCCCTTTACTCTGCTCTCGTGAGACCTCACTTGGAGTATTGGGTGCAGTTCTGGTGTCCTCAACATCAAAAGGACATGGAAGTGTTAGAACAAGTGCAGAGGAGGGCCACGAAGATGATCAGGGGACTGGAGCACCTCTCGTATGAAGATAGGCTGAGAAAATTGGGGCTGTTCATCCTGGAGAAGAGAAGGCTGCGTGGAGACCTCCTAGCAGCCTTCCAATACCTGAAGGGGGCCTATAGGGATGCTGGGGAGGGACTCTTCATTAGGGACTGTGGTGAGAGGACAAGGGGTAATGGGTTTAAACTTAAACAGGGGAGGTTTAGATTGGATCTGAGGAAGAAATTCTTTACTGTGAGGGTGGTGAGGCCCTGGAATGGGTTGCCCAGGGAAGTTGTGAATGCTTCATCCCTGGCGGCGTTCAAGGTGGGGTTGGACATAGCCTTGGATGGCATGGTTTAGTGTGAGGTGTCCCTGCCCATGGCGGGGGGGTTGGAACTCGATGATCTTGAGGTCCTTTCCAACCCTTACTATTCTATTCTATGATTCTATGGTTGCAAGTGAATGTTGGCCCTTCTGCATGAGCATTAATGATGCATCAAGGAAAGTTGTAACTGGTTGCAAGTGAATGTTGACCCTTCTGCATGAGCATTAATGGGCCAAAGTGAACAACACAAGAAAAGTCGTGTATATTTCATTTGAAAAATACCATAAATTTGTATGGATGGTAGTTTCTTACTGTATGTTATCTGATCAATTCTAGTCAGAAATGAGAATGTGCTTGATGATAGTTAAAATGTTCGAAGTGTTTTAAATTCAAGTCTACTGCAAACTTCTTGTGTTTCAAAAAATTAATTTCCAAATCTGAATCATCTTTCAAACTCATACTACATTAAAAAGGAAACAAACAAACAAAAAGAAATAAAATGCCTTCTCACTACTTTCCTAAACAGTAAACTCTAAATAATAGTGTTTATAAGAATGACATAGTCAGTGTCAGGGCCCCAAGAGCACTATCCAGCCTCACTGTCCCTTTCCCCCCTGTTCTCTGCCCATGGCCCAGGACCACATTTCAGCTCAGCCCAAAGTCCTCAGTCCCTCATCACAGACTTATCCAGTGAGAGGTCAGGGGCAGTCCAGAGAGCTGTAAGATTTGAACAGGTATTAAGTAACCTCATAACTTATTATCGTAATCCCTTTCATTATCAGGTACACAAGTACAAACCTCACAGAATGGTTGGGGAATGGAGTCTGCAAAGCATGTTGACTTTAGGGGACCAAAATTCTCCAACAATGCAAAAATGATGATAGTTAAATAGAAAGCTCCTGCCACAGTGTCTCAGCATGCTTTCCTTGATGCTTATAAGTACTTCTCACTAGAAACTCATCGTAGTATTCTATTTATGCCTGGGAATATAGCAAAGACAACAGTTAGGTGCTAAAGCACATACTACTAGATGCCACGAAGACAGATTTTTTTTCTTCAAAATAATTTTCCTTCTGTTCTCTTCACCAGAGAATTTTATTTTTCTATTAAAAAAAAAAGTCTAGATTAGTAGGATTTGTTTCCAAATCACACAAAAATTGACTAAAATTCTAGAGAGAACAAAAAAGTCTTTAAATTGTATTTAACTCTTTTCATTCTGTAAAATTGCATTTTACAGAAGCTGAAATTTTCAGCAAACTCAGTGCCAATTTTAGCTGTGTTTTGTTTTTATACTCCAGGTTGCATAACAATAGGTTTTAATTTCATTAAATATGCTGTATTTAAGTAGTAATAGTTAAATTTGCACACTAGCCTGTCATGTTTTATCACTTGTCTTATTGTACTGAATAATTTTTTCTAAAAATACATATTACCCTTATAGAAACATAGAACAGCCCAGGTTGGAAGGAACCTTGAAAGACCATCTATCACAGACTCCTCTGGGAAAGGCTGCATATGCAACACTGTATAGCACCCTGTCAATTCCCATCTTACATGGCTGAAAAATTTATAAACACAAATTTTAGTGATTAAAGGTCCAATTTTTGCTTTATGTGTATAGGTACAGTGTAGACTGATTACAGTGCATGTTTCTACTTTTGTTATTACTGGTACTACAAAAAAATGTCAGAATATTCAATTTCCTATTAAAAATTATCAAATTGTATTTTACAAGAAAAACAAAAAACACTTGAATATAAAAATAATTTGACACACACACTGGTTAAAAATTAACAGCCCCTGTAAACCACATTAAAATAGAATTAAATATATGTTTTTCTTAGGCCTATATATAATTTATCAGAATTTAGTAGTCTATAAATTGACATCATCTTAAAGAATGTTTTAATACCATTTAACATCAGAAACTACTATGAAATATCAACACTCATAGAATAAAATATCTGTTTGCAAACTGGTTTGAAACCAATTGTATTATTTCTCCAAATATTTCTTCCTCACTGAAGATTTCAGAATAATTAACTAAATTCAAAATGAGATTGAGACTAAGAATGTGGTTTATAATCTGATAAACAGCAAGAAAACATAAAATAGAACATTAACTGGACATTATGCTATTTAATGAGTTAATAAAGAAGAAAAATGTGAAAATCCAGCAATGCTAGATCTCATCACCCAACTGTAAGGTACTGTAACGCTGTCTTTTAAAGTTGGAAAAGATTTCAAAGTATATTAAAGAACAGAAGTGAGAGAAATCTGGGTTACTAAAATAGAAGTAGCTGGAATTTCTTGGGTAAAAATTTCTCCCAAAGTATATGAATTACCTTCATGTTAAACAGAATAACTCAAAATTATGCATAAGGTTTTTGATTTTTTTCTTTGCCTTTAACAGTGAATGACTTGTAAAGCATTTTATTTACAGCTAGCCAAACAAGTACAGCTTCATTTTCAATTGATAAAGAACACATTTTAAATCTGTGGAAGCATATATTGATATTTAAAAAAAATGTATTTCAAATCACAACTGTTCATAAAGTATTTTTAAGAATTATATAGTTTTCATTTTTATTCTTGATATTTTTTCAATCTAAAAACATGGCATAACTGTTGCCTCTAGGAGGCGCGGTGGTCTGGTTCAGGGATGGCACAGGCAATCACCTACGCATGATCGCAAGGTCCATCAGCACGCAAATACCAATGTGGTGGACGGCAAATGGCGTTTATTGAAAAGTGACACAACATTATATAGCTTAGGTTTACAACGTCACTTCCGTCTGCTTACGTCACAAGCTAAGACCTGGGGAGGGGCTCTGTCTTTCCTCTACAGTGCGACATCTTCTGACCGCCAAGCCCTGGCTACCTACACATAACTGACAAGCCATTAAATATTTTGGCTGATGCATTTATGTATTGAAGAATATTAAATCAGTTTAACAGGTTAGCTTTTTGAATGTATTTGGTGTCTATTCAATGTCTAAGCAACAAGTTTGATTGCTTTTTCATGCTCTAGAGAGATTGCAGCAGCCTTTTGCAGTACTATCTAATTTTAGGTTTACATTTACAAAGATATACAAAGGAAAGAGTACATATAGTTGTTACATTAAAACAGACATAGTTCTGTGTGAGGTATTTCCAGTTACAGATTGAGTACAATTACATACCTTTGTAAGACACTAGTAAAGTATGATTTATGACTAAGAAAGTTAAGATTAAATTAACTGATTTATTTGATTTAAAATTAAGAATGCATGACCTGCAACATACTCTCAATGAAGACAAGAATAAGGACATCACAGCTTGGTTTTACCTAGGGTTGAAAGACTTGTAGATTACTCCACAGAGGAAATAAGATTACAAATGACCCAAGCAACAAAGATATTAATAATGCTTATGGACTCTGCAAAGATTTCAGTGAAAGATATAAGCCATTGGAAGTGGTACATGCATCAATATGTTCAAAAGAGCAGACATTGCCACACAAACATATCCTGGTGTTCTTCCAAAACCTTTTGAGTTCATTACCATTCGTGGGGTAGGTACAGCATGAAAGGGAATTCCCAAATCTCTCAACTACATATTTGTACAACTGAAGTGCTTATTTTCTCTTAGAGTGAGACCAGTCAAGAAATCATTTATTAGACCAGAAGAAAAATACATAAAGTGATTTTTTTCCTAGTCTCAGCAATTTTTCCATTTACTCTAACTGCTATAACTCTTCCTGTGTTCCCAAACTCTCTATACTCAAGATTATTCATAAAACTCAGAGTATTGCCAGAAAGGTGGAGCAGAGGACTTTTCACTGGTTTTGTGGTAGAACAGGGAAATAATTACTTAAAAAAATAGGTGAAAGTGATACATGGACTATGAACTGCATTGAATAGATAAATTCTATTCTTTTCAAATCCAAATCCCTCAAATAAACAAATATTTTGATACTCTTTTTTTGTCCCTAATTTTAAGGGTGTGTACAACTACATGGAAGCTTTAAGAATTTAAAAAATAACAAACAGTACAACATGTCAGAGAAAGGAAAAAGAGCTAAACAGATAAAAGAAGAGGAGGAATAAAAATTCAGGAAAGAGAAGAATGTTACAGTCAGGGAAAAAAAGACAATTGAGGAGACAAAGAAGTCAAGATAAGAGGAAACAAGAAAAAATAAAATAAATCAAGCAAAAGAAACATTAAGTCAATTATCAGCATGATTACCTGGTCAAGAATTTAGAAGCAGAAAAACAGCAAATAATAAGTATTCATTGAGTACATGAAAGTTGGAAAGAATAACTTAGCATACAAAAAAGCAAGGGCAACTGGTTATTTTTGTGTATGCGCCCATAGCTCCATGCGGCCATGAAAGGTATCTATATAATTTTACATAGTGACTTGAGCCACAATTCAAGGAGGCAGGTAAGAATTTCTTTGGAGCTTTTAAATCCAATGTGAGTAAAATAACATAGTTCACATTGCTGTGTACAATTGAACATAGTTAAAAAAATCCACATTAAAAAAGCCAAATAAAACACAACAAAAAAAATCCAGCCTAAACAAAACAGTCTTTCCTGTTTCATAATGCATAATGTCTGTCTAATAAGATAGATATTGGTTTCTGAATTTTATATGTTCCCCCTATATGTGGGACTGGTGAGGCCAATCTCAAACACTGTGTTCAGTTCTGGGCCCCCCACTTCAAGAGAGTTATTGTGTTGCTGGGGCAGGTTCAGAGAAGGGCAACAGAGCTGATGAAGGGTCTGGAGAGCAAGTCTTAGGAGAAGCAGCTGAGAAAACTGGGGTTGTTTAGTCTGGAGAAGAGAAGCTCACGGGGGGGACCTTATCACTCTCTACAACTACCTGAAAAGAGGATGACAAGAGGTAGCTGGTCTCTTCCAAGTAACATAGGACAAAACGCAACAGCCTCAAGCTGCATCAAGGGAAATTTAAACTGGATATTAGGAGAAAATTCCTCACTGAAAAGGGGTCAGGCATTGGAACAGGCTGCCCAGGGAAGTGGTGAAATCTCAGTCCCTGGAAGTATTAAAAAAACAGGTAGGTGAGGCCCTTAGAGACATGGTTTAGTGGTGGACTTCCTGGGGTAATGGTTGAATCTGATGATCTTTTCCAACCTAGTTGTTTCTATGATTCTTACCTTTTACACTCTCTACATCATCTGTATGTTTAGCTGCAGAAGTGATGCTGTCAGTGCATCCATGATGAGGTTGTATCTATAACTTATAAAACTGCAGCAACACTATTGCTTCACGCACAAAAAATGATTCTAGAAAGTTTTACCTCTCAGACTTTGAGAACTGGCTGCAAAATCCATGCCTGTTACTATTTTGCAAAATCTCCTTGTAGGTTTCTGCATGTTTAAATAAAGGCTGGTTCTAATCTGAAAATGTGAGCCTACTTATCTTTTGCATGCTTACACATCCTGGTAGCAGATGTTGGGGAAGCACTTGAAAGGATGAAAAAGCATTCAATTTTAAACAGAGTAAATTTCTGTACAGAGCAAGCAACACATGGACTTTTAATGATAATGTTTGCCTACAGAAACAGCACACTTGGTAAGTCCTGGTTTTATTTGAGCTGCATATATATAATTTCTAAAGTACATTTTACAAAATGAAGAAAATTCCAGCAAAGTACACTTGTGAATGAGTAAACAGGATTAGGGAACAGAGAGTCCCTCAATGGAACCCAGTAATGAGCCACCTAGCTGGGTTCAGAAGAATTTTAATTTAGTGTAGTGAGCGTCTCCCTTATTTACACAGAAAAAAAATAGAGATTAAAAAAACCCCAAACAAAACCCAAAAAATAAAAAAGTAAAACTTTGGAAACAGATTTGAGCTCTAAAGCCAAGCATGCAGATTTTCGATATAGTGATTCAGCCACAATTCTCTTTGTATTCAGTTTAGTAGAGAAGGTCTAGAATACCAGATATTGCCAGAACCTGAAGTACAACGGAGAGGTCAACATACATACATACATATATTTATAAAAATATGGTGATAGACTATGCAAACAAAACTTTTGAAAGCATTTACTAGATTCAAAACTGAAAGGAAGCTGGAGAAGTACTCATAATTCATCCATTCAGGCTCAAACATCTTTTAACCCTAAACAGCTGGTAATATGATCCTTGCAGAGAATGTTTCAACACCTATACCACTGGGCTTTTTGTTTGCCTACTTGTTGACTACAACTACAGTTGAGACTGTCAGGCTTCTTACATTCTGCAGTTTAGCAGTCCTCCATACTTCTAATTAATTGAGCTACACAAAGTCTGGTCACTGAAATTATTAGATTTGTGACTTTAAAATTATTTCATGCACACAATTTTTTCTGATTAAAACTACTACATATTGCTTGTGCTGTCTAAACCAATAGGGAGGTAAGACTGAGGGAAATTAAGCAAACCATTTAAAGCAGGAAATCTTGAGATTCTCATTCTGTAAGGATGCTTCTAACTCTTCCACATGTTGTTCCTATACAGTCAGCTTCCAGGGTAACCAGTCTGGAGTTTTGTTTTAGGAACTTCCTAGATCTTAAGTTCCCTAGATAATCACAGAATCACAGAATAGTAAGGGCTGGAAAGGACCTCAAGATCATCGAGTTCCAACCCCCCCGCCATGGGCAGGGACACCTCCCACTAAACCATGCCATCCAAGGCTATGTCCAACCCCACCTTGAACGCCGCCAGGGATGAAGCATTCACAACTTCCCTGGGCAACCCATTCCAGGGCCCCACCACCCTCACAGTATAGAACTTCTTCCTCAGATCCAATCTAAACCTCCCCTGTTTAAGTTTAAACCCATTACCCCTTGTCCTCTCACCACAGTCCCTAATGAAGAGTCCCTCCCCAGCATCCCTATAGGCCCCCTTGAGGTATTGGAAGGCTGCTCTGAGGTCTCCACGCAGCCTTCTCTTCTGCAGGCTGAACAACCCCAATTTTCTCAGCCTATCTTCATACGAGAGGTGCTCCAGTCCCCTGATCATCTTTGTGGCCCTCCTCTGGACTTGTTCTAACAGTTCCATGTCCTTTTTATGTTGAGGACACCAGAACTGCACACAATACTCCAAGTGAGGTCTCACGAGAGCAGAGTAGAGGGGCAGGATCACCTCCCTCGACCTGCTGGTCACACTCCTTTTGATGCAGCCCAGGATACGGTTGGCCTTCTGGGCTGCAAGCGCACACTGCCGGCTCATGTTCATTTTTTCATCAACCCACACCCCCAAGTCCTTCTCCGCAGGGCTGCTCTCAATCTGCTCCCCGCCCAACCTGTAGCTGTGCCTGGCGTTGCTCCGACCCAGGTGGAGGACTTTGCACTTAGCATGGTTGAACTTCATCAGGTTGACATCAGCCCACCTCACAAGCGTGTCAAGGTCCCTCTGGATGGCATTCCTTCCCTCCAAAGTATCAACCGAACCACACAGCTTGGTGTCATCGGCAAACTTGCTGAGGGCGCACTCAATCCCACTGTCCATGTCACCCACAAAGATGTTGAACAAGACCGGTCCCAACACCGATCCCTGGGGGACACCACTCGTTACTGGTCTCCAGCTGGACATTGAGCCACTGAGCACTACTCTTTGCGTGCGGCCATCCAGCCAGTTCTTTATCCACCGAGTGGTCCACCTATCAAATTGATGTCTCTCCAACTTAGAGAGAAGGATGTCATGGGAGACAGTGTCAAAGGCTTTACACAAGTCCAGGTAGATGACATCAACTGCTCTGCCCCTGTCCATCAGTTCCATAGCCCCTTCATAAAAGGTCACCAGATTGGTTAGGCAGGATTTCCCCTTAGTGAAGCCATGCTGGCTGTCACCAACAACCTTGTTGGTTTTCATGTGCCTTAGCATGGCTTCCAGGATAATCCGCTCCAAGATTTTGCCAGGCACAGAGGTGAGACTGACTGCTCTGTAATTCCCCGGCTCATCCATTTTTCCCTTCTTAAAAATGGGGGTTATATTTCCCTTTTTCCAGTCATCGGGAACTTCACCTGACTGCCATGATTTTTCAAATATGATGGACAGTGGCTTAGCAACTTCATTTGCCAGCTCCTTCAGGACCCTTGGATGGATTTCATCCGGTCCCATGGACTTGTATACATTCAGGTTCCTAAGGTGGTCCCGAACAATATCCTCCCCCACAGTGGGCCCAGAGTCCCCACCCTCACCGTCCCCGCGTCTGCCTTCCAAGACTTGGGTGGTGTGGTCAGAGCATTTGCCCGTAAAGACTGAGGCAAAGAAGTCATTAAGAACCTCAGCCTTCTCCAAATCCAGGGTAGCCAATTCTCCCGATAGCTTCTGGAGAGGGCCCACGGTGTCCCTAACCTGTCTCTTATCGGCAATGTACCTATAAAATCCCTTCCTGTTATCCTTAACATCCCTAGCCAAGTTTAATTCTAAATGGGCCTTAGCTTTCCTAACCTGGTCCCTAGCTTCCTGGACAACATCCCTGTATTCTAATGATGTCTTTTATATAAAAACACAGGCAGTTTGTAAGAAAAATATGTGGTAAAAGGGTTTTGGCTGAAAAGAGACAATCAGAACTTTATTATGAACTGAATGCCAAGGAATATTTCCAGTTAAAAAAAAAAAAAAAAAAAAAAAAAAGAAAAATTATAAATCAGTCCAAGGTTAAATTAATTTAAAGAATTAAAGACCTAGAGCACTGCATGTTTATTATCTTTTTAAAATAGGATAAGTTTTTATATGGAGTTTTTATAAATCTGGATATGACTTTCCTGTCATGAAAAGAAGTGTCCCTTCTGTTGCTGGTTGATGTTACCCGGTGTAAAAGAACTTGTGTTTGGAAAGGTCTGGAGACTTGATGCTAATAGAATGTAATAGAGAGGAATCCGTACCATTAGGTGATTGTTTTTCCTGTCCCAGATACATGACAAAAATTGTTTTGCTTTGCTTGTTTTGGATTATTTTTTTACTTTGCTTGTAGGTTCTCACTTTCAAGAAAAGCATGTGTATATGACATTATTAATCATAACATATGAGTATGAAATGCTTAGCTTACATAGCTAGTCAAAAGTGCTATCCCATATTACACTTATTGCTATATGTTCTTTATTACTTTGGGAACAGGTGGAGAGCACAGTAAATTGCAGTCTTGATCTCATAAATACAGCCCACATTCCCACATTTTTAGGCAGATGAAGGCTGAAATAATGACTTACCAATTTGTGGAACACCTGCCATGGTGTTAGCCATAGCTCTAAGCACACACATTATTCCATATTGTAGCTGCAGAGTGTCATGGTTTAAACATGGACATGTGCAGACTTTGGGAAAAATAAATTGTGTGATCCAGAACGGCTTGAAAGACCTTCCAATTGGAACAGACAGGAATATGTATACTTACTTTTCTTCCAAAAATATTAAAATTATCATTCAGACATACATTCGCAATATTGTGAGAATTCAATTTCCCTTTTTAAAACTGCATTTTATTTTTTACTATATTGATTGAATTTTGCAGAAGAATCACTTTGAGCTTAAAAAAAACCCCAAAAACAAAACAAAAAACAAGAACCAAAAAACCCCCAACCAACCAAACTTTAACACTGGCCAAAATATTTTATTTCACATGGGTTTTTTTTTTCATATTTGTAAGTGGCAGTATTTCTACAGTTCACTTGAATGTATGAGTGGCAGAACCTGACCTGTGAATCCTGGAAATGGGACCAGTGGATGAAATCCAAACAACATTCAGAGAAGGACTTAAATGCCCTCTACATAGGGCACTTCATACGCTCTGGATTCAGAAGATAATCCTGGCTGGTTTGGGTGAGCTGAGTGCAGGACTGCCTGCACAAGTAAAGTGCCCAGCTTAGGCCTGACACTGTTAGGGTGGTGAGGCACTGGGATGGGTTGCCCAGGGAAGTTGTGAATGCTCCATCGCTGGCGGTGTTCAAGGCCAGGTTGGACATAGCCTTGGATGGCATGGTTTAGTGGGAGGTGTCCCTGCCCATGGCAGGGGGTTTGGAACTAGATGATCTTAAGGTCCTTTCCAATCCTGACGATTCTATGATTCTATGATTCTATGAAGTGCAAAAATGTGTGTAGTCTCACTACTGAAGTATTAATGAATTTGGGGACCAGTAATAGCGGATGACTTTGTGTATCACTATTCAACCACTTTTTGAGAAGGAATAGATCACATTCCTGCTTTAAACAAAAGGTATAAAAATCTGAAACTGCACTGCTTTACCAAGTATAGACACTTTAACTACTGAGTTTCTAGTATCCAATATACATAACCAGAATTCTCTTATTTATGAAGGTGAGAAGGAGGTAAAGTGTGAGACTGTTCTGTATATCAGGCGCCTAAAAGATACAGTGTGAATGACTGAAGAAGAAAAGCAAGATGGTGCATAAGCAGCAGAGCTAACTGATAACAAACACACTACATTCCTTAATCCTTCCTGACCATTTGCCACTGTCTATTTTGAAAACCTTGGCCAGTCAAAAACCAGCAGTCTCAGTGATGTATTCAAGTTAATAGTCCAACTATGCATATGTGTTGGTCAGCTGGCTATATACACATGCTGCATATACTGGTTACTAATTGCCAGTGTATAGGGGATAACTCTACAGGCCTTCTTTTCATCAAGATCTGTAATTCAGATTAGAGATGAAAGAGACTTCTAATAACAAAATTTTGTTAAAATTCAGCAAGCTGTTCAGCTAGGGCCTGATAAAGAGTCAGATTAGCAATCAATACAGCCACATTACCCTCTTTTTCTTAGCCTGAATACTGAAAATTGTGTAAGCCAGAAATTGCGTATGTTAGCCAAGCTTGAAAACCTAGAAATAGACACAAATTTTTTACTGTCCTCTTGAATCAGGTGTCATAGGGTCAATTCATGAACTGTCAATATTACAGTTCAGAACCTAAGTTTCCTAAAGAGATAGTTTATCTTTGATTTCTGTCCAAGTATTACTTTGAATATCATGAAGGAAATTGTTATTGAATTCATAGCATAAAGGGGATGAAAAAGAAGTCCGATGGCTTACGAATCGTGTTCTGTGCACATAAAAATACATTTGAAATCAAGTGGAAAGATGGGTGCTTAGCATATTAGAAAATCAGACATAGGAAGCATATTTCAGTTTTGAAGAACAAAAACCCTGTATTTTGCTATTCAAAGAGAGCCTGTAATCAAGTCTCAATGGCTGTCATCAGGGGTTAGGGAGCATCTAATCTTAAGCATTTACTGAATCTGCAGTTGATCGGAACCAAACATTTGGGGCATTTGCAATGCATTATTTCCATTTACATATTTTTGTTAGAAGGAGAAAACTGAGATGTCTTGACAGGCCTGATGTGCTAAAGAATAGAACGAGGACACAGTTATGAAACAGCAGGGATTTGCCTGCCTTTTATACTTTTATGTGAATGTTTCTTAAACTCCTATCTGTTCTCGCAAGCTGCCAGGAAAGATTCCACATATCCGATGCTGAGAAAAGTCACAGTATATTCTCTTCAAATATCAACAATCTTTTGTGATTGTAGACTTTTAAATATTCTTTTCTATATTCCTTTTTCACTTTTCAGGTCATGATGGCACTTCTGGTTAACATTTCACATTTTGATATGGCTTTATACTGGCATTTAGTACAGCTCAAGAGTTTTGCGTTTGTCAAAACAATAAAAAAACTGCAGCATATATGACTTTTTAGAAATATCTAAGTACTGTTAACATCAACAGGAAAAGAGTGACAATGAAATATAAAATTAAAGTGCAGTTTTTTCTATAGGTATCCAACAGAAGTCATCTTAATTTAACACAGCAATAAAACCAAAATTACAGTATTTTACTTGAAATGAGGAAATATATGTCCTAATAGGTAATGGACCAAAGCAGTGATGATTTTAATCACAAAAGACACTTAAACAGCATGATCCCAGAGAAATGCATCAGAATCTTTTACTGTGAGTTACTGGCTAAGCTTTTTTAGGTAGATTATTGTAGTGAGAGCAGATGGTCTCAGTTTATGCCTTTTGTTCTGCACAATTATTGATGTGGATGCTAATATGAGACAATAAGTGGGCTATTTTTTGTCTATAATTGACATTAAATGGGTAATATTGAGGAAGCATTATGACTAGCTGACAGATTCAAATCCATGTAGTCCTTACTAAAAATCACGCAAATTCAGAATGTTGTAGCCAAATTACTGCCATAATTATCCATACACAAAAGAGAAACAGAACAAAGAATTAGCAGGGAGAAAAATCTTTCAAGGATATTTATGGTCTGTAAAATACCACAAACAGTAAAATCTCAGATAGAGAGGGGTGACATTCAAGCATGCATCCATCCTCGCATATCCATAGTTGTGTGTGCTTCCCCAACACAGCCAGGGTCCCTGCCTACACGGCTGTTGTGGTTCTCCCGTGTACAAACACCTGCTGGTGCACACAGAGTCAGCCTCTGCAAGCACCAGTTTCCACCCAGGAAGGTCAAGTTTTTGCCTTATTTAGGGCTGCACCTTCTTTGTATCTAGCAAACAGCAAAATGAAATCAGTTCAACATTGCTGATAATCAGCAATATTATTTATGTTCTTGTTTCAATGATCTTAATGTTGAGTAAATGAGAATCAGGAATCCCAAAGGTCTTCTGTTTTTGTGTTTTCAGCACAATGAGTGTTTGAAATATTGATTTGTTTTTGTGTTTTGGTTTTCATTTTGTGTTTTTTGGGGGGCTTATTTTTTTGTTTGTTTTGTTTGTTGGGGTTTTTTTTGTTTGTTTGGTTGGTTGGTTTTGTTATTGTAGAGTGTTTAACCTGTACATTAGTATAATTAAGAGTGAAAATGCAACTCTTTCTTACACATATGAGGAATCTAATGTTAAAAGGTTTTAGGACAAGGTTAAATTAACATCTGTCAGAAATATCGCTGGGAAAGATGATTCTGGCTGAGGCATGAGAGACGGACAAGATAATCGCTTGACATTCCTTCTAAGCTCATTTTCTGTGATTCAGTGATAGTGTACTGCAGCACGTTCTGACCAAGAAAAAAATATTGAATTTAACTCTGTATCTGAAAGTTTTAGTACATAAGTGAAATATGTAATACTTTCTAGCTCACATACAAATCTGCGCTAGCTCAAAATTGCTGCTAAGTATATATATATACATTTGTTAGATACACCTTTATTTTTTCCTTTAACTGAATCTACCCTGATTTTAGCAGTCTACAATGAAGAAAAAAGGGGAGTTTTTAGCAAAGCTAATATGAAACCCTAATCATGTTTCTACTAATAAAAAAAATGGTGCTGTCCTGCATTTTATGTGGCAGATCATCATTAGAAGTTATACAAGGTTTTCAAATATACAGATAGTTACTGGGATCATATGCTTTGAGATTTTTTTCTTCAGGAAACAAGATGCTTCTCCCCAGGGTATTCAAATTTAAAGAGTTAATGGACTGCCCAAGAGGAAAGTTAGTGGAGTTCAAAGTTTAGCACAAGGATAATGAAAGAAGTTTGGACAACACAACTATGTAAAGTTCTAGACTTACAAAAATCGCTACAATCATAATGATTTACCATTATCTTTCTGACATTTTGGCAAATCACAGAAATTGTTCAAGAATTCTCTATTTTTTTGTGAAGGTGAATTATTAAGCTTGTTTATTTAGACAGAAAATTGCAAAATTATTTTAAGAGTCGTTTAGGAAGAAATTTCCATAGAAATGTGAGATACATTATTCAATCCCTATATAGGACCTCCTAATTTCAAATATCTTGATGCACTCAGTTGAAAGCAAGAAATCTGTAATGCAACACATGATTATGTGAGATACTGTGCAAGCATCACAAAAGCACTTCACAGGCTTCTGATATACTTTCCAGCAGCTGGACACACTTAGCTTTCATATTCTTAAGAAAAACAGCTGTATATTTTACTAATTCTGCAGTTCTTGTATGAAATTATTCCTTAATGATAATGTGCATTTGCATTTAAAATCTCATCTTAGGCTATTATATACTTCTGTATTATCTTGAGGGGGTATAAATAGGCAGAGCTTGGTTGAGTTCAGTAGAGGTTTGTCAATATGCATCTGCTTGGTAGCTAGCTGCTTATTTTCAAAGCAATATGCAATTTAGGAAGAGCAAAAATGGGTTTTGTAAATAAGTACTATGATATTTACCTTTTCCTCAGATGACGGCTAAAATATACACACAACATGAGAATGTTTATTTATTATGATGAGATATTATGTACTGGATTCTAGAGAGAAATCAACTAAAATTGAAATGAATTTTGTTCTGCTGCATTCAGTTTCTGAAAGAATCATCTTTCAAGTGAAAATCTTCTACCAAGGGAATCACAATTTGGCTTTGTATTGAATGTGATTTACCCTGTTCATATCTTGGACTACGATTCCATTCACCCTTGTATGAAAGCTATTGGTAGGGAAAGGTGGGGATGATGCCTTGTCCACTGTCACTGGCTTAAGTAAGTATGTTTGTGCTTGTAATTAGATCTTTATATTTTATTTAATTAAATATCCTATCCTTGTCATACCTCAGTTGCTTTTCTTACTTGACTGGACTTTTGGTTTTTGGGGGTTTATGCATGTAAAAGTTAAGATAAATTATTATGTTTATAACACATGATCAAGTTTATTCGTAGATTGAAACTCAACTGTAGGTTAGTGATACAAAGCTACCCTTATATTTCATGTGCATATTTTATCTCCTGACTTCAGTACAAACTACACATCAGAATGACAGAAGGCTTACAACATCTCACTTCAAATGAAAATTCACATAATAAGTAATTTTGATATATCTACTGAAAACTACACTCATCAAAGTTTTGGAGACATCTTCTGTTTTCCTTAATCATTTGAAATTATACCAAATTAAAATCTGTCTATTTCAAATATTTTTACTTTGTCATATAGTGATCGCTGTGTAATTATTTGTATAGTGTGTTATGTCACCTTCTATCACAGAAGAGTTTAAATAATATAATTTATTCAATTTAAACAAAATGAAAGAGAAGCTCATGCAATGACTTGGTCTGTCTCAGGAAAGGAGAACATATGTCAGACTGTAGCTTATGAAAGCAAGCATTTTGAGCCCTTCTGAACAAGTTTCACTACACATGCAGCTCACAGTTGTCAGAATTGGCCAGTCAAATATTTACGTAGTTATCCAAAAAGACACCAAACTTCCTGCATCCCAGGTCCAGAGGGAAAAAAAATATTTTAAAGAGAAGGACTGAGTAGAAGGAATTATGCTATTAGCCTAACAGTGTTAAAACACTGTGGTCTTTGATTACTTTTTTTTCTGTAAAATCTCCAGTGGATTTCAGTTAGTAATGCTTTGAAGGGAAACAAACTACAAAACTACAGCATAGTTTTTTACTTTTCTTGGGACTGTTCAGCCTGAAGAAGAGAAGGCTCAGGGAATCATATCAAAATACATAAATACCTGATGGAAGAAAATGAAGATAAGCTAGTCAGACTTTGCAGTAGTACCCACCAACAGGACAAGAGACAATGTACTCATGAAATTCCATCTAAAAATAAGGAAACCCTTTTTTAATGTGAGGGACATCAAACAAGTTGCCCAGGATGGTTGTGGAGTCTGCATATGTGATGTTATTCAAAACTTAACAGGACACAGTCCTGGACAACCTGCCCTAGTTCATGCTGCTTGAGCATGGGGGTTGGACTATATCATCTCAGGAGGTCCCTTCCAACCTCAGCCTTTCTGTAATCCTGTGATCTGAAGTCCTACCTAGTTGCTATGTTCTTTATATTGCCTTTCAATCTACCACTACAAGACATTTCCTCAGCAGTAGGGCATCTCTTATTGCTCCAGAGACAAATTTAACCCTTCAGTGCTTGCAAGTGTTTTGTAAATGAAAATTCAAATAAACACTTGCAGAAAAAATTCAGAATGCACAGCAAGAATTTTGAAAATAAAGACTTTACCACAAGTAGAAGAAAATGTGAAACCTTTTCAGGAAAAAGAAAAAAAAAAAAAGGCTATAAAGTTAAAAAATTATATCCTTTTAAAATTAAAATAAGGTAGTTAAAATTGCCTTCTGGCTAAAAATAAAAAGAAAACAACAAAAAAACTAAAATAGAAACTAACAACAGCAACAACAAAAACAAAAAAGAAACAAAAATAACAAAATTATCTTTTTTTTCAGAAGCAGCTTTTTTCTGCTTTTATTCATATTTTCAAACAACTGGGCTGTACACTTGAGATACAAATCTGATATACTCTCTATTCAGCAAACAGAAGTACTATTCTTAAAGAAACCATTTATGTATCTTATGCAAAGGAATTCCTAGTACCTATCTGGGATTCTTTAAAAATGTCATTTAAACTCTAATTTTAATTCTAATGCTTTTTTGACTACAGTGTTCAAAGGGGATTTTAATGACACCTGGTTTGGATGTGAGTGTTTCAATCTGAGTAACACATGCCTGTTATTTTGATGACAATAGTATATTTGGTTTGCAGGCACATTAACTTTGTGCTTAAAGCAAAAAAGATAAATCTATGCTAACACAATAAATATGCAGCTACTGTATTACTGTTTGTTGTTTTTTGGATATAAAGTCCTAATGTTTTCCCTACCAATTTTTAGCACAGACCTGAACCTCCCGAATAATGAATGTCAAATTATAGAAATAATCAGGCTAAACTAGACATCTAACCTGTAGGATATATGTCTACTATGAGACCCGTAGCGCTTTTCAATATGTTCTGGCTGCATCCTGACTCCAGAACTGAATGAGAAACAGTCAGGTATCACCTTTGCCCTCCACCTGTAAAAAGAGAGCTTGTAGTTGCCAAAATTGCCATCTTGCCCACAATGCTGAAACCAACAATCCTTTCATCCCCATTTCCAAAGGGAAAGAAAACCTTCCTGAAGAGGCATAATGGTATAATATACAGAGCAACAATAATTCAATACCATTGACAGAGCAAACATTGAATGATGGTTGCTGTAGTAGAAAGCACAGGCCATCCACCTCAGCTTTCAGCAGAAGAAAACTGGAGCTCACATCTTTGCATGTAGTGGGATGTGGGGTTTCTGATGGATGCAAGGGATGAGAACACCAAGAGTCACCATGGAATGTCACAATATATCTGAGGCTGCCTAATTTGCTTTACCTTTATCTCCAATAATTTATTTAACAAAACACATCAGTCGTTACAACTTGATTCAACTTTAAAAGGTGCTTTAGAAAAATAAGTTTTCTGAATAAGTTTCAGAAATACCTCACACCTTATTTTGCATGTTATCTGACAAAAAATGAAGAAGCACAAACCCAGAATACTCTTTCTGTATTGTCTAATTCCAAAGACTTCATGAACTATTGTTATACGGCATTTTTTTGCTATGTATCTCACATTTAGTGAGCCTTCTGCATACTTAATTTGGTGCAGTTAATCTGCAATGAATTTGCTCCAAATGCAGTCATAAAATATTTTTATTTGCTTGTGAGGGGAGCTTTGTTGGATCAAAGTCCAAGACACACTAGAATATCTTCAAAGTGAGATATAGATACTATGAATTCCTAATGTGTCTCTTTGTGACAAATCTTTGCTTTTCACTATAAAATCTGGGCACTAAGGAACAAAAGAAAGCCATCAAACCCAGAGAAATAACACTTCTGGCTTATGAAGGCAACCAAAACATCAAGCATCACTAGAGATGGATCAAAGCATGTTAATAAAATCTGTTGGCTTTGCGGCTGTATTTTAGCATCCTGACACCTTATTCAGGTAATGTTCCTGATGCTATCAAGAAAAACAGCTTATGTATTTCAAAGTCCTTGTCTTTTATTTTTTTAATACAGTTATGAAATAATCTCTATTTTGATTTACGTTTAAAACCATAAGAAAGGTGATCATATGTGCTATATAGTATACCACATATACTTAAAAAGCTGTTTTCTATTTATTAGAAATCCCCACTCACTCACGTTTTCTGAAGTCAGAAATAGCTCGTATACATTCATGGAGACTTCTGACCATTATCAGACAACCTGTTTACTTTTAATTGCAGTTATTACCATTAATACCTAAAGAACAACCTGAGGAGCCCACTGATGCAGCACAAAGTTTCTCAGGAGGATACATGAAT
Organism: Amazona ochrocephala; assembly: GCA_039720435.1. Taxonomy (NCBI): domain Eukaryota; kingdom Metazoa; phylum Chordata; class Aves; order Psittaciformes; family Psittacidae; genus Amazona; species Amazona ochrocephala. The sequence continues at coordinate 38,817,793 of CM077879.1, forward strand.
AGGAATCAATAGCCACCATTCTTTACGGGCAGCACTGCACATCTTGTATGGCATTACTCAGACCTAGATTGACATGGAGGAGGAAGATGGCAGCTTCAGCTTCCCCTCATCATTGTTCCTTCCCCTAGAGTTGCTATCTTTCTTTTCTCCTGTTACATCGGTCATCTTCTTTTCCAATCGTGAACACGTAGAGGTTATTGGTGTAGTGCCCAATTACAGGGGAAAGGCGCTGCTAACGATTTCAGAACAGGATGTCTCATATCCAATACTCACGAAAGTGCCATCACATCTACAGAAAGTCAGGAATACTGATGGCCTTCTTGATTTATAAGTTTTAAGTTAGTTTATACTTTGAACAATGTTCCTTGTGTTTCAAACTCTCCCTCGCTGAGGAAAAATGTTCTGTTTTGCTGAAAAAATATTGCAACAAATAAAGCTATTTCTTCTAGAGTGGCAGTGAACCTTTTGTTTCATTTGATCATGTAGAAGTGATTTACCTTTTTGTGCTTTGCTTACATTACCAGGCAAATGAGAAAGTTTTGAAAACATGCCAGTTATGATGCAACATTTCTGGTAAATGAATGATAGATTGGGGAAACTTCTGAACAATTATTCTAACTTCTTTTAGATTCCTGACACCCCAGGGGTGTTCATATAGTACTATATAGAAAAAAAAATTAATCATAAAACATGGTACTTGATCAAAATCATAAAAAATTGCAGCTTCCAGATCTGACGTATTAGTGTTTTACTATGCCCTTTTTTATTCCCCATTACTGATCTGTCTTATGTTATTAGAATAATTAAATAAGGTTTTGAATGAACATACTTGCAGTTGTTCTCCAGAGCAAACAAAATAAAATCTGCCAATTTATTTTGTACATAGGCCTTGGTTACATTTTGCACTTACTGCATATTCATACTTCTTTAAGAGGCTTTGCAGGTGGCAAACTACATACAGATTGTTGAAAAAACTCTAGAATTATCATCTGAAAATGTTTCCGTAATCACGCATTCTCACTGGTACCTCTGCATATTCATTAGCTTTTGGGAATTTGCATTTGGTACTTAATACATCTCATCCACCTCTCCTCCACCTCCATGGGTATCGTCTTCTTTTCTAAAGATGAAAATGTCACAGTTTTAGTAAATTTAATGTGTACTTAATGTTTAAGTAAGGTAAATGACTGTTGGAGACACAAAAAAAAACCCTCCTGTAATTGCGATTAGTAATATTTTATTGAAGTCAATTATTCTAAAAGAAAGCAATAGTCTGGATAACAGTAGAAAAACCTGGATGCTCAGCATCTTGTGCCCTGATAAAAAGTGCATCCCTGGCATTTCCATAGACGTCAGTGTCCTAGCTCTCACTACTGCTTCTAAGACACCCATTACACGTAATGTTATTGTTATTTCTGGACACTGAGCTTTATCACTGTACTGAAATTTGCCAGGTGTGCAAACAATGATACTCTTGCAAAACAGAGTCAAAGAACTGTACAATGTATTTTCGATCAATTTTTACCCTCATATATTGGGAGAGAAGAGAAACGTATCTCCATGACAAAAGTTTTATCATTGGATTACAATGAAATTTAGAAATCTATGCTTGATGAACTCCTCTCCTTTTGAGATTTTCTTTCAAACACCAGGCATAACTTTAGAGCTCTGAGAAGCAGAGTAGAAAGTAGCTGATTCTATGAAAAGTTTGGTTAATTGCAAATTCATCTACTTTATAGATTTTTTTTCTGCCAGTATACTATTAATCTTGATTAATCTTTCTGTGGATGTTTATCCACTTTACCCCATGTTTTCTCAGTTAGCATCTCTTACTATGGGATTCAGATCACAGACCTTGCTTGTAAATGAGGCCTGGCACTGTCAAGCTCTTTGATGTATCTGAGATTTTTTGTCAGTAAGTGTCCATTTGCAAGTGGATTGCTCAAATGTGTGAATTACCTTTCCATGTAAAGAACTGCTGGACAACGGCCCGCAGGAGGTTTTGTGCAGCATTTTGTTAATTTATCTTGTTCTTCATCAACTTGGTGTATTACAGACTATGCTTGTGGACTTCTTGAACAAGTGTTTACTAAGGGCAGCAGAGGATGGATCTACAATGGTAACAAACACATTAGCTTATTCAGCATCTTTAGCCTGTTAATTGATATACACTTATGTCTCTGAAATGCAAGGCTTAAAACTGCCAGTCATGCTCATTTGTTATAGGCCACCAAAAGCAAGCTGCCTGAAGACTTTTCAACATTTTTTTTTCCATATCATATTGATTTTGCAGTAATCATATCTATAGATGATGGAACCAACACAGGAATATTGGAAGATATATGTCTAACAAATCATGCAATATATTTGCCAATAGGTAGAACATCATAGAATCATAGAATAGTTAGGGTTGCAAAGGACCTCAAGATCATCGAGTTCCAACCCCCCTGCCATGGGCAGGGACACCACCCACTAAACCATTCCATCCAAGGCTTTGTCCAGCCCCACCTTGAACGCCGCCAGGGATGAAGCATTCACAACTTCCTTGGGCAACCCATTCCAGGGCCCCACCACCCTTACAGTAAAGAATTTCTTCCTCATATCCAATCTAAACTTCCCCTGTTTAAGTTTAAACCCATTATCCCTTGTCTTCTCACCACAGTCCCTAATAAAGAGTCCCTCCCCAGCATCCCTATAGGCCCCCTGTGGAGAGCTATTTGGCTGTGAACAGGCATGTGAGCAATCCAGACAATTGCTTGACAATTGTAAGGTAGTGACGCGCAGGCACTGAGGCCTCGCCTGAGGGTTACTAGAGTTCGTGTACGTGCAGAAGCCTTGGGAAAAGTTAGCATGGAAAACTACTGAGAGAGATACGCAGAGAAGGAATGTTAACTGTAATCTTGAAGCATATGCTGTCATAGTTAATCAATCATTAAGCTGTTACTGAGTGAATCCTATTCTGTATTTAGCCGTGTGAACAATACATGTATCCAATTAGGCTTGTGTGTGTTAATGATAGACAACTAGAGTGCCTATATATACTGAGCTATCTGCGCAATAAACTTTGGCACAAGCCTGATCATATTGGTCTGTGTGCTGTGTCCGGGACTTCTGTGTCAACAGCCCCCTTCAGGTATTGGAAGGCTGCTAGGAGGTCTCCACGCAGCCTTCTCTTCTGCAGGCTGAACAGCCCCAATTTTCTCAGCCTATCTTCATACGGGAGGTGCTTCAGTCACCTGATCATCCTCGTGGCCCTCCTCTGGACCTGTTCTAACAGTTCCATGTCCTTTTTATGTTGAGGACACCAGAACTGCACACAATACTCCAAGTGAGGTCTCATGAGAGCAGAGTAGAGGGGCAGGAGCACCTCCCTTGACCTGCTGGTCACACTCCTTTTGATGCAGCCCAGAATACGGTTGGCTTTCTGGGCTGCAAGTTCACACTGCCGGCTCATGTTCACTTTTTCATCAACCAACACCCCCAAGTCCCTCTTCGCAGGGCTGCTCTGAATCTCTTCCCCGCCCAACCTGGAGCTGTGCCTGGCATTGCTCCGACCCATTTGTAGGACCTTGCACTTGTCATGGTTAAACTTCGTCAGGTTGGCATCAGCCCACCTCACAAGCTTGTCAAGGTCCCTCTGGATGGCATTCCTTCCCTCCAATGTACCAACCGAACCACACAGCTTGGTGTCATCGGCAAACTTGCTGAGGGCGCCCTCAATCCCACTCTCCATGTCACCCACAAAGATGTTGAACGAGACCCGTCCCAACACCGATCCCTGGGGGACACCGCTCGTTACTGGTCTCCAGCTGGACATTGAGCCACTGAGCACTACTCTTGGCATGCGGCCATCCAGCCAGTTCTTTATCCACCGAGTGGTCCACCTATCAAATTGATGTCTCTCCAACTTAGAGAGAAGGATGTCATGTGAGACAGTGTCAAAGGCTTTGCACAAGTCCAGGTAGATGACATCAACTGCTCTGCCCCTGTCCATCAGTTCCGTAGCCCCTTCATAGAAGGTCACCAGATTGGTCAGGCAGGATTTCCCCTTAGTGAAGCCATGCTGGCTGTCACCAAGCACCTTGTTGGTTTTCATGTGCCTTAGCATGCCTTCCAGGAGAATCTGCTCCAAGAGTCAGTCAGCTTTTAGAAAACCTGCAGTGGTATACAATTTTCTGTGCATAAAGGTTTATCCTGAGTAAGAGCAATAAGCAACAGTGCAGTACAAATTAATCTGCACTTCTATGATTTCATCTGATGACCACAGATTGCTATACGAATAGCAGGGGCTAAACATTGTCTCCTCAGATATTTTCCAGATGCTCAGAATAAAGAAAATGGTAGATCATGGAGGTTGAAATAGACAATCTATTCACACTAATTCAATCATCTAACTACCTGAATTAGGAGCTTAGACTATCTGATGATATCTCTGGAGAACAATGCAACATACTAAGTCTCTGCTTTTACTTCCATCCTCAGGTGCTCTGGAGTGCTTAAACAGACTCCGACTGCAGAAGGTGTCCCAGCAACTTGTTCAGGCATCTCAGTCAAATGGAACTACTGTGACAACATCGTCAGCTGTAAAGCATTAGTTTGCTTCTTTCTGCTTAGGTATGCTTTGTGTTGCGATATGTACTGATGAAGAGGAAAAGTAGAGCTACAGCTCTGTTCTCTTGGAATAATGTGGGCCTTCTGGAACACTATTGTGCAGCAGTCTGCACTTCTGTATATGTGGCTCTACAGGCTTCTGCTTTTGCCCTCCACTTTTTTTAATTCAGTGCATTCAGGCAGACACTGTTTTTTATTTTGGGTTTTTGGTATTTGTTTTTTTTTTTTTTTTTTTTTTTTAATAATGAGTGGTTTTATTTTTGTTTTCTTTTTTGTAGGAATTTCTCTTTGTTCATTCTGTTCAATTCTTCATCTTTAATACTGCTAATTGACACCTATGCTGTGTTGTGCATCCTTCCTTAAAACAGCTGTACATAACAAATCCAAACTTGTTTCTTCATTTGACCATAGTAATAAAAATAATTCTCCTTTTCCCCCAGTGTACATAAACTATCTGATAGTTTTTCTTTCTTTATCAGACCCTCCTCTCCAATCCTGTTACAATAAGATTCTGAAAATTCATTTGGAGTGTTCTTACCTGTTACTAGGAAGAGATAAAAAAATCAAATACGAGTGAGATCGTTAACTATAGCTGCTGAAAACAGTCAACTGCTAGTCAGAAATCTTTCAGTTATATTTCTTTAAACTCATTCTCTAAGATAAATGAATTTTGATATAAAGAAAGAGAGTCCTCTAACTTTGAAGTGAAGTTTGATAACAGAAGGGGAATTCAAGTGGGACCCAGACAAAGTGAAATTGAGCTGGTCCTTGCTAATACTGCAGCATCAGACATCCTAAGGGATGTGATAAGTTCTATATTGATATAATAATTCTTATCTCTAAGATGAACAACTCCCACATTGTTCTATATAATTTATATTCTCAGACCTCCTAACTCCTGTTTTTTACAGGTGTGCGTTTGAAACAGTTTCCAGAACAAGAATTCTTTGAAAAATGTTTCCATCTCTCTTCTGCAAATTCTTTTGAAAACATGAACTGAACTGTTGCTCATTTTAATACAGATAATTGCATTTTTTATAACACTGACTCTCTGTCTTCAAATTAGGGTTTGTGAGAAACTGACAGTTCTAAGGTAATCTTCAGGTGGTCACTGGATCTACTACTTTAACAATGATAAATTATCTGTTGCACTTAGAATAGTGATATTTGTTCTATGTTTTGTATTTTTGACTGACTAACTAACTATGAAGGGTTTTGTGCCTAAGCAGGGTAACACAATACTTTGCTGTAGAATAGGTGATATTGAATTTTCCCACCCTTTTGAAGATGACTAAACTCGGACATGAAAAGGATGGCAAAGGAAGTTGGAAGAATGATAAGAGTTAGTGATATCTTGGAAAGTGAAGGCAGAAGGAAAGGGCTGATATTTAAATTGGGTTCTGGATTGTGTCAGTGGAAAAGGTGGCTGATACCATGGGTGATACCTGGACAGGACTCTTTCTCTCTCACTAGCTACAAATGGTCTCACCTTGGAGTTTATTCCAATCCTGAAATCACTCTTTTCCTCATGTAAAATAAATAAATAAATAAATAATAATTTAAAAAAAAAAAAAAAAACAACAAACAGCAGAGAACCACAGAAATATTGGCCCATTCCACTCAAATTCCCAGTATCCTCTGTGTGACTACCTGTACAGATTGGGCTAAAACTGCTTGGGTAAAGATTGGGAGAAGTGGAGCTAGTTGCTAACTTATGGCATGTTCTGCCATATGGAAAGGGAACTGGGTTCAAACTTTTTAAAAAGGGACAAAATAAACCAAAAAAAACTAGAAAGGTATTTTCTGCTGCTACAGTACTTCACAGCTTTGCCAGTGGTAGCCCATCCTACTGCTCTGGTATCACACTTAAATTGGAGTGATTGTGTCTTACAGCCATACAAATACCAAAGTGGAAAAAGGGCTCCTTTGAGCAACCTTGAAGAAAGTGATAACTTGAAATACAATATTACAGTCACAAGGTTTCAGGAAAGGAGACCAGATTTAAGATCAATAATGCCAGAGAAGAGATTGTGCATGAATGGCATGGAAACAAAGAAGTATTTAAAAAAAAAAAATGATAAAGAGATCATACTGTCACCTTTAAATACATTTTCTTGTATTAATAGTAACCCAGTAAATCGTTTTAATGGGCAAGTTTGGCTGGTTTGGAAAGAGAATTAAGATAAAAGAGTTAATAAAAAACTAAGTTTGAGATGATGCGCTATTAAAGCACTGTTTTCTGTTTGTTTTAATGGAAGATACTTTTCCCAGCTTTAGCTTATATAGACAGCTTCAGGCACTATTCTCAGCTGAAAGGAAGAAGTTGCCTACCTGCAACTTCTATCACTTTATAACCTTAGCTAATCTTAATACCATATATGTTCCTATTAATACAGAAACACCAAAGGTCTGAAATGCTTTTAAATTGAAGAAGTACATGAATCATACATTTTTAATGAGCTAAATTATAGATTTGAAGCAGCTTTCTATCCCTACTAAAATCCATTATTGTGCTTTCCATTCACAGTACGTGTTTATCATAGATAATCATAGTGGACAAAAGCAGAATTTGTCAGAACAATCCTGTAGATTCAACCCACTCTATTCTTTATAATGAAAATAATTGCTTTATTTTGGCAACCTATGGGCTTTTGACATCACTGCCAGTGCATGGAACAACCATTTGAATTTCTGTGGGAAGCTGGGCAAAGGTAGAGAAATGGAAAGTGTTTTTAATAAAGACCAAGTTCAGGAACGCACTTTGATGAAGTTTCAGCTTACTAAGAATGTTCATAACAAGAATAATTTTATGCTTTTTATTTGCAAAAAAATAAATTAGTATCTGTGGAAGAGTTTTTGGTGGGTTTTTTTGCAAAAGTACATAAAAATACACCTCCTTATTTCCTTCTTTTTCTTCCTTAATTTCTCTGCCTGCTACTTCACCTGCTATTTAATGATGACAAAAGAAGATGCCAAAGACCTATTAGAAAGTAACTGGACTGATAAACTGGTGGTATGGTTACAGAAACACTTTAGGGCGTGTTTGAAGTCAGTCATCTGATTATCCCCAGAAACCATGATTTGCTTGGCTCCCCTGAACATTTTCTTTTGGATAAAACTCAACAATAGAATGTTCCCCAGGGACTCATTCTCCAAGTAGAAATGGTCATCAGGTCAAAAGGGTCTAGCTGCAGCAGGCATGAAATAAATGCGCAGGGCATGGATCTAAGTTCCTCTACATTGACTGTTTCACTTAGTAGATCTACCCTTCTCTGGGTTGTGATATCTGTTAATGCAGCCTTAAGCTCCCTATTTTACAATGCATGGCTGTATGACTGAATACTTACTGGACTTTTAGAGTCCACCATACCAGAATCCCTCAATTCCTGTTGATGTTTTTTGGTAACATCTACCCTCTGAATATGAGAGTACTGTAAGCAAGAAGTATGTGAATGGTACTACTATGAATATTCAGGGCACACAGATCTAAGGAAATAAGAGTTCTTTTCTTGTTTGCTCAAAAATGTGAAAATACTTTTCTCCTAAGGAAATCTCCTTGTACCTACACAAGTAGTCTACAAACAAGCCATATTTAACTAAATCTTGATCTGACTCCAAAGCATTATGCTTAAAATTTTGTAGGGACAATAATTTTTATGTAGGAAAGGTAGGGAGTGAACCTTCTACCAGTCTCTGACTGCTTCATACTAGGAAATTTGACTTCATGATGCAAGGTTATGCTCCCCCAGAATAGTATAAAACAGTGTAAGAATTATTATATTATTTTTATTAACAATATACCAAAATAAACACTCTTTAGATTCACAGAAAATAGTCATTTCTCAGACCATTTTTTTTTTATTCGCTAGCTCTTGGTTTATTTTTAATTATCTATGCTATGACCTGCAATCATTAATTATTTCTCCACAAAACAAGGTAGACCTCAGTGATTTTTCTTTTGGCTTAATAAATATCTAGAAGAATATGATATATGCTTAAAAATCTCCATATAAACATCAGCCAAAGCTACTTTGAGAGTCTTCTTTAAAGTCTTTCATAATGCTTTTTTTTTATTAAATTATTGCATAATGACTCCTTAGTTATTCCTCTAACCAAACGAGCTGGGAAAGGAAGTTTATGACTGGCACTATCTCATTCAGTGAACAAATGACAATTTTTCTTGTGTCTATGGAAATATTGTTCAGTTTTATATGAAATATTTAATCCATATATACAGAAAACAAAACTCCTAAAAATTAATAATAGAGGATTAGCTATTTTAATGCAGAAACCCAATGCATTCACCCAGCAAATCAAAAAGCCAGTAAGAGCTTCTTCCATTGCTCTTCGGGATGTTCAGATTTTCCTATAACAGTTCAACCTGCTTTATCAAGTATGCTGTAATAAGTTCATCTGGACACCTTACAGTGATGTTCTCTGTCTTCGTATGAATTATTTAAATATATTCTGAAACAGGAACCAGAAAACAACCAAATGGCTTTGTCAAAGACTGCAGGGTCACATACATTTTTCTTTTGGCTCAATGAATATTTAAATATTTTATAAGCAGTTGAAAAGTTCCACATACAAAGACTGCAGTTACAAAGTGGAACATCCATATTCTAATAGTAAAATAATTTATACCAAGTGGAGGAATGCCAGCAAGAACTTGAGATCCTTTTCTCTCAGAACAAGTTATTATCTTGCAAGGATATCCTTTCTTATATGGAGAAATACAGACTCAAATACGTCAAATGGAGGACAGTATTTTCACCTAGGCAAATGATCTAGCTACAATAACAGAAAGCAACCGTCTCCTCATGAACCAAATCTATTCATTAATTTCAAATGAATACACTTTGGTGAGCTTCATCTTCAGTCACAAATAGCTGTAAACAACTTTAAGTAAACCAACAACAGGAAACTAACAAGAGAATGGAAGTGATGCTATTCACTTCAACTGAAGCAAAACTAATCCACAAACATTTTACAATAATAAAAAATTTTAAATGTGCTGTGATTACTTTATTCAGCATTAGCTATTCCTATTTATCTTTAAATACTTTCTTTTAAAATATGACATTTTTAAGCAGTAGATTCAGGTACTAAGAACACAGAGATATCTAGGTAGCAATCATTAAAATTAAACTTTCATATAAGATGCACTCAGATTATTGACTATACAGTAAACCATAACATGCTAACTTGGACTATGTCATATATATGGATATCAGATTTCTGTGCTCTAGTTCAATCTTTCTTACCATATTGAATTACAACAAAGTTTTGGTGGGGGAGATTTTTCAATTTAAGATTTCTTTCTAATAAAACAACAGGCTTACTGTCAAAGGCTCATTAGTGGTTAGCTCTTTTAGTAACATGTTTCCTAAATAAGAACATCTGTTCCACAGTCACTTTCTAATTGCAGAGTAAACTGCTGTAGTTTAATTTCTAAGTGCCAAATTCTCTCAAGACTTCTCATATACTACCATACAAGAGCTGATGAACCGATTTCCCCAATCCCTTATTGAACCCCACCTTTCCCAGTGTTATGGAGGACTGTCTGGTCCAAAATAACATTGCCACTGTCCTCAGTATGTCAACACTGCTAGAAATATAGGTTAAACAGTTTAAGATCCACTCTTCTCTGCACAAATGTCAATAATACTTACCCATGATCTGATGAAAATATCGTTACTACCTGAGGTTGTAATCTTCACTGCCATTAAAATATGCATGGACCAGGATTGCCAATTAAATATCCTAATACTTGGAAACATTTTAAAAGCCAGTGTTAAACGAAAGTTTTTGCTAACACCCTGCCTAAATATAAAGAAAGATACTAATATTGCCTTTTGGATATTCAATTTAAAAATTTTCACATAGATAACAAGAAATTTGTGCATGGAGATCTTTCAATAGGCTGCAGGGTGCAGATAGTATTTCCCAAAAGGATCAACTGAGATTTGCCTCTAACAGTAAAGGAAAGCTTCTTAGAAGAACACCCTGTCTGTTCAAATGCCACTCAAACTTCTTCTACATTTCTTCCTGTATAGCTGGTCTCTTCATTTCTGTCTCGTTGAGTGTGACAAAGAGCATGGGTAAGAACAATGTAAGTATGGCTGACTTCAAACTTCACTGCTGTAAAGTTCTGTAAAGTGATATCAGTAGTCTGGGAAAAAACAGCACAAAGCATGCTAAATACTGTGAGTGTCCCTCTGATTGAGAGGGTATGTGCTTTTACTGGAAGTGACATTTTCTGGCTTGGAAACCCTCTTGCTCCTGCACAATCGGTTTTGACCTCTATAGGAAATATGGCAGGAGGGTGCTCCCCTTTTGAAGATTCACTGTTTTGTTTCTTTTGTTTTTTTTTTTTTTTTTTTTTTTTTTTTTTTTTTTTAATAAGAAATACTTCAAATCTGCGGATATCAAGTGTGTTTTGTTAGTTTTTCAGACTGTAAAAAACAGTGCTCAAGGCCAGGTTGGACAGAGCCTTGAGGGACATGGTCTAGTGTGAGGCATCCCTGCCCGTGGCAAGGGGGTTGGAACTAGATGATCTTAAGGTCCTTTCCAACCCTAACTATTCTATGATTCTATGATTTTATATACTAAAGGCCTAGATTTTTTGACTTGTCTCAATTTTTAATATTCTTCACTCACCAATGAGTTTTCAGCTGGGCTTTTTGTTGGCAGCAGATTTACTAACTTAGCCTCATAGATATAATCCAGTCAGTTTTATTTTCTTTGAGTTGCTGAGTGTTAAAAAGAGAGAAGAGCTGGAGCTGTGCAGTTTACTGATGTAATGTCATAACAGTTCCTATATTGCATGACTTATAATGTTACAGAAAATTGGTTTTGCTTAAAAAACCCTAACCCTCATCCTCCTCAGAAAAAAAATATAAATTACTGCAACTAAACTGTCAGACACCTGTGCTTTTTTTGGAATACATATAAGTGGTATGCCTACGTGTGGCATATAGCACTAGATCACAAAACACAAGCAGATTATCTCAGAACAATCAGTGTCTATCTGTCAGCCATTCATTTACAAAACCCACATAATATAAAGCAATAATACAATTGTGCCTACAAAGACCACGTTTGCAATTCCGTGCTAGATGCGCCTTTTTATTACAGATCTTTCCATATCACTTAACATATATTCTTTGTGTGCATCAGAATTACCTAGCTCTCTCATGCTTCTTAGAATGGTGTATTGACTTTCTGGCTCCAGGCTCAGGTCCCAGCCACTGTCAGAGCCTGTCCAGTTGTGCACAGAATACCTTTTGTAAGCTTTGAAACCCCTGAAAGTATGAGTTAATGAAAATATTGACAGAATCTTAACTAGAGCATCCTAAGCATGCTACTGTAACAAAACCAGTTTTCTTCCAGAGGGAGAAATCAAGAATTAGACACATTAAGATGGTATTTATTTATTTATTTACTAAAAAGAGAACTGTTACAATTAACAATGAGAAAATGGGTTTAACTGACAGAAAATGCACAAAGAATTCATGAAAATGGCACACAAAGGTTTTTTTTTCTCACAGATTGAAAGTTGTGAGGCAAGGGGCAAGAATAAGTCAAATGGAACGATATGAAAAAGCCTGAGACTGCCTGAGTCTGTGTTGTCATGGCACTCTCAAGCATTTCTGTATACTCATTCATTTTTTCCCCTGTATTCTGGTTTTAGCCACTCATAGTTTACATCTGCATTTGTCTAACTTTTTCTTAATAATTTCAATTTTTCGTGTGATGTTTCTTTTTGTGAAGGGTGTCAGCTGTCATTTAAAGACTGTGTAACATGTAAAGCTTAGAGAATTGCTGATATCACCCTGCTGGCCTAGAAGAGTTAGATGTGTCAAAAGAACAGTTTCATTTCCACACTCAGGTACCCTTTCTGAAATGGCTCCCAAAAAGTCCAAATAGAGAATTTTATTACGTTTGTCTAACTGGAATTTTACACACATGACTTTTTCTGTTTATTATTAACAAGAAGAGTTAATTAATAAGAATTAATAAGAATAACTCTGCAACAAGCTATTTAACTATCAACTCTCTTTTAACTTTCAATTTTAATTAATTGGAAGCCTGTTTGGCAAAGTGTAGTCCTGTTTTCATTAATAATAGCTAGACATTTTTCCTTTCATTATTATTTTTATCACATGAAGGAAAAAACACCCTCCTTACTATTGTCATTCCTCCTGTTGAACAGTTTTCACGTGCATTATCCAACTGCAATTCTATGAATTTTGACCCTGAACTGTACTAAGTATTTTTAGCTATGCAGTATTGTAAATTTTAAGGTATCTTTCATTCTAACTGAATGCATAATCAGAATGAGCTCTGCTCTTACTGTAGCTTTTTAGCCAAACCCATCCTGGGAATTCTGTCTGCAAACAAGAATAGCGAATTCCTATTCTAACAGACTCATTTTAAATCAAAATGAGGCAAAAATGACAAAAAAAATGAAGTCTTCATGAGAGACTGCAGTGTCAGCTTTTTGCTTCTATCACAGTGCATCCACTCTGAAAACAAAACAGCAGCAGATTTTGTAGACACCGTCTTAGATAATTACATACATAGATCACAGAGAAATCAGCTTGAAATTTCATAAATTCAAACAACACTCTAACAATGTATTAAAAATAGGTGAAGTGTATTCAGTCCACTACTGAATTCCTGGGCATCAGGACACAATAAACTTAAAGGATGCATAGCAGATTTGCAATAAGATATTTCATTTTTATTTAGGTGCAGCTTAAGTAGGGATAATATGTTATGAAGACCAATATTTTAATAATCAGTATGCAGGTATGAATTTGCCTTCTAAGCCAATGAAGAGTTGATCTCCAACCTGTATAAGGGCAGTGGTTTACTGTGGGCATGAAAGGGAAATGTTATGTACATAACATTATCAAAAAGACCTTTCTTCATTCTCCCAGCAAAGTAAGCAATGAGTGACCCACCCAGGTCCCCCTGCACTATCAAAGGATTTTGGTCTACTACTGCTGTTCCAACATACAGTGTAGAAATTCTGGTGCTTTAGGGCATAGGTCAGTCATTAAGCCTGCAAACAGAGCTGGTTCAACAGTTTTGACAGGACTAGTTTTAACAGAAGCATGAAATCTTGCCAAAATCAACATGTTTACAGAATCAGGTCAATTAATTGGAATTTTATTTTGAAAGAAAGCCTGAAAGGAGTCCAACAATACTGATACAAGGCACAGTTACACATTCGGAACATTATTTTTTTCCTGCATCCATCCTTTTGTGATCTTTGTTCATTCAAATTCCCTTTTCCTCACCAATTCAAACTCTCACCTTTGCATTCAGGTATTTTAGGTTGGCATAAACACATCACAAACAATAAATTGTTTTATGTATACCTATGCTGGAAATTCACAGTGATGTCTTACAAATCATTTGCAATTGGCTTGAAGTGGAAAGCGATTACTTCAGAAATGTCCTGACAGGATGTAGTCCCCTGTCTTGTGTTAGAAAAATGGACTAGTGACAGTACTTCCCTATTTTTATTTTTCCTATTGTGTTCAGTACTGTAAAACAGCAGTTTTTTCCATTTGTTTCCAATTCCACTCCAGTTATAACTAAAATTGTATTGGTTTTACCTTTGATTGATGTTAAAAATAATTCAGTAGCTGACTACTGTCAGAAATGCAATTTTGAAGGCTAGAAAAGACTAAATAACAATGGATAGATCTTGCTTTAGACAATGGTTTGTCCCTCTTTTTCAGCCCTCACCTAGTCTGACTCCCCGCACAGGGCTGCAGCTTTTTTACAGCTCTCTTGTTCTGGGTTGAAGACCCACAGAAAAGTTGCAGCCCCTGGCTGTACTAGTGTTAGTGGCACAAACTCTTCAAAAGACAGGTGACAAAGGGCAGGAGGAGAAAACAGGAAGCATTTTCTGACTGCACATTTTCCTCTTTTTTTTTTTCAGTTATGGTTCAACAAAAACTCCCAAGCAATGGTTCAGGCGCAATTCTGTTTTTTACCAAACCCTCAAGGGTTGATCTGGATTCAGTATGAACGAATTCTTGATTCCATCTATTCTTCAACCAGTATTTTGTATTGTCTTCTTCTTAAGCTAATCAGATCTCATTCTTTCTTCTTCTATGAAAAAAACACATTTTTTTGTGTCCCAGGCAGCTTCTGTCACAGCTTTTCTCTTTGATCAGTAGTGGACAAAAGAGAAAAGCCAAACTGAAGTTAATATTCTGGAGTATCTTCAAAACTGGGCAGAGGTTTCATTTGTCCTGGACTATAATCTGTTTTTAAACTTTGGCCAATGCTATAAGCATTAGAGTGACTTCTGAATTAACTGAATAAAAGTAACAAAAACTGTAATAAAACCTTAGTTCAAGTTTAGAGATCTTGTCTTGTCAAGTAAACCATCCTAATCAATATGGCTTCTTCTTCTGCAAATAGGTGGTGGTGGTGAAGTTTCCTTTTGCTTACTGTCAACATACCTGAAAAATAACAAACCTCCTGCATTTACTATTTGTAGTGAATCACAGCCAAACTGTGTCTTATTAATCAATTAGTTTTATAAAACAGGAAAAAATGGTTTTGTTTGTTCACCTTTTGCATTCTCTTGAAATGATCTTGTAAAAGGGCATATTAAAATGTAGATTTTCAATACCTTAAGAGGCTAGAGAACTCTTATTATCTATGAGGGCTGGGATTTTTTTCATTTTGTTTAAAATAGTAAACCCCTAGAGTTTTTGACTGTAGAGCAAAAGTGCAGCAAAAGTGGACTCATTGCATTCTCAAGAGACCAGTGAATCCTTTGTGACGCAATGGATTGTGTTTGTTATGTAGAGCAATACCGTCATTTCCGTTTCTCTCATGAAACATCAAGCTTTGCAATTCTTACCCAATCTGATGCTAACAAAAACTAATATCAATACTGTCATTTCCTAAGGATTCCAAAATCTGTACTTACTAAAAAATTGCTAGCTACCTGCATTTGTGGTATGTTTCCATAGAGGTTTTTTTTTGCTTTTGCCCTAAGAAATTGGTGATCCTGAGCACTGTGTTCAAGGCCTTAATGAATTTAGGAGAATGAATCAGTTTTGTAAACAGTGTTTGTGCCAAACAACATGTCCATGAATAGAACACTGGATACTATGCCAGGAACCTTCTAGCCATGCTTTCACATGATGCCAACCCTTCTCACTGGAAAACAGCAGTGCTTTGTGATACCTGTCCAGAAACAAGAACTGTTTCACAAGGATCAAAGTAAGGGTGACATGTACACCAGCCTTCTGCTTAAAAGGATTATTCTTGACAACACCACTGATTAATGGTATTCATGTGTTGAATATAGTAGCTCAAGAGGCGAGTTTGCATTTTCAAATAAAGTCCGGGGTATGCTTGATGAGTTTGTTATGTGGAGATTTATGTAGCCTACTGTCAGTGAGAGATAAAAACACTAAAGCCTTCTCTAAGCCTATTTCTTTATCTACAGTAAGTGGTATGCTGTGACCATTAAATTTTGTTATTGCTATCTGAACTAAACCATTGATTAATGCTATTACAAGCTGACTTTGCACTGATTTACTGTGTTCATATTTGGGACCCCCAAATATTAGAAGGACATGGACCTATTGGAGGGAGTCCAAAGGAGGGCCACAAAGATAATCAGAGGGCTGCAACACCTCTCTTATATAGACAGGCTAAGAGAGTTGGGCTTGTTCATCCTGGAGAAAAGAAGGCTCCAGGGAGACCTTAAAGAAGTTTTCCAGTACCTAAAGGGGGCTTACAATAAATCTTGAGGGAGACTTTTTACAAAGGTGTGTAGGGATAAGACAAGGAGGACAATGGCTTTTAACTGAAAGGGATTAGATTTAGGTTAGACATTAGGAAGAAATTCCTCACTGTGAGGTGATGAGATGCTGGCACAGGTTGCCCAGAGAAGTTGTGAATTTCCCATCCCTGGAAGTGTTCAAGGCCAGGCTGGATGAGGCTTTGAGCAACCTGGTCGAATGAAAGGTGACTCTGCCCATGACAGGGGAGCTGGAACTAAATGATCTTTAAGGTCTCTTCCAACCCAAACCATTCTATGATTCTATGATTCTGTGATTCGATGATTCCATGATTCCATGATTCCATGATTCTATGATTTCATTAAAAGCCTATTAGTTATCCAACAACATTTTCTCTGGCCATTCATGATTTGAAAAGCATTGTTTGGGATTCCTAGGTGAATGCTCAGCTCCAAAGTTTCTTAAGTGACACTTAACTGAGATTTTACTGCCTCAATTCTAATGCTGCCTGACCCTTCAGATCAGTTGCTTCTTAACATTTGTAGTAACTCAAAACATAGTTTGGGGAAAGTGATACACAAGATACTGGAGGAGTTGTATGGCAATAAAAGGGAATTTCTCACACTATCCACACATCAGTTTTCAAAACCACATATGTTGCGTCTACATGATAGACTCAGTCTGGCTATGTCTTCCACCTGCCACCCAATTACATATCAAGATGAACTTTAAGCACATACTAATCCTTCCTCCATTAATCTTCTTGCCTCTTCTTTCCAAGAATGTCTAAGACAGACTTGTGGTTTAGATGGGAGATATGATGTGATCTGGTCAGATAATCAACCTGAAATGTTAGGGATTAGGATTTTTGGGAAGCATGGAAGAATCTCTCACTCCATAGCTCATCTATAACCTCATGGTCTAAGTACTTAAATATTTTACATTTTCTGTAAGAGTAGTCTTTTAAATACCAGTAGAGGTGCACAATGTAGGGAAATGAGATTATAGATTGAATTATGAAAGAAATATAATTATGTTAGCATTGAAATGCCTCAGAGTAATTATCAGGGACTATCAGTGGTAATATTAGTTTGGCGGAAGTGACACACTGTTGCAGGTATACTGCCTCTGATCTTTGCCTTTTTGTGGAGACTGGTGCAGTTGTACTGTAGACTGTGCAAACTATAACTGTAGGACATTTGAGACTTTTATCCTCTATTTTAATTTGATAACCAGTGCACACTTTATCTGTTTATTTTTTCTGACCTATGCCTCTTTTCATGGCAGTGTTATTCATGTGACCCTGACCCTGACATGCTGGCAAAAGGAGGGAGAAGTCACAGATATCTCTTACTAATGCCAAGACTTTAAGGCAGCATCTAGGTTGTTAGACAGAGATTTGTTTACTAAATTGGGACCAAGAGGATATGTTCAAAGTGTCCTGAAATAGAAACTTTGACCTCTTGGAAAGGCAAGCAGTTTTTCAAATGCAAATATCCTCAGCAGAAAGCTTGAAGGAAGCAAAAGAAGGCAGAAATGTCTGAATATTGTTCAGAGGTATTATGTCTGCACATGAAATGGAAGAGCACACCATTCAGGCTCAAAGTTTGAGACAAATCATCTGGCTCAGAAAGAAAATTCAAGCGTATTTGCACCTGACACAGAAAACTCAACATCACAGTACAGTTCACAGGTTAAATTAGAGCACCTTCTTGGAAAAATCAAAGTTTTATTAACCCCTTAATCATTTAAACTCTCCCCTTTTTGTCAGAGCGTTGGCCTAACAGCCTTGTGAATACTTTTTTCCTCTGAAAGGTTTTATATGGAAACAGAGCTGGTTTACTGCTGAATTTGGTCCAAGTGTCTACCTCTGAAGTATACAGTTCTATAGGTACAGAAGAGAGAGGGGTGTGAAGAAATGGGGCATGTGATCTGAAAGAAAAGACCACAAAATTTTAATGTCCATTGATAATAGATATGTCATACAGAGCAGTAGTGGAGCTGCAAATACACTCATGCACATGAGCACGACATATTTTATGACAAATAAAGTTAAATCATGTATCATTCCTGTTGCATGCAGGACAAAACCCTACTACTATCAAAGCTAGTGGTTGATGTGCTGGTGGTTTGGACAGTAGAAGCTTTCGAAATGCTAGAGAACAATCTTGAATCTAAAATGAAGAGTTGGAACTCTGAAGAAGTTCATCTAGGAGGCAAAGGGATGGGATGTGTGATTTCTTAATTGTTTATTATTACAACAAAGAAAAAGACAAAGGTCATGGTAGCGATTGCTGGGAATCAGAGACTTTTATCTTAAATTTCACTAAACTGAAATCAACAGCAGACACAGAATACTTACAATGCAAACAAATACACTTTTTTGTTGAAAATCCTATCAGAAAATGAGAGGGATAATCAAGTTAATTTTTCATTAAAGTACATTATGTGACTGGTAACTAGTACAATGTACACAAAACATGATATTTCAAACAAAAAGCAATAAAGTTGCCAAATAAACTAACGAATCTCATAAATAATCTACATTACAAATCTGGAATGCAGCAAATCAGTATATTTCATTAGTCAACAAATATCAAAGAGCTGCAAAACAGTTCTTTATGCATATAATTCACTATAAACCCCATAAATGTAATAGCTTACGTTCCTTGCATCTTTGCACTTGCTTGGTATTCAAAATTCAATTGTTTGTACTGTCTTAAAAAAATAGGAAAATACCCAAATAAACAAAGGAATACATTTATCTATTCTGATATGATTTGAAACATATATACACTTAAGATGTCTGGTTTGTACTCAGTGTATCTATTTTGAAACAACTCTTTCACATAAATAGGAAATTAAATAGCAGATTACTAAATGGGATATAAATATGATTTCACTCAGGCTTGCTAATACACCAGGCTGAAAGCCAACACTCTCCCTTACTTAAAATTATTCTAAACAGTGCATGTCAAATATTTTAGACATTATTGAAAATGGGTGTCACAGAAAATGTAAAAGGACAGCATATATTCAGCATGGCCTTATTGTCTGAATGCGTGAATCTCTACACTGACATAAAATTGCTACCCTGTCAGCATGTAAAAGGACGGATCATTTAATCTCCTTAGTGATGAAGTTTCAAATCCACAAAGCAGAAGCTATCAGTCCTTTGAGATGATTATGATGCCTCGAACCTGACAGCTTGTGATGACAGCTTTCACAAATTCTGGAATCAAATTGTTCCTGCATCTAACAGAAGAAGCAGGTGTGTACAAAATAGAAATGGATGAGGCTAAACATGAGGATAGTGTGATCTTTATGTTCAGTATAATTGTTAAAAGTTATACCAGGGAAAATGATAGATTTTGGTTTTGAACCTCTTCATGATATACACAGATGAGGGCACCAATATCCCATATGGGTAAAAGGTTTGCCAGGAAAGGAATATCAAGATAAACAGATGGCTGCACCATTGCCATATGGCTCCTCGGAAATTGGACGACGCTATGGCATTTTGCCACAAGATAGGTCTTGTGTTATTTCTGAGCCAATATTTTAAGCAATGCTAGGAAGGAATACATAACTATCTGCAATTAGCTGTGTTATGTAAATATAAAAAAATAATAACTGCTTTATGAGAAATTTTGTAGACTGATATGTTTCTGAAATGCCAATAGCAATTCACTGGAAAATTATTCACTTCAGCTCTGTATTTTTGGTAGTCTTTATTCAGGAAAATGTGTTAAATAAACTAAGTTGCTATGCTGATGGGGCTTAATTTCACAGTTTATCTCCCTGTACAGAAGAAAGAAATCCTGTCTAAACACTTACAGTATTTGCAGTGCTAAAAAAACTAAGGAAAGCAGAAGTAAACTACAGACCACTTTAAATAAGAACACTAATTCTAAAACTCAGCTCATCTGGGTATCTGCATACATGTCTGAATTATTCAGGTATGATCTTGTACCCAAGGTCAAAGGTTTGCCATTCTCGTAGAGTAAGTACTTAATAGAACTTTCCTGTGGTACAAATACTGTTGATTGACATATCAGGTGCTTCTCTGCATTGTCACATAAAGTGTACATTTTTGCATCACCTCAGACATGCCCTTGGTTTTCGTTCAGACTAATATTTTTTTAAAGAGCAAATGAAAGCATACCATGAGGCACAGAGACTGCCTCAGAGGATAGCACAAAGGGTATTTCCACTTCATGAAACAATAACTTGGCTTAACATGTTGTGATAGCAATAACAGGGCTTTTAAAAAGTCTAGACAAGAGCGCATGAGTTATAGCTATTAAATTATTTGTATACTCATATTCCAAGCACTAAGCTTAAGTTTTTTTCAGGAAATTGCACTCAGTGCAGATCTGAGTAAAAGCTTGACATATGAGGATTCTAATGACTCACAGAAAACAGCATTTAACAGTACCTAATATTCAAAAGCATCAGCATGTCCTTAGGGCACAAAGCACATCAAGAAGAGACAATAAAAAATAAATTATCCAACAAGTTTTTTTGAAAAAAAGTTAAATCATTCTTCAGTGATATTTCCTCCAGCATTTCAGCAGAGAGTTACTCCTCCTGAGCTCTACATCTTAATGCTTGAATTCCCCAGCTCTAGAAGTGCCCAAAGCATGTAGAAACTTCTCTAGTATTTTTTTTAGCTGAAATTAGCACTCAGCTTGATTCCTGTTGATTTCAAATCCTTGCCTGTAAAGCATAAACATAAAATCACCTAGCAGGAGAAGTAACCAGAATATAGGTTTCACAATTAAGTTTTGCTGTGTGTTTTGTTTTGTTTGTTTGTTTGTTTTTGTGGGAGGAAATGTAGAGAGAGCAGCTCAGAGTGGAATATTTTAGAGGAAATTATTGTTGACCTTAAAAGATGGCTAGCACTTTTACAAAACTCCTGTTACTCTGAGCAAGCTACACTGCCATCAGCAACCTTTACAGAAGCTTTGGAGAATCCTCCAGACAGTTCTTTTCAGAAATCCATGAGGTTTTCAGAGTATCTGTGCATACTTCCAAGTTTTGATCACTTTAGCTTCTCAGTGACCACAGAGTTGTGAAGACTGCAGTACAGGCCTTTTTTACACTCTTCATTTCCCTGCAGTATTGTAGGCTTCAGGGGAAATTTCATCCATAGCTTTGAAGCACAGATACAGTTAAGCTATTGTAGAAAGCCCTGTGTGAATTCTGCACTCAGTAAAATGTTTGTTCATGCACTTGCAATCTTCTCTTTAACAGATCTTGCATCCCAACCCACATTTCATTAGAAAACTGCCTCTACTGAAGAATATTCAGGATTATGACCAAGGCACATCAATATTTCACTTTTTTATTGCCAGTCACCGAAGCTTTTGACAGAGAAATAGTAAGCTGACCACATTTTTTTGCATGAATGACAGCAGGTCTTCAAAACCATCTTGTTCTCCCACCTAATTATTATTACTTTGAGTCACTGCTAAATTCCATTTCTATAATATTCAGCTATATTCAGCAGATTAGTTCTGCTAGGCTGGCTTAACAACAGCTCTTGGTTACAGTCTTTTAACACTCTGTTCAAGGGAGGAGAAGTAGGAGGGAAAAGAAAGAAGGCAGAAAATGAGAAGAAGATTGAGGAAAGGAGTAAACTTGTAAGGAAGTTAATATACTTGATTAGCATGGCTTGCCTGTTCAGTACAATCAAGACAGTGTGCTCTTAAATGAGAATATCCCAGGCACTATAAAAGTCATCTTTTCAAAAAAGATACTACATTTAGTGACCAATACATGGAGATTTAATTGTAATTTTTCACCAGAATTGCCTGCACTTTAGACCTGGGAGAATAAAAGAAATCCATTGTAAAATTGGTATGTTTGTTATAGGGGGATTCGCCCTCCCTCTTCTTTACACATTTTCTTTTAAAATTATTTTTTAATGATATATTTCCTTAAGATGTTTTGCTGATAGTGAGCTAACAATTTCATACTTTTATCTAAAAAATTTTAATTGTTATTATTTGTGCTGTGGTGTAGTCCTCTGCAAACTAGGTTTTGGCTGCTCAAAATTCAGATGTTATGTTAGAATATTACCTGAAAATCGGCTCTAGGATGACCTTACCTAGACAGAATACTGAGTATCTCTTCAGTCCCCTATTTGAAGCAACTGTTAAACTGGACAAAAAAAAAGACATTATTAGCAATCTAGAGAGGCATTTTTCTGGCAGTAAGTAAATCGAGTTATTTATCATAGCACAATGGAAGCTACAAGGAAACAGAAATATTTTCTATAACTATACTGGAAGGAAAATAAGAGAAAACCTCTTTAACTGAAGGACAATGTTAGCAAAATAATTGGTTATAAACTGACTGTTGAATGCTTTCTGCCTGGCAGTAAGAACAGTTGAGCTCTAAAATAGATTGCACAAGGAGCTTAGGGAAACTCTCTGCAAGCTTTAAAGAACAGGATAGACAAATGTTTTTGAGCACTGTGATCCACACAACATGGGGAAAGACTAGCTAACTAGGCAATCTCTAAAGCTTTCTTCCAGCCTCATTTCTATAATATGATTTTGTACAAGAACAGAGGATTGAACCAAATTTAGTGATCAAGAGATTGCTTCCAGGACTATGCTTTTATTGTTAAGACAAATCAAAATCCCCAAGCTACTTTTTAGTTGTCAGAGGACTATACTTTTTGATAACATTTTTAGCACTGTTACCCAGAGTGGATATTTTCACGTACATTACTAATGGGACAGTTTTTCGGAAAGTTTGCAGCTCTCAAAAGGGTTGTTGCTCAGAACATAGATGAAAGGTGCAGATTTTAAAAGTGCTTTTCAGTGTGGAGGTTGCAGGGAAAAAAAATAAATTACACACATGAAAGTTTGAAAAAGACACAAAAACATGCTTCAGGAGACTTTATCTACTTCCAAACAACGGACATTTCACACATCATTTCAGGATTTTGTAGGATTAAAACTTAATTCTTAGATAAATTATCTCAATTATCTTTTTAATGAAGAGGTGTGTCTACTTTAATTTCTAGATGCTATTATATACAACATTAAGATATATGACAACATGAATTCTATTTTTCAAGGTTTTTTTTTTTTAAGTTTCCTTGCTTTAAGTTTTATTGTAGTAACATCATGAACCTAATCAAAACCAGCTTCAATACATAGTTGTCCTGGGTTCAGCAGTAGCAGCCATTTTTCTCCTTCTTAGTAGCTGGTGCAGTGCTATGGTTTTGACTTTCAGCTTGGGAACAGCGCTGATAACACCAATGTTTTTAGTTGCTTCTCAGTAATGTTTATTCTGACCAAGGACTTTCTGAGTCTCGTGCTCTGCCAAGGAGGAGGGGAAGCCGGGAGGAAGCAGAAACAGGACACCCGACCCAAAATGACCACAGAGGTATTCCATACCACAGCACATCATGCCCACTATATAAACTGCTGGCAATTACCCTGAAGGGCTAGATCACTGCTGGGTCAGGCTGGGTATCAGTTGGCAGGTGGTGAGTGGTTGTATTCTCTTCCTTTGTTGTTTCCCTTTTCATTATTATTATTGATGGTTGCAGTAGTGGTTTGTGTTATGCCTTAGTTACTGGACTGTTCTTGTCTCAGCCTGTGGGAGTTACATTCTTTTGATTCTCCTCCCCATCCCTCTGCAAGCGGAGGGAGGAAAGGGCGGGGAGTGAGTGAGCAGCTGTGTGGTTCTGAGTTACTGGCTGGGCTTAAACCACGACAATAGTGAAATGCAAAATAATGATTCCAAAGAGTGTCAGTAGATGTTCCAAATGAGTTAACTACAACCACGACTATTTCATTCAAATCAGGTCTTAGAAAAATTTATTTGTGGACAGGAAATAATATATATTTCAGTGTATGCATCTAGGCTCTTTTTTGCATAAGAACTTCATATACTTGGCGGAATATGTGTGCGCAACTTCACAATGGCTAAACTCATGCCTAAACTCCCAAATTCTATACATCCTCAAGTCCACTGCTGCTTTGTCTGAAGAGCTAACAATTGTTATAGCACAGTCACAGATCACTTGAATTAGGGAAGCATAATTAGCACTTATCATGTCAAAAGAAGGTATTACAGAAACTGAAAATGGTCTGTGGAGATATTTTCTTTTCAACATTTTCTTCACTTGGCTGAAACAGGGCTTGCTCTCTGTGACTGAACCTGGAGAAATTGCCAGTAATGCCCTGGCAGCACATAATCAGCTGTGGGTAAATGAAATCCTCAATTGCAGCAACTCTCAGTTAGCTAAACCAAACGCAGCATGAGGATTCTTGAGATGTAGAAAGCTTTGCTACAGATGCCTAAGGACAGAGTGTTAGCATACCTAGGGTTTTTGAAAAGAGAGTATGCTGTATGAGAAATTGGTTTTTTGTTTGGTTTTCATCTTCAGCTACAAAATTCTCTGGGTATTTAAAGGAAACTCATTTTCATGCATTTGTTGGTTTTTTTTTTTCACTTCTGACAAATGTTTAAAACTTAGTTAAGCATCTGTTTGCTTCTTTGTTTGAAGCAACTTTCCTTCTAAACAGCTGTTTAGCCTATGATAATAGTCTTCCTCCTGGGAAAGTAGTTCATTTTTGTTGCCAGTTTCCAATACCTTGAAGATGGGTTGTTTTAAATCTCTAAATGAATAACATCTGCTGAGTTTTCTATTACCTATTTGTGCCTGTGTGACTGTTTCTTACTCTCTGGTATATTAGGACAATTCTTCTTATGTTTATTACACTGTTAAGTTCGAGCTATGCCACTGACCGGCCTATTGTTTAAAAGAAGGTGAGAAGAGAGCTGAATGCAGTGGTGAATATCATTCTGTGTTCTTTTTTTTTTTTTCTTTTCCCTGTTTGCTAGTGCATATACCTTCATTTTTTTAGTTCTTGTGTTCTAGAAAATGAAAGGTCATACTATGTTATGAAATACAAAAGAAGACGAGAGTCGTTTTCTTTAGCTATTACTAGAGGATTTGATGGAGAGACTCTCAAAGACTCAAGAGTTAAACAAGAAGTCCCCAGAGCCTGAAAGAAAACACTGTAATGAAGGAAGCTGTAATTACTGAGCTTACAGTGCTTTCACTGATTTTGCATTACTTAGATTTTTGTTTTGGCGAAAACGATTTTTTTTTGTAAGCAACTTTAGCAATTCCTAATGAAAGCAAATCACTCAAGCTAACCTTCAGCTGTTATTTCAGTAATAGCCTGTAATGCAGACCACAGGTACTGGAAAAATGTTTTGTCTCCTTGTTTTCAAGAAAATGCTATTTATGGGAACAAATGTTTTAGCTCAAAGACTCATGGAGATATCAAAACCTTTCTACTGCAAGACAGCAAATATCAGAAGTTAAATATAGATTTATGCAAAGGCAAAGAGATCTGTTCCTTTTTTTTTTTTGTTAAGACAACTTAGAAGCTGCAAGACACTGCATGCTACCCCGTTAATTTCAGAAAAAAAAATCAAAGACCTTGAGCTGTAGTCCAGATCAACGATTTACAGTAGATGTCTTATTTTGGTTAAAAAAGTATCAATTTGTTGATTATCTCCATTTCTGATTATCTGTCTACAGGTGGAAATCTGTGACTGGAGAATTAAAATATATGGCCATCTTTTAGGATGTGATGAAGTAACACTATGCAGAGCTTCAACTTAAGATTCAAGTTTCAGCTGTGTTTCCCAGCAGCTTCCTTTTTCCTGGTTTCCACGTCTTGAGAAAATTGTGTCTTATGTTCTCCATCTTTGTAATATTAATTTCATTTTTGTATGAGAAAATGCAATGTTGTATCATAGAAAATATGAGTGGTAAGATCATGGAATATGAGTAGTAAGATCATAAGAAAGAAATTGATATCACATACATTATTTGTAGGTTTGCTGGGGGATTCTTACTGGAGGTTTTGCCAAAACCTTAGCTAGAGTTTTTTACAATTTGGAAGTGGAAACCCCTACTTTCCTTTGAAATGTCAGTTTTCTTTTACTACTCTCTCTTTAAGTGTGAAATTTCAACTAGCCTCAGGAGAGTATATCAAACACTTGAAATGACTATGGTTTGTTGTTTTTCCTGCAACACTACAGAGGTTATTTATTGGTGAAGGCTAATGGTAAAAGACACCTGTCTCCTTTTGCATCTTCTCTCGCTAATTTTTTCATCTATATAGTCATAGTGATCAAGACCTTTTAGATGAGATTTTTCAGAAATGCTCAGTGTTAACTTTCTGTTGCTTCATGAAAAGAATGGCTTTTGGCAGCAGAGCTGAAATGAGAGTGAGCACTTTTACGTCTTTACATGAACTGCAATTTACACAAAACCAATCTGTAACAAACAGATCTCTTAACTCCGTCTCCAGTCCCTCGTCCGCAACACTTTGGAGAGGTCCTGAGGATGTCTTGAAGTCCCACTTAGTTGAACACAGGTGTGGGAGTTGCTGAGAACTAAACTTCATTCACTGTGCTGAAAATGGCAAGTTTTACTCAGCATGAGGAAAGCATTTCTGCATCCACACCTGAATTTCCAAGTGCAGATATTAACCACTTTAAAACTGATGAACCTAAATTAAAAAACCCTTAGTCCTCTCCTAAATAGAAAAAATGGAAACAAAAATATAATAATATTCCAGTTCATAACTTGATGACTGGGATATGGAAGATGTAGATCTTATTTTTGGCTTTTTCAGAGTTTCAACATAAATCATTATTATTTTCAATCATTCTCATTATAGCAGTGTTTTAGAGACAGTTTAAAACAAGCCTCCATGGTGCTGGGCACTATACAAAGCACATAACCGTAGGTGGTCCTCCCTTCAAACTTCACTCATAAAAGAAATCTTCACTGCATAGAGAAGGGAGATAGGAGTTGACACAATGAGAACACCACAGGGTGGCAATAAACATGATTTTAGTATCTTTTTCATTCCTCTTACTTTAATGATTTACTTCAGATGCAATAAACACAAGAAAAAAGGAAAGCAGAAAAACAGGCCAGGGGGAGAGGTCCCTGGAATGGAATGGACTTAAGCAGGTATGAAGAAGCTGTGAGAAAAAGACTGGAGCAACTAGTGAGACAAACCGAGAAAGAAAAAGTCAGACAAATCTGCAGATTCAGAGAATGCTCAGGTGACCCTGCATTGGCTGATTCTGCACCTATGGAAGGGTATTTTTCCCTTCTGCTGTGTGGTTTTGAGGAAAAGCTGCATCTGTAAGTGGTTTGCTTTTCTAAAATATCTGGGTGGGAAAAATCCTTTCATTTCCTTCTCATGGAATTTTTGCTCTTCTCATTTGGAGCCCTTTCTGTTAATTACATAAATACTTCCATCTTCCAAAATGCAATGATAACCTAGGGCTTGAACATGAAAATGCCAATCAAAGCCCAGTCTAAATACAAAAGTGTTTATTAGCAAGACAACAAAGAAAGGTAAACAGCAAGTCTTGACAGTCTCGATAGCAGTATAATCTTTTTCAGCAATATGTGATGCTTTCAAATATCTTAAGTTAGCAGTGATATTCTAAAACTGTGAAGTACAGAGGATTTTTTTAAATCTGTTTGTTTTGTTAGGATAATTTCTTCTCTAAAGTGCATCTAGCTGTAAAACATTATATAAAACATGCTGTCTATATGTATTCATGCTTCCTGTATGCAAAATGCATATGAAACAACAGAAGGTAATAAAGGTAAACATGACCAGCCTCCATTATGCATTCATCCCTTAGGCCTTGCAACTTCTCTATTATCAATCAAAGCTGTATCAGAGGGACATATGATTGCAGATATTATCCCTACTGCTATTCCTTTTATCACTGCTGCTGTCAGTCCACAGCCAGGGTTACTAGGGTACTGTGTAGCATTTATGAAGCTGAAGTGGCTCCCCTCATGGAGCAGAAGGGATAGCTATCTAGCAACTCTTATGAACAAAAAAATTATTAAAACAGTTCCTGACTATCTCCCAGAAAACGCCATCCATTAAAGTCAATTCATGTTTGCAGCAACAAAAGAAATGGAAACAGAGCTTTTACGCTTCCAAAGTCAGTACACATTGTGGCAAAGATTCTTTAATGCTGCAGAGGCACAACCTAAAACAGGTTTGTATCTGCCACTATTTATGCATCATCTGTAATGGCTTGTCTATCTGGTTATCAGGTACTTTATCAGAAATTATTATACCATGCTTGTTATTTCATCGCATTTCTTGTTTACTTTGAATGCTTTGCTTGCCATATAGATGACATTTAGGGGATGATTATTATAGTAAAAATAATAAGTTTAGCTTATCATACTTTACAAAGAGAGAGGCAAGGATTATTCAATGCACAGACTTTCAGCTTGCAAAAGATTTTGTCATATTTCTAGCTATATTCTCCATTTTTAAATATAGAATAGTGCCTGTCTATTGCACACAGTGGAAAGATGGCTGTTGTTCTGTATTCCTGTTCAAATGCTAAATACAAGACAGTGATTCACTGTATCTTCTCTTACAGATAAAGTCTATGTGTTTAAATAACCTTGAATAAGTTATTCAGGTGAAGAGGGATGTTCTTCTTTTTTTTTTTTTTTTTTTTTATTTGTTTGCATGTAAAACCAGCTACTTGTATTTTGTATTGTATTATTTTTTGTTATTCATATAATGGTTGTTAAAGACGCTTTGGAATGTTGATAGATTATTTTCCCTGTTAACTATGATAAATTGTGCATTAGAAAAATATGAATCCTGAACTTTTTAATTACTTGCCCAAAGAAGAATAAGCATAATGTTACATGTGGTTGCTGAATCTGCAGTGAGCTTCCCACAGCTGGAAAACCACAGCAGCAATTTTTGCAGCCAGCTGAGGATTGTTTCACTTGTTTCACCTGGGAAATACAGAAAAAGTCCCCGATTTTTCATGAACTCATAATAGTGAAAATGTTTGCATCATTAAAATGTAAAAGTAATGTATATCTGTGACTTTTTACCCTTGAAAAAGAATTTTTTTCTCACTATGTGGCAAAATTTAAGAGAGACACTCCAAAATTGGTTCAAGGACAAAGCTGAAGAGAAATGAGGAATTTTCTCCTTTTGAAATGGCACTAAAACCTTCCTTTGTGATTACTTGTGTGGATTTGTTATAGATAGATTCTTAGATATGTATATCATCCACTTGATATGTTGTATCTGTGGTACAATTATTTCTAGTAGCTTAGGAGTCAACATGTAGGAAATTGTCTGGTTTACCATAATTTTTCTATTTTACCTTGTACTTTGCTGGTAAAGACAAACGATTTAATCACAAACATGACAAATGACAAACACTGGGTCAGACACTCAGGTAAAAATAGCATAGATATGTAATACAGGTTTAAATAGAAAGCTGTAACTGTAATTTGACATATGTTCTAACCAGACATGAGCTGCAGCTATTGCTTGGGTGCAGCGTAGCCTTTAGCAACTCCAGTTAGAGAATAATAATTTTTTTTCATCATTTATGTAGTTTACAGCCTGTATTTGATAAAACTTTTAAGATCTAGCCTGCTGGGTTTGCATGTAACTGCTCCTTCTTATAGATCAAAGTCCAGAGATTAAGGTCCACAAACCTTCAACTCAGTCTTTGAGTTGAGAGCATGGACCACAAGATGTTTGCTCCACTGCAAGTAGACCAGTGTGTGTTTAAATATCACCAATTTTTCTCAGATTTAAGGCAGAGCGATAAAAATATGTTTGGTCTTGACCAATCTGCCCTCCCAGAAAAATTCTCATACGGCTTCTCTTGCCACAACCACAGGTTATCCCACAGTCTTCTTTTATGAGCCTAATCTAGGCAGTGGCTTACTACCTAAAACTCTGGTTTCTATAACTAAGCAAGTTTCCTTTCAGGTGAATTGGGACCTCATCTAATTTGTCATGTTGCCCCCTCTGTTTTCCAGAATAGAGCGAATATTCCAGGGATTCACTCACAAAATAGCACAGTACTCTTTTCTGGGCTTACTAAACTTTGCCTGCCCAATCCTTCAAAAAAAAGTAAGAAAACTTAATTCTTCACTTGGGATAAGAGTGAATCCAGGTTAACTGGGGTTTTAAAAGTATGCAATTTAACAGAGTAAATAGGTCCCTGAAGTATTTTAGACTAGGTGCAGTTTGCATACAACTTTTTCTTACATAATATTTTAAATCCAACGTAACAATTTTTCCAAAACACATTGCAAGAAGAAGACTAGGCATAAATTCTGCTTGTATACTCACATGCAAAAACCCTACAAATTCTTCTTAGCTCTTCTTTGAAATATTCCTGTGTTGTGTTCCTATTTTGAAAACAGTCCCATAAAATTCTATGCAATCGACTTTCACCAAACTAAAATATTTTTCTACAGGTAAACAAAGTTTGAAAAAACACAGACAAGACCAGTTGATGCATGAAAACAAAGATAGAATATTACCATTATGAAGGTTTTCTTCTGTTTCTTTGTCAATGTCAAGAAATGCAGCAAGAGTAAGTGAATTTTGCAACCACTTTGCTTTTTTTCTCACAATTTGCTGCTTGCCTTCCAAAACAAGTTTGTTTGCATCTCACAATTAGCACTTTTTCTCCTCATCAAAATAATTTACCAGATGCTTCTCAAATTTAAGTATACAATCATATTCCACTGTCCTTGAGAAAGAATAAAAACTTCTTTTCTGCCTTAGGAATCTTTCAATGTTAGTCATGTGCATGTAAGGACATGGTGATAACTGAAAGATAGAGTTTGGAGTGTTGCTGCTTGTTGAATAAGATTGTTCTATGTCACATGGAGTCTTCTACAACTGAAACTCCTATCACACTGCTAAAAGAAACTGAAAGTCAAAGTTCAACATTTTCTTTGACTGTGTGTCTGATTGAAAAAGTCTGGTATCCATAAAAACATCATTTCAGGTAGAGCTTGAGATTGGAAAAGAGAATGAAATCTACATGCTTGAGTCATGTGTGATAGAAAAGTCTTCTTTTTATATATTCTTCTCCTGAGACTAGATAATGTGCAGATACAACCTAGGCTGAAGATCTGCCCTCACTGATTACTTTTATTTGAGCATTTTAGACAGGACTATTTGGAATTTATGTAGTATTTACTAATACACCAAGTCTATATTAGGACTAATGTTCTAACAACAAAAGTATGCTTGTCACCAGCTCAGCAAGTATTTGACAAGCCGCTGCTGGGTAGGCAGTCACTGGTCATCTGCAGATGCATCGTCTACACTTTGCCAGATTTTGTGATAGAACTCCATCTGCAAACCCACAAAGGAGAATAGAAAGACAATACCTGAGGTGTGGATGCCCAAACAAACCCTGACCCTGCTGCTTCCAAGCCCACTACAGGAGCCATCAGCCCATCAAAAACTTATCTACACAAACTCAGAGAAGCAGAGGGGCACAAGGGGAGACAGGAATCCAGCTAAACTAAGGAAGGGATGCTCTGTCCAGGTCCCAGGGCTGTCCTAGAAAAGCTTCAGTCCCAGTGTCCACTTGTGAAACACATCGAACTGAGTAGATGCTGAAAGAGCAGATTTTGTTCTGGGGTGGGTCACTGCCTAGAGGCAAGGAAGGTCCTACACCTGGGTCAGAGCAATCCCAGGCACAACTACAGGTTGGGCAGAGAAGAGATTCAGAGCAGCCCTGTGGAGAAGAACTTAGGGGTACTGGTTGATGAGAAAATGAACATGAGCCAGCAGTGTGCACTTGCAGCCCAGAAAGCCAACCGTATCTTGGGATACCTCAAAAGGAGCGTGACCAGCAGGTTGAGGGAGGTGATCCTGCCCCTCTACTCTGCTCTCGTGAGACCTCACTGGGAGTATTGTGTGCAGTTCTGGTGTCCTCAACATAAAAAGGACATGGAACTGTTGGAACAAGTGCAGAGGAGGTCCACGAGGATGATCAGGGCACTGGAGCACCTCCCATATGAAGATAGGCTGAGAAAATTGGGGCTGCTCAGCCTGGAGAAGAGAAGGCTGCGTGGAGACCTCCTAGCAGCCTTCCAATACCTGAAGGGGGCCTATAGGGATGCTGGGGAGGGACTCTTTATGAGGAACTGTAGTGAGAGGAGAAGGGGTAATGGGTTCAAACTTGAACAGTGGAAGTTTAGATTGGATATGAGGAAGAAATTCTTTAAGGGTGGTGAGGCCCTGGAATGGGTTGCCCAGGGAAGCCGTGAATGCTTCATCCCTGGCAGTGTTCAAGGCTGGGTTAGACAGAGCTTTGGATGGCATGGTTTAGTGAGAGGTGTCCCTGCCCATGGCAGGGGGGTTGGAACTCGATGATCTTAAGGTCCTTTCCAACCCCAACTATTCTATGACTCTATGTGGAACCCATTAAAGGATGCAGAGGAAGAGCATTTCAGGATTGCACAGGACTGCTTATGTGAACTTTAAAGAGGGTTCTATGTGATTTGGGCAGAGTAAGTCTGGGAAAATAGATGTGTAAGGGGATAAAAAGAGCTGGTCATGTGCAAACACTTCCCTGGTTGGTTACTTATCTGTCCATACCCCAAGCCTGATCAGTACAGTCTGTCTTATCTACTAAATTTCTTTCTAACCCTTTCCCATGGATAAGACGGATATGGTTTTTGCTTGCTATATGGTGCACCTGCAGTTGGTAGCCATAGTTACTTAATTGGGTCTGAGATGAAGTGACTCTCTTAAAACAGTAAAGAACTCATTGGCACAATCAGATCTTGTTTGTGTTAGGATGAACAAGGGAGAACAATGGGGATTCGTAGTACTAAGGGATGAGTTATTTGACAACTGTGAAAAGTGACCAATCACCTAACTCGACAGAAGAATTAACTTTTAAGGTGTTCTGAAGTGAATTTCCTTCATTATAATACTAAAAATCACACCTACAGTTCAAAATGACCCCAGCCCAGGTGAAGATCCCTCCCCTGAGCATGTGTGAATGACAGGAAGAATGACACAGCAAATATTAAAATTATATGCAGATTGCAGCCAATCACTGTAACAGGGGGTGTACCACCTTTCGTGCATAAATGTAATGGAAAAAGCAGGCATTGGTGTGCTTGATTTGTGGAACAGGCCATTGAGCACCCAGGCCTGAATAAACAATATCTTGAGCATATGGAATTGGTTTACTGCATGCTGGTCATGAATCCACTTTTCAACATGACCACAGAAGGAACTGACTGTCAGGGGAACCTGGGTAGTCCTGAACACTCTTGATGCCTTGGAGACACCGAGGTCTGGAGAATCTCTAAGGGTGAGACCAACAGTCATGCATGTGTCTGAGGGCAAAAGCACAGAGGGGTTGTCTACTGGGGGGAAAACCTGACAAGGGGATTGTGCCTGTGTGAGTGGGATGGTCAGCGCCAGCGTTTGGAGCAGGGCTACACACTCAGGGGGTTGTATGTCCAGGTGGCAGTAACTGCGGAGACTGGGATCCAGGGCAGATATTGGGCACGCTGAACATCTCAATCCAGCTGCTGGAGGGATCCACATTGTGCTTATAGATATATGTGTCATAGATGATCTAGATATGGATAAAAACATAGATATAGATATAGATGATACAGATTGATAAATATAGGTGTATCTCTCTTTATTAATGGACCTCTATGGACCTCTGTCTTGCTCAGCTGGAGAGGACAGCAGGATGACATCACTGATGCTGTTTTGTTTTATGTGAGTTCCCAGTTTTGTATGTCTCTGCTCCTTATGGCCAAACATGTGTTTTTGTGTATATGTATATATGCAGTATATACATGTGTTCTGTATACATTCTAATAGGGAACGCATTTTCAACCTCACTGCTGGTTGGACCTGGGGCACTGCAGCAGTCTTACATCTTTCAAGCTGCCTTATGCAGTGCAATATGTTTTCCCACGTCTGCTTGGAATGGGTTGATCTTTTATTGTCATGAGTAGCTGTCTTCCAGATCTAATCAACTGATATTGCTTTTCATGGTTTTTAGAATGCTTTGCATTGTTATCACTGATTAAAAAAAGATCATTTCTGGTTTTGTTTTCACTTTTCTTGCCTTGCATGGCTTTGACTCGTGCACTTAAAATCATAGAATCAGAATAATTTGAGTTGGAAGGGACCTTGAATATCATCTATTTTCCAAACCCATTGCCACAGTCAGGGACGCCTTCCATTAGAACAGGTTGCTCAATGCTCCATCCAGTCTGGCCTTAAACACTTCCAGGGATGGGGCATCCACAAGTTTTCTGGGCAACCTGTGACAGTGCCTAAACATCCTTACAGTAAAGAACTTCTTCCTAATATCCAATCTAAATCTACGTTCTTGCAGTTTAAAGCCCTTGTCTTATCACTGCTTGCCATTACTTGCATAGCTCAGTCATGGTTTCATTCACTAGAACTGAGCCATGGTCATACAGTTGTGCTTCAGAAAGCGCAAAGCCGCAGAGAGCTAAACCGTTAAGGTGTGAGTTGCAGATCCATATTTTGTTTACAGCAATTTTCACTATTTATTATTTAGATTTTGTTCCATGCTATTTTAGGCAAAGATGTACTTATGTACTTTTTGTCAGCTCTTATTCTTCTAAAAGACTACCCATACTCACTAATTTGGCCTTCAGCTTCTACCATGTCTCTAGTATGATCATTCTTTGTATATTAGAGGTAATAAAGAGGTAACATATTGTCAGAATAAATAGTATGAAAACCCTTCACTTTTCATGTGACAATTAGGGCTGCCTAAGTGTTAAAATGTACGTTGGGGAATGCATATATTTGCTATTTAAAAAACAGAGAGAACAGATGGAGAGGTAAAATTACATGTAAAAAACCGAACCAAAACATTCTTTTTCTACTGAGAGGGAAGACTAAAAGCAGCACACGCTGTTCGAATATTAGTGATTAGGTAATAATTTCAAGCTTATTTGTTTTGAAAAATCTGTCCTTCCTACACGGTACCCTTCAGGATGCAATGTAAATTGAACTGCGGGGCACTCTATAACAAATCTACAGTCATTATCTCTTAGTTGATTCTGTCTTGTGTCTCATAACTTTTCAGAGGTACATATGAAGCTCCTCTCATAAAACCTATTACTTTGTCTCCATAATACCTGTTGATATGAGACGATGAAATAAAGATGATTACCCATCCCAGCAGGCACCTGCTCTGGCCTTGTTGTGTGCAGTTTATCACAAACATTGTTGTGTGGTATTTCAAGCTGAAAATTAGGCAGATGCAAGAACATAACATATGCCACTGGGCCATTTTATGTCTTCTAGCAGTACACATGAAAAGTTTATAATGCCATGGAAGCAACATTATACAGATGATACAGCAAATTTAAACAAAGCCCACTGCTAAAGTTGTGCATGAAAATGGGACCTAACTCACTAGTTTCTCACTTGGAGAACAAAAATTTTACAGAGAGTATAATGAAAAATTCTGTACAACAGAAAATAGACCAAGATTAAATATATATTTTTAAATAATCAGAAAATGTGAGATATATTTATCAAAGTTAATGCACACTTAGATTTTATATTATCTTCTAAAGATACGTTTCCATAATTTGAGGAGAAGCAAACAATTTTAGGTGAAAAAGTTTAGCACCTTCAAATTATGATTCTTTCAGGTTTTATATAGAATCATAGAATCATAGAATAGTAAGGGTTGGAAAGGACCTCAAGATCATCGAGTTCCAACACCCCTGCCATGGGCAGGGACACCTCCCACTAAACCATGCCATCCAAGGCTATGTCCAGCCCCACCTTGAACGCCGCCACGGATGAAGCATCCACAACCTCCCTGGGCAACCCATTCCAGGGCCCCACCACCCTCACAGTAAAGAATTTCTTCCTCAGATCTAATCTAAACCTCCCCTGTTTAAGTTTAAACCCATTACCCCTTGTCCTCTCACCACAGTCCCTAATGAAGAGTCCCTCCTCAGCATCCCTCTAGGCCCCCTTCAGGTATTGGAAGGCTGCTAGGAGGTCTCCACGCAGCCTTCTCTTCTCCAGGCTGAACAGCCCCAATTTTCTCAGCCTATCTTCATACGAGAGGTGCTCCAGGCCCCTGATCACCCTCGTGGCCCTCCTCTGCACTTGTTCTAACACTTCCATGTCCTTTTGATGTTGAGGACACCAGAACTGCACCCAATACTCCAAGTGAGGTCTCACGAGAGCTGAGTAAAGGGGCAGGAGCACCTCCGTCGCCCTGCTGGTCACATTTCTTTTGATGCAGCCCAGGATACGGTTGGCCTTCTGGGCTGCAAGCGCACACTGCCGGCTCATGTTCATTTTTTCATCAACCCACACCCCCATGTCCTTCTCCGCAGGGCTGCTCTCAATCTCCTCCCAGCCCAATCTGCAGCTGTGCCTGGCATTGCTCCGACCCAGGTGTAGGACCTTGCACTTAGCATGGTTAAACTTCATTAGGTTGGCATCAGCCCACCTCACAAGCGTGTCAAGGTCCCTCTGGATGGCATTCCTTCCCTCCAACTTATCAACCGAACCACACAGCTTGGTTGTCATCGGCAAACTTGCTGAGGGCGCCCTCAATCCCACTGTCCATGTCACCCACAGAGATGTTGAACAAGACCGGTCCTAACACCGATCCCTGGGGGACACCACTCATTACTGCTCTCCAGCTGGACACTGAGCCATTGAGCACTACTCTTTGCGTGCGGCCCTCCAGCCAGTTCTTTATCCACCGAGTGGTCCACCTATCAAATTGATGTCTCTCCAACTTAGAGAGAAGGATGTCATGTGAGACTGTGTCAAAGGCTTTGCACAAGTCCAGGTAGATGACATCAACTGCTCTGCCC
This sequence comes from Amazona ochrocephala, assembly GCA_039720435.1. Classification (NCBI taxonomy): domain Eukaryota; kingdom Metazoa; phylum Chordata; class Aves; order Psittaciformes; family Psittacidae; genus Amazona; species Amazona ochrocephala. The sequence continues at coordinate 38,854,951 of CM077879.1, forward strand.
CTGTCCATCAGTTAATAGGTATGAAAATATAAAAAATATATAAATATATCAAATTTTACTTTAAATATTAAAATAAACAGAAAAGTGTTGTCTCCAAACTTGTGCTGGAAAATATGTCCTAAGGATATCACCTGCCTATCAAAGTCAGATAGATCACAAATCTTTCCTTTTTGCTACATTTTTCTGGTGACAGTTGTCTAAAGCAATAAGAACTTCCTCCCCTGACTTGTAACTTTTGACACTGCTCTTTAGAACAATTAATCAGATTCAATAGAGGATACAAAGGAGAAAGGAAAAGCATAGTAAGAGGCATAACTTCTATGCTTAATTTGAAAGCAGTCATGTTTGACAAGACCACTCTATGCCTGAGCCCCCTGAAAGAAATTCTTGCTTTTGTTCTTTTTGACATTAATTGAACTACAGCTTATTTCAGAGTAAGCATGATATTGTGCTCTTCAAAGTCTATGCTTACTATGACTTTGATTCAGGCTCCAACGACATGTATGTGAAAGTCCTCATATATGAAGTTTCTTAATTTTGAATTCTGTTTTACCTTAAAATTATAATAAATGATAAAGTTGGGGTTTGGGTTTTATTTACTATTCAGGGAAAAGGAAGTTGTAGGATGAAACTGCTGCATCTTGTTTGAGTTATATGAGAATTGAAAGCAGTAACCTTGAAGTTGAGCCAATTATTTAAAAAAAAAGTTTTGCATATTTAATCTTTAAAAAAAATCTTTTAATTACCATGTTTTATTTTTTTATAAAAGCTGTAGAGTTGACTATTTCAAAAATACTGAATCCACACAGGGACCCCAAAATCACATTAAATACCATAATTTTGGGGGATTTAATTTTTCAACATAAGAAGAAGTTTTTTTAGAAATTTTATGATGGAACTTCAAATCTGAGGTATACCATTTTAAAAATACCTGTTTTCTAATAGTGGCCTGGAAGCAATACGTAACTTAATTTGTAAAAAAGGTTTGAGATTATTTTCTCTAAAATATTTTTCAATTATGATCTGTGCTTTATGCAAATTTCTAGTATCCTTTTTACAACCAAGGTAAATCCTTTACTTGCTGTTCTAATATGTGAATTATGTTTCAGTGTAGAACTATTTTGTATCTTAAAAAAAAAAGAATATAAAAAACATGGCCTCCAAATGAGGATTTGCTTGAAAGACAAACAAGCAAATAACTCAATTCCAATAGATTTTCTTGCTGATAAAATATGTCATAGCACAGGGTTTATGTACAGCAAGAGAGAATTTATATCTGATTATTTTCCTCTTCTGCTAGAAGTGGCAACACAATGAAACTAAGCTAGTGTGAAAGAATTCAAAAGTGAAGAAAAGCACAATTGAATTATTTCCTCCAGCTTTAATAGAAACTATGTCAAGGTACAAAACAGTTTTCAGTGATATTCTGCTAGGGGAGGGATATCCTGAAAATATTTGTGTCTGACTCAGATTTCACTTTTTCAAAAATAACTATAAGCAGATAGGTACCTTTCCACATCTATAGACAACTGAATTTCCTACTGGCTAAAGTTACCCAAAGTCTGAAGCATATGGAAACAGCAGAACAGTTGTAAGTAAGTTAACTGAGATATTGAGCTATTTAGGCGTTCACATCAAAGTCTAAAAATATTATTGGCTACATAAAGAGAAAAGAAAATTTAACATAAGATCTTCATCCTGAATTTATTTTGGTTAATATATTCAGAACTGACTGAAAAAAATTGCAATAAGCTTTTGAGATTTCCTTCAGCAATTGTATTTTCCAACCAGAAGGACATCTGACTAATCACAAGCCATATTTACATTCATTGTAAGGCATCCACATAAATCAAAGTGCCCTGAAAAAAATTCACAAGTGTTCACTAAAGTGTAACAAAAATGAATCTCAGGTTTGAATTAACTCAAAAATGTTAAATGTTCCTTGCCTCCCTGATAAGCAGAATAAAAAAAAAAAAAAAAAAAGGAAAAAAATATACAAAACAAACAAAAAAACACACACACAAACAAAAACAAACAAACAAAAAAAAACCCGAAACCCAAACCTTGAATCACATACAAAAAAACTGCTCACTTCAAAACTGCAATCTAAGCAATTTAGGATTACATATTTTACTGACTTTCAGTGACATTCTTCTTCCTAGAACAATCATGTACATGCAAAAATCTCATCTCAAATTGTAAACTGTCCATGGAGGTTTATAAATACCTTGCCTTCAAATTAAATTGAAAACTTTTGAAGCAAACATAAGGTAGTTTTAACAAACCCAATACCCTCTTGTACAGGTTAAGCAGTTCACCTCTCTACAGACTCTCTGCATAGAAGCTGGAGAGAGAGGTAATTCTTAAAGAACAATTCATGCTGTCCTAAAATAAGTTTCTGAAACATCAAGAAAACGTCTGATTTGTATTTATTTCTAATTTACTTCACAAACGGTAGCACTTTATCACGATAAAAGTACCATGGGCTCTGGGTCTGATAGTGGTCTAATTCCTGCCAGAGTGTAGCATAGCATTGCATCATATATTGTAACCTTATGCCTATTCAAGTTTTCATTTCATTAAAAAGAGGCTTGATAGATACTTAAAACAATAAAATCTGTATAATTAAATCTTTTACTCCAATCCATGTTGTGGAAAATGCTACCTTTGTAGCAACCAACATTATTTGTTTACTCAAATGCTTTTATTTAAAGATATTCTTTGATAACCCTACACTCATTCTTTACTTACTTTACTGATGTTTAGCTTGAAGAGTTTATTTTCCAGACTTTTCCACAGGTATTTATATTCCTAATCATTTTCACAACTGGGCCTTCAAAGAGGCTTCAGAAACTTCAAAAAGTTACCAAAGAGAAGGAATGTTCACACGCCTTGGCTGAATTCTTAGTAAAATTCAAGTTGTAGAATAAGGGTAGAAAAATAACTTGGGATGGGAGCTAAAGCAGCTTAGTAGATGTCATTACTTAGCTGTGCTTCTTGACTGGACAAAATTGAAGGTAAAATACATCACTGCTTGTATAAAAATAAAGAAAGAATAAAGAAGGAATGAAAAGAAATGAGAGAACAAAGCTTAAATCTTTAATAAATACTTGCATCAGCTCCTGCCTTGTTTTTTCACACCTCGTACTTCCTTATTCTGTGAACAATCATGCCAGCACTATGAATTTTAACGTAAGTCAGTGAAAATAAAAGGTGGCAACCCTAGTCATTAATGAAAATATAGAAAAGCTATTATGAAAGTAAAAATTTGTTAAGTATTATATGCAACTGCAATAGAAATCTGCCATTCCAAGCAGAGAAGAAATAGCAAAAATCTTATAAATCACACTGTTTTAACAAACGTTGAGTTTTTAGTTGTAATTGGACAGTATATTGGGGAATTTTAAATAAAAGAACTAACTGACAATAATTGTTTTGTGTGTTCAGTAAGCAAGAACACCATGTGAACATTTCATTAATGTTGCCAGAAATAAAGTACAGATGGTTCGTCCCCAGGACTAGCGTGCAAGACAACAATATGTAAGATTAGTTAATGTGTGGAAGATTGTGCGTGATGTCTTATTCTTTTCTTGAGGAATTATCTTAGTTCTTATTCAAGGGAATTAGCACTTATAAAAATAAGAAAATAAATAAAAAGAAAAATATAACTGGGAAAAATTATTAAATTGAAGTCAAGAACAGTATGCTTATTTACATCAGCCTCTGATCCACCCCAATATTTCCCAGTATTTTTACTGTTGAAAACCCAAAGCTGCTTTAGGGAGCAGGGTATCTGAAGCAAGCTTTTATCTTTTTAAGGAGCTGATATACAAACTATTTAACACACACTCCCTTTTTACCTTCACTTTTCCCATAAATTCTAAATATTCTTTACCTGGAAATATCATGTCACTTTTGGCAAAAAATAGAAAATATTTGGAAAAGGAGTAACCTTTATTTTAGAGACTTTTATGTGTATTCACGTATGTTCCTTGCTCCCAGATGGTTCAACCCAAATACCTTAAACATTAGCGATATCACAAGGAAAACAGAGCTGCAATGGATACTGAAAAAAATCTAGGTGGTTTTAATTCAGAGAAGTGTCCCAACATTTAAGTGCTGTTCTTTGACCTACACATCAAGGATTTGCTTTCACAATGTGCACAAGCATATTTTTAAATCAGCCTTTATTCAAAAGACACTTCACAGTGCCTGTACTATTGTAATGGCTTGTTCTTATCACACTTGAGTCCTAATCCCTGACTGTTCAAAAAGCCATATGTCTGCATATGCATTGGTATGCATGAAGTGCCTCTCTTTCTGAGGAAACTTGAGCTTGAGGTAGGAGAAAAATGTGAAAATTAACTTGCTTTTTATTTCCATCCCCATAGCACATGTGTAAAGCATACACATGAGTAAGCCAGGGCTGGATAAAATTGCCCTAGTTAATTCTGACAGTACCCCAGCAGACTTGACAGTTTTCCATATCTTCATACTGCACTCTTATTTGCCCTTAAGGTCATGCCAAAAAACAAAGCAGTCTGTGTAATGCCGCCTAATTTCTTAGAAATGCTTATGGCACCATGGCCTCAATCTGATGTGTAACTACTTTGAATTATGTGTCCCTTTCCCTTACAGGCCTGCAAAATGAGTCTGTGGGCTCATTTTTCTTAAACAATTCTATTCCCACTCTAACCTAACAGTGTTCTATTTGGAGTCCTCTGAAAGAGCACCATCCAGTTGAACTTGCATGCTTTTTTACATCTAGAAGCTTTTCTGAAAACTTCAGTAAGGCTTTACCTAGCCAGCCACTTTCCCAGGGAAAAGGGTTCAATCCTAGACGATGGTCTAAAGCAGGTAAGCACACATGGAAGGCAAAAGGCATCACAGCTTACTGGCCACATAACTTGTGACTGCCTCTATGAAATGTTTTTTTTTACAGCGATCAGGCATTGGTAGTGAAATCCAAAATCCACATTCTTCATGATTCCATTCCCTGTCATATTGCTAGCTCAGGGACTTTAGGAAATGGACACTTCTTTTTTGGGGAAGAGGAACAAGAGAGAAAGTGTTTTGCTTGAGAGGGTCCTCCCATATTGTATGTAAGCATCTAAGAAAGCACTCTAGTAAAGAAATCCCCAACAATTTTACCATATGTTTATCCCCTCCATGATAACAAATCTGATATTGGATTTCAGGTATAAGATGGCAGAGGAGATAAGCTCTTATTGCATTATTTTGATTCATTATCAGCACTCTGAGAGAAGAAAAATAACCCTTTAAAGAACGTAATGGTCTTTCCTGGAATCCTAAGAATAGAAGAGAAATTTGGAAAAAAATCTTTTATAAAATTAGACAAATCCACAGACATTAGTGTAGTTCCCTTCTTTTTGCATCCTAGCAGGCTGAGTTCAACACAGTACTTTTGTGTAAGCCACAAGAACTGTTATATATGATTCTTGCTAACTTTCCCCTCAGGGAACTCTGATGACTACAGTTGAAGCAACATATCTGTCCTTTCTATCACTTGTCCATATACTTTGGAATTAAAACCTCAAATTCCTTAGAGCACTGCCTCCTGTTGACTCGAGTTTATCCCTTTCATATGCCTTTTAAACCTTGCTAGTGCCTTGTAGGTGTGAGAGACATGACAACTTAGGTTCATAACAATTATTTCACACATTTCTGCTTTTTCTTAAGTTTGCATATTACCACATGATGCATAGCGACAGCCACATCACTTTTCAGAATGTGTAGTCACCTCTTTGAATGCTATAAATCCTTGGGATAGCTATCTGTGTGCTATCAGTGTAGGAAGATGTCCAACAATTAAAGTTACAACTCAAAATTATAAACAGAAGCACTTATACTAACCACTTATAACAATACTCGTCAGAGTACTAATGATACACTGCAATGCCGCAGAAGACTCAAAAGAATACTCTAAATAAAACCAACATACTAATACAATGTATTTACTGATAGTAAATCTACTTTCCAGAAAACAAAGTATTAGCTTATTCTGTAGAACTGAGAAAAAACTCATGCAATTTAAAGTAGGATATTAACTAATCACAGACTATTACAAAACTACTGAAGGAGTTAATCTGCACAATTACGTATTTTTGAAAACCCCGTGTTCAGAAGTAGGTACAAAGGATTATTTTCAAAAATCACAGTTTGTGACAATATCCTAAGCAAAACCCAATACTGATAATTCCAGGAAAAGGAGATAAAGGTAAGATCACATCACACTTTGAGATCACCTCCTGATACATCAAGAGAAGCACAAATGGGGTGAGAGATGAAAAATAGGAAATTGATAACTCCTTTGGCTAGGCTTGCTCAGATTTCAAGAAGTATCAATACCTCTTCACTACTCATTTCACTGATGAGTTTTCTGGGATGGTTTTCCAAAAAATTAAACTGGATTTCATTTTCACAAAGCTGAAACAGTATGATAGACAAAACATTTCTGTTTAGATGGAGGAAGGTTGTTGAGCAGTGAGAACATGTCTTCATGAAAGACAGCCTAAAGCACATGCAGATCTGGATCAATGTTTCCAAAAATGTGGGAAGTGAGATGTCGCAGGATAGAAAGAAAGAGAGATGGGAGAAAAAGGGGATTGTAAAAAGAATTAACAAGACCCCACTAGTAGACATATGAGGCAGGACATTATCTTGCATTAGCATGTGATAATCAGCTTAATTATCATTATTTTCGAGGATTGAGATAATTCATAGACAGGAAAATAAAGAAAAAATAAGCAGAGGGATGCACATATTTCAATTCAGTTGATGTAACACTACCGCAACGTCTAATGCTCAGCATATATTCTATTAATAACTATCCTTTTATCAGCAGAAGCTCTCAGTTTATATCATTCATCTTGTTACATAAGGTGAAGAAAGGAATGTAAATCTGCAAGAAATCATAAGTTTTAGAGATAAAAAATATGAAAAATTACAGTAAATAAAAAAAACATTTAGTCTCCAAACAATCAGCTTGAAAAGAAAGCCTGAAGCTTATTTTTTGAAATCAGGTAACAACTTTTGTATTCAGTAATACTGATTTACATGTCTTATTTGATGACTAGCACATATGCTTACCCAGAAGTAGTTACACTGCAGGAGGGAAATACTATTCTCTCTATATTAAGCAAAAAAATATCTACAAAACTATAATCAAATCGATATATATATCAACCTCAAGATCCCTTCCACTTCAGACAAGTTTGAAAAACTGGCACTTTAGGCATCAAAACCCTCATCTGATAAATCACATATAGGCTGCCAGGTAACTAGTAAGCCATCCATGTAACAAAGATGAATAATGACCTGTACAGGGTTTATAAAAATGTTCTCAGGAATGTCCTTAAATAAAAGTCATGACAAACATAAATGAAGTGCATATAAAATAACTCTGGGAGCGCACTGCTGAAAGGTAGCCATAAATGATGTACTGATGGGGGTGAAAATGAACATGAAATATTAACAGAAAAAGGCTGACAAAAGAGTGCTTTTTCTGTTTGCCTAGATACTGTGGGAAACATATATCTGCAGTTGTGCCTTAAATTGACTTCATCTCAATACTGTACCTGCAATGAAATGTCATGCTCTGTCTTTGTTTACATATAGAATGAACAGAATAGTAAGTTCTTTTGATAGGAATGTCTACCCCTCTTAACAGAACAGAGAGATACAAGCAGAATGTGTATTTTATGTGAACCCAAAAGTTCAATACTGCCTTCACTTATGTCAGTGTTAGTCTTGAAATTTCTGCTGCCTTGAGCGGAGTTGATTGGTATGATGCTATTGAAATAAAGAACAAAAAAATTTGTATCAGAAAGGAAAACACTTTAGAGAAGACAATGGAAGAACTTAAAAGAATTCATCAGTTGGATAGCATAGACTGCAAAAAGACATGGAAATTGAAAACAGACTTATCTGAAGCACAGCCATATTTATATTGGTTTCCCATTTTCTCCATTTATAATTTATAATCCTGTGAATTACTTATTCATTCCTACTTGAATCATAAAAAAGTGTTGTGTGAACCTGCCAGCTGGTATTTGTTAAGTATATTGAAAATATATTGAGTATCACACTAGACACATTTAAGTCATGCTTTTAAAATGTCAAGTTGAAAATTATTTTAGGACAGCATACTTTAAGAATAACATATATCTTGGGCAATGTACTGGGAGGTAACCAGAGAGTGACCTAGAGAAACATTAAATAGAAAACCAAAAAACCTAAGGCTAATTCATCAACCTGATGCTCAAAACCCTTTACAAGAATGAAATAATAGTGGAAAAAAAGGACAGGAGTGGCAAAAGGGGTGGGAAAATTAGAATAATACTGAAGATAAGAAGTTCCATACATACTTATGTTCCTGAGGTTCAGTTCCATACTGGTCCCCAAAAGGTTCAATATATTGAAACTATAGAAAATGTAGGCCCAAATGTAGGCCCAAATGTCAAAACAAAAAGAAACTGACATGCTGTACATGCAGCTGATAGCCCATAGGATATATGTGTTAGCAGTAGACTTTGTCATTCCTGATTGATAGAATATATATCACCATTTTCTATCACAAAAATATTCCTTCTTAAGTTTCAAGAAGCTAGTTCCCATTGGGAAAGGCAGCATGTGTGTTCTTATTTGTCTGAGTAAGCTCAGTTTTATAACTTTTATTGTCTCAGTGCTAATGCATTTCTGCAATCCTGTTCCCTGTAACAGCATAAATGACAGACTATTTCTTGGAATTCTATACCTTATTCAGGTTTTGTGACATAAAAGAATAAGGAAAGAAGCATATGGATCCTGGTATCATCATGTGTTATGTCTCACTGCAAGAGTGCATTTTTCTTTGTTTGCACGTCTATCTTTTCCTTTATTTCTCTTCTGTGAGAAATGATACTACTTTCTGAGCAAAAAAATTATTCCACCCATCTAAGGCAGATATATTAGTGTTTGAAGTTATCTTCCACCAGTGGTGCTAAAATATACCTGGATATTTCTTATGAATCAGAAAACACTTCCAGCTTTCATTTCAGTACTCACAGAGACATTGACTCTATTGTAGTTTGAGGGACTTACAACCATGCCTATCACAGCAACAGTATAAAATGGAAAGGGAATAATATTCTTTACTGTCTGATTATAGCTAAATCTATACCCACTTTTTTATTGTTTTATGAGTCCCATGTAGTAGTAGGTCTGATTCTGCTATAAACTGACATAGCACAGTTGATTTCAGCAGAAGTAGTGAGAAAACCAAGCCACAATTAAAAGCTGGTTTCAGCAGTGCCTGTACAAACCCCGTGTTTCAACACCACTTTCAAGTGACCCTGATATTCTTTTCCCTCCACCTTGAGTACGAACAAGGTCAGATAAAAAAAAACTGCAGAAGACTGCAGTATCACAAGGCTGGAATTGTCATTTATATTATTCCTACAGAAAGAAATATGAAAGTTGGAAAAGATCTGGTTAATACCACTAGCACAGGGAAAGTCATATTAACTTCTCTATATCGAAACAAAAATTGTAAATTTCATCCTTTCATTTCACTCATAAAATATTTGTAATATCCTCTATTTAAAATTCTAATTGCTGTAGTACAGATGATTAATGTATTTTGTAAGAAAAGATTTTTCAATATTTCTAGCTAATATGATGGCAGGTATTACCTTCTAACTCATTTGCAGTTTTGGAAAAAATATTTTGCCTGGTATGGAAAAATTAACAGATTGCTCATACAGCTCACTTCTTCACAAGGGCAAGCAACTAGAAGTGGCGGAAGATGTCTTCCTTTGAGAAAGATTGTTGCTATTAGGAGAAATCAGTAATTTATGCTAAGTTTACTGCTGGCTCTGTTTAGGACAAAAATATACAGTATGGTCATATATTCTGTTTACTAGAAGCAAAAAGACCCAAAAAATGTTGCTTCATCTTACTTCACCTGTTTCCTGAAAGTCCCACTTCACTGCCATCTCTCAGGACTTATTCATGACTACTTCCATAGTCTTGCTTTCATCTCCTACCATGTGTCCTTTTCTAAAGGTATATCCTTCTATTTAATACCAACCTGCAACATGACCAAACTCTTAGCTTGTTCTTTCTCTAATAGGTTTTTACATTGTGCCTGAAACACAGAATCTGGAACACCTAATGGCATTAATGAAGCTTGTGTTTGATTTTGCATCAAATATTTTCTTTTAACAGCCATCATCAGCTCTCAATATATTCCACAATAAATGATCTTTCTACAGCAAAGATTTTCAAATATGCCTCTTAATCTGTGTGTAAGATTTACAAAGCTGCTGCTTTTCAATGTTCGAAAAGAATTTTGCACAATGGACATATCCTGTTACCCATATAGCTTTAACTTCTGCAGTACTTGTATTTCTTTCAAAAGTTCATTTCATCACAACTCTTTGAGCTAATAAGGTATTATTATGATTATTTCAAAGATGGCGAAATGAAAAAGGGAAACTTTTAGGTCTAGAAGACATCTTCTAATTCAGACATCTAAAGTTGGTTTAGGAAGATAGATGTCTATAAATGAGTTATCTCAACAAATTTCCTGTCACATCTGCATCTACATTTAGCAGATACCTTAAATATCTAGCACATAGGCATCTAATGCAGGGCATCTTGAATTCATGGGTTTCTGAACTACTGCCCATCCTGTTGTCTGTCTCACTGCGCATTTCTCCATCTCCAGCCCCCTCTCCTCCTCCCGGCTTTCTTTCTCTCCCAAACAAACACATATAGAGAGAATTGTTTCTCTTACCCACAAATGCCTGTTTTCCATTGAATCAGTTCACAAGCTTGTAGGTTTTGCAGTTAAAATTCCAAAACTTTTTTGTAACCTTTCTTTTCCTGTTAACTTGGAAACTTTTAAGAAGGTGCTTTTAGAAGTATCACCTTTCACATACTAGGATTTGCTAGCAATGCTAGATGCTCATTATCTTATGCCTTCCTTTTAAATTGCTGCATGTATTGAAGAAGCACAGATTCCTCCCCTTTCCCCTGCATCCACTTCATCCTGACTATATCTAGGCATTGCAGTTCTTCTACAAATGCTTTTCTATTACATATGTAACATTACATAGCATTAGACTTGTAGCAAAAGTTTCTGTCATTATTCAGAATGCAGAAGAAACTTTAAGTCCCTTTGATGCATTACAGCTAGCATTACATCATACAATTTTGAACCACACAAAGCCACACGTTGACAAAATCAGACATAACGAGACACAGTACATTAAATCTCTTTAGTCTTATACTCAGGGTGCAAAGACAAATGCTATCACTGAGGCTTGTAAGGCTGCTTTATAAAACTCATCACCAGAAAGCAGTGCATCTTGCAGCAGTGCTACACTTTAAGTGCTTCAATAGAGCACTAATATGTTGTTTGATAGCATAATGACAGAACAAACTTACTGATGTGGTGAAATGAAGTATTGCTAAACATAAAAAGGCAACACAGTAAATAAATCTAGTGGCACAAGTTTGCTGTAAGGAGCAGTATCAGTGAAATACAGTATTTTACCAACACTTTACTTTCCTACTGACTTTTCTGTTTACATCCCTGTTAACTAGCATCCCATTTAAAGTACATGTTGTTTTCACAGTACTCCCTTAGCTAGGCACGTCCAATAGCAGACCATCTGTTCACTTTCAAAAACCGTGGGAAAAAAGCATCATTCTGGTTTGCCCAAAGTTTCAGTCTCCTTCCTAAGAATCTTTCAGTCCTGAAATCTGTCCTGTTCATTAACCTACTAGTAAAACATCGTGGTGCTGCACCAGGATTCATTTGCCCTACTGGAGCACTTTCATGTCTTTGAAAACGTAAAGGCAGCATTTATTAAATGTGTATTTTTTTAGGTACATTAGTCAAATATTGTTCCTGATATGCAACAGTATAAAGGACAGGGCTTTTCTATGATTCTTTCAGGATGTTTTATTGGCTAACTGCTTGATGGTAATAATATTAGGAGTAACACTGATCCAGCTATAGAAAAAACTGGTAAAATACTGTATTTTATAAAGCTATTATGAAATTACGCATTTAAGTACTGAGCATGATATATGTATTTTCTCTAGAACATGATCTGCAAGTTGCATCACCTTAAGACATTGTTCAAAATGTTTACGTACATATGTTTCTCTTATAAAAATTTAGATTTTATGTCAGTCAATCAGTTCATTTGACCAAAGAAAGCAAAAAACACAACTGAGTTATGACTGACATTGAAGGGCTTCTATTTTAAGAAAAACAACAAAATTTCAGATGAGAACATTTGAAAGCAGTTAGGAAGATCTCACAGTGATGCTATATATTTGAAATGAAGGAAGCAGCTTTCTAATCTTGAGTTGCCGTTGCTTCATTTACTTGCATTTCCTCACCTGGTGATGCCATAAAATAGTCTGGGTGGAAAGAGATCTAATTCCAACCCTCTGCCACAGGCAGGGACACCTTCCACTAGACCAGGTTGCTCAAAGCCTTGTCCAACCTGGCCTTGAACACTTACATAAAATATACAAAAAATAAACAATAAACAATAAAAAATTATCCAGCTTTAATTATCAATCAATTGGTTGGAAAATAGCATTGAAATGCAACTTTCACAGATCTGAGAGGTCCCAGAAATAAAATATTAAGGTCCCAGAAACAGAATATTAGTTTAATTTCTAAGTGCTTACGATAATACACAAATTAAAGACCTACTTTGAAAAACAGGGGTCTTAGTTCTCCAAGAATAAAAATAGTAGAGCTTTACTAGCATCCAACTGATGTAGTGAGAACCGTACAGAATGGCTTTCTCTGTGTGTCTAACGACAGGCAATTTCATGCTTTAACATTAAAAATTCCATCCTATGAGTTTTCTGTGAGCACCTATTGTACAAGAGCTAAAAGGCAAGGGTTTGTCTTTCACTTAAGTTTCAAAATTGGGCTTCTGTTCCTAAAATATAACAATGCAAGTTAAGAATAAACACTTCTACCTTTGTAGAATGTTGATTGAAAATAGGACTTTTTAAATAGCTCTCAGAAAAAAAAGCAAGTTCAAAAATTGTATGTTGATTCAAAAACCCACAACAGCAGTTGAAAAGGAGAGTCTTGGAAATATGTGGCACTTTTAAGAACAAAGATTTATTCTTTGTCATCTTCTGCAATTGTATTTTTTTCAGGCCCCTTTCTGCATGAATAAAAAGTCTCCCTTCAAAGCTATAATTCCTTTTGTATTTCCACTGTCTTCTCATAAACAAAACAAAAAAATAAAACCAATACCCCCCCCCCAAAAAAAAAAAAACAACAAACAAACAAACAAAAAAAAACTCAAATGATTCTCAGCAGTCTTTTAGTTCCTGGCACTTTGGAAAACAAAGACCATGGAAGAACAGAGGCAATGGCTGAGCATAACTACTTCTGGGTAGCCAGGTTAATGGAATTATTTATACAGCAGTGTCCACTCAGAATGAAGATTACTGAAATAACGATATCTTTGCTTAAAAATAAGGTATTATGGAGGCATTTATACACAAGAATGGGATTAAGGAGATTCAAGAGAGGAAAAACAAATCTTTGCAGTAACCCTGTGGTGCTGTAATGATGATCTTGTGGTTTAAGCACTTAGAATGAAGCTATCTTTCTGCAAATAAAAAAGAAATCTGAACTGTAAAATTTGGATCCATATCCCAGCATCCTCTCAGAGTACACAATGAAAACTCAGAACCTGTAGTTTTATGTCTATATACTTTTGCCTGTGTCTAACTGCACTAAATAATTTTGGTGTCTTTTCCGATGTTGAATGAAGTATCTTGCTCTATAATAATCAGAAGTATATAATACATTACTTCATAGCTGTTAAATGAAAGCATTTTACAGGAAAATTGTCAGAAACACATAAAGAAAGAAACGTGAATCCTCTTTGAAGACTGATGGTAGAGTTGCTTCTAAATTTTTCATGCCCTTATGGTTTAAACTTCAAAACTTTGGAATGTACTTAAAAATTAATTGACCAGTTCATGAATTACTGGTCCAGTGACCCATCTGCATGAAAGCTCACAATTAGCAAGACACAAAATTCTGGTGCAGATGTGGAGTTTCTGAAATCTTGTAACATGTTTTCTGAAACAACAAATGCAAAGAGAGGTGAAATAAGGGCTGCTCAATAAAGGAAAGAATTTGGAGGAAAGAAGTAGCTTGTCAGTTTTGAAGTAATTTAGAAAATGACTTCCACTTATTTCTACTAAGCCAAAACATCAAGAATAACAACAAAAAAAAGAAAACACAACTCTTTCAGAAGTTTCAAAGTTATAAAAGCCTGAAACAAAAGAATTTCTAAATGACTATCAAAATCTCAGAATCTCTTTATGTATATTTTCACTGGTTAGAGAGTTATTCAATAGCTGAAATCCTCTATTTTAAGATTGAAGAGATTATAAGACCGACCAAATTGCCTTTTAATGATATATTTCTTAAACATTGAATTATGCTTTACTTCCCATAAATCTCAAGATTTTAACTCAAAAAGTGAAACATTCATTCTTAACTTAATTATTTGATAAGATTAGAAATAAATTATTAATCTGAATCTCAAAGAAATCTTTATTTCTTCACATATTAAAAAAATCATTTTCTTGTGCGTGTGGAAGGAAAGATGTGGAAGGCTAACAATCTACAACATGTCTTCAGTGACAAGAAAAATCCATTTCAGATATCCTTCTTCATGTTTGATACATTTCTCCATTAATTTTGTTGGACTTTTTCTTTTCTACTCATTCTAGCTCCCACATGAAATCAGATTTCTCTGACCAAGAAAAGCATGGACAAGAGAAAGGCTAATTAACATCTCTCCTTCCATAAATAGGTAACACATAAGTAAGCAACAATATTCATTGGAGGTCAATACTGCACAGTCTTTTCCTCTCTGACCATACTGACTGCTGAGTAATTCCAGTGTCATCTTAGTCCTTGCTGCTTGGAGGACTTGGACAAAAGGTAGGTGTTGGCACCAACTGCATACTGTATTGAGCTGTCATGTTCTTTGCCTGTACAACAAAGATGAAGGGAGCAGGTAAGAAGAACTCAGAAAAATCAAACCAAAGTGAACAAACCTGAGCACAAAGCAGAGCAGCAAACCTCACCAACATTGTTATGTAAATATTTATCAGTATCTGTTGAGACTGCACAGCTAGGTGCATGTGTTCAAGAGCCAGAGCAAATTGTTGGTCAAGAAAAGGAACAGCTAGCTTGCTGGGACTGGTGAAGAAAATAGCAAGTTTTCATGCTACTCCTCTGCTTAAGTCACCAGCATTGATTACAGCTTTTTTCAGATGACCAGGTCAGATGGTGTTCATTTAGCACTGTGCTGCTCACTTCAGATTCAGTAAGGTGGTATCTTTTGTCATGCTGTTTCAGAGTCAACATTGCAGCATCCCAAGAAGAGTAAGATTCAGAGGAGTAAGAGGTTCAGAGTGAAGAGTTCATAATAGAGCTAAGTTGTGCTTAGATATTGTAGTATCGACAGAAAGAAGCTAAAGATAGAAATTAGAGTAAACGAGGGCTGGAGAACATGAAATAACATTCAAACAAGATATGTTCACCCCATATAATATGTATAAACAAAAGGAAAAACACATCTTTACAAATAGCACAAATCAATAGTTGTGCTGCTGAAGTACACCTGTTTCGGTTCCTTGCAATGACTTTCAGAAATAGGCTGAACTTTGTATTTCCAGTTTAATAAAGATCACAAAACAGTCAGGTGCTTAATAAGGATTATAAAATAAGTAACAGAAAAGATTAATTCTCTGTACATTTCTTTGAATTTTCATTAGTTGACTTATAACTCTCAGAAAATCCCAAATTAACAAATCTTGTCATCTTTTTCAAAGAAAAAAGAAGTGTTTTGGTTTTTTTTTTTTTTAGATACAGACCTATCGGTTCTTGGTATACCCAACAATTTGTCAAGGAAGTTCCCATTTAGTAAACAGTTGTGCGAGATTATTGCAATAGTATTACAGAGGTGTGTAACATGCTGATACCACTGATTTAATTCACAGAAGACCATTAAATGGTAATGTATTTTGTTTATTGCTAACTTGAGATAAACTTCAAGCAGTAGTTGAAAGCTGAAAAGTTCTATTTTATCTTTGGAAAGTTTTATAAATTCAGCTCCCTGTTTCTTGGATATTAATAAGTCTTACAAAAGATTTTTCTATTGTAAGTACAAGTCTTAGTATGTTGTTTACAGAGAGCATGTGTCTTTCTTGTGATCACATAGAAAGGTGCATTGCGTTTAAAGAAAAACTGAAGTTGCGCAAATAGGGGAAGTCAACCGCTAGAGAGCAAATGACTGCATGTCTGTCATCCTGCCATACTGGAAGGAAGTTTCAAAACCCAAATAACATCTGTATGGACCATGGACACAGCAATACATGGGTTTTTTTCTTGGGATGGGAGTCAGAATGACAATCAGTCCTGGGTATGTAGTAATGAAGGAAAATCGAGGAAGGGCGTATCATCCTCTCACCTCCATCTTTACTTTTCGATGAGGGAATTATTGGAAAAAAAAAAAAAAAAAAAAGAAAAAAGAAAGACGTATGAAGAACAAAGTTGCTTTATTCTGTTTTTCATAAAATCTTAAAAGGTCACAAAGTCAATCAACATTTTGAACATTCTATCAAGTGTTAAACAAATTTCTGTTGTGGAAACACATTTATTCTACAACTGCACAGCACTTGAGTTATAATGCTAACAGCAGCATATAATAGTACTGCAAGTATGATCGCTTCTAAAACACATGCAGTTCATGGGCAGGCTCCCTAGACTATAAGGGTCCATTTAATATATGAAATGAAGAAAAACATTCTTCATTGTCCTATCTGAACACCATTGCTGAATGCCATCTCTGTTTCATTTTACAAATACTGTACTTGATAGTGAATACCTGTAGGTTCCAAAAGTAGTCAGATTAACCTTAAGTATCTTTAAAAAGACATGAATGCATTGATTGCCCCCTTTAATTTAAATATAAAATGTATTATATTTCTTGTCAAACAGTATGTTCAGTTAACTTATACAACTTTTAACATTTTCTTTAACTAAAGAATCTAAACATTCCTTTTTTCTTATTTCCATCTTTAAAGAAGCAATTCTGATTCAACAACTAAAAATGAATGATTATAAGTAATTTACTGATTTCCTTTGTGAACTCAGTTTTAAGTAAACTTGGAAATTTGTTGAGGTTCCATTAAAATTATTCCAAGGTATGATTTAAACAAGATTTTTCAATGAAAGAAATGTGTGTGATTAAACTGTAATGTGTTTAGAACTTGCATAAACTTTGTTATCACTCCTCACCTAAATGTTGCATTATTAAATTAAATATATCTACTCTTAAGAAAAAAAAGCTTTCAGTATTTTTTTAAGTTTTAAGGAGTATAAGTTAGAAAGCAAAAAAAATTTGTCCCAAGAGATGCTAAAAATGAGCCCTAGTACTAAGCCATTCAAAGCCTATTTTATAGCATAGAGGAAGTAGTGGATATTAATGTTTTTTTCCAAGACTTGTCTTCTTTTCCTGGCTGGAAATTACTCAGCTACATATTCTGCTCACTTGTGAATTTTTGACCTCCTGCAGCTTAATTGGAGTCTGAGACAGCTGGAAATTCTAGACAAATAACAACAGAGAACAGACATATTAAACCTCTGGCATGGATGCAGTTAAACTCACTATGCACATGCACAAAACCAATCCAGATATATCTTTTAATTCTGATGCATTCTGAATTAGTCATATTTCTGGGCATTTGCGTTCAATGGCAGAGAAGAAGCAGAGAAAGGAAAAATCAGGAAAGCATTGACTTCTATTTCACATAGACTTGTTAAGCTTTCTGTTCATGCCTGCTGCTAATCCCATTCACGATTTTGCTGGCTTTATGGTGATGAGTAATATTCAATGTTTGTGTGATGATTGGCTAATTTTCCAGTTTTATGGTTACCTCATTACATTCCCTGATGCAATCTCTCCCACTGATGAATTTCATCCATGTCATAAATAACTGACATAATCCACTGATTCCTTTTGCATTGATTCAAACTTCTCAGTTTGTTTGAAGTAGTTACATTCATTTCCTTCTGGCATGTAATGCTCCAGGGCAGCCTTGATTGCAGCGATCATGAGATGGTTGAGTTTGAGATCCTCAGGACAGTGAGAAGAGCGTGCAGCAAGCTCACTGCCCTGGACTTCAAGAGAGCAGACTTTGGCCTCTTCAGGAACCTGCTCAGTAAGGTTCCATGGGATACAGCCCTAGAGGGCAGGGGGGCCCAAGACTGTTGGTTGATATTCAAGGCTCACCTGCTGCAAGCTCAGGAGGGATGCATCCCAACTAGAAGGAAGTTCAGCAGGAGGGCCAGGAGACCTCCTTGGATGGATAAGGAGCTGCTGAGCAAAATTTGAAGGAAAAAAGAGGCTTATAAAAGGTGGAAGCAAGGTCAGGCGGTCTGGCGAGAATGCAGGGATGTTGTCCGGGAAGCTAGGGACCAGGTTAGGAAAGCTAAGGCCCACTTAGAAACAAACTTGGCTAGGGATGTTAAGGATAACAGGAAGGGATTTTATAGGTACATTGCCAATAAGAGACAGGTTAGGGACGCCGTGGGCCCTCTCCAGAAGCTATCGGGAGAACCGACTACCCTGGATTTGGAGAAGGCTGAGGTTCTTAATGACTTCTTTGCCTCAGTCTTTACGGACAAATGCTCTGGTCACACCACCCAAGTCTTGGAAGGCAGACGCGGGGACGGTGAGGGTGGGGAACCTGGGCCCACTGTGGGGGAGGATCTTGCTCGGGACCACCTTAAGAACCTGAATGTATACAAGTCCATGGGACCGGATGAAATCCATCCACGGGTCCTGAAGGAGCTGGCAAATGAAGTTGCTAAGCCACTGTCCATCATATTTGAAAAATCTTGGCAGTCAGGTGAAGTTCCCGATGACTGGAAAAAGGGAAATATAACCCCCATTTTTAAGAAGGGAAAAATGGATGACCCAGGGAATTACAGAGCAGTCAGTCTCACCTCTGTGCCTGGCAAAATCTTGGAGCGGATTCTCCTGGAAGGCATGCTAAGGCACATGAAAACCAACAAGGTGCTTGGTGACAGCCAGCATGGCTTCACTAAGGGGAAATCCTGCCTGACCAATCTGGTGGCCTTCTATGAAGGGGCTACGGAACTGATGGACAGGGGCAGAGCAGTTGATGTCATCTACCTGGACTTGTGTAAAGCCTTTGACACTGTCTCCCATGACATCCTTCTCTCTAAGTTGGAGAGACATCAATTTGATAGGTGGACCACTCGGTGGATAAAGAACTGGCTGGATGGCCGCACGCAAAGAATAGTGCTCAGTGGCTCAGTGTCCAGCTGGAGACCAGTAATGAGTGCTGTCCCCCAGGGATCGGTGTTGGGACCGGTCTTGTTCAACATCTTTGTGGGTGACATAGACAGTGGGATTGAGGGCGCCCTCAGCAAGTTTGCCAATGACACCAAGCTGTGTGGTTCGGTTGATACATTGGAGGGAAGGAATGCCATCCAGAGGGACCTTGACACGCTTGTGAGGTGGGCTGATGCCAACCTGATGAAGTTTAACCATGCTAAATGCAAAGTCCTCCACCTGGGTCGGAGCAATGCCAGGCACAGCTACAGATTGGGCGGGGAGGAGATTCAGAGCAGCCCTGCGGAGAAGGACTTGGGGGTGTGGGTTGATGAAAAAATGAACATGAGCTGGCAGTGTGCGCTTGCAGCCCAGAAGGCCAACCGTATCCTGGGCTGCATCAAAAGGAGTGTGACCAGCAGGGCGACGGAGGTGCTCCTGATCCTTTACTCTGCTCTCGTGAGACCTCACTTGGAGTATTGTGTGCAGTTCTGGTGTCCTCAACATAAAAAGGACATGCAACTGTTAGAACAAGTGCAGAGGAGGGCCACGAGGATGATCAGGGGACTGGAGCACCTCTCGTATGAAGATAGGCTGAGAAAATTGGGGCTGTTCAGCCTGGAGAAGAGAAGGCTGCGTGGAGACCTCCTAGCAGCCTTCCAATACCTGAAGGGGGCCTATAGGGATGCTGGGGAGGGACTCTTCATTAGGGACTGTGGTGAGAGGACAAGGGGTAATGGGTTTAAACTTAAACAGGGGAGGTTTAGATTGGATCTGAGGAAGAAATTCTTTACTGTGAGGGTGGTGGGGCCCTGGAATGGGTTGCCCAAGGAAGTTGTGAATGCTTCATCCCTGGCGGCGTTCAAGGTGGGGTTGGACATAGCCTTGGATGGCATGGTTTAGTGGGAGGTGTCCCTGCCCATGGCGGGGGGGTTGGAACTCGATGATCTTGAGGTCCTTTCCAACCCTTACTATTCTATGATTCTATGATT
Organism: Amazona ochrocephala; assembly: GCA_039720435.1. NCBI lineage: Eukaryota > Metazoa > Chordata > Aves > Psittaciformes > Psittacidae > Amazona > Amazona ochrocephala. Next base: position 38,875,382 of record CM077879.1, read on the forward strand.
CGGCTTTTTGTCACTCTGACATTGTCTAGTGATTTTAATTTAGTTTTCTTATGTGTATAAGAAATTTTAAGCCAGGGAGCAAATTTGCTTCAGTTAGACTTTATTTTCAAGATCATCCAACCCTGTGCTTATGTGTATTTGAGTTTAAAAAATTACTAAGAGGCATGAACACGAATATTTGATCTTACTGTCATCTGCAGTATCTCATAAGAGAATTGAACACATATTTTAGCTTCCAGTGCTGTAGTTATTAAGGTATTACTTTTTTTTCTAGCTATAGTGAAGTGCCCGGTCTAAGTCTCTCAACCTATAGACTGGATTCTAAGATACAAACAAACAAAACAAGCAAACAAATGAAGTGGAGGGGAATATAGCAAAAACGAACTGTAAACTGGAATATGAGAAGCAAATGGGAAAAAATGAGGGGAAAATAAGGAAACATACACCTTTGTGAAATCACAAATTAGAAGAAAACCTGTAGCAACTCTTTCAACATTATGGATGATGCCAAGTGCTGCAGTAACCCATAGGAACAAGTAGGAGAAAAGACATTTGGCAAGTTCCATGCAAATGATAGAAATGAAGAAATGGGAAAGATTTTGAATTAATCTGCAGTGGGGTTTGAATATCTCAAGCGCATTGCATTTGAGGCCACTGCTGTAAAAATGAATGCATGAGTAGATTAACTTCAGGGATATGGCATACTCATAAAGGTAAGAAGACAATCTACTTGTTAACATGTGCTTCCTTATTTGCTGGGAATAGATGCACTGACTTCAAAGGGTACTGGATTAGCCCATGTTATTTAGCTCTTACCCCAAGTAATGAAGTATCATAGCAAAGCTCTTTTGAAAATGAAAGAAGTTTCTGCAAAAACTCCACGTGATGCTTCTGTCTGCCGTGGCAGGAATGTTCTTGTAAGCGCTACATATATTCCCGCAGTCAGTTTGATGAACAGTTTTGCTGTGAGAGTGCCAAAAGCCTCTGCAGTGAAGAAGCTGGGTACTCTAGAGACTTCATAGTAGCCTCTGTACTACTGTAAATTAGTTGTTAAGATCATTATCCACAGTCGTGTATAATATATTAACATGACAGAATCCTAACATAGTATCTTCATGATGATACATATTAGTATTTTTTCTAGACACTGAAGAAACTCTGGTTTTGATTTTTCTACCATAGACCATGCAGTAATGATAGTGACGGTTAGTATGGGAGTATGTATGAGTCTTTTTCTAACCTGATGGGTAGAATATTGTTCCTAATATTTGTTCCTCATAGGAACAAATGCATTGCTACAGACAATTTGACTGGATATTTCTTGAAGCATTTTATTTAATCATTTGAAAATCTGTGAAGAAATGGTATGGTGAAACAACTATTTCTGGATTTGATTAGCTTTTGGCAGTAATATCTCAGATACTTTACTCAGTGCCTGGGAATAGAAGAAAGAAAAAACATGGGGTCTTGTGATTTATCTGTCTTCTGAACTGCAACTCCATACAGTCAGAAATATCAGAAATTATTTTGTCCCATGTGTTTCTGAAACTTCTACATATATTTATAGAATCTCAGTTCAGTAATTTCACTGAAGTAATTTTGAGAGTAGATATAATGTGACACTTGGGAATGTAACATCATTACGTACCTGTATGGAAATTAATATGCCTTTAAGCAATACAATATTGATCACCCAAAGCAATTAAAAAAGCTATAAATAAACACAGAAATTATTTAGTCTGGCTTTTAATGGCAATAACTTAAGTCAATGGAACATCAATTTGATTGTCAAAAGCCAGTGTTACCAAATAATAATTTTGCCAAGGTTTTAATTCACACTTTCTTCACAGCTGAGCACTGGTTTCTGTTTTATTTCTTTGACACCATATTGGGCTCTTTTTCTACTGAATATGAGTTTGAATGCATTCTATTTGCAGTGTCAGACAGGAGTTCTTAATTCTTTTTAGAGCCCTGAAATGTGTGTATTGCACTTCAGTAAGTCATAAAACTGAACAAATACTACCATGGAAAAAATAATTTTGAAAGTGAGTTTAAATATTAATGCTCAGTACACCTTATTAAAATTCTGAGAATTAAATGAAAGTGAGTGATATTTCCCAAACATTGTTTGCAGAAGAGAGCTTAAAAGCTAACAATCTTTTTTATGCAACAGGAAAATAAAAAGTACTTGAGTCAACAAGAAAAAATGGTTTGCTACACAGAAGGCCATATAATCATAAATTCATCACCTTCTCCATGTTTTTTTTTAAAGCTGCTATGATGTAAGCCCCATAACCAGAAGCTTCAGGAGGAAAAGAACTCTTCTGACTCTTTTTTAACAAACAAAAATGCCTCTACAGAAAATTTGATTAGCATAAATCAGTTGTTTCTGCACAGCTCTTCTACTGGCACCTGGTATGTCACTGTCATACCTGAAATGTGACTTTGGAATCTAGTAGCCTCTTGAACAAACAGCTTTTCAGGCAAACAGTTTATTTCTCAGCAGTGGGAGCTTTAATTTACCTTAAATTGTGTAATCTATTTATCTCTGAGAATATCACTGACTGAGAAAGAGAGTTGAGGACATCCGTGTTATACTGTGTCAACTGAGGTCTTACATTCTTAGTTATCTTAGTAAAGCTGAAACCTTTACCTCATTTAAGTGATCAAATGCCCATGTAAGACATTTAGGTAGCTTTGCAACTTTGGACCCTGAGGTTGACAGGCACAAATATATTCCCTGCAGTTACTTGTATGCAGACTCTCATTTAGATGAACGAATAGTAGAATATAAGGGAGAAAGGCAATTATATTGTCATGGTTTATGTACATACAAAAGTGTTAGATTGTGTGATTAAAAGTTAGGCATGATAAATACAAAGATTGGTGAAAGAATCGTAGTATCGTCATTGGTGAAAATGGCCCCCACTGAACTGACTATCCTAAAGCTATTGAAGGAGATAAATTTGACCATTGTCCCTGATGGGAAACCCTCCAAGAAGAGTCAGTGAAAGAAACTGTCTCTCCTGAAAGCCATGAAAGTTAAAGGGTGTGGTTGCCTACAGAAGTATAGGACTTGTTATGGAATACAGGGAAAGAGAATTTGGATGTTGTGTAAAACTTACTGTGAGAAGTTTATGCGAAGGACCAAAGACAAAAAAAGGATCAGGGCAGATCCAAGAGTTCCAAGCGTAGGAAAATGTAACAATGTATGTGTTCATGTGAGTTTCAGCAAAGGCACCGGTGTATGTCTGCGTTGACCTGTGTGACCCGGTGTATGTACAGTACAGTGTGCCCATGCATGTGAGTGTACATGTGCATAGACCGTTAGGGATAATCTATGTTAGTCAGTCTCACTATTGAGTGGGCCTGGGAACAAAAAGCTATAACAGCATCATATCTATCAGGTTGGGATCGGAGAAATCCACATGCAGCCTGATGCCCACTGGATTAGGCTACCATTAGCAATAAGATTTCCCGTTTAATGTTTACACGTATAAACTCAATTTTTCAGCAACTTTTCCCTGAAAAGAGTATCCGTCATGCATAGCCTTGCACTATGCATATGTGCTATGAAAAGTGTAAGTGGGAATACACAGAGGGAGATGGAGGTGTGTGGACATTCTACCTACTAAGAAAATACAATTTTCTTAGGTTTCGAAGAATACGTATGCATGAAATCTTCTGCCAACATATTTAATTGCCCAAAGGTATCTTTCATTTATCTGTTTTCTCTCTTTTTGCTTATGTTACCTGTTGGTAAAATGGTTTTATCTTAAATGCTAATGTTCTCCCACATGTTACAATAAGGAAAAACATGAGACAAGTACCACCATTTAAATGAACAATGCTGCACTCAAACTAAAACCTCAGAGTAGTAAATATGGAATTAAATGCATCTTTAGCAGTTGCAAGGAGCAGCATGCAGCATATTTGTCTGACAAATGTTCATGCTGGTGCCTGTCATTTCTACACAAAGAACTTTATTGCTGCTCAAATTAGTTCCCTTCTTTTCTTGTTTGCTATCTTTGTGTAGTCACACCCACATTAATATCAGCAGTTTCTTTTGCCATAATATGCATTATTCTTTTGTTCAACATAGGTAATCCAAATTTAAATCCATACTTGAAATCAACATTCTACTCCTTCGAACATTAATAAACTGAATCTGTAGTTTCGAAATGTGAGCAATGCTCCCTAGTAAATCTGCAATAAAACTCCTTGTCAGACTGCAGCTTCCGCATTGTATTGGCCATGTGGATTTGCAAACTGTGCTTATCTTATCAAAACCATTGTGTGCAAAAACCTGAAAAATAACAAAAAAAACACTGTCTTTGCAGAGTCAACATCATGACCACCAGGTGGGTCCTCTGATTATCATTGCAGAAACATTTCTGCATTTATCACAAGACTCTTTTGCAGATCCATATATCTGTTTCTGAATTGACCCTAAAATTAGTGCACAAAACGGGTACGTAAAAGTAATTAGTTTGGTGGAAAAGCAAAACCAAACTTAATTTTCTTCACTCCTGGGATTGTCTCAGTCCTTCAGGTAGACTTTATGTACATACATTTATATATATGCATACGTATGCACACACACTCCCCCCAAGATTCTAATAGCTGTCACTGCATTTTACAGTCACACAACTGACAGTTTATCAGATCCATTTTGGTTTCAGCTTCTGTGTCACAGTTTGCACCAGTTCCCACAGCATCAGCTTCTTCAAATGTAAACAAGATGTTCAAAAAAACACTGAAACATTTAGTAGAACATAATGAATGTATAGTAAATGCCTAACACATCATAGTTCATGTAAATACTCTTTGTTCCTGAATCCTTGACTTTATCCTTTGTAGAAACTGAGTCAGAATATGCACAAGTATAATCCAGTCTTTGCGTTAGTTCCCAGAGTTCACTGTTCTTGCAGTGAAATTGTGGTGAACCACTGAAACATCTCATATTGATATTGGAATTTGCATACCCAGCACGCTGTCAGGCTTTACTTAGCACTTTAAAATCGGTTCAATGTCATGAGTTCAGCAGTAGCAGTCATTTTTCTCCTTCTTAGTAGCTGCTGCAGCACTGTGTTTTTGACTTTTGGCCTGGGAACAGTGCTGATAACACCGGTGTTTTCGGTTACTGCTTAGAATGTTTTGTCTGATCAAGGACTTTCTGAGCCTCATGCTCTGCGAGGGAGGAGGGGAAGCCAGGAGGAAGCAGAGAGAGGACACCTTACCCAAACTGACCAAAGAGGTATTCCATACTACAGCATGTCATGCCCAGTATGTAAAAATGGAGGGCAGAGACCCAGAAGAGAGAAGAGTTCGTTGCTTGGTAGGGCTGAGTATCAGTGGTGAGCAGTTGTATTCTCTTCCCTTGTATTTCTCTTGTCATCATTATTATTATTATTGGTGGTGGCAGTAGTGGTTTGTGTTATACCTTAGTTACTGGACTGTTCTAATCTCAACCTGTGGGAGTTACATTCTTTCTGTTCTCCTCCCTATCCTCCCCAGGAGAAGAGGGGAAGAAAGAGGGGAGAGTGAGTGAGCAAACTGCATGGCTGAGCAGACTTAAACCACAACATTTACTTTTTTTGTTTCAGTTCTACAGTCTGGTTGGCTGCAGGTAACCTGATATAACATTGATTTAAGTTTTTCAGTTATTTTCTTCGCTCAGCGTAATGCAAAATAAGACTCAGAGTAAGAAGAAGATCAAAATATCTCCTTCTAAGAGCAACATAGGTCATAACTGGAGACATTCAGGTTACAAATCAGTTCAAGATTAAGACATCTATATTTAGACATTTCCATATGAGCTATGCGCCTAAACGAGGCTTAGAGCCAGGCCTGATTTGACTGCCTAAACTCAAGTATCTTTTTGAGATTCTTTAGAGTATTCTCCGTGGCCTCTAGCTGCCATTCTAGAAAGGTAAAAGTGTCTGGTAGAACCTGTGTCATATTCCCAGGTTGGTGTAGCTTTCTTCAATACACCAGACCATCTTAGATGGAATAGAAACTATATTTAGGTGACTGAATCAACCTGGTACACAATACACACAAGAGACTTATCTTAATCTGGAGTTGTTTGCATAAATACAGCCTCCTTGTATCATTTTAGGCAATCAGGTCTCTAGGTTAGCAGCTGGTCAGCAGAATAGCTCCTTAGATTCTACTAACCTTATTTACTACATCTCTGTCCTGGGTTCAGCAGTAGCAGTCATTTTTTCTCCTTCTTAGTAGCTGGTGCAGTGCTGTGTTTTTGACTTTTGGCCTGGGAACAGTGCTGATAACACTGATGTTTTTAGTTACTGCTCAAATATTTATTCTGACCAAGGACTTTCTGAGTCTCATGTTCTTCCAGGGAGGAAGGGAAGCCGGGAGGAAGCAGAGACAGGGTCCTTGACCTAAACTGGCCAAAAAGGTATTCCATACCACAGCACGTCATGCTCAGGATGTAAAAACTGTGACAGGGACCCAGAAGAGTTAGATCATTGCTGGGTCGGGCTGGGTATGGGTTGTGGGGTGATGAGCGGTTGTATTCTTTTCCCTTGTTGTTTCCATTATTATTATTATTGGTGGTAGCAGCAGTGGTTTGTGTTATACCTTAGTTACTGGACTGTTCTTATCTCAACCCATGGGAGTTACATTCTTTTGATTCTCCTCCCCATCCCTCTGGGAGCAGGAGAAGTAAGGTGGGGGGAGTGAGGGAGCGAGCTCTGTGGCAGATTTACGGCTGGGCTTAAACCACAACAATCTCCTTTGATCATGGATCTGTGCCCAGCTGACAGAGAGTTTGTCATTAAAAAAATTTCACTGAAGCAAATATTCCTTATTTGGCATTTTTCACTATTAAGGTAAATCTAGTATTTTCTAAAATAATAAATGACTGCGTAGTTAATTAAAAAGGAATGCATAATACAACACAACACCTGTGACACTTAAAAACCTTAAAAATGTATTTTGTTTACTGTTGCAGTAAAATCTGCTTCCACTTATAGGGTAAAAGCTGATTTCACAATATTGGTCTATGACTTGTGCCATGTCTCATAGTTAATAAGTGTTAATTATACAGATTGGGCGGGGAGGAGATTGAGAGCAGCCCTGCGGAGAAGGACTTGGGGGTGTGGGTTGATGAAAAAATGAACATGAGCCGGCAGTGTGCGCTTGCAGCCCAGAAGGCCAACCGTATTCTGGGCTGCATCAAAAGGAGTGTGACCAGCAGGTCGACGGAGGTGCTCCTGCCCCTTTACTCTGCTCTCGTGAGACCTCACTTGGAGTATTGCGTGCAGTTCTGGTGTCCTCAACATAAAAAGGACATGGAACTGTTGGAACAAGTGCAGAGGAGGGCCACGAGGATGATCAGGGGACTGGAGCACCTCTCGTATGAAGACAGGCTGAGAAAATTTGGGCTGTTCAGCCTGGAGAAGAGAAGGCTGCGTGGAGACCTCCCAGCAGCCTTCCAATACCTGAAGGGGGCCTATAGGGATGCTGGGGAGGGACTCTTCATTAGGGACTGTGGTGAGAGGACAAGGGGTAATGGGTTTAAACTTAAACAGGGGAGGTTTAGATTGGATCCGAGGAAGAAATTCTTTACTGTGAGGGTGGTGAGGCCCTGGAATGGGTTGCCCAGGGAGGTTGTGAATGCTTCATCCCTGGCAGCGTTCAAGGTGGGGTTGGACATAGCCTTGGATGGCATGGTTTAGTGGGAGGTGTCCCTGCCCATGGCGGGGGGGTTGGAACTCGATGATCTTGAGGTCCTTTCCAACCCTTACTATTCTATGATTCTATAAACAAAACCAATGCACTGTAATTTGCAGTTTAACTTTAATATGGAACCCATACGTCAAGCAAAAAACTGTTATGAATATGTTCATGCTGCTTAATTCAGTTTTTACCATATAATAGATTTACAAGGAGGCAAAAAAAAATGTATTGCAAAAGTTACCAAATTACTCTAGAGGATTAATATAAAATGTGTCTCTCATGCACAAAGGAAATGCATATTGGAAAGAAGAAATGAATAGCTAGCATGTAACATGCCTTATCGCATGATTATTTTTGGAATTAAGAAACCATAACATATAGTTGATTTAAATAAAGCAGAACTTGTGTTGGAAATTCGTGATAAATTCAATAATTTACACCTTTAGAAGTGAACTGAGGTGGAAATTTTAAGACAACAATAGAAACTTATATCAAAAATAAATTATTTTATAATCACTTGGGAGACAAACCACTTTTCACAGACCCTTGTGGATTTAAATATTTAAAATAACAATGGGATATAGAATCACAGAAAGTGATAAGCAATTACTTTGGAAAAAAAAGGTGAAGATAGTTCTACAGATATTTCTCAATGAAACTTCCATGAAATGTGAAATATTCTGGGTGGTAATCACAACTATTGTGCCTTTGGGCAAGAAGAATAATCTATTTTCTAGTGAGACAAACTGAAATTTAAGAAAAAATATGGTAAAAATTAAGCGGTGTGTTGTTTGTTTTTCTTTCTCTACATAGAATCTTATGTTTTCTTTTTTTGGCAATCACCAGAAAACCAAAGTAAATTTACACTAAATATTCAAGCTGTAACCTGCAAGAGCAAGACTGATCCACAGTCCTTGTTATTTAGCAATTTAAATTCCTCCTTTGCTTATACAGAATGTCTATGTTTAGTTCCTGTCACTACCTATAGATGGTTGATGCCACCTCCTGCAAGGTGTCTTCGCAGTCTCATTACCCTATGCATTTCTTATTCTTACCAGAATGGTAAGAATAAGAGTCAGTACATGTGTGGCTGAGCAAGAATAAGTGTGGCTGGTAAGAATGAGTCAGTAGATGTGTGGCAGAGAATTCTCAGAGAAATAGGTCCCAGGATTTTGCTGCTGTTCCATTAAATAAGATGCAGCTGGACACAGATTAACACATGATATGAGGAACTCATAATCTTTTTTTTACTTTAGTTCAATAGACCAGGTGCAGATTGCTTACTCAAGCCTTAGAGCTTCTCATAGGGCACCAGGCAGGACGATTCAGGGTTTCCAACAGTTTACCAATTGTGGAAGGGTGAAAATATTTGAATTCAAGAGTAGATTTGACAAGTATTATTTTACTAGACAACTTTCATTTCAGACAGCTTGGCATTATGAAGTTGTTCATAAAATGATAATTTACCATTTACACATGTTGGCAGCAGTGTGCAAGGTAACAAAGCCTCCATGTTCAACCTGAGTGTAACCCCCAGCCTGTGATCACACATGCTGCACCTAGATAGCTGAAACACTGGGAGTTTTATTGTGTTTGTCAATAGTGGAAGGAACGTATCTGGCAATAAATCACTCTTAGATCTGTAGTGGCATTTCATCTGTCCTGTTTGTGCTGCCACCTCTTTCTTCCATCTCAGGGGATCCGAAGTGGTCTGCAAGGGAAGAGAGGAAGTCCCTATCTGTCCTTAATGGATACGATGGATGGGCTCTCAGATCCAGGCAACTGTCAGCAGGTAGTAGGCTGCTAGCTTAACAAAATATTTCTTCATAATAATTGCACTAAAACAATCTATGCTTTAATCCAGCTCTGAATAGTAGATTAAGTTAATTTTATTTTTCCCCTTTCATTTAGCTAAGTCCTTCTATTCTTGAAACGAGGCTGCTTAGGCTTTTCAGACATTTTCATTGGTTTAAATAGACTGTTTTCACAGAATATATTGGAAGAACATTTCGGTTATTAAAGTGGTTTATGCCTTCCCTGTATGCTGGCTTTTTTGGCAGCTGGAAAGAGAACGTTCTTTTCCTTATCGCATTTCACCACCCCTTACATTCCACATACTTGGTACTTTGACACTGAAGTGTCTCAGTGCAATTGGACTATCATGGATTTTCTCTCCTCTATTCTTCCCATTAAAGAACACCAAAGCGTTTGTTTCAAGTGAAAAGAAAATCAAAAGAGCTAAATTCACCAAATCCGATAAAGGATGCTGTACATTGTATTTTCATATGGCAGAACTGAACTCCTGGACCTCTGCAGAGAGATTCGCATCATTGTAGTAGAGGCAATGCCACTGCCACTTGCCTTCCTTTTGGGTTTCTGCCAAGAACGAATAGCTTGTTATTGATGCAGGTCTCATACTCTGATCAGGATTTTCATCCCAGACAGAGCAGCTCTTTTAGTAGCGGTGTTGGCTCCAATCCTTTGACAGGGAGGGGATTGAAACTGCTTTCCAAAAGACTGTCTGCTGCTGAGGACTAATACCAGACTTACCATTAAAGGTACCATAATCTGGTACTGCATGAATCTGACCAAAAAAAAAAAGAGGAAGATTTAAACACATACATACAGAGAAGAAAACTATAAATTTCAAAACCTGGTGTTGTCTCCTGTCCATCTAATTTTACTGTGACTCTGCAGAAAAAAAATTTAGAAACTGGGTATATCATCCATAATTTTTATTCAGTTGATTTCATATCATCCATGTACTTATGCCATTAAATTCTACCATGCCATATAAATCACAGCTATGATTAGTCTATTATAACTGCATGCCCTGTGGAGCCTTATTGCAGAATTGGTAGTTTACAAGGAAATATCTGTGATGATTTTGAGACTAGCATCCTGTTTCCTCAGCAGCAGGAAATATCTGCTTGATGTATTCAAAGTTGTTAACACTGATATGCCTGCTTGCACAAAGTGAGTGTAAAAATATCCTGTTCAGATTGGTAGTTGAAAAAAAAAAAAAAAAATAACAAACAACCAAAAATAAACCACAAACGTTTCTGCAAGGTGAATGTCTTCTGTGAGAATAGAGAATGTTTTGAAACCTGATTCAGAGTCCATTTGCAGCCCCCCTCTGCTGATTTACAAAGTCAAAAGCACAGAATCTGGACAGCCAGGTACGCTGTTACTGCACAGCCCTCTGTTAAGCTTCAGGTAGATGCCATGTGTAAGATGTGTCTGAAGAAGTAAGTCTGCCAGCTTGGTTGCAAACTGGATACTAGTTTTTGATTAATAGACTGAAAGGAGCACCTTGGATATCTAAGACCACCTGCAACCAGCTACTGACTGGACTGAATGAGCTTAAACTAGCTGGTCAGCAAGCATTTAGGTGATTGGGGATTTTGCCAGTTTTGCCAATTTTCTCCAGGTTTTTCAAACAACAAACTGAAATCCTTCATCGTTCAAAATCCTGCAATTCCGGGGGCAGCTTTTGGGTCACATGCAGCTGGCACACTTTTTTCCTTTATTCACACCCCAGAGAAGAAGAGTCTTCAGCAAGATGACAGAAAATCTCAGCAATATTTTCTGTCATGCTAAGATTTACCTACAAGAATTCTCAATCACAGGACATCAGGGGCTTTTGATCTGAAAATACACACGAAATTAACTGCTGCTTAATTACCTATTGCTAAGGGAAATATTTTATCACAAAAAGAAGTCTCATGTGCTTGAAAGATTTGACCATGGAACAGCAACTTCCAGGAGGATGGCTCAAATTAATACTGACAGACATCTGCATTTGCACAGAATTTTTAGAGAATGCAACATTCTCTTTTCTAGCTTCCCTGTAAACCTTTTCTTGTGCCTTAGGCCCACTCCTCCAGTCTAGGGCTTATTTCTGGCAGTATCTTGGTCCTGAACCCTGTCAGAAACTAACTCTCTGCCAGCTACGAAATACCAACAGTATTACTTACCAATAATTTGTTACATTTAGAGATTATGCACTTCACGTATCTGCAGGTAGTTGTTTCTTATCTAATCAGAAGCTAAATGATGAATCCTGAGGTGCAACCAAGAAGTTCCTGGACCAGACATGGCAAGAGGTACATAGAGTACAGTATTTGGGCAGTATAAAGGACAAAGTTAAGCTGGACAGACGTATGTCCTAAAATTAGGCCTTCCAAAAACGTCTTCTGTGGTGTCTAGAGAAAGACATCACTTTCTCAGTGAAATGTGAAAAAAGCAAATTTAAAAATAAATAAAACATGACACAGTAACTGGTGGAAATTACAGACACATGAAAAGAAAGGCACATGAGAAAGCCTGAGGGGACAGATGGACTTCCCCAAATCTTACAGTTTTCTGATCACTGCTTGAAGCCTAAAGGCATGCTGGTCTACATAATCCCTATGCACTGCACATCTAGAACACTGAATAAAAGAATAAGTCACAGGCTTTTACTTTTCTTGTACTTTATATCTGAGTTTTTCTTAAACAGCTCCTGCAACATTTTCATTGACTGCAGGAGTGCAGGAGGTCAGTATTGGCACAGAATTACCTGATTCTGCCACTTTTACATAGCATAAAGAGGTAAGGTTTAGAAACAGTGGCAGTTTTTCCTTCTTTCCACCAGGACATGGATTTCCACAGCAGTCAACCATGAAAAATGATGAAAAATGCTCCTAAGGGATAATATCTTTGCTAAAATTCAAAGAAAAGTTTATGTAGGCATCAGGACTGACTTCCAGTTCCTTCTGTCACTTATTTAATGTCTCCAGTTTCTCCTCAGCAGCTTTGCAAGTGTTTCATTTCGGTTTTTTTCTCTTTCTTTTTTTTTTCTCTTCTGCTTTGCGCCACTCTTGATTGCCCATCTATAGTAAGGTTAGGTTCCATTTTAAATGTTGTCTATCATCTTATTTCCCTCAAGGAAAGGATTTTCATGACATAAAATGGCCATCACTGCACCCCAGTCCCTCATATGTCCTCTCTTCCAGAATATCCAAGAATCCTTATGCCAAGATGACATTGCCATTATCATCAGGCACATAAGTCACCACCCCATGTCTTTCCAAAGCATGAACTTGAGCAGGAGTCAGCAACTCTGACCGAAACAAAGCAAAAAGCCACCATGCTGCATCCAAAGGAGTTTGCTCTGGAACTTTGTCACCTGCCTCCCATGAAATAAGGTGGTTCATGCACATAAAGAGTAAAGAAATTGATGTGCCCCTAGATTATGATGTGCCATTCAGTTGCACGGTATTAGTTAAGTGATCTACTAAACCACAGAGTGCCTCGCAAACCACTCTCCATTTGCTCGGCTAATGGTCACTCCCCCTTTTGCTGGGTAATTTCTCCCTGCTTTGCCCCACTTCTCAGAGACATTACAGCTGTCTAGAGGTGAAATGAGTTATTTGGGTTTGTTTTTCAATCCTGTTCATTACTTCTTTTTCAATGTAGCTTTTTAAAATGCTATTTTTCTTATTCTTAAGACACCTGTTAAGGAATGCCTGGTGTTCCTACCCTAAAAAGAGTTTTCTGTATCATTTTCCTCTGGATCTACTGGACTACTCCCTGTAGAATATTATTCCTTATCTGCTTGAGATATCTTCCCTTTTGAGGTGAATTCCCAAAGCCAGATTTAAAACGTGAGTCCTTGTTACTTCAATTATGCTGCTGCTCTCAGTGTCTCAGAAGCCATACATGCGCTCCTTCTCTTCTTTCTTACTTATATGTGCTTGTATTTGCTAAATAAAAAATGTTCCTCCCAGCCCCTTCTGACCTGTTTCATCTAGGCCATTTCACCGGTCTCCCTCTGCAGACCGGTGCTCTCACAGGTGATTTGTTCCCACTATCTTCAAAATCTCCCCCCAGTGTAAACACTGTGTTATGCATCCTCGCCTCCACACTCTCATGCTCCCACACTTTGACTGTTTCACTGGGTGCACCACATTGTGCCATCTGACTTATGTGTAACCCCAATTCAGTATGGAAATTTCATAGCCAGCAATAGCACTCTTAGCTTTAGGTGCAATGTGGTTTACCATCCATATAGACAATCTCCCCTGAGACAAGGCAAAACCTGAAAGATTCATTTGAATCCTACAAGGAACATAATGCCAGATGCTTCTCATGCAGGTTTCATATTTTCAAAGTTTACTATCAGAAAAAACTATTTCTTAATTGTCTTAGGCTAAGTTCACAACACCACTAGCACTGTTTCCAGTAACATACGAATCACAGTAGTTTCTAAAAATGGGAAGATTCATTTTGAGATAGTTTGTTTTGTCCACATCACTTTGTTTTAATCTTGTCGATTTGTCACTGACAACATCACCTGCTGAGCTAAAATGTTTTTCAGACTAAAACTGGAGGTTGGGCAACCAAGATTAATGGCCCACAAATCACGTGTTAGGAAGTGATTTTCTTTGACCACTTCTCCCCACTGAATCCCCACTTTTGCTGTTGTTGGATAACACTAGGAAACTGTAGATGAAAAATAGTGCTTATTTTCCCTTTATAATATTTCATTTTCAGTCAACTAACCCCCAAAAGTTGTCAGATTCATCACTTGAAGACACCATCCACTGTCCTGTCATGGAGGGTGGTAGAGCTGTTGCATCAGAGCATTTTTTTCCTCAGGATTTGTGTGAAAGTAGAAGTAGGAGAAAAGTGTTTGTTTAAAATTCAGACTAACAACTGATTATTTTGTTTGGATAATTCCTTACATGTTGAACATTTGCAAAGGCAACAAGTTAAGAGATGCAGAGGGAAATTAAACCTGTGTGTTGCCCACGGGTTCAAGGAAGAAGGCTCTTTTATCAAATGTGAACTTTGAGTGTTTTTCTGTTCAGCTAGAGTAGCTGTTTTACCAGCTCTGCTAGAGATACACATCTCATCTCTGTTTCACTGGGACTTTATTGGAATCACTGAATGCAATAGAGTGCAGGCAGATGGTGGAGCTGGGGAATATGCAATACTTGGTCTTTTTTCATGCCATACTTTCAAAACTTCTGGTTTGCTGACTGCGTTCATGTTGCAAGAAACCTGGCTACAAAGCAGAATAAAGCAAAGAAAATATACTTAATATGCCCTTACACATTGCTGGTGCAACTGTTTTTCAGTTATAGCAGCACAGACCCAGAAGGTTTCTTGTAAGGCTGCTTATGATTTTGGGTAGATATTCCAGAGGCTTATCCTCCAAATGTTATTCTTTCTGCCAAGTATCCCAGCAGCAAACATCCAGGCTCCCTATTAAACTAAGAAAGGTTTTTCTGAAAACCCATACAGATTTTTTTAGATCACTAATTATTTTACATTGTAACTGCAAATTTTTTTCCTGCGTTGTTCTTGGCACTAAGGTTATGTTTGAAACCTGAAAAATGATGTTAAGAACATAAGGACTACAGCTGCAACTACAGAAATTACACTTTGACTTAACTGTAAATGAATGGTAAGCAAAACTTAAACATAATTTTGGCAGGAGTCATTTATCATGGCATCCTAGTCATGTATGCAGATATTCAATGGATGAATATCTTTGTTCCATGAAAGCTCTTCCCCCACATCTACAAAACTACATTCATCCCACTTCCAGCAAATGCTAAACTGTCCTAGGCAAGGCTTTCATCCCTTAGGATGTGTTTCTTATTCCTGTGCTCAGGATCTATCATGTAATGAGAATTAGCAATTTCAGATTTATTTACTAGCTAGGTAAGAAGAGCCTCAGGGACCATGAGACTCAGCTGCTACATTCTGTGAGTCAGCAGAGGCTTCTTTCTATGTGACAGCCCATAGGGAAAAAACAACAACAGCAACTGCAAAAAAACCCAAGGTTAAGCATCTTTGTATCATTTCTAGTAAACATTATGCTGTGCTGAATGATTTGGGATCTATATGGATACGAATAGGACTCATAATAAGGTTTGCAAGATCTTCCTAAGCGGAAACATTTTAGTGCTGTTCTACAAGTCTGTTAGTTGAGCAATTGAAAGTTTCTAGAAAATTACAATGACTCCCAAAATTTTGCCCAGAGACCACTAGGCACAGAATTCCTCTGTCTTCTTTGTTTATCAATGGACAGGTGCAAAGTATTCTTTTCCTCTGTCATGGCTATTCATCTGGAGTTCTAACTAAAGAACATATGGAAATACAGTGGCTCTTGTAGTGGATTTTGTTTTTTCACCTTTGTTCATCATCAAGGAGCAAAATTCTTTATGATCCACAAGGTCAGGCCACTAGAAGCAAGTGTACTTATATCAAACAAGAACTCATTAGGCTATAGAGGTAGGAAATGCTGTATTTATTGTCTTTCCAGTGAAGTATTTATAAATGATACCTATTCACTGAGGCTGATCTTCAAAGCATTTCCATACCTACCTTGATTATCCCAGCAAGGAGAAATGGAAGGGGGAGAAAGTATTTTACATTATCACTTACCAATTCTTCCTTGGAAAGTTTATAAATCATCATTTTAGCATTTGTGCATAAAGGTGAGCATGTTGTTATCATAATCTGACTAGATTTCTCTAAGCATCCCTTCTCTCCTTCAAAAACATTTACCTGTATGACACTGCAATAAGCATCTGCTCAAATAGGAAGTCTGAGCCATTGATATACAAAGCAATATAAAAAAACTGGAGCTCTCCAGGAATGGAGAAAGAAAAGACTGGAAACTGACATTTTCTTGTCTGCATTATCCTGCACTTTAAACAGACATTATGTACCATTGCTTTTGAACAGTAACCACAAAAGGAGCCATTAAATCACAGGTTTATTACCTTTCTAGGGCAGAAGGAACGCCAGGCCTTTGAAACATCTGGCCCCACACACAGACTGTGCAGCTCCACTTAGGTTGCCACAGCAGCAAGTGAAGTGAGGACAGGGGCTTAGACCCTTAACATGCTTTTGCACTTGCCACACTCCTTTTAATCT
Organism: Amazona ochrocephala; assembly: GCA_039720435.1. NCBI lineage: Eukaryota > Metazoa > Chordata > Aves > Psittaciformes > Psittacidae > Amazona > Amazona ochrocephala. Next base: position 38,892,023 of record CM077879.1, read on the forward strand.
ATAAACTTCTCTCACCACATCCTGCCTTTTTGTCACCATGTAAGTATCAGAGTTCCTTAAATCTCTAAAATGACAGGCACATGTCAAAATCAGCACCCACTAAACTGCTGAAGGTTGTGGCATGGTCTCATTCCAGAAATCATGAATTAATCCTCTGTTTGCTGTCATTTTTCTTAGACACATTTGTAACAGAATTTAGGTCTGGCTCAATTCCGTATTTGCTTTCACTTTATTTTTTTTTCAATAGATAGATAAGCATGATAACTGTTGCTGCTTCATCACTAACAGATGGCAATCAAAAACTGTTTAAAGAAATCAAACAAATGTTCCAGAGTGATTCACTCAGTGAAACTGAGAACACTGCCCTCCTGCTGCTGATGTACATCGTCTTTTCAATAATTATCTCCAGATTTCTTTTCAACTTCAATAACGCTTGTTTGTAGCTAAAAATATATTTTTACTAGAACGTGAGGAAAAAAATAGCACATTTTGCCTTACTATGACATTTTTCTGTTTGTTTACTGGAAAGGATTTGATTTTTCAGCAGTTCATTATTTTCCCTTTTTCAAGAGCTGTCTTTAAAAACATGTGTTCAGCAACTTTTTCTGCCTTGGTCTTCACCAGCAGAAGTTCCAGCCACACTGCCCCTGTCACAGAAGGCAAAGGCAGCAACTGGGAAAATGAAGAACTGCCTATTGTAGGAGAAGATCAAGTTTGAGATCATCTAAAGAACCTGTAGGTGCACAAGTCCATGGGATCTGATGAGATGCATCTGTGGGTCCTAAAGGAACCAGTGGATGAAGTTGCCAAGTTGTCAAACATTGAGACAACAGCTGAGTCTTCTTAAACATAAGTCTATGTATCAGAGTAATACAAAATACAAAGCCTTCTCCAGAACTATGATGTATACATAAACTGCTTACTAGCCACCATGTATATTTATGCTTTCTGTGAAAAGTGCATTTGTGACCTTAGTACTGCCATGAGTCTAGAGAAAGTTGTTGGGAGTATTAAATCTCTTGGTTTGAGCAGTAGCAGAATTCTAGTTGTTGAAGTTTTTAAGACAGTTCTTTTCAGTTTGTTTAAAGTGATAATATATCCATCCCAATGATTTGATACCTAGTAGTGGTCTTCTTGCCATAGTTACAGCTACAGAAAAACACCTGGAAAATTATTTTACAGCAGTGTTTTGTGACCCAGACATTTTTCTGACTATCACATGCCACCAGGCATACCACTCAGTGAATTACAGGAATGGAAATACCTGCTGCAGTACTTGGGGCTTTCAGTTGCTGTCTGTGTAAGAAATGTGTTGGTGTGCAAACTGCTCATGAGGTGTCAAGAGGCTGCCGTAAGAAAACCTGTTGCAGAATGAGTTTAATGTCTAGCTGCTTTTAGAAACTGTCATAAATATCAGATGGCATGGTTTAGTGGGAGGTATCCCTGTCCATGGCAGGGGGGTTGGAACTAGATAATCTTAAGGTCCTTTCCAACCCTAACTCTTCTATGATTCTATGTAACGGCTACCAAAAGCATTCTTAATTACTGTTATATAGTATAACATATTCAAAGAGGATGTTTCCTGAAGACATCTGGCTATTAATGAGTTCTATTACGGGTCACTTAGCAAAGAGGAGAAATAAAAACAGATGAGCACAAACTCAGTATTGGCGAGACATTATTTAAGCAGCAAAGATACCCCTCCTCCAACCATGTAGAAAAGAAATCCGGTTGATTCATAGGTTGCTTAAAAGGAGCAAGTGGCGAAAGAATTTAAATTTGCTCGTGAGAGAGAGTTCAGCATAAGCTTAATGTGAGATGAAGGAATAATCGGTCAAAAGAGAAACAACCCTGGTTTAAAGTGAGATTCTTACAACCAAGGAAAACCGCAACTGAGGATATTTTGGTTCCTGCAGCTGTTATCAACATTAATCTGCACTTCTCTAAATCAGTGTAAGAGAACTACTTGCTTGCAAATAAAGGAAATTAGTGTGTTGCTAAGATGCCTGAATAATAATCTTTGTGTCACTGACATCTCCATTTCCCCACTGAGTAGAAAAAGCCTTAATGGAACATTGTCTGCTCCTTGGTGTGTCTTTTCAAAGGTTTGTGAGTGTTGAAATCCAAGACAATGTGTTACAGTGAAATAAGACTTTGGCTATGTGCACAGTATAAGATTCCGTAATTTCCTCTATAGCATCCATTCATATTTTCGTTCCTTTATACTTCTCTTTGGTACTGGGGAGACCACCATAACATATCTGCCTAATGAGAAAAAAAAACAGGATTTAAAAAAAAAAAACAGGTACTTTCAAATCTCCTTCTTCTCCCCCAACCCCATTGTCCATAATTGGAAGTTCCTTCTTGTAAACTGTCTTTCAATTGTCTTAATTAAAACTCAGTTGGTCTTGATGTAATGTCCTTTAATCAAGACAAAGCCTGCAACTGAATCAACAAACTTAATGTCCCAATCTTTGGATACACATCAGGATGCATATGGCTTTATGGATTGTCTTAAATCTCCTACTAAATCATCGATAAACATTGCAACACAGAGACAACATTATGGGACTGATATCAGCTAACTGTAAAGCCAACTGTAAAATTGTAACTGCCAGTCATTTAATTTCATATTTCCATTGTGGATTGAAGAATTCTTGAATAAACTCTTCTTCAGACTCCTAATTCTTCTGGAACATGACAAAATGATCATTTTTAGTTTTTTATATCTTTGGCTTTTTTTTTGTTTTTTCCTCCATATTTTTTATCATGGTTGCAACTGTTCACATAACACACTGAAGATCTGAAGCATATTGATGTGTGGATACCGGAATCAGCATCTGTATTCTATAGTGGTTACAGACATGCCTAACACAAAGGCGTACAATCTTTTCTTTTCTTTGAGATTTTCAGCACATGATTCCAAAGCTCTGCTTGACTGTTCCAAATTAATGATATGTTGAAATCATATGTTCAACTGATTATCCCCATGATCTCACCAAAATTTTTTGTCACAGAGTTCTACTCTTGCAGTCCTTACCTGAAACATGTTAAACATAGAAATTCCTCCTCTGAATTAGTTAATCAACATGAATCTTTCTCTTGTGTTTGAGCAGAATAGCAAGATGATATTAATAAAACTAGCTATTGTCTCTCTTCTATTTGTGTTTTGCATTTGTACCATGCCAAGTACAAAAACAAATGAAATCTCAAAAGCGTTACAAAGTAGATCATTTTTGCACAAAGTTTATTGTCAAATCTCATATAATATACATGAGTAAAAAACATGTAATTTGTCTCTTCACAGTATTTCTTAACATTTCAGACACAGAAAATTTTCAGACTTGGTTAACTGGTTTAAAACTCAGTTTTCTCCCTTGTTCTCAGGGCTTCAAACTCAGATGTGCTCAAAAGCTGGATCCTTTGTTTTGAGCAAAACAAACCATTTTTCTCTGTCTCTAAGGCTAAGATTCATGGCACAATTTGCATGCCAAAGCCTGCAAAATTAGGTGGCTTCATCTTTATTTGGAAAGGACACTGGAACATGTTAATCTGCCAAATCTTACCTTGGCAGTGTATGGGAAAGTCCTCATTTGCATAAGCAAAATAACATAAAAGGGACTGGATTTACTGTCAAACAGTATGGGTGATCACAAGTACCAGGCCCTGGGCTGTTTACCAGTGTAGACACAGCAGGAAGGCCATGGCTTTCTGGGAGAACCAGTAATCACTACAAGAATTTTACAGGATGTCTTCTTTACCATCTAGATGAGAAGGTGATTGACACTTGTTTCTGACACATTTATCTGGAAACAAAAATACTTTATTTCTGAAGGATAGCTTAATTTGGGGCTTTTGTGACTCTATATGCAAAACACCTAGAAAACAACTGAGACCAAGGGGATTAGAATTCAATTTACCCCTCCCCATGCACTTTGCTTTCAGGATACTAAATTACTTATTATCAAGAGACCCTAACTTTAGAAATCAAAAGAAAATAGTGGACAATAGCACTACTGATGCATTATTCCTTTTTAAATTAAAAAGTGAATGTGAAGTTACAAAATTTTTTTAGATGCAATCAACTTCAGTTATGCTCCAACGTATGAACTGAGTATTAGACAGTTTAACAATATTATAAAAATATGTGCTTCGCAAAAGAATGACATGGATACGTTACACGAATCTGAAAAGTATACCTTTGGGAGATGATCTAATGGTAGCAATTATACAATATGTAGCAGGATAAAAGTTCAGCAGCATAAATATTTATTGCAATTAGCTAAGAATTAAATGCACAGTTAAAAAGGTAAGTGCCGTATGAGAATTGAATGCTTCAGCAGAAATCTTGTTTGGAAAATGCAGTGGGAAATTATTTCACAAAGTTGCGCTGTATCATAAATGCACCATTACTGAAGGTTTTTGATTAAGTGGAAGAAATCAAATCTGTTTCTTTTAAACTTGAAAGCCTTGCATAAGCATACAAAATGAGAAGCATCTTAGAATTAGACTGCAGCAAAGAAGGTTTAGGTTTTCTCCTACAATAAAGATACTGTAAGTCACCCAAAAACTTTCTATATCCCAAGCTGAAAATTACTGTGTCTCGTCTCAGTAATATGTGTATATATCCTGTCTACATGTTTGCATGTCTGTTAATACAGGGACTGATATGAAATATGTTTCAGCTAATAAGGTTGCTTGATACTGATACCTGCACGCTGATGCCACAGTTTCAATGTCAGTTCAGGCAGGCAAAAATTGGCACTGCTGCTGAAGCGGTCATTCAACCCTCTCCCTCCAGCTCTTCCTATATCACCCTGTCCCTATATCACTGCCTCTTCTATCTTGGAACAGTTTGCAGTATCTTAGTCTCCTTCTCAGGGCTGATTTACTGAATTAGATCAAATTTATGTAAGCACAAAGGAAGGGCAGTGCCGCAGTGAAGATGGGAGGATGTGATTGGGACTCGGTCTTATGTTTCAAAAGCAATAGCAGCTTATGCTGGTGAGACAAAAACAGATCTGTCACATTCAGAAGATGACAGCTGGTCTAAAAAAGCAACAGCTGCTTTTCTGAGAGCATCAATGCTTAGTTTATTTGGGGAGTAGCAAAATTGACTCCTGAAGACGAAAGACATTCCAGGGGAGAAGTTAGCAGGAATATTTACAGGGTATATAAAACTGTTCTCAGTGAATCAACAATTGTTTCTTTGCATCTTCAAATGGAGAAAAACAGCACAGGAAAGGGAAATGGCTTTGTAAACTTGGGCTCATTTATCTTCCTTTTAGAACCACAAGAAGTGCACAGACAATCCACAGGTGACAAAGACAGTCGACAAGGAGTGGCTCATGCTACAGAGAATACTTGGTAATTCATGCAGCCAGGAAACCAAGAAGAAAATCTGGGGGGAGCAACGGAATTTTCTGCTTACTGCTCAAGTTGATGCTTTCTTCATAGCATCAGCAGGTAGAAAAAACACACCTAAAACAATTTCCATTTGGCAGTTCCACTAGAGACAAATATTTAGATCCTAGCCCTCAGAGATAAAAGATATGAAAACAGGTTCCTAAATCCTGAGATATGGTTAAAGATCAGACCACAGCCAAAAAGCTTTGTATCGTTAGCAGAGTTGACTTCTTACTGTCACACAGGAGAGGCTCAGTCAAGAACCTGATGGAGCAGGGGCACAAGGATTCCTGGGTGGAAGGTAGGAGGTTTCCTTTACCTATTTTCCAGTGCTAGGTATGTCTCAACACTTCACATGCCAAATGTCTGTGTTACTCTTTACCATACATAAACTCTGGTCTAAACCCCTTGAATAACTGCCGAAGAAGATAACTGAAAGGCTAACCCATTCATCTGGAAAGATCTTTTTATTGAAACATAATGCAAATTTAGGAAACAAGACAGAATCCTTGACAAATTGTGACCTTCTATAGCTGGATAGAGATATTTCTTTTTCAGAGTGAACATGTGTGAGGTTGTTTTTTTTTTAATTTTATTTCTTGATTTGCATGTTTTATAAATATTTATCTAGTTTGCATGCTGAAAATAAATATTTTTATTTGCATTCATGAAAACCTCCCTGAAGAGTGATTTTTAAGAGGAACTGATTCCCATGACCTTGCTTAAGATGAGCAACAGTTTACTTGAAACCAAATACTGATTAATGTCATCACTTTCATAGTAGAGTCTTCTAATATGCTGAGTAATCTATACATGCATGCCCGTATTTATTCAAACTATTCAAATTTGTATCAATGTAACTTGAAATGTTGCACATTCCTACAAGGTATGTTGGAAAAGTCTTTCCTTTCTCACCACTTTTACTCTCAGCTTTAACAAATTCTACTTCAGCACTTGCTCTTGGCTCATATGATGACACTGGCCTTAAACAATCTAACCTTTCTCACAAAGCAAGCATTTTCTCCTCTTTAGATGGTGCCAAAAGTCTATAAGCTTTTATTATCAGACTTCATTATAAACCTTATATAAAACTTACTGAGTCTGATTTTTCCACTACTTTGCACACTGCAGTCACTCACATATGAGCAATGTTTTAGGTGACTCAGACATTTTTAATCAGGAAAAGTATTTGACAGCTGTTTAACACTTTCTTTGCACTCATAGAAACAACAGAATATGTAAGGTAACAAAGAATCTAAGGTGCCTTGATTGCTTTTTATCAAGTATTTTTGTTGTTGCCATAAGCAAAGCAGGTTTTCATGTAGGAAATACATTCCCCTTGTTCATGCTGATGCTTTTAGAAATCAAAGCTATGGAAGAAATGATGGCAATGGAAGAAAAAAGCATTTGTCATTGCATTATGGAAGTACCAAATATATCTCTCTCTTCAAACAGCTTAGATGAGAGAAATTGAAAAGAGAATAGTTGTGCAAATAATGAGAAAATATATTTTTCCCATGACAACTGGAATACTTTTTGTTATGCCTAGCAATTCACAATGCAAAGATTAAGTAGAATGTACATGCATTTAATTTAAAACATATAAGCATACATAAATAATGAAATATATGTATAGAATCATAGAATCATGGAATAGTTAAGGTTGGAAAGGACCTTAAGATCATCTAGTTCCAACCCCCCTGCCATGGGCAGGGACACCTCCCACTAAACCATGCCATCCAAGGCTATGTCCAACCCCACCTTGAACGCCGCCAGGGGTGAAGCATTCACAACTTCCCTGGGCAACCCATTCCAGAGCCTCACCACCCTTACAGTAAAGAATTGCTTCCTCATATCCAATCTAAACTTCCCCTATTTAAGTTTGAACCCATTACCCCTTGTCCTCTCACTGCAGTCCCTAATGAAGAGTCCCTCCCCAGCATCCCTATAGGCCCCCTTCAGGTATTGGAAGGCTGCTAGGAGGTCTCCACGCAGCCTTCTCTTCTCCAGGCTCAACAGCCCCAACTGTCTCATCCTATCTTCATATGGGAGGTGCTCCAGTCCCCTGATCATCCTCGTGGCCCTCCTCTGCACTTGTCCTAACAGTTCCATGTCCTTTTTATGTTGAGGACACCAGAACTACACACAATACTCCAAGTGAGGTCTCACGAGAGCAGAGTAAAGGGGCAGGATCATCTCCCTCGACCTGCTGGTCATGCTCCTTTTGATGCAGCCCAGGATACGGTTGGCTTTCTGGGCTGCAAGTACACACTGCTGGCTCATGTTCATGTTTTCATCGACCAACACCCCCAAGTCCTTCTCCTCAGGGCTGCTCTGAATCTCCTCCCCGCCCAACCTGCAGCTGTGCCTGGCATTGCTCTGACCCAGGTGGAGGACCTTGCACTTGGCATGGTTAAACTTCATCAGGTTGGCATCAGCCACCTCACAAGTGTGTCAAGGTCCCTCTGGATGGCATTCCTTCCCTCCAATGTATCAACCGAACCACACAGCTTGGTGTCATTGGCAAACTTGCTGAGGGCGCACTCAATCCCACTGTCCATGTCACCCACAAAGATATTGAACAAGACCAGTCCCAACACTGATCCCTGGGGGACACCACTCGTTTCTGGTCTCCAGCTGGACATTGAGCCACTGAGCACTACTCTTTGCATGTGGTCATCCAGCCAGTTCTTTATCCACCGAGTGGTCCACCTATCAAATTGATGTCTCTCCAACTTAGAGAGAGGATGTCATGTGAGACAGTGTCAAAGGCTTTACACAAGTCCAGGTAGATGACATCAACTGCTCTGCCCCTGTCCATCAGTTCCATGGCCCCTTCATAGAAGGCCACCAGATTGGTCAGGCAGGATTTCCCCTTAGTGAAGCAATGCTGGCTGTCACCAAGCACCTTGTTGGTTTTCATGTGTCTCAGCATGCCTTCCAGGAGAATCCACTCCAAGATTTTGCCAGGCACAGAGGTGAGACTGACTGGTCTGTAATTCCCCGGCTCATCCATTTTCCCCTTCTTAAAAATAGGGGTTATCTTTAAAGACTAAAGAAACCTGAGGAGATACTTCTTTCAGATCAGCAAGACTGGGCATCCCTGAATACTCCGTGCTCTAAAGTGGGCTCTGACTAGCTGTGGTGAACTAAAATGCAAAGAACATAAAAATACTCTTGTCATCATCTGAAGATGTAGTATGGAATAAGATAATAACTATTCAGATTAGATTATAAATAATGAGATGCAAAATCTCTGATGGTTGTCATTCATAATTTGAAGGAAAATTTTTCCCTAGGTAGTACTTTTAGAAGCCATTACTGTTTGCTTAGGCCCTCGCCTTGAAAACATCTTAAATAGTCCTATCAAAATAAGTGGGATAATTCCATGTGCTAAAAAACATGTATATATGTGTCTGAAGGAATGAATCTTGAGAAGCTAAATTGTTTGATTTGTGGGTGCTCTCAGGCAGCTAGACTTCTTAATGGACAACATTATGGATGAACCCACTGAAAATAAAAATACACCCCCAGCTTTCAAGAGCTGTGTTAGAAATGTGAGCCACCAAATAAATTACATCTACAGATTTACATAAATGGAAATATGAAAGTATCATTCTTCAGACTTTCTGAAGGCCACTAGAGCAAGCGATGATTTACTTGAAGACTAAAATGGGCTGTTACTGACTCCAGAAAACCACTTTAAATCTTGGTAGATCAATAGCAAAAAATAGTCCAGGACCACGCACACTCCTGAAAGCTTACCCAAAAGATTTTGAATAAATAAAAGTAATATTCATATACTGGTTCAAGTATTTGCCTGCTAATAAATGCAGTAAAATTGTTGTATTGTGTGACGAAGAGGAAATGCAAAATCAAATAATATTGAAAGTTTACTTAAAGGCAACATAAAGGTATCTAAGGCACCTAACAATTAAAGAGATACTTAAAATTAATTAACTTGTCCCTAGATTCTCATTGAGATTGGCTAAGAGTTATCAATTTGAAAAAGAATTTCTCTGATATTATTTTTCAATTAACTAGGATACTCTAATGCCTCCTTTCATGAAAGTCTAATGGATAATAAAAGTTTCTGCTGAAATTATTATCCTTTTCACTGGTTATAGCTATTGTCTTCTAGCAAATGCCCAAATATTTAATTTTCAAAACTGGAAATAAGATCTGAGAATGCAATAGCCTCCTCATTAGTACTTCTGGATGTCACATGGTTCTCCCAGATAGGAACATGCTGTAGGAAAAATCTTTCCATTTCTCTGGTGTCTTCAGTCCTGTTTGTTACTAGTCTCAAGACTGTAATCAACAGAACATTAGAATAAGTCAAGGGAGTTGAGCCTGTCTGTATTTCAGACAGTAAAAACAGTGGAAGGTGTATATATGATGTGCGTGGATGATGAACTGATATCAGACTTAGCAGTTTAAACAGTTGTGTTTCTAAAAATGAAGCAGAGAGGAAAATAAAAATAACATGATTAACTGATATATAGAAGCAATTACTGAAGCCAGGCAGAAGCTGAAAACCAGTCTTGGTGAAGCTGAAAGGAAAATAAAATTATCTTAGATAAAACATAAATTAAGGGACTTTAAAGGCAATCTGAAGTGCAAATGCTGAAAGCTTACAAAGAGAGCAGGAAAACAGTCTCACCGATATTAAAGGAAATATCTAGTTAGAAAAAAGTCCCTTTAGAGTCATCATTTTTCCAGCTGTTTCAAATTAATATGTCATAGAAGCAACCTTATGGCTAGAAATTTGCAATGAATGCCAAGTTTCTGGTTTCTTTCCATATCATGCTGTACCTCCTACAGCTTAGGTGGTGGTCAGCTTTTTGGCACAGATTACCATATTTTCTTGAATAGAGTCCACTCTGCCACACAAATTCAAGCTTCTGGACAGTTCCGTTACTTGGAAAACACAGGACTCCTCAGGTGCCAGATGTTGTTAAAGAGAAAGAACTAGCAGCCTTAGTTCCTAATATCTCAGGGAAGGCCAAGAAGCTGTAGATCAATTCATGTTGTCGCTTTCTGCATAGCCTACTGAGCCACCCACTGAGGGATGTGTGACTGCCTGCCCAGTGAGCTGCAGAAAGGCCAAGTCTAGGATGTTAGCAAACAGACACACTGGAATTAGTTCTGCTTAGGTTAGCAAGGAGCACAGCACAACTGGCATACCTCTTGGTGCTGAGGACTGGCAACTACATTACACATGTTTCAGGGGGCTTTATGAACCAGACTAGCTTTGTTCTGCACTGGAAACAGAATACTTATTATGAGTTAAAATGTATTAGAAACCTAGATACCCAGACCATATTTCCTAGTTTAGATTCATCTGAAATAAACCTATTTCTCTCCTTTGGCACTACTTTGTGAAGCAAGCCAAGGAGCAGAAAATGGAGGTTATTGGATGATTTACCTTGAAGACGGACTCCTGATCTAGAATAAAATGCTTATGTAGTCTCACTTGCTGCTGATTAAGTTGAAGAGGAGCATCAGGTCAGATTTAGAATGCTTTTGTGAGCAGCAATGCAACAGGATTTTTGGCATGTTGAAAACAGGGAAGGAAAGATCTGAGCATGTGGAGTTATCTCTGTATTCTTTCTTGACCAGATTTTAACAAAAAACAAATTTTAAACTAGATTTCCAGGGAGTGAGAAGTCCAGTCTTTCCTCTTCTATACCACAGAAAAAACAAATGAGTTCTTTCTGTCATGCTTTACCACATTCCGTAGATATACACCTGCCCTAAAGCTACTTTTTGCAAGTAATGAAGATGAGGTACTGTCAAAGACCAAGATGAAAAAAGAGGAGATGCCAGAAGAAAGTGATAATTTAAATCACAATGACTTGCCAGAACTGGATAATAGAATTAGAATGAATGAAAATGCTGAATTGCTAACAAAAACAAACCCTCAATAATTACTGGACACCTGGAAAGCCACCCAAGTTTGCCTGTCTTCACAAGAGGTGATGCTGTTTGTGAACTGCTAACCGCTGATGTTCCCTCTATCACAAGATAAAGTAATTGAAAAAAAAAATATGTATAAGCTCTTACATAGGTCAACATGATAAATAATCATAAATCCTCATGGATTCTTTGTGAGATAATTATGCTGCTTTAGTCAACTGAAGCCCTTTGAAGCATTAAAAATATCAAATACAATTTTGGGGATATATTTTTCCTATGTCACATTGTTTTTGTCTTTAAAACAAAACAAACCGTTTCTATGCATTCTGCAGGTTGCAAAGTGCAGTTCTACTGCGGGTTAGAAACCAGTAGGGAAAGCAGGGAGACAAGCCCAAATCCTATCCTCGGCCTTGAGAACTGAGTTTTATAGAATATGGCACCCCAGAAAGAACTGAGTTACACAACAGGACTGATTTCTGGAATAACCTCACAGGCACTCAGGCCAAAGAGCATGGCATCAAGTGACATCACATCCCCTATCATGCACTAGCCTCTAGTAAAATCAAGTGGCACAATGGACTGATAAAGGCTGCACTGAGAGCAATGGTGGGACATTCAAACACTGGGATCCACATTTGTCAAAAGTTACTTTGTTGGTCAACACTGGGGAATCTGCCAGTCCAGCTGGCCCAGCCCTATCAAAACTCTCACATACTGTAGAAAGGGATAAAGTCCTTCTAAAGTTCATAAAAAAAAAAAAAATGGGGAAGACAGTCTGCGTTATTTCTGCTTCAGACAAAGCAAACCCATTCATGGGATTGCTTTTACTCAAGGGCCTGGGTGCACACAATCAGGACACCTGACCCTCACTGACCAAAGGAATATTCCATACTGTATGGCATCACGCTTAGTATAAAAACTAGGGGGAAAGCTGTCTGGGGTCTGCTGCTTGAGAACTGGCAGGGCATCACTCATCAGATGCTGAGCAATTGCATTTTGCACCACTTTTTTTGTATAATCTAATTCTTTTACCATTATGATTATTACTATTATTTTCCCCCTTTTTCTGTCCTATTAAACTGTCTTTATCTCAAAACACGAATTTTACTTTCCCCTTCCCTTGAATTCTCTCTCCATCCCACTGGGGGTGGCAGGGGACACGCAATGAGCAAGTAGCTGTGTGGTATTTAGCTGCCTGCTTGGTTAAACCACAGCAACACTGAACATAAACAGCTAAAATGTGTAATAGGAAAGAGGAGAAAGTGCAAATTGTATTAGCAACTTCCTTCTGATATTTCTTAATTTCTAGTATCGACTATCCTTAATACTGTGCTTGTGCAATTTTTACTGGGCCATAATTACTGCCAAAGTAGCTGTCATGAAATATGGTTGAGATAAAGTGTAGGGTTCAGAAAAGAAAGAAATGGAGTACAAACAATAGGAATCACAATTACCTTGCCAAGGATTAAAAAGCATGCTTGGGTTGTCATTCTTCATGTTTCACAACACAAGTCCTCACGGGGATTGCCTGGGGTTAGGATGAGATGTCCCTTTCATTTCAGGAATCTCATATCCAGCTCTGAGCTCTTTCATATGGTACTGTTCAGTATCACTACAAGAATATCATGTTAGATAGACCATTAGTCTGATTCAGCATGTCAGCCTCTGTGTTCCCTGTCTCTGTGCCATGTATCTAAGGCAGAAACTCTGCTTTATTACCTAGTGATAAGGAAGCTCTGAACTCTAATAGCTGTGTCTTAAAGGAAAACAGCGATGAAAGACCATGAGAGCTCTTGATTAGTAGTACATGCAATTTTCCTTCCAGGCCTCTAAGCAGATGATGTGGCAGCTACGTATAATTGTTATGCTATGAGAAACACTGTATTAGGAGACTACACAAGAATGAGATGTGAAAACTTAGAGAGAACTGGAGTCTATTGAAAGAAAGACTCTGTACAATTATAGAAGTTATATTTAGGAGATAACAAGGTAAACAAAGAAACCCAGATGTCTCAATATAAAAAACAAGCAAACAAACAAACAAAGAACTGAGTTTATTGAATCAGCTGTACAGAGAAAGATCAATAAAATTTGCCAGAGCCAATCTCCAGAGAAGTAAGGTCAGTTATTATAAGAAACTAGCTCTTTGACTCAAATATGTAAAGCATTTTGCTCTGTGCTTTTGGCATCAGTAAATAATGAAGATTTTATATTGGAACATGACAACGTTATAAAAATAAAACCATTGTTATATGCACTTCAAAATGTCATAACATTTAAAAATTATTTGAATCAAGTTATTGCTCAAACTAGTATTATCTCTTACTGGCTATGTTCAAGTCCTCAAAACCAGCAATCAAAATTGCAATGGTATTTCTGTCATGCAAATTTTTCAGTATTTTTAAATAATCAGCCGTATAATCTTCTATGAAATATGACAGCCTACTTTCAAGGGCACAGTAGGCAGGTGTCTCCATCTGCTCACTCTTTCATTATTCTGCATGGGCACAGAAGAGATGGATCATCTTTTACAGAACCTAGCTCTAAGCACTGTCTTCCTACACTGCTTAGATTCAAACCTGGTTTGGATTCCTCTTTGGAGCCTGTCACCTAAAAGAAGCACTCTACTTTTAGATGCAAAATTCTAACTTTATGTAAGCTCTGAGATTCTTGCCCCTCGAGTTGCCCAGATCAGATATGATTTGGATTCTTTTTCTTTCCTTTGACATCTGGTCATCTTTACCTACCTAAGATCCAAAAATGGTTAATCTTCCTAGCATAGGCAGGCTCTTATGACTATCCATGTGGGAGCTGCAAACTCAAGTAATTTTTGTGTTTCCTCACTGATAGTCCCAATCAGGTTCTAGTTATATGGCAGTTCTATTTCATGCAAAATCCTGTTAAATTCTGCAGCATAAACTCTAAGAAACTTCACCCATTTTTCTAGCTGCAAAAGGAGAAAAGAACTCTGTTGTGTGACACAAGTTTTTTTATTGCCTGGTAAGATTTTGGCTTTCTCTCAAAGTAGGATTCAAGTATCATGCATTGCGCTTAATTTAACTGACACTTTTACTACCAAATAGATATGAACATGAGTTTCCAAACTGTACATAGCTCTCTATGGGAGACATCAGCAAATGAATCCCAAAACAGTATTCTGTGACACAGTGCAGCTACATACAAAATACAATCCTTTAGTATAAGACTGGAATTTCATCTTTTTAAAATGTCATTCTCCTCTGAGGAATGTTTTCATAAAAATTATGCCGTTTTAGTAGGACCTATAAGAGGTTAATGTTTGTATTGTTGAGCACCTATGGTCTAAAAATCAGGACCATTATAACACTTCCTGTTGGGCACCAAAAATCACTAGCAAATAATAATAAATTACCCTGTTTCCCAGTGTGAGATGAATCACAGAAAATGAAGCTGTTGCTATCATAGCTACCATCATATGATGGTGGCTGTGTAAAATATTAAAAAAGAGTTTGATCATACTTTTGATATTCAATTTGTCATAGGCCTCTTAACCTCCTGTAACACATTGTGCTTGAGGATTAAGGCCATTAGTCTAATAACTACAATTAGTCATAATTATCCTAATAGGGGATATTAGTTAATGAAATTTCATTTTAATGTTCTTAATATATTAAATTAATGCAATATTTATGTCAGCTTGAAAAACAGAGGCATTTTGCAATGCACCTACTTCTTAATGACTTACCAAGAAGTATTAGTTTAATGGAAGTTGCCAAAGTATAATCATATGCAACCTCTCAATGTGCCATAAATTTACGTTATACCAGTCACAGTAATGTGGGAATATCAAGACCTTTACGCCTCTCCCCTTTACTTTTGTTGAACAGAATTTTTAAACATCCCTGGCTGGCACTTTTTTAATGGTTTATCTTTCTTCCTGTCTTCTTGCTGTTATTGCTGCTCTACCAAGTAATTCAGCTGTTACTCAGTCACTAGTGTCCTTTCCTCATCTATGGTCCTTACCATCTTTTCTAGGTGGTGGCCAATAAAACTGAACAAGCTGAAAATTTCTAATACCAGAAATAGATTACAATAAGGAAAGGATCCCTATACCACTATTGCCTCTCAAGAGCTCTGGGCTCAGGGAATTGATGTTTACATTTATGAAATAAGCACTTTAAACAAACCATCATACATTGAATTCTAAGTGCTAATCGAATGTTCATGTTGATTTCATCAGAGAAAAGCACAAATTTTTAAAGAATACTTCTATTTAGCAGTTTGAAAGACCTTATGGGGTCATGTTGCCTGCTTAAACCTATTGTGATCTTTCTTCTTCCACTCCATGCAGAAAATCAGCATGAAGCTTTACTATTGCTGCCATAACTCAGGACCTAAAGCATTGCAAAGAAATTTGGTTTGGATTTACAGAAATATCCTTACCTGTGAACAGAGGCAGCATTAATCATGGGGAAAGCAAGGGGGGCCTATTCTCACTAAACTTTATACCCCTCAGTAAAATCTTTCAAAGTATAATTCCCCATCTGTTAACTATTGTGATGCCCAACTGTACTAGCAACAAGCCTGGCACCACAACATGTTAGAACCAGAAGTATACCTTACCTGTATCTGCCCTCATGTGGGGATCACCAGCAGCCTAAAAGGTCTTAGAATCCTATGTTTAGGTATATACAATCAAAAGAAGACAAAAGTTTGAAAAATGTGACAGAATCTCTTGGAAAAAAAAATTCATTTCAGAGGAAAAGGACTTTTTCATTGTTCTGAGCCCCAGATTGAAGGCTCTTGTGAGTTTTGTTTTCTCCCTGAAGACAAAGAAAAATTGATAGAAGTCTTTCATCCTTTCAGTCTCACTGCCAAAGAACCACGGATGCTTAGTCTGCCTGTCCCTGCTGAAAGCAGCAAATGGTCCAGGAACTTGGACCATTCATGTAAAAATTGAAACTGATAACAGTCTTCTAGGTGAGCACCCAGGGACCCATGATTTTCACTCTTTCCACTAGAAAAAAAAAAAAAAAAAAAAGCTTCTTAGGAGGAAAGAAAAAACATAAATCTATTCTATCACAAAATTATCAGCTACCTCTAAATTTATAACACAAAATTATCAACTACCAATCTCTAAGCTTATACTACTTGTGCATGAACTCTGTACTAAGTAAATTCCATCTACAAGTTAAATGTTAGCATAACATCCAGCATCAAATTCCTAAAACCAGCTAAGTAGGTTAGAAGCTAAATTTTATTTTCAGTAGTGACTTTAACATTTATGATTTAGATACTTTGGAAATTTTAAGTGTAAGTTTTTCAAACTGTTGGTGTTAAAGAAAATGTAAAAATGAAAGAAACAAATAGAAAAAAAGTAAACACTGAACTGGGGGTTTAGGCTTTTAAACCTTCTACAAAAATGGTTATTCCAAAAAAGTTCCATTTTCAGAGTCTGACTTTACCAAGGGATGGACTGATACATGCTGATATTTTTGATACCTTTTTCTTTGTTTATGATTGTTTTACATTCTGAGCAAATTGCTAGAGGGAAATTGGTGAGCCCTTAGTTCCTTCTTTTCCCCAGCTACACATTCCCATCCATTCCCTTATGCCAGCGCTTGCGCTCCAATGGTTGTATGATTCAGTGAAGCAGGGAGCTGATGTACCAAAAACTGATCTTTGATTGCTTCCTTTTTTTTTTTTTTTATTAGTTTTAAGCTGTGTCAGATCATTTAGGACATGGAAATGGATCCACGACAGAATGAGGAGTGTGGAGCTGCCCTGCATGCTCCATTTTATGCACTGGAAATAAGATGGGTAAGGGAAAGAAATGGAAAGCTATGGAAACTCAGTCTAAATTTTCACAACTGGTTTCTTTTTCTAGCCTGTACCTCTCTAATGTTGCCTATCTTAAAAATTGAAAGAGTTGGACTGTACAAAGAAACAGAAGGTTTATCTTGTTGTAAAATATATTTATAAGTATTTTTTTCTCCATAATTGTCACCTGATTACGTTAGCTTGTATCGCTGAAATTCATTGTGGGATTAAAAATCAGGAATAAAGTCTGAATGCTACTTCAGTCCTGCAAAAGTCTTATCTTTCCTAAGCAGTGCATGTCTAAAATCAAATATAAGCAGTTGAAAGGCAGCCCATACTGCCAATATTAACATACTGAAGAGCCATGATTTTAATTATTTTATGCATTTCGTAAGTGTTCCCTTGAAGAAGGTTAAGTATGATGATGTTATTCACCTCATTCTTAGGAAAAATTAAAAATTCCTATGGATTTTCTGCTGGAAGGATTCTCAGTTATACAGTTCAACTTTTTTTTTTTTTTTAATTACTGTAAGTGGACATAATTGCACAGAATTGATGAAGACATGTTTGTTTTCTTCATCTATTGCAAGTATCTTGCAATAATATGGACTCAAAGACTATTCTAGCTACCAACAAGACATTTAGGAAATATTAAGTTCATCTTGAGTGCTTATTTCTTGGGGTTTCTTACTTACATAAGGTTGACTACAAGCTAATACATGTGCAAAGTGTTCTAACCCCATTTTTGAAGATTTCAGAGAGAATTCAGGAACATTTAGCTTTGGGCTATTCCTCCACTGGGAAGAGAACCTTGCCCAAAGTGAAGCTTTACAGTAATTATCGTCATCCTGGAATTTTACAAACAATAAATAAGGTAATGAAGAATGCTTTAAAATATCACCTTAATCATTACTAATTCCTTTGGTATTTATGGTGATAATGATAATTATGATGAATTTATTTTGTACTAATGTGAGTACTTCTGGAACTCCATGTTAATTTGCAGCACCATATTAAAGTGTTATTCAAGAATTAAGTGAAAAGTGTTATGCTATTTTTCTAAACAGTTGCAAACTCTTTAAAAACAAAGACATCCTAAAAAAGAAAAAAAAAACCTACATTTTTCTTTTTTTTCAGCTGAAGAGATTGTTTGTATTTGATTTAAACCACAGTTTCTGCTGAGATTTTAGAGTGATGAAAACTGACAAGGTTGAAGGGAATAAGCTGAGGTTCGTGTCACAGGGAATGCACACAGAGAAAAAAAGTCTTGTACTTTTGAAAGGCATTTGCTAAAATCATTTTTGCTTTCACTTTACCCAGTGACAACTGCCAAATTAATGCCACTGGAAATTAAAAATTATAAGTTTATTAAGTATACAGAGTACTGGCTGTTAATGTTGACTGTATCTGATTAAAAGGCTGATTTATAGTGAGTGATTCAGTTTGCATATTTATTCTGGTGTACCATCATCACAGTAGTATTTACTAAAGAATATGGTGTTATAGTTGCATTAGTCCACTATATTAACAGCATGCCAATTACTCTTAAATGAGTAATTTAAACCGTAATCCTTCAAACTCCTGAATTTAGCTATGTTGTTTATTTTTCCATTTGAACTACCTGTTACACTTACACGTGAGCATCCTCCACACAGGTGAAAGGCCAAATCTAAAGTAGATATGTGGTTTGCTCTGAATTTTTCAGAGCTTCTTTCAAAATCCTAGCAGGTGTTGAGATCTGTTTTTCACACCCCGTCAGCACAGGACTATTGCTCCATATTATTTCCCCTGGCAGCAAGGCTGATGTAAGAGGCTCCAGCATCCTGCCACTCATTCTCCCTTCAGAACCGCCTGGTGAATTTATATTATTTAAAGCACATCCTTTATTTTTGCAGTGTTATTATCAGTGCAGCTGATGGGAAGTCACAGGGGTGGAAATCATCAGCAAGGGAGAAAAAGCTGCTTGAGTCAACTTTGCTGCCCAGGGAAAATGGAATGACTAGTCTTAAGTTTATGTACCAGTGAAATTCACTGAGGGCTTAAACTAAATGGGATTTAAGTAGTGCATAGGCTGCTGTGCACAGCTGTGTGTGCCCTGCCAGGTTAAAACTGGTGAGAATTCATTCAGGTTCAAGAACAATGTCACTATTTTCACAATCTTCTCATTTTCACTTTTTGCAAACACTAGAGTATGTGAACTTTATTATGCTAAAATACACATGAAAATCAATGAACAAAATCAAATGAGCTTTGTTAAACTCAAACTCTCTGTTATCCTAGACAGAGCAGAGCTGGAAATCCTTTGAGCTTTGCTGGCTATTCCTCTGGAATAAAGAATGTGTAAACCCCCTCACCATTCTCGATGCTGTTGCTATGTGCCTCTGATTCCTGGATACTAGCTTCTCTCCTCTGAGCAACAGGCAAACAGGCAGATCTCAACATAGCCTAAATTCTGCCAGCATCACACTGCTGCAAAAGGTACCTTTAAGTTCCCTTTGTTTCCCAGCCCTTTTTTCATACACTTCTTACTTAACCAGCTGCAGCTGAAGATATCTGTCACATTAATGGTATTGTGTGAGGAAGAGGAGACAAAAGATGTAGGGCAAAAAAAAAAATATATATATATATATATAGAGAGAGAGATAGAATATTTCCTGGGGAAAAAAAAAAAAAAATCCTTTATATATTGCATGTGCTCAGTGGTAGTAGAATGTTGCCCTGTAGAGGAAACCTTTGCATTGTCCAGTAAGTAAATACTTCAAAAACAACCAAAGCAAAAAGCAAGAAAAAAAAGATTTATCCTGAGTTAGAGAGCTGCCCAGAAACAACTGTACAAAAACACCCTCACAAAACAAAGTGAGCAAAAGATGGTACGCATTTATTTCTCAAAGGACAGCTCTCCTGAATTGCCCATGTTTCCTACATGTTTATGTCTCCAGCTCTACAGCAAAACTTCCAGGAGCAAAGAAAACTTTCCACAAAGCAATGGATAGAAATAAATGTTTTGCAACCTCTGATTTTGTTTATCATCAGACCTATCATAATGACAAAAGACTTTTTTCAGGAGTTTCTTAAAGTAACATCACGCTATACTGTGCAATAGCAACAATATACAAACTATTCTTGGTTTAATTAATATTATTAATAGACTTAAGTGTTTGTTCGTAAGTTTTACAGAAACTGACTACAGTTTTGTTTGTTCATTTCTTTGATACTAGGAAGAAATCAAAAGATTCCTGATCTAGATATCCTCATCATCTGAGGATATTTTCCAAAGGCCAAGTGCAACTCTCTGAATAACTGCATTAAACTAAAATGAATTGAGAATATATTTTTCAATAGCTTCACAAGTTGTATATGTGGTATGAAGTTATATATAGAGATATATGCAATTATTTTCTTTCATTAAAAATACATGTAAAACCCACGGCAAACAAATGGTGAAGGAGTGAACAAAACTGACTGTAAAAGCAGAAAAACATTTGCAAATAAAATAATCTCGAAACCTCAATTAATAAAAGTAGCAGGAACTTTAGAACTTTTAAATTTGTTATATTTCTTCAAATTTTTGATCTTTTCCGAACTCTCAGTATTAGAAAAATATTGCTAGATAAAATTACAACCCAAAGAAACTTCAAATGTAGAGAGAGATAAAAAAATAGCAGTCAAAAAACAAACACATAAACCACTAATTGCCAATATTTTGGTATATCGTGGTATTTGCCTGGCTCACAACATGGCTTTCCAAAGTGAATATGATAGTTACTGATTCTTACAACAGATCTTTTTTATGTCCTATAATACTAGTGAGAATTTTTATTCCCATATTCCTTTCCCACATCTCCACCATTGCTTTACGTTGGTATTATCTCTGTATTAAGCCTTTTTTCTATCAGTTTCTTTATTCTTAGTGTAGTTTGATAAGCTTTACATTGCAGCATCTTTTGCATTTGTATTGTAATTTTTTGTTTATAAACAAAATTGATTTTACAGTACCTTGCATTTTAATTTAAAATACTAGGAGAGCCGATCAAACTTCAAAAATTTGCTTTGAAAGTATGTTAAAATTAGCATTTGTATTTACCACTTCACTGTGCTGGTAATAATCAGTGGAACGAAATTGTAAACCACAGAAATTCATCTTTTATGGCTGGATAATTCCATCAAGAGGGAACAAAAATAGGCTGTTCTCTTCTTTAATAGGCTTTGAGATGCATCTGTCTTACAATAGACATCAAGCTTCACCAGTCATATAAAAAAAGTACTTATGTTGTTATGATTTGAAGTATTACTTTTAGAGATCAAAATGTTACTTACCGGTTTTGCTGCAGTAAATTTAGTCTTTTACTCAGTGCACTGCACGGGAATGCAATTTAAATATTGGCAATGCAAAGAGAAATTTTTAATCATAAGTTTCCTTTAATCAGATAGACGCTATCACCATAAGATTAGAAGTAGGAGAGATAATCCCATAAAAAATAATGAAGTAGTGCAAATAGATTAAAATTATTTACTTTTTCCTAAACCAGGGCACAAGGGAAGAAGGGCTTAGGGCCATATTGCACCATATAATAAACAGATGTATTACCACAGTGCATAGACTTTCTTAAGCAGCACATTATCTGTCTGAAACACTGAGACTGTGTTTCTGACTGAAACACTTTCAGCCTAGCAGTGCAATCTTTCAAAGGTTTATATAAACTCAGCATTATGTGCTAGCATCTTTAGAACAATCGTATGGCTAAATACTAATTACTGCTCTAGATCCCATCTTTGAAATGAGTGCCTTGATATAGACCCACCAGTGAAGTCAGGGGTCAGAGGAGCATCTTCTCTGGGTTTTTTTTTGTTGGGTTTTTGGGGGGCTTTTTTCAGCTGAAAAATTAGAACCTGAAAAGACAAAGGAGTATGGCATGGATGGAGGGCAGAAACAAGACTATTAGCTCTACAGAAAATACAGAGAGTTGTGAATCTTGCAATGAAGTGGTATTAAATAGCCTCATTCAGCTCCATACTGTGTAACCACACCAGACTGAGTTAAAGAAATAAATTCTTCAAGATGATTTGCTCAAAGAACCTGTTAATTCAAGATCACTACTAGTGATTTTTCATATCCAGTTTTAAACTCTGTAGCTGACTGGTGATCCTAAGCAGTGTATGCTGTTGTAAACAGTTGTATTATGAACATGGCAAAAGATTTAGCATTGAAGTTCATAGCCTCCCAAACCTTGAGTTTGAGGAGTCCATTTTTAGCTGAGAGGGAGAAAAAGGAACTGCTTTCTCAGAAAGGCCATAGCATTAGCCTAGTCATTACCCACTTGCAGCTGCAGGAGCCCTGCCAGCTGTTGAAGTACTGGCAGTGAATTTCCTCACCTCCCCTGCTGATCCAGGCCACGTGGGGATCTGCTAGGGATTTGACAGATAACAGGTTGGTAGCAGCACAAGACTGTGCTGCAGTATATCTGCTTCCGGTTTTCTGTCCCTTTCTCTTCTTCACTTCCTCTCTCCCCTTCCAGCATGTGCCAGCAGGGCTGTTTAGTGAGCCTTTCAATTCAGTTTGTTCTGATAATTTCTTTGCAAACCTATTCCAGACACTTGGCTGGTGACAGTCATGAAGTGGTGACTGTGGAATGGTTTAATCTCTAACTGTAGCCCCTTCAGAGCTGCTGTTTTTGGAAATGATTTTTAGTAGAACAGATTACTAGGGTAGATAAGAGGCCTTTTATGCAAAGGTTTCCTTTATTACACACATCTCAAATATTTGTTCTCAAATATTACATCTGATGCCAAGTCCTCTGTGACACTTCGTTGCTGGTTTTCAAGAGAAATACTGCTTTAGCTGAAATCAAATTGAAGCAGATATGATATGCTGTTTACTTCAGGATGAAAAAGAAGTACCAAACCCCAAATTGATTCATTTCCAGCTTGAGTAAGATGGTTTTGGATTTTTTTTCTAGTTTTGATTCTGAAAGGCAAAGAAACACAGTATATGAAAGCCAATCATAACTTCCTTGAAGACATAAGTATATTTCAGGTACAAAAGACTGAATATTGTTTAAATGGAATGATTTTCATCACTTTGGAAGCACCATCAGCAATACAGGATGGAGACTATACCTGCAGGAAGCCATTTTAGAGTAAATGCACAGAAAAATGGTCAAAGCCCAGGTCTGAGAGTAAATAATGTATTTTATGGAGGAGAACCTAACAAAGCTTATAGACAGAAGTGGCCAGCCAAGAACTCAGCTACTTTGTGGGACCCATTTCAACTACTGAACTCAAGAATCCTATATATTTTACCATACATATGGAGGGGGTATAGTCCTTTTATTTTTTTTTTTTAATCATTTCAATTTACTGGCCTTCTATGATGGGGCTACAGAACTGACAGACAGGGGCAAAGCAGTTGATATCGTCTACCTGGACTTGTGCAAAGCATTTGACATTGTCTTGCATGACATCCTTGTCTCTAAATTGAAGATTCATAAATTTGAGGGATGAATTATTCAGTGGATAAGGAATTGGCTGGATGGCTGCACACAAAGAGTTGTGATCAACAACTGAATATCCAGCTGGTGACTGGTAATGAGTGGTGTTCCTCAGGGGTATTATCGGGTCCGATCCTGTTCAACATCTTTGTCAGCAACATGGACGTTGGCAAGTTTGCCAATGACACCAAGTTGTGTGGTCCAGTTGATATGCTGGAGGAAAGGGATGCCATCCAGAGGGACCTTGACATAGTTGGGAAGTGGGCCAATGCCAACTTCATGAAGCTGGTCAATGAGAAACTGAACATGAGCCTGCTTCAGTGTGCACTCACAGCCCAGAAAACTAACTGTATCCTGGGCTGCATCAAAAGAAGCATGGCCAGCAGGTCTAAGGAGGTGATCCTGCCCCTCTACTCCGCTCTTGTGAGACCCCACTTGGAGCACTGTGTACATATCTGGTGTTCTCAACATAAGAAGGACATGGAGCTGTTGGAGCAAATCCAGAGGAGGGCCAAAAGAATTATAAGAGACTGCAGCACCTCCCATACGAAGACAGGCTAAGAAAGGTGTGGTTGCTCAGAACTTTATTGGGGTTCTCAGAAGAGAAGGCAGCGTGGAGACCTCACAGCAGCCTTCTAATATCTGAGGAGGCCTACAGGGATACAGGAAAGGTACTCTTCATCAGGATATGTAGCAATAGGACAAGGTGAAACGGGCTTTAAATCAGGGGAAGTTCTGGTTATATAAAAGCAAGAAGTTCTTTACTGTGAGGCACTGGAACAGGTTGCCCAAAGAAGTGGTAAATGCTCCATCCCTGGCAGTATTCAAGGCCAGGTTGGACAGAGCCTTGTGTCATGGTCTAGGATGAGGCGTCCCTGCCCATGGCAGGGGAGCTTTGAATTAGATGATCATACAGTCCTTTCCAGCCCAAACCATTGTATGATTCTATAATAACTGCATATGCCATAGGAGATGCCAAGTGAATTATATCTGACATATGAGCTTGTTTAATACTACTGAGTTGCATGCACGATCAGCTAAATTATTTTTTAAATTGCTAATTTTTAATGCCTTGCCCAAGCTCCTTATCATTAATCTTTTTATAGGAAAGTAACCATTTCCTTCTTCCCAGAAAATCTGACCCTTATTGAATAACCCAATTTAGAAGCAGCCAATTATATCTCAAGCTAAAATGTTTATATTAAAAATGTATTTTTCTTTATGCAGTTTATAAATCTGGTGATACTTAGGCAAAAGAATATTTTAAGACAAAAAAGATGTATCTATCATAATAAAAAAGTAGTTTGAGATCATAGCTACTGCCGCAGTATAAAGGCAAAAAATGAAATGGAACTGAATAACTAACAGGAAAATTCTGCACACCTTGTGCATCTTCCATCCACCAATGTTCTACTGGCTCAGAAATTAAACACAGTCACTGGATTTTTGTTCCCGAAACTCCTTTGCCTTTTGTGACCAATGAAAATATGATTAGTAAATAATTTCATGGGAAATTTATTTGTTAGAGAAATTCCTGCAATGTGTTTTTGATTCCTAGTATAAAATGTTAATATTTCCAATATGAAATAAGTGGAAAACATTAGTTGTATTTAATCTAGCATTTTGGAGTGTGTTGCAACTGCTGATACTTAAATTGACTTACAGCTAATGACATTAGAAAGCTACTTAATTCTGATTGCAAAATGAGAGACTTTACAGTCTAATGAATTTTTAATAAAGCTTCTGCGTATTATTGTATGGGCTTGCTCCTTAATGCATGAGATGGAGATAACATTCCTCATATTTCATTTGTTTCCCTGTTTCAGGGAAATGGCAATAAATAATCTGAATATTTGTATTTTCACCTTACTTTCCTAATAATAAGCTCTCCTGAACACATAGGACAAAATTATTTCCTTATTTAGACCTCTACATTTGGAAAATTGATGTTCATTTCCCAAGTCACGCATTCAAAATGCTATAGAGTACTAAATATGTAAAGTGGGCTTATCTCAACATTACTTGCCTTAGTGACAGGCGTGTAGTTTTAGTTGTTTCAATTCTTTGCATTATCAATGAAAAGCTAAATACTGCAAAGAGCAATTAATCTGTTGGATATCTGTTATCTGTAATATACCACTGTTATATACCACTTCTAACTCACTGATTATGTTTTGAACTATATTAGAAAAGCAGAATATCTATTTCTAGATATTGGAAAAACAGAGATGAGATAGATAATGTCATCTATGGAAATAAAAAATAAAGCTTAATAACTTCTCCTTAAGCAAGCACCCATGGGGAAACCAGGCATAATATGTTGGGTTTTTTGGGACTTCCTAGAAGAGTAGAAGGAAAGGATATTTGATATTTGACTTCATTATTTCTCTGTTGCCTGTTTCAGAAGGTAAAATTCCAAGACTGCTATTGCTGAGAATGCTGGCAGTCACAAGTGTTGAAGTACAAAGCTGTACTTTGGTGACATTGTTCTGTGAGAGATGTCTATGCATTAACCAATCCTGCTGTTTGTGTTATAATGACAAAAAAAGAAAATGCAATGTCTGCTTAATATTTACTTAAAGACGGCAAAGTCTTAAGAAGAGGGGCTTTGCCCTAGCTTGATAATTTCTAGGCCTTTGCATTACTGTTCCAAAACCATTTTAGATGCAAAGAAAATTACTTAAAATGAACATCAATATAGTTGGTGGTTCTTCCCTCCTTTTCCTATCTTGCCCTAGTGAATTTTCTCCCTTGTCTGTGTTTCAAGATGCTGGCTGAATGATTATGAGCTCTTGTTTGATAACCCAGAGAATTCTGTTTGATGTTATGGAGTTATTTTTATGAAAGTTTGGGGTTTTTTTTTATGTTAACATCAATCTAATAAAAATGTCTTAAGTGTAACAGAATGATGCAAGATCTCGTTTTCTGTTGCTGAGGGAATATAGTAGGAGAAAGTAATAGCTGAAGGCTGGTTTTTTTCCTTATGTCTGCAGTAAAGGAGATTAGAATAATGTAAAATTACTTAAAGTCAGGCATTAGAAACAGGGCATTAGAGAAGGACTGGAAAGGCACAGAGAAAGGATGGGGGAGGAAAACAAGAAAAATACAGAAAGACTTTCCTAGCAACAGAGATGAGGACCTTCCAAGATCAGAAAAAATAAATTAGGAGTTATTCAAAATGGAATACAATAGAATATGCAGTAGAAGAATCTTGCGTAACTGAAAATAATCTAGGACTCCTCCCTGGAACCAGAATTAATAGAAAGCTACAACAAGACGGAGTTGCAGTTGCCAAACCTTTCATACTGCCTCATAAAGACTGAAGATTTAAAGTTTGTTGTGTATGTTTATGCTTATGTTATACACTATTCCTTCCAAATACCCCTTGAAACCTTGTGCTAGGCATGGATCTGGTAATCTGCTGAAATATGTACAGGATCAGTTAATGGTTGGCATTAATTCTGATTGCTAGAGGTTACATCTTCAACGAAGAGGTAACAGAAAAAATATCTGTGCCTAGAAAGTTCAGAGTTCACCTGTTTAGTTTCCTCAAGAGCTTTCAACAGACTTGATAAGATAGGTTGGATTTTGGAACGTGAATATGGAGCATCATGGATTTCCATCCTTCAGCTTCACCAAGGTAGTTGGTGGTTGTCACAATACTGAGTGTTTAGGGTTGTTAAAAGAATCACGGTCAGATACTAACAAAAGTAATATTAATTGAAATTTAGAAATGCCTGCTTCAACAGAATTTGATGGTAAGTTTCACTCCATTACATACAAAAAGATTGCACCAGAATTGGCAATGATTTATATAGGATTGGGTTAAAGAGGTTTATATATAATTGAACTGAAACATATATAGAAACTGAAAATGCAAAAGAATAAGGGAGACCCTCCTGCTGAGTCACAAGGTTCAGACTACATCCTCTTGCTTTCTAAACTCCTGACAGAGCCTAGGTGCAGCTGGATCTAGTCCCAGTTTCAGACTTGGAAAACAGTTTATATCTAATGGAATTTAAAAGGAAATTGAGGTAGAGGGATCAAAAAGATAAAGGAAGCACTTCTGTTGTGTCACGAGGTCCAGATTGCACCCCCTTCCTGTCTAAATTTCCTCTCAGAGAGGAGCCTAGGTGCAGCTGAATCAAATCTTAGTCTCAGACCTGCAAATAGTTTTATGCTTAATGAAAAAAATGTAAGTATAAAGGTATCCTGGGTTCAGCAGTAGCAGTCATTTTTCTCCTTGGTAGCTGGTGCAGCGCTGTTTTTGACTTTTGGCCTGGGAACACCGCTGATAACATCGATGTTTTTAGTTACTGCTCAAATGTTTAGTCTGACCAAGGACTTTCTGAGTCTCATGCTCTGCCAGGGAGGAGGGGAAGCTGGGAGGAAGCAGAGGCAGCACACCTGAACCAAACTAGCTAAAGAGGTATTCCATGCCACAGCACATCATGCCCAGGATGTAAAAACTAGAGACAGGGACCTGGAAGAGGAGGTTCACTGCTGGGTCAGGCTTGATATCGGTCGTGGGGTAGTGAGCAGTTGTATTCTCTTCCCTTGTTGTTTCCCTTGTCATTATTATTGTTGTTGGTAGCAGCAGTGATTTGTGTTAAACCTTAGTTACTGGACTGTTTATATCTCAGCCCATGGGGGTTACATTCTTTCGATTCTCCCCCCCATCCCCCGGGGGGGGGTGGGGGCGGGAAGAAAGAGGGGGGAGTGAGTGAGCGAACTGCATGAGTTACAGCTGGCATAAACCACAACAAAAGGAAATTCCCCCTTTGAGTCATACTTGCTCTTTGAAATTCTTCTCAGAGAGGAATCTAGGTGAGACTGGAACTAGACAAACTCAAACCTGGTCAACAGTATTCATCTAAAGGGTTACAGATGTAGTTTAGCGTCAGCTTGTATTGCTAAAATGAATCACTGGATTTCTTACAACACTTGATTATTGAAGCTAATATCTATGCACTTACAATTAAGTATCTAAACACAAGACACTATGATAGATATATATAGATATATATACACATACATATGTTTTAAATTTCCATCCTGCACAGTGAAGAATAAAAATATAACACAATACTCAGATCAGCTTTCTCAGTACTCCTCAAAGCGCAAAGGGGTGTCATCGAGCAGCAGTAACAGCCCAGGGAGATGGTCCCCCAACTTTGTAAATTTGGAGAGTTAAAGGCTCTAAGAGGCATCCCACTCAGAGGGAGATGACTGGGTCACAGCCTGGTGCATGTCCAGGGGGGCTCAAAGTGACTCTCTCTTGAGATGATTGGCTTTAGTCAGTTATAAATTTCCATCCTGGACTCAGTTCTGTGTTAGATGTTTCAGGTTGTCAGGGAATGATTTACCATCTCAAATCATATGATCAGAGAGTATTAGACTTCCTTGATATCTGTGTGGCTTTTCCCACCTTTGTTAGGCAATTAGCGTTAATGGTGAGGGAAAGCCCAGCAATTTAATTCCTTGCATTTGTGCAAAGGCTGGGGCTTAACAGGAATTCTTTGGGGAGCAGAGGGGTCCAGGAGAGAGGGGGGATGTGTCACTCACAGTGGTTCTCAACAAGATTTTTTTCTGCTGATGAGTTTAACAAGCATGGAAATTATGGAAGGACCAGAAAAGTACAGGTTGTAATTGATCACATGTTTTGTCATGTAGATTCTAGTAAACAGCTGTGATAAGGCTCCCTAATCTGAAATAGAGTAGAAATTTCTGTTGGAAAACCACACAAGCTAGCATATCCCTGTAATTTGCTTTGACATATAGTTGTTATAAAAACTGCTATTAGATTGTGACAATACACACTAACACAAAAAATCAGTTTAAAGGTAAAGAGAGATACTTTATGTACTGTTCAAAAACATCAGAACTTTCAAACAAAACAAAATTTTGCTGATCCGCAGACATCAGATTTGACTTTGACGTTGAAGAGGATGGTTGCCTGAGTTTTCTTGATTTCTGTCATTGGTCATATCTGTCTCTGAAATTTTAATTTTCTTACTTGCATTCTTAAGCTGCATGTGAATTGCAAAAAGTCATATTTATTTTGTAATTAAGGCTCAGAACACTTTCTGGACAATCACTTGTTTTCCCTTTTAATGTATTTCCAGAAAAAATTGTTGCCTGCTGTTTATGGAGACTGTGTGTGCCAAATGTAATATTTTCATGAATGCTGATACAGTGCTAGGAGTTTGGGGTCTTTAACCAGAATTTACACTTTCAAGTTCAAGCTAATGGGTAGTTGTACAGTCAGCACATGGTTTTTACAAAGTGCTGACAAAACTCTCCTCCCACTAAAGGATATAGGAGTGTTTCTGCAGACTTCAGCAGAAGCGTTCTAAGGCGAGTCAGAGGACTACAGCAATAGCTAAGTTACTGTACTTAACAGATGAGACACAACCACATGACAATGCAGACCCATTCTCCCCTGCAGAATTACTGCATAAATTAGGGTTGTACTTAGTGCTGATAAAAATACTGCTCTCAGGGGGTGTTCTAGCATAGGTGAAGTCAAGGTGTTGATATAAGCAGAACTGAATCCTCACTGCATGAAAGTCCACTAATGTAGTCTATGTTTTATACCCACCTGACAGCTGCTTCATGTCTTATAACAATAATGGCATTTTCTTCCTTAAGTAGCTGTAAGGGAAAATTAGAATACCAGTGAAAACAAGCACTATTACTGTTGCCAGTGTGGTTGTAAAGCTGTAGATCTTGTCAGAGAAAGGGTGAGCTAGTAAAACTGCATGTAAGCATCAAGATCTGTACCAACATTCCACAATGAACACTGAGAATGGTAGCGGTGTATGTCATGGGTTCAGCAGCAGAGGTAATTTTTCTCCTTCATAGTAGCTGGTGCAGTACTGTGTTTTCGACTTTCGGCCTGGGAACAGCGCTGATAATACTGGTGTTTATAGTTACGACTTAGAATGTTTTGGTCTGACCAAGGGCTTTTGGAATCTCATGCTCTGCCAGGAAGGAGGGGAAGCCAGGAGGAAGCAGAGACAGAGCACCTGACCCGAACTAGCCAAAGAGGTTATTCCATGCCAGAGCACATCATGCCCAGGATGTAAAACCAAGGGCAGAGACCCAGAAGGGTGAGGGTGCACTGCTTGGTTGGGCTGGGTGGTGAGCAATTGTATTCTTTCCTTGTATTTCCCTTGTCATTATTATTATTGGTGGCAGCAGTAGTGGTTTGTGTTATACCTTAGTTACTGGACTGTTCTTATCTCAAACTGTGGCAGTTGCATTCTTTCAATTCTCCTCCCCATGCCCCCAGGACTGGGGGAAGAAAGAAGGGGGAGTGAGTGAACGAACTGTGTGAGGGGCTTAAACCATGACAGAAATAGGGTCTTACAAGCAAAGCACTGCTTTAGTCAATAAATTCTATTTGTTAATCTGTCCCTTATGAAAAACTGAAAATAATTTAGCAAATCTATGTCTAGAGCTATTACCTGTTTCTCTGGCTCTTCTAGAAATCTCTGTAGCTGCTTAGGTACTACTAATAGATGAAACCATGTCTGTAAGAACTGTCTAGACAAGGCGCTATTGAGAAGTCTCTGGTCCATGCTCTCTTTGGCCAGTTGTACTCTGTCCTTTTTCCTACAGAAATCATGTTTGCTGCTGCTGTTTCTTCTTTTTCTCCTCTTTGTATTCCTTTTTCTTCTTCTTGAGTCAAACCTACCTTCTGCTGATAACTACTGTTCTTTTCTCTGTTCAGTTTAAAAGAGCTGCCTTTTATACTACAAGTAAGCAGAAAAATACCCCTATATTTCTCAGGGTTTGCATTGCTTTTGTAAAATGATCTCATATTAATAATACATATAGGGTTTATTTAAAATATCAACTCATCTAGCGGAGAAAGGAAGCAGCAGCTCCAAACAGTTCCCCAGCTGAAACTGGGAATTAAACTTCAGCAATAAACTGCATGAAAATAATTCTCGCAGGTCAAAGGGTGCATTCACAAGGCACAGGCTAATCAGGCCTCAGTACCATAACAGAGACACTAATTGCCTGATTTTCAGCGTCTCAGGGCACCTGCACCTCCTACTGAAGTGTACATTACTGGCAGAGGAAAAGCAGTAAGAATGTATGGGATAGTTTTCCTCTAGAATGTAGAATGCAAAGGAAAAATGTACAGCAGCAGATAGTACTAGCAGAAATAGTTTATTCTCAATGTACTCTGAGTTCATAATTTTTAAAATATATTTTTGTAAAAATGTTTAAAATTCATAATGTTTCATGATCAAGACTCTTTGTTGGTACAGTGGGCTCAGTAAACAATGTTAAAATTAGAGCTAAAACCAATGCAATGTGTGTTATAAGTCATATATGAGATAATTCCCACCAACCCAGCTCAGATTTCAAAAATGCCCTGAGATAAGCTGCATAAAAATTTCCATGGAAACACAGACAGTTGGCCTCTAACAAGTAATCCGTATGTTGAAATATCAGCATGTATTTTTTTTTTAAATGGATAAATGAATGAAAATTATGCTTACTTTATGTACAATAAAATAGAATTGGCCTTGATTCCACAAATAATTTACTTCATATAATTCATCTGTGTTTCCTTCTGTATTATAAAACTCAAATAATTTTCCTAGCCATTTCAATGAAGCAATAGTTCAGAAATTTTTAATTTTCATACCCTTTTGCAGTGACAGATATTGAAACATAAATATTTAACATTGGTTTATTTTAATTAAAACCAAACTTATACAATACTTTTATTATTTATGCAGCAAAGTCTGGCTTAGTTTGTTGGACACCTTTGAATATAATATGTTTCAAAGCAAATGAAAAACAATATTCACTTCAGTTACAGTGTTTAAACAGTTTTATTGTTGAAATTATAGTAAACTAAGAAGTTGTTTAACCACAATTCTTAATTACATTGTATTAATCTACAGAGACCTGAACGATGCCAAAAGTAAGCTGCTGAGAACATATAAGAAAAAAAAAACTTTATTTCCAAACATAAAGAACATCAGCTATTTCTTAACCCCTCACACCTGCTTCCTGGTTTGCAATAGTGTATATGTGATCTATCTGGAATTGTTAAAATTTGCTTCATTTATATAAATAGTTTTATTTGTTAATGCTAATTCTAGGGAAGGGCAAAACACACTATTTATTACATTTACTATTACTGAGCAGCTTCTGGAATTCTTGAAAAAGAAAGAAAAGGAAGGAAAATAAAGGAGAGAGAAGGGGAAAAAAAGTGAAAAAGGAAAAGGGAAAAAGGGAGAAAGGGAGAAAAGCAGAAAGGGAGAAAGGGAAAAGAGAAAGTAATAGTTTTACACTCCAATCTTATTTAACTATTGGTCATACTCCACTGCATGTAGAATCATGTCATAATCCACTACATATAGGATCATGTCATAACCCACTACCTGCAGAATGATTCAAGTTATATCTGAATGGATATGTTTGCAGAATATTTACTTTTGGTGCTCCTGAATTTGCAAATCATAGAGAATTTAGAGGCCTTACGTTCTGTTAAATCTACATCCCTCAAAACATTAAAATCTTACAAAGAGGGGAAGAAACTACAGATATTAACAAGGGACAGCTACAGCTGATTAATTCATTCTATGAGTGTGCTTATAACACTCTAGTAAAAGACTTCAAAAATCACATATATCACCTTTACAAAAAAATCACCTTTGCAAAAAAATGCTGCCTCTTCTTTCCACGCAGATAGCTAGGAATGGCTGAGAATTGAGAGTAGCCTGGCTTTGTCCTTTCTGTGCTGCAGAATTTGCTGGAAATTAGCTAGAGTCTTTTTGCAGCTTCTCCCATCCAAGGGCATAAAAGGCCTGTGGAGAAAATGTCTGTACATGCTAGATCACAAAATTGCTCTCAGTATGTTTATTTATTGTTGAAATTTAGATAATTTTGTGAGCAGAGGCTATGAATCTGGTTAGAGAGAACGTGAAAAAAACAGATGTGTTTTGAAAGACAAACATATCAAACAACCTTCTATGAAGATGACCTGAAGCTAACATTCCTCTGAATAAAGTACTTGCTACTAAAAATATACATTGTTTACTGCATTCCATATGCAGAGGGTAGAAATGAAAAAGAACCAGAATTTTCACAGTGCAAACTCCACTACAGTTGCTCCTAATTCAAAATTTCTGTATTCCAACTTACCACTTTGTGGCTAGAAATTCTTTGGAATGATGCCAAATAGCATTAATTTTCAACAGCATGTCAGAATGTAATAGAAAGTCAAAAGAAAAGATCTTCTTTCAGAATCAGTGTAACAAATAATGCAAAAAATAGCTAAAGGCTATGAAGTTGCCCTCCTTGTTTTGGGTGTTTGTGTTTTGGTCTTTTTGTTTGCTTTTTGTTTGTTTTCTTTTTTGTTTGTTTTTCTTTTGGTTTTGGGTTGGTTTTATGTCTGAATATGTGGTCTGCTGTAAAGCAGGAAAAGTCATTTGGGGGACAAACATTGCCTGTTTCACCTTAGCAACAGCCCTGAGGTGGACATACATAACACATTCTCGGTCAAGTAGCCCAGTAACTCATAGGTTTGTTTAAGGGCATAAGTACTCACATGAGCTATGAGGCTGTAGGACAGGACCTTTCTTTTCTTTTTTTTTTAGAACCATACAGTTTAATGTATTCCAAATATATTCTTATTATGGAGCAAAACCAGATTTTCAGAACTTTGCTATCCAGTTTAAAGATTTTTTTCAACCTGAAATACAGAACATCTGCCTTTTCAGGAGACAGCATTACTGTTCGTGGTAAACAAGAAAAAAAAAGTGATTTCTCTATCTCTGTTCAGAACCTTGTCCTATTATTTTCTTTCAAGTTTAATTTTTAATTCAATTTTATCACACATGATTAATATACAACAAGGACTAATTGCTAAATCTCTTTTGAAGAGAGCATATTAGAAAAGAAGTTGGCTGAAGCCATCCAGAACTGGCTTTATGAGTTAATTGTAAAAGAGACCACTCTGAGGGTTCCAGAGGGACTATTTGAGGTTTTTCTGCTAATAGAGCTGTTATTGTTCTGCAGATCTTACCATACAAGGGAATGAGAAAATGAAGCTGAGAGGACCTTAACTTTGAAAATTTTTTTCTCTTCCTCACCTACATCTCTGGTCTTTGGAGGCAGGGCAATCCACTGGCAAAAAAAGAGAGGCGCTATGAACAATTACTGTAAATTAATATCATGTAACACCTCCATGACCAAAATGTTGCATGTTCAACAAAGGTGTTTTGAAGAAGCTCACAGTACTATACAATGTGTTCACTGTAACTGAAGCAGAAAGAGCTACTCGACCGCCCATTATTGCCTTTAAGTTTTCATTAGAATTGGCTTAGCCAGTTTGCCTTACTGAACAAGTAACCTGAAAAATCTTCCTTGTAGCTGAGACATTCAGTGTGATACTGACACAAAGCACATTACCCTTACCTGTCCTGGCCAAATGGATAACTTTTTGAACTGTCTTGGCTTACTGGACAGTAAATAAGGTTTAAATGGCTTTGCAAGGATATCTCTATTACAAAACAGGGAACAGTCTATTACAAATGAATCATTCTATTGAAATTGAACTGAAACCTGTTTATTAGATCTGGTAATGGCTGATCTGTTTTGTAGAAGACTAACTTCCATTTAATATCTTAATTTCCATTAAAACTTCAGAGCAACTTCTTTTTTTTTTTCCTCAATAGACTAAAAATGTTATATCTTATGGTTCAGTTTAACTCAGGATTGTTTTTCTCCAGTGGTTGAATGAAATTTTTGCAGATGATGTCTGCATTAAAACTGTAGCAGTTTTGGGAATCAAGGTCAGGAGCCTTGTAACTTTGTGCACCCCTATCGTCAAGCAGGCTCTAAGAATACCACTTTTCTCTGTCTAATTTTCTTGGGGAGTTCAACCCTTCACTCTTAATAGGATCCTGGCTCTCCAAAATGTAACAGTCAGCAGACACCAGATTTATTTATTTATTTTGTCCAAGAAAGAACGGAGAAGCAGCTTTCCACTACACATTTCTGCTTATTTAATGGTTGTTGTCTGAGCAGAAGAACATCCAGTTTCTGTTCTATCTGTCTTTAGTACGGCAGAGTTCAAAATACATCTTCTGCATTTGAGATGTCTGAAAAATAACTGGCCTTCTGCAGCTTGGGCTGGGAGAGAAATAAAAAATTGGAATGTTACTTTCTCTGTTTCTTGTGATCAGTTGCATTGTACAGAAATGAGATTTTAGCTATCAGATACTATGTTATGCTACCTCATCATAGTGTGTAACAGGTACTAATTATTTTTCTAAAAATTCTGTGTGGTGATGCTGTTGAAATCTTGTTTTCACAGATGGGCAACTGAGGTTAATTAAAAAAAAAAAAAAAAACAAACAGACAAACAAAAAAAAAACCCTCTTTTACTTATTTGAGGAAGTACTTGGTTTATGGTATAAGTAGCCAGATTCTTCAGTACGGTTAAGGTCTCCTGTACCAAGATGTATTGCTTGACACTTAAATAAAGAAGAATACATAAATGCTGAGAAAGAATATGTTATTATCATATCATTGTATAAGACACTCAATTTAAGTTTCACTCCTTTTTTTGAAAATCCAGTTTGAGGAAAAAGTCAAAGCATGTTGCATGTGACTTTACAGAAAAATTACTGGGAACTTTGCCCTCAATAACAACAAAGACAAAATGTCATTGGTTTTTTCCAGGATGAAATCTATAAATCGGTATACAAAACATTATGAGATTTGGACCTTTTTTAAATGCAGGGTAGACTGGCTGTGAGATTGCCACTATTTTAGTGTAACAAAGATCTCACTGAAATTTGGAAAAATGCCTTTAAATTTCATCAGTTATTAATATAGCATACCATACCGTCCCTCTCCATCCACACTGCAGAAAGAATTAAGACTGTATTTTAACTGCTGCAGTCTTTAAAGTAAGCTTAAATGTCAAAGTCAATGAATATCTTTTTTTAACTGAAGTTGCTACAAATTATTACTTTTTCCAGCACAGAATGCATTACAAATAACTCTAGTCTCTAGGCAAATATTTCTTATATGTAAGAAACAGACAGTTTCCTGAAGAAATTTCCCTTAATTTTTGTGAGATGATATGTGCAGTATCCTCAACCTAACCTCTTCTTTTCAGCTTGGCTTTGTCAGAAAGAATTATTGACATTCTTGGAGACTGGCAATATTCACAGAATATACAGTAGTGTTTACTTTAAAAAATGAAACCGTTCAATCAGAGAAGGTAGACAGCTAGGACTTTCATCTAAGCCAAAGTCATCTCAGTGGGAACTTTCCTGCCGTGCAATGCTCCATATTCTAAATTGTTGCCATGCTGTGCGTGTCTTCTTATTTTTAGGTAACAGATGCAGCTCATTGCTTGGAATACAATTTAAGGATTTTTATAATAGAGGCATGAATTATTAATCTGCCTTTCAGTCATAACTTTTTGTATATTGTAGCTTAGTAAATAATGATCAGGAAGAAATCAACAAGCACGCTATGGAATGCTTCCTAAAATCAAACAGGTATGAGAACAGAGTTAACAGAGAGAGTGCTGAGACAGAGTGCAGGCTTAGTGACCACCATAAAAATGTGTATTTGCTGCCTCTTAGGAGCAAAGTATTTTGCTGGAAAAAAATAGATTCAATCTGAAGCCTTCAATATCTCTTTAAAATTCGGCATTATTCAAGCAATGTATGGCACAATTCTTATGTAGCGATTCATGTAAAAAAAAAAAAAAAGACACTGTCCACTTATAACCATTTGAACAGACTTGACTG
Organism: Amazona ochrocephala; assembly: GCA_039720435.1. Taxonomy (NCBI): domain Eukaryota; kingdom Metazoa; phylum Chordata; class Aves; order Psittaciformes; family Psittacidae; genus Amazona; species Amazona ochrocephala. Next base: position 38,929,437 of record CM077879.1, read on the forward strand.
ATTGTGAAAGATTTTAATTTTATATAGTTTATAGCATAGAATCAGAATAGTTTGTCTTAGAAAGGTCAATCCAAAAATAAAAACATGCACCTTTTTAAGAAGTTCACATGAGCTCTGCATGGTTTTCAGTCAACATCATTTTTATGGACTATCACAAGCTATCATTATTGTTTATTTTTCTGAATTCAAATTATCAACTTCTTTCATGAATTCCAGTTGAAATAAACACAAAGCTTCACATTAACTTCAGCAGGCTTTGACTCAAGCCTTGAGAAAGCAAAAGGAGATTCCAAACGTTCCCAAAAATTTTATCATCAACTTGTATAAGTAAAATTGTTCTAATTTATTAGTATTACCTACATGTTGCTAGATCACTTGTTGGAAACTCTAAAAGACAGATATTCCTTAGCACTACACATGCATGGATATCTGCACACACGTGCATACACATGTACAAATACTGAAGCTGTTGATGCAGGAACACTGTAAGAGGAAGAACTTCTTTATAATGTGATATCATTAAAAGTATATCATTAAACATATTCTGAAAAGGAAAAAATGAAAGAAAGCCCTAAACAAAATTCTTAAAACCCCCCACCTTGGAATGTATGATAAAGAAATGTTGGATTTGTTTGATGCCACAGGTCAATTACAAAAATGAGATGAAAGAAATATAGATTGGTAAAAAATTTTTTTAAGCATCTTAGGTTTTGTTATAAAATAAACATAACTGGATGTATTTTTCATCTAACCATATTAGCTAATACAGCTTAAGGCTAATGTTTATTGTCTGTTCCACAGCACTTCAAACTCCAGAATTCACCATGGTGTTATTTTGTCATTTGAAATACTCTATCGTCTGCAATGGGTAAGATCAAACTAAAAAAACAAAAAAAAAAATTTAATTGACCTTACTGTGAGTCAAAGCAAGGTACTTGTCCCACTAGTTTAGTTGTAGAGAATATAATCAGTATTTTATATTCTACAGAATTCTATAGTATCCTTTAACGATGTCTTAGCACACAGTAACATTATCACTTCCTAATATTTTTATAGAGACTGATATTAACATAGGCTGAGAGGTAATGCATCTTTTGTGCAATTAAATGATCACACCACAGCCCTAAAGCATGGTGCTCTAACTTTAGTAGACAACATTTTTATAGAGGTCATGGTCAATATTTTAAAACAATGATAGTGAGGCTCAATTTTATGCTGATTTCTGATTGAGACTAGTTTGATTAATGAATTAATTTTCACTTCTGCTGTATATTTAACATCACATGGGGATCAAAATCATTAAGAAATTAACAAAATGAAAATTGGGGCATTCAACTGAGTCTTATTGAAGCCAGGTTTTCAACACATATGGAAAGAATTTATAAACTTAAGATTTTTTTACCAACAGGACAATAATAATCCTGGTGACCAGACATCATGGCAGAACTATAGGTTTATAATTAAGGCTTATAATGTATTGCTTATAAAACACTGAGCAGAAGTGGCACTATAGTCTTTAAAACTTCTGTCTTTCTGCTAATCTTACATTATTGGTAATGTTGAAAAAAATAAGACCCTGAAAATATTTGGTATTTGAAGAACTTAAGCTCATATGTATCCCAATAACAAATGAATACCTGTTCTTAGAATTCTTTCTGAGGCAAGGACGTTTCAAGCTGGTTTGCATTTTACTCATTTCACACCAAATGCATCTGATAATCTTTTCTATTATTTGGGGTAAGGAGTGCTTGAATACTCCCATAAGTTTAGAATTCAGGTGCACATGTGTGAGTTTGAGTACAAAGTTTGCATAAAATCCCCTCGGGGTGTTTATATGAATTTCACTTCAGAATAAGGTATGGATTTTCTGCATGACACTTTCCTTCTTCGTCTTGCAAATCTTTACCAGTAAATTTAATACCCTCATTAAGCACTAATGGTAGCAAACTCTGGATATAGAAGGAACTAACTGAATGTAATGATCATGGCAGAAGTCACCCTGAAAACCTTGAAATCTCCCTCTTCCAAACTTGGTATTTTCTCAAGCTTCAAGTTTACTCTCAGTAGAGGATGATCCCAGGTTTTTAACACTTACAGATCTGCGAGACATAGCAGTACTCTGCCCTCACCGATTTCCTTTGCCAGATTATACCGCATGTTTTGCTGTAAATTGTATGAAGTCTAGGTAGAGCTGCTCGTCCCAGCTCTTTGTACTGCAAGATTGCTTTTGTGTAAGAGCAATCCACCACCACCACCTGAATCTTCAGCTGGCTACTGTCTCAACTTTGTTTTGTGGCCATGAAGTGCTCTAAAGTAGATTTAATGAATAGTAATAACTCACAGAACTTCTCTCATTATTTGTAAGCAGTCACTGTTTTCACACAGATGCCACAAGCAGTTTGACTCAGTAAAAGAAAGATGCTTGACTTTCCTTTATGCCATGGAACTAATTCCTTGTTGGGCTGCTGAGAATCTGGTATGTAATGCCCTTATGCTAAGACTTCCATTAAGAGGTGACTTGATTTAAAAAAATCACAGCAAGCAGCAGCAGCAATGCAGACTTCCTTCTGATAAAGCATCACCTTCACAAGCTCACAAAAACATGCTAAAAATATGGCAGCATCTTTCTTATCCTGACTCATGTTTCAGTAAAGTTTAGTATTTATCATGAAACATAGAAATTCCTAACCACATTAAAGAGCACTAAGACCTTTCTGATGAAAATCTGTTACCTTCAGCTCAGAACAATTTATGTATTGATCTTCCAGCATTAAAAAAAGAAAAAAAAAAACAAAACAAGCAAGTCCCATTAATAATCTCCTTCACTGGAATCATTACCCTTTAGCCTTACCAAGATTCTCTGCAAGATTTTTGGATTTTGCACAGGGATGTGACAATAGTAGTTCCCCAACCAGATATTTCATTAAAAATATACATGAAATATAAACAAAAATTGTATTAAAAGGTACATTGTAAAAAGTACAAAATGATGCAGAGAAGCTTCTCTGCCTTCAACAGACCACAGATGGAAAGAGCGGCGGCCTTTGTTCATGATGCATACCTGCTCTGCTCTTTCCCTTTCCCCTGAGAAAAAACTTAGCTCACAGAATGAATAGACCAGACAACCAAGCACCTACCGAATATTGTTTTTTTAGATCAGCTTTTTTCCTTTCTTAATTGTCCACAATATTTCACCTATCAATACCCTGAATTTCCACAGAGATAAAAAGAAACAATCTAGACAGTATCCTCCCCCCGCAGTAAAAATAGTAACCACACTATGCTGTTAGAGCAGCCAGAGCCCTATTTATTCATTTCACACTTGGTTTCTGGAGGAGACTGGTTTGTTTTTGTCCCTGGAGGAAGCGCCTTGTATGAGGTTTGAAACGTCAGGGATAATTAAGACAAACTGTGCTTTTTTACCCCAACAAAGGAAATATATCTCTTAAAATAACTCCCTACTGAAATCTCTGAACAAAAAACAGCCCAGCATTCTTGAGGTAGCTTACAATGCTAAATCAATTGTCAGCATTAGCAAGGCTCTGAACTGGAGCATCTTACAGTTTCATTGCAATTCAGCAGCTACCGTGCTACCAGCAGGTACAAGTACAGATAGAATGCTGAATACTCAGATACGAAAGCACCAGTATGGGGATCAAATAAAAAAACATACAGCAAAGATGTTTATGTCTCAGAAACTGAAAGTATAATTGCTGTAAGGCCAAAGTTTAGAGTTCAGAAGCATTCAATATAATTTCTCATTCAGTCATTTTAGTGTCAGTAGTCTTTAAGCATTGTTGGAGTTCATGTCCACTTAAGAATAGTGCAAATTACTGACTTCTGTACAGCCAGTTCCCCACTGTACCATAAAAATATCTCTAAGAAACACTGATGAAAACTCTCTGCCAAAGTGAAATGGTATCATAGAATCATAGAATCATAGAATAGTAAGGGTTGGAAAGGACCTCAAGATCATCGAGTTCCAACCCCCCCGCCATGGGCAGGGACACCTCCCACTAAACCATGCCATCCAAGGCTATGTCCAACCCCACCTTGAACGCCGCCAGGGATGAAGCATTCACAACCTCCCTGGGAAACCCATTCCAGGGCCCCACCACCCTCACAGTAAAGAATTTCTTCCTCAGATCCAATCTAAACCTCCCCTGTTTAAGTTTAAACCCATTACCCCTTGTCCTCTCACCACAGTCCCTAATGAAGAGTCCCTCCCCAGCATCCCTATAGGCCCCCTTCAGGTATTGGAAGGCTGCTATGAGGTCTCCACGCAGCCTTCTCTTCTCCAGGCTGAACAGCCCCAATTTTCTCAGCCTATCTTCATATGAGAGGTGCTCCAGTCCCCTGATCATCCTCGTGGCAGTCCTGTGCACTTGTTCCAACAGTTCCATGTCCTTTTTATGTTAAGGACACCAGAACTGCACACAATACTCCAAGTGAGGTCTCACGAGAGCAGAGTAAAGGATCAGGAGCACCTCCCTCGACCTGCTGGTCACACTCCTTTTGATGCAGCCCAGGATACGGTTGGCCTTCTGGGCTGCAAGCGCACACTGCCGGCTCATGTTCATTTTTTCATCAACCAACACCCCCAAGTCCTTCTCCTCAGGGCTGCTCTGAATCTCCTCCCCACCCAATCTGTAGCTGTGCCTGGCATTGCTCCAACCCAGGTGGAGGACTTTGCATTTAGCATGGTTAAACTTCATTAGGTCAGACCTTGCCTTCATCTCTGTCCATCATTTTAAGACAGAAAGATAACAAATAATTATTTGGATTAATACAGTTGCTTATTAATCCACCTTTAGGACAACAAACAAGCTCAGATGTCTAACATTATTTATTTTTTTTTACCTTAAAAAAGTTCCCATCACAGTGGGTTATTATGTTGATTTCAATCTGGCAATGCTGAGTTCTACAGGAATAACTCTTGTTTTCCAGGTTTTGTAGTCTTCTTGGAATTACCAATGCAACATTAATCCCCTTACAAAGCTTTTGACAGTAGAAACAGTGTCTACCTCTAGTTTTCCGGGTATTTTTTCTTAATTCTTAAATATTAAATGTATTAAACAATGGAATAGGCTGCCCAGAGAGGTCTGTGGAGTCTTCTTCCCTGGAGATGTTCAAGAGCCATCTGGACACAATCCAAAGCAGTGTGCTCAAGGTGACCCTGCTCAAGCAAGGAGGTTGGACTAGATGACCTCCAGTTGTCCCTTCTAACATCAACCATTCTATAATTCTGCATTCTTCTTGTGCTAATAGGTTATGTAATTTTCTTTCCTTTTTTTTTTTTTTTTTTTTAATGTATGTTTTAGTCTTTTTTATATATACATACATATTATCAGGGTGAAAAGTTTGGGGTTTTTTCTTTGACACCTGCTTTTCAACTAATGCTATGTAATATGGTTGGAAGTAGATGGCATTTAAGGTTCCTTCAAATCCTAACCATTCTATGATTTTATAATTCTATAAGAAAGATGCAAGGATACATTGATGATGAGGGCACAGTGTTTTGTAAAAACTTTTCTGTGACAGAATGCAATTTTTAATAACATGAAACACCTGAAGACCTAACATAGGCATTAAATTCCTACAGTAGGATAGCAGCTAAATGAGAATTTTGAGGAATTTTGCATTTGGGAGTCTAATATCACATGAGGTACTCAGTCTGCCAGTGGATTTGGCCTCCAATAGCTTTGTACTTGATGTCTCCAATCCTAAAACTACAGCCTTGCAACAGTTGCTGGCGTCACAAGTTTGCTGTGAAGAGTGAAAAAGTTTACCAGTACCATGGTAGCAAGGATTACCTTAGGTAGTGATGGGATCTGAAACTACCTGAAGTGCTTTTCGGGCTTCATTGTGTTTACCTACTTTCCTCATCAGAAGCACTTCCAAGTCATGTCATGTTTAATAAATTAAAATTATGACAGCTCTATTAATTCTTATTAATGTTTCCCCTTGAAATATGCAGAATGCCATTAGTAGGTATAGTGGCACACCCACACATACTGCTGTAGCTGTTCTTAGACGGGTCAGATATAACTGAGTGCTGTAGGGGTGCGAAAAGAGGAAAAAACACAAATTTACAAGTGTTTCTTTAATGTCCGACTATACTAATTTTTGTAGTATCTACAAATGGTGCTGGAGAGAAGCATAATCTGGAATCTGATTCTGAATGAAGAACAGCAATACTTGTCTAAGTTGTCTGGCTTGAGTGTTTATGTCATTCTTAGCAATAAATAACTTTTCCAGCAATATGAAGAAGGAAAGCATTAGCACAGTCCTGGGAATTGTAAGTCGTAAAACCATGACAAGGCCTTTTTCCTACCTGGTGAATACAGCACACAGTTCCCAGCTGTGAGTAGAAAGATTAAAAAAATACCTAAAAGAAGGCAAGAAGATAAAGCTGGTTATGTAGGAACACCTTTACAGAAGAAAATCTTGTCTGGTGTTGCCTTATACGGAGAAATCCCCAATTCCAAAAAACAAGAGCTAGTGAATAAACAGCATCTTTGGACCAGATATTTACAAGCAGTAGCTAAAGACATCAAACAACCTGTACCTGCTACTGATAGAAAGAATACTAATAATGACTTGGTGTGACATCCTCAGGTCAGTTGATGATTCTTGACATTAACCAAAGAAATCAATTAACCTGTCTGCTGGAAAAATTAATTGAAACAACAAAGCTGACAAGATTTAGGCTTGTATAAGAGTGAGTGTGACTGTGAAGAATTAGAACTAGCCATACATAAAACAATGTCCAATACTCAGGTTGTATCAGTGGCCACAGACTTAAGGACTGAATTTATCATTTCTGACAGAGAAAGGAAAAAAGAAATAATAAAAGGAAGGACTAATTGACATATAGCTGTATTATTCATAGAATCATAGAATCATAGAATAGTTAGGGTTGGAAAGGACCTTAAGATCATCGAGTTCCAACCCTCCTGCCATGGGCAGGGACACCTCCCACTAAACCATGCCATACAAGGCTATGTCTAACCCCACCTTGAACACCGCCAGGGATGAAGCATTCACAACTTCCCCGGGCAACCCATTCCAGGGCAATGGTCACAATCCAAGTACTGGTCGTATAGTATTGCTCTTTGAAGAGCACAAGAGGAGGCAAATAGTGATTCAGATAGGGAGACGCCCCTGTGGGAAAGACAACAATTCTTTGAAATTGTCAGGCTTACCTTGCAAGCTCCAGGAGGTTCAGATGAAGCTAGAAATGCACCAGCGCTTGATGGATAATTCCAGCATACCACTGTTCTATTTGCCAGTGCATATTCTTTGATGTTTTGGCAGCTCACAGCGGCTCTTTCTAGCAAGTCTTGTTTCATATAAATCAGCCTTGAAAAATTCTTATGAAAGTTTACCTGCCAATGTACAAAATGTTTTCTTTCTGGTATTACCATAACTTGTGAATGCAGATTGTCTGATGCTGGCACTGGAACAATTTATCTCAGCAGAAAACATTTCCCCAGATTTAGTCCATGACAAAAATCTCATTAGAAGTAAGTTATGGCTGAAATTATCCATCCCTAACCTGCGAATAAACTATGTAGATGTTGCCATTATCCTGAAATCAAATATTGTGAAAACAGTACAGCTGGATTTAAAACTATAGTTAAAACAACCTAGTGTAAGAGATGCAGTTATGACAGCCAAACAATGTTAATTTTGTTGCATAATTATTGTAGTTTTTAGTTAGATATTTATGTATTTGGGGGTTCAAATTAAATGAAAATATTTTGTTGACTTATTCTACTGTTTTATGTAGAATCAGAGATATTTTTCATACCAAAGTCTTCTTGTGCAGGAAAAACTCATTGATTTAAATTATGAAAAATCCATCCTTAGAGTCGTTGTTTCAAAATAGCTTGAATAGGGCAGCAAACTTTTTTTAAGAGTTGCCAAGTGCCATTGTATTCCACAGGTTGTTCGTGCGCAGTTCTGTCTATATCAAAACAGTTCATCTCCTAAAAGTGTGTCTAAGGGCAAAGGTAAGGTACTTAATGACCTGCAATTTCTTTTATGTAACGAGGAAAACGAACATATGGTTTACTTCAAAGCCTGATTGTAGTTTCAAGGTGTTGATGGTTTTTGTCATTTAATCAAGTGAACAAAAAATGGAAAAGTATATGTATCTTCTGAGGCCAAAGAGAATTCACTGAAAGAGTAGAGGACAACTAAATACTTTGTAGATGTCACCTATATATATAAAAAAAAAAAACAGCATGTTTTGACTTTCTATTTGGGTACAGAATTAAGAAACCCAGCAAAATTTGTCACAACCTTAGTATAGTTCTTATCATTGCCAAGCCAATACTGACAGCAATTTATTATCTGCTTGATATGTTTTAGTTTACTCATTTTTTATTACGAAAAATGAGGCATGTCATTTGCGAACACATGGAATGTCTTCAGAGGAAACATAATCATGCCATCTGAAAACCAATAGCCAAGTGTCTCATGCCAGAAAAAAAAAAAAAAAGTAGAAAAAAATATCCCACTGAGATGAGAGATGGGTTGTATGCTGAAAAGGTTAGATATGAGCTGCTGACCATGTCCATTAGATGTTGTCTTATATCTGGAGGTTTATAGGGGAGAAAAACAACTTGTTAAAGTGAACATTTCCATTGTATGCATCTTCAAATGCACTTTTAATGAATGTCCATGTCCTTTTCAGAAGCATTACGACTGGCTTTGTCATAAGCAGGTGGCATAAAACTGAGATGAAATCAGACACTAGTACAGCATTCTGAATTTATTTTGGATTCAAATGGTCTTTAGTAAGTGCGAATCATTAAAGTGCCAATCTATGCTTGAGGAGTGTAAGGCTTGCTTCAATATTTTATAGGAGAGATTTTGATCTATGATTTATCAGTCAACAGGCAGCACTAAGTGTAAGGTGTTTTTTTTATTTGGAATCAATTATCCTCTTGGTAGATAGTGGTTTTTCTTTTTTTTTCTATTTCCATTTCTGCGATTGAAGAAGAGTTTGGTATATGCCTGTCAAGTTGAGTGACCAACCATATAAGTAGTATAAAATGCAGGTTTTCTTCTGAACTGAATAAAATATTTGTAGGGCATGAACAGTTGGACATAGCACTGTATTTTTTATTTGTAGGTACTGTTCCACCCTGCCACATACCTGAATTTCTCTGTTTTCCTCTCCTACGCCATTTAACGCTTCTTTTCTTTTTCTTCTTTTCGGATACATATAGATTACATAGACAAGAATTTGACAAGCCAAACAATTTTCCCATTCTTGGAATTTGCATCTTGAAATGCATAACAAATCATTGCAGTCAGTGTATACTTTACTTTCTTCAGCTATCTCTAACTGAAAAGCATTAGGAGAGGTGAAGAGTGCTACAATCTCTACTTGCTTGAGAAAACAAATAAGCTGAAAAAGCAATATCTGAGTTTCAGATTTTATGACAAGCCTCACTATTATTTTTTTTCCAGAACAATTCAACAAAAGAAAGTGCTAGCAAGCATATAATACTGCTTCTTAGCTGAGCACCTGTAGTTCTGAGATAGCTTTACATGACTTTCAGGTTTTACAAGGAGCTGTGCGTGCTGGAGAAACATTTTAAGTATTAGTGTGACTCAAAAATTCTAACTCACCCACAGAATTGGCTACAGACATTTCTTTTTGGGCATTCAGATGGATATATCCATCTTTTGCACATGTAAATGCTGAGGGCTTTCTGGAAATTCTTTGGTGTTGGAGTACCTAAATGTCCTATATTCTGACTAGAAGCAAAGATCTTGATGAGGATTTCCCAGGAGCACTTTTGAAAAACTCCTTTTTAAAAGTAGAGGTATCTTTCTGTTGTCTTAGGTTCGAATTGCCTAGAAGAGAGAGAAAATAAAATAAACAAAGTACAAACAAGTTGTTAATCCTGTAAGAGAACATATGAGAACTAGGAGCATTCTCAGTGTGTTTCATAAACTTTTATCAACTTCTAATAGCACTCCACCTTTCCAGATAGTTCTCAGTAAACACAGGAAGAGGTTACAATCTTCTAAAGACTACTAACTCTAAAATCCAGCAGTCAACTGCAATCATGAAATAAACAGGTTACACCATTAAAAAAATTGTTGCATCCTGAGATGTGATGTGAGACTCTGCAGTGATACTGACTTAATTCAGTTCAAACCGATATTGGATTGGCCACTCACCTTGTCTATATACAGCCCAAAGCACCAGACATACTAAAATAATTCTGTTCCTTTGGATTAGGCAGGCAATACAAGGATCATATAATCCAGTAATGTATTCAAAAATCCTGTCTGAAGCAATGAAGTCCCAAGTGAACTCAAATTTAATTTCCCATCCATCCATTGCACTTTCTGTAGTATTCTTGAGAAGTCTCTGTCAGGAGCTGATTCCCCTGGTTGATGGTTGTCAGGGTCTGCATGCAACTGACAGATTTTTTAAGATTGTGCAATTTTATTAAGACACAGAGCTGTGTGTGACATAGGGGCACATAACTGGAAAGATACTCTTTCCTCCTGAACTTCCCGCTGTTCTGAAGAATCTATCTTAAGTGCAGAACATCACTTCTTTATGTGAGATACTGTTTATATGAGGTTTCTCCCTAGCCAAAATGCTATTGTAAAAATTATATTACTAAGAAAGAATTTGGGTTTATGTGTTTTCTTCCTTTCAGTGACAACAATGTGCAGCTGTGTGTACCATCCACATGATGAATCATATGTAGCAACAAACCTAGTCATTTCTAGCGATCACAGTCTTAGAGTGCAATATCTACATCTTCAGCACTACTGCAAAAAAAGTGAAACTGCTTAATAGCATTAAGAAACTCAAGTTTTAAACATCATATGGATAAAGTTTCTGCAAATCTTCTTGTGGTCTCGGAAATGTTAGTATGCTAAAATATTAGCTTTAGAAACCACAAAACAAAATGAAGTCTTTGCTTATTCTATTTCTTTCATGCATATATGCTTTTCAATTATGCTGCAATTGCAAGAACAGCAGCATTTATTTTGAAGCCTGACTACCAAAATGTTGGTAAGTTGTTGGGTTTTCAAGTTCTTAAAAAGAAGTTTTTTATAAATACACATCTTCAGGGTAGCTAAAGTCCTGTAAATACAGGTTTTTCATATGGATTTCAGACACATTTTATGCACATTATTATGTAAACGTCTGTTACGATCTGGATTTCACCATAGGGTAACCTGGGTTTGCCCATCAGTTATGAGGACCAGTTTCTGGCTTATGGAATGGAAAATTTAACACATGGCAAAAGATTTTGAAGAAAAGTAGGAGGCATAAAAGAAAAGGGTTAGTTACAACAGTAAGGGCCCTAGGTATGACTTTGAACATACCCTGATATGAATTTGTGTAGTGTTCTTGCTGACTTGTGAGAGATCCGAAATGTTACTGTGTTGCTGCAATGTCCTGATTTGTATTTTTATGGTATTCACCACAGTTTTCAACATGCAGCTGTGCACATTTCTGTAATTCTGGTGTTGGCGTTGTGATTTCAGACATATCTTATATACATCGGTGCACTAGTATGAATATTTTTAGAACACTAAAGCAGGTTTTGTGGGTGCTAATGTATATTTTTGTTACTGCTGCTAGTTTTGCACTTTTCACATGGCTCACATAAAGTTAGTTTTCATTTATTTTCCAATCCATTTTTGTTAATTGCACACACCTTTCATCAGAAATTATTTGAATGTAAAGTTAGAGGAAACATGACAGTTTTGTGAACAGAGTTCTCTGAAACATATTCTTTAAGTTTTCATGAAGCCCACATGTGTATTTACATGTATGCGATTTATCTTGTGCATGCATCATAGAAGATGTTAGGAAATTAGGCTTAATCTTTAGAAATACTACTATAAAATTCTGTTCAATTTTCACAAGATCTTGAATATGAAACTGAATATGTAGAAGTCTGCAGCTGCGTTAAATAACTCATGTCTCCATAGCTGAAGGTACCAATAAACACATCCTACAAATATACCCTCATATGACTTTCATTTTGCCAGCACCATGTTTGACATAGCTGATGCTTTACTTATGTGTATATAGGAAAGAAAAATAGAAGGGAATTATAAAGAAAATTACCCACACTTTCATACCCAAAACACACATTTGCAATGCATCTTTCCCTGTGGGCTGAAGGTACACTATGGCTGCAAAGATTTCTAGCACTGCTGTCTAGAGCCTGAGGGGGATTCTAGCACAGCACCTGCTCCTCTCTTTGATTAGGTATAACCAGCAGTTCCCATGCCTTTAGGCTGCATCTTTCTGTTTGCTGCAGTACACCTGGAAATGTCTTGGTAAGAGGGGATGCTTGTGTCTGGGAGTTCAGTTAGTTTTCTCACCCACAGCTTGATCATCCTTAACAGCTTCATTATTTTAATGGTTTGTTGTGCTTTCATATCTTTAATTTTTTCGCATTGAGTTATGCTATAACTTTGCAATGCTGTTTACTTTCATCAATACCAGTATTTCAGTCAGCTCTGTAAAACATGGAGTAGGAAAAGGTAAAATGTAGGAATGTGCTTCACTTTATTCAAAAAGGATTAAACTGCTTCTGAATGTGGGACCTAGAGCCGTGAGTCTCGTAACTGCTCTTTAAGGTTTTTTATCTTGAATAAAAAAAGCTCTGGACCTCTAGAAGAGATTTTAATGAATTGCAGAGGATAAACCTGCAGCTGTCTACATTCTTCAGATTACTGGTTTTGAATGGTGGTGCTCATGTGGATATTAATTTAGGTGGTAGAAAGCAACTTGTGTTACTGCACATACTTTTCTGAGAGGTACAGTTTTTCTTTCCACTAACAATCATGTTGACAGCAGCTGCTTTTTTCATGGATAGTGAAAATAATTTTGAATAAATAACATACCAGAGTGTTTTTTAAACTCTTTTCTCTTTTCAGCAATGAACTGTGAACTTAATGAAAAATTTTTTTCTTTTTCATGCGGAAATGGATATTCATTTCTGTACGTTGTTGATGAAAAGAATGCAGTGGCTTCTCAGGATCCAAAAATTTTGCTTGGATCCAGTTGATAAGTTGTTGGTGATGGAATGTGCAACTGGATTTACATTGCCAGGTACAAATAAATGATCTTGAGGGAGATATACCAACTGCATCTCCTTTGCATAGCTCTAATGAAACAAACGTGTGAAGTATGGTTTGAGACTATTCTGCTCTCGTGAGACCTCACTTGGAGTATTGTGTACAGTTCTGGTGTCCTCAACATAAAAAGGACATGGAACTGTTGGAACAAGTGCAGAGGACGGCCACGAGGATGATCAGGGGACTGGAGCACCTCCTGTATGAAGACAGGATGAGAAAGTTGGGGTTGTTCAGCCTGGAGAAGAGAAGGCTGCGTGGACACCTCATAGCAGCCTTCCGGTATCTGAAGGGGGTCTATAGGGTTGCTGGGGAGGGGCTCTTCGTTAGGGGCTACAGTGATAGGACAAGGGGTAACAGGTTCGAACTTAAACAGGGGAAGTTTAGATTGCATATGAGGAAGACGTCCTTTACTGTAAGGGTGATGAGGCACTGGAATGGGTTGCTCAAGGAAATTGAGAATGCTCCATTGCTGGTGGTGTTCAAGGCCAGATTCGACATAGCCTTGGGTGGCATGTTTTAGTGGGAGGTGTCCCTGCCCATGTCAGGGGTTGGAACTAGATGACCTTAAGGTCCTTTCCAGCCCTAACTATTCTATGATTCTATGAGTCTATGAAAGGCTAGGTAATAATAGCTAATAGCTGTTTTAGCAAAACAGAAAATTAGCAAAGGGTTTGGCTTACATGTCTGAAGGTCTTTCTGAAAAGCCTATCTCATCTTCCTCAAGCTCTTTCTTTCAGTATAACAAACAATTGGTCTAAAAAAATATTGGTCTAACCTTTCTCTGCAAACCTTTCCCTGCAAACCTTTCGTCATTTAAGGACACTCAGACCATCATAGCTGTAACTACAACACTACTGCCAAAACAAGGTAGATATGAACTTTGTTTCATTACTTTGTTAACCAGATGTCCATGGAGCAATACTATTCCACGTATACAGAATATAAAATATCCGTATTCTGGTGAATTATACCCGTTTACCATGATTTTACTTCGGGTTTTGTATTACCAAATGAGAAGCTGTTCTGACAACAGACCAATTCGCTATGGTATGCGGAGAAACGACAGCACACTAAGTGAATTGATTTAAACATGACAATGATGTTAAACTTTTTCAACTTTTTCTCAACTTTATTTTGCGGATAGCGCTTGAGAAAAAAACATGGGTTTAGTTTCAAAAGTGCCCTAGGCACTGCTTGGGAATGAAGCCCATACTTCAAGAGAGGCTAATGTGGTGTTAAAATGATAAGCTACAAAAACACATTGATTACTCCACACCTATGCAACTTATTTCTTGTTGCAAACATCATTTTATTTGAAGACAGAATTTAGTACTGGACAACATGAATCCTGCAAATGTTCTTAAGGCCCATTCCGCAAACATTTATTAGTAGGTTATGTACTTGTTGACATGAATAATCCATCACCCTCTGCGTAGTGAGCATAATGCCAGGCAGTAAGTGCTTATAAAAAATCAACCTATTGGCTGTAATTCATAAGTAGTTTCATTGACCTGAGTAAGCGCATGCATAAATGTTTGCAGGGTTACACTTAGACATTGCTGTCTGTAAGTAATCAGATTGTGTACACCTTTAGTACTCAAGGTAAATATCAATGAAACATAGCAAAAATATAGTTGTCTTTGTGTTCATGTTGTCCTTAAAATGTTATTGTCATAAATGTTTTAACTTATCCCTTTGCAAACCTTTACTAAATGCAAACCACAGTATGTTACAAAGTTCAACATCTCCAATACATTTTTAAATTTTTTTGTTTTTTCTTTTTTTTTTTTTTTTTTTTTTTGTTTTATATATGTAAGTACCATTTTGTGCACCACAAGGTAAAAACCTGCTGTGCTCTCTATCTTCGTCTATAGGGAGAGAGATGGTTCATAACTTTTGAATACTTTCATAATAAACTCTTAAATAATGTTAAGTGTGCTTGCCCAGATACTACAGCCACAAATAATAAGCTATCTCCTTCAAATAAACAAGTGGTGTCTATAATGGCTACTTGGGGACATCTACATTTAATGACTGTAAAAATTATGTCAAGATGTTATTTTATAGTTTCAGGAACCATAAAACCACTTAAAAGCAACCAGTCATGTTAAAAACCCAAGTTATTCTAAAAGCAGTCATGCTAAGACCAATATTTTACAAAGCACAATTAGTGGACAGAAGTAGTATTTGAGAAAGTACTATATAATCAAAACAAGATATCTGACTGCTTAGGGTGTTATTAAATACAGAAAATATCCTTTTCTAAAGTATTAATTATCAGGAGATTGAAAGTGAAAATAAGGACAGAAATACTGTATGCTTACAAGTTTATATGATATTCTTTTTCCAGAATGTACAGTAATTATACACCTGCAAAACCAGGCTGTAGAATGTGCATGTGTCCTTTTTTGCACAGCGAAGTTCAAAGTCTATGATGTTTTCCTAAACCTTGAACACGAGATTTTTCAATTTAGACAATTGTCCTCTGCAGAGATTCACCTATGCTTTCTTTTTTTTTTTTTTTTTTTGCACAGTTCTGTGAAGTTTTGCATTCACATCCTGTTGTGATTCAGCTCAGTTTCAAGTGAAAACTCGGACGGACCCAAAATCCCAAGATAACACCAGTGAGAAACTCTTGAGTTTTAGCGGGTATCACAATTTAAGACCAAACTGAGAGTGAGGAGACTAAACAGACTTGGGTATCAAAGCACTTAAACAGCACACAGCTATGCAAAATTTTAGGCACTACACAATTTCCCTTCTCTGTGGGATAGATGGCACCATCCAGGCAAAGGGTGGTCAGCTGAGTGTGACAACAGCCAACATGTACTGCCTGTCATCCACCTCTTGAGCAAAACCTTGGATTCATGTCTCCTGGAAAGAAAAAAATAATTCTCTTGGAATTCCTCATAAAGAATTAAATGAGCACAGAAGAAACCCAGAAGAAAAGCTAGGAAGTACTGTATTCTACCTCTGAGTTAGTAGTAGACTTGCCACTGGGAAGGGAATACTTGGAGCTTTCATTGTGGCATGTGAAAGGTAACCAAGAGAACATAGTCTTTCAAGGGATTTTTTTTGTGCAAAACATGAAACCAAGTTCAATGCTACATCATCAGTGTTCTGACACTTTCTGTCCTGTTATCAGTCCTTGTCTGTCCAATTACTCTGTCTTGTGACTGGCAGTCACCTGTTGCCACTAATCTTTTCCCATTAAGTGACAGCTTTGGAAGGTGCCCTGAGAAAGCTAACGGGTGACCTCGTTGCAGCCTGCAACTGCAGCAGAGAAGGAGGTGCTGATCTATTCTCTCTGGTAACCAGCAACAGGATTCAAGAAAATGAAAGGAAATTGCATCAGAGGAAGTTCAGGTTGGACATTTGGAAGAGGTTCTTCACTGAAAGGGTGGTCAGTCACTGGCACAGGCTTCCCAGGAAAGTGGTTACAGCACCAAGCCTGTCAGAGTTCAAGGAGTGTCTGGACAACGCTCCTAATCATATGGTTTAGTTTTAGGTGGTCTTGGGAGGGGCAAGGAGTTGGACTTGGTGATCCTTATAGGTCTCTTCCAACTTGCAGTATTCTATGATTTTATGAGCTGCACCATGTCCTTGAATTTTCATATCATCTGTCCTTCAGGGTTTAATCCTTCTCTTAATCCCTCATGTATTTATTAGTTTTTCAACACTTCCTTTCTTAATCTCACACAGATGTCACTTTTATGAAGATGGTGGAAGGATTTAAATTCCCTTCACTGCTCTGTATATAAAGGCTTCACCTAATAAGCTTAATCTCATCACTCGTTCTTTTACTTATTTTTAATTAACATAATTTGGATTGCTTTCATAACACTAAAATAAAAATGGTACTTCATCCTTTTAGATGCCATGCTAACCATGAGTTAGAGAAATAAGTAACAGGATCATCAACGGACATGGATTGCTTATCTGACTGACAGGAATATTTTGTTAAACAGTTTCACCATCAGAGATTAAAAAAAAAAAAAAAAAAATCATGCATGATTTCAGAAAGGCGGGAGATTTTCTCCGTACAAGCAATTTTAACATAATGGGCTCTGCATTTTTCTCTGGGTGCTCTGTGATTCTTGAACTCATTGCAGCTTTAGAAGTACTAAATGACAGTTAAATAATTCATCTAGAATTTTCTCTTTTCCCCTGTAGATACATAGAAATGGGCAGTATTTTTCCTGCAGTGGCCAAGTATAGGCCCCATGAAAATGTTTGTGCCATTACAAGTTGATGACAGAAAATAACCTAAAAGTTGAACTGAATGTTTCTGTATTTATGAAAATATAAGTGTGAAAAGTACATATAAAACATAATCATTCTAACAATCTCAATTTTTAATATCTACATTTGTGCTGGTGCTCAATATTTAATGTACATCCAAAGTTTTGAAACTGGTATAAAATGTTTGTAAATATATTTTGAATTATATGAATATTTTAAAACATATAGTATGTCATTAAATACTGTGAAGTTCTTAATCACATATGCACCATATGTGCTTTATACTGTACAAATATTTTTTATACTCTACAAATACTGTAATGTTCTTTATATAGATTTCTCCACCTGCATTCTCTTATTTAATTATTTTAAATGCACTGTTTTAGCTTTAGCAATATGACAAGGATGGTAGCTTTACTGAGAGACACATGAATTCCTTCAGAGTGCTTTTTTTTTAATGCCTATTGCAATAGTGTTATGTAGCATGCATCACATGGATGCTTTTGGGAAGAATGACAGCATACCATTTCTTCTCCAAACGTTTCAGAACTCTTTCAGCAAACTAACCATCCAAGGTTTTCAGCAACTAGTAGAAATCCAGCCCTTCAGATAACATTCAACTTGCCTCAGCTGCCATCAAATAAGGCATCAATAGCTTATATGTAGTCCACATATGAGAAGTTTATTCATTAGATTTTTCTGAGGTTCTCACATCAAAAGAATAATTTCCTTATGTGTTCAGCACAGTCAATTAAGAATGCATATGCCATTCTGTCTGTTTGGATCTCTCCTTAACAGAAGCCAAATTTCATTTAACTGAATAAAAATTCTGCCATCGACAGGACATTTGGGGTAATCCCATCTTCTCTCCATAAGACTTTTCAGTCCATCACTGTGGAACTAGAATTTTTATATGGAACATGTCCTTAATCAACAAATATTATTAAAATTAGTAAGACTGGTAGGATTTTGCCACATTCTATGCATCACAAGTGCTTAACCCAGCCTTTACAATTAACAGTCTACTTGACCCTGCAGATTATGCAGAGCTGCCCTTCATTCTTCCTGCTTAAGATCTCATGTCATTGCTTTGGGATGACAAATATCTGTGGGATAAATATACTAATGCTTGTATGCAAGAACCCTCTGCTATAAAGCTTAAATAATACATAACGTCTTTCAGAAACCAAATTCTGTAGTTACTGCAAATTACTTCTGGATGTTCCTGAGCTGAATTACTCTACCTTGTATTCTGTTTAAAGACAGAGACAAAACATTAGACATGAAAACCTGGAGTCCTCCTCATTCATCTCTTCAGACAAATTAAATAAATAAAATCACATGGGTTAGAAATGCAGGAGTGGACTACAACAGCAATAAAATGTTTACAGCATCCTTGGGATCTTAACAACCATTCACTGGAAAAGTTCATAACTTAAAAAAATCATTGCAGAGTCAATACTTAGTTTAATACAAAAAGGAGGAAGGAAAGTTTATTATCAATATTTTAAAGATGGAGACTAGAGGCAGTGAATTAATGCCTTTATTGTCTTAGTAACTTTTTATCCTCTTTCCTCTTTCTTCCTTCTCTTCTACTTTCATCTGTCCCCCATAATTCTCAGTACACACTTTTGTCATGACTCCTAAAAGAATCAACAAATATAAAAGATGGGAATCTCTTCTGAAGGTATCTTATATATTCATTTTATACATATGACATGGCTGAATGCAATCTACTTCTGGTGCTTATTTTTTCTGATCTACCACTCTGCTGTTCTGGCTGATCTGTAATTGCGTGCTCTCTTGTGTCTCAGTAAAACTATATGTCTCAAAAACTATATTTTTGAATGTGAAAATTCTTTTACTTCCACTTTAAAAATGCCTAGTCTTGCCTGTATCAAAAGTTTGTCTCTAAAAGTGTTACTATAACATACAATACAGCATATAGCAAAAATACAGTGCTACTATAATGTATAATACTGGAACATGTAAAGAACTTCATCTCATTCCCTGCTGAACCATCTGCCTGCCTGCCTTCTCTCTTTTTGACTGCTTCTTCTATTTTCTCTCTCATCATCATCCTCTGCTGTGCCTTTTGCTTCCTCCATTTCCTTTTCAAGTTGTTTTTATTAACACCCATTTCTTCTTTCCTTTTGAATTCACATTTTTCTTATCTCAAAAAAAAAGTGAAAATAGAGGTCCTTTATCTTTCACTTCATCTGTGTGTGGTCTACCTGGGATATGGTCTGCCTAATGCATTTTATTATTCATTTATCCCATTGGGGTATCCTAGCAAAAAGCTACCTGAACTAAGCTGATGCCCTAAGGCATCTTTGGGGAAGCTTTCTTGCTTGTTTGCTTGTTCATTTAGCTGTATTTTTATTTGGCATGGATTAGCATCCCTAAGTGCTGATTTCTGTGGCTGTAACTGAAAGGTTTGATATAATTACCTGTCTTAACGTGGGAGTTCAAGTCTGATGGCCTCAGAGTTTTTCTAAAGAAGCCCCTTCTTTCTGTCTTCTCAAACATGCAGTTTTTTAAAATTGTGTATTAGTCTGAGGCCCTAAGCTTTTTTGCACCAAGGGCACCTTGTCAACTGAAACTTAAGGAGCTAAAGTGATGCTTTCAGACATTATTTGAGTTGTGTGGCCTTGGGGCTTCCTAAGGCAAAGATGGCTGCAAAAAAAGGTAAATTTATGTACCAAAGCCATTTTTTTCTGTTGGACAAACTAATGTGCTCATACAACAGACATCTACATGGACCTTGAAAGAAAAGTAAGAGAAATTCTTTAAAAACAGATGCCCTTGGAAACACATTTCTCCTGACATAAAATGATGCCCCAAGGACATTAGGCATATCTTACACTACCCAATTCTATAAAGGTAGCAAAATAGTTTTTCTGCACTTGGATGAGATATAGTTATAATTCCTGTATTTTAGCTGCACAAATTCTTTATTTTTAAATAGTATTCACTAATGATGTTCGGTTTATCATTAGGAAAATAAAATAAAATTTTAAAACACCACAAAACAAATAAACAAGGAATTTTGTATTCTTTCCCTGAGTGCCTCTGCAGTAAGAAAGCATCATCTAAAGATCAAGGCCTGGTGAATTTTATTTTTAGATGATAACCTGTCAAAGAATGTTAATCTTGAGGAGAAGAATCTTACAGAAATTTTAGGCAAGGAGAAAGACACCTGAAAAACAGATATTTCTTCAACATAGTACTGTGTTGGGTCCAAGGAAATCCTTGCTCTTCGTCACTGGGACTTTTTTGTTAGTTTATCAAGCAATCTAAGAGCAATTCTCTTACATCTTTTAGGCCTCTTTTTTTTCTTTTAAATATGAGGCTCAAATCTCAATTTTTTAAAAAAGTAATCTATTTTGTAAACGAATAATATGTTATATATAACATAAAACTTTACAACCATATTTTATATTCACCAGAGTTTAATTTCTTTATATATTAGTTCATTTATATTCAAAATTATAAAATATTTTTCTAAGCACTTACGTGAAAGGGTTGCTTGTTCTTTATTCTGGAAACAAAAATTTTGAGTGATAAAGCATTCAAAGGAATATAAAAGGTCTTAATAGACATGCCTCTGTTTTTATTTCTTTTAGAAAATAGTAACAAGACCTTTCATGCCTCATTATGTCTTCAGTTTGCCTTTATACTGATGTAACCTGACTTATTTTTTGGGCAACATCATGTGAGAAGTATTAAAAGGAGTGAAGTCCAATCTACTTGTTTATAAGTGAGAAGAAAGATATTATTTCTCGTGTTTTATTACATCTAACAGCTCACCTGTACTTTTGCATTTGTTTAATCATAGAATCATAGAATCATAGAATAGTTAGGGTTGGAAAGGACCTTAAGGTCGTCTAGTTCCAACCCCCCTGCCATGGGCAGGGACACCTCACACTAAACCATGTCATCCAAGGCTATGTCCAACATGGCCTTGAACACTGCCAGCGATGGAGCATTCACAACTTCCCTGGGCAACCCATTCCAGGGCCTCACCACCCTTACAGTAAAGAATTGCTTCCTCATATGCAATCTAAACTTTCCCTGCTTAAGTTTGAACCCGCTACCCCTTGTCCTATCACTACAGTCCCTCATGAAGACTCCCTCCCCAGCATCCCTTCATGTATTGGAAGGCTGCTATGAGGTCTCCACGCAGCCTTCTCTTCTCCAGGCTCAACAGCCCCAATTTTCTCAGCCTATCTTCATACGGGAGGTGCTCCAGTCCCCTGATCATCCTCGTGGCCCTCCTCTGCACTTGTTCTAACAGTTGCATGTCCTTTTTATGTTGAGGACACCAGAACTGCACACAATACTCCAAGTGAGGTCTCCCGAGAGCAGAGTAGAGGGGCAGGATCACCTCCCTCGATCTGCTGGTCACGCTCCTTTTGATGCAGCCCAGGATACGGTTGGCTTTCCGAGCTGCAAGTGCACACTGCCGGCTCATGCTCATTTTCTCATTGATCAACACCCCCAAGTCCTTCTCCACAGGGCTGCTCTGAATCTCTTCCCTGCCCAACCTGTAGCTGTGCCTGGGATTGCTCCGACCCAGGTGTAGGACCTTGCACTTGGCATGGTTAAACTTCATCAGGTTGGCAGCAGCCCACCTCACAAGCGTGTCAAGGTCCCTCTGGATGGCATTCCTTCCCTCATGTCCATAACATAAAGAATCTAGTGCATTCTTAAAATTATTTTAAAGAGATTACTGTATACCATTAATTAGCAATTGATCTTAAAACTTTGCAATATTAATATACATCTTCTGTTAAGTTTATGCAAACACCATTGGTGGCTTTTTAATCCTCTATAATCTTTTATGCAACCAACCCTGAGGATTCATTTGTCTTCTTGAAAAATGAACCAAGTAAATGTCTGTAAAGCCAACAGAAAAAGACAAAGAAAAAATGTAATATGTTACAGCATTTTTTTCTAGATATACATGGATCATGGTAAAATTATGGGGGTTTTACTGCTAAGAAGCATACATATGTAAATTCAATTTGATATTTAAATTATGAGAGACTGAGTGAAGGAACAATATATTCTGTGCATTCTAAATTTCTGGACTTGTTGCCATTCAGTAGAAAAATTAATGTGCACTTATGTATATTACATTGGCAATTATTGTTTTAGTCCAATTAATATATTTGGCTACAAGTGCTATAAAGAGTATTCATAGGCAATTTAGTAAATCATTGATACATTGTGTTGAGTTCATCATTTGAATACTGGACATAAGAATTGAAAACTTCAATTCATATGAAAAATACATTTAGCACAGAAACCTATTACTGGCCCTACAATATAAATTCTAACTTGTCTGTGTTAGGTTACAGAGAAAGAGACAGTACTGTCCATCAAAACTCCTTGTGTAAAATGTTTATTTCATTATCTGCCAGTTAAAGTTTATACACTGGTGATATTCAAGAAGGCTTCCGTAATATCTCTAATATTGTATGATATCAAGCTGTTATTATTAGCTCCAGAGTTTAATAACAACAAAATTCAGTGAAAATATTAAAAGCACACAGACGTATATATATTTGTGCATATATTAAAAAGAAAACATGTCTTTGTGTGTGCATATCTATACATTTTACCCATTTTTTCATAAAGGTTTTAGGAGAGGAAAAGGTAATCTACAAATCTCCAGTATTCCTGTATATTAGGTTCAAAGATATCTGTGAACCTAACCTGTATTTGCAGTGGTCTAGAAGAGAACTACTTGATGAAAATGTCTTAAATCTTTCAGGACAGTATTTCAATAAAGGCAATAATTTTCCAAATGTTTCTTTTTCTATTGCTATATCACTTCACAAAATTTTTATTGTCATTTCTTTTTCAGGATCCAGTCACAAAGACCTGTTATCTAGGACTTCCTAAGGTTACAGAAGGCTAAAATTTAGATATCTGTGCACACAACTAAAGTCTCGTGGTCACAAGCGCTTACAGGTCATTTATTTCTGGAAGCACTGAAACTGCATACATCAAACAGGTTGGTTTGGTTTTGCTTTTAATATTTAATTTAGTCTTTTAGAGCTCTGGTTATCTTACCTGCTCACCTGGAAATTTTTAAGAGTAGCTCATATGCAAACACAGTCAAGATGCAGAAACTGAATTATTTTTTCACAACCTTTTTCCTCTGAGAAACTTCACTTGGATTAGAGCATTCTTCATGAAATTTGATTAATTCTTCCTTGTACAATATCAATTCCTCTGTCTTCATAAGATAGATCCATGATTTAAACAGTCGCTCAGAGTATGGATGTATCTTTTTTATGTCAGCTGTGAAGAAGGGAGAACCTGACTTCTCATTCACCCTGCAAGAACTTTACATATTTTTTATATAAAGAAGTCATCAGAAAGTACACATATACAATTACTGGAGTGAAAGCAAAAATATTTCATGTCATACTGGGTAAGGAACACACAGAAGGCTGTTTTGGGGGTATTTTGTATTGTTTGTTCAGTCTTTCCACTCAGAAGTTCTGTAGTTTGAATCATCAAACTGAGTATATTTTGAACTCACTTTGTAGAGTTCTGGATCTTAGCTAAGTTAAACACCATAACTTCTCAGGCTTTATGGAGCCTGAATTTCTTTCCTGTCTACCTCAAAATGTTTGTAAACCACAAGCACAGCAAAATCCACTAGCTAGTTAAAATTTTTAAAAACAAACTAGATAAACTAAATAAAAGTGAAAAGGTATTTCCACACATCCCTTCTAAAAGACAAACGTGAAATTATCTAGTGCTTTCCACAAAGTCCACGACAAGAAGCAGTTTCCTATCATGCTCTGAAATGATGGACAGCAGATCTGGTATGCTACAATCTAAAGGGAGGAGTGAGTTTCACAACCCCACAGAAAATGTTAAACTGACAAGTTAAAATGGTTGAAATTTTTTTGACAACCTGTAATCTCTCAAAATGCACTCTTTTTCAAAGTCAAGACATTTTGCAGTGATCTATTGATTTTTATAGAGATTTCTGTAATGAGATTTTTGACATTTTGCCAGATTGTTTCTGACCAGAAGGACTAACTTGAAACCTGAGGATCAAGTAATCTGATTCTGTTTTACTCAAACTCACAAAATTATTTGTTTTCATTCCAAAATAAACTTTAATTACCTTGAAAGCTGTTAGACATAAAAGCTGTAGCAATTTTATGCTGAAAGTTTTCCACACAGACAAAACCCACATCACTTGAGGGTTAGAGATAAGGACCAATATCATAAACTTCAATCAAAACCTTGTAAGTAATCTTGGAACATTCAGGTTTTTTTCTGTGTTTAAAGAAAGATATTCCACCTGAGAAGTCAGATGCTTTTGCTCTGCACTATGTTCAAAGACAGTCTGTTACCACATAATCCTGCTTGTCTCTGCCTCCTTCTGCCTTTCCTATTACCTGTCTTCTTTCCTCTTGAAGTTATCGATCAAAGAGGCAACCCAGGGTCTCCACTAATTCTGTCTCTACTTTGTCTCCTTTCATTTTTACAGGTTTTTTCATTTGCTTTTTCTCCTTAATTGCCCCTCCCTAAGCTTTTTTTTTTCTTTTTTTTTTCACTTGTGGTAATCTACAAATCTCCAGTTTACTAGCTTTTAAATCTCAGATGTCTTCATCTACAATCCAAAAAGGTTCATATGGACAAAAGCACAAATTATATGCAGATTGTTAGTGCAGGAAATATTGCTGCTTGTAGCTGCAGAACTCTTATGCGACCTCCTTTGTTAAAGGATAGATTACTTCTTTCTCCAAAGCTATATTATTCAAGAAATAAAGGTCCAGATTTGTGCCAAGAAAATAATGACGAAAAATCTTCAAATAATTTAAGGAATGCTAATGTGCAGACTTGACAGTTTGTACTGTCATTTTCATCTGTTTCTCAAAATTCTGGGGCAAGTCATACATGGCAGAAGAGAGTTGAAAGGACTGTTAATCTTACTTATGGCAACCTGTGCTGGAAATAGTCACCAGCGGTGCTGTGAAATCTTCTGTATTGTTATGGCTGACAAAGGATTAAGCTGTCTTTAGAAAATTAGCAGGATGATATTTTATTTCAGTGAAAGTAAAGATGTTAATGAGCATATGTAACTGACACATGATACCAGTTAATATAAAAGCCAACTCAGTGCTCTCTGACACTATCTGCATTAATGATATCCAGAGGCCTATGCTGATTCACTTTCCAGCATGCTAGATGAGCTTCAAGTAGTAGTGACAGGTGAAGAAAGAAAACCCAGCACAATTACTTCAAAAGAAAAACAAACCACAACCACCCTGTTTTATATAACTGCTAATGAGTAATTGGATAATTACTTTTATGATATTGATGTCAAATAAGTTTAGAGAAATTGAAAAAAAAAAACTAAATCCTCATAACAGAATGACAACATGGCAGACTCAGAAGTCAAAAGCAGAGTAAAGTTTGAAAAAAATCTCTGCTTATGTGTTCTGCAGCATATGAACAAGTCCCAAGATACTGAAGAAATCATGATACTGAATACAATTCCTTTGCAGTATTTAAATTTTTCACCACCTATGCTTACTGACACAATTTTTATAGTTACAGATTTAAAGAAAAAGGATGTTACATAATCATATGGCACTTTGTGGAAATTGTCATCCTTTCTAAATTTCATGGACATATCTCATATATGCAAATGCTTAGAAATAGGCACAGTGACAATAATATTCATCATGAAGTCCATCCTCATTCACACATTCAGGATGTGGTATTTCAGTTAAGCAAATGTTATTTTGCAGGTACTAGCAGATCGAACTGTAAACTTATATGTAAAGCACAACTACATACAGTACTTGGCTTTAGAAACATTTGTCTGTTAAAATGTATTTAAAATCAGTCTTCATGTTTTTTTACATGCTCTAAACTTCTTCATTGCCACCATACATAATGCAGAAAGTCCTTTAAAAGGACTTTAAAAATCCTTCTGGAAAGCAATACTACACCATTTTTTTTTTTTTTTTAAAGTCATTTGTATTTAGAAAAAGCCTAAAAAATTTTGTTCCAAATGTTTTGTAGAAAATTATAAATGGCTTAAGTGCTAAATTAGAATAACTCCTCAACTATAACTATAACCTAGTCACAGCAAGGCTATAAAAATGCAAACAGATAAATGTTAGTATAGTTTATTCAATTGTGCTGAAATATTTATAGAAATATATATTAGTACAGTTATTTCTACTAGATATGTTTACTTCTATACTTGAAACAAATTCAGTGCTCTATGAGTTATAAAATTGTTAGTTTTATTAAACACTTGTTTAGTATATTTTCTTTAAAAAAATCTATATACATAATGCTGACAGCAGAGGAAGAAATAATGAATATATGAAGCATCTTCATCTCTATGCAGATGAAGAAGTGTATGTTCATGTCCTTGATAAAACATTCACAGGAAATCAACCAACTTAAAGAGTAATATGAAAAATATTTGTGTCAGCACTTTTAGAGTAATCATGTATTTCAATATAGCAGTACACAGTTTAATGAGAATATCTTCAAAATACATCAAAGCACTGGTGTTTTTTTTTGAAAGGTTCACCCATCACTGAAATGTTCCAAAGAAGAAAAGTACTTCCTGACAAACGATAAGCAGATCTTCAAAAAAAAAATGAATGACATGTGAACAAAGGAAGCTTTATCTACTGTTTCTGCTTAATAATATATTTATAATTAGCAATATGTACACAGTTAATAAATTTTAGACTGAAGCACAAGTTCAGAACCTGAAATCTGTTGACATTAAACAAAGAAGCTTTTGATTTACTACTCAGTTGAAACAGATGGCTGTAAACAATCTACAAAGTGTCCAAGGTTATTTATCTTTTCTTTTTTTCATTTATTTGTAATTTTGTTTTTATATTTATGAAGGAACACAGTTCTCAGTAAATAAAAATGAATGGAAAACAAATATTGCAAGATTCGTCTGGGAATAGTGTGTTATCTTCATCTCCCAACTTCTTTCTCAGCTTTATTTGCCTTTTGGGGGCTGCTGCTTTCTTATTTCCTTTAATACATGCATTGACTACTGCAATTTCTCTCCCTCTCAGATGTGGCAGGAAATTTTATGTGTTTTGATAATAAGTGAGTAGACACCCAAGCTGAAATCCCCACAAGCTTGCTTCTGACATTCTTTAATATTGCTATGATTTATCAAGTATTTCCATAGTTCCCTCCTGGATACTTTAAAAGATATTTTGAATGGTTTTACAATAAATCTGTTTAGTGGCTGTCTACTTTGGCACACATTTTGACAAAATCAATTGTCACATGTATTTAACACACTGCTTGATAAGAAAAGAAGCTTGTGAACTGGTTAAACTTTGCTCTGTATTAAAAACAGTGCTATTGCAGGACTAAGATTGCAAGCAGCTATTATGCGATGAAAGACTGCAACTTGTTGTTAATTATCTTTTAAACATTGCTACACAATCTTAAAAAACATTTCCTGCCAGTATCTGGCTATCAGACTAAAGGTCCTCTTAAGGCATAGACTAATTTGCCTAAAACAAGTTAAAATTGTATTTAATACTGAGAATATGTAAAATGGTTCATAAATATATTATGGAAATGATTGAAGGACATATTAAACAATTAGCACATTGAAAATATTAAATAAAATACTTACAGGATGTAGCAGTATGAGCAACATATCTACCAAGGTGTTACCTACCTACAAACTTCATTCTCCACTGATCTGAATTTTAGCTAAGAATTTTGAGTTTGGTATTAGTGCTGGTTTAAAAATTATCATTTAATGAGATTTTAGAACTAATGTGCATAATCTTCAAAGAAAATGTTCAACATTCAAAAGAGCTATTAGTACTCGTTTTCAAAGCTCATATTAATACCATCTTCAAAAGAGGGATGTTTATGACGCCAAGATAAGAAAATACAAATAGTTGTTAATCACAGTGTAATTACAAAAAAAAACCTCTTAAAGTCATAGCAGAAATACCTCACAAATGTTTATTTCACATTCTTCTACTCACTTTAATTTTTCCTGTTTAACTGCTGCTTAAGAATTTTATAATATAGCCTACAACAAATAAATTTTATACAATTAAAGAACACTTTTTGAAAGTAAATGCTGTATGTTCTTAAAACATTTTCTTAAACGTAATGTGCATTTGTTCTACATAGCAGCCTTCCAATACCTGAAGGGGGCCTATAGGGATGCTGGGGAGGGACTCTTCATTAGGGACTGTGGTGAGAGGACAAGGGGTAATGGGTTTAAACTTAAACAGGGGAGGTTTAGATTGGATCTGAGGAAGAAATTCTTTACTGTGAGGGTGGTGGGGCTCTGGAATGGGTTGCCCAGGGAGGTTGTGAATGCTTCATCCCTGGCGGTGTTCAAGGTGGGGTTGGACATAGCCTTGGATGGCATGGTTTAGTGGGAGGTGTCCCTGCCCATGGCAGGGGGGTTGGAACTCGATGATCTTGAGGTCCTTTCCAACCCTTACTATTCTATGATTCTATGATTCTGTGATTCTATACTATATGTTTTGGTGATGTACAGTAATTTTTTCAAAGACCTTGGCTTGGAAAGATCCCAGAAACTGAGTAGAGCCTTGAAATTTAGTCACTGCATTCATGCATGCAAATGTATAATCTAAAAGTTAATATACTAAAACCCATGATATTTAACAGTTAAATGTTATTTCTACGTAAAAAGTGAGTGGGAAAATTTCTTTACTCGCATAGAAACAAGGTACTTCATCATACACTGTTTTGCAGGATTGTGCTGCTGTCTCATGACCCATTATGAAGGACATGTATCTGAACCATTAAGCTGCATTTTCAGGACCTCAGTATATATCGTGAAGAGCCACAATGATAATCTTCAATAACCTCATCTTCATGAGGTCACTAAGACAGTCATAACATTTCTGCCAGAGTGTTTTGCCACTCTCTCCAGAGCTATTCCCAAGAGAAAGTCTGCAAAGGGATGAATCTGCCAGGGAATACCGATAGCAAGTTACAAATATGGCCACGGGTTAGAGCGCCAGCAGGCCGTAGCTGGCTAGAAGTGAATAATATTTTATATCTTCAGATTCCAGGAACTACTAATATATCTTCCTTTCTTTTCTTTTTTTCTGCTGACACATCTGAAGAACACTGAGCCAGACATATAGGTCCTGTGAGGGATTCTCAGCCCTAGGCCCCAGTCAACAGATAAGCAACAACCGTCACTTACCAAACTTGTACTTCTTACTGCTGAATTTGTTCCCTGCAAGTAAAGGGAGACAAAATCAGGCCTTAAGGTAGGGTCAGAATATAGAAATGAACTGCTGCTGACTTACCTGAATCATTTCAGGGTGACAGACCAAGCCAAAAAAGACAAAGGAAAACATTTACCTCTGCTGGGGGTAAGAGTTTGCAGGCAAATGCGTAAATAGCTTGACTGATTTAGTGATGTCACTGTTTCCTCACTGATATTTCTTATGAATATGTTGAATGCAAAAGAGGAGATTATTTCTCCAATTTGTTTAGATTTTGGTAGACAATCAGGCCACAACATTGTATCCAGCAGGCAAGACAGAAGGTTACTTTTTGCACTTTTTTGAGCAGTCTATTTCAACACAAGAAATATTTTAAGTGTAGTCTTCACAGCTTGAATGAGTCCCTTCAATTAGATGAACAATACTGAATTGTTTGACTACAGAAGGCCATGTGTTGACATAAAAGTAACCCCAGAACATTTATTTCAGGGACCTCTGAAGGAGTCAAGCAGCTTTAGATTGCTGCTTTTTCAATTTCACTCTGGAATGTAATGCATTTTTTGGCATATGTTTCCATATTGCTTAATCCCAGGCATATGTTCAAATGCTGATGAAAAAACAGATGCACTTGGCCTTTTGAAGATCTTGTACTATTCAAACTTTTCTGAGATACTTCAAGTTTTTATTTCAGCTGACTTTGCTGCTGCTTCCATTGAGGGGGAGTCCAGAATGGAGCGATTTTATAGGTGACATAGAATCATAGAATCATAGAATAGTTAGGGTTGGAAAGGACCTCAAGATCATCGAGTTCCAATCCCCCTGCCATGGGCAGGGACACCTCCCACTAAACCATGCCATTCAAGGCTATGTCCAACCCCACCTTGAATGCCGCCAGAGACGAAGCATCCACAACCTCCCTGGGCTACCCATTCCAGGGCCTCACCACCCTCACAGTAAAGAATTTCTTCCTCATAAGTGGCATTCCAGGATGTGAGGGACATATTCTGTGCCAAGAATGAAGGAGAGCACATGTGAGGGCTATGATGATTATGAAATATTATTTTGAGAGGCAGCCAAAAAGCACAGATTAATAATCCATATTCCAGGATTTATGGCATTGTATGACCTGGCCTGATGTTAGCTTCCAGGCTGAAGCCAGGCGAGATAGGCCAGTGAAGGGAGTCAGAGAGACCACTGCTTGAAAGAACTGAAAAGGAGACATGATCTATTCTGTACATAAAGGCCGGAGCAAATTACAGACTTATTGGAGTGAATAGTTTTCTTGCCCATGTCTTCTGGTTATAGCAATTTTATACATGATGCAGTTTGAAAAACTGGCACATTTAGTTGCAAATTAGAGTCAGCCCTCTCAATTTAAGTTCAGCCCACTGAAATATTCCTGTGACAAGTAACATCTAAAACTCCTTGTCCCAGTGGAACAGCTTTTTGGTGTCCTCACCTCACTGAACTCAGTGAACAAACCTGCATACTCAAATGAACTCCCTATTTCCACTTAAATGTACAAAATCCTGTGTAATGTTTAACCCTATGAACTCATTATCATCTTGAAATAGGCTGGTAACTAACTTTTGAGATGCACTGTAATTCAGATCAGAATGCATAAAGCAAAGGAATAAAAAGGGTGAGGTACAACATATAATACATGTTTGCATCCTGGTATCTTCTTAATACCAGAAAGGCTTGCTAGGCTGCATCAGCAAAGGAAGTATGAGTTCCTAGTACTGCAGGTGTTAGGTATTAGGGCGGGAGTTCTACCTCCTGTTACCTAAATCACTGACTAAAGCATCCTCTCTTTGGCCTCACCTGTCCCAACAACTACAGCAGACATTATTTCTGTGTGGCTTCTCAGAGAAAACCATCTTCTTCTCACATATAATATGATATAGGTTTATCTGATAGGCTTAATGAGTAAGGTCAGGCATACACACTAATTAATGTGGAAAGAAAAGGACTTGGGGATGTTTTGCAAGTCCAAGTTTTTTCCTACTAAGGCATAGAATGGATGCAATCAGGAGGAGAGCTCCTATTAACACAAACTTTGGCTCATAAAATACAAATCTAAACTCAGGCGCTTTTATCAAAGGCAGCACAGATAGGGATTTCTGTGTGTCTCATGATACAGCAATCTCTCCCAAAATACAGCGCAAAGAATAATGTGTCTGTGGCTAAACACAACAGCAAGATTCAATTACATTTTCATTGAAGAAACTATATTGGTTTGAAACACCTACTAGAAATAACTAAAATTTAAATACTTTGTTACATAGCAAGTTATTTCTACCATCATCATTACTGCACGTTAAAGTATGGGTTTTTTTTTTTCCACACAAACTATACTTCTTTTAACCTGTAAATATCATGTATTTAGTTATTGCAGTTAAGTGCCTGAATCTCCATCATTGATGACAAAAAACGGATTTTTAATTTAAGATTTTTGCTGCACTATTTTTTCAAAACTAATCAATTTCAGTAATATAAGACTAACATAGAATCATAGAATCATAGAATAGTTAGGGTTGGAAAGGACCTTAAGATCATCGAGTTCCAACCCGCTGACATGGGCAGGGACACCTCCACTAAACCATGCCATCCAAGGCTATGTCCAACCCCGCCTTGAACACCGCCAGCAATGGAGCATTCACAACTTCCCTGGGCAACACATTCCAGTGCCTCACCACCCTTACAGTAAAGAACTTCTTCTGCATATCCAATCTAAACTTTCCCTGTTTAAGTTTGAACCCGTTACCCCTTGTCCTCTCACTACAATCCCTAATGAAGAGTCCCTCCCAGCACCCCTATAGGCCCCCTTCAGATATTGGAAGGCTGCTATGAGGTCTCCACGCAGCCTTCTCTCCTTCAGGATGAACAGCCCCAACTTTCTCAGCCTATCTTCGTACGAGAGGTGCTCCAGTCCCCTGATCATCCTCGTGGCAGTCCTCTGCACTTGTTCCAACAGTTCCATGTCCTTTTTATGTTGAGGACACCAGAACTGCGCACAATACTCCAAGCGAGGTCTCACGAGAGCAGAGTAGAGGGGCAGGAGCACCTCCCTCAACCTGCTGGTCACACTCCTTTTGATGCAGCCCAGAATACGGTTGGCTTTCTGGGCTGCAAGCGCACACTGCCAGCTCATGATCATTTTTTCATCAACCCACACCCCCAAGTCCTTCTCCGCAGGGCTGCTCTCAATCTCTTCCCTGCCCAACCTGCAGCTGTGCCTGGCATTGCTCCAACCCAGGTGTAGGACCTTGCACTTGGCATGGTTAAACTTCATCAGGTTGGCATCAGCCCACCTCACAAGCGTGTCAAGGTCCCTCTGGATGGCATTCCTTCCCTCCAATGTATCAACCAAACCACACAGCTTGGTGTCATCGGCAAACTTGCTGAGAGCGCACTCAATCCCACTGTCCATGTCACCAACAAAGATTTTGAACAAGACCAGTACCAACACCGATCCCTGAGGGACACCTCTCGTTACTGGTCTCCAGCTGGACATTGAACCATTGACCACAACTCTGCGTGTGTGGCCATTCAGCCAGTTCTTTATCCACCGAGTGGTCCACCTATCAAATTGATGTCTCTCCAACTTAGAGAGAAGGATGTCATGTGGGACAGTGTCAAACGCTTTGCACAAGTCCAGGTAGGTGACATCAACTGCTCTTCCCTTGTCCATCAGTTCCGTAGCCCCGTCATAGAAGGCCACCAGACTGGTCAGGCAGGATTTCCCCTTAGTGAACCATGCTGGCTGTCACCAACCACCTTGTTGGTTTTCATGTGCCTTAGCATGCCTTCCAGGAGAATCTGCTCCAAGATTTTGCCAATTTCAATATAATTTGTTATTTTCAGTGGTTTGTTTATGGGTTTATGTAAGGACTTGGATGCTACGATAATAGTCTATCAAATGATATATCTTGAACTTTTAGGATAAACATCTTATTACTTCTATGTGAAATACTGGGACTAGATTTGATCTCTTTAAGTCTTTGACGTTCACTGATTTTTAAGGTCTGTATTTTGAGATATCACGTGTTTTAAATTAACCTATCAGGGATTTTACTGTCTTTTGCAGATGTTACCCAATAAGCATGCAAAATTAAACAATCAGTAGACACAATATATGTTAAGTATCTGTAGCCTCCAGAGTCATATTTGCCAAAGAATTATGCACCAATTACATGGTATTTTTCAAGAGATTTTTCATAAAAAGTCCTAGAGATGCCAGTGGTGAATAAATGCCTTAAGTGTAATACTTAGAAAAGCAAGCATCTGAAAGACCAAATAAGTTCATCATGCTTTAGAGAGGAATAAGCTAAAATCAAAATAATCAGAAAAAATCAGTTCAAGATTTCATCTGCCAATGAAAATATCTAAGCGTAATTTACCATGAGAAGAGGAAAGCAAAGCCGCATAAGCAGTCTAAATTAAACGCTGATTTCCCCCCACCCCTGTAAACTGTTCACAAAAGAGCAGTTAAGATTTCATACAGGACATACATATACTTAATCAAAAGGCATTTTGTTTGACAGCCATCACTTAACATCATCCTGTTGGCTATCCTGTAAATTTTAAAGCAGTTTTCTTCTTAGTGTGGTCGTCAAACTGAGTCTTGATGGATAACTTCGTTCAGAAATAGATGTCAATGGGTGATGAAAGTAAAAAGCTGGATTTAGGGGTTAGGAATACAAAAGGTGAAAATAAGAATGATTGTTCATGCTTATATCTGTTCTCAGTAACCTGTAGTCACAAAATGGAAGGATATTACAGATGTTAATTAATCAGAAAAACCATGGTTGTCCATGCAAATGTTGTCTGAATTGAGATGACAGAAATAGCCACTTATCACATTTTGTGACAGGACAAAAATATATGTACTTCATAAAAACAGTATTTTTCTATCATTGCTGAAACATCAAAACCACTGTTGCACTTTCATACCTCCTTTTCAAATCCCTCTTACATGTTTATTACAGATAAGAGAATAGTATGGCAACTAAGCTGGCGATTTTGTGCAACTTTTTGTATGTACTACATGAAATTATATTTGGGTTTGGATTTTGCTTTAACAGAATGAATATTATTCAAGGGTTAGTAGATATACATGCACAGATAAGGAAATATCATTTTTATGTTTAACACACATATTCTCAGTTCCAAGTGTAACAATGAGTTTGTAGGATTTTTTGATGTGTTGTTAGAAAGCATTTTATGCTGTTAGTTTAAACTTTTTCAAGCTACAATGAGAGGCTAAGTAGTACCAAAAATATTGTTTTCTTATTCCTTGCTGCACGCTTATGGTTTTTATTACTTATATAGGGTCTAACTGAAATGGTTACAGTCATTTCAGCTTTGCCTCACAGCAAACTTTTTATACCTTTAATATTTTTTTCTTATAACGGCCTGTATGTTCATTTTTCTTTCAGGGATCAGTATTTCATTAATAACATGAAAAGGGCAGGCAGAACTATTGATCATATCAAGAGGCTAGAGTTACATTCTAAAAAGTTTGTAGTTAAATGGATAAAGTCTGACTGCCCATTCTCCCTCCTGAGGTCACAGCAATACAACCAGCTTTCCCTAAACCCTGGGATTTTTTTCCTTCATTCACTCATCACTCTAGAGTCAACACTGATCAGAGCTCTACCAACTTTCATATTTTAACTCTTTTTATTAAAAGGAGTTTCAGTATGGTTAACACTGGTGGCTGAAAACGTTTTGTTTATACAGCTGTCTCCATTAGTATTCTCAAGGGAGAAATATGCATATAAAGGATGGAAACTGTGAAAACCTATACATATATAGCCTGTCACCAGATTTTAAAAAGTAGAAATTCTCTTATCTATGGAAACACTGCTGTGGTAAAGGGAGGGAGAGTGTGGAGGCACAGGGTTCAACCTACACTTGCCTACGGCACCACTGTCTACATAGTTGTTCTTAGATTTAGCCTATTTGGATTACAGATCTAAATATTTGTCATTATCACTGAAGTGTAAAAGGTCTACGATAAATAATGTCTGTAAAAGAAATACTGGTAGCATCTGCCATACTTAAAGCAATTTAGAAAGTCAACGAAGTTGATATGAGAGCATAGATCCAACACAAATGTCTACCTGGTTGACAAAAACTGATGCAATTAGTGTCGTACAACAGTTCAGCTGAGTCTGTGCCAAATTTCATTCAGGTAGGCACATCTCATATCAGGCAAATTCATGCCAAGCAATCTCAGAGTCACTTGGCCACATGTTTTTAGTCCCTTAAACTTATAAACCTGTGTCCTGGATAGTGCCATAATTCTCTGCTCCACTGTGTTTTGATATAGCTGTTCAGTGAACCCTGCGTTTTCCAAGATGTTATTTTTTTTCTTCCTGGCCCTTCTGTCTCTGTCTCTACCTGTGGCTATACATGGTCTGGAAAAAAAAAAAAAAAAAAAAAAAAGAATCAGAATCATTTTCATAATTATTTTTTCTGAGTCTTCTGGAGAGAAGAAGTCTAAAAAATATGTTACCTGCCAGTGAATCATATCAGTTTCCAGACCTTTAGTTACACTGCAAAATTTTATATGTGTGTGTTCTTCTAAAGTAACTGTTGACCTACAGAGCAATATACTATAATTCTTCCTGGGTCTACCAGGTTTCTGTACAAGTAGCAGCAGTATTGAATTTGATTCCTGAAAGATGAATTCAGAAATGGTTCTTAGGCTTTGGGATTCCAGTAATAAAATCTTTTCCTAGTATATCTTTTGCTAATGTGAAAACCAGTTTTGAATCAAAATAATATACTTAACCCAAGTTGCAAAAATAACACATAGAAAGTATTCCACTATTACAAATAACATAAAATAATCAATGAAACAAATAAAAAAATCCAAAAAGAAACATACTGTTGATTAACAAAAAAATATTGTAACAATGCAGGCAGATAACTTGCTTTATGATCAGTTCTGCGAGTGAGATTGAACATATTAGAGATGTTTAAATTCTCTATTTAATGAATGGCCAAAGTTAAGTATCTCATAAAAGTATTCATATCACTCTATACTCTTGGAATAAGGAGCCTTAAATAAGCAATATGAAATGTCTAACAGAAGCATATCTAACATCTTTTCTGTCCCCTGAACTTTTGCTGCTAAATAGCAGCTTGAGCTATGCATCTGTGGACAAAGTTTCTTTCTTTTCTCGTGTGCTAAAATATTTCTTCCCTAATTTTCTTTGAAAAGATATCTGAAAGAAACACCTATGCCTATTTTGTGTATTATCCAGAATGTTAATGAATTACAGATTTGCTTTCCTTCTCATCTCAAAGGTAGATCATTATTTCTTCTCTGTTATTCATCCTTGGATGGAGAAAAACAAATGAGAATTTTTCCAATCCATGCTCTTCCATACACATATATGTGTGCATATATATATATATGTATATATGTGTGTCTACATGTATCTGCAGACTACATTTCATGATGCATGTACTTTTCTGGGGTATACTAGATATATCATTTTACTGCATATTTATCTTATAACTTCTATCAACGTACTTGTAGACAAACAATTTCACAATTGGTTTCATATATGTTGTGGTTTAAGCCCAGCCATAACTCACGCAATTGCTCTCACTCCCCCTCCTTCCTTCCCCCCTGCTCCCAGGAGGATGGGGAGGAGAGTTGAACGAATGTAACTCCCATGGGCTGAGAGAAGAACAGTCCAGTAACTAAGGTATAACACAAATCACTGCTGCTACCACCAATAATAATATGATAAGGGAAATAACAAGGGAAGAGAATACAACCACTCACCACCCACCGAAAAATACCCAGCCTGACCCAGCACTGATCTAACTCTTCTGGGAAATCGCCCCCAGTTTATACACTGAGCATGACGTGCTGTGGTATGGAATACCTCTTTAGTCAGTTCGAGT
The DNA here is from genome assembly GCA_039720435.1 of Amazona ochrocephala. Classification (NCBI taxonomy): domain Eukaryota; kingdom Metazoa; phylum Chordata; class Aves; order Psittaciformes; family Psittacidae; genus Amazona; species Amazona ochrocephala. Next base: position 38,967,020 of record CM077879.1, read on the forward strand.
CAGGTGTCCTGTCTCTGCTTCATTCCAGCTTCCTCTCCTCCCTGGCAGAGAGTGAGACTCAGAAAGTCCTTGGTCAGACTAAACATTCTAAGCAGCAGCCAAAAACATCGGTGTTATCAGTGCTGTTCCCAGGCCAAAAGGCAAAAACACAGTGCTGCACTGGCTACTAAGAAGGAGAAAAATGACTGCTACTGCTGAACCCAGAACAGTATCCACTCCTTATTCCATACCATTCACGTCATGCTCAGATCCCACATTTCCAGTATACTATCAGTCTTATATATATACATATATATACATACACACACACAAAGAGGGAGAGAGATCATTCCTTAGTGCATGGACCACTCCCTATAAATCTTCTGAGTCCATCCAATCCATGATGTTGGGCTCCATCTCTTGCAACAGCCTTTCAGAGCAGGAGAGGCTGCTTGCAGTGTTCACACTCGTGAATAACCTGGGCACTAGTGTCCATTGCTAAGTCCACCCCTCGATCATGAGTCCATCTGTATGTTGCATCTCTGCCCTGATGGTCTGAAGTGTCATGAGCCCACCAGGCTCAAAAAAATGCACCCTCCCCTCCAGCAGTTTCTGCAGCTTGTCGCTGGGGACTCCATACAGCTGCCTTCCATCTCCGACATTTCCAAAGCACTGGAGGGGCCCAGTGGACTAGATACTAGCCCATACTGTCCCTCACACCCTGGCACTCATGACTGTCCAGCCACAAGGAAAATCTCTTGGTCTTTCTACATTGTCGTCTAACCCTAGACAAGGCCCGACACTGCTTAACCCTCGGGACCAGACAAAATGGTTGTGGGTAAAACACACTCTGTATGTGTGCCAACACGCTGATCCCCATCACAATCAGCAGACAGGTCTCAAGGGTACCCAAAGGCCCTTCAAACCCTTCAGAACTCTCAAATGAGGCTGCTGTACTTGTCACTGGGGCTGATGTAGCTGCTGTGCTTGTCAGATCTCTCATCATCAGCTGCTCTTCGTCTGAGTCCAGATCTTCCTCCTCTGCCTTGCTGGGAAGTGCTGCATGGTCTCCTGCATCCTCCTGGGGTTCAGGCTTGCGGGGGTCTGCGGGCGGCTGCCAGGGGATGCTGTCAGCCGCCATGGGCCTGGGCTTGGCCATGAGGCTCAGATCCTCCACCCCCTCCACCCGCTGCTCAGCAGTCGCATCCTTCCCCTCCTTGACCGCCCCGACCTCCTCCACGGGCAGTTGCTCCCTTCTGGCCTCCGGTTCCCCAGGGCCACTCTTCTGGGCCAGTTCAGCCACCAGCGGTTCCAGGGGTTGCTCCCACTCAGCTCCCTGCAGCCTCACAAAGACGGAGGTGAGGATGATGGCCAGGATGGTGAAGAGCAGCTGGACAGCCAGGTACAAGTCGAAGGCCACATCCATCCTGCCCTGCTGATGGAGGCCACCCTTATTACAAGTCATTACCATAAAGTAAAATGGAACAAGAACCTTAGCCCAAGGCCCCCAGCCAATAAACACTAAGACAGCAAATACTGGCTGTAAGTAAGGTACAACATGCTGAACCTGTGAGATCAAGAGCAACAACTTTGAGAGCCAATAAATCAGCATTGTGACAAGGGACTATTAATCCTGTCATTATCTCAACCCTTCATGCCCCATGTTGGGCACCAAAAAAACTGTCATGGTTTAAGCCCAGCCATAAATCATGCAGTCACTCTCTCACTCCCCCTCCTTCCTCCCCCCTGCTCCCAAGAGGATGGGGAGGAGAGTTGAACGAATGTAACTCCCATGGGCTGAGAGAAGAACAGTTTAGTAACTAAGGTATAACACAAATCACTGCTGCTACCACCAATAATAATAATGAAAAGGGAAATAACAAGGGAAGAGAATACAACCACTCACCACCCACTGAACAATACCCAGCCTGATCCAGCACTGATCTAACTCTTCCAGGTAACTGCCCCAAGTTTGCACACTGAGCATGACGTGCTGTGGTATGGAATACCTCTTTGGTTAGTTTGGGTCAGGTGTCCTGTCTCTCCTTCCTCCCGGCTTCCCCTCCTCCCTGGCAGAACATGAGACTCAGAAAGTCCTTGGTCAGACTAAACATTCTAAGCAGCAACTGAAAGCATCAGTGTTATCAGCGCTGTTCCCATGCTGAAAGTCAAAACCACAGCACTGCACCAGCTACTATGGAAGAAAAAAATGACTGCTACTGCTGAGACCAGGACAGTATATAAAGGACAAAGCTCTTCCTTATCCAACTATGCCTGTTGTGGTTCTGGGGTGCTTTCTGGATAAGACATGGTACATGCAATTTCTTAAATAAAAAAAAAAAAAAATCTAAGTGAGAAGTTGTTGTCTCAATGTTTGATTTAGCTGTGTGCTTGGAGCCCTGAATGAGAACTGAAACTGAGTTTAATGTATCTATGACAAATGAGCCAGCAGTGTGCACTTGCACCTCAGAAAGCCAACCGTATGCCGGGCTGCATCAAAAGGAGCATGACCAGCAGGACAAGGGAGGTGATTCTCCCCCTCTACTCCACTCTCATGGGACCCCACCTAGAATATTGCATTCAGCTCCAGGGCACAAACGTAAGAAGGCCATGGACCTGTTGGAGCAAGTTCAGAGGAGGCTACAAAGACGCTCAGAGGACTGAAGCACCTTTCCTATGAAGGAGAGTTGGGCTTGCTCAGTCTGGAGAAGAGAAGGCTCCAGAGAAACCTTAGAGCGGTCTACCAGTATCTGAAGGGGACCTACAAGAAACCTCGAGGCGGACTTTTTACAAGGGCGTGGAGTGACAAGACAAGGGGAAATGGCTTTAAGCTGACAGAGGGGAGATTTAGATTAGACATTAAAAAGAACTTCATCACTATGGGGATGGTGAGACACTGGAACATGTTCCCCAAAGAAGTTGTGAATGCCTCATCGCTGGAAGTGTTCAAGGCCAGGCTGGATGGAGCCTTGAGCAATCTGGTTTAGTGGAAGATGTCCCTGCTCATAGCAGAAGGGTTGGAAGCAGATGAGCTTTAAGGCCTCTTCCAACCCAAACCAACTTGTGATTGTAAATTGTTAAATTAAGTTTTATGGTAAATCCAGACTGAGATTCTCACATTCAAGCCTGCTAAATTGTAAGTAAGATTCAAACAGAGCTTACCAAAAGTTGTCTCAGCACACACACAATCCTGTGACACTTTCCCACATCTGCACCTCTGCTACTTAGTGATAGTTTGCTCCATAGACTCAAATGGGCCTTACTTTTAGGTGGCTCACATGCTGATAGGAGCTTTGCTCTGATCTTGTAAATTGGACAGGTAATACAAAATCATGCATATTGGCATCATTAAAGAGAAATACATTAATTGTTTTATAACCTCATACTAAATTCTACTAACTTCTCAGGGACAGCACAAAGCTAGTTGAGAATCACTGATAACAGGAATCTGAAAACAGAAATGTCAAATAGTTAATTTGCACATATGGCTTCAGACTAATTTCCTTTTCTTTTTTCCTCATATGTTGTAATTAAAAACTTGAATTAAAAAACAGTAACAGAAGACATGGATGAACAAAGGTGGTTTTATTAGATCTACACTCAAAACCATCTTTTTTTACTAGAGAACAATAAACATTTCTCTTGAAAGTCTTCATACTGTGTCAAAAAGAATGTCCCTGACTTCTTTGGTTTTGTGGTTCGAAAAGAGCAGTAAGTGTGACTGAAAGTGCAAGCAGGAGGAAGGAAGTAGACTTAAAAGACTAATTTATCTTCTACAAACAGGCAATTTTCCCAGTTCAGGGGTGTCCTGGGTTCAGCAGCAGCAGTCATTTTTCTCCTCAGTAGCTGGGGCAGCGCTGTGTTTTTGACTTTTGTCCTGGGAACAGCGCTGATAACTCCAGTGTTTTCAGTTACTGCTTAGAACGTTTTGGTCTGGCCAAGGACTTTCTGAGTTTCATGCTCTGACAGGGAGGAGGGGAAGGCGGGAGGAAGGAGAGACAGGACACCTGACCCAAACTAACCAAAGAGGTTATTCCATACCACAGCACACAATGTCCAGGATGTAAAAACAGAGGGCAGAGACCCAGAAGGGTGGGAGTGCACGGTGGGGAGTGCACGCCTTGTTCGGGCTGGGGATTGATGGTGGGAGGTTGTACTGTTTCCTTGTGTTTGCCTTGTCATTATTATTATTGGTGGTAGCAGTAGTGGTTTGCATTATACCTTAGTTACTAAATTGTTCTTATCTCAACGTGTGGGAGTTGCATTCTTTTGATTCTCCTCCCCATCCCCCTGGGACTGGGGAAAGAAAGAGTGGGGAGTGAGTGAGAGAGCGACTGCGTGAGTTATAGAGGCTTAAACCATGACAAGGGGTAAACTATAACAGCTGTTTTATCTTGCAGGAGCCTTTTATTTTGGTATCTGAGCATGCTCTGCAGTAGAAATACGCATACAACAGTATGTGAGGCTTATACTTTTGAACTGAGTGTTTCTATATACATACATATTAATAGATAAATGTTTATGAGTGTATATCAGGTAGTTGAGATTACAATGATAGTAGGCTGACAGACTAGGCAATTCTTTAAACTTTAAAACCAAAATTTACTAAATTTATTTATTAACAAAACCCTTTGTGCTGAAGGTTTCTTCTGATGTATTATTAATCATTGTCTCTGCATACAGGAAACTGGTTGTCACTAAAAATCATATCCAGAACAAGCTGTGAGCATACAATAACTTGATAATGATGCCATATGTTTAGTGCATGATTGCTGTTGTCTGTAGTGATTCCATAGGTGATAAAGCTGAAAAGCACTTTGATGAGAGAAAGGAGAAGCAACGTAAGCTTATCTTTACTGATATTTTATGCTTCTTGCTGCCTCCACCCAAATGTGATCTCAGATGCTTCTCCAGATGCTGCTTATTTTGGTTTTGACGGTCATCCTTATTTTATATTAGGCAGGATGCTCTACCTATCCGCAGTCCCTTGTGCTTATTTTGTTTGTTCTTTATTTTGGGATTGCGATTTCTCTCACTTGGATGCCTCCTACATGCAACTGCACATGTTTTTGCTTGCACCTTAGTTGGTCACATTGCTCCCATACTTAGATAAAATGCTTATATACTGTGTCTAGCATACCACCAGAGTGCCACAAAAGTTTTATATGCTGTTGCTGGTTACACTATTTTGGTAGGTTTATATCAGCATTCAAGGCAATCCATAATTAATATCATCTGATTAGTGCACTTTTAAATAGAAGATTTCACAGGCCTCTGCCTTGGCTACAGTACCATCTACTCAGTCTGCTTGTTCTCCATTTCGTCCTAACAGTGGCCTAGCTGTATGGAAATTAGAAACATTGTCTAAGGAACTGTATTGGCTCTGGCTGAGATGGACTTAATTTTCCCTATCATGGTCCTTATAATACACATGTTGGTGTCCTAGTTTCAGCTGGGATAGAGTTAATTTTCTTCCTGGTAGCTGGTGCAGTGCTGTATTTTGACTTTAGTCTGAGAACAATGCTGATAATACACCAATGTTTTAGTTGTTGTTATGTAGCGCTTAACCTGATCAAGGACTTCTCAGTCTCTCATGCTCTGCCAGTTAAGGAGGGGCACAAGAAGCCTGAAGGGAGCAGAGTCAGGACACCTGACCCAAACTAGTGAAAGGCGTATTCCATACCACAGCATGTCATGCTTGGCATAACTGGATGAATTACCTGTAAAGGACTGATTACTGCTCAGATCGAGCTGGGTATTGGTCAGCAGGTGGTGAGCATCACTTGTATTGTACATCACTTGTGGGGCTTTTGTTTTTGTGTTTTTTTTTTTTTTTTCTCCTTTTAGTTTTATATTCTCTCTCTTTTTTATTTGCCTTATAATTATTATTTGTAGTAGTGGCAGTATTATATCATATTTCAGTTATTAAACTGTTCTTATCTCAACCCATAGGTTTTACATCCTTTCAGCTCCCCTCCCCATCCCACCCAGGGAGGGGGGAAACTGGGGAGTGATTGAGTGGCTGTATAGTATTTAGTCGATAGCCAAATTTAAACCGTGACAGTTGGGCACTAAAAAGAACTGTAGTGGTTTGACCTTGGCTGGACACCAGGTGCTTACCAAGGCACTCTATTACTCCCCCTCCTCAGCTGGACAGGGCGATGATGAAAGGCTTGTGGGTATAAGGACAGAGAGATCACTCACCAACGACTGTCACTGGTGAAACAGACTCAACATGGGGAAATTTGATTTCTTAACAGCCAGAGTAGGGTAATAAGAAATAAACCAAAACTTAAATACCTTCCTCCCACCCCTCTCTTCTTTCTGATTTCTCTATCTTCTCCCCCACAGCAGCACAGGGGGATGGAGGAAACAAGTGTTACGGTCAGTTCATCATATATTCTCTCTGCTGCTCCTTCCTCCTCACATTCTTCCCAGCTCCAGAATGGGGTCCCTCCCACAGGAGACAGTCCTCCATGAATTTCTACAATGTGAGTCCTTCCCACAGGCTGCAGCTCTTCACAAACTGTTCCAGCATGGGTCCTTTCCACAGGATGCATCCTTCAGGAACCGGCTGCTCCAGCATGGGTCCCCCACAGGGTCGCAAGCCCTGCCAGCAAATCTGCTCCAGCCTGGGCTCATCTCTCCATGGGACAACAGGTCCTACCAGGAGCCTGCTTCAGTGCAGGCTTCCTACAGGGTTGCAGCCTCCTTCAGGCATCCCCCTGCCCTGGTGTGGGGTCCTCCATGGGCTGTAGGTGGAGATCTGCTCCACCATGGACCTCCATGGGCTGCAGGGGCAGAGCCTGCCTCACCATGGTCTGAACCTCTGCTCCAGCCCCTGGAGCACCTCCCCACCCCTACTGTTTCACTGACTGCAGCACTGCTCCACACATATTCTTGCTTCCTTCTCTCTGCTGCTGTGATTGTGCAGCAGTTTTCTTGCCCCCCACACCTCTCAATACATTATCACAGAGGTTCTACCACCATCACTGATGGGCTCAGCCTTGGCCAGTCTCTCTTGGAGCCAGCTAGCATTGGTTTCCTCAGACATGAGGGAAGCTTGTAGCAGCTTCTCACAGAAGCTACACCTGTAAGTTCACCTGCTACCAAACTCTTGCCATGCAATACCCAGTTCATTAAGAAATTAATTTTGTACCGCTAAAGATCTTTTCCCATGATGATACACAGAATAGTTTGGGTGTAAAGAGCAACTTGGCATAAAATATTTTCTGATAAAGCTGGTGAAAACATATTTCTCAGCTTGGTCAAAGCACTACATTGGTCAAGATAGATCTCTCGTTAAGTTTAAGCCAGTTCATAATTTATCATTAATTTTAAGCACAGCATAAATTGAGAAATTCTTTCACTTTAAGCTTGCTTTAAGTCTCTAAATGAAAGTCGAGTAATTCCAATGTAAAACAGTATGCTTATTTTGTTTGAAAACCAGACTAAGCTGCCCTGTGTATAGGTGAATTTACACCAGAGATTTTATCAGTACAATTATTTAATCAAAAAGTCACATACCATCCAATTATTATTCTGCTACTGAACATTTTTTGCACAGATCAGACTTAACTCAGTTTGTTGGCAAGTACAGCAAAAGAGTCAGCTCTCCCTGTTGCTATAGATTCATGGACTACAGCCAGAAAAGACCATTCAATCATTCAGCATATTTTTTTTTATAATGTAAGACTTCAAATTAGCTTCTTCTTGAGTTAGAGCAGCAGGGGAGTGCCAACATGCATTTAAGAATTTAAGAACAGCAAATGCTATTCGCTTGTGTAAAATGTGTCTCAATGCTACTCTTAAAATTATTTTATTTATTATTTGAATACATCTAGCTGCAACTACAAGCCATCACATGTTGTTATGCATTTTTTTTAATGTATTTTTTCTGATAGACCAAAGAAACTTCTCTTGACAATCATCTGTCCCCTTTAATTACAAATGTTAGTTACTAACAACAAATGTTGTATCTTAACTTTTGGAAGAGTTCTTAGACTTTTTTTTCATTATCAGGAAAGTTCTCCAATCTATTGCTGCTGCTCTTTTGACCTGTTCCATATAAGCTATGTCTGATGTGAACTCCAAAATGACTTAAAATTACACCAGTCTAAGTACTGAGCTAAGAAAATCTGGAGATTTTTCCAAACACACTAGGTCACAATTGTTTTATTTATGTATCCTCAGATTACATTATCCTTGTGCATTACAGCATCACAGTGGAAGTTTATTCACAATTTATTATCCACCTTGCTCCAAGTCTTTCCCAACCCACTGCTTTACGGGGTAGTGTCCACCATGTTTCAAGTACAGCCTAATATTTCAGTCATAGATTTGTGACCAAATACTTAGCTGTACATTTTTTATTAGGTTGGCTCAAATTTATTAAAAATAATCAGATTTTATAATATCAGTAAATGGTCTTATACAATTATTTTAGAGATTCTCTTAGCATATTCAGTGAAGAGTAATGCTTTCTTACTAGACATAGATAGCAAATATAACAAAATGCAAAAAATGTCAAGTCCAACAGGGTCCTGCTAGAAACTTATTATCTGCTACATTTTGTTTATTGACACTGTTAATTTTGAAACCTTTCACTTCAACAGCTTTTCATCTATTTATTGTGTGTGATGCTCATTTTGTAACTTCCTTCTGTATTAGACAAGTGTGGTACTGGGAAAAGGTAACAGAAAAAAACAACAAAAAAAGGAGGAAGAGGGTAATTAAAAGCAAGGGGCTTCCTCCTACGACTGTTGTCCCCACCCAGAACCGCTTTGCTGTCCTGCAGGGGGCTGATGAGCAACAGCGCTCCCACCAGGCGCAACCAGCTGGTGCACTGGTAAAGAAGGTCACTACTGGTGCTGCCAGGAAAAAGCGGCGGGTCGTAGTAGTCGGGGACTCTAATCTGAAAGGCACAGAGACACCCATCTGCCGGCCTGACCCAGGCTCAAGGGAGGTGTGTTGCCTACCAGGGGCTCGGATCAGGGATGTGGCTGAGAAGCTGCCTGCTCTAGTCGGTCCCACTGACTATTACCCACTCCTGGTAATACATGTGGGTGCTACTGATATAGATAGCAGTAGCCCGGAGACTATAAAGAAGGACTACAGGGCTCTGGGAGAGGTGGTTAGGGGCTCTGGAGCTCAGATTGTCTTTTCGTCAATTCTCCAGGATACAGGGCAGGACCTTGAAAAGGCTAGGAGGATTGGGCAGGTTAATAAATGATTAGAAGGGTGGTGCTATAGTCAGGGGTTTGGGTACCTTGACCATGGGACTCAATATAGTAGGGCAGGTCTACTGGGGGCTGGTGGAGCTGGTCTGACAAAGAAGGGGATGTCATCTACCTGGACTTGTGTAAAGCCTTTGACACTGTCTCCCATGACATCCTTCTCTCTAAGTTGGAGAGACATCAATTTGATAGGTGGACCACTCGGTGGATAAAGAACTGGCTGGATGGCCGCACGCAAAGAGTAGTGCTCAGTGGCTCAGTGTCCAGCTGGAGACCAGTAACGAGTGGTGTCCCTCAGGGATCGGTGTTGGGACCGGTCTTGTTCAACATCTTTGTGGGTGACATGGACAGTGGGATTGAGTGCGCCCTCAGCAAGTTTGCCGATGACACCAAGCTGTGTGGTTCGCTTGATACATTGGAGGGAAGGAATGCCATCCAGAGGGACCTTGACACGCTTGTGAGGTGGGCTGATGCCAACCTGATGAAGTTTAACCATGCCAAGTGCAAGGTCCTACACCTGGGTCGTAGCAATGCCAGGCACAGCTACAGATTGGGCGGGGAGGAGATTGAGAGCAGCCCTGAGGAGAAGGACTTGGGGGTGTGGGTTGATGAAAAAATGATCATGAGCCGGCAGTGTGCGCTTGCAGCCCAGAAAGCCAACCGTATCCTGGGCTGCATCAAAAGGAGTGTGACCAGCAGGTCGAGGGAGGTGCTCCTGCCCCTTTACTCTGCTCTCGTGAGACCTCACTTGGAGTACTGTGTGCAGTTCTGGTGTCCTCAACATAAAAAGGACATGGAACTGTTAGAACAAGTGCAGAGGAGGGCCACGAAGATGATCAGGGCACTGGAGCACCTCCCATATGAAGATAGGCTGAGAAAATTGGGGCTGTTCAGCCTGGAGAAGAGAAGGCTGCGTGGAGACCTCATAGCAGCCTTCCGATACCTGAAGGGGTCTATAGGGATGCTGGGGAGGGACTCTTCATTAGGGACTGTGGTGAGAGGACAAGGGGTAATGGGTTTAAACTTAAACAGGGGAGGTTTAGATTGGATCTGAGGAAGAAATTCTTTACTGTGAGGGTGGTGGGGCCCTGGAATGGGTTGCCCAGGGAAGTTGTGAATGCTTCATCCCTGGCGGCTTTCAAGGTGGGGTTGGACATAGCCTTGGATGGCATGGTTTAGTGGGAGGTGTCCCTGCCCATGGCGGGGGGGTTGGAACTCGATGATCTTGAGGTCCTTTCCAACCCTTACTATTCTATGATTCTAATATCAGGATGAAAGTTTTTGATACAATGGGTGTATTTCACCCATCCATCTTTAAGTATCAACCAAATTAGTAGTGTTGTTGAAAAAATTATCGAGTCATTCTGATGAGATTAATTTTCCATAAACCATTTTGATTAGTGTCCTGGGTTCAGCAGTAGCAGTCATTCTTCTCCTCCTTAGAAGCCAGTGCAGTGTTGGTTTCTGACTTTCAGCCTGGGAACAGCGCTGATAACACTGATGCTTTCAGTTGCTGCTCAGTAACGTTTGCTCTGACCAAGGACTTTCTGAGTCTCATGTTCTGCCAGGGAGGAGGGGAAGCCGGGAGGAAGCAGAGACAGGACACCTGTCCCAAATTAACCAAAGAGGTATTCCATACCACAGCAAGTCATGCCCAGTGTATAAACAGGGTAGTTACCCGAAAGGGTTAGATCAGTGCTGGGTCAGGCTGGGTATCGGTCGGCGGGTGGTGAGTGGTTGTATTTTCTTCCCTTGTTATTTCCCTTATTATTATCATTGGTGGTAGCAGCAGTGATTTGTGTTATACCTTAGTTACTGGACTGTTCTTATCTCAGCCCATAGGAGTTACATTCTTTCAATTCTCCTCCGCATCCTCCCAAGCACAAGACAGTGCTTTTGCCACCCAACGTGGGGCACGAAGGGTTGAGATAATGACAGATCTGACCAGAGTGTGTCTATTTGTATTTGTGATAAGCATTCATTGTTTCAGATTAATAGTCCCTTGTCACAATGCTGATTTATTGGCTCTCAAAGTTGTTGCTCTTGATCTCACAGGTTCAGCATGTTGTACCTTACTTACAGCCAGTATTTGCTGCCTTAGTGTTTATTGGCTGGGGGCCTTGGGCTAAGACTCTTGTTTCATTGCACTTTATGATCATGACTTGTAATACAATAGAATCATTGCTCATGAAACTGATCTGGCTTGAGTTCCCAGTGTAGTCACCACCTCTATACTTTGGGAGGTATATAATAGAAGTGCTGAGCAATTACGTATCTTTTTCCCCCTCTTCGGGTGGTCAACCCATGAAGGAGACATTCTTTCACACTCCCAGTGCCCCCCTCCCCCCCCCCCCCCCGACTGTTTACAGCATCATTTGAGAGTTCTGAAGGTTTTGAATGGACTTTGAATACCCTTGAGACCTGCCTGCTGATTGTGATGAGGATCACCATGTTGGCAAGCATACAGAGTGTGTTTTACCCACGACCATTTCATCTGATCTCGAGAGTTAATCAGAGTCAGGTTTGGGCCTTGTCTAGGGTTAGACAACGATACAGGATGACCAAGAGATTTTCTCCAAGGCTGGACAGTCATAAGTGGCAGGGTGTGTGGGATAGTATGGGCAAGTATCTAGGCCAGTGGGCCCCTCCAGTGCTTCGGAACTTAACCACTGAACAAGTGCAAAATCCAGAAAAATTAGTGAAACACTTAAATGAGGTGTGCTGTCATGCTGGTCATACCAGGGATGGACAAATCATGGCAATGTGCTGGGGCTTAGCTATGCTTACAGAGCCCTGTTCAACACTATCCAGTACCTTCAAAAGGAAAAAAATGTCTCTGGATCTGAGGGCAAAGCAACAGACAGCACAGCTACTCCAGCACCAAGCACAGCAGCTACACCAGCCCCAGCGACAAGTACAGCAGCTACACCAGCCCAAGTGACAAGTACAGCAGCTATTCAAACTCTGACTGCAACAGACAGCACAGCTACTCCAGCTCCAAGCACAGCAGCTATGCCAAACCCAGTGACAAGTACAGCAGCTACCCAAACCCCGACAACTATCCAGACGGATGGTATCAATGGACACTATTGCCCATGTTATTCATGAGTGTGAAACATGCTGCAATTAAGCAAGCTAAACAGTCAAAGCCTCTTTGGCATGGAGGATGATGGCTGAAGTACAAATATGGGGAGGCCTGGCAGACTGATTACATCACACTCCCACCAACCCGCCAAGGCAAGCGCCATGTGCTTACCATGGTGGAAGCAACCACCGGATGGCTGGAAACATATGCTGCGCCCCATGCCACTGCCCAGAACACTATCCTGGGCCTTGAGAAATAGATTTTATGGTGACACAGCACCCCAGAGAGAACTGAGTCAGACAATGGGACTCATTTCTGGAACACCCTAATAGACATCTGGGCCAAAGACCATGGCATTGAGTGGGTATATCACATCCCCTACCATGCACCAGCCTCTGGGAAAATCGAACAGTACAATGGGCTATTAAAAACTACACTGAGAGCAATGGTGGGTGGGACTTGCAAATATTGGGATACACATTTACCAAAAGCCACCTGGTTGGTCAACACCAGAGGATCTGCCAACAGGGCTGGTCCAGCCCAGCCAGAGCTTTCATATACTCTAGAAGGTGACAAAGTTCCTGTGGTGCACATAAAGAATTTGCTGGGTTAGACAGTCTCGGTTTTTCCTGTTTCAGGTAAAGGCAAACCCACTCACGGAATTGCTTTTACTCAGGGACACGGATATACTTGGTGGGTAATGCAGGAAGATGGGGAAGTCCGATGTGTACCTCAAGGGGATTTGATTTTAGGGATAAAAAGTCATTTAACTCAATTGTATGCTCTTGCCTGTTATGTAGCACTTTTTATAGCCCACCAATTAGATGTCTTCAGGTCACCAGGGACTGGCCCTGACTTCCCTCCCACTATCATCCCAACAAAGAATGAACTTCCATGAAACCAGATGAGTTCTGCAGTAAAGGAACCATCAGCATCAGCAGGCAGCGATCCAACACTGCACACAGCCTCTGCTGCTCTGAAAGACTGTTACAAGAGATGGAGCCCAACATCATGGACTGGATGGACTCAGAAGATTGGTCCATGCACTAAGGAGTGATTTCTCCCTCTTTGTGGATGTATATATGTATATATATGAGATAAGAGTGATGGTATATTGAAAATGTGGGATCTGAGCATGGTGCAAATAGTATGGAATAAGGGGTGAATACTGTCCTGGGTTCAGCAGTAGCAGTCTTTGTTTCTCCTTCTTAGTAGCTGGCGCAGTGCTGTGGTTTTGACTCTCAGGCTGGGAACAGCACTGATAACACCGATGCTTTCAGTTGCTGCTCAGTAATGTTTAGTCTGACCAAGGACTTTCTGAGTCTCATGCTCTGCCAGGGAGGAGGGGAAGCCGGGAGGAAGCAGAGATAGGACACCTGACCCAAACTAACCAAAGAGGCACTCCATACCACAGCACGTCATGCCCAGTATATAAACTGGGGGCAGTTACCCGGAAGAGGGGGGAAGAAGGGTGGGGGTGAGCTAATGACTGCGTGGCTGATTTGCCAGCTGGGCTCAAATCATGACAATTGGCATTAAGTATATTTACCTCCTTTATTTCTTTATTAATTGAGCGTTTGATGAGCCTCTTTCCATTGCTTTGCCTGATATCAATGTCAAGCTGACAGACCTAACATCACCCAGGTCATTCAACTCACCCTGCTTGAATATTATCACATCATCATCTTTCTTTCAGTCTCTGTAGAACTGCCCCAGTGTTCCAGGACTTACAGAAAATCAATACTAATAGTTCAGAATACCCATTGGTCAGGTATTTTGTAAGAAATTATGTAGGCTCTTTGGTTAAAAAACCTCAAACTTCATTTTAAGTAAAGAATTTCCCAGTTTTCAAATAATCTGCAACACTTGATATTTTCAAAAATATAGAAGTTCAAAAATGTGGTCATTAATGGATAAAATATACTCCTAGAATTTGTCTTGTTCCTGACACATACAAAACCTGATTTTTAACCATAGATTTGCTACATTTCTCCACATGTACTTCTAGTTTCTCATTAGTTTTCTGAAATTCCTAATTTCTGATTTGTATTTTTCTATTTGTAATACACTTGTCTTAATGTCTTAAATATTTAGTTGCTTTCATTTCCTCTTTAAGTCAAATTACAGGATTATTTTTATTTTTTTTTTTTTTGATGCAATAGATAATTTCTTGATTTGGTATTATGACTTTTTGTTATGTGCCACAATATTTTCAACAACTGACTTATTATTAAGGTGTTTCTGTAAAAAATATCTTGCTTACTACATTTTGCTCATTGGCTTCAGCTCTTCAGGTTTTTTTAAAGTACAAATATAGAAGTATTGTCAGATTGCACATGAATTCACTCTTGCTTAATAAAATGTAATCTTTTCCAGAGTTGCCAATGAATGTTAGATATTGTTATTCGTACTTTGTGATCAATATCACCACTTTTTGTTTCTTAATATGAGCTGGCACTCTGCCCTTGCAAAAAAGGTGGCTAACAGTACATGCTGATATACGGCATTAGGAGGAGTATTGCCAGCAGGTCAAGGGAGGTGATCCTTTCCCTCTGCTCAGCACTGGGGAAGTCACATTTGGGGTAACATGTCCAGTCTGGAGCTCCCCAGTGCAAGAGAGACATGGACACACTGCAGAGAGTCATAAAGATGATTAAGAACTGGAGCTTCCATGTGAAAAGGCCGACATAGCTGGGACTGCTCAACATGGAGAAGGCTCAGGAGGGACCTCATCAATGTATATAAATACTTGAAGGAAAAGTGCAAAATGGCCAGAACCAGGCCCTTTTCAGTGGTGCTCAGTGACAGGACCAGAGGCAATGTACACAAACTGAAATACATGAGATTGCCACTGGACATCAGGAAATACATTTTTTTTTTCCTGAGAGAGTGATGGAGGACTGGCATCAGATTGCCCAGAGATATTATGGAGTCTCCATATTGGAAATATTAAAAAAACATCTGGACGTGGTCCTGAGCAACTGATTCTAGATGGCCCTGCTAGAGCAAGGGTGTTGGACAAGAAGACCTACTGAGGTTCCTTCCAACTTCAACCATTCTGTGATTCTACAAGCATATGAAGATAAGACCTAATATATTTATTACCATGTTAAATCTAACAATTTTTAAGCATGAAATTTGCCATTTATATTTTCTTCCAGTTTCAATGAATATGATAGTTTGATCTTTGAGCTGTCCCCAGTATTTGAAAGCTGCACTGAATCCCTCTTTCACAAGATGAGGTTTTCCCCAAATACTGTAAATTGGAAATTAGTCAGTGACCCTCTTCAGCAGAGCAATTTAAGGATCTGTGTCCACTAATCATCAGTTTCCAAATTGACTAAATTCATTTAAGATCATTGCCTCTGAGTTGTAAAAGGGTACTTTTCAAAAGTGGTCTCCATTCTACCTGCTCAGTTCTTTCCTCCTTCAGTAATATGGAATTGGACCAAGGATGAATTCTAATCTTCATGAGGATAACTTTACTTGCCGAGTTTATAAAGTCAGGTTTCTAGCTTTAATGCCAAGAAAAATATTTATATACATAATATAATATATATAGACTATATATAATACATGCATAAATAAAATACATATTAGGGGTGGGATTTAGTTTCTGATTAAGACAGTATGCTTAGGTCCATACATGTAGCTTTCTACTTCTGTGCTAAATATATTGCTGTGTACCACTCAAAATGCCCAAACAGGCTGATGTCAGTACTCTTTAAGTGTCTTCAGAGTATCTAAGACATAGTCCTGGGTTCAGCAGCAGCAGTCATTTTTCTCCTTCTTGGAAGCTCATGCAGTGCTGTGTTTTTGATTTTGGGCCTGGGAACAGCGCTGATAACACCAGTGTTTTCAGTTACTGCTTGGTGATGTTTAGGCTGGCCAAGGACTTTGTGAGTCTCATGCTCTGCTAGGGATGAGGGGGAAGCCGGGAGGAAGGAGCGACAGGACACCTGACCCAAACTGACCAAAGAGGTTATTCCATACCAGAGTACGTCATGTCCAGGATGTAGAAACGGAGAGCAGAGACCCGGAAGGGTGGTGGGGGTTCGCTGCATGGTGGGGGTGCACTGTGGGGGGTGCACGGCTTGGTTGGGCTGGATGGTGAGCTATTGTATTCTTTTCTTGTATTTGCCTTGTCATTATTATTATTGGTGGTAGCAGTAGTGATTTGTGTTATACCTTAGTTACTATAAACTGTTCTTATCTCAACCTGTGGGAGTTGCATTCTTTTGATTCTCCTCCCCATCCCTCCAGGAGCGGAGGGAAGAAAGAGTGGGGAGTGAGTGAGAGAGTGACTGTATGGGTTTATAGAAGCTTAAACCACGACAGTTCTTTTTGGCGCCCAAAGTGGGGCACGAAGGGTTGAGATAACAACAGGATTAATAGCCACTCGTCACAATGCTGATTTATTGGTTCTCAGAGTTGTTGCTCTGGTTTTCATGGTTTCAGCCTGTTGTACCTTACTTGCAGCTGGTATTTATTACCTTAGCATTCGGATATGGGTTTTGGGTTAAGGTTCTTGTTTCAGTGTACTTTACTGGAATGGCCTGTGATAACGGGTGGGCTCCAGAAGCACGGCGGGGCAGATGTGGATGTGGGTGTGGACGTAGACTTGTACCTGGCAGCTCGCCTGCTCTTCACCGTCCTTGCCCTCAGCCTTGCCTCCGTCTTCGCGAGGCTGTGGGGAGCCGAAGGGGGGTGGCCCCGGGAGCCGCCAGTGGCCGAAACGGCTCGGGAGAACGGCGCAGGGGATCAAGAGGCCGGGAAGAGGGCGGCAGAGGAGCTGAGCCCCACAGCAGCAGAGAGCATTCCCCAGCAGCCGCCCGCAGAGCCCCGCGAGCCTGAGCCCCAGGAGGACGCAGGAGACCATGCAGCACTTCCCAGCAAGGCAACCTGTGGGAGTTGCATTCTTTCGATTCTCCTCCCCATCCCTCCAGGAGCAGAGGGAAGAAAGAGTGGGGAGTGAGTGAGAGAGTGACTGTATGGGTTTATAGAAGCTTAAACCATGACAGACATTCACACAGGATTGGCATAGCACTTACAGGATACCCATGATCTCTTAACATTTCTTAAATGCTGTGATCCACCTAGGTGAGGGGCAGCTCATTCAAGCTTCTACATAATGCAGGCAGGGAAGCGTAGAGAGGTTTCAGCTGCCATAAACAATGAAGGCTTGTTCCAATTGCCTGGACAGGTGTCCAATGCCATCTGAAATGCTTTAAGCTATCTTTTCCTCAGAACTTATTTGGAAATCTGTGTTCTTAACTGTACAGCAATGAAAATTAGAATGACACTCTTAATTATCCAGCCAGAAACAGGATTTTGTTTTATCTGCTGTTTTTCCTCCCTTTAAAGACACTTCAAGAACTACTGAAACAGAAAGAACACTAGTTCTTCCTAATTCAAACTGCTATTGGCATAAGCTTATATACAAATATTTCTATGGAGCAAATATAACAATTTCTATACAGTTACTAAGTCCTTGAATGATTGGTACATATATGACTGGTGTTCTATCCTTTGAACTCAAGGTATTGTTTCCACTGCTGCAGTCAGCACATTTTCCCAGTACCCAAAGAACCCAAAATAACGAAGAAAATAGTGCATCTTAACTGTGGGGGTTTTGTTTTATTGATCTATAGTTGCAAAAGTTATTTATATACTTACATTTTCATATAAAAGACCATGAGTAATGTAGCAGAGTCTTAGAAGCAGCAGTTCAAGATTAATTTCTAGTTTCAGCTTCCTGGAGAGGTTACTTTTTTAGATAATGAAAACTGTCTTTTCTTATTATATGTCAATAGGATTATTTTCGTATTATAATTTTGGCATTTCAAATTCAGAAATTTCTTCATATGTCCATGTTTGCATTTTAATTGGATGAGACTATTGAGCAGATTAGAACAAAAATGCCAACTTGTACTTCTAACCTTATTATTTAAAAACTTGGAGGAATCATATGACTTCGGCATTACTGTGGTGCTGTTGTTTCCCTACATAACCAAGACAGAGTGCATTTATGGTTATTTGGAGTGTTTGACAAATACTAAAATGAAAATTGCTATATAAGCAATGTATAAATACACTCAAGCAATTTATTTCGCATTTTCTAAGAAGCAATTTGATAAGAAAATATTTGCAGAATTAAGTGAATGGCTGCATTATACATATTACTAAACAGATCAAATTATTTCCTTCTTTCTCTTTGTGAGAAGCAACTTTGCAATTCCCTAGGTGTGACTTTATTGGTGTATGAATAATTCAGCTTTTTGGACTAACTTATCTCAAAAGGAGTGTTATCCCATAATTTTTTCTTTCTCTCTCCTGCCATGCACTTTGTCATTTCTTCCTTTTGAAGTAATTTGTTGAAATATAGAAAAAAGGGAGATGAAGATCACTCAGACACAGTGAGTGAAATAAAGGAATATTCATTTTGCAGAAACTATTCTTGATTTATTCTTGACAGGTGTAATTGAATTTGATTTCTAGAGGAAATAACAAATTATAATTACGGATCACAAGCACCTTTTGACAACTTTCCATAGTTTCAGCATAGTGTATGAATAATTCAAGAATATATGAATGGATGTAATATTACTGAATTTATTAGTTAAGGTCGATGTCCATGCTTGTTTAATAGTTGAAATTCTGATTGAAGCTGTAACAGTTAGTATAAGCAATGATTACATCATCATTCATGAAAACTCAATGATAGAATACCACAGAAAAAGCTGGAATCCAGTACACCTTCACCAATATTTTGAATAGCTCTACTTATTTCCTGTGAAATTAAAATTAAGGTCAACATGGGTATATGCAAAAAAAAAAAAAAGAAAAAAAAAAAAAAAAAGATGGGTATCACTCATTTGTACCTAAAAGACAATGCTCGGATTTTCACATCATTTATTTCTTTTATTTGGATGAGAAAAAACAAAAGGCTTCTTTCAACATTTTGATAATATGTGTAAGAAATTAAAATGTCAGTAAGTCCTACAGAGCTCTTAAATATAGGGAGGCCATTACATCATATTATTAATAATTCAAGTGGAAATTAGAGTTCCACTGGTCATTTGCCTCAGCTTGTGACTTTAAAAATATGTGCTTCAAGACATCTAAAATCCATTTGGACATCTGAAGTAGACTGGTTTTCAGAAATTATTTAGATAACAGCTGTATGAAGTAGTCTTCATTTAAGTATTAGTTTAGCACTTTGATGTTCCTTGGTGTCAACAAGTTAGACACTGGCACTTCAAACAAGTGTTTTTTTTCCAGTGGGTAGCGCTCTTTAATTTCAGCCTGTGTTAAAATAACAGTAGCATTCAATCATAATCTTACAGACTCTAGTTATTAAAAGCCACGAACTACATGTGAGTTGTGCAAAGTTGATATTATTAATATCAGTATGACACATCCTTGCCAGGGATTCCAATAAGGAGGGAACCTCAGAAGTGCTTTTCACAGACTGGTAGATGCAGTCACGGCAATGAACAGTCTAATTTAAATCACAGTACTATAAGTGAGTATAACAAATTGTAAGAGAAAAGTGGTGATAAAACAATCATAAGAGTTGCTGAAAAATATATGTCAGAATATCTTTCATTGAAAAATGTTGTTTCAATCACATCATTAGTGTATGTGAGATTATTCCGAGATGAAATTTAAGATGCCACCATTTTTTAAATTAAATTTTTCATAAAAACTTCAAGTAGTTATTTATTCTACACAGTAACTTAATTTTGAACTTCTTACAGTTATTTTGCATTCTTTACTGTATATTTTTTTTTCGTTCTAAATTTTACAATTTTAGTAATAGTAGCATACACTATTTACCAGTACTGCTAAAGGACATAATGAATAGCTTAAATGTGTTACTGGCTTTTATGTTATCTTTTATTTCTTCAACTCTTAGTTGAAATATCTGTTTTGCTAGATTAAGATATCTGCTGTTTGTAGAATATCAGTTCAATTCATTAAAACACAAACAAGATTTATCCTACTGTAGAAAATAAGAAAAATTCTCCAGGTACTGACTGGAATCATAGAATCATAGAATAGTTAGGGTAGGAAAGGACCTTAAGATCATCTAGTTCCAACCCCCCCGCCATGGGCAGGGACACCTCCCACTAAACCATGCCACCCAAGGCTATGTCCAACCTGGCCTTGAACACTGCCAGCGATGGAGCATTCACAACTTCCCTGGGCAACCCATTCCAGGGCCTCACCACCCTTACAGTAAAGACTTTCTTCCTCATATCCAATCTAAACTTCCCCTGTTTAAGTTTGAACCCGTTACCTCTTGTCTTCTCACTACAGTCCCTAATGAAGAGTCCCTCCCCAGCATCCCTATAGGCCCCCTTCAGGTATTGGAAGGCTGCTAGGAGGTCTCTACGCAGCCTTCTCTTCTGCAGGCTGAACAGCCCCAATTTTCTCAGCCTATCTTCATATGGGAGGTGCTCCAGTGCCCTGATCATCCTCGTGGCCCTCCTCTGGACTTGTTCCAACAGTTCCATGTCTTTTTTATGCTGAGGACACCAGAACTGCACACAATACTCCCAGTGAGGTCTCAGAAGACTGGAGGTGTGTCTGTTTCAAATAACTTATGCGTCAGTCTAGACTAATTTTTCAGGATTTTAAAAATTACGCCAGGTTTGCAGTGGCTTTGCTGAACTTACATTGTTAAGAATTAGTACCCAAACCTAAAGGGTTATAGTCATGAAAAGCACACAAAATTCTACTTATTTTAGAATGACAGAATCATAGAATAGTTAGGGTTGGAAAGGACCTTAAGATCATCTAGTTCCAGCCCCCCTGCCATTACATCTGTACAGATCCTAGAAAATCCTTGCAGTTCAAGTATCAGTTTCCTTCCACAAAACATTCAGTGGAAAAATAAGAGTAAAAATTAGAAAGGAAGAACACTGCCAGATGTTTTCTCCTTATTGTCCTATTTTCCCCAGACTGTCAGACAGGAGAAGTGTACTAGGGTCATATTTTATTGTTTTAGTCCTTTATCTTAAAAGATAAAAAAATACATCTAAAATCTGTTACAGATATATCAGACAGTTGAAAAATTATGAAAATTTTTTAAAAAAACCCTGCATTATCTTACCTGTAGTGCAGCGTACATAAGAATTTGTGATATTCTGTAGAAATGTCACAGAAACAGGCAGCATTCATATTATGCAACAAGAAATAAAAAGGAGCAGATTTGTTTTTTAGAGTCTTCTAATTCACAAAGGATGTTCAAATGAAGACATCTATGGAAAACACATTTTCAAAGGAAACGCTCAATGGTTTATAGTGAAACAAACTCATCATAGAAAGATAGCTGTGATTTCAGCCTAAGTTGAAATAGAAATAAATAAATCAACTTACTTCGACTATTTTGGATCTGCAAGTTTCTTGCAAACATCTATTTATAAACTCACAGCATTTGGAGAATTCTTCAGAGTTTGCTTCATGAGCACATAGATATGAATTGTACTTGCGGTATGCAACTCTCATAGCAGTGGATTAGCACAACTTAAAAATTGAGATGGCAAGAAAATAGTATGTCGGTCATTTTAAATAGCATTTTCTCATGGGGAAAAAACAGAAAAGCCTATCTAATGGAATATTATGATTTAGCACACGTTTGTTAGGAATATGAGGTTGATCCACTTTCAACTAATCTGAGAAATAACACTTACAGTTTGTGACACCAGCAGTGTCATTGCAGTGTGACCACTTTTATGATTTCTGTAATCTCGACTTTAGAATTTGTTTTAATATCTTGTAGCCAGTGATTGCTGAGACAGAACTTTTCTTTTTAAAACTTTTTTTTTCCCATGTCTTAAACTTATGTTACTTTCAGTTGAATTAGAATATACCATTGAAAATGAGTGATCGAGAAGCTGAAGTACCATTTGAGAAATGAAAATTGCAAAGAATAGTTCAAAGTAATAGAGTTCTAAAAGGGAGAAGCAATATTATAAGAGCAAACAACACATTACTATAAACAGCTTTGAATAAAGTATCTTCAGAGCAGCAGCTGAAGTCCAATATAAAAGAAAAATGTTGTGCTTCTGAGCCCATCCAGTGTCTGACTTTTTCTGACTACTGAACAAAAAGAAAAATCAGCAGTTGTAGAATGTGAAAAGGTAACTGTACTGTAATATTTGAATGTATTGACCATTGTTCTTTTTGTGGAATACTACATTAGTGTTGATTAATGAGGCTTGCTGGTAAGTATTCTGTTAGTAACAAATATTTAATGAAGGAAATTATCCAGTTCTTTTGTATCTTTATGTTATCCATTTATTTTGTCAAATTTGAATGCCTCTTGATTTAGCCCTGGCTTTCAAAACAGCTGCCAAAATCACTCTAAGTTTACTTTTCTAGTAGTACATGTGTATTCATCAGGCTTCAGACAAGGTGCATCCTACTGCCAATTTTTCGTAGTTTTGAAAACTATTTTGAGGTCAATGAGCCATATTCTCTGTTGATGAGGCATGTTTAATCTACCTGTGTGATGGGTAGATTAAATGTTTTTGTCATTTCATATCAGAATGTGATATACTAGTTCTGAATATTTTATTTTTTTTCCTCTTTCCTGCATCATATACTTCCTCAGTCAATCACTTGTAACATTTGTTTTTAAGTGTTAAAACTAAATAAATGAAAACAGATCTCATGAAAAAGAATCAAATAAAATTCTCCATTCCAATCAGAGCTCCAGCTGTGCAGTTAGTAGGGCAGCAGACAGAACAGTGACAGCGGCAGAAGGCACTACAATAAGTGGAATTGGTAAATGATCTAAAATCATGAGAAGCCTTGTTCCAGTACTAGAAGTATAAGCTAGCAAAAGTAAAGGAGCTACCACACTAAGTATAAACTTCATAATGTGATGCTGGTGTAAGGTATATCCCTTCCCAACTGCTCTTTTGTTTTGTTACGGTTTTGTTAATGAAACCCAAGAATGCTTGTTTAAGGCTTGTGCAGACCTGGACTGTCACATAAAGCTGATTTTCCACATAACTATTATTTAAACTTTCATTTCAATTATTAAGTATTTTTTTTCAGCAAGACTTTGTTTGAGCAATTGATTAATCATCACATTCAGGTAACGGAATCAGGAAGAGAAAATAAAATTTAAAATTCTGAATGAAAAAAAAAAATCAAATAAATTACCCTTTAGCCTGACAATTACTGAGAATTCTTAATAAAATTAGCTTTATACTGCAGCTGGTGACAAAATGTCAGGATACAACTTGAGAAAGCTAGCACATGCAAGAAGTCTCTGTCTTCATACCCAGCAATTTAAAAATTCTTTCCAGGACTTGGATACTTGACTTTAGTGAGGGCAAACTGACTGGATAAAAACATTAGTTGATAGAGAAAAACTGTATACACCCCTGTCAGCAGTGTGACATAACATCTGGTTTGCACTCTTATAGATTGGCTATACAGAAGAGTAATTGTTAAACAGTTCTACAATGTACTGATAACTTTGCCTACCCATTTCACTTACCGTTTCACTGGGTTTGAATCAGTATAACAACTATCAAATAATGAGCTTGGCTCTGTTTATATAATTTCTTCTCCAAGTCATTATTTGGTTGGACTAATAATAACTAAATAAATTAAATTTTCAAGTGAAGATATAATAACAAATAATTCATAACTGATATTTCTAGCAGTATTTCCAGACTTGCAATGTCTGGAGTGCACACAGTAGCCAAGGCTCTGGTGTGTAGAGGTTTTACCAAACAATTGACGTTCAGAATTAGTTGGCCTGCTATTTAAGGTAAACTCTTACATGAGTATTAAAGCTTTCAAGTAAAATATATCTAACCTTCATTACCCCTCAGTTTGGACAATTTCTATAAATGTGATAGTATTTGTGAATCCCAAAAGTTCAGCAGTTCAGTTGCCCAGTTTGTCTTTTGCTTACATCTTTACTGCCCTTAGGAACACAGGTGCTTGAGTGAAACCTCAAGCTGTCAAAGCTGGACATCTTGGTTTAGCCATACTATCTGTAGCTGTTGAGCTTGAATACAAATTTCCCTTTGAAGACAACTTGATGGCTTTCTCCAGCACAAAGAAAGCCGTGGCTGAAAAAACAGACTAGAAGACAGCATGCATGGAGTGTATGGACTTTAGGTCTGAGCCCTCAGGTAGGTCTGATGCTCCAATATAGGTCTGAACTAACATGGCAATACAGATGCGGATAAACTTATAACTGAACAGAAAAATATCAGGCAAGTAGAACCTTTTACTGCAAAATTTATTTTTTTTTTCTTCCCATGGAAGAGAAGTATTACAAGATTCTCACAAGTCTTATTTATTTATTTTGATTCTGCAATATCTGACCTTGGCAGATATCAAAAAATTGAAAATCACATAAAATGGAACATATTGAGTAACATAGTAACAAATGTGTATGAGTAGTGGCTGGTGGCTAGGGATAGCTTTTTTCGTTCTGGGTTTGTGCATCTGTCCTCTCCAGTGAAGTGTCGATGTTGTGTTGTGGAACTTAGTTTCCTACCTATAAAACTGATATAATTAGACTTTCGGGTCTAAAATCCACTGCAAACCAAATCTCTGCTGAAAAGAGAAAAACAGTTTTGTACAACAGTATTTTGATATCATTTTGGTAGACACGATTGCAGCATGAAGACAGAGAATACCTAAAGAAAATGAGTTCCTGATTTTCATGGGGAAAAATATAGGTATTATAGGGCTCTTTAGAACACAAAGGCATGATAAGAAACAGTGCCTAGATGCTGAAGTCAGAAAAATTCAAATTAAAGTAAAAACACAATTAATTTTAATAGTGAGATAATTAACGTTGGTAACAACCAACAAAGAAAGTGATTGATTCTGTATCTTTTGGTGTCTTTTAGTGAAAATTATGCTTCTTGTAAAACAAGTATTAGCCAATGCAGATTATCAAGCTCACTGGAGGTTATCTGAAATGCAGTAGCCTGTGATACACAATACAACAGACTAGATGATGTAACAATGGTTTCTGGCCTTGTGTACTTCCAATCAATCAATAAACTTAAAACTGTGAAAAAAATGCAGATCTATGATGATGCTAATAACCTATATTCTATCCCTCCCTCATGAGCTTCCTATCATACAGTATTTAAAATAACTGAGCTCCTTGCTTCAAATATGATTTAAAAAATTAATTTTTCATCTGAAAAACTAAGAATAAGGGTAAAAATCTGCTCCAACTGACAGTACTGGAAATGCTGATACTAATTATAATAAAGTCAGAACTTCAGCCCAAAACTCTAGCTTCCATGACTGAAAATATTCAGCCCAAATCTCTAGCTTCCATGACTTAAAATAATATAAACCCTGAGTTTCTAACATTAAGGAAAGCATTTATCATGTGTTGCTTGAAAACGTGCTTCATCTAAGTACAGATTTTATTTTTTTTATTTTTAAAGAAAAAGATTATGTTTTACTTTTTAAATGCAGTATTGTTTAGTAAATTTATATAATTTAAATGGACTGATTGAAAGCCTTTGGCTGCCTGGACTTTATGCACATATGTGTAGTTTATGCACAATTCTGTTAGTTACAACCCAAGAAGATAATTATTAACAAACGAATTCAGCAAATTGTATCATCTCCAGGAAGAAGAAACTTGTAATGATTATTGTTGTTAGGGAGAGTGTAAAGCTGGGAAAAGAGTAAGTGCAAAATTTTTAAAGGATCATCTGGGATGACCTTGTTATTTCCATTGGTAATTCTGACACAGAAAACAGAAGAACGTTGATGACCAAGTTAAGAGATCTGTCAATATATGAAAAATATGGATATTATATAGGACTGGAGAATGAGGAACAGGATAATTAACAATATTAAAAAAGAAAAAAAAAAACAGAAAAAAGACCTGAGAATAATGGCTGAAACTGGCAAGAGTAGAGGGAGAAGCTGCTAGTACCACAAGTAAAAGAGATCCAATGTTATATGAGTAAAATAGATGAACTAACCTGTAAGCTTATTACAGAGAAGTCAAGATGAAGACGGAAGGAAAGGCAAGGAGAAGAGACTAGAATATGTCAGAGAGAAGAAACCAAATTATTCAAATTAAGTACTATGTCAGCAAGTGGCTATGAATGGATTTTGAATATATTTCCACAGTGGATTAGGGAGAGTTTGCTGAACATCACAACAGGTAAACCCTGAAGCACCACACAAACTGGACAAAAAGCCAAACTGATGGAGCTTTCTTAGTCACTACTGGGATTAGAAGACATAGTTTCTGTGAATGACAACGACTGATAGTGATACCTTACAGTTTTGTGTTCCTGTGCTATTGGTCTTATGCCAATGTGTAAGAAAAGGTGTTTGTTAGTCTAGGAAAAGACACATTTTGAACACTTTATCTTCTTAGGACCTCTTGGGAGATAACAGGAGAACCTACCTGTTAAGGTACAGCTGCAGTCAGTGCAACGATCACACTGCTTCAGAACTTCTAGCTTTCATGAGTGAACACCATTTTGTTATGTTCAACTCGTAAGCCATTTTTTAACTCTTTAAAAGAAAAGTAAGCAACTTCAGATGTTCTTAATAAGAGCAGATGATTCTGTGGGCTGTACTTATGATGTTATTTAGATTCTGCAGTATAAAAAATGCACTATGAGTCGATGTGAAAGCTCTGTCCAGAATCCTTTTCAATTGACACTTAACCTCACCCAATATTGTTTGAAGACAAAGTCAGGTGAGGTAAAAATAAAACTTACTTTCACCTGCCCTTGAATTCAGTTAGTGTCATTAATTCATAGCCTCCTGCATTCTGCTGAGCATCTGATATGCATGTTCTAAGGATTCTTCATTGGATTACATTTAAATCACTATCCAAAGTAGTGTTAACATTAAAATTTTATAGAAACATATATTGTGTTCTTGTGAAGTTTTAACAAAGCTGGCTTGTCACTGTTTTGTAGATTCAGCTTTGTTGGCAACCTTGTTCTTTTCATACCTTTTCATTTTTACCACAGGTAATTAACCTCTCTCTGTGGTGACAGTTTTGAAAAAATGTGAAGTTATTAATGACCACCATGATTCTATTAGAAATGCAAAAGATCAAATTCACTAAGAAATTTCAATCAGAGCAGAAAAGGTAAGATGCTAAGCTTGACTTTCTTAGCATTTTCTCAAAATAGACACATGAAAAATTGGAAGAGCAATAGCATAACCTTCATCAAGATTCCAGAATAATATTACTATGTTCCTAGGGCATACTGCACTAAAATACTAGTACAGCAGTTTGCAAATACTTACAATCTGCTTAGGTATACAGGGAATATGTCTTGATTGCTGCCAGTATTAATTAGCTAAAATCATAAAGGTATCCTGTAAGAATATAGAAGAAAAAACTTATTTTAACACAATTCATATGTATATGTATTCTCATTAGTAGAATTTTGATAGCAGAATTGCAATCAGCTATTTTCTGTGTTCAATATAGCAAAATTTGATAGACTGTTTCAGTCGGAAGTTGTCTCAAAAAGAGAACTGATAATGTCTATTTGTCTTATTCATTTTAGTGAATTCTGTACTTGCCTACATAAGGATCATGTTACCCATCTGAATTCAGAAACACACGTGAAAGCAAGGTAGGGGAGCAACATTCACACCAGCAACCCATAGATGTAGTCCAAGGCTTCAGGTTTACTATACCTCATTTACCGTATTAAATTCTGCTATGGGATAGAAGCAACTTGTTAATGTAAAATTCAGTTGGCTGTATAATGGGACAATATATATAACTATATAATGGAAAATTTGGATAACTGTATCATGACTTTATGAGTCTGAAGGCTCCTTTGTCATTGTCTAATACCGCATGTTTCCTAGTATATTCAAAACTGACTGATAGCTTCCTCCTTTGATTAGACAGGATAGAAAGAGCCCCCTGTAGATCAAATCCTGTTGAAGTTCCTACTCATACCCCATTTATCATACTTCTACCCTCGCAATTAATTTATTCACTAATGTCAGTTAACAGTGCACTCGAAGCTTACAGCATGCTCAACCTGTATAAGGCAATGCTCTTTTGCTTAGTATGTACTATAATCTAAGCATGAGAAAATTAAGAAGCATTCAAATTTCATATTCTATACCCCCTAAAATGCAGCACTTGGTATTTTTTTCATTTGTGAGTGAAAAAGAAAAAAGCAAAAAACAGTAGAAATATGCAACAGAATTATTTTAAATATTGCAAACTGTATTACTTCTCATTAAAATCTTCAGGTTAATCAGGGAAAACAGAGAGGATGACTAACAAAAACATTTTAAATTTTATAACAAACATTTCTGATAGGCAAGCAGACAGACAAGTAAGCATCATTCAGCAGCTTCAAAAAGAAGCGATTCTAGGTATATCAGACTAACACTTCTATAAACAGTACGGCATATGGTAGACCAAAACAGTTTTCAGCATATTACCATTAAATCTTTTCAACTTTACAGATAATTTGTCATTGGATTTATGCACTAATCAGCCTTTATCACCGTATTTTATGTCTGCCAGTTATGAATTTAACAGTTCTCTTAAAAACTGTTTTGATCTGTCCACGGAAGTGTATCAATGGTGAAAAGCAGAGTAAGTGGTATTTAAGAAGCAATGATAAGCATAAAACCTTCTACAATTTTCATGTGAGAATTGTTAATTAGTACAATATTTGACATTTGGAGGAAGCAGCTGAGCAGAAAACATTATAAACAGCCCTCACTGGCTGAGGAGGCTGGAGGTCCATTAACGATTATATATGTAAACACACATGTGTATAACTTTATATAGTCAAAGGACCTTTTTTAATTTCCCCTTCCATCTTACAATCTATTGTGTTTTCTTTTTTTCTTCCTTTCTTTCATTCTGGGTTAAAAAATGTTTAAATAAACTGCCTAAGAAGACTTAAATGCTAATCACAGTTCTGATCACTACCTGCCAGAAAGTTTAGTATGATGATCATCAGGATGTTCAAGGAACGTTTTTATGGCCAGCAAGAGATACAGAAAATCAGAACTGAGACTCTGCAGAGCAGCAAAAAAGATGAGAGATTGACAGATTAAATATATAAATTAACTACTCTAAACGAAGGAGGCAATCTTGATGCAATAATCTATTCAATATGCACTTGCATTCAATTAGGTACATCAATAAAAAGAAAATGTTGCAAAAGGCCAAGAGATGCCTTGAGGCAAATAAAAACCCCAAATGTCATCTTCACAGATGAGACAACAGTTCCAGCATTATATACTTCCTATGAATAGACACAGCTTCTTAAAGTTGTGACCAACATGCTCCCTGTAAAGTTATGCGTCAGAGGATTTTGGAAAGAGGGAAAGGTTGTATTACTATCTTAGAATATGGCCTGGCTTGCTCTTTGGTTTGCATTATGCTTGTAACTTCTGGTAGCCCATCAAATGTAGTTTGTGTATAGAAGACGTCCTGTACATATTTCAGACATGATGATATGACAGTATAGGATGTGTGAGCAAATATTTATTTACAATGGTTAAAATAGCAAGTTTTAATAATCTTTCCTTGTAGCTTTGAAGTCAACGACCCAAAGTGCACTGAGACTGTAATAATCAGTGAAGCTCAAAGAATTATACAGGAAATGTAACATGTGAACAGGAAGCGACAGAGCAGAAAATCACACTCTTTCTTCTAAAAATATGTAGCACCTTTAGCCCAAGAAAGCATCCACGTTGTACTGTTTGACATTAAATTCTTGGATGAGATCCCTAATTGTTGTACTCTAATAGAATTCCAATTTTTACTGAGGTAAAACAGTTTGTTGTTCTGCTCTGCAAGTCACTAGCAGTAAACACCATGTAAATGAAAAAGAATAGGAAATAATATAAACCCCAAGCAAAAAGCATAAGGACCAAGCAAAGGCCTACAAAATGCTTAAGGTCTGGGTATAAATCTGAATAAAAAGATTATCAAGTCATGAACTAAAATTTGCTCACTTGCATTTCTAGAATAAAACATTTTCCCGTGCAAAACTGAATAAACAATGAATAAACTTCAAAAAGGAATGTCTGTTGTGCTGGTCAAAAGGCTACAAACAGCACATTGCCTGATAAACCACATATGGGTTTTGCATGCATTTTTTTCTCTTCTGTTTAAGACTTTTTGCTGATTGTCTTTGCAGAACCAGGAAAGACTTGGCCTGAATCTCCTCAGTTTGCATGTGATATTTTCTTACATTTAAAGTCTGCCTTCCACTAAGTAAAGATTTTTAGAATTTTTTTTTCCTCCTTTCATTCACTTGTGAAAGAAGACATACATTGTTAACATATTAAATCATAAATGCATTAGAACTATATCTTCTAATTTCACCTGTATTTCTTCTGTAAGCAACAGCATAGCACGAGTCCTGCAAAGGTATTTGCCATCCACTGAAGCAGAAATTCTGGAGTCCCTTAAGCAGCCAGCTGGATGGTAGGGGGTGGAGAAGGTGATAAAAGCCTGTCATTCATCTGCAGTGTTTGCCTTCCCAGAGTGATTTCCCAAACAGCAAGGCACAGCAATTGGAGAGCTAATAACGCCTATGTAGAGTAAAGAAGAACAGACAAAGTATTACAATATTTAGGAATACAAAGGTATTTACATCTTTTCAGAAGAGGTGCTACAAAGCCATTGAATAAAGATAAGATAATGGGCTAGAAAGACTGTGATCTGGAAATACCCGTACAACTGAATCTGCAAACCAAATGCCAAACAAAAATATCAGCTCCAAACCTAGGTGCTAAGATACAAGATGCAAACTTAGTTACTAAGATATAATGTACACACCTTTGAAAGTTTTCCACTGAGATATGTCTCTGCCATAGCTAGGGAAAGGCAGCTGTAGATACAGGGCTTTTGTGAGGCAGAAGCTGTCTTTCTCCTAGTAAGGCAGAGTAATAAAGTATTAATGTAATATGTTTTCTACCTGAGAAGGTTTAAAAAGCCTAGCGGAGGCTTAGCAATACCAAGACACTGACTCATTATTTTCCGACTTTTAGTATGCTCTCTGATGTTCCCCTACAAAAGCGACAGGAAATTTTGAAGAAAAAGATCTCTCCTCTCTATCTCCCACTTCCCAAATATAGCTCACAGGACAGACTTTACTGAACTAAGGTTCACTGAAGATACATATCATGTCACTTGACAAATTCAGTATATCAACATTCCACACTATTATATGTTATACATTTCAGATGCATATATTTAGGGTATGACCTTCTAGACACTTCTGGAAATGTGAACATTTCAAGTCTTTTGCTATGTATTTCTACAC
The DNA here is from genome assembly GCA_039720435.1 of Amazona ochrocephala. NCBI lineage: Eukaryota > Metazoa > Chordata > Aves > Psittaciformes > Psittacidae > Amazona > Amazona ochrocephala. Next base: position 38,998,627 of record CM077879.1, read on the forward strand.
TTTGATTTATTAGTAGTTTTAGCGCTGCTGAAAAAGGCTGGATTAACAGCCCCAGAGGAATAAACCCTCCATAGAAAAGGGATAGGGTCAACAGATTTCTCTACACTAGCTCAGCAGAGTGTTTCAGTGTTAACTTAGCAAAGGAGATCAACCCCTTTGCCCATTAAGTTTTTAGCCGTTCGGATCAAACTGCCGAGTTTTCCAATTAGTGCCAGTTGCACTCAATATGATCTATGATCTGCTTTCTAACATAAACAGGGCTGCTACACAAATCTGCTTCATGCAGGCAATGAAAAACAGACATTCCATAGCATTTTAAAGTGACTTCTTACCCTGGCATTATTTACATAACAACCAGGAAGATAAGCTTTGAAATGCACTCATATACAATGTGTGTGTATATATATAAAAATATATATATGTAACGTTCACTGGGGGTGCTGTGGTAAATTCTGAACAAAATCTGTTACATTATCCATTTAATATACATGAAGTATTTCTGGAACCTGTAATAGAGATAATAATAATTTATAGTAAGTTATAATAAAAGGATCAATGTTTCATGCCATATGCAGATACAGGAGATGAGAGGGCATGTGAGTATATGCTATAAGACTGAAAAATACTGTCATAAAGTGAAAGGCAGGGAACAATAAACAGGGACCAGTCAGTCTGAATCATAGCTTGTCTCTCACTATTAGACTTGCTACGTACATCTTAATCGCATATTATGTGCAGTTTGCTAGTTTGGAGACATACAAAATTCCATGAGAATTAGTAGCAACAAAGTATAAAGGTGATGTCTTTGTCTGAGGAAGGAAGAGATTATGCCTGAAGATTTTCTTTTTTTTTTTTTTTTAATTAATTCCGTGGTAGAGCACCCAGAGCAGGTTTTGAACAGAAGAATGATAAAAATGACTTTTATGACTTCTGTGGATTACATAAAAGAAATTAAAATACAATCCACATTAAATTAAATTCAAACTTGTCTTTGGGGTTATGGGGAGGGGAGCAAGGCAAGACTGCCACACAGAGGGTGGGCGTGTTTGTCAGGTAAGTTTCTTTAGGGATTGCCAAGGAAGTGAAATGGTCTTAAATTTGTATTACATTTGATATCTGGCTGAGGTAGCCCTAGGAAATCAGTCACTGTGCATCATCTGACTACTGTATTCATATTATACTGCCTTTCTAAAAATGGAAGAGAAGATAAAGGTACAGCATTTTTGATTTAAACATAATGAAAGGTGTCAGAGAAGAAGAAACAGGTTTTAAGCATACTGACATCCAGCAGTAAATTTTAGTACTGCACTTAAAAGCTTTAGTCACCATTTTAAAATAGGTTTTCTGCTTGCACTTTGCACATGCCAATTTCACTCAAATCATAATCATAGAATCATAGAATCATAGAATAGTAAGGGTTGGAAAGGACCTCAAGATCATCTAGTTCCAACCCCCCTGCCATGGGCAGGGACACCTCACACTAAACCATGCCATCCAAGGCTATGTCCAACCCCACCTTGAACGCCACCAGGGATGAAGCATCCACAACTTTCCTGGGCAACCCATTCCAGGGCCCCACCACCCTCACAGTAAAGAATTTCTTCCTCAGATCCAATCTAAACTTCCCCTGTTTAAGTTTAAACCCATTACCCCTTGTCCTCTCACCACAGTCCCTAATGAAGAGTCCCTCCCCAGCATCCCTATAGACCCCTTCAGGTATTGGAAGGCTGCTAGGAGGTCTCCACGTAGCCTTCTCTTCTCCAGGCTGAACAGCCCCAATTTTCTCAGCCTATCTTCATATGGGGGGTGCTCCAGTCCCCTGATCATCCTCGTGGCCCTCCTCTGAACTTGTTCTAACAGTTCCATGTCCTTTTTACGTTGAGGACACCAGAACTGCACACAATACTCCAAGTGAGGTCTCACGAGAGCAGAGTAAAGGGGCAGGAGCACCTCCCTCGACCTGCTGGTCACGCTCCTTTTGATGCAGCCCAGGATACGGTTGGCTTTCTGGGCTGCAAGCGCACACTGCCGGCTCATGTTCATTTTTTCATCGACCCACACCCCCAAGTCCTTCTCCGCAGGGCTGCTCTGAATCTCCTCCCCACCCAATCTGTAGCTGTGCCTGGCATTGCACCGACCCAGGTGCAGGACCTTGCACTTAGCATGGTTAAACTTCTTAAGGTTGGCATCAGCCCACCTCACAAGCGTGTCTAGGTCCCTCTGGATGGCATTCCTTCCCTCCAAGGTATCAACCGAACCACACAGCTTGGTGTCATTGGCAAACTTGCTGAGGGCGCCCTCAATCCCACTGTCCATGTCACCCACAAAGATGCTGAACAAGACCGGTCCCAACATCGATCCCTGGGGGACACCACTCGTTACTGGTCTCCAGCTGGACACTGAGCCACTGAGCACTACTCTTGGCATGCGGCCCTCCAGCCAGTTCTTTATCCACCGAGTGGTCCACCTATCAAATTGATGTCTCTCCAACTTAGAGAGAAGGATGTCATGTGAGACAGTGTCAAAGGCTTTACACAAGTCCAGGTAGATGACATCAACTGCTCTGCCCCTGTCCATCAGTTCCGTAGCCCCTTCATAGAAGGTCACCAGATTGGTCAGGCAGGATTTCCCCTTAGTGAAGCCATGCTGGCTGTCACCAAGCACCTTGTTGGTTTTCATGTGCCTTAGCATGCCTTCCAGGAGAATCCGCTCCAAGATATTGCCAGGCACAGAGGTGAGACTGACTGGTCTGTAATTCCCTGGCTCATCCATTTTCCCCTTCTTAAAAATGGGGGTTATATTTCCCTTTTTCCAGTCATCAGGAACTTCATCTCACTGCCATGATTTTTCAAATATGATGGACAGTGGCTTAGCAACTTCATTTGCCAGCTCCTTCAGGACCCGTGGACGGATTTCATCCGGTCCCATGGACTTGTATACATTCAGGTTCCTAAGATGGTCTTGAACCAGATCCTTTGCTACAGTGGGCCCAAGGTCTTCATTCTCACTGTCCCTGCGTCTGCCTTCCAAGACTTGGGTGGTGTGGTCAGAGCATTTGCCGGTGAAGACTGAGGCAAAGAAGTCATTAAGAACCTCAGCCTTCTCCAAATCCTGGGTAGCCAGTTCTCCCGATAGCTTCAGGAGAGGGCCCACGGTGTCCCTAACCTGTCTTTTTTTGGCAATGTACCTATAAAATCCCTTCCTGTTATCCTTAACATCCCTAGCCGAGTTTAATTCTAAGTGGGCCTTAGCTTTCCTAACCTGGTCCCTAGCTTCCCGGACAACATCCCTGTATTCTTCCCAGGCCGTCTGACCTTGCTTCCACCTTTTATAAGCCTCTTTTTTCCTTTGAATTTTGCTCAGCAGCTCCTTATCCATCCAAGGAGGTCTCCTGGCCCTCCTGCTGAACTTCCTTCTAGTTGGGATGCATCGCTCCTGAGCTTGCAGCAGGTGATCCTTGAATATCAACCAACAGTCTTGGGCCCCCCTGCCCTCTAGGGCTGTATCCCATGGAACCTTACTGAGCAGGTTCCTGAAGAGGCCAAAGTCTGCTCTCTTGAAGTCCAGGGTAGTGAGCTTGCTGCACGCTCTTCTCACTGTTCTGAGGATCTCGAACTCAACCATCTCATGATCGCTGCAACCAAGGCTGCCCTGGAGCATCACATTCCCAACCAGCCCTTCCCTGTTGGTGAGGACGAGGTCAAGCATGCCACCTCTCCTTGTCAGCTCCTCTATTACTTGCAGAAGGAAGTTGTCTTCCACGCAATCGAGGAACCTTCTGGGTTGCTTGTGCCGGGCCGTACCATCCCTCCAACAGATATCAGGGTGGTTGAAGTCCCCCATGAGAACAAGGGCCTGCAAGCGTGAGGCTGCTCCTATCTGCCTATGGAGCGCTTCGTCCAGCAAGTCCCCTTGGTCAGGCGGTCTGTAACAGATCCCCACAATAACATCACCCATCGCTGTTCTCCCTTTAACCCTGACCCACAAACTCTCTGTCAACTGCTCACCTGTCCCCAGACAGAGTTCCATACTCTCTAGCCTATCCCTAACATAAATAGGAACTCCCCCTCCCCGTCTGCTGGGCCTGTCTTTCCTAAAGAGCCGGTAACCTTCCATTCCAACACATCAGTCATAGGTGCCATCCCACCATATTTCTGTGATGCCTATGATATCATACCCCCGTAGATGTGCACACATCTCTAATTCCTCTTGTTTGTTCCCCATACTACGGGCATTTGTGTAGAGGCATTTGAGCCGACATCCAATTGAAGCCGGCTCATTGGCTGGAGCAGCTGGAATATCTCTACATTGCTCCGAACGTTTACTATAGGTGCTACCAACCGACTTGGTGTGTTGGGATGGAATGATGCCCCCCTCCCCCAACACATCTAGTTTAAAGCATCCTTGACCAGCCTGGCAAGCCTCCTACCAAATCCACTCTTCCCCTTCTTTGTCAGACCAGCTCCACCAGCCCCCAGTAGACCTGCCCTACTATATTGAGTCCCATGGTCAAGGTACCCAAACCCCTGACTATAGCACCACCCTTCTAACCATTTATTAACCTGCCCAATCCTCCTAGCCTTTTCAAGGTCCTGCCCTGTATCCTGGAGAATTGACGAAAAGACAATCTGAGCTCCAGAGCCCCTAACCACCTCTCCCAGAGCTCTGTAGTCCTTCTTTATGGTCTCCGGGCTACTGCTATCTATATCAGTAGCACCCACATGTATTACCAGGAGTGGGTAATAGTCAGTGGGACCGACTAGAGCAGGCAGCTTCTCAGCCACATCCCTGATCCGAGCCCCTGGTAGGCAACACACCTCCCTTGAGCCTGGGTCAGGCCAGCAGATGGGTGTCTCTGTGCCTTTCAGATTAGAGTCCCCTACTACTACGGCCCGCCGCTTTTTCCTGACAGCACCAGTAGTGACCTTCTTTACCAGTGCACCAGCTGGTTGCGCCTGGTTGGAGCGCTGTTGCTCATCAGCCCCCTGCAGGATAGCAAAGCGGTTCTGGGTGGGGACAACAGACATAGGAGGAAGCCCCTTGCTTTTAATTACCCTCTTCCTCCTTTTTTTGTTGTTTTTTTCTGTTACCTTTTCCCAGCTTCCTGGCTTGGCAGCCTCCTTTCCTGCACGGGCAACAGTAGACACTCGAGGCCCCGGAACAGGCTGGTCCCGGAGCAAGCAGTGCTGCTCCCCCTCAGCTTCCCTGACACCTTTCAGCCTGGTAACAGCTTCCTGCAGTTCAGCCACCTGCTGCAGGAGGACCTCCACCAGGGAGCACAGAGTGCAGCCCTGCCCATTGCTCACCCTTCCCTTAGGATACCCCGAGCTCTGCACTACAGCCTCCCTTCCCGTCGGCTCCGTCTGGGTGCCTACACTGACCACCACTGGCGCAGCCAGAGCAGAGCTCCCAGACCGAGCCTTGCCCGTGCGGCGAGTGCTCACCATCCCGCTCACCATCCCGCTCACCACCCCGCTCACCACCCCGCTCACTTGCCCGCGCAAACTGCTTCGAGCCCGCCCTGTTCGCCGCGCTCCGGGTCGCTCGCGCTCCCTGGGGCAGGTTTTTAATCAGTCAGCTCTGCCGCCGGTCCTCCTGACGCCGCCCCCTCTGAGTCAGCCGCTCGCCTCCGCTGAGCTGCAGGCTCCTGGGCAGGCCTTTTCGAGGACTTGAAGCTCCCTCGGGGCAAGTTGCTGCTCCGAGGTGAAGCTCGTAGACACCGAGCCTCCCCCCCATAATGATTCGAGTATGTCAAAAACAATAGAAAATCCCTAAAGAAAAGAATCAGACAGTTCTCTTTACTGATACATGACTATTATACCCGTGGTAAAATTGTCTATGAAAGACAAAGTTGTCATATGTTCTTCAGTAACATATAGTGGCTTCAGAAAATCTTAATACCCCTGAAATTCCAGAATGAATTCTCAGTTAAATCATCTGGCTAACAAGGAAAAAAAAAAAAAAAAGGTAAAAAAAAAAAAAAAAGCGTGTACTTATTTGACTCATTTGGCTGCATGTGCCACTGATATTTGATTGACAATTCTGATCATCAGAAAACCTTCTAAAATGCAAAAACTACTTCAGCTTTTCATACTGTTCAAGGTATATATGGTAGATAATGTGGTGATGTTATAGAATAGCATTATCTATTGTAAAGAGCTATCTGGACTACCCATATAAGAATTTCAGGTAGCAAAATATGTTACCAAAAGTTTTTGTGTACCCTTTTTCATCTTAGAAATCATTCCCTTTCTCATACAAGGTCTTTATGATTCTTTTGCCCTCTGTGGACTGTATCACAATTTGTCTTTCACTGTGAAGCACAGAATATCACTGGTACAGTTCAGAGTGGAAACAAACATAAATACCACTCTGCAGATGTTGACAGCTTGTTAAAAACTTTGAGGAAGGTGCAACAGGTTTTTATTGTGAAGAATTTTGAATGATTGGTGAAGGTTTGCGCAAACTATGAGGACCTTCTTCCAAAGTTTCCACTAAACTGATTTTCCAGGAGTGAAAAGAATCTGTATAAAGCAAATATGACACACAAAAAAAAAAAAAGTTTTAAAATCAATTTTATTATTTTTCCATTTTTTCACTATAGATAACTCAGACATAGTTTTGAAGTTAAAAAGGCCTATGTTTGACTTGGCCTTGGGTTTCAGCCCCATTTTAAGTGATTTCTCATGCATTTCTTTAAACCAATGAAAAATCTCAAACTGACAGTATACAAAATTATTACGTGTATTTTTCTGGTATATTAAGCAGCTATGCCCATACAATCTTGGTCATGAGCAGAATTCAGTTTAGGAAAAAAAATCCTTTAAATTCTTAAAATATATTTCCTTTTAGCAAAGCAACAACTCCAACTTATTTCAATGACTAAGAAGATCCTCAGAAGAATCTGTTTGTAGGTGAATATTATGGTTTTCAAGAAAGTGTGTGTTAGTCATGCAATCATTCATTCTCAAATGGGAGAAAGTTTCAAGAATGTCATGCAATGACAGCTGTGATGGTTAGAACCACACCACAAAAAAATAAGCATTATGAGTATTCCATTACGCAGGTGCTATGAACAGCTGAAAACTCTACGAATAGTGTACTATTAAACACTATGATTTGTGTCCCCAGCAACTTCTTACTGACTGACATGTTAAGAGAAATAAGTCTGTGTCACTGTAGGATATTATTATCATCAAGTCTCTTACTGTGGAAGACAACGACACATGAATATAGCTGAAGAATATTAAGGACTTCTAAAGGAAAATAAATACATGTAATAACACAAACCAATATTTTCAATTACAGAAAGGAGCGCTAAATCTTTGAAAGCTTGCCGCTACTCACATTTTTTCTACGGTTGTGATAATATTGCAAGAGTATGAGCATAATAGAGGAGCCGACAAGGAGAGGTGCCATGCTTGACCTCGTCCTCACCAACAGGGAAGGGCTGGTTGGAAATGTGATGCTCCAAGGCAGCCTTGATTGCAGCGATCATGGGATGGTTGAATTTGAGATCCTCAGGACAGTGAGAAGAGTGTGCAGCAAGCTCACTACCCTGGACTTCAAGAGAGCAGACTTCGGCCTCTTCAGGAACCTGCTCAGTAAGGTTCCATGGGATACAGCCCTAGAGGGCAGGGGGGCCCAAGACTGTTGGTTGATATTCAAGGCTCACCTGCTGCAAGCTCAGGAGTGATGCATCCCAACTAGAAGGAAGTTCAGCAGGAGGGCCAGGAGACCTCCTTGGATGGATAAGGAGCTGCTGAGCAAAATTCAAAGGAAAAAAGAGGCTTATAAAAGGTGGAAGCAAGGTCAGGCGACCTGGGAAGAATACAGGGATGTTGTCTGGGAAGCTAGGGACCAGGTTAGGAAAGCTAAGGCCCACTTAGAATTAAACTTGGCTAGGGATGTTAAGGATAACAGGAAGGGATTTTATAGGTACATAGTGAATAAAAGGCAGGCTAGGGACAATGTGGGCCCTCTCCTGAAGCTATAGGGAGAACTGACCACCCTGGATTTAGAAAAGGCTGAGGTTCTTAATGACATCTTTGCCTCAGTCTTCACCGGCAAATGCTCTGACCACACCACCCAAGTCTTGGAAGGCAGACGCAGGGACAGTGAGAATGAAGACCTTGGGCCCACTGTAGCAAAGGATCTGGTTCAAGACCATCTTAGGAACCTGAATGTATACAAGTCCATGGGACCGGAAGAAATTCATCCGTGGGTCCTGAAGGAGCTGGCAAATGAAGTTGCTAAGCCACTGTCCATCATATTTGAAAAATCGTGTCAGTCAGGTGAAGTTCCCAACGACTGGAAAAAGGGAAATATAACCCCCATTTTTAAGAAGGGGAAAATGGATGAGCCAGGGAATTACAGACCAGTCAGTCTCACCTCTGTGCCTGGCAAAATCTCCTGGAAGGCATGCTGAGGCACATGAAAACCAACAAGGTGCTTGGTGACAGCCAGCATTGCTTCACTAAGGGGAAATCCTGCCTGACCAATCTGGTGGCCTTCTATGAAGGGGCTACAGAACTGATGGACAAGGGTAGAGCAGTTGATGTCATCTACCTGGACTTGTGTAAAGCCTTTGACACTGTCTCACATGACATCCTTCTCTCTAAGTTGGAGAGACATCAATTTGATAGGTGGACCACTCAGTGGATAAAGAACTGGCTGGAGGGCCGCATGCCAAGAGTAGTGCTCAGTGGCTCAGTGTCCAGCTGGAGACCAGTAACGAGTGGTGTCCCCCAGGGGACCGGTCTTGTTCAGCATCTTCATGGCTGACATGGACAGTGGGATTGAGGGCGCCCTCAGCAAGTTTGCCAATGACACCAAGCTGTGTGGTTCGGTTGATACCTTGGAGGGAAGGAATGCCATCCAGAGGGACCTAGACACGCTTGTGAGGTGGGCTGATGCCAACCTGAGGAAGTTTAACCATGCCAAGTGCAAGGTCCTACACCTGGGTCGGTGCAATGCCAGGCACAGCTACAGGTTGGGTGGGGAGGAGATTGAGAGCAGCCCTGAGGAGAAGGACTTGGGGGTGTTGGTCGATGAGAAAATGAACATGAGCCGGCAGTGTGCGCTTGCAGCCCAGAAAGCCAACCGTATCCTGGGCTGCATCAAAAGGAGCATGACCAGCAGGTCAAGGGAGGTGATCCTGCCCCTCTACTCTGCTCTCGTGAGACCTCACTTGGAGTACTGTGTGCAGTTCTGGTGTCCTCAACATAAAAAGGACATGCAACTGTTGGAACAAGTCCAGAGGAGGGCCACGAGGATGATCAGGGGACTGGAGCACCTCCCATATGAAGATAGGCTGAGAAAATTGGGGCTGTTCAGCCTGCAGAAGAGAAGGCTGCGTGGAGACCTCCTAGCAGCCTTCCGATACCTGAAGGGGGCCTAGAGGGATGCTGGGGAGGGACTCTTCATTAGGGACTGTAGTGAGAGGACAAGGGGTAACGGGTTCAAACTTAAACAGGGGAAGTTTAGATTGGATATGAGGAAGCAATTCTTTACTGTAAGGGTGGTGAGGCCCTGGAACGGGTTGCCCAGGGAAGTTGTGAATGCTTCATCCCTGGTGGCGTTCAAGGTGGGGTTGGACATAGCCTTGGATGGCATGGTTTAGTGGGAGGTGTCCCTGCCCATGGCAGGGGGGTTGGAACTCGATGATCTTGAGGTCCTTTCCAACCCTTACTATTCTATGATTCTATGATTCTATGTGAGCATAAGAGTGGTTTTTTTTTGTTGTTTTACTGGAATTGCCTAAGTGTGTGCAGTTGTGTCCCTCCTCTTTTCCTTGAGACACTGAATACATTGGATGGTAAATAGCACAAGTAATTTAGCTCCTCTTATCTACCTCCAATAAAGCCTTCTATTATTTCTTCTTTTTTATTTGTATCTTGTTGATATGCATTAGTTACCTTTTTATTGACTAAAATACAACAAATTTTCTGTCTGTGCAGGGAGTGTTCTCCAACATTCCTACCATTTTAATTCCTCCCTTCATCCTGGAGGCAAAACACCAGCAATTGGTAAATCTTTTGCTTCAGGATGACTCTGTGTTCAAGTTTGTTGGTTCTTTATCCTCGGGTATGTGATGAAAACACAGACAAACACAAATAAATACAAGAACTGAGCTTCTGAATGTATTTTATGATACACATATTAGCCACTACTTTTATTATTCTAGAATAAGCCATAATGAACCTGAGAGTATGAGAGTTTGACTCTAAGAAGAATAGTCATATTTCTGTCTTCCCAGACATGTATTTACCCTCTGAGGCATAAGAGACCCTGTCTTCACACAAAACTGAAATAGGGAATGTATTTCAAGAACCTTCTTATTATTGGCATCGGTATTATTATCCTGTCTTACCAAATGACATTGATAATATCAGTTTTGGTGAAGTGATATACAGTTGCTATCTTTGGGAAAAATATGAAACACAAATACATTTACTTGTTGTCTCTTTTGATCCCTTTTGACTAAATATCCGGTTTAAAGCATAGGTGATATTTCTAGTCTTTCACAAAGTCCCTAAAACTTTCAGCTCTTTCATAAAATGGTTTCATCAAGTTAATGAAAAATTCAGTCCTTTCAGGTAATGACTGATTTCACCATATCACTAGCAGACATGGATTGCACTATGTGCAACTTTCTCTGGCAGTATTTTAAAGGATAGCCCATGAAACAAGAGTAAACCATTTGTCTGGGGTTGTTGCTGTCTTTGGCTCTATTCATTGTTCCTGTATTTGTTTTATATTCCACTGAGTTCTCAAGCCCTGAGTTCTCTGTAACACACTCGTAGTCTGTGACAAACTCTGCTTTCACATATAGTTCAAAAGATAAAATATTAAAAGGAGAAATTGGATAGAGTCACTCTTCTGTGCTTGGATTCTGTAGGATTTACTGGTTCAACTATTTTCTCAGCCATGCCTCAGTCAGAAGGGCATATTGCATCTACCCTTGCTTCAGCAGCTGCTCCTTAATGTGTCACTATCGTGCCATTCATAAACAGAAAATATCATGAACCTCATAGGGCAGGATCTGGCTGCAATCCAGAGGAAAGAAAACATGCTTTTCTTACTGACACTAAGGATGCACAAACATTTCAGTCTCTAGCATTAATGAGAAACAAGATCAAGCACTACATCAATGAAAACTAGAATAAAAAGATGTAATTCTTTCAGGTGACCAGGGTTGCATCCATTAATTTGAAATTAAAAAACTCTTTCATATTTTTTCCTATGTGCCCCACTGAACATCTCATTTTGATTATGTTTTCACGGAAATAATGTTTTCATAAATCACAGCTTTTAAAGGCAGATATACCCATTTAAACCACCTACACTCATTTCCTGTCAACAAAACTCATAAAATATCATCATATATTTTCTATATTGAACTGATAGTTTTTCTTCACGTCATGGTGCCTTGACACTCTATTCATAAAATCATAGAATAGTTAGGGTTGGAAAGGACCTCAAGATCATCTAGTTCCAACCCCCCTGCCATGGGCAGGGACACCTCCCACTAAACCATGCCACGCAAGCTACGTCCAACCTGGCCTCAAACACCGCCAGCGGTGGAGCATTCATAACTTCCCTGGGCAACCCGTTCCAGGGCCTCGCCACCCTTACAGTAAAGAATTGCTTCCTCATATCCAATCTAAACTTCCCCTGTTTAAATTTGAACCCATTACCCCTTGTCCTCTCACTACAGTTCTAATGAAGAGTCCCTCCCCAGCATCCCTATAGGCCCCTTCAGATATTGGAAGGCTGCTAGGAGGTCTCCACGCAGCCTTCTCTTCTCCAGGCTGAACAGCCCCAACTCTCTCAGCCGATCTTCATACGGGAGGTGCTCCAGTCCCCTGATCATCCTCGTGGCCCTCCTCTGAACTTGTTCCAACAGTTGCATGTCCTTTTTATGTTGAGGACACCAGAACTGCACACAGTACTCCAAGTGAGGTCTCACGAGAGCAGAGTAGAGGGGCAGGATCACCTCCCTCAACCTGCCGGTCATGTTCCTTTTGATGCAGCCCAGGATACAGTTGGCTTTCTGGGCTGCAAGAGCACACTACTGGCTCATGTTCATTTTCTCATTGGATATAAGAGAATCCGCTCCAAGATTTTGCCAGGCACAGAGGTGAGACTGACTGGTCTGTAGTCCCCCAGCTTATCCATTTTCCCCTTTTGGAAAAAGGGGGTTATATTTCCCTTTTTCCAGTCATTGGGAACTTCACTTGACTGACATGATTTTTCAAATATGATGGACAGTAGCTTAGTAACTTCATTTGCCAGCTCCTTCAGGACCCACGGATGGATTTCATCAGGTCCCATGGACTTGTATATGTTCCGGTTCCTAAGATGGTCTTGAACCAGATCCTTTGCTACAGTGGGCCCAAGGTCTTCATTCTCACTGTCCCTGCGTCTGCCTTCCAAGACTTGGGTGGTGTGGTCAGAGCATTTGCCGGTGAAGACTGAGGCAAAGAAGTCATTGAGAACCTCAGCCTTTTCTAAATCCAGGGTGGTCTGTCCTCCCTATAGCTTCTGGAGAGGGCCCACGGTGTCCCTAAGCTGTCTTTTTTTGGCAATGTACCTATAAAATCCCTTCCTGTTATCCTTAACATCCCTAGCCAAGTTTAATTCTAAGTGGGCCTTAGCTTTCCTAACCTGGTCCCTAGCTTCCCGGACAACATCCCTGTATTCTTCCCAGGTCGCCTGACCTTGCTTCCACCTTTTATAAGCCTCTTTTTTCCTTTGAATTTTGCTCAGCAGCTCCTTATCCATCCAAGGAGGTCTCCTGGCCCTCCTGCTAAACTTCCTTCTAGTTGGGATGCATCACTCCTGAGCTTGCAGCAGGTGAGCCTTGAATATCAACCAACAGTCTTGGGCCCCCCTGCCCTCTAGGGCTGTATTCCATGGAACCTTACTGAGCAGGTTCCTGAAGAGGCCAAAGTCTGCTCTCTTGAAGTCCAGGGTAGTGAGCTTGCTGCACGCTCTTCTCACTGTCCTGAGGATCTCAAACTCGACCATCTCATGATCGCTGCAATCAAGGCTGCCCTGGAGCATCACATTTCCAACCAGCCCTTCCCTGTTGGTGAGGATGAGGTCAAGCATGCCACCTCTCCTTGTCAGCTCCTCTATTACTTGCAGAAGGAAGTTGTCTTCCACACAATCGAGGAACCTTCTGGATTGCTTGTGCCGGGCCGTACCATCCCTCCAACAGATATCAGGGTGGTTGAAGTCCCCCATGAGAACAAGGGCCTGCAAGCGTGAGGCTGCTCCTATCTGCCTATGGAGCGCTTCGTCCAGCAAGTCCCCTTGGTCAGGCGGTCTGTAACAGATCCCCACAATAACATCACCCATCGCTGTTCTCCCTTTAACCCTGACCCACAAGCTCTCTGTCAACTGCTCACCTGTCCCCAGACAGAGTTCCATACTCTCCAGCCTATCCCTAACATAAATAGCAACTCCCCCTCCCCGTCTGCTGGGCCTGTCTTTACTAAAGAGCCTGTAACCTTCCATTCCAACACACCAGTCATAGGAGCCATCCCACCATGTTCCTGTGATGCCTATGATATCATACCCCCGTAGATGTGCACACATCTCTAATACATCTTGTTTATTCCACATGCTATGGGCATTTGTATAGAAGCATCTGAGCCGAGATCCAATTAAAGCCGGCTCATTGGCTGGAGCAGCTGGAATATCTCTACATTGCTCTGAACATTTATTATAGGAGCTCGCAAGTGACTGGGTGTGTTGGGATGGAATGATGCCCCCCTTCCCCAACACATCCAGTTTAAAGCATCCCTGACCAGTCTGGCAAGCCTCCTACCAAATCCACTCATCCCTTTCTTTGTCAGACCAGTTCCACCAGCCCCCAGTAGACCTGGCCTACTAAATTGTGTCCCATGTTCAAGGTACCCAAACCCCTGACTATGGCACCACCCTTCTAACCATTTATTAACCTGCCCAATCCTCCTAGCTTTTTTTAGGCCTTGCCCTATATCCTGGAGAACTGACGAAAAGATAATCTCAGCTCCAGAGCCCCTAACCACCTCTCCCAGAGCTCTGTAGTCCTTCTTTATGTTCTTCGGGCTATGGCTATCTATATCAGTAGCACCCACACAGAATCACAGAATCATAGAATCATAGAATAGTTAGGGTTGGAAAGGACCTCAAGATCATCTAGTTCCAACCCCCCTGTCATGGGCAGGGACACCTCCCACTAAACCATGCCATCCAAGGCTATGTCCAACCCCACCTTGAATGCCGTCAGGGATGAAGCATTCACAACTTCCCTGGGCAACCCGTTCCAGGGCCTCACCACCCTTACAGTAAAGAATTGCTTCCTCATATCCAATCTAAACTTCCCCTGTTTAAGTTTGATCCCGTTACCCCTTGTCCTCTCACTACAGTCCCTAATGAAGAGTCCCTCCCTAGCATCCCTCTAGGCCCCCTTCAGATATTGGAAGGCTGCTAGGAGGTCTTCACGCAGCTTTCTCTTCTCCAGGCTGAACAGCCCCAATTTTCTCAGCCTATCTTCATATGGGAGGTGCTTCAGTTCCCTGATCATCCTCGTGGCCCTCCTCTGCACTTGTTCTAACACTTCCATGTCCTTTTTATGTTGAGGACACCAGAACTGCACACAGTACTCCAAGTGAGGTCTCACGAGAGCAGAGTAGAGGGGCAGGATCACCTCCCTTGACCTGCTGGTCATGCTCCTTTTGATGCAGCCCAGGATACGGTTGGCTTTCTGGGCTGCAAAAGTGCACTGCCGGCTCATGTTAATTTTTTTATCGACCAACACCCCCAAGTCCTTCTCCTCAGGGCTGCTCTCAATCTCTTCCCCACCCAACCTGTAGCTGTGCCTGGCATTGCTCCGACCCAGGTGCAGTACCTTGCACTTGGCATGGTTAAACTTCATCAGGTTGGCATCAGCCCACCTCACAAGCGTGTCTAGGTCCCTCTGAATGGCATTCCTTCCTTCCAATGTATCACCCGAACCACACAGCTTGGTGTCATTGGCAAACTTGCTGAGGGCGCCCTCAATCCCACTGTCCATGTCAGCCATGAAGATGCTGAACAAGACCGGTCCCCTGGGGGACACCACTCGTTACTGGTCTCCAGCTGGACACTGAGCCACTGAGCACTACTCTTGGCATGCGGCCCTCCAGCCAGTTCTTTATCCACCAAGTGGTCCACCTATCAAATTGATGTCTCTCCAACTTAGAGAGAAGGATGTCATGCGAGACAGTGTCAAAGGCTTTACACAAGTCCAGGTAGATGACATCAACTGCTCTACCCTTGTCCATCAGTTCTGTAGCCTCTTCATAGAAGGCCACCAGATTGGTCAGGCAGGATTTCCCCTTAGTGAAGCCATGCTGGCTGTCACCAAGCACCTTGTTGGTTTTCATGTGCCTCAGCATGCCTTCCAGGAGATTTTGCCAGGCACAGAGGAGAGACTGACTGGTCTGTAATTCCCCGGCTTATCCATTTTCCCCTTTTGGAAAAAGGGGGTTATATTTCCCTTTTTCCAGTCGTTGGGAACTTCACCTGACTGACATGATTTTTCAAATATGATGGACAGTAGCTTAGCAACTTCATTTGCCAGCTCCTTCAGGACCCACAGATGGATTTCAAAAGGTCCCATGGACTTGTATACATTCAGGTTCCTAAGATGGTCTTGAACCAGATCTTTTGCTACAGTGGGCCCAAGGTCTTCATTCTCACCGTCCCTGCGTCTGCCTTCCAAGACTTGGGTGGTGTGGTCAGAGCATTTGCCGGTGAAGACTGAGGCAAACAAGTCATTAAGAACCTCAGCCTTCTCCAAATCCTGGGTAGCCAGTTCTCCCTATAGCTTCAGGAGAGGGCCCACATTGTCCCTAGCCTGCCTTTTATTCACTATGTACCTATAAAATCCCTTCCTGTTACCCTTAACATCTCTAGCCGAGTTGAATTCTAAGTGGGCCTTAGCTTTCCTAACCTGGTCCCTAGCTTCCCAGACAACATCCCTGTATTCTTCCCAGGCCGTCTGACCTTGCTTCCACCTTTTATAAGCCTCTTTTTTCCTTTGAATTTTGCTCAGCAGCTCCTTATCCATCCAAGGAGGTCTCCTGGCCCTCCTGCTGAACTTCCTTCTAGTTGGGATGCATCACTCCTGAGCTTGCAGCAGGTGAGCCTTGAATATCAACCAACAGTCTTGGGCCCCCCTGCCCTCTAGGGCTGTATCCCATGGAACCTTACTGAGCAGGTTCCTGAAGAGGCCAAAGTTTGCTCTCTTGAAGTCCAGGGCAGTGAGCTTGCTGCACGCTCTTCTCACTGTCCTGAGGATCTCAAACTCGACCATCTCATGATCGCTGCAATCAAGGCTGCCCTGGAGCATGGATCACTATAAGTGGATAATAGTCAGTGGGACCGACTAGAGCAGGCAGCTTCTCAGCCACATCCCTGATCCATGCCCCTGGTAGGCAACACACCTCCCTTGAGCCTGGGTCAGGCCGGCAGATGGGTGCCTCTGTGCCTTTCAGATTAGAGTCCCCTACTACTACGGCCCGCCGCTTTTTCCTGACAGCACCAGTAGTGACCTTCTTTACCAGTGCACCAGCTGGTTGCGCCTGGTGGGAGCGCTGTTGCCCATCAGCCCCCTGCAGGACGGCAAAGCAGTTCTGGGTGGGGACAACAGATGAAGGAGGAAGCCCCTTGCTTTTAATTGCCCTCTTCCTCTTTTTTTTTGGTTTTTTTTTTTTTTTTTTTTTCTGTTACTGTTTCCCAGCTTCCTGGGTTAGCAGCCTCCTTTCCTGTATGAGCGACAGTAGATGCTCAGGGCTCCTGCACAGCCAGGTCCTGGAGCAAACAGTGCTGCTTCCTCTCAGGTTTCCTGACACCCTTCAGCCTAGTAACAGCTTCCTGCAGCTCAGCCACTTGCTGTAGGAGGACCTCCACCAGGGAGCACAGAGTGCAGCCCTGCCCATTGAGCTCTCTCCTCCCAGGAGGTCAGTGCAGGCGCTCTCTACACCCCGAGCTCTGCATTGCAGCCTCCCCTCTCGTCGGCTCTGTCTGGGTGCCTACCCTGGCCACCGCTGGGGCAGCCAGAGCAAAGCTGCCAGACCGAGCCCGGGTCATACGGCGAGGGCTCACCATCCCACCCGCCTGCATGCGCGAACTCCCTCGAGCCCGCCCTGGTCGCCGCGCACCTGGAAGCCCACACTCCCTGGGGCAGGGTTTTAACCACACAGGGTGGCGCCGCTCCTCCTGGCAACGCCCCCTCTGAGTCAGCCGCTCGCCTCCGCTGAGCTGCGGGCTCCTGGGCGGGCCTTGTCGAGGGCTTGAGGCTCCCCTGGGGCAAGTTGCTGCTCCGAGGTGAAGCTCGTAGACGCCGAGCTCCCCCCCCCGCTCAGGCGCTGCAGGCGTCCCGTCTCGAGGCAGTCACCTCAGCAATATTCATCTAAACCTCACAGAAAGCACATAGTAAAGATGCTTTTAATGTGTAGGTTATCTTATTCACCTATTTTTCTCATTAGTTATGGCCTTCCTAAGAGTTGATTTTTTTCATAAAGCAATTTTTGTAGTTACATTGTTTAAAAGTCTCAAATATCATTGAATGGATTATTATCATTAGATTGTTCACTCCATTTTTATGCTCAGGCAGAGCAGAAGTTCTTGTAACAGACTGCATTTCTAAGTATTATTCAAGAGTCTGTCAAGAATGGCAGAATTTTTCCACAATATTTGTGTGCATCGCTTCAGAGAATGTTGCACCAACTGATGTGAAAACATGCTTCTCTCTGGGGCCATCAGAACTACCTGCTTAGGTCCTGTTCAACATTCGTAGAAGGCTGAGATTTTTCTACCAGCCTCTGAAGGCTTGAGATTTTCCCTTCCTATAAAAAAGCTTGCTCCCTTCATGAGAGGTAAGGCCTAATAAGTGTAAAAAATGAGACACATTCAGCTTTTACACTTAATATTAAATATCTCAGTTTTTCTGTAGAAAACGGTTCAGGCAACATGCTTTCTACTTGGATAGCCAATTAGGACTGTGAAGAACAAAGTACACTGGTGATTATAATTGATTTGGGACATAGCAGTTAAGTCCCTCTTTTTTTGGCTGAGGATTTCTTGACAGTAATGCAAAAAAAAAAAAAAAAAAAAAAAGTTCTTGCATCTGGCTAGGTTAAGCAGGAAATACCTGCTTTTCACTAGAGTCCCACGTCTGAAGCATCTCCACTGAAATTTGTGCAGAATAAGTATACTCCTGAGAAATCATTTTTTTGGGCTTTCAAAATATCCCACTTTATGTTTCTATGTTATGAAAAAGACTGTCGTGGTTTAAGCTTCTCAGCCACTCACAGTTTTGCTCACTCACTCACTCCCCACTCTTTCTTCCCTCCACTCCTGGAGGGATGGGAAGGAGAATCGAAAGAATACAACTCCCACAGGTTGATATAAGAACAGTTTAGTAACTAAGGTATAACAAAAATCACTACTGCTACCACCACTACTAATAATAATAATGACAAGGCAAATATAAGGAAAGAATACAATAGCTCACCACCCAGCTCGACCAAGCAGTGCACCCCCCACCGTGCACCCCCACCACCCTTCCAGGTCTCTGCCCTCTGTTTCTACATCCTGGACATGACGTGCTGTGGTATGGAATAACCTCTTTGGTTAGTCTGGGTCAGGTGTACTGTCTCTCCTTCCTCCCGGCTTCCCATCCTCCCTAGCAGAGCATGAGACTCACAAAGTCCTTGGCCAACCTAAACGTTACCAAGCAGTAACTGAAAACACTGGTGTTATCAGCGCTGTTCCCAGGCCCAAAATCAAAAACACAGGTCTGCACCAGATTCCAAGAAGAAGAAAAATGACTGCTGCTGCTGAACCCAGGACAAAGACTAACTGGACAAGGCTAATGTAGTCATTGAATCACTATTCTGGGTTGCCTTTAAAGAAACATTACAGAGTTTGTGAAAGCAGTGTTAAGATTTAACTGAATCCTTTTCATGATACTGTTTATTGGTCATTCATTTACTTGCAATTTTTTCCATTCTCTTTCTAAACCTGAGTAGTCTTTACAAAGCTGTGCATCAAAATGCACTCCAGCAGGTTCAGGCACAGGGTCTTTCCTTTTACGTTTGTTTCACATTTTGTCCCTGTGAAATTTCACGAGTATTGCTAGTTAGTATCTTGGTGATGGGAAAATTACCAATCCCAACATTATATATTATCCATGAGACATACAACAGTACAGTTTACAAAATGCTTCTCACACAAGTGACTGTAATGTCATCTGCTTCACTGGCATATGTAGATTACTTCCCATTATTGCAAATATATTATGCCTCTATCTGCAACTGCAAAAATGTGATATTTCTTACAAGAGTATGCAATCATAATTACAGGACTGGTTTTTTTTTTGTGGTTTTGGTTTTGTTATTTTGCTGTGGTTATGTGTGGGCAAAACTGCATTACTCAGTGAATTACACACATCAGTTGAGCAATTTACTGGAGTAAAATATTTTCGCAAAAATACAATAAGTAGCCCAACAATAACTCCAGCTTGGTAGGATAGAGTTTACATAGGTTCAGCTCATCCCTTTATACCAAATGTAGGTATCAAGAAATCTGAATGCAAAGTAACAATATTAGCTCAGTTTTCCCAAAGCATATTTCAAGAGACACAGACTGAATGTACAGCTTTGGCCGGAACTTTCCTTTTGCTAAGACCTGAGCTGAGAGCAGGCTGTATAACATATTAATCTCATTCCCCAAAACAAGGTTTCTTTTGCGTCAAGTGTGTTTCTGAAGCTACAAAACCCAACCACTGTTTTTTAATATTCAGCTATGCAGTTGCTGAGGTCAGATGAGGTCCGCAACAAAAAGGAACAAGTTGCAATTCTTCCCCATTGCTGTAAACATACACAAGACATATATAGCCTAAGTGTATAACAAACATGTTTGGCATGAGAGGATGAAAGATATTAAAAACCTAAAGCCTTAAGAGTGACAGTAATGGCTACTCGATTAGAGACATCTGGGCTGTTTTTTGGTTTTTTATTCCTAATTTCTCTACCCATTCTACTTATAATTCTTTTCCTTCTGACTTCTTAATAAGTACCTTCGAGTTAGGATATTTCTTTGTAATTTTGTTCAAAATTCTTGAGGTACTTACAATTAATTTGCAGGTGCTACTAACAGACAATTATTCCCCAAGGGTTTTGGCTCTAATTGCATGGATTCATTTATCACATACATTTACACCTATTCTAAATTTAACTTTTTTTATGTTCCTGATAGGTAAGTGAATAATATCATTATAATGTTTCTCTACTAAAACCTCTGTTTAAAAGCCATACTAGTACAAAAGTAATTTCTAGAGGATGCAGACCAGCACTGTTTTCTCTCCAGTGTTTATAGTAAATAGGACTCATTCTGTTATCTGTTTTTTCTTAAAAAACAAATGAGAAAAATAAAAAGACTATTTTTTTTTTTGCAAGAGAATAAAACAACTGACATAATAATGAAATGCTATTTCCCTTACTCATTAATACATAGCAGCCAATGAATGTTTTAGCACATAGGTTAGAATAAGCTTTTTGCTTCAAACCTGTGCAGATTTCGCACTGATGGGACATGACCCAAAACCCCTTTTCCTCATCAGGTGCTTTTTTGTGCAACAAGTCCTTATTCACCTGCAGGCATTCCTATTGCAATTTCAGTATAAGAGGCATTGTCCCATCATAAAACTCATAATGTTTTACCTAGTTAGTATTCTAGAGTTTTCCTCAGGTAAGACTCCTTCTTTCTAAACAATTTCCACAGTACGGAGAAAGCAAGAATTCCTCCTGTCATCTGAAACAGTCGTACATATACATCTGTTCCTAGGGGGACAAAGATAAAAGAAAATGGAAACAGAGAGATCTTGAAGTAAATACTGAAATGTAAAAGAGGGAGAGGAGCTGCCTTATTACTAGGTAATATGTTACCTGTATATTTTATCCCTTCTTTTATACTGTCTCTAAAACATAGATTTTGACAGGTGAGTTAAAAAAAATAAAAAGTAAATAGAGGAAATGTAAGAACAAACAGACCAAACATATCAAAACCTCTTCAGATATATCAAAAGAATCCTACAAGCATGACTGTGGATCCTTTAGACCACTGAGGTGCTAGCAAACAGGATCAAAAGTTTGCAGGGAAAGTAAATGATTTATTGGCAGGGGTCTGTACCAGATAGGATGGTACTATCCTCAAATTAGTCTTTGCAGCTAAAGAGAGTAAAACCACTACAGAGATAAAGGGATCAAAAAGAGTTGATGGAACAACTTCGGAAATACAATTGAAATCAATCAAAAGGACCATATTATGTTCATCTGGGAGCTCAGTGGAAGCTAGAGGATAAAGTAGCCATCCTGGTAATATACACACGCCTTAAACTCATCCTTAGAAAGAAAAAAATAAAAACTGGCTTAATTCTATGAGCTTTGTCAAGAAAGATTCTGAAGGATGAATCAAGGAATTCCAGAAAAGAAACCTGCACTTCTTTGCCAAAACACTTTAAAAGCTCTGTAATTTGTATTGTTCATTAGGAGTCACATTTTCAGATTGCTAGATTTTATAAATTGGCAAGTAGAACTGAAAGACAAAAACATTGCCCTCCATTAAAGTAAAGTTAAGATTATTTCCTGTCTGTTTCTTTCTATCAGGAAAAGCATATCAACGTAGTGAAAAAGTATACTGCACCACATAATTATTCTGACCTGTGGTTTGAAAACGTAAATTGACAGGAATGCTATATTTTATAAAAACAGAAACCAACCTTCATTATAAAGTTATGTCATATTTATGCATTATTATGTAAACCTGGAGGTTGTTCTTTGAAAAGAACTAAGCCTTCAGAGCCTTACTATTACAGATCCTTCTGAAAAATACTTTGGAAGATTTTAAAATTTTATTGCAGGTATACAATGCCCAGCAAAATTTTCCCAAGGTAACAACAAAAACTTCACAGAGTACTGAGATGACTAACTGCGAGGAAAGAAAAAAAGCAAATCAAGTTTCTGATAGCTTGTAATGTTGCGATGCAATCAAAATATGCACTAAGGAATTATTACAAGTAGAAAAGTAAGGGAAGTAATTGTTGGGGCTTTCTTTAAACTTCTGTATGCAACAGCTTCCATGATCTATTTGTCTAGACGTTCTGTTGAACAGACTTGTAAAACTATCTCTGACCATATCATTTAGTCACAATGTCTGAATATTGCAGATATTTCCTTGTTAATGGTAAGGGGATATCATGACAATGATTTTATTTAAAAATAATCTTTTATAATGTTAAATATGCTAGCTACAGACTAAAAGTTACCTTGTGTTCAAAATTTTCTGAGATAACCTGCAAAACTGATTAGTCTCAGATTTAAAAATACGTAATAACAGACGCAAATGTATTGAAATGTAGTCTGTTTTATTCCACTGAGATACTGGAATATTAATATACTGATATATATGCAAGTTTGCATCTTTCAAAGCAAATGCTGCAGTCAGGTACAGAGGAACTCATAGGGACGTCATGGAAAGTTTAGTGCAGGGACATAATAATTAAATGCTATTTATTCATTGAAGATTCATTTATGTGCACTACTAACTTCAAGGTGCAATTTCCTTAATTGTGGTCAGACTATATTATCTCAGTGATGGAATCTGAATTTCATTAATTATATCAAGACTCGTCAGCTGACATTTTCACTCCGGGTGATATAGTGCTCTGTGAAATCTAAATACAACTCAGATTATTCTGAGAATCTCAGTAGATATTCTGGTGGCT
Organism: Amazona ochrocephala; assembly: GCA_039720435.1. NCBI lineage: Eukaryota > Metazoa > Chordata > Aves > Psittaciformes > Psittacidae > Amazona > Amazona ochrocephala. The sequence continues at coordinate 39,021,452 of CM077879.1, forward strand.
GGCCCATGCTGAGTTCCATGCTGTGACAGCTGCCCTGTTAGCAGTACCAGCTGATTAAGGATGTCTACCTGATCTATTGTCAAGCCTTTTGCTGTAGCTTAAACACCCTCTACAATGATGCCTCGGGAGAAAATGAGAGGTTTGAAAGCTCCACCAGAGACTGGATCTTCACAACTGTGGAAGACAACTCATGGAAGTTCAAACAGCATTTAATTGCATGGCTGAAAGAAATAGTCACTAGGAAGAGAAGAGTTTTTGACCATAAGCAGCTCTGAACCAATTTGCATTGGTTTGTCCTGAAATTTGAGTGTTAGGATGTTAACAGTGCAAATGTAATACAGCCATTTTAGGCCTGAAAAAGTAAAAAAAAAAAAAAAAAAAAAGGAGTCTTTATTTATATGTCAGTGTCCTGGGTTCAGCAGGTTTATCAATAAATAAACTTGAGTATAAACCATTTAATGTCATTTTCAAAAGGGGCCTAACAAATACTCTGCAAACTGTAAAGTAGGATTTTTATACTTTTTTAGCTAAAAATATATTCTGTCCAAATTGTTAAACAAAAAACAATGCAAAATCAAGTCCATCCTGAAATATATGTATTGACTTAAAAAAATAATATTGTCCATCCCAAAACAGAAAAAAGCCACAAAAAAAAAACCAAAATAAAACCAAAAAAAAAGCCAAAAAAACCTCATAATAAGCCTAATAATTCTGTTGGAGATGGAGTTGGGAAAAAAAGAAATAAACTGTGACTGCCAGAACTATGCTGAATTTGAGATCCTGCAGACAGTAATTAAGCACAGGTGTCTGTGACACTGTATTCTCCCGCTCTGCTAATGATTACATGAGGAAAATTCATTGTGAAATCAGGTATAAAAAACAGGATGATGGGGCTTTATATGTTCTGGCATGATGAGTTAAAAAAAAATATATGAAGGATTTTTAGGGACTGTAAAAAAAATCTAAGGTAAGATTCACTTCAATTCACTTGTGTGTTATGTTGCCCTGGATGAACACTGACATAGGGAAAGACTTTAGCTTGTCACATATGCAAAAATACAGGCCATATCAAGGAAGAGCTTCTGCTGGTATCACAGTAAAAAGCACTATTTGAAAATGTAGTATAGTTTAGACTTTTTCTTCAAACTAACATCCTGTTATAGCACTTTTGTCTCACTTTCAGCAGACAGTTTTTATGGGAACAAATAAGAACTAAACAGGTGCTGTATATATGCTTTTTTTACTAGACATCATAATTTACAGAGTAATGTGTGACAGTAGGTACTACTTTAGGGTATGAGCTGAAGACATTTGCTGTTAAGTATAGTTTAGACATGGAGCAGCTAGTTCCTGTCATCTCTGTTCAACAACTTGGAAAGAAACAGTGTAAAAATAGTATTGTCCCTGCTAGAAAGACCTGAACGGCCTATATCCAATACACCTCTAGTGCTGTTAAATTCCAGAAAAGCATCAGCTGAACATGATTTTGCACCTTCCAGTATCTTAATAAATGCAAAAATTGAAATGATAATTCTGGCAGGATTAGAAGTTGATGCCAGGATCACTTGGATCTTCCTAACATATCATGTCATGGATAGGGTAAGCAAAGGTGTAATTTTGTGGGTGCTGCTACTACTATACAAAAATGATGTTCAAATCATTAGAAGAGAAACAATGGCCACAAACACCAGTCATGTCACAAGTTCTTATATGAATTTGTCACGTTATGTAGACTTATCCTGGGGCAATGAGTGAGAATGGTAATAAATAAGGGACACTAATTCAATTTAACAAGGTCATGCAAGAACCAAACGTAGCGCAGGAACAGGGCCAAACTGGATAAGTGCATGCTTATGGTGATAGACATGAGGAGACCTCTGCGTGTCCAAGGAGAAATCCTTAAGAACAAACTGATCACAGGCTGAGCTCCTGGACTGCTTATGAGCACAATAAATTGTGTGGTATGTTAATGTTGGCTAAAGTATTATATTGTGTATTGGCAGGGAAAATGTGCTATTAAAGGCCATGACATTGGGCTGAGCACCTCTGACACATATGTCAGTTGTCTGAATCCTGTATTTTGTATGCTGTCATTTAAGCTGCCCTGGTTTACCCAAGATCCGTGTGACTGATATGATGGAAGACCTACATGGAATTTGTGTCCTTTTGGAATGGCAGCTGGAGGCCTGGTGTAGTGCCCTAGAATATTGCTAATGGATCTGGATGTTCCTACATAGTCAGCCTAATGAAAGAAAAGCCTTTATTGGAATTTCAGTTTCAAAGCACCCAAAACGCTGAATGTTTATAGAGATGATGGTATTCTCAGCCACAAGCAGAGTACCTTTTCTAAGAAAAACTGAAAAGCTTGTGAGCTGTTACAAGGCATTGCTACATGAGGCTCATGATCACATATATTTTATCAGAGAGATGCAGCACTGTTAGGAATGAATTCTTTTTCTGTTATATACTAAAAGAAAAACCACCAGAACTATGATTATGAGACAACTATATGTGGAAAGTTATATGATCACACTTACTTTCAGAAAGGAAAAACATTGTCACTCCAGATTTCTGGGGAAAACAAACAAACAAACGTGGGTTTAGATGGGCTTAATATAGCACCTGGCATTTTTCCTGTTAGTTTTTTATTAACCTTTTGTCCTGGGGTCAGCAGTAGCAGTCATTTTTCTCCATCTTGGTAGCTGGTGCAGCGCTGTGTTTTTGATTTTGGGCCTGGGAACAGCGCTGATAACACCAGTGTTTTCAGTTACTGCTTGGTAATGTTTAGGCTGGCCAAGGACTTTGCGAGCCTCATGCTCTGCCAGGGAGGAGGGGAAGGCGGGAGGAAGAAGAGGCAGGACACCTGACCCAAACTGACCAAACAGGTTATTCCATACCACAGCACGTCATGTCCAGGATGTAAAAACCAAGAGAGCAGAGACACGGAAAGGTGGGGGGTGCACGGTGGGGGGTGCACTGCTTGGTCGGGTTGAGATTGATGGTGAGCTATCGTATTCTTTCCTTGTATTTGCCTTGTCATTATTATTATTGGTGGTAGCAGTAGTGGTTTGTGTTATACCTTAGTTATTAAACTGTTCTTATCTCAACGTGTGGGAGTTGCATTCTTTCGATTCTCCTTCCCATCCCTCTAGAAGCGGAGGGAAGAAAGAGTGGGGAGTGAGTGAGAGAGCGACTGTGTGAGTTTATAGAGGCTTAAACCAAGACACCTTTCAATTAAATGAAGGTGCAACACTAAAATGCTAGGTCTAATCCCTTGCAGTTTTGTGTAAGACCAAGCACACAGGTTTAACCAGCAGTGCCGTGGTATACAGTATTTGCAACACTAAAAATTGGCAATCTCTTCTGATTGGCTCTGAAATGAAAGGCAAATTTCCTGGGAAAACAAAACAAAACAAAACAAAAAACAAACAACAAACCCACAACAAAACAGCAACAATAACAACAACCCCCTTTTTTTTTTTAATCCATGAATTGCGGGCAGGCCAATTGCCAAATATGTGAAGAATTTACAAAAACAGAATTTTATCCACTTCATCAGTGAGAGGGTTTAATGTTTCTTTTTCCCCCTAAGAATCCTTATGATGGCCAAAATGGAACGTGTTTTCAGTGGCTAAGTTGTCCCTGGGATCTGGTTATTTTAGAGTCTTCTCTGCAGGTATTAAGAGCTAGCTGTAAATACAGTAATTTACTCCCTATACAATTTTCTCCTTTTCCAGTTTTATCCACTGTCTAATGAAGGTCTCACAGCTCAAATACTGCCTATTTTCTTTTATCTATAGCAGCATATCTTTTATTAGTTTCATGTTTTGTATAACAGTTTTATACCTTAAATGTTAACTCCATGTGGGTTCCAATAGAGTAAAAGTGACTAGCCCCATGTGTCCCTTTAGCTAGAGGACTGGCTGCAATTGTTAGCAGAGCTGTCAATCTCTTACTAATACATTCAAGTTCTCTGGAGGAAAGCACAGGCCAAAGGGGAAAGCCCAGAAAAGAATACTTCTGAAGCTGATTATAAAGGAGGCTGAGTGCTAGTCAAAGGTATGGTTCCAACAGAGTCTGATTAACATTCTCCTATAAAATAAGGACCAGAGAGTAAGCCATTAATTTTATGGCTATTTTTTCCCACTGCTTGGTTTTTCATAAGTTGGACTTCCTTCCAGGCTAATTAACCACTAAACATTTTACAAGTAATCCAAGTGCGGAAGCAGTAAAAGATGAATTGCTCTTATGAAGTAATTGACAAAAGGTATATTGGGCCTTTTAAGCAATGATATTTTGCATCTTAATACAGGAAGAAAGGATCCTTTGTTCTACAGTTTGATAGGTCATTAGTTAATTCTCAGAACTCTGCAAAAGACAATAATGACTTAAGGCTAAAATGAACCCACCCAGATTGGGACAGGGGAACCCTACCTCAGAACATCTCCAGAGAAAGCGCTTAATGTTTTTGTCTTGGCATTATCAAAATACCCCCTGTGTTATCTTAGATTAATTCCCTGGCTATTTTCTTTTCTTTTGACAGCAAAGTCAGAGCTGACAAACCAAGGCAGTTCTCAAGGAAATTCAATTACTGAAATGTCTGACAGCCTGCTTTGCTGCTTCTAACTAAAGTTTTGAAAGTTACATGCTGCATATATAATATGGTTTTCACTACAAAAGAATAGATTTGCATTTTCTAGGGAGAAAATCATTTTAAAGCTGTAGGAGTCTAATGATAAAAGATAAAAAATGAAATGCTGAAGTTCCTGTTTTGCAAAGAAATGAAGTAAGTTGAGTGGCTGCCACATGAAACTAGGAAAACGGTGTTTTCTTAAAAGCAGAATTTACTTGCCTTTCCAGGTAAATGAGGGAATGCCAGTCAACCTGAACAGTACCTGCATATATCATTTTCTAATTAGTCCATATGATACAATATGCAAAGGCTTATAAACTTTTCAGTAACTAGGAAAATTTTGTTTGTTTCTACCTTGGCAATAATACCCTAAGCTCTGGGCCCTGTGGAGTGGTATATATGTGTTTGTCATATAATTATTTTTAGAGATAGCAAAATGATTAAAAACATCTTGGTCATTGCACTTGCTAAAATCAAGTCAGACCACATTTGCCCTCTGTTAAACTCAGCCTTTTCCTTTTCCTCCAGAAATTTGCAAACAGAAGAGAAACACATCTATAAGCAATAAATGTTTTCTCACAGAATTAGGCTGTTAACTACCTCCAGCTATATCATACAGAAAACGCATAGGCAGAACCAGACTCTAAAATAAGAGCTTGGGCTGTTGAGGTTGCCAAGACAAATGTGATCCAATTGGTTCAGGAACCACTTAAATTCATGGGCCATGTTTCTAACTCTTATGAAAGACTTTTAGAAGTTACAATTTCCTGTCTGAAGTGCCCCAGTTTGGCACTGATTACTTGAAAATCATGATACTAAGTGCTAACCTACTGGTTAGTGTACCTCCCTGGGAAACAGTAATATCAATCTCCTCACTCTCCAAGCTGTAGGTTTAATTGCCCTTGAGGAAGAACAGAGGTGCAGGGGAGGTGGAACCATCCATTATGCCAAAAGAAAATGTATTTAAAATAAGGAAAGACAAAGTTATGAGGTCTACCCTATTTTTTTTTTCCAAGGCTATTTACTCAATCCCCATGAAACTATCACTGGATTAAAAACAAGTTCCCTTCCACACAACTCACAACCGTAAGGAGTAGCTGTAGTAGCAGTTGTCCTGGTAGCTCTTGCCCATTCTCCTGCTGCATAGAATCTTGAATTACTGTCCCATAGCCACCTAGATTCAAGCAGAGGAGAAAAATGTCTTTCCCTAATAGTATGGTTTACATAATGCTTAGTGCATCAGCACATAGCTCCTCTTGACTGGAATTAGTAGCTATGATTTACCACTGAAAAAATATATCAGGCTTGGTTGTTTTGACTGTGCCAGTTTAAAAATGTAGCCTCTGCTTCACTACTTTAGCGCTCTTGCTTTATATCAGAGAACTTCTATTACAGAAAGTGGGCTTACGCCAGTATAAAATTAGAGTAACACAATGATGAATCAACCCCAGCTTTCACCAAAAATAAGTCTCTGAAAGAAACAAGCTGCAAACCTTCTCAGCATGCAAACCCCCTCTAAAACCCTTTTCTTAGCTTTCCTGGATCACCAATCCAGTTTAAATGCAGATTCCTGATTTTTGAGTCATTATGGAGTGTAGACACTTCCGCATGGTACTCCTTTCACTAAAGATGAATTACAGTAACTATTGTAACAAAACTGCCCTCACAGCCTTTTTTAGCCAGACTGTTAATGTCAGAATTAGCTTTAAAGATGCATTGTTCCAAGTGAACAAACCTGATAGAGCTAAGGAAGAATGCTCTACCAAAGGCTCTCTGAAAAAATTAGACTTCTGAATCCATTTTCAAAGATGACACAAACATTTCAAGAGCCTAAGCCTTTGGGATTTAGGCTGCTACGTGTTGACGCATTATCTAATAGTGAAAGTACAGTGTTTTGGAAAGTTTTCTTCTAGGACAAAAAAGTTACTGTCCTAGAGACAGAAATTCAGAGCATAGGCTCAATAACAGAGCAGGACCCACTAGTCTGTAGCCTGAATAGACTAGATTCAGGGATCAGTTTACAGCACATGTGTATTATCTCCCTCCACCGCCATCTGATGCATGTACCTATGGGGTTTAATAGATTGACATATATTCCTCAAGATATGGACTTGGAAAATAAATTATATTTTATTTCACTCCATTCATTCAGGTGGTTAAACAACAGGCAGATCTCTTGGCTAAATTTGAGCTAGTGAACTTCATCATTAGGTGGGAAGGGGCTTTGGGCAATGTGGTCTAGTGGAAGGTGTTCCTGACCATGTCAGGGGGTTGGAACTAGATGATCTTTAAGATCGCTTCCAAACTAATCCATTCTATGATTCTATGATATCTGCACTACAGCTCGAGCATCCATACACAAGCTGACTTCTACCAAATGAAAAAAAAAAAACAAAAACACAGCCAAACAAAAAACAACAAAAAGTCTATCTGTGGTTTCCCAAAGATTGACCCAGTATTTTAATAGGTCAAAACCGATACTTTAAACCACACCAGATCCTGTGCAGTGCTGGACCTGCAGCTGCTATGTAACTTGCAATTGTGAGAGTCTGAATGAGTTATAAAGTATTCATTAGCTTGAATATACCATAAAAGAATAATTCACATCTACAACTACAGTGTAGGAAACCCCTTAGAGATGAAAAACAATATACTCCAGTATTACCTCTGGGAATTGTCTAGTCTCCCCTTTTTGATGTTGAAAAATTATTGTTGGAAGCACATTATGTTATAGGACTTGAACACTAGAACCAGCAATATCGCTTTGGTACCAACTTACAAAACAGTGTTTCCTTCAGAAAGTCTAGATGTAACGCCTAAGATCTCAAAGGATTTGGCTGTTTTATACAAATTCAATACACTATCTTAAGGGTTTGTGCTAAAGATTTTGAAGTATTGTTGCACACGTTCAGTGTGTTTGACTATAGCAGGGATTAAATAAATTGTGTTTTAAGGATTTAAGGTTGAGAGGAAAGGATTTGTCTATGTAAATTGAGGTCTAGGACATCTTTGATTTGTTATACATTTCTTTGGGGTCTTGTATCACCTTCACTCTTTGAGAGGACTGCTATGATTATTTTCAGATACATAGGATTGCATAAAACAAAACTCAAGAGTTATTAAACAGTTATTAAGTCAGCTTTGCAATTAAATCTAAGAAACAAATATGTTGTTTTTTTCAAAGCCTATACCAGTAGTTTACATAAACGGAAAAAGAAAAGAAAGGATTTACTATGGATTCAGTTAACCTTTGGCACAAATAATTGAATTTTTTACAATGTAAACTCCTCTTGTGGTAACGGATGTATTCAGAAGCCCAAGAGCAAAAGTATTAAGAATTAGACTAACATATAAAAGAACATATATCAATATAAACCCATATTTGGTCTTAAATATGCTTGGTTGAAAAGAACGTCTTCCTGATTGAAAACCTGTCCTCCTGACAGGGCTCTCCTCAAGTCTTATTTTCATTACTTTAGTAGGAAATGGGATTTGGTTATAGTTTCTTTACAAGATTAAGTTTCAAAGGTATAAAGTACATTAAATATTTCAATTATGTTTGTCTAGAGAACTATATTTACAAATTGCCTTTCTTAATAATAAGAAAAACCTAACAATGAGAAATTATCTCCTTTGAGTATCAACATCGATGACCTTGTTGCAGAAAAATCTCAGTATTTTGAACTGTTGAAACTTGATTTTGTGAAATCTGACTGAACAAAAGCCAGACAGAAAATGTCTCATGCCCAAGACATAGCAGCCAACATTCTTAAAAACTGAGTGTTAAATTTCTGAGTCACAATCATAGATAACATAAAAATCTGAATTTTCAAATAGGTGCTTAATCTTTTCTTCAGACTTCTTAAAAAACCTTGTGGTTTAAGCCGTGAATCACACAGTTTTCTCACTCACTCCCCCCTCTTTCTTCCCCCCAGCTCCTGGAGGGATGGGGAGGAGAATCGAAAGAATGCAACTCCCACAGGTTGAGGTAAGAACAGTTTAGTAACTAAAGTATAACGCAAACCGCTGCTGCTACCACCAATAATAATAATGACAAGAGAAATACAAGGAAAGAGAATACAACTGCTCACCAACCAATACGAAGTCTGACCCAGCTGAGAACTGAACTCTTCCAGGTTCGTGCCCCCAGTTTTTCCATCCTGGACATGACGTGCTGTGGTATGGAATACCTCTTTGGTCAGTTTGGGTCAGGTGTCCTGTTTCTGCTTCCTCCCGGCTTCCTCTCCTCCCTGGCAGAGCATGAGACTCAGAAAGTCCTTGGTCAGACCAAACATTCTAAGCCGTAACTATAAACATCAATGTTATCAACGCTGTTTCCAGGCCGAAAGTCAAAAACACAGCACTGCACCAGCTACTAAGAAGGAGAAAAATGACTGCTACTGCTGAAACCAGGACAGCCTTTAGTTTGTTTTGTCTTGTTCTTAGTTTTTTTTTCCTCAAATTTTGAGGCACTTGCACATCTTGGAAGTATTACTCAAGCAACAGAAAAGAAACTGACACTTCATACAATGCCACATCAACAGAAAGTAATTTCTGCGCTATTTAATTCCACACTAATAGAAGCATAGAACAATTCAGACAGACGATAGTGTAAGATTGTCATGATATTTTGAGCAGTCATGTTTTATAAGCACCTTTGTCTGTCCTCACGTGTGTGGAAGAGTATCTGACTAACCAAGGAGAGATTGCCCATAATTACCCAGAGAAACCATCCAATATCTGAGTTTATGCTTAGATGGCTGCATTTGGCTAAACAGAAATGATAGGTAACAGTATAATTTTGGTTGGATTTTTCTTCAGTAATATTCAATCATATCCTTATGCCTCATATGTATATGTTAATTTTATGTTGTTTACCGTGTTTATCAGTATTTGAAGGTTTGAGTACACTAGCATGTTCCTTGACTGAAAGAATCAAGAGAAAAGATAGACTATGCAGTGAGTCAAAGAAAGAGTAAGATAGAAAGTATGACTGGTAACAGAAATAAAATAGTTCAAATAATACAATGCCACAGTCTGAGTCATTATGCAAGTACTCATGTTACGGAGCTAACGAGGGTTTCTACTTCAGTTTTCTTGTTCCTCAGTCTTTCCCATAAATACAAACCTGTTTAGCCAAGAGTTATGTGGGATATTACACCAAAGACAGTTCACCACAGTATTGCATAACGCTTACCTTGCTGGCAGATGATTTTTGTGGAATACATCCGTAACTGCTGGACTACACAAAGGCCACCAGTGCCTTGTCACTTTTCATGACGAGCACAGCGCCTATGACCTCCCACTGTCCTCTGTGGAAAAGTCACAGAACAGAACGATGTTGTGGCAGGCTGAAATATAGGAAATAAGTTTCCATAAACCCACAGAAACAGTGGAGAAATTATAATTAAAATTATTTAGGAAGGATGCAAAACAAAAAACTCCTCAGGTCTTAAATGTGCATGAAATCACCAGCCTGGACACACAAGTGTAGCTTTGCAGTGCAGTCACTATAATTCAGTCACTTTTCAGAAGCCTGAATATCTATGCTACTTCTTGTGCAAATACATATTATAAAGAAAACCATTTCCTTCTGACCTGTGGTGCTACAATACAACACTTGTTTGCTTTCTGAACGCATGAACTTAAGCAAAGGCTGCAATCCTCCCCCAGGTACAGCCATATTGATGCTCTCTACCTAAATAAAAGTAAGTGGTGTGTCCTTGTTTGGTATTTCTCATTGGATGGATGTCCCTATTTGTAATGAATTTAGACTCTGGAATTGCATTATCAAGCCAAAGTGTATAGGAAATGTATGTTAATCTTTTCTCTCTGTCGAATGGGAAATATGAAGCCATGAATGATCCTCATGCTTAACAAATAGTTATAGTTATTATACATGATAGAAGACCAGATTGCACCATTCTTCCTCATAATGCATGGTATCTCCATTTTCAAGTGAATCTACTGAAATTACTATAGCTATAAGGAGAACAAGTTATGGCTCAGAATGAAAAAATCTAAAAAATATTTCATTTTGGTTTTTGGACAATAATCATAACACCTCCTATAATCAGTAATGCTTTACCCCTCCATCAACAAGACTCTGCATGGATGCATATATCAAAATAGGAAGATGCAAGGTTATAAAAGGTCTGGATTCCATCCAGTGTGCTTCTACTTACTTTCATAGACAACTGAGTGCAAAAAGATTACCCAGATGTGTATATTTGAAGTATTCAAAGTTGTTGGCAAGATTTAGGATTAATGGCAGTGATGAGGTATTTCTTTAACTTTTTAATATTAAAAACTTGAGCCTTTAATTTATTTTGCTATTAAACATCATAACTTTTTAAAAACCTTCTCTCAATTTTTCTCTTTTTGCCACTTTATATGCACTCTTCTTCATGCTTTTTAACATTCCTTCAAGCATTGTCTTTTGTCCCCACAATTGTTTGTGTCTGAAAGGACTTTTGCTGGGTCATCTATCCATTTCATCCCTTCTGCGTCATGTTACTTCTTTTAATTTGTTTGGTCCAAAACCACCTCTAACAGATGAATACCTCTAGAGAAAATGACTCCCTAACATCCTTTGGCAGTTTGTTTCATCATCTGTCTGTTTTTATAGTTTCAAAGTTTTTTATATATTTAACCTACATTTTCCTTGCAACAGCTCAAGCATATTACTCTGTCTTGGGTGACTAATGAGAATAATTTCCCTTGTCCCTTTACGTATCTGTAGAGAGCTATCATGCTTTTCCTATGTCTTCTTATCTTTAAATTGAACATCCCACTTATCTTATTAACCTTTTTCTCTCCTCACAGATTTTGCTTTCCAAACCTTCTATCATTTTCTTGATCTTTCTTTTTTCCGTTTCATGTCCCATTGCTCAAATGATAAAAAGAGAAGACAAAAGCCAAGGAAAAATGTAGGCAATCTTTTGAAAACAAAGCACAAAATAAGAATTTGTTTTAATTCACACTCAAAAATACAAGTACAAAGAATAAAATATCCAACTGAAAATCACCACTGGGGGGCTGATGTGTGCACGCATGCAGGCTGTGTGAGTAATTGTATGACTGTTCAAATCCTTTGGAAAGCAGTGTGGCTGCATGTCAAGATCTAAAGCAAAACGACTGAGATTTCAAAACAGAAATACAGACTCAAACAATCCCTTGCCTATTGAAATAATTTGTCCTTGCCTCAGCTGCAGGTCTCATTTGATTTTATTTTTTTTTTTTAAGCAATGGTTTTGATGCTTTCAGCACTACAAACTTTACACAAAGTAAAGGGAACTTTCTAAAAGTAGCAAAGAACTAATTTAGTCATGTCTGAATTAGGATATTAGGATAATACAGCTCTGCTGGTGGTCAATCTTTAAGAACACAAAAGCTATGATACTGGGTCAGAACAAAAGCCCACAGCACTGTCCCTGGCACTGGCTAGCAGCAGGTGAATATAAGAAGCAGAACATGTTGTACTGGCAGGGTCTGAACACCAAATGTTTAAAGTCAGAAGAATTTTATTTACAATGGTTTTATTGTTCAGTTTGGCCTCTGTAATTGGTTTGTTTCCTGTTTCATTGAGCTTATCCTTCTCACTCCCTTGTGCAAAACTGACTTCCACAGGAGCTCTGCTGGCACCATATGAATCAGTTTCAGTTAAAAACATTACCACTGATGATGTTTAACTTGCCAAGAGAAACGATAAGTACCAATTTGAACTGGCGTGTTTCACTCCTGAAACAAAGGCAAGTTTTCTGTGTCACAAACTGGGAGAGAAACAAGAAACACTGAAGTCCTTCATACAGCTTAGGATTACTTGAGAGGATTCATTTTCCTCTTTTCTCCCTCCCCCAGCCTTCTTCAGTCCCCAGACAAGTCTCATGTCAAAGACAGAGGAAACTGGAGTGTTATCACTACAGGGGGCTCATATGAAAAGTAATTAAACTGCTCAAGCAGAACTCTTATTACCATTTTCCTTCACAACTTCATCCAGAAAACAAAAAGAGTGAACTGAAAGATAAAACATCAGAAACATCTCATAATGCTGTTACATTCTTACATTAGATATTATTCTGCTTATATCTAAGGTATGTGTGAGGAAATACCACTATTTGAGGATCACTACTCTTACTACAGGAGTCATTAGTCACCACTGGGTCATTGCATCGATGTGATAGTTTTCTTTTCAACTGCACCACACTGGTGTCACTGTCCTATGGTGGATTATTCAAGTGAGACCAGAGATTTTTCTGTGTGCTCTGGTGGTTCAGGACTAGATGGAACTCTGCACCCAGTGGAGACAGTGGTTCAGTTCATATGAGTAACTGCTCTCTATGGTTTGCAAGGGCTCATTATCTTTTCCAGAGCTGTTAATGACAGATACATTATAATAGAAACTTCAAATACTATCTTTTTTGGAATAAAAAGTATGAACCACGTACACAAAAAATCATTCAATAGAATTCATTGATCTAGCTTTAGGATAAAAACCTGATCTCAGTCATTAATGGATAGATTCCACTTTCAAAGTGTAATTCAACCTTTGCGGTTGTAACTGTGCTGTCAGCAGTAATATATCTCCCTTTTTACCACACCTGAGCTAATTGCTAACATGATCAACAGGATGGAATGTGACTGATGAGACGAAGTGTTTTAAGCGTTTATATTTCAAAAAGTAAATAAATTCTAACTTGCTATTATGTTTCAAGGGATATTAGAGCTGTTGCATGTCTGTTCCTGCTGAACCCAGGACATATATTAAAGCCAGAAAAAAAGGGCATCTCTTGTTTTCAGTTTCCAATTCTAGCTGCCAAGAAATGTCTCTTACATACTTCCCGTTGCTTCCTGATGTGAGCCTCAGAGGTTTCATTTGCCACGGGCATTTTTGTATGTGTCAGCCAGGTGGCCAAACAGTTGTGCTGACTAGGTGATGTGACAGTAGAGATGATTTACTTCCTTCTTAGCCCCAGTCCACAGCCTAGCACTGTTCTGCTCTTGCATTCACCTCCACTCTACCTTCCTCTTCGCCTCTGCTGGGCAGAGTTAAAAGTTGCATAGACCTTCTCTGACAAGCCAAAGGTAAGGATCTCACTACTTTTCCATTCATTTTATTAGTGCCTAATGGAAATATACTAAGCTTGAAGAAGTCTTTTATAGCACTTTGTGACTACCAACTTATGCAAAAAGTTAATGAATAAAGCAAATGCTCACACATATTTTGAACAAGTTGGTGTGTAAGTAGCTCTTGGCTCAGAAAGTTAGGGTCTTTTTTAATCATCGGCTGGCTTTTATGTAAAACAAGTGGGAATAACAAAGCAATTGGGGAAGGAGAGTGAAGGCTTTTGAAGAGAAGGACTGTGGGATGAGTGATCCAGAGCACATGAAGAAACCAAGCTGTCAGATGTCTTGCCTAAGTTTTATGGGAAAATGGATCATGAAATATTTATAGGGAATGACTGATTTAGTTTTGAGGATGGGAAAAAGGACTTGGTGTCCCAAATCCTTAGAATCAGGGCAGTTGCCTGTGATTTCTGTCTTTTCAAATAGGTGAGTCTGAAGCCATGAGTACAGCCTGCCATGCTGTGGCAGTCTTCAGCTGAGAGGTAGTTCTTGGGATTCATTTTCATTGATCCCAGATGAAGGAAGAAACCAACTCAGTTACCAAAGCCTAGATCTATGCCAAATCCCCTTAGACTTTCACCTTCACTGTCTCTGACTAAACAGAAACATAGAACATCACGGTCTCTGACCTCCAAGTTAGTGTAAAGAATGTAATAGATTGTCTCTTTTTTTCATGTATACAGTCCCCATCAAAGCACTTCACAGATACCAGTGTCTATAGTAATTATAGAAGTGCCATCTCCAAATGATGTGCAGCTTCATTCATTTCACATTGTCTGGCCTTTTTGCCTGCAAAATTTGTCTTACATTAGATCATTTTGTAAGTGTGGGAGAAATTACTAGTGACAATGTGACATGTAATAAAATTGTTTAATCAGTTTTCCAAAAGTGAGCTCAAGTCATTCAGATATTATTCGTGCACACTTGTAAATGGTTTGAATTGTTTGTCGTTTGAGGTTGTTTGTTTACTATTGCTTGCAATTATTTATAATGAGTTCTTTTCCACCCATCTGTCAGCTGAAAGGAACCTCAAAACAGGTGCTTTCTCTGACTCTCAGATCTTTTCGTAATGCCAGAATGGTGAAAAGAAGCCTTAAGGTAAATGACAATAAAGCGCTACCTCTATTTGCCGTTCATCATTCACTATTTCTTATTTATATTATGTGACTTGTCAAATGTGCTGTTTCTTCTCAATGAATGAGGAATTGGAAGGTTTGAAGCAGGAGAATAATAAAGGTGCGAGTAAATAAACACTTCTCTTTTATCACTCACCCAAAACTGGAGGTGAAATTGGCATGTTCAAAGTAAGAGCTAAATCAGAAAGAAGCAGCATTGTAGCCCATACAACAAAGCATATATTGAGGCATACTTTACATAAATTCCTGAAAGACAAGTGATGGGGAAAACTACCCAACACTTGGGATAAATGAGAGACAGAACTGAAGTAATCAGGAATGAACGAATCCTATAATTACCATGGTTAACAATCCGTTCTATTCTCTTTCTCCCTTGGTAATACATTTTAAGTGAAAAGCTGGAAATCCGGAACCAAGGGAAACAAAAAGATCTTTCCCTGTATTACCGAAACAGTGGAAAGAAAGGAAGATTCACTTTCATTCCCTGTCCCTGCTGGAATGAAAATGGACCCTTATTACTGCACCAATGACAAGCACACTGAAGAAAGAATATTTGAATAGCTTTATCTTCTTTATTATAAAAATATATGTTTCTTTTTGTGTTCTGCTGGAAAAAAAAAAATAATCATTAAGTAGAACTTGAAATTCAAAACAGTAAACTAAGACCTTAAACCTCAAATTGCCTTTCTGCTAACACGTCTTACAAGTTATGGTGCATTTGTTATTTGTAAAACAAATAAACATCAAAAGGATTTCCAACAAATATATGACTCCCAACATTAAAATCCAGCAATGACTCCCAACATTTAAATGCTTCTTTTTATTTTTTTTTCTTTTCCAAGGAAGCCATTTCAGGATTAAATTGTAACCAAAGGGCTTGCAATTTTATCAATAGCAGAGGAAGCTGTACTGAAGAGATACAATTTTCATCCATTCTGCACCTGCATAAAACAGCTTTATTTACAGAATCTTTATGAGGTAATGGCATAGTCTACTTCACAATAGTTGTCCTTTTGTGGTAGACACAGATATAAGGCCTTCAAAAATTATATCACTACAAAGTACTTGTAAGTTACCAATGACTACTCTTCACTTTAGAGGACTCATTATTATTAACTTCTTGTTTTGCTCTTTTTTTGCTGTTATCCTCTGAAGTTGGCCAAAGTACTTTTGGAATCCGTGATGCAGAGCAGCTTTTTTGATAAGCACAGTTTCCTTAAGAACATCCATACAAAAGGTTCAAGTGGCAAATAAGAAATTGCCCATCTCAGAGCAAAAGACAGTCTAATAAAGTGGGTTTTGTTCAGTGGCGTTGAAGAGGAAGAAATGGAACTATCCAAACTTTCTAAACCAGAATGAAACACCCCCATCATACAATTATACGATGTTGTCTTGTGCTTAAAAGCAGTGTAAGTTCAACACTCTAAAAGCAAATATCTACTGATAGCTTTTTTCAAAATATCTAAAAGAGTGGTTTTAACTCTTTGATCACACATTTGCAATATAGTTTTCATTCTAAATGATGCTGCAATGTCAAGTGCACTCTCTATACTTCAGCACTGCGAACAAAACAAGAGGAAACTACTAGACGTCTTCACTTCAGACTCTGTTCTACAGTGCTGCAGGAAAACAGTGATGTCCAAAAGTGTTAGTAGCCATCAAAATAAAATTGGGCTTTCTTTTCTGTTTCAGCATGAGGCTTCCAGTTTCTTTACTAACACAGTCTTCCCCTTGTTCTGCCTCCTGAGCTCATGATTCACTTCAAGTTGGGAGCTTCACCTCTGCAGCTGAGCTTGGATCAATATCTTCTCATATGTGCTAGCTGAGGTAGCAAGCCTTTAATTTGAAGCCACTGTCTTAGAAGTAAGAGTATTCTGAGGTTTTTCTCAAGCTTAGTTCCACACCTTTCCCTCATAAATGCCAATATTGAAGGATCTGCAGAAATTCATCCACACAGTGCTTTTCGTTGGTCTTTTAACTTATGAACACTAAGCTACCTTAGCATTTGTAATTCAAACTAGGCAGCTCCCCATCTACACACTTCAAAAACAATGAGCTGAGGTCCATGTATGAGCCCCTATCAAGTACCTGCCCTTCTGCACTTCAGCTTCAGTGAGACAGCCTTGAAGCTGTTTGTTACTACAACTTTTTTGGTAGACCTGTAATAGCTGTTCAATGCAATTTCAGTATTCTGGTGAAAACATCTAAGAAATTTGGGAGCCCAAGCACCAGTAAAAGTATGATGAGGTTGCAAAGCCATTTGGATATTCCTGTTTTGATTTTGAATGAGACCTTAAGTATCAAAGAATGCAGGATTTGGAATCTGACTTGACAGAGCCTTTCAGCACATACATGAGGTTTAGTACGTAAGCACTTCTTATAAACTTCATTAGAATAAAGTCAACTGAATGCTCTAGGCAGTGAAGCTATGTTGTTTTAATCTCATAGATCGGAGTGTGCCTGAAGCTTCTCTGTAGGCAATGTCTAAATTGTGGAAAAGAAATAAAGAGGAATAGTACACATGCTGGCTATCACCCAGCAAAAGCTAGGATGTATCAGGATATACCCTTGGTCCTGAAAACAAAGATGTGTTTTTGAACCTATTGGTTAAACAGAAAAAAAGCACCATACTGAAAATTAGCCAAACAATTGTATTGGGCTTGCATGGTGAGGTTTTGATAGCGGGGAAGCTACAGGGGTGGCTTCTGTGAGAAGCTGCAGGAAGCTTCACCTGTGTTAGATAAATACAGTGCCAGCCAGATCCAAGACAGACCCACCACTGAACAATGCTGAGGCATCAGTGATGGTGGTAGTGCCTCTGGGATAGTGTATTTAAGAAGGGAAAAAACTTGCAGTGCAACAGCAATGGTAGCCACAGAGACGAGTGAGAATACATGACAGCAACAACCATGCACACACCAATGCCAGCGAGGAAGGAGGGGAGGAGGTGCTCCATGTGCCAAGCAGATTCACGTGCAGCCGGTGGTGAAGCCCATGATGAGGCATGGTAGGCCTGTGGTGGGTTGACCTTACCTGGATGCCAGGTGCCCACCAAGCTGCTCTGTCACTCCCCTTCTTGGCAGGATAGGGGGGGAAGGGAAAGGAGAAGGAGAAAACAAGATGGAAAAAACTTGTGTGTCAAAACAAATGCAGTTTAATAAACAAAAAGCTGCTCATGAAAGCAAAGTAAAACTAAAGATTCATTCTTTACTTCTCATCACCAGGCAATGACCGGCCACTTTCCAGGAAGCAAGGTATCAGTACTCATAGCGGTTGCTCCAAAAGACAAAGGTCATAATAATTAATGTCCCCTTCCCCCTCTTTCTTTCTCTTAGCTTTTATTGCTCAGCAGATGGAATATGGTATGAAATATCCCTTTGATCAGTTTGGGTCAGCTGTCCTGGTGATGTTTCTTCCCAAGATCTTGCCCACTCCCAGACTACCTGTGAGGGGGAAATGTTGGAGGGAGTCTTGGTGCTGTGTGAGCGCAGCTCAGCACTAGCTAGAACACTGGTGTGTCATTAGCACCTTTCTAGTGACCAGTACAAGGACCAGCACTGTGAGGACTGCTATGGTGAAAATTAACTCCATCTCAGCCAGACCAAATACACCGGTTGAGGAAGAATCATGTGATGTCAAACTAATTTAATGCTGGAAAAAAACAAACAAACAAACAAACAAACAAACAAACAAAAAATCTCCCAAATCTCAACCCAGGATAAATGACTTCTGTGATAGAGCTACAGCAAAATAACACTTGAGACCTTTTTTTTTAAGTCACTTGAATGAATCTGGATCAGGAGGATGAAGTATGAAAATCATTCCTTATGTAAACAGTTATTCTCCGTTGTTTATACAACTACTAGGGATGTCAGAAGTCAGACTGAAAAATGAGAAAACCTGATTTCAGAAGCAAATGCAAACTGACATACAGACCCCTGGCATGAGATCAAGTGGACCATCATTTATTGTCTTCAGACTAAAGGAAATCCCTGCCTTCTATTGAATAACAGGTCAGACTTCTGCTCAGATTCCTTGACTGACATGAACTAATGCAGGTACAGGTGAAGAAGTGGCAATAAAACCAGAAAGAGCATATACCCATCAAATGAAATAAAAGCCCTTGGGCAACAGCCATTCAAATTGTCTATTTGTAAAAAAGAAAAATAATTGCACTTGGAACTGAAATGCCACCTCTGAAGAATTATGATTTCATCATGTCAGATTTTCACAGGATCAATGCTCACATAGGCTCAGGTTTGCTGACAAACACTTTTTAGAGTTGTTTATTTTCTATTCCAATAAAAGCCTATTTTTGACATAACAATGGATAGCAGTGGATACGTGTATACACATACATGTGCGCAAAAGGATCTATTTTCAGTGATATCCAAAGCTCACATGAGGAAAAAACTCAGTACACTTTGCAAAAACAATTACTAAGAAGGGAATAATTGGTGCTCATTAAAAGCACTGGCCTGACTGCTGGAAAAGATGTAAACACAGGCAGGAGCATTGTGAGCTTTCCATGTTTGCCCCAAAGTGCCTTTGAGCTGACCTGGAAAGTATTTCAGTCTTCTTCCTTAGCCTATCTTCTGAGATTGCCAGTTGGGGCACCAATTAGTGCCTACTCTGAAGTACTTTCATGTGACATCCACACCTCTCCAGCAGGCTGGGAGCTGAGGTGGAAGAAATGTGCCTAGAAAGGATAGAGAGATAAGCTGAACAGAATGACAGTGCTTCCTTTTAAATGTGAACAGCTCAGCTAGTGTTGACCCACATGAATACCTGCAATAATCATCTCTCAAGGCTGCTACTACCCTACAGCTAATTACTAAAGTTTGGATTTCTATTTCTTTCAGGTTCTAGATTGCTAACACTAATTTTCATTCACCCGTATGAAGTCTGCTTCCAGCACTTGTAAATAAATACCTTCTATGCCAAGCAGAGAAAAAATTGTCGAAAAACAGTGTGAGGAACACCCTTCCTTTTTATCTCAGCCCATTTACTTCTCACCTCTAAACCTAATCTTTTTCCTAGAAGGGGACAGGAAGATGATTTTTTGCTGAAATTGAAATCAGTGGCTCCTTCGTTACACAATTTAATTACTATTCACATGATTTAATAGAGACAGGACTCATAAAACTGATTTATTATAGTATTATTCTGTTGTGATTATGGAAGGTGTGGGTATATTCCTGAAGTCTGAAAATTTAAGATAAGTCTGGATATCAACTCCTTTACTAAACGTGACAAATGCAGAGAATTTTTGTTTTAACAGTGCAATGCTGTTCCATGATAATATTTCCTACCTTAGTTTTACCCAGCCTGTGGTACTTTGTCATTATAATTTTATTACCAGCTTGTTATTTACAGCACAGTATTCGTGGAGTTAAAGACACTACAGGACTTGCACATTTCACTCTTTAATTCAGGACAACATGATGCGCACAAATTAATAAAAATGTGGGGGTACTGTTTCAGTCAAGTTTCTGGTGCATGAGTTTCCACATTAAATAGCCCCACCAGCAACAACAACTGTGTTGCAAACCATAGCTGAAATTACAAAGATTTAATGAATATGGGGAGATTACCCTGAGACTAGAATACAACACAGTTTTCAAGGAATTAGAGGGGGGAAGTTTCCATTACTGTTGTTATCCTGTATATAAAGACAGAGCTGGAGACTGAATGGCTGTCAGTTTGGCACATTTGCTGCACTGAGTTCTGAATTAAGCTTTTTTTGGAACTTTCCAACTCTATTTCCAAGGTACTGTCCTTTTGTTATTAGAGAATTGGTGGTGCTCGAAGTCTTCCTTGCAACTGCACAGCATGAAAGATTCAACATCTCTTAGGTCATAGAATCATAGAATAGTTAGGGTTGGAAAGGACCTTAAGATCATCTAGTTCCAACCCCCCTGCCACGGGCAGGGACACCTCCCACTAAACCATGCCATCCAAGGCTATGTCCAACCCGGCCTTGAATACCGCCAGGGATGGAGCATTCACAACTTCCCTGGGCAAACCATTCCAGGGCCTCACCACCCTTACAGTAAAGAACTTCTTCCTCAGATCCAATCTAAACTTCCCCTGCTGAAGTTTGAACCCATTACTCCTTGTCCTCTCACCACAGTCCCTAATGAAGAGTCCCTCCCCAGCATCCCTATAGGCCCCCTTCAGGTATTGGAAGGCTGCTAGGAGGTCTCCACGCAGCCTTCTCTTCTGCAGGCTGAACAGCCCCAATGTTCTCAGCCTATCTTCATATGGGAGGTGCTCCAGTCCTCTAATCATCCTCATGGCCCTCCTCTGGACTTGTTCTAACAGTTGCATGTCCTTTTTATGTTGAGGACACCAGAACTGCACACAGTACTCCAAATGAGGTCTCATGAGAGCAGAGTAGAGGGGCAGGATCACCTCCCTCGACCTGCTGGTCACGCTCCTTTTGATGCAGCCCAGGATACAGTTGGCTTTCTGGGCTGCAAGCGCACACTGCCGTCTCATGTTCATTTTCTCATCGACCAACACCCCCAAGTCCTTTCTCCGCAGGGCTGCTCTGAATCTCTTCCCCGCCCAACCTGTAGCTGTGCCTGGCATTGCTCTGACCCAGGTGTAGGACCTTGCACTTGGCATGGTTAAACTTCATCAGGTTGGCATCATCTGTGAAACTATAAAATTTCCAAACTGGTTTTGCCATTGAAATACAAGATAGGATCACAATTAATCACTTATTATTGTATCACTTATTAAATTATTATCACTTACTATTATATCACTTATTAAAAGGCAAAAAGTAAGATCAGATGTGGGTCTACCAGTTCTTGCTTGTGCAATGGTCTGCTCACTTTGGCCAGATTATCCTCCCTAGTCTGAATCCATTTCAGTTCAAAGCTATGATGGATACGGACATATTAGGCATCAGTTTATGGTCCATCTGTGCGTATTAATGACAAAGTTATAGTAAGTAAATTACTCGTGCTGTGAAAATTATCTTGGTAATGGTAATTACCCCAAACTGAATGGAAGGACTAAAATTATAATTCTAAGAATAACTAATTTTCAAATTCCTGAGCATGCATGCACCCTATTTCAGTAAAGCAAAAATGAAATTTGTTCAGAAAAATGAATTATTTTTTTTTCCTGACAAGAAGAACGAATGTAGAGCAAAAGGTTGAAGGAGGTGATCCTGCCCCTCTACTCTGCTGTCGAGAGACCTCACTTGAAATATCATGTGCAGTTCTGGTGTCCTCAACATAAAAAGGACATGCAACTGTTGGAACAAGTCCAGAGGAGGCCCATGAGGATGATCACGGGACTGGAGCATCTCCCGTATGAGGACAGGATGAGAAAGTTGGGGTTGTTCTGTCTGGAGAAAGAAGACTGCTTGGAGATCTCATAGCAGCATTCCAGTATCTGAAGGGGGCCTATAAGGATGCTAGGGAGGGCCTATTCATTAGGGACTGTAGAGACAGGACAAGGGGTAACGGGTTCAAATTTCAACAGGGGAAGTTTAGAATCATAGAATCATAGAATCATAGAATAGTTAGGGTAGGAAAGGACCTTAAGATCGTCTAGTTCTAACCCCTGACATGGGCAGGGACACCTCCCACTAAACCATGTCACCCAAGGCTCTGTCCAACCTGGCCTTGAACACCACCAGGGATGGAGCATTCGCAACTTCCCTGGGCAACCCATTCCAGGGCCTCACCACCCTTACAGTAAAGAATTGCTTCCTCATATCCAATCTAAACTTCCCCTGTTTAAGTTTAAACCCGGTACCCCTTGTCCTCTCACTAGAGTCCCTAAAGAAGAGTCCCTCCCCAGCATCCCTATAGGCCCCCTTCAGATACTGGAAGGCTGCTATGAGGTCTCCACGGAGCCTTCTCTTCTCCAGGCTGAACAACCCCAACTTTCTCAGCCCATCTTGATATGGGAGGTGCTCCAGTTCCCTGATCATCCTCCTGGTCCTCCTCTGGACTTGTTCCAACAGTTGCATGTCCTTTTTATGTTGAGGACACCAGAGCGCTATACAATACTCCAAGCGAGGTCTCACGAGAGCAGAGTAGAAATGGGAGGATCACCTCCCTTGACCTGCTGGTCATGTCCTTTTGATGCAGCCCAGGATACAGTTGGCTTTCTGGGCTGCAAGTGCACACTGCCGGCTCATGTTCATTTTCTCATTGGATATAAGGAAGAAGTTCTTTATTGTAATGGTGGTGAGGTACTGGAATGGGTTGCCCAAGGAATCTGTGATTCTATGATTCTATGATTCTACATAATCATTTTCTATCACTCTCAATATTTCATCTTGGTTTTATTATTAATATTATATAGAATTGCCCTCAGAATATTTTATTTTTGAAGTGTAATATCTGTTTTTAAAAAAAAAATTGTCAGAACTATTACCCAAATCACCACAAGCTTCTGTTTAGGAGCCCTAACTCTAGCCCTTGTAGGACAAATGTCCCATGCTTGATGGTTTCTATAGTTACATCCCTCCACCCAGGAAGACTTTAGAGGGTCTATCTAAAGCCTTTCATTAAGTTTGGTCGTATGGCAAGTGTCAGTAACTATCACAGAACATCCTACAATGCCTGAGCTTTTGAATGCCCTCCTGTGCTTTTAGTGAGAGTTGCAACTTACAATTTAAATGCACTCTGTAAAGCTTTTCTTTCATCTGCATGTCCTCATCAAGAGCTCCCTGCATCTGTTCACCACACGCAGAAGGATGCAGAAACCTTACAAAGAGTGACACAAAAAAATCCTGTGCTCAGATACACTTGCTTTCTTACCTGTTAAAGATAAGAAGATACTTGAGTGAGAAAAAAGAATACAGAGAGAGATCTATGAGATGACAATAAATGTCTTCACTTCTAAGGTACTACTTTCCCTAATAGCAACAAGCTCATTTTGTAAAAGAAGATACCTAATGACTGATAAACAGAGATATTATTTATTCTTCACTATTCCTTTTAGAATTCCAGAAATCTTCATTATGATCACGATACTTATGTTAAGCACAATTAAAAATATATGGAGAGATATGGAGAATGTTCACGGATTTTAACTTTGGCTTAATGAGCTTAATTATATGGTTAAATTAGGAATCACAGCCTAGCAAAGCTATGCTTGCTCTTTCTCTCAGGGGATGACAGAACACTCAGCAGACCCTACTTATACAGTCAGTGGGTTTTACATGCCAGTTCTCCAAACTGAAGAGCTAAAGTTGTTGAGACTGCACAGGTCCAGCGATATCTATGTATTGGTAGAGGCAAATGTCAGCTAGCAGCAGGCTTGATTTCTGTTTACAACTAGAAATACCTGCTGGAAGCAGTCTAGCAGTAGAGATATGCTTTGCTCAGAAAATCAGTATATCCTTTCCAAGAGTATTTTTGAACAGAGGAAGTTATGTCTTTACTAGAATCATTTATTGGAAACCATTGTTCTAAATTATGAGAAAATGGGGCAGTAACAGAGCGTAATTAATAATGCAGGGGAAGGAGAAGCATAAAGTGCTATGTGAAGCCACAATGGCTAGTTACATGCACAGTTTGACAGTACAGATTTGTGTTGAAAATAGGACTTTCAAAGATTCCCTAAGGCAGCTGACTTTCAGTAAGCCTAGGACAGTTCAACGTCCTGAATCATATTCAAAAATTCCAGATTAAACAAACTAATAAACATCATTTGAAGGAGAAATTCTGATACTAACATTCTCTTCAATATTCCACTCTTACTATCTTATCTTTTGGACTGTGCAGAAAGGAACCACTCTCACTAGGAGGTTGATCTCCAGCAGGGATATGCATAGTAGAGTTGCAAATAGGGTCAGAATAAGCAGGGAAAACAGTAGTCTACAGCACGGATACCTGGGGTCCTGACTGAAAAATAAGGAAAGCTACCTTTGTTGCATTCATAAGTTAACATACTAGGGGTATTAATTTACCTTGACTTAAGCACTCATTTTAGCTCCGGTTTGCAACCACAAAGAACTATTGTTTCAAAGAGAACTCTTGTTTTTCTTTGCATGCAAGTGAAAGATTTCACTTGCAAATAGACAGATAAATTAGATTTTGATTACCCAGATGGGCTTTGGCACATGTGTACTCTGTCACTAGTGCAAGCAGATGACAACGCTCAAAACTTAGGGCAGTGCATGGGGGCTCTTCGGTTTTGGCCTTCCCAAAAAAATGACTCACTAAAGATGTTTCCAGTGTACGATGGGTTTTGTCTGAGGCAGTATCTGGGCAGTATTTTGCAGTAACATGCATGTTTACCCATTTGCTTTTCTTTCCTCCAAATAAATATAAACACACTCTGTGATATTATGATCTGGTCAGACAACATGCAGACTGTTAGCATGGGTCTGAGCCTAAACTAACATAACCAGCTTCCTAACAGGACCTGATAGTTCATGCCCAACAAAAGGCCAGCAGGAGCTGTACAACTGCAGGACTACAGCTGGATCCCATCCCACTCTCACAGAGCTCACACAGACAAAGCCTGTATCCAGCTCCTAAACATCATGTTGGCAAAGCCTGAGAGACTCAGGCTGCGATTGAATGATGTAGCCAACTCATCTTTAAGGTAGCTGGTACTAGATCAAAAGTGCTGCAGCCGCATGACAGAAAGCACTTCTCCCTCACTCTGTCAGCTCTATGAGTATAAACTCACTTTGTCTTCTCATATTTGTTCAAAACATTTGGGCACATGCTGGCAGGCTTTTTTGCTGGATCAGAAGACTTCTGCCTTCCCAAAGCAAGCATAAACCTGATATAAAACCCATAAAAATGGCATGTGCTGAGTTCCACATGCTTCAGCAAAACAACTGAGCTCATTCCTGTGATAATTCAGATTTCTAATGCTGGAAAATCCAATAATACACTGTTCAGTATTAAAGACTGCAGACCCTTGTCTCACCCTCAGTGTGAGATTTTTAAAGGAGCCTTGCTGTTCTCCTAATTCTGAAATAGGCAGAGTCAGTAGAAATTTTACTACTAAAATCATGGCAGATGACTCTTACAAATTTTAACCTTTTTCCTCTTAGTATATTGACTCAAACTTCACTGTTAACTCTAGTGGAGTTCATTACATGCAAAATTAAGCGCTCCATAAAAGGCTGCATTTTGAACAGCAGGCATCAAATATGGATATAGCCAAAAGCTGAACTTACAAAAATGCATTTTCTTTTCCAAATAAGCTACCATTTAGCCCTTAGCTTCTACATTTAATGTAATAGAGAAAGACTACACAGCACTTAAGATGGTTGACCACTAGCAATACAACTCACTATGCTGGTTTACAGAGCTGGGTTCCCCAGTCAATGCATAGAGGAGCTAGGCCCATCAAAGTTACATCTACGGCAACCAGCATGGGCACGTAGGGAGATCTACAAAGAAAAGAAGGGAACTCAGATGAAAGACTATGTTTTAAAACCAGCTCTTCTCTGTGGCTTGCTTCCCCTATTACAAACACTTGCTACACAGCCTCGCATCCTTTCCTGGAGGTTAGTACTGAAGCCTAGAACAAGTGACATTTTCTTTTAACAAGGTGGTGACAATGAAGCTTTCACCATCCATCTCTAGTATGTGATAGCTCAGTGGTTAGCTCACGAAGTCAGAAAGTACTAAATTCACACTATTCCACTGCCTGAGAAGACTCAGACCTCACCTCTAAAGAAAATCACTGCACAAACTCTCCTGGTGTAAGGGAGATTCTTTCAAGCAATTTTGATTCAGTTTGGAAGATCAGGCAAATATTCCCTGATAGGGTTGGGTGGGCTAGGGTGTATAAGCACAGAGCAAGCATCACTATCTGCATAAAGGCCTCCCTGATAAAGAAAGTCCCAAGTTATACTTGCTGCTACATTCACATTTTCTGATTTTGTATATTGTCTATTCTGTACTAGACAGCCTGTGAAAAGAATCACCAATCACACAGATGTTTTTAAATGTACTCTGACTCATTTTTCTTTCTCTGGTTTCAGTTTAATAAATCTGTCACCACAGTTTGTAAGTGCTCTTTCTATTTCTGTAGTTTCATTTTCTCTATTCATATTCTTTTTCAGATATGTATGGTAATATCTTGACACGCACACATTGGCAGTTAATTTACAAATATTTGCTATGGAAAAAAATTATGAAGAATTTCTGTATTCTTTCAGAAGCTGATGTTGGTTTGCTCTTTTTTTTGTGTTCTTTGAGAACATATGGGAAACTCTTTCACAGTTTTTTAAACTCCTGTTTGCTTTTCAGTGCAATGTCATGGGTTTGACTGTATCTGGCAACATCAAAGCCTACAAAGCACAGTACAGGGGAAAAGGATTTGTCTTCTTGGAGTGCTTCCCTGAAGACAAAATAAAATTTTCACTTCGTTTTTCTGCTCCTCTAAATTTCTTACCTGCCACCATTAAAAAAGTCAATATCAAGAAGTAAATGAGATCCTGACATCTTTAGCTGTAGATCTAGCTACTGAATTTGAAAAGAAATTTAAAAACAAAAAAATAAAAAGCAAGACACAGTATGTCTTTTGAATTGAAATCTAAATGCATGTATCAATATTTATATCTTATTAACTAAAATAGAGATAGAAAGGCATATACATCAGCTATGCTAACCAGACAATCTCTTTAGACATTTATAGTACCCTTACAGTGGTTCCACAGTAGCATTTTAGTTCTGTTTAGAAGTGCATCATTAGGTGTGTAGCCTGAAGAATCTTGATTTTTGATGCTTTGATTTGCAACATGGAGCTGCCCTTGAGTACATGAATCTGAATCCTGTTAGGGAAAGTCAGGCTATGGGATGCACCAAAGAATATATACCACTAGCGCAGGTGTGAAGCAAAACCCCACTGAAACAAAACCCAAAGTGTAACAACAGTGTGGACACCAGGACGAGACCACTAACTCTTTTAACAGCCTTATTGTACTGCTGTAGAGCAAAACAGCTTCAAAAGTCTCTGAATCTCCTCAGGATAGCCCTTCTTTCTCCTCTGAACAAAATGAACAAGCCACCTTAGGCAGCTAACACAAATACAGAAGACTTTGGGAGCTACCTCCCATGATTTTCAGGTCCTACTGAACCTACATCAGATTTTACAGCACTAGACAGGAAAGTGCTATTTTGATACAAGACCTTACAAATGACAGTCCTCTCAAAGCAGGTGACTCTATACTACTTCACTCATGAGCAAACAATTCATTTATTAATCTCAAGATAGATGGAGGTTTCACATCTCATTTCACTGCATGTAGTTATCTGGCAGAATAGAGCAAGAGGAGCACCTACTAAGAGGGAGTACCTAAGACCTATTTTTTTTAAAGGCAACCTAATTTTATAATCATTGTAGGAATCTCACTTTTTACTTAGTTAATGTTAATATCATTGAGTCGCATACTCTGAGGAATAATTTATCTCCATGGTGGCAACAATATTTCAGTGTGGACTGAAGTGTGCCTCCTGGGCTTGGGGCTTTATATTGGAGCACAGGTTGAAGGCTGGTTTATCATTTTCCAGAGCTGTTGTCCAAAGTCTGAGGTAGGATGATGAAGCTGATTGAGAAACACAGCATGAAAAAGCTCAGATTTAAAGAAAAACATAATTTTTGTTTGCCTCCAAATCAACATTCTGTTTCCTCTGCTGTTATCTGTTAGCATCTGAGTTGCTTATACAGACAAATTACTATCAGCTTGTGAGGCTTTACATAATTTTTCAGTTGCAACAGGGCAACTAAGCACTCTTTTAACTAGAGAGTTTATTATGGTTTTCTGTAAAGACTCATTGGCTTCACAGCGTACAGCTAATGAATGAGCTATCTAAAACTGTTATCAATGAAAGCTCATTGTGAGGTGTCTTCTGTATGTAAAGGAGTCTTTAAAAGCCCTGATCACTATCTCTACACCATTTATGAGCAAAAGGAGACATTGGCATCAGGTAACAAAGTATTAAGTTGAAATGCTAGAGAAAAAAAAAAAAGCTAATTAATGGATGCATGGATTTCCCAAGGAGATGACTGCTCCTTGAAGAAGCAAAATATCTATCACGAATAAAACAAACAAACAAACAAAAAAAGCCAGTGAAGTCCAGATAGAACGTGATGGCACCAAAGGATTGAAAAAGCTTCTTTTTAGCCGTTTTGACAGTAGAAGAGTAGGCTTCTCCCTGTTCTTCTCTTAATATACTCAGTTGTAAAGGATGGGAAGAACTGGTTCACCACTATTGTGGCTTTCACAATTATAAGAAGAAACAACTCTTGTTGGTGAATACAAATGCTTTGTGTTTGACATTGTTCTCATTCTGCTACTCTTCTTGCTATGGTGGGCAGCAGTCTACTTCTGTCTTATGGATTGGTATTGGGAATTTCAAGTTTCAGAGAGCATGAACATGAACATGTTGGAAAATTATTCATTTCTCATCAAACAGCCAAGGTAATTTAGAATCCCCAGATAAGGGAAGGAATTTCTGCAGTCCTTCCAGAAAGATTCTGGTGTTGTTGAAACATTTAAACAAGAATCGCTAAATTTCCACCCAGCTTGCACAAACTTGAAAAAGAAGAGAGACCAGTGTTAAAGAGGGATTTTCTTCCCTCTAGGTGGTTATGTATTGGAAGACATAGGAAGGCTTGACATGACTTTTTTTAAGAGAGTTCTAAGTAGCCATCATCTCACATTCAAAAATAGTACTTTGGAGTATCTTAACTCGTTCTATACCTTTCTGTTGATCATATCCCTATTTCTTTTGAGAGCTTCTTATTTACCTGTAATTGAAGAAGTAGATGGTAGACAGTTAATATCCCAGAGGTCATGGGAGTGTCCTTTTTGCTGACTCTTCCATGCATTACAAGAAAATACTCAAAGGGTTAAGCTGAATTTGTGTGGATCATTAGTGACATCCAGTGGCTGTATAAGGTGATCACAGGTGCACGATGCCAATCCAGCCTCCCACTGTAGTGGAGTGATACGACCTGAAAAGGACATTAACTAGCTGCCTACATTCCTTGTCCTGGTTGATCTCTTACTCTGCTAAAAATTTTAATTATGTATGAATTTTGCAATATTGTTATATGCAACTGTATACTCCTCTTCCTTGGAGCCCAGTTCTTACAAGTGTGCCTTGTCCATCTTTTCACCGCAAGTAGAAAATGGAATTCCCCAGGAGATATCTCTCATGTCAAGAGCATATAACCAAGCAAAAAAGGCAACCTCATGGGGCAGGGAGTATACAAGAGGAAAATGGGGGCATAAGAAAGAAGAGGAGAAAAAAAAAGGAAAAGGTTTTAGACTTTTCTGTGACCTCACACTTTAAATGACATTGTCTAAACTAGCCGGTAAACTGGAATACCAGCGCTGAAACAGAAAGCATGAACATTTTCTGTTTTGTTACTTAATGATATTTTACTAAGTCCATGTCTTAAATCTCTTCTTCTGGTCAAAACCAGACAACTTCCAAGTTCAGACCTAAAATTAAGACCAAAATGATCTAATCAATTCTTTACCACACAATGACCCATTTTTTAGTTTGGTTTGCCTTAAATAAAAATAAAATAAAATAAAATTAAAAAACAAACAAACAAACAAAAAAAACCCAACAGCTACTTAGAAATCTTTTTCTCTCTTTTCCAATTCTGTTTAAGTCTCATTCTGCCTATATTGGGTTTTTCTCTCATATCTGCATGTCATTCTCACACGGTGTGAGGTTGTCAGTTATAACCATGGCTGTGTTGTCCTTGGTAACTTCTCAAGTTCTGCTAGAACTTTTAAAACTTTCTTCTAGCTCTTCACATTAGCTCATGCTTTCCACCTCTACTGTATATATTTATGAGCCATGTGAAAAAGGTGCAGGTCTCTGACTCTCCTTGGTGGCCTGTCTGTGTACAGAGATTTATAAGTGTATTACAGGCTTCAGCTAAAGAATCTTCTTGTTTACCCAGTAACCTGCCAATTGCATTTATGCACCAAGCAAAACGGAAAATTGTCCAGCTCACCTAACCTCTGAATTAAAACCGTATTTCATTGCTTTCTCAAACATCCAATAATAAAAAAAAAAAAAAAAAAAAAAGAAAATCCCACATCATCTTGGTACTATGAATAATTCACTAGCCAGTTCTCTAAATAATCATCTCTAACATTTATATAAATCAATTCAATGCTCAGCACCATGAAAAATGCAGGAATTTGGGTTATGACACACAAACTACCCTTCAAACCATACTAATTATTTCAACCTCATCCAAGTTTAGTTGTCAAAGAGCATGCACCTCAACTCATAAATACTTTATCCAACCAGCATCTTTTGTAATAAAGGCCAGATTCCAAATGTTAGTGTTCTAATATCTGGCCAAAAAACCGAGGAAATACAAAGCATTCTATTCATTTTAATGCATAAATATTTATTCAAAACTAGAATATCACAAAACAATGTATTTCTAATACAGCCATTAAATAATTTTCTTTCCAGGTACAAAATACTCCAAACAGTGGTCCTTGCAACTTAACTCAAAAGACAACAGGAAAATTGCAAAATCAAGGGTAGCAAATGGCAATTATACTTATCTACATTAATACTTTTATTACTACATGCATATTGGTCTTTATTAATTTTCTGGGTATACTAAAAGAAGAGTTTGTCCCCTTGGTTACAAGAATGTATCTTCCCACTTCACCCATACAGATTCAGTCTATAAAAATAATTATAATATTGAGATCTGATAAATTCTTCAGTGTAGTGCATGTTTCATGTATGTAACCAGATAAAGGAATATTATTAAATTGCCTTACTAAATCAGAATGTTAGAAAATCTGCTAAAATAGGCAAAATTTAAGATAGATAGAAAATAATTACATATTTCTGTCCAGTTGCATGATTATTTTATTTAATATACTTAAATATAGTGTTTTACTATTAGTATAAGATAACAGTTTAGTTCTTCCACAGACCTACTGTTAAGGGAGACAGTAAAAACACTGACACAGATTTTAAAATATTAAACATAGGTTTAGAAATTGACTAGGTCATATAAATTTATCTGCAAAGTACAACAGTCTGAGGGAAAGGAATACACATGCATCATTAAAACTGAGCATACGTTTTTAAATATTTGCTGTCAGGTATTTACACCATATCTTTCAAGTTCTCCTACACATTTGCTCTGAATTGATTCTAAAACCTAAACACCATCACCAGTACTAACAAACCCAAAATTTGTTATGTAAAGTGGATGGCAAAACTTCAAATCAAAATTGGAAACACTCTCGAAGCCTTCTAAGGCATGAAACAGCATCAAATGAGGGAACCTCAGGGATAGTTTACAAAGGTGTCTATTCTTCAATCACTTTTTAACTGAAGTAGCCAAATGTAAAATACCTCTCATCCTAAAAAAAGCAAGGTAATATTCCCTCTTGTATCGTTTTTATTTCTTTGTTTCAAACATTAAGATTTTTCACTATAACAAAAGCAGCTCAAATTGTATTTAGATTTTCTCTGTAAAATTGGTGCGTTAGTGTCTAATCCCATTTTTTAAATGGAAAAAAAAGCTAAATATATAATTACGATATTCTGCATTCTCCACCTCACTGGGAAGTGTGAGGATAATTATCAAAATCTACTCTGAATTTTTCAATGGTTTTTGAGAAAAAATGTGATGTTTCACTAATCTGGAAAATCTATATTCAGCTTCCTCCTCCCCTCCACCCCACCCCCCCCCCCCTTATAGTTTCTTTGCCATTGCAATTTATTCAAGCATATTGAGTTTTAAACTCACAAGAGTTCCCTTTGACCACTAATCTCACCTCCTCCATAACATGGCCTGTCCATGTCACTCACTGATTCTTACATCTATAGTAAGCGCTCTTACATATGAAAGACCAGAATGTGCCTTCCTTACTGAGTTCATTAACATTACCTTGTACACGTGACCCCCTTTGCAAGGAAAAATGAAATGGTACTCCATGGCCCTGATTTACCATATTTCTTTAGTTTTATGTTACCAAATTCCATCTATAAGGTCCTTTGTGAAAACAGAGGGCAGAATGGGCTGCCAAGTAAAGGAAAAACAACGTATAATTTGTCTCCTATGCCTGACCCTTCTGCTGTGACATGCATTCATCTTCGTTTACAGTCCAGGATAATATACTGTAGTTTGACATCTTAGTGTCTGAAGCCACAGCGCAGTTTACTGTAATGTTAAAGTGAAAGTGAAAGAGGAAAAAATATCATTTTGTCACCAAGTGGAAAGTGAGTAGAATGGGGTTTGATGGAATGTTTAAATATGTGTGTTAGAGAACACTGTTAAAATGGCAGGTCTATTCCTTAATGAAATGATTTTCTTACAGTTTTTCCCTACTTTCAAAAGGCGGACCTCAGGCCAGATTCTGTCATCTTTTCTGAAAAAAAAAGAGTAACATCTAACCTTAAAACTAAACCCAACACCTTTCTGGTATGAGAAAGGAAATAGGATCTGGTTCTTAATTAATTTGTTATCAGCATGAAAAAAAAAACAAATTCAGA
The DNA here is from genome assembly GCA_039720435.1 of Amazona ochrocephala. NCBI lineage: Eukaryota > Metazoa > Chordata > Aves > Psittaciformes > Psittacidae > Amazona > Amazona ochrocephala. The sequence goes on from CM077879.1 coordinate 39,054,850, forward strand.
ATGTTGTTAATTTGTCAGTTGCCACCTACTGCAAGAATAATATCACCAATCAATCCTGATTTTTTTATTTTTTTTTTACTTTTTTCACCGCTTATTCATTTTCACTCTCATTTTAGCTCCTTACTAGCCTATTTCCGATGTAATAGGGGAGAAGGTGAAGGTTCAACCCTATTTCTTGGTGATTATTATTTTTTGATAAAAGGTATTCTCCGGTACATAATACAATAACCCAGACAGAGCCAATTATCTGCCTCACATTGAATAAGAAAATCTGCCATTTTGGTCAAGTTTTACACATTGAATGTTAATCACATTACTTTTGAAAATCTAGTTAATGGGGGTTTTATACAAGGGTTCACAAGCCCTCCATTTTGTTTTCTTTCTAATCTTGGTGTGGCAAAAATTGCATGCGTTTAGAAATTAAATAATTACCAGACAGAAGCTTCAGAAGAACAGCAGAGACAAAAATATTGATTCAGCACTTAACCCACTTTATCTTTATTGAAAGTTAAGTATTTGCTGACACTGCTAACACTGAAGTTTCTCTTTGGATGTCAAACTGGTTGTCGTGAATCTTGCTAAACAGAGTGTATTAGAAATCAAAAATCTTGGGTTGGAACTGAATCTCTTTGAAGCTAATATAAAGCCCACGTGAAATGAAGATACATTCATGCCTCTTACAAATATTTTTTACACAGATATTTAGTATACTGTGAAACCAAGCTGCATTAAAATTGTGCCTAACAACTTTCATGGTATAATTACAAGGAATTACATGATTTCATTTAAGATGCTGAACTACAGTTGCATATTTCATAGCTTTCCACTGCAGATATAAAAAGGAAGCAATCATAGCCTCCTAAATCCACTTTATTATCTAAATAAATATTATGTTATATAATTTTTACATTACAACCAAAACTAACAGAATATATAGGAAAAATTTAATCACTGTTGGTGTCTAGAGGCCAGAAAGACAATGCATATCTGTCAGGGATTAATTGTTCATGTATTTTGTTTTTCAGACAAGGAGAAATTATTCTTGGTCTGTTATTTTGCTCAATGGGGAAAATCAAAGTAATGATAACACAGACTTAAAAAATATTAAGGAATCTGTGTGTCACTTAAATCAAAGAGAGTGAAGCAGTTGTTTTTGTCTGAAGATTTATGTTTACATCTATTTTGATTATTACCGTAGAGACATATACACTGTGATGGAATTCTTCATAGAAGCTGCCATTTTCAGTCCTATAGTTGCTGCATTCATGAAAGAAAAATGTGCAGCTATAATTGACCAAAATGTAGAAAGTACAGCAATGCAATTAGTACACTCATCTGGGAAAGAAACTGATTTTAAAAGCCATTAAGATACACAAAGTTTCTCCAAGGAAATAAGTGATCTCAGCTTCATTTTCAGCAGAAAATTAAAGACTCACCAGATAGTGTAGACATTCAGAGATAGTGTCAATTCAAAATGTTCTGGTCAGAACAAAAAAAAAAATGGGACAATGCTCTGATAAGTCTGGAAAGTAAAATGAAGGTATCAGTCACAGACCTGAACTTTTCCAATGCTAACATTCCTTGGAAAAGAACCAAAAAAAACCAACCCCCCACCAAAAAAAAAAAAAAAACAACAACCAAACGAACACAAAACAAAAAAATCAAGCAAAAAACAAACAACCCAGCATAAAACCAGTTAAGTTAAGGATTAGTGGATGGCTGGTATTTCTGCAGCCACATGGCCAACAACCAGAAGAGACCTCTCCATTTGCACAGTAACATAAGCAATGCATAACTTAGTTGCTATAGAGTTATGTACAGTGATTTCTGCAGTAATGTTCCCATTCAGAGTAAGTTTACAGAAAGCAGCAAACAGACAGGATAGAAACTCTGCTCAGCCACACATCAGCTGGAAGAGAGTTTATTGTATCTGGGGAAGAATGTCACACCCTTTAAAGAGCTGTAGCAAATTATTTTCAGAACAACTGGGGACTCTAGGAGGTATTCTGAGAATACACTATCACTTGTTAAAACAGATAAAGCCCAAAAGGCACTCTTTAGTCAAAGATATTAACTATTAAATATAATTTAAGGCTTCATAGAGCCATCTGAAGTCATATATGTGGGCCTGGAATTTAATGAAATGAGAGTAGCAAAGCGAGAGTAAAAATATTGAACTTGTCTGGAAAGATGCTGCATTACAAGCCATATGACACCATTCCACAGATTCCTTTCCTTCACGAAAGAAAACAGATGTTTAAAATCTGGTGTCTTTATATGCAAGCAAACTATTATGCTCTGTAAATAGGTTTAAAATGTTCTAACATTTCTGAGGCTTTCTTATCTCTTGCTCATTTACTTCACTTTAGATTGCTTTCACACTTTCCCCCCTTTCCAGTAAATTATTTAAGAACTCCTGTTTAGAAAGGTCGCAGTCATAAAAATCAGGGAATGGGAGCACTGGCATGTGATTCCTGGGACCAATGAGGCAGCACACAAAGTGGATTTTGAAGGACTCATAAAACGTAAAGCCAGAAGGAACTGTTAGATCATCTAATCTGATTTCCAGTATATGACAAGTTATTGTATCTCATTTATATAGCCTAGTAATGAGCTCGGAGCCAAAGAGTGAGAATGCTTCACCTTCTGCTAAAAATGGTAGCATTATGTCTTTGGAAACTAACAACAGGCAGGGGCCAGTTGAACAAACTAATTGCTAGTACCTTCCATGAAGGCGATCCTGTACCTCATGGAATTATTTCTGTGTCCTGTGAAATAGGATTCAGGGAAACCTTATATTCAGAGCAGAGAGAAGATAGCACTCTTCCAGGTTCTTTCTCATTCTGGCAGAAGCACAGTCTGGCCCCAGCATTCCCTTGGGGATCATAGAACGGTTAGGGTTGGAAAAGATCTTTAGATCCGTTAGTTCTAACCCCCCTGCCATGGGCTGCGACGCCCCACATTAGATCGTGTCGCCCAAGGCTCTGTCCAACCTTGCCTTGAACACTGCCACAGATGGAGCATTTACCACTTCCTTGAGCAACCTGTTCCAGTTCCTTACCACCCTCACAGTAAAGAATTTCTTCTTTATATCTAACCTGAACTTCCCCTGCTTAAGTTTCAACCCATTACCCCTTGTCTTATCGCTACAGTCCCTGATGAGGAGTCCCTCTCTGGCATCCTCGCAGGCCCCCTTCAGATACTGGAAGGCTACTATGAGGTCTCCACTCAGTCTTCTCTTCTGCGGGCTGAACAGCCCCAACTTTCTCAGCCTGTCTTCATATGGGAGGTGCTCAAATCCCTTTATTGTGCTTGTGGCCCTCCTCTGGACCTGCTCCAACAGTTCCATGTCCTTCCTATGTTGAGGACACCAGAACTGCACACAGTACTCCAAGTGGGGTCTCACAAGAGCAGAGTAGAGGGGCAGGATCACCTCCTTCAACCTGCTGGTCACACTCCTTTTGATGCAGCCCAGGGTACGCTTGGCTTTCTGGGCTGCAAGCGCACACTGCTGTCTCATGTTCATTTTTTCATCAACCAACACCCCGAAGTCCTTCTCCTCAGGGCTGCTCTGAATCACTTCTCTGCCCAACCTGTAGCTGTGCCTGGGATTGCCCCAACCCTGGTGCAGAACCTTGCACTTCATTTTGTTGAGCTTCATGACGCTGCAATTGGAGCACTTCTCAAGTGTGTCAAGGTGCATTTGGATGGCATCTCTTCCCTCCAGCATATCAACCAAACCACACAGCTTGGTGTCATCAGCAAACTTGCTAAGGGCGCACTCAATCCCACGTCCATGCCACCGACAAAGATGTTGAACAGGATCGGTTCCAACACTGATCCCTCAGGGAAACCACTTGTTACCCATCTCCAGCTGGACATTGAGCTGTTGATCACTGTGGGAAGTGAAGGCGATAAGATTTGCACGAAGAACACTTTGGGAATGAGCTCTGAGGCCTTGGTGCTTTGACAAGCCCTGAGGAGATGAGTTGGGGCTTTGATGGACAGGAAAGGTCGAAGAGCAAGCCTTGGGAGGGTGGGCCAGGATGTAGTTGTGGCCGGAGTCTCAGTTGATGATGTGGGGGTTGTGAGAGGGTCTGCAGCATTGTGGTTGGACTATTTACCTGGAGAGTTTTACAGGGGCCAATGAGATTGCATGTTGTATGTAAGTGCAGGTTGGGAAAGTACTGAACAGGGGGATAGAAAGGGCTTGGTTGTAATAAAGTTGGATTTGAGTCTCTGCATCAACTTGAGTGCATGTCATGAAATGCCACAGATCGCGAGTCTCTGCATCTTGAGTGCATGTCATGAAATGCCACAGATCGCAACTCTCTGCACTTGGCCATCCAGCCAACTCTTTATCCACCAGGTGGTCCATCCATCAAATTGATGTTTCTCCAGTTTAGAGAAAAGGATGTTGTGCGGGACAGTGTCGAATGCTTTGTGCAAGTCCAGGTAGATGATGTCAACTGCTTTGCCCCTATCCATCAGTTCTGTATCTCCATCACAGGAGGCCACCAAATTGGTCAGGCAAACACAGACAGAGGCTTCAACAACCAAAAAGAACTGAAAAAAGATTCATGAGCTGCACTGTATGATTTGCTGCTTACAGATCCCCGATGAGTGAAGTTAATGAAGCTGCTGCCTAATTAAACCACATCTTTTACTTCTTTACTTCATTTTGCATGCCATGGACAACAGTTGTGTTTGGCCAGTACTTACCCTGGGCATACCTGTTACTTTCATTTGTAGTTTCATTCCACTGGTTAATCATTTGCATTGTTGAAAGTGTTGTAATTCTTGTTTGAATTTATCTTGCTTCAGTTTCCTGCCACCTGTTCTTGTTATGATTTAGTACATTGGTGAAAATAAGCCAAATATTATCCAGTGGGACTGCTAACACACTTTTTTCGGGTCACCTTCCAATGTTACTTGTGCCAGTCTAAATACATGCTGCTTCTGAAGTCTTGTATAACAAGTAATTTTTGTGCAGTACTTAGATAATGTTTGCAGCTCTGCTTTGTACAGTCTTCAGTTTCACAAATGAACCCCAGATCTGTGTGGAGCAACAAAACACTGATTTCACCAGCACTGGACACTCGGGCAAACTCACTGATCTACCTGCTTACCTGCATCTACATACCCAAGGACCCCACAAACCTTTTAACCAGAGCTGGGCTTTGTTTGACTTGGTCAATCTTTCAGTAGCAACATGTATGACCCGTGCAGCTGTTGTTTTCAGTAAAGTTATTTCCCATTCTACAGAAAAACCCTTTTATAACCATTTTCCATTTTTTGGTTATTTGTTAGATCAACATGTTAATTAATTATTGATTTAGATACATATTTCTCATTGATATTTCACAGCACTGATCTTTTTGTCAGAATTTTAGTTATTAGGTACATTAAAATTATACATTCATACATGAATGCTTCATTCATACATGCTAAATGCCTCAGTAATAATTCAGCTATGTAGTTACCTTCTTGAGGGAAATTCATAAGAGATTTGTTTGACAAGATTTATTTGCTATAAAATCAAATTGAATGGCATTAATTATATTCCTAAACAATACTTGCAGTAAACATCTAGTGAACAATCCATCAGATAAAATATGTTTGTACACTGTATTTGGCTTCTGTCAAGAGAAATCAGTAGGAGTGTTGCCATCAATTCTGTGGTCTTTGGATAAGGCCTTTATCAAACACTTTAAAATAGCATGCACATTAATTTCAAAAAGCAGTCTGTTCACTGACACTTCATAAACATATAGATGACTAGATTTAGTGGAAAAGCTTGCTTGCTACAAATGATTCATCCAGCTTTAAAGAAGATATATCTGTAAAGAGTACTAAAATACTGGAGTTAACACTATTTCAAGGTCTTTCCTTTGCACTTCAAGTTTATAATCACTGTTTGTATTTTGTTAGCTTTTCACAAACAGCACTGCTAAAAAGAAGTGGAATGATTCAAATGCAAGCAAGCAGATAAATAGAACAAAGCTCACGGATTGGCCTCAGTAGGAATTCTTTAGAAAACACTAGATGAGAAAATGAATACCTTGTTGCTAAGTTACTTTTGTTTCATTTAGTGCCATAACTACTTGTTGCTTAAAGAAAAAGCATCTAATCTGAAAGGCACAGAGGCATCTGCCGGCCTGACCCAGGCTCAAGGGAGGTGTGTTGCCTACCAGGGGCTCAGATCAGGGATGTGGCCGAGAAGCTGCCTGCTCTAGTCGGTCCCACTGACTATTACCCACTCCTGGTAATACATGTGGGTGCTACTGATATAGATAGCAGTAGCCCGGAGACTATAAAGAAGGACTACAGAGCTCTGGGAGAGGTGGTTAGGGGCTCTGGAGCTCAGATCGTCTTTTCGTCAATTCTCCAGGATACAGGGCAGGACCTTGAAAAGGCTAGGAGGATTGGGCAGGTTAATAAATGGTTAGAGGGGTGGTGCTATAGTCAGGGGTTTGGGTACCTTGACCATGGGACTCAATATAGTAGGCCAGGTCTACTGGCGGGTGGTGGAGCTGGTCTGACAAAGAAGGGGAAGAGTGGATTTGGTAGGAGGCTTGCCAGGCTGGTCAAGGATGCTTTAAACTAGATGTGTTGGGGGAGGGGGGCATCATTCCATCCCGACACACCCAGTCGGTTGGTAGCACCTATAGTAAACATTCAGAGCAATGTAGAGATATTCCAGCTGCTCCAGCCAATGACCCGACTTCAATTGGATATCGGCTCAAATGCCTCTACACAAATGCCCGTAGTATGGGGAACAAACAAGAGGAATTAGAGATGTGTGCACATCTACGGGGGTATGATATCATAGGCATCACAGAAACATGGTGGGATGGCTCCTATGACTGGTGTGTTGGAATGGAAGGCTACCGGCTCTTTAGGAAAGACAGGCCCAGCAGACGGGGAGGGGGAGTTCCTATTTATGTTAGGGATAGGCTAGAGAGTATGGAACTCTGTCTGGGGACAGGTGAGCAGTCGACAGAGAGTTTGTGGGTCAGGGTTAAAGGGAGAACAGCGATGGGTGATATTATTGTGGGGATCTGTTACAGACCGCCTGACCAAGGGGATTTGCTGGACGAAGCGCTCCATAGGCAGATAGGAGCAGCCTGACGCTTGCAGGCCCTTGTTCTCATGGGGGACTTCAACCACCCTGATATCTGTTGGAGGGATGGTACGGCCCGGCACGAGCAATCCAGAAGGTTCCTCGATTGCGTGGAAGACAACTTCCTTCTGCAAGTAATAGAGGAGCCGACAAGGAGAGGTGCCATACTTGACCTCATCCTCACCAACAGGGAAGGGCTGGTTGGGAATGTGACGCTCCAGGGCAGCCTTGATTGCAGCGATCATGAGATGGTTGAATTTGAGATCCTCAGGACAGTGAGAAGAGCGTGCAGCAAGCTCACTGCCCTGGACTTCAAGAGAGCAGCCTTTGGCCTCTTCAGGAACCTGCTCAGTAAGGTTCCATGGGATACAGCCCTAGAGGGCAGGGGGGCCCAAGACTGTTGGTTGATATTCAAGGCTCACCTGCTGCAAGCTCAGGAGCGATGCATCCCAACTAGAAGGAAGTTCAGCAGGAGGGCCAGGAGACCTCCTTGGATGGATAAGGAGCTGCTGAGCAAAATTCAAAGGAAAAAAGAGGCTTATAAAAAGTGGAAGCAAGGTCAGGCAGCCTGGGAAGAATACAGGGATGTTGTCTGGGAAGCTAGGGACCAGGTTAGGAAAGCTAAGGCCCACTTAGAATTAAACTTGGCTAGGGATGTTAAGGATAACAGGAAGGGATTTTATAGGTACATTGCCAATAAAAGACAGGTTAGGGACACCGTGGGCCCTCTCCAGAAGCTATCGGGAGAACCGGCTACCCTGGATTTGGAGAAGGCTGAGGTTCTTAATGACTTCTTTGCCTCAGTCTTCACCGGCAAATGCTCTGACCACACCACCCAAGTCTTGGAAGGCAGACGCGGGTACGGTGAGGGTGGGGACCCTGGGCCCACTGTGGGGGAGGATCTTGTTCGGGACCACCTTAGGAACATCAATGTATACAAGTCCATGGGACTGAATGAAATCCATCCACGGGTCCTGAAGGAGTTGGCAAATGAAGCTGCTAAGCCACTGTCCATCATATTTGAAAAATCATGGCAGTCAGGTGAAGTTCCCAACGACTGGAAAAAGGGAAATATAACCCCCATTTTTAAGAAGGGGAAAATGGATGAGCCAGGGAATTACAAACCACTCAGTCTCACCTCTGTGCCTGGCAAAATCTTGGAGCGGATTCTCCTGGAAGGCATACTAAGGCACATGAAAACCAACAAGGTGCTTGGTGACAGCCAGCATGGCTTCACTAAGGGGAAATCCTGCCTGACCAATCTGGTGACCTTCTATGATGGGACTACGGAACTGCTGGACAGGGGCAGAGCTGTTGATGTCATCTACCTGGACTTGTGTAAAGCCTTTGACACTGTCTCCCATGACATCCTTCTCTCTAAGTTGGAGAGACATCAATTTGACAGGTGGACCACTCGGTGGATAAAGAACTGGCTGGATGGCCGCACGCAAAGAGTAGTGCTCAGTGGCTCAGTGTCCAGCTGGAGACCAGTAACGAGTGGTGTCCCCCAGGGATCGGTTTTGGGACCGGTCTTGTTCAACATCTTCGTGGGTGACATGGACAGTGGGATTGAGTGCGCCCTCAGCAAGTTTGCCGATGACACCAAGCTGTGTGGTTCGGTTGATACATTGGAGGGAAGGAATGCCATCCAGAGGGACCTTGACACGCTTGTGAGGTGGGCTGATGCCAACCTAATGAAGTTTAACCATGCTAAGTGCAAGGTCCTCCACCTGGGTCGGAGCAATGCCAGGCACAGCTGCAGGTTGGGTGGGGAGGAGATTCAGAGCAGCCCTGCGGAGAAGGACTTGGGGGTGTGGGTTGATGAAAAAATGAACATGAGCCGGCAGTGTGCGCCTGCAGCCCAGAAAGCCAACCGTATCCTGGGCTGCATCAAAAGGAGTGTGACCAGCAGGTCGAGGGAGGTGCTCCTGCCCCTTTACTCTGCTCTCGTGAGACCTCACTTGGAGTATTGTGTGCAGTTCTGGTGTCCTCAACATAAAAAGGACATGGAAGTGTTAGAACAAGTGCAGAGGAGGGACACGAAGATGATCAGGGGACTGGAGCACCTCTCTTATGAAGATAGGCTGAGAAAATTGGGGCTGTTCAGCCTGGAGAAGAGAAGGCTGCGTGGAGACCTCCTAGCAGCCTTCCAATACCTGAAGGGGGCCTATAGGGATGCTGGGGAGGGACTGTTCATGAGGGACTGTGGTGAGAGGACAAGGGGTAATGGGTTTAAACTTAAACAGGGGAGGTTTAGATTGGATCTGAGGAAGAAATTCTTTACTGTGAGGGTGGTGGGGCCCTGGAATGGGTTGCCCAGGGAGGTTGTGAATGCTTCATCCCTGGTGGCGTTCAAGGTGGGGTTGGACATAGCCTTGGATGGCATGGTTTAGTGTGAGGTGTCCCTGCCCATGGCAGGGGGGTTGGAACTCGATGATCTTGAGGTCCTTTCCAACCCTTACTATTCTATGATTCTATGATTCTATGACATTTCCCCCTTAATCCCTGCCATATGGAAGATAGGCTTTTAAGATTCTCTTATGAGAGGCGCACATTTATAATATATACCTTTTTGTTCTCCCAGTGCAAGAATCAACATGCTGGGGGATAATCAAGCCATTTCAGGCTTCAAAAACTTCTGCTGTACCATTCTAACATAATTCTAATGTTTCTGACAGCTTATTTTTAGAAGTAAGTACAATTCCTAACTACTTCATTATATATTTCCCTCCTTTTTATCAATCAGGAAATACACAGTATAAAATTACCTCCATACACTTTAATCATTATGGAGAACCATTGTTCCCTTCTGGAGGGTTAACAAAACAGATGATATGAGCTCATATTGGGCTCATATTTCAGTTTTCAATCACATTCAGCACCAGAGGTCTTATTTGGGTCCATATGATTCTTTATATATTTACCTTAAAACCAATAAAGAAATAATGTAAATAATAAGTGAGGGCAAAAGGCAATGCCATCCTAAATGCGTGAGTTGAAGATATGTAGAAATGCTTTCTTGAATTTTTTGGCAAGCTGTTTTTACTTGAAGAGCTCAGACAAAGTTTGAACATCACAAATCTGCTGAGGGTGACAGACATGTTAATCTTTTATTCTTGAAACAGAGAGGTTAAATGGCACTTGAAACAAATACAGATTAAGTGACTCCACCAATGTCAAGAGCTGAATCAGCAGCAGACCTAGGGACAGTACCTGGATCCAGTATTGGATTCTGATTCTTAATAACGTATTTTAGACAAAACCTGAAGATAAGCTATGAAACTTTTAGCATTCTCTCTTTTCCTTCCAGTGTCAGTAACAGTCTGGCATCACAAATATGTGTACAGAAAAAAACGAGAGCGTTTTGCACACAGCAACAGTGCAGTGGCAGTAGGGCTGTGTGAGTGCTGGCACAGAGTGTCAGTATAAAGTGGTGATGTACCTCTTCAGTGCTTATACCTTGTAATAATGGAAGCCACAGAAAGATGTCAAAGAGAGCATATCAGCCCTTCCTTTTTGGGCTACCCTTGGACTCACATCTACAAAATTTGCAAGCATAATTTTTTTTTTCCATATATAGTTTCATAAAATCTGTACTTGAAGGCAGAGGCATTGAGTCTGTAGTACCAATACGGTATGAATTTATTCATGGCTCAAGCCAGCAATGCATGTCTTGTAATCAGAAAGACTTGTCCAGTAATTTTGTTTTAAATACTGGGGTGGGGGGAGGGAGAGGGGAAGGATCCATAGAAACTGAAGTTTCTTCCTTAGTATCAAAGGGACAATAGTTCTTCCTTCATTCAAATTGTTAAGTATCTAAGCAATGAACAAACGAGACACTGGGATAAATACATGAAAGAAGTTAACCTATTTAGTCTATTAAATCAAATAAGTAAGATGTCCTTTCTGTTAAAGCTCTGCCTTACAGGAAAAAAGCAGTTGCCTTATTTCTTGCTCATGTCTCCTTAAACATCAACTGTTTCACTGCTATTTGACAATAGACATAGGTTCAATGTTTAACAAGCAGTCAGAAATAAGGAGATATACCCTTGAAAAATAAACAGTGTGTTGGTACATAAAGAACCACCAAGAGATAGAAGCAAACTAAACCCACTGCATTTCTTTAATCATTTCCCTTACAAGGTTACTGAATCAAAGAGAAAGTCCTGATTTTATTTCAGTATCATTTCACCTTGCCTTCCTTGGCTCCCATGCTGCATTTTTACATTTTCTACCTATTTAAGGACCCACTGAGGAACATGTTCACACATTCTTACTCATTTATCTTTGTCACTTGTAATTACCACAGTGGCCATTTTCTTGCTTGTGCATATTCCCGCTCTACTCTTCTTTCTTCCTTTCCTCCTAGGAGTGTGGCACTCTTTATTCCTGGTACCCTTGGCTGTACCATCAGCAGGAAGATCAAAGGCAGGGTCATATCCATCTAATAACAAGAGAGGAAACAATACTGTAGGTGAACACTCTATTAGCCTCCTTCTCCATTTTATTCAGGTCAGTGCTCAGGGACTTTCAGATGTCTGTGAACAAATGGATGTGAAAATGAAAGACAAGTTACAAAGAAATAAGTTTCTTTTCTTACGCAAGTTAGGCTGGTAGGTTGAACCACGCAAATGTTATAATAGTCTTTTCCCTGGGCAGCTCAGGAAGTATCTTTTCTGAACAATCCTCACCCTTCAAAATAAAGCATAAAAATCTGCTTCCGTCTTGAGACTTGCAGCTATTAAAAAATATCCAGAGGCAATAAACTGAAAACTTGTGTAGGATACTGAGGACATTTATTATTGACAGCAAATCAGTCTTCCATGATAGCTGAGCTCCAAGATCTCTATAGAGAGAGGACTAATTTCTCTACTGGTGTAAATAAGCAAAGCCTTACTGACTCTGCTAATACTGCATTAATTTACACCAGCAGAAAATCTGAAACTAAAATATTTAATTTATTATATCTGCAACTGAAAGTCACTGCATTGCAAAAGCACCCTGAGAATAGGGCTGCAGTGGAGGGGGATTTCTGTCTGGGTTTTGGAGACTGTTTTCTGCACCACAACTCCACAGCATGAAAGCACAGCAGGAAGAATATGAAAACAGTGGCCCTTTAGTTTCATCTTAGGAGACTTTTTCATTTCTCTGTCCAATCTCCTTCCATGAACTTTTGGCTCAGCTGACCACTAAAGACTAAAGTAACTGTTGTGATTCTTTTAGTATATCTCAGTTCAGCTGGTATGTAATTGAGGCAGCCTCTGTGTGTCTTGTTGAAAAATAGTTATATTAACTAAAAATAAGATATTGCACTTCTTGTTGCAATGATAATTACGTACATGACAATATTCTGGGCAAAGGTTCCAAATACTTATCACTTTTTTTTTTTTCCCCAAACATAATGTTCCTCAGATATTTCTGATAAAGCCAGTGAAAGCATGGAGAAATATTTTCAAAACAGAAGACAGAAAAAACCCACAAAGATGCAGTTATATCAATATATGTGCATATGAGACATTTTCTAGTGCTGATAATGCTGTCTCAGACACTTTGTCTAATGCTGGTAATATTGAGTGCTGTATTAAAATCCCATAAAGAAGTGTGTCTTCAGCATGTGTAAAGTTTCACAAAATGTCATTGCTATTGACTTTTGCATCCCCTAGCTGAGGGCTTGCTCTTTTATTGGATTATTTTTTCCCAGATGGGATTATATGAACTCAACTTTTCATCTGCAGAAAAGTCCCAGGCAATTTAATAGAAAATGTATTCCTACTGCAGTATTCTGGATGTTTCAATGTTCTTTTTGGTAACAGCTTATTCTCCACTAAATTCCATAAGTTTTTAAGTGTGGCTCAAAACCCACAAATTATTAATTTCTCAGTTCAGTAGGCCGTCTGAATAAATGCGTAACTTCATGAATCTGAGTAGTTTATTTGAACTTATTAAGAGTACTTTACTACGTGGCTAACTCTAAGTTAATGGTAAGAAAGAGCTTTGCTAAATTAGGGTTGGTTTACGTATATAACCCACAAGATTTTTCTAAATGCCTTCCCTTAATATAGTAAAATACATAATTCTACTGCTACATTAACAGTGTTTCAGGAAATTAGTTGATGCAGTTTAAGGAAAGTTGATGTAGTGTTTAAGAAAATTAGTTCAGTGTTCTTGTGTTGAAAAAGGTATAACCATTTTTGGTTTTGAAGGTTTCCTTTTCAAGATTTCTTTGGGTATTTGTTGCAGTTAATTATATCATTTTTTAAATAATTGTGCTAGTCATTTCACTGTGGATCAGTAGGATGGTAGGATGCATTGTACTAGGCCTGCTTGCCCGAGTAGAATGCGGGTAAGAAAAATTTCACATAGCTTATTTTTTAATGCTCATCATACTTTAATTTATAGTGATATTAGTTACAAACTATACTTTTCAAAAGATAAAATAAAAAGACAGCATTCAACAAAGCATTGCTCTAATCAAGTTTTGCTGTATAGCTCCTTGCCACTATTTAGAGTACCAGATGTCTCATTTTCATGCATACAAATGTTGAGGTAGTAATCAGTGCACAGGAATAGCTGTTGGGGCCAATGTTTTTAGTTGTTATAGTTGTTATTGTATTTTTAGTCTTGTATTCTTTGAAATAACCCACTGACATCTGGAAAACTGCTGTTAAGTAAGTGCCAGTACTTCATCAGACTATCATGTGGCTACACTGGCTCAGCAGACTTACTTGGAATGGAGCCATAGACAGAAGCAGAGTAACCTAGACTATAGCTACAGCACAAAATAAATAATAATAATTATAATAGTAGTAATTTAATATACAGATAAATTAAAAGTTGATTATAAATAGTCTATCAACAAAACAATGGGTTTTCCTGCTATCTTTTTCCTCCAGGATGTAAAGCAAGAGATTCTGGGAATATCAGTCAAAGACTAGATGATGATGCAAGGTATTCCTTTTGGAGCTGGGAAATTTTGTACGAGATGACAAAAGTCTATTATTTTCAGGGCAGCTCATTAAAATGTATGAAGGTGTTGCCAGTATTACAAAGATGCCACTTACAATAAAGTCAGTAAATTTCAGAGAAGGTCGTACCTGATATCCTACATCAGGTGAGAAATACTTATATGGTGCTATAATGGGGCTCGAGAATGTGCTGGCAGAAATTCAGGTTTCTTAGGTCACCTGCCATCATAACAGTTACTGCTGGTTCTAAAAGAAAGATAAATGTATTTTAAGAGAGCCCTCTGTGAATTCAGCAATTGTCTTCAGCTGTAGTGTGAGAGCCCTTGTCTGTTCCGAAGTAAGTTTAGATCAGCAGCATAGAGGTGCTTTGCCAAGTGCTGTGCACCATGCAATTCAGTGGACAGTGAAATAACGTGCTCAGAGACTAACATTTTGAAGGCATGCATGTTCTGACAATATGGAGTTTAAAAATCTGTATTTATGGTTAAAGTTGTTGAGGTATTTTGCTGAATTGCTTTTGCGTTCTGTGGTAGAAGTGCTGTCAATATTAATTGGTCTTTTATTTTGCTATTTTACAGACAGTTCTCTAAATTGTCACAAATCACAGGCAAATTTTAAATTCTTTGGGACAGGAGCTGTCATTTGCTTTCTATTTCTAAAGTGCCTAACACAGTAGTTTGCTCTTGGTCCACCTGGAATATCAATTTTAAATAAAACAACCATCACCTATCTCAGCTAACCTTTACCTAAGACGAACATAAATAATACAACATACAGACTTCAGTAATAAGGTAAAAGTCAGTACATATTCTCTATATGAACTGTACTTTTACAGATTTATGACCCAGAAGAAATGCTGATGAAGTTCACTCTTTGTGTAGGATGGAGAAGCATTTAAGGTCTTAAACAAAATATTTTCTAAGCCCTGATTTCACCATTTCCTTAACAGTTGGAAGGAGGACCATATGATCAAATTTTCTGCACAGTTTCATTGTAAAATGAGCCAGAAACGTGTTTGGATGTTCAGCTTTGATAACGTATCCTTTTCTAGAACAATAATAAAAACAGCAGCAACCATAGAAGCAATAATATGGCACATGTAAGGTAGCAAGTGCATTCAGAGTTCATGTTGATGTGTGAGATAAACTAAAGTTTCCATTTGAATTACTGTGCCCTGTGGTTGCAACTGAAGACAGGCCTTCCAACTTTTGCTTAAAAAGACAGGAACTAAAGCAAATCAGTAAATTGTTCTCATTTTCAGGTGACATTCAATCCTCTGACCACTTATGTTTTTCCAGCAGCCTCTGAAGCAATGTAATCCTGTCAGGCACGACACAGGAATGTGAGTGCCAGGAAGACTGGATAATCCAAATGCTGGTTTTAACTTCAAGGAAAACAAGAACTCCTGTCTCTCTTTCAACTTTAATTGAAACCTTGTTAAAAAGTCTACTTTCAAAAGCAGCTGGAAAGCAATGATCCTGGTTATGTCTATTAACATGATGGGTACTACTTAAAGCATTTTTCATTGTTTTTTTTTCTTAGAAATTAATCTTTGTTAACAAAACACTGGAAAAAAATAAAATAGCAGAAAGAGCAATATTAAACTTCTGCTGAAATAAAGGGTTCAGTTTCACAAGCCTTTTCTTTAAATTTCTGATATAGAGCGCCTTTATTTTACCATATTTTTTCTTTTTCATGACTCTGTACTTGAGCAACAGTTGATTTAAACAAACCGTTGGATCATTTGTGTGGCTGATCATAATGGAGCCCTGAAAAGTGAATTTCAGGTATTGAATTCTAACATATCTGTAAAAATTACAATTAAATTGATGCTGACAGTTCATAATATTATAGAGTTCAGTCAGTCCAGCTCTCAGCCCCTAAAGCAAGCTGAGTGAGCAATCAAATCCAGTCATAACAATTTCAGTCCTCTTGGTAGGAGTGCATCATATTTAGGCTTTCTTCATTCTATCGTTGTCTTTATGATCTCAGCAAATCTGTAGTACTGTATTGTTTCCGCTGTATCATCTTCACCATCACAAAACCATCACTTTATGCCTCTTCATGAAGCTTTACTTTTTCTTACAACAATATCTGGGAGTTAAAAATTTGAGCAGGCAGCTCGCCACAACAAATGCTGACTCTCCAGTAAGAAAATCTCTTCTAATTCGCTCTACAAATTATACATCCTGGAGCTTCATCTGAGTCCCTGATGTCTCGTTTGGAGAATCTTACACCAAATAACTAAAAGCCAAGATCCATACATGAGTAATTGGCCATTACAAAACAAAACAAAACAAAAACCTCAACCAAAAACACCCTCCCTTCCCCCCCCCCCAAAAAAAAAAAAAAAAAAAACCAAACCAACCCACAACACAAAAAACCCACACACAACCGAAAAAAAGCAAAACCCCTTTAAAGCTCTTACATGGATATTCGTCAAGACTATTAGAAGAGAAATTTTCTTTCTTCTTATTTGCATATTTACATATTTACTCCCAAAACACTTAAACTTTTGTGTTGAGTTGTACACTGCCAAAATCAACTGGTACATCTTGGACTGCAAAATCACAAGAAACAGTTCTCCTATTTCCCTTATAGATCTCAGCTTGTGCCATGACTTAAGGAAGGACACAGTGTCTTGGTATTATGAATAATAGTTTGGAGCAACCAATCCTACCCTTATTAAAGTTAATATGGGCTAGGCAACAGAGACAACAGAGCAGTGGGCAGCAAATTAATTTCAGTAGCATTAGGTTCAAAGATTTTTTTCTGTGATCTAAGATGGGAAAAGAAAAAAAATGCATCATTTTTAAGGAAAAACGAAGCTTATTATAACTATGTAATGGACATTTTGATAGAAAAATTACTACTTTGGTAATGATGCAGCCGTACAAATTCAATAGACATAATATCTTTTAACTACTTTTTCATGAAGAAGTTTTTTTTCCACTTGGAAAATTCATTAACTTCAGTCAATCAACATCATCAACAGGTAATAAAATTCCATCAGCACAACAATATTTTGAAGCAAATTTTTTGCAAATCTCTTGTGTTATCCTGGCTTTCAGTTACATTAAATAATGGAGGAATCTTTCCCTTCATGTTGTGGACTATTTGCATTCAATATCTAAAAAGGCTGCACTTCAAAATAAAGGAAAAGCATGAAGTGTTTCTAACTCTGAGATATCTCATATAATTAAGCTTCCAGCTGCATACATTTTTAATGCAGAAAACATAATAATTGACATATGTGATTCTGGATCACATTTCGGATTTTAAATTGTTTCACTCAACTGAAAAGTGTTTAAGTGCACTATCGAGACACTTTCAGTAATTCAGCTTTTAATGATTATCCATCTCTCCAGTGTTACCTTTGATGTTAAAAAAGCCTAAGAATTAATGTAATTTCCCCACATTCTCTTTGGGTTATATTCAGATGTATCTTAAATATTTTATTTAAGAACTCTCCCTGACCCCAGGTGCAGCAAAAATGTGAGAAGATTTTACTTACAATAATTTTGTCTGTAGTTTGTTAAATTTATTGAGATGATCAGGACCTCAAAGCCAGCATTGATTGCTGAATCTGAAATAATAGCAAAGGATTAAATCAAAAGGCTACAGCAGACATAAAAATACAAAATGCTGCAACCAGCTCCTAATAATGAATGTTTCCAAGATTACACTAAGATCTTTAAGATATAATCATGTTCCTATGAATCAAAATTAGTAGCTTGGGAAGTTTTGTTACCCAGTGCACCCATGGTCCACTAGGCCAAAAAGGAGCATGTACAATCCAGTGCCAGATACCATTTAATTCACTGGCAGTTGGCAAATGTACAATTGAACATTTCAGATTAATCATAGTTTGCAACAGAAATCTCTGAACTCTATATACAAATAAAGAAACTTAAAAGAGTATATAATCAATGCAGCTAAAATAAGCAAATCCATTCTATCACTTATTATTGTACATTATTTCCAGCTGCATATTGAATCTGCGTGTTTTTTACCTATTAAAATAGAAAACAAAAAAGCCCAAGGTATAGCCTGGAGTAAGGGTCTAAACCACTTCAGTATAAATGCTGTTACTAATGGATAATTCTTGAACCTTTGCTGTAATACACCTTATTTCTTCATGAAGAAGGAAGATACAGACTCCTCACAACCTTATGTAGCAACTCCAGTTTTATTTTTTCTTTTTATTTTTTATGCTAAACTCACCTTGCAGCCAGGGCATAGTTTTAAAAATAAAGTTTGCTTTTGCTTTTGTTTTTGCTAAAAGTTTTCCTTATGATGTTGGCTGGATTTATGAATGATTTCAAACAATGCAGACACTAGTAATAGAGCTTCACTGAAAAATGCAGAATTGTTATAATTTTAAAGGGATTGTTTTGACACAAGAAACAGCTTTGTACAGACTCTGGACAAATTTTGTGTAGGAAAAAAAAACCAGTGTAACTCTTACACATCCTTCCTGTAAATGTCATATTCCCTTTAAGATCCCTTGTCCTCTTTAGAACCACTAAGGCCCACGATACCCAGAAAGTTATGCTCTATCACCAGCGTGTCTTTTTCTTTTCCTTTTTTTTTTTTTTTTCAATAAGACCGTATTATGTTTGGTTTAGAAAATTATTTTTTTCTTTACGCAATATTTTTAATAGAATCAGCCAGGGATCATTGTATTTATTCTTCCCTAAAGATTTTTTTTGGTTGCAGACCAAGATGCACAACCTTCTTCTGCTTAAGGCTACATTTTAATTAATCACTATGAGTAGAAGTGATCCAGACAACAAAGACTTCATTTGATAAGTGATTTTTTTCATTGCATTTTGGTTTGTTTGTTTTCAGATCTTTTTGTAAAGAATGTTTAACCATATTTAAGTGTGCAAGCTGAACTAACCCCCACATCATTCCTGTTTTGGACAAAGAATCTCCACAAACTTTCCTCTCAGGCAGAAAGATAACCCTTTTTTAAAAAGACAAGCTTGGTAATATGCCCTGCTGGTCAACTAAACACTTCACAGGCTGAACCTAAAGTTGCCCAAGTACAACTGCAGTGCCATTCAGCAATCTGACAGAAATTCAGTGCGAGATGTCACATTTCCACTCCTCAGAATGGAACTCCTATGGTAGAAATAACCAATCCAGTCCTTCTCCAGTAAATTTCATTTGAAAACTATAGAATACTTGTCCAAAAAGTAATCAGGTCTCTATATGCTAGCACTGGTAGTGTCAGTATTCCCTCTATTACTGTTATCATTTTCACCCTCACACCCACGATTCTCTGTTGCAAGTGATGATCCATTACTGTAGAAACACTGTGATACTGCCTTGATCACACAGTCCTTTTCATACTTGTAGAAAATGGGAGATGACAAATTTTGCAGAAATGGTTGGAAGAAAGAATGGAGGGCAAAACCAAGAAATATCAGTAAAGTTGGAGGGAGAACCTCTTTCTTGGAAGCTAGACAGCTTAGTAGCAGTTTTTGTTCCCTCAGATCTGTGATTACTTTGCTTCTGGTTCCTGCCACAGCCAAGTGAACAAATCACCCATCAGTTCCAGACTGCACATGTATTGAAGGTGCAGAACAAATCTGGACATCTGTGACTTCAGCTTGCAATTGGCATGGGTGGAAATGGCAAGAACGAATTAATATCAAAGGTAGTGAAAGCAATTCCAGAGAGAGAGAGAGAGAATTCAGCAGAGCTTGATCCATGACATTTACTTGGCTTTATCTCACCGAAGTAATGCACACTACTGATTTTGAAGGCAGTGATATGAGATGAGTTTTAAAAACCTAGAGGGTAAGTAGGACACACAACACCTTGTACATGCTGAATTTGTATAACTTCTCTAGGCAGCGGGCAGGCTATTATAACTTTATTGTTTCAGGATATAAGCCTATTATACTCTGCAAATGAATACAGTGACATTTTGCTGTATCGGTTGAAAAGATTAACAGTTCACAAAGCAAACTGCCGAGTGCAGCAAATTAAATACATTAAAATGTGCAAGCTTAAAATTCTATACTCCCTGTGCTAGAAGCTTACATACAATACAGTTTCAAGGGTCTCAGTGGCTCAGTTAATAATGCACTGGCCTGTCAGCTTTCTGGCTGCAATTTAAGTCTGTTAGGTTGCAGTAAGCCATGACAGGATGTGTTTTTCTCAGCCATTAATGACTGCTGTAGGTAAATTGTGCAGTAAGATGGTGGCTCTGAGGTATCTTAGTGTCACAGTAAATGTGCTAGGATTATTTTAGATGCTATTATTAAAAAGAAAAAAATATTTTTGATGAATTTCAAACAGCTTTAAGCTTCATTGTGGAGAAGGACTGGAATACTGAGACACACTCCCAATCTAAACCAGTGAGAGCTTTAACAAAGCCTCTTCTCCTGTGACTTCTCATTTTTACGTGTTTTCTCTAGTGAAAATTGTCTGACACAAGTACTAGACCTAAGCACCATCTGGAAATTGTGAAGAAATAAGCATTAAAAAGACCACGAATCCTTGTGAGTGCCAAGGTTTTCACACGGGGAGTCCTCTAGAAGCTGGAAGAGACGGTCTCTAACATAAAAACCACAAATATTTCAAAATAAGGGGTTTAATTACCAATATTAATTAATATTAATATGTAGAGAATTGCCCCACTTCCTGGGGCAAGAGGTATCTGGACTTTTAAATGTCCTCACAAGAAACACAGCCCTTTGGACTGAAATGCTTTAGTAAAGCAACATGGTGTTGAGTGTTCTGATTAAAAAGCTAACATAACAAATCCAAGGAGGCTTACAGAGAAATACTGAAGGCTTCATTTTAAGAAGATACACAGGATTTTGTTTCCACTCAGCTCTTTTAGACCAACCTGCTCATTTCACAGGTTCTGGAAAGTGTTAATATTAACAAGTAGAGAAATGGACAGCTTCTATCGAAGTGGTGCTAAAAAATTATGTGCACTGATGTTTGCATTCATCACTCCCTATCTACAAGTTGTCATACCCCTTGTAAGTCTAAACCACAGCTGAAAAAAAGGCTGTTAGCTAGAGCAACAAGATGATAAAGCTATGATAAGAAGTAGGTTTACAGAGCTGACTTTACATCCTCATAACAGTTCAGGTTTCGTTCCATTCTAGAACCGATTAGAGGATTTGGCTGCAACATTTTTAACCATGCCTGATGTTTACATATTGCCTTAAACAGCACTTAATATCTCTTTGAGTACGTGCATAGATCCTTTTCCCCATTTTGATTTCTTTTGCTCTGCTTCAGTGACACAGAGGCTGTTGACTGGTGGCAACGTGCTAGCCATCTTCCCAGCATGAATTAGAGCTCAGTGGATCCTTGGCAACTTTCACAAATCTGTCATTGCTGCTCCTGATGTAGGTAAAACAAACAAACAAATAAACAAACACAAAACAAACAAAAAAAAATTAACAAAACGTGGCAAATCGTAAGTCTCGTCATCCAAAATGTCCAAAAGTATTCTTAAGTCCAGGTATTCCAGCTGCCTAGCAAGTCGGTGTGGCCTAAAGCACCTTAATTTCATTTCCACAGAAATCAGGACTGTTGAAGCATGTTGTGGCTGCCCCACCCCTGGCAGCTTTCAAGCCCAGGTTGGATGGGCCTTGACCAACCTGGTCTAGAGTAAGGTGTCTCTATTCATGGCAGCGGGCTGGAACTAGATGGTCTTTAAGGTTCCTTCCAACCCAAACTATTCTATGACTGCATGTCACAGGCTCTTATGTCCAAATTGAGGAATGTAGCAAAACCCAGGACACACTGATAGCTATTGTGTAAATCAGAGAGTTAGTGGAATGACCAAAATTTTCCAGACTTACTTTTAAACACACTTACAAAATCAGAATTGTTCTAAAGTTGATAGTATTATGGATCAATGCAGTCTTCTGTTAAAACTGAAAGAATGGTTTTATGTAGTGAAATGTTTGATGTTTCTTATACTTGCCTTTTTCCTCTGAAATCCTAAAGCTTGCTGGGCCCTGTGGGACATTCTGTGTCTCTTTCCATGAGGATCTTTTTGACACCATTTTTCCAATAGCCAGACCTTGTGCCTGTAGCTTAAAACCTCAGTGAATTCAGTTAATTGAGAACATGTTCCTAGCACTACTGCTGGCTAACTCCCACCAGGCCTCACTAGTCAATGTTAGACAGCCTAGTCTCTATCCAAATAACATGACAAATTTCATGAAATTTAATGTGTAGTAGGCTTCTGAGAGAAGACAAAATATCCAGCTCATAGGAATCCCTTGAAAATTAGTTCATTGCCTTTTTTTGTCTATACTGC
Organism: Amazona ochrocephala; assembly: GCA_039720435.1. Taxonomy (NCBI): domain Eukaryota; kingdom Metazoa; phylum Chordata; class Aves; order Psittaciformes; family Psittacidae; genus Amazona; species Amazona ochrocephala. The sequence continues at coordinate 39,077,240 of CM077879.1, forward strand.
GATCATGAATTCGAATGAAGATTCTAAAGGATTTTCTACAGAGGAAAGTTGTGGTACTTCATGAAAACTAGATTCAAGAGTATTGCAAAATGTGCTCATACGTTTTGCTGCGTGAGACATGAGGTTTGCTTATGTTTGTATGTTTGCACGTGCCTGACCTTTGCACAGAAGCTTATAGGAATACCTTTGAAAGCTTGTAGAATTTAATACAGATTACAATTTCTACACTTATTTTAAAAGCAAATGGAGTAATTATTTTTTAATACTGAATACACACTACAAAACTTTACAATTTAACATTTCTACAGAAAGGCTGTCACTCCTTTTTTTGGTTTTATGTCTTTTTCAGAAGAGAGGACTTAGAATCTGACTTACTGCAACTTTTCATACCAGTCAGCCTTATTACTATTTCTATTACTTATTATTATTGTTACCCTTATACTTCAGCATAAAAGATGTGCAGGCTTTTTTTTTTTTTAAATCAGATGCTTTCAGGAGAACAGCAATTGTTGTGATTCTTTAACTGAAATCCTATTGTAGCTTCTAAGGACCAATAATTCTCTAGTGAATTTTCTATATGCTGTTTTCAAAATTTAGAATCAGAAAAATAAATATTAAAAAATAAGTTCAATATTAAGAAAATCTTGTTATTTTATTTTAATCTCAGTTATATTAGTAGAAACCTTTATAGCAGTAATCTATGTGTCAAGATTTACAAGTACACAAACATTTTTAAAGAACAGTAAACGTTTAAGCTTTTCAAAGAGAATTTCAATTTTACTGTGATACTGAAACTATAGTAGCTACTATGCAGGAATAATCCCAGACACATTGATTTCTGACCATCTGACCCAGCACTCAGAAGCAAAATCAGTATAAGGCAGAAGGGAAGAAAACAGAATAAAGGAGCTGCAAGAGAAAAGGTCAGACTGCAGAAGAAATAACTGGAAATCAAGATCACGAGAAAGTGTCTACCAGTGTCAAATTATAAAACCTACCCTGCTCCTAGGCTGTCAATGGTAAATCTCCTTTTGGCTTCAGGTTACTGATTTGGGAATGAAATACCAAACAGTTGTAGTGATTTTAAATGAACTTTCATGGATTTTTCCACCTACAAATGAAAACTGAAACATCAATTCTTACTTCTATACAGTAGCAAGGATCTTGAATCTTCTCCAGGTATTGTCCAAATTGCTGTAGTCTCCCATCTTAGATTCAGAATGCCTCTGGCTTGATTAGGAAATGAAACATCTGAGACTTGCCCACAGTTGACATAACTTACCATTTTTAACTCTTTTTTTACCCCAGCATGATTTTGATTTGGGTGGCAGTTGGATGGAATTTACTAAAAAAAAAAAAAAAAAAAGAAGTCTTATTGCAAAATCCTGGTTTGTTTTGATTTAAACATCGCTCGAAGGCTTTCTGCTGTGAAAATGGAGCCTGACAGCAGGGAAAGTCCTGGTTCATGCCAGAAATCTCCAGCTAGATCCTTGCTATGAACCTGATATCCTGAGTTTCTTGACAGTAGGTAAAAAGCCCATTTTCAGATTGTATTTTCAAGTTTCATCTGTGTGATATTTTGAAAAAAATTATTTTTCCTTTTGAGATTTTTTTCTCTTCCAGAGCTTCAACAATAAGATTTTTCTTGTTTCCAAGTGCTTCCACCAATTATCTTTTTTGTCAATGAAAATATAATTGATGCCTGAATCAGCCTGAGTCCTGAATTTGAATTCTTCTGAATGTGGAGGTCACTTTTTGAATGTGCACAAAAAAAAAAGGCACTGCTTCTGGTATGACTGGACAGGTTAGTAAAGAGAAAGAGAAGAAATCTTATACAAATCAGAAGGAAATCATGAAAGGATACAAAATGCAACAGATCACTAGTTTCAATGCAACTTGTGAGCCATGGTCAATGCTGCCCTAAGTTGTGTCACAAGACTTTGCACAAGGCTTGATTCTATTTAAAATTTACAGTGTGTTCTTGGAATTCACTATATGGCAAAAACCCCACACACATTCTAGATCAAATACAGGATTCATAAATGTTGTCATTGCCTATCAGCTTTATAGGTTATATTCCAAAGCCAAGGATATAATCTTTTACCAGTCTCTCTTCCTGAAGAATGTTTCAAAACTAAATCGTGTAAATCTTTTAAATGTACTTGTAACTCTGATAGAAATGGAAATAAGTTTATTAGCTTGAGCCTAAAAACAACTCAAATTCAAGAAAAAGGCTATTTATTCATCCACATGACACAGAAAATGCTTTGTATTAAAGTACTTTCATTACCAAAGTGGCAGGATGGTAAAATACAATTAGGCTCAGCTAGATAATTTTAATGTTTGATTATAACCAGACAAGCCGGGACAAATTTTCGTGCCAGCACTAAGATCCTGGTGATAATAGGGTTACATATCCTCTGTAAAATAAAATGTGGAATTTACATGCTAAGTGGTGTGTTCTCTTGTTGCACACATATAACTCCCATTAACATTAATAGGAAATATATGTGCCTATCAAGAAGAAAATATACCCCATTAAATTCCCAAACATCATGCCAGTTTTTGAGGTCATCTATTATGATCTATGCTTATACAGCAAAAATTTCAATAACTCAGCTCAGATATACTGGTTTTCACATGTAAATCTCAAAGGCTTTTATGAGGATTAAGACCATACAAATCAAAGATACCTGTAAGAAGACTGAAACTGAAGTTATGCATATGGCAATGCCTTGGAGGCATATTCCAAAAACCTCTGCAACAGATAACAGAAGCAAAATTTGTAAAGGAGCATAAAACTCAACACAAGTCAACATATCATATTCAACCCTGACAGTCTTGTATACACACAATTAATCTGTTCCTGAGAACCTGTGGTGGGTTCACCTTGGCAAAGAGCCTAATCCCTATTCAGTTGTTCACTCACTGCTCCTCCTTGGTGGGATAATGGGAGGAAATAATGAGAAAAAAACACATTGGCAGAGAAAAAGACAGGAAGATTGCTTACAAATTACTGTCATGGGCAGACTAATTTTGGGGAAACTTAGTTTTATTTTGTGATAATTAAAAAATATTTGGATACAAAAATACAACATTTAAATAACACCTTACTTCTCTACTTTTTCATGCCCAACTTTACACCTTCACTTGGGACCGGTCTTGTTCAACATCTCTGTGGGTGACATGAACAGTGGGATTGAGTGCGCCCTCAGCAAGTTTGCCGATGACACCAAGCTGTGTGGTTCGGTTGATAAGTTGGAGGGAAGGAATGCCATCCAGAGGGACCTAGACACGCTTGTGAGGTGGGCTGATGCCAACCTGATGAAGTTTAACCATGCCAAGTGCAAGGTCCTACACCTGGGTCGGAGCAATGCCAGGCACAGCTACAGGTTGGGCGGGGAGGAGATTCAGAGCAGCCCTGCGGAGAAGGACTTGGGGGTGTGGGTTGATGAAAAAATGAACATGAGCCGGCAGTGTGCGCTTGCAGCCCAGAAAGCCAACCGTATCCTGGGCTGCATCAAAAGGAGTGTGACCAGCAGGTCGAGGGAGGTGCTCCTGCCCCTTTACTCTGCTCTCGTGAGACCTCACTTGGAGTATTGTGTGCAGTTCTGGTGTCCTCAACATAAAAAGGACATGGAACTGTTAGAACAAGTTCAGAGGAGGGCCACGAGGATGATCAGGGGACTGGAGCACCTCCTGTATGAAGATAGGCTGAGAAAATTTAGGCTGTTCAGCCTGGAGAAGAGAAGGCTGCGTGGAGACCTCCTAGCAGCCTTCCAATACCTGAAGGGGGCCTAGAGGGATGCTGGGGAGGGACTCTTCATGAGGGACTGTGGTGAGAGGACAAGGGGTAATGGGTTTAAACTTAAACAGGGGAAGTTTAGATTGGATCTGAGGAAGAAATTCTTTACTGTAAGGGTGATGAGGCCCTGGAATGGGTTGCTCAGGGAGGTTGTGAATGCTTCATCCCTGGAGGCGTTCAAGGTGGGGTTGGACATAGCCTTGGATGGCATGGTTTAGTGTGAGGTGTCCCTGCCCATGGCAGGGGTGTTGGAACTCGATGATCTTGAGGTCCTTTCCAACCCTAACTATTCTATGATTCTATGATTCTATGACTCCTCTACCCACTTGCTCCAAGTGGCACAGTGGGGGTAGAGGGTGGAGGAGGCTATGGTTTCTCTCATCAGATGCTTCCACCTCACACTTTTTCCCTGCTGCAGTGTGGGATGTCCATGGGCTGCAGCTCTTTTAGAAATACCGAGCTGCTCCAACATGGGGTCCTCCACAGGATGTAGCACAGCACTTGGAGTGCCACCGCATCCTCCTCCTCCTCCTTCTTCCTGGCACATGGCAGCCCCTGGCATCTTCTCACAGAGGTCACTCCTGAAGCCCTCCCACTGCCAAACCGTTGTCACTTACAAACAATACAGAAGCAAACTAGCTTACCTAAACTAGACCAGGATTTCTGCATTGTGCCGGGTAGACATACTCCTTAAAGCAGATGTACCTACTGGTTTCTGGTTAAGGCTGGAGTTATTGACTTTCTCAAAAAGATTGTAAGGATATAGACAAATGTAAGGCTGAAAATCTCATGTATAGTTTACATTCTTTTTTCCAGTTCCTTTGCTCTGACTGTCTCATAAAATAATCTGTTCTTAACATCAACTGTTCTCAACAAAAAATTACTTTTTCTCCACTTGAAAACTGGTCATTTTCAAAATAAACCCTCTAAACCTGGGGTGTAGTTCTTCCAACTGAACACACCTCATGTAAAGCACTATGACACTAAAGTCTTATCCTGAAGTAGTGTAACTGAATTAACTGACTGCTACTAGAGCATGTGAAGTGTAATAAACTGGCATTCTGTTTCAGACCACTGACAGTGAAGAGAAAAGACATCTGCATGAAAGATGGAATAAGAGTTTGCCAGGAAACATGGAAAATGGAACTGGCTGATGTAATTTTTCAGATGATGGAAAATATGAAGTCATTTATGCTATTAAATAAACACATATCCATAAGATAACATAACAAAAAGATAACTGATTGTTCAGAAAGGTCTAGTCATTCACCAATTTCTAGCATTTAAATATTCTTAGGTGTGGAATCCTATGAGTCTAATTCTGACCCTACCGTGAAAGCTAGAAATGAGAAGTAAACATTGGCTTCCTTGATTTTATCTTATAATTCCAATTTCAAGATTATTTTAAATAATCCAAACTGAAGAAGAAAATTTATTAAACTTTTATTTCAAGAAGTCATGTATTATTTTTGATTTTCCTCTCTCTCCACCCCCATTGTTCACATCATATAGATTTATTACATTTTAGAACTTTAGATAGAGTAAACCTCAAATATCTTAGGATGGACAAGAGCCTATGTGGTAGCCAATATTCCAGTAGTGGAAAGTTATTTGCTTTCTTCACCACCTCAGCCTTCAAGGAATTGATTTTAGGGGCATGACAAAAATAGCTCAAGAAATAGGTCCAGGCTCTCAGACTGATGTAACACAGTAGTTCTGTGCTTTCAGCAGAGATATGCCTATTCACACCTGCCAGGCTGTCTGGCTTTCACCCTTAAAGTGGCAATTACAAGACGTATACTGCTTCATGCTGAGATTTATATTATCAAGCACATTCTGTGGAGTTTTCCTTGCTAGCTTCAGGGGAATAGGTATTTACAGATGAGTCATTGACATGTCTTGAGCCATTACAGAATCTCCAGAGAATCATCAACTTTTTCTTCCACAGCAGCAAAGGCAAGAGGAACAGTATTTTCAGCTCTAAAATGTCACTGGTTTATTGGAGATCATGTCCTCCACACTTCTCCAGCCATTTGATTAATTTTTTTTGTTATATTTAGATTTATGCATATATATTATACTTTTGTTCCAAAGTGAATAGGTGACCATTTTAGGATTTAGAACTAATTTCCTTTTTAAAAAAATGAACAAAAAAGAGGGTGATATGAAACTCAGTAAAATACCATGAAGACAGCTTGAGAGGATACTGTAAGGTCAGAGAAGGCAGAAGTGAAAGATTCCTAGAAATATTGAAAGTCCTTAGTCAAATACCTCCCAGTATTGAAATAATGGTCTTTTCTTATATTCGCACCTGTTTTCTGTGTTAAGATGTTCATAACCTTTTTCTCTGGTAGTTCAGCATGATTAAATCCCCTACTGAAAAAAATACAGCCAAAAGTGTTGATGGAAATGTGTGCCATGACAACTTCCAAAGTATATCCTGATTTCCAAGTCTGTAATAGCAGGTGTGGCTATGAAAGGTGATGTTTTTTAGGTGCAGTTATTGTTGAAGTAGCATATGTAATGGGCAAGACTATGTATCCTCTATTATAGATTGAAGTACATGCTCTTCTTTCCCAAGTTTTAGTGCAATAAAGTAATCTGAAATAAATGAAAGTAACATATTATTTTTACTCATACATACTCACTTTCCCAAATGACTGACAGAAGAGAACTGTTGAAACAGGTGAAAAGATGCTAAAAGCCCCAAGGTGATAGCTGTTAGCATGTAAGATGGAATTTTAGGAGAACTAAGGGGTCACTTCAGTAATCCTGTGCTACTCATTACAGTGGGCACTGAAAATAAGCCGTTATAGCTGGGTAAAGCAATTTGATTCATAATTTGCAGGTTTTGGGAGCACAGGTCAGATGCAGAGTGGGGCCTGACCCAACCTGTCATTTGACTTTCAACTTCTTGCTTTTTATCTGCTACTAGGCTCTAATTTTCATTAAGACTAAACTGATTTTCCAGAATACTGAGGAAAAGAATAACAAAATTGAAAACTTTGCAATTTGTCATATTAACGAATGGAGTGTAATTAATGGCAAAGAAGAACTGAAAGAGACACCATCCAATAACTCAATTCATCACAATATCAGTAACTCCATTTAGCAAAGGAGAATAGAAATGAAATTACAAGCTTACGAAATATGCAAATTCACATCACCATCATGAAAGACTATATATTTGCATGAATAAAAATAATAACAGCTCTGGACAATGAGAGGAATAAGTAGGTAGGCATAAAGGATAAACTTACACAGCAAAATTATGGAAAAAAAAAATGTCAGTAAGAAGTTCCATACTCAGATATAACTTAAAAGGTATACTAAGCTAAATTAAAGTTAGGGAATCACAAAACATCTCGCAAGCCTTGCAATTGCAAGTTAAAGACAGGCAACTTATGGTATCCATTAGGTAATTAGAAAATGTATTTTAAACTCCATGTCTATTCTGGATTGATGTTCTCACCTTCATTGATGTGAAGACTCCTGAATCACATACCTAAGCATTTTCTGACAAAAAGAAACTACCCAGAAATGGAAGAATGGGGACTAAAAGAAGAGAACATTGTTTCATTTAAAATCTGTCCTTTCTTTTCATTTTCATCTGAAACTGTTATGGTTAAAATAGTCACTGCTGAACGGTAAAAAATGGAATTTGTTTCTCTTCTGCATGAAAGACCATCTGGCAGCTCCTAGAAGTACCCCCACAATCACACTATGATTAAGATAGCAGGAAAGGTATTTCTAAAACTCTTTTTTCCAAGGCTTTTTCTATATTGCACTGCATAAAGTAAATTACAAATAAAACAAAACCAGAGAAAATGACCAGACTTCCCCTGTCCTGTGACTACCATCTCTGAGACTGGAGATGGGAGTTTAGTTTTTGCTCCAAGAAAATATTTTCAGTTTTAAAGCAGTTTTTAGAGTGAATATTTGCTTAGGTGCTAGGCAAGGAGTGTCACCCTTGTCTTGACTATTATGGGTGATTTTACAAACTGTGAGGCTATAAAATTCTGGCTGTATTCTTTTGCTGTCTTTTCCTTGATTAAAACTTTGCTGCTTGGGATTTCACATGTTTTTTAGAGTTAGATGAAACTAAACAAGAGTTACTTTCAGGGGGAGAGGTCAGGTAGCACTTTGGCACCTGTATCTTGCTGTAGATTTAAAATGTACTTGCTATACTGTGGCAATTGATAACTATAAAATTATGATTTCATGTGCTACAAGATTAAACCCTTACTCTTTCTCCGGTAATTGTCAAAAGAAAGGATTCAAGTTGTGCCATTTAGTATTTTAATTGCAGGCTTTACTCTTAGTGTGGATTAATTTTATGCCATACTATGTTATCGCAATAATTTTGTTATGAAATGAAATATCAGGGAATGGAAAATATATCATCTTATGTACAATAGAATAATGTACTATAGTACCTTGACCTTTTCTATATTCTGTAATTTGACTGAAAGCTCATTACACTTTTTCCCTCATTAACAAACTGAATAACCAATATCTGAATTGATGACATGGGCATGAAGTCAAGAAACAGAATAATGAAATAGTCACAGCAGCCTAGTATAGTAGATGACTATGTCTAAGAGAACACATGAGCCATTAAATCTCAGAATCAGTGAGAGGGACTGGAATGAGAGTGAAAAGAGAAAAAAGTCTTCATGACAATCGAGCAAGCTTAGTCTATTTTTATTAATCCTTTGTAAAATTCTATTGCCATATAAAAAATTAGCGAAAGTGAAATATTAAGGCTTAATTTAAACAATAAACACATCACTAGACTAGACAAGGCTTAAAGTCCTTTTAACAAAGAATTTAATATAAAATATTTATAAGCGGATTTAAATTCTAATGAACTGACAGTCATCATATACACACAATAGTACAATGATAGAACTAGTACAAATTAGCTGTAAAAGGCCATTGTCTAAGTCTTCCCTTTCAAGCAAGCTGTATCCACAATGACAGCATTTTTGCAATACTGTGTTAGTGGTACCATGAAAGAATAATGCGAGCAATAGAGTGGAGGAAATTAAGCCTCGTCTTTTACAAATAAAATAATCATAATTATTTTATAGTGGATTTAGGGGGATTTTCTCACACCAGGAAGAATAATTGCAATCATTTATACAGCTAGGTAGAACTATGTAATTACTTAACAGTTAGGTAAGTAATTTTGCAATGTAACTCTTTCAGATTTCTATCATCAAAACTCTGGGTAGAATGAATTAGAATAATTTTCCACTTTCTCCCAGTTTACATAAAACGGCTGCAAATTCAGTTTGTAGGCTTCATCATTCATTTTGATGTGCTTTCTTTTGTTCCCAAGAAAGAAATACATTTATAATTTCCAGAAGAACTGCCTCAGAGGTAAGTGGTATCGAAATGTTGTTCTGTAGAGATAAAAAATGTACAGTGTCAGTGGTATTTGGCTGTGGATTGATGATACATTGCACAAGGATATAGAGACATCATTCCTGTAAAACTTGTAACATTATAGTTTAGGGTATATTTAACCTTTAATACAAATCATTTTTATTTCCTTCCCTTGGAACTTGAAACACTTTATTTTTTTATATTTAGGGTTTTTGATGTTTGGAATTTTTAAGTTTTTTTTCCTTCCTTGTGTTTGCCTACACTGCGGCTGCTGCAATATTTTGCTTTGGCAAACTGGAATAGTAGACTTGAGTGCAAAGAACAAGAATAACATAAAGAACTCCAAGGGTACCAGCTTAAGTTTAATAGATTTCAGTGTAAATGAGTGTGAAATTGGGCTTTCAATAGGCAGTCTGAACTGGTGAAATACTTTTTACGTTTGAACTGTCATTGAAATCAATCTTCAGAAAAGGCTCAGTCTGTAATTTAAGCTCACCAAACCACCCAGAAATAGACAGACACTAATACCCTGATATTTTTCTGATTTTCCCCTATTCTTTGATATTTCTCTCCACTCAGTTTCCATACCATGATTAGTCCCCAATTTCCTTCAAGCTTATTATATGAAATCAATGGATAGAATTCACCATCTGGCAATATTTTCTGACTAATAACAAAAACATACACTGTTTTTCTGTTTTGTTCAATCACTTGATCCTCAGTTCAAAAAACAAAGGAATCTCTCGAGACACTCAGGGTTAACACTACTTAAACATCCATCCAGTAGCAAACATAATATTTGATTTTAGGCATCCGCCCTTTTCAGACATACTGCCTACCAGTACAATGATTTTGTCTAGAGGTATTGTTCTGATCCATAGCTGACTCCAGAGGCAGCGGGATCTAGCAGCCAGGCAGAGAACCAGACCGCAGATCCACCAACCAAAATTTGTGTACTCTGAGAAGCAGACCTTTTGCTCTGAGTGATAATTGAGTCAGAACTGCAGAAAATTAAGCAAAGACCTTGAAGAATGAAGCAGTTAAAAACCCCACAACAACTGAAAAGGTAATAAAAGGAAAGCAATTTAGTAATAGGTGCTAGAGAAAAGGAAGATGGGGAGCTATTTCTAACAATTGGTGGCTTTGAAGCTTTGATTTTTTAACAGTTTTCAGTTAACTTAGGGCTGAGGAAGTTAACCATGAAACTGTATTACAGAAATTTGAAGAGTTCTAATACAAACAAAAATCAAACTTATGTTTTAGGGGGTTTAATCATAGGGTTTGAAAAGCAAACAACTCAGGGAGTTTGCAAATCTACCTAAGCCTGTGTGGAAGTGCTTCCCTTTAAAGCCACCTGTTCATGATTAAGAACTTGAAGAAAACAATTTAAAAAAACATGAAACTGTTACTGAATTAATTGAGCTAGACTAATTACTACTAATTGAACATAGAAATCACTAGGTGAAACTGAATTGAGTGGCTAGTTTCATACCTGGAGAAATGCTAGAGAATTGAAAGTATTTCCAACAGAGAGATGTGTGCTCAGATCCTCTGCAGAGAGGAGTAGTGAGCCTTCTGCAGGCAGAGGTCCTCCAAAATTGATGGACAAAGCTGCAGTCAGTGGAAGCTCTCACACCCATCATATGAGACGCTGAGTGGAGGCCTTTCTTCTACTATGCAAGAAGTCTCTAACCATATACCACAGAATGAAGTAGGTCCTAGTGCTAGCAAAAAAAACCCAAACAACCCTCAAAACCTCAGTGCTAATAAATCAGACTAAGAACTGGAGCACATAGTATCCACGAACACAATAATTTCCCTTAAATCTACTATGAAAATTGAGAATTTTTGCTAAGAGCTGAGCACCGCAGCTGCTTTCTTGGTCAATGTAAATCAGAGCCCTGTAACAAACTAGGTAATTCATACTGTGTCTAATTTCTAGGTACGGGGCAAGAACTACAATGGACTGCCAAACTATGATGAAAAGATGATGCAGATATAGGATAAAAATGGAGCATCATCAGCCCAGTGGAATTCTTCACAGCAGCACTGGTGAGCACTGCTGAGATGCAATGTCATTCAAGGGGTATGATACAAACCTCATAAAATAACATTAATTAATGTCAAGCTGCTACATCACTTACCAAGACACCCAAACCAGTAATACTAGTACTTGAAGAAGGCACAGACAGTAAAAGGTAAATGGATCAAATGTGGCAGTTCAAATGATGTACTTCTTATTCCTAAGGCACTCTAGGAAGTAAACATATGATAAGAATATTTTTTTTAGATGGCACAGTTTCAAATAACATCAGAGAAAAGGATATCTGTGATTGTGTTAAATGTAACTATTATGGGTCCCCTCAGGAAGGCTGTTCTCCAGAGTGGCAGGGGATTGAAAAAGCTGAGGAAAAAATTGAGGAAAAAATGTAGGGGATAAGGAAAAACCTACTGCAAAATAAAATAACACTGTTAGTTTACGGTTCATGGGGAAAATGTTCAAACGAACTCCGTTAGGTGCGGACTAAAAGAGGAGCAGCATTTGACTAGAGATCACAGAACAGACCAAATGTAATCTTTTATAAAAGTAGAATTAAATAATCCTTCCCTTAGCATAGATTTATTTATGTTGCCTAAAAAAAAAGCAGTATTCATCTGTGATAAGCTAGTTTTCTCACTTCCTGTGGTAAGAAAGCACCATGTCCAGACAGGTGATTATGCATATCAAATCTGCTTTTGCAGGAGACGCTTCATATTGGAATAGTTGTCACTAGACAATGATTTGCTATGTTTAAGCATTAATCACTGAAGTATAGGTTTGGACATATTTCCAAATGGCCCATCTACTCCCAGCTTTGTGTTTTGTTGGGAAGCAAAAACAAAATACTAAAGCACCTTTTTGAAAGACTGTATTATCAAACAGGAATTTAATACTATTCAACAATAGAAAAGTAACAATGAAATAACTGTAATTACCTCAATATTTTCCTCAAAATAACGTTGAAAACAAGAATAACTTCACTTTTAACAGCTGGCTGGGGATTTGCAGATGTATAAGAGACATGTTAAAATAAATATTATAACATTTGGGTTCTCAAGGACTGCTATCACCTCATGAAAAAAAAACAGCCTACATCTTATAACTGATATAAACTCTCCCTGAAGACATTTTCATCATAAGAAATAAATGTGGCAATGTGTGCTTATCCCAGATAAACACAAATTACAGTGAAGTAAGCACGCAGAAATGAAAGGTGGGAAGAGGTAAGAGATACTGAGCTAACTGTTTTGGACTGACACAATTTTTGAATGAGCAAATGCTGCATTATCCTGATTTTGTATATAAGGCCAGTAGAATTTGGTAACATTTAGAAAAAAATAAATCATACATTTATTTGATAATATTCTTGCATCACTAGTCTGGACTTGATTCCTCTCTTTTAGGTTCCTTTTCTCTATTACAAACCTTCATAGAGTACCAACACTAAAAGAGTCATGCCCTTTAAATAGAAAGTATCTAAATGTTGTTCTACAGGAGTTAGCACCCAGAAGTTACACATCTGTCCACTATCTTGCATGTGTAATTTCCAGCAAGATTGCAACTGCTCTGAAGTGAGGATTATTTCCTATTATGTAATTGTGGTTTAAGCCCAGCTGTAAACCATGCAGTTCATGCACTCACTCCCCCTCCTTTCTCCCCCCCACTCCCAGGAGGGATGGTGAGGAGAATTGAAAGAATGTAACTCCCATGGATTGAGAAAAGAACAGTCCAGTAACTAAGGCATAACACAAACCACTGCTGCTACCACCAAAAATTATAATGGCAAGGGAAACAACAGGGGAAGAAAATACAACCACTCACCACCCACAACCGATACCAAGCCCACCCGAGCAGTGAACCCCCCTCTTCCAGGTCCCTGCCCCTAGTTTTACATCCTGGGCATGACGTGCTGTGGTATGGAATACCTCTTTGGCTAGTTTGGGTCAGGCGTCCTGTCTTTGCTTCCTCCCGGCTTCCCCTCCTCCCTGGCAGAGCATTAGACTCAGAAAGTCCTTGGTCAGACTAAACATTTGAGCAGTAACTAAAAATATCAGTGTTATCAGTGCTGTTCCCAGGCCAAAACTCAAAAAACACAGCACTGCACCAGCTACTAAGAAGTAGAGAAATGACTGCTACTGCTGAACCCAGGACAATAATCAAAACAACAAAATGGGACCTTGATTGCAAACTTAGCTCCAAGATACTATTGGATGTAAACAATTACAGTGCAAAAACAAACCCTTCTTTTTTTGTTCTATTGTTTTTTTAGTGTTGGGTGTCCATTACTCATGGTGTTTCAGAGGAAGCAGAGAGGAGTAAAGTCTAGATCTCTAGATGGGAAGAAATACCAAACATAAAGCAACATAATTACCTTGAGTAGAAATTGAAATGTATTATATTGATTTATTTTTGGTAATTTTACTTACTGTTTAGTTGAAATTGAAGGGGAGGGGGAAGCAAGTCTGTTGAGCACTATATCATTTCAACAGAGCTTGATGAAGGAACCGCAAATCTCACATAACCACATTGTAAATTGCACTGTACAAACCTCTGTTTTCTTCAGTCCAAGGATTTGAGGAGCACTTTGCAGAAAGTACTTTAATGACCTGAGGGAAGGACTTCTTGAATGCATTCAATGCTGGTTATATGTTTCATTATATTTATTGCGAGTCTGAGTTTTTGAGATCTTTAAGGATTTTATAATATTCCCATGAAGAAAGACTAAGTTATCTCATTTCATCTACTCCCCAGTTCAGGATATATAAGCTTTACAGCTCATTTCGCATTTGAAAGTGTGAAGCTATTTCTCTACATATATTTGTGTTTAGGACATAAAACAGATGAACAACTGTCTCTGCACCAGTTCTGTCTTCTAGACAGTATTCAAGGATAATCCTCTGTTAAGAAATTTAAATGTGTCTTTAATTGCAGTTACATTTATCTAGTCCTTAGAAATAATTTCTTAAAACATTTTGAATATTTGGGGCTCAGATTTAAAAAGATTCACTGTCATAGTTATAGCTAGCAGGAAAATGAGGATTAATTGTTTTCTACTTACAACTATTATTTAACTACTTAACTTTTGTTATACTTTTTAATCCTGAGTATGCAAAAAATCATTTTCATTCTGGAAAACTAGGAATGCTGTAATTCAGAAGTAAACCAAAAGAGCAACAGTCATGTCACATTTTGGCTGAACCCAAATCCTCACTAAGCAGTGGAGTAGAGAAGGGCAACTTCAGAGCAGATTGGGATCATCTGCCTCCCATTTCTTGGAAGCCAGCTACAGGATCTGATACGTAGTGTCAGCAAAAGCCTTTTAACACATATCTCAGCTATGACATACCTCTAATTTAATGACCTAACAGAGATCAGCAGGACTGACAGGTTCACAAGTATCTGATCTCAGGAATCAGGATAAAAAGCACCCTAGCACAGAAGTAGCAGAGTTGAAATGTGAAGGGAGGACTCTGAAGCCTGCACAAGTTATGTGTGCGTGTATCCCAACAGTGAATGGGTTTGAGCAATCACCCCAGACTGCGGAGACTGAACTCAGCACCATATTCTAGAAATTAAATATTTTGAGAGATGGAAGAATGAAAAACTATCTTAGCTGACACTATATAGTGAGGCTGTGGCAAGGCAGTTTCAACCCTGTTCAATTATTAATACAGGACAGAAAGGTTTTAGCAAGAGAGAGAGTGGGAAACTATCCAGCAGTTTGGTTGTTTCAATACTCAAGCCCCATTTCTCATCCAGCAGGACAGGGCTTTGAGTCTGTGTCTCCTATAGCAGGCATTTACTATCACTCCACATTTATTTCCAAACCTATTTCTGTGGTTATAAGTAGATAAGGATACCGAATAACAAAAGGAGGCTTATAATCCTAAGGAACAGCTGGAATTTGGTCAACATTGAGAACTCTCCTTTGCATTTCACAGGTCCTGAGTTGGTTATTGAGGATCCCATTCTGAATCTACTTCAGCTTCACATGGATGCCAATCACCTTTTTTCCAGTAGAACTGAAACCTCCTTAAAAAAAAGCACTATTTCCCAAATAGTTCTGCTCTAGAGAGCAAAAGTGTATTCGTGTATAGAAAGCATATTGTTTGCGGCACTCTGTTCAGTCACATTCACAATAAATGTAAACACAGCTATGCATGCATATAGTCAAACGCACACTTATCAAATAAATAACATCAGTATTAGTTACATAGAGCGAGGTACATTAACTCATACAGCATATGAAACCCAGGACTTTAGCTACAAGACTTCTGGTCCTAAAGGCACAAAAAAATAAATGTACTGTAACACCTTATAAGGCAGTGTTCTGCTTTGGATTTTTGTTTTAATTAATGTATTTGCCAAAAAATGTTTAAAGAAAAGCTGCATCCCATGCAAGGAGAAAAAGACACTGCTGTCTCTAGGGACTGTTCATCAATTATGCCAAAGAAGACGGAAAACATGTATCAGCTAGATCATGTTCCTTGTTCTAACAGCTCTGGTATATGCACTGAGTAGAAAATTAGTATGAGGTAATGCTATCATAAATAATTGCTTAAAGCACCTTGGTATTATGGAGGTTGAAATTTCAAAAAAGGAGAAAGGCCTGTAAATGTAAAAGCATGGTGAAGGGTAGCTTTTAAAATAATTGAGCATTTTTCATTGGATGGTAACTTTCTACAGTACATTATTTAAAATCCAAGTGTGGAGTACCCTCTAGGATATCTGAAGATCAAAGCTGCTATTAGATGTTTTTAAACTGCTGTAAAGGTTCAGCTATTATAAAGGAAATTAAAGGAACTAATGGAACAAATAACATAAAGTAGTCTTCCATCCAGCATAGCGGATCAGTATAACTTGTGAAAGGGTGTTTGTTACAAAAGGCCCCAAAGCTTTTAAATGCATTTTCGGTCTAAAAATTGAATTTCAGGTAGCACAGTTGAAAAATCAAACATTGACTTTAATGAGTGCTATTAAAGATTCACCATTGTTATTGTCAGGATTTATTCTCCTTTCTCTCTGGAAACTAAATTTGAAGCTGAAATGCAAAGGAAACAAGCTACTGCACTCTGGACAAGAATTCTTTGATCACAGAGGCAAACACAAAATGGCTTATTAATGATTGCAGCTCAGTGCTCTGCCTGACCTCAGGGTGAGCAGCTTTTTTAGAATAGGCCACAATTACATTATATAGTACAACCCTTGTAGAGAAGGCAATTTCTGGGTCTGTAAGCTACTGTAATCTGACAGGAGGCCAAAAAAGCCATTCAACGTAACAGTGAAATATAAGGCATTGTAGGATTAACGCTATGTGCTGTGAAAGAGGGTATAACAGTGTCTGGCTCTACTTTTGGACTGGAGAAAGGTTGGATGTAATTACATGTTAGGCAGTAAATTAATAAACAATGAACATAGTCTAGGACAGTGCTCCTGGATGAGATAAAACATCAAGCTGCCTGCGAAATGACAGGGTACATGTTTTCATAAAGTCCTTCACACTGAAATAAAGGAGAAACACATTGGTGCCTAATGAGAAGCCATTAGTTTTATAGATCTCTTCATTTATTTCAGGGCTTAGCAGGAATGATTAATTATATCAGCTCATAGGAAAGAAGAACTAGAAGCTTAAATTCTTCATCTGGTTTTGACTAAGGCTAAAGTATATTTTGTAAACAAGCCCACATTTATCAGTAAACAGAATTGCTTTATCCTGAATGCCATGTTCATATTCCTTTACCATAGAAAATATGACACTCCCAGAAGATAAACCTTTGGAAATGATACATGAAAATAATAGAACCACAAGGTATTGAAAGTCAGACTAGGACATCGCTCATAGAACAAAGAATAAGCATTCCTCCAAGTGCTTTGATTTTTTCTTGTCCCGTCTTTTTTTGACTTTTTTAATTCTGAACTGTGATTCTTTGATCCTATGTCCTTTGAGGACATATGTGATGCCTTTAAAGACCGAACCTCACACAAATCTCCCTGTACATCCAAACAAAACAAAACTTGGACCAAGAAGCAACTTTAGAAGAAAAGAATTAAAAAATATTATTATCCCCAGCTTAAATAACACAAATACTGAATGCATGTTATTTCTTCTGCTGCTGCAATTCCTTTTCTTTAACCAGACCACATGAGTCAAACTTCTACAAAGGGGACTGCGTATGAATAATGTTTTCACTGTATTTTAAACATATGTATTTTATAGATATGCTATTGCTCTGAGGTTGATGTTCAGTGATTCTCTAAAACCCTTAATCAGGACTGTCCAACAAATGGAGGAGAGATGGAAAAAGACATGGAAATGAACAACTGAGTGATAAATGATGTAGGAACTTGGAAACTTGCGCAATCTTTGGTGAGAGGAGAGAACAATTGTTTCAGTTGCCTTTATGTGGTTAAAAAAAGAAACTCTTGCATTACAGCAGTTTGCAGAGCACTAACCCCTGAGGCTGGATAGGCACAACGACCTGCAAGAATCAAGCAATTAGCCCAAATGCAAGATATTGATTATAAAATTATCCAAGGCACTGAGGGAAGAAAAGGGAATGGTACTTATTAACTATTTATATGCCACTGCTTGGATTAAATAGTAAATAAGAAGATTCAGAATTGTTCATTTTTCAGCATGCATTTGCCTTGATTAGAATTACAGAAACCTGGAGGATTAATGACTGAAATATTAAAATCAGCGGCTGTATGCTATTATAAAAGGTAGTTAGAAAGAGGGAAGAGGCCATCTTTATCCAAATTAGCCCATTCTGGGGGAGGTCTAAATCACTGATAGGCTGTATACCATTAACTTTGAATACATATAGATCGATGCTCCATCTTGTGCCTCTTCTGCAGATCAGTAGTTGTCATCATTAACTGACTCCTGGATTTAGGTGACATCAAAAGATTGGCTCCTGCCAGCATATGTTAGCGCGCATAGATAAAGTACGTGTCGAAGGGGAAGAAAATGCTGACATTCAGAAATGAGATTAAATAGATGGTATGCATCAGAAACCTTGTGAGATTAACATAAATACATTTGGTTTACCAAACTAAATGCAGTAACTACCCTGTTCCACAGGGAAACATGTGATTATGATTTAGTTATGTCTGCTGTATGTAAAAACAAACTTGAAAGAATGCAATATCATAAATTACTACATATATACTACACAACCCCCCAAACAATCAAAGCAGGTCCAACCTGGCCTTGAACACTACCAGGGTTGAGGCATCCACAACTTCTCTGGACAACATTTTTCAGTGCCTCACCACCCTCACAGTAAGAAACATTTTCTTTATATCTAATTTGAATCTCCCCTTTTTCAATCTAAAGCCATTCCCTCTTGTCCTGTCGCTGCATTCCTTTGTAAAAAATCCCTCTCCATATTTCTTGTAGGCCCCTTGTAGCTGCTGTAAAGTCTCCCGGAGCCTTCTCTTCTCCAGGCTGAACAAGCCCAGCTCTGAGCCTGTCTCCATAACAGAAGTGCTCTACCTCTCTGATCATCTTCATGGCCTCCTGTAGCTGGACTCACTCAAGCAGGCCCATGTCCCTCTTGTGTTGGGGGCCCCAGAGCTGAATGCAAAACTGCGGTGGGTCTCATGAGAGTAGAGGGGGTGAATCACTTCCCTCAACCTGCAGCAACCTGCAATAAACTGTAGTAAAGTCCAAAAGTTGAAGGGTGTCTATAAAAATACTTCTCATACCACTTATGCAGAAAAATGCAGCAGTAAGGTAAATGGCGCATGAGCAAACTAATTTTGCAATACTGCATTGCGCTATATGGGATTATTTACTCCACCACACATATTAAGGGAATGAATGGGAAAAGTAATATACAACAAAGCGATGTCAAAATGGAGCAACAAATTCAGTTTGTATGTTAAGTAAACAGATGAAACAGTGTTCAACGTAGATACACAGTAGCACTAAACCCTCCAGCAGGAACTCTGGCATTCAGGCAGCTAATTCAATTAGAAAGATGAAGACAAGTGACCAAACCCTTGGCAATTAGTGCTCTATTCATACAAATTCAATTACTCTATGTGATTGTGGCAAGAGAAAATGAAGTATGCATTTTATAAACAGCCAGCTTAGTTAGTTTAGATAGTTTATATATCTTTCTTTCTAGAATAGAAAGTGGATTAGTTTTTTACATCGCAAGTCATCATGCATAGACAAATACTATTTCTTTATTTGGAAAAGAAAAACAGAACAAACCAAAAAATAACAAAAAAAAAAATAATCAGGAAATTGTAAAGAAAGTGGACAATATAACTCACTTCTGAAACAATTAAATGCTCCTAGCCATTAGGCTCTATGAGAATCAAGGACTCCTTCCTGCAGACATCGCATTTATTTACATAATATTTAGGTGCAGAACCAACATTGCATGTCTAATTACAGAACAAATGATGAATTCTAGGTCTATTGTATACAAAAATAATAAAATAAAATAAAATAATATCAGGCAAGCAGTTATTTACTTTTTCCATGATTCCATAATATGCCATTCATTATAGTATCTCTGCTCTTGATTCAAAGAAACTGCAGGGAAAAAAATGTTGTCTGAAACTACTCAACAAGACAAACTCTTTAAAATTGGCATCTATTCATGGATTATTTGTAAAAAGAGGAAAACTGAAATTTACCACTTCCCAAAACGCTATTTAAGTAGCTCTAACATTGAGAGTCCTTTCTTACTCTTTAGCAGTCTCAGTATTTTTCAAAGTTGTTAATTGGATGGGGAATCCAGTGTGTGCATACTGGTTTTAGATGGTTTTCCCAGCCTTGGTTGTAGGGATGAAGAGATGCTCGTTAATATGCCATCAATGCTAAGGATATGCCTAGTTTGACTTTGTATTAAGAACCAGTTCAATATTCTGCGACGAGCCGTAAATCTTGGTTGAGAATTTTGTTCCCTCCTACCAGGTAAATGGTTTGTTGTAAACTCAAGTGCTGCTGCCACACTTCACTGATGTGCTTGGAATGAGTTTGTCAGAAATAAGGAATAAAAGTAAAGTGTTTCTACCAATTATACATAGGAAACAGGAACGCAGTTTCTTCAGAAAATCTTTTGCACTTACTACTTGTATTACTAGATGCTGCCTAAACAGAGAGAAGAAGTATGCAACTTGTTCCCAAATAGCCAGTACAATATTACAATTCAGTCTGTGCTGTGAAAACAATCAGTATGATATAATGTCATCATAAGCCATTTAGAAATAAATCATATAACTTCTTGATGTTATTCCTGCTTTCACATTTCAGTCTGCAGTGCAGAAACTTCTATTTCTGCAACATAATTTGCAGAAAGCAGTCACTGTATTACTAAAGGTAATGAAGGTTTATATTACTCATATCCTCCACAGTAAATTTAGATTCAGTGCCTTACTGTCTGTTTTCAGTATTTATATTATTCATCCCCATTTAAAACAAAATACAACTTGGTGCGAAACTTGAGGAAATGATTCAAGGCTGCATTTTAAGGAGTTTCAGATTCTAGTACCTAAAGATTTGCCAGTGATGAGTCCGTGATAGTCCAAGACACCTTTGCAAAGATTTTGGGCCAACCAGCCTTTGGTTGCTTGAACTTAACAGAGCCAACGCTGATAAGATTCATCTAGGTGCATGCTGGTGCAGTCCTCTCAGATATGAAATCCTGTGAGGGGCTATGTGGCTCTGTGCCATGGTTTACCCCAGCCAGCATTTTCAGTTCTTCTCCTAATGCCCCCCAGGCCCCCCTCTCCCCCCCCCCCCCCCCCAACTTGAGTGAGATAGAGAGAACTGGAAAAAAAAGAAAACCTCCATAATAATAGCAAATAGAGACAGAGGAAGGAATAAACCCCAGTCCCTTAAAAAAAAAAAAAAAAATAACCCAAGTGATGCACAGTACAACTTCTCACCATCCACTGACCTGTCAGTGCCCAGCCTGACCCCAAGCAACAGTCGGCAGCTCCCACTCAATTCGCCCCAGTTTATATACTGGGCATGACGTGTTGTGCTATGGAATACCCCTTTGGCTAGTCTGGGTCAGATGTCCTGTCTCTGCTCTTTCCCGGCTTCTTGCGCTTCTCTTCACTGGCACAGCATGACAGACTGAAAAGTCCTTGATCAGGGTAAACCCTACTAAGCAACAACTAACACATCGGTGTGTTATCAGCATTGTTCTCAGACTAAAGCCAAAACACAAGCACTGCACCAGCTATTAGGAGGAAAGTTAACCTTGTCCCAGATGAAACCAGGACCCTCTGAGAAGTTTCAGTTTGCAAACAACAGGCATAGGGTATGTTTCCTTGCACTCAATGCATATGATGGCTCCAGGAGATTGTTTCACTAAGCCTTTTTGAGCAGATCCTGCTGCCACAATATTAACACATGAGAGTTAC
This sequence comes from Amazona ochrocephala, assembly GCA_039720435.1. NCBI lineage: Eukaryota > Metazoa > Chordata > Aves > Psittaciformes > Psittacidae > Amazona > Amazona ochrocephala. Next base: position 39,098,869 of record CM077879.1, read on the forward strand.
CTAATACCTTCAAATGTTTGCAATCAGATTCCACAGTAAAGAAGTCTTACTGGCCACTATTTCACTTTAGAGAATGTGTGCTAATGTTTTAATGAATATTGACACAGTTGGTAGTAAAATTGTTTTTTTATTTTTAGAAGTAGTTCTTTTTGTGCTTTTCTTCCTTGAGAGAAGCTATAAATAATGTAAGTCAAGAAGATATGATTATGATAAATACCTTTTATCAATACAAGGTTGCCCGATAATAAGCAGATCTTTGTCAGGAGTGGAACATGGAAGCAAGATCTGTTCAGGAAGGGCATAATGAAGAATAAGAATCTTTTGATTTAAATATCTCAGTGCTCATCATTTATGTTCTGCCAGTCAAACTGAATTATTCAGACTGCCCCAGGCAGGGACATTGCCAATAATTTGAACAACAAATTAAGTGTATCTTTTATTTATATCAGGATAGCAACTAACATTTTGATTCAGACTAACTGTATGCCTTGGAGACATTTCTGCAGTCTTCAAGATGCCAGCCAGATGCACTTTTGTACAGTCAGCATATTAATTTTTTTTATTTTTATCTTTTACAAAGGGGGAAAATATTGTTGGTTTGCTGGAGTGATTGCTTAGAGGATTTAACCTTAAATGAACAAGTCTTTGAGGTGGAGTTTCATTCTCTTAAAAACTTATATTCCTAACTCTTTAGAAGCTTTCGATTTTTTTCTAAGGAAATCATATTATTTTATGACAATATATAGAAAAAATTAAGAAACAGTGGAAACTTTAGAAGAAAAATACACTTTCAAGCTTAAAAAATCCTAGTTTGATGAATACTTTCATCACAGTGATCTTTCATCTCTCTGATATACAACACCATTTTGTTCATCTTTGTATCTCTAGAGATACAGAGTTCTTTTATCAGCAGCACACTTAAGGTAGAACATGCTCCTGTGCTGAACATTTTAAAGGACTCTTTTCTAGGTTGATTATTTCTGGCTTCCAAAATATCAGGCATTTCCCAGTTGGAAGATTGTTGAGTTTTTTTAAGAATTTTGAGAATTTAGTGTGTGTAAAGTAAACCTTGTGAGAGATGACTCTTTCACAGACACCCTCTTGTCGTGGGGAAAGAGCTTACGTGCCCTTGTGAGGTTGAGAGCTATGCCGGTGGTGGCATATGCCTCCGATAGGGTCTCCCAAGCCAGACAGGTCTCAACTGAAGGGTCAGACAAAATGTGTCTATAGGCAGGATGGGCTCACTTGCCTTCTGGCAATCATCTTAGGAGGACAACTCTAATTTCAAACCTGGGCAGATGGAGCTCGCTTTGACCTGTAAGGCCATCCATCTAAGAGAAGGATAATCTAACCAAACCTACGACCTGAGGACCTTGCTGTCACCATCCAAGCTCGCTAGGTCCTGGCAGATGAACCTTAGGTGTAAAGGGTGAGGTCAGTTACGCACATGCTGCCCCTCACCTAAAAAATCCACTGTGCAGGCCTGAAGGATTTGCTCACATTTGTAATGCCCTGTAGCGACACATGAGGGACAAAATGGCAGGTGAAAAAGTGCACTGGAAGCCACAGGTCCAATCCTGCATGCGGGCCGTTCAGGACTTTGGTCACTCGAAGTTGATCCAGGAGACGACAGTCTTGTTCAGCAGCATCCTGAATGACCAAGCAGCCTTTTCCAAGGAGAGCACTGCTTGCTCCACACTGAGAGAGGCTCAGAAAAGTGGCCTAATCAAAGCTCATCTCCCCCTCTACCTGGTTGGCTAGCTGCAGCCAACGGGCATCTTCTGTTGCGGTTGACCAAACACAGAGACAGAGACATACACCTGCCTTCAAAGGTATGTCCAGACTGACACTCGCATGTTGGAACATCAGAACCGTGCTTGATACAGTGGATAGAGGGCATTCTGAGCATCATTATGCTCTAATTGCCGACCAACTGTCACAACATAACGTTGACATTGCTGCTCTCAGTGAATCATAGAATCATAGAATAGTAAGGGTTGGAAAGGACCTCAAAATCATCAAGTTCCAACCCCCCTGCCATGGGCAGGGACACCTCACACTAAACCATGCCATCCAAGGCTATGTCCAACCCCACCTTGAAAGCCGCCAGGGATGAAGCATCCACAACCTCCCTGGGCAACCCATTCCAGGGCCTCACCACCCTCACAGTAAAGAATTTCTTCCTCAGATCTAATCTAAACTTCCCCTGTTTAAGTTTAAACCCACTACCCCTTGTCTTCTCACCACAATCCCTAATGAAGAGTCCCTCCCCAGCATCCCTATAGGCCCCCTTCAGGTATTGGAAGGCTGCTATGAGGAAGTTCACCTTCATAAGGAAGGAATCCTTAAAGAAAATGGTGCCAGCTATACACTTTACTGGTCAGACAAATCCAAACCCGAAAGTCATCTTTCTGGAGTTCGTTTCATAACTGAAAACTCCATCGCCTCTAAATTTGAAAATTTGCTGACAGGTCATTCCCATCGCATTATCTCCTTACTCCTCCCACTACACAACAAGCAATATGTTGTTCTCTTCAGCATACATGCCCCAACTTTGTAAGCTGACCCTGCAGAAAAAGACGAATTTTACACCGAGCTGTGCCACCTCACTCAAAAGGTTCCTGCAGATGGTAAGATCATAATTCTTGGTGACTTCAATGCCTGAGTAGGTAAGAAATTTGAAGCTTGGAAAGGAGTACTAGGCAAGCATGGTGTTGGAAGCTGCAATGACAAAGGTCACCTCTTGCTAGAGATCAGAACAAGGGACTATGTAACTTTCGTTGATCTTACCAAAGCTTTTGACACTGTGAGTAGAAAAGGCCTGTGGCAGATCTTGGAATGTTTAGGATGTTCCCCCAAGTTTCTCAAAATAATTTTTCTATTACATGAGGATCAGGGAGGCCAAGCCAGATATGGTGATGTACTCTCTGAGCCTTTCCCAATAACCAATGGTGTGCAACAAGGTTGCGTTCTTGCACCAACTTTATTCACAATCTTCTTCAGCATGATGATCCGAAAGGCTACGGCAGACTTCGACAAACAAAATGGCATCTATATCCGATAACATACTGATATCAACCTACTCAACCTAAGGCGACTGAAGGCCCACACTAAGACCCTAAATGACCTTGTTCATGAGCTGCTTTTTGCTGATGATGCCACCCTCTTTGCCCACACAGAAGCAGCTCTGCAGCTTTTAACATCTTGCTTTGCAGAGGCGACTGAGCTTTTTGGGCTTGAAGTCATCTTGAAGAAGACAGTAGCTCTTTACCAACCTGCACCACAAGAAGGCTACCATCATCCCCACATCACCATTGGCACGTCAGAGCTTAAGTTAGTCCAGCAGTTCAGTTATCTGGGAAGTATCATTTCCTTGGACTCCACGATTGATAAAGAGATAGATAACAGAACAGCAAAGGCCACAGAGGCTTCAGAAAACTCCATAAAAGAGTCTGGTGTAATAAACACCTAAAGAAAAGTACAAAGATTAGTGTCTATAGAGCCATTTTACTGTCTACTCTTTTATATGGGTCTGAATCATGGGTCATCTATCGCCACCACCTGTGAGTCCTCGAACGCTTTCATCAGCGCTGCCTCCGTGCAATCCTAAACATCCACTGGACTGACTACGTGTCTAATGTTACTGTCCTTGAACAGTCAGAGGTTACCAGTATTGAGGCTGTGTTGCTCAAAATGCAGCTGTGCTTGGCAAGTCACGTCTCCAGGATGGAGGATCACTGTCTCCCTAAGACCGTGTTCTATGGTAAGCTCACCACCGGCTGCGCAAGTACCCCAAAGAGGAGATATAAGGACTCCCTGAAACAGTATCTTGGCCTTGGCCATATTGAATACCATCAGTGGTCTACCCTGGCCTCCAATTGGGAGATTTGGAGACACATCATACACAGTGCTGCTGTCTCTTTTCAGAACACATGCAGAATCAGTCTTGAGGAGAAAAGACAATGCAGAAAACCGTGCCTTGCCTATATCACCTAAGGAGACCTTCTGCTGTGCTTTTTGCAACCGGACTTGTCTATCTCATATTGGCCTTTTTAGACATCAGCGCTCTTGCAGTAAACGTGGGTAAAGCCCTTCTCAAATCTTCATTCGCTAAGCCAAGCCATGATGATGAAAATAAGAGATGAAAATTGGAAGTATTTAATAAGCAATTTTATGTCAAGGTCCAGATTTGTAGTAAAGTACTCACAAACAAGATCAGAAACAGCTAGCAGTAAATCAAATGAGATTTATAGTGCAGTTGTGTACAAATGTCCCTTTTTTGTTGTTTTATGATACCTATCTTGAGAAAAAATATATCTGACAGTACTTGTTTGCATACATAACTGACTACTGCAAAGGCTGTGCCAGAAAGAGAAGTAGGTGGTAGGCTTTTTCTTTCAATAACGAGCTCAGGATGAAGCACAACTGATATCCATAGAATAGCAGCAACAAGTTGCCTTTTTTTTTTAATAAGTGAAATATTATTCAAAACAATCTAGGCTTTGACTGGTCATTGGAAAATTTGTCACTTAATATAAAATAACAATACTGAATTTAATAGTTGATACAGATTACCAGTGAAGTTCTGGGAAATAGTGCTTGAATACTCATTCTGCACTTCTGTTCAATACTTGCTCATTCACAGAATCACAGAATCACAGAATAGTAAGGGCTGGAAAGGACCTCAAGATCATCGAGTTCCAACCCCCCCGCCATGGGCAGGGACACCTCCCACTAAACCATGCCATCCAAGGCTATGTCCAACCCCACCTTGAACGCCGCCAGGGATGAAGCATTCACAACTTCCCTGGGCAACCCATTCCAGGGCCCCACCACCCTCACAGTAAAGAATTTCTTCCTCAGATCCAATCTAAACCTCCCCTGTTTAAGTTTAAACCCATTACCATTCATCGTACCATTTGTAATAAAGGTTTCTTACTGTATCTTTTGTAAGTGACCATTACCACTCAAACCTCTCAGGCACCATGTCAAATGCACTTCATACCAGCTTTTCCCTCAACGCAGGAAATTAAATCTACTTCTCGAGGTTGAAAGCAGTGCTATGTCTTAGCTCACATAAAAATCATGTAGCTGCCTGATGAAAATGTTACTATGTCTTAAAAAAAAATTACTTAATGCTATTCTAGGAAGTATAATGTCATAGCAAAGGACATGAAAGACAAAAGGGACAGCATGCTATTTAGTGCACTACAGAATTGGGTAAGTGGTGCCTGCTTCAGATCTTGTTGCCCTTTTCAACCTTCCTTCTGTGCTTTTCTCAACTTTTTACTAACAAAAATAACTCTCCACTTACCCCTGTTATACCCTGAGAATTGTCAGATCATTTTCCTGGGCTTTACAAGATTATGCTTCTGAAACAAGACTTCCTCCAGAATCCAAATGCCTAAAACCAGAATCGTTAATTTCTGAAAAAGATAGGTTTCGCTTGTGCTGATTCCTTGTGGGTTTTGGATTACATACAAGGTAAGTGCCCTGTAACATAGAATCATAGAATCATAGAATAGTAAGGGTTGGAAAGGACCTCAAGATCATCGAGTTCCAACCCCCCTGCCATGGGCATACATAACAAGTCTTTCTGTGCAGTCAGTGCAAAAAAACAATAACAATTTCAGCTCATGCTCAGCCTCTCAAAAGTCTGAAACCTCTTTCTCCAACAGTAGATTTCTGTGTGTTTCAAAGAAGTTTGAAAAAGTATTGGCTGGAGTCATGGAGATGTCATGTGTGATCCCAAACTGATAAATTCCTTCATTCTTTGTATTCCAGAGAGCAGGTATTTTACTTTGGTTTGTGCTGTAGCATGAATTTCATGCTAAACTGGTCACCTGGAAAAGTTACGCGGCTTAAGTACCAAGATTTTTTTTCTGGTTTGCTGCTTGACAATGCATACTGTAGCTGCATCAGAGTATTCCAGAGTCTACTTCCACTTAATTTGTCAGAGGAAGTGACTGCAGCTAGCATAAGACATGTAAAAAATAGTCAGAACAACTCTGACCTCCTTTCTTTGCTTAATCTTTTGTATCTGATAAATGATTTTGCCAACAAAGGTATCACATGTGCTTACCTTCTTTTAGCAAGGATGTTGCATGAGACACTAAAAAGCCCTCAGCCAACACACATTTATATATGTTTGGCTCAATAGCGGTGGAGCTAAACCTTTGTTCCAGAAGGATAAGAAAAAAAAATTTAAAAAATATAAATAAAAAAGTGCAAAGTGAAATTAAAAGTATTTTCCTTTTCCTTAGAGATGTATTTATAGACCTAATGCAGTCAACTGAAATTTTATAAAGAGTTTCACAAGATAGATACAAAAATCTTCCTCCTCAAGAAGTCTGACAGGATTTTCTTGTAAGATGAAGGAGACTAGATAATTGTTCCTGGGTAACACACAATTCAGTGCAGAAATCAAATACAAATGATAGAACTCAAATTATATTCTCCTCAAGCAGTAGTGTAAATTTCCTTTGCAAGAGATACATAGCAGTGTTAATGAGGAAATGAAACAGAAACAGCTGGATTAAACTGAAAATCTGCAACACTGTAAGTGTTGGTGAAACACTGGAACAGGCTGCCCAGGAAGGTGGTGGATGCCCCTTCCCTGGAAGTGTTCAAGGCCAGGCTGGATGGGGCTTCAAGCAACCTTATCTAGTTAAAGATGTCCCTGCTCATTGCAGGGTGGTTGGATCTAGATGACCGTTTAAGGTCCTTTCCAACCCAAACCATTCTGTGATTGTATGATTCGAAGTGAAGTAGATATTAAGCCATTGGATTGGATGGGCTTTAATCAGTCTACCTATCAATAAGGTTCAGTTACATACATTTGTGAGCCATAGTCACCTTACTCCTTTCTTATGACTCCTGGACCTGACTCATAAATCTTTTTTAACTTGAGAAGCCTTCTTTCTCTCACTGACCCTAGTCACACCAGACAAATTCATAATCATATTTATTCTTGCAAGCAAACTGTCATGGTTTAAGCCTTTCAGCCACGCAGTTTTCTCACTCACTCACTTCCCCCTCTCTCTTCTCCCTGCTCCTGGAGGGATGGGAAGGAGAATCGAAAGAATGCAACTCCCATAGGTTGAGATAAGAACAGTTTAGTAACTAAGGTATAATACAAACCACTACTGCTACCACCAATAATAATAATGACAAGAGAAAATACAAAGGAAAAGAATACAATCGCTCACCACTTGATATCAAGCCCAACCACGCAGCACACCCTCACCCCTCTGGGTCTCTGCCCTCCATTTTTACACCCTAGACACAATGTGCTGTGGTATGGAATACCTCTCTTTTGTCAGTTTGGGTCAGGTGTCCTGTCTCTGCTTCCTCCCAGCTTCCCCTCCTCCCTGGCAGAGCATGAAACTCAGAATCCTTGGCCAGAACAAAATGTTCTAAGCAGCAACTGAAAACACTGGTGTTATCAGTGCTGTTCCTAGGCCCAAAATCAAAAACACAGCACTGCACCAGCTACCAAGAAGGAGAAAAATGACTGCTACTGCTGAACCCAGGACACAAACTCTTTGGTCTTCTGTCACACTGGATACCAATTAGAAGTTAGAACATATACATTTCTATGACCTGCTCCTCTGAGGGGGTGAAAATCGTTCATTACATCATTATCAGTGTAGCTGTAATGTCAGGAAAACTGTCTCCTCTCATCCATAGCACATTTGTCAATCCAAACTTTATGTGCTAAATAAAAGAGTCCAAAGGGAGGAAAAGCAGATTAAGGGAAAAGCCCATGCAGATGCATAAATTAATGAGAAACTGAGGAAGAAAAGATTGATCAGTTGGTTTTTATTCTGAACACCATGGGGAGAGAGACAAAACCTTCTTCACCAACAAAGAACCTTTGGATGCAAAGTCAACAGGCATGTCAATGAAGAGCAGGCACTTGACGATGTCATTGGAAGAGGTGTGTGGAACTTGATGCTGCAATCAGCAGCAGTTCACATGGCTTTGGACCTGTCAGGCATGACTCAGCACACTGATTGAGCAGACTTTGCCCTAGCACTTTGCGATTTCTAATAAGTCAGGTATCAAGAGTACAAGAGCAGAAAACTGATAAATTATCCATCTCAGCAATCTTATTGACATTAAACTTTATAAAAGCCAGAACTGTGTAAAACATAGAGAACAACTGGAAGGGGTTTTAACTGTGCTTCATTCTGCAGTTGTGGTGAATAGACTGCTAAAACCAATTAAGATGTTTCTGAAAGAAGCTGCTTCTGAGGCAACTTAATGTTTTAGTAGTTTTTAGTTAAATCAAGCAGATGAAATTAACAATGAACTTCTCTGTTAATGGCCTGGAAAGTGCTGCACTCCCTGTGAAAATGAAGTATAAAGGTGATTTTCTTTCTTATTTGATGGCATTTTGAAAAAAGATGACCACAGAAGAACATTAATGACAGCAATGAAGTGGCACAAAGGAAGAATGAAGGAGTTAGAGATACAACATTAGGAAATCAGGTGGTGCATATGCAATAAAAAAAAAGCCCATAGGTGTGGTACTGATGGAAGTCTCCAAACAAGTCTTAGAAGTCCAGTGTAAGCTGCCACGATGTCTGTACAGTGTGAGGAGAGACTCACCATGGCCAATACAAAGGAAACCAAACTAATTAAGAAAGGGACATTTGTGTTAAAAAGGCAGAATGAACTCAAAATTTAGTTCCAAATAACACAGAAGGCGCATTCATGTTTTGTGGCAAACCATGGCAAGAGGCAGAAGTTAGCAGGGAGAGAGAGACAGAAAGGACTGAATTACATCCCTTGCAAGAGCCAAACAAAGGTGTTTAGAGAAGACAAAGTGGCCAGAACTACTTGTGCAGGAAAAGCTTCAGAAAGCAATACTCAGTAAACAGGGCTGTCAGACAGGTTGCAAATGATGCAGCTTTTTAGCATTTCTCGCACTGTTTTAAGATTCACACTGGAGAGTCCTAAAGATATCGTCACTACTGTGTAAGTCTGAAAAAGGCAAGTGCCTAGGGTGAAACTGAAGTCTTGAAAACATGGGGTTAGCCTCTCTCAATGAGTATGTCAGTTAAACACAAGTGTGTAGACAAATGCATAGTTGGAAAAGATACAACTTACAGTAGTGGCAGGAAAAAAAATCGACTTTTCAGCTAAAAAGATGTTGAGTCATTGAGCTTGACAAAGAAGGAGAAGAACCAATAAAAAATAAAGAAAACCCAAGATTTGCTCTACAAACACAGGACAACTGTATTGGACAACTCCTAGAGAAACTATTTCCGAACTCCAGAAGCTGAGGAGGATCTGAAAGTGCCTGTGCCTTGGTGAAATCCTCAGAGAAACTAAGAGGGATATTCTCTGCTCGTTAAAAGTCCAGAGATGGGATGATGGGAGGTAGACCCAGGAAGATTGTACCATGCACATGAACCTAGATCTTACAACACAAATCTCTTTCTAGCAAGGTGTTTCATGTCAATAAGCTTGTTGTACCAGATGTTTCATCAAAGCTTTGACAAACAACAATACATCTGGAAGCATTTTTCAAGTCTGTGTTGAAAATGTTGATTCTACAGGCTATCTGAATTTTGAGCAGCAGCAAAGATATAGCCAAGAAAAATTAATGCTTTTATGTATATGTCACAGAATACAAAGGTCTACATACCTACATTCTGCATCCAGGGAAACATAAACCAAAACAAGAGAATAACCAGAAACTTTCAAAAGTTTTAGAGGGAGCTGGGTGCAGTTCTAAAACTAAACAAACGACAATTAAGTCCTTGTGATATAACTTGTTAATCCAACTAGTTACCTCAAGACTGTTACACAGAGTAATGAAATTCTCAGTGTAATCTTAATTAGATGAAAGATTAAGCAACCATCAAAACACAACATGTTCTCAAGTGGAAGAGCTATTGGCAATGCAAATAATGAAAGATAAAGAAAAATCTGTTAATGGTCATTATAAGACAGATATAATACTAACAAGGAGAAGCATCCAGGAATTTAATGAGATAAAGAGTGTGTCATTTAATGTATGCAGTGACATTTCCATACTGATTAAAAAAAGAAAGAAAAGACCTCAAAATGCAGGAAAAAGTAGGCAAAATTTTTGACATGGATATTAAGGTCTTTTAAAAGTACCATTTTTATTATTCGTGGAATAAAAGAAGGAAAAGGTCACTCATTTCTCCTGCCAGTTCAGACACAGACACTTGCCAAGATTTTTACATTTCTTTTTCTGCAGTTTCAAGTGCTTCAGGCAATGAAAGTCCCACCACCTCTCTTTGGAAACTCCTCTGCAGCTTCATACATCTCACTGTCAGAGAGCACTTCTATATTCTGCTTAAATATTTTGTACCTTCATTTCTATCCATTTCTCTTAATTATTATACCATTTGGGCTTACCAGTGCTTCCAAAACCAAATGGCTAGTGAGCTTTCTCTATCAAAAGAAGGCTAGGAAAGAACATAACCCTGCTTATTGAATTTAACTTCTTATGGCTATAATATTTACTGGATATGGATCTATAAGGTAAAAAATAGCTCTGTTCAAAAGGCCTGAATCTGTCTGTTAGGTCCCCGGAAACTGCTACACTGGCAGGATATCATTCTTGAAGAGTAACAAAGAAAACTTTCCCACATGTTCCTCCTGAAATTGTGTTGTTTTCTTTTACATGAATCCCAAATGGCTCCATTCAAAATAAATATCCAGATTCCAGACACCTACAGGTGGTTTTGGTCATTCTATCTCTAATCAAGAAAATAAGATAAATCTCTCAAATTGTGTATTTGGAATTTTGGAATACATTTAGCTGAGCATTTAGACTGTATTTTATTTTTCATTCCAAAGAAAGCAAAATCTTCAGTAAAAGAATAAAAATAAGTTACAAGTATCAGACCACTTTCAGATTAAATCCCATCTCCCAGTCTATAGGCAGCAGATTGCCGTTGAAGAGTTGCTTGAGTGCAACAGTGTAGCAGGAGGCATCAGATAGAAACCCTTTACTGAAAAAATGAGAAAAATATTTCAGGGAAAAAAATAAATTAAAAAAAAGAATACACAAGGGGTGAATTCAAAAAGGCAGAGGGAAAAGTGTGCAACTCAAAGCAGAATAATCATCTGAAGGGTCAGCAAGGTTACAATAATATATTTTAAAATAGCCCGCAGACAGTGCATGAAAGCTGCCATAAACATTCAAAACAAACTAAAAGGCATATTTCACAAAAAGTAGTTGAGTTTGAAAGCACAGGCTCTGGAGTTCCTTGTACTACCATGACCTTCTACTGTCCAACATTCAACTTTTTCTCAAATGTCATACCTGTAATAATCTGGTGCCCAAAGCCTGGAGAACTGGAGTAAAAGTAAAATATTTCCACTTTTGTTCAGCAGATAACATCATATTCCCACTAATGTTTTAATCCAGAGCATCCTCTTCAGTCTTATAGTGAAGCTATGGTGTTTGAATTGCTTATTATGATTACTTGATTTACGATAACATGAATAGCCAAGTAATTTCTCATTGCTTCACTCTAAAAAATCCCTTTGGCTAGCTTTTGGCATTTTGCAATGTAGACTTTTTTATACGGCTTTTCACTTTTCAAAGTGTTCAAACTTACCTGTAATAACAGATTTATATCAGTACTTGGTAGACCTAACTTACACACGCTAAAATAATTGAAAGAACTGGCTAGCCCATCGTAACTCAGAAAGGTTAAGAAAGCAGTCAAAAGAAAATAATTATCAAAGTAATTTGAACACTAAAGAAAAAATAAAATATGTCTCAAAGGAGAAACTGGGCGGCTGAACTTTTACATAAAATTCGGGGAAAACCTTTTCTCTAAACAAGCAGCAAGAACATTAATTAATTAAAATACTAAAACCATGGGATAAAGTCCCAGACAACTTTCTTGGAAACAGAGTTAAAATAGTAAATCACGTAGTATTCATATTGATAAAAAAAAGTGGCTTGCATACTTGTTTCATCGAACAGCATGAAAATGTGTAAGATCACTAAAAATAACACAAAAAATTAATCCAATATTTTATAAAATATGAGGTTATTATATATGTAAATTAATGTAATAGATGACCAGATAGTTTTAAATTTGATCCTGTATTTCTGCATAATAGTGACCTTTATGATTAAGTTGATCAGTAATAAAAAATACACTCTGTAAAGAATCACTTTTGGGAAAAGCTCTGTGCAGTTCATATAAGGCTTAAGGAATGTAATTGGGAAACTATTACCAAGGCTGGCTCCAGGAATCAACTTTGTAAGTCCAGTTTCTAAAGACACAATGTGTAAGGTATTAGCTTGCAATTTCCAGATTTCAAGTTGTGTTTGCCAAGTCAGATCAAAAACTTGTCTGTTGCAGTGTTTCTTGTTGAGAGTGAACATGTGAGCAATCCAGCCTCTGACTTAGCCTCACTCGCATAGTGAGCTGAGGGCTTCACAGGCTACTGAAAGGGTTAACAAAGGACACCTACGTGCTGACATGAAGAGGACCTTGCCTTGGGGAGGCACTGAGCAGGCTTACCACAAAGGCACTGAGCACCAGCAATCAGGCACTGAGCACCGCAATCAGGTTACCACAAAGGCACTGAGCACCGCATTCAGGTTGCCACAAAAGCACTGAGCAGGATGTCGGCGCCGGATCAGGTTACCACGGAGCAGGCCTTGCTTGCAAGGCCTGGGCCTGTTGCTATGGTCGTTTCACAAGTTAACCAATCAGATAACGACTGTTCCAGTACTTTGTAACTTTTCTATAAAAGGTGGTGCTTGCGTTTAATAAATTGTCAACGTTCGATCACATTGGTCGTTGCTGCGTTGTCCATGTTCTCCCGCCACACTTGTCCATATTTGAAGGCTACTTTCTGTATAATGGCATCACTGTGCAGGAGATTAACGGATAACATGCAGACTAATGTAATCAAGGTGCTGACGATTTATTGTAACAAATGGGTCCCTTTTATACAGTGTTTCAAGATACTAGAACTTTCGGCAACATCTGATTGGTTAATATTTCTTAGTCAAACCTTAATAACGATTTAATGATTGGTTAACTACTTTACCAGTGTCAAACAACTGCCTGGATTGCTCACATGCTCATGTTCATTTATTTACAGCTCCACATTATTGGGCAGTTTCTTTCAGGAAAAAGGAAAACACAGACATTCTTGTAGGGTTTACAGCAACTAAACTAACCCGTCTTCCCAAATAAAGTGTTTAGTACACTGTAAGTAAGACAGATATGCATATAGATTTATTATTTTTTGAGATATTTTTTAATTGTGCAGTCTATTTCTAGCTTTAAGATTACACGTTACGTTTATGATTGCAAGTTATTATCTTTACCTCCAGCTACTTGTCCTTGAAAGGGAAGTGGCAAATCTGTTGAATAATGAGACCTTGATTGGGCAAATCTAGTCAGGAGGGGGTACAGTAACTAGTTTATTGTAAGAGAAATGCAGGAAACCACCCAATAAACACTAAGCCATAATTGCCTGCTGGCTAGATGCCAGGTTTTAGAAAAGTCCTCAGACCAGACAGTCAGGTCCAGTTACAGGCCTCTTAAAGTCAATACCCTGCGAACATGTAAACAATGAAATCATTTAAATATTTATTTCAGCAGCTAGGAAAGTCAAGCAAACAATTTAACCACAGCTTGTAATCTGACAAGGAGGTAACTGGGCATTAAATATCTGCTTCATATCTCTCTGTCTGCTTTCAAACTTCTATGAAATACATCAAGCTTAAAACACACAACGTGCAGGGTTATGGTTATTTACAGGGGACATGTTTGTTGAGGACAAAAAACTCACATATTTTCCTGATTATTTCCTGCATACAGCCGCAAGATTTTTCTTGTGGATTTCTCAAAAAAATCTCTTCCCTTAAAATGCCTGCTGAAATAATGCACTGACAGGTTCTCAGTTGTTTTTTCTCTTTACAATACTTTGTTTAACTACTTAATTTTGATTTCCCTGACAGCAAAACACCATTTTGGCTCTGAAAAATGCAGTGCAACCTGTACAAGTTTCTTTTATTTATGTGGGTTTACACGCTGCTATCCATAAATATTTTAGAAGTTGGAGTGGGTGGATTACAGCCCATCTACTCACCCACTCTTTTTTTTATTATTATTATTTTTCAGACATGCACGCATTTAAAATTGCAGGAATGTCTGTTGAGTAAGGCTTGAAAATCTCTATCACCTATTCAGAAAGACCAGGGAAAAATCAGAAGTGAGCCTATCTATCTGTGTAACCATGACAACAAGTACTTGTATATAATACTTATCTATATAGTGTAGTTTCTGATTCCTTCAAGGGTTCATGCAGTCATAGGCTGAATTCTTTGGTAAGATATCTGAGCTGTGTCAAATGGTTCAGATGAATCAGGCAAGTATTGTTGGGCATTGTAAACACTTTGCACTAAAATATGAATGAGAAAATGGGCTGAATGGTGGAACAGAGGCAGGGCTGTGTCTGGAAGGTGGGAGAAAGGAAAAAAAAATCAGGTGTCAGTAATTTTCCCATGATTAACATTTGATGGATTGATTTGGAGTTGCTAAAAGAGACTTTCTGTTTCTATTCCACATCAAGTTAGTGCCTAGCTTTTGATATATATGGATTTGGAGGGAACTGAGGTTTTGTAGACACCATAGCATATGGTGAGAGGCATTATTCCAGCTGAGTATAAAAAGCTACTTGATCAATAATTAAAGAAACATATTGAATTGAAGTTAGCATTCAGTTATTTGGGGAATTGTGAAATCTCAGTTCTGAGTTCCTACCTTTTAAAAAAAAAATTATCATTTTGTGTAAAACGAGGATGAATTCTGATAAGATTTTTAAGGTAATCAATAAGATCAAGAACAATTACAAACTCAAAGGTTATTTTGTCTTTAGTATTGTTAAAATTTATTTTTTTGCAGAGAAAATGTTATGCTCCTTTTACATAGAGATATTTATTCTCAATCAAATATTTATCTTATCTTATAATCTACCATAGGGTAATGTTACTAATATCCTCATAGCTCTGTGTAGGACTTGAGGAGACAGTCTCCAAACTTTTGACTGCTTCAAATTTCAAGTGGTGGGATTTTACAGTGAGAACTCTGCCCTCACACATCCATACAAAAAGTTCAATACAATATAAAAGAAGACTTTTCAGTATAACACTGTGGGATTTTTATTGTTCTTTCTGCTTTCTTCTTTTTTTTCTTCCAAAGAATTTAGCCCAATTAACTTATAGCTCCTGCAGAATACCCCTTTGGCAAGAGCCATGAGTAGGCAGTTTTACCTTGCAGGATTTAAGAAGAATAAATAGGTCAAAAATCAGGCTAATAATTAAAAAGCTAATTATAACTTTGACAAAAGAACAAGTGTTGCACTACTTGATAGCAGAGTAATTCTCATGGCTGTAGGTTAAAAAAAAAGAACTCAGAAAGGCAGAAAAAGAAATCAGATTTTTAAACTGCTTTAAGCAAAATAAGATAAATATTGACAAGAATCATGTAATATCTAAAGGTTAAAGGAAAGATAATGAAATACAAACCTGCATTCTTTCCTTTGTCTCACAGAGGCAGAACAGATATCTCCAAAATTAAAATTATGCGATTACTCTGGAACTATTTTTTTATACTTTTGATATGAAAAAATATATTCTTTTGTTTTAATGCATAAAGCATTGGTAGGTTTGAAATCACTATTCACTGAAGACCACACAAAACTAATTTATCATTCAGGTTTTTGGGAAAATAAGTTTGCTAGGCCACCAAAATGGCTTCAGAAAGGACAAATTTACACTGTAACACTTGAAGCACCTATCCAGTCGTTGTTTTTTTTTGGGTTTTTTTTTTTTTTTTTTTTTTTTTTCCCCCCAGAAAATACAGCACTCAAGGGAGAAAAATCTACGCACTTGTACGTTATCCCACAGGTAACTTTGATAATATGCCGCTCTCTAGGCCAAGTAATTTCTGGGCTTGAGCAAGAGGATGAATAATAACTTCCTTTGCCCTCTAGAGATTCTTAATTTGATTCTCTATGTGGGTTTAAGAAAAGACAACTATGTGGCAGAAATTGAATTGGCAGAACTGTTTTCCCCCTTTTTTCTCCTTCTGTATCTGAAGGCATGTAATTCACTGTTCTGAATGCAAGTCATCAAGACAAGTATAACCTCATTTTATCCTATTCTTACCCTTCAATAGTCAGACCACAACCTACTCAGTCAAACATGCTTATTCAAGTAATGGTACTGTAGTGTCCTACTACTCTGATTGAACTTAAGAAGATACTAATGCTGAACTTGCCTTTAGGAAACAGACAAAACTTTTCTAGATGTTACAGTAGCTTGTAAAAAATGAATACGGGCAGAAATGTCAAAAGAAAACTTGATGCAAATTGAATGACTTACTGTTACCGTGTAGACTGCATTCATCTCAGATACAGTAAAGATAAACAAGACATATGATTTTAGGAGGTCAGAAATTAGTGAACAGATGATGAGAAAATGGTCCATTCTTTTAATCCGTCCTTTCAGGGTCAAAACAAGTGAAATGGCTCCTGGACAATATCATGGAGAAAGTCAATTTAGTCTTTTACTGTTTTTGCAAAGGCTGTCCTATATTGGTAATCTTTGGCTAGCAGGACGTATAGAGCAACAGAGTGCTTTCCACCTTTGCTGCCAAATCAGCGAGATTCCCCTCTCACTTTATCCCCTTGTCTGTGACTCCCCTCTGTATATATTTTCCTTCTTATGCCACTTTTACTCTTCTTCTAAATTATTGCCACATGTGAGCAGATAGATTGTCTACCTGTGCAACACTTGAGAATAACCAGTTGAAGAAGAACCAACCAGACCAGCCAGAAATCACACTAGACAAAAGAAGAGAATCAGGGGGATAGATGTGAGACACAGCTTGGCAGGTCTAAGTATCTGCCTGTGACTGATAAGCTATCTTAAATCCCAAGAACATCAACAAAAAGATATATTTTTCTCAAAATTTATTACCCTGCTTGCACTCTCTTTGTGCCTGTGCTGTCAAAATTAGAAAAGTAACTGCTGCGCTCAGACAATGGTTCAGAGCTAAAATTAATCCTCTTTTCTATTCATATGGCTTGCTTAGCAGAGCTAGAACTTTATCAAGTAACCCCTCTATGGCTAACAGGCTTTGATTGCATTACGTTTGCATAATCTCTCAATTTTCCCTTTTTTTCAATTTTGGGTTTGGATTATTTTTTTTGTCTTCTACAGAAAGTAAGTAGCGAGAGGCTTCAAATCAAAACCTTGAACCATCTTTAACTGGCTAATATTATGTAGTGGAAAGATTGTGGTGATACTTTTGAGTTTGCTGGGTCCATTCAGTTCTTCTGAATTGAGAAAGAGTCATCTTGCCAACATTACCAAGTTCAAGATTTTCACAACATACTCAGGAGACAATACTTCAGTCTTGGTTTGAGGGAAATGTATGGATTTATAATTTATGGATTTTTCAACTCCCATTTTTATCAGGGCAAGATTTGGCATTTTGAGTTCTAATCAGTTGAGGCTGAACGTAATTCAACACAGACAACTCTATAGGTTAAAATAGGACTGTGACTTTGTTTTTAATGCAAATGCTGAAACGTTGCAGGGGTGCTATATATGGGTTTGCTTTTAAAACATGAGTTTACTCACCTGCAGCTATTTCTTGCCTTCTTTAGCCTGTAGCCTTAACATCTTACTCAGATACTTTTCTACTTTAAACAAGATCATTGCATTGGGATGAATTATGTATGTTTGGCAGCACAACCTAAGGGTGAGCTCAGAGCAGAATCCTCTAAACATCTACCTTTTGATTACCCTAGTATTTTCCTAACTTCTATCCATCTCTTTTCATGCTATTTTGATCAATATCCAGTCATAACATGGGCTTATATGCCCATCAGCTGTATTTTATTTGCCTACAAATTTTTCTGTTTCATAGATCTGATGCTCTGTATCGGGAGTCATGCAGATTCTGTATTCAAGTTGTTAGTGAGCAACCTTTGTCTGTTCTATTAGGTCCTGTACTTAGGGCTTGAAAAGCCCATACATTAACATGAGTGACCATGACAGTATAATCCTATATAGACATATAAAAATGTAAGGGAATGTGCTGGAATACCCTGGATATGTGTTGTTCCTAGGTACAGTACCTAGATGCATGCAGATGGATATGCTCTGGTGAGCATTAAAAAAGGGATAAAATTTCTGCCTCTGCAGAAAAGATCTATAGTTTTGTTTGCTACACTAGATATAAAAGCAACAGGCTAGGGGGGAGGGTGAACCTCTCCACATATCAGATCTGTGCAGCACACTGTGGCTGTCCACCTGGGTTCCATCCGGTGTTGCACAAAAATTGGGTTCCAGCACCTGCAAGGATGCAAGATTTACTTTCTGTGCGTATTTCCAATTCCTATTTCTATCTTATTATTAAAGAAATTTTATTACGCTTTTTGCTGCTCATTCAAAAACCGTTGTTGGGGTTTCAGTTTACACTGTTTAGGTGGTGTTCTGAAATGAAACAGGGACAGCAGCACTCAGTGGGTTGACTCTGGCTGGATGCCAGTAACCCACAAAATCTGCCCTGTTACTCTGCCTCCTTGACTGGACAGGAGAGAGAAAATATAACAAAAGGTGTGTGGGTCAAGATAAGGGCAAGAAGAGATCATTCACCAATTACTGTCACTATCAAAACACCCTTGACTTAGAGAAATTATTTTAACTTATTACCAATCAAATCAGAGTAGGAAAATGAGAGATAACACCAAATCTTACAACAAAGACCTTCCCTATACCTTTCACTTCTTTCCAGGCTTAACCTGCTCCAGCCTGGGCTCCTCTCTATGGAGCCACAGAAGCCTGCTCCAGCACTGGCTTCCTGCAGGGTCACAGCCTCCTTCAGGCATCCCACTGCTCTGTGTGAGGTCCTTCCTGGGCTGCAGGTGGAGATCTGCTCCACTGTGGACCTCCATGGGTT
This sequence comes from Amazona ochrocephala, assembly GCA_039720435.1. Classification (NCBI taxonomy): domain Eukaryota; kingdom Metazoa; phylum Chordata; class Aves; order Psittaciformes; family Psittacidae; genus Amazona; species Amazona ochrocephala. Next base: position 39,117,867 of record CM077879.1, read on the forward strand.
GCAGGCAGACAGCCTGCCTCACCACGGTGTGTACCATGGGCTGCAGGGGAACCTCTGCTCTGGCACTCCGGCACTCTGGCACTCCTACCCCTCCTGCTTCACTGACCTTGGTGTCTGTAGAGCTCAGATATTCTCACTCTCTCTGGCTCCAATTGTTCATGTGCAGTATCCTTTCCCCCTTCTTAAATGTATTATCCCAGGGTTGCTACCACCATCGCTAATGGATTCAGCCTTGGCCAGCTGTGGGTCTGTTTTGGAGCCAGCTGGCATTGGTTCTACCGGACACAGGGGAAGTTTCTGGCAGCTTCTCATAGAAGCCACCCCTGTAGTTCCCCCCACTACCAAAATCTGGCTGTGCAAACCCAATATCACACCACTCAAACCCCTCTTCTCTGATCTACTTCTTTCCATTTTTATGTCTGTTTTTGACAAATAAGAGCATTCCATGTAATGTTTGTGTCACTGGATCCTAAGAGATGGCCGACATATTTTCACTGATAGAGAGACTAGTGGGAAATTTAGAATGGCGGTAGGTCCAAGCCACGTAAACATATTCCCTTTTACTTACGCAAAAGCAGAGTTTTTCCCTACTAAAATGCAGAGCTTTAATGCCTCATGCTCACTTATTTACACGTAGAGATATTGCAAAATTCAGCCTACCCACACTCTTCTTTCCAGGCAGAGGCACAAGGGTTCCTACCCTGAAAATAATAAGCACTGTCTGAAATTCAAAGAGCTACATTAAAAATATACAAAAGAGGGAACACAAAGTAAGAAAGATGATCCTGACAATTAATTTCTCCTCCTCCTTCTTGGATCACCAATACTTAATTTATCAGAATGATAAAATATCTATGCAGCTGGTGAACGTATTTCCTGAATTAACCCTGTCTCTGCATGAAGGAGCAATGACACTGGCTTTGCCTTGACTTTCAGAACATATATACTTTCATAGACTTTGGCTTTTTCTTGATTTATCCAAGAACTGCCCCTATTCCACAGTGCAAGGGACCTGTCATGGTTTAAGCCTCTCAGCCACGCAGTTTGCTCACTCACTCCCCCCCTCTTCCTTCCCCCCGCTCCCGGAGGAATGGGAAGGAGAATCAAAAGAATGCAACTCCCATAGGTTGATATAAGAACAGTTTAGTAACTAAGGTATAACACAAATCACTACTGCTACCACCAATAATAATAATGACAAGGGAAACACAAGGGAAGAGAATGCAACTGTTCACCAACCGATACCAAGCCTGACCCCATGAGAACCCCCACTCTTCTGGGGCTCTGCCCCTCATTTTTACATCTTGGGCATGACGTGCTGTGGTATGGAATACCTCTTTCGTCAGTTTGGGTCAGGTGTCCTGTTTCTGTTTCCTCCTGGTTTCCCCTCCTCCCTGGCAGAGCATGAGGCTCAGAAAGTCCTCTGCCAGACCAAAACATTACCAAGCAGTAACTGAAAACACTGGTGTTATCAGCGCTGTTCCCAGGACGAAAGTCAAAAACACAGCGCTGCACCAGCTACCAAGAAGGAGAAAAATGACTGCTACTGCTGAACCCAGGACAGGACCATTGACAATTCAGCTGCACTGGTAATGAGTGAATTGACAATTGGTGACTTTGTGCTCCCTGGTTATGGAGGTGAGACTTTTAACTGAGTACCAGGACTATGGACACAGGCTACTGGAATTTGCTGTCTACATGTCCTACAGAAGAGATCACATACTCCTTTTTGTTTTTCCTTGTTTTCCCTGTCCAGCTGTAATTCCCCTAGCACAAAGCCCACTTGCCTAAACATTTTTCTTGAGGGGAGAAAAAAAAAAAAAAAAAACAAAAAACAAAAAGAAAAGAAAAAAAACCCCAACAAAACATGTACAAAAATCGAGCTCCTTATAGTCCACCTTGACATAAATCTGTAAGGTAACAACTAATAAATTTTTATTGCAGGCATGTTAACATTTTTCTTCTGCTGTTTTGACTTCTTGCTAGTATTGCAGTACTATAACAGTACATATGCTTATGACCTTTTGTCTTGAACAGCATTCGTCAAGACATGCTTAAACACAATTTCATGGGACTTGAACTTAAGTGACTTCAGGCCTTAGGTCTGAAAGAGTCAATCTGTTTTCAGCCATTGTGAAAAAATGGCAAAAAGTTGTTCTCCATTTAATTTTTCCTCTTTTGCTGCTTTGCTTTTCAGGCACTTACAGTGCTGCAGAACGTTGTCTCTGATTTCTTGTGAAAGCAAGTAACTAGGTACCGACTTTTCCCCTGTTAGTTCTGGTTGCTGGGTTAATATTCTGTATAACCCTTCTTCCAAATCATAGCTGTTTTCAGCAAAAGCAGTGGATATTTTGCCCTTCTGAATCATGACTTAACTGAGACCTTTGATAAGCAGTGGAAATAAAAATATGTAGCATTGGTTTTATCAGGCTTCTGCTTCAAAAATTATTCTCTGAATCATTAACTATATAAGGACTGTTAAAAATTCTCTAGAATAAATTGCATAGATTTAGATGATTTTAGACCTAGATTTTGACTTTAAAATAAACAAGCAAAATAACTTACAAGTAAATAAGCTTCTTCAGAAAAAAATAACTGTGATTACTATTTATTTGATAGTATTGAAATATATTTCTTTATAATATAAGGGATTATGGTTCCCTTTCTGGAAAATTTTTCAATATTGAATATATCTTTTACATTAAAAGAGCATTTACAGTGTTAATATAGAAACCAGTTATTCAGTTGCATCAAAGAAAAAGCTTCTTTTAATTCTGTAATGGTATGTAACAATGCCAATATTCCTCATTTTGTATTTTTTCCAATCAAAAAATGCCACCACTGAATTTCTCATGGAAAAAAAAATCACGTTCCAGTGTGTGATACACACAGAGTATTTAACTGTCTATGACCACAGGTTTACATACACACAGTGAAATTGGGTTTTGTTAAAAAGAAAAACAAGATAAAATGCATTAGATGCAAAGTTTCTACTGTTACAGCCAAGTTGAGGTTTGTGGTTGTTTTTTGCCTGCAGAGTTTATGCACTCTAACCCCCAGACATATCAGGCCTGACTTTGCCATGCTCTTCTGTAGGCAAATTCATGTTTATGATGGTTAAAATGGAAAGTAACTGCCGAGTATTTGCTGAGTATTTGGATCTAGGCCTCAGTTAGCACAAGGAGTGCAGTGGGGAGCAATACTCAATTGCTTTAGGAAAGAGTAAACCCTTGTGCTGATGGTCGCAGTAGCATAACTCTGCAAAACAATTGTAGCTCCACAAAACAATCTCAATTACTTTTATTTAATTTATTTATTTTTAATCTGAAGCTTCATTTCTAGATACAGAGTCTGTAATCAACTAATTCAGGGCTTAACAATATTGGTTTCAATCTGTTGTCTAATGACAGGCACAAACAGATATTTTTCTGCTTTCATGATTACCTGGGTGTTCATTCCCATATAAAAATCTGAAGGAAGCACAGGGTTTGTTGGCAAGATTTTCACTGCTAGAATGTAACTTCTCCCACCCGCAGCAACCTTCAGTGTAAGGTGACAGCCCTGATACTAAAATTAAAGTAAGTCACCTCACTAGAAATGTTACTCACAGAGGAAATACATGGATGTAAAGGAAATGAAAAATTCAGTCAAGTATTTGTTCAGGTATTTATAGGGCTCTTGTCACTGTAATATCTAAATAATCTTTCATATATTTGGCTTCAACAGGCATTTAAATTCATATTAGAAAGCTGTCACTTCTTTCGTCTCGTTAGCACGGGGCCAGCAGTGCAATACAGAAAAGTTCCTGGGCATTTTCAGTAGGACTTAGGTAGAAGGGAAGTATCACAGAAGAGAAGCCAAAAATAAGGATGCCAAAAGCTCCCACTCAGTAAGCTCTAGAGGTCCCTAAATTCTCCAGTGCTTTCTTTATTCTTCCAAAGCACTGCTTTATAGCTCTGCATTTGGGCAGAACTGTCTGGTCTGGCTAGGGCTGAGCAGCTTCAGGAACCACTCACACCTCAGCCCAAGAGGGCCCCCTGCCAGCCAGCCCATCTCCCAGCCCCTCACCCTGGCAGGGCTGGAAAGGCACTGACAGACCTCCTTGAAAACTGCAGCCTTCACCTGTTATATAGCAACAGCCACAGCTTACTGAGTCTGAATAGAGAAAGGTTCAATTTCTTTCTCTGACTGAGGGCTTTGCAGTCTTGAAGATGCTTTAATTACCGAGCTCTGCTGAGCAGGGACATTTTCCTCCCATTTTCCTTTAAGTGTGACAGGGCACAAGACAAACATTTTTTTTTTTTTTCCATTTCTGCTCATACTAAAAGGAAAACATAATTATTTCTCATAAATAATAGGAAAAAAATTATAAAAATATATTTTATCACCAAGGGAAAATGCTGGTAAGCTTGAATAGCCTGTTTTACGTAAAAAAATCAACTGGGAGGAAAAATGATCACTTGAAACCTTTTTCTTTAAAACACGGGACAGGACACCTTATTTATAGCAATGTAGCAGAGGTTATAGAAAAAAAATAGGAAACTGAAATTCAAAGCAAAAGACCTAAATTTTACATTACATTTATGAAAAGAAGCTGAGTTTTGTTTGAGTAGAACCTGAAGGTTTTTGCCAGAGTATTTCACCTCAGAAGGAAACACAAAAACTCAGCAGTAAAAATAAGAGCTAGAAAATATAGAAATGTCTACAGAAGAAGAAGAAACCCTGAAATAATAATAATAAAGAAAAACTGAAAGACCTTTCTCAGGAATGAAGGAAATAAATCAAAAATAATTAAGACCCTTGCTTGGGGCTAGATAGTATAAATCAAAAAAGTCTAGGGTTGAAAAGAAAATTTAATTTAAAAAGCCCTTCTTTGTGCCAAAGATTTATCATTTTTAAAGCCCAGTGGGGCTAGAATATTTTTTTTCTTCATTCCAGAAAGGTGCACTTCTGCTTCTATTGGTAAATCCATTTGACTTGTATGTTGCTAAGTCTTCCAAAATTTTTGTGATTATCTCATTTTTCTTTTGTCTTTTAGGAAAGGAAACAAACAATTATCTGAATAACTGAATGTCTTGCATTTGATTGTTTCCTGGGAAGAATAATTAGACTCAAAAAAGTAAATTTTGAAGTTGCTTGTTCCAGGATATTTTTAGTTGTTCTCCATCTTGGCTATTACCCCCTTACATCTCACTTCACCACAGTCAGTGTTAAATGATTTTACATAACAGAGTCTTGCAATCAGGCAGCACTCACAGCTGATAACTACAATTCTGTACTTACTATGTAGTCAGTATTTTAATGTTAAAACTCAGAGTAAGTGAAGGAGGTAAAAATTCTTGTTATCATCCTTCAAGGAAACCTGCTTTGATTGCATAGAGCAGAATTTCAGTCAAGCCAATGGGACTGACATGACAACAGATGTGCCTGCAAATCTTTGTAAACTGCAAAAGACACAAGGTCATAAACAGATGTGACACTAGTGACATCTGTAATATCCTGATACTTGAGCTTCAGATGGTCATCCCTAGCTAACAAGTCACAAATGAAATTGCATCCCACAGAGCAAAAAGGAATGAGGATGAGGAACAGTGCAAAATAGGAATAGTGAGGCAGGGGCAATTATGATTATGGTCCTCCTGCTTTTATTTCTGTAAGCCAGGCCATCATTACACCATAACTGCAGAAAAAGTCAACAAATAACAGCTAGGAGATATGAAGGAGAAAAGAGAACTATAGTACAAAGCAGAAGGAGGGCACAGAAGGAGAGGGGAACCATCAGGTATATATGTCTGAGAGATGAGATGAGTCTGATGATTATCTGAGGCATGATCAGCCAGCTGAGAAAGGTAGAAAAGCTGAAGTCAGAGAGAGAACTTGATCATTCTTTATGATTGAGTACTTGAATTATAAAACTGTTCAGTGGGAGAAAATGGAGCAATTCAGTATGTCTGGGCTCAGAATAACTTCTATGATCCCTGGACACTAACTCAGATCACACTCATTGTCAGACAACTCCATTGGCTCCTCATTAATTTCAGAATCCAGTGCAAAATGAACTTCTTGATTATAAAACTCTCAATGAGCTTGCTTCGGTCCCTCTACTTCCTCTGCACATCTAGCACTGGCTTTCTCTTTTTCCCTCCAGACAACACTACTGGTGTGATTAAATGCTCTTGTTTCCACTGTGCCACCGCATCACTTACTTTCCTGGTTTGCCAGTGGCTGTATGAGCACAGATTATTAATAGAGCTCATGCTGTCAGAGTAGGAAAACAAACCACTACTATGAAACTGTAATGTGTTGGATTTTGAGCAAAGAACAATTCATGCCTGAAGATGCATTCTCAATCCTGCAGCTGGGTATGCAAGAGTTTAACAAATGTAAAAGTCTACAGCCATGACCTGGCTGCTATTGTGCATGATGCCCAGTGACATTGTAATTCACCCCTTGTCTCTAACCAGTGAAGAAGATTTGATAGAAGGGAATGAAAAAGTACTAATGCCTGAGAATTAGCTCAGGGCTGAATTACCTCAGGGCTTAATTTAGTGCACCAGAAAACAAGGATCTCTGAAGTAAGCATTAAGAAACATTTAATGATAAACCATATTTTAATTTGTGTAAGCCTGTCAGATCCAGATCCCTGCTACTTCCATTGCATAGCTGTTGCTTAATTTTTACAATTCTTATTAGCTATCATGCCTGGTTAAGCAGCATCATCTCTGGTGTATATATTTAAGCTATTTGATTTTTGAAACTGCTTTTTCACCAATATATGGGTTTATTTTTAAGAGTACTTTTTTACTTATTTTGATTTGCAAAACATCTCCAAAATATGCAAACATAAATAGAATGTCTCAGGCTTAAGAAGCTAATTTCTAAATATTAGCTGCCTTTAAATGCAACAAAGCCCATTACACACTCTACTTACAGCCACCAGCAGGCCTAGGTGAGAGAAGTTCCAACTCAATGAAAACATATTAATGGACTTAGCTTTTTTATCTAATATCATGAGGAGGCAGATGCCAGCACCTGCCCAAAGATTCTCTTACTGAATATAATCCTTCTTTAAAGAAAGCAGAAGAACAGAACTTGGATTTGCTGTTCTACTTTAAAAATGTTTTATTACAGCCTCTTTATAGCCTTTATTGTTATAAATGCTTGTATGTCATTCTTTGGGTATCATCATGAGAACATACACACACAACCACTAAAGGCCTATGTCCAACCCACCATTACCAGCAATACCAGCCCACCAAGAATTTGGGCTTGGAACAACTAATCAAAATATAACTTTAGTGTTGATGACTGCACAGAGATTGAAGATTAAAAATGATAGAATGTGTAATATGTTTTTTTTCCTTCTTCACATTCATAGGATGGGGTTATTCTTATGTTATCCCTGACATAATATTTTTTCCATTATATGTCCACCCAAGATCATAAAAAGCTGTGATCCAAAATAAAGATGTGATCCAAAATAGCTTCTTTTTCCACTCTGCCATTAATGTCTTCATAAATACATGGAGAAACACAAGTATTGTGCACCCTGGAGAGTCAATATCCCAGCCAGAACTCTCCATGAGTTCTGAACCAGATCTTAATTCTCCACCCACACGAATGAAACATAGCTCCTTCTTTAAGTGCTAAGGTCACATGAGAGAATGGCAGTTTACATATCATGGAGAGCTGTCCCTTTCAGAGATGCTTGAAAACCAGCCAGAACCCAGTGGTTATATTGGTTCAAACTCATGTTACAAATGGCTTGGAAAGTAGATGTTGGATGAAGCAAACACCTGCCATATGACTTGGTCCTCAAGACGTTCTCAACAAAAAATTAAATGGAAAAGCTTAGTTGACTCTCTTTCTCATTGTGCCTCCCCTACCTGGGGAGTGTTATTGATGCAGCTCTTCAATACGGTGTTCTCTCAGAGTAGAACAACTGTTTTCTACCACATAGGCCATTGACTGGCAATGACTTTCATTTCAGAGATGAGGCAATGTACGTAGGCATGTAATATGGAAAGACCATACTGAAATCACAGGGATAGAAAAGAAGTCAGATCTTTTTCTGCAAAATATAGTTGTATCATAACAAAACCTGTTGACGGAATGAAACACAGAGAATAGGCTGTACAGAAAGAGCATAAGCATTACACAATCGTAGAATCATAGAATAGTTAGGATTAGAAAGGACCTTAAGATCATCTAGTTCTAGCCCCCCTGCCATGGGCAGGGACACCTCCCACTAAACCATGTCACCTAAGATTCTCTTCAACCCAGCCTTGAACACTGCCACAGATGGAGCACTCACAACTTCCCTGGGCAGCCCATTCCAGTGCCTCACCACCCTCACAGTAAAGAATTTCTTCCTCATATTCAACCTAAACTTCCCCTGCTTAAGTTTGAACCCATTACCCCTTGTCCTCTCACTACATTCCCTAATGAAGGGTCCCTCCTCAGCATCCCTATAAGCCCCTTTCAGATACTGGAAGGCTGCTACGAGGTCTCCACGCAGCCTTCTCTTCTGCAGGCTGAACAGCCCCTACTTTCTCAGCCTATTTTCATATGGGAGGTGCTCCAGTCCCCTGATTATTCTCATGGCCCCTCCTTTGGACTTGTTCCAACAGTTCCATGTCCTTTTCATGTTGAGGACACCAGAACTGCACACAGTACTCCAAGTGAGGTCTCACAAGAGCAGAGTAGAGGGGCAGGATCACCTCCTTCGACCTGCTGGTCACGCTCCTTTTAGAATCATAGAATCATAGAATAGTAAGGATTGGAAAGGACCTCAAGATCATCGAGTTCCAACCCCCCCGCCATGGGCAGGGACACCTCCCACTAAACCATGCCATCCAAGGCTATGTCCAACCCCACCTTGAACACCGCCAGGGATGAAGCATTCACAACTTCCCTGGGCAACCCATTCCAGGGCCCCACCACCCTCACAGTAAAGAATTTCTTCCTCAGATCCAATCTAAACCTCCCCTGTTTAAGTTTAAACCCATTACCCCTTGTCCTCTCACCACAGTCCCTAATGAAGAGTCCCTCCCCAGCATCCCTCTAGGCCCCCTTCAGGTATTGGAAGGCTGCTAGGAGGTCTCCACGCAGCCTTCTCTTCTCCAGGATGAACAGCCCCAATTTTCTCAGCCTATCCTCATACGAGAGGTGCTCCAGTCCCCTGATCATCCTCGTGGCCCTCCTCTGCACTTGTTCTAACACTTCCATGTCCTTTTTATGTTGAGGACACCAGAACTGCACACAATACTCCAAGTGAGGTCTCACGAGAGCAGAGTAAAGGGGCAGGAGCACCTCCCTCGACCTGCTGGTCACGCTCCTTTTGATGCAGCCCAGAATACGGTTGGCCTTCTGGGCTGCAAGCGCACACTGCCAGCTCATGTTCATTTTTTCATCAACCCACACCCCCAAGTCCTTCTCCGCAGGGCTGTTCTCAATCTCCTCCCCGCCCAATCTGTAGCTGTGCCTGGCATTGCTCCGACCCAGGTGGAGGACTTTGCACTTGGCATGGTTAAACTTCATCAGGTTGGCATCAGCCCACCTCATAAGCATGTCAAGGTCCCTCTGGATGGCATTCCTTCCCTCCAAGGTATCAACCGAACCACACAGCTTGGTGTCATCGGCAAACTTGCTGAGGGCACACTCAATCCCACTGTCCATGTCACCCACAAAGATGTTGAACAAGACCGCTCCCAACACCGATCCCTGGGGGACACCACTCGTTACTGGTCTCCAGCTGGACACTGAGCCACTGAGCACTACTCTTTGCGTGCGGCCATCCAGCCAGTTCTTTATCCACCAAGTGGTCCACCTATCAAATTGATGTCTCTCCAACTTAGAGAGAAGGATGTCATGGGAGACAGTGTCAAAGGCTTTACACAAGTCCAGGTAGATGACATCAACCGCTCTGCCCCTGTCCAGCAGTTCCGTAGCCCCTTCATAGAAGGTCACCAGATTGGTCAGGCAGGATTTCCCCTTAGTGAAGCCATGCTGGCTGTCACCAAGCACCTTGTTGATTTTCATGTGCCTCAGCATGCCTTCCAGGATAATCCGCTCCAAGATTTTGCCAGGCACAGAGGTGAGACTGACTGGTCTGTAATTCCCTGGCTCATCCATTTTCCCCTTCTTAAAAATGGGGGTTATATTTCCCTTTTTCCAGTCATCGGGAACTTCACCTGACTGCCATGATTTTTCAAATATGATGGACAGTGGCTTAGCAACTTCCTTTGCCAGCTCCTTCAGGACCCATGGATGGATTTCATCCAGTCCCATTGACTTGTATACATTCAGGTTCCTAAGGTGGTCCCGAACAAGATCCTCCCTCACAGTGGGCCCAAGGTCTTCATTCTCACCGTCCCTGCGTCTGCCTTCCAAGACTTGGGTGGTGTGGTCAGAGCATTTGTCGGTAAAGACTGAGGCAAAGAAGTCATTAAGAACCTCAGCCTTCTCCAAATCCTGGGTAGCCGGTTCTCCCGATAGCTTCTGGAGAGGGCCCACGGTGTCCCTAACCTGTCTTTTATTGGCAATGTACATATAAAACCCCTTCCTGTTATCCTTAACATCCCTAGCCAAGTTTAATTCTAAGTGGGCCTTAGCTTTCCTAACCTGGTCCCTAGCTTCCCGGACAACATCCCTGTATTCTTCCCAGGCCGCCTGACCTTGCTTCCACCTTTTATAAGCCTCTTTTTTCCTTCGAATTTTGCTCAGCAGCTCCTTATCCATCCAAGGAGGTCTCCTGGCCCTCCTGCTGAACTTCCTTCTAGTTGGGATGCATCACTCCTGAGCTTGCAGCAGGTGATCCTTGAATATCAACCAACAGTCTTGGGCCCCCCTGCCCTCTAGGGCTGTATCCCATGGAACGTTACTGAGCAGGTTCCTGAAGAGGCCAAAGGCTGCTCTCTTGAAGTCCAGGGCAGTGAGCTTGCTGCACGCTCTTCTCACTGTCCTGAGGATCTCAAACTCAACCATCTCATGATCGCTGCAATCAAGGCTGCCCTGGAGCGTTACATTCATCCCAGGATATGGTTGGCTTTCTGGGCTGCAAGCGCACACTGCCGGCTCATGTTCATTTTCTCATTGACCAACACCCCCAAGTCCTTCTCCGCAGGGCTGCTCTCAATCTCTTCCCTGCCCAACCTGTAGCTGTGCCTGGGATTGCTCCGACCCAGGTGTAGACCTTGCACTTGGCATGGTTAAACTTCATCAGGTTGGCATCTGCCCACCTTACAAGCGCGTCAAGGTCCCTCTGGATGGCATTCATTTCCTCCAGAGTATCAGCCAAACCACACAGGCTGGTGTCATCAGCAAACTTGCTGAGGGCTTGCTCAATCCCACTGCCCATGTCACCTTAAAGCTGAAATAAAAATGGGTGAAGGGTACTGAATAGTAAAATAGAAGAGTACAGAAATAGTACAGAATGCAAGGCCTCACACTGGGAGAACAAAATAATGCTGATTTCTGCAATGACCTGGAGATAATGGACTGAAATGACTGAATAAAATAAATTGGTGCTTGTTTTGATCTCATTATGTATATAAGTCATCAATTCACAGTGCCTGTGAAAAGGCAGTGAAAGTTTAAAATGCAAGTCTATTGTGTAGAAAGGTAGTAAAAGTTCACTGGAACCTTGTGCAGAGCCATTACCACAAAAGAGGTATTCAGATCGGAATCAGTACAGACACAGAAAAATGATTAAGGACCAGATGGCCTGTCTTACTAAGGCACACTAGAAGACTGAGCTTGTCCAGCAGTCTTAAATGTAGAAGGAAAAGGAGATGGCTGATTTGTCTTTGTGCATCAAGAAGAGAACATCAAATGCTAACATTAAAGACGAGGTGGATGCTGAAATGCTGGCGCAAATAGCAAGGAAAATTTTAGTGCATAAAGCAGTAGAGGTTTTAACCTGCAAAGCAATTGGTGGCTCAAAGACTAATACATACAAAGACAGTACTTGACATGTTTTCAGAAGGATTCTTCTATCCCTAATGCAGAACCACACTGTTGTTGACTCTGGTGTTCTACAGCATCATAGACTCTGTGCTAAACCCCGTGGGACAGCCTCTGGTAACTTTGCTCTTGTTTTACAATAGATAAGCCTTGCTTCTGTTATAAATTTTGCTGCACTTCTATCTGACAAACCTAAAGAAGCCCCCATATACTCCTGTCTGGTCTGTTTGTGTTACAGGACCTTGACAGAAAGAGAATGGCAAATAATTCACAGGGTTACAGGATAATCTATACAACTACCTCAAGGAAACCAGAGGTGAAAAGCAAGAGGCTACCAAAAGTGAGCAAAGGTAACAAGGTCTGATCCTGTAAAGACTACTTAATGCAGACAGATCAGACAAGTTCAAGCCATCACTGAAGACAGACTTTAAAAGACAGAAAGTAGAAGGTAGACAGGGCACTTACGAAGGGAGGAAGTAAAATCTTTTGTATTTTTTTTAGGTTGAGAGTCAGGGACACAGTCAAATGATAAAGTATATCAAATGACTTGGGATCTGATGTTGAAGGGAAAAATTTTAGTCAGTCCTTGATTTTCAGTTGCCAGAAATGTTTTGTATTTACACAGAAAAATTTCAAGCCACCAAACATGCAATTAATGAAGTCAATTATATATATTTGTATATATATTTACTTAAATTTAAAGAAATGCAAAAATGTAAATATGGAAGCATAAAATGAAAAAACACAAACAGAAGTACATATGCCAGGTGTTACTTCTATGTATGTCCATTTAATGTATTTGCAATTTTATAAGATTTTTCCTTCTGTTCTGCTACGCAGAAGCATTAGTAACATGTAATAAAATGTGTCCGTTATTTATTATTGACAAGCAAATTATACTCATGCTTCCCCAGAGTGAGAAAACCGCAGATAAACAATCTCACAAAGAAAGAGGAAACAGGAGAAACTAGTCAAACAACAGAGAAATCCTTTAGCACTAAGAGAAACATGCTGATACAAGATAAACAGCCACCCGGGAGTTAGACAGCTGATTTGCGGATATATTAAATAGCTTCCCAAGAGAGATCAAGCATTGGTACAGATTTGCCAGCAGCCATTCAGATGTGATGGGAACTCTCAATGGCCATCTGTAAATGGCTTCAGCTAGCCTGGCCTGCTTGATTTTATTAGCTGCACAATCTCATTTTTGTTTGATTGCTTTGCATCTGTGTATGCATTAGGGGAGAGAGAATTTGCTATTTACTCAAATCCACTGTTCACTCCTCTGGACTATGCTCTTTTCCACTTCCAGTCAATACAAACTTTCTTCCCTCTAGGATAAGTCTTTCTCGTCTCTCTTTTTGATCCACTGTTCATGCAGAGATTCCAAAGAAGCATCCCCCTGAAAAAAGGTGGAGGGGGAAAAGGAGCGGGATTTTGCATTTCTCCTGAGGATATAAAGTAGAAGGCAAGTTTGGTATGTGGTGATGAAATGGCCTTCTCCAGTGCAATCCTGTATGATTCTGCCTCTTAACACTAGCACTGCAGAGTTCATACTTATTTCTCACCCCAAAAAAGTCTCATATTTCAAGATTCTGTGATTGGGTATGGAGAGCAGGATTTGGCATTTCATGGAAGATGAAATATAAAAGTCGCTTTGTCAAATATCAGGGATGACCAGATAATACTTTGATGCATCTGAAAAGGAAAACTTTCACAATATCCCTCTATTTAATTAGGCCTCTAACATTTTGCAAATCCACTCTCCTTGTACACTCCCTCAGCGACTGTAATCTTAATTCCTACACACATGTTAAACACCTTGGAGTGTTGTCAATAGCATCCTGCTCTCATAGCAATAAGGCACAAAATGTACATTTGAATTTACTAGTTAGAGTTAACAGTCATGCTGAAGAGAGAAGAAGGAAAGGAGACCAAATTAAAATTTTGAATAATATTTTTTATTATTTTAGTTCATTAAAGCAGATGTACTAAGAGTGATCAGTGGAGATATATGCAAATTGAAACAGGCTGTAAAGTTACAAGACTAAACAGCATGGATGACACATTTACATTTTTTCAGGAATAAATATTTGGTAAAAATATGCTCAAGAGGGTTCTCTAAAACATGTCAGTGGTTTTTTACTAGATAAATAACTATTATTCTATGCATAGGACAAAAGTGGTGACAGTTATAGTACTTTTTTCCTATATTCATTAAAATAGCTGTAAAAATTATTCTGATTATGAAGCATCACATGGAGGCAAAGTAAAAAGACTGAGACTATAGCAGTTATAGATGGAAAAACAATTAACTCGTTTTGTAAGTATGCTTATACTACGCTCACTGCCGTGGTAGCTAAGGGCATTGGAGTGACAGACATTTGATGGTAAAAGCAGTGTTAGAGAAAGTTATGTGACGGTTAGTAAGGCTGATACTTAAACAATATACATACCCATTTACAAGCAGTGTGGGTATTCAGCCAAAGGCCTGACAGTTGGATGTTTCAGTGCTTTAAGGAATCAGGCTATTTATTTAGCTCTCTTGGCCACTTCCTTTAGAAAATTTTGTCTGAATGTTTTTTTTTTCAGAGCCAGGTACATGCCTGAATCCGTGCCTTACTCCAGCTTTCCAGGGGTTAAATGGGCATGAGAAAGCCTTCAGACAGGCCAGAAGGAAGACGTGGAGAGAAGTCAGGATGTCAGCTCCTGCACTTTGGTTGCCCTGCTGTGAGGTTCAGCCCAGAAATTCTCAGCCATGCACAGAGAGGTTTCTCACAGCCCTGTGCAGGTTAGCAGGGCTGAAGAGAGCTCAGCCTCTTAAAAAGCTGGCAATTTTTAATTAGGAGCCAGCCCTTAAGTGCCCTGCTGTGACAATGCCATTAACTTTTTCTAAGAGTCTGATCCAATTTCCACTGGCATAATAGCCAGTTATGAGTATGCTTAAGTACAAGCCTTAAGTCAGATATAAATAAGCTTAATTATGGCCCCTAATTCAGTAATGAGCATGCTTAATTATTTTATTTGTGTTAAGTCTTGTTTCTTTAATTTTGAACTTTCTTGACCTGTGTTCAAAAACATTAAATAGTAGGTGTAACTTTCTATTTGTGTTTCTATTTCTATTAATAAAAAGAGCAGCAATGAACATCTTTAGCTTCCAAGACACCACAGGAAATTCCAATGTGCTATGTTGGTCTGTTAAGACTAATTATCACTTACATATCATTTTAATAACCTTATCTTAAATATCAGCTGTTAAAACTGATGTAAAGATATTCCCATTCCAAACAACTGTGTGTAGTACTTCACATTTTAGATTATATTAAAGTACTGGAAATACTGATAGTTTTAACTGATTTTGACTGTATAACTACCTTAATCAACCATACCCATCTATAATCTTTTAAGGGTGAAAAGGAAATTTCTGCTGTCTGCAGACAGATGTTTTTACTTGAATATGGTATGTCTGACATTTCTTTAAATAATGGAAAATGTTCAGTAGGCTAGACTAATTCTTTCCAGAGACAGAGAGGATTTGTGCATTTTAGAATGTTAACTGTGTCTTTCGTGTGAAACATCTGCTGTCCACAAATTTCACTTTTCAATATAGGTCTCAGTAAGTTCTACTCTTTCCACCCCTTTTTTTCAAACATTATTTCCTTCATTGCTGAAGTCTGCAATCATTGTCCCTAAAAATTCTTAGTGCTGATAATTTTCAAAGAAGTTTATAAGCCTATGTCCTGGGTTCATCAGTAGCAGTCACTTTTCTCCTTCTTCGTAGCTGGTGCAGTGCTGTGGTTTTGACTTTCAGCCTGGGAACCACACTGATAACACCAATGTTTTTAGTTGCTGCTCAGTAATGTTTAGTCTGACCTAGGACTTCATGAGTCTCATGCTGTGCTAGGGAGAAAGGGAAGCTGGAAGAAAGCAGAGACAGGACACCTGACCCAAACTAACCAAAGAGGTATTCCATACCACAGTACGTCATGCCCAGTGTATAAACTGGGGGCAGTTACCTGGAAGGGTTAGATCACTGCTCGGGTCGGGCTGGGCATCGGTCAGCAGGTGGGGAGCGGTTGTATTCTCTCCCCTTGTTATTTCCCTTACCATTATTATCACTGGTGGTAGCAGGAGTGGTTTGTGTTATACCTTAGTTACTGGACTGTTCTTATCTCAACCCGTGGGAGCTACATTCTTTCGATTCTCCTCCCCATCCTTCTGGGAGCGGGGGGAAAGAAAAGGGGGGAGTGAGAGAGAGGCTGCATGGCTGACTGAGCTTAAACCATGACAGTCTATTTGGAAAATACCATAATTTTAAGCATAATACATAAGTTCAATATATAAATCTGTTTCTGAATAATAATTTATTGATAATTCAGTGTCTATGGTCCTAAACAAAAGTCTTTGTTTGATGCATATAGACTTATTTGTGGATTAATTCAACATCTCTCTCACTTTTGCTGAGCTTTCTTAGAAATTTTATGCAACCTATCAGTTGAGATTTTGTTATCTCTCTAACTACTGTTACAGAAAAGTTACGTCTCACTTGTGCTGCTTGCTGCGGCTTGGCAGATGGGGTGACAGACATTCCAGGACTATCAAAGACATAAAGACAACCAATTGAGAGAGATTTCTTCTTACACAGAACCTTCAAAAAGTAAGTTCTTTTGGTTGTTGTTGAAATTGATTCACTGTGAAGCTTTGCACAGGAGCAGAGACATGGGGTTTCAGCTACACATTTTCAGATAAATAGTAAAGACAATTCTCTGACAGTAATAAAGAAAGCCATCACTATTAAATACATATTTAATGATAAATTTAAAGGGAGGAGGTTGGTTTTGTTAATTTTTGCATACTCATTACAAAGCAAATGACCCTGGCAGAAGGCCACCAACAACCTTCAGAGCTTTCTTACATTCTCAGCAAATGCTGCCGCCTGGTACTTGAGCTAGAGAGGCAGCATAGCTGTGTTAATCGTCCTGAGGACCATCTGCCTGTTGTTAGGAAGTACTGTAGATTCAAAGCAGCCACAGCAGTATTAATCCAAAGAAATACTTTAAAAAGTCCTCCACTAAAGACCATACATTAGAGAAAGAGCTTGAAACATATAGAGACAGGGTAGCTAAGGGGTGTGCAGTAATTTACGTCTCCCATAAATCAGTGAACAGCTAGAGAGAGCTCAGTCCAACCAATACCCTCTGTCAAAGCTATTATTGCAGTTAAAATGATACCTCATGAACCACCTGTTTTCATAATGGGTGAGAAGACAACTATTCACCAAGGTCTCCCAGTCTCCACATGTACTGAAGCACTCTTTAGAAAACCCATTCTGTGTATGGTATGTCACTTGGTATACACAAGCGAAACACAGCACCTGTATACTAGCAGTGAATGACGCCATGAACCTGACAGCTTGACAAAATTCTATCCAGTGACAGCCTCATTTGGAGTTCATGTATCCTCTTCATTTTATATTACTGCCATTGCAAGATAAATTAATGGTTGGCCATAATTATACTGTAGTTTTACCTTTGCATAGATTTGCTCGTTTTCTTCTCCAGGGCTAGTAAAAGAATCTGGGTGTGCCAAATATTTCTCCTGGGATAAGTAGTTGCCCAGACCATGTCAGTCATCTCTAAAGAGGTAATGTTTACTTTAATCTCTGATGGCATATAAACACTATATGCTTCAAGGAATCTTCAAAAAATCTGAAAAAAAGAGTTTGACCATTTTTTTGCAGATGCATGAGTTTACATTTGAAATCCTACCCATGTCTACCAGTTGAACAAGCAAATTACCTATTTTTGCAAGCTACTCAACTGCAACTAGTGCTGATAACTGAGTACTATGAGGATGCCCTTGGTCCCACTGTATTTTAACTTATGCCTACACTGTATATTATAGAGCAGTAGTTTTCAAAACTTACACAAGCTTCACTGGATCATAGGTCTCATGATGTTTAGGATCACCAAAAACCCTTCAAAAAAGATATGGCTATGTTACATCCTGTTGATCTTGTTTGGAGAAATTGCACATTGATGTAAAATTCTTCAGTTAACATATCTCTTTTTTACCTAAGCAATTATCTAAAGTTCTGAGCCTTTCAAATTGTATCTTTAAGAAGGGAAAAATAATATTGAATGCATCTTACACATTCCTATTTACTTGCAAAGAACCTGAAACAGTTTCCTAATTGTGAAAGGAATCCAATGCAACAAGGGTTTTTTCTTCTGAAGCTTCAACTCCCTTTTAGATAGCATTAAACTCAAGAGTTCTCCCTCTTCTTGGAGCCATAGTATAGATCTATGCTAACCCACTAGTATCTCTTGCAACTCTTGTCTTCTTGTCATGGCCCTCAGAGATGCACACATCCACATATGAAAACCTCTCTGAAAAAGCATTCAGAAATGTGCCACAAGTGCTTCAACTTTCTCCAGTGGCAGGTGCTGGCATTCAGGATGGAACAACTTCCATTTCATCTACTTCTTTGTACAACAGCAAGCTGTGAAATTTCTTATCACCATCCTTAAAGCAGTCTCTCTTCCATCTTCTTTCAAATAATCATGCCAGAGTCCAGAATTTCAATTGAGCAGGAAAGAGCTCTTAATGGTTAAAAGGCAGTAGTGTTATTTCCTTCAGTGCTTATTAACACTACTAGGTGTACTAGTAACTAGGTCTATTTGACTACAGAAATGAGTGCAGCCAGTGTTAAGATCTTATACTGTAACTGAAAGGGCAGTGAATTATTATTCTGGTATATAGAAAATACTATAATGGGTCATGTTTGAGATTGGTCTTCCATCTGCATGATGCACTGAGAATGATCAATGAGAAAATATGCAGGTCCTAATTAAAAGTATGATTGCTATGCTTTCTACACAACTTAACTTTCACCCCTGCTGACTCTGGCAGTCACAAAGATCAAATCTGTTCAAATTTCTTTCACTGCAGTGTCAGAAAAAACTAATTTATATTTTGTATGTCTGCAAAATTGTTCATTATGCAAATCCTATTTAGTGAAATAGATATGGGAGGGACAGAAGTGATTGAAGATGAAAGCAAAAAGGGCTATAAGTTATGGGAGAAAAAAATGCACAAAGGTGAAAAGAAGAGTATTTCCATTCAGGTGCACCTGGAAAAGTGTTTAAAAGTCATAGAATCATAGAATCATAGAATAGTTAGGGTTGGAAAGGACCTCAAGATCATCTAGTTCTAACCCCCCCTGCCATGAGCAGGGACACCTCCCACTAAACCATGCCATCCAAGGCTATGTCCAACCCTGCCTTGAACACAGCCAGCAATGGAGCATTCACAACTTCCCTCGGCAACCCATTCCAGAGCCTCACCACCCTTACAGTAAAGAATTTCTTCCTCGTATCCAATCTAAACTTCCCTGTTGAAGTCTGAACCCGTTACCCCTTGTCTTCTCACTACAGTCCCTAAAGAAGAGTCCCTCCCCAGCATCCCTATAGGCCCCCTTCAGGTATTGGAAGGCTGCTATGAGATCTCCACACAGCCTTCTCTTCTCCAGGCTGCTATGAGGTCTCCACACAGCCTTCTCTTCTCCAGGATGAACAGCCCCAATTTTCTCAGCCTATCTTCATACGGGAGGTGCTCCAGTCCCCTGATTGTCCTCGTGGCCATCCTCTGGACTTGTTCCAACAGTTCCATGTACTTTTTATGTTGAGGACACCAGAACTGCACACAATACTCCAAGTGAGGTCTCACGAGAGCAGAGTAGAGGGGTAGAATCACCGCCCTTGACCTGCTGGTCACGCTCCTTTTGATGCAGCCCAGGATACGGTTGGCTTTTTGGGCTGCAAGTCCAACTTCATTGTTTTGTTTCTCAGCTTTGTGTCTAACTTGTCTGAAAATAGGGGCGTACAAAATCTTTTTTTAGTGAACACAGCTATTTAAAACACTTTCAGATGCAGGGAGGTACTAAAATCTGCTGTTTGTAGTACCTCTATGCTCAGTTTAATAGGGTGCAACTGTGCTGCAGCACTGCTCCTTCATAACTCTTTTTTGGATCATCTTTTGTCACTGAATTTGCTCCAAATATTTGTGCAGATTTGCTGATACAAGAGCTACCTTCCTTAATCAGATAAATCTCCTATTAACAAAAGATGCCATCATGGCTCATTTTATTGCTAGGCTCCTACTACGTATGTTCATATTTCCTCAAGCATGGCAACTCATTGACCTTGGCAGTCTGGATTGATTCATCCAGTTCAAGGATCACTTAGCTTTTGTGGTGAGTGATGGTTGCTTGGCTAACTGCAATCTTTTTCATTTCCTGTTGATTTAATAGTGTTTCTTATTTTATAGATTATCATAGCATTGAATTATAAGTTTGGATTCTAATTCAATTTCACCCTCTCTCAAATCCCTTTCTAGCGCAGTGTTAATCAAAGACAGTCTTTAGTCCCTGGTCTCTTTGCCAACATACTCATAGAATCATAGAATACAAATATTAAATACTTATTACATTATAATACATAGTAACATAATTATTGTTACATTATTACATACATAGAATATAAAGTTATCATAAATACAATTAAAAAATGGGCATACACACATAAGAGGGAAAGAGAAGTCACATATATAATAAAAATATTAACCTCTTTACTAACTTTCATTCATTCTTTTACAGACAAGGAACCTTCTGCTTTCTGAGTACATCCAGAAATTTTTACTAACTTGAAATTTTAAAAATATATGAGAATTCAAACCTGAAATTTAAAATTTGACACAAGGTAAATTTATAAAATCTTTTCATGGATATGGTGATAAGAGCACAATCAAGACATGAAAGCCAAATATAAATTTACACTATAAGATTAAAATTATTTTAACTGATTTATTTAATCAGGGGGAACCATATGATTATTTTCTGATGTTATAGGGAATATATAAAGATATAGCTATATATAGGTTCAAGGAAACATGCACAAAGCTGAGAAATGCTTTACAAATGCAGATGGCTATATTCCTACGGCATAACAATCTAATTCTAAGCATTAACTCTAATTATGGGAAAAGCGCAGGAAAACTGGTCAAATAACAGATAGTGAACCTCACGAAGTTCAACAAGGCCAAGTACAAGTTCCTATACCTGGGTGGGGGCAATCCCAAACATAAATACAGGCAGGCCAGAGAGTGGATTGAGTGCAGCCCTGAGGAGAAGGGTTTGGTGGTGCTGGCTGATGAAAAGCTCAACATGAGCTGGCACTGTGTGCTCACAGCCTTGAAAACCAGCTGTATCCTCGGCTGCATTAAAAGAAGCGTGGCCAGCAGGTCGAGGGATGTGATTCTCCCCCTTTACTCCACTCTCATGAGACCCCACATGGAGTACTGTGTACGGTTCTGGGACCCCCAACAAAAGGTGGATGTGGACTTGCTTGAGCGAGTCCAGAGGAGGGCCATGAAGATGCTCAGAGGGCCGGAGCTCGTCTTCTGTGAAGACAAGTGAGAGAGTTGGGCTTGTTCAGCCTGGAGAAGAGAAGGCTCTCAGGAGACCTTATAGCAGCCTTCCAGTACCTAAAAGGGCCTACAGGAAAGCTGGAGAGGTACATTTTACAGGGGCATGTAGGGACAGGAGAAGGGGGTATGGTTTTAAAGTGAAAGAGGATAGCTTTAGATTATATATTAGGAAAAAAATTCTCCACTGTGAGGGTGGCGATACCCTGGAATAGGTTGCCCAGAGAAGCTGTGGATGCCCAATCCCTGTGAGTATCCAAGGACAAGCTGGATAGGGCTTTGAGCATCCTGGTCTAGTGAGAGGTGTCCCTGAGCATGGTAGGGTATTGGAACAAGATCATCTAGTCTCTTCCAACCCAAACCATTCTGTGATTCTATAATAGAAAAATCTCATCTAACTACTCTGTTAAGAACCTGTTGGTACCAATATTCTGATATGGATATTAATCTCTTACCAATTTTCTGAGTTCTGAATACAGATTTTGGCTGGTAAAAAAGATACAGTATATATCTAAAATGCAACTATTATTCTTTCATAGGTAAATATACATCGTATCTTTCAGTGCAAGGTAATCATACCCAAGCTATGTGTAAGTGAAGCTATACGTGAATAAAATAGTTCAGGCACTCACTGCAGAATAGCTGCAGCAGCATGCAGCTCCTTACACGCTAATTTATTCAGTTTCTTGGCATGGGCGCTGAGCTGAGTGCAGAAGGGTATTTGGCACAGTGTACTCTGCAGCATTGTGACCTCCAAAAGAGCAGGGCACTGCACAATGCACATATCTACTCAGACACAGAGCTTCAGTCTATATCTCCCAAGTGCTTTCCCAGACCACCCAGTTTACTGTGTCTGTGGCAGAGTCGGATCTGCCACTTGGACTACCAGGATTGCTGGGGCTCAACGCACTACAACTGGTTATGAAAATAAAAGTGCAATTTTTTTCCCCTGGGCTGTCATTTCTGACCTGACACAGAATGGGTATTTTAACCTCTTGACTACATTGAGTGATACTTAGGTTTCAAAGTTTACTTTGGCTGACCTGTTCGGGCAAAGCAACTGCTGTGCTCTGCTAATCAAGTTTTGTAAAGCTCACCTGCACCATACTTCAGCAATTCCTAGCACTTGCCTTTTGCTCCAATGAGTTTTCACATCTGGCTTTTCTTTTTGATAGACTCAGGCTACCAGTTCTCTCAAATCAGCCATTTTACAGATTTCTGTCCTTTGTCAGTCATCCCATCCACCTGTCTTCCCCTAATAATTTTCAGACTAAGGTACTTTAGCAACATTTTCTAGCATATCATTGCTCCCTGGAGCCTGTTAGGCTACTCCATTAAACTGTCTTACTTATGTCTCACACCAGTGCCTCCAGCTTCACGCCATGCATCACTGGCCTCCAGCTCATTGCTCTGCATCACTAGCCTTGTAGCCTCTGCTCATGGATGTTGGCTCACATTTTAATTAGGATAAAACTGAAACTAAACAAGAAATGTACCGAGTAAAAATGTAAATTAGGCTCAGCTAGTTTCAGGTGCTATAATTTCATCTTAATGAGCATTTGGTATGAAGAGTACTCTGCAAAGTATAAATAATTCTGCATCACAAATTCTTTGGGCTTTTATTAAGTTTTTGACAACAGCTTAATTTTGGACCTAAAGAGAACAGACGTTCTGTCATCCAAGACTGCTTTCCTAAGCCACTAATGCATTCTTGTTCTGAATGATAACTCACGTGTCATGCCAGTGTTTATCAACGCCTCCTATCCTGTTCATTATAAAAAATGATCAGCTAAAGTGAGAAACACATAAGGATGCTGTCTCAGTCTCTGGTGCTGAGTGAAATTAGAAAGGTATTATTAGGCAGAAGCATACCTAATTATTTTGTTGTACTGACTGCAAGGGAAAGGAAAGAAACCCCAAGGTCATCCTAAAATTAAAACATCTACAGGAAAAAAAAAATTGACTCATAAGCCTGAAAAGTTAAGATGCCCTACAAGTGTCAAGCCATGTCCTACTTCTGGTTACCTAAGTTTCTGTCAATCCTTATGTATGTGGCTAATAGCTCTCAAACTTTAAGTAATTTTTACATCAGTGATCTCTGCTTCAGCAAAATGCAAAATTTTATACATTTTTGTACAAAATTGTACATTCCCTTTATTTACTTTATAGCAAGTCTATAAAGCAGTATATTAGTTATTAGGTAGTAACATTGTCTGTTTCATAGATAAGAAAAGAAAATGATATGGAGTGTGTATCAAGCACTTGAGTCCTTATGTCTGTCAAAGGTCTGGTAGCTATCTTACTCTCCTTATTTTTACAGATATAAAATAGAGGTAATTTCTATAGCGGCTTCATAAATAATTCTAGAATAAAATCCACAAAAGTCAGAAGAAACATCTCTAATGTTGAAAAAATAATTCAGATTTTTGAGGATGTTTTCAATATTTAAAATATTTAGCTAACTGAAAGCAGGGACACTCAAAAGCTAAGAAGAATTTGTATTTTAAGTCCTATGCACAAATGTAACCTCAGTTCCAAATTTAACATTATAGTGCTACAGCTACCTGGCCCATTAGTGTGATCAGGTTAAAAATCAAATCACCACAAATCATGAGGTGCTCTCTTAATGAATTTGCAGACTCCCTATCCCATCCCACAATCTACATGTGTACCCAAATGAACAGATGAATTAATCAACAGCTCATGGAGAAAGAGCTCTGTGAGGCTTTCGCTGCTGCAGTGCTAGCATAAGCCCTGTCTTCAGACCCTGCAGTGCCGCACATGAGAGAGGGCAACATCAGCTCAGCGACATCCACTCTAGGATTTTGAGGCATTGTCAGTCTCTGCAGAGCTAAGCTACCTAACGAGACTGAAAAATAGACACATAATTTTAACCCAAAGAAGGAGCAAATACTCAAAGATTTCTTTGCCGTGACTGCATCAGGTTTGAAGTGAAAGACATCTGTGGTGCTAACTTTCTTTATGCACAGGATATTGAAAACAAAATTGGTCCTCATGATGAAAGCCCACACAGTTTTCAGTGCCCATTTGGGGGAAGGAGGTCAGGAGGAGTAGAGCGACAGGTAACAGACACTACTTTTGAAAGGTTGGGTCATTTTCTGACATTAATTAGGATGAAAACCTTTTTTATTTCACATCACTTACTAGATCATGCCAATCTGGATGTGCCAATTCAAGTCCCCTTTTTAAAGACACAAGGCTCTTCAGAAAAACTGCAGACAGTCCAGGCTTTAAACTTAAAAAAAAAAAAAAGAAAGAAAGAAATATATCAGCGGAAAAATAATGTTCTAAAGGGAGTTAAAATGTCAAACATGCACTTGATCTTTTCTTCACCCTTTTAGATTCATAAAAGCTTTGAAATGAGTGACATAATGTAAAAATTGAGAAGGTAGTGTATAGAAGTTAAGTAAGCTTGAGTACTTCATTTTTGTCACCTCAGTCACACTACATACGACAGTAAAAAAGGTTATATCTCATCAGAGCAGAGAACAGTCTTCTCCAACTGAACAAAGGGTCTACTACTGGCAAACAAGAGACTTGGAAAGCTGTCTTTTTGTTTTACATTTATTCTGAAATTTTTGGTGAGAATTATATGCAACATTTCCCCCGTCACCTAGTGAATAAGAAGAAAATACAAGACTGCTTACCACTGACTTTCAGATGTTGCTGCACTGTGTAGACTAGGATTTTTACCACTATTGTGTAGTCAGCATGCATTCTAAACATGTGCGAATTGAGAGGTGGAAAACATAGCTAGTATAGGTTTTGGGGGTTTTTGTTTACAATGCCCATGATTTGTGTCAACTTCTCAATTTTTACTTCATTTTGACTTCTTTATTTTCTACCTCTTTGACCTTCCTTGTTTCTCTTGCTTTCTAGCTTCTTTCTCAAAATTCTGTTTAATCTGCAGGGAATAACACATTCTTCTCACTCAGCACCTAGTCTCAGCCTCCTGCCAACTCTAACCCCCACCCCAATCAGCCTATGTGGAGAAGATAGTGTCTCTCTTGCTCTAATGGTGTTCAGTATCATTAGCCAGACATCATTCATTACTCAAATCCAACCTTATTTTCTGCTTCAGTGATGGTAGTTCTCAATTAATTTAGCAGATTTCAGACAAAATAGATGATACTTTAATGTGTCATTTTTTTTTTCCTGCCAGGGTAAACTAGCATCTGCATGAATAGTAATCATAGAGAAAAATATCATTTCTGAGTAAAAACAGAATCTTTGTGGTAAGAAATAAAAACACACAAGACAAATAGAAATTATCACATTCTCTTTTAAAAAAATGCTATGGAATTTCACATAGAGTGCGTAATTTTTAAAGAAGGAAGAAATAATAAATAGCCCTGAAGTCACACATGACAGAATGTAATATTAAGGTGAGTGTGAGACCATCAGACTGAAGATTGTGATCAGATGAAAGGTTCAGCAGATTTAACATCCATTCCTCTATGCTGGCTGATATGGGGCCTTGAGCAACTTAAGTAGAAGGTGCACCTGCCTGTGGCAGGGGGGTTGGAGCTAGGTGATCTTTAAGGTCCCTTCCAACACAACCCATTCTATGACTGAGACACCTAAGGAAAATATGCAAATAAGGCACACATCCAGGGATACTTCCCAGTATGTTCTCCCAGCTTTCAGCAGTCTACGCTTTCTGAGCTGGATGTGGATTTCTTGTGTTTTGAGATTCTTAAAATTATGTTCCTTCCATGACTTTGCCTGATTAGTTGTTTTGAACACATTATTTTAGCATCTGCAACGTCTTGAGTCAGAGTGGCAACACTTTGCAATTGGCTGTCACTGCAGCTTACCTGCGCACTGTGTAGAATAGTTTCTCATGTTGGTTTTGATTCTGCTGTTTGATAGTTTAACTTTACACCATCCTTTTTCAACTTAAAAGACTAATGTTTCTAATCATTCTATCTATATTGCTCATTACTTTATAGATTTCCAGCATAATTCCTTTCAGTCATTTCTTTTCCAGACTGAAGATGCCTGAAATTTCTCTACAGTAACATCTCCTGATCTTTCATTCATCTCTATCACCTTGCTCTGTATGTTTTCTAGTTCTATTATTTCTTTTTTTGACGGCACAAAACTAGCACATTTATTAGTCCAAGATGGCCAGAAATCGTGGAGTAGTGCATGACAGTGTTTTCTATTCCACTCCTAGTAAATGCTATCTTCAGCTTTGCTAAATATTACTCATAACTAAATTTTTTTTCACAGCACAGACAAATATAAACACCAAAGACCTCTTCTGAGTGCACAGCCTGGAGCAGCTTTTCTTACAGATTTCCTTTCTTTGTGTGGACAATGAATGTCATCTGCCATTTTATCGTCTCTCAGTATCATGAATACATCAGCAATTCCACACAGTCTTTTGTTGCAATTTATTAACATTGGCACAGTTGGTCACTTCTTCCCTTTTTCCAAGTCATTTAAAAATATGCCAAACATCATAAGCCTTGACATTGAACCCTGCCAGTCTCCAATGGCAGTCCATCATCCTTGAAAAAAAATCATTCCTGCCTTTTGTTACCCTTTAACCAGTCATTCAGTAATAAAATTCTCCTCAGCCCAGCTTAGCAACTTAAAGACATTTTGATGAATGACCTTGTGAAATGCCTTTTGGAAATTCAGGTGGACTATATCAACTGGCTCTGCTCTATCAACCGCTAGGTACAACTTCCCTTAATAAAAGCACTTCTAAATCTTCATTAATACATGATACTTTGTATTAACTTTATATATGTAATATACAGGGTGAGAACGAATACCCCAAACTACCTACCTAGCGGTTGGTGGTGAGCGTGGGCATAGAGCAGGGCAAATATTGGGATGGCTATAACTGTATGTTCTTTGAAGTGTTTTTTTTTTTTCTCAGACTACCAGCTGAATTGTAAAGACATTCCAGATGTAGTGGATATATATAGTGGACACAAAATGCAGGAATTCTTAACTGGGTCTCTGATGAAATAAAGGTAGCAAGGAATGAAAGTTGAATATTCCCACCTGGCCACCTGGAACCTCTCTGCTCATAGGAAAACAAAGCAGATATAACAGCATTTGTGATCCAGCATAAAATACAGCTTCATTTGAGAAATATAAAATACATAATAAATTCTGATTTAAAAATAAAAATGTGTGCATGCACATACTTTAATTTGAATTTGAATTTTGAGCCACAGAGGTAAGCATATTCTCAAATATTTTGCTTGTACGAGCCTTAAATTTAGAAAACCCCACCACTTCATATGTCATTTAGCAGAAAGGCAAAGACTACAGGTAGTATAGAGGGTAATAGAAGAATTAGGAGATGATACAGCAAATTTTTAATATACAAACTTAATTCTGTACTTTGTGTCTACACACTGCAGTGGAGCCTTTATTTAACACAAATATATTGTATACACATGCAGAAGAAAATATAAAATAATTCAAAATTTCTTCACTTTCTATTTCAGAAAATGCTTTCTGCTTTTAATTATTAGTTACTTTGAGAACAGAAGAATATCAAATATGTTTGGTTTGTATAAAAAGAAACAGCAATACACAGGAATAAAATATAAAGATACAGCAAGATATAACCTAATGAGTTTAATTACTGAAAACTTTAGTTACTCTGGGGCAAATGTACTAATATATATATATACAGTGTGCTAGCCATTGTCAGACAAATTTTCTATCTTCAGCCTCCTTAGATAAAATCCAAATATAGATAGCTTTACAGTAAATCATGCTCCAAATATCAATAAGGTAAATCCTTTTGGGAGAAAAAAAACCCGAAGTTTACCTGATGTAAGGGCTGTCTGTCAAGACAGCTCTTTCACCAGTACCTTCAAAGACCTCATCCAGGCTCTTTTAGCTAAACAGCCTCTGGTGATTTCACCTGCTTATAAAACATAAATGGAGAATGAGTCTGAGGTGGTTTCTAAAGAAACAAGTAAGCATAAAGATCTTTATGAATCAAAATCTTCTCCTGGAAGGAAAATTAGGGTTTGGAGCATACACTGGATGAAATAGTGACTGTATGTATCC
This sequence comes from Amazona ochrocephala, assembly GCA_039720435.1. Lineage (NCBI taxonomy): Eukaryota > Metazoa > Chordata > Aves > Psittaciformes > Psittacidae > Amazona > Amazona ochrocephala. The sequence goes on from CM077879.1 coordinate 39,146,382, forward strand.
ATATCATGCTGATAGTTAAAGATGCTTTTGCACCTCTTGGCAGGGGCTAAGGCTGGGAGAGAGATGTAAGATTAAATGCTTTGCTTAGGACACAAAATAGCTCTTGCAGACTCTTCATTCTCTTCTCAGGATCTGTGTATTCTCTTTCATACAGTAAACTAGCTTTAAAACAACCTCTTCAGGAGACCTCCCAGCAACTTTTTCTGTCACCAGACCCCTAAGGTCTGAGCTGCTGCAGACACACCTGGGTTTACAGTCAAGCTCAGAAAAACTAAACAAGAAACTTGAGTTTCAGAAGGAAAATAGGTGAAGTCAAATACCAATTTCATACTAATGGAGTAGAATTTCTCTAGGGATGGAAAGGTCATTTGTCTGATAGTTTACAAAGGAAGTTCAAAATTGCAGAAAAACATCCATTTCCACTTCATTAAGATTGTGCTTACAAGGAAAGTACCTATCTATATAAACAATATGAAAAGCCATGCACAGCTCAAGAAAATTGGGCATTGACAGAATCTATGAAAAAAAAACCAAATATCTTAAGACCATTGCCTTCATATAGTGAGCTCAGAGTAAGACTGAAAACAAGTCAGGAAATAGGGGGAAGAAAAAAAGTGTGAATGAGTAAGCTCTCAATTATGGATTTTTTCCCCCCAGTCATATATCGTTCACTTTATGGCTTTAGTTATGTTAGTTCTTTTTTCTGTCTGACAAGACAGAAGAATATTTCTTTAATAATAAGTAAGTAAACTGAATTTGTAGTCTTTACATACTTAACCACTAAACTAAGATAAACTTTTTAATGAGGATACAGTTTTTAGAACAAAACTTGAGAGCCTTAATCTGGAAAACATACCTCTTACAATGTCCTTTATAAATCCTTTCAACCATTATAATGGAAATGTTCTAAAATTTAATCTAAATACCTGCATTCAATTGTGAAATCCATGTTCACCCAATTTAATTAGCTAGAGGAATATGAATATCTAGTGCTCAGTTCTTACAGATCAATCAGCAGAATTTTTACTGTTTTACACTAAGTATCTCATGTCACAACAGCACTTTTATGAGTCCAATGCCTCCTTCCTGTCTTAGAAACCACAGAGCCATTTGCCTCTTCTTCCTGCCCCTATTGTGCACTCAGTAAAAATTCATACTAATGGGTTTTAAATAACAAATTCAAAGTGTACATTAGTTTGCTTATCCACTTTATAGACAGAGTTTGCATCTCCACAGAACACTGAAACACATCTCTGAGCTTCTCATAAGAAATCTTTTACATGTTCCAGTTTTTCACAACTTAATTACTTCTGTCTTGTAGTAGGACCTTCTACTTTTTGATAGCAAAAGTGAGTATTTTATATTGCATTTTCCTGTAAAGTAGCATATATATGAGCTTCAAAAGCAGTGATTGCATAGGGAGTCATCTGTCTCAGGAGAGGGTGATAGGGTCAGAGCAAGATGATCGTTTGTGTTAGCTTCCATACTACATAAGGAATACATGATCTTAGAAACAGATAAACTTCTTGTGCAAGACCTGTGTAATATAGAGATTTCTAACCTCTGACAATGAAGGCAATTCTAAAGCATTTGTAATTTATACTGTTGCAGAGATGTAGCTGAATTAAACTTTCTGCAACAGAAATTAAAGTAACTGTAATACTGTTCATTCTTCCCAACAAGTACTGTTCTTAGAGTTGACAGCAGCAGAAGATGCTTTTCTATTGAGTAACTGAATCTAAATACAGCTTAATTGTTCATTTAATGTTGCTCTTAAACATAACTAAGCTGCCATAGCACCTTTTTTTTTTTTCCTCACCAAATTAGGTGCACAATTTTGCAAATAGAAATCAGTAAAAGGTATATACGTGGCATAACTTTTGTCTCAGTTTGAAGGTTGAAGGTCCCAGTAAAAACCTTTCAACTGACTTGAATGTGCATGAGACCAAGTCCTACTTATGTTTGATTAGCATGAAGGAATTACCTTGCTCCACCAAAAACTCTATTAGACCCATCCAAAACCAAATCTGTGGATTTTTCATTACATATATATGAATTTAAAAAAAAAATGATATTTCCATCCCTTTTTATTGCTATATTAATTCATTTAGATTTAAAATAATAAAGAAGTCCTTTAAAAGGATCTACATGATCTATTATAACATCCATAATATAAAAATTTAGAAGCACATTAAGGCAATAATCCCAAAAATAATTCAACATATATATTACAATTCCTTTCTCTTTTACCTCTGAATGTCATCTTGTCCTCCTTCCTCTGTACTCTCTGCTTCATGAGGCATTATCCTGTACCTAAGTATTTTCAGATTTTACAGAACCCAAACATAAATTATTTTAAAGTGACCTTGATAATTTTGTGCTCATAAAGCTCACTGTTATAAGCCATAAGCTTTTTTTTTTTTTTTTCTTTTTGGGAGGATAGAAGACAGGGAATAGGAAAAATATTTGGTGAATTACTTTTTGTCTGACACCACTTGCTTTTAACTTTGGTTAAAGCAAAATGAGGAAGAGAGTTTCCAACCGTGAAATAAGTGGGATCTCAGAATAACCACACTTTCAAAATTGCTCGTTATGTCAGTTTGAAACATGTTTTAAGAGACTGTGAAAAGAAACAAGATAGTTAAAGAAGGAGCATTTTGACAATCAAGTAATTCTGTATTAGTTATAATGTAGGCATCCAGAACAGTGAGAACACAAACAGAAGGTTAATATGCCAAACAAAAGCACTCAGTGCAGTTGTTAATGTAATATATATGCCTCCGTCTCTTTCATTCACCTTTTTTAAAACAAGCAATTCTTTTGTGAAATAGAGGAAGAGAAGCAAATCCAAAATCCTAAATAAAATACACAGAATATTATGCATTTTGCGTACTTCATACAGTAACATTATCTTGCAAACCGTACATTGTAGGATCTTTTCATTCACCCATCCAGCGGTCACTTTGCATTTCATCTCTTCTGAGAAGGAGATAGCAAAATAGTTATCATTTTCTTTTTTTTTTGAGAAGAGCTAGAGAACCCAAGGTCAACTGCACGTTTATACTATATGATTATCAACCCCATCATTTTCCAAAGACTGACTTTTCTGCAGCCCTCCTGTTCTTATTCCAGAAATCCAGACACATCGTGTCATGATTACTATCATGTTCAAAGTATTTCAGTAAATCTTATTATTATAGTTCTTGTCTCCAAATATTACCAAGTGGAAACTGAGGGTAAAAACAAGCACCATTCTCACTACCAGTATTCGGAAACAAAGCAAACAAGAGCTACTTCAAACGTATTTTATTTCTAACAACCATAGTATTAAAAAAAAAAAAAAAAAAAAAAAAAAAAAAAAAAAACAAAACAAAACCAAAGAAAAACAGAAAACAACAAAACCAATAGCTTCGCTTTGTAAGGATAATAGTTTCATCATAAAACATCCCTGTAAAAACTATTTAATTTTCCACTACAGGGAGGGAGGATTTGATCTCTTATTAAACATTTTATGGAAAAGTCTAAAAGTGCTTTCAATTATTTATCTGAATTGAAATCTAGGCCTTGGAAACTGCTGGCATTACACACGCACACATAATATTATCAGCCCACTGAGTGCTATTAGGTCATAAAATGCTTCTCTAGCAACATCTCTGTTACAGCTGCTGGTGTTCATGCAACTTTTACTACAGTTATAAAGCCATTTATTACATTTTCTTTATGATGCTAATGCATTGTGGTCTGTTATTTTATTGTTCCCACTGTGATAAAGACTGAAATGTATGTTATTGTGTGAAAAAAGACAAACCTAATAACATACCCTGCTGCATTAAAAATCTCTTAGATAAGCTTAAGAGGCTCATAAAAATATTAACAGGGGATACTGAAAGGCAAATATTTGGTGGGACATTTTCTTTCATTTATTTTATTGTTCCCCACAGAAATTTTTTTTAAATTGTGCTTTGTCAAAATACACAAAGGATAATATGAATGTGGCTCCTTTTCTTAATTATAATGTCATCATTGTGGAAGAATATAATTTCCAATATGCTATGAGGAAAGATGACTAAATAATACCTAAATAATGATTGAAAAGGAGAAAAATTATTAAAAATAATCATTCCCTTATACCGAGAGTTACACAGCAGCAGGTAACTACAGTTTGTTTAAATTGTCTAAATTTACCTTTCCTTTTAACATAATTTTGATTTAAGAAAATGCAGTTTCTTTTGAGGGACAATCAATTGACATAATTAACTACTACCTGGTGCTCAGGCTCATTTAGAGACTCACCCACCAACAGTAGTGTAATTCAAATAAAAATTCATTACTGTTTAACTAAGGTGGAATCTCCAGCTTATGACTTAGATACTCTTCTGGGTGTGGATTAAGGCTAGTTTTCTCTTCAACAGTATGCATTGAAGAAGAAGAGTGGCTTAAATATCTTTATATTTATAAGGTTACATAAGGAAAGCAATAACTTTAAGAGGGCTCTGATGGTAAATTCCTGTACTCAAGTCTATTTCCTTTTTTCTTAAAGCAACCACACAGGCCACTGCAGCAACATTGTTTCCTAGAAATACCACTGTTTCTTCTTAAAGTATACATGTTAAAATAAAACAAACCACCCCACCCCCCACCAAAAAAAAAAAAAAAAAAAAAAAAATACTCTGACCTTTGCAACAACTTATCACAGAATATAAACATTCAAATAATTTCTGTAGGATTGAGATACACATTATTCTCACAATGTTAGGAAAATAAGGTGAGTATTCTTTTTTTTCCCTGTTGCATTTTCTAATATGTTTATAAACTTTGGACTTTGAACTAGTCTGTATCCAACCTGAATGTTGGTATTACTTTATATTTTCAGAAGCTGTGCAGTACATTCTTCCATCAAACATCAGTGGGATTTAACAAAGGGGATGTCAGAAACTATCACAAGGTTGTTGGAGACTGTAAAAAGATCAAGACATCTCATAACAGTTTGAGAGAGCAAACTCCTCAAAAGCACCCAGTGCCATCTTCACAGAGGTTATCAAGTCCACCAGCTCAGCTCCACCAAGAAAAAACAATGACTTGGTTACTTACTCAGCTTCTCAGGACATTTTAGAAAATATGGTACAACTGGCCAAAACCAGATTATTTCAGTGTTGCAAAGACTTTTGCAACTCAGGTTTTGTGGCCTCATAGAATAAAGTCCAAACTGTCAGGAAGGTCTCATGTATTGCTGAAAAATACATTTACTTAAGGAAAAATATTTCATTTTAAATATTGCAGAACTCCCTCCCTCCTACAGCTGTTTAATGTTAGCCTGCCTTTCACCTTTTTCGTTCCCCACTTCTTAAGCATGAATTGTTTCTTTGACTAGCACTATGTGACCAAAATGTTCTGAATCTCAGAAATCTTCCCAGATCATTGCCGCAATCAGTACATAACATCAGACCTTCTGCTTCGAGAAAAAGATACTGGTCTAGTCATTTTGAAGAAGGATGGAATGTGACATAAGACAATATTCCAATAAAACCTGAAAAATTGAATTAAAATTTACTATGCAAAATTAGCTCCACAGACCCCTTCGGAATAGAGAGAGCACTATAAAAATACATTTAGCCTATAAATATGTACATTTTATCAGAAATATTAAAAGTGTACATTGAAACAGTCTTAAGAAACTTAAAGAACAGAAGCTCTTTCTTCCTCCTCAGTCTTCTTTAGAGAATATAACTTATGCTGTAAAGTTGTCTATGGGCTTGATTATGTTTCAAAGTTTACCTAAGATCTTGTGATTAGCTAGGTCCCTAACCAGCCTTGAGTCTTAAATAAAAACATTTCCCCCCAGTGAAATACATAAGGCACAAATAGAGATGAAGTTTTAACCCAGTTTTCAGTTTCATTATCAGTGGTAGCTCTGCTCCATGGAGAGCTAGCTATAGGATATATTCCTCCACAGTTGATAACACTTGGTCCTGTCACATCTCTTCTGGTTTGTCTGCAACACACAGGGACTTTTATTTTTTGCCAAGAAAAAAACAAAGCTGCTTATCTTACAGCAGCACGGTGAAAGCAGATCATGCACCCAAAGTTTTCACGAGGCAATGTAACATCTGAGTGCAGCTACTAGTCTAGACACAACTTTGGTGTTTGCTCATTACAATGGATTAAGATAAACCGTGCTCTGAGCTGGAAGTGCCAATTGCCTGGATTAATTTTATACTCCTAAAATTTTGCATGTGACACTGGAGTCGTGTTGTACTGCCTCAGCCCTGTGCAAATAGTCTTCAACAGCAAAAAAAATTCATTAGTGTACATGTCTAGCTAAGAGTCCTTAGTCCTTTGTTAATTGGTTACTTAATCTCCTCACTTTGTTTACTTAAACAGTGGCCAGAAAATAAAGGTTTTTAACTGTGGCCCTTAAATGATTTGATTTTGCACTCCTGTTCTTGGCTGCATCAGTTGACACAGAAATAGTAAGGCCATTCCATATAGCTTCAGATAAAAACACACTTACTGACCAACACATCCTATGACTATCTATCCAAAAGTCATCTTTTTTTTAACAGATACACCCAAAAATGCTCTCATTGTTACAATTTCACTGTTTTACGAGTCCTATCTTTAAAAGTGCCAGACATAGACAATGATGCCTCACGTAATAAAATAAGGCAAGAAGAAAGCTTTTAGAACTTGTGAAAAAAAAAATTGTGTTGCAAAGCAAGCGCGTTAAAGATAAAATATTAATTGGTGCTGCTTTGAAGATGTACAACATGAAATAAAGGGCTCTATAGCAGGGAATCTGGAACACACTTTTCAAATTATTATTTTTTAAAGAAAATAAAATAACAAATACAATAAATTTAATAACACAGCTCTGTTTTCAACTGTACTCTAAGCTCTAAGTCAGAGATATTGAGCTCTTTGTGGTTACATTCCCTAGCAGGATGCAATTTGTGATCCACTTTTAGACTCTGGGTTTAGGTTAATGGTACAGCAAGTCTGCAGTCAATCTTGAACCTAGAAGTAAGACTCCTACACAGCATAGACATCATTCTCAATATAGTGAAGTAGACTACAATAAAAAAAGTTAGGTAATTCATAAAGATGTTGCTTTGAATATGTAACCTGGTAGGTTTTGTCATGCTACTATGTGATCCCACAAATGGGGACTACTTCATCAACAATTAACTATAGAAAAACTGTGCGGTGCTGCTGGTAGCATTACTAAAGCAATATTTTGCAAATGCAGGTGGTAATTTTTGGGAACCAAAATAATAAGAAAAGAAGCAATCACAGGTTGATAAAAAAAATATATTTTTATACTAAACAAAATAACAGAAGGACATTTTCTGTGTTGTGAATTACTTAGGCTGTTAAATTGTTAACATATTACCTGAAAGGATGACTGATAAAAAGTACTAAATTAGGCTAGAATGTAGACCTGACTATAAAGGAATATTGGAGAATGTCGTGGGCGATAAATAAATCAGTCGTCAAAGAGTGGGAAGACCAGTGACTGAAATAAAAGAAAGTAAAGGAGAAAGTGACAGGTCAGTAATAATATATATGAACAAGAAAATAAAAAATGAAACTTCCTACTGTGATATCACAGAAGCTGAATAGACCTGAAGCTATTGAGATGATCGGGAAAACTAAAGAAAGATGGAGAATCAGCAACATTTGGAAATTATATTTGGATACTTTTCCATTCGTTTGATTAAGAAGATTGAGAATACAGCAACTATTTTTAAGTACTAAAGTAAAAGTAGAGCTTCTATAGTGCTTCAGAAAGTGAAAAGGAAAGAAGAAATGCTCATCAGAAAAAAACAAAGAATACATGGAAGTTAAAAGTTTAAAAGCAAGAAATTACTTGTATACGATGTCAAAGAACTTTCTGAGATTCACCAGTCAGTTTCTTAAATACAATTATATTTATTCAGTACTAGAAATTATGAGAAGAATGAATAAGGTTTGTCAGAGAGTGGGAAATGGTGAATAATTATTTTATAGTGACAAAGACACATTGAAGAAAGTGAAAAACCTTTCACATATGTTGGGTAGATTATATGAAGCTATCTATTAGTGTGCCGTGAGTGAATTTAAGAGTGAATGAAATGATGATATATGGAATGATTGTGGTATTTATATCTAATAGCTAGGATAGACCTTTGCTTTGAGTGTAATGGTAAAATGCCAGATAAAGGAAGATAAAAGCATAGAATTTCCTAAGCTGATTACTTGTCATTCTGGTTCTTTGTTGCCTCTCTTTTTCAGGTGTATACAGTGTTGATGTATTCAAAGGAAAACTACTTAATGACTGCTAATGGGAAGCTTGAATCACACTTTTCATGTAGACAGCCAGAATTTATGAGGCCACAATGAAATTTATATTAATTCAGTGGTCAATTTTTTATCCATTTTTGAAAGAAAAAGTAGTAACCTTCAGGTTGAACCATGCATGTATCTTATAATGCTCAAAGGAGCTGTACAAATGTTACAGCAGTAGAAGCACAAAAAGAAGTAATAGAACATCGATTTGGGAACTCAAAGCTTTTAAGAGTTCTTGAGGAGCAAAAGGTTCATAATGTCAGAGGTAAAGACTCCACAAAGAATGTTTTAGGAGTTATAGAGTCTGTTGAAAGCAAAGCTGAGCTAGCAAAATACAATTCAGTCAACTGATGTATGTTGAACCCAGGTACCCACTATCCCATCCAATTCTGATATTTACAGTAAAATATACAGAGAGCATGCTAGGAACAGGTGTCGCATAAAGAAGTGGCCTGGTAACTATGAAGGACACTGTACAACAAAAGTACATAATTGTAGAAAAATATATGAGAGAGAAGATCTTGGATTCAGTTCCGAAACTAAATGAAGAATATAGTCCTACTGAGAATAAGTCATCAGACAGATAGCAAGAAGATATACACGGACATAAATTAACGTAAAAAGAACTACATGGGGTTTTGGAAAAAATCATAAAGAGGTTGTGGTTAATTATGAGTGGGCTGTCAGAGAAGGACTGTAGAAAGAATCTTTTTATGGCTGTGAAGAAAAAAAATATTCTCCCAGAATGTGTTGTAACAAAGATAGATGGTAGCAAAATTGCCAGTCCAGAGTAGTGCAGGATATGTGGCCAAGCCCCAGGGACAATTAGTCTCATTGTAATTGGATTTACTGAATTGGCCGGAAGTGAGTATAAATTAGTGCATGTCAAAACTAGCTATAATGTCTCCTGGCTGCTCTGCAAGAAGCATAGAGTATAAGAGAACCCAGATAAAACTGTAATGAGTGAATATGTAAGAAAACTGGAGGATCATTCAGGCATTGTTGTCACTGAAAAACACACTAAAATGCACAGTGATTATGAAAGAGAAAGGAAGTTGTTACCCAAGCCATTTCATGAGAATGTAAAAAATGTCATCAGAAATAAAAAAGCTTGCCACCATGACTTGTTTAGCTGTACCTATAGATCTTCTGAGAATTCAAAGTTAACCAAGTCCAGCTATTTTTAATGCATTGAGAAATAATTAAGCAATATTAAAAGATGTCAGAATACGTTTGAACTGAGTTCTTCTGAAAGAAAAATTAATGGACACCAAGAAAATACTGAAAAAGAAAAACAAAAAGCCCTCTATGCCCACAGTATATTCTCTTTCCCAAGCCCCCTTATTTATACAGAAATCCTAGCTTGGGACAACCTTAAAAGTTTAATATAGTTTTCCCAAAAAATTTTAAACCTGCATTGACCAGGGGGCTGTTCTGTCATGAGAGAGAGATAAGCATCCATCGAATCCAGTGGCTATAGCCGAAGGAAGTCAAAGTAACAGTTCTTATTAGAAATATCTTTGATGCTATTTTTAATCTGAACAACACTTGATGTCTTCTTTTCCACTGGCAAATTATGGATTTTTCATGTACAATGTACAAAGATCTGTTCCAGTTTTCATACAAAAAAATATTAACTGTTGCACTTTGCTTAGGATTACATAAAGTATTTTTTTTATAAACTGGTAACATTTGACTGCACTTTTTGTCTTGTCTGGAAATCTGAAACAATACTTCATGTCCTGCACATCCTAAACAACTTCATTATCATTTCCATCTGACAGGTTTCTGGTAGTTGCCTGCCACACACTTTCTAATTCCTGGTCTTGCTGCTGGGAGCTACTGTCTTTTGTGATTATTAAAGGTAAGCAGAAGCAGGTATTAGGACAGTTTTTCCATTTCTCAGATTACTTGGGAGATTAAGTCCAACTGCATTTTAATATATATGCAGCCTAAAGATGAAGTGGAGACAAACCCCAGAATTTTCTCTAGGGATGTGATACTGTCTACGACAATATGATGTACTTCCTATTGGTTAAATTATAGTATTTTCTAGGAGAACTAGATATGTTTTGAAATTTCAGCAATGAGCAACATGGAGAAGTAAAAACATGTTCCCACATCTCAAAAAATAAAAAATAATAAAATATAATCCTTAGAGAATAATACACAAAAATATCAACCTCAATTTTAGAAAATCCCAGAATTCAACAGAATCTGATACATAATGCATCTACTAACAAAGAAACATGCTACACAGCTGAAACTGTCATTTTATTAAAATAAAAGTAATCTAATCGAAGAATTTGGACTTTTGGAAGCACTCAACAGTGAGATTCACAAGTGGGTTCCTATTACCCTAAACATAGAGAAGCTGGAGAGACAAACAGATGCTTAAATCCAATTGGACAGAAATAGCCAGAACAGCCTAAAACTGAATTGTCAAAGAGGATTGCAACAATCCAAACTAATAAAGATTTCTTGCCTCACATAAATATTCTCTCATTTTGCAAAAACCTGAGAGATACTCCCATCCTTTTTGAGCATCTGATCAGTGAGAGGAGGACCTAGACTCTTCTTTTTCCTCCCAAAGGCATGATCATCCTTCGGCATGTCATCCCACAGTAGCTGATGTACAGTCCCACTGAGTATTTTTTGTCGAAGCTGCTCTTGTTTGTGTACAGTAGTCACTGGAGAAAGGACTTAAATTTAGGATAACCAGTTCAATACAGTTTGTATTGTCTCGTTAGCTCTTTTCTCTAGCTAATGAATTGCAATAGTTTCTTAGTGTCCAGCAAAAACTTATGCACTTCGTACAATATAAAGTAACATCAATAAAACAGTTGAGAGTTACAGGGCAGGATATCCATTTATCTATTTCTAGGGTGTTCATGAAGATGGCATGTTGAAGTTGTCGCCTTGTTTCAAAGTAGGGCTTTGAGTCTGGTTCTCCTTTGGTCCAGACAAGGCATACAGTTACAGCCTTTGGAGAGAAGAGTATCTGTCCTCACCCAATTCTTCCTTTTCCTTCACAGCATTTTCCAGTGTTTTTCTATTTCTCAGCCACTTCTTTCTAAGGCATGAAATCACAAGTACACACACTGTACACTCTGAACACACCTCTTGGCTTGTGCCGTTCAGGGTAGATGAAAAGAGAAAATGCCTCACTTTTACATCTCTCACAGGCTAAGGATACAGCAAAAGACAGCTAATTAAAGATTTAGGCAGCTTTATACCTGTCCTGGCAGAAAATTGAGTGTTGAAAGACTTCAGATATCACAAACGAAATGCAACAGCTGAAAGCGGATTTTTTGGATGCCAGTGATGCTTAATTTGGACTTAGTAACCTAATTGCCACTTTAAGAGTCTAAGTCTCTGTAGTGAACCTTCCCCAAATATGTTGTTCATGATAAAATCAACAGCACTGTGGTAGGTCTCACTTTACTTCCATAGGCTATCTTAAATGCTTTAATATATCGGGCTTTAATGGAGCTTCCTGCTGGTCTAATAAGTTGGAGCTGGTATCACTGCGGTAATATTTAAATATAGCAGATACCATGTTTGGCTCCATTGGCTTTTCCTAACACCTGATCTGTCATCTACCAGACTTTAACAACATTACATTTTATGCTATTATTATCACGTTATGTATCATAATCAGCAGTGAGCTTATTATTTTTATCAGGAAGTCAGCACTTTTCTAAGTATTCATTTTACAGTTTAACTTTCATGCAAAATCTTAAACTTGTAACTATACCTGTGCCATACGGGCGTCAGCGCTCACAAACTGAGATGAGACAGCAGTAAGCTATGTGTTGTTAACAATACTCCACACACTTAATACTCAACTGCATACTTTAAAAAAAAAAAAAGAGCATTTTCAGTTTCCTACACAGAACAGCATTGCCAAGATTTAAATCCCTATATGAAACTAATTTCAGAAGCAGATGGTTGTATACAACTTTGATGGCCATTCAGTTTCTGTATTGCAAATAAAATACTTGCTAGGTTGGTAAGACCAAAGTAGAGCACAGCTGTCCTATTTGTGTATATTTTGACTAAGCACACATAATCAGTCTATAAATGATGCAGCACAGTTAAAATAAAAAAAATTATTTCTGCTGTGTTTGTCATTCAAAGTCATTACTGAACATATGAACCCAAATGAGTAGGCACCAGGTGCCTGTCCTCTATGGGCAATTCATCAAAGCAAAATAAAAGTAAACTACAATATACTTCTTTCTAATAAGAGGTGTGATCCTTCTGACATATAAAGAAGCCTAAAGCATGGTGATATAATCAAAATTATAATTAACTGTCATAAGCCTTGAGCAAATGTAAAGCACTATCTGCTTTATGAAACTTTGATCAGACTGTGATTAAATTATTTTTAGAGATGTGCAGTATGTGTGAGATCTCAATTATCCAAAGCTATCTTACCTGCAGGGAATTCTGCTTGTTCATTTCATACAACAATTTCTGTATGGAGCAGCTCTATAAAGAGCATTTTTGGTAGGTTTCTTTTACAAAGATTCATTTGTCCCAAGTGGCAAGTGGTCTGATGATCTCATCTTGTTTGCTGTTCCTGAAGATATATGAAACACAACACCACTATAAAAAATTCTGTCTACTGGTTTTCTGAATTGGGAGAGATAACAGTGCCTTTCTGAGAGGAAAACAAATGAGTTTTCAACCTTTAAGTCCTGATTGTCTACCCCATCCTTATTACTGAAAGCAGTGAGCAACAACCATATCTCACAGGGATAGAAAGACTGAAAAATAAGCTGTTGGGCAGAAAGGTCAAGAACTAACAAGTTACATTACCTAATATTCACATTGCACAATGATGTAACACTGACCTGTTATCTTGTCTGTCATCACTGTTAAAACCTGGCATAGTCAAAATCTATAGAACGAACAAACTCTTTGCACATCACTTCAGATTTGTCTCACTACATCTATTCTTCTTCATTACCGAGTATTTTCCAGGGCCATACAGTCACCTTTCTGACAGCAGTAACTTCCCTTTACCTCCTTTTCCTGCTTCTGGTATGTATGATAGCTTTGCTCTATGGCTCCATGCAAATTCAGGATATTTTGCTGAGTACCAAGGCAAAAAAGTTGTTGGGTAACTCAGCCTTCTCCGTGTCCCAGGTAACCAGGTCTCCTGTTGCCTTCCTGAGATGGTCCACATTTTTCCTAGTTCTCCTTTTATCAGTGAGAAACCTACAGAAGCTTTTCTTATTGCTTTTGATGTCTCTGGCTTTCCTAACCTGATCGCTGGTTCTGCTTGGACAATTTCTCTGTACTCCTCCCAGCCTCACTGTCCTTCTTCCACCCTATGTAGGCTTCCTGTTTGTGCTTGAGTTTGCCCAGGAGCTTCTTGCTCATCCATGAAGGTCTTCTGGTGTCTTTGCCTTTCTTCTTCTTTGTCCAGATGCATGGACTGAATGGTGTCAACTCAGAAATTTGGCTTATGTAAAACAGACATATAGAAAAGACTTCTATATCTATAACCTCCCACCCAGCAGAGAAGAAATTTTGCTATTTCAGATGAAGAGTATTTATTACATAACCCTCTACCACAGGTAAATATTTCTGCCTTGTTCTCTTTGGTAATCAGATAGTAGTGAGGAACAAAGTAGTGACAGATGATCTTTACTTAGGGGGAGAAGCAGAATCTGACAGTTTCTGAGGGAAAATAACCATATATGAGACCTTATTGTGTAGTAATCAAGAGTTCATCAAAAGTGAATTGCATATCACCCTCTCCCAAAAGAAGAACTAGCCCTTCCTCTTTGAAAAAAAAAATAAACCCAACCTTTTGTTTGTTCAGGTACACTAAATATTTAGGGGTTTGGGAGACAGCTCACAAAGGGAAGCCAGCTACTGTTTTGCTCAAAAACTACTCCTCCAGGTCTTAAGGTTTCTAAAGTGAAGTTTGTCTTTTCAGATGGCACTTTTTTACATTTTGTTTTTTACAAGGTTAGTTTTTCTATCAGTTCCACTGCTACATGCCATTCTAAACAGAAGAAAGAGCTGCTGAGGAAAGAAAAAATTATGAGGACCATTTGCAACCATCTGTACTACCTTCCTGTTTCCCTTGTATCTTCCCCAAACCCCAACTCCACCTACTTATTTTTTCTTATGAATTTTCTGTACCTAAACTTGTCAGCATGGAAGAGCTCAGGTGATTCAATTTTACTGCCACAGCTCTGCCAATAAAACTCTCCCTCTACTGACACAGTTGTATTTGCAAATAAATGCTTTTGCTGGAATCTCTTATTTCAATGAGCAGTATATGCTAAAGTGGTATATGGTATACCTACAATTCTGCTAGGGCTTTGTTGGCCTGACTGTATCATAAAGCAGCTAGGAAATAATCAAAGTAGCTGAGACAGCAAAAACTACTAGGGTAGACCCAATATATCTGCTTTTCTCTTTATCTAGCAAATTGGTAACTTATCATAATCTCTTTCTCCATTATCTTTTCTGGGCTTTCATCTTTTATGAACAGGAGCATCCGTCGAGCTGGGAAAATAATGCAGGAGACTTCATTGCTCATTTTTTTGTAGCATCAGTTAAGTTCTCCACACTTCCAATACTATTTATTTTTGGGAGGCTGGAGGCTGAAAGACTGGATTCATGAGGTAAAATAAGACAGGGCATCTGAGCAGCCTCACAAAGCCAACCACGAAATGAGGCCAGGGATGTTGCCAGCATCACACATGGTCATTAAGTGGATGCCAGAAGCCAGAGCCTACCCACATCATTCCCCACTTAGCTGTGCATCCCGCATTTGACAATTTTCTTTCTGTTCTTATTGGCTTATCAACAGTAGGTCTTCGAGGTTTTGATGACACATTTTCTTCCAAAAGCAGTTTCTTTGCTTTCAAAGTACAGGAATCATTAATTAAGCTTAGTGCCTTCTTAGACACCTTTGTCATTAATTATGAATGTGAACAGCCAAATATGCTATCCTCATAATAATGCCAAGATTAGATTAATATCAACTCTGAACTCCAGGATGACCTCCAAAGTTCAGAAATACAGCAGCAAGCAAGAAACAAGAAGGTCTAATAAAGAGGAGAATACTTTCTGTGAGCTGCTCTATGGTGGATGACTACAGGATTTTCACAGCTGTACCTGCCTCAGTATTCACTCTCTCAGGGGGTGAGCTTCACTAGATCATATGGGAGGAGCGCTGAGCCAAAGCTCTGCCTTTGATCTTCCTCTTTCCACCCATTGGCCACCTAAATGCCAGCATACTATCTGGATAATTACTAGTATCAGATGATAATATTCATTAAATGGATATCTATTTTGTAACTTCCTGGCTTTATTTTTTTCTCCCTGGGTTTTCTTTTGCCTACAAAGGATTTGGTCACAGATTGACAGAACTACATCCAAGAATATGTAACCATATTCTTCTAATATATACAGTAAAATGTGCCTTATCCATAGACAGGCTTTGATAAAAAATAAAGCAGTTTTCCAAAATTATTTACAACTAAAATAAATTGATCCTGAGAATTACAGAAACAGATTTTATTTCTCCACAGTAGCCTCTGTTCTGTCTTGGTAGGCCTCACTGTCCTGTTTTGGTCTTACTGTTTGCACCAGGTCTGACTGATAAAGAAGGAGAGACAGCAAGATGGAGAGGGAGAGAGAAAATCCCAATGCCCACCTAATGTGCTAACTCTGATCTTTGTAACATTAGCTACACTAATAGCATGAGATGAGCAGTTCTATTAACTTTGGTTAGAAAGCCTACAATGGTGGTTTTCAGGGTCAACTGACTCACCTTGGACATATTAATAAACTATTTTAATAAATATGAATTATGTATATAAGTCCCAGATAAAATATATATTAAGATGCTACATGCAATAACCTTATCTCAGCTTTATAGTGGCATGAGATAATAACCATATGGTTATGAAAAATACATTTTAAAGCTTGAAACTCCAGATTAGATTTAGCTGAGGTTTAATGGCATGTCTTTTATTATGTCAATAAATTTTTTCTCACGAGGTAACACTGCTGGACCAAATTAAGGCTGCATGGTGGATTTAATCTCACATTTCTGATTTTAAAATTATTAGAATTCTTGTAAGGGGAAATTAACTTTTAATTTGGAAGCCTTGAATCCTTACAATGGAAGTAATTGCAAAGTTCCTGTAAAGTTTTACTTCTTTAAATTATTGATACATATCTTCCCTTAGCACTCATTTTTCCTTTCCTGAGGAATTAAAAAGAAATTGAGAATGAATGCAAGCACATGCTATCCTTAGAAAAGTGAAAATGAAAATTATGAAAAATAAGTTTTTATTATTGTTGCTATTTCTTTTAAGGACAGATTCACAGATGCAACTGTGAAACAGAGGAAAGCAAGCTGGTTGCTCTGATGTATGAGCTCGGCTGCCTAACCAGAGAGAAGTCAGCCTGATCTCTGGCTTGCCAAACTTAGTTTCTTTGTTTAAAGCTGAAAACACAAACAGCCCCAGCCCTGGATTTGCTGGGCTTCCCTTCCACATCGCCCACTGTGCTACTGTAATCAGCGAGTGATCAATGAGGAACCAACATGAAGGGAACGTGGTCAATCATCTCCCCCAGGGAATGCCTCATCTATGGGGCTAGTCTGATTTCTACAAGGCAGTCAGGTGATTGTTTGCCTTACTTCTGCTGTCACAATAGCCCTATTTAACAATCTGCTGAGCAGTTGTTCATAGTATCTCTTGCCTGTACAATTATCACAAACACAATAATAATTAATAAGCTAATTTGATTACCATGTAGAAAGAATTTTAACTTTACAGATACATAGAAAGACTCTCTATTGCTTTGCTATTATACATAGTGGCAAAGAAAGCATGGACACAGATGCTCAATTTCCTAAAGGACCCAATATGTAATTAACATTAATTAATTACTTCAGCACTTTGCCCAAAGAATAAATATTGTAATTTTGTGAAAAATATGTATTATTGCTCAAAGAAAGCAAAGATGTTCAATTCCTGACTTAAATGCAAAATGGAACTCCTTAACTCAGGAGTCATGACAAGGCTTTCCATAATAGCAAGGAAAAAATTAAAATTGATATATCAGTAGTTAGCATATTGCCATGTAGAAATAAATCACTGTTTATACTATATTGCACTTTACGGTATTAGAAGATTTGAAAGGAATTTGATTAATGGAATAAGGCAGCAGGCACATTGCTTGCGACATTGGTGGAGCATGTCTCAGAATTTTTGCTCCGTATCTGTGACTTTTCATAACCTCTGTCTGGTGATTCCTGATAAGTATAAAAGGTTTACAAAATGTCTCAGCCCCTCTCAACCATTGCTAAGTCAGACTTCTCTAACCTTCTGCAAGATTCTGACACCAAATAATTTGGTGATCAGACTAAATAATCTCATTATCACCAGACCACATAGTACACACAGTAAGGTTTAAGGCATAAACAAAAAGACAAAACTATGTGGATGAATGGAGTCTGTAGAAAAGACAGCTGTATTGTAGCAACTAAAAAAGAAAAAGCATGTTATCCAGTTGGTATCGAGCTTTAGCAATGGTTACAAGAACATCTAGATTGAAAAAAATCTGACACAAGCTTGAATCCAAATTCCAGACAAAGTGCTGTCTGTATTACAAGAGTATATAGAAATCTCAACCAAGAATAGCAGTTCAGTTCCCCAAATTGCTTACAGCCATGAGACTTACCCAGAAGTGAGAGACAGGGAACTGAGGTGCAGAGCGATGGAGTGTGTTGGTCACCTTTACAAGGAAAAACTCTGCCAAATGCATCACTGAACAGAGATCTTACGTTTTGTCCAAATATCAACAGTCCTATCTTCTACTACTTGTTTTCTCTTCAGATAGATAGAATGGGTTTAGAGACCCATTAAACAGAGGGTAAAACCACTTTTCAGCAGCCTCTGCAAACTCATGCTCATTCAAGTCTAGTTCCCACAATTTAGTTGATTATCTTTCTGCATTAGAAACATTTTGGAATCTTCTTGCACTTTTCCAGACTGCTCCAGACTCAGTCAATTTGTAGATGTTTATAACTAATTACCAAAGTGTATTTAGTAAAATTATAGTATAGAAATACTATATTTTAGCATGCCTTTAAGAAAACAGATTTAAATTGCTGTGTTGCAAAGGTCAAGAAACTTTTGAAATTGTAATTAATCCAGGCTAGATCTCCAAATTCCAGAATTATTCTTGTGAAATTTATGGCACCCAGCAAATCAATACTTTCTCAATATTATCATAATATCCAGCATTTTATGACTAAGTTCCCAAAACATTACTCTTTTGCTTGTGCTAACTGTAGTAAAGATACAGAATACCTTCCTAAGAAGGACTCAACATGTTTTATAAAATAATTACCAAAGTTTGGGTGATTAGAACTGATAAGAGAGCAATAGATTTGAGTTCCATTAATAGGATACTTCAACACAGATTGTACTCCAGAGATAGCTGGTACCAGAACTGAGCTATCATTTCAACGTAGAGCATAAATCTAATCATAAAGATTTGATATTAGGAATAAGTTCTTTATTGTGAGGGTGGTGGGACATTGGAGTAGGTTGCCCAGAGAAGCTGTGGATGGCGCATCCCTGGAAGTGTTCAAGGCCAGCTTGGACGGGGCTGTCAGCAACCTGGTCTAGTGGAAGGTGTCACTCCTTGTGGCGGGAAGGGTGGAATTAGATGATATTTAAAGTCCCTTTCAACCCAAACCATTCCATGATTCTGTGATGGACATTTTCTAAATTTCATATGTATTTATAATATGTACTTTACTTAAATCAGGTAAGGTTATAAGCCCTTTTAAGAGTTGCAGCCTGTGACTTCATGTAAGTATTTATGCAAAATGTCATGTGAACTGCCAGTATTATAAGCACTTTTAAAGACGCTAATGTGAAACATTCTAATAATGCACATTTATATACACCATATTGAACTGCTAGCATAGTATTCACTTTTAAAAATTGTTTCCTAAGGTGTCTTTTTTCAGTTGTAGTCATATTATATTTCCTCCCATCCTTAAATTTTAGTCGACTGCTTTGCAACAGTGCCTAATTGACAGGTCTTTAATTTCCTGTGCTTAATTCTTTAAAAGAATGAATTAAATTGAATACATTTCATGCAGTGTATGATGTTACTATGTTTAGCTGATTTGTTTCTTCCTCAAAATGTTAAGTTTATACTTAACCAAAAATATATAATACATACCAAAAATACATAACTATGTCAAAGGCCAAAGTTGTGGCTCCCCTTGCATTTTGAGGTTCTATTCTTGCAGACTTCTACCACTTAGTTCAAGTTATACATGAGGATTTTGTGACTTTATGTGTCATTTACAAGACTGCATTATGAATGGATCAGCTGATGCCACTAAAATAGTTTGGTGGGTATGTAAGAAAAAAACAAAGATATGAGAGATGAGCCAGACTGAGAATATCACACTCACCACATATAATGGAGTCTCTTATTACTGGAAACATTCACGTGTCTCTTTCTATCCCAGTTATACTTTTTAATATTTCTTCACTAGGTAAGTATGTTCCACACATTTTGCTGAATTTCTTCCAGAACACAAGAGACTACATCATTTGAGGATTTTACTTCATTCCACAATGTTGTCTTACTGTTGCTTTTTGCATACTTATCACTTCCTCTCCTTATTTTTTGGTCAGGAATTTTATTGTGTGTTATTTTATCTGCTCATGGCATTTTTCAACTAAGTTAATTATGAATTGTTTATGGCCAATACAATAATGAAGAGCAAGCAGGATTTTTTCCTTAGTGGTGAAAATTGGGGTCCCAGAACTAAGATTATGAGCAGGTCTACCTGCTAGTGGTCTCAAAGGAAATTTGTCTGCAGTTTAAGGGTTGAAATTTGAAACCTTCATGCATACTTGAAGCCCATTACCTGAGAATATCTGGATAAAGTCTGCAAATATTTGTCTTGAGGATCCAAGGAGAATCCTCAGGAGGAGCCAAGAATTAGTCACCCAGTTCATTCAGTTATTGCTACTTATTCATTATGAACTGATAAAAGGAGGAGGGGGGCAGAAATGATTAATTTAACCGCACAAAGAACATAACCAAAGGAGAGATAGTGAAGACTCCTTAAAATCTGGTGCAAATATCTGGGGAAGTTACATGCAAAAGTGCAAAAAGCCAGTTTTTATGATTGCTTAAATAAAGTAACTTGTAACCAGACTAGCGTGGCCAGGCATCCCACCCAACTTTTAACTTCAGATTCTGAGCATAGTCCATCAACAGCTCTCCCTCTTCCATGACACTCCTTCTGGCTTCTTCCAATATACTGCAAGTGTTCTTTTCTTCAGCAGTCCTGGTGAATCTACTAAAAATATGGACATCTCATAAGGACAGTCAAATTGTACATTCAAATTACTCTTCTACATCCTACACTGTATCGAGTCCTCAAGATGCTGTATGTCAGAGTAGCAAGATAAATTTCAAGTACCCAGTTGATCTAAAATATCTCACACCGAACTTACTGCCTTTAAATCTGCCAGTACTTTAAGAAAGAAGAAGAAATGTGGACATGGTCTCTCTCACTTCTGACTTAATGCTGTAATCAGTGAAGCTGCATAAGACGATGGAATCATCTCTACTTTAAAAGAAAGCATTGCCACTACTTAATTTTTTAGAGAGCATAAGACTAAATCAAACATACTTTCAGAAAACCTGCCAGAATTTCAGGTCAAAGGGATGAATATATTCTGCTCTTTTCTACTACAACACACTTCCGCATTTTCTGAGAAGTAGTGCAGGGAACTTAGTACCAAAAAATGAGGTACCTAGTGAATTCAGTTCACAACATGGAAAGAAAGAATGGCTAAACAGATTTTGACCAGGGGTCTGGTTAGCATCCTGGTCTCCTTAGGTGGCCTTAAGCTGTTGGTAAGGAAAGAGTAAAAAAAGCAAGCATACATGAGTCTTATATCCAGCACCACTTCTTAGAGTTTAAATATGTTCAGCTTGAATGATTGTCTGAGCTTGTTGTGCTTTGCCTCTTCAACAACCCTCAATGTACTTCTCTTCCAAATCTTTTTTCACTCTTCCTTTGAAACTGCTTGCACAACATCTTGCAGCAAGGTCTGCAGGTCTCCTGCCCAGTGAGTGAAAATCACCTACATTAATATATATTTAATCTGACTTTCGGAGGCTCTTTTTTCTTGTATTGCAAGGGAGAATGAGTAAACCATCCATGTTCATCTTCTACATCACGCAAAATTTGATGTATTTCTAACATATTCCCTCTAAATGACTTTTTTTCCTAAATTAAGCCCTACCCTACTAGTTGTACTTCTAAGGGAACTAATTCTATTATCTTTTGTCCTGTTCTTGTTTTCCTGACTTTCAAATTGTAAAATAATCTATCTGAGAAGAAGGGGGCATTATGAACTGCAATATACACTATGTGGTCAAGAGGATAATAAGGTTCTTTGATTTTCTATTTCTCTTTCAGTATTTAATAGTATTGGTATGCTTTTTTGATTTCTATTGAACATCCATTTGATACGTATTGAACATCAATTTGATGGGTGGACCACTCGGTGGATAAAGGACTGGCTGCATGGCCGCACACAAAGAGTTGTGGTCCAGCTGGAGACCAGTAACGAGTGGTGTCCCCCAGGGATCAGTGTTGCAACCAGTCTTGTTCAACATCTTTGTCAGTGACATGGACAGTGGGATTGAGTGCACCCTCAGCACGTTCGCCGATGACACCAACCTGTGTGGTTCGGTTGATACATTGGAGGGAAGGAATGCCATCCAGAGGGACCTAGACACGTTTGTGAGGTGGGCAGATGCCAGCCTTATGAAGTTTAACCATGCCAAATGCAAGGTCCTACACCTGGGTCAGAGCAATCCCAGGCACAGCTACAGGTTGGGCAGGGAAGAGATTCAGAGCAGCCCTGCAGAGAAGGACTTGGGGGTATTTGTCGATGAGAGAATGAACATGAGCCGGCAGTGTGCGCTTGCAGCCCAGAAAGCCAACCGTATCCTGGGATGCATCAAGAGGAGCATGACCAGCAGGTCAAGGGAGATGATCCTGCTCCTGTACTCTGCTCTAGTGAGACCTCACTTGGAGTACTGTGTGCTGTTCTGGTGTCCTCAACATGAAAAGGACATGGAAATGTTGGAACAAGTCCAAAGGAGGGTCACGAGGATGATCAGGGGACTGGAGCACCTCCCACGTGAAAATAGGCTGAGAAAGTTGGGATTGTTCAGCCTGGAGAAGAGAAGGCTGCGTGTAGACCTCCTAGCAGCCTTCCAGTATCTGAAGGGGGCATATAGGGCTGCTGGGGAGAGACTCTTCATGAGGGACTGTAATGATAGGACAAGGGGTAATGGGTTCAAACTTAAACAGAGGAAGTTTAGATTGAGGAAGAAATTCTTTACTGTAAGGGTGGTGAGGCCCTGGAATGGGCTGCCCAGGGAAGTTGTGAATGCTCCATCCCTGGCAGTATTCAAGGCCGGGTTGGACAGAGACTTGGGTGACGTGGCTTAGTGTGAGGTGTCCCTGCCCATGGCAGGGGGGCTGGAACTAGATGATCTTAAGGCCTTTTCCAACCCTAACTATTCAATGATTTTATGACTCTATGATCTGTAGATCCACTATTGTCATGAGACAACCTAGTATTACTGAAATCACAATCTTTAGTGGTCACCTCAGAGTTCATTTTTCATATGTGAAATTCAGATTTTTTCCCATGTGCGTTATTTGATATTTACCTGCAATGAATTTTATATGCCATTTTGTTGGCCACTCAGTTTCATAATATTCTTATGTAATTATACAGTGATCTCTCACCGTCACTGCTGTGAATAACTTTGTATCATCAGCAAATATTCCCATCTCATTGCTCATCTTCCTTTCCTAGGTCATTTTGATTATTTTGAACAGCACACATACCCTTGAAAAAGTGCAATATGATCTCATTCCTTCCCAGAAAGGTGCATTCCTGTATTTTAGTCAATTAAAAAAAAATAAATGACTAGTCAATTTAAATGATTGATCTATGTGGGGAACCTTCTGAAATGCTTAGGTTCCCTAAAAGTCTTTGGTGAGGAATGTTTCGAGAAGTATAGAAGAAATCCACTTTACCTTATCAATGAGATCACTTCTGCACACTTTTTTGATGCCTTCAAAATCTGCCAGAAGTGTTCCTTTTACTGAATTCAAATTGACTCCCTTCAAGTAGGTTATATTTATTTATATAATTGATATATATACCTGTCTCTATTAAATTTATTCTTTTTTTATTGATTCTCCTAATTTTCTTGGACTTATTAAGGGACCTTACACTGTTGATTATATTGCGTGCATGTCAGCTTAATCTTAGTTTTGACATCAAAGACATTTTGTTTACCTGTATCTTGGACTGAAGTTGATTAAACCTAAAATTTGTGAATCGGTCTAATTTGATGTGTCACATTTCTTTCATTTCATATACTTAAAATCCTCTTTTGAAAACTCTAACTAAAGTAGCAGCAATTCACATTGTACTTTTCTAACCATAATTATCCGTATTAGTCACATAACCATAATAGCACCAATTTTGCAAAATTAGGTGTTAAATACGTGCAGTTGCTACTGAACATTTCATAAGATGGAAGTACTTTGAAACACAAGCACAGAAAAGTTATCAGTGCACTCATTTCAAAAAAATTCACCTCTGAAATCAAAGAATAGCAGTATTTCAGACTTATTGCTCACCTTTAATCCGCATCTGGCTCATACATGTTATAGAAGGCAACAACACATGCAAGTCTATCCCTTTATCCTGGCAGACATCAAACACTGCATTTAAAGCAAGCATTTAGACTACAAGGAAATATTTTTAGTCAGCTTCTTAAAAGCTCCTAAACTTCACAGAACACCACTGATAAGCTTCCATACGCTTAGTGACATTCCTGACGTGGCCTCTCACATGATTGTGTAGGGATATTAAGACATGCAAAAATACTATTTTGGAGGGTGAATTTCCAATAGGGTATCTAATCAGTTAATATTCCTGCTCATGAGAAGAAACTACTTGTACTGCAGACACATGCTGAGCAGGATTCCATGCAGGCTTGCTAATTCATCTGACTCATGACCCATGTCTGTTCTGGTCTTGGGATCAAAGACTGACATTTGTGACAAACTGTGCACTGATCTGTGCTGTAAATATCTCTGATAGCTGATATTAAGCTACAGCTTCAATGCTCATTTTACATCACTCTGACCAAAAAATAGACTAAGGATAAGAGCAGAGTGCACTCACAAACTGCACTGTTTATAACAAGGATGAGCAATCTCAGATAAGTCTGACCTTATAACTCTGTGATAATGTTAATAATGGGCAACATGTATGATTTAAGTAAATTATGTACTTATAAAAATAATAACTACTCATGCTCTGGTTATCAAAGCTAGAATAAAAGAAAATATTTGTAAAAAAAGAGTCTAGCTTTGATATTGTATACAAGGTAAAACGCAAGCCAAGGGTGTGCAAAGTCATAAAATATCCCCATTGTAGAAGAATCAAGATACTTTGTAAACCTAAGTAAGCCTCAGTCTTGTGAGAATTCTAATAATGATTTATGGATGAAATTGGTTTGGATGCAGTAGGATGAATGCACAGTTTTTCATGCTTTATCCTATGAAGATTAACTTCAAAATATTTTGAATCTAACCCATCTCTAACTGGGAAACAGAAACCTGATTTCCTTTCTTGAGACAAATGGGAGGCACTCCCAAACTATGCAGAACAACTTTGAATCCATCTACCAAAATTGCCTATAATGTGTGTTCCCTCAAAATAAATACTCATAAAAGTTCATCCCTTCTATAGATTGTTTTGACCGTATTGTAAAATATTATTGTCAGGTTGAAAGAATGTCAATCTTTCACTTTCTCTTCACTTTTGATAAAAATTCCATGAGGAAGCTTTAAAAAAAAATAAAATGCAGAATTTGGCATCAGAGATCTGCCTGAGGAGAAACAGCAAGGTATCCTTGTAACTATACAGACAAGCTCTTAAAGCCCTACAGCATTCACTTAGCGTGAGAAAAAAAAATTCTTCCTCCACTACTGGATAATGGCACAGCTGATGACTCCCTCTTCGAAAAGGCACTTAAATGCATCAGCAATGCTGGTGTTGACATCTGCCAAGGTCATTTTGATGCAGTCTTCTATAATTACTCATTTTCATGAAACACACATAGACTCAAAGAGTGCCTTACTTTCCTTAGAGATAGCAATAATGGAAACCTAACAGCATTTTGAAATGCTTACATTGTCATGATGGAAGTTGTTCTGGAATTAATATGGGCATCAAGGGAAGGGACAGGATGCTACACCTGAATTTCAACCATGCTATGACTCCCTGGACTTTTATGCATATAGGCTGAACAATGCATGCTATTTAACTGTCTCCTAAACGTACAAATGATGCATTTCCCAGATAACCACATCCATCTTAAAAATGAAGGCTCAGAATGGATCTCCAGACGTCTTAGGAAGATCAAATGATTGAAGAGGTGACTAAAGACACTAAGAAGAATACAATTAATTTTAAAGTTCAGTATGTACTACTTGAGCAGAGAGCTCCAAAATGCTTCTGAGACAAATGGGTGAGCATACAACTGACTTCTGAATTTACTGAAGCAGATCTGAACTTGACCAAACAGATGCAGAAGCCTTGCTTAAAATATTTGAGAACCACTGACTACTGATTTTCTCCGCCTGCCAGCCAGTCATCTGTTTTCTGTTAGACCTTGATGATATACTTGAGGAAATGACAAAAAAAAAAAGAAAAAAAGGCAGAAAATACGACTATTTCTAAAGGAACCATCCTGAAAGTGAGACTAACTTTCAAAAATTCTATAACCATTTATTCGATCAGAACTAGATTTTTTTTTAGACAGCAGCTCAAAAAAGATGAAGAGAGTGTGAAAGAGCAGGACAGAGACAAAGAGGGAGGGTAGGCAAATCTCTCAGGAAAAGAAGCCATACTCTGCCACACAGAATTTTGATGATGTAGAGAAATGTGTCGGACCATTTCAATGAAGATTAACAGTTGCAGAATTAAATATTTTTAGAAAACTGTGCATTATTTTTCTATGGGTCATACAAATCATCTCAGCTTTACAGTTTCTTACTTATATTGAATATAATTTTTAGCAATGCTGAAGTGCTAGAAGAGAAAAATATAATTAGCAGAACATGGGAGGTTGTCACTAGGAACACAGATAATGTGATGAAGTTGTTAGTCAGCAGCAGTTATTCTGTCTGATCAAAGGATATAGTTAGATACACCCATTAAAAAGAATCTGCTATTTTGAGTGGTCCAACAGCTGCAACTCAGAAACTAAGTTCATTCCGTTTATAGTACTTTTTCATCTGGTTTATACTGTAAGAGGTGAACATATGATGGGGATAAAAGTATAAGAAAGCAAAATAATGTCACCTTTTGGTTTGTGCTGTACCTATGTCTGCTACACAGACTACTAAACAGTCTGCTTATTACAGGACAAAACAATGTATAGAAGATGACAGCTTTGGTCCCTTCAGTCAGCAACTAAGCCTAAGGGCAACACTACAAATGGCAGTATCAGTGGCACTGAATCTGAAGCCAGGGATCTGTTAAGATATGTCAGTTCTTTCACTTACTTGTGTGTTAAGAATATGTATTTCTTCATATCCTGAAAAAAGCGTAAGACAGAGCATAAACTAAATTACATTCCATTTCTCTTCACAAAGGCATGTTTTATAAGAGTAACAGTGGATGACACTATAGACTGTAACAGTGAATGTGAAGTATTTTTCTTATGTCAGTAGAACCATTAAAGAAAAATATTGTTAATGCTTTTATAACTTGTGCAGTTTGTGCTTGTATAAGTTGCAATAGTTTACAGTATGTGGGCATCCACAAACGCATACAAGCTGAATGTCAACTTCACAATATTATCCAACAATTTTAAAATACTTATTGCCTCTAAATCCCTCATTTGATTTAACTCCAGCACATTTCTTTTTATGATTAGCTGTAACAAAAATAAATCTGGAGTACTTAAGAAAACACTTAGCTGCAGCATAGTAATTGTTTCTGACATGCTCTGTCTGAAGCAGATGGCCGATCTCAAAGAAAGCAGCGGAAGAAAGAAAGAGCTTATAAGACAGACCCTCCTTTAGCATACAATGAAGACATTCCACTAATTAGAAAATACATCTACAGTAATTCATTGACAGTATAGTGAAAAGAATGGTTACTTCCCTTTATTATTAGTATCAAACCCTTGTCCATGTTTACTGAAAATAAATTCTAATAAAAATACTATCAAATATAATCAAAATGTGTGCCATCATCACATGCTCATACTGGTGATGATCCCATTGTTTGAAAATATTAGAATGGAAATTAACAGTGTGGACTTAGTTAACAGATTATACCCTATACAATAAAGGGGAGCAATGTGTCACTCTCAGGGCCACAGGCTAAAATGTATTTACACAAATCATATGGTAAATGCTTAACTAATAATTATTTACACTCAGAGATATTGCAATCATTTCCCCAATTTATGAACAGAAGAAGGAGAGAATTAGTTGGGTAACACACCTGCAATTACTAAATTGACCCATTCTATAGGGCAGTGTTGCCAGCTGCTCTTCAACCCCAGGAATTTAGTAATGGTGATTACTAAATTGTAAATGCAAAGAGAAAAATATTTTTTGACAAAATACAGTTAAATCAGCATGACTGACAGTTAAAAGGAAACTTTGAACCCCAATCATGGCTGGTGAGACAGTCCCACTGACTCAAAGAAGTCATTCTGCATGTCAAGGTCTGGCTTTTGGCTTGTCCAGCAGCTGTGAGAAGAGGCTGCAGAGGGACAAGGGCATGTCAGCTATAGTTGGCAGTTTTCCATGGAGGAAATGTGTTTCCCATAACTGTCATTTAAGCCCTTTTAAAACACATACCCACTTGTGAAAATCCAGATTACCCTTCTAGTTATATGGAACACAACCTGCACAGTAGTTCTTCAAGCATACAGCATTAATCCCACAGATTAGAAATGGATAGGAAATTAAGAACAGATGTTTCATAGCAGTGCTGTGTTAGAGATGACTGAATTAGTGCCAAGAGTACTAATATATCCACATGATATTCCGTAGTGCCAAGCCTGGGTCCTCAATTATCTTACACATGACATTAAGTTTCCAGCTCCAAAGCCATCTCGTTCAGACCTCTGGGATTTCTTCACAGCAGTGCACTGCACTTTATGGACATACTGTAGTGCCTCATGAGATTACTGTTTCTCTCATTCCACCATCTGCACAGTGCATGGTCTGTTACATCAGGAAACATTTCAGCAAACAAGGTTAGTTCTACCATTACAAAGTCAACTAACACCAAAAAAAAACACACCTTTCAAACAGCAGTTAACATCTTAAAAGGTGGTTTAAGTTCACTGCAACTAAGACAGCATAAGATCTACAAACAGAACCAATGATCCTAATGTTTAAAGACTAGCAAATATGTCCAAAAGAAAATAAGAATAAAAATACATTAAGCAACCTTTCATTTTATTAAAAGTGAAATAGGTTACACTGGGCAGTGAGAGACTGAATAGAAAAGGAATTAAAATCTTCAACTTGCTTTAAATCAGAAAGTGAGATGTCAAACCATGGCACAGCATTGATGCACTTAAGACAAATATTATTTTTCACAGGGTGTCAAAAAACAGTGTTAAAAACAGGATTGTCAGCACAGTAAGATTTTTTTTTTTTATAAAAAAAAAAGGAGAAAGAGAGGGAAGGAGGGAAATAAGGCTGCTGGGCATATATTGTGTGAACAGCGAGCCGTACCAAAGAAAGCATCAACACTGAATGTTTATATACTTTGAAAAGGGTGAAATGGAAACAGGACAGTTTCAGAGGCAAAATAGTGAACGCTTGTCTCTAAAGTGACAGAGCTTTATGCTCCATTTGGAAAACAGCAGGTGATGATTGCCATAACTGGTTAGTTTATGAAGTAATGCTGGAGAGAGAAAATGAACAACTAACCATCATCTAAGATACAACCCTGCACAGATCAGGAAAAATTTTCTGTATCATCCCCCACATTTTTAGAAATGTAGCCTGTTGATTTTTACCATCATTTTTCTTAATCTGCTTTTTCAGAAAAAGACGGTATTACACGTGCGTTTATTAAATATTGTTTATTATTGCATTTGCTTCACATTTTGTGACAACTTCATTTGCAAAAAAGAAAATGCTGTAGAAGTTCAATATTCTGAATTTTCAGCGGAAAGAGTTTTGAAATAATACTGCAGAAAGCCTTACAATCTGGAAATCAGCAAATCTTATAGCTGAATGCTTTTTGCAGCAAAGTTAACACAAAAACTCAGTGGAATACATCTCCAACAGATAGCACAAAATAAATTCTGGAGAAATATGAAACAAAGTAGTATTTCAGCAGCATTACTGAACATGTATTGAAATTAATAACAGTGCTCACATGAGAGACTCATACAGTGAGCTCAAACTTCAGCTGTGTAATAACAAAGAATGATACCGAATACCTACATACACCTTTAATGCTCTTTGAAATACCACAGTCTTTCTGACACAAGAATGCTTAAGTTTGTATCTTTCTCATTAGATAAGCCTCCTTACCAAACTCAATATAAATTCTCTTTTGCCCCTTTTTAAAGTGATTAAAATAGCATTTTTAAAAGACTAATGGGGAATAGGTCAGTTCCTATCTCCTCAGCATCAATCCTTTGTAATATGGGAATTGCCAGGTTTCAGTGAATTGTGAAGCAAGTTTATCTAAGGTTACCATAATATTTACATCACTAGCTATCACCTGACATAAATGCATAATGCAAGTATTAGAAGACGTACTTTGCTAACTGTATGTGGCTTTATTTTTGATCTACTTACTAATTATGCTTGTTAGGATCAGGTGAAACCAACATCAGTTTAAGTCTTTATGGACTGAGATTGTAGATGGACATGGAAGTGTTAGAACAAGTGCAGAGGAGGGCCACGAAGATGATCAGGGGACTGGAGCACCTCTCGTATGAAGATAGGCTGAGAAAATTGGGGCTGTTCAGCCTGGAGAAGAGAAGGCTGCGTGGAGACCTCATAGCAGCCTTCCAATACCTGAAGGGGGCCTATAGGGATGCTGGGGAGGGACTCTTCATTAGGGACTGTGGTGAGAGGACACGGGGTAATGGGTTTAAACTTAATCAGGGGAGGTTTAGATTGGATCTGAGGAAGAAATTCTTTACTGTGAGGGTGGTGAGGCACTGGAATGGGTTGCCCAGGGAAGTTGTGAATGCTTCATCCCTGGCGGCGTTCAAGGTGGGGTTGGACATAGCCTTGGATGGCATGGTTTAGTGGGAGGTGTCCCTGCCCATGGCGGGGGGGTTGGAACTCGATGATCTTGAGGTCCTTTCCAACCCTTACTATTCTATGATTCTATGATTCTATGTTTCCAAGTGCAAACTATTGTAGTTACTGAAACCTACTATAATTCCTCAACACAGAAAGGGCAAGTAGAGTATAAACTGACTGAGCAAATAATGGAAAAGCGTAAAAAGGCCAAACTATTGGTACATAGTATAAGGAAAGGGATAATTTTATTACCTAGGTAAGACTTGGAGTACATTAAGTGTGGTAACGAGACTGGAAG
Organism: Amazona ochrocephala; assembly: GCA_039720435.1. Taxonomy (NCBI): domain Eukaryota; kingdom Metazoa; phylum Chordata; class Aves; order Psittaciformes; family Psittacidae; genus Amazona; species Amazona ochrocephala. The sequence goes on from CM077879.1 coordinate 39,177,446, forward strand.
AAAATGTAGACGCACACATGTAATGCCAAATAGTATTTACTTTCGACTCTATAAATAAATAACAACACAGTGGATTTCTTGGTATGAAGTAATACAGAGGGTATGTTTGAGAACATAAAGGTAAAAGAGAATCTGTGAAAGGAGGAAATATTGCTGTGTTGGTAATAGAAGTAAAAACAGAATAAAAATAAAACTTCCTTAAGCTGACCTGATAAGTAAAAACTGCACTTCATAAAGACAAATGATGAGTGCATAATCATGTTGCTTGGTAAAAATACATCAGGTATAAAGCAGAGTGTGGGCATAAATAACACAAAGCAAAGAGTGTTTAGAGAAAAAGATATTCTTTATCAAACACTTAAAGGCTCAAGGAAAGAAAATAATGATTAGTGTATAGAAAGGCATTGAAGAGTGTAGAAAATTAATAGTGATGCTTGCAGTAAAGCAGCCAATAAAATAAAGATTATAGGATAAATCAAGATATACATTAAAAAGTTCTTTTACACAGTTATGGAAAGCAAACAGAGAAAGCGAAGGAATGGGATATTCTGCTGTTAGAGACTGGGAAGGTTGACGTGATTAAAAAAAAAAAAAAGAGTAAAAAAAGCACAGAAACCGACATTCAAATGGAGGAAGGAAAATGTTAAAACTCTTTCCCATTGTGCACTGAACGGGTAATTAGGCAATTAGAGCTATACGAAGCAGTGAGAGCTCCAGGCTCAGAGGAATTATGTTTTAGAGTTCTGCAGTAGGCAGGCAGAGGAATGGGAAAACATAACAGCACACTAAGGGCAAGGACTATCAGGGGGCTGCAGGGCACATAATGCTGTGCCAGGGTTGAGGAATGGAATTAAGAAGATGTGAAAATCTTAATACCAACTGGCGAGATACCAGAGACATGAAGACACCTGAAAGTGCTATGCTCACAAAATCACTAACATGCAAGCTAGTCAATGGCAGCCAAAATGGTGTCATATACCAAAGTCCATAGCTGAATTCATAAACAAAAGTAAAATAGCAAATATGAAGCCTCCATATTAAATCAAAAGTGTCTCTGTGCCTCAGAAATGCTTGAATTACAGACATACTTTAGACTGTGATTTCAGCCTATTATCCTATTGTGTGATTGATTTTCTTGCAATATTATTTTTCAATACAAAATAAAAGAATTTTCACACATGGATTTCATTCATTTATGATTCTTTCACGTATGCAAATTTATCATTAGAGAGGTTTTGATGGTAAAGGCTTGATTAGCAATCATAGAAATTAAATTCAATTCATGGCTCAATAACAGTATATAAACAAATGATTTGCACCTAAACTTAGCAATGCAGTTGCAAGGATACTTTTAAGCTCATGAATATTTCCTTTTGTATATAGAAGGGCTTACTACCAAAAAGAACAGAATTCTGGAAAGCATTGAAGCTTGTGAATTACTTGTTCATTTGAATGTCAAGAACATACTTGTATAAACTAACTTAATAGGAGCCAGATCAAGTGTTTACAGAAAAACAGATGTGTGATTAATTTAGAACTTTATTGAAATAGAGTGAAATTTTCTGTGCTTATGTTGTGTCACTATAAACAGAAATAATAATTCAATTCTTTCCTGTCTGTTTCTGTATGTAGTATAAATGCAGTTGGTAAGCCCATGAGACAAGCTCTTGGCTATGACTTTCAGATTTCTAGAAATAGACATTGTGTGTAAAAAACACCTGCATCATGGGTCCCTCATTTAATTCAGGGCGTGTAGATTCTACTACAATGTAGGCAGCAGTTTCTAAATATTACAGACTGTGAATATAATTTGCACAACCAGAGACTGATTGGAGGACACAAGCTTGAACACCAGGGGAAACTGGATTCAGGGCAACTAAACCAAATAATGTTTCCAGAAAACATGATTTGTTTGGAAGGCAAAAGGCCAGGACCCTGATAAAAACTGCTTCCTAGTTAGATTAAACTGCATAACAGTGATTGAGGCAATGTGACAATCATTAGTTGCTTTTCTATACGTTGTAAATTCAAGCACATGGGATTTAAAAGCTGTGTAAAATTAGTAAAAATATTGTTGAGAAAATACTGGGAAGCAGAACAAATTAATTAAGTTTTAATAGTTTAAATTTTGGACTGATAAATTGTTCTGGCAGTTTATTGTGCAGAGTACATGAGGAGATGATGAGATGATAAGACTGGAGACACTATTATCACAAAGACTCAACTAAAATCAGTTAGAAAGCAGAACACAGACCACAGAAATATTTAAGGTCATTACAGGCAGTATTTTAAAAGACTGAAGTTCCTATGTAATATTACACACCACAAACTGCTTAGTTTATATAAATATATACTACATGATACTGCTAGGCCTAAACTGCAAATCAACAGTGGACAGACCAATTCATGTAATAGATACACTTTTGCATATATGCAACTTTTAAAACTTAACCACAGCTGACAGTATTTCTTCAAGATTTAGCTGCTTATAGTCTAGTTATAAAGAACTTGTACCAGAACTGTCAGTGATAAAGCCATCTGGCTTTATCATAGGAGTTTCTGCAAGTCTCTGCAATACTTAGAAATGTAGATATATAATTAAAAAAAAAAAAGTAATCATGGTTTCCTTCCACAGCTTTAACAGTAAAAGGATACCTCCTGAGTTTCAGGAGAAAGAAAATGATGAAGGCTCTTTAAGAATTTCTTTCCTCTTCTTATGAACTCTTCAGAAGAGCTTAGCCTTTACATCGCCTTGGGAGGAGGGTGAAATAGAGGTCTTTATTTGATTGAGTGAACAGAAGGCTTCATAGGAAGTTTCAAGTTTTTAACAAACCCAGGGGGTGGCACATCACCCTTTTCCCTTATGTGGTGTGTTTTGTACAAGCAGCTGTGGCTGTCTACTCCTTTTCCACTGGATCTTAACAGCATTTGTTGGCATACCTTATTATGCACAGGGTTCATATACTTTTTAAGATAAGGAGAAGCTTTTATCACCTCCCACTTAGAACAGCCTGAATAGGGCAGGTAGGTTTCAGCCTGCTTTTAGAAACTTATACATCTATGAGGATGTAAGAAATTTAGTTCACCAGAATTCATGAGATTCCTGGTGCTCACATTTTTCCTTTCTCCTCAACCCTCATAAAGTAAGGGCACTGGGGATACACCTACACATATGTATATGTCTCTTTTGCAGTCTGTTTTCAGGTTTAGGTAGAGCCAGCATTCAGTTCAGCCCACCCATGAAGGTTATCCACACAATCATGAGAGATAAAGACTTTCCTTATGAATGAAAATTCTAATTGAGAAACAGAAATGACATCTGAAAATTGCATATTGGTCTGATACATAAAGGAATGTTTATGCTCTGGACAGATGTATCAGAGTATAGCTGATCTGTAGGAAGTTTCTGACATTGAGCAAATCTGTGGAAAAGGGAAAATATTATGGTTACAGAGACAGCAATAAAAGAGTCAAGTTCTTCCTCCCTTGAGGGAAGCAATACAAATAAAAGACTTGTCACTTGCAAGTAAAGAATCTGTGCACAGATACTAGACAGAATGATATATACCAATAAAAATAAAATAAGAGTAATGGCTAGATGTGAAATCTTAAGAGAAAATCTTAGGAAAGATACAGAAGGTTTAAATCCAGCATCAATAAAAGAAGCAGTTTAGAAGTGTGGTGTCATGGTTTAACCCTAGCTGGCAACAAAGCACCACGCTGCCACTCAGTCAGTCCTCTCCCTGGTGGGATGGGAGAAAGAACTGGAAGGGTAAAAGTGAGAAGATTCATGGGTTGTGATAAAGACAGTTTAACAGGTAAAGCAAAAGCTGCTCACACAAGCAAGCAAACCAAGGAATTCATTCTCCACTTCCCATTGGCAGGCAGGTGTTCAGCCATCTCCAGGAAAGCAGGGCTTCCTCATGTGCAATGGTTACTTGGAAAGACAAAAGCCATCAGTTCAAACACCTCCCCTTCCTTCTTCTTCCTCCAGCTTTATCTGCTGAGTGTGACCTCATATGGTATGGAATATCTTCTGATCAGCGGGGGTCCACTGTCCTGTCTATGTCCCCTCCCAACTTCTCGTGTACTTCCAGCTTCCTCATTGGTGGGGTGGGCTGAGAGGCAGAAAAGGCCTTGACTCTATGCAAGCACTGCTCAGCAGCAACAAAATCATCCTTGTGTTATCAACACTATTTCCAGCACAAATCCAAAACATAGCCCCATGCCAGCTACTACGAAGAAAATTGACTCTATCCCAGCACAAAGTGGTCAAGCTATAGTTCACCACAGCAAATCTCACAGGTTTCTCTGTGATACCTTTTAGATGAGGATATGTGCATGCTGTCATGTGATGTTAGTACTTGTATGTAGTCCTGTTCATAGCCACATGAGAGTCCTGCGTTACTTACTGACTTACACATCCTACTGCAAATGACAGACTGGCTATTAGTTCTTGAAAGTAGAAATTGCTCTTAAAAACACTTGATGTGTGGTTTGGGTTGTGACTGGCCTCTGAGCTGCTTTTTTCTCTAAATATGTCCCATATCTGGTTGCACAAAAAAAAAAACACATTTCACTGATGAAAGAGTATCAGAGACTTAATAAAACTTCTATACTTTTCACACTGCACTCTACTGTGCACCCCGTGTCCCTACTTTCGGGGCCGCTGCTGCTATCCCATTCCCTTATTTCTCTATACTTTATCATTAAGTTAGACTCATAAATAATTCATTCTCCAGAATATAAGTAGTCATGTCTGCTACCAATATAATTTTTCAGAAAAATAATCAAAAATAAAACAAACCAAGCATAACCATTAGAAAAAAACTTCCAAAAAATAAACCAAAAAAAACCAACCCAAACCTCAAGCAGGTTTCATCTGTGAAGCCTTGTAAAGTCGGTACAAAGACTGAGACCTATTACTAGCAATAACAAAATTCTAATTACACAGTACAGTACCCTGTGCCATAAAATACCAACAGAAAGTTTGAAAACTTGACAGAGCCTTTCAAAATGTGTTGAGTACAACATGCAGTGATCGACAGAGTTAAAGCATTTTATCTTGTTATCACTTGTCACCTGTTGGAGACTGTTCAGAGAGGCTGACCAGTTTCTGGGGTTCGGTACCCTCCACTTACCCTAATTACTTCTGAGATATATACCCTCTTGCCAGCTGTTTGCACAGCACATGCTAATGTAAAAACAAACAGCTGAATAGAACATGTTTCAAAGCCTTTTTATCCAGTATTTTTAATATGCAGTACTTGTAAGCCTACCAATACCCCCTTTTTTTTTTTTTTTTTAGAAACACATTTGAGTACAAAAAATAGGATCTTAAAAAGTCAAGTTAAAAGAAAAGAGCAGATATTTACATTGCTGCCCAAGGGTGCCACACCATTTCGGTATTATGTTATTATTGCCTACAGTCTATTTCAGATACTTATATACTACCGAGGAATTCCCTGATGGTTATAAAAGTCAACATCATAGTTTGATAACATAACCAAGTGCAGTTACATTTCTGGTCTACTACTCTAAAATATATAGCACGGTTATTTCATTTTGTTACAATAGTTCTGAATCATCAAGCCTAATATAAAAGGAAATCAAATTAACAGAGATAGTGGTTGACATCATCATTACACATGGGTTCTGATTGTCAGTAAAGATGATAAAATCCATGATATGTTTCTTTGAATCATAATCAGTTCTTATTACATATTTTATTTAACCATACAAATATAAATGTCAGTTTTCAGTGGGGAAGCTTATGGCAAGGTCATTAGCTTATTAGACTATTTCAGTAAGTAAGTAATGTAAGCCTTCAGGAAACGAATATTGCTATGTATCAGAGCAAGAAAACTTCACCTTGAGCAAATTGCTTCTTACATAAAAAATTCTCTAAGTGAAACCTCAGGTTGCCAAAGGAGATACAACTACTGCAGAAATATGCTTTCTTAAGTTCTTCAGATGTATTCCTTTGCTATTAGTTTAAATGTGACTTGAAATATTTTATTTAAAATGCTATCTAGAAATAAGTCCATTTTTAGATGCTGTAATAATTGCTTTGTTAAAAAGTAAAGTCATGGTATCTAAGAGACTGATTGAAAGGAAACTGCAGTTTCCTTAAGGGAGTCCATGGTCATTTAATTTAATTATCTTATTCCAACTGGTGATAATTTCCAAAGGGAAACTATTTCTAAATTTAATTTTTATTAAAACTTAATTCAAGCACAGCTAGACAAATTTATATATACTGCAAATGCATTTTAGCTTCAGTGCCACTGTCAGACTCATTACCCGTTGCTTCAGAAATCGACTGAGGAGAAAGTCCTGTTACTCTAAAATTGCAGAAAATAGACAAATACAAAATACTGAGACTGTAAAAAAGGAATTTATTTAACAAAGATCAAAATTAATTGGCAATTATTATAGTGATACTTTTTCTACTTTCATTAACACTTAGACTTTCCTGTGAACTCTCAGAAGAGGAGAAACTCCCAGGAGGAGTATTCTGGTGTGTCTTTTCTAGCCATTTCTATTACCATATTGAGTTAAAAATGGCAATTCCTTATCATTTATCCCCATTTGAGTTCTAGTTGTGTACAACTGGTTTCCAGCAGTGATTCTTTAAGAGACATGAATACACACATTTCAAGGGAGAAAAACCATTTCTGAGGGCTGTTGGTACATATTGTAGGGCAAGAAGAGATTGTTAAATATAGTAATGTATTGCTTTGCCACTGCTGCTCTTGAGCTTGACCCTGTACTATAATCATCATCAGTTATAAACACTAACCACTTGAGAATAGATACTCAGTTTGGCAAACCATTAAAAATAAAAGTGAACAAGGCTGTTAGGAATCATTGGCAGCAAAACTATTCAGAGCCCTTCTACCTTAACTATATTGGGCTTAATTGGGAAATGCCTACTTCGCACAGCTGCAGCAAAGACTTATTTCCTGCTCTTCTGGAAAGTAAATAGCAGTTTTCTTCCTACCTTCAAGGTGACATCCCCCATGCCACAGAGCAATCCAAAGATAAGAGATATTTTTAGCTCTCCTTGTAGCTCTTAATGCAGTTATGGCCATTACACAGCACATTAGTTTCTCGCAGGGATGTTCTTAGCGATAAAGCAGACTTGGGGCCTATCACACTCTATGATTTTATTCTTCCAGCACGTCCCTTTCTTTTTCATACTTCAGATATCTGTGATCTTGCACTGACATTTTAGTGCATTTTCTTGTATTTTTTTTCCATTACTTTTTTGCATCCCCCTAAAAATATTTTTCCCAATGCATTTACTATTGCTTAATTGTCATACAAATATTTTGAAGCTGAGATTCAATATTTTGCAGTTAAGGGTCTTTTTTGCCACAAGAATAATGTTAGAAAACATACGCCTGTATAATTGAAAAATGCTTATGAGAACAGGTAACCTATTGGCTCGTTCAACAGTTAGAAACTGGAATAAACCTGTGCTCCAGCTGCTTAGAGTTGGAGGCCATCCAGGCCATTTAGTTAAATCAGCATTCAGTCAGAATCTTGTTTAGGTAAGATATCTTTCCAGAGAAGACATACAGTCTTGTTCTGCTTGCACACTGAAATACATAATCCATCAATCACCATCCCACTCCTACCAGTTACCCATCCCATTGCTACCAGTTTGATGCTGGTGCCAGTAAGAGATGCCCAGAGATGCCTGGAGAGGGATCACAGGGCAGCGAGGGAGCACCTGAAGAGCATCACAAAAGATTTCCAGCCGCTCCAGCCAAGAAGCCAGCATCATCAGGGGCCCAAAGTAAATGCCTCTATGACAGTGCACACGGCATGGGGAATGAGCAAGAAGAGTTAAAGGGGTGAGTACACCTGAAAGGTTATGACCTCATTAGCATCACAGAGACATGATGGGATGCCTCCTATGACTGGAGCATTGAAATAGAAAGATACAGGCTCTTCAAGAAAGACAGGCTGGGGAGACAAGGAGAGGATATATCATTCTTTACATCAGAGACCAGGCTAGAGTGTACAGAGCTCAGTCTGGGGATTGATGAGGAGCTTGCTAATTTTTCAGCCTTATTTTTGTTATGTGTATCTTATCTTTCTCTTGCAGCTTTTGATCTTTACTTCCCCTGCAAACAAGTTCTTGCAGCTTCTCTTTTCATCTTCACTATGCTCTTTAAGGCATCTTTTGTAGGTCTTGATTTATTATTTAGATCTTTGTGTACTTTTCCAGGTTTTCAACATTATTTTAAAAGTGACAGCATAACAGGATATGGTACTATTCAATCCCATATAAAACTGTAACCTTTCCCCAGGTTTCTATTCCCATCTCTGCTTTAGAGTCATGACACCAGAGAGGGAGCTCATTTTAAAATGTTTGTATATTGCCCTGCCAAAACCCTTTCAGAGTCGCTATTTAGTAGTCCATCATTCCCAAGATTGGTGCTTCTTTCCTTTTTTTTTTTCCACGGATGCAGTTTTGTATTTGGATGTATCCAGCTCAATACTGATCCTGCTCTTGCCAGTACTGCCAAGTATCATTTGTCTTCAAATTTTAACAGAAATGACTTAATACTTTCCTCCAGCTAATTCCTGAATCTATTTTTGTAGCATTAAAACCCTCTGAAAACTCACCAATGCAATGCTGACTCTTCACCAGTCCTGCATCAGGTTATGTCAGCACTGTCTCAATCTCTTTCAAGTTTTTAATGTATTTTATATCATCTAATTCTTATATAGTTATTCAGCAGTGTCAAATGTGCAACAGAAACCTCAAAGTATCTACAGCTAATTTTACCAATGAAACACATAAATCTGTAGAATATAGAATCAGATGTGTTTGATAGGTCCTGATTTCCATAAATTCATATTCCTTCTTACTGATTATATAACCATTCTTTCATTCTTATATTTAAAAATAAAATCTTGTGTCACTTTTTGCTTATGTTGCCTGCAAGTGTTACCAAATTAGACAGACAAGTTTTCCACTTGCTCTCTTTGAATAGCATCACAGTATCCTCACTCTTTTGGCATCTTACACTATAGCCAGTATTCAATTTATTTTATTAATTATCACCAGTAGGCCACAGATGTACCTGCCAAGCTATTTTAGGACTCGATTTGGAGCTATTGGGACCAGTAGATTTGAAAAGGTTGTTCTGTAGTTCATTTTATTCTTCGCAGCTAGTAATGGAGCAGAAAGTACTTTATATGAGTGCATTATCCCCATTTTTCCAAGTAAAGAAAGGAATATTTTTTCAGTACTTTTGCATTTTCTACATCACTGCTAATAATTTTACTGTCTCCACCTACTACACTGCTCATATCAAGCCTAAGATTAATTTTATATCTAACATACTATAAAAACTGATTCTTACTATCCTTAGCAATACCAGCTATGGATTTTCCCTCATATACTTAGGGTTGTTGGGTTTTTTTCCTCATGAATCTTCCCATTTATAACAGCCATTACCTTATTTCATCTTACCTTAAAACTCTCTAGGGTTCCCTTTATTTCTAATTGCTGTCACTACTACTCCCTATAACAAGCATAGAAGTTTAACAAAAGCCGTCCTCCTTTTCACTGTAGTTGTACAGATATCATCTATGTAAATTTTCTTAAGGAATTTCCCAATTTTTTTTCCCTTGCCTTCTGTATTCTTTTCTTGCCACAGTCATTCACGCTCTTCTGATTTTTGATCAATATATTTTTAGATTCAAATATAATATATACAACGTATATGCACATGTACGCCAATTGGCACTTTCCCTTGCTTGTTTGCACTGTAAGAAATCAGGTCATAAAAATTAGTCTCTAAGTAATCAGTCAAATCCAGGTGATTTATTTACCTTCAGATTTATTTCGTGCTGAGCGCAATATCTTCTGCATTTGAAGTATTTAATTATATTCACAATAGTGAAGCAATGCTGAACCAGTCCATATGAAATGTGCAGGTTCAAGGTGCATATAGACTTGCAAGTCTAACGCTTTTGCTCCTTAGATACTTTCATTTAAGCTATGTTTTTTGGTTGTAACTTTATAGAGGTTGTTTCATTAGTGATAGTCTTTATCTTTCTTTTTTTCTGTATAGCCAGTACTCACTTAGCTTTAAAATTCACATTCCCGATCCTTAGCTACCATGTGATACAGGTGTTCAAATGACTGTTACAGCCTTGTTGATAATGGAATTTAGACAATCTGGTATTTGGAGATGATTTTATTTAATGTAAACTCTGTTTCAGTTATTTATACGTATTAATTAATTTGCTCTTAGTTCATGTTGTTGAAATATCATTACCGCCATTTTAAATTCACTTCCTGCTAACCAATTATTTCTGACAGAGACGGCTGTGAACCAGAATCGTGCAGTCCAAATTATAGATTTTCAGAATCCAGATCCTGTGCTGTAGTGCAAAACCTGGCTTACTACATTCAAAAAAAATAATTAAAGCTTTTTCATAAAAGTTTTTTTGCAGGAAAGAGGTAGCTATAGCTACCTGAATTGTGACTTGAGCATAGAAGATTGTGGGCTACTCAGAGTGCCAGTGGTACCTTTACCTGGATCAGCTTCAATAGCCTTTTTCATCCTGCTGTGCAAATGCTGCCACTGAACATAATTTAATGGTCAAAGGGTTTTGGATGTCCTTGGATGAAGGGATTTCCCCATAAAGGCTTCCTTCCTGGGCAAAAGAAACAATAGTGTCTTTTTGGTTTTTTGTGGTTTTTTTGTTTGTTTGGTTGGTTGGTTTTTTTTTTTTTTGTGGTTTTTTTTATTTTTTTTTTTTTTATTTTTCAGGACTTGAGTGTTTTACTTGGAGCATGCAGGAAAGAAATCCTTCACTTATGTTACTGTGGCACTGAACCAGGATTGCTGCTTGGCATCCTTTTTAGTCCTATGTGCATTTCCAGGAACAATGTGACAGCCAGAAGGACTCTCACAGGTCTGAAGTCTTTACTACAGCAAAATTATACTGATTGACAGGCATAATTTTTCTTTCCTAATGTGACTTTGATTGCTGAATTGACTAATAATTGTAGATATTTCCACATGAAAGGTCAATTTTGACAAATGGCTACTTGAAAAATGCTGAACATCTACCTTGTCATCTTGCATCTTTATTATAAATTATCTTATAGTAAAAAACATAGTCTGGCTGCAGTCAGTGTAAATCTGCCTTTGGAAAATACTTAAGCTGTTCATCCAGCCTGCCAAGTTTTTATCTGTATTAAATCTGTATTATTGGTTTTCATGAGCTGAGAATCTGGCATGCCATTTTTAATAACAGATATGTGGGCAACTAATTAGAACTCTAATTAAAGAAAAATGGGAATTTTAGTAGTCTTTCAAAACTTGTGTATGCTCTCCAAAGTACTCGCCTAGACATGGGACAAGTACTTCTTGTTCTTTTGACAGCTCAGACAGAAATCCAGTATGTCATCCTGGAAAATCCTGTGGAAAACAGATTAACAGAGAATCTTAAAGTCAGTGCTAGTATTTTGAAGTCTTGCTGTATATGGGGAATCTGTGTGAAAAAAAGAAAGCTCAAAAGCCAGGAAGCACCCACAGAGTAACCAACATGGATTACAGATGATGAACTTCTGCCTGGCCCAGGCTGTAGAAGGAGGAAGACAGGAATACATAAGCCCTTTTTCTGGAGCGATGTATCCAATCTTTTTCTCAAAGAATTCAACCAGACGTGATTTTATTTAGTTGCATAGCAGTCAGGCTTACTGCTCTGTATAGCCTGGGGATAAGGAAAGAACAACACAGTGTTCTAGTCAGTTGCTCTTGGTATTAGTATAATACCTGAATTGCAACCAAAGCTAAGCCAGAATTTCATTTGCTTTTTTACTTGCTATGCCTGTCTTCATGTCCCATGAATGTTCAATCATTTTTATGAGGAATGTGCCCTCAGAAGAAAAATCAAGACATTTCCCCATACTAAAATATGGTTTTCCAGTGAGTACACTGTGTTTAGTTTCTTTAGACACATGATGGAAGAAAAGTCAAGTGTCTCCCATCTTCAAACAGAACCCTATTTGCTCTAATTTGTATAGTACAAGATGGGAAAGAAGGATGCTTCTTGATCAAAAGTCAGAGAGAAAGAAAATCCTTTACTTGCAGTTTTTAATGGCCCACTACAGTAAACATGGTCTAAGTGGGCCTACATGACTGGAACTCAAATTCAAACTGGAGAGAAGAGATATCTACACTGATTCCCAACAAGGTTTCAGTCTTGAGCTTCAAGTTGAAAAAATGTATATGCTTGAAGGTGTGCCCAGAAGTATACATTTACATGCCTTCTTGAGGGAAATCAAAGCACCAGTAAACTTTTGGTGTCAAGGGTCTCAACACTAAACGTAGATTCCTAGAATGATACACAAGGAAGAAAAGAAGGTGTTGTTCCACAAAGGTTTTGTTCTGAAATAGACCTTCATGTTAAACTAACAAATTAAGATGTCTTCTGAGAGTCCTGCTAACACCAGTACTCAGAGATTACATGTCTTTCAATCTCTAAATAAATATTTTCCCCTATAAACAATGAACGTACACCATATGTTGGGCATTTCTTTCATTTGCTATAACAAGCTCCCCTGTCTTGTTCGGGACTTGCCAGTCTTACCAGATAGCATTAAAGCATTTCAGACCAAGAGAGCTATGATGAGGGTACAATACATGTGGAACAGTACATTGGCCTCCTTATAACTATTTCTGGAAACATAAAGAACCCAAGGCTGAAGGGAGTAAATTCAGAAAACAAAAAACTAAGCTACAAACAGTTCAGTGAATCTCAGTCATTACTTTACCGTCATAAACCACATGTAAGGCTTATTGGCATTATATAAAATGCATAATAAGAAGGATTTTCTTTCTGAAGCTCTATGTGCAACACTGTCTACCTCCTCATACTCTATTAAGCCCTTAAAGGTAGGGTTCTCATTGTACTTACAAGGCAAAATCAGAACAATTTATTCGAAATACATGGAAAAGAACCTTACCTCCTCTTAACTTCGGATTTTTATTATAATCTTCAACTCATAGCATTAATAGCAAAGAACATTGATTTCCCTGCTAGATTCCCCATGGATTTCAGCTGCAACCTGTTTTTCATTTTGAAAGAAACCATCACCTTCAAATTATGTCTTTTAAAGAAAAGTCTTAATGTAATCGATATCACCTACAGCTGTAAAAACTCAAGCATTTTATAAATCCATTTGCTTTCCCCTTCACTAATTTGTTGTTGTATCTCAACTTCAAAATAAAAAAGAATGAAATCACTTCTGTGTGTATAAAGATTCCACTGTACCCTCAAGCACTCAATTTTGCAATATTCAGCCTCCACAGGGAATAAGGAATTAAAGATAAACACACAAACAAAAGCAATTGCCAGTTTGGGCTGTTTTTAATACTGGAATTATTTTCATTCATTGTCAGCTTCATATTTCATAATCCAGCCTCTGGATTTTCTCTGCTTGTTAAAATTTTTCACCTCAGTGAATTGACCAAGAGATTTTATTTCTGTTGTACATCTGATAATCAGATGCATCATGATTTGAATGTTGCTTACATAATATAACTGCTACTATTATAATTAAAAAATGCAATCAGCTCTTTAATTGATCAGGCACATGTTGTATGTATATGTCCCTTCTACCATTCTGAGTCCAAAATAAATGTCTACTCTCTTGTTTTTTCTGTATTTTATAATTAAATTCATTCTAATTATTCTTCTCCATGAACAGCGATTACATCAAACACATTTTAGGGTCTTTCTATGACTTTACTGCTCAGTCATACTTTGATCACATGTACCATTAATCCATATTCTAACAATCCATACAGTGCTCATCTTAACCTGCAAGTGCAGGTTAAGCCTTGAGGTCTACTCTCAGGTTATGACATTCGTTCTGCATATACCAGTACAAAGACTGACTTGCACCTTCATTTTATCAGATTGTGAGGACTCCAGATTTCCTTTCTTCCCTGTTCACAGTCAAGTGAAATGGTCCCTGAAGAATGATTTCTTCTATATCAGTAGTCTCCTTGATTTTTCAGTTTTAACACTCAAACACAGCTTTGTTCCCTCACGTCTCTGCTGAAGTCTATCCTTCCTAAGCAGGTTACAATTATCTGAAAACTGCTTCCAGTTCCTGAAGAATCTGAGCCCTTGTTTCTCACATTTAGTAATCTTTCAGCAGCGAATAGGTGAAACAAAAATAACTGGTACTAGCACATGAAATTAAATTTCTAAGAAAACATTTTGCATGCCAGTACGAGTACATTGTTAAGCCAAGAAATGCTAACTGAAGTCTTGCTCCAATAAGACATTCCATTAAAACCAAGGGATATGCCAAGAACTCCTTGAGAGGAGAAACAAAAATCACAATTTTTTTGATAAACAAATAATGGCCTCTAGTTGCTTAACAAAAATGGCAAAAAAAAAAATTAAGGTTAGAGTAAGACTGAAGTTTCCTGCTTAACCAAAACTGATGGACAAAGTTGTGGCAAGACTTTAGAAAGAACTTAGGAAACATCATCTGCATGGGGTGCCTGGAAGTTTAAAATAACAAAACAACAGCTGCTTTTGTTGTTTGGGGTTAGTTGTTTGGGGTTTTATTTTTTTTTTTTTTTTTTTGTTAGGGAAATAGAACATTGTAAGCTGTTTTAGCAAATAAATAAGATTAAAGATTATATCAAAAATATACCAGGTTCAGGCTCCTGAGTTCTCATATAAACTTTTTGGTTCACCATTTAAATCAATGGAACAACACACAGCTGAAGTTCAGAACTTAACTGGGTCTAAAATCAAAATATTTCTAAAATGCAGTCTCTCAGAGCATTAAAATTTCTCACATACTTTTTTTTCTTTGGTTTTTTTTTTGGGGGGGGGGGAAGGGGGAGGTTAGTGCAATCAGTACAAATAGCAGCCTGCCATGTTAAGCTATGCTACAAGAGCCCTCTTCTCTCATTTCTTGAGACAATAACAATAGTAACTGAAATCTACACTATCTTACTACACTTGTCGGTACAGTAACTCTCTGACAGGCTCTTATATTAAGGTATACCCCATGAAGAGGAAACCATCTCTTCTTGAATAAATATTTGACAATTCCTAGTGAATATGACTCCTACACTATTTAATACAAAGGATTTACAAAGGTTTTGTAACTTTTCTGTCAAAACCGTAATGGAATGAAATTACACATTTTCAGAAAGAGTACAAGAGATGCTTCCCTTGTCAAAATTCCTCCGCTAATCATTATCTACTGCATGACATACTACTGGATATGCGGGCCTTCAATAAAATTTCAGTGAAGGTTACTGCATTTAGATATCAAAAAAGAACATAAAACAACTCATACTCACTGAGCTCCTGAACTGTTTCTTGTTCAGTCTTCATTGTGAATATTGTTACTCAATTTGTCATTTAAGTGCATGCAGCTGCTGAATTTATATTGCAGATATTTACAGATATTTGATATTCAGGTTATGAGAGCAAGATAGTTCAAAAAAACCTAATTCATTAGTGAAAGCTTGTGCCACCTGCATTTTATTTCCGATGTTTTATTTTACCAAATACATAAGTAATTTATCCATTCTGAATTATAAACAAATAAAAGTTACATGCCTTATTTTAAGGGGAAAGGGATTGATTACTTCAATATTAAAATAAATATGAATTAAAACCAGAAACAGCTAGCAAAAAACTAATATTCAACTTGCTTTGGTGTGTTTGGTAATCACAGTGACAGAATCATGGACTTTAAAAAGGGCATTTTGAGTAGAAAAGTTCATAGGAGTTATGACAGCTAGATAAGTTTATTTTTTAACATTTAAATTAAGAAATCAATGTAAGGACTGGCATCTCATCTGGATGATGAAGCAAATATTTCATTTTTACAGTTTCAAAATACTCCTGAAGCTTTCAGTAGAATAAAGAAGTTGCTTTTTTCTTCTTCATCTTTAACCGTTAAACAAACCCACTGTTTCTAAAACCTTTTTAGCTCACTTCTTGGCTTACTGGAGTATCAAATTGATCAATGGGAGGATCAATCTGAATCTAGAGCACTGGCTCCTTCTCTGCATTTTCTTTGGGTCTAAATAGCTATTTTCTTAATTGTCTCAGGGAAAAGTACCATTTGTCTCTGTTAGTGTTGCCCTTTTTGTTGTTGTTGTTGCTCTTGTTTTCTCTCCTACAAAACATCCCTGCTTTTTCCCCTTCTCTCTTGTAAGCTTGGGAAAACACTGTTTTCCCAATAGAATCATTCTGTTCCCCTTCCCCACAATACACCTTTGTCATGAAACACCCAAGACACTCTCCTTTGGCATAGAGAGAGAAGCTGTAAATTGTGATCACTTATCTCCCTGTCCTAAGTAATATTCTCTGCAGCTGAAAACCTCATTTAGCAGTGCAGAAGGCACATGAGCTCTGTGACACCTCTTCATTACCTATCTTGATCACAATTTCATGGACCAATCGGTCCATTTGTATTTACTATTTGATATTATACTCCTTTAGCAGTTGAGGCTTGGCCAGAATTCAGAGTAAAAGCTGTGTAGAGAGCAAGAAGTTCATACCCCAATGATAATACAGGTGAAAGGTTTTGGTTGTTTGATTTTTTTTTTTTTCTTTATTTTTTTTTTTTAATATTTTTTTCCTTTCCATTAAGTGGACTACAGCCACCACAGGTGATTTGTCACACCACAACAGATACACATCAGATTGCCGTTTTAGCAGGGTTTCTGCTCCCACACTCAGGAATACCAAGTACCCTGACACATGCCTGCTCAGGCACAGGGAAAACTGAGATCTGCAAAGCCAGATTCACACTCCTCATGCAGAGAAACCTCTCACACTACTTTGTCACTCCACGTCTCACTTCAGCTGGGAGAACACAGTCTGGCACACGGAGGGGTGAGTACCACAGGCAGTGCAGAGGGTCCAGAGGAAATGACGTACAGTGTAGTGGGGTTAAAAAATACCTGGAAAGGCTGCAGTAAGTTCAGGTGAATGATAAACACCCTCCTTTGCATGAAGAAGTATTAAAAAGATCTTCTGTGGTGCATAAATTATATTCTGTAATTGCAGGGACAGAACTGTTATCACTGAGCCATGTCATGCCTCTGCTTTCCAGAGTTGTTAATCATGTGTGCCATTACTAGGCACACATACGACTACAGAGAAGTAGCTGCCTTTGTGCATATGAATCTTGGTGTTCTATTTCTTTTTAATCACCGGAACACCAATCGATAGCAGTCCATATTAAGTGCTGCTTCCTCTCCTTCCGTTTCAGCTCCTGTATAATAACTTCAGCTTGCAGCAGGGTGGGGTATAGATCAACATTAAATTAAAAGGGTCACCCAGAATAATTTCTAGAGACAAATGTTATATCATGAAAATAAAGAGTTGGCATTGAAAGTGCTGACATAATTATAGCAAATTAGGCAAACAATTCTGTACTTAGAAGTATGTAAACTGATGCTTTTAACACTGCTTCCCTTCCTCTGGGAGACCAAGGTGGCAGGGGTTCATATTAAACACAGAAATCAGGACTTTGGAGGCTCAGCTGTCACTACTTTTGTGCAGAATGCTGAGATTCTCTTACTTATGTTTCATATTTACAGCACTGCAGGGTATGAGGTGACACTCAAACCCAAAGCAAACATATACACATTTTTTAATCCCAAACTGAATGGGAAAACAGCATGTATGGAAAGTAATAAGGTGTAGCTCAAGCCTAGTGTGAAAATGAACAAATCACAGGCAAGCATTTTTTTCAAGCTTAGTCTCTGGTATTTTTGTGTCTTCTGATAAAAGCTGACAGGTAGGACAGTTTGCTTTTTAAGAGACTGATGAAGTCCCAAGAAGACAGGTGATAGGAGCAAATGAAAACAATAGAAACATAAGCTCTACCTGCCCTACTTTAAAATAGTTTTATCATAGGGTATGATTGTTTTCTACTTGTGCTTGTTTGGTTGTTTTCTGCTTATGAGACAGTGATGAAGGAAGTATGTCCCATGATCATTTTCTGATTCTTTTCTGATTCAAATTTGGGGTTTCTTCAGTTGTGTTTGGTAATTAAAGAGGAAAATCTAATGGCATGTTTTGTGAGTATGGTGAGAGATAGAGGCGCATGCAATAAGCACATGAGCATGACTGTGAGTCTAAACTCATGGCACTAAGAAAGCAGAAGGGATTTCATTGTAGGCCTAACTAATAATAGGAAAATGAACAAGCTGCCTTTTGTTCTGACATCCTTATAAAATTCTTCAGTAATAACTCTTTTTTAGAAAGGCTTCACTTTCATCCCATGGAGACTTTGACACAAGGGAGAAAGATGCTATTCCTGAAAGTTCTGTGAAAGCTTACTTGAAAATAGATAGAAGAGATAACAAAGCCTTGTCCTTTTAACTCATAGAAGAATGTTAAGTAGCTTATTACAGATACACAGAACACAGGGAGAAGCATGCTGAAAAGACCTCATTACCTGGCCCCAAAGGTTCAGACCCATGGCTTAAGAGCTCTTTTTCCCCTCCCTAAATCACAAAAGACTGGTTTAAGATATCATGAGAATATTGTTTTAATAGAAAAGTGGTAGGAAGAATGAAATAATTTCTTGAAATGCCTCTGAGCCATCCTCAGGCTTTCCTTTGCAACATAAAAGCCACACATACGGCTATAAAAGGTTGAAGTTCTCAACCTTTTATGCAGTAACAGCCCTTCTAAAAAATGAGACTTAAAACATATACAACCATCTGACATTACAAAGACTGATAGTTTTGAACATAAGCAGAGAATTTTATTTATGAGTATTCATTTGCACCATACAAATAGGTCCTCAGAACAACAGATCATTTAGACAGGTACCTGGTAAAGCAAGTAAGAAAATTACAAAAAGATTTACTAGTCAATCGCCTGTATCAATAACAGTTTCTATGTTTGGAGGATTATGTGGTCTGTCATCTCACAGCTCCTGCAGGTATTAAATAGTACATCAAAGGAGGGAGGGAGAATTTGGAGAGAAAAGGAAAGATAGGGAAAGGAAAACAAATAATTCATTAAAGAGTGTGCTCAAGAAAACATAGATCAGTCCACAAATACAAATGTGAGACAAAGAGTGATGGCAAGACTTGCTTTAGCCCAAATACCAGAAGATTTATAGCAAGTATTATTACTCTTGGCCTCAAATAGTTTAGATACTAAGCATTAGACCTATACTGGAAAGGACATGAGTCCTCAGTGTCTGAAACTATCAAATATAAATGCATTAGTACTTATTAACAAATCTTATTTGTGTCTTACTCTCATTTAATAGACTCTAATATGTAACTCTCCACATTTATTTAGCCATTCTTTATTTTAAAATCCTCTTAATCCCTATTCATGTCATGTCATCTAAACTAAAGTACTGTAAGTCCTACAAAAATAACATTCTGAAATTAATTCATTGCACACTAGATTGTCACAAAGTTTTAATATCTCTAACAAGTTCAGCATGTCTTCAACATTCATATTTCCACCAGTGCTACTGAATTCACAGAGCAGTGTGGGCTGGAAAGGACCTTAAAGATCATCCAGTTCCAACCCGCTGCCGTGGGCAGGGACACCTTCCACTAGACTGGGTTACTCAAAGCCCCATCCAGCCTGGTCTTGAACGCTTCCAGGGATGCAGCATCCACAGCTTCTCTGAGAAACCTGTGCCAGTGTCTCACCACCCTCATAGTGAAGATTCTTTTCCTAATATCTAATCTAAATCTCCCCTCTTTCAGCTTACCAGTTTTCTTGTAGGTTCCCTTTAGGTACTGGAAGGCTGCTCTAAGATCTCCCCTCAGCTAAACAAGCTCTCTCACCTAAACAAGCCCAGCTCTCTCAGCCTGTCTCCATAGGAGAGGTGCTCCAGCCCTCTGAGCATATTTGTGGTTCTCCTCTGGACTCACCCGAGCAGCTCCACATCACTCTTGTGTTGGGAGACCCAGAGCTGAACACAGTACTGCACACTCAAGAGCAGAGTAGGAGGGGAGAACCACCTGTCTTGGCAGGCTGGTCACGCATCTTTTGCTGCAGCCCAGGATACAGTTGGCTTTCTGGGCTGCGAGCACACACTGCTGGCTCATGTTCAGTTCCTTATCAGCCAACACCCCCGAGTTTTTCTCCTCAGGGCTGCTCTCAGTCCAGTCTCTGTCCAGCCTCTATTTGTGCTTGTGATCGTTAAGAGACCCTTTCTCTGTGTGTCTCTAAACAACCCCAAAGACAGAAGGAACTGAGGGAGGCTGAGCACCTGTTCATGTTGTCATTTGCACAAAAGATGGGGGATGGTTTTCCTGTGTTGTCTGCCCTGAGGCTGCGAAGATAACTGCCTCTGCAACAAACTGCCCGGGGACAGCGATACACGTGCCTGCGGCTTCCCGAAACCGCGGCTGTGAGACGCTGCGACTACAGGACACCGGGCCTGCCACCTACTGCTGGGGACTTAACCTGCCCCTGTAAAATGGCAGCTGTCCCACAGCCGCGTGGTGCACACCACTCGGTTCGGGCCCCCGTGGACTCATGACTGAAAGGAATCCAGCTGCAAGGACTCCCAGCTAAAAGGATTTCAACTTGCTGACGGATAAGTTGTCCCTGGATCCACGGGGTGGTCCTTTTTCTTTATTTCTTTTTTTCCTTCTTTCTTTCCTTTCTCCCTTTCTCCCTCTACTCTGGATCTGTTATAAAAGTAGGAACTTGACGAGACTTGTTGCTCCTGACACAGTTTCAGGGAAGTTTACAGTAAAATTAATAGTTGTTTCATTTTCCAACCTCTGCAGGGCCTGTGGTTTCCCCGCACACTCCTGCGCCACACAGAGCATGGTAAAAGGCTATTTCCCCTCACACCCATGAGCAGGACCTTTCCCTTGGCCTTGTTGAACTCCATGAGGTTCACGCGAGACTGCCATGTCAAGCAACAACTTACAGTTGTAGCTGACCCCCGACAGGGCCTCGAATGAATCTTGGTGTGATTTGCACTATCAATCAGGCATTTATTTCCCCAACAACACTGCATAAAATCTATTGGATTAGTGGAATCCATGGGCTAAGATTAAATACATTAACTTTTAAATTCCTTTTCAAGTAATGAAAGGGTTCAGCCCTGCTCCCTTGTGTCTTACATATGTGCAAAATGTAATCAGAATCTGCACTGCTGTCTGTAAATGGGTTCCAGTACAAACTAAATCATTGTAGCTGCTGAATTACAAGCAGCTTGTATCCAGATCTGCTATGGTTGGTATGCTAAATGGATTAATTATTCACATTGATTGTATTGATCCACATGGCCTCCCTGATCTCTCTCTCCAAACAAAAAACAAAATATATACTCCTACTGAATTTGAGCTAACTTCAGAAGGCTATAATTTATATCATTACCGTAATTTTCTTAGCTCTTTTAAAATAGCATTCTAAAAAGAAGGGGTTTAGCTTTTCTTTCATGTGAAAATGCCTTTCTTTCATGTGAAAATGCCTTTCTTTAAAATATGAATTAATCAGACAAACAAACTGTAGCTTTTCAGATCCAGGATACACTGTATACTTGCTGTCTATATCCTAACAGGATTATCACTGATCACTAGTCTTTTATGCAGTTTGTAGTTTAAAATCCCCCTGCCACCCTCACACAAAACCTTTACAAACATGTTAGATGTCTTTTGAACCCAGGATGTCTCAAAGGTTCATATGGGTCATGCCAAGTTTTGCTCTAAGGCAGTTTTTAAATCATGTTTTTTACAGTCGAAGTATAGTGGGGACCAAAACATTAAATTTATTTTCCTCTCCAGTGTCATTTCACAATTGCCCAGGTTTCTGTTTTCTGTTTGTAGTGCTTATTCTCTGAGCTCCAGTGCCCTGGAGGCCACCTGTGGGTTCATAGACAGCTGGTTAATCATTCCATTCAGCCAGCTCAATTTTGATGGTACTTGCCTCACCGTATATAAAGATCTGCCTCAGTGTGCTGTTACCTTTCCAAAGGATCACAGCCATGTTGTCATGCGAGTTCAGCAAACATGACTGTAGGAAATGCACTCTTCAGCAGCAGCAGCAGCAGCAGCATGAGAGTATATTGAAAAGCCTGGCAGAGGTGAGGTTTAAATGTGCAGCCACACAGTGAAAAGAGCATTCTAAAAAACTCAGGATGCCTGTACAATGGCAAGCACTGGCATGCTTCATCTCTGTCCCTCTTCAGTAAGGAGCTCAAATGCACACTGGCCCCAGCCTTTGAGCTAATTGTGCATGGCAGACTCTTCAGCAGGGTTATTTGGGCATTTTTCACAACAGGCAGAAGGTACGAACAGCGTAGAAGGGAAGTCCATTTAAAAAAATTCTTGGGTGAAGGGCGGGCACTTAACCGCTGAAACACATCACCCTGCTGAAACAGACCCTGCCCCTGGACAAGTAGCCTTAAGGCCATGCTCTGATAAGGCTGGTTAAGGAGCAACAGGCACAAAAGGAAAACTGGCACAATCAAACCAACTAAAATTGCAGCTTGGTAAGCAGCCAACACCACTGTATTGTTTCCATAAGGTATACTGGGGGAGAACATTATATGTTGGAGAATAAAGAAACTCAGGGCAACAGATAAGAACAAACTCTAAGCAGCCCACTCTATAGCTTTACTTCTCTCCATTTCTCAGCAAGCTGTGTATTCAGCTGTTAATTTGAACCTACTCTCCATGGATAACATTCCCCCTATTTGACCATTTTTCTGCTGAGGGTTAGTTGCAGAGGATTTGTCTCTGATATTATGCCAGCCCCTAAAAAAAAATTCTAGGAACATCCCTCTAGCCTAGCTGACTGTTTTTACATAATAAAATCTGAAATTTCTCCTGAAGTGCATGGAGACCAGCTGATCCGGTCACTGACCAGGTGATACTGGTGAGAATGATCAGAGGCATAGTGTGTTCAGAAAGCATAAAATATCTGACAATGTCTTCAGCAGGTCATGAGTATTTGCACACAGAAAGAAATTAAAGCTTTCTCTCAGACTGCTGAAAAAAAGCAGTATCCACAGAAATAATGGTGCAGAAGCTAACCACAACAGGGACAGCGCCTCATGCAAGCTGTTTGTAAGCATGAAGGTACATGTACAGACCCAGCTAGACTGTACTATAGACATACTCTCTTTTCTTTTAGAAGAGTTTGTACACATGATGGAAGCTGTAGTTAGAATGACACAGAGAGGAGAAAAACACAGTTTTTTAACACTTCTGTCTGTATGCATTGTGATGATACTATACTCAATTACATGTCTTTCTGTTACCTGACAGAACAGCTGCTTTTATTTCTCTCAAGTTCATAAAACCTCATATTTCTGTCTGGATACAGTGCAGTGATAAACAGCTATTTGAGTTGCTGTTTCTACAAAACCAATGCTTAGAAAGTATCAGGAAAAGGATATTTTCCAGTAACTGTCCAATGCCTTCTGTATTTTTTTTCCTTTCCCAGCCTTCTGCTTTCATTTTGTTTTTTCATGTGAGATGTGGCTTTAAAGAAGTCAGTGGTGAAGTTGGCGATGGACTGTATCAGAATAAATAGAGCCATCTATCCATAATTACCCATCATGACTGGGTAAAAAGTTATTTATACTCAGAAAAATGTAAGCAAAGCCATCATTGTTTTGCACAGGCTTAATACCAGAACAGGTACCTTTCTTCTATTTTCTAGTTCTTTCCATTTTCCTTTTCTATTTTCTGATTCCTTCCATTTACCTTTCTGTCATTTGCTAGCCTTCTCTCTCAAACATGACTTTAGCTGAAGGACTGAAGCTATCATAATGTCACTATACTGGCTTTAAGTTCTCAGATTTTCTTCTTCCTTAGAGGTGTTCCAGTCTGCCTTGCACAGAAGATGGATAGTAGAACATGAACTGAGTAACTCTCAAATAACAGTTTTTAGGACAACACATCATCAGTACTGCAGTGTTTCTGACAATGATGTGACAAAGGTGATGATTGTGAGCCTGTCAAAGACAAACTACTTCCTGTCTTCACTCATACTCATTTTGATATAATTCTTTTTTATATTAATTTGAGAATAATTTTGATTTTGTTTTGGAATTGTGTTCTGTAGTCAGATTCACCTAGGTATATACAATATTAAAAACAGACCATATTTTATGTTTGTATGAATACAATTACAGCAATTATTCTATGGGTGGAATTTCCTTAACGGCGCTGAATCCATTAGGAGGTGCATACTAGTTGTGCCACTTCGAAGTCAGCAACAATGCCAGAGAAATCATACACTTAAAACTTTGGGAAGTGTAACCATATTTCAAAGCTTTTCTTATCCTGCAGTGAGCGGAAGAAGAATCTTCTGTGTGCAGTAAATACCATCTTCTCACATGAGGAAAGAAATGGTCAATATCATCTGTCTTGCAGATGATACCCATGCAACCCAAACATTATCTTTGGGGCATCTTTCCAGTACTAGTTCATACTGTATTTTCCTCCCTCAGTGAATAATAAGTGAGAACTCAAAATGAGGAAAAAATGCCCTGAAAATTGCCAAAGTAGGATCCTTGTTTGACGTCAATCATTGTCCACCAAGGGAAAATCTTGTTGCTTGCATCTAATCTGTCATGAAGTTGTTACTTTTGAACACTCAATCTGCAAAATGAATGAGCAGACAGTTAGCAGATGCTAGCTATATAATCTGTGCTCTACTTTCAAGCACACAGGTGACTGTAGATCACCATCGAGATAAATCAGAGCAAGACTGGACTGCTTAAGAGAAAAATGTCTTGGAAGCTGACATTTTACTTCGAGTAAGGCTAATTCTGTGACTGAACCCTCTAGAACAGCACACTGGAACCTCTTCTGCCTGTCAGCTCTGCTATTTACAATTTTTGTGTTTTAATGTTCTGGTACCTTGTTTGGCACCTCTTTCCATGCAAAATAAACCCTGCATCAAGTTAGCAGGAACGAAGTCTAGGATAAAAGTGCATTTTATGTATTTGGATACAGTATCTAATACATACAATACACACAATCTGCAAAATGTCAATGTAGCAACTGAGTGAAAGACCATGATGTTGTTGTGATATATAGGGGTTCGTAAGTTGTGACTCACTGCTGTAGGAGGTCTCGATTAGGCAACTAAAATGCTATGAAATAAACAAGGAATTCATGTCTCAGTATGCCACTAAGAGCAGAAATATTTTATAAGCAGTTTTATTTTCAGTTGCATTTCTAGAGATCCTTTATTGGTATATACTCTTTGTTCTCTGCTATTTAACATCATTATCAGTCTCCTGGAAGGCAGGGACCTGGATCTGATGATATTCTGGAAGCATGAACATTTCATTTCAACTTTCAGTTCATTTCAACAAGGCCAAATGTAAAGTCAGACATGGTAACAGCAAAAATCCTCCATGCTACTGTAGTCTGTTCTGCCAGATAGTGTCTCTAAAAGATTAAAGAGTTGCAGCGACTAATAGGCTGCATGTGAGCTTTTCATATGATGCTCTGTCCAATAGAATAGTACAACCCTTTAGATGTAAAAGTAGATGAATACCAAATAAGAGCACACCTACCTAACACAAGTTTGATTGCTGTCATGTCTAGTCTTATATCCTCAGATCAAGAAAAATGTTGAAAAGGAGTTACCAAAGGAGCAGAGAATGACGGGAGGATGAAAAATATGTACAGAGCAGAAGTCTCCAAGTGCTAAGTGTGTATATCTCAAAGAGCAGCAAAGAGATAAGTTGATCACAACGTGTACATGGATACACAGAGAACAGGGCACCTCAATCTAGCAGATGTAGGTTAATGCGCTTCAATGGCTAGAAGCTGAAACCAGACAATTCCAACCTAGAAAGCAGGTAACATCTGAAAGTAATTAATGATTAGGTTCCTAAGAATTGTGGAAGGGCCTTTACTCAATATGGGATTTTTTTTTTTCAAAAGATATGCTCCAGTTCAAATGCAGCTGTCTGAGTTTCAATGGGAATGAACACTGCCACGTCCTAAGGCTTTGTTATGAAAAAGGTTAGAGTAGATAATCACCGTGGTTTTTGGAAGTGTTTAAACATATTAAACCTGCCATGAAGAGTTGAGATTATTTATGAGGGGATAGCATAGACAGCATGGAATAGGATGAACAAAGCAGAAACTTTTCTTTGGGAAATAGAAACTTTAGTGAACTACAGAAATAGTTTGTGTCAGAATTAATACTTAGAACAGATACCGAGCAGATAACCCCCATCATTAAGGACACATCTCTATGAAATATTCCTGGAAGGGGAGTATTCTTATTAAAATAGTTATCTGATGGACTCCCACAATGAGATTCAACATCTTAATGTGCAACCAGTGTGTTATCATGCTCTGCTTGCTGAAAAATGCTGGTATGCACAGTAATGGTGATAGGTAACCAAGCATGATACAGGCATCGAGCTCACCCATTTCAGCAAAGGAATCTGTACAGATGGCTCTAACTCACCATTGTTCTCTGCCACCTAATATATGTCAGCATTTCAGCATAAGAGACATGAATCATTTCAAGACATCTGTGCAATTTCTGACATTTTGAATACAAAAACTGAATCCTGGAATATAGGGTCAAGACTGCATTCACAACCCGCTCCTCTCAAAGTCCATCTTTATTGAATAAAAATGAGGCCATCTGTGTTGCCCGCATGCCAGTACTCTGCATCAGTTTCATCTGAATTCCAAGTCAGCGCAACACAGAGTAGTATCAAACTAAATATTATCAAAAACATAAATCCATCCAAAACCATCAATTAAGAAATACGAGTAATATTAGAGGTGAGTTCCTACAGAACCCTGAGAATTGAGTCCCCATAGGTTTAAATATAAGCTCCTTAACATCTTCCATTCTGACTAGTCAAGAGGAGCCTGATACAGCATTTTTTATCAAAAATGTTTTCTGTGAAGCAATAAAACCTCTGCCCTTTCTCCTTCTTAGCTCCTCTTTCTCCCTCCCTCAAAATATCGACAAAATTATATGTTTTGAAATCAGTCAAAACAAGCTGTTTCCCTCTGGAAAGTGGAAATTAAGTATTTTATTTCTGGAACGACTTGAAATGTTCTTATTTTTTATTAAATAAATGTAAAAAAAAAAAAAAGGAAACTGTCTTACTGGCACTACAGTCTCTATGTCCATTCCTTCCTATCATCCTGATTATCAGAGCCTGTGAGCAAGAAAAGAGGTAAGTAGAGGGAAAAGCGTTGAACAGCACCCCCTGTATCATTTAACAGCAGCTATTTTAGAACGTATTTAAGACAATCTCCTGGTTCAGAGTTTCTACACATGTAAGATTCTTACATTTTTTTTACCTTTCCCAGGAAGCAGATTAAAAAGCTGTCAATTTAGCTTGACTTTTAGGTCTGGAGTTACTTTTAAGTGGCCTGTCCAACAGCGAGAAGAACCTTGTTCACAGAAAGTTATAAGTAATGTAAACAAGAGTTCATTCTTATTTGTTGCTTTATCTGTATCAGGATTAGAAGCATTTTCCATTACTATTAGCAGCTACAGTTTACAGAAAGATTTGCCTGCATTCAGCATGATTTAAACAAGCTCTAATTTTTGTGTCTACTTAGTCTGTTGTCAGTCTACTTCAAAGGCACTTTGCTAAACTAGAGACAAAGCTATAAACCCTTTCTTGCATGCCCATGTCCTGTAGATAAATATCTAACCTTAAGTTAAGCACCACAAGCATGTAATTTAAGCTTGCAATAGAGATCTGAAGAACTAAGTTACTTTTTGCATACTCATCTTTCTGAATGAACAGGCCATACACAAGTATGGAAGAGAGAAAGAAAATATTTGAAGAAAAATCTAAAACTGAGATTTAAGCCATTTAGGAGATGTTTGGCCTTTACTTGAGCAAAATACAAAGCACCTGCCAAAATACTTGCATCTGCAGTAACACACGCATACACGGACTCTGTAATACCACGAATCTTTCTCTTAGTAGCTGTGGTCACTTACATGGATTTCACTCCCCAGCTTCATTCTTGGAAACCCATTCCCATCAGGACATTAACTGTACAATCTGTAAATCCTTTTGTAAACTGACTTTAAGAAAGCTGCTGTAGTTTTTCCTGCAAAAGTATTTTTAACCTAGGTCAATTACTGCATTGTGTTTATGGTGCAGTTCCATGAATATTTTTGGCACAGTTGAGGGAAAAGATTGGGGGAAAGTTAAAAAACACCAGAGGTGAAGGAGATCAGGATCTGTTTAAGCTGCTGTTGCCAATGGGGGGAGGGATAAAATAAATAAAATTTACCTGGAAACACCATCTACTCATTAACCCGTTTTCCCACTCAAATGTCCTTACAAATCCTTAATTTTTTTTCTTCCTCTTCTGAGACAGGAAGGAAAAGGAGGATTTTACCAGCTCAAAAATCTCAAAGAATCAGAGAGGAGAGATTTCTGTGTCATGGGCTGCATCAAAAGGAGCCTGACCAGCAGGTTGAGGAAGGTGATCCTGCCCCTCTACTCTGCTCTTGTGAGACCTCACTTGGAGTATGGTGTGCAGTTCTGGTGTCCTCAACATAAAAAGGACATGGAACTGTTGGAACAAGTCCAAAGGAGGGCCATGAGTTTGATCAGGGGACTGGAGCACCTCCCGTACGAAGATAGTCTGAGAAAGTTGGGGCTCTTCAGCCTGGAGAAGAGAAGGCTGCATGGAGACCTCATAGCAGCCTTCCAGTATCAGAAGGGGGCGTATAGGGATGCTGGGGAGGGACTCTTGGCTGGGGACTGTAGTGGTAGGACAAGGGCTAAGGGGTTCAAACTTAAACAGGGGAAGTTTAGATTGGACATGAGGAAGAAATTCTTTACTGGGAGGTGTCCCTACCCATGGCAGGGGGGTTGAAACTAGATGATCTTAAGGTCCTTTTCAACCCTAACTATTCTATGATTCTATGATTTCCATGTCAGCATATTAATTGCATAAAATTTGCAGAGATAATATTTTGCACTAACAACATTTGAGAAGACTGCATACCATGATTAGTTTCATTTAAGGAGAGCCCAGATCTGGAGGCACTGTGGAAATCAAGTTGTGCCTCCTGAGTAGAACTACCTTTCTTCAGAGGAAGAGAATTCCTGGCATTGTATGTTTGCACCTTCTCACATGCATTTAGCTAGCTGGTGATGGTGGGACAGATGCAAAATCAGTGGCTAATGCTCTCCATCTATTTACATGAGAGTAAATGACCAGGGTGGGACTGAAACTTTGTCCACAGGAATGCTGTTTCATTTTTTCTAATCTGAGTGTTGACAGGGCAGCCAGAAGGAGCCTGAACATTATTCTCCATGCCTTAATTACAGCCACTACTAAGACATGACACAGTTATTCCCACTGATTATTATGCCACTGAAAAGAAATTAATTATTTGAGCTCTGGTACAAAACTCTACTGTATACTCTAGATTTGAATAGCACTTCTAAAAAATGTACAGACTAAAACCGCTTTGTCTGTAAGTAGTGATGTGGAACATAATGTTAATTAAAATGCATTTGAAAGAACTTTAAATGCAAATTAAACTATAAGATTTTTGCAGAACCTCCATTTTTTTTATTCCATCTAACAATAATCAGGACGATGCAAACACTGTGCTTTGAATGCATAAGGTTAAATTTAAAAATCCACTGAGAGTTAAAACTGCAAA
Organism: Amazona ochrocephala; assembly: GCA_039720435.1. Classification (NCBI taxonomy): domain Eukaryota; kingdom Metazoa; phylum Chordata; class Aves; order Psittaciformes; family Psittacidae; genus Amazona; species Amazona ochrocephala. The sequence continues at coordinate 39,207,125 of CM077879.1, forward strand.
GTTTGGATGTTCACTAGATGACTGAGTAGAACTTACTACAGTATACTCGCTTTCTGAAATTCCTAGAGCAACCATGCTTGGTTCTGTCATGTAACAAGCAGATAGCAATCACTTGATTCAAAATCATTGTTTACTCTAGAAGGAGGTTCTGCATGCTTACAGATTTTGCATTTCTGGTGACAAGAATGTTACCTACCAAAAAGGAGCTCTTTGAACCTCTTTCATTTTTTCTTACAATTTAACTTTATGGAATAAAGGGCATTAACAACAAATGAATATGCCACCTGATCCTTTTCCTTAATTCTTCTTCCAAGCTACTTCCAAAAGAATTTAGATGCTACCTACATATGCAGTTGGTATACAAATATTTTTAATTCAGTGTTTTCAGCTTAGACTTCATGCAGGTCAAACAGGAAAGAGGGAGCAAATCATGTTTCTATCAGATAGGTGCTAACATTTCTTCAGTAAGGAGTATGGAGCATTCCACTCAGTTCCCAAAGGCCAAATACATGCAGGCTCAGAAATATCACTGCCACATCTGATACTAATTGGCTATAAGCTGGGCTTCTCTCACAACAGGGAGCTAAGGAAATGGTAAGTCAAGGAGACAGAACAAACCTGTCATTATCTGAGATAAAGGTATAAGCATGGCACCTTGGTGATACAAGCAGTGTCACTGCCCCAGGTATACAGCTCTGTAGATAAAAAGGTATTCACAGCTGTCAATATGGAACCATTGAGAGACACCCGTATTCATTAAAACTAAACAAAAAGATAACTTTTTGATAAAAAAATATACCTTTTTCACAGGGACCAATTAAGGAGAAAACGATGCTTTTACATTATAGGAAAAAGTGATTTGTCATGGCTTTTCGCTTTCTTACTCAAGCAGTTTTGCAATGCAGAAGCTAGACACACTTCTTATTGAAAGTACTCACTGGAAGGTCGGTAGTTTGTGTTGGTCTTTTTTATTCTCTGTCTCTTCTCTCTTAACAGGCAAAAGAAAATGCTTACACTGTAACTTTCTATACCTTTTTTTTAACTAGACTTCTAACTTGGCAGTTGTGCATCTTGTTTTGGAATGCGTTCATTAAAAATCAGTACACATACATCTTTTTAGAATACAACTTGATTCATGTATTTCTGCAACACCTAGAATAATTTAGCAGATTCATTTCACTTTCTTTCCTGTTTCACCTTTCCCATAACTCACCATGAGGGTATCTCAGCCTTGTGAAATGGTGGAACTGTGTAGACTTTCATTAGATCTGTTGAGTCCATATGCACTGTAATGCCTGGTTATAAATTTGAAACTTTCATCTCTTCTGAAATAAAGTAGCTTGCTTCCTTCTATAACCAGAATGTATTTGATTGAAACATAAATTCATTAATTTAAAATTCCTGTTAGTATTTTGAAAAGCATTATATATGTTATAATTTGAGATATCAGTAAAGATATCTCAAATTAAGAAATCACCTCCAAAATAATTAATAACAAACATGTATGAGCTAAATCCAACCTTCTTTGCCTACAAATAAACATATATAAACTGAAGCAACATTAGCTCAGCTATGTCCATAGTCCTGGAAATGACATGGAGTTACCAGTTTTAGGCACATAAGCTACTTCTCCATTTCAAAAGCCTAGGAGATTGAGAAAGCATTAGCTTTTAGTACCCAGTATATATTTGCCCTCATAAATAAGTATGTTGAAGTAATATTTTTCTACTCCATTTGCAACTTTGTAAACTGCTGTACAGAATGCGGAGTTTTACTCTGTTAACACTCCTGGGAGTAGGTTGGTGAGTGGTATGCTAAATCATTTTGTGCTGATTGTTTCATGGTAACTGGCCACCTGCTTCTCTCTTGCAGAAAATATACTTGTTCTGCATTCTTACAAGCTCAGGAGCGTTGCATCCTGACTGGAAGGAAGTTTAGCAGGAGGGCCAGGAGACCTCCTTGGATGGATAAGGAGCTGCTGAGGAAACTTCGAAGGAAAAAAGAAGCTTATAAAAGGTGGAAGCAAGGTCAGGCGGCCTGGGAAGAATACAGGGATGTTGTCCAGGAAGCTAGGGACCAGGTTAGGAAAGCTAAGGCCCACTTATAATTAAACTTGGCTAGGGATGTTAGAGAGAACAGGAAGGGATTCTTTAGGTACATTGCAAATAAAGGACAGGTTAGGGACAATGTGGGCCCTCTCCAGAAGCTATCGGGAGAACTGGCTACCCTGGATTTGGAGAAGGCTGAGGTTCTTAATGACTTCTTTGCCTCAGTCTTCACCGGCAAATGCTCTGACCGCACCACCCAAGTCTTGGAAGGCAGACGCGGGACAGTGAGAATGAAAACCCTAGGCCCACTGTAGGAGAGGATCTGGTTTGAGACCATCTTGGGAACCTGAACATACACAAGTCCATGGGACCTGATGAAATCCATCCACAGGTCCTGAAGGAGCTGGCAAATGAAGTTGCTAAGCCACTGTCCATTGTATTTGAAAAATCATGGCAGTCAGGTGAAGTTCCTGACGACTGGAAAAAGAGAAATATAACCCCCATTTTCAAGAAGGGGAAAATGGATGGGCCGGGGAATTACAGACCAGTCAGTCTCACCTCTGTGCCTGGCAAAATCTAGGAGCAGATTCTCCTGGAAGGCATGCTAAGGCACATGAAAACCAACAAGGTGCTTGGTGACACCCAGCATGGCTTCACTAAGGGGAAATCCTGCCTGACCAATCTGGTGGCCTTCTATGCTGGAGCTACGGAACTGCTGGACAGGGGTAGAGCAGTTGATGTCATCTACCTGGACTTGTGCAAAGCATTTGACACTGTCTCACACTACATCCTTGTCTCTAAATTGGAGAGACAACAATTTGATAGGTGGACCACTCGGTGGAAAAAGAACTGGCTGGATGGCCGCATGCAAAGAGTTGTACTCAATGGCTCAATGTCCAGCTCAAGGGTCCTTTACAACCCTAACTATTCTATGATTCTATGATTCTTTTGTTCTCAATAAAAATTTACAAAATCATCATCCAGACTCAAAAAATAGATGCTTTGCATTTTACACCTAAGAAAATATAAACAAATTCAAGTGACATTTCTGATTAAGCAAAGGTGACTTTTTAGGTAATTGCACAAGGATGAAAAAGAAATCTGTGGAGGTGGGAGAGAAGGAGGGAAAAGAAAAATAAGTTTAACTTAGTTTCATATAAAAGCTGAATACCAGTAAAAGCAGGTGTCCCACTATATTTTTTGCACCTACTTTAATGTGCTGAGTCTTCTAACATTTTGCAGCTTAGAACTAGGTTACCTACTTTAAGTTCTTTAAATGCTATTGAATGTTTCTGTTGTGTTTTCATATAATTAACGTAAACCTGATATATGTTAGCAATTAGAAGAAATTAAAAAAATAACAACAAAACAATCAAAACAAATCACAGCAGACAATCTTAGGCAGCATTAAAACTGCTGATTTGCAGTTTGCTCCTTAGGATACAAAAGCTTATTCTTACATATCCCTGGAAAAGCAAGTTTCGAATGATTTAGTAAATCCACCCTTTAAAAACTGTAAAAGGGAACAATTAGCAATTAATTTTAATGTCTAAATGGAGTTAGATGTACTGTACTGTTTCATCAGTAACATGTAAAAAACCTTTATCCCATAGGGAAAAGAGACTAATATTCTTCAAATAGCTAATTTCAATCCTTCAGGTTCCTACTAACACCACTTTAAAAACTTAGCCACTATTTTAACATCCAATTGAAATACCACATTCTTCAATCTTGTCTACATGATGACAGAATTATATTCTAAAATCATGTTTTTGTAAAAAATAAAAAGAAAAGGATTTTCCACCTTGCATTTCTATATTTGTACTTATTCAAGGATCTTAGAAGATTTGGTTGGCAGCCTTCCTTCTGTTTGACGTAAATTCTAACATTCATCTTTTTATATGAGCTTGGCCTATCACTTCTGGTGATATGTAATGTTATTTGGGTTTGAGACATTGCCTACGCCACTTTCAAACTTATATCCTTTTGTACATCTGTGTGGCCATTTTGCTTCATATCTAAACACATTCGTAAGCTTCAATATGGTCTTTCTTTCCGGGCAAGTCAAAAGATTGAAGTGCTTGATCATTTTCACACAGTATACTCTATAATCTCCTGTTTCACATAATCCAGACTCCTAGAGAAAACTAGACTAATAAAACAGACCTTTCAACAGAGAAAACACCACATCACAACAGTTTCCATTACAAAAGTTGAAGCACTGCCTTAGAATGGATGTATGTATGCCCCATGATGTGAATAAAAGCTGCACATAATACTTAGTCAGATATATCACTAATAAACACTTATTTTTAAGTCCTAATATCATTCATAGTCTTTTAAACCTTTCCTTCACACTCACAGACGCATACGTATATGTGTGTAACATACCAGCAATAATACAAAAACATGCGTATGCATATTTAACTAGGTCACAGAGAAAAATGTTAACAAGTATAAACCAGGCTTCCATTGTCTTAATCTGTGACATTATGGTACTGATCACTCAGAAATACTATTAATACTCTCATAGTCAAAATACTCTCGTAGTCAAAAAACTATTTGCAAATCTCAAGAGCCTCATATTTGTACTGGAGTTCCGTTCCTTGTTGTTTATTCATTTTTTATGCTCAAATTTTTCATTTTTAAGTGTTCGTTCCATGAGAAGAAAGTGTGATATGCATCCAACAGCACAGTATGACTGGACAATAGATAAAATGAACACTGAATATTTTGGAAGCAATTGAGGAACAAGAATTATCTGCATGTACTACTCGGCAAGCATTATTAAACATTTAATTAATTTTCAGAACACGACTGGACAAAAAATACTACCCCAAACAAAAAGCCTCTCAATTAATTGATTTTTTTTTTAACAAATGCTGTTCAACAAGTACTTGTATTCATTATCTTATAAGGGTCTCATGCAAAGCTGCTATCAACAGGAATGTTTTCAGTGACTTTAAACAGGCTTTGGATCAATTTCTGAGACTACATAAGTGCTGCATAAAATCAGTCATTTACGCTGATGCTGCTGGAAACACAGCACAGGCCTTAGTGATCCCACTGAACATTTGGTGTGTTGGTTTGGTTAGTTTTTTTCCAACAAAGGGGGCATTCTAACTTGATGACCATAACATGAATCTGACAGCACTTATGTGAGACATTCACGTTAGAAACTACCTATCTGGGTCATTTCCAAGAAAGTCACCTTTAGAAAGCAATTCAACTCAACTAAGATCTGAAACACCTTCTGGAGGTGCCTGTCTGTGCCCACAGGTGTTGGAGATAGCCTGGTGCAATTAGATCTTTAAGTATCTCCAACAAATAATAAAGTTCAGGCAGCATGTATTTGTGCAACAGCAGTTCCAAATAAGAGTACATAACTCTTTAGAACTAATACATCTTTCCTTGACCACTGCTCCCAATGCTTGGAAACTGTTTCATTAAGTAACTATAATGATAGAGAATTTGCAAACATGCTGCAAAAGAGAAGTCAGAAACTATTGATTCTTAAAGAGAAACTATACAAATAAAAGTGAAAGTTTCATTTTATTGTTTCATTTTTTTTCCATGAAATCTTCAATGACTCACATGAAGACTAGATCATAAATTATCAACATCAGCTCTGGAGAAATGGCAACAGGGCACATAAGGCCTCAGCTCTATGTGCCACAGTGTACCAAAGCAAGCAAGCTATTGGGATGCATAGAGAATGAAAAAGATTGTACTGCAGAAAATCTACTGATGCCATTGCATTCATTGTAGCGCCGTATGTTTATCTGTGAAACTGTCCTTATTTCACTTCATTCACTTTGTGAATAGAGGAACTGCGTGTGGTGGTGACAAGAATGATTATGGTCTCACTAAAATTTTAATCTGGAGGTGGAATGGGAAGACCAGTTAATTCAGTGCGAAGAAAAAAAAAACAACAAAATTAAACCTCAGAAAAATTAGGAAAATATATAGAAGGTAAATAGGGATATTTTCACCGTAGAAAAAGAAGCTCATGATGGTAAAAGGTGGTTAACATTAAAAGAAAACTTTTCTACAAAAAAGCATCTATCCCATTGGATTTATTGCCACAAAATACACTTAAAGCCATGAATTTAGAAAGATTTAGGAGCAGGCAAAGAAAAATCATAAGACAGAAAGTACTTTCAAATAAGCAAGAGAGATGTAAGCCCTTATATTTCAGCTATACAATGATTTCTCCCTCTTTGGAACTTTTTAAAAAAATGTTGCCAGCAAGCAGATTATCTTAAGCTTCTCTGAAACAGCTGTTGCTTATTGCTCACAGAGATAGTGAGTGGAATACATCTGTTCTTTTATACCTTTTTTCAGATACGTTCTGGGAACCTGGATGAAGGATGTTTTTACTTGAAAATGCTGTGTCAGCTTAAAGCTATAGGCAAAGCTAGCTCTTCACCCAGACTTTTGTCTAGTTTTATTCTCCAGGTTATCAGCATCAAATTGCCATGCATGCTACCTTTAAGCTAGCGTAAATGTGTGGGGGAAGAAGGTGAGTAGTTACATCTCCCACTGAAGAGGAAAAGGGAGTATTCATATAAAGCTTCCTGTTTCAACAACTCTCACCTTTAGCCTTTGAAAACCTTATCTTTTGAGCTCCAGCCTTCTAACCTCATCCTTAACTGTATTATGAGAGAAGTATTACTTACAATCTTGGTTTTCCTTTGTTACTTCAGGTCCACAAGAGCTTGCTTCACACCAGTGAAGCAGAAGCTCAGGTGTATGTGGCTGGGGGCATGAAATGTCACCTCCAAATAGACATTTCAGGTACAAAAGCTGCATCCTGCAATGGCATATGTCTGAGAACAGAGCAGTCCATTCATTTCTGTCTGAAAAAAAATAAAGAAGGCATGCTGGAATACACACGCACACAAATTAGGCCCAGAAACAGGGAAAGCTCCCAAGCTTGGGAGACCATCAATACTGGAGCAGTCTCTTGATGAGCTAATGCAGCCCACAGTAACTCAGACATTAGTAGCAGTTGTAGTTCATCTTCTGCATAATGGTAAGTCAGACTGAATTTTTAGCAGTAGAATTTGTATGTGTGTTATAGGCTTTTGACTGTTGACAACAGTTTTGTTAATAGTAATTCTTCTGTTTGAATTCCAGCTAAGTTTTTGCAAAAATAGCTATAGCATAGTTCAAATATCACCATCCTGAGAGAAAACACTTTACATTATGATAAGAAGTACATAAAACTCTGCAATAACTAGTCAGTTTTAAGCAGATATAAAGCACAACTGAGTATACCCAGAAAGATGAAATGCTAACTCAAATATCCTGTAAAGAAAATAGTTAGTCCTTAAGAGTTATCCAAATTAATCAAGAATAATAGGAGAGAGGCAACCTCAGATCCTCCCTCCAACCTCCTTTTTTAATTGCCTTCATTTTATATGCAGATACAAATTAGCCTTACATCACACTTGTAAGATATTAAAAATTAAGCAGGACTACCATTTGGCTAACTTGTATTCTGAAATGGATTGTACATTGGATGCATCTCTTTAAATACAAGAAACAAAAAGCAAACTTTGGTTATTATTCATTTCCTACCACTTGGAGCAAATTTGCACAACTTGAACACCTCGTTGGGAGTCTCAAAACAAAGGTGGGATATTTTTCTTTTTTTTTTTTTTCCAGAAAACTCGAAGATCTGATCATGTCATCCAGATAGCCCCTTCCAGTATAGGATAAAAGGTTGTTGTTATTTAGTATTTCTTTTGTCCTTATAAGCCAGAATGCTATCAGGGGCCCATTGTACAAATAATGCTGTGATATTCCCTGTCTGGTGGAATCACACTCTCAGGGATTTAAACCAGAAAAATACTGAGGATGTGGTTACAATACAGACAGGTATAACTGGATATGTTAAAAATCGTAGTGGACACAGTAATCATGAATGATTGCCAGGGTAACTGTTTTTCTATTTGCTTGCACTTCTGAATACATTCAGTCTTGAAAATCCTATCTGTGGAACATGCCTTGCTATACTAAAGCCCTGTGAGGGTGAATTAATAGTTCTCTTGTAATTCACACTTTCAGGACTGCTTTTCTCATCAGTGTAAGCCACAGTGTTAATGCAATGGCTTTGTACTTGTATTTCAATGCAGAAAACACCTGGTTTGTACTACTTCATTTTGGCTGTGATTCAACAAAGCACTTAAATGTGAGCTTAACTTTAAAGCATGAGGAGTCTCACTGATTATAATGAGACTACTCATGTGCTTAAGGTTAAGTATGTGCTTAAGTGTTTTGCTGGATTAGAACCTCAGATATTATTAAAGCTGATTTATTGGGGAATGTGGAGGCAGGGGTGAAAGACAGAAAATGCATGTTTTGAGCCATAATGCCTGACTCTTTCTATATTAATATTGCCTGAGATGAAATATATACCTGAATTAGAGGGAAAAGGTGAGATTTTTTTTGTTCTGCATCTCAGAAGTTCCAATAAATGTGTGATTGGGAAGACTGATTTTACATATAGCATCTTCCTGTTTCATTAGAAAGCCACAAACACTGCAGTTTTTTTCAGAATAATTATTATTTCTGTTTTATATATCAATAATGCTCTTACTGTAATTATGGCAGGAATAATGAATGGATCTTCTGTCTGCCATGAATTATGCTGCCTTGTGCTCAGCTAGCCTGGTGGGCTTTAGCGATATCTCAGACAAATGAAACATAAAAGTTTGTTATGCACAGCCACTTTCAGTGTAACAGGACTACAGGTCCATTTCTGAGCCAAATTTTTATGCAAACTATCATTTAAAAAAGGCAAAAGTGCTTCTAATTTCTGCCTTTAGCAGAAGAGGGGTTGGCACAGGTTTGAAGAAGAATTGGTGCTTGAGATCTATTTTTCTTTCACTACAGCCCACTAGTGACTTTTAGTCCCCCTTTCTCACACTGCATAGTATCTTGCAGTTCAGGAGGTCTCACCAACATGAAGTGACGACTGACATAGATATTGCGCAGTGAGAATGAGAGGTGGCAGAACCCAGCCTGTGATCTGGGGCCCTCAGCACACCATCAGAAGAGTCCTTCTTTGAATGGAAGGAATATGCCACAATTTTTGTTAGACAAGAGGTAACCTTCAAAGAACTTTATTGTTAATTTCAGGGCTGCCTTCTTTCTAAAAATTTTATGATGGAGAAATAACTTGGCTACACTGATGGCTATAGATCAAAGGATTTCCCAGTCTCACTTTGTGTTTTGCCTGGCCATTTGGAGTGGTTACGCCTGTCACCTCATCACTAAATCCAGTAATGAAAATGGACCTTTTAATGAGTTACATACAATGCATAATTGCTGTGAAACTCTAACATCCTTTATGCAAATGATTCTTTGGAGATCATTAATTAGTTTTTAAGGAATATTAATTTCTCCAAACCACAAAAAAATATATATTACTACAGGGAAATGAGCTTGAATTAGTTTTAACTATGATAAAATTATACTCTGTGACAATTAATCAAGTGGAGCACAAGAGAGCCTGGTTTAAAATGAAAAGTATACTGTTAATACTGCTTCCTATGGTTACAACTAATTAGTATGCTTAAATAGTGTTTTAAGAAGAATATAAGTTACCTGTGCTTCAAAATATTTCCTGCTTGCACCTTGTTTGAAAATAGCACAGGTACGATAGTTCAGAGGTACCCTTGTGTCAACATGATTCTAGGAACATATTTCTAACACATACAAGTTTTAATCAGTGCCCCAAGAATGTATCTATTTCAATCACAGGGCAGCTACAAAACAGCTTGAGTTCAGGCTATTAAAAAAAAAAAAAAAAAAAAAGAAAATAAAGCTAAGTGATTCTACCCTAACAAAACTGTGCTCAAAATACTTCAGTACAAACAGAGCTGCCCTTGGGGCACCATATATACTTAAAATAAAGCATTGAAATAGCTCTACAAAGTTAATTTTATTAAAATTAACGTCTTTCTCTCCATCATTCTCACATTAAATGGAGCACTGAGGAATGAACAGTTTGTCCATTTTGCAGGATTATAAATGACCCAGATTGTTTTCTGAATACTTAAAGGTTACTGTTCAATGAAAAAAGAAAAGAAAAAAAAAAAACAAAACCCAAAACACCAAACCAGTTATGTTCCATTGCCACTAAGTGAAGCCTTTTTTAATGGAAAGCTGAAGCACGCAACTTATTTACATACAAATATGGAGCTAAAGACTCCCCCCAGGTACCCTCACCAAAATCCAGACTACCTGTTGTGAATTCTTGTGGAGTCATGGAGTTGCTCCACTTTACAGCTAATGTACCTGAGATCAGAATTTGAGAATTAATAGCATACTGACTCCTCAATTCCTGTTGATCCCAGGCACTGAATTCTGCAACTGAAGAGCCCCAGCCCTGCCTTTGTACCATGCTAGAGGGAGGCCAGTGTTCTCCCATCTTTTTTCTCCTGGTTCACATATCTATAGAGCCAGAAAGTCTCTGTGGACAGCATTACAGCAGTAGAGGTATAAAAGACTCTCCAGAAAACTGAAATATACTCAGAAAATTAAAACTCTCTTTTCTATGGGCAAAGTGAAGCAGCAGCAGTAGCAGCAGTGGCAGTCCTAGTGTCAGTGTTTGTGAGAGGAGGTATCTCCAGCTCTCAGCTCCACAACCAGTGCTGACCTTGACAAGTCTCCAGGAGCCAGCACCCACAGTGTGGGTAGGTCTTTCCATCTGTGAGGCTACATGCAATTTGTTCAGCAGGTGTGCTCTGCAGTATGTCCCAAGATCAGCAGAGGCAGGACAGTGACAGGCAGCCACAGGAAGTAAGATGTACTTCCATCTCTTGCAGTCTAGAAACAGCATGGATGTCTAACCAGTTCTTCTGAGCGTTCTCCAGGCTGGAAGTCCAGCCCTAACAGTATATTGCTATTGTCATCATCCTGGCGCTTCCTTTCTTATCCATAAACTTATACATATGTTCCCCTTGCTTTTGTTGGAATAACAGCTGTGAATAAAAGTGACAAATAGTTTTCTTAGAGAACAGCCTGAGAAATCTGATTACTCAACATTACTCTTTATGCTATGAGATTTCAGATCTAAGCAACTTCTTTGTGACACCAATAGAATGCTATGGCCTTGGGCAATCATGACTTTTTCTACTAAGAATATTTATCTTACATTAAACTTTTAATATTCATGAAGACTCCCAGAGACAGGACAGATCTTTCTGAATGTTTCACAATAAATAAGGAAATAAATAAATGGTGTTTGTGCATTGTTTGCTGCTAACTCTAATCCCTTCTCTTCTAAACAGTGCTTTTACTGCTCTAAGCAAGTACAATACACTATAAATGGGAGCAGGCACTGCTTCTCTGTAGACAGGTATAATATGTTTACACCGTGTTTCAGACTTCCCATGGGAATGGAAAAAGCTTTTCTTTTCTAATGATTTTTTTTTTTACATGAAAAAATTATTTAAAAACACAGTAATGATCAAATCTAAACTAATATATCCCTGGGTCTGTTGCTACTACACTTAGGAATTTTTTTAATTACAAGAAAAAAACATACTGTATTTTTTGTAGTTGTTTGTGCTTCAGTGTAATTTAAGAACCTCACAAATACATTTGAGTCACCATAATTGTATTAAATTATATTTCCTTGTAATACAGATTGAATGTTTTCCTGTATTGGGCATAAACTGCATTTAACACTATATTATCTGGTATTTAAGGAAAAACGAGATGTGAACAACACTATTCAGCAGAATTCAAGTTCAATAATTAAGCTTTTCTTCAATGAAATACAGCCAGTGCAAAATCTTGCATAATTTGTTCAGCAAATTCAGCAAAGGCAGAAACAGAAACAAGGAATGAAAAAACAAATGATTGACAAAAGGCAGCATTTTAAGCTCCATAGTTAAGCTCTGTAGTTCATAATTTTGACAGCTTTATAAATATGGAGACATAACTGTAATGGTATGAAATTTGAGCACTACCCCATTTCTTGCCAAATGTTACAGGAATTTTAGGGTAAAACCAAATTTTAATCAATGCTGTTGTCTGAATTCTTAGAACCTTCTTATCAAATACGTTTGGATGCAAACAGAGAAGCTTCCCAAAAGTAATGAATTTTTATCTAACACTAAAGAATGTTAACACCTTGCAAATATTCAGTGTCACTGCAACAAAATCCTTAACTTGGATTTAATGTGTTCAAGTAGAATTGTTTTCATTTCCATGCTCAGTTGAATTTTGTCTAAATAGGATGATATTGAGTGTGGTTTTATTTCTAATATGTCTGTAAGAATACACTAATGTGCCATTAACACACAGCAAACAGAAAGAGGAGGAGAAGCTAGAAGTTGTATACTATCTGCTTTGGAAGGAAATACCATAGCTAGGTTTCAGTTGTGTATTAAGACAATATAAGTGCCTATGTAAAAGCAGTGACACATGAGCTAAGGGACTAAACTCTCATTACACTCAGTGGAGTACACAGCATCTCTGGGGCCTAGCTGTCATTAGGATTCACTGCAGTTGTCTAGACACAGGCAGCTGGTACTCTTGCAGGTGTCCATGGGCATCCTTTCCACATGCCAGATGCAGCTGCAGGTCTCCTTCTATCAGATTTGCTCACCTGATACAGGTGTCCCAGATTTCACCGCTAGAAACAGCTCCAGATGCCAATGTTCAGGCAACCCAGTTAAGCCCTGTTTTAGGGTGTGCTTTGTGACATTTGATTAGGAAATTAGCAACTCTCCCTTTTGAATGTCTTCAAAGAGCTGTTTTATGCTACACACTTTCAGCACTGCTTATCATGAACCAGGACATTGACCCCAATATAGATGTTTGCTGTTTTCCAGGACAAAAATTCCGTTTTCTTCTCCTATGTAACAGCACTTACAGGAAACCGTCACTTAGTCACCTGGATTTCTAAGATCAATAAATGAGCATAACAAAGCTAACTTCAGAAACCTCAGATCCCAGCTTAAAATTATTTTCCAAAGAGAACTTACAAACTTACCAAAGTAGCTTGTGATCTCCTACCCCATAGGTCAGCACTGTCAGCATCCAATAACAAAGTAAAGCTTACAAAATGGATTCTTTTTTAAAGACTGAAAGACTTTGCAAAATAAATCACTGCAAAATTTACTACAGTTCTGAACAATAGCAACTGGAATGTGGGATTCCTGTAGGAATAACGTGAGTATAGGATCCTGACATCTGTCAGAAATGTTCATTTTTCAAAACATGCTGTCAATATGTCATTAATATTAAGAGAAATAAGGTTAGTAAAGTTCAATATATATTGAAGAGTTTCCTTGACATTTAACACATCATATTAAAAGCTTCTTCAAGAGGAAAGAAATATCAACTTGTCACCTAGAGATTGAAATTGAACTGCTCTGAGACAAACTGCTGTTTCTTCCCCATGATGAAATTCACAGGATGGGCAAAATGTCAAGGTAAAAATAAACTATCTGGGAAAAAAATCAAAAGAAATATAGCCATTGTTACTGTTACTGCCAAAATAATCTAGAAAATCCAGTTGCTCGCCTGTAATAATATGTGACAGAAATCCTCACACATTCAGATTTTCTCTTGAAACACAGTGGAAAGTATTACTAGAGATATAGTCTGCTCCATGTAGTTTGTTAAATTACCTGGGAAGAAAATAGCTCATTTTTTTTTGAAGATATATATTTTCAAATCACAAAGCATAAAAATTTGGTTTTGATTTTTGAAAAACACTGCAAGTAAAGAAAAAGGCCTATAGCTCTATGAAATAGTATGCAGTGAAGCTGATTGCCGAATCACAGGTAATCTTAGCAGGACAATTTTACATTGAAAGACTGCTGAATAATTTTTCCGAATATATTCATTAACAAAAACTACTGTAAATTTATGTAAATATGTTGCTGAATGAGCAATGCCAAGTACAAATTCCTTCGTCATAAAAACAGTAAAGAAATATTAATAGGAAGGCTAGGATAAGACCTATTATTTTTCAAAACAGATTTTGATGTCTGAAACTACTACAGATATGCTTGCTTTAGTACAGCTCAGCCTTTTCGTTTTTGTGGCCATGACTGTTGAAGAAGAAAAATTAATACTCTAAATGCTTCTCTGCAGTAGACAACAAAGTATGGGTGCTTGCTTACAGTTTGTAAGTGTAGACTCTGGTTGCTATTGCGAACAAGATGTTACTCTAAAGCTTGCCACAAATCCAAGAAGTTTTCATGATCAGTATCTCATGCTATCTAGCATTCCAAGTATCTCCTATTGTTTACTTAATATTTTGGAAATATATAGAAACTGAATCTATTTTTCAGCTGTATCTTCAATTCTTTAAATGTGTATTAGTGGCATTACATATTTTTAGTGGCATCTTTATCTTTCTTTTTCTCATCTAAAAACTGCACATACATTTATCTTCAACAAAGATGCATGCTCCAGAATTTGAGTTTCAATTTAAAATCCGAGCAAATATTTCACAACTCTCCATCTTCCAAGTGCCTTTAAAATGTCTACTGTCAAATAAAAGCCCAAAACCTTATATTCACTCCCTCACCATGTTTCCAAATATGTTATATGATAACCTCTTCCCTAGACTTAGTAACAGAGAAGCCAATAACTATTTTAAAAGATCACCCCTTTTACCAAGAAAAAGCAGTGCACAGAAATGTGTTAAGCTGGTATTACAAATGTAGCTGTGACTATGCATTATAAATCCTTTATCATCTGATAAAAATGAATTCTAGCTGCTTGTTTGAAAATTAATTTTCTTTGAAGGGTGTGGTGGCAGGCTACGGTAGGCCCGTATTCCCTGACTGAAGACATGAAGTTAGAACTCAGTCTCGAAGAGGTTAAAGTGTATCCATGAGAAATGAGGCACCAGAGGCATCTGAGTGGGAAAACAGAAGGCACCTGGAGGAGCAAGTCAGATAAGGGGAGTAACTAACTACAAAGGAAGAACTTGGCAAAACAATGGTCATTAGTAAAAATTTTTTGAACAGGTATCAACAACCAATCATGAATAGAATGACAACCTGTTGACCAATAAGTTTGTATTATGCTATGCTTGACCTATAAGTTTGTATTACGCTATGCTTAACCAATGAGATAGTACCATGCTATGCAGAAGGATATATAAACAGGAGCTCCTCATAATAAACTTCACTTGCTGCTTAAACTCTCTTTCTCTCTTTCTTTCTTTCTTTCCTTTCTTTCCTTCTTTCTTTCTTTCTTTCTTTCTTCCTTTCTTCCTTTCTTCCTTTCTTCCTTTCTTTCCTTTCTTTCCTTTCTTTCTTTCTTTCTCCTTTTCTTTCTCCCTTTCTTTCTCCCTTTCTCTCTTTCTTTCTCTCTCTTTCTTTCTCTCTCTTTCTCTCTCTCTTTCTTTCTTTCTCTCTCTCTTTCTCTTTCTCTCTTTTTCTCTTCTTTCTTTCTCTTTCTTTCTTTATTTCTTTCTTCCTTCCTTCCCTTCCTTCCTTCCTTTCCTTCCTTCCCTTCCTTCCTTCCCTTCCTTCCTTCCCTTCCTTCCTTCCCTTCCTTCCTTCCCTTCCTTCCTTCCCTTCCTTCCTTCCCTTCCTTCCTTCCCTTCCTTCCTTCCCTTCCTTCCTTCCCTTCCTTCCTTCCCTTCCTTCCTTCCCTTCCTTCCTTCCCTTCCTTCCTTCCCTTCCTTCCTTCCCTTCCTTCCTTCCCTTCCTTCCTTCCCTTCCTTCCTTCCCTTCCTTCCTTCCTTCCCTTCCTTCCCTTCCTTCCCTTCCTTCCCTTCCTTCCCTTCCTTCCCTTCCTTCCTTCCCTTCCTTCCCTTCCTTCCTTCCCTTCCTTCCTTCCTTCCTTCCCTTCCTTCCTTCCCTTCCTTCCTTCCCTTCCTTCCTTCCCTTCCTTCCTTCCCTTCCTTCCTTCCCTTCCTTCCTTCCCTTCCTTCCTTCCCTTCCTTCCTTCCCTTCCTTCCTTCCCTTCCTTCCCTTCTTTCTTTCCTTCTTTCTTTCTTTCCTTCTTTCTTTCTTTCCTTCTTTCTTTCCTTCTTTCTTTCTTTCCTTCTTTCTTTCTTTCCTTCTTTCTTTCTTTCCTTCTTTCTTTCTTTCCTTCTTTCTTTCTTTCCTTCTTTCTTTCTTTCCTTCTTTCTTTCTTTCCTTCTTTCTTTCTTTCCTTCTGTCTTTCTTTCCTTCTTTCTTTCTTTCCTTCTTTCCTTCTTTCTTTCCTTCTTTCTTTCCTTCTTTCTTTCCTTCTTTCTTTCTTTCCTTCTTTCTTTCTTTCTTTCTTTTTCTTTCTTTCTTTCTTTTTCTTTCTTTCTTTCTTTCTTTCTTTCTTTCTTTCTTTCTTTCTTTCTTTCTTTCTTTCTCTCTTTCTCTCTTCTCTCTCTTTCTCTCTTTCTCTCTTTCTCTCTTTCTTTCTTTTTCTTTCTTTCTTTTCTTTCTTTCTTTCTTTCTTTCTTTCTTTCTTTCTTTCTTTCTTTCTTTCTTTCTTTCTTTCTTTCTTTCTTTCTTTCTTTCTTTCTTTCTCTTCTTTCTTTCCTTCTTTCTTTCTTTTCTTTCTTTCTTGTAGCTGTTTTCTAGCCATCCTGACTACGCAGCCACAGAAGGGCAACTTTTTTTGCTACTGCACCAAACTGTTTATTTGAAAGGTAACCTTTGACAGGGAACAGCTCCTTCTAGACCAGCATTTTCAGAATGCAGACGGATTAATACATCAATCACAAAGAGAAGGTGTAGAAAAAATATCATAAGAATAATCAAAGAAAACTCATTTTCCTTGCAATTGTGCCCTGACAATTCCAACTACTGATATTAAACAACCTCAAGGAAAAAGATGTGACAGAAAGACACAGAATGTGTTTTTCATCATATTATTTATTTTAGAATTCTCCTTGAAAAGGCCAGGTACAACAAATATAAGACTGAATGTTTATTCAAGATTCATCATGTCAGCTCTTGGTAGTTCATGCACACACCTCACATATAAAAAATCCCAATTATGTTGAAAGAACCCTATGAAAGTATTGAGGAAAGCTTTCAAATGTTAGGAAATGCTCATCTTTAATTTTCCTTTGCATCCTTCACTCTTTGTGCATAAGGTTCACGGCAAAATCTAATTATGTGATCACTTTTCCACAGGCCCTCTGCTTCGTTCAGTGCACAGAATGTTCACATAATGAGCAACTACTCAATATTTTGTTTTCTCCTCATTTTTCAGTGTGTGACCCCAGGCCTTATTTACTGCACACTAGTCAAACCCTTCTCTCAAGACAGAACTGTTAATTTCCTCATGAGTTTCTCTGGTGCTCATCACCACAGTACCTAAACAATTAAAAATATTAATTAACCAGCACTCACAACACTCTTGCAAGATTATAGAGAACCAAAGGGCAAAGAAATTAAGGTCAAGAAGGTCTACTAATTTGGTGCCTGTGGACAATAGCCTCCTTTAGTGCATATCTGTTTCCCTTTGTGCAATGACTTGTACCCTTTATTAAAAATATGTATATACTATACAATTAAAGCCTGCAGCATAATACATTTGAAGGCAAAATTACAACTAGAAAAGTAAAGTGAATTCTGAAATGTCCTATTGAATGATTTTCCTTCTTGATCCTAATAAAATTCCTATAACAGAGGGGTTTTTTTGTGAAATTATCTAAAGTTTTAATGAAAAAATGCAGTACTATCATGTGGTATGAAACTGAGAGCAACAACAGTTTGTATCAGGGTGGGAAAGCTTTGTGCTACCTGATCTGAAAGCATGGTTGACAGTGGTGATAATTCATTAGCTCTTGTGTGGACCAGGAGCAGGAAGGACAAGGACACTGGGTGAAATTCATAGACGCTTGCTGGTAGCAGGGGAATGGCATGAAGTGGGAATCCTAAGGTCCAGCAGAGATTTTGCAAGGCAAAGCATTCTTTGGGAAAAGACTGCCTTTTTTGTCTGCATCCTTCTTCCCTCACGAGATTGATCCAAACCTGTCCCTAGCCAATCTCTTCTCCACATCTTTTTTTCTGATAAGCCCACTCTGTCTTGCAGGGACTTCATGGATAACATCATATAGCCAAGAAGGTGTTCAAGGAAAGCCATTTAAACTAACCATAACTAACAATGCACAATCCTATTTTTCCAAACAGATTCAAATCCAGATAGGCAAAAGTTCTTTCATTTCTTTTAATCTCTTGGATGAGAACTTTGCAACATTTGTCCCTTTGGTAATTTTTAATGTTTGGTTTGTTTTTTTTTTTTTTACTGATACATCTTCTGAAACACATCCCATCAAAGACAGAATGTCTCTGAAAAAGATATAAGCTTCAAGCCATCAGCATTCATTAATATCTAGCCTTTCCTCTGCAATTTAATCTATTACTTAGACTTGGAGTTAAAGCCTAGTTTCTTTAAAGGAATTTAAGTTTAGAAGTAATCCCCTCTCACAAGGGCATAATCACCTACTTGTCTGAAAACCCAGCTAATTTCCTTATATCATGCCTGGATTACAAAGGCTAGCTGGAACAAAAGTGAAATAAAGTAATGTATCCTTTTCCTTCTTCTACTTATCACTCATCAGTGAGGCACAGACTCCTGCATCGTGAGGGATGGTCTCAGCTGAGCAGTTGCATTGTTGCCACCTTCCCCATTTATACACAGAAGCAGATGGCTTCTCACCTACTGCTGTCCCTTGAGGGGTTTAACTGTAGTCATGTAAATGAAGCATTCAGTTAAAAAAAAAAAATAAAAAGTTAGAGCACAGTTTACTGACGCCTTCAGTTTGCTGTGTTTAGTGACCTCTAGTGCTAAGGGGCTGCGTTTATTTTCACGCAGTATTTTCTTCTAGGATAAAACATACAAATATACGCTGCAATCAGCCACAGTTGTGTTCAAGGATGCATGTAAGCATTATTCTCCTCACCTATCCTGCTCTCTAAATACCTGTTGTTTTTCAAAAGAAAGTTATTGCCATGTACTTGTCCAAACCTGCCGTAGTGTTAAGTGCATTAACAATGAGCGTAAAGATTCTTT
This sequence comes from Amazona ochrocephala, assembly GCA_039720435.1. Lineage (NCBI taxonomy): Eukaryota > Metazoa > Chordata > Aves > Psittaciformes > Psittacidae > Amazona > Amazona ochrocephala. The sequence goes on from CM077879.1 coordinate 39,226,168, forward strand.
TCTCAGAACAAAGTGTTAAGGCTTAGTCTCTGCTATGTTCAAAAATACAGGGAATATGAGATGAGTCAAAGAGGGTTGGAAGCTCTTAATTTGCTCATTAGTGAGCAAAATTAACTGTATCTGCTTTTACCAAAAATACACACTACCTGACACTCTCTGACTGTAATCATGAAAGAACCACGGAAGAAGCACTGTATGCCAAGTCAAACACTGTCATGCTGTGAGTAACCAAGAAGACATTTGCATTTGGTTTTATGCATTGTATTTAAGGAAAAGACAGTTTGTAACCAAACAAATGGTATTTTAGAATAAGGGAATATGCTTATATAGAACCTCAAAATAATTTATCTCCTTTTTCTGTTCATTAATTGTTCCAAACAGATCTGTATGTGTAGGTGTACCTATTTAATTTCTGAGACAAAAATTAGGAACTCTTTCCCAGAGAATCTTAACATTGTTTTTGGGTATGCCATAACTAGGAATTACGGATAGAATAAGGATGGTGTTCAACTGATGCAGTTTCTCTACCAAAGGCTAATATCTGATGGTTTTGATGGTATTGTAAATTATGTGAAATTAGGTTTTAGGTATTTAAAGCCTTATGCAGAAACTTGAAGTAAACAGCTAGACACCTTGGAGTTGAGATAAAGAAGAAATGTTCCAAACCAACAGACTATTAGGAAAGACTGAAAAAGTACTAAAGCAAATGAAAGGTGCAAAAACTGCTGGTAGAGTGGAAAAGAGGGAAAACAAGGCTGTGGAATGCAAGGTCAAGTGAACATGGACCTAATTTCTTAAATTCTTAACAAAGAAAACAAAACATAAAAAAAAAAAAAAAGAGGCCATTAGAAAATGAGAGAAAATAAGAGTTCAAATCAGCTGAGTTTCAACAGCAGGGATCTGAATGTAGCACTAGGGAGGACTAGTGAAAGGATGAGATAATGTGGAATGAGAGTTGCCAAAGAGATCACAGCCAGGGAGAAAATTGAAGAGGCTCAGGAAAATTTTAGCTGCCTCAGCAAATAAAAAATGATTGAATCTTCAGCACTACTTCAGATAGAGAGAATTTGTAGATAGCCTAGACGTGAAGGATGAATAGCAAAGATAAATGAGTTGGAAATGACACAAGGTATGGCTTCAGTTGTCAGGGAATATGGTGGTACTGTATATATGCTAGTAAATAGGAAAGACGAAACTCTTAAAGAAAAGCAAGGGGTGACAAGCTGAAATATCTGCTGAGCTGGAAGAAAATAGCTTGAGATTTAGAAAAAAAGCTTGCTAGCCACTGACAGGTTTTGTAGTGCAAGAGCCACAAGGACTGATGGGGGAAAAAAAAAAAAAAAAAGAAAAAAAAATTAAAATGTAAAAGATAATTAAAGTTGTAAGTTCAAGGATACTGAGAAACCTGAAAAAATTAAGAGCACTCAAGGAGGATGCAGCCCGAGAAGTGGATAACCCTTTCAAGAAACTCAAGGTAGGAGGATATGACCAACTGTCAAAAGCAGAAAAGAGAAACTTGTCTGTTCACTGAAACCAAAGCAGTTTTCATAAACTCACTTGAAAGTGTTGCAATTTGGTTTCATTCAAACACTAAAAGGCAAACAATGAAAAGAGCTTGCTCTCAATGTGGGATGTTAATGACATGGGAAAAGCACTGGAAGAAGGTGGCTAATAGCTCATTGTCATTATACATCCATTGACCAGAGGGTGCAGAACAGCAAAGGGAAAAAAGAATTGGAAATGACAGTTCTGTAACTCCATTCTTTGGACATAGTAAAGTAGGCCTAAGTCTTAATTTCTCACTTGATTGTAAGGAAATTTAGTCCAGCATATTGCCTTGAAAATGTCACGCAGTTTAACTAATGTCATTATAAATACTATGTTTCTCTTGGTTTGAGTTCACTTTCATATTATTTGCGTTCCTTATAAGCCTGCTTGTGACATATTTCTATGTGTCTTTATTTCTATGAACAGAACATATTTAGGAGGAAATCTCCCACACACAGGGGAAACTCAAAGAGGTCTTCTAAATAAGGAAACGGAGAAGAGCCAATCTAGCTAATCAATAGCTTAAATATTTTTTAAATAAAAACAATGGGCAAGAGCCTCAGGCTTAATTAAATGCATTTTAACTCCAGTAGCACAATGGGCACTTAACAACACTTTAAGCAAGCAGCCCAGAGTTTCTCAGAGCAGGGAGTCCTTGAAAAGCATAAAGCTAGGGCAACCAGTTTGTATTTCCTGCTTTAAAGCCTTGGACGTGGAAAATGAAGAGGGAGGGAGGGAAGAAAGAATCACTCCAGGACTCTGGGGGAGGAGGTTAGCTGCCCTACTATCCTTGCTGCAGTTGCTTACCCAACAGAGCCCCAGCCAACTGAACCAAGATCGCTATAAGTCACAGCCCTGATACCTCACAACTGGGTAATGAGGTACTGAATAGAAAAAATTGCTTTCCTTTTCCCATAACTCCAAGATGATTCAGATTGATACCTTTCAAAAACCCACTGGGTGCAAACATATACGCAGTGCAAATCAGGAACTTCAGGAGAAAAGCAGATGTCTCATTCATCTTACAGTCTAAACATAGGAATGAATGTTTCCTTCACTACCTTTGTAGGAAAAAAACATGCTGTGAGATTTAAAATGAAATCACATGATTTTATATATTAAAAAATAATATTAAATCACCTTTTTCAAACATATGCTCAAATTTCTGGGTTTTTATTTGTATCTTAGGAAATGCCACAACGGTTGTTTTAAGGTCAATTGGACCAATGAGATTTAGTCACCTTTTTTCCAATGAATTGCTAATTCCCAATGTTAGAACATAGAATAAAAGAAACAAAACAGTAAACATGAGCAAAATATGTCCAATAAGAACATGAACAATCTCTGGTATCTTATAAATATATTTGTCCCACAGACATTCATAATTGACTAGCATATTACATTATAAAGAAGAAGTCTTCCTGTTATGGATGAAATTTGCATGTGAAGCACGGACGGAAATTTATTTTTCCCTGCTTATTGCAATGAACCCTTAACTTAAGAACAAAATGAATATTCAAGTAAATGTAAATCACTTAAAGTGATTTTTTAAAGATGTCTTTAGTCATTCACAGAACAATTGCAAAAAAGATTTCTGGATTTCTAATACACTAAAACTTATCTGCTTCTACAGATGCATTAAAATAAGAGGTCTAAACTCAGAGAATAATAGAAGCACTAAGTGACAAGTGCTGTGGATTCCACCATTTCTATCTACCTCAGCTAGATATTAATATTTTATCAAAGACTAAAGAGCCACTGTAGTAATTTGTTGATGATATATGTTCTACTATTCGAGATTTTAAATAGTGTCCTAGTCCTGTACTGAAAAAGACCAAAAAAAAAAGAATAGAATGTTTTCATTACATCTGCAAACAGTCAAGAAGTGTACCGCTTATGGCAAAAAAAGTTATTCAGCTTCTGATCTGCAAGAATCTGGAGCCAAAGGACTGATATCAGGACTTTTAGAAGGAAGCTGCCACAATATTTAATGCTGCCCTAATGTTGATGGGCTCACCTCTCTCAAATAAGTTCCAGAAGTCAGTGAGCTGGCACAGATATGGAATCTGAAGCTGAGAAGAATCTCTGTCCATTAGGACACACTGCAAATCTACACAGGCCCAGGAAACTTGCAGGGCATCAGAGCTGTCAGTGCTCACTTCCATAAGCAGGGCCAGACCCAACCTTTAGCAGATCAGGGGATCCCAATCTGCAGCGTTCACATCTTCAGTAGCACACAAGATGCTTTTCAGTTGTACATGAGTGTTGCTGAAATTGTCAGCTGGCATGCATGACACAAACCAGGAGCTGCTCCCATCTCTAGAGCTGGTATCCCAGAAATTTGGGTCAGGACACCTCCTTTTCTATTACAATCACTAACTGGCTGCAAAAGCACATGAGCAATTGTCATCTGCTATATGCATGTTTGCAGTGTTATTGGCACTATGTGGACTATTCCTTATCTTGAAAAGTGTCACTTTACACGAATTCAAGCATGGGGACTTGTTTATAGTGGAGTATCGAACTATCAGTCTGCTGTTGAGCAGGGTTTCGGAATGCCGATCTATAACAGGGAAAGAGCAGCAGCAGTGAAATCCTTTAACCAGCACAGAGTCCAATCAATACATTTGAAAGAGCAGTGCCATACCATGCTGACTTACCAGTTCAGGCCATCAGCCTTTGGATGACCACATTTTTGAAAGAACACACCTTCTATTCTTGAAAACTCTCCATAGTTCTGGAGTACCCTAAACATTGTATTCATATTCTCTTCTGTACAGCCTAATCACACCTTTGTAAATGCATCTATAATTCTCAGTACCTCTGTTTCTCCATCTGTCAAATGTGGATAAAAATACTCTCAAATCACAGAGTTACTGTGAGGCTTAATTTATTAATGCCTGTATTTTGAGATTCAAAATTGAAAGGAATCATAGATATGAATTATTATTATTATTACTGTGCCATTTAAAAATATTTTGAAACAATAAAAGAACCAGCAAAAGATGGTATTTTGAAAACACAGGTTGTTAAATTCTGTTGAATATTACTGCACTCAAGCTATCAAACAAATCCATTTTTTCATACACCAAAAGAACACGTAAAATCATTACAACTAGTTCTTTTGAGCCAGCAATTTCTGCAGTCTTAAGTGAGTATTTTTCTTAAGTGTATGAAAAACTTCAAATAGTGAAAGCAGGCAAAGTTACCATGATTTCTCTTGAGAATTCTTGATAATACCACTATCTATTATGCAGTGCACGTGGATGACAGTTTGGGGTCTATCAGAATTTCTGAAACAACTCTTTTTGCATGAACTCTTATAAATTGGCTGAACATTGCACCAGAAATTATAAAGCATGGTTCTGTGAGCAGCTAAGTCAAAATAGTCAAATTTAAGAGCCTGAAGCAAATCACGAAAGCTATATTTAGGCCCCTAAATCAGGGGCCTTATTTCACAGGTGCTTAGCATTACTAGTTGCCCTACATGCCATAAGCAATCTCATCATGGCAGAAGTGTCACTACCAAATGCCTTATACATTTGCATGCTGCCGTTCTTATCCTCTGGAGCCCTGAATCTTGTGCAGTCACAGGTGTGCAGAACAGCACTCCCTTCTACCAAATCACTTTCCACAGCTGACTAGAACTTGCTATTTATATCTTAGTAGCAGGATATTAGTTTCATAGGATCCTACATACAATTACTGTGAGAGACAGACTGATACATGCATTATATTACAATTAGATTCTGTATATAATTTTTTCCCCCCAGAGGAAATACATCCCAAAAGGAACATGCCACCAGATTAGCCTATAGAGGCATAAAACTGAATATTCATATCAAATCCATTAGTGCAAAAGTTTTTATATTAATACAGAGTAATTCTCAGGAAAACTTTCAGAAAAGCTCCATTTCTAACAAACTTGCACTGCACTCAGTTTATATTTTGAAAATCTTACAGCACTATTAACAGACTTGATTAGGAAAATTGAGTGGCAGAGTTTAAGTGGATTCAGGGAGCACACTATAGATCTGTGTAATTTTTTGTAATATTTTGTTTTCTCTTTTCTCAGCTGGTAATAGAAATTCCTTCAAGCAGGAGTAGCCACAGCTGTTGTCCTTAAATACTTGGCAGTTTTGCTTACAGTAAGGTTAAGTTACCTCAGAATCTGCAGTATTGGCTTTTACTTTGTACATTTGAAATGAGAAATGCTCTAAATACTGTGAATAATACAGTTAGTTTACTGAAAATCCTTAGGGCATAGACAGATGTTGTGAATGTAGCTGAAGCAGTTTGAGAAATTGCTCCCCCAACTCTTTACTACCACCCCTCAGCTTGAAGTCATATCCCCCACACAGCTGGAGCACCCTATGCATCCATATGGGCAGTCATATTTAGTCCCCATGGAAAGCAGACAACTTTGCTCCAGTTACATTCAGAGGGACAGAAGAAATCATGGCAATGGGACAGAATAATGTGGAGATGGTAAGTCCTTATAATAGAGCAGAAAAGGTAAAATCTATCAAGATTGTGTTGGAAACAAGCAGGAGCCTAGCCCTCCCTCCTTTGCTTGTGAGCTTTATTAGGCAAGATCCTCACCCTTTGTCCTTGCCTGAGTTATGCTGTTGGCATATCCATGTTTATATAAAAAAAAAAAAAACAAAAAAAAAACAAACTGTGATAAAACTCCCAAAGCCCAAAAAATCCTTGTCAAGGAGAAATCTGGCCTGCAGAACTGCACAAAGTGGACAGTAGAAAGGAAATATGGAGAGTCACTACACCCACAGCCAGAAGGGAACAGCAGCTCTTCAGAGCTCGCCTCTGATGGCTGCCTCAGCTGTATGAACTAATGCAGGTTTCTTTCACCTGGAGTGGCATTTCACCTGCAGCTCTGGCCACCTCACTGAAATTTGGTAACTGTTTCTCTAATGCTTACTGCGTGGGAGAGTTCACAGCCCTCAGCCACGCACTCTGACTGAGAAAAATATAAAGCAGAGGGAGAATAAGCCCTGTGGAGAGAAGGACTCACCAGAACTTTCACACTGGAAAGAGGGCTACTTATGCCAGCTCACAGGAAATGCTGAGGAGCAGCGGAAGGAAGACAAATTCTAAAAAGAAATAAATCAAGTGGGATAACCCCTTTTCTCCCATTTACCTTCCACAGCCAGGAATCCTTCTTGGATTCTTCCAAAAATTTAGAAGAACAATAAAAGCAATTCAGTGCCTGAAGGTTACAGCATTCATATAGGCTATAGAAGACACACACTGAAATAGAATCATAGAACCGTTTGTGTTGGAAGGCACCCTTAAAGGTCATCTTGTCCAATCTTCTTACAATGAGCAAGGTCATCACTGACACGGATGAAAACAAGTATCCACATTTTACTTTTTCTGAGACAAGATGTCCTGTGGATGAGATTCCTCAACCTCTCCTTCTGAAGCTGTTTCACTGAATTTAAAATATAAAAATAAATATATAAGACTGCAGAGTGAGAAGGATTTGAGAGTCTTGTGAGTACTACCTTCTCCTGGAAAACCTGCATTTCAGTCAGTGCTCCCATGAATATTTACACAGAGAGAAAAAGCTCCTAGAGGGGAGATTTAAAGAGGCTCCACTGAGAATGCCCTGTTTGGGATTAAGCACCAGAAAGTCACACACTGCTCATTGCTGTCAAGAGTCTAGAGTACATTGGCTTCAGAGAAGAAACCAAGCAGAGAAGTTTCCATGCTCTCTTCTTCCCCTTCCCATTTTCTCCTATATTCACAAGTCCTCATGTATGGGACAACATTATGTGAGGCCATACTGCTATATAACAGTCAATTAAATCATTACCACACCAGAAGAAGAGGAAGAGAAGAAAGGAGAAGAACAACTACCCCAAAGGTGGTGTTTTTAACTGGAATTATTTCACTAACCTGACAAATAACGCAATCCCAATCAGCTGTGAGAACATGAAGGACTCAGAGATTTGCAGTACACAGGGGGTGTTGGTCGATGAGAAAATGAATATGAGGTGATCCTGCCCCTCTACTCTGCTCTCGTGAGACCTCACTTGGAGTATTGTGTGCAGTTCTGGTGTCCTCAACATAAAAAGGACATGGAACTGTTAGAACAAGTGCAGAGGAGGGCCATGAGGACGATCAGGGGACTGGAGCACCTCCCATATGAAGATAGGCTGAGAAAATTGGGGCTATTCAGCCTGGAGAAGAGAAGGCTGCATGGAGACCTCATAGCAGCCTTCCAATACCTGAAGGGGGCCTTTAGGAATGCTGGGGAGGGACTCTTCATGAGGGACTGTAGTGAGAGGACAAGGGGTAATGGGTTCAAACTTAAACAGGAGAAGTTTAGACTGGATATGAGGAAGAAATTCTTTACTGTGAGGGTGGTGAGGCCCTGGAATGGGCTGCCCAGGGAAGCTGGGAATGCTTCATCCCTGGCAGCATTCAAGGTGGGGTTGGACATAGCCTTGGATGACTTGGTTTATTGGGAGGCGTCCCTGCCCATGGCACGGGGGCTGGAACTAGACGATCTTGGGGTCCTTTCCAATCCTAACTATTCTATGATTCTATGATTCTATGATTTCAGCACAGAGGAAGGTAGACAGGAGGGAGAAATAAATGTTTACGGATCACCACTATAAACTGACTGAGTTGCCTCTGGGCAGCTCTGAGCCTAGGTATCTGAAAATTATCAGAGGGAACTTAGACACCAGAGTGAGATTAATTTCATTTGTAGCTGCATAAGTGTTAGACACTCAGTGCAGCAGTAAATTACAGTACGTCTAGGTTCTCTATACCGTCTGTGGGGAGATTTTATTTCATCTGTCTTAGACATCTGTTCAGGATGGAATGAATCACACTGTGGAAGAGCATGGCTGTCTGCACTAGCTACAAAAGGAAACAAAATAAAAATATTTAAACTAGACATTTGATATTTGTATTACTGAATTTAGATGACTTCCACTCCCAGGAATTCATACAACTGTCACAGTGGATGGCTGTTGAGAAAATGTTTCATACATGTCAGGCTTGTCACCAGGATGGTCCCTCATGCCTCTTTCCTTTGTGTATGTGGTCCCAATCTTGTTTGTTACCAGCTTCTAATGAAGATGATGGTAAAAATCAGTGTGCGGCAATATTAGTATATTACTGGAAATACTGACTGTATTTCCTTTCTGAGTGGTAACAGCTATTGAAAACCCCAACATTATTGTGCACATACAGTTACAATTGGTTTTCCCCATGTAAATCACATTGCGTGTAATTACCCATATTGGACTTCAACTATCCTTGTACTGTTCAGTCACTTAATACAGGATTAAGTGTATTCTCTTACAGCTTTCTCTGCTTTCTCTCTGGCACTGCCTTTCATTTTTATTGCCTTACATATTGTACTCTTGCCAGTAAATTTTGTCAACTCGCTTCCTTCTCCTTTTCTTCATTGTTCATGGACATATGAAATAGCAAAAGCATTGGTAAAGGCTCCTGTGCATCTCCACTAATAAACTTTTACCACAGTAGAGCAGCTTATTTAGTCCTACCCTCTTTTTTTCTCTATCTTTCAGGTAGCAATCCTGAGGACAAAAAGACTCTTCCCTCTTGCCATAGGGACAACTTTGATTCCTTGTGAGCATCCAGCACAGAGCCTTTATTAGGCATGTTTTGAAGATCCAAGGATAGCATATGTAGTTGCATATAGCAAGTTGAATCACCCTTAGCTGTAGTACATCTGTGAAATTACTCTCATGTTTTATAAACTCCGTATCATCAGGGTGCCTAAGAGTATTGTGGAGGTGGAGAGTGAATTTATGGTTAATTCATCTATAATGCAGATTTATTCATTCACTAATACAACTTGACACTCAGTATTTTCTTTTTTAATACAGATGTCCCATAATATTTCTTCCGTTTTAATAAAATAGATTGTGTAAGTAATCTTGTCTCTCCCAAAGTCAAAATGGGCCTCATAAAAATTGGCATTTAGATGAAGATTATACATTATGCTGGAGATAACAGATGAGGTTATTAGTTGTTTTACAATTCTAAAGGAAATGTATTGATAAAAACTAAACACACAAATTAAACATATTCTTGCCAATAACACCTGACCATGATGGGTCCCTGTATGACCGCCTGTTTATATTAATCTTTTAGGCAGCATGAAATTAACAGCTTGTGTTCCACTTACAAAATATTTTTATTGATAGTCTCTGCTTTAAAAGGTTTAAATTTCTCTTTTGCTTCTATTTTCTAAAGAGCTCCTCCAAAGGGTTCGTGTTTTAGCGAAAGCTCTCAAGCAAACCATACAGCAACGTGTGACTATTGCGCCATCTTCAGTATATTTTTGGAATAAAATTATCCTGGATTTTGCAATCTTTCGAAAAACTAAAGGAGGAGATATATTTTTAATTTTTTTTCCTTTTTTTTTTTTTTTTTTCCCCTGCAAGCCTCAAGTCAAGACTAAGAAGTTCAATTAGGGAAGTTTAAAAGAAGAAAAACACTGGGCTCCATAACACAAATCAGCTTATTTTTCTTCACCCTGAGAAAAATGGCCTCAGGCTGCTACTTTGTTATTTGCTACATTCATTCTGTTCCCTGACGTAATGAGGAGATCTGACTGTTCTCTTCCTGTTTCAGAAGAATCTATTTGTTAGAAATCCACAGTACTGTTTTCTGATCTGAAGCAGGTGAAGTACTTCATGGGATTTAAGCTGCAACTTTTACTTTTGTTTTTGCTCTTCGCTGATCTTGCAGCACTGAGCATGGCAGAAAATTATGTTGTACTACATTCTTCTGGTGAATGGCTTCAATTTTATTATGACCACCTGATTCTACAGTGGATTTTTTTTGGGACTGATCTGAAGTTTGCTATCTGCTGGTTTTGACTCATATTCAGCCTTTAATGCTGGCATCTACAAGTCTTGTCTGAAGCAAACGTGTTTTCTGCAAAATGAATTTCTAAAGGCACCTTAACTACAGCAGGGAGTTTTTCCTTCTCAGGTAGGAGTAAGGAGTATGAACAGCCTGTAACTTAAGATTCAGCACAGCTCTTGTGACCTGCAAGCCCTGACAACATAAGACTGCCTGTTGCTCTCATGCAAACTGGTGTGAATTAACTAAACAGACTCTATATGATTGGGAGCTATGAATATAGCAAGATCTAGTGAGCTGTAGCTGTAGATTAGAGTGAGCCTAATCTCCACTGAAAGGAAATGCACAAAATCACAGTTATTTTTACACTAACAAATGGATATTGTTAATGAACTACCACAAACCATCTGCATCTAAATGCACTGACATTGTATTTGCCTAGCTCTCCCACATGCCAACATGAATCAAACGTGTCGTTTCTTGCAGGAGAAAAATCTATTCCTCATGAGTAGGCTGCAGGCTCTGTAACTTGCAGCCTGACAGCTGTTTACAGAGAAAAAATGTTAATTTCCTAATAAACACAGAGAAAGCAAGAAGTTCAGAAGCAACCACCAGGCTATTAGTGGAGCTATGCCATGACAACAAAACTATGCATGACATAAATTGCATCTTATGCAGCTCAGTGAGACAAATAGAAAAGAAATCCATCCTGTTTCTCACTCAACAGAATAATGATTCCACATGGAATGTCTGTGTAACTTCCTTAACATACAGCAAAGTATCAGCTTCTCTGATATGATCCCAAACAAGTTCTATGATCAAACCAAACCACACCACCATTTCCTACCTTTGAGGTAGGCCATGAATTCAGACTTTCTCTGAAGAAAAGCCATCAAGCCTTTGGAGAAAAAAAGTTTTATATTAGACATGAAACCAGTTCAACTGAAAATGGAGATGCTCAGAAGCATGAATAGTCAGGCACAACAGACCAATTCTGTTCATTTGATAAATTATAGCCATACTGCTAAACCACAGCTTTGTTTCAAACATGGAAGGTAGACAAACTACATTGACCTTCCTAGCTGTTTCAGTCAAATGAACAAAAAAGAGAAGGGAAAAATAGATAGAAAAAATTATATTGTTCATTCCCAAATAGAGGGTATCAGAGGTCTTTCAGCCTTCTTTTCCATTCTTTCCCCTGCTATTAAATCTATTTTCAGCAGATTATCTCCACAGTGCAAAGAAGAGCAGTCTAGATGAGTTACACCAAAATAAGCCAACCTGTCAATTTTTGTCCCTACTTTCTGTTTGCCTTCTTTCCAAATATTTTGATAATTTACAGTACCCATCGCACATTTGCTTGAGGAGTGTTTTGCCTGCAAAACCAGAAGGGTTGTTTGACTGAATTCACATCTGACTCTATGGGCTACTGATTGCATTGCATGGGATGCACTGCGAACTGCAGGTCGTACAGCTGAGTCTGGCTTTGTGATCTTTTTCAAAGCAAACAAGTGGCAGTACTTGTTTGGCATGTGTCAAAGTGCTCCAGCCACACTGCAAAAACTGCAGAAGGCAAAGGCAGGGACTAGGAGAATGAAGAGTCACCTGATGAGGAAATCTGATTCACAATCATCTAAGAAACCTGAAGGCGCACAAGTCCATGGGACCTAATGAGATGCATCTGCAGGTCCTGAGGGAACTGGCAGATGAAGTTGCCAAGCCATTATTCGTCATATGTGAGAAGTCATGGCAACCTGGTTAAGTTCTTGCTGACTGGAAAAGGGGAAATATAACCCCCAGTTTTAAAAAAGTAAAAAAGGAAGACCCAGGGAAATACAGGCCTGCCAGTCTCACCTCAGTGCCCTGCAAGCTCATGGAAGCAGCTCCTCCTCGAGACTATGCTAAGGCACATGGCAATAAGAGGGTGATTGGTGACAGCCAACATGGTTTCACTAAGGAAAAATGTGCCAGAAAAATGTGGTGGACTTCTATGATCGGGCCATGGCACTGGTGGATAAGAGAAGAGCAAACTGACATCATCTGCCTGGACTTATGCAAAGCATTTGACACTGTCCTGCATGGCACCATTGTCTCTAAGCTGGAGAGGCATGGATTTGATGTCCAGAGAGGGGCTACAGAGATGCTCAGAGGACTGGAGCACCTCTCTTATGGAGACAGGCTGAGAGAGTTGGGCTTGTTCAGGCTGGAGAAGAAAAGGTTCAGGGGAGACCTTACAGCAGCCTTCCAGTATACAATAGCAGTATTCTTATTATCACCCATGGATTCTATATATCTGTCCTGGTTTCATCTGGGATAGAGTTCATTTTGTTCCTGGTAGCTGGTACAGTGCTGTGTTTTGGATTTAGAATGAGAATGTTGGTAACACACTGATGTTTTGGTTGTTGCTAAGCAGTGCTTACACTAAACTGAAGGCTTTTCAGCTTCTTTTACTCCCCTACCAGCAAGGAGGCTGGGGGCATGAGAAGCTGGGAGGGGTCACAGACAGGACAGCTGACCTCAACTGGCCAAAGGGATATTCCGTACCATATGATGTTATGCTCAGTATATAGAAATTGAGGGAAAAGTTGGTCAGTGGCGGCTGCTTCAGAACTGGCGGGACATCGGTCAGTGAATGAGCAATTGCACTGTGCACCCCTTGTTTTCTATATTCTAATTCTTTTAACACAATGATTATTAATATTATTTTCACTTCCTTTTCTGTGCCATCAAACTGTTTATCTCAATCCAAGTTTTTTACTTTTTTTTTTCCAATTCTTTACCCCATCCCACTGGGGAGGGGGAGTGAGCAAATGGTTGTGTGGTGTTTAGCTGCCTGCTGGGTTAAACCACAGCAGCATCTCAAAAGTAGACCTTCTTTTGTTGGAAACAGTTAACACTTGACTGTTCCTTACAGTCATCTGCCTTGCAGAAAATACAATATCTGCTTTAAATGTTTAACTTAACCTTCAATGAACTTCACTATTCACCAAAAGTATTAAATTATCTGATCACTCGCCATCATATTTTTTACAAGTCCCAGCTGTTAAAAAAGCGCTCTTTGAAAACAGTTGCCTACCTTCTATGTATTCAAACCATTTAGATTTCTGACTGTAAGATTTGATTATCTGCATTTGTAACAGACATCTTCATCTGCATGATGGATGCAATCAGGAGCAGCTAAAACACCTCATCAACTATTACCTTAAAACAAGGACTCCCTCTCTTTATTACCCATATTCGTAATGAACTTCATAGATGAGAGCATAAAAATAGATGACTGTACAACATGCATACAATGGTTCAGGCTGAAAGCAAAGATGGGAAAGTATTTCTCATGCCAGAAAAGTGCATGAGGGTGTGTAAGAGCATGTGTATCTAGACTGAGATCCTATTAATCAAAATATCCACACATTAGTCACTGTCATAATTCACCAACCACTGTTTGTTGATTTATTATACTGATTTGTTTTTCTTAACTCTGAGAACATTGACAGCTTACACATTGACTCTGGCAGAACTGCCACAGAACTTTGTTTCATATACATTAAATCCAGGTCTTCTTGCCTCTGAGACAGACACTAAAAACACAGGAAAAATCTTACTTTATTAAGCTAACTGATATTTCTTAACTTTATAAAAAATTGTAACCCCCATTTTCCTCTTTGTAGTCACACTTCCTCCTTGCATAAAACCACACATACTATTCATAAGTATATTACTTTCTGAACAGTGTGGCAAAGGAAAATCTTGGAGGAATTTACACCCTAGAAAACAAGATAAGAAAGAAGGAAAAGAAAGTAGTAGGTGATTGGTATAATACCGCTTCTAGTCATCTCTTTCGAATTTGCCTATCAGAAAGTAGGTGAGGAAGAACTTCTTTTTAAATGGGTGACCCTGAAGCTAGAAACATGAATATCAAATGATGAATGTGAAAGAATGATACTTTGGGATAAGAGACTAAAATCTTATTTCCTGTTTCAGGGATCCAAACTATTTTACTCAAATATATCTTTAAGTTGCCATCTCACATTTGGAATTGTTAGTTAATGTCAGGAAACACTAATTTTGATTCTTTTTTACACCAAGTTTTTATAATTTACAAATTAATATCATCAAATCAATACTTATAGTTCTTGCAAATAGATCTTCTTTTTTCTATTTTTTTTTTTTTTTACCAGAATATGAGGACAGTCTGGTACAGAACTATTATTTCCGGATGCTTTGAAAATTCGAGACAGTATTAATGGCAATTGAGGTAGTATTGGTAGTAGAAGTCTACCTTACACATAAAATTATAATTAAACATTATGCAAGTCTTTTCAAGCATAAGTATAGAGCAGAATTGAAAAGTGCATATCAACACCAAGACTCAGATTATCTAAATATCTCTAAAAAAGTAGTCAGACCAAGTAGGCAATTTGCATATTGCTCAGAGCTGAAAAATTGCTTTTCTTATATTTAACAGTGCATTTGAGGTAAAAAAATTGCTCACAATTGTATTTTCCAAATGTGTGTTTGTCCAAATTTGGGATCTTCTGATGCTGTCCACTTCAGACATATAAAGATAACATTGAAGTCATATCACCTCTTTTGAGAATAAGGATACAAAGTGTTTATTGAGAAGGTGGAATGTTGGAAAGGCAGAAATGTTGTGGCGTGGCTCTTTGCCAAGGAAATTATAAATTGGAACCAATATTCTGTCATATGAAAGCAATCCCAGAAAAAAAAAATTAAAGAAAGTCCTTATCTGGGCCTTGCATTCAGGGCTGGAAATAAAAACCTTCACAAAACAAAAACAAAGAATGAAAACTCTGAGAGAAAGAGAAAAGCAGATATTCTGATGCCTTTAACCCAGAAAAATAACGAAATCCTGTGCAAAGAGATTGTGAATTGATGCTAGCCTGAGCTGTAGTGTTTCATCTGCCTTTTGTACTCACTTGGCAACTGCAAGGCAATAGAGCCTTCACACTCTGAGTTTTGTTCTCATCTGCGACACCAACTCTTTTATCAGTGAGCTTACTTTGGAAATCAGTTTTTTCAGTTTTAAATAAGTTTCACAGTAGCTCTTAGAAGAGTGTGATCAGACGTAATTTCTTTTAAGAACTGTCTGAAAACCTTCCATTAAACATGATTATACTTTTGCAATTATTTTAATTTTAATGGCATGTAGCTACTTTTCCCCAACTCTTCTATTTTTTTTTTTTTCCAGAAGAGGCTATCGATTTTCTGTAAGTTATCATTCTGAGTTCCTTGAATTCTTAAATACAAGGAGTCTGAGATGCTAACCTTGGGGACTAGCCCTGAAAACACACAGTATCCCAAATCATATTTACAACGTCAGTAAATAGCTGCTACCTAAATCATAACAAATGAAACCTCAGCTGAGCAACTGAATAAATGTGACATCTTTCCTCAATTGCACAGTGCAGAAAACCCAAGTTAACCAGGTTAGAATTATGTCATTACATTCTCAATTGTAAGGTCCCTGGTATAGGAACTCATTTCTGACAACTGATGATTTGAATGAATCCAGTTCTCACACAGCATGGTACGTATTCCATGTTCTGCCAATTATTCATTCGCTTCAGTGTGTCTTTTCAACGTTAAAAAAAAAAAAATCTGAAAAGCTCTCTTAAAAAAATCTCATCACATTCAGCAATTGATTTCTTTGAAAGGATTTCTCAGAACATCCTGCCAAAATAATTGTAGCTCATTTCAGTCCAGCATTCCAAAAATAGGATTTCACAAGGACATGTTTCCCTATTGAATATAACATTCATGTTTATAGGTCTACTCTGACCTAGCTGATTGCATACTCTCATGTATTGTCCTCTGTGCTGCACTTCTACCAGGTGAGGTCAAGGTTATGGTCAGATCCCAATCAGCTTTCCTGTGTATGAGGGATTAATGAGTTCTTACCATAATTGTTTTGCACAAAAAAGTCTCTCCAGTTTTACTGGAGGCTCAGCTCTTGCTCCTTTCTTATGCTTCCATAGATGATACATGTCTGAGTCGAAAAAAATCCTGTCAGCAGGATTTTTTGCCATTCTACCCTGTGACAACTAGTTCTCACATTATGGAACAAGGCAGTGCAGAGGGAAGAGCAGCCATCTAATTTGCAGCGATGCTATTATTCTACAACCATACATCCACATTGCACTTTGTCACTGCTAGATTTGCAGCTGTTCATGGTCCGAGGCATCCATCACACAACTGTAAAGAACTTGCTGCTGTAGAACCCCACATCCACACTGCAAATGGAGTGTCAGGTGGCATCTCAGTGCGCCACTTCAACCTTGGTTCTGACACTTGGAAAACCTCTTCCAGTATACCAGAGTGGCCCTTCTGGGGACTCATTTCAGCAAATTATACTGAGATGTTTACCTTTCTATAATTTTGTCACCTATCACAGTTTCCAGCTTAAACATAGAATTCATAACTCTCAGGTAAAATCAATATATCAGTTGCCACAGCTGCATACTTGGCAGTGTAATTAGTTAGGTGATTAGTGTATAAAAGACCGTTATAGCCTTCTCTAGCCTCCTGACTAATAGGAAAGGGGAACATGATAAACTGCAACTGAGGAAAATGAAATTTTTATTCTCAGAAAGCTAAAAAATTGAGCTTTTTCTTTTTTTGATATCCAGAATCCCCACCTAGATCCTGTGCGTCGTTAAAGACACACTTAAGCTCTAGCTTTATGGATGACCTTGACATAAGTGCACTCATTTTTGAAAGCTCAGTTCACAGACATCCAGATGAAAGGACACTGACTGCACCTGCATGCCTGGGCAGACAGAAGTGCAGAACGATTTGGTTTCCCTCATGTCCTCCTATGTATTAAGGGTCTTGATAGTTTTGTGTTTATCCAGAGACAACATAAAATACTAAAAGCACTACACACCTTGAAGAAAGACTCTGTTAAACCCTTAGTAGCCAAATTATAAACTCTTCTGTCTAGTCCAGATAAAGGTTCTTTCTTTCAAGTGTTCACAATTTTTTAAAATTAGATTACTAAAGTGTAAGTTTTATAGGTAGGTTTTCCAGCTGAGCTGAAATAACATTTTACTAATTTTAGGGTGATTTCCATCCTCTTGATATCTAGTGTACGTATAAACCTTTTTTTCATTATGTTCTTTAATTTAATACATAATGATATGTTTGTAGTACACTTAAGCATAGATTAAATACTTTATAAATGCAGTCAACAGCATTTTAAAAATGGCAGGGCAACAAAATGACTGCAAAAATCTCATCTGCTGCTTGATTTGGATCCCAAGCTGCTTTTATTGCTAGAGAATGAAGTACCATTACATCTGGGAATATATTTTCTCTAGCAATGTTTTGTTAAATCTAATGAAAGACAGTGAATTGGGATATTTTTCTTAACTTCAAAAATGTCACTTTTCCTAACAAAAACACCATAAGAACTCCCAATTAATTTTTCCAAATATAGTCAATGTATTACAAGGTAGTTCTATCTGTGTATAAGCAATGATGATAGTAACCAGTGGGGAAGGTCATTAGAAAGCCTTCCTGGGAATACTTGCCAGCTAGATACCCAATATTTTGGGGTTTGGAGCTAGGATAACAAGGCTGATAGGATAGTAGATCATGGACTACAGATTATTTACTCAGCATGGGATTGCTAGCTTCAGCAAATAGAAGGAAAGGAAAAAGAGTTTGAGTTCCAGTTGAAATATAGGTTGAAATGTAGGCCAAAAAGATGAATCTAAAATAAAAAAAAAAAAAGCAGAACATGCTATTGAGTGCATGGCAAAAGCTTCTAAGAGAGTATAGTTATGAGATCTAAAGTCTTTTGAAAAGCAAAAGATACCAGACATTGTTCCATATATTTATTTCACCACTTCAACAGCTCAGAAGTATTTCATGTGCACTCTTCCACAAAGGCAACAGTCTTCACAGACTTCAAGAGTCAAGACATTTTCTCATTGCAAGTTGGGAATGCAAGGTTTTGAACACAATAGCAGCAAACAATTAAGAACTCAGGATTCTAAATTAGGAAATCTGGAGATAAAGGAGAAAGAAAACATTGGCTTTCATGAGACTAGGAAAGAAAAGCCTTTGTTTCTAGGTGTCTTTGTCTTTATGAGCACAAAGGATGTCCAGGCAAATCATTTTGAATATGCAAACGATTTTGATAGTACTTTGTGACCTTCTTTTCTTGAATACCTAATACAGTGCCAGATGTGTTTGATGAAAGAATATCAGAATATCAGAAATCAGAGACAGATTCTAAATTATTAACACACTAAATTATCAACTTCTTGTTCCAATTTTACAATCTCAGAGATATTTTCAACCTTTTCTTTATAATGTGGCTAATTGAACCCAGCTGATAGTGATCTTTTTTTAAATAGTACATATATCATTTCATAAAATGCTTTGTGTTTTTTCTTCGGTCTGAGCTGATGCTTATAAGTCTTTCAGACAGGAAGAAATTGACCGACTGTAGAGGAAACAGAAGAAATGTCTATACATAGAGTGAAACGGACCATATTTTTTTTAAAGCTGCTGTGGTCTACTGATGAAAAGCGCTGTATAAGAGGCAGGCATTATCATTATTACAGAGAGCTGCCAAATGCACAAAGTAAAACAGTCAAAAAGGTAGAGATTTTTTTCAATAACCTTTTTTCAATTATAGTAATCTCAGTTGTTACTTATAATTACACTCAGTAACAATTTTTTCAGACAGCACTGTTATTTTCAAGTTGATTGTGTCCCTTTAAATAAATCCCATCATGCGTCTAAATCAACTACATGCCAGAGAGCTGAGGCAGGTATTTAAAACCCCACGTGCACTACAAATTCTGTGTTTGTGAACTTTTCAATCATGATCTCAGTTTGGGATTTTATTGATAGAGATATAATAAATATTCACTAACTAATTGCAGTATTTTTTATTATATGTATATATTATATTTCCCTGGATTATTCTAATTTTGCATTTCTAAAGGTAAAAAATGTTTCTCTGATACAAGAGAATGCTCACTTTATCCAGTAAATGGATCAGGGAAAAAAAGAATATATATGCATAATATACAAATATTAAGCAGAGAGGATGAGGCAAAGGTCAAAATCAAAGTTGGGCTTGGATTCCTGAGACTTCTCATAGAAATAAATATGCCTGTCCAAACTAAATAAATGGAGATTTTACACAAGAATATCTTTCAATAAATTAAATACCAGACAGCTTGTGTCACAATGTGGAAAAAGAGGTCAGAGAATATGCTAGTAGGTGACTGAAACAAAAAGGGAAACTAAAATAATACAAAAGAGATCAAAGTTATCAGACTGTAGTCAGAAATAAGATAGGCAGACAAGCTACACATTTTAAAGCACAGAACTGTCTCTGAACTCCACTGGGGGTGCAAAGTCATGCTACCTTTGCATTTTCATATCATATAACATCGCTTTCATCTGTCATCAGAAGGTAAATTGGAAATGTTTTCCCATTCCACCATACTTTCCCATCTTTTTGCATACAACTGACATCTCTCAGAATCAGGGCACACATCCTCCTAGTTAAGTATTTTCTCCTTCTTGGCTGCTGCTCCCATATTGAAATATTCTTCCCTGTTTGGCCTCTCATTTCCTAACATAACATTCAAGCTAGAAATTATGTGGATGACTGGGTAACTCCACCTCTTAGGAGCCACACTGATTGTATCTTCTCATTATATTTGATTTCAGTGCTTGATAAACTACCCTAACAAAAAGAATGACAGAAGATGCCAAGGAAACTAACTTATGCAATTACAGCCTTATCTGCAAGCTTGGAGGCACCTGTTTAAAAACAGTGATACTCCTATTTTACTTCACTTCTTAAAACAACTATCTTTTGCCTAATAATTGTCTCTGTACCCCAGGAAATAAAGAGACAAGAACAATCTGATAAAGCCACAGGTTGGAATTTGAAACTTGCCTCTGTTTGAAAGCTGTCAAGACCCACAAGCATGTCCCTCCAAGGTCACTTGTATTTAGATAAAAATGACCCTGAAATCCATATAAGGCCAAAGAATTGTGCTACTGCTATCTATTATCAGTCGGTAATAAAGTAGACATGCCTTTACTTGTGAGGAAGACATTTGTAAACCTTGTAAGGAAGAAATAAAGGAGATGACCCTCACATACTTCTTGCTATGGTTTTTATTTGGGGCCACATTCTGCATCTGAACTCACCCTCTTCCCACCCTCCTCTACTTTTAAGAAGTTGTAAAATGATCTTCTGGATTCTGGTCCACATCATCACACCATTTAAATTCTCTGAGCCATATTCTGTTAATCCTCCCTTAATCTTCTTAATAGAGAATAGATTCAGAGCAGCCCTGTGGAGAAGGACTTGGGGGTGTTGGTTGACCAGGGGAAAAAGTGCCATTGAGCTGACATGCAGTCCAGTGGATAGATAAAAGGACTAGACCTTATCCCCATGTATGCCAATGGCATTATATGTTTCATGCAGAGCTCGTACAGGTGACCAGTAGCAGCAGCCATGACTGAATGCTCATCTCAGTTAGCACATGCCTTGCTGCAGCAGGGAGGGTGCCCATTCATCTCACAGCCCAGCCCGACCGCTTTCAGAACAAGAATTGAAAGCATTGGATGAGCATGGCACTGGAGCCAGCTAGACATTTGCTACCAAGGCTAGGATTTTGAGAAGGTTCTGCCATTCATTGCATAGATACACCAGCAGCTCTGCAGCTAGTCTGGGAAGCTTTCCATTGCATACTACAAAGATGCATTTCATCAGAGCAACATATGGTATAATACTGAAGAAACAACCTTTTCCTATCAGTAAAACACTTCTCCATATGTGTCACTAAACGTTTAGGCTGTCTCCCATGGCTCTTTGCTTTGCAATGAGGTGACTGCTCTAGAAGACACCACAATGAATTGCAGAGAAAATTGCACCATTTTCAGGAAATCTTAATTATTGCGGAAAAGTAGTGACAAATTGGTCATCAGGAGAATGACTTATGTATCTTCGTTCCAAGTGGGCACATTCAAATCTAGTGAAAATGAGCTCAAAGCTCAAGTAGACCTCTACCTACTTTAAGCACCTTGAACGTGGAAGAAGTGACTCCAGGAGAAAAGCCAAGGAAAGCAAGCATTCAACTAAATTGTGCAGTGCTGACGATCCATTCCTAACAATTCCTAAATTACTAGGAAATTAATTATGTCATTTACCTATCTTTCCAATCACTAACTTCAATAACAATTAATCCAACACCGAAGTGCTGACCCTTCTGTTCATAAAAATAATTGTGCTTCCCTTTGTTAACTGTTCATGGAAAGGTTTATCTACATTTATTTAATTGTTCCCCAGTAACAAATGTCAGGGATCTCCTACACAAACTGTTGAGCACGTGGCAGGCTGAAGCATGAAAACACTGTGTACCAGCTACTCTTTATTAATGCTATGGATGTGGAGGCTCTTAATCCACTAAAACAGTGCCTTGCTGCAAGGTACATGTCGTGGTTTAAGCTGTAAATTACGCAGCCTGCTCACTCACTCACCCCTCTTTCTTCCCCCCAACTCCAAGGTGGGGGAGGAATAGGGAGAAGAATCAAAAGAATGTAACTCCCACAGGTTGAGATAAGAACAGTCCAGTAAGTAAGGTATAACACAAACCACTGCTGCTACCACCAATAATAATAATGACCAGGGAAATACAAGGGGAGAGAATACCACTGCTCACCACCCGATGACCAAGCCATGAACTCCACTCTTCCAGGTTCCTGCCCCGTTTTTCCATCCTGGGCATGACGTGCTGTGGCATGGAATACCTCTTTGGTCAGTTGGGGTCAGGTGTAACCTTTCTGCTTCCTCCTGGCTTCCCCTCCTTCCTGGCAGAACATGAGACTCAGAAAGTCCTTGGTCAGACCAAAACATTCTAAGCCGTAGCTATAAACATCAGTGTTACCAGTGCTGTTCCCAGGCCAAAAGTCAAAAACACAGTGCTGCACCAGCTACTATGAAGGAGAAAAATGACTGCTGCTGCTGAACCCATGACAGTACAAGAAAGCAGCTCCCCACCAATCTCCCTATGCTGACCAAGTGCTTCTAATTACACTACACTACTTCAGTGCATAGAGAAGCTCTGTGTTTGTCCTTGTGTGAATGCTGAAGCCCTACCTGGCAAAATACAAAAACTAAAAGTGAAACAGCATGCAAAAGATGGCTTTTACAATTGTATTTAATCAAATAGATGCAGCAGAAAGGGTGTGCAGAACATGGCATGAATATTAGGACATCTGACTGGAATGGAAAAGCCATTATCAGGTATTTGGAAAAGGAATAAGGCAACAAGAGGCAAGCACAAAGGTGTATTGAAATTTCAGCTCAAACTTCTGGATAATGTTGACAAAGATCTGCCACTTCTGAACAAAACTTCTGCTGATGGGGAAAAAAAAAAATACATATCAGCGTAAGCTAAAGAAGTAATGATGGGAGCTTCCTTTTAATACTGAATACTCCCTGGATGAATACTCCTTGGATGCAATTGTGAGCAGTCCACACTTACATGGTAAAAGCAAGCATGATCCATTTGCAAAACATGAAAGACAAAAAGTGAAAATTGCAGAGGATAAGATGGAGTGCCTAGAAGCTGGGTGTCCAGCAGCATGGCTCACAATACAAACTTTAGCTCTGACATATCTCAAGCTAGGAAATCACTCTAATTTGTGACATTGATTGCAATCAGTGAAGTGGCTACTGTACATAATAGCTGCTCTTCTGTGCAGTACATTTTGTGCTGTACTTGGCTGATGCAAGCCAATTTATTGACTGCTAAGTACCAATCCCCAAAAAGGGAGGCAGTCTTATTGACTTTCTCCTCTGAAGCAACATTTTACTTTTCTTCCTTTGTTTCAAACCCATTTGTAAGGCCTATCTGAACACTTCACTTCTCTCTTGGATCCCAGTGTACCCCAACATTATTTAGCTGGCAGCCATCAAATGCAACATGGGATGATCCAAAGGGCAATGAATCAGTGGAAGAAAGCCTACTGAACTGAGGTTCATGGGAATAAGGTGAAAAGGTGGGTAGCACAATCTGTAAAGAAGGTCTATTTTAGGTTTCTGGGTCTCCAAAATAGGTGTCAGTGCTAACAAGAGTAGCAAAAGGACATGATTTTTGCTTTACTTGTTTGCCAGTTATATTCAGTGTTTGACAGACATATAGATATATATAAAATATAATAGATGAACATATCTAATGTACCAAAATCAGGGTCTTAACATTAACAGTATAAAAGTAGAAATTATAATGGAATGACAATCAGCCTTTCTAACAGGGAGAAAATGAAAAATGGCAAGATGCTTTCAGGAAGGCATACACAGCCTTGCAGATTCTTTTTTAAAATATAGCCTTGTATCTCTCAGATTGGAAAAGGTGTTTCCTAAATGCTTAAGTTTTAAGGTCAGCAGAATAGACTATTATAACCATCTGGTCACCTCTGCCTCTTTTATTGCACAAGCCACAGAATTTCACCAAGAAACTCCTATATCATGACAGAACTCATTGATCTAAGGCTTATGCTGCATGTAACAAAACAAATAAAAGAAGTTATTTCTGGTGCATTGTTCTTGGAATAACTTTTTTCAGTTCCACTATTCATAACACTGTCCTGGGTTCAGCTGTAACAGTTATATTTTTCCTTGCTAGTAGCTGGTGTAGTGCTGTGTTTCGGCTTTATTATGAAAACAGCACTGATAACACACCAATGTTTTAGTTGTTGTTAAGTAATGCTTACCCTGATCAAGGACTTTTCAGTCTCTCATGCTCTGCCAGTGAGAAGGGGCACGGGAAACAGGGATGAAGCAGAGATTGGACACCTGACCCAAACTAGCCAAAAGGGTATTTCATACCACAGCATGTCATGCCCGGTATATAAACTGAGCGGAGTCACCTGGAAGGCCCAGATCACTGCTCGGGTTGAGCTGGCTGTTTGTCAGTGGGCAGTGAGTAATTGTACTGTGCATCACTTGTGTTTATTGGGGTTTTTCCTTTCCCTTTTTATCTTAATATACTTTCTCCTTATTATTTCCCTTATCATTAATAGTAGTAGTTTTGTATTATACTTTAGTTACTGGACTGTTCTTATTGCAACTGTGGAGTTTACATTCTTTCAATTCTCCTCTGTATCCCAGGTGGAGAGGTGGGTGAAGGAGTGAATGGCTGCATGGTTCTGAGTCACCGGCTTGGCTTAAACCATGAAAACACCAACAGGTAGACTCTTTTCCAACATATGCCTCAGGGAAACTACACAGGCTCTACCTACCAGGAGCAGAATTACTAATGGCGACTTGTGTTTTAAGTTTATTTTACACAGTCATTGGCAGCCTGGCACAGCAACCTCAATCTATTCCGACTGACACCAAGGCGCTGCAACACCTAACAGGGTGTTTTTGAAAAAGCTCATGCAGGGTTGGAAACCTAGACATCAGGATCTGAAAGTGTGCATCTGAAGGCCAAGTTAAAAGTCCCAATATGTTAAGCTTCCAGATTGCTGCAGCTCTTTCCAGCTGCTGGCAAGTGATGTAAATTCACAAGATAAAAATCTCTTTGAAGTCCTAGGCCATACTCCAGTTTCATCAGTTCCAGGAGGAAAGGGGATGGAGAGACAGCCAACCCTCATTGTGGCACATCCCCTTTACCTCTGCTTGTATCATGCTTGTGCTTTTCCACTTTGTCTCTTTGTCCCTCCTCAGTAACTATGACTGGCAGCAAAAATAATATTGCTTTAAAACATACTAGAGAATCTGTCAAATGTAGCTCTTTCCTTCCCATGGCTGTCTCTTTCCTGAAGCATATTTTAGGATGGCGGCTAGTAGCCCATCCAGAGCAGGACGAGCCAGAGCACCAGGCTATGCTGCCTTCTGACGGTGAGATAGTGGCCTGGCAGGACTTGCCAGCGATAACGCTTGTGACTTCACTGGCTAAGTACATCTTGTAAGCTCTATCTTGCTCTATCTTCCAGACTTCAAAGCGAAAGAATTAAAAGAAGAAAAAAAAGTCAATGAGGTGAAATTATATAAGCTACAAATAAATGAAACTCTTTGTCTTCCATTTGCCACAGCTGAAAAAGTGCAGTTCATTACAAGATAGGAAAAAGAAGTGTATTTACAAAGTCTCCAAGAACAGGGTTATTCCAGTATTTTGAAATATTCTTTTAGCAGCATTTGGAAGGACAAGACTTGACATCTGAATGCATGTATTACAATTACCAAAAAGAAAGCACCTATCTCTTAAGATGAAGTGTAAGAGCTGCTTCATAATGTACGCTTCCTTCAGTGGGAATATATTGATGCCCTGTCTCTGCAAAGTGATGGATTCAATAAGGACAAATGTAATACTGTATTTTTTTAATTCAGAAATATCTTTGACCTTTTTTTTGCTCCTCTCTACTCTCCGCTTCCACTCTTTCCTAAGAAAAAAAGCAATATGCTAGTTAAAAAAACAAACAAAAAACCATGTTTATTTTAGATGTTGTTATCCTTCCATAAATTTCCATTACAGAAAATTTATCCATATTTGTTTGACATATGCAATAAAATCTGCGCTTGTAAATACAATTAACACTATACGGTACCCTATTAAAGCACACTAACTTATTAAAGCTTACCAGATACTACTTATGCTCAACTAGTATTAATCTCAGTATATCCCTCAAGGGGAAAAAACATGTTATTGACCAGGAATAACAATTATCTCAAGCCAGACAATTGGTTATGGAACTTTAACGTATTTGGGGTTTTGTCATGGTAACTTTGAAAGAGACTCACTCACTATAGAGACATTTAACCACCATTTTGGTATATTCAGAATTATGAGACTCAGGCTCAACAATATGGTTCAAGAAGCATGGCAGTCTGTTCACGTAAGGGGGAACTTCCAGAGAGCCAGTTTTTATGATGTACCACATTATATTATTCTCCCCACAGAAGACCTTTTATATGTTTGGGGTTTTTTTAGAATACAAAAATATCTAAAAATACATACATATCTACATATACAAAAAAAACCAAAAAACATTTACAAGTCATATAACCTTTGTTGTCAATGGGATTGTTTAAGAGAAATGCCATTCTTCAGTTGGCTACTCAACTAACAGGTGTTTATTCTAACTGGGTTACTGTTCCTCACTAAAAACAGTGTTGACTTACAGCATCTATTGACTACCTAAAGTGGCAGTTGGGCAGGATTTTTCAGAAATACCTCATGATTTCACGTACTTCAATTTCTCAGATATTCAGAGGAGGAAGAGTATGTTTTTTTTGGTTGGGTTTTTAAGGCATTTCTTAGAGTCTTGCTGGACAGGCACTTCAGAATCCAGTATTATTAATCATTTGGGGAAAACCTCAGCTAATCTGTCATATGTTATAAATGAAGCTGGTGCCCTGCTGTTTGTGTGTTTCATGCCTGTAGAGGGTAGCAGAATTAACTGTATATTAGGGTTTTTGAAGTGTGTACATGAGTTACAGGCAAGCAAACAAGGTAAAACAGTGAAAGTTGGTGCAAGTCAGGCATTAAAATCCAATTAAACTAAATCAGTAAATTTCACTGTTGATGAGCTTTGGTTTTGTTTCCTCTCCTGTATTGGGGTGTCAGACTCTGAAGGGTGACTCATTGGATTTAAGCTGCTTTTTTAGAGAAATAACAGACCAGCTAATTTCATCATGTCTGTGTCCCTGCAAAGCTGTCAGGGAAACACATATTTCCAAGGGGAAGAAAGCCAATTCCTGCCACAGAGGTTATGCATTTACCAGACCTATGAACTAAGCATCTCTGAGTATTGTTGGGTTTTTCTGCTTCATCTTTCACTGAGCTCCTGTCTATTTGCTCTTGAGTACAGGACACTCACATGCCATCCAGCAGAAGCCTGAAATGCACATCAGAAAGCATTGGAGTTTGAGGAGATCAACAGGTTCCTGGTGGAGAGCAGCACTCTGTGTCCTTCATAGCACCCCACTGAGGAGAGGAACACCATCCCCTCAAGTCTCCCTTCCATGAGGAACTGTTGTGTCTACCAGCAACATAATGGTTAGTAAAAGGTGCAGATGGCATTCAAGAAATCACAGACATTGAACAGAAAGCAGCTCAAATCTCAGCTTACTTAGCACCAAATTCTCCTGTCCTATGCCACACAGTGAAAAATTAAAAATATTTGTGCTGAAAGCCAACCCTGCAGACCAAGGCAGAAAGTAGATTTATTATCTGCAGGCCCTTGACAATGCATGGTCTAAGAAGGCTCAGCTTTGTTGTAATCCATTTTAGTTTACCAAGGATAATCTTTCCTCACTGCAGTCTATAGGCCTATTGTGCTATCGAAAGTAATGCTAAAATGAAACAGAATAGTAAAGACAATAGAGCCTTGTACACATGAATATAGTGCTAATCAAGAAAAAAGAAAAGCAAGGGGGTGGGGGTAGAAGACAAATTAAGAAAGGGAAAAGGGTAAATTTTCTCTAACTAGACTGTTTCTTTACACTGAATTCAGGGAAATTAATTCCTTTACGTATTGATAAAATATTTCTACAAACTGTATGAAAGTTGACAGCAGAAACTTTGGACAAATCTCCCACTTCTTTGGCAACAAACCCTTAAATTGGAGTAAGAAGTCCAGAGGTGGGATATTTTAAGATCTGTGTAAAAGAAAGTCTCAAAAGTCAGAATTATGGATGTGTGTATGAAAAGGGAATACTTACATAGTAGGTCATTTCAAAATTTAAGAAAACACAGAGGTATTGTGAGGTTAATTAGAAGTTTAGATGAAAAGAAATAAATCAAGGAACAATTGTACATAATGACAGAGAAACAAACACTTCTTACTTTACTCAAATTCAGCATCAAGATGAAGGAAACTCTGTGTGAACAAAACCATAATGATTTGATCTAAGATTGTAGCCCAGCTATCCTCCCACTGATAGAAGCAAGTTGAGATTGGACATGAGTAAGTTGTGAATGCTCCATCCCTGGCAGTGTTCAAGGCCAGGTTGGACAGAGCCTTGGGTGGCTTGGTCTAGGGCGAGGTGTCCCTTCCCATGGCAGGGGGGTTGGAACTAGATGATCTTAAGGTCCTTTCCAACCCTAACTATTCTATGATTCTGTGAATAATTCAAGGGAACAATGCTACAAGACAGAAAAAGTGTATCTGTGTGCAAAATCATGGCCTGAAATTCAGTTTTACAAAAGGAAGCCAAATATTAATGGACAATTAACAAGATATGACAATCTAAAATATATGTAAAAGGCTTGTATGAAGGGAAAACCCCTACAGGCAATTTATATTTCAAGTGGCTATTCAAATCATTAAGTGGAGAACATTAAGCAAAAGGAAAAATGAGGAAAACCAAACTGGGACAAAATACTAGAAGAGTAATACAACACTCACAAAACCTGGAAGAGTAAATTGGAAAGGGAGAAATGCATGTTTATGCTTTGAAAAGCAGAGACATGCTTAGGATGTACAGCAAAGGTGGAGGAGTAGCTAGACAATAATAATCATAAATTATTTACTTTTGCAAGTAGGATGGTGTACATACATAGGTGGACGTAAAGAGACTACAGCTAATCAGAATAAATATTGGAAAACACAGGGGGAAGTGGATAGGATAGAGTCATAGAGTGAGAAAGTACAGGGGGAAATTGAGAATGCAAAATAATTAATATATGCCCAGTTGTCCTGTGGCTGTACTGACAATGAATGAACTTTTAGAGAAAACCAGACTGATGAGCAAGTAGTATGAAAAGAAAGTGAGAATTAAAAGAAGGATTATAGAATTAAGTTTGCAAGCAAGTCTCAAGGAAAAAATCAGAAGACAAAAATGAAAGTTAAACTGCACTTGAGGTTAAAATATACAACAAATATTTTTAGAAATTGAAGAAGGAGCCACTAAAGGTAACTATAACACAGAAGTGTTTATTCAGTCCAGTTCCTCTTTGTCATTAACAGATGTTGAAATCAATGAGATCAATGGGCTCAGCTGAAGCATTTGAGTCACTTATTCTCTAATAATGGATGAAAGCTGTTTTAAGCTGTGGGCTGGATGACTAGTGTGATGTCTGAAAACAATAGCACAAGGAGAAATAAAATGCTTTCTTTACAATGTGTTTATTTTGTGTATTTGTCAGTACTTGTGAATTATCCACATCACTGCTTTGCTGACAGTTTGCCCCTTTCTTCATCTCTGCAAAACAAAAGTGTGTGTCAATAAAAGCAGTACCAAGCCTGAAAGTGGAAAGGTATCAGAAAAGGTGTATGATACAGAAAAGTGTAAATAATGTATGTTGAGAAATGTTAGGCATGCTGCAAACACAGGTTACTCTCAAAGATAAGCTGCAGGAGAATCGAATAACATGGTGAGACTTCATGTGTTGTAGGCATGTCATACCCCAGCAAGTCAAGAGTTGCAACCCTGAAACACTAGCTCTCCTTAATGGTCAAAAGTAAGATAGTACAAATCATCAAAATGCTGCTAAAATCAGAAAATAATTGAATTATCTCAGAACAAACTACACTTGTACTCTATTTCTAACAGACTTTGTACCTGCTTATGATTATTTTGATAAAATTTGCACATAGCAGTAAGTCCTTCAAGAAGAAGAAAGCCCCCTATCCTGCTTGAAGGATTTTGAGTCCTCTTCCTGCTCTCAGCCACCTAACAGTGACTCATGTTTTTCTTCATGATTGCAGGAAATGTTCAGTTCTTGAGTTTGCAAGAAAAACCATCTCGGCTTTTTGATCCTGTGGCTGTTTACTCTAAAAGCTATCAGTTTAATAGGTTCTGAGTTTTGTTCATATATATATGAACAGGACATAGTGATTCAAACAGTGATTCGGAAATGAAACCTTCATGTAGAAAGGTTGAGAGGTATATAGCTTGAAAAAAGACAACGTCCATAAAATTTTGACCAGATCTAGGGTGCAGAGGGAAAAAAATTATAAAGTCATAGCACACTGCTTAATAGAATTTAAAATATTCTATAGCCCACAAAGCAGGGAATCAAATATAAAATGAAGAAAATAGATCCATCGCTAGGCAAGTAACAGAGAATAAGATCATATTTGGAATAATGGGCATCATTCCAGTCACCTTATTACGGAAGCACTGAAACCTCATTGGCTGACATCTGAATCGAGGTGGTTTTGGATGTCGTCCTGTTTCTTCCATTATTAATTTTGTGCTCAAGGGCAAATGCCAGCAGTGCTCATTTTAGTTTTTACCTCCTGCTGCAACTTCAACTGTCAGAGAGACAGCAGGAGTCAAAAATGAAAGGAGCCACCTTACAGAAATGCTGCGCCACTATGTCATTTTTAAACTGACAGCTTTTTACAGTCCAATTTCTCAGGGAAAGAAAAAAAAGACTTTCATTTTCACCTCCCACTGCTGCTTTGACAGAGAAAGACATTTACCCAGGTCTGAATGCTGGTAGGAGGCAAAAATGTAAAGCTGCGTCAGAGTGTTTGTAAGTGGGCTTTGACTACCCCGTAGAAGGATAAGCTGATTTAGGACAAGTTGAACTATAACCTTTGCTTACCAGGTGGCAAAAAAGAAAAATGCATCCACCTGCCTTTAATGCAATAGATGGAGACTATTCCATACATGAGTATAGAAGAGCCAGATACACCTAAGGATTTCAGTTAATCTGAAAACATAAAATTGGCTGGTTTGATAGTTCTTGGCCTTCAAGAAATTGGCAATTGAGAAGATTCTTCAGTAAGAATAACCATTGAGGAAGGTAGGGATGTCTAAAATGAGGAATTTAAGAAAAAGATAGAACGCTCCCTTTATCAGTAATATATAGCAAAGAAAATCCCTCCCAATCAAGGGACTCAGAGAAACAAGCTAAGAGAAAACTGAATGCTGAAGAACTACACAGAGTAATTTTTCTACTGTTATTAACATAATACATACTAAAGCAAAATATTTATGATGGTGAAAGCAAAGTAACATGGAACAATGACATCAAAGTATATCTACAAGAGATTCTTTCAGAATCATAATCTATCTAGCTTCTATGACATGTATAGTATTTAGAAAATGCAGAATCCAATAATAATAAAATCTAGCAATAAAATATAAAAGTAGAAATAGCCCCTACTCACTGCTGGATTCTGTTTTTCATTTTCAAAGTATCTGTTTCATACTCTTGTGAGGTCAGAGTTAAAATTAATTGCAAGTGACAGTGCTACTCAAGCTAAAGAAATTAATCTGCTATCATTTAAAACTGTCTATTGTTAATCTTGTATTCCTTGTTTTGGGTCTCTGCTTCTGCCAATGTTCATGACCTTGTCAGGCTTAGAAGGATGTACTTGACTAGAACATGCAAAATGTTTGGTTCTCAAGGACAAGAACACTGAGTGTCTCCAAATGCATTGTTTAGTGAGATTGACTATCTAGAATAGCAACAAAGCTGTGATATCTGGAAAACATGGATGCTTTCCAAGAAAAACAGCATATATATACATACATGTGGTATACATTTATATATACATATATACATACATATATATATTCAAAAATACAAAACTGTACATTAAACACACAAGTTGTACCTGGGGATTTGTAACAAAAGTTTGGAAATCTAAGCCTTGTATTGAAAACAGATCATTGACTGTAATGATGTCTCAATTTATAATTAATGCCATGGGTCTGGCTCCACATCCTTTTTTCAAGTACATGGGATAGGAAAAATGTATTCTGAATTCCAAGTCTTTTAGACGTTATACTTTTACACATTTTATTTTCTGTTTTTTCATTAGGATGATTTTGAAATCCTATTTCATTCATCTAAGCTCATTGATAAAGCCTTCTCATTATTATCTTGCATCATAGAATGGTTTGGGTTGGAAGGGATCATCTAGTTCCAACCCCCCTCCCATGGGCAAGGACACTTTCCATTAGAGCAGGTGCTCAAAGCCCCATCCAGCCTGGCCTTGAACACTTCCAGGGATGGGGCAGCCACAGTTTCTCTGGGCAGCCTGGGTGAGAAATTATAACTTCTTACCTTTTAATAACTTCACACAAAGAAAGTTACTTTCAAGTCCCCCCTGCCATTTTCCAAGATACTCAGCAGCTACTTAGAAACCACAGTCGCTTTTTCCCTATCTGTTTCATTTTCACAGAGCACAATATCTAATTCTTTTAAAACAGGTGGGCTTGCATGCACGGATACTCTCCTGTACAGTTGATTCTGTGATAAAGAGTAGCGAAAGAATTCTCAATAAAATTGCCTTGAGTGTTTCTAGACATTATTGTTATAAAAGCTTGCAAACATGAATTGGGCAAAAAATGATATAAATTATGTCTGCATAAATGCCCTTATAATATGAAACATTATCAGTTGTATTTCTGAAGGGTCTGCTGATGGAAACATCAAGATAATAATAAGTGATACGCAAAGATAATGAAAAAGGTAAAACATTGTTTTATACATAAAATAAGCAGCATTTAAGTGGCTGAACCAGAGCTGCTGAACTGATTGCATAATCACCGTCCAATTTCTTATTCTTATTCTTATTCTTATTCTTATTCTTATTCTTATTCCTATTCTTATTCTTATTCTTATTCTTATTCTTATTCCTATTCTCATTCTCATTCTCATTCTCATTCTCATTCTCATTCTCATTCTCATTCTTATTCTTTATTCTGAGTTGTAATGTAAGGTTCAAAGTTCCTATTAGAGCAGTGTACAGATAATTTACAGCAGAATTTGAATCCAGTTTCACTGCATGAATCCAGCAAGAGCTAAACAAAGAAGCACAGACAACTTATACATCATCATATTTTAAATCATAGAATCATAGAATAGTTAGGATTGGAAAGGACCTTAAGATCATCTAGTTCCAACTCCCCTGCCATGTGCAGGGGCACCTCCCACTAAACCATGCCATCCAAGGCTATGTCCAACCCCACCTTGAATGCTACCAGGGATGAAGCATTCATAACTTCCCTGGGCAACCCGTTCCAGTGCCTCACCACCCTCACAGTAAAGAATTTCTTCCTCATATCCAATCTAAACTTCCCCTGTTTAAGTTTAAACCCATTACCCCTTGTCCTCTCACCACAGTCCCTAATGAAGAGTCCCTCCCCAGCATCCGTACAGGCCCCCTTCAGGTATTGGAAGGCTGCTATGAGGTCTCCACGCAGCCTTCTCTTCTCCAGGCTGAACAGCCCCAATTTTCTCGGCTTATCTTCACACGGGAGGTGCTCCAGTCCCCCATACAGTCTGCTGAGAGTACCATTTTATGTAGGTGGATCTTATTTTGTAGTGGCTAAAGAGGGTGAAATTATCTGCTTTTCCTCCTTTCCTGGTTAGCCTGTGCTCCAGAGAAATAGAAAGGCAGGTACCTGGAGTGGACAAGAGGCGGTTTTCAGGAAATGGGGATGGAAAAAGTATTCAGGATAAATGGAACAATTGTCTCAGAGATGTGAATCTCTGAAATGGAGTAAAAGACCCCAGATATGTTCAGAGGTAATTGAGTGGAATAATAGAGATTGGTTTCTCCTAAGTAATAACCTTAGGGAAGAGAAGGTTTTTACCACTGATAGCAAAAGCAAGGCAGGTTGCAGAGAAATTGCATAAAGAAGGGGTTTGAGCCTGGGTTTTCTTTTCCTCTCATGTGCTTAATCTGAACTTCTCTCAGTTTCTATCTGAATTCAGGTTAGCTTACTAAGCCTCCCTGCCTTCCACACTTGCTGTACGGTTGGGTTGTTTACCTGTCACCTTTTAGTGGAACATTTGCTCCTGAGTCAGTTTTGAACATCAGCTTTGGAAAGGAGCATATCTGTGAAAGTATCTGTGTACCCGATGATTCCAAGCAGGGCCCAGTAGGATTTCACTTGTTTCCCACAAAAAATACTAAATTAGTCAAGCACAAAATGAAATCAACAAGCATTAAATGAATCTGGCGATTCTGAAAAAAATCTGCTATGTACCCTTTTTGGTTTAGAGTTTTAAAACTTCTGTTTCTTAACCAGGCTGATAAAGCCAGAGGCCAAGTCAAACTGAGTACCTCACTTGGAGTACTGTGTGCAGTTCTGGTGTCCTCAACATCAAAATGGCATGGAACTGTTGGAACAAGTGCAGAGGAGGGCCATGAGGATGATCAAGGGACTGGAGCACCTCCCATATGAGGAAGAAATTCTTTACTGTGAGGGTGGTGAGGCACTGGAATAGGTTGCCCAGGGAAGTTGTGAATGCTCCATCGCCGGCGGTTTTCAAGTCAAGGTTGGAGAGAGCCTTGGATGGCATGGTTTAGTGGGAGGTGTCCCTGCACATGGCAGGGGATTTGGAACTAGATGATCTTAAGGTCCTTTCCAACCCTAACTATTATATGATTCTATGATTTTATGCTGGCTGTGTACTGTGAGTTACAGGGAGGTAGGGGGAAAGGGGGAAGATAAAAAGAAAAAAAAATCAAGAAGAAAAAAAACCTGAAACAATATTGGTTTTGACTTTGCATAGACACCTCCTGATAAGAATTTTAATACAACATATATGAAGTCCAAATTCCTTTCTTATTTGCACTGATAGCTAGAGGAAATGTTTTGACTGACAGGAAGTCAGTTCGTGTTCTGATATACAGCTTTTCATTACTACAGTGTTATATAGGTTCAGCATGAATCCCCGAGAGCAAATCCTTAGCATATCCTAGCACATTGTTCTTTTCACTCCTGACGGCTGAAATCCTAATTGAAATCTTATGTTTATTTATTTATTTTCTAAATCTCTCTCTCACTCGAACCTCAAGTGATTTCATTATGATTTCTATCTTTTAATGACTACTTGACCAGCTCTGGGTCTCACCTTGTCCATGCTAATGGAAATACTCTGATGAGTTCTATGGGGCCAACTCTACAAGCACCAAAGACTCACTTTGATGCATTTGCAGGACTGGACTTTTGGTTGGTAAATTATTCAGGTTCAAAAATTAAAATGGAAGATTGGTTGAATGATATAACTGCAAGGAGCTACATTTGTTTCCAGTACAAATCCCATGATGAAATGGCAGAGCAATGAAAGTCATCAGGGTATGGCAGGGATGTTGTCAGAGGTGAATCAACAGCTACAGAGTTCACTTGACGAAGGAATTGCAGTGAGCCAGCAAGAGAAAAGTTCAGTTGTACAGCAGGAAAGCAGATGCTAGGGTGGCCAGCAAAGCATAATGATGAGAGCTCTTTCTATCAATACCCTCCCACTCCAAAAACCAACAAAACCAACAATAACAACAACTAAACAGTAATTACACTCCCTATTTTTACCAAATGGGGAAATCATCTTTTTTCAGCCAATCCACCAAGACATCCCTGGAGTGCTAACCATTCAGAAATGTGTTAGGAAGAACCACAGCTGAAAAGAAACCTGCATTGCCATTTCTACAAGTGGTAGAAAGCTCCTAGTGTAAATGATCCCCTCTGCATAGTCAGAGAGAGAATGTTTGGGAATTTTTGCTATGGATTATTGAGTCACAGATAATCCTTTGTCTCCTCAAGGCTAAACAGAAGAGGGTCTGAACCCAAGTTGAATCTCATGATTGATTGTTAAGCAAAATGAAAAAGAACTATTTTAATTGTGTCGTTATACTTCTGACTTGCCCAGGAGTTGCAAAATAATAACAAAAAAGGCAGTGGTGTTTTCTGGTGGAAGGAGAGAAAATATGAGCTCGTGATAAAGTCTCTTGTCATACCACAGTTTTCTGCAACCAAAGGTTCAAAGGTTTGGAAAAATCCTGACATTTTTACTTTTTCATAATCAGGATTTTTAAAAAAGCTATCTTATTTTCATTTCATGACCACCCTGCTGCCATTATAATAGAATACATATTATTATACTGATATTCTAATGCACAGGCCTGCTAGTTATTGAGCAAATTTGAGTATCTCACAGGAACAGATTACACTGTTGTATGAGTTATTGAGTTACTGGAATCTGTTTGAAACAGCAGTACCACGGAATGTTGAAACAATAATAATGAAGGCCTTAATACAGAACTTTTTCATTCCATATTATCACAGCTACAGGTTTCTTCAGACATATGTACACATGCATACAAACAGATACAAGCACACATATAAATGTATTTGGGCACAGAAGCTATTAAACAGAGCACAGAATTTGTAACACAGGAAGAGACCCACATCATGGTATTGTGATGATAAGGATCTGCTTAAGAGTTATATCACAATTTTTTTAACTTTGCAAAACAAGACAATAAAATTCTTTAAAAATGTGTCTCAATTCATCAACCTCTGTTTAGAAAGCCTAGCCCAACAGACAGAGAAAGAAGCCCAGACAGAGAGTAATTAATTTCACTTCTCTGGTAATACACTTGGTAGTACCCTGGTTCTGCTAGTGTAGCACACAATGAAGCAGTAAAACTGGGCTGCAATTAGCATTTTTTAGGTGCAATTTAGCATTTAAAGGAAAATTTCTATTACAGTTTATGGAAAAATCACACTACTGTCGCACTGATGAGGAGCTTGTTCATCTTTTTCTGAAAGCCTAGATGTCCCCAAAATGCTGAATGTCTTCTAAACCAATCTTCATCTTTTAAAGAGGCATCTTTATTACATTGGAAAGAACTTTGGTAGCACCTATCTGTATTTAAAAGGATTTTAATTACACAGAGCAGCCAACATCTATACACTTTGATTTCAACAATTCACTTGCTATTAATTAGTACTTTAAAACCTCAGTAACAGTGTGAAGTGCAATATTTTTGCACCAAACACAGTATTTAACTTATGCACTTACTTTCAGTCAGATCTGTAAAGATAAGATGGGAAGTAAATTGAGGCCAAGTTCAGTTTCTCTCTCTCACTGCCTAAAAACCACAGAAAAAGAAAGGTAACATTGTCAGTATTTTCTGACTTTAACTCAGTTGGGAGGCATCAGTGGTAAGTTTCAACTGCTGAGATGCATTTGATGAAAATCTTAAAAGCAATTGAGTAGTCTAAACTGTTGACTTTTATGAATTTGTATTTCGAATTACCCTTTGAAGGCTCTTTACCTGGGAGGCTTTGAACTGCCATTGTTGTGCTAAGCTTCCTGTATTTGGAGATAACAAAAATTAACTTTTCAAAGATTCAGTGGTCTGGAAACTGGGAAGTTATTTGAAAGGTTTAGTTCCCAGAGTACAGCAACACCCCGAACCCTTAATTACTGGAGACAATCTTAAAATGCTTATCATCCAAATAAGAACAGGTCTATTCATTATTTTTTTAAGCAGATAATCTGAGCTCATTCATTTGTGGATTAGTTAGACATTGGTTTTCACAGAATTTTTTGATTATTCAATACTGCCTTTGAAAGGTAGTGGAGCACTGCTGTATTTACTTCACTTTCTTTTTATCCCTGTAGATTTTCTCACACAGTCATTAGGAGCACAAAAGTAGCTTCACAGTGAGTTCATCCCTTTCATTTTGTAAGACATTCCTTAATGGTAAGATATATTTTTTTCTTTCTAAACATAAAGGGCCAGATCCTGCATTAATGAGCGCTTTTAGCTCCGTTAGAAGCTAACAGGCAGTAAGTTTCTTTGGCATACTGCAGAAGATGCCCAGCAGGATGCAAATCTGGGCTCAGAGTGATTTAAAAAGACAGTATGTGTTTCAAGTCCTATTCAAACCATATTGCTGCACAAGTAATATATTTCAACATGACTGAAAGACGAATCGGACATTAACCTTGTTTCCTGTGGCATATGAAAGCACAGATTTAATAAACTCAGACAATATATCGTTTACTGCAGCAAGCCTGGAGAAGAGAAGGCTGCATAGAGACCTCATAGCAGCCTTCCAATACCTGAAGGGGGCCTATAGGGATGCTGGGGAGGAACTCTTCATTAGGGACTGTAGTGATACGAGAAGGGGCAATGGGTTAAAACTTCAACAGGGGAAGTTTAGATTAGGTATAAGGAAGAAGTTCTTTACTGTTAGGGTGGTGAGGCACTGGAATGGGTTGACCAAGGAAGTTGTGAATGCTCCATCTCTGGCGGTTTTCAAGGCCAGGTTGGACAGAGCCTTGGGTAGCATGGTTTATTGGGAGGTGTCCCTGCCCATGGCAGGGGGGTTGGAACTAGATGATCTTAAGGTCCTTTCCAACCCTAACTATTCTATGATTCTATGATTCTAAGATGGCCTCTGGAGTGTTAGCCCATTTAATCTACCTGGTAAGAAATCATACTAATTGCAGCAAGGAGATGTGGGGGATAAACCTCAGTACTATCACAAGCTTGACTGAACTTGAAGAAACACAATTGTTTTTAACATCTGAAATACAAATGTTTGAGATTTCTCCTTTGCTTCAACATCGAGTACTAAGTTTGGAAAGAATATTTGACATTTCTGGCTGTTGTTATGTTTAGGGCTTCTGCTATACAGGATTTCACAAGAATTTTTAATTGTCAGTTTTGCATAGTAGAGAGCACATAGATTGCAAACAGCTACCTACCAACTCAGGCAGCTAGCAGAGAAGCCAAACTATGCTTACAACTTTTTCTCATGAAACATCAGTATGATACAAAGACAGGGTTCTGTCAGGAAAAAAAAAAAAAAAGAAAGAAAAAAACAAAAACACAAAAAAAAAAAAAAAAAAAAAAAAAAAAAAAAAAAAACACCAAAAACGGATGCTTGCAAGGCACTTGTTTTTAAAAAATATGCTACCAAAAATGGACTCCAGCTTTTCTGAGACACAGTGACATTTTGAGGCTGCACAAAGGATTATAAGAAAAAGAAAAAAAAAATACTGAGAATTATCATTGTTTTCTTTACAGACACTCTGAAGTCTGCAAATGTGAAGGAAACTTTTTGGTTAGCCGGAGCCTACCGGCATTACTGAGAATTCTTAATACTCTCAGCAGCCCTAATGCAAAACTGTCCTCAGGTCACTAGCAGGGTAAGCAAAGCAGAGCTGAAAACTTCTAAGTCCAACATCAGAAGAACAGCTCCAGTTAACATCCAATTTGAGTAGGACAATATTTGTAATCTCTAACTCACTTAATCTGCAGAAGCAATGGGGCATAACATACACCAAGGACAGACGTCCACAAAGCAGAGGGAAATGAGTGGAAGTCCTTTCCTCTCTAATTAGACAGGACCTAATGCTAGATGGCCTTGCTCTTTAAACAACATTCCTAACACAGATGCATAGGCTGGGAGGTAAGAATTTTAAAGAATGTAGCTTTACTATGTTGCTGATGAGGGTAAATAACGTCATCTGAGTTTCCCCTTCCATTTCCCATCCCCTGTGTTCCCATCAGCCTGTAAATCTACTGCCTCACACTTTGCCTTTCAGAAGGGATATGTGCTTGGAATGGCTAACAAAAAAACATATGAAATGCAGCCCAATAAATGGTTATTCTAACTACTGTCTTATACTGTAAGCAAGTAAGGAAAGTAGTGTGAAGGATATTTAGCAAACAAGTTAGGTTTTATCACACCTTTAAAATAAAAAGCAAAAATGTAATTCATGATTCTGACAAGCTGGCTCAGCACCATGATTGCTGGCTATCTGCACACCTTAACTCCTGGGCTCCTACAATCAACCTGATCAGGGGTATATTTGTACTCACCATAGCATTACACCAAGAAAAGCAAACTAGCAGGAGAAAAAGCTGGAACAGACTAAACTACAGACAGTCTAAAACCCATTCAAAATCTGCAAACCAACCAGACAGAAATATATTCACTCAATGCCACAAGAGTAAAAGAAGTAAGAATAGCTTTTTTTTCTTCTCCACAATGCTGCAAAACACTGACTGGTAGGGATCAATATC
This sequence comes from Amazona ochrocephala, assembly GCA_039720435.1. Taxonomy (NCBI): domain Eukaryota; kingdom Metazoa; phylum Chordata; class Aves; order Psittaciformes; family Psittacidae; genus Amazona; species Amazona ochrocephala. Next base: position 39,266,395 of record CM077879.1, read on the forward strand.
AATTCACTGGATGAAATGTTGGATTCACCAAGCCCAGGAAGATGAAAATGGCAATGATGAGTGAAAATATGCTTCAAAACACTGCTGGAGCACTATTGTTCTTTTCCGTTGAAGACAATTGCTCTTTGTTCATCAAATGTCAATCTCACTACAGCTTTCATAATAAGGACTCATGAGTAGGTGTAAATGAAAGAAAAGTCTCTGTTATTTAAATTGAAATGCTCTTGCAATTCCATGGTATGTAAATTACAGATTATGATATACACTGATAGAGATGGTATAAATAGATCTGGCAGAATCTAAAGGGGCCTTTTGAATTGTTCTAAGTAACATGCGCCACATCTGAATTTGGCCTTGAATACACAGAGACAAACACAAAGGAAAATTTAACTGCTGGAGAAACTTCGAATGTGTCTATAGACAGTGCACAAGTGAACAGGCACAGCAAGGAAGATGGGACATCCTCCCTTACATTCAGGATCAAACAAGAATATCAGTAAAGAAAGACATTACACTTTATGTGGAAAAGAAATTTTCACCAAACTGCTCAAGATCCAAGAGGGCTGCTAGCAGTATAATGTCTCCAAATGACAGTGAGACATAACACCTTGTGAAATCCAGCTCTGCTTAGTACCGATGGAGATGCAAAGCAGAAGAACCCATGAAGGTGACATGACACAAGAAACCTTTCAGTCTATAACAGTGCTAGAGGATTTCTTTTGTCATGAAAACTTACACAGAAGTATAAGCTCGTTAGTCTTTGGGACATAATGTATGGCCTAGTGTTTTAAGTCAGCTTTATTTCTTAAGTGAGAAACCAAGCGCTTTACACTTGGAAGCTACAAACTTTAGCAGGTCTGCTAATAACAGTATATTGAACTTGTGAGGGAGTTTAATACTTCAGCCTTTCTTCGCCTACTGCAGATGATATACGCTATGCTGGAGGATAACATTTTTTATATTGTCACAATCATCAAAACTGCAACTGACAAGAAGAAACTAGAAGGTGGGCTAAATAAAAATGGTATGTATCATCCTGGTTTTGAAAGGAATATTACATAGGCATGTAATATAATACCTGTATTGAAAGTTGAATACTAGAAAATAACAGAAAGGTAATATACAGTAACCCAGCTGTGAGCAAGGATGGCAGAATGATAAAGCACATAGGGACCAATCCATAAGGTTATTAAGGTGTCAAACTGCCTATTTCATTCATTTCATGTATTTCATTTATTTCAACGAAAAGTAAGATTCTAAATAAGATTTAAGCAGCTAGAAGCCAGTGTGGATACAGGACTTTCTTTCTTTTTTTTTTCTTTAATGGAGTTTAAATGTGCAGATGATGTTTTCCACTAATCAAGCTTAGCAGTAGAAGCATTATGTTTTAAAATATAGGTTCAGAATTAAAGATGCAAATATATACATAGCATGAGTATCATATAATTGTCAAAAAAGGGAAGGACAGGGAAAGCAAAAAGATGAAATATAGAAGCCGCTAAACCTGTGTAATAATTTTCAAACAAAAACTATTTTTATAAGCTGTTTTAAATAAAAAGGTCTTGTTTACACAGCAAATTCTGTACATATTTGTGTGAAGTACAAATCAACACAAACAAATTGGTTTGTATCCTATTCCAAAATACAGAAGGAAGGAAGAGCACAACTGCATAACTAAAGATGTCTTTTCTATCCTATCTGTGATACACAAAAAGTGTAGGTAAGGTAGGAGAGCCCTTTTGACAGAGAGCAACAGCTGTATTAGAATACACTTGTAATCTTGTTAAATTTCTTTGTACAAATATCTTCTCATAACTCTTAAAATCATAAATGCCAACCTTACTGCTGGCATTTGAGATGTCCTCTGGTAAAGCACAAGGATGATCCAACTCTGAAATAGAAAAAATAAAAATAAATTAAGCCTTAGAATGTTCTATTAAATATATCCTGACAAAAACAGATATGTTATGCTGGTGACAGAAAGATAAGTTAAGCAACCCACCACAGTCTTGACCTCAAGTCAATGAGAAGACTGACACTCCAAATCTGTTCCGGTAAAGTGCATTCCATAGCTGCACGAAGAAGCTATGGGACACAGTGATTTATAATTCTTGCTCTGAACAAATGAAAGCCCAACATTTTTACACTTGAGTAAAATAGGGTCTGGGCAATAGGGAGCCAAAAACTCATTTGGATACATGTGGTGTTTTAAAACACATCACCAGGATCTTCAAATCGATCCAGTGCCTAATGGCAAGCAGCCCTGAGATCTCAGCGCAGAGACATATGATGACTGGCTATTGTGCATGCTTAAAATCTCAGTGGTTGCATTATTGTACAAGTTCTTGTTTTGTGAAAGGAGGGCTGAGTGAGACCTGCAAGCTGGGAATTACAGTAATCCAGACGAGATGTCACAGAAGCATGAATTGAAGTTTCAGTATCTTTAAGCGACAATGCTTTCAAACTTGTTATATTTCTAGGCTGATAATAGGAGTTTTGTTCCCCCTGAATGCACATGATCCCCAAAGAAAAGCCCTCAGTTAAAGTTTACCTCTACATTTTGCACAGATGAAGACCAAGCAGTATTTATGTGTGCTACAGTGAAGGAACAAATCTTCAGACACAGTGTTAACAGCATTATTAAGCACAGTGGTCTCATCTTTTTCATGTTTAAAGCAATTTTGGGGCAGTCAGAACTACATTTCATAAGAAACGGGGATCAGATACTCCTATTGAGACTGTAGCAAAATAATGTAAGCCTTCTTTCCAATAGCTGTGCCAGCTTTTTACTTCTCCTCTTCTCATCTTCCCCTGAATCTTATTATCCTCTTTTGTCTATGACATTTAATCAGAGACACAGCGGTTTAAACTGCTATATGACCCGAGAGATGACTTCTTTATCACCTCTGCACTTTTATAACATAAGTAAGTGATAGATAAATTATATAAGAAAGCCTAGACTGTGACCCGGGCTAATAATTTTTGTGGGCTAAGTCCTGTCATTGTAAGTCTTGCACAGTGCTTGTTCAGGCAAAATCCACACAGGAGTGAGTAAGAACTTTATCAGAGTCAAGCCTGAATAAAAGGAGAATAGGGACCTCAAGATTTGGCCCTTTTTGACCTTCTACTTAGAATTTCTTGCAAGCATATTGGGCCACATTTTCAAAGCATTCAGAAGAGTGAAAGTCCTTTCTATGTTATTTTATAAAATACTACAGTTCTGTACCTACATTATTGGGGTATTTTCTAATGATTTCCTGAATAAATCCAATATGCTACATAATAGCACTCCAACTTTGCCAGTAAGATAATCAAAAACTTTAGCTTCACTAATTACTTTGGTTAGAAAAGACAGGGTTAATAATGAAATACCTCTAATGCATCTTGTCATTTTATAAGGGCTGTGCTTTGCAAATAAGCTTGGTGGTGCTTACATTACCAAAACATTCAGAGCTATAGTCACCAGTCAACAGGCTTCACTGACAAAGCTAAAAATGAACACACACTTTTTATTTCTCTTCTTCAGAATATCCCAGGAGAAAGGGCTGAGGATGCTCTCTCCAAGCGGATCCCCAGCCCCAGTGTCCAAGTGAAAAACCCATCAAGGCGAGTAATTAGGAGCAGCTCTCTGGATCACACTTCAGACAATAAGGGTTGCTGTGTAAGGGTGTGGGACATTTTCTGGGATATAGGGAAAAACATTTCGGAAAGCAGCTTTACAGGAAAGACTTGGATCCGGTGGGCAGCAAGCTGAACTTAATAAGCGAAGCATGTAAGCCAGCAGAATGTGCTGTTGTAGCAAAGGCAGCTAACAATACATGCAGCAATACAGCATTATGAGTGTTGCCAGCAGGTCAAAGGTGATCCTTCTCCTCTACTAAAACTAAGAAGGCTACATCTGGAGTACTGTGTCCAGTTCTGAGCTCCTCAGTGTAAGAAACACATGGACATACTGGAGATAGTCCAGGGCATGGCCATAGAGACGATTAAGGGACTGGACCTTCTCTCCTATGAGGAAAGGCTGCGTTGGGACTGTTCAGCCTGCAGAAGAGAAGTTTCAGGGGAATCGGATCATTGCATTAAAACATCTGAAGGGAGGGTGTAAAAAGGACAGTGGCAGGTCCTTTCCAGTGATGCTCAGTGGCACAAACTGAAATACAGGAGGTTCCCTCTGAACAGCAGGAAAACCCTTTTTCACCATGAGGGTGAAAGAGCACTGGCTCAGGCTGTGCGCAGAGCTTGTGGAGTGTCCATCTCTGAAGATATTCAAAAGCTGCCTTGACATGGTCCTGGGCAACCAGCTCTAAGTGGCCTTGCTCGAGCAAAGGGTCTGGACTAGAAGACTTCCAGAGGTCTCTCTCAATGTCAATCATTCTGTGATTCCATGAAAAGGAGTGGTGCTGCAGCCCTGGGAGTTTCTATGTCCAGGTCCTCGCAGCTGGGGAGACTGAGATCCAGAAACAGCTACTTGGCAGACTGAGCATGTGAGCCTCGCTACTGGAGGGATCCACACTGCCCGTGAGTCCGTCTGTGTGTATAATGGACCTCTTCCCTGGTCGGCCAGAGAGGGGAGCAGAATGAAGCCATTGGTGGTGTCTATGTTCTTGTGAGTGCTCTCTGTGTCTGTACTGAGTTGTCCACCATGTATAAATGCAGGTATACGGTGTATTCAGGTGCTCTGTGTGCTTGTGCACACTGGGAAAACATTGTCAGATCACTACTTGTTGGACCTGGGGGCACTGCAGCAGTCTCACCTCCCTCGGGCTGTCAGATCCAGCATGATATGTTTTTTCCTCTGACAGAGTTAAGATAAATACAGAACTGTTATTTTTTCAGCTTTTCTTTATCTAATGCATCTTAGACTTAAGTCAGCTTTTTTTCTTTCTTCCCCATTCTATTTCATCTCTTCTGTGAAGTCATAAAGCTGGCAAAATGTAACAACAGCTCTGCTCAGCTCAATAAGTATAGATCCAAATGCATAAAAAAGCAAGTGGTAGTTACTGTTATTACCAGTTACATGCTTCATCAAGAGCTTCTGTTATCAATGCTCAAAAGCCCTGAGAATGCTGGCAGTAGCCTCAGACCAGTTTCAATACCCAGTATGCATAATGTAAATACCACTGTTGCAGTATTCTAGGAGTGCTGGTCGTTCTTAGAGGCGTACATTATGTCTGTATTGTGCAGGGCATTAATTCTATCACTATCAGAAAGCAGTTGTTTTCTAACCAGCAGCTTGGAAAGTCAGCTTCATTGAAATCAACAAGGCATAGGATAATTTTTTCTGTTAGTATTTCTGAATGCTCTTCCTCTGCTTAAAAGCTCTTCTGTCTGTCTCCTGAATGTCCAGGATTCAGCAATCATCCCCAAACCAAAACAGAAGGCTTTCCTTAAATAGCAGCATAATTTTAAAATAAATTTATCTTTCCCTTTTACCTATAGTCTTTAAAAGCCTTTTGATATACTGAAGCCATATTTTCAGACTTTCCTTTCCAAACAGGAAAATAAAAATTTGTATTTTTGTTTAGCTGAAAGCTGAGATCCTGTCTTGATTACACAATTCACAAAGAGAAACAATAAATATTAAAGTGTAATAGTGATGGGTGGTGTCATGGCGTAGGCTTTAAATTATGTAAAAATATAACTATATATATATATAACTTGCTGCAGAACCGGGGCCAACGTCACTCTCCTTCATCTGCATACAGAAGGAATGCAAAGGAAGCTGAAAACAGACAGTAAACTTAGTAGCAGGCACCCTAACCTTATAATTGAAAAGAGGGAACTATGGGGAGATGGGGTGAAGGAGGGGTGGATGGAGAACTGCCCTGGGTTCAGCAGTAGCAGTCATTTTTCTCCATCTTAGTAGCTGGTGCAGTGCTGTGTTTTTGACTTTCAGCCTGGGAACAGCGCTGATAACACCGATGTTTTCAGTTGCTGCTCAGTAATGTTTAGACTGACCAAGGACTTTCTGAGCCTCATGCTCTGCCAGGGAGGAGGGGAAACCGAGAGGAAGCAGAGACAGGACACGTGACCCAAACTAACCAAAGAGGCATTCCATACCACAGCGCATCATGCCCACTATATAAACTGGGGGCAGTTACCCGGAATGGTTAGATCACTGCTCGGTCAGGCTGCGTATCAGTCAGCAGGTGGTGAGCCATTGTATTCTCTTCCCTTGTTATCATTATTATTATTGGTGTTAGCAGTAGTGGTTTGTGTTATACCTAAGTTACTGGACTGTTCTTATCTCAAGCCATGGGAGTTACATACTTTTGATTCTATACGGGTGCTGGGGAGGGACTCTTCATTAGGGACTGTAGTGAGAGGACAAGGGGTAATGGGTTCAAACTTAAGCAGGGGAAGTTTAGATTGGATATGAGGAAGAAATTCTTTACTGTAAAGGTGGTGAGGCCCTGGAATGGGTTGCCCAGGGAAGTTGTGAATGCTCCATCGCTGGCAGTGTTCAAGGCGGGGTTGGACAGAGCCTTAGGTGACATGGTTTAGTGGGAGGTGTCCCTGCCCATGGCAGGGGGGTTGGAACTAGATGATCTTATGGTCTTTTCCAACCCTAACTATTCTATGATTCAATGATTCTCCCCCCCATCCCTCCAGGAGCAGGGGGAGGAAGAGGGAGGAGTGAGAGAGAGGCTGCGTGGTTTTTTTGAGTTACGTCTGGGCTTAAACCACAACAAGAACCAAAACATTTTAGTCAAATGGAACAGATTTGAGAAATTTATGTTTTTGCTGTAAAAAGATAGTTTTGCACTTATGTTCCTCCTGTAAAAAATGGTTTGCACTTCTGCTAACCAATATAAAGCTCATACAACCTTATTCTCCAAAAATCCAGTTAAAAACTTTGTAAATCCAATCTAGAAACGATTAATCTGTGTATGTGCCTAACACCTACGGGAAGAAATGCCTTGATGAAAACAAAAAAAAAAAAGAAACTTGGATAAAGCCATATCAGGAAAGCTTTTCCTGTTCTTCAGGACGATGTACCTATATCCAGGTCAATTGATGAGACATAGTGTTAATAATTAGCTCCTGTATAATTAAATTTTGTGGTTGAAGTAGGGATGACTTCAAAACATTCAAAAATACATTTTAAGGATCCAGACTTAACTCAGGTAAATAACCCAGGCTTCCTCTTGGCTTTCCAAGTAAACTACTGGTTACGTGATTGAATTTTACATGAAAGTGAGTAAAATCACTACAAGCAACAGTTCCATGATCTTCTGGATTTGGTTTTGGCCACCTATATGAGGTATTTTACTGGGTGATTGTCATGGAACCAATACAAAATTTATTGTTCAAACTCAAGTAAAGCTCCACCACTAACTATGGATTTAAGATGTTACATGGATTCGTCACTGCGATATATGTTGCTTGCTATATTGCGCACCTGCAATTGGTAGCCACAGTTACATAGTTACTGCATCTTGGGCCTGGGAAGAAGTTACCCTTTCAAAACAGTAAGGAACTCATGGGCACAACCAGCACTTGGCTGTGTTTGAAGGAACAAAGGAGAACATCCGGGATTGGTGGCACCGAAAGGATGAGTTATTTGACAATTTAGCAAAATGACTATTCAGTTATCTAACTTGGCAAAAGAACCAACTTTTAAGGTGTGCTAAAGTGAACTGCCTTCATTATAATACTAAAAATCATGTTCACACGTTAAAAAGACCCCAGCTCAGTGAAGATCCCCCCTCCGAGAGTATGTAGTAGCAAGAAAGAATGACACAGCAAATATTACAATTATATGTTTATTACAACCAATTACCATAACTGGGAGTATACTACCTCGCCACTTTTGTATATAAATGTAACAGAAAAAGCAGGTATTGGTGTGTTTGATTTGTGGAACAGCCCGCTGAGCACCCAGGCCTGAATAAACACAGTATCTTTACCTGAGCGTGTGGAATTGCCTTACTGCATACCAAGCACGAATCCACTTTTCAGACAACACCGTTGATTCCAAAACATTATAGCCAATGATACAAAACAGACAATCACTCACCTTAAAAGGGAGGGCTCTCAACTGTGAGGAGTTTCTTCGGCCAGCATCCTGACACAAGGGGAGAGTCCCCAGCTACAGGCCTGCTCCGAGGAGGAAGACTGACTCAAAATGGCTGCTCACGGGGCTCCATTTTACCCTGGACAAATCTGACCTGTGGTCAGGTATGGTCAGATATGGACATGTCGCCCCCTCACAGCCTCAGAACCCAACTCCCTCGCCCATGTCCTTGTTGACTACCGCAAGAGCTGTGCATGGAGGAAGCTTTCTGGGGCTTTTGTATGTGGTGGGGAGTTTTCTTGGGCTTTTGCCTGGTCTTTGGGCTTCTGTCAGGTCTTTGTCCGTGTTCTTGTCAGGGCAGGTGTACCTACCACAGTGATACACAGAATCTATTAGCTACCCCACATACCTGTTAAAACCAGCTATATACAAACACTGTAACATTCCGGATCGAAATGCCATGATAGTAACTGCGGCGCTGTAAACTGGCGTTTTGTGACAACAGGTTATTCCTTGTGTGGCTGGACTTGAGTGAAACTGGAGAAGACAGAGTGAGATATGAACAAGATCTCATAATACAAAAACATATTTCACACATGTTGCAAGCAGTGGCAGCTTCAAAGCCTGTCAGCTGGTGGTAATCTCTACAGAAAAACCTCTAAGAGGCTTGTGTACAGGTGAATGTATTTGTGTTTGGACACATATAACTCAAAGGAGACCTCACATAGGGCTACTGGGCAGGCTCAGAAGTGTCCTAAGACTGTGCATTACGGTTTATCATATACAAATAGATAAAGATGGAAATTACCACCTATTTTAACAAGTTGTTGCATGTTAGGAACTTCACTGGTCGTCTCCCTTCTTTCAGAGTCTGTAGCAACTCAGACAACACATAAAGGCTGTTCAGAGTTGTAGCAAAAAGAGTTGTAAACGTCTTGCAGAGCTTTTAAAGGTGAGTGGCCAGGTTTTTTTCCATTTTCTAGTACTTAATAAGTAAATATTCTTGCTCTATTTCTTTTATCCTAATAATGAACAACCTATGTTGTTCTTAAACTTTTGTTGCATTGTGCTGCCATTGTGCTGGACATCCCTAAGAAAACATCCCTATTAAAACAGAGTGAGAAAGAAAGGTTTTAGCACGGTTTATAATGCTCTAGTGGGGCCAGATCCCACTGCACCCAAGGTGAGAGCCACCCCTCGGTGCAAAAGACTTCTGGCAGTTTGGGGATTATTTTACTTTTAATATGGGTAGCAAAAAGAAACATTAAAATATAGCACAGATTCTCCTGAATTGCAAAATACATTTTAACAATAACTAATAGCTATTTCTTAGCTGGATCCCTAAAACCCACAAATCATAAACATTGGAAACTTTGAGATATAACAGGCCTAGTCCAAAAATAATTAAATGTCCCAACTAATTATTGTCTACTTGACAATTACAGCAGGGGTACCACCTATCAAAGGCATGGAGGGATAATTGAGACAATTTGATAGGAAGTGCTCAGGACAAAAGAGTGCTGGGTCAGACAGACTAAACCATCAACATTATAAAGCACTACAGCAGCAAAAACTCCCAAATATAAACATTATACATTGCCCTAGATTAAAAAACATGGACAGCTTAAAAGACAATAAATTAACCAGTCAAGTCACATAATGAAATTTGAGAAAGCAAAAGGCTTCCTAAAGAAATGGGCAGATAGTTAGCCTTGTATGAGGTCATTCCAAAAAACAGCAAAGACTGAATCTGCTGACCCTAAAGTAATTAATTCACAAGGTAAATGAGAAAAGAACACCATGGCTCTATATAACATAGTATCTGTATTTCAACACTTCACATTTTATGTCTATAAAAGGAAGATTTAATATTAAAGTGAAAATTTCATATTAATCAGACAGGCAGCCCATCCACTGCATACACAGGGAATCTTAAGAAGGGAATTGTAACTGATCCTGATGGTGGTCTCCACCTCTGCAGTGTCTTCTGGCCCCACATTCTGCCCCAGGTCTCCAGAAAAGCTGCCAGCTCTAAACAGCTCCCCTGGGCTGGCGCACCTATTACCTCTAGCCCACACCTCTGAGATTCCTCTGCGAACTTTCTAAAGCATCAGTATTACGAGAGAGAAAACACAAGGAACACATAGACAAAGTTACCCACATTCTCGTTATCTGAACTAGTCTTCACACTGGAATCACCGTCCCTGGAAGTGTTAAGAAAATGTGTAGATAAGGCCCTCAGTGACATGGTTCAGCGGTGGACTTGGCAGTCCTGGAGAAATAGTTGGACTTAATGATCTTAAAGGTCTTTTCCAACCTAGCTGATTCTATGATTCTATCAATGCTTGGAGCTCTGATACAACCAGAGCAGATATACTTCAAAAACTCATTCTAGTAAAATATTTCTAATTCCTGGCTGTAATTCAGGATTCTCCCACAGGCTGAAATTAACTCTTCCCGCTGAGCTGACTGGACTGCATGTGCTCCAGTTTGCGCCATACTCCATCCTCACCTGACACTTCAGACATAACTACTAGAACTGATGCAGTCCACTGGCTCTCCTGAGCTACCTCTAAATGCTTCATATAACTCTCGCAGGCTTTGCAATCTACCACAACCTCATATATTCTCTACTTAATGTGTAGATAGAGTATGAATTCTTATGAGCATAAAATAAAAAAATATTGGACTATGAATTTATCAACATTTCTTTATCGTAATCCAGTGTAAAGCATTTATCTATTGCAGTTATTCCTGATCAGTACAGCTCCGCTGCGAATTTGCTACAAATCACATGCTACATTGCCACCTAGTGAACAAATTCGGAAATTCGACTAAAATACAAAGGCGCGTACAGCAATGCCTTCATGATACAGGCGTCCTTAGAGGTTCCCATCTACGGCTCCCTCGTGATAGTTATACACTGTGTAAGCAGGCATTCACTGACCATTTTAATCCTTGTTCCTGCATGCAGTTTGTGCATGTGTACATTGCCCTGCCTAATCGCAATGCACATATGCATAATTATGAGCGTATTTACAATGTATCCACTTTGATGGACATCAGTTTTACCTTGTAAAATACGTGTATGCTGCCACCAATGTCAAGTAAGTACAGAAACTTTATGTGGTACAGTCTGACATGCTTGTCATGAAACAATCTATGTCTCGGCGACATTAAATTGGTCAGAACGATGAGGCAGCCCAAATTCTGCTTAGATAAAAACACAGCACTCATCAGACTCTGCTGGTTTACTTAGGCTCTGTAACCAACAAGCTGGACTACCAAAAGATTTGCCATGGCTTCTAAGATAGGGTGCAGGGATAAAAGATCTGCAGTGAAGCTCCTGAACTGACAAATTGAAGGTGATATCTTGACAACCACCATATGAGCTTCTATGTCACACTCAAGACAGTTTAAGGACTTACATGGGACATGGCAATGCCAACAAGAGCAGACAAGATAGCAATATGCTGATCAAAGATTCTGAAGGCATAAGGCAGTGCTATTCTGACAACTTTTGAATGTACTCTGTCACGCTGTCAACAGTTGTTTCAGATGATATCTTCCTCACCATCACTCTCCACCAAGCAGGCAAGGTCATGAAATGAGAAGTTTAAGGACCTGTTTGCCACTATTTTTTCCAGCAGAAAACACCCAGTTCTTAAGCAAAAGATGACAAAATTAATTATATGACAGGGACACCCTATTTGGAAAAATCTGGATTATTACAGCAACTAATTTAATGCTATAGCTCTTGGTGTACTTTGTGAGCATGTCTATAGAGAAGGAAATATCTATTCAAAAATACAATTCCTAATAAGCATGAAACAAGTGTAAATTATTACTGGCGTATTTTTTAGCTCAGATTTTTTTCTAGTACTGCTGAGTCTGTAATTACGATTTCACATTACTGGAGTAATAAAAAGCAAAGTATGCTTCAATAGCAGCTGGAAATGGATGAAGTTCCTTTCAGTGATGTAGAATCATAGAATATTTAGGGTTGGAAAGGACCTTAAGATCATCTAGTTCCAACCCCCTTGACATGGGCAGGGACACCTCACACTAAACCATGCCTTCATCCCTGGCGGCGTTCAAGGTGGGGTTGGACGTAGCCTTGGATGGCATGGTTTAGTGGGAGGTGTCCCTGCCCATGGCAGGAGGGTTGGAACTCGATGATCTTGAGGTCCTTTCCAACCCTAACTATTCTATGATTCTATGATTCTATGATCCAAGGCTCTCTCCAACCTGGCCTTGAACACCATCAGGGATGGAGCATTCACAACTTCCCTGGGCAGCCCATTCCAGTGCCTCACCGCCCTTACAGTAAAGAATTTCTTATATCCAATCTAAACTTCCCCTATTTAAGTTTGAACCCGTTACCCCTTGTCCTCTCACTACAGTCCCTCATGAAGAGTCCCTCCACAGCATCCCTATAGGGCCCCTTCAGATACTGGAAGGCTGCTACAAGGTCTCCACGCAGTCTTCTCTTCTGCAGGCTGAACAGCCCCTACTTTCTCAGCCTATCTTCATACGGGAGGTACTCCAGTCCCCTGATCATCCTCGTCGCCCTCCTTTGGACTTGTTCCAACAGTTCCATGTCCTTTTTATGTTGAGGACACCAGAACTGCACACAATACTCCAAGTGAGGTCTCACGAGAGCAGAGTAAAGGGGCAGGATCACCTCCCTCGACCTGCTGGTCACACTCCTTTTGATGCAACCCAGGATACGGTTGGCTTTCTGGGCTGCAAGTGCACACTGCCGGCTCATGTTCATTCTCTCATCGACAAATACCCCCAAGTCCTTCTCTGCAGGGCTGCTCTGAATCTCTTCTCTGCCCAACCTGTACCTGTGCCTGGGATTGCTCTGACCCAGGTGTAGGACCTTGCAATTGGCATGGTTCATCAGGTTGGCATCAGCCCACCACACAAGCAAGTCAAGGTCCCTCTGGATGGCATTCCTTTCCTCCAGCGTATCAACAGAACCACACAGCTTGGTGTCATTGGCAAACTTGCTGTGGGCACACTCAATCCCACTTTCCATGTCACCCACAAAGATGTTGAACAAGACCGGTCCCAACACCAATCCCTGAGGGACACCACTCATTACTGGTCTCCAGCTGGACATTGAGCCATTGACCACAACTTTTTGCGTGCGGCCATCCAGGCAGTTCTTCATCCACCGAGTGGTCCACCTATCAAATTGATGCGTCTCCAACTCAGAGACAAGGATGTCATGTGGGACAGTGTCAAACGCTTTGCACAAGTCCAGGTAGATGACATCAACTGCTCTACCCCTGCCCATTAGTTCCATAGCCCCATCGTAGAAGGCCACCAAATTGTCCTTCATTTTAAGTCGATACATACAGACATTAGGGTACAATTAAATGGCAACCTGTAATTTATAATTTTTTGGCTTCAAAGTCTGTTTACTTGTGTGCATTTTGATATTAATCATCTTTTATTGCCCTCTAGAATAGTAGTGGACAATAAAGCCAAATGCAGGTGATCCAGCTGTGTACCTAAAATCAAAGTCACTTACTGATCAAGGGTCATTTTCAGCAGCATACTTCCTCAGCTGGGTTCATTCTTGCGAGTATAAAATAATCAGAATGCAGGCAAATACATATAGTGTATGGAACCAGATATTGCCTATGTTTCACAAGTTAAACAATGAAAAATGCTTCTTGAAAGTCCACGCATACCTCACAATGTCAAATGGAGAGGAAGTTCCATGTCCCATCTGGTTTTCAAGGGAATTTTATTATACCTTTTAGATATATTTTTCAGCTTCTAGGTACTACGTTTATTGTATGGATTTATTTGTAATCTGGTTTTCTCCCTGACTGAAACCCATTTTTATGAGCGAGACACTGAAATAACATGTTTTTTTCATCTGCTAGTTCTTATAGGCTGTAGATAGAATCATAATTTCATACTGTCTGTAGACTAGCAGGAGTCTGTATTTGCTACTTCAAACCCAAGTATGTGCAAAGTTAATGAATGTAAGTTCTCTAAACACAGGTAGAGTCATTGCTTATAACTAATGCTTGTATAGTTCTAGGACTAAATACTAGTTAAGGATGACACTTCTGTTGGAATATCTTTTAATGAACAAAAAATAAATTGCAGAAAAAAAAAAATGCCGCATTTTCAAAACCACAGACTTACTCATTACACATTATCTGATCTGTTTAATATCTGATTAATATTCCAGATTATATATCAAAATACTGAACAGGCTTAGTCTCTGTATTTTTACATACTTGTGCAGAAATAGATATGTCACAGACAGTATAGCAGTACACACATCACTATAGGGAAATTACAGAAAAAATGGACTGATAAAACCAGTAACAGTTGACCTTTGAATACACACAAGAAAGAAAACTGACACTGCTGAGACAATAAACATCATAAACTGATTTGGCACCAGCACTTGTTTAATCCTTTGCTAGAGTAAGAGCCTGAGAAAACAGCCCATCGTTACTGTACCTTGATGGAGCCATTTTTAACAAAGCACTGGATGTTTTTTTTCAGTATTAGAAAATAAAGCAGTTGTTGATTCTGCACACTTATTTTTGTGTATAGTAAATGCAACTTGTACATCTGATACACTATCAGAATGTATATTATGCACTATTAGAATATATATGAGGCATATTATATATGCACACTGTAATGCATATTATACACAATTAGAACGCATGCTTGACCAGAGCAAACTCTGATAAAAACAATGAATAAAACAAAATACACAAGTTTAGAAACTGAGTTAGAGAAAAGTGATAGCACTGTTTCAGTCAGCTCAGATGACAACAACCATATTTGTTGCCACAATGCTTTTACTGATTAGGGTTAGTAGCTCCTAGGCAGTACATTACCTAGCCATGATCATATTTCTAATTCAAGGATTACTAAAATTAAAAAATGCTAGAATAGATTTCTAAACCTATAATATGATGTATTTTGTCTCAAAACCTTTAAGCAGTTTAATCTTAAATAAAAATTACTGGGACAGGCCTTTCAGACAAAATTTCATTAAATGTGTCACGTATGGATTAAGACAAAATTTCAGATTCACCATTTATAGGAAATTCTTACCATTTGAGAAAGAAATGAACAAAATAAATTATATGGGAAAATCCACCACATTTGGTTCAATTTGTTATACTACAGGGCAAGAGAACTCCTCATGATTCCCTGCTTCTCCTCCCTGCGTTCAGATTCCCTGTAACATGTGGTTTGATGAAAATACATTAAATGGGTATGTTTTCAAAGACATTTCAGTTGTTATGTGTAAGTTTTCTTGAAGAAACTATGTCTTACCAGTTGATTATGCCTATTATTATTATTATATTTCAATAGCAATACAAGCAATTCTTTAATGCATACAAAAGATCATTAGATCTTTTTTTTTAATTGAGACCATGCTGTTTAAAATAGACATAGAAAAGAAATATCTGCACAATAGAAAAGGAAAAATACTTCAAAGAAGTTCATTTAAGATGACTTTGGTAGATAGAAATGAAGACAAGTAGGCTCTTAAGAAGGAGGGTGGAGGTACTTCAGTCATCTATGACCCATTCTCTATCTTCTCTAATGTGTGCTGCTCTGCCTTAGTGACTCTCACAGCCACACTAAATCTGAAGTCTTCATATGTCTTCTCTAGTGATGCTCTGGAGCTGTGCAGACACTGGTGGATGCCAGGAGATAAGAGTCCTCTACACGTACATACATGTAGGTCACTGACTTGAAACAGACATAGGCTGCAGGTCACTTTGCACATTTCTCAAAAGTAGAAGATGCAGATCTAGAGCCACTGAGTCACAGAATCATTTATGCTGGAAAAGAGCCTTAAGATCATCAAGTCCAACTGTTAACCTAACACTACCAAGTTCACCACTAAACCATGTCCCTAAGTGCCACATCAATTACTTCACTGTGTTCTGTTAAAGGGATTATATTTCAAAGTAGTATCTTGAGATTTAAACCAAATTTAAGTCAGTGGTTCAGAAACTAGCCATAGGCCAGGCCACACTTGCAAAGGGTTTTGGATTCCTACCTCCTAGTGCGTCTGTAGTTTCACATGGTTGGTTGGTTGGGAACCTAAGCATGAGTCAGGAGCTTAAAATAGCTCTGCAGATCTAAGCTAGGTCCACGACTCTACTGCAAATTATCATGTATTTGAAATGTCATATGGTACTCTCTCTAAATATAAATTTGTATATATAAACTACATTTATTCACACTACAGCTCTGGTATTCTGCTTATAGAGGAGCCAGACATGATAAATTAGTCCTAACACGCAAAGCCTAGATGTTTTCTGGTGAGTGAATTTTCGGTACAAGGGTTAATTCAAGAAGCAACTCACCATCTTATAATAAATTTAACAAAATCAAGCTAATGGAGTAATTCCAGCAGAATAACAGCAATATTAGTATTGCTTGTTATTGAATTTGAATCTCCAGATGAAATATAGTCAGCTAGAGCCAGGTACCATATGGTTATCCAGACTATAGCTCAAGAGATAACCCCCAAGGTGCACAGCTCTCCATATATATGAATGCAAAGAACACATGGTAGAATATGTAATACAACAAATATGTTTGGATAAATAGTGGGGGAGCTGTTAACATAGTTCCTCTCAATAAGAATTGTGTAGTGTTTACGCAAATATATATTTTAAGTGAAAATTCTTGCAGATTCTCTTTATACTCAACTCCAAAAAGCATTATTTCTATTTAAAAGCTTGACTATTTTTATAGAGCCACACAAAAGGCATCTGGTGTCAGAGCAGCTCAAAATTCGGACCTGTTTGAATGGAAGTCTATACAGTAACACCACAGTTTCAGTATGACACCATTCAGCTTTTCATCAAGTCTTACAGCTCCTTTAAGTAAAGTCTAAGTGATGTAATTGCTACAGTGATTGACAAGCTTGTCTAATTCCAAATTCTGGAGCAAAACTAGGTTTGCTTCTAAATAAAGAGTAGCTAGAAAGCTATTGGGAAAATTAACAGCTAATAATGACACTGGATTTGACCAATTTCAATATTTTAGAAAATGCTTTTCTGAATAATTATATACATAATACCGAAAAAGTATAGGAATGTTTTATGAAAGTCAAGGCAATGTAAAGATGACCACAGACTATCATAAATGAACTCAGTAATTCCTATCTCGTACACCATAACATGTGTTGTTACAGACTAAGGAAGTCCCAGGTCAGAAGATTAGATATGTGTCCCTTTTTTCTCTACCAACTGCCCAAGTTAGCTAGCCATATCCCTGAATAACATAGGGCTCCATGCAACTGCCTTGTAGCATTGTAGGGGAACCAGTTCTGCTGATGAGGGAGTAGTCATTTACCAGATGCTTCTTCAATGAAGCCAGTGGAGCCATCCAGAGTACTAAGAGTCTGAAAGGTCAGTTTTATTATTTATTTACAAACTGAATTCATTATTTATGTTGCAAAAGCAACACAGCATCCCCTTTCAATGTGACTGTAAAGTCTAAATCTAAAAAGTAATTTTAAAATCACAACCTGGAAGAGAAGAAAACATAGGAAGAGATTTGTTTTATTGAGATTTATCTAGGGTATGTGATGAGGTTAAGTCAGGTCACAACATAATTTCAAAAGTAAATATTAAAGATGACAGCAAACACATGAAACACCACCTTTCCCTCAAGTAAAAACTTCTAGAATTTGAGAAATACACAGAATGAAAACACATAAAATCTGAAGCAAAAATCTGCTGTTGTTTCAAATACAGAGTCTCCTCTGTATTCTGTGGTATTGCACTTGTGTGACCAGGAAAGGATGAGATTATTATACTCAAATAATGAGACAAAATCCTTGCAAAGTAAGTAAATTCAAACTCACACCTGCTGCTTAACCACTGGCTTGCCCCTTGTCTCTAGGCATCATATCCTATGATTTAGTCAGTACAGAAGGTCAATTCCTGGCAAAAATGAACTTAAAAATGTAGCGGTAGCTCATAACTTTGTATTTCTGTGCTTTGTACCTCAGCTGTTTCATCTTAAAATACAGTTGGTAAATGCTATCAAGAGCATTTTTGTTCGAGAGTCTAGTTTGTCAGTCTGAAGCCAAAAAAGATGTGTTTCCCACTTAATGACCCCTGTGGTTAGTATCAGAGTCCAACGGAACTTGCAAAGGACAGTAACTGAATGGTTGGTACTTGCAGAAGCAGATTCTCAAAATTACTTTGACCTGATTTGTACACTTCTTCAATGATTTGGAAACACTGCAGAGCTGTGGATACATCCAGTTCAGACATCACGGAGCAGGAACTGCCTCTTTACCACTTCTCTGTCCCATTCTTAAAATCTACCTTCGAAATGTTTCAGCCATCTTTACAGTAAACACTATTGGGCTGTGACACCTCAGCAAGGTTTATGTGGATGAACTAGAGTAAGAGACACAGAAGCCAGTGTAAAACTTGTGGCTCTATTTGTACAGACTAACTAATACATAGGGAAACACAGAATGGCATTAGTGTGTCCTGACAAAGACTACAGAGAAAACAACTTGGGCAGAGCACTGTGCACAGACATCATACAATTTTCTTTTCAAAGTTGGGCCTTACACATTGTAAATTACATCCCAAAGCAATTGCTTGTTTCTCTGGGGGTGTGCTAACACTGAAAACATCATAGTGCTGCATGCAGTGTTGATATGTCCTCTAGTCTTAGGTAATCCAAAATCGATGAGGAATCCCTTTTAAAAATTTTGACAGGCATACTCGAAACACCTGAAATAGATGTCCACATCCATATTTCTAAAATACTATTTGTATAATGCAAGTTTCTGGTTACCTTCCCTGCAACATTGAAAACTTTAAGTATGCTCATTTAACAATGTCAAGATAACTTTCAGACTTGGGGTAAGCAAACAGTAACTTACTGCATTTGCCCAACAACTTTATTATTGCTATGGATCACATTTATGAAGGCATCATAAAGTTACAAGGACTTGTAATAAAAAAAGGCAGTTCTGACAATGTAAAGTGGTCCTTTACATGTTCCATGTGACAACTTTATTACTGCATTGGACCAGTATAGCAATTATGACTAGGAAATATATTACACATAACTTGTTTTGAGACAGAATGCTACAATAGGCCAAAATAATAGTGCAAGAACATATTGTTCTGTGACATACAATAATTATTTTGAGGTTACAAAGTAAGAAAGTAATTTAGCAATCTGATAAAAAAGAGGTAACAAAAGCAAATTTATCAACAGAAACATGACTATTATTGTTTAGTTACTATTGATGGCTGTGTGGTTATTATACTTAGCATCTGTACTTTTCCTCATTATAGATATTAGTGCCCATTAACATATTGTCAAGGATCAGAGAGTGCTAAGCTAGGACACACTGATGCTGTATGCTATACATACTTAAAATGAAATGACAACCCATACCCAGGAGACCTTACAGTAAAATTAAAAGAAAATACATAACACATGGGAAAATATTGCTGGGGAAGACACGAAACCAGGAAAACAATATGGAAGCAGAGGTCTGGATAATTGTGTGATTTTAACGTTACACATTTTGACAGAACTCACACTGATGCTGATTTTTATGGAGGATTCAGGTAAGTATAACTAAGTAGCTTTGAAAATGAGAGGGGGCATAAGGGTCTTTCCTAGAAGATTGAAGAGATAAGTGACGGAAACACTTACCATTCAACCAGTGCTGTCCAGTGAATGGGAGAACATACATATTGTAAAAAAAACATGAAAGACATCCAAAGAGAAAAAAAGGAATTAAAAAAAACAGAGTACAGTGCATCCACAAATCTACCCAAAACAGAAACACACAACACAGGGTCATTTAAAACTATATTTTAATTAGAAGCATGATGGATTCAAAATGCTATGTGTCAAAAACCAAAACAACACAACAAAAATCCCACACTAAGTTTCCATAGCAAATGCTAATTGAAGGGTTGATTGTTCTTACTAAGAAAATTATTCTCAGATTTGCTTTTTGTGTTTGTGTATGTTAGTATTAGAAAGTGTAAGCAAAATCAAGATTAAAACATAAACAAATTACAGATATAGCCGCAATACTTGATCGGATTTCAAAGCACATTTACAGAAAATTTGAGACAGCAAAAAGGAACTAGGCATGCATTTTTGAACAGATGGTGCTAGATAAGGTCACACAGATATAATTGAGGTCAGAATTTGGCCACTGTAGGACAGACAGTCTCAGTGAAAGAGGTGAACCTCCTCTTGCGCATTTCATTAATTACCCAGTGCCAGTCAGTCACAGTGTTGTCTGTTATAGATCCTCTCAGTAATCCCTTGTCCACAGAAATATTTCTCTAGAATATTCTTTTAATATTATGCACTTGAAGAAAAATGCTGTGGAAGCAATTATTTGATTTTTAGCTGCAGGGAAAAATGTCTACTGATATCACCATTGATCTTAGCTACAGATAGCAGTAAGTATTGAGGGGCAAACAGATTAAGGTACTTTTTCAATACTCATTTAGGAAGAACTGATATAAACCAACTGCTACTTCTTAGAAAAATACAAATAATTTTTACATTCAAAGACCAATTTTAAAATACTTTATATCAGAGACAGAAGGCAAATCAAGAGCCCAGACGGATGTAGCAGAACTGATTTGCAAAGATATCTTGGACAGATACTGCGCAAATTCTGCTCAGCTTTCAACATGCAAAAACAGTTTTCAACCTTGGTGTTGATTTTACGCACTGTATCTGAGAGCAGGCTTTGCTTTGTGAGTTTTTTCACAGTTAGTATAAAAATATATTTAATAACATAGTATACAGTAAAGCATGGATTCATTATTGCATTTGTATCTAGCTGGAAGTCATTCACATTTGAATGCCAGTTAGAAAGCATACCACAGAAATCAAAACAACTGAGTTTCTACATGGGTCTCAAAGCATTATGTTATGCTGCTTCAACTTGTACAAAATATTCTCTCTACAGCTGTGCAGGTTCAGCTTGCAGACGCAACCATCACAGTCAATACTTTTATTTGAATGACGCCCATATCAAAGTGCTTTTCTTTCATAATGGTCCATTTTATTTTTCTAAAAGAAAATATTTGGAAAATATCATTAATATATTAATTTTAGGAACATGCTTGATTATATTTTTCGTTTCACTAACTACTGAATTACTTCCCTGAAAATCTTTTCCTCTGTTTTCCTTCCTTTAACATTAATTTGGATCTATATTTTGGCCCTCTTTCCTTCCTGAACAGCTTTACACAGAAATACGTGACAAAAATAAGAACAGTAATATCAGATATAAATCAGCTAACAGTATTTATATGAGTAAAGGTTTCTGTAGACTACTTGCAGCTTTGCTTTTGGGAACTGGCTGAAACCAAGGCCAAGCTATTATTAAAGCCAAAACCAATAATGTATTTTATTATTTTGTTACTTTGGTAAATAAAGGATAACACATTTCTTTTGTGACAACTATTGAATTCCAAAGTCTCTGGATCATTTTGTTATAATAAAAATAATACTGCTTCAGGCTTTTTAAACCAGCTTAAGTATGCTTACAATTTATGCATGCCTACAAGCTTGAGCTTGTCACACATTAGGTCCAAGTGTCTCTTCTTAATTCAAATACAAGAGCAATGACATTGCCGGTGAAGTGTAATTGAGTTTGGCCCATTAGATTTTGGAAAAGAGTAATGAGAATGAGCTGAAAAAAGTAACAAACAAACAAAAAAGCAGGATATTTTATAACCTTTTCTTCTGGTAGCAGCAGAAACCACCTTTTCTCCCATTTTTCAAAAGTAATGCAGCTGGTTGATGACCAGTAACTGAACATAATCAGCCCTGAACACAAACTGGTGCATTACACTGACAGCAGGTGAGCCTGTGGACCTGACAACGCCAGACTGCTATGGCAACATGTCAAATGGCTTTAAAATATCGCTAATGGTTTATAATGAAAAGCTTGAACAGCAGGGACAGAATTAAGAAATTACTTGTTGTGCTATGTAATTTCTATAAAGCAAGGCTTTTTACAGATTCTTTTGTAAGCTATTCACTACAGTAGATCCCAAAATGCCTGTAGCAGAAACGCCTCTGTGCCACTGGGACACTTTTGACAAACATGCATGTGCTGGCAAGGTGCACGCTGTATGTGAATCCCATGAGCACACATGGAGGCTGCTTTTGAACATGCTTTACCAGGGGTACTCCAACCCCACAGCCCTGCTGCCAGAGGGTATGTGCTTGCATCCACCTCTCAGCCCCAGCACCACCCACCACCACAGCCACCTCCAACACCCCAGCATGACACTTCACTACCGTGACCTCCATGCACACATGCTGGCTTTAAAGCACATCAAGCATACAATAAATATATGTGGCATTTTAATCTGCGCTAGGCCTTGGCCTTAGATGGGAGGCGTATAGGCTTTCCCTTGACACAAAGCCCTCCCTCAGCCGGCCGGCAGCAGCCCATCCGCGGCACATACGGCAGCACAAAGTTCGCACCGGTCGCACTCCCCAGGGCAGACAGCGCCCTCCACCGCGGCCAGTAACCACCCGCGGCCGTATCGCTGCGTCGCGGGGGCCCGTGTGCGCATGCGTGGCAGCCGCCGTCCGATTTGTGGCGGTGTGGAGGGGGTTATGGCGGCTGCGGTGCGGTGTAGCGGGGGCAGGGTGTGGATGGTGGTCGCTCCTGTCCTTCTCGTCGTGTTGCAGCCGGCGGGTGCTGCCTCGGCTGCCACCCTGCCTGTAGTCATCAACACGTGGGCGTTTAGGAAGGCTGCAGAGACAGGTGCCCTGGTGGGGGGCCGGGCCGGGCCGGGCCGGGTGGGGCGGGGTGTCCCAGCTTGCTGAGGGGCTGCCGCGGGCTCTGTGTGTTGGCTCGGAAGTCTCTTAAGCATGACCACGGTTATGTGTGGTAAAAAGTGGGCTGTGACCTGGCTTCCGTTACAGGGCTCCGGTTGCAGAGGGCCTGTGCTACCCTCACGGGGCACAGCGAGCCCCGGTACCGCAGGGAAACTGTGTGAAGCGCTTCTCTGCCCGCTTGGGAAGGGCCTGCGGGGGTCTAGGGGCGTCGTGTAGTGCCTTTCTGTGGGAAGGGGCCAGGCCCCTGAGCTGCCGGTGTGTTGGTGGTGCGCTGTGTCTGAGCGCTGGTGTTGCTTGCCAGCCTGCAAGCAAGTGGTCTAGCTTTCAAGGTTGGGGAAAATGTCTTTAAGATAAAAGGGAAGCCGAGGGCATTATGGCTGTGGAAAAGCTAGACTAAAAACATTTTTTTGCTAATAATATGTTTTTAATTGTGTGCTTCTGAGATTCATTCTTGCCCCAAACATTTAGACAGTTCTGAATATAGTATTTTTGGAGCTCTGTGTTGTTTTGTGATGTGTTGTTGGCAGTCAAAGCAGGTTTTCCTATGACAACATTAATCAGTTGTGGATACTGAATTTAAAAGACTCAGGCTATTTTATCATAGTTGAGTTGCAAGTAATCACATATTATGGAAGCTTTATTAGTGAAATGGGTTACCTGTAAAACCTTGTACAGGTCATTTTAAGGCTACTCAACAGCAATAAAGGTAGTAGGACATGGAGTGGTACTCCTCACTGGAATTTATCATAAAGACAAGCGCATGAGGAGTTGAATGCTTGGTGTCCTACTTCTTTATTGGTGCAGGTGGTTTCATGCAGTTGCATGCAGCATTTGTAAAGATGAGGCTTCTTGAGATGGTAGAGACAGTGTAATTGCTTGCTTCTCCCAGAAAGAGCTGGGCTGTATGCTTCTCCTGCCTCCCCTGTGCTGGGTCTGGCAGGTGATTGGAGCACCACAGCGAGCACAAGGAGGAGCAAGCAGGATTGCAGCTGTCAATGGCAGCAAGCTCAGCATGTCGGAAAATCGTGCCTGAGGTCCAACCTTGTGAAATGTCACATGTGCTCACATGTGCCACCTTCAGGCTCAGCTTATTCAAATCGCATCATTTGGCATGCCTGTAATGTCTTACGAAACAGGGCCATGAGCTAGATCCTAAACAGCAGAACACTAAAAGGTTGAGCAGGAGAATGTGGAAACTGATTTCTTTTATATTGTTTTCACTTTCTTTTTGTTCTTACATAGTTACTGATAAAATTTTAGATCTTTTAGATCACTGTATGGTTTAGATCTTTTTATTCTGCAGCTGGACACTTTGTATTCTCATATGAAACTTTTGAAGGCTGCTTATTATAACTTTTGCTTTTTATTTTGAGATAAAAGCTTTGCTTTCCCCTTCGTCCCCCACCCCCAGAGGGTTTTAAATAAGCAGTGATAAAGCACTAGTTGGTTCTTGTCAAATGAGGAGATTATTTAATGTATAGAAGTTGTGATGACTGTTAGTAAAGACCTTCTCAGTCAGAAAAAAGAAGCTCAATTTCTCAGTCAGAAACACTAATCAGATACGCAAGAATAGTATCTAGAAAAATAATGCTTTACAGTCTTTTGACTATATTAATATTTTGACTTTATGTCACCTATAAGTTACAGTTTACTTGCTTTACCCACTTATATAGTGCATCTTCGTCATGTTCATCTTTAAAACATTCTTTAAAGCAGTAGTGGAGATATTTCACTAGTGGCAATTTGTGTTGATTACAGCTTGGGGAGTATTGCAGTTGGGAGGTTCTGAGCTGGATGCAGTTGAGAGAGGCTGTGGTCAGTGTGAGATTGACCAGTGTGATGGGAGTGTGGGATATGGAGGAAGTCCAGATGAAAGTGGAGAAACAACACTGGATGCAATGATTATGAATGGGTAAGAAAGCTGCATGGAGAAAAGAATGATCCCCATTATTTTTAGCACGTTTTAATGTAACATATGTTGTTACAGAGATCTTGCTGATTTAGGGTTGACTATAGGACAAAGTTGTATGTAAACTTGTGGAGCTAGGGAAAATACTTAATTAGTGGAAGAGTACCTAAGCATGTTTGTTGAATCTTTATGTAGTGCAGTAATCTAGCTCTGTATATCACACTCACAAAGCAGATGGTTGGTAGCATTGTAAGCTTTCCCTTTACATTCATTCCATAAATATTTCACTTCTGGAGCAGTTGTATTCTGTACTTTATTTACCATTTAAAGCTGTCCTGCTTAAAAAGTAATTGCAAATGTGTGGGTTTGTTATAAGTTTATGTAATAAAATAGTTATTCCACTGAAAATATTACTCTGGACTGAGTTACTGTTAGTTGAGCCTTATCACCATGCCTGTGAAAGAAAACAATATAGGGACAAAGTTTTTCCCACAAGTGATGTAGTTTGTCTACTGCTAGATTAGTGATGTTGTCTGTTTATGGCATAGAACAATTAAAGCAGTATGTTAAAAGAACAAGCTTTCTAATTTAGATGAGAACAGATTTTGTCTGATAAAAATGTACAATTTTTCTTGTATTTTTAATAAGTTTTAAATATTTCCTGTTTACAGCAACACCATGGAAGTTGGAGCAGTTGCGGATCTCAGACATGTAAAAAATGCAATCAGTGTAGCACGAAAAGTAATGGAATACACGAAGCATACATTATTAGCAGGAGAGTCAGGTAATTATCCCTTTAACTGTCTTCAAAACATACCTTTGTCTTATAAGACTTCCTGCTAAAATTGCTGTATATTACTCTTGATAATATAGGAGGAAGGGTTCCCTGACAATCAAATGAGTATTCAAATAATTCAGAAGTGTTTACTTTCTTATTACATGGGAATGAATTAAGTTGTTGTTCACTGCTTGGACATGAAAAGAAAATCACAATTTTGTGGTCTTTCCACTAATTTAATTGGAGATGTTAACTTGTAATCCCAAGACTTTGCTAATACCACTGATATCAAAGGTATGAAAGATGATTTGATACGAGGCACTATAGCAGCTGTTAGATGTAAACATTTAATTTAAAACCATGGAGCAACTTTTTCTAAAGAATAATAGACTTAATAGACTGTAGAGTTAGTTTTTACTATTCTAGTATGTATTCAGCATGACTGTTGTATTTCACAGTTTAAAAATATAAGTGAGAATTTGAATATAAAAACTGTATTAGGGGCTGTACTCCTAAGCACAACAAAAGAGCGATAGCAAACTGGAGGAGTAGTTGAGCTTTTCAAATCTGAGCTGCTGCTGCTGTTAGAAGAATACTGGTTTCAAAAGAGATGTACGTTCCAGGGAGGTATACGAGTAGTGAGTGGAAGGTTACTTAGCTCACAGTTAAGGACTTTTAAAATGTATTTGCCTGTTCAGAAAGAAATGTGGAGGTCAGTAGGAAATTGGCATCCAAGCATTAAGGGTAGGTGGTTTGAAACCACTAAGAAAAAACTGAAGATTCTTGAGGGAATTAACATGTACAGAATGATAGAGAAATAAGTGCAACAGTAGTTTCTTGATGGAGTGAAATAGGGCAACAAAGGGAGGTGAAGACAGTGTTTGACAGGAGGTCTGAAAAGAGAGATTGAGATTTGCAGATTCTATTTAATTTGAGCAGTTGGCCATGACTAGGTTACAAGTGGGTTGTAAGAGAGATCTCACAGATGATACTGAAAAAGAAATTGGTCAGGTATTAAATAGAGGAGGAAGAAGTGCTCGTCATACTCCTTTCCCCCTTACCCCTTCAGCAAGTTTACCAACACTGAGCTTTGTGGTGTGGTTAACATGCTGGAGCTAAGGGATGCCATCCAGAGGAATCTTCACAGTCTTGAGAGGTCTGCCAACACAGACCTTATGAAGTTCAAGGCCAAGTGCAAGGTCATACACCTGGGTCGGGGCAATCCCAAGCATAAAGACAGGCTGGGAGGGGACTGGATTGAGAGCAGCCCTGAGGAGAAGGACTTGGGGGTGTTGATTAACAAAAAGCTTGACATGAGCTGGCACTGTGCACTCACTGCCCACAAAGCCAACTGTATCCTGGGCTGCATCAAAGAGACTGTGGCCAGCAGGTCGAGGGAGGTAATTCAGCTGCATTCAGCTTTGGGGCCAGCAACACAAGAGGGATGTGGACCTGCTTGAGGGAGTCCAGAGGAGGGTTACAGATATGCTCAGAGGGCTGGATTACCTCTACTATAGAGACAAGCTGGGCTTGTTCAGCCTGGAGAAGAGAAGGCTCTGGGGAGACCTTATAGCATCCTTTCAATACCTAAAGGGTGCCTATAGGAAATCTGGAGGGAGATGTTTTACAAGAGCATGTAATGACAGGACAAGTAGGAATGTTTTTAAACTGAAGGAAGGTAGATTTAGATTAAACATTATCAAGAAATTCTTTACTATGAGGATGGTGAGACACTGGAACAGATTGCCCAGAGAAACTGTGGATGCCCCATCCGTGGAAGTGTTCAAGGCCAGGTTGGATGGTGCATAAATGTTAGTGAATTAATTGAAGCAGAGAGAAATTAAGAAAGAATAGTATTCTGAAAGCATGTATTTTCTGTAGATGTAGGAACTTGGATAAAGGAAACTATGGTTGTCTTTACCAAGCAAAAATTGATAAAGAGAAAAATGGAGCTATAGCTTCAGAAGAATACATCTGGACCTTCAAATCAGTATATGAGAGAAATAATAGTTTATTTTCTAAATGAAAATATTCACATTTTTCAGCAGAAAAGCTATCTAGAATAGTAAATACTTTTAATATAGATGTATATAATCTGTGCAGGCTTTTTTTATTCAAGATGCAGAATTGCTGAGGTTATTCTTTATTTTTTTCCAAATAACTAAACTACACTTTTATTCAAATATGTTTAGTGATATAATCCAGGAAAGTCTGCCCATTTCCTAAAATATAATTTCTTTGAGAAGTTCACACTAGAGAGAAGGAGGCAAGCTGTGGCTTATTTTGTTTAGTTGATCATTTTTAAATGTGTGACAATTACCTTGTTTCCAGCAGTAAAATTTTAATGAAAGTAACATGAAATTTTAATTTTCAGTGTTAAAAGTACTGATGGCATCTGTTTACGAGTGCCATGACACCTGAATAGTCTTCGCAGTTCTGTTTACATTGACTCAAAAAAATGAAGTTTAGGTATCTTAAAACCTTTTGTACATAGATGTCCTGGGTTCAGCAGTAGCAGTCATTTTTCTCCTTCTTAGTAGCTGGTGCAGTGCTGTGTTTTTGACTTTCAGCCTGGGAACAGCACTGATAACACCGATGTTTTCAGTTGTTGCTGAGTAATGTTTACTCTGACCAAGGGCTTTCTGAGTCTCATGCTCTGCCAGGGAGGAGGGGAAGCTGAGAGGAAGCAGAGACAGGACACGTGACCCAAACTAACCAAAGAAGTATTCCATACCACAGCACGTCATGTCCACTATATAAACTGGGGGCAGTTACCCGGAAGGGTTTGATCACTGCTCAGGTTGGGCTGGGTATCGGTCGGTGGGTGGTGGGTGGTTGTATTCTCTTCCCTTGTTATTTCCCTTCTCATTATTACTATTGGTGGTAGCAGCAGTGGGTTTGTGTTATACCTTAGTTACTGGACTGTTCTTATCTCAGCCCATGGGAGTTACATTCTTCTATTCTCCTCCCCATCCCTCTGGGAGTGGGGGGAGGAAGGGGGAGAGTGAGAGAGCGACTGCGTGGTTCTGGGTTGCCAACTGGGCTTAAACCATGACAATAGAGAACTTAAGGAAGATGATGCGTTACAGAATCATAGAGTGGTTGATGTTGGCAGGGACTTGAGGTCTTCTGGTTCAACTTCTCTCCTCAAGTAGGGCCACCTAGAACTGGTTGCCCAGGACCATTTCCAGATGGCTTTTGAACATCTCCAGAGATAGTGACTCCACAACCTCTGGGCAACTTTGTCACCCTCAGAGTGTAGAAGTGTGTCCTGTTGTTCAGAGTGAGCTTCTCATGTTTCAGTTTGTGGTCATTGCCTCTTTTTGTGTCACTACACAC
This sequence comes from Amazona ochrocephala, assembly GCA_039720435.1. Lineage (NCBI taxonomy): Eukaryota > Metazoa > Chordata > Aves > Psittaciformes > Psittacidae > Amazona > Amazona ochrocephala. The sequence goes on from CM077879.1 coordinate 39,295,330, forward strand.
CACTGAAAAAAGTCTCACTTGGTCATCTTCACACACTCCTTTCAGATGTTTTTATACACTGATGAGATCCCCCTGAACCAGGCGGAACAGCCCCAGCTTAAGCCACTCCTCCTAGTTTTGTATCTGCAAAATTTGGTGAGGGTGTGTGCCCCCTCATCCAGGTCATTAATGAAAATACTGAACAGTACTTGACCCTGTATTGATCCCAGTGGTATGCTGCTAGTTACTGGCTCTAGAATTCATACTGCTGATCACCAGACACCCCCTTAAGTTTGATCCTTCATCCAGTTTTCAGTCCACCTCACTGACTACTCATCCAGTCCATACTTCATGAACTTCTCTTTGACAATCTTATAGGAAACAGTGTCAAAGCCTTTGATGTGGAAGTTAAGGTAGACAATATCCACTGCTGTCCCCTCATATACCAAACCAGTTGTTCCATCATAGAAAGTTATCAGGCTGATCAGCCACGACTTCCTTCTTGTGAAGCCATGCTGACAACTCGCAATTGCCTTCTTGTCCTTCACATGCTCAGAAATGGTGTCCAGGGTTAGTTGTTCAGTCATCTTCTCAGTAATCAGTGTGAGGCTGACAGCCTGTAGTTTCCTGGGTTCTGCTTCTTAGCTGTGGTGTAGCTTGTGTTGAACAGATACAGATAACAGCACTGATCAGAGTTGCACTGTTAAAAGAACTGCTTTCTTTGTTCATTGCCTGATTTCTTCAGGACAAGTCTTGGAAAATCAGCGATAGAGGCCGTGTATACTCACTGAATCTGTCAAGGAACATTTAATGCAGGAGGATTACAAGTGAGGAAACAAAGAATTAGTTTGGTTATCATGTGACAAGAAATTTTCAGGTTAGGAAAGTTTCATAATCGCAGTATGCCTGACCCCTTCCCTTTGTCTCTAGCAATACTTAGACCAATAATCCAAGTAAACAGTTCAGAGAGTAATGGTGACCAATTGTGCTTCCTGGAATAGAAACAAGGCTTTAGAAGTCATGAAAGAATGACTGACAAATATGCACAAGCACAATTTTACCTGAAAACAGCCCCCAAAACAAAAAACAAACAAACAAGAAAAAACACCAGACCTGCCTGTTTTGTTTAATTGAAGCTGTCAGTTTTCTTTTACTCTCAGTGCAAAGAGGATTTAACTATGTCATTTTTAAAGAAAAACATAGAAAACATGTCCAGAAATAATTGAAGGATTTTCTTAATTCTTGAACTGGAGAAGCTCGTTCAGCTGCATGTTATAGTGACATTATTATCAAGGACTGGTAATATAAATTCAAGCATCTGAATCTAGCAGCAGTATCTGTTACTTGGTAATATCAAATGTATCTAGAACTAAAAGATAAAAGAGTAGTTGATCTTTTTTCTTTTCCCTTTCCGTAACGAGAAAAGCCATTCTTAGAAGTGCAGCATTCTTTCATTGCTTGTGTTGGTATTTCTTTTGCTCTCTTGACATTTACTATATTAATTTTCAATAGAAGGAAGCAGTCACTTTTCAAACTGCAAGGAAGAAGTGTAATATGTAAGCTGGTTGATTTCTGCAAGTATCAGTGTTTTGGTGGTAAATGTGCTGCTGTTACTTTTATTTCATAGAAGACCAGCTTTTTAAGGAAAATGTACTGTTATTTGTATAATATACTTAAATGTTTCTGTGATATACACAGCCCAGGCTACTCTTGCTTCAGGTTATTTGTGTTCAGTTGATTAACAGAGTTGAATCTGTTTCTCTTTCAGTGGTAAAACTTACATATGTTAACGTAGTTACAGTGAATTGAGGAAATTTGATATTGCCAGTGAAGGGAGAGTTTGCTACTGCAGTTATACATCACTATAATGGCTGGTACTGCTCCCTGAAGACATAGTTCTCATCTCTGTAGAGGATATAGAATTTTTGATTTCTAGATAGCATTACATGATTGCGTTATCATGAAATATATAACCATATGAATAAATTAATGGTTTTGGTTTTGTTGTTGCTTTTCAAGCCTCCCTGTTTGCTGTAAGAATGGGGTTTCCATATGAAGATTTAACTACCCAAAAATCTCTTTCGGTGTATTCAGAGTGGCTTAATCAAAGCTGTCAGCCAAATTACTGGAAGGTAAAGTGTGGTGGTGGTGAAAGTGGGGTTTAGGAAGTCAGTAATGCAGCATTGCCTCTTTCAGCTTATACTGAAGTTGTGCTTTACATGTGAAGAAAAAAGTTTTGCATATTAGATGAACAAACTTACCAAGCATTTGGTAGGCTCAGCAAGAATATGTGTCTAACTCTTATTTCTTGGATCCTGCTGGTTTTGGCCTTGGCAAAGTGTATATTTTTTGATGCATTTATAAATTTCTATAAGAAAATCTTATGGTAGCAGTTAAGGCCCTTAAAAAGTTAGGGAGGCTTTATGCAGACCTGTGAACACATCATATTAATGCAGCTGTCTGTTAAGCTTGCCTGTTGTGGTGAGATTGCTCTCCTGGTTTTTTTTGTTTGTTTTTGGATTGGTGTTACAAATTTCTACATGTTTGTGTGCTGTCTTGTTTCTTGGCTATTAAATGCTGCATTGCTGACCCATTTTAATTTAGTATATATTGTGTTTTTCAGATTGGGAAAATATCTTGACTATGATGACTATGATGCTGGCTTGACAGTAATATCTTGATGTTAGTAGAACAAGCTCAGTTCATCTGGCTAGCTTTTAGCTTGAAAATTTTCTTTGTTTCTACGAAGTGAGCTTTTTTTTTTTTTTGTATCAGTCAGTGGAGTAGAGGAGAATCTTTAATTTTAACATAACTTTCTAATAAGAAAAACGTTTGACTGCATAATACCACAAGTAATTCTTTATTCTTTAAGCAAATCAGTTTGTGGGATTTCAGTACAGCTGTGTAATTTAGGTATTGGGCATCTGTTACCTGTGTGGTAGATTAGAGGTATTGACTGTGGTATTTTTAAATTTATCTATAATGAAGCAGAATGTATTATTCATGCAAATCACAAAATGTTTACAGAATGTGATACCAGACTCTTCAAAATCCTGTGGACCATACAAACGACCTGAAGAAGTAACTTATAAAGAAAAACAGATCTCACGAAGAAGTTTTCATAATCATGATACTATTGGTAACAACTTTTGGTAACTCTGATGCTGATATATTTTTCTTCATCATTCCTCCACCTTAGCTTTTATTCAGTGCCCTACTCCTCAGATACCTTGGCATAATTTCTTGGGCAGCTATGGATGCTTAGAAAACTGATCAAGGTTAAAAGTATTTATCTTGTTTATGGTTAACTTAAGTCTCCTCTGTGGCTATCATACCAACTTAAAAGGCTTTGCAGTGGTGGAAGAAATGAATAAACTGTTAGTCCTGTTGCCAACCAAAAGCAGTGTTTGTTGAATAGTCGTTGCTTTCATTTTTCTTCTATTCTGGCTTTTGTCTAAATAATTTTATAGAAAATCTACTATGCTTAAAGCAGGTTAGCAGTAGTAGCCCCAAAAAACTTCTAAGAGCTTACTGATAGAGGACTGTTAATTGACAAGCCTATAAAGTGATTAATGATCAGATCAGACATAGGAGTGGAGCAGTTAAGGTTCATGTCTTCCAAAGCTTTATACTTTGTAGTCTTGAAGCTTGCACTCCTTGGTTTCATCTGGATTTTTCTCAGTTTAGCAATTCAGAACTTTTTGCCTGACAGTATTTGCAATACCACGAAATAACAAGTTGTTTCTTCTTTGCTTCCAGTCCACTCTCCTAATAACAAATTAACTTTCTACAGAAGTCAGGCAAACTACCAAATTCTTGATTTCGTAGGTAGCTTTCTTTACTGGGATATACAGTCTTCAGTGGTAAAAAATTCAGAAATCATGGAGTGTCAGGATGAGAGTCTGCTAAGAACAATTCAGAAATTTGTGTGTCATTAAGTAGTCCTAAGCTGTTTTGTAGTAAATGATGGTGATTACATTTATGCTGCAAGTTCTTCCACCCTGTTGATATATATATGAAACGTGTCCTTGAATAACACATTTGGAGAAGAACATTCACAAAGCATTTTGGAAGTTGGTAGAAACAGATGCCCTTCAAGGCTTTTTGCAGAGGCTTTTGGTGGCTATAGAGTCAGTGCCTCTATGCTTTTAGCTTCTGATGGTCAGGAATCTTTTCTGTGAGAAGGAGGTAGTGCTTAGTGAGGTCAGAGAACCAGAATTCAGCTCTTTGAATTCTGCTTCTTGGATCTCTACTTGTACTGGAGTTTGATCCTAGCAGCAGTTTCTGCCCTCTCTTAAAGAGGCGAAGTCTTGCTTTACAGAGAGGCAGCTGATCCAAAATCCTGCTGCAAGTAGCAGTCTAACCTTCTCCAATATGAGGCAGTGGCTTCCTTATCAGTACAAAATTAGCAAGGAGTATGCTTTTTCACACATCCCGATTGCCTGCCATGTAATTCTTGTTAACTTTGGTAGGTGGTGTGTCACTGTGAAATTGAAGCTCATCCTTCTCATTCTTTTGACCCCCATATATTTTTTCTTCTTTATATCTCCCTAAAGGACCATTTATTATTTCCAGACTTTGTTGTTCTGGTGGTACTGGGGCAGGATGTAACAGGTACTTGTTATCTACTGGTTAAAATAGGTGTGTATCAGGAGACAGCAGCTGCTTGGGCAGCAGTAATGTACAGCTCTCAACAGTGTGGCACTCAGTTTTATAGATTGCTTTTTGAGCTCTTGTAATGCATCCAGAAAGTTTCCAAATGTGTTTTAAGAAGAACTTCCTTAAGGATACGGCTTCTCTATATTTAAGGATATCAATAGTTTGAAAAGTCTGGGTATTGTGGTTTGTTAGATACTGTAGTGCTAATTAAATAAATTTGTTGGGACTGTTTCTGAATGTGTTTCATCTTTGTTGAAAACTTTAGGTATGATTGTAATAGGTGGGAGTGGAACTGTTGTTTCTGGGACATCTACTAATGGCGCAATCCACAAAATTCCAGGGTTAGTATCTCTGATTTTACAAAAAAGCTTTTTTCCTGTCTCATTTGCTACATTGAACTTATATAAAGGTTATATTTTAGACTGCAGTGATCACAAAATGGCCTTGCTTATTTCTGAGCATCACCACAAATCCCAGTGCTGAGAAACTGTTGCAAGATGTTTGTCTTTGAGGGAGTGCTTGTTTTTCAACTCACTTAATTTACCATACAGAGACACAAACAACTGCCACAGTTGCAAGGCAACTTGTAAGGCATGGCACCAGAGACAAATAAGCATTTTGGAAAGGTGCACGGTCTCCAAAGAAGTGTATGTAGAATCAGAGCCCTAGGCTTGTATTTTGTTTTTGAGACTTTTTTTCTACCCAGATAGGAATCTTGTCTGTCAACCAAGTCAGGCAGCTTGTGGATTTAGCACCAAGTTATTAAACATACTAATGTCCCCAGCTGCTTACTGGTGCCCACTGGCTAAACCTTTCTGCCCAGACAATAGTCAGTATAATAACAAACAGTTGTGCATTGGAGGTGCATTAAGCCTCGGGTCAGTCAGGTTATCACAGATCACTTTTATTGGTAGTTTTAAGAGAAGACTTCTGACTGCAGTGGAGTGACCTCTTTACCTGTTCTGTTCTCCTGTGAGTTTAGCACTAACTCAGCTGGAGGCAGTAAGGTTGACAAAGTTAAAAGTGTGCCCAGGTTACAAGAAATTGCCAATATCAGGCCAAGAACTATTACATTAGTGCAGTCCTGCTTAAATCATTAAATTACCATTTTCTGTAGTTTCCAGGTTTTGTTTGTTTTTTCCATTTTTCACTACAGCCGTGTAGGAGACTCTCCGATAGCTGGAGCAGGATCCTATGCGGATAGCACAGCAGGAGGAGCCGCAGCCACTGGGGATGGTGACATAATGATGCGCTTCTTACCCAGGTTTGTCCTTAGGGCAGGCTTTGCTATTTTTCTCTAGCAAAATGTGAACTCAGAAAATGAACTAAATGATTAAAAAGACAATCAGTCTTACTAGCTGCTGAAGTGGGAATAAAGGAGGGAATGGAAGGGGAAAGAACAGCAGCACAATCAGGTCATCCTTATGATCTGTCTTAAAAGAAATGACTTCTTAAATATCTTGATGACAGATCCCTTAATACTGCGATGCTATTGAGCAAGCAGGCACCAGGTAATGAGTATCCCCAACTTGCACACTTTTTAACAGAACTGATTAGCTTTCTCCTACAAAGTGTTTTATTGTGTAGGAAATAAGCCTTATAAATTGCAGGAAGGTTGAGGGGTGAGTCTCAGATTTCTTGGGAGGGTAGGAAGGTGTCACTGTAACAATCCTGTATAATTGCATCTAATTTGAAACTGGCAAAGTGTTTTAGTGCTGTCGTCTTGGTTGCATAGCCTACATAAAATATGTGTGTTTTCACTGAGTTTTGAGAGTCATTCTTGCGAGTTGGTCTCAGCAGGAATGACTTGTGGAAGTCTGTGCTGAACATAATAGGCACTGGTGCTTGAAGGAATATTTAGCAGTGGCCTTCATATTCCTTGTGTGCTTTTTCTGAAACTGGCAGTTAAGAATGCTTACTAGTTTGTTGCATATTTACAAGTGTCCTCAATGAGTTTCAGTCTCTTCCAAGTCAGCCTTGAAATACAAGGCAATTGACAACCTCACGAATTATCCTGAGGTATCAGATACCAACAGCAGTATTGAGTTGAGCTCCACTATGAGGTTAATCAATAAAAGCTTACATTACAGTTTAGCAGCCTGAAGGATTTGGCTTTAATGCTTAAAACATTTTCTGATGGCACCAGCGGGTTTTAGAAAACAACTCAGACTAGATGGTTAAACACAGGTTCTTTGTAGATACAGATCTTTCCTAAGTCCATGTTATTTTAGATATTCCCACATGAAAACAACAGAATTGACTTTCCAGAAATGAAGAAAATGTTAAATATATTTTCTGTCTGCCTTCTTTGAGATAGTAACATCTTGCAGAGTTTTTGATTAGTGGAGACCCTTGCGAAATACAGCGTTATATTCAGATATTTATCTTTAGATATCTTGAACCTTCTTGATTGTTAGAATAAATCTAAGATAATAACCTTAAATTGCAAGGAAAGCTCTCTTACACGGTCCTTTGATAACATCTGTAGTTAATGTTATCTGTAGATGAGTCTTAGTGTTACAAGAGTTGGTTTTGGTATATGCATCTTTCATCAAAACAGAATCTACTGTTGCTTGCTTGTAAGTTATGTTATGTGTTCTAATCTTCAGGTTCTGAAAGAAAATGACAACAAAAGTAACTTTTTTCCCTCTGAGGACATTTTGGAAATGTAACTGATTCATCTCAAACAATGCCCATGTATTTGCCTAATGATACTGTAGATACAAAGAAGTTCATCTTGATTTCTTTCATTTCGAGTAATTTTTTTTTCTTAAATTGGTTTGCAAAAAAATAGAAAGTAGCTCAAAGTCTTGATCGAAACATTGTACGTTCATGTTCATGAAATAAAAAAAAAAAAGGGTCAATTTTGAGGTTTCCAGAAACTGATGGTTTTTTCTGGACAATTTTTTTAATGCTTACTGAAACCAGTAATTGATCAGTAATATCAGAGGTCAGTTTTCTTCAGAAAAGTACCTTGACGTTTGCCTTTTTGAAAACTAGTCTTAACTTTTCATGCCAAACTTAATCACATAGTGAAAAATAAAAGCCCCTAACTCTTTAGCTGCTTCTTTGCAGTTCTTTAACTGATCTGTTCCTTAGCCTCTTCTACTGCAAATGATGAGAGCATTATCCCAGGTTTAGTCCTGCCCTAAAATGAGAGATGGTACAGAGGACATCTGGCAGCCCCTTTTAAGTCTTATTTGTAATTACTGTTCATGTAGAACTTGAGTAATAATTGCCAATATGAAGTTTGGATGAAGGTTATTTATCATCTATTTCCATTATTCAAAGAAATCAATGTCTGTCAAAGGTATTTCAGAACATATAATTCCAGTATGGTTAACTGTCTGGGTGCGATAACTGTTTTTCTTTCAGTTATCAAGCTGTGGAATATATGAGAATGGGAACAGACCCAACAGTAGCCTGTCAGAAAGTTATTTCCAGAATCCAGAAGTATGCTCCAAACTTTTTTGGTGCTGTCATATGTGCCAATATAACTGGAAGTTATGGTATGTATTTTGCTTAACAGACAAAGTTTGTTGACCCTAATTAGGTAACAGAAGTACAAAACCAGAAGTGGATTTTGAAAAAGAAGTCTTTAGTTATTCTTTGTACACTGCAGCAGTACTGGCCATTCATAATATCAAATGCTGGTTAGCAGGGCAGCTCTGTCCTAGTGTGAACTTGAGGTGTTTTCATTTTTCCTCTGCATTTCAATGTCTTAGACTTCCACAAAATTTTTGCAAGTCTTAGTAAAAATCAAAAATGCTTACAACCCTTATGTGATTTCCTGGACTGTGTGTGATTAATTCGAAGGTTTTAAAAAAGAATGTTTATGCCCCCCCTAGATATGGCATAAGGCAGGGAGAATGTGAATGTTAAGCATAGTTTCAAAGCATTCCAAGATCAGTCACTGTGCCAGGCATCTCATTAGTGAACTCTTAGATGAGTAGGAAATACAATTTGCTAATCAACATGGCTTATTTAGTTAGGCTGCTTATTGCTGTTCCGTGATCTCTTATTTCCCATAGTTCTGTGTTTAAAAGATTAGTGTTGGAGGAACTCATTAAGTTAATCAGAATTGAAAGAGAGAGAGATTTTCCTAACTTGTATTGCTGTTTCAAATTGTATTATAAGGGCGTTAATTGCACTGCAGCAGTCAGTAGCACTGTATTTTTACTTAAAATTCAGTACTTTCAAGGTGTCTTGAGTTAAACAGATTGTAAAGAACAATTACACCATTGTAGTAGAATTAGTAACTGGGTCCTTAGATGATAATACAAAGACACTAGACACTAATCTTAAATGCAGCAAATTACACTTTTTTTTTCTTTCTTTCCTAGGTGCTGCATGTAATAAAATTCCAGGATTCACTCAGTTTCACTTCATGGTTTTTAGTCCTTTGCTAAGTCACCCAACTGAGCAAGTAGTAGATTGCATTTAATTTCTTTTGTCATATTAACATCTAAATTTCAGACAGGGAAAGTGCTAAGCTTCCCTAGATGTTGCTTTTTAAAATGGTTATTCCAGGATGTAATGCTTCTTATGATCTGTTTGGTTTTGTAAGAACTAAGTAGCCAAAAGCGATGAATAGTAACCACTGAACTGGACCTTTGCTTTGCCATTTAGTAATATATTTGGCAGAAATCCGAAAGGATGGGGAGCACGAAGGTCTCTGCCTCTACGCATGAGACTTATTTTGAGAAAAATTGTCTAAGACAGTCCAGGTTTTCATTTCTCTTGAAAAGAAAATTGCATGCAAATGCTGACAAGCAAGGAAAGAGGTTTGAAGTGTAGTGGAGACTATTTCAAAGCTTTAATTAAGAGGTAAGGAGCATCTCCTTATGGACCTTTTTAACTTGTTTCACGACAGCTGAGAGTACACTTGAATAGAGAGGACATCCAAACATCCCTAGTAGTGCAAGCCTTCAAGGAGTATTGTGTTGACTCTGACTGGATGGGAAGACAGTTCGAAACCTTCCTGTCACCTGTTTTATGTAGTGGAAGTTAAGTTATAAATCTTAATCACAGTGATTTCCTTGTCCTTAATATGCTGTGCACTTTCCCTGTGGTACATTTACCCCTGCAAAGGAGCAGTTGAATACCTAAAGCATGAGAGTTACCTACAGCTGACAAAGCTGGGTTTGTCATTTTCTGTGTCTAGATACCAGGATTCATTTGTAATTGAACTTCAGTGTCTTGAGGATTGTTCCACGGATATTTGAAGATGTTTGATTGTTTTCTTAACTTGGAGTCTTGTTGATCATTCGATCGAATCTTTGCTAAACTTGGGCTAGGAAAAGTTAAACGGGGGGCAGGTAAAATAAGTGTCTTGTCATAAACTTGATTTATTCTTTGTCTTCTTGAATAAAGTTATTGGGTAATAAAAGCACACCTTAATGCATCGTTTATAAGTAAGGGTGGTTAGATGCTTGTGTACTGTGCCTTAGAATGATTGTTGCCTTATGTTCCAAGTTGGTATCTTTAAAAGCTGGAAAAAAATATTCAAACCAGAATAGCTGTCTTTAACGCCCTGCTGTCGAACTTAATCAACAAAGTAATTTATTTGGAGGATTCACTTCTGTCACTGGATCTTCAGAGCATCTTGTAGCACAGAGTTCACTGTCAGCTACAGCAAGCTTTTGTCAGAGAAGCCCTTACTGAATATATCTGTAGTGGCTTAAGGTAAGTTTTCTACCTGTCGTATCTACCATGACTTATATCTTGTTATATCTTATATCTTCAGATAACTCAAGTAAACAAGTGCAGATAGATTAATAAAATCCCAGTGACTGTTACTTTGAAGATAACATTGTGGATTGTGAACATAGACGGTTCAGTATGGGCAGTGGCAGTGTCTCAAACTGCTGCAGCTGAGTTCACCAGGATTCATTTCTGAAAGAGATGGGAAACATCCTTGACTGGCTTTCTAGTGTGCTAGCTAGTGTATACCACTAGAGATTATGAGTGCTCTGTAACAGTGTACCTGAGGTCACTGTTGCAATTCTAACAATTCATCTATATGTGAGAGCAAAATTACTTGTCTCCATGAGACATATGCATGACTACATGTGGTTTAATAATATAGGTTGCTTTGTGATGCTGAATTAATTCTCATAAGTGAAAGGGTTAGTTTGTGTAAACTATTTTAATGTATTTTTAATTTGACAGTATATTATTTATAACTTAAACTTATAAATATATCATTCTAATGTTATGGACAGAATTCTGAATTAAAAAAAATATTGTTCTTTATGTTTTGTCTTTAAAATATCTCTTTGCAGGCTGTTAGCAGTAGCGCTGTTCTGTTATGTGTAGCAGAAAGATGAATTTTTTTAAGAAAGATTTTTACAAGAACAAACCCTTGCCAAAACTAAACAGAAACTCTTCAAGTTTCTGCTGGGATTTCTGGAAAAAAAAAATAAAATCTTGCCAATTTCAAGGAATTTTGTATTTGTAAGTTTATACTCTCATATTTTTGCATGGCACTAAACTGTTCTTTCATCAGGCAATCGATATGAACCCTGACAATGTTTTGTATGCACTTAGTGAAGAAAACTTTCCTGTGATACCACCATTGTAGCTTGCCATGGAAATACGTCCTTTCATATGTAACTGTCTCAACGGGGAATAAATAACATGTTCAGAGAATTCAAGGTTGGGCTTTTGGATGGAATCAACAAGTAATATTATATAAACAGTAGAAACTATTATCTCTTCACAAGGTAGAAACAACAGTGGTGCTGATTGCTTTATAACTTGGAAATTATTCTGTTAGCATTTGTTGCTTGGGCTTAGTTATGGTGTGATGGCTGTAACTCACTAACAACTGTATTCATCCTTGTTTTGAAACAAGTGTGTGTAGGATTTCAGTGCCATTATCTGTAGTCTGTGTGTGTGAGGAAATATCAGTGATAGTTAAATTTACTCTAGCTGTAATATACAACTGATGTGTTATCTGCTAAGCACTGAACTACAGATGTTCTCACTGGGGGTGCGTTCATTCCTTTGCATAAGTCCCATTAGATTTACAGAAAAAAACTCCATGACTGAAATGTCCATGGAGCAAATGTGGCAGAATCTCAGGATTTTGTGACTAGTTTTGTTGTTATTGTTCAAGCTGCCGAGTCAGGCAGCAAACCTTTTTAGATGTTTCTGCATTTAACAATATTAGCTGTGTTTTCATTTTCCTTTTTTTTTTTTTTTTTTTTTTTGCCTGATGGTTGGAATCGATGTAGGTAAATACACCTGCTAGTGCAGTGCTCTTTTGGTGTGATTAGCTGATACCTTTACAGTGACAGGTGGTGGTTTGTGAAGTAAAAGCAATAGCAGCTTCAAAGTGTGCCACCTGTTCAGGGAGTTTCTGTTATTGGTGACTTGGGTTTTTCCTAATAGGACAGGGAAAAATCTTTTAAAAGAAGAGTTTTTTTATTTTACTTTTCCCAGGTAGAACTTTACAAAAACAATTGTATTGTAAATGTCAGGGGGATTTATTGGTTAGAAATGGTGATTTTGGAACTCTGCATGGGAAGAACTTTCATGGCTTAGATGAACAGGAATTTTCTTGTTTTCACCTGTGGCATACTTTCCAGGCAGACTTTGAAATACATTTCCGCTCTAATTCTGTTTGTTGCTCAATTATTATTTCAGTGATGGTTGTGTAAAATACAAAAAACAGTGAGCTTGCCTCTTGAGTGTAGTTGTGAAGTTGTATTGCATTTTGTATTTCTACTTTCCCAGCATTTGTCATCTAAAGATCCTAAGGAATAAGAAATGCAGTTTAGCAAGAAATCCAGTGGCCTTGGTTTATTTGAGTACTGTTACGTGCAGATGGGAAGAATCCAGAGTTGTTATCTGTCCAAAACAGATATACAGAGAATGTTACAGAACCTGACCCTCCCGACAGGAGAAAGGCATTTTGTGAGTGTCCACTTAAGTCTGATCTTCCAACTGCAGGTGCAGATTGTATTTAGTCTTTGTAGAATGTCAGGGTAACTGAACAGGGAAAGGGTTTTGTTGTTTTTTTTTTTTCATAAACACACAAACATAATAATACTGTATTATCCTGCATTAACTAATAGCAGTAATAATTACAGAAGCTGTATTTTTGAGGGTTGAGGGATTAGTTACTCAAACTTAGAAGCACAATCACAGTAGATTCTAGTAGTGCAGTATTACAGATTCAGGATTATACTCAGCTAGGTCATGAATGCTTATTGTTCATAATTAGATGCTTGGTGGTATGTGTGGTTATTTATTAAATACAATTTGACAGGCTATTTGAAAATAAAAATGATTTTGCTGCTAGCTTAATACTGCTCCTGGATATTCATTGTTATGACAAAAATTCCAAGGCAAATTATCATAGATCATCTGTGAGGATGAAGGTTGGGTTGGCACGCTAATACATAGAGAAGTATAAAGGAACTGGAACTTGCCATAAATTAATGTTTTCATCAGCAGTGCTTTTCCTGAGCATTGAGGAGCAACATGGAACTGACAGTTTTCCTACTTTTGTTGTGTAATCAATTCCTTATCTATGTAGGATTTTTTCTGAAGGATTTACAGTAATAGATGAAGTAAAGCATTATAGATTAAAAGGGTGAATGTAAGAAGTACTATAAACAAGTCTAATTCATATGCAGTCAAGTGTGTTTTGCTAATTTGGTTGTTACTGAGGACTAATTTGTATGTTATAAAGTAGAAAATAAATTACATTGGAGTAGCTACAGTGTTAATGAACTGCAACTATTTAAATTCAATCTGTACCCATTCTTAGGATTCTGTCAACATGAAAGTCTTGTGATCTGGCTTCTCAGCAAGAGATCTGGCAATTTTTGTTGTGCCTTAGTGAAACTGCTAGCTGCACAAAATGGGTCTTCAGAGGGTAACGTCACTTTGCCAAATAGGCTTAAGGATGTTAACAGCCTTTAACTGATTTCTGCAGTGCTAGCTCTCCCTGCCTTCTGTATCTCTTTGATGGAGGTCCTGTACCAGGACTGGCAGACAAGGGTGTACACATTCACCTAGACAGTTTCATGCCAGATCCAGTGGTTTAGCCTCTCTGACAGCCGTCTTCACTTTGCACTGGGAATAGCAGGTGGCTGCAACCCATTCCACTGGCACTGCTGTGGGCTTCATAACTTGTGATCAGAGCAATAACAGCTCCAGGGCAATTTGACTGCAGCTGTTTACTGGGGGAGTATACATCAAAGCCCTCAGGTGTGTATGGAGTAACTTCCTCATTCCTGTGAATTGAGCTCCTAGGCTCATACTTAACAGCCGTGGTGATAAAAAACACTAAAAGTAACTATACAGAACAAAGAACAATTAGCTACTAGTGAAGTGCTGAAGAGAAGGTTACATGTGAACCTTTGTCCATCTCTGGAGTATGTTTTCATCTGGATAAAGATTTTGGTACCCCAGAAGGTATGGTACTACCCACATCTTCCACTGTACATTCTCTGTTCAGTTAAGCAATTGTTTCTGGTGGTTATACAGCACCACAACATGGATCAGCTTGCTGGTCTGGCTGAAAACTAATCTTGTCTTTTTTCAGAGTGTGAGTAAACGAGCTGTCCTGTCTTACTGTACAGCCACTTGTCTGCTAATACCAACACAAGGCAGACTGCAGGAATCGCAGTAGGGCACTGAGGAGCACAGGAAATTTTCCAGCTGGTGACAGCAAATACTTAGATTAGTGATGGAAGACTTCAGAATTTTCCTTCAGACTGAAGTAAGGTGCCTATCTCCCTGCAGATTTCATGAGGTCAACCTTCAAGCTAGATGCCTACCCTACTATTTCTCCCTAGTAAAATTCAGTAAGAGACATCAAAACTTGGGACTTGAATACAGGATTCTTACTATTTCAGGGAGAATTCTTATCAACAGGCTATTATCTGTCATAGGCTTCCCGTCTTCAGGATGGGAAATTGCAGTGTCTCCATACAACCTTCTGATGACTTTCTCTTTTGTTAAATTGTGAATTTGAATTTCTTCTGTCTGAGGAAGCTTTACAAGTCAGATCTCATACCTAAGAGCAACTGCTGTTACTGCAATGCTTTATGAAAATGTGAGTGCCATGAATTCAGTCTCTTGACTGGCTATTTAATTGAAAGTTGCTGTGAGATGTGTTCTTTGTTAACACTGCTGTGTTTTGGACAGACTACTATATCAGGCTCTCGGAGAGTTCTGTCAGGATGTCTGGTTACTGGATTACAAGGAGGTTTAAGCAAGAGACAAGTGCCAGTATGCTCAGTGGAGCTCAGGTGACATCTCCAGTCACATTCAAGAATAAAGCTATAACCTGTAAGCTGTAACTTAATTCGAAAAATCAAGTCTCTCTCAGAGTTGGGAATAGAAGTTTGATCTTGCAGAAAGTTGTACTTGTGCGACAATAATGTAGTGCCTCACTACGACAAATGTTAAGTGCTAATGTCAGATAAATATTCCACCTGTCGTTTGTAATTGTCATTCATGTACTTTTGGTCAGTCTCAGCTATTCATAGTATGCCAATCAGTGTTGAACTTACCATTACATTCTGCTTTGTAGCTCTGATTTTTCTAGGCTTAGCATTTGGGAAGAACTTAAAATATTCAAGTACTACAAGTTGAGGCAATCTGGTCAAATAATAGACCATCTCATGAAAGTGCCTCTAAAGCCTCACAGTGAATAACAGAATCACTGAACTATACAGAACTACTGAAGCCCTTAGTCTCAGTATGCAAAGATTAGAGTGCTCTATCCTTAGGCAGGAAAAAGGTGTCTTTCTTGGGAAAATCCGAAAGAGACTTGGGCACAGGAATCAAACATTTTAAGCTTCGTGAGGACCTCAGTACTTTGTACTTGGTCCTGCTTTCTAACTTTGTAGGTACCCCACATCTGTACATGTGCTGGTGATGTGTGTATTTGTGGGGACACGTACTGGAGTAAAACCAGTAACTCCTAATGCTAGGAAGCTAACAGGACCTCAAGCTCTTACTCTCTTAATCTTGGAGCCTGATCCAACAGGCCTTCTGACACACAGAAGGCTGCTCAGCAGACGGGAGTGAGTTTGTGCATCTGTGGCTTGTTGCACTTGCTTATTCTAATGACTGTGCCATTATATGTGACGTGTTACTAGCTATGTTCAAACAGGAACCTCCCTGATTATGCTAGAACACTGAGGCCAAAGAATCTTTTTCTTCTTTTTCTGTTATAATTAGTAGCAGTTCATGTATACAAGGTGAAACAGCTTCTGTAAGAAACGTGAGATGGTGAGAAAGAGAGCACATAAAGATCTGCCTCTCCAGGAAGGTGGAAGATTCCCTGGGGGATACACATCCTGACATATTTCTCACTCCTCTGCTAGTGTTGCTTAGGTAGTACATGGTGCCAAGCATCTGGTAAGCATTCCTTGAATACCAGCAGGCTGTGTTCCTGAACAGCTCGCTAACAAGACATTCAGGGCAACTTCTTGGTGAGTAAAGAATAAATGTAGACTACTGGCATCAAAAATCTTCTATTGGTGAGGTTCCTTAAGTTCCCATTTATTAAATTTCCCATAGTGTCTGCTCCCAAGGATGTCATAAAGCCATATGACTTAGGTATGTTGCTAGTTGTTCACTATTATCTCATGCTGAAACACCATGGAGTTACAAACTCTTGTACCCATGAAATGCAATTGAGTAAATTCTGTTCTCAAACTAGGTACATGAGACTGCCACACCAGACACAAACCTTCTCCTTTTATGCAGTCACAATTTCAGTCCTGACCTCCCCTATGTGGGAGCAATACAAATCTCTTAGGCTGTTGACAGCTTTAATATTTTTAATGACATTTTGGCAATGTTAGCAGCATATACATGGGTGAACAATTTAACAGGTATCATTGTAATCTGAGGAATTAATGAGCATTAATTAATGATAATTTGTTACAGCCAAGAATCTTTACCTAAGGGGGTTACCAGGACCTGTGTTCAGATGAGATCCTTCACAGTAAGCCATGCAGTAAAGCAGTGATACAGCCTGAAGAGAAAAGTGGATGTGTTGTGCACTGGTTTAGATGAGAGTTTGTAATTGCTGTGTTATGTTACTCTGGCCAAACACATGAGATGTATGTGTTTCATAATATTTTATGACTGTTAAGAGCTACATTTGTTAATTCTTACTGCAGGGAATAAGTGGGAATTGTTTTCTTCTGCAATCTGAGTAAATATTTTTGTGGAAAAGGCCCATAAAGAAATTCTGGAGTGAATTACCATTATTGTAATATATTTATCATCATGGCAAAACGGACACAAAGGACATTTGCAGGTCATTCCTGTTGCCCTTACTTCTGCTTGCATTGCAGAAGCTTTTTACTGTTTGCAACACCTGGGAAATAATATTTTCAATGAATATGAACAGCATTCTCTAACTTAGCAGCTTTCAGCAAAACAAGGTAATTCTAAATACACTTGATTTTAAATACAGGGACAGTTTTAGTTGTGTGTGCTTTCATTTCCCAAGTTGCAGTTGTGCTCTTTTAGCGCTTAACAGCTGGAGTGAATGTTCTATCTCATAAGGAGCTGGCTTGCAGCCTGCTGCCAGCTGCTGGTTGTGCCTGCAGCACTGCCCGAGAAGGAGTAGAAGCTGAGAGGTGCAGATGTTTGCAGCCCAGTGTCACTCTTGTTCCTAGGAAACAATCTCAATCTCAACTTCAAGTTTTTTATCAGTAATTTCTTCAATCAAACAGCCTAAGCAATCTGTAAATATAGATTGAATATAACCACCTAAGCTGTCATTAAAAGATTCATCTCAATCAGCAGAGCCTGCTGGCTGTCACCTGAAACCTTGCAATTAATGCTGTGATTGGTATTTTTGACAAAACAGCTGAGTGTGGCTTGATTAATGGTGCTATCTCAGAAATGGCCTTTTCCAGTATTTATTACCATCAAAGCTGTCAGTCCTGTATACTGTGTTATTCTGAAGGCTTTACAACAGATACAGCTAAATGGGTATATGTAAAATAGACTTTATCTGGCTTCTGGAGATTTAAGTAACAAAGTTCAAGTGCTTCATGTATTGATATAACAATAAATTAAAGTTAATCCATTTTGTGCAATGAATCACAGGGTTTAAACTGAATTCGAAAATAATGCGTAGTAGGTTACGCCCAAACCTAGATTGTGTGGAGCAGTGTGTATGTGAAGTTGTTTGAATTGCAGTTGATCATTGTTATCAGAGGTTGAGTTTGATACTGCAGTACCTAATTTATTAAATTCAAACTAGCATCACACAGTGACTTGGGATTTGCTAAATTAACTTTTGGGTTGGTAAACCTAAACCAGACCACTTTATTTTTTAACTCCTTTTGTGCATGCTACAGTTTCAGGGTTCTGTTTCCCCCCTGCCTGAATTCCACCTTCTGTTTTGTCCCATAACTCCTTTCTTCCTTCTCTTTTTAACCCATAACTACATAATTCGTCCATTTTATCAAAGTAAGTTATAATTAGCAAAATATAAACAACTGAAACTTCTGTAGTTGCTATAGTATCTGTGTACCTGGATAGTTTTATGGTAAGAGTAGTTTCTTTTATGCATATGATTCATTCCACCTTGCTACGTACAAGCAAGCCAACTCAGGCTCTAGAGTGATAGTTTGAGCGTTTATACCTTGCGTTGGTCACCTGATCTCTGTCAGTACTGGTCTCTGTGGGAATCCCAAGACCTTTAGTAGCCAGCATCAGGATTGCATGTTTAATGTGTTTCCACTGAAAAAGGAAAAACGCTTTCTGGTGTGATTATGTACGGGTTTTGACCTCTCATTTCTTTTCAGTGGTTGCATATCTCTGACAAAGATATAAAAGGTTCTGTGGTGACTCTGAAACCTTCTGTCTGTATTGTGAACTTCCTGTATTTTGTTGCTGCTGCTCATAGCAGCTAATACTGGGTTAACCTACTGATAGTCATCGTGAGTCATTTAATGTGTGTAGGGAAAATCAGAGAATTCAGTTTCATGAAAATGACTTGAAGAAGTTGTGCTACTATAATAGTAAATATTTCTGTTCTGGCCCACTTTGAGTCAGTTCATGTTTTTAAGAAAAGCATTTACTGCTTTTATATAATGCAGTTATTTTGTATGTGTAAAGCCTTGTCCTATTAGACTGCTTTAGACTGATTAAAAATAAGCACATTTTGTTTTTCTAGTGAAGATGAACTGAAGTGTGACATGAGACATTGCCCATGTTTCTAGGTGAAGTTGTGTGGTACTACAATACTAGGCAATGACTGGACTTTGGAGAGAAGCAGCAAATACCGTGTAAATAACATGAGCTATCAGAGAAAGCAAATGATAAACTGTATATTTGATATATATGGTAAGGTGTAATGGTAAGTGTGTTATTTTTATAATTTCTTCTTTGTACAAGTGGGTTTTAAGCTTGCTTGTGCCTTCTAATATCAAGCACATTTTTTACTTCCATACTTTTCATCTACAGAGCCCAGGATTAGCTTAAATGTTAGTTCTCAGTCACAATCAAAGCAAATGATATTGTTACCTTCTAGACCACTTCATATGGAAACACCATCTGTGAGAAGTACAACCCACCATCCTTGCCTTCAAAGTAAAGCTTCTTCATGATGCTTTTTCACTTTCATAGATTCTGCAGTACTGCTGTAGCAATGAGTTTAAATTTAATACTGTAAATTAGCTCTCCAAATGTAGTCTAGATTTAAAATTGAAATTGAAATGTAAATTTAGTATCCACTCATATTTTGTAACTTGAGTGTTTTTCTAAAGGCATTTCAAAACTTACATATGTGTAAGATCATCCTGAAGTCCTAGAACATGTTAATTTATTAAATGAGTGCTTGAATTCTCATTTGACTTAATTCTGTCTGATTAAAACCTTAGGTTTTTGTTGCAATATAATTATTTATACCATGAGAAATGTAGTCTGAGTTGTTTTTCTGAGAGATTATACATTGTTTTTTCTCTGTTGTTCTTAATGGACATTACCTTAGGTTTGAAATAGTCTTAGCCTAGGCCAATATTTACCTTTTCAACAGAGTCAGGTAGCTGGAGCAAAAGCACATAGCAAATGCTACCTAACTGGGTTAGGGGTACCAACACTGGTTATCTCTACGTGGTGCTGCATTGCGTTTTCTGGATAAATCTTAAAATATATTTCCCACATTTCCTGTTTCAAGTGTTGGGTTTTTTTTTCCTTTTCCATAGTACAGTCTAACAAATTATGAGGGTTTTTTGCATGTCCAGTCATTACTGTCACTGTCATTATGATCAAGTATTTCCTGGGCCAGAGTGAGAGAGAGAAGTTACATTTGAAGGAAGTAGCCACAAACAATTTCTAGATTAAGTGCATCTGGGGGAAGATGAGTGGACATTAATACACTTAAACTGATTAAAGGAGCATAATAAATCCACCTGGTTTCTGCAGAAGGGTAGGCTAGATGATTACTGTAATCCTTTCTAGATTTGAAAATATGTGAATAAATCCCTCTAAGACATATGATGCTGTCGAAAGTGCAATATGTAGAAATCAGTTTTTCATTTATAGGAAACGATAAACATCTGCCCCATCTGTCTTCCTGGATCCTATGATCAAAATGTGAGGGCAGCTCCATTGAAGTTGCTGCCTAGTGCAGGATGTAAATGCAGATTTCTTCAAAAACCTGCATTTGCTGTGCATAAACTACAAACTAGTGGAATACAGATGAGTTCTTGTCCAAAGATGTGATGCTTAAGCTGCTGTGGTAAGGCCCACTTCAAGTACTGTATTTTTGGAACTGGCTGGAATCAGGCTGGAGCATGGATCTGTCAATAATATTTATGCATAGGCCAGTTTCTAATCTAGTGAAATGTCCAGTTGGATTTACTCATAATCTGAGGTTAAAACCTATTTAATCTGAGCACAGAGCATTTGGATTGCAGTTAATTTGTTTAGTTGATCTCAAATGGCGATAATAGAGGTTCATGTAAAAGACCACACAGACATGATATCTGAAGGAAGGACTTAGGTTTCAGCTCCATCTATAGCCAAACCAGTCAAATGGGACTTCTGCCAAAACAGGAACTCTTGTTTCACTTTTCCCTTTAGAGTTCCTAACTACACAGTTTTATTAGATCTTTAGGTCGGACTCTGCTGCTCATCAGTGCCTTCTGAGAGGCCCCTCTTTGCTAACTCTCTGGATCTCGCCTGAAACCTTAGTATAAAAGACAACTAGTGTTTAGGATCTCTTCACAGTATGTTTATACTGCGGAACTAATAGCTAGAAGACAGTCATGTTGTTTGAAGTTGATTTTATAATAAAAATTATAAAGCATACAAACTCTGCAGGGACCTGCACTTAGTACAGGAGTGGCAATTCAGTAAGTTAAATAACTAAAGCACTGACTGTGTTTACACAATGCTGTGTACACTCGGAGTTCTACTCACCCTTAAGTGTGCTTGTTGCATTTTTAATAAGATTTTCTCTGGAAAATACTTTTATCATTGGGTTCTCTCCTTAGATTGGATTTTATTTTGTTGTTCCAGTAAAATAAAGTATAGCACACTTCCACACTTTTCTAAATGGATTTTCAATGTATGTTTTGAATGTTCAAGTTAAAATTGGACATAAAAAACACCCTTTCAGGCATTAGAGGGATGAAAAGACAGACATGGAGCATGTTATATTATACCAGATGCTGAACCCCAGCTGTCATCAGCAAATGTCAGTACAAGCGTAGCTGATGGCAAGTTAAATTGCACAGTGTAGAAAGGTACAAGAAAGATATTGAAGGATTTAAAATGTTCTAGGGATTTTGTTTAGAGAGAAAGAGACGCTACCATTGCTGTGAAGTCTGTGAAAGGTTTTGCAGTACCTTTTGATTCCATGTGAAAGATACTTAGCCTCTAATGATGAACATTCGTACAGACATCAAGGAAAGGATGGCATGTTCTGCTTCTTTGCAAGTCCCCTTCCACCATCCAGCTAAATCTTACTCATTTTTTCCCTTCCAGAAAAGTGAGAACTAGCACCATTTTATATAGGAAGGTGGATGCAGAAGTAGTTGCATATGTGTAATTATAACAGTCTGTAGTCACAGCTGTGACAGTCATGTCTCAAAATTTGAGTGCATACTTTTGGTGTAAATTTATTTATCCCTCAGTGAATTACTGATATAAGACCATTGCTTCAGCCCTCAATGTAATTGCTGAATTCACATTGTCATTAAATGATAGCTGTACATGTATATATAACACATACAAAAAAACTGCATGTCTCTCTAACAAATAGGTGGTTATAAAAGTACTTTAAATAAAGGTATAAAGGCTTGAAACCAGGCATAAAATCTGTTGATTCCAATCTCAATGTCACAAATTGGAAAATAAGTGTTACTTTCAAAGTGAAAGATAAACTCTGCCTAAACTTACTTTAGCTGTAACAGTAACTAAAGCTCTACCATGAGGTAGAAACTGGGTATGGCATTAGCATTTCCTAGGTTTAACATTTTTACTTCACAGCTTGTATGACCTTGACTTTATCCTCTAAGCACTGGTTTACATGGCATCTGAGCTGAGTTCTGAGATCTTTATGAAGTTAGCCTTGTGATATATAAAACCAGAAAAAGTGTTTTCTCCATGAGGTTGAAAACCGTTATGAGTCATGCTGTCACTTTGTAATGTTAATGTCTAAAAATGCTCTCTAAAATTGTAAGAGTACTTAGAAGTCAGCTTTACTGGGAGACTCCTTTTTGTTACTGAACTGCTGTCACCACCTTGTCCAGAATGCATCTGAGTCAAAGGAGCTTACGTGAGCCTGTCAGTCCCTACAGCCTCCTGCAGATGGGTACAGGTTAAAGTAATAAGGCTACATCAGAACCCAAAGGCCTTTTAAAAGGGCTGTATTTTCGAAAAGCCATTTACATTGGTTTTCATACAGAATATAAATGGCAGAAATTGGTGGATAGACAGATCCATCTTTTAACTTGAAGACAGGCTGAGAGAGCTGGGGTTGTTCAACCTGGAGAAAAAAAGGCTCTGGGAGAACTTAGAGCAGCTTCCAATACCTAAAGGGAGCCTACAAGAAACCTGGAGAGGGACTTTTTACAAGGGCATGTAGTGACAGGACAAGGGGGAATGGCTTTAAACTGAGAGAGGGGCGATTTATGTTGGACATTAGGAAGAAATTCTTCCCTGTGTGGGTGGTGAGACACTGACACAGGTTGCCCAGAGTGATTGTGGGTGCCCCATCCCTGGAAATGTTCAAGGCAAGGCCAGGCTGAATTGGGCTTTGTGCCACCTGGAGTAGTTTAAGGTGCCCCTGCCCATGGCAGAGGGCTTGGAACTTAGATGATCTGTGAGGTCCCTTCCAACACTAACCATTCTGTGATTCCATAAATTTACTGTTTGCTATTCTTTTTAGCCTTCACAGTTGATTGCATGCAACACAAGCCATTAAAATGTGTAAGCCAAATATGAATCTGAAATGTGTGTTCCATCACTTGTACTGTAATAGATGAATCAATGTGAAAAAATAAATGCATTTATAACCACTAGGACAGAAGCTGAAAATCAGGACTTTTACCATGAGCAAACACAAGACATTCTTTCACAGACTGTCTACACTTTTGCACCCTTGGTTGTAGATTCTTTCTGAAAGGCTGAGAGGGGGATGTGATCCAAGGTAAGTTTTCTTGCCAGCTGTTTCATGACCAGCTCTCAGCCATAGCACGTTAAACAAGTTACATAGTGCTGGCCTCTGTAAGAAGAATAGAAATAAACAGGTTTTGCAAAAGCAGTAAGTTTTGCAGAGGCAGCTGGTGAATCAGAACTGTCTTTTGCTTAGTCTCCTACTTCTCTGGAGTGTAAATGTGTCAGATTCCTCCACATGCTAGTTCTCTGTGATAAGCTCAAGGTATCCTTGCCCTCAGTTATTTCCATTTCTGCCTTGCCTCACCTGTGTCTAAAATGGTGATATCATTCAGTGATGCAACCATTCTGAAATATCTTCAGAGACTTAGATGTTTAGAATTCTTAACCTGTATTATTGCAACTTCATGCACAATCAGAGACTATAAAAATCGATAGTTTGCAACCTCACTGGTAAATAGTATCTGCAGCCAGCTGTTTTTTTCAACTGGGTAGAGCCTATGCTAGCCTATGACATTACAGTTGAGATAGTAAATACGAGTTACTGCATGCTAACATTTGTAGCTAGGCTGAAAGTAGCAGAAATGAGGCAACACAGAAAGTCACATTTTAAAACACAAATTCTATTTGAGGTGAAACTTCTGCTATTGTAATAGTTTTGATTTTAATATGTTATTTCTAATGCTTTTAATGTATACAAACTTTGGGAAAAAATGACTTACTAAATTTACCAATTTTATTTTAAACATTTTTCCTTAGTTTAAGCAGGACATATTGCTCATTTCAATGAAGTATTCAGATTTTGCATCCTCAGAGGGTAAATGCACTTTATACATCACTGCTCCACTGTCCTGGTTAACTTTTATACTGCTTATGCACTTCTTTTTAAAAGCCATACCACCCATTATAGAAATGTAAGAACAAAAAAAGGAAAGTGATTGCAGTATCTAATAAAAGCAGTTAATCCTTTAAAACTTGTATGTGCTGTACATAAATGGATATTCACATCTTGCCTGGCTGTTATGATAAAAGCAGACAACAGCCCAACTGTTAATTTTTGAAGTGTCAAAGTTTGAAAAAGTTACTTAACTTCCAGCTTCAGTGAGATCATAACATCTGTGGCAGGCAAGTGATTGATCAAAAATGGTTGATAAAACTTCTATTTTTCATGTTTAGCTGAACTGTTGAAGATTTATCCCTGTGCAAAACATCCAAAAGCATGTACAATTTAAAAACAATCAAACACTATCAGAGTAACCAATTGTACAAATACAAGTGAGGAACTGGTTAGATAGGAGTTTTAAAGATCTAGGTGTATAAGCACAAGCTAGCAGTGACACAGCATTGTAACAAGAAGCATCATACAAAAAGATGGCAATGGAAAGGCGGTCTTCACCATGTGAAGTAACTTGTTTTGTTCTCAGGTGGAGTTCTGTACCCCACTATAAATAATAGGCTTCATGAAAGATATATATAGTCTTTGGAAAGAGGCCATTGAGTAACATAAGGATTATGGTTTCTACAATCTGATTAGAAGAGATTTCCTTCACATAGGGAAAGTTTTAAAAGATTTCAGAGGTATCAAAGGCTACTGAAAAGAGAAAGAAAAAAGCCTCTAAGTTTGTGTTGGTTAGGACAAGAAATCAGTTTCACTTGCACCATGGCATGGAAGATTTACATTGGACTGAACTTCCACAAGTTTCTCAGGAAAATTAAGTAGTCGTTCTCCTCAAAATAAATAATAAAAGGCAGTTACCTCTCAGAAATGACACAATTAATTCTGAAATATTTACAAAGATGTATGATTTTATTGTGCATTACAGGTGGATTGGGGGGAAAAGTTCAGTAGCAACTAGAATAAATTGTTAAGACCTGGATTTAAAATATGTAATTAAGAAAGCTGCAGAGTCATGTTATTAATTTTAGTGCAGTTTTTGTCTTTGTTTTCCAAACCTAAGCAGGTCACACATTCAGTTATGGTAACATTTGAAGTGTACAGTCCATTGCTGTTTCATTTTAGGCTCTGAGTAAATAAAGCAGGAAGTATTTAAACAAGTGTATTTTCTTTATATTAACTTTTATTATTTTATTATGTTCACACTTATGGAAAAATCTGCCACTTTAAAATACTAATTTAAAGTTATTGATTCTATAAATCACATGTGCTTGAAAGTAAACAGTGCTGACAGACTTCAGTGACACGTACATGAAAAAAGAAAACAGTTCCATTTTTAATTAGAAATACAACAGTATGTCACAATATATTGCAAGCTAGATGATTATTGCAAAATAGTATGCAGCACACAAGCAGCATTTAATTTTTACAGGACTACATAAAATTACTCTTTCCAGACCTGCAGTTCTTTATGCTGTTGGAGCTGTTTTACTAATGAAGCAGCAAATGGAAAAATGACTAGGCAAGTTGTATGCACTTAAGACATCCTGAGGAGCAGCTAACTATTAACATTGACATCAAGAAACAAGTTGCATTCCTGGCCCATTTTCTGCCCATTGGAAAAAGCCACACTGTTTTTCCTTCCCAAGAGGGCACACAAAGAAGTTCTTTCCATTATTGGGACCAATCTTCAACACAGTCTTCATAACAGATCGCTTGCCATGGTTACAAAATGGAAAATCCAAGTCAGCCCACTGCCAAAAGAAACAGGTTTAGGCACAGTTTTGGCATATATGGTGGCTATGAATTCCTTATTTTAAAATTGACAATAGAAACAGATCTATGAGGGAAGCCCTAGAGGAAGTTCCTCCTAGTAGTTAAAGTAGTTTTATCTCTTTTGTGATCACTGATTTTAGGTTTTTCTGTTAACATTAACTGCAACTGCACACACTAACTGGTTTAATTGATGCTGACACACAGTTTTCTTCAAATAAAGGCAAGATAGCCATTACTGTCTGGAGCTCATCTAGTGGTAGGTGACAGAGTCAAACTCTTCTCAGTCACATACATTCACAGCAAGGAGCAATGGCCACCAGTTGCAGCTAGGAAGGTCAGGTTAGGCATTAGTGCAGCAGTGGGAGCAGTTGCCTGGGCTGATTACAGAATCTTCATCCTTGGAGATTTTCAAGAATTTGGCTAGACAGAAACGTGGCTGATTTCCATATCTACAGTTTGCCATAGTCTTCCTGCAAGCAAGAAGATGATCTGAACAACTTGTTACAAGTCCCTTCAAACCAACATTTCTGCTATGCGTCTATTTTACATCACTTGGAAGCAGATAACATTTGGACAAGCAGGTACCTGCTTAGCAGTAACAGAAGTAACTAAAACTATAAATTTGTAACTGCTGTTATGCTTTTAGCTTCAGTTCGGTGTGCAAAAGTATTTTAAAATTACCTCAAACTTTAAATGGATCATATCTGTCCACAAATACAGATCACTGGGGCAAGAAGGCTGCAGAACAAGTGCTTATTAAAAAACAGGCCTTGAAGTCTTATACATACCTGGAAGTAGTCACACTGAGTTTCCCTGGGTAGAGGACAGGCGTAAAACTGCCTGCCCTTGTTTTCTCCGTCCTTTCTCACAACTCTGAGGCTGCAGAGCCGGCTGTGTTTGCTGCAGTGAGGATGGCCTGCACTTAAGATATAAATATTGTCTGTCAGATTAGCTTGAGGTATGCTGTAATGATAGGTTACAAAATGACACCTGCATAATGTTAAAAGTATTATCAGCCAAAGAACCCTCTCTTACTATTATAGTAGTTCACTCAGTGTTCTTTTGCACACAATGATAGCCAGAAAACTTACTTCTCTAATGCACTCTATTGAACCTTTAAAGCTGAATGATTGCTAATAGTGAACAGACAAGACTGTATGCTTTTCTTGCAGGTATTACACCAGTTTTCCCCAGCATTGGCCCATGTTTTGGATCATTTTAAAATACTCTAATGTACAAAACAAAATAAATATTACTACAGCTGTTAAACTGCTCAACCCAAATTCTGACATATTCTAAAAGGGTATTCTGCTGTTAGAGAGGAAAAAGACCAATACAAAGTAGCTACTCCAGGTACTTGTATGCTTCCCAGAAAAGACTCCCACTCTTTTTACTAAAATATTGCAGTAATGCTCCAAATCATATTTAGACAAGAAGTAATCCACCTGAGGAAGGGTGGAAGCATGTTCTTTGAACGGGATAGTTTCTTTCTTTCTTCCTCATGATTGAGATAGCCAGAGATTATCTAAATGCAATAAACGAGGCTTTATTTAAAACCAGTAACATGAAAAAGATTAATAGTCTGAAATGTATCTTTCCAATGTGTGTATATAGGAGAAAGGTCTGGAGGGTGAGGGGGATAAATAATTTATTCTGGTTATCAGCTTAGGAATTTCATGTTCTTTTATGTCTGCCAGATTGCAGTCCTGCAGATACTAGTAGTTTTCTTCCAACACCTCATTGAAAAAAGAGAAAAAAAACCCTAAGACTTCGTGTTGGGTTTTGTTACAAATGTTTGGTTTTGGAGTGGGTTTTCTTAATTTTTGGTTTGTTTTAATTTTGGTGGGGTTTTTTTTTTTTTTTTAGGTTTTTTTTTGTGTTTTGTTTGGGGTTTTTTAACGTTTAAGTCGATGAGTTGCTTTAACTACCTGATACCATGACTGATACAGTCTCATTTCTTTTTTGCACTCCTCTGTATTCTCAGTTATCCTGCCCACCTCTTCAGTTCTCTGTAGCTGTCTACTGCGACCGCAAGGAGAAAGCATATTAACACAGCCTAAGCTGGCTAGCCACTGGGATCCTGTTTCAAAACTGATGCTTCAACAATGCAAGGAATAATTTCTGTATTCCAGAACAGACACATCACCAAGAAGTTTGTAGCATATTGTTAATATTTCACACTCACCCTGCATAATGTACCACTAAGTGACATCTATCTTGCAGTCTCATTGCTGTTGTGTATGTCTGCCCAACTTTCTGACAGCCCTAATAGTTTCTCACACTTCTCTTAACAAGGCAATGCATGTGTCTGAATAGGGCTGTGTAAATACAAATTCAGGATGGGTAGAGCATTGAAGTAGTTACACATAGAATGGGAAGGAAAGTTAAGAGAAAATAGTGATAGGAGGTTCATTAAGGTACCCGAATAGAGTTTCATATCATGGGAAGAATTTTGAGAACTGCTAGTTGACATATGACTTTAATTGGAATATATTCATTCAGCTACCTTCCTTTTGTCATCTTTCATGATGATTTCAATGATCTAAGCAGACAGCAACTACAGTGCTAAGATCAGACAACTCTTTAGGTAGAACTTGACCTAATAGAGCTATACTGTCCTATCCTATAAGAAAAGCTGAACTATGAACAGCTGTTTAGTTAAGAGCAGTACTGGCCAGATGAAAAAATCAGGACTTTTCTAATGACAGCCTAAGTCAGTCAGTGCTTTTGAAATCTGACTGTAATTTTAGCTTCCCAAGAATAATCTACCTCTGGCAGAAATCCAAAGACAACAATCTCTGAACCCAAAAGCATAGTATTCCATTAATCTTCAGGGATACAGTTAATCTTTGGGATTATAAAAAGACTTGTTTACATTTTAGAATACATACCTTATTGCTTTATTATATTGGTGAACTGAGGGTACATGATCAGTTTTCTGTTTTTTCTGCACATGTGTGAAAGAGAGAGATTGCTGACAGGAGGATAAAGCCACAGCGGTTACAGTTGTTGGGCAATACTTGTCTGTGCTTCCCCATGACTGGTAGACATTGTTTTGTATATGTCTACAATTACTTTTTGGAGCAACACACTGAGAGTGTCCATCAGATATTTGGGTGTCATTTCTCAAATCATCTTTGTTAGCAAGATCTGTTAAGACAAGAGTTGAAGTTCCAAATGCAGCTTTCCTATTGATCTTTATTTCTGTGCTGGGTTTTCTGAAGTCATTACAAGGGTACTTCACTAAGTTTATGTTAAAGGCTGCAGTATCTTCAACATTCTCCGTCTTTGGAACTAAGGGAAAAGAAGTTATTGGTTATAATTCATCTGTATAGTGATATATCCTATTTCTGATCTGTAATCATAAGTCATCATACAGACAGTGAAAGAGTAAATTTACCATACCATCTTGAAAGATGTCAAAACCTGTCACAGATTGGATATAGTACCAAGTTTCTTACAATAACAAAAGCTCATACACTTCTGGAGTCACATTCAGCATGTGTTTCAAGATAACATTACTGTTGTTCAAATAAGACCAGATGTGAATAGTAAAGCTGTTGGAGAATTAACCATACAAAGTTGAATTTGACCTAATTACAGGTATTAAAATATTTAAATTTTCCAAAATAACCTTTTCTAACCCTAGCACTAGAAGATGGCAGGGTATGGTATCTCCCAGCAGCAGTACATTATCTAAAGTATTGTTTTACTGTTGACACAAAAAGGAACAAAAAGGATTAATTTGTTGGGTTTTCTAGTGCTTTCAGGGTTCACATCCTTTCCAAACATTGTGCACATCCAAACTTACTGATCTCTAACTGTAAGAGGCTTTAGAAGCAAGCAGTTCAGACATTTACTTTGCATTTATTTTCTGATGTGAACAACAGTATGTTTCTTCACAGAACCAGAGGCCCATCTAGTGGGCAATAATCATTCCAAAAGAGTGGTCCGAACTTATTAATCCCAGTTCAATAAATAAGGAGTCTGTAGGTTATCTTTCCTGAGAAAAGGGTGAAAAGATAAACTTTGCAATCTTTGTAAAGTAGCTGTGAAACCATAGTGTTCAAGAACAGAGTCCTTTCTTTTCTACCATCTCCAGCAAGTGTCTCACTCCTACATCTTCTACCCATACAAGGAAGAGGGAGTGAAGCAGAATTAAAATGGGTAGGGAAAGCATGCTCAGTCAGAAACAAAATAGGAATCCTTACAGTTTACTTTAAACACTACTTATGTCCAAGCTCCTTCTGTTTTGCCACTGCTGCACAGTGAAATGTACTGGTTCCAGTGCATTCAGATGTGCTTAAGAAAGAATGGGAGCTTGGCCTTGTTCTTAGCAAAGGAGCAAGGAAATTGAGATGTAATGGTAGTTATTTTTGTCTAGAAACTGAATTATTTTGGCTCTAAGGCCAGTAGCTAACTTTACCTATCAAGTATTCTGTTCTCAGAAATTCAACCTTTTCTGCTGACAGTGGTTAATTTAGAAACAACATAAAAGACAAAAAAAGAAAAAATCAACAAAGTAAGAAGGCAAGGAATCCTCAAGTTTGAGAAGAGAGAGGGAAACAAAACTGATACAAAACAATCTCTAATACCTCTCCTATGATTCAAAAATAAGTTCATTTGTGGGTTTTTTTGTTTGTTTGTTTTTAAAGAAATTCCGTAACAGTATTCCACCAGGTCAAACACATGTTCAAATTCCAGGCCTCTTTGCAGCACTGGCACATAGCTACGAAAGTGAAACTTAGAAGTACCAGAGAAGGAACAGGATTTTGTTACAAAGCTTACAATAAAACATTTGTACACATGCCATTATGTATTTTAAGGTCCAGCTGACACTATTAATTCCAGGATAAATGTTAGTTGGTAAATCTGAGTCTGTGGACAGATTAAAACTTTCAGGTTTCTGGCACTGATTTTGCAGGAAAATTATTCAAGTTTAGCCTCTGCTGGCAACAACTGTCATGTAAGGCATAGAGACATACTTTTGCTGATTCCTGGCCTAAAGAAATGGACTTTAGCTAGTGTAAGATAAGAGTTTCACACACTACATTCATAAAATGAATAACTAGAATCAAGCAGTAATTTAAAAGAACATTAGAACTTATAAGAAGCAAAATTAGTACCATAAAGTCACTTCTTTAGCAGCTGGAAATTTGGAGGCACTTTGGAAAGTATGGCTCAATTAAAGATCAATATGACCTTCAATTCTGATTTCAGCATCTATACTTTCAGTCATAGTTTAATGGAGTAAACTTTTAACAATAGGTCTTGAAGCCCACATAAAACCACTAATTCTTCTCAGATACAAAATGCCTGTATATCGTTTACAAATATTTCTTTCAGTTTTGTAGCATCAGAGACAGAAAAATTAAGAACTAAATTGTAGTATGCAGATTTCAGCCACTTACTGAATAATCCACTAAATGTAAAATAAGTATTAGTTTTTGAGGTAGAAAAGCTTCAGTATGGAATTGTTACAGAATTAGCCTTATCCCTAAAAGCCACACACAGGCACACCTCTAGGTTTTGTTTCTTGGAAAGCATGTAGCAACTAAATATGTTTTGGAGCAACAGTCTTGATGCAGATAACTTCCTCTAAATCCCTCCAGAGAGTAATTCACTCACTTTTTTCTACAGAAAGTGCAAAAGAATACAAAGCTCCTCTTCACACAGAAAACAGGTCTCAGTGGAAAGTGTCCATAACCTCACTCATCCCTTCTTAATATCCAAAATTTCAATATAGAAATCTGGAGAGAAGTCAGCATGTTACTCATTTTATCTTCCTGCCCATTTCTAGGTCTCATTCATAGCTGCTTCTGCCCACCAGATCTACATAGCAGCATTAAAAGCTCCAGCAAGAGACAAACAACAAATTAAGGTAAGAAGTCCCAAATCATCCTTACTCTGAACTTGGAGGCAAAAAAACCTAGCTCCTGAGAAACCTGACAGCCTTTTGGAAAGGGTACCAAAATATGCTGCTTTTGTTCACATGACAGAATGATAATTGCTTTTCTGCCCTGGGGATTTCTCTGCAATATGCTGCAATCTTCTAATGAATTTAAGTAGAGTTGAGAGAATGGAGTTTTGTCTCACTCCTTGCCCCTGAAAAAAAAGGGTCACTGCAGAGGCTTGTCTACAGAATCCCACCTGAACACAAAGTGGGAAGACAAGCCTCTTTTAGGCTTTAAGAAAAGAGGTTTTCCATGATTGTCAGCGTAAAATTTCCCTGAAATCCAAACTGAAGTTAACTAATTACTTAAATAGGATTCACAATAATACACTTTTACAGTTTTAAAAACTGCATCAAAACCAAATCCTCCCCCCTTTTCCAGTATAAATTCCAGACAACCTTTCAATACCTTCAGGCCTTGAAGTCAAGCAGGCATCACAAATTTCAGCAGAAGGTTTGTTTATTAGGGTACAGCGCATGCACGTCCATTCCTCTTCAGACTTCTGAGCTACATCTTCGTTAGAACATGACCTTCTGCCATATGCCCAGCCAATTAGGCTATTTCTAGTTGGCAGTTTGCTGTAAAACAAAAGAAAGATGTTAGTCTTTTGTGACATTTCTCCTACAAATTGCCTTATACCACTATGCGCAGGGAGGCACAGGGCTGGAGAACAATACACAGTGTTATGTCTGCCTATCATAGCTTGGATAGCATGTCATGGTTAGAGTTTGATTTTTTTTCTTCTTTACCTCAAGGGCAAATCTTTCCCAATGCTGCATTAGTAAATACAAATATTTAAATTGTAAAATCACAGAATGGTTAGGGTTGGAAGAACTGTTTCAGTACATTTCTCCCATTCCTTGTATAGAACGCTTATGAACAAATGCATTATTGGACAAAGAACTGTTCAGAAGCTAAACTACAGAAAGTCACACAACCTAGCAAACAAATTGGTTTGCCCTCATTTGAATGGTACCCATTAGACCACCTTGTTATTGTAACAGCCAATAAAACTTAAAACCTTAAAAGTTGGAAAGTTTTTCTTGTGTGTCACCATTTGCTAGAAAACCTTTTAATGTGTTGGAGTCTGCTCAGAATATTTTCTTTTTTATTGTTGTTGGTTTTGTGGATTTTTTAGTCCTGATCAGGAGGAGTTTGGGCATGTCCTAGCTGTGAGTGGTAAGCCAAATCTGTACTCCAGACACTCCTACAGATTTATTTATTTCCCTGTTAATTATAATACTTCCTATGGCGATACACTGATATACAATCACAGCTACTATTTTACAGTCACTGCATTTTGTCATAGTATCCAAACATTGTTAGCACAGTAAATGTAACTTGAACTTACCTGTTAAGGAAGATATATGTAAGCTTTTAAATACTATGGTTGACAAGTTTTCATGGAATTATGCACTTTTGGGGGGCTTCTTTCTAATTCTAAGAATTTCAGCACTTAATAATGCAAATGCCGTACTTTGGAACTCTTGTGATACCACTTAGACCCTTAACAGCCTACATTTCAAAGATAATGGGAGGAATATCCACTACTTACCACATATCTTGCATAATAGGAAAACTAAGGAGGGTAATGAGAACTGCTGACATACCAGAGATGCTATGCTGTCAAGAGGCATAGCAGACATTACAGTATCATTCACCACCAAAATACTGTCACTAGATAACAAAACAGCTGAACTGGAAGTGTGAAAAATGTGTATTTTTTACATTATTAGATCAGATGTTCTATTCAGCTACAAAAAATGCACTAGACTGAACATGTGCAGCATGTCATCCAGTGTGACCTCAGTGTCATTCTGCCACCCTTCTCCCCATTTTGGAACATGAAATATGGGGGGGTGTGGTGTTTTTAAGACTCATGGTACATTTGGATTTGATGAGGTATAAGCGTATAATGGGTATTTCCTTCATTTTTTTCATTTGAGAAAAATCACAAGCTACTTGATTTGATCCAAGAACCACTGGGTTAAATTCTACAGTTTATGATCTGTAGCAAGTCAGTTTGATCACACAGGTTCCTTTCAGTCTTCAAACATGAAAAGCTTGAAATGGCAGATAAATCACTGGAGTTACACATACTTTTATTTGGTAACAGTTATTGCATAACAGAAAACAGAGCAGTAGAACACAAAGAGTTGACCATTAGGATGAGGACAGCACAAGAAACAACCTTTTCACTTTATAGCTACCATTGTTAAATTTTTCAATGAAATATACCATGGTTTAAAAAAAAAAAAAAAAAAAAAACAAAAACAAAGAAACACCACCACCACAAACAACAAAAATCCAAACCACTACTTGTTCTAGAACAGAGAAAGATATTTTTTAACTTGCATCATTTTCTAGTTATCTGACTCAATGGAACACTGCTGTCATCCCACCTTTCTGCAAAACATTGCTCATTATCGCATTCTGAAAATACAGCAGATGGGGTTATCAGCATGTGAAATATTTATCTTCCATGCTGGAATTTTCTACAATTGATCTATACTCAAAGGCGATTTTTAAGCTTTAACCAAAATCCCTCCAGCCATCTGAATCTTCAAAGTAGGCTGGAGGTGGGAGAGGGATTTGTGTGTTCTGTAAATCTTATCTAATATATATATATATACACACACACACACACAACTTGCAAAGCAAAGCAGTGTCTTTTATTAGATTGACAAAGCTCAGTGTAAAAAGGCAAGATTCTGAAACCTCAGATGAAAATTTTCAAGAATAACTTGGGTATAAGAGTCCGAATAAGGTGCTTTTGGAACTTTTACCTTCTGACTCTTTGTGATATCAAATCCATTTTGTGAGCTCCTAAAATAAATGAAGAAAATCTGCTGCTAGCACAACTTACGTGGAACTGAAAGTGTCCCTGTGGCACACCTGTAGTAAAAGCTTTCCAAATACAATAAAGGGGAAAACAAAAACCCCCAAAAGTCCTAAGCCCTACCATATTTCCTGCACTCTGAATTTACTAAAGTTTTAGTTATCCTCGTCCAGAACAAAATTCCACAGATGCACAGCTACCTAGATATTCAAGGACTGAAGAGGCTGTCCTATGAAAAGAAATAGACAAAAAATAACTCACCCTGTGCCATTCAACTCAGTTGTGCCTAAACATCCAAGCCTATTATATGGATAACACCAAGAAAAGGGGCAGTTTTTCCAGCAGCAGCGAATAATTCTGAGTACTCTTAACTGTTTTATTATTCCTACATTCAAATAACAGCCATTTAATAACAGATGTGGCATTTGAAAGGAAAAGTATTAAAGAATCGAAGCTTTTAACTGTTTCTAAATGCCAATGGCCAAAACATTTTTCTTTCATAAAGTCAAGGAAATCAGAAATAAAATGCACAAGGATCTATTCTATTTGAGAAGTGATATACCCACTTCGAGGTGCTTAAGCACTTGATGCTTAAAAGTATTACAAAGTTACCATCATACCTTAGATTGACAAGCTGAGGATCTGCCTTTTGACATTGACAGCAGAAGTAAGTCATCCTGTTGTTCTCTCCTAAGCGACACACAGTGATCTTCCCATTGCACTGAGCACAGGTTGGACGCTTGTATACTTTGTAGTGTTTGTGGAGCGGAGACCCTGTTTTGCGGCACTAAACAACATGTTTAAAACCCAACTTAGAAATCAAATATAAATTTGATATTAGTCCTTCTACAGTTCAACTGAAGCTAAAATAACAAAAAAAAAACCCCACCCAACCAACCCAGAAACAAGTAAACTGACAGCTTAATGACTACATAAAGAT
This sequence comes from Amazona ochrocephala, assembly GCA_039720435.1. NCBI lineage: Eukaryota > Metazoa > Chordata > Aves > Psittaciformes > Psittacidae > Amazona > Amazona ochrocephala. The sequence goes on from CM077879.1 coordinate 39,330,990, forward strand.
ATTTAAGGCATATTAACAAGGGCTATCATATTCTTTTATGAAGAGTTTACTTTAAATCAGGTATAACACTGACTGGAATTCTCCACATAATGGATTAAAAGACAGAATACAAAAAACCCCACAGAATACAAAATAAATACATGCTAGGGACTCCCTGCATTCAGTTGGACCAGCTAGCTTGACTTAGCAGAAGCTATCTTTGACCTGGCACCTGCAGGAGTGTTTTTAAGGAGCTGATGAACTCTAGCCAATGCAGAAACAAACGGAATTAAGCAGAATTAAACAGAAAACAAAATTAAACGAAAAATAAGCCACAAAACTAACACCACCTTCCCTTGTCCCAGAAAGAGCCAAAACCACACCACAGAGCCAGCTCAGACCTCATGCTGCAATCTGGATAGAGCAGCCTTCCCAAAACCTAAAGAACCACACAATGCAGGAATACTGCATTTCTGCAATATTTCTGCAGGAGTTGGGTAGCACCCAGTAAAGTTGCTCAGCTTCAGTCTTAGCCCCGGCCATACCAGACAAATTGGCTCACGAGAAGCCACTTAGCACTACAGAAGGCTCCCCAGGTCATGGAAGAAATTCATATTTAATTTAGTACAGTACAAGCCCAAAGGGCACAGTGACCTAGAGAGCCTTCAGAGGGCTGACAAGCAGGTACATTTCAAGACAAAACTCACATGGCATCAGCATAAACATAGCTAAAACTGGCAGAAAAACAACAATAAAAACAAAACCAGACAAAAAAAGCCCAGTTGAGTTGCAGCCAACTCTGCAGAGCCGCACGAGTTTCTGCACTGCAACTGAAGTTCAAATGATATTACAGCTGGCTGTCCTGGGTTCAGCAGTAGCAGTCATTTTTTCTCCTTCATAGTAGCTGGTGCAGTGCTATGTTTTCGACCTTCGGCCTGGGAATAGCACTGATAACACCGATGTTTATAGTTACGGCTTAGAATGTTTTGGTCTGACCAAGGACTTTGTGAGTCTCATGCTCTGCCAGGGAGGAGGGGAAGCCGGGAGGAAGGAGAGACAGGACACCTGACCCAGACTAACCAAAGAGGTTATTCCATACCACAGCACGTCATGTCCAGGATGTAGAAACGGAGAGCAGAGACCCGGAAGGGTGGTGGGAGTGCACTGTGGGGGGTGCAGTGCTTGGTCGGGCTGGGTTTGATGGTGAGCTATTGTATTCTTTCCTTGTATTTGCCTTGTCATTAGTAGTAGTAGTGGTAGTAGTGGTAGCAGTAGTGGTTTGTGTTATACCTTAGTTACTAAACTGTTCTTATCTCAACCTGTGGGAGTTGCATTCTTTCGATTCTCCTTCCGATCCCTCCAGGAGCAGAAGGAAGAAAGAGGGGGAAGTGAGTGAGTGAGCAAAACTGTGTGTGGCTGAGAAGCTTAAACCACAACACTGGCCCAGCAACATCAGCCCAGCTCTGGCAGGGCTCAATAGCTCTAGCTTCATGATGCACAATGACCCTTGGGTTCTCCCCAGATACAGGGTTCTTTGAGCACAGCATATTTGCTTCTGCTGTGCTCTTGAATAAAACTCACTGAATGAGAATGCTTTCATCGGTACAATCTAGTAATTCAATCAGAAGGAATTACTAACATATATTTACATTAATATTCACAAGCAGTTTGCTTTCTTCTCAAGATTTAGAGTTAGTTTCTTATTAGTAGTTTTCTCCCATACAGTTATTTAAAAACCAAACAAAAGCAACAGCTTTTTCCATAAACAAGGTTCCTCATCTTTGCATCTGTAAGGTGTTACAACAAACAATATAGTAGGATTATACAAGCATTCTGTAATAGTATATAAAAAATGATCAAGCACTACGTTTGTATTAACCTATTTTCACTGGTTTTATCTTAAAGAGACTTGGGTGGGAGTGACTATCCTTTAAAAGCACTTGACTGGTGAATACGTGCTAAATATAGATTATAAAACTTTTGAAAATGGCTAATCTGAGCTACAGAAAGTTTAATGTGTTTATTGTTGCTCTAAAAGACTGTTGACATTTAAATTTCCTAGTACTACAGTTGTTGCAGAATGCTATCTCTTCACTGTCAGACTTCAATGAAGCCTGAAGAATGAAAAGATTTGCCTAGCCAACAGGCAAATCAGTGGGTTGGGGGAAAGCAGACATTTAAGCAGACTATTAAACAAATTATGTTTTTAGCCTTTATGATTGAAAGACAGTATTGGGGAAGTCAGGTGCCCTCCTTCTAGCCTATCAAAAAAAGAATTTTAGCTGCACTAGCTCCTTGCCTTTCACGGTGACCAAGATAAACAGACACGAATTTCATTTTTCATTTCTCTGCATGCAGCTTAAAGAAGAAAAATACACAAGAATTCTGTCAAATTCTCTCTCCTATTTTGGAAAGTAAAGAGCAATCAGGATGGAAGAAATTAAATCCTACTGAAGCTGTGGCAGTAGGGAGAAGCTGGAATTTATTTTACTTTAGCAACCAAAAACATTGCTTCAGTTAGGAAAAAAAAAAAAGAAAAGAGTTGTTGGAAGTTACAATCTGTTCACTCAAATAAATATACTTGCTATTGCAAGTGGCAAACTCTAGTTCCCGGTGTGAAGAGTGACCTTTATATTCTCTTACAAGTAAGTCTGTGCTTAACCTACAGCAAGTCTGACATGTTCAGAGCTGCATTACAGCACATGCACAGTGAAACTGAACTGGCCCTTAGGCTGCATGTCAAACTCTTCTGCTGCAACTGGGTCAAAATATGCACGTTCTTACAGCCTAGACTCCCTTATCTTTCCATCATTTGACAACTCACAATTAATAAAGAGGACACAAACTAACATTCCTATTTACAGAAACACTTGTCCTGTTGCATCTTGTGACTATTTTCACTAGATGATCACATACAGCTAACATGCTGGAGTCAAGTTTTGGAGGTTTCTCAGAAACATGTGCCAATACCTTATAAAAAAGCAGGGTAAAATCACGTGTCATTTTCACCAAGTGATGTATATGCTCATCTGTCAGTTGGCAAACCTGTAAGAAAGGCAATAATTATTTTTAGAATATTACAATGCCAAGAGACAACAGCAGAAAGACCTATAATGTGGGGGTACCTTGAACACCTTCAGCTTATGTGGAACTGCATTGTCTCCTGTTGTGGTCATTCTTTGACTTCTCATTGATACATATCATCTCAGTAAAAATTTATGTTTTGACATTCTATACTATACAAACTCACTGTGTAAATACCAAGCAATGTACTTTACATCACGTTTTGTGACACAAAACATTAGATAAAAGTTTCAGTTGTCTTTGTCCATACTGACCTAAGAGTTTCTGATCTCAGGAATCATGTGAAGTTAACTCTTGGCTGCCTTTTAATTTACTCATGGATTATGACACAAGCTGTCTATCATCAGAGGCTCTTTTCTGCAAAAGATCTTCAGGAAAAATACTTGAGCCAAAGGCATCACAATTAGAGTGATATATCAACCCAATTTTTGCTAAGAAATCACATTTTTCTTCCTTTGTTCACATTGCTGATACAATTAAAATCCTGACTAATCCTATGGAAAACTTTCAAAATATTATGTATATAAAGCTTTTCAGTTACTGTCTTCACCGGCTTTTCTTTATGTACTAACGTCAATCTGTTTTGTAAACATTGGGCTTCTTTTCAACCAAACTTTGGAGATCCATGTTTGAGGATCTTAATCAAGAAAGAATGTTAAACAATGGTAGAAAAGTAAATTACGCCAGCTAGCAAGACAGGAAGTGGAAGAAACAAGAGTAAAAACAATCAGCTCTACCACATGAACTATTTTGCCTATCAGCTGAACAAAGAAAACCTAGGCACTTTTCACTTTATTTATAGGCTGACAATTTAATGATAGCAAAACAGGATGCCAGACAAAGTCAGGATTTTAAGGTTAAATTAATTCTGTGCTAAGGAGAGATTTCAAGGTGTAATAGAGAATGCTTAGCCCCACAAAATATGCCCACTCTGTGAAGCATGAGTAGCAGCAACAGTTTCCAAGGAATGCCATTGCAAATGTCCCCAGTTATAATGCTAAAACATTAATTTAATGTCTTAGAATAACTTGAGAAATGACAGATCATAAAACCAAGGTAAGAAGATGACAAAATGTTATATAAATAAGTATGTGCATTCTTAATACTTTGGTGTCATTAAAACCAATCTTGTGACACTTCACCCACCTTAACAGCTGGATGAAGACCACTATCAAACAGTGCTTCATTTTTTATTATATTTCCCACTCCAGGCAATACTGCTTGATCCAGTAACACATCACACAACATGAGGGTTTTGTGTCGCTTAATCTCACTTTCTGCTCTTAGGAAACTAAATTTTGGAGAACAGACATCTAAGCTTTCCATCATTCTCACTTTCCGCTCACTCTCAGCTGCATTTCTGGAAGAGAATAATACATTAAGATTTATTTTTATTTTAATTATATGCTAACATAGCAGTATGCTTTTAAAAACAATACATGAAAGTATAATAGAACATTATATGCAAATAACAGAAATCTTGCAAATACCAGTGACAGAAGAGGCACAGAAATTACATTAACCACCCCTCCCAGAAACAGGTGAGTGATGCATGCAAGGAACATGCATCTGATCCAACATACAAGAAAAGACCCTCATTTTGTTCATATTAGTTTGAAAAATAATTGCCAGATCCTTGTTTTAAAACTACTACCAACATGGAAAGACTATGGATTTGGACCCTCATAACTAACTGTATGGTTACATGGTCCAATAGTTACTACAAGACAATAAAAGGTAATAGTTTCTTAAACCTTATCTTTACCAGGTTACATAGTCACTTGAAAATAGTACAGTAGAAGAAGTCTCACGCTTACATAAGCTTTTCTTTTGTAATATTAAATATGCATATATATGATACTCGAATTTACATGATCCTTTTCCCCAAAGAGGCTCAAATGCTTTAAAATCAAGCTTACTGTTATTTTTATTGGCAGTAAGAAGTACAACGGTGATGGCCAAAAACGTGCACTTAATGTAAATTAGAACAATCATATCAAATTGCTTCCCAAAAGAAAGCAAACATAAACACACACCCTTGGGAGCATAAAATCTGAAACCAGTAATCGTCAAAGGTCCTTATTCTTGTCAAGGAATTGAGACTTGCATGGAAATTAAAGGAGCAATGGGGTTCAGCATTCAGATCCAAGAACGGACTTATTCGCAGTCTTGATGCTATTGCATAGAAATACTTTAACTGTATGTAAATTCTGATACAAAAGTAGCAAAATTACATTACCATACCAATATTTAGACAGCTTTGTTTCTTTGTGTCTATGATGGTATCCGAGCACTAAACTTGTGTGTGATGTTTCACTATGTTCTTAAACGAATGTCGTACAAATAAACCAAGCTGTGTTTAATTTGGTTAATTTCTGCTTTACCTATACTCTACTGTCACCTCGAAAAAACAAACAGTATCCTCTGTAAGCCGTATCTCCAAAACTGGTAGTGCTGCATTTCTGCCTTTGCTTCCATTGGGATTAATGCACATGGAACCATTCATACCGAAGTGAACCCTTGGAGAGAAAAGAGAGTTCTTACAGGTATTTTATCTTCACAATGTTTCCAACCACCACACTAGTGTATGTTTGAAGTTATAAACTGTTCTTACCTAACCAAGTCAGTATGTATGTACATTAATTCTAGTCATTAAGAGTAACACGGCAACAAACTACTTGCTTATATAATGCTCGATTCCCAGAGAAAAACCTCCCCAAGTCAAAACTACTCCAAAACACAGCAGTTTTCCAGTGATCTTCAAAATTCACTAAACAGCAGCCAAAATTGATCACTAAGTAACATGCTTTTCTGGTGTATCACACTTAGAATTTTTTCCACTTGAAATGCTGGTCTTCCCACACAGGCTGTTAAGCCTCCAGGGAGGCTGAAGGAAATGAGGCTACTTTACCAGAAAATTTTCTGTTAAATCAGGCAGAAGTCACCTGGTACGAAAGGAAAGATTTCAGTCCCCATATTGCCAACACTTTTATCATATCAAAGCTACTTCCAATAATACCATAAACAAAGTAATTAACATCTGCCATATGTTGTTTTCTGCTTTTCTTTGCCTACAACCAAGGCAAAACCTGCAGGTCAATTAAAAATTAATATAAGAAAGAAACCGAAAAATGCCCAGATAGCAAAGGAGTGGAACCGACTTTTCAAGCATTCCTTTTACTGGTCACTAATGCTTTAAAAGGTCTTACATCTTATGATATATCCTAATAGGAGCTAGCACACGTGAGCAAAGGACAAGTTTGACTATGGTCTCATTCATTTTATTCATTACAAATTCACCTGGTACATTCAAGTCGTAAAAAACCTGCAAGATAGAGATTGTCCTGCTTGTATACATAGCATATCAGAAAACAAGGATTATTTTGCAGCTACAAAAAGATGCAACAGATTTAGAAAGATCAGAATTAGTTGCAAGTAGAAGAGTAAAAGAAAAGCCTTAAATGGAAGTCTTAGCTATTAAATACAAGAGTCTTACTTATGTATTCTGTACTAATTACCATAAAGAATGAGAGGGGATGTTTTTTCATAATCCATTATACTGTGCATTTGGTTAGATTTATTTTAGTTGACTTTGCATTACAGAAGCATATTAAAATAGAAAAAGTAATCTAGATGATTCCAAGTACAACCCTGGTGGCTAGTACAAGATGTCCAAGGGCTTAAAGCATATAACAAAATCCTAAACATGCCAACAAATTCGTAATAAGCTCTGCAAAGCATGAGCAAACAATGATGCGGCAGTTTTACCATCTGTCTAGGAGACAGCTTCACTAAAAAGTTAAGGTACACTTAAGTTACCAAAACCATTCATCTGCCAAATTTCAAACCACAGTTCCAAACCAAGGAGATGTTAATATTGTTGAAAGAAAGCAAGCAAGAAAGCAAGCATAAATGTACACATACTGAACACTAAGTCAGTTTTGGGTTTTGCGGGTTTTTTTTTTTCCACATTAGTTTATTAAAGATTCAGTTGCTCTGATAAATATTGAGTACAGAATTTAAGCCTAAATTTCTTAAGGAAAGCTGAAAGGACTTGCAAGTACCGTTTGTAGCAGAAGACATCAAGTAACTGTTACTTCATGCACTTCTCTGAGTTTTATCCTTAGAAAATGCAATTTCCTGCTTGAAACAAAGCATTTCAGGGATTAACTGTCCTTTTCAGACACTGTTACGTGGAATCTTAGGCTAAGAATAAAGTAGTAGATTATCCAAAAAAGTAAGTGGCTATATCCATTATTTCCAGCATTGCAGAGAGAAGATTGCAGGTAAGTTTCTTGATAACACTAATTTTCAAATCTCTGAAAGTGACTTTAGCAAGAACAAGATGACCCATGAATACACACAGTCTGAATGCCCAGGACATCTTTTTGTCTCCTCTTACCTCAAAGCTTTCTGATCAAAATACATAAAAAGTTCCTTTCCCAATGTCTCCACGCCCCTGTAAACATGTCCAACAAGGAAATCATGACCAGAGGTTCCCTCCTTGCTTGCAGCAGTCTAAAAATGAATACACACACAGATTAAAACAGAATTTATACTGCTTTGATTCTAGCATTACTACATATTCACCAAATAGCTGATTTTTCCTCCTTGAACAATATTAGACCTTTTCTCCTCAAGCAGCTCTACCAAAATCTGTGAGACTGTTAACCCAGGAAATAAAGAGTCCCTATTGCCCATACTATCCCAACTCAGCTCCTTCTCTTCTGAATTGCAACAATACATCTTTTTATCAGGGAATTTTATGCCTTTTCCTTCAAGTAATGAATTTACAAGAAGACTTTAAGGCTGATGTAAATTAAACAGGTATAGTTCAAGCACTAGTTGTCAGTTCTGCCATTTGCAGGCCTACTTCCTTCTCCAAATGCCTCCTGCTGGAGTTTCTACCCATGCTAATAGGCTTTCAGTGTTTCACATGGGGCAATACATGTTACAGAAAAGCTACCACTGAGCTGACAGAGATATTTCTCTCTTCCTATTAGTTTAATCTCAGATGATGTTGAACAGGAGGTGGGATACTACGCGAGGACAAGAAAAAGATAATTGTGAGATAGAAACAATGATCTTTTCTTGCTTAGAACATGAAACTCCACTGAAATTATAAGAAGGGACCACTATTGATTATCTTGTCCAACCACTGGCTCAAAGCAGGACTACCTTACGTCAGGCAGTTTTGGGCATTGTCCCGCCAACTTCAGAGTGGCTCTACGAATAGACTCTATTTGGCCCTTGTCCCAAGACTTGACTACTGTATTAGTAATTTTTTTCCACCACAACTTAATCAGAAATTCTCCTATTCTCACTTGTATCTGCTGTCTCTAACCCTACCTGCACCTCTGACAAGAGTCTGGCCCTGTCTCCTTTGCATCCTCCTTGTAGGTAGCTGAAGAGAGAAGTAAAACCCAGTTGTATCAGTTGCTTGCGCACCATGTGCTTCAGCCAGCTAATCACACCAGGGGCCTCACTCTGGCATGTTACTGCTTATTTTCTAGTGGGGAGTTGGACTGTACTCCACAGGCACTGTAATCCAAATGCAGCCTTGCAAGTGCTGAGCAAAGTTAAGAATCACTGTCCTCAGCCTGCTGGCTACATCGTCATCAGCACAGCCCAGTACAGGGCTGGCTGTCTTCCTTGGAGGGGCAAGTCTCAGCTGGTCTGAGCCTCTTTTATATGTGGAGCTGTTTTCCACCTGATCAGCAGCCAGGCCTGTGCCACTGCATGACATATTTCTGTTCCAAGTGCAGGACTCTGCAGGTCCTGCAAACACTGAGCCTGTAAAGATGCCTGTGACAAAGAGCACCCTGAGGTCCCCGAAACCTGCAGGCAGTATCTTCACTGTCATGGGATCCCTAAGTGCAAGGCAGATAGGTGTACCACCATTACACACTGTGTGCACTGATAGCAGGTGCCACATTTATTTAAATAGTTGGTCTAATTAAAATTATTAAAATAAAATAGTCATAGAAGCAAACCCTCCCTCTCTGCAGCCCAACATGTACCCTGTCCACCTCATGACATGCAGACCTGTGAAGACGTACGAGAAAAATTAAAATTAGTAACTGCTACTATAAATTTCCTTCTATTGTAGGTTTCCTGACATTAAATGACATTTAAAATCTATCCTAAGCGAATGAGAGTGATTCTAAAACCTTTCCCTTGCTTTTTCCAAAAGCCCCTGTGTTTGTACAGCTTAGTCATCCCCTTACACAACCGACCTTGTTTGTTATGATGATGACAAGAATATTTAATAACGTAAAATACGAATAAAGACGGTACCCATGGACGACCCCCGAGCGGAGGGTACCCGGGAAGCAGGAGGGGCAGCCATGTCGGCAGCACCACCCATCCTGCTCCGTGTTCCGACCCCGCGTTCTCACCCCGCACCCCCTGCCTGATCCCAGACTCATCTCCTCCCCCCCAACCCGGCAGCGTTCACCGCCGCGCACATCCGGGGCCCCAAGCTCTGCGACCCCGGCCTGGCTTGGCTCGGCGCTGCTCCAGAGGGGAGGCGGCTGCTCCGCCCCGCCGAGACGCCTCTCCCTCGCCCCCTGCCCGGTCCCTCACCGGGCCGCCGGCTCCGGCCGCTGCTGCCAGAGCGCTGCCCCGCGCGCTCCGCACTGCCTGGCCCCGCCGCACCCGAGCCTGCAACTTCTCGCCATAGAGCGCGCAGCCCGGGCCCTCCACCATGTCCGCAGGGCACCGCCAAGCACTGCGGAGCGCGCCGCCCGCCTCTGCCCTTCAAATCTGCCGCTCGCTTTGGGGCGGTGCTGCCGCGCCGGGCAGGGCCCGCCTCCGCCCGGGTGAGGGCTGGGTTGGTACTGCGGGGAAGTCGGGAACGCTTACGGTTCCTGGGTAGTTCCGGCCCAGGCTGGCAGAAGGAAACCCCGCCTCGAGGAGCTCCGCGGGCAGGGGTGCCGCGGTCGTGGGGCTGGGTGAGGGTGGCCGGGTTCTGGTATAGCGGCTGTCGCCGGCCCGGAAGAGGTCAGCGAGGTGAGTCGGGCCTAACCCGCCGCATAGTTCCTCTCCAGAGCTGGCCAGCTGGTGTTTTAAGCTTAGATGGCCCTTTGCCTGGAGAGGAACGTTAATCAAAGAGCATTGTTTGTGAGACACTTCAGGGAAGGCACGATATCTTCGTTTTGCTCTTAAGTGTGAACTTCTAGTGCCCTCCGATACCTAATCAGCTATCACAGGCTTTCTGGTATTGTGTAAACCACTCTTCAAGTACAAAATCTTGGAGCGGATTCTCCTGGAAGGCATGCTAAGGCACATGAAAACCAACAAGGAGCTTGGTGACAGCCAGCATGGCTTCACTAAGGGGAAATCATGCCTGACCAATTTGGTTGCCTTCTATGAAGGGGCTACGGAACTGATTAACAAGGGTAGAGCAGTTGATGTCATCTACCTGGACTTGCGTAAAGCCTTTGACACTGTCTCCCATGACATCCTTCTCTCTAAGTTGGAGAGACATCAATTTGATAGGTGGACCACTCGGTGGATAAAGAACTGGCTGGATGGCCGCACGCAAAGAGTAGTGCTCAGTGGCTCAGTGTCCAGCTGGAGACCAGTAACGAGTGGTGTCCCCCAGGGATCGGTGTTGGGAGCGGTCTTGTTCAACATCTTTGTGGGTGACATGGACAGTGGGATTGAGTGCACCCTCAGCAAGTTTGCCAATGACACCAAGCTGTGTGGTTCGGTTGATACATTGGAGGGAAGGAATGCCATCCAGAGGGACCTTGACATGCTTGTGAGGTGGGCTGATGCCAACCTGATGAAGTTTAACCATGCCAAGTGCAAGGTCCTACACCTGGGTCGGAGCAATCCCAGGCACAGGTACAGGTTGGGCAGGGAAGAGATTCAGAGCAGCCCTGTGGAGAAGGACTTGGGGGTGTGGGTTGATGAAAAAATGAACATGAGCTGGCAGTGTGCGCTTGCAGCCCAGAAAACCAATCGTATCCTGGGCTGCATCAAAAGGAGTGTGACCAGCAGGTCGAGGGAGGTGCTCCTGCCCCTTTACTCTGCTCTCGTGAGACCTCACTTGGAGTATTGCGTGCAGTTCTGGTGTCCTCAACATAAAAAGGACATGGAACTGTTAGAACAAGTGCAGAGGAGGGCCACGAAAATGATCAGGGGACTGGAGCACCTCTCGTATGAAGATAGGCTGAGAAAATTGGGGCTGTTCAGCCTGGAGAAGAGAAGGCTGCGTGGAGACCTCATAGCAGCCTTCCAATACCTCAAGGGGGCCTATAGGGATGCTGGGGAGGGACTCTTCATTAGGGACTGTGGTGAGAGGACAAGGGGTAATGGGTTTAAACTTAAACAGGGGAAGTTTAGATTGGATCTGAGGAAGAAATTCTTTACTGTAAGGGTGGTGAGGCCCTGGAATGGGTTGCCCAGGGAAGTTGTGAATGCTTCATCCCTGGTGGCGTTCAAGGTGGGGTTGGACATAGCCTTGGATGGCATGGTTTAGTGGGAGGTGTCCCTGCCCATGGCAGGGGGGTTGGAACTCGATGATCTTGAGGTCCTTTCCAACCCTTACTATTCTATGATTCTATGATTCTATGATCTTCTTTCAAGACTTTCTTAATGCACAACTGAATGTTTCAGCCTTAGAAAGTCAGTATTTAATAGAGTTTTGCACTCAGTCCACGTTTACACAAGGTAAGTGTTTCCTTTCCTGCTTCATTTGAAGTAAGAATAAACATCATGAACTCCACAAGCACTTAACAAAATTGAGGGAGCTGGCATTTGAGGGTAGAACATTAGATGCCATTTCCTGACGTCCTCCTCATGCGGCATACTCAGAATGTCTCAAATAATACTATTTGTTACATAAACATTGCATATCCAGTCTGTTATCTGGGTTCAATCTAAATGCATTTATTCCTAAAAGAATAAATTTCATTTTTTCCTGTAAGGAAGTGACTATATGAGGTTAAAGTAATTATGTTTGCTGAAATAAAATTGTGAATGCAGGTGTGCTACTAAAGTTAGAGTATGCTACCCTTTGTTACAAATGCCTTTTTTCATTTTGACAGTGATGTTTTTGCTGTGATCTTTCTAGATCAAAACAACAAGGCAGTCATTAGCCAGAGAATTAAGCTCACTCATCAGAGAGTAGAAATCACCGATGTTCCAATATGGTATGTGAAACTCAGACTGATTTTTCTGCTGCCCTTGAGTCCTCCCTTACTGTTCTTCCAACCCAGAAATTAATGCATAACTTGGGTTTCTATATTCATATGTAGGCACCTTAAAAGTACAGACTAACAATTTCTGTTACTTGACTATCAAATGTAGTGTTTTTCATGATAAGGGATTTTATAACTGGATATTTTTCAGTAGATGGTTTGTGCAGTGCGTTACAGCAGATTGGGTTTTCAATTCCACATCTAATTCTGCAGGTGCATCAGAAGCTCCAATACTAACCATGTGTTACGGTTCTCTAGCCCTTTATCCACTCACGTAAACAATGAATTTTAACTAGAGATTCCACTGTAACTCTCTTTTTGCATGCACTTTTGTTCCTCTAAAAGTTGATTTCCAGGTACATACAAGCTGTCATTGGTGATCTTTATATTATAGCATTTTGTGGTGGTTGGTAAATATTTGTGCGTTTGCTTTAATAAAAGCTGTTAAGAATACATTTGAAGCAAAAAGAAGAGAAGTAATAGACTGTAAGAGATGCAAGTCTGACTGTTTTGCACTTTGAAACAAATGCCCAATGCTGAACTCAAAATCAGGATATTTTTAGGTTAAAGTGCCTAAAGACAGCAGCTGAATGAGGAACAGTTGTTGGGCAGAACTCTTGCTGGTACAGTTTTTTAATTATATAGTAGTACAGCCAAGACAGAAATAAGCAACTGTGTGGTTTCAGTGTTCCAAGTAGAATAATCTTAGCTGCTTTTGTGGCAGTCATTCCTTGAGTCAGGAAATCTCTGTTGCTGCCATTCAGTTTCAATATTACAGTTCACTGCAGGCTACAAGGGAAGACATTCTGTTAAGATGCAAGTTTTAAAAGGCGGCTGATGGATTGCTTACAAAATAAAAGCTTTCATTAAATTTATTTCAGGGTTTATTAAAGTATAGCATTTCTTGGCAGGTAGTTCCATCAATAGTTGTTCACACCTTATTTTGACTTTGAAAAATCCAGTGTCCACAAGAAATAATCTCTCCCACAGGTAATTAAATGTGCAAATTTCAAGAACAAACAAGCAAATAAATCTCACTTGAGTATAAGTTTAACATTTGACTATTTTTTACTTCCTGTCTGCTGTTGGATCAAAAAAATCATAGCATTCTACTGTACTATGATAATTGATACAGCAAATAATGGCAAGTTACCTGCAGTGAAAAGTAACATCTATTTTTAAAACAGAAATTGAGTAAATCTACATATGCTCATAAATTTGTCCTGTTATTGTAGCTGTGTGCACAGCTGCCTCTGTTATTTTTCCCAGTGGTGTTCTCAGGCACCATTTCTTGATTTGATTGTGCATTTGCAATATTTACATTCAGACAATGACATACAGTGTAACAGTGTGCTCTGGACTGGACACTCATATTTTTGCTGACATACCTGGGAAGTTATTGCAGTTGTGATCTCATTAGGAAAAAAACCCCAAACATATTTCTTTCAAAAAATTCAGATTTTCCAGAATTATGAAAAGAATACAATCCTTTATCGCATTTTCCAGAATTTATGTGGAAGCCCTGCTTCCCTGCCTTGTTGTGCCCATTCTTATTGCAGGACATTTGGCATGAAATTGCATGAGTAGAGCTACCAAAATCCAGTTGCTCAAACTCTTTGTTCTATGTGGAATTCCTCCCTTGGATTAATGTGTTAGTCTTAGACCATTGGTACACAGCTAAATTTACAGTTAACAAAGCTTTGAAAAAAACATGTTGGCAAGGAATATTATCCTATGGCAAATATAGACTAATTTAAATGGAGTATCATTTTAGACCAAATGGCAAAGTTAGATTTTTCTGAATGCAACATGAGAGAATAGAAAAATGCCGGATATAAGCACACCGTGTTATCCTAATCAAATGGTCTGAAGAACAATGTCAGCATTGAGACTCTTGCTCAAGGCATAGTGTTTTTTCTTTTGGCTGGTTGAAATATACAGTGAACTACAAAGACTTTCCCTTAATGGTGGCAAAATCTTGGATAAGAATTAAGACGCAGTGGATGACTGATCTGTTTCATGGTTGCCTGGAGAGTTAATGTGAACAGTTAAGCACGCTCAAAATTGCTCATCATGTAATCCTAACGAAATCCTTCCTAACCCTTGTAAAAACATTCCCAAATCCTTCAAAATTAAGTATCTTAGTGCAATTAATCCAAACAGTTGCACTGTTCAGGGAGTGCATTCTGGTTATCAGTTCCTGGTCTCCCAGTGATTTTTGAAGGTCATGCATAGTTTATATGGATGCATAGTTAAACTACTTTTTGTCAGTTACCTCGAAATAAACAATGCCTTGAGTGCTGGGATACTTTTTTGGTGTAAAACTCTACATTACAAAACATATACCATTATAACTTTGTTTTTTTTAAAGCTGCAGTTACTGTAAAGATACAGACCAAGGAAGTTCTGTGGAAATTGCAGTAAAGGGTCAATATGAAATTATGAACTAAGTTGTGAATAACAGTTTTAGTGTAGGAGTTTCTCACATATATTTCATTGTTGCAGCCGTAATAAAATGCTACAACTCACATATTCTTCTTACTGAACGTGGAGTATGTGTTGAAAATACTTATAATTAATGGATTAATGGATTTGGAGTAAAATGGGTAGTTGAAACTTAGTGGTACCCTTCATTTCATAAAGAACTAAGGGCAGTGCACTCTTATTAAACAAAAAAGTACACGAAAACGTTGTTAAGCACTTCACAGAGCAGGAATGGATTTAAACATGATCTTGAAAGTTAAACGTGTGATGAGGTGTTTTGCTGAATCATAAGGCAATGATACGTAGAAACTGAAGTTATTTATACTTTTGTAATCCAGCAAAAATAAATTAAATTTACATTTATTGACATTTCAAACCTGAAATTGGTTTCTTGGGTGCTGTAACAGTTAGATATGAGGGGAAAATACATCCCTTTGAAGAGCTCTGGTAATGTTTTCTGTTTTCTAATTTGAGATTTAATGGCCATGGTTCTCTGAATTGGCTTAGAGAACTCTCTCTCCCTTCCCTCACGTTGTGCATTAGTCACCATGGCTGTGCATGGTGTGTGCACTACAGCTATACTGACCTCAGTGGGAGTTTCAGGTGCTTGTGAGTTTTGCTGAATCACAGAATCACAGAATCACAGAATAGTAAGGGCTGGAAAGGACCTCAAGATCATCGAGTTCCAACCCCCCCGCCATGGGCAGGGACACCTCCCACTAAACCATGCCATCCAAGGCTATGTCCAACCCCGCCTTGAACGCCGCCAGGGATGAAGCATTCACAACTTCCCTGGGCAACCCATTCCAGGGCCCCAACACCCTCACAGTAAAGAATTTCTTCCTCAGATCCAATCTAAACTTCCCCTGTTTAAGTTTAAACCCATTACCCCTTGTCCTCTCACCACAGTCCCTAATGAAGAGTCCCTCCCCAGCATCCCTATAGGCCCCCTTCAGGTATTGGAAGGCTGCTATGAGGTCTCCACGCAGCCTTCTCTTCTCCAGGCTGAACAGCCCCAACTTTCTCAGCCTATCTTCATACGAGAGGTGCTCCAGTCCCCTGATCATTTTCGTGGCCCTCCTCTGCACTTGTTCTAACACTTCCATGTCCTTTTTATGTTGAGGACACCAGAACTGCACGCAATACTCCAAGTGAGGTCTCACGAGAGCAGAGTAGAGGGGCAGGATCACCTCCCTCGACCTGCTGGTCACACTCCTTTTGATGCAGCCCAGAATACGATTGGCCTTCTGGGCTGCATGGTTTGGACCATGCTTAAGCAAATAATCCCAGAGATTTCACCAGGTGGGTGTTTTAAACGAGTCCGCTGACTGATCTGCTTATGCATGTCCAACGTTAGCTGTGTGGCGTCTCCTCTCACTACTGCTGGAAAACTGCTCAAGTCTAGGATGAGAAATTTACGGATGCAGAGTTAGAAATAAAATGAGCAAATGCTTTCCCTTTGATGAAAGGAAATGAAGTGCTAGGTGTAAGATGGACATTGGATCAGACACCTGATCTGTAGCAGAAGTGAATGGGTTTGGTTTCGGTGGCAGGAAGGCATCTGTAGTACCTGGGAGAACTACTTACCCAAGCTATGAAGGAAAAGCAAGTCGAATGCTATCTGTGCTGACATTTTGAACAATGAACATTCAGAAGTGGGAGGTGGGAGAGGGAGGGCATTTTCTAAAACAGATGTGGGAAGCTCTTCATTGTGATATGTCCATAGGGTTGGATTGGAGGGTGTGGCACTAGTGCATATGCTTTTCTTTCTTCCTTTCGTGCTCATTTTTTAAAAGGAAAGCATTCACTTTGGGGAAGGGAGAGAGTGAGAAAACAGATTCCTCGCCTTACAGGCAAAGTAAGACTGGAAGTGGATCACTGAGGGGGAGCACTAATGCTGGGAATGGTTCTGGAACCCATGCTAGATATCAGCTGCACAAAGGACTGCAGTCATCTGACAAAATTACTGTGCCTAGGAATTGAATGGCTGCACGGCATTAACTAAAATATTTATGGTGACAGGATGTGGTAAAGGTATGGAAATTAAATTAAAGCAAACATTTAACAGGGTCTGTAGTGACAGGACAAGGGGTAACGGGTTCAAACTTAAACAGGGGAAGTTTAGATTGGATATAAGGAAGAAGTTCTTTACTGTGAGGGTGGTGAAGCACCGGAATGGGTTGCCCAGGGATGTTGTGAATGCTCCATCACCGGCAGTGTTCAAGGTCAGATTGGACAGAGCCTTGGGTGACATGGTTTAGTGGGAGGTGTCCCTGCCCATGGCAGGGGGGTTGGAACTAGATGATCTTAAGGTCCTTTCCAACCCTAACTATTCTGTGATTCTGTGATTCTGTAATTTATGCCAATGGAAAACTGGTCATAGATAGGCGTATTCCTAGGGTTCCAATTCATATACTAAACAAGAAAGTCAATTTCTTATTTATAAGTTGATTACATTATGCTTTAAGTAAGTCACAAGAGCAGGACATGACTTAGATAAAAAATAAACAACAAACCCCAAACAAAGAAGCAACTTAATTATGTGTGCAATTATATTTAAAAAAAATGACTAATGTTTTGATATTGTCACAGTATTACCACAGTTTCTCTGAGCAGTGATTAATAGCACGACGGATTCACCTGTCAATGACTGGCTGTAAGCAAGTCACCATTCTTTTAGAAAAATAGCTTCTTTTCTCTCTATCAATTCTTGATTTCTCCAGAGTTAAAAAAGAAAATCTTTGAAGATCTTGGGTAGTTTGACGTGTAAGTTTTCAGTCAAATAAATTTGCTATATTCAATCAGGAATTAGATGTGGATTGCTTTCAAATGCTGAAAGTCACGCTTCTTTCCTAAGAGGCCTTTGTACTGTATTAATCTATTACCTTTCAGATTGAAGGGTTAAATCCGCATGAGGGAATTAGACTTAAAAGGAGAGAGGCATGCTATTTACACTCCCTAAATTTCAGTAATAATTAAGGTCCACCTACTATACTATATTTGTAAGGTAATGGAAACTCTGAACTCCCTACCTAATCAATGGCAAAATGTAGGCACCTCACCAGACAGTGATTTGGATCAGGGGCCTCATTAGGTCTTTCTCTCCATTAGCCGCACTGGGAGCAATGCCAGTTCCTGCTATTGGATACCCCACTGCGTAACTTCAAGCAGTCACCTATTTTCCTTATGCACTGTAAAGGGAGAGATATGTCTAAGAACATTATTCCCTTGTACTTTGAGCCAGGTGCTGTCTGGAAGTGTCATGGAGTTGCCTAGATGCCTCTCTGCAGTCTGTATTCACAGCAGTGAACCACCTCCTTTGGTTAGATACCCAAGCAAAGCAATTTTTTTCAAAAAAGGGAATGTGGGAGCTTCTTGTAAACTGCATTGACACCTGGATAATCAGTGGTGCATCTTTTCCTTGAGAAATGGAGAGCAATTGATCCTAGAGTTTCTAACTCCTGAGAAAGTATTCAGGGGACTAGAACAGTCAGTGTTCTGAACTGAGGCTAACTCCATCTCTCTTGACAGTGTTTCTACTTTGCATAGCATAACTTCGTTTTTAACTAGAGCACTGACTGGCACCAAGGTCATTTAGATTAGCCTGGAATTGTCAAATCTAATCCTCAGCATCTGACTGCTGAACATAATCACCTCAGACTTTGTATTTTGTAATATAATTCTCTCTGGAAGGATATTCTGATCCTAGCCTGTGATCTTGCTGTTAATTGTAACAGGAGCTTTTGAGAGTATGAATTCAATTTTGGCTTGTCTGGAATGAATCTACATATAATGGTGTAGTGATTGAGTTATGTAAAGTAAGTATTCAGTATCCATCTACACCCTTTGTTTGTTTGTTTTACTGAAGGGAAATATTTCAGTACTCTAGAGATCCCTCTTCCTTTCTCCATCAGAGTTATCTAATAACCCAGTGATAATGGCAGTTCCTTTGGTGGCAGGAGATCAGCAGTCCATATGCTGCTTCATATCAGATTGGATGCTTTGAACTTGGATGTATTATTCCTTCTGTGGCTGTTTTAAGCCAGCAGGAAAGAGAGCTTCAGAGACCATAGCAATATTATCCTCACCATGTTTCTGTTCAAGAGTTGACCTGGTAAAACATTACAAGAAATTACATCTTTTGGAGCAGATTCCAAAAGCAAGATATGTAGAGATACTCAATTCCACTTACATATGAGGTATAAAGAAACTGGTATCTTCAAATCTTGGTGCCCTTGCACATCCTAGGAACAGAAAATCGGCTACAGCAGAAACTTACCTTCCTGGGAACAGCGGTAGCATTGAAATTGAATGTGGACAGCCCTATTTTTTGGCCACTTAAGAGTTGGTATCGGATCTCTGTGATAAAACTATTGCAGACTACGTATTATTTTGTGTGTTAGAAAGCAAAATCGGAGAAAAAGATCCAAAAATATATTAATTCCTTCAGAAATGTTCAGCATAGTAGAAAAAGTATGACATTTCAAAGTTCTGTAACCATATTAAGCAATATCAGGTTTCTGTCCCGAAAGTTTCCTTCCAAAATACTATTCCCAAAGGAGAGAACGTCTTTTGCAGTTCTTCAGTTATAGAGTAATATCATAGAAGAACTTACTCAGACTCAGGCTAAATTCAGAAATAAAATGTTTGAAAAATATTTGAAAAACCCCCAAAGTTATTTTACAAATTTGTGCTGAAAATTACAGATTTCTTAACGATTATTATTCCCTTCCCAGTTATATCCTCTGTTTGCTTTTAGATATTCAGATCCATCAGTATAGATGCCTCTACCCATTCACAATCGCATATTCTAATTTACAGTCATAGTTTAAATTCATCTGGAGAAAGAAGTTTGACAGCAATGTGCAACTGCCTCAGGGTGGGAACAGCAGATCTTACTGAAGCTGGATATTCCTGGGATAACTGCAGACAACCTAGCAACTTACGAACAGTGCTTGTAACTTTACTTCATCTTGAGACGCTGTTCAATACCAGTAGTTTCCCTTGTTGTGTTGATGGATAATGGCTCCTCCCAAATTGAGCAAAAGTGAGTTACATTTGTCTGGAGGAGAAAAGAAAACGTTTAAAACTTGCAGTAGTTTATTCAAAGTCTAAAGCCTTGAAGATGTTTAAGAGTCCAGCAGTGCCTCTAGGCTATCTACACACTAAAAGAGATGAAGAGAAAAAGAATAAATTTGGTACTGAGGAGAGGCAGAAACAGTAGATTTCTTGCCAATATTGTATATATACATACAGTCCTCTGAGGTGTATTCTCCTATGGATGATTTACAAGTAAGATTAATGCCTCAAGGAAAAGTAAGGAGAAGGTGATCTTGGGATGAAGAACTTGCCATTTTTCCTTCAGGTTTAAATACAGAATCATAGAAATGTTGTACTTTAATGCTGTCCTGAAAAAACATTAGGGTAATATTTGTTTAAGAGCATTGATAGTATTGTAGATCCATGAAGCTCTAGTAACAGACCAAAATAAGTGAGGTTTGCTGGGCAGAATGCAATGAGGGCTATTGCAAAAACTGGCCTAGCAGATGCAACCAGTTTTTACGTCTCTATTACACAAATAGTACAATTCCTAGTACCTTGCTGCAAACCTTTATCAGCTGCATAGGTATATGCAGCACTCCATTTTAATTAGCCTGAAGATTCACAGCTTAGAAGGAATAGCAGGAGTCTCTAATTACGTTCACAAACTAGTGATCTGCCCAGAAAATGAGGAATGAATAAGCATTAAGCAGTCAGAGGCCAGTGTTCAATCACAGAAAGAAGCAGGAAGAGTAGAAGATAAAGTAATGCCATTTTCACTGATTTATCTGGGCCTTGAAAATGACTAAAAGCAGTCCTTCTTTAGTAAAACACATCACATCTAGATATAGAGATTTTTGTTTTTATTCTTATCAGTAATGTTGGACTAGATATTTTATGATAATTTTTTCTCATGTCTGTGTTGTATTTCCAATATTTCTATTTTAAATGTATTTGTTTTGGCATCAGTAGCATTTCTTGAAGGACTGTTATGAGAATAATGCTTTCCAAGCATCATTTATAGTTTTTCAGTCCAAGTTCCAGAGACTATTCGTTTCTTCCCTTGAAAAAAAAACCCATGACACTGGGATTTAAGTCATTGCTCTTCAGAAACTGGCTTTGACAAAAAAAAGGCCGAGGATTATCTCTTTAGCAACTTTTAAATCAAAGCTGCATTATTGATATTAAACTAAAAAGGCTTTGCAGTTCTTTATATAATTAAAAGCAACTGTTATGGAAATTTTTCGGAACAGCTGGTGTATTGGAAGAAAGGTTACACTCTTCTCTATCAGTAATCCCTTTAAATCTCTGACATGATTCATAGCTCCTCAAACAATGCCAGTAAATTAAAAACTGGATGCCTTCCATACATGTATCTATTACTTGTACCCCTATGAGCAAGTCATGTAAGAATGCAATAACAGAACTCAAAATGGCTAGTGAATGTAATGTGAATGTCCCTTTTAATGAACTTTATTTCTACTTTTGTTTTCTAAAATACTCATTTTGCCCCAAAAGTGGTGTCGGGCTTCCTGACTGGCCCAGATAGCTTACAGTCATATTCTTGAACATCAGTCAAGAGTAGCAGACTGGAAGGAAAGGATAGGCCTTGCTGAGTTTGGTAAAGTCTAGAGACAGTTTTGAAGTAGTATAAAAAGCTTTAGCTCATCATGAATTTTGGCCTTTCCTTGCAGAAAGTGGAAAAAGATTTTTCCTCCTGGCTGGAAGGAAGCAGCAAATCATTACTGCAGCTGAGGTTTTTCATTTTGTTCCTGTCTTTCAAGGCAGGGAGATCTTTGGAAAGGGGAGAAGGATCAGCCAAGGTACTTCTTTTTTATCTTTAAGGGGTAAGAAGTACCAGTGAGCAGAAAGAAGGGAAAAAAAAAACCAAACAAATGTGGGCCTCAAAGACCAGAATTGGTGAATGACTTGTTGGGTTTCAGAGTGTACAGATGACGGATGTTTTGTAGACATGAGGGAATTCGGAAACAAAGAACCTGGGCTTGTATAGAAGCAAGATGATGCTTCTTTTCAAGGGAGTGGAATAACCACATGCAATAAATGCTGGCCTAGGGACTGACTGGTGGAGAAGCAGTGTTGCAGGTCGGATCTGCTAGCTTCTTCTTGGTCAAAGAGAAAATGAGCCAGTAGTGCACCCCTGTGGCAGTAACGGCTAACCGCATTCCGTGCTGCTTCACGTGGTACACAGCCTCAGGTCCAGGGAAGCGATTATTTCTGTTTAGTTAACACACGTGAAGTCACATACAGACTCCTGTGTGTAGTTTTGGATTCCTCAGCACAACAAGACATTAACAAACGAGAGATTCCAGACGAGCTCCACCAATATGTTTAGGGTGCTGGAGCACATGGTGGACAGCAAAGAGCTGAGAGAGCAGTGATTGCTTAGCAGAAGAGAAGGGTAAGGCTTTCTACACTTCTCTGCTTGCTGTCTTCACCTGCTGAAGTAAAGGGGAAGTTGTTTAGGATGCAGAGGCTCTTCCCAGATGCACACAGCAAAAGGACAAAGCAATGCAACGTATTCAGGAAAGGAAATTTTTACTATATAAGAAAACCCAAAATTCATGAAAAGTGGTTAAGCACGGTAGGTTGTGCGGGGTGCATGTCAAATTTCCACCCTTGGAGAATACTCCTGGGAAACACCTTGTGGAACCTGATCTCACTTTGGATATTGCCTTGCTTTGAGTGGATCATTGGACTTGGTGACCAGTGGAGATCTCTTGCTTGTTTCTGTGAGTCTGAGATCCGCATTGTCAGCCAGATTTCTCTTTTTGTGTTTTTTGAATCCTGTGTGAAATTCTTTATGCTACTTAAAGAAATTTCGAAATGTATTTTGCACATGCCGCAGTCCTTATTTATTTTTCCCTCTTCTGATAATGAGACACTGTATCTAAGAGGTGTTGTCAGAAGACTGTCAGTAAAGAGTTTTTGGTTAAACTGTTGTAGCATTAAGATGTGGGATTCTGTGTTATAAAGTTTCTCATGATTTGTGAAGTGGGGAGAATATTGCTTTAGCAGTATGGTTCTTTGGCAGTGTATATAACCTGATAGAAGCTGATGAGGAAGATGTTTGACAGGACTACTGGAAAGTTCAAAAGGGATGAAACTTTCTGGATGCACTTTTTTAATTTAAGGGTTGGCAACACTGTAGTACTACAAATTATTTATTCCTTTTGCCTTTGGATATTTTGAACTCTCTTTACTGTATTTCAGCCTTTGCCTTCAGTCCCTTGCACAGACTTCATAAGTGGTGTGAATTTCATATTAATAGAGTGTGGCCCATCACAGGCTGAGTGTTGTTGAGGTAGCAGTTAGAATCTGTTCTACTACCCATCTTAGGTCAGATCTAAGGGAAAGAGAAGCTGTGTAAAGCAGTGAATGAAAGTGTGCTGCACTATAAAAGGTTTTAGACACTGTGTTACTACTAGGTAGAATCTGGTGAGGAAAAAAATAACCTGAGAGAGCTGCATTAAATAAACCAGAGGGCCTCTAATTGGACTTGACAACTACACTGGATAGACATAAGTCATGTTAAGCCTAATATTCTCTTGTTTGGAAGCACTGAAAGACAAATAGGTTGCTTTCTTCTAGGAGTTGAAGGTTTTGAGGGTTTTTTTGTTCTTGTTGTAGCTCTCTATCTCAGTTAATTCAGTAGGGCTTCTTTTCAAAAAGTAGGGATTCACTTCTATAAACTGTCTGTCATCTAGAGCCTTTACAGTGATCTGGTTGCTGGACTGTCTCTGAAGTGTCATGGACCAAAAATTTAGAGCTCTTCTCTAGAACCTTGTCAACCAGCAGTTTTCATTTTCTAGCTTTCAGCAAGAAGCAAGTAAAGTCAGTGAAGTTTTTCAGTAATTGGTGTAATATGTTCCCTGCGGTTAACATAGCCAAGCAGGTGGTCATCCTCCTTTTACATCAGCTGTATCATCCAAACAATCTCCAAACAAAGAATATGATGAATTATGTTGTGAGGAGAGGTGTCTGCCAAGGCACCCTGGGATTAGTGTTAGAGCTGGTCTTATTTAACATATTCATTAATGATCTGGAAGAGGGAGTAAGCAGACCATTAATTAAACTGGCAGATACAACACTGAAATAATTCTAAGATCCTATCTAGACAAAGACAAAAAGGTGGGTATTAAGAAAATAGAAATGGTTTATGAAAATGGTTTCTGTTTGCCCACAGCCGTATCTGGGTCATTTTACAGATTGCGATTGTATGTACATTTGTATCATCTGCACATTTAAACACTGTTTATTTTATAATTAAAATCTTAGCAGCTTGAGAGAAGTAACAGCTACATAAAATACAGGGTTTCCTTCGTTTTAGCAGGGATAATGAGATAAAGTAGTAGGAACAGTGTGTTTTGGTTTCTTTCTTCAGCAAAAGACTGCATTATGGCATATCCTTAGACAAAGCTTAAGCAATGCTGTCTACTCTGCATATTTATCTGTCAATATCAGTATAGAATCATAGAAGAGTTAGGGTTGGAAAGGACCTTAAGATCATCCAGTTCCAACCCCTGTGCCATGGGCAGAGATACCTTTTATCAATAAAGTAATTTTTCAGCATTCCTAAAACACTGAAGTGAAGAGGGTGAGGAGTAGCACTTGGTAGACCCCCTCTACTGATACCCCAATTTGATGCTTGTGACTTTACTTTTTAAGATTTTTCAGGTGGTTTAATTTACTTTATATTTTTAAAAATAGCTTTTAATCAGAATTGCATGTGGTCTAATAATGTCACCAAAATTATTTGATTTTAAGTTTTTCTAGAAATAGTGTTGTGGGTTTTTTTAATTAATTCTCCTTTAATTCCTGACTGAATTAATGTTGTATCATCAGTTTAATGATTTTGGTAGGGTTCTATATCAAATGCTGCTATCACTACTATAGTCTAATTTCCCTTTTAAAACTGATTTTTAGAAGAAATATTAAAGTCATTATTTGTTTTATGCCAATTTTATACGAGATCTTTGAAAGTACACAAAAGAATAGCTAAGATCAGCAGCTCTAAAAATCAGGCACAAACAATCAAGCACCACAAAATACAAATCTGCTTGATTTTTCAGAGGCTGTGAATGTGTTTTATGTGCAATGTTCTGTACAGGCTCTGCACAAATAGACTCTGTTTCCCATCTGTGTCAGTGAGACAGAGCTGTGTAGGCCACAGTAATGTGGTCTGCATGCATTTCCCTTGGAAAAGTCTGTTATTTCTATAAATTTGGGATAAATCTGCACAGCATGGGTTAAGTTGGATATAAGCAGTGTGTCTGGAGGACACAGTATTGCAGTTCCTGTGGTGCTCGGAAGCTTACTTTAGTTCTGCTTGCAAGCACAGGAAGCAGGCTCCTGATACAGCAGCGCTCTCAGGAGGAAGGTGGCAATATAGCAGAATCTGAGTAAGACAAAACCAGGGAAGTATTACTGCAAGTGCATCTGTCAAACCGGGGGATGCAGGAGAAAATGAGGTGGTGACAGTCTGAGCAGAAATAGAATTAGCATAATATGAAGTGAGTTAATGATGCCAGCAATTTTTAGCAGTTGAGAAGGTAAGGGCTGCAAAGGCAAGGTGGCATTCTATGATTTATGTGCAAGAAGTAGGCAAGGTGATATTTTTTAAAGTGTTATGTTTTGAGCTTCTAGGCTAAGTTCAGATGTTCAATTTCACTGTTGTTCAGGATGTAATTATAAAAACTGTGTAGCTGGAATTACTCAGTTATTCAGTGATTTGCTATTGCTTGTGTTCCAGTCCAAATGAGATTAATTGCTATTAACAAGTATTGAGAATCAAAGGTTTTGGTTTTCTTATGACTTGTTATATGCTAAAAAAGGTCCATTAATTTCAATTGAATTATTATTCTTGACTTACCCTATTAAAAATAAAAAAAAAACCTGAATTAAAGATAGTAATTATAAAGATGTAATTTTTAATAGAAGTAGTTTGTCCTGGCCCAAGGTGCCTGTTACTTTCATCCCATTCATAAGAAACTTTAACATGTGCTGGGTAGCAAAAATAAATCATGCCATTCCACGTACCTGAGTTATTATTCATGCCAAAAGGATGAATGCTAAAGAAAATTAAAAGCAGCAGAAAACTTGAATTGAGATGCGGTATTTTCTTTATTAGTGAAAATTTTTGAAAATTGAAGAGGTATAAACAAAAAGCTACAACGTAATCTAAAAATCTTCTGATAATGTGAAAAATCAAGGTATTCCCCACATTTTCTTGACAAGAATTTCGTTTTGGTGTCTGCTACAGTTTGTTTCAAGGTTGGGTTTTTTTCAAAAATGAATGTCTTTTATTGGTGTTACATGTGCAATGTATATTTTATGAGCTGAGCAAGTACTGTTGGGATGAAGTGTATGTTTAGATCCAAAATAGTATTAGTGTGACATAGAGTTGAAGACTTCTAAAAGTAAATTAAAGAAGATGAAACAAATGGATCTGGGTGTTGTGTCAAAATAGTGTTCATTTGACCATCCATATTTCCTGGCTTATCTAGTATCTCAAACTATTATTTTCTTGTTAATTGCAGTCCTAGGTATAAGCTGCTAAAGCTCTCACTTTCGGTGGTTGCTTCTTACTCTAGAATGAGTTTAATAATCTCTTCTTGAAAGGTGCCTTAAAAATGTTTAATGTTGAATCTTGAAGCTAAGAAGTTATCCAGAGAGAATAATATTCAGTGCATTGTGTATTAGGAGGCATTTAAAAATAATAAATAATAGCTGTCAAAGGAAGCTTGTTGAAATAAGGTTGCAGTAAATAATAATAAATAACCTTGGAGGACAGCATTTGAAATTTTCAATAAGCATGTGGTCAGGTGAGCTTGTAGTACAGTCATTGCTAGTCACTGTCAGAATAGTGGCTTTTAAAATGGCAAAGAAATGGGATGTGTGTTCATCACTGTATGACTGATGTGTTGACAGAACCCTAGTTATGTCATGAACACAAGAATGCTGTAATACAACTTCACCATAAGGGGCTCAAGGCCGTAAATATATTTTACCAGCTGCTGTGTGGAAGAAAAACCTCTTGCAAGAATTTGTTTTTTATGCGAGTACCAGAGAGGTGTTGATCACTGAATCAAGTCATGAATTCTCAAGATCATGGTAATCAGAGAGGGCTAAGTTATCTATTTGATGTAGGAAACATCTGTTAAAGAATTTCTCCTGAGTCTCATCAGTAGTTGGCGAGTCTCATTGCTTTAGCAATGTTTTCATTATTGCTGTGTGTATAAAATGGCATAATACATTTTGTGCTACTAGTCTTTTCTGTATACACAGACATAACAGGTATTTTAATTCCAGCTTCTTGATAGAAGAAATTAAAATAGGCTAGCCTGTCATAGGGATTTGTATGTTAAACCAAATAAATAGTCTATTCATCTATTATTTTGAATGAACTGACAAAGGCCAGTATCAAATACTTGAGCAGGGTTGAAACAAATTGTGCAGTGGGGGCATCAAAAGAAAGATTTTTCAGTTTGGCTTAAGAGCTTAATACATTGGTAATTTGCTATTTTTTGTTATGAATTTGAGGTCACTTTAGGTAACATGCAGTTTTCAGCACAAACCTCATGGACAAAGGAGATGCTTTATGGTAAAGCCTGGGAAGCATACCCTTTTGACTAGTGTTGATTGGGCTGTACCAATTTGCTGAATGGTGGCTGGGCACATGTATGTACAGACTTAATCTTTATGAGGAGCTACACATTTTCATCAAACAAAAGAAGAGTCATGTACAGATGCTGATGGACAAAATGTGCTATTTTGTGCTAAAACTATGTTTCTGTTTCATCCAATTTTAGCTATGTTTGAAGAAAGTACTTTTTTGGTATTTAGGACAGTTGGCATTACAGACCATGCATCACAATATTAATTTTGCCTGTCAAAGATACCATTTTCTTATGTCCATTCTATGTTTACAAATCTTCGCCAGACTAACATTCACAGCAGAACTGAATTTAAAAACCCCCAGAGGTACACATTTTTCTTAGAAAAAGAATAGGTTTGAAGGCGGGGGGAGATCTTGCCTGAGAAATTAATGATAAAAGTTATTCAGGAGACAGACTGAGAGAGCTGGGCTTGTTCAGCTTGGCAGGATAGAACTTAAAAACAGTCTTCCAATACCGAAAGGGGCCTACAAATCTGGAGAGGGACTTTTTACAAGGGCATGTAGTGATGGGACAAGGGGAAATGGCTTTAAGCTAAAAGAGGGGTGATTTAGATTAGACATTGGGAAGAAATTCTTTACTATAAGGTGGTGAGACACTGGAATAGGTTGCCCAGGGAAGCTGTGACTACCCCATCCCTGGAAGTGTTCAAGACCAGGTTGGATGGGTGAGCAACCTGGTCTAGTGGAAGGTGTCCCTGCCCATGGCAGGGGTTGGAACTATATGATCTTTAAGGTCCCTTCCAACCCAAACCATTCTATGATTTTATGGTGTTTTGAATTATAGAATAATAGAATCATGATTCTATGGTGTTTTGTATAATGGTTGTGATAACAGTGATGTTTGAATAAAGGGATATGTGTTATTATTTTGCTTTCCCTGCTTTTTCCTTGCTTCATTTGCTTTTTTGTTTTGATTTGTTTTTTAGCATCTGATATATCTAGCAATACTCTAATTGCTTTACATCTATGAAAATGTATTTTAATATTCTGTCTAGTGTAACAATATGTTCATTAAATGTATGCTTTTCCTGTCTGCTGCTGTCACATCATTGTAGTGGAAAGTTCAACACATTAATTATATGCTTTGTACTAATAATCTCTTCAAGCCTGTTGTCTTTCAGTCTTCTTGAGTGGATCCTTGCTCTTACATTATGAAAGAGGATAAATAGATGTTCATATTTACCTCTTCAGATTTGACTTAGATTCATTGCTTTCAGAAATTATGAGCAGCAGCAAAGAATTTCGTCTAGAACTGAAACATTTCAGAGAAATAAATTCAAAATATATGCATGTGTATGCGTTCTTGTCTTCCCTGCAGCTTATAATACTATTGGAGCATGACTAGACCTCCAGTTGACTTAGCTGTATGTAATGCCCTGATAGTTCCTCTTCTTTTTGTCCCTGCTCTCCACTGGTCACCATCCTCCGTTTCTCAGTAATTATTTTTCATGTGTTACATTTTAGCAAACAGATATGTACTTCTGAGTACATATGGAGTGTCGTCATCCTTATGTGTATGCTATGTTCTCTCTGTTTCTTTAGAATTACTTTAATTTGATTTTTGTTTCTCTCTGGCCCTGTATCAAGCATACCCAGCAATTTAATACAAGTTCAGTAGTTATACAGTGCTTATCTTACTTTGTTAATAGCTGTAATAAAATCAGTGTACTTGAAGCTGTGAATAGTATCTTCATATCTAACATGTAAGGCTTTGTTGCTCTTGCAAGTAAATTGCAACTTCAAGGTCAATAATGCCTGCAGTGGATGTGGCAAATACAAGTAGCTGTGTGTAGTCATGCATGAATTCTTATAGGTAGGAAACTTACTTAGCAAATGCACTCCATGCTTTTTCTGTGGTGCCAGATGTAGAACTGGAAAAGGTTTAGTGTAACATGGGAACCCTAACTGTACCATTAAAGGCATACCAACTGCTGTGAAATATCATTTGTTCCAAATCTGACTTAAAATAACTCTGGTAGAGAAAGGGAGTGACGAGGTTGTAGAAATCATCAATATTGTAAAATATGATAAAAGCTTCAAAAGAAAGGAAAAACAGGCAGACACAGTGGCAGGTGTCATCTTTGGATCTGGAGTAGTTTTATAGTCATCTGACTTGTTAATTTCTCCCATTTGTTACTATCAAAGAGAGGATGAAACAGCTTAGCTTCAAGGCAATACCTAAGCCCTTTACATGTAACTCCAACCACCCAGCTCTCTTCAGAAAGAAAAGCTGTTCATCAGCTTGGAACTGGCAGTTCCAAGGCACTGTTTGCCCGGTACAGTTATGTCGGTTGTCACAAGACATTAGGCTCACTGTTAAACCATCACAGAGTTCTAGGGAAGAACTAAGTTTCTTAGTTTTAAGAGTTAGCACTTTAAGTGCTGAGGTCACTACTGCACGAAGATTGAGAGCAAAGAATTTAATATTGAGGTGGTTGTAATGGTTGCAGTCTTCTAGAATCCACCTGTAGCAGAAGATATTCCTTAAGACAATCATGACTGGTTCAGCCTGAATTCAAATGATGCTGTATGTTCATCAGTGTGTAGGGGTCACAGAATCACAGCATTATTAGGGTTGAAAGGAACCTCTGGAGATCATCTAGTATAAACCCCTGCCATGGCAGGGCCACCTACAGCAGGTTAAACCAGAACGCATCCAGGTCGGTTTTGAATGTCTCCAGAGAGGGAGACTCCACAACCCTCCTGGACAGCCTGTTCCAGTGCTCTGCCACCCTCAAGGTAAAGAAGTTCTTCCTCATGTTGAGGCGAAACTTCTTGTGTTTAGTTTATGGCCATTGCTCCTTGTCCTGTCACTGGACGCCACTGAAAAGAGTCTGGCACCATCTTCTTGGCACCCACCTTTGAGATATCGATATGCATTATCGAGATTCCCTCTTAGTCTTCTCATCTCTTCTCTTGAAAGAAGGCCCAGCTTCTGCAATCTCTTCTCATAACAGAGATGCTCCTGACCCCTGATCATCTCTGTGGCCCTCCACTGGACCCTCTCCAGTAGCTCCTTGTTTTTCTTGTACTGAGGAGCCCAGAACTGGACATGGAGAGACAGTGCTACAAAAATAGGAAAGCTTTTCTAGCTAGACAATCTACAGAGTGGGGGTTTTACTGAATTATATTTTACTATGTGTTAGAGCAGACCAGAAGTATGTACACTGGCAGTTACCACATCTCCATATTTCAGGTGAAGTATAGTAATTAAGAACTGAGAAGTGGCTGTCTCCAGCTGAGCTCAAACAAAATATTCACAGATTATTAGCTCTTCTGAAACAATTCTGAGAAAGGGAGTGTTGTTTATAGTGTTTAACAGTACCTAACCTGTTAAAAAAGAGCTTTAATTTGTTGTCCACAGAGTGCCTCACATGGTATAGCCAGACTCATAAAATTAGCTCAAAAAAAGGTAAAAAGGGGGTCAAATACATTGTTTGTAATAAACAGGTCCCAAGCCTGCCTCCTTTGACTTTATTAGGTGTACACTAGAGATGAACCTGGCTCACTCTTTCTCCTGTTAATACTAACTTCTGGTTGCTGCTGCCATTCTTAAGTTAATTGTTTGGATCATCAATCTGTGTCAACAAAGCTTTCAGAGTGCTTGATGAGATTTCAGGCATCAAGCTGTGAGGCATTAAAAAATGATGAATTTACATCCAGGTAAAACAATGCCCTTCAGCTATAATAATGAATCACTACTTTGTTTATGAATGAGTATTCATCATGAGACATGCCATGCATAGACATTTTTGAAGGGGGAAAGCATTAGCACTGTAAATGACCTTTGCAACTAAAGCTGAATACACAGCAAAGTGAAAAAGGAAAGCATGTCAGATTATCTTTTCAGAAAAGAATTATGAATACAAATTCATACTGGTGCTGCCTGGCCCATATTTAAATATTAACAAAAGGTACAATTCAGTATTAAGATGTCCTTTTTCTGTAGAGACAAATAAACACAGTATACTTCTAAAAGTTTCATCAGTGAGTGGAATTTCTGAGTGTATGCTTTTAGATCCTGGGCCAAATCTTTTACTCACAATGAAAGACTATTTCCTCTCACCAGGCAACAGGTGCCAGTAGTCTGCCTCCCACCATTCTGGCAGCCAAGGAAGATTCAACTATATTGACTATCCCACCCCACACTGTTTCTGCCAATGGCTGGGAAGACTGATGGTATAACGTTGTTAGGCCTGTCAGCCCAAATAACTGTGTGATTACATCACAGGTAAATTTAGTGTAATTAGTCTCACAAAGGCAGTGAAGATGCTACTGCAGAGGCTCAAGCAGCCAGAAAATGTGCACAGAATTGCTGGAGGTCTGGTACTGTGATTGCCAGAAAATTGCTAATACTGGGCAGATAATAGTTATCAGAAGTATGCTCACCTGTCTCATAATCGTACCAGATTATGCCTTACAACTCTGTATTTGGAATCTAATTTATTAGTGTTACAACTCCCGAGTCATTAGTACTGTCTAGAGAGTACCTTCCATACCATAATGTCTGAGGTCTTATGATATATTTCTAGTTGTTCAGAAAACTCACTACATTTGTGTTTTACAGGGGGTTACTCAGTACAGGGGACATGTCAAAACAAAGAGTTCCACAAAGCTAGAGTATAAACCAGAGACACATTAATACCCCAACAATAAACTGTCACTGTGAATATCTATATAAGATGTTTGTTAATTCTAAAAGGGCCTCTCATAGTCTGCTGTTTGGGAGAGGAATATGCAGTAGAAAATGCAAGCATGGCAAAAGTCTCTAATCAAGTGATCCAGGCTAGTTACTATCATTCTTATGATTAAATCCTAAGACTACTGAAGCAGCCTTCTTAGGTTGTCCTGTGTCTGAAAGTCCTGAGAGTTGTCTTGGAGGATCCCTTCAGCAACTAGGTTTCAATTGTCTCAATAGCACAGGTTGACAAGAAAACAGTGCCCAGGCCAAAGTGACACATTTTGATGGAGGTTTTGGTGTAGAGGCAACAAGTATTTCTGCTAGAGAACCAGTGATTCTGAAGTTAAGGGTATGAGGAAGGAATTTATGAAGTCGCTGTGCTACCAGCATTCATTGTGCTCCTTTCTCTGTGCAAAATGCTTGTCAGCCTAGCCACTGAGGCAAAGGGGAGGAAACCTCAAAACAGTACGATTTTCACGCTGTTAACATCTTAATACTGTTAACATTAATCACATACATCCTAAAGCTTATTAAATATAAAATAGAGCTGACACAAACTTCAAGAGAGAAGGTAATTTTCCACCTTAAATTTGAAATGTGCTGGCAAACGTGTTGTGTCTGAAAGGAAGAGATGGGTAAGGGATGGCTTTCTTATTTAGACAAGGCAGTAAGTAATTATATACAGTGACTGTATGTTAACTGTGCTCAGCACCATCATACATTATTGATTCCTTTTCATGAAGAAAGGCATTTTTTTCTCCCTTAGTTGGGGAGCTGTCTGCCAACATTCTGTGAAAAATTGCAAATAACTCTAGGAATTATTTACATAAGGCAGGAGTATCTTTGCAAAGATAGGCTGGAAATGCTGTAACAGCTCCCACTTCTACAATGCATCACTAAAGAATCATCTTTGTGTTCGGAATTTTAATTTACAAACAGAAGTGACTGCAGTTCATTTGGCTGAAGCAATTACTGTTTGTCTGCCTGCCATTCTCTTGGAGATTATTTCTTCTGCAGCAGGAGCAGCCACACATGAAACAAGTTCTGAACAACTGCTGTTTACTACCCAGGATGTTAAAGTAACCCTAAGAAGCATCAATATAGTTTGGTGTTGTGATCTGGGTGAGATAGTGAACCATATGTGTTGGTTCAGGAGTTATTCCTGCTGTGGGCGCAGAAGCTTTCAACAGAGAGGCAGGGGAGGCAGATTCCTGAGAGTGGCAAATTCTACTGTCATCTCACTGCGGCAATAATCATGAGCTTCCTCAGATGTTTCTCACTAGTCTTGTTTAACTTATTTGAAAGCAGAAGTGTTTGTGTGTCAGAAACTAGGCGTATTTCACCGGAAATTCTAGCTCTGTACTGTCAGCAGCACTTTATTACCAACTTATTTACTGTAACAATCTTGCACTTTTTAGCTTGCAATTATTCTCTATAATTTTAAAATAAAAACAATTTCAGTCTAGTGCCGAGAACTCTGATTTTTTTTTTTAATAATTCTGTCGATTTGTTGTATGAATCATTCACTTTCACAGTCGAACTTGTAAAATATAAAACAAATGCATCTATCACACAGCACAACAAATAATGCATTCGGAGTTACATAGAGGGAGCTCTTGCTTCGTTTTTCCAATGCAGTAACGCAGTAAATATTTCGGAGCAATGACACATTCTGAGACAGGATGAAGACTATTTATTGCAGTCTAAAGCAGTAGCACTTAACAGTATTGTGCCATTTGATGACTTTCTGATTTATCTGATACAGAATAATTTTCCTCAAAATTCAGATGCTTTCAGCTGCTATTTGTTTCATATACAGAAGTTAAAAGAATAAACTGTGTGACACTGAAGCTTCCTGATATCCCATTGTTCTAAGAAATATCTCACTCTAGAGTGTATAAAATAGAACTGAACCCTACAGAATTATCTGTAGAAGAATTAATACTTGTCATGAACCTCGTGTAGTTTGGTTCCTCCCTTTATCCTGGATTTGTAACTATGTAGTTGGTTCCCATCATTGTTAACCTATTATTTAATCTGCAGATGCAATTCAAAACCTTTCATGTGTTCAGTGTGCTTGTTGTGTTTCAATTTTCCTTTTCCTGGAGTTGTTTGCTTTTCAGAGAATGTTTGAAGTCTAGCTGCTAAACAAACACTAGAAAGAATGAGATTTCCTTTCCTGTTACTTATATGAGAACTTTAAAATTCATTTGTATCACAGACATGTAAAAGCATTTTCTTTCATAGGGAATCAGAGAGGAGAATGTGCTTCATAGGCCCTTAGGGTGGCAGACAGAGTTCTGTGCAAGCAAAAGAGAAACTTTAACCAAAATCTTAGGCTGTGTGTACTAACAAAACAAATACTCTTAGGGTGTGATTTTCTGAAGTGGCTGACCTTTCTTATATACCAATTTTCTATCCAGCATTGTATTCATCTTGTAGTTGTTTACACTCTACAAGGTCGACAATGAAGTATTTTTTAAAGTTGCTAGTTAACACAGCAGTTTTTTAAGAAAATGACACCTGCCAAATACAGCGTAGCTTGTGAAGTAATATTGTATAATATCTGCAATCTTTGAGACCTTTTACAATTCAATGTGCTGGGTGTTTTTGTTTGGTGAGCTAGAATAGTTATATGAACTGACTGACTGTCAGTCATGAAGGACTAAATAAGCTGGCTGCTCAGAAAGGATGCTGTAGTAAGTTCTGCTAGCTGTGTTCTGGAGTGCAGGTGCTTAGTGTTTTCTCACATCGCTGTTCTCCCTGTCTGAGTTATTCCAATAAATCTGTAGAGCATGAAGGATTTAACACACATCTAGAATAAATTAAAATAATTTCACTAAGGTGAATGAATCTCTTGTTATAGAGGTGAAAGGTTGTTGCAAAATCTTTTGAAATACTTTAGAAAGCAGATTGTTTTGTCATGTTAGTGGTTTTAAAACTTCTAGGACATAGATTTACTTCTTTACATGTTTATATAAGTTTACAGTAAAGATGTCAACAGTTGCATATCTCTTTAAAGCATTTTCTGGGGCTGCAAGTAGGTATTTACTATAATCTGAGGCTTTAACTGATCCAGCAGCATCAGTAAAGCAGAATCTGTGGTAGAAATCAATGTTGTTGAAGGTCACATGCTCTTCACCAATTGCTAAGTGAAGAGGCTCCATTTGGTGTTGCTTGTTTATGAAAGTGTCTTCACCCTTTGGAAACAAGTGCTCGGTACTTCTGAGCCACCTAATTTCAAAATATCGCAGGACAGGGAGATGAGGCACTTCATTCAGTTCCTTTTTTGTTTGTTTGTCATTTTTTGATGACTGCAGTATATCATGGCCTTTGGAAAGCAGTTCTTTGGTTATAACATCCTGTTCTTTGTAAGGACCAAGGAAGGATGTTTTGGGCTGGAATTGAGCATATACCTGGCTTTCAATGGGAATAAAATGTGTGACTCCTGACTTGGCTCCCAAATTCACTGTTACCTTCTTATGTAAACTAAAGAAGAATTTCTTCCTACTTGTTGCTTGTAGGCAGCCTGCTCTGTACCCCTGTGGTGTAACCTCTGTAGAGTCCAAGTTAGGTTTGAAGACAGATATAGGGCACTGTACCTCATGACAGGAGTTAGCTTCCAGGAAGCAGAAGGGCCCTGGGAGGACAGAATAGCTAGCTGCTAATGCAAGAGGTACTGCGCTGGCTCAGGATTTCCACCACTTTTGCTGTAAGACACTGGTGGGTTAAGGTAAAGCTCCTTATGTTATACTGTATAATAAGGTTGTAGAATAGCTGTGATATAGAAGGGTTGTAACTGGAACAAATCCAGTTATGAGACTTACAGTTGGTAAAAAGTTTAGTAACATTCTGACCAATGCTACAAAATTCTGGGTTTAAACTGAGTTCAACATGCTGTCCTCCAAACAGTTTTTACATTTTGCAGTGAGTTTGCAGTAAGCTTTTGTTTTATTGTGGTTTGGGTGATCTGCCAAAAACCCCAACAAACCCTTTATCAAAATAGTAGTAAAAGAAAAATTGAGGAACTGTAGCCAGTATATTTTACAGCTCAGTGCTGATATGCATAGATACTTGTCATTAACATGGATAAATTGCTACAGTGTCAGTATGAAAATTCTTTTACTTCTGAAAAAAACACAATATTGTCTTGTGATTTGTTTGTGATACTTATTTTCTAATAAGCTTATAGTCTGTCTTTCATTTTTGCTACTGTAGACTGTGAATCGAGTTTCCCTGAGCGCAGCCTTTATGTATTACTGTGAGAAAATAATAATACTTTGTAGAGAACGGTTCTATTAACACTATTCCTGGAGGAAAAAAGATCTAAGAGATTATATTCCTAGACCAATTGTCACTGATTTGCCTGGCTAAGCAAACAAAAAAACCTGCAACCCCATCCTACAGTAATGACCTTTAATAATCATGTATACAGAATATTTTTGTAAATGCTGTCTTAATTGGTAAGCATATATACTCGTTAGAGTAACAAAGTCAAAAGATTCAAAAAGGAAATTCATGCTGGGAGTGGTGAGTGAAATAAGAATGCGCCTGGTTCTAGAAAAGGGATAGAAAGGATCATGCTAGAGAAATGCCACTTTTGAATCGTAGAATTGTAGAATCATAAACTGGTGAGGGTTGGAAAGGACCTTAAGATCATCTAGTTCCAACCTCCCTGCCATGGGCACAGGCACCTCCCACTAAATCATGCCACCCAAGGCTCTGTCCAACCTGGCCTTGAACACCGCCAGCGATGGAGCATTCACAACTTCCTTGGTCAACCCATTCCAGTGCCTCACCACCCTAACAGTAAAGAACTTCTTCCTTATACCTAATCTAAACTTCCCCTGTTGAAGTTTTAACCCATTGCCCCTTCTCGTATCACTACAGTCCCTAATGAAGAGTCCCTCCCCAGCATCCTTATAGGCTCCCTTCAGATACTGGAAGGCTGCTGTGAGGTCTCCACAGAGCCTTCTCTTCTTCAGGCTGAACACCCCAAATTTTCTTATCCTGTCTTCATATGGGAGGTGCTCCAGTCCCTTAATCATCCTCGTGGCCCTCCTCTGCACTTGTTCCAACAGTTCCATGTCCTTTTTATGTTGAGGACATCAGAACTGCACACAATACTCCAAGTGAAGTCTCAGGAGAGCAGAGTAGAGGGGCAGGATCACCTCATTTGATCACTGTTGATCAAGTTGCAACTCTAGGTCCTGAAAAGATGAGAAATAGCTTATGTCAAATCATGCTTGAGAGTTCCTGGTGTGAAGCAGGCATTTCTTATGACATTCATTCAGAATAGCCAGTGAATTATGTCATGGAAACTTGTTGCAGATGAAAAAGAGTCATAATTTGAGCTGTTTTTTCATGACTAATAGTAACGAGTCAACAAAATCACATAAAAATGTTGTCACTATGCTTGTATTTAGTAAGCCTAATTGCAAAATTTTATATTATTTTGTTCTATGTGCTAAATTTGATTTGCATTGATGTGTAGTTTGTAAATTGATGCAACTTTTACAGTCAGTAATAAAGTATATGTAAATAATAAAAAAAGGAGGCTCATATTCACAAAAGATATTATGAAAATAATCTGTTACATACCCAATGCCTAACACTTACTTATTCAAAACTGAACAATGACTGGAATCTATCCAAATTCAGACAAATACTACATGCTGCCAGTATACTGCCAGTATAAAACCAGTCTCTCTTGCTTGTATTCAGTATCCCTAAGGGAATAGTGACCCGTACATTGCCATCCATAATAGCTACTTTCCCAGGAACAGAGGGGAAGAGAATGTTTGTACAACCAACTTTGGTAAGTTGAATTGCTTTTTCTTCATATTTTACTGTGGTTTGGTGGTGATCAAATGTACCCGGAGAGAGGACTGTCTTGCTAATTCAGATTTCAGAGGTAGAGGCAGAAGAATCAGTCAGAGCAAGTGTTAACTCTCTACTCGTCTATTACGCTACCTAATTCTCTAGCTTGCTTTTTATTGTTCTTTCTGTCCAGCAGTGATTTTCTCATTGTTTATTTGATTTTGCTGTAACTTACAACTCTTTACCAACTTTTGAGCACTAAAATATGAGCCCTTACCACAACTGTCCAAGAGCCAAGATTGTATATGGGAGACAAAGAAGAAAAGGAGTCCAGGAAGTCTTAAATTAGGATTTTCCCCATCTCAAACAAGGCCTACAAGACAAAAATACCCCCACAGTTCTTAGCAGAGGAGGATGTTTCTGATAGCAATCATCTGATTCAGATAAATTCTTAAATAAGGATAAGCAACATAACTCATTAAATAAGTAGTCTTCCCCTTTGACAGAAGTTCCACATTCTCTCCAGAGTTTATGACCATGGGAAAGGAAGTACAAATGTTCCTAGACGTTTATGGGCCAGACAGCCAGAATCTGAGTTATTCCAGAGGAGCCTTATCTTCCTCTTCCATGTCACAGTTCTGTCCTCTAGTTCATGAAGACTATTCACAGCATGTCTAGAAAGATTCAAGAGTTGAGGAAAATCCCATGCACTGTGTGAGCACTGTGGATGGGCAAAGCCTCCTTCATTATGAGCTATTAGCAGAAAAAGACATTTTGTCCCTAATCAATATGTACAACTGCATTCATTGATGAGATGAACTGGAAGATTCTGCTTCAGCAGAGCAAGAATTCACTAGCTTCTCATCTTTCCCACCCCACCCCACCCTTGTTATTTTTTTAAACAAGAGCACTCATCTGTATCTTAGCAGGTGAAAAGAAAGCAATGTAAAAGGTAGGGTTGTCAGGAAGAGAGGTCAGTGTTGAAAAGAGAATGTTCAATCAGACCTACAGAAATAGGCACAAAGGTTCCTTAGTGTGGTCTGTAGCTGAAGGCATGCATCACCTTTAGTGGGGAAGGCTAATTCAGGAGAAAAAGTGTGCATGAAGGGATGATGAAGGATGAAGACGATGATAATGACAATTTTATACCGTGCTGCTCCTCTAGTACTATATACTTTTCACGAGGCTTTGCTCAAACTCCTTACTAGTTCTTGTTTCTGATACTACTAGCAGTTATTGGAATATGCTAAATAGGTACAAATGTTACACTCTGATTGGTTGATATATTATAGAATAGTATTTATTGAATTTTTAAATAACTATTATCAACTTCATTGTGCCCTTTGCATGCCCTTTGTGTGTTTTGATTTTCTCTAGAATTAACTGAAATATACGAAATAAGAGGTGAGGAACAGGGAGGAAAGGAGTCATGATTCTCTTGCCAGTGGTAGTTGGTTCCATAAGAACCTACCACAGGGCCCATCTGATGACAACTGGACTGAATCTTCCAGCTGGGTATTCTCTGAAAGGAAGGAAATTCTGATCAGATCCAAAGCCCAGTAAGCAGAGCTGATGGGGAGGTTCACATGAACAATATACTACAGACATAAATTAAAATCCTGAATGCAGATATGCCATGTGAAGACTAGCTTGGTGATGTTACAGAGACAGGCAAAAGTTCAAAGTAATGTTAAGCGAGGAAGCAGAGATCTCAGAGAATCACGAGTTAGACAATTGAAGCTGCAGGCTCTGATTTCCTCGTTCCTGATATGAGGGCTGTCACTGCGTTCCTTGTTTCTCTCCATAGACATAAACCAGTCACAGCTGATAGGTTACTCCTGTCAGTATGTGCTAGGTGTGATCTGAAAACACCGGCTAGATTTGGACTCTGGATTTGTGTGGTGCTTGTTTTCTAAATGATACCAGGCTTACATGGAAATCAGGAGCTAGTCTCTGCCAAGCATTTCAGTTCTGGGTTTGAAGAAGAGCATACCATAGAAATGCTACGTGCATAGCTCAAGCAGGGTGGTACTCAGTGAGTCAGGTACTTCCAATGTTTGGCAGCAATGGATTTTTATTTTGAATTTTAATTTAGACATTTTGGTTATTTCTGTGTACTTATATCTCTTTCTCAAGAAGAATGGAATTCATAACTAGCACATGTATTTGGTGGGTTTTTATTAGAACCTTTCCTGGTGATTATAATAATGATTCAGGAGCTGTCCTGTTAAGCACCGTATAAAATATAGAGGGACAGAGCTCTGAAGAATATCAAAAAGGCAGAAGAAAAAGAGAAGAGATGAAATACCTTATCTTGTTTCAATACTGGAACAAGGAAAAGAATGTTTGTCTCATTAGTCTAATGGCACTTGACTCCATGTTGCTGTGCTTCCTGATAGACTTGTTTATTCCTTCCACTGCTGCTGTGTGGTGATGATACCATGACACATCATTTAATTGTATATCTTCTGTGTATATTGTTTGCTACTTTTTTTGCTTGTTTTTGCAAGGCGACTTACTTGTTTTCAAACATATTTCTAACAAATTCTGGTTCTTCTTGTGCTTGCCTCTGGCAACTACAAAGTTTGCTGTCTCTGGCCTGATTCTGTAAAGTACTGAGTTCCATTAATGCTACTAACTCAAGCCTTAGCTCCTTCTAGGAACAAACCTCGTCTACCTGCAACATAAATGATCCAAACTAAAGACTGTAATACAATGGTTGAATTACATTTCACTGAGTCGGTTAAGTTGCAATTATAGACATATTCAGCAGTGTACAATTCCTAATCTTTCTTGATGAATTATTATAAATGTTGATGTCATGTCTCCACTAATGTAGGTTCAAAACCTGTTTCCTGAGGTCACTTTATCCATCTCTTGTAATACCATTTTTTGCTCTGTTTATTAATAAAGAAATTGCATTCTCATATATTTAACTTAAACATTGATAAGCATGGGCTGTAGGTAGTGGAAGGAGCTGCCAAATCATTATTCTCAGAAGTGGAGAGTAGAGAATTATCAAGAGAAAATGTTCACACAGATACCGAAAAGGAGCATTTGGACACATCAGCTATATTAGCAGAGTTAATTGTTAAGCATGACCCAACTCCCTTCAGTCTAATTGCACCAGTCCCCAAATTCCATGAAAAAGCAACAGCTGAGCAATACACAGCTGCAAGAAGGTCTTTCAGATGCAGCTGTCTTGCTCTTTTTAACAGAGGATTAAAAAGATTCAAGAGATCATTATGATAAATAGAAACCTTTTCCTTATGTAAACTGTGAGGACAGTCTGCTTGCTCTATGCTTTCTCATGAGTGTTCAGAGATGATGACAGCATGTAAATTTTTTCTCGACCTTATGTAAGGCAAAAACTGGCTTGTTATTTAGTGTAACAATTTTGTTCCTGAATAACATGTCATT
Organism: Amazona ochrocephala; assembly: GCA_039720435.1. Lineage (NCBI taxonomy): Eukaryota > Metazoa > Chordata > Aves > Psittaciformes > Psittacidae > Amazona > Amazona ochrocephala. The sequence continues at coordinate 39,372,403 of CM077879.1, forward strand.
CATAGCTCAGCAAATTCAATATTGCTCTAGTGACTCCAATTGCTGAATTTTGAATAGAGTTCTGCTTTAATTATGATACCTTATGTATTGCTTTCTCAACAACCAAACTATTTTAGCTTGACTTTCACTTAATAATTAAAAAAAAAAACCCACAGATGCTGTTTTTCTTTAATACCTGTATTTTCTCCTTGCTTTGCTCAGAACTTTGTAGTGAGGTCTTATTCACAAATTAATAGTCCCTAATACCTTCCAGACACAATCATCTGTGACAGAATACTAGATAAAATGCAAGATACTTGGTAGCATAGTTTATTATGATAATATTTAGTTTTATTGTAAGTGGATATTTTGCTATTATTTTGTCTTTTTTCTTTGGTTATTCAACCATAGTCAACTTTGACCCAGCTAAAAAGATGCTTTCAACATGTTTTCTTTCTCCATAAGCACAGACAAGAAAAAGTCATAGCAATGTATGTGTTTCTCCAATAGTACAAGGAAAAAACATTCCAGAGCTGAAGTAGCAAAAGAGTACATTCTGTAGAAGACAACCTTCATTTTCTGGCTGTTACTTGCTGCCAGCCCAAGCTGGGCAACACGTTTAAAGAAAAGAGTCCAGATAACTCTGTATTCACAGGCCATATTTCAAAATGAAGTGCAATTAGATAGTCCTTTAATAACATGTTGGACAGCATGAAGCCAGTATTAACACCTTCAGAAACATACCTGCCTTGGTGCATGTCACATTGCACTGGACATGGCAATTATGCTTGATCCAGAAAAATCCAACTGCTGGATTTTGTTAAAAGCTTACCCTAAAGGTAACCTCTAAAGATTTAGCAAAATGTACAGTGGAAGAGGTAGAAAACTTTCCATTCTACTAATAAATGTGCTGCAACCATAACTAAGTTCTGTGTGAGTTACATGGCTTTACAGGGACAGTTGAGCCTTTCTCAACACAATACAATATAAAATAGGTCAATAGTAAGATTTACTTTTCTAGATAAATTTAATTATTATTGCAGGCAATAATATGCATGCTACAGACCGCTAGACATAAATTTACACAGGTTTGTTTACCTTTATTCAGATCATGGCCTACATATGCTGCTTTGCAACAGAAAGCAAGTAAATTGATTTCTATGGGAGGAAAGTGCCATTTTTTTCCTTTTACAGAACAAATATGTGGACAAGTTCTGCTTTATATGACAAGTGTTATCCGAAATCAACATCAGTTAATGAGGTCAAGATCACTTTTTATGCAGTGTGCATGCATTCAAATATGCAGTCTGCATATCCGCTTCCAGATAAATTTTTGAGAACGCCAAGGAATTATGAATTCAGAGCCGATTACCCATTGCACGTGTAAGAGCTGATAAACTGAGCACCAAGTGTCATAATACCACATTGCAGGGATTTTAATCACCCAATAAGAAGGAAACATTGACACAAAGTGGCACATCAGCCTCTTCTTTCAGTGATTAAGCACAATTGGCCTTGTATCTTCTGACTTCTTTGTAACGAAATGCAAATCCAGTCTGAACTATGAGAAAAAAATCGGGGTCTAATTTACTGACAATTTTTAGAAAAGCTTGATTAGTTCTAGTCAGTGGAATCATTTATTGACTTTGTGAGTGCTGAGAAAGGAACTTTGTCACATCCATCAAAGTTAACATGAAGAAAGAGAGATTATTATCTTTTTGGAGTTGGTTTGGTATTGGCTTTTACTTTTGTTTCCCAAACCTTTGTTTGAAGCTCAGATGGAAGAAAACTGAATTAACTGAACAAAGGGAGGCCAATATTAAATACAGAGAACTGTGTGATTGCCAGTGTTCCTGTGAGCTTGGTTGTTGTAGGTGATGAGAGCATAACTGGATATCTGAGCAGCTACTCCCACTGAGGGGAGACTAGTTTTGATTTTTCTTTACATTCTTCTCTCTCAGAAGAGACAAATTCTGTTCCAGCTCTTTAGAGAGCCCTTAGGCACACAAGGCTCCCTTCTTGGAGTTTTGCATCTCAGTTTCTCTTTGACAGTATGCATATTCCTGATGGAAACATTTTTGATATATAAACTCCCTTGCTCCTGGAAGCTTTCTTCTTAGAAGCATTTTTATAATGTGAAAAATAGATTTTACAATACAAAACACACTTAAACTAACAGTCCACTTTAACTTGCCTAATAGTTTTATTGGACTCATGAGGGCATGTTTCTGTGCATAGTCACTTTCACACTCTCAGTGTCTACAGTTTTCTGCAGAGCATCATCTTTGTGGCTGAGAAATTAAACGAAGAATGTTACAGCCTTCTCCTAGCTTTCAAGCCTGAGACTCATTTGTATATTGACTGGGTATGTAGTCAGAGGCAGAATTTTCAATCAGAGGATACCTCTAGATTATTTCTGAGTGATTCAAATCAGTGATAGAAAGAAAAACATACATCAAAGGAGGGAGAAGGGTGAACGAATGACTGGGGAGAAGGAGATGGTACTAATATCAAAATATTTATCTTTCAATTTTAAAAAGTATGATAAACCAGAAAATATTTTGTTATTGCATACATTTTCTCAGCAATGATGTATGATATTCTGAGACATCAGAAGAAAACCATTTTTTGAAGGGTTGTTGTTTTCTTATCATGATAGACTGATTTTAGCTGGAAATAGCTTTGTACATTTTAACATATTTAACGTAGCAAATTTTGTACTAAGCTCTTGTACTTTTGGCATTCCAGGCATGAAAGTGTATGTCTTCAAACTGTTTGGAGAGTGAATGGCACAGAGATTGTTACTGGTGCACAGACACCTTCGTTCGAACTATAGACTAATAAATCTTCAGGTCCTCTTGCCCATTTTTAGGAAACAAAAGCTCTGAGTAATGTCCAAATATGATTACTTCTGTTGCTTGTATTGACATAAATCTGTATTTCAATTTTGAATATTTCTTTCTTTAAAAAATAGGAAAGCTGGTTTTTTTTAAACCAAGGCAGTAACTTTCTATGTAGATCTGCAATGAAATGTATGGAAATTTAAACTCTAATTTTTTATATTGTGTTTAGAAGCAACTTATGGTATTTTCCTATTGATTTATTCCACTTAGTTCAAAACCTTGAAGTAGGGTTTTCATTTAGGTTTATGATTTAATATAAAATGTCAGCACCTGGTTTTTCTTTTTTATAAGCTTGTTTGGTAAAGTATAATAAATGCATTGTATTATTATTGCAATTGTAACTATTCTAGTTATTGAAGAGATCACTTTACATCCAACTGTCTAACCTACTAATGTTCTAGACACATGGGACATGCACAGCTTATAATAACCTATCTTTATCTGATAAAGCAATCAATTAAGATCCAGACATTTTGTGACCTGTAATAGGATACTGAAGGATATATACAATTTGTTTGTGCAAACCATCTCTATAAAATCAGGATGTTTTGCTCAAAGGTAAGCTCAAATGAGATATACTCAGCCACAGTGAACTCCTTAGGAGTAATACACTACTTTCTCTGTTTTTTCTCTTCCTTTGGCAGGAGTGATTTGTGCATATAGACTATGGTTTATACACAGCCTAGATAATTTTCAGGTTAACAAAAATACATTGTACTGATATATTGCCCATGCTAAATTTTTATTTGCAACAGTATTAGTGGGCAGCACTGTCTGATGAAACAATGTGGCTTGAGAACTATGCACTTTAGAGAAATTTAACTTTTACTGTTAGCTCTGTGTCCACCTTTGGAGAATTTCTTAATGCCTTCTCAGAGAACATTGTCGTATTACTTCTGGCTTCATTTCCATTAAAGCAATTTTTTATGTTCTGTCTGGGTAATGCTAGTTTACCTATTCTCAAGATAACATCCCTCAAGCTCAAAAATTGTTCCTGGAAAATAAATTATTTATGTACCATTAGTATGTACCATATCAGCTGTTATTTCAGAAAAACAAAGAAAACAAAACAAAACAAGAAGGTTGGAGGTTTGTAATAGGAAGATGTGCTTTTCCTATCTATAACATGTGCTTTTGCCTGCATGTGTGTGACATTTTGTTTACTGTGTTCTATTAATCTAGTTATAGGTGAGATGTTGCACATAAGTTTATTTGTCTATCATTGTAGTATGAGAAAGTCTTTTTCAATAAATTGGAAAAGTAAATGAATAGATTCTCACTCCTACTCTGCCTTGCCTCAGTACGCAGTACTTGCCATAGGTCAGAAAACAATCCAAAATTCTCACTAAAATATTAACAGCACATCTTATCTCTATTCCTGTAGTGGCTAATAATATGGATGTTTTTTAACTATGAGTAGGCAGCAATGAATGACTTTACATTCTTTTAGTAGTGAAATATTTTTTTTTTGATAATTCCCTACAAAAGGTATTTTTAATTATTCAGTTAGAAAACAAGAACAAGAACCATGAAGAAGGTAAAACCATTCAAAAGGCATTAAAAATCCCAGTAGAACAAAAGACAAGTCTGTTGTATTTTATTAGAGCCAGAATCTACATGCCTGAGGGAAAAACTGCATGAATAATTGTTAGGCGTTTGCATAATTATGTTTATTCCTGATGTTGCCTGTGAAATACTAACTCACAAGAATGTGAGATCTACTTCATGTTCTTAGTACAAAGGAGCTTTTTCGAAAGATCCACCCTTTGGACCCAGAATACAGATACTTTAGTCAGAAGAAATAGAAATATAAGTGAAAAGAATTAAGATACATAAAATATTAACTAGATGATACATTTGGTTTGCAGCATCCTAGCTGATCTGGGGTATATGATCATTCATACATTCATCCTGTATCCTAATTACCATTTAATTATTTATAAATTGGACATTGTCAGTGGGACACACTAAGAACCTTTCCCTTCTGTAAATGTGTAGCTAGGCTTCTCATCTAGGGTAGCAGTTGAAGTTACCACTTGTCTTTATACACCATGAAGAATTAAACCTGTTGTTCCCATCCAGGAAAGTTCTCTAGTTGTGTATGTTGGGAAGTCCTTTACACTTTCTACATTGTAAAAAGAAGACCTTCTTTAACAGATGACTACCATTAGGAAGCAAAATTCAGGATGTCTTTGATGAAAATCACAACTAAAAGGAGGTAGTTATTTTCAGTCAGCCTTACTTAAGCCTTACTCTTTACCACTTCTCAGTTTCTAATGTTCTTTTCATATGTTCTTAATTCATATTGTGCATTACATGAGGAGCTGAAATATCTATGGGGTACAGAATTTAACCTCCCTGTATTTCCATTAATCTTTTTACCTTTTGCCTTCCATACCATAAATTGGATTACATATGTTTTCTTCTTCAAATTATTCAACTATCATAGAAGGCATCTCAGGTAACACTAGAATGCAATAGAATGCATCTCAGTAATAATAGAAACCTATTTAACAGATATAACCATTGTGGTAAAAATGTACTGTGCTCAGTAGAAGTAACTTCTCTATATTTGAAAGAAAATATCCTACATCTTTGAAAGTGTGTATTTGCTGTTAATCTAATGCTGTACAGATAAAGGGTTCTTCACAAGAGCAGGGTTGGGTTGCTAGGGTTTTCATTCATTCTTTTCTGAAGAGACATGGAAAATTGAAATATTCTGTGACAAATACATTAATTACACTTCTGATTAAAATAAATTAAACAGCTTAGCTGTGCTTTCTGAATTAGAAGCAACTTCTGTAGCATCAACAACTCTCCCAGTGACAGTTTTTGTACTACATACAGTATGCTAGGATCCTAGTATTTTCACTAGAGAGTACATTCACACAGATACTTTATAAAGAACCTGTGACAAATATCTACAGTTGATTTCTGCAATTGTGATTACAGTGTGCACTAACACAGTGTGCCTCTTACTAACCTGCCTTATCAGCTCTAGGAAATTCTAATAGCATTGCAGATATTTTGCCCAGATGCCTCTGAGCACTTGCTGTATGTTCAGGTGACTTGAGTTTACTCTGTGATTAACTAACTGCGCTTAATATATTGCTTTATTGATTAATGATTTGAAAGATGCTTCATGGCAATTGTTTATTACAAGCTTTGTTTCTTCCTGAAATATAAACTATTTATCATTCAAAATATCATTTAACTGGTGCTGGGAACCTTACACAAAAATAGATGTTGATTTTGATGTAATTCACTCTATTTAATTAACATGCTTGCCTAATAACGTCAGCTAATGTCAGGAAAAATGATGCTTAACTTGCCTTGCAGTATAGCTGTATAGGGTCAACTTAAAGTCACAAAGACTGACCCAATTAGGTAAACTCTTGGAGGGATTACATGCATATTCTGGTCACTTCTTAGCCAGAATAAAACCACTTTGAAGTATGAGACCCATAAAGCTGAAGACATGCTAAATACAGGCTCTTGAATATCTCCAACATGTTGGGCAGATTAGTATTAGTAGAACACTTTATAGTTTTACAGGGCTATTTTGGAAGAGCTGTTTTAAATGTGCCTACTAATCAGCTTGGAATTGCCTAAACTGTTACTTGGGTCCTTTAGGTTTTTTGAAAACTTGTAAAACAATCTGGCTGTGTATCACATGCAGGGAATTGCATTAATTAATCCACATATAACAAAAAGGTATTTCAAACACAAGAGGAGTGTAGTAGTTGTGAACTTATTAAAATCAGAACCTTCATGTAAATTTATGCTTTTTGATGCAGTGCTCTCGTAATTATATGGCAAGGTGATAAATACAGAGTAAGTTTTTAGAAGACAAGATAAATGAAGGCTATATTAAGGGAGATTTTTCTTCATAGTATTGCAATTTCCATGAACAAAATTTTAGGTTTTTAAAAATAACATTTAAATATTTTCTAGCTAAAAATTACCTTATACTGAAATGTGATTTCTGTAAGAATAAATAGTCGAAGGCCAAACATTCATCTTTTGGATTTGTAATTGGTGAGTTAACTTTGCACACTCTTGACCCATACCTGCCATCTCTGAGAATTTTAAAACAAAGCTGAGACTTCCAAAATTACGAATTTGTCTTAAAAATGTCATCTGATGTGCTATTTACTGGTTAAGATTTTTAACTTTTGAAAATCATTATTTAGCAATGTAATAATAGCTATGAGGCTTAAAAACACCATTTAGTTTTTAAAAGAAAGATTTTCTTATTTTGCTTCTAGTGGTTATAGAGAGATCATAAAACAATCAAACTTCTTTAATGCTCCATGATGATGGGGAAAAGACAAATATCCTGTCCTGAAATACTTAAAGTTAAAATTAAACTGAACAAAAATCAGCATGAGGAAAAATACTTAAGAATTAATGTTGTTTTCAGGAGCTACATTAAACATATCAGCAAGTTACACAATTCAGTGTTTCCCATTTTATTCTTAGCCAAAAGGCCCAGGGATAGAGTACAGAGCTCTGTTAAAGCTTCATTTCAATAATAGAAAATGGGATTATTCCAGGAAACTAAAAAATAAATTGCTTCAAAATAGATAAAACCTTTTGTTCCTACTGCTTTTTCAGGAGTCCTTTTGAAAATCTGTAACATAATGTGTTTAAATATAACTGATGGACAGGGATAGAGCAGTTGATGTCATCTGCCTGGACTTGTGCAAAGCGTTTGACACTGTCTCACATGACATCCTTGTCTCTTAAGTTGGAGAGACATCAATTTGATAGGTGGACCACTTGGTGGGTAAAGAATTGGCTGGATGGCCGCACGCAAAGAATAGTGCTCAATGGCTCAGTGTCCAGCTGGAGACCAGTAACAAGTGGTGTCCCTCAGGGATCGGTGTTGGGACCGGTCTTGTCCAACATCTTTCTCGGTGACATGGACAGTGGGATTGAGTGCGCCCTCAGCAAGTTTGCCAATGACACCAAGCTGTGTGATTCAGTTGATACATTGGAGGGAAGGAATGCCATCCAGAGGGACCTTGACATGCTTGTGAGGTGGGCTGATGCCAACCTGATGAAGTTTACCCATGCCAAGTGCAAGGTCCTACACCTGGGTCGGAGCAATCCCAGGCACAGGTACAGATTGGGCAGGGAAGAGATTCAGAGCAGCCCTGCAGAGAACAACTTGAGGGTTTTAGTCGATGAGAAATGAACATGGGCCGGCAGTGTGTGCTTGCAGCCAGAAAGCCAATCGTATCCTGGGCTGCATCAAAAGCAGCATGACCAGCAGGTCGAGGGAGGTGTTCCTGCCCCTCTACTCTGCTCTTGTGAGACCTCACTTGGAGTATTGTGTGCAGTTCTGGTGTCCTCAACATAAAAAGGACATGGAACTGTTGAAACAAGTGCAGAGGAGGTCCACGAGGATGATCGGGGGACTGGAGCACCTCTCGTATGAAGATAGGCTGAGAAAGTTGGGGCTGTTCAGCCTGGAGATGAGAAGACTGCGTGGAGACCTCATAGCAGCCTTCCAGTATCTGAAGGGGGCCTATAAGGATGCTGGGGAGGGACTCTTGATTGGGGACTGTAGTGAGAGGACAGGGGGTAACAGGTTCAAACTTAAACAGGGGAAGTTTAGATTGGATATGAGGAAGAAATTCTTTACTGTAAGGTGGTGCGGCACTGGAATGGGTTGCCCAGGGAAGTTGTGAATGCTCCATTGCTGGCGGTGTTCAGGGCCGGGCTGGACATAGCCTTGGATGGCATGGTTTAGTGGGAGGTGTCCCTGCCCATGGCAGGGGAGTTGGAACTAGATGATCTTAAGGTCCTTTCCAGCCCTAACTGTTCTATGATTCTATGATTCTATAATGGCGCTTGTGTTTGCTTCTTGCAGTCCAATGCCAATTCTAATGGGTCACATATTTTTTGAGAGTACAAGGTAAATTGAATGTTGAACAGAAAACTGGTAGACAAGACAAATTCAGTTGCTGAGTCACAGTGCATGTCTGTGACCATTCCAGGGTTACATAGCAGACAAAAATTGTGTTCAGAAATGTGAAGGATGAAGTATTAAGTCAGATTATATATATATTTTTAGTGGTGTCCTAAAGGGACGCTATTAAAAAGGGTAGCTGATAAGGACAATTTCATTTAAAGCTCTCTCTTAGCTATCAAAGTTGGTTGCTTCATTTTCTCTGAAAATTTTATTTTCTTTGACTTTGGTGGTGGGTGATTTGTGACACTGTTTCGTGTACTCAAAACTGAAGTTTGAGAAAAGGAAATTATTATAACATTCAGAAATAATATTTGCTGTCATCTAACGTCCTTGGCCTTCTGTAATGCCAATTTAGCTTACCTAGGAAGAGAGAAGAGGCTGGCTGTTTAGAACGTCTGAAAGTGTCATTATTTCAGATAGACAGACAAGAGAACATTATTTTATCTAGTGGGTGCTCATACTGACAGGAACAACCCATTAGCAACAGTCTAGCTAGGAATATGCTTGGCTTTCCTATTGAAGTAGAAAGTAGGCCTGGAAGGGGAGAATTATTTACACAGCCATGTGGCAGTGCACCTTTTGTTTCTCAACAGACAGAGAATTCTTGCCCACAAAAGAGTGAAACTAGAATTTGAGGCAGTGTTCAAAGTAAGTGGAACCTGGTGGCTGTAAAAAGTGTCTCTCTACTGACAGTAGTTACTGTTTTGTTTGGGTTTTTTTTCACTTAATTATATTGTGGCTGTATATTTCCTACAAATATTTTGTGTGCCATATACTTTGTATGCTACAGAGTTTATCACCTATCATATGTTAAATTGAAATACTAGTTGATTATACTGTTAGCTCTTTCTTCATCTAAGATTTTATATTGCTTCAAAATGGGAGAAATATCATTCAGACAGCATAATTCCTGTCATTCATGTTTTGGGTTTGGCCTGTCAGGAGCTACAATTTCTGGAATTCATGGAATAGTGTAGTCCCTTTTGTTTCAAGTCTGCCTCTAAAGTTTCTGTCACCTAGAGCTCCTCTACTGAACACTTACCTCTGGCTCTGCCACTAAAACCATGTAAGAATGAAGGTAACCAACACACTTAAACATTTCTATCTCATTTGAAAAGTGTTTTCATAAGAATTTTGCTGGATTCTGTGTAGCAGCTGGGGAAATGGAGGGATTGTTTTTTAATTTCCCTTTTTTTGGGGGAGGGTCATTCATTTAATAATGCAGTAGTATGTTCTATTTTCGGTGAAATTTTCGTGAGTCCAGAGCTACTCCATTATTGTAGTCAATGGAATCCAGTGAGATCATGGAATGCATCCTGTAGTAGTTATCCTGCTAATGTAAATCTGTGTATGCTTTGCCGTGGCAATGACTTATTATTGGATGAGGCAGATGAAACTCTGCATTGACAACGAGGTGTAAGGACTGAGGTTGGTTGAATGCCTCCTACCATAGTCAAGGGCAAGACTGATTTGGCCTCTGTGTTTGCCACCAATAAGAGCCTTTAGCTCCACTGTTGGCTGCAACCCAGTAGGCGTTGAGCGGTGGGAACATATGCCATGCCAGACCTTGATGTGAGGGATGGCCCTCAGATTCTCAGTATCCAGTGAGAAGGCAACATTAAGTGTATTTTTAATTCCGTCTGTCAGACATTTTGCAAAACAAGTATGGAAGGAGTAAAATAGAATATAAATATATCCCTTTAGAGTCCTGCTTTGCTGCATATTGTCTTGAAAGCTGGATTGTGCTGTGTACTATGGAAAGTATTTGTTTCCATAAGTTTGCAAGAAGAGTAAAGTTAACTCTTAATATTTTTGAGGAATGAAAATCAGACAGATCACCAAAATGTGAATTTAAAAGAATCTCCAATTGCTGTGCAGGTTCTAGTTGATACCATGATTGCAATTTCTGTACTCCAAACATTTTGAATGTCACTAGAATAGGAAGAGTTTGTTTGGTTTTCATTTGTACATAAGTTAAAGATTTTTGCCAGGGAATTAAGCCTGTGCTTTAGTAACGTTGGCACAAGGCATGGGTTGTTCCATTTTTAGTATTTTTCAATAAAGATTTCTTGCATTTTTTTAACATCCCAAAAATTCACAATGCTTACATTTTCTTCTATAAAATTCTCTGCAAAAATGCTGAGAATCTTTGGCAGTATTTCTTGAGTGATACCTTTTCAATGTTGATCTTATATACAGCATCTGCCACTCATTATAAGCCTGACAAACTGTAATAGAGTTTTTTTGCCTTTGATGAATCATGAGCTTTGGATTGTCAAATAGGAACAAACACTCCAATTCCTAAATTCCCTTAAGCATTTATATTTTAAAATTTGCTGGATCTTAACATCAACAGCAAGAAAACTTTATCTGGTAATTTCTGTTAACTTTTCATAAGACATCTAAAAATTTTAGAAGTAGAGACTTAAGCTGCTAGCAGAAATATGTCTTCAAGAACAAGAATCTGAGACATTTCAAAGAAAACTTATCACTAATATAGCGCTAAATAAAGACCCTGTAAGATAATGACATTTGTGTTGTCTTTCTGCATTCATTTTTTTCCATTATCAAAAAGTCAGATTGGTAGACTGGTATCTGGAAAACGTTTCAAAACTTGTTTTGTAGTCCTGTTCCCCAAATCCCTAGTGTTTGGTGTGAGGACTGTTCAGAGTTTCTGAAATTAAATGAAAGCAAATAGTTTCTTCAAATTCTTATGGCCTTAGCCAATAAACACATTTCATCACTATGGTTGCAAAAAACAAATACCCGCTAGGGCAGTGTGTCTCATTGGCACATAAGAATTAGTCTACATGGAAGGATTTCCTTTCTGATACTAAGTTAAAACCTGACTTCTGGTGGGAGAAAGAGGGCAAGTAAGGTAATTGATTAGATGAAATCTCACATTTAGTATTTAATTTTTAATGTAGGCTTGTATTAATGACTTCTTTGCCTCAGTCTTTACCAGCAAATGCTCTGACCACACCACCCAAGTCTTGAAAGGCAGACACGGGGACGGTGAGGGTGGGGACCCTGGGCCCACTGTCGGGGAGGATCTTGTTCGGGACCACCTTAGGAACCTGAATGTATACAAGTCTATGGGACCAGATGAAATCCATCCGTGGGTCCTGAAGGAGCTGGCAAATGAAGTTGCTAAGCCACTGTCCATCATATTTGAAAAATCATGGCAGTCAGGTGAAGTTCCTGATGACTGGAAAAAGGGAAATATAACCCCCATTTTTAAGAAGGGAAAAATGGATGACCCAGGGAATTACAGACCAGTCAGTCTCACCTCTGTGCCTGGCAAAATCTTGGAGCGGATTCTCCTGGAAGGCATGCTAAGGCACATGAAAACCAACAAGGTGCTTGGTGACAGCCAGCATGGCTTCACTAAGGGGAAATCCTGCCTGACCAATTTGGTGGCCTTCTATGAAGGGGCTACGGAACTGATGGACAGGGGTAGAGCAGTTGATGTCATCTACCTGGACTTGTGTAAAGCCTTTGACACTGTCTCACATGACATCCTTCTCTCTAAGTTGGAGAGACATCAATTTGATAGGTGGACGACTCGGTGGATAAAAAACTGGCTGGATGGCCGCACGCAAAGAGTAGTGCTCAATGGCTCAGTGTCCAGCTGGAGACCAGTAACAAGTGGTGTCCCTCAGGGATCGGTGTTGGGACCGGTCTTGTTCAACATCTTCGTGGGTGACATGGACAGTGGGATTGAGTGCGCCCTCAGCAAGTTTGCCGATGACACCAAGCTGTGTGGTTCGGTTGATACATTGGAGGGAAGGAATGCCATCCAGAGGGACCTAGACACGCTTGTGAGGTGGGCTGATGCCAACCTGATGAAGTTTAAACATGCTAAGTGCAAAGTCCTACACCTGGGTCAGAGCAATGCCAGGCACAGCTACAGATTGGGCGGGGAGGAGATTCAGAGCAGCCCTGCGGAGAAGGACTTGGGGGTGTGGGTTGATGAAAAAATTAACATGAGCTGGCAGTGTGCGCTTGCAGCCCAGAAAGCCAACCGTATCCTGGGGTGCATCAAAAGGAGTGTGACCAGCAGGTCGAGGGAGGTGCTCCTGCCCCTTTACTCTGCTCTCGTGAGACCTCACTTGGAGTATTGTGTGCAGTTCTGGTGTCCTCAACATAAAAAGGACATGGAACTGTTAGAACAAGTGCAGAGGAGGGCCACGAGGATGATCAGGGGACTGGAGCACCTCTCGTATGAAGACAGGCTGAGAAAATTGGGGCTGTTCAGCCTGGAGAAGAGAAGGCTGCTTGGAGACCTCATAGCAGCCTTCCAATACCTGAAGGGGGCCTATAGGGATGCTGGGGAGGGACTCTTCATTAGGGACTGTGGTGAGAGGACAAGGGGTAATGGGTTTAAACTTAAACAGGGGAAGTTTAGATTGGATGTGAGGAAGAAATTCTTTACTGTGAGGGTGGTGGGGCCCTGGAATGGGTTGCCCAGGGAGGTTGTGGATGCTTCATCCCTGGTGGCGTTCAAGGTGGGGTTGGACATAGCCTTGGATGGCATGGTTTAGTGGGAGGTGTCCCTGCCCATGGCAGGGGGGTTGGAACTCGATGATCTTGAGGTCCTTTCCAACCCTTACTATTCTATGATTCTATGATTCTATGATTTGATTAGCTTTGATGTATTCTTTTAAGAAAAAATTCTGCTCCAAGGCCTTGCTTTGAGTATATGAGTGGTGACTGTACAATGCCACAGGAACTGTTTCATGACATCTTTTCCAACTGGCATAATCATTACAGTCTTTGTGTACCTGCTTCCTAGAGGGAAAAAAAAACCATGTATGGTAGCGTAAAAAGTCCTGATGTGGCGAACAATATATTGAGATAATTGCTGGGAAACAAGGGGGCAGGCATTAGTCTGTTGGTTTGAAAAGCACTGCAGTACAAATATTAATATTGCAAAGCCAAGAATCTGCAGATTAACATTATTGGGGTTTGTACAGCTTCAGTGGAACTGCACATACATTATGATACAGATTTTAGTTACAGGGCTATGTGCTAGTTTTCCTCAAAAAAAAAAAAAAAGGAATCCAAATATCTTTTTGTATACAAATACATGGAATACTCAGTATTTGTTTAAACTCCATAGTTAAAAGTGGTCCAGAGCTTTATTTGCTAAATTCCTTCTAAACCCATTTGAGGAAAGCATTCTATATTTCTCTTTGAACTTTCAGATTACTTATTTCTTTCTAATAGTTGAGTGTTTCACAAGCACTTAGATATTTATTTTTAATATAAAGTATGTGACGTGAGATGACATTGCTTTTCCCATTTTATAGGAATCAAGTTGCAGAATCAGGTTACAGAGTTAAAATGGAAAGTACTAACATTTATTGCCAAATTAGAAACATCAAAGACCTGGATGAGAAGCATATTAGGCAGCGTATTTTAGTATTCTATGTTTCCTCAATTCTAAATTACTTCTAAAACTTAGTTTTAATGAAAGGTGCTTTGTATGAAGCTACTTTGCCCTTCCAAAGTACCAAGCATGCGAAAGTGCTAGGAGTGATGGATCATGTCAGATTCATCCTGCACCTTTCCTCTACTCTTGTGTCATTGCTTTTATGCCAAAGTTTTTGTAAGCTGGTGACCTCCTTTCTATTTTCCTATCTGAACTGGCAGATAGCATTTATTTTACTCCTCATTTCTTAGTGTACTGTATTATTCTCTAACTAGTTAATTTTTCTTTCTCTATGAAAAAGAGATTATCAGTATGATAAGTGGCTTTCTAGAAATGAAAGAAGAATGAAGGCTAAAATGCTGCAAAGATTGTCTTGGTCTCAGAATGAAAAAATAATATTTCTATACTGTTAAGTACTTAACAAGGAAGACTATTTGCCCATAAAAATTGTCCTTTTTCTTTCTCTTGGGTTGCTGCATGAGTCATTAATGGCTTCTTATTATTTTTCATCATTACATCACTTCCCAGATCAATATGGTATGTATTTATACACACACATATGTGAATCTCTCCAGCAGCTGGGCTCAGACACTCAATCTGCCCAGTAGCTCCCCCTCCATCCCAGGCTCCCCAGCTGCAGGCATCTGGACATGTGAGCCCCAGGGGCTGCAGCCCCTCTCCAGCTGTGGGTACAGACTATTGCACACACACAGCTGGCTGAGGTTTCTCAGTTCCCAGTTCAGATAGAACAGAGAATCCCTCACCCAGGAAAGACTTATGTTCTTGTGGCATCTCAGACTGAGAGAGTAACATTGTATTGTCATAAACTATGTGGACAAAGCAGGGAAGCAGCCTAATACAAATGCCTGCACCTAAAATGCAAACTATTCTCTTCTTTTCTTTTTTTCTAGAAGGAGCTAGTTGCTGTACAGAAGTAAGGCAATTTCCAACAAGAATCACACTAAATTATTGGTGAGAGAACTAGAAGTCTGTTGTGTGAGCAGATCTTTTGTAGGATTAATCTGTCAAGCATTTTATAAGTGAAAAATTATAGGTCCTGCAGACAGGTTTTCCCCAATTTATAATTTATCAAAATTATAGCTCCAGTTTTGTGAATTCCCCTATGGTACTAGCTAGCAGTTCTTTCAAGGCATGAAAGCCGTAAGAGGGAAACAGTCACACTGCTGCCCTACCTGGATTTGCTGTTTGGTTTTTAAGGGTGAATAACATGGTAACCTTTCTGAAAGTGCATTCTTCTTTAGTGTCCAGGGACCCTAGGAATTCTGTCTTTCTGAAGCACAGGAACTCATGGATTATTTAAGCTGCTTCAACTAAACACAATTTAGCTTTATCTGTCTACTTAGCTTTATTTTGTCATAAACCTACATGGATAAAAGATAATGTTTGTATGAAAGATACTGTTAAAACATCTTGAACCAGATACTTACAATTTAGTCAGTCTTTGCACAGGAAAAGTTCTCATTCATATCACTGAGAATGACAATTGAGCAATTCTAGCATACTTGTCTGCATATGCAGACATATAATTTGAGGTTTGAGAGACGTGGAAAGAAAATGTTGCTGTTTCCAGACTATAAATGCCTGAAAATAAGCCTATTTGCAAACAACTTAGTTTTGCTTTATTTATTCAAATGTAAAGGTTAACAGCCATAGTACTTTATTACCTTGATGCTTATGGTTCTTTACTACTTTAAAAAGCCACTCTAAGTTTCTGTTTCTAAAATAATAAAGTTTTGTGATGAAAATTTTGTGGTGTGGAGAGATAAGGGAAAGCAAACAGAAATTATTTACTATTCATGGGGAGTCTCTGCTGAGAAAGCAATATGGTCGTTATCTATTTATTGAAAAGATCAAATGAGGTACTCAGGTTACGTTTCTGTTTTGGTTGAATAAGGTCAGATAACCTTCACCTCTGTACTCTCACCTTCCAATTTTTGAATGATTGTGATAAATTAGTCATTGACAGAGACCATTCTTACTGAAACTATAACTTGAAATCTTTCAGAATAAATGTAGTAATCTTGTCAGCACTGCTTACTATGAGTGCAAGTGAAAAAGAGAATTATTGTATAGATACCGTGTAAAGAACATCCCAGAATTCAATCGACTGTAGTCAGATTAAAGCCCAGTCTTGCCCACTCACTAAAATACCAAACTTTACAATCTGAAGTTAATTTTTTTGCATTATTTAAAATAAGATGATGATGATGATGATTGTTGCAGTGATGATGATGGTGATTACTATTCTGGCGTCCCCAACGTAAGAAGGGTATGGAGCTGTTGAAGCAAGTTCAGGAGAGAGCCACAGAGATGACAAGGGGGCTGGAGCACCTCCTGTATGAAGATAGGCTGAGAAAGTTGGGGCTGTTCAGCCTGGAGAAGAGCAGGCTGCATTGAGACCTCATAGCAGCCTTCCAGTATCTGAAGGGGGCCTATAAGGATGCTGGGGAGGGACTCTTGATTGGGGACTGTAGTGATAGGACAAGGGGCAATGGGTTCAAACTTAAACAGGGGAAGTTTAGATTGGATATAAGGAAGAAGTTCTTTACTGTGAGGGTGGTGAGGCACTGGAATGGGTTGACCAAGGAAGTTGTGAATGCTCCATTGCTGGCGGCGTTCAAGGCCAGGTTGGACATAGCCTTGGGTAACATGGTCTAATGTGAGGTGTCCTGGGCTGTGGCAGGGGGATTGGAACTAGATGATCTTAAGTTCCTTTCCAACCCTAACCATTCTATGATTCTATGATTCTATGATTGTATATTCAAAACTGTCCAGCAAATACTGTTGTACATCAAAAATGCTTGAGGTTGTTTGACTCATCAGAATAAGAGTAAGACTCTGGAATGTATCCAAAACAGAATTTCTGTGCTGCTGTGTTTTGGGTTGTACCACTTCTGTTCTAGGCACCTGTTCTGCAAACAGTCCAAAATTAGTTAAGACTCTGTGTCTTCTTATTTGTTGCATTGACAAAATTAGATGTCTCAAAGAGGTATCAGTCCATCTTGGACAGCCAAACCAGACCTAATGAGTTCCCACAGGGGTAAGTGAAGGGTCCTGCACCTAGAGAGGAAGAATAGCAAGTGCCAGTACAGGTTGGTGGCAGACCTACTGGAAAGAAGTTCAGCTGAGAAGGACCTGGGAGTATTAGTAGATGAAAACTTGACTATGAGCAGGCAGTGGGCCCTTGCAGCCAGGACAGCCAATAGTGTCCTGGGGTGTACTGGGAGGAGTGTGGCCAGCAGGACAACAGCAGTGATCCTCCCCCAGGTGAGGCCACATCTGGCCACTGTGTCCAGTCCTGGGCTCCTCAGTACAAGAAGGACAAGCAGCTACTGGGAGAGGGTTCGGTGGAGGGCACAGAGATGGTTAAGGGTCTGGAGCATCTCTATTGTGAGGAGAGATTGCAGAAGCTGGGCCTGTTTAGTCTAGAGAAGACTAAGAGGGGATCTTGTTTTATATATATATTATATATATATTTTATATATAAATATCTCAAAGGCGGGTGCCAAGAGAGTGGTGGCAGGCTCTTTGCAGTGGTGCCCATTGACAGGACAAGGAGCAGTGGCCATAAACTAAAACACAAGAAATTTCACCTCAACATGAGGAAGAACTTCTTTACACTGAGAGTGTCAGAGCACTGGAACAGGTTGTCCAGAGGGCCTGTGTAGTCTCCCTCTCTGGAGACATTCAAAACCTGCCTGCACATGTTCCTGTGCAACCTGCTGTAGGTGGCCCTGCCATGGCAGGGGTGTTAGACTAGATAATCTCCAGAGGTTCCTTCCATCCCTAACAATGCTGTGATTATGCGACCTGGAATAAAGTCAGTCGTCCTGGTAAGAAAGATTGTTGCATGAACTTTTTTCTTTCCTTTTATTACCAAGTCAGTAGCTTTCAAACTATATAGCAGTTTGTTATGTTTGAGTTTGTTTTACTTCTATTGTAAGGTGTCTTAATTCTGTATCGAGTACAACATGAATTCTGCTGCATGCCTAAGGGAAGAACTTGACTTATGGAGCACAAATTAAAAGATGCTATGTCAAAAATGAAAGAGAGATGAGGCATATGGCACATGTCACCTTCTGGAATGTGGTTTATAAATCAGGTACAGCTCAAAATGTAAGGAAGATCAACAATCTATTTGACATTTTTTCAGTGACAGTTTTGATCATCTACATGTTTGAAAACTCAGTCATAAAGTCATGATCAAGAGTACTTCAGCATCCATCTTACACTTTCTGTACTATTTCCAAGTAATGAATCACTTAAGTCTTTCAAGAGTTGCTTTAGCGTAGTCATTTCCTACAGCTTTCTTTTAATATTATAATTGATAAGATATTAAATACAAATGTCAGAAAACAAACATAAAATTAAAGCTTTTCACAGTATGTTTACCCACACTTGCAGCTCGGTGTTTCCAAATGCATTTGCAAAGTCTGAATTTTTTCCCCAGTCAAAAAGTTACATTTTCATCAGTTGTTAAATCTCAATTACATTCAATAGTAGCATCATTTATTTCTATTTTTCTTGGCTAATTCTTGAGCTTTACTTGACACTTCTACGTCATATTTTGTTTCAAATACAGTTGCTGTCACCAATTCTGAAATATGGGCCAACCCTACTTTTTTTTGGACTCAAATCTGTATACATCAATTCTATCCTAATCTTCAGGCATGCAGTATTATCACTGTGCTGTGACAGAATGTGAACTGCTTAGTTTTTTCTTGAGATCTTGTCCACCCTCCTTCCTTCGTTAGGGAGAACTCTCATGCTCTCCTCTTCTGAAGCTGTGATCCCACTGTTGTAATTGACTGTTCGCCCTTTTTGCATTCACATAGACATGTTACTTCCTTTCTAAAGTCATGTTACTTTATAAAACAAATCTGTTACTCTGATTTATCTATTCCTGCTTCAAAGTGCTGGTTCTTAATCAGTTGAATTCCCACTGCAGTGTAATCACTATTTTACCCATTGCCATGCTACTTGATCTCCAGACTACATAAAATATTTGCAGCCTTGCTCTTATTTCTTGAAACTTACTGATTTTTGGCAACCTCGTTATGACAGCTGTTATTGAATGCAGTTTGCCAGCTGTTGAACAGAGAGCTGTATTTCCCACCTTAATGTCAAAATATTATCTCCCTCATCATTTTTATGTAAGGCAAGAAGAACATTCTCTGTAATTTGATTCAGCTTTTGTCCAGCTTTTGACAATGGATGCATTATCAAACTTACGAAAATTCAGCCATTCTTGGTTTTGAGCTGTTCACCACAACTCTTTTCATGTGGCCATCCAGCCAATTCTTTATCCACTGGGTGGTCCATCTATCAAATTTATGTATCTCCAGTTTAGAGACAAGGATGTTGTGCAGGACAGTGTGGAATGCTTTTCGCAAGTCCATGTAGATGATGAGTTGCTCTGCTCCTGTTCATCAGTTCTGTAGCCCAGCATAGAAGGCCACCAGATCTGTCTTGCATGATTTGCAGTTTGTGAAGCCATGTTGGCTGTCACCAACCACCTTGTTTTTCATGTGCCCTAGCATGGTTTCCAAGGGAATCTGCTTCATGATCTTCCCAGGCACAGAGATGAGACTGACTGGTCTGTAGTTCTCTTTCCACTTTCCCCTTTGTAAAAATTGGGGTTATATTTCCCTTTTCCAGTCTTTGGTAAGTTCACCTGACTTCCTCTGTGTTGCAGCCGGTCTTGTCCACCATCTTTGTCAGTGACATGGACAGTGGGATTGAGCGCGCCCTCAGCAAGTTTGCCAATGACACCAAGCTGTGTGCTTCAGTTGATATGCTGGAGGGAAGGAATGCCATCCAGAGGGACCTTGACATGCTTCTGAGGTCGACTGATGCCAACCAACCTTACGTTTAACCATGCCAACTGCAAGGTCCTACACCTTGGTCAGAGCAATCCCAGGCACAGTTACAGGTTGGGCAGGGAAGAGATTCAGAGCAGCCTGTCCTGGGTTCAGCAGCAGCAGTCATTTTTCTCCTTGGTAGCTGGTGCAGCTCTGTGTTTTTGGTTTGGGGCCTGGGAACAGCGCTGATAACACCAGTGTTTTCAGTTACTGCTTGGTAATGTTTAAGCTGGCCAAGTACTTTGTGAGCCTCATGCTCTGTCAAGGAGGAGGGGAAGCCGGGAGGAAAGAGAGACAGGACACCTGACCGAAACTGACCAAAGAGGTTATTCCATACCACAGCACGTCACGTCCAGGATGTGAAGACAGAGAGCAGAGACCCGGAAGGGTGGGGGTGCACAGTGGTGGAGGTGCACTGTGGGGGGTGCACTGCTTTCTCGGGCTAGATATTGGGTGGTGAGAAATTGTATTCTTTTCCCTTGTATTTTCTCTTGTCATTATTATTATTGGTGGTAGCAGTAGTGATTTGTGTTATACCTTAGTTCCTAAACTGTTCTTATCTCAACCTGTGGGATTTGCATTGTTTCGATTCTCCTTCCCATCCCTCCAGGAGCGGAGTGAGAGAGCGACTGTGTGAGTTTATAGACTTAAACCATGACACAGCCCTGTGGAGAAGGACCTGGGGGCGTTGGCCAGTGAGAAACTTAACATGAGCTGGCAGTGTGTGCTCGCAGCCCAGAAAGCCAACCGTATCCTGGGCTGCATCAAAAGCAGCATGACCAGCAAGTTGAGGGAGGTGCTCCTGCCCCTCTACTCTGCTCTCTTGCGACCTCACTTGGAGTATTGTGTGCAGTTCTGGTGTCCTCAACATCAAAAGGACATGGAACTGTTGAAACAAGTCCAGAGGACAGCCATGAGGATGATCACGGGACTGGAGCACCTCCCATATGAAGACAGGCTGAGAAAGTTGGGGCTGTTCAGCCCTTAGAAGAGAAGACTTCATGGAGACCTCATAGCAGCCTTCCAGTATCTGAAGGGTGCCTATAAGGATGCTGGGAAGGGACTCTTGATTGGGGACTGTAGTGAGAGGACAAGGGGTAACGGGTTCAAACTTAAACAGGGGAAGTTTAGATTGGATATAAGGAGGAAGAAATTCTTTACTGTGAGGGTGGTGAGGCACTGGAATGGGTTGGCCAAGGAAGTTGTGAAGGCTCCACCCCTGGCAGTGTTCAAGGCCAGGTTGGACAGCGCCTTGGATGGCATGGTTTAGTGGGAGGTGTCCCTGCCCATGGCAGGGGGGTTGGCACTAGATGATCTTAAGATCCTTTCCAACCCTAACTATTCTATGATTCTATGACTTAGCAACTTCATTCACCAGCTGCTTCAGGACACACAGATGGATTTCATCAGGTCCCGTGAACTTGTGCATTTTCAGGTTCCTTAGATGATCTCAGACCTGATCCTTTCCTAAAGTGGGCTTAAGTTCTTAGTTCTCCCAATCCTACATTTGTCTTTTGTGATTTAGGACAATTGATATTTACTGTTACAGTGTAGGGAAATATTAAAATGTCATTATTTTAAAGCCCACTGTTCAATTAACCTGAAGAACAAATAAAATACCTCTTAATTTAACACCTCATCAAAACTGGCTTATCCAGAAATTGCAGGAGTAGCTATTTGCTCTTCAGGACATAGGTTTGGCAGTCACGGTCTAACTTCTATTTTGGCTCTTGTTTAAATGGTGTTGTGATCCTGGGAAATCCTTTATAACTTTTTTCTCCATGATAGCATGAGGATAAACATAATTCTTTTTGCAAAATGCCACATGGTCTACAGATGGAAGGTGGTGTGTAAAAGCTAGGTAACTGTTATTTAGGCCATCTATAACCTACCATTTGTTATTTTTCACTCTACCTCACACTTTTCTGCGTTCAAGGTAGGAGCAACCTCCCCGCTTCCTATCTGTCACATGTGCAGGACTGTAGAAATCTCACAACCTTTCTGCTTGTTTTTGTCTAAGATGGGGCTAAAAGGTCACTGCTAAAGCAAGAGTACAGGCTAGAGCGAAGTGTGCTGCAAGCAAAGGAAATGTGTTCTGTGATCGGGGGCCTCCCAGAGATCTCGGGAGACCCTGGCAGAAGGTAGGGCATGGAGCCCCAGTAAGGTTGCACAATATAGAGTGGAAGTTGCAGAAATCCCTGCTGCCTGATGACAGTAAATTACATGTTTCTTTGCTACAGGTTTGACTGTAAGGGAAAGCTGGATGAAGAGTGACTAACTCCTACTCATTTTTTCACTACTGTATTAGAGCTTCTGTAGCATTAGAGCTTCAGCTCCCTCCCTTTGTTTTTGACCTCACAAGCAACTGTGTGTGCAGGCTCTCTTCTTCCTTATGATAACTGGTAGGCAGCACATAGGGAACTAAATAGCCATGATATTTTGGTGATTTATATGCTACATATAATTTTACTTTTAATTTTTGGCCCTTTTTGTGTTTTTTTGACAAGAAGTGATACAGGAATCACTGTTATCAAAACATTACCGCTGAGCTGTGAAATACATATGTATTAAGTAATGTATTTATTTATACTATTGCGTGATCATTGAAAACCAGGCAAGTAGTTGAGCAGAATTTGTATATTACAAATTCTAAGAGTCCATAGTTCTATTGAGCTTAGATTACTTACTTAGACATAGAATCATAGAATCATAGAATAGTTAGGATTGGAAAGGACCTTAAGATCATCCAGTTCCAGCCCCCCTGCCATGGTCAGGGACACCTCCCACTAAACCATGCTACCCAAGGCTATGTCCAGCCCGGCCCTGAACACCGCCAGCAATGGAGCATTCACAACTTCCCTGGGCAACCCATTCCAGTGCCTCACCACCCTTAAAGAATTTCTTCCTTATATCCAATCTAAACTTCCCCTGTTTAAGTTTGAACCCGTTACCCCTTGTCCTATCACTACAGTCCCTAATGAAGAGTGCCTCCCCAGCATCTCTATAGGCCCCCTTCAGATATTGGATATCTTTTCATTTAAGAACTGTGAGTTTTCTGCTACAATTCTTTAAATATTTTCCTTGAGCAATCCCAGTATTAAAATCATTGCTCTACCTGTCTCAGGACACCACTGATAAGAACAGTCTGGAACTAGTGGATTGGGTTAGAGTCAGCTTCACCAATCCTCCAGACATAATCTAAGAGCAGAAAGTCTTACTTTGACCAAAATTACAGCTTCTGCTCATGATGCCACTGCTGTGATTGTGTCCTTCTGTTCTTCATCAGTAGGATATTTCAGGAGGGTGTTTTTTAAATTAAAAGGGAAAGGTTGACAGTGCTTTTCCCATTTTATGTAATCTAAGATTTATTTCCAGTCAAGCTTTCTCTTTAATATATATATAAGGGCGGTGATGTGTCTTTAAAAATAGATCTTTCTTTGTTATTTAATTAGAACTTTAGTCTCCAGAATGTAATGTTGTATCCATTCAGGATGAACCACAAGATGAGTTTCAGTATTAGCATTTAAAACATTAAAAGTGTGCAAGCCAGAGCGTGTGGTTTGTAGGAATTAGTAATGATACAGTATTAAGGTAGGTGTAGAAGTCTAGAAACCTGCTTCTCTACAAAAAGGGTAAGATTCATGTGAAAAATGTTTATTCAGAAAAATGCAAATAAAGTAGAAAAAATATTTTTCAATTAGAAATAGAGCCATGTTTCAGATTCAGATTTGAATATGGATGTCCTTATAAATCAGGAGACTTTGTGTCTAATGTATGGGCATGATTTTTCTGAGAATCTTGGATCGCCAGTACTGTTTGCCACATATTTTTATTTGTAGATTAGAAATATCTGCAGACAATTCTTTCAGTGCAGTTTTTCTCGATGAAGTTTTTATTGTTTGTCATGGTTTAAGCCCAGCCGCCACTAACTCAGAGCCATGTAGCTGCTTCCTCACCCTCATTCCCCCCTCCCCAGACAGGATGAGGAGAGAATCTAAGGAATGTAAAACCCTGGGTTGAGATAGGAACAGCTTAATAATTAAAGTACAATGTACTACCACTACTACTACTACTACTACTACTACTAATGATAAGGAAAATAGCAAGGGTAGAAAATGTGAAACTAAGAAGGGGAAAAGGGGAAAAAACACAAAGCAAATGATGCACAATACAATTGCTCACCACCTGCAGACCAATACCCAGCCTGACCTGAGCAGCAATAGGTCCCTTCAGGGTTACTCCGCCCAGTTTATGTACTGGGCATTATGTGCTGTGCTGTGGAATACCCCTTTCACTAGTTTGGGTCAGCTGCCTTGTTTCTTCTCCTTCCCAGCTTCCTGTGCCCCTCCTCACTGGCAGAGGATGAGAGACGGAACAGTCCTCAAGAGTAAGTGCTACTTGGCAACAATTGAAACATCAGTGTGTTATCAACATTATTCTCAGACCAAAGCCAAAACACAGCACTGCACCAGCTACTAGGAAGAAAATTAACTCTATCCCAGCCAAAACCAGGACATGTTGCTTCTGGGTAGAAAGAAAACCTGTTTTTAGGAAGGGTTCCAAATCCAGTAATTCTTGGTAGTTTAGTAAGAATAAAACACTAAGAAAGGTTGCAAAAATATCAGTTGTCTGTCAGAATGTAGAATTGATGTTGTTCTTACCTTAAAATAATGTTAAAGGGCATGTCATTGATGGCTTACTGCATAGGGAAGGTTTTCCACTCTCTTTATGAAGATTAAAGCTTTTTAATTCTTTCACATATATGGCAGTCATTTGGCAGAACATAAAATACATGATGATCAGAATTAGCTTTGTAAAGTCTGCTTGTCCCCTTTTAAAACTGATCTTTTAGTCTGTTTAAAAACAGAGATACACTTTAAAAATTTCTCTGTGGGCTATCTTGAACAAACTTCAACTTTACAAGCTTATTATTCCAGTTTAAGTCATGAAATTCTGGACCTTCACAAAGTTTTTCAAAGCAGCTGGAAATACAGAACTTTGTGTTTGAAGATTTTATTTATTTTTAATAACCACTTATTTGGTTCTGAGTCATGGTGGTGATGGTGTGAGGATGGCTTCTTGAGCACGGTCCTCACCTAGTAACTTTCATAGAATCATAGAATCATACAATAGTAAGGGTTGGAAAGGACCTCAAGATCATCGAGTTCCAACCCCCCTGCCATGGGCAGGGACACCTCCCACTAAACCATGCCACCCAAGGCTATGTCCAACCCCACCTTGAACGCCGCCAGGGATGAAGCATCCACAACCTCCCTGGGCAACCCATTCCAGGGCCCCACCACCCTCACAGTAAAGAATTTCTTCCTCACATCCAATCTAAACCTCCCCTGTTTAAGTTTAAACCCATTACCCCTTGTCCTCTCACCACAGTCCCTAATGAAGAGTCCCCCCCCAGCATCCCTATAGGCCCCCTTCAGGTATTGGGAGGCTGCTATGAGGTCTCCACACAGCCTTCTCTTCTCCAGGCTGAATAGCCCCAATTTTCTCAGCCGATCTGTTATAATAGGGATGTGATGACTGGCAATATCGTCATTGCAGGGTATGGCAGTAGGCAGGCAAGAGAATTGAGCGTAGCAAATGTTCCACTGTACAGAAATGACTAGCAAATCTTTTCCTGTTACATGAACACCGTGCTTTAATACATAATACAACTTTTTGTGACATATGCTGTAAGTTACAGGTTTTGCAAATATTCTTCAGTTATTTGTGTTTAGTTAGTGAAAAGATCCCAACATTTTTATTACAAATTTATTTGTAGAAAAATAGGCTAATTAAACCTGTCATTTGTTTCAGAGTTAAAACAAGTGTGAGTGGTAGATTTGGCTGTCCAGTTTCATTTGTTTTTAGATGACAGTAAGTTGGATTGGCTGGCTGATGTTTCAAAACCAAATGGCAAAAGAAACATTTCCTGGCAGGACTATTGGCATTTTATGTCAAGCAGCTTGGTTCAGTCAGGAAAATCCCTATGAATTAGCTCTCCCTAACTGTTTGTTTGGTTTTGTCATTCATATTTATTATTCTATGTATCCATTCCTTGTATTTCATGCAGTTCTGTTTCTTCACTCTACTGGCAATGCAACATAACTATTTAATTCCTTGCAAAGGCAATACAATAACAGTGTTCTGTCTCTTTCTTTTAAAATTTATTATGCATCAGGCCCAACAATGTCTCTTTGCTCTTTAGAATAAAAAGCATTGTGTTTTGAGTGGGGCAATAGATCAGATTTTATTTGCAGGTTGCAGCAGTGTGAGAAGTTAGGATCTAGTTTGATCTCTGATTTCTTGTTCCAGTTTAGAACAGCTTATGATTTGCTTTTACAAGCATCCACTGAAGGTATCTCAGAGCTGTCTTTTGCCGTGTGTCCTGACGCAGCTTTTTTATGTTCTTCTGTCCAAAATCTGCAAAAGCGGAAGCATAAGCAGGCAAAACAAGACCATTTCCAGAATGCGATTAAAGAAATCTAATATGCTAAAGCCTCCTTTAAAATGTCACAGCTGCTATTTTGTACTTAGCTAATGAATCTGAATGGTGCGTAGTGAAAGCCGTGTGGTGTGGTCAACATGTTGGAGGGAAGGGATGCCATCCAGAGGGACCCTGACACGCTTGAGAGGTGGGCCAATGCCGTCCTCACGAAGTTCAACCAGGCCAAGCGCAACCTTCTGCATGTGGTTTGGGGCAATCTCAACCACAGATACAGGCTGGGAGGAGAAGTGATTCATGGCAGTCCTGAGGAAAAGGACTGGGGGGTGTTGATTGACGGGAAGCTCAACATGAGCTGGCTTCAGTGTTCACTCACAGCCCAGAAAGCCATCTGTGTCCTAGGCTGCGTCAAAAGAAATGTGGCCAGCAGGTCGAGGGAGGTGATTCTTCCCCTCTACTCCATTCTTGTGAGACCCCACCTGAAATTCTGCATTCAGCTCTGAGGGTGGTCACCACACAACAGGGACATGGACCTGCTCAAGCTAGTCCAGAGGAGGCTGGAGCACCTGTCCTATGAAGAGAGGCCAAAAGCACTGGACTTGTTCAGCCTGGAGAAGAGAAGGCTCCAGGGAGACATTAAAGCAGCTTGCAGTACCTGAAGGGTGCCTACAGGAAGTCTGGAGACAGACTTTTTACAAGGGTATGTAGAGACAGGACCAGGGGGGATGGCTTTAAGCTGTCAGAAGGGAGATTTAGATTAGATACTAGGAAGAAATTCTTTACTGTGAGGGTCGTGAGACACTGGAACAGGTAGCCCAGAGAAGCTGTGGTTGCCCCATCACTGGCAATGTTCAAGGCCAGGGGCTTTGAGCAACCTGGTCTAATGGCAGGTGTCCCTGCCTGGGGCAAGGGCATTAGAACTTTGGAACTAGATGATCTCTAAGGTCCCTTCCAACCCAAACCATTCTATAATTATATGATTCTGTGATTCTATGACTAAATCATGTCAGCTATGCAATAGTGCTTGATATTAGCACAGGACTGTTTATGCAGTTTTAAGTACTAACTATTCATGTGTTCCAACAGTCACATCTTCGCACTTCTTCATATTTTTAGCTGTGTTGTGCAACAAAGTATGGTGTTGTGCAACAAAATTAAAACTGTATAAAGAAGTAAAGAGTTTAATGCAGTGCCTTAGAAATTATAGCACAACTTTATGTGTGCATTTCTAAGCTTAGTTCAATTTTCAGCATACCCTATTTTCTGTAGGATGAATATATGTAATTTTATTTGATGACATAGTATCAAAAAACCTTCTCTTGCCCATTATTTCTCAACATTTTTCATAAATTCCAGGTTTAGGGATATATTATTCCTGAGGACTTTTAAAAATAACTAATGAAGTAGCCATTTGTTTAGAGGAGGAAAAAGTGATTTGCAATTAGCAAAAGAAGTCAGAAATCAGAATATTCAATACCAGGCAAAGCCCAATGGAAGTGCCTGAAGTATATATTATGAATGGAAAGAATGAACTGATAGCAGATAACATATTTTCAAAGTATATTTTTTTCTAATGTTATGTAGATATTCCAGTTCCAAAATAGATTTATCTAACGCCAAATCAATTTCTGTGCATCCTTTCAGCAACTTGGAAAGTGATAGGAATTCTGCTTCATGAAAATTAATTTTTTCAAAAAGCAGAAAGCCCATTTCATGTGTCTTTAAGTCCTTTATTATAATTTCTGAGCTGTTCACTGTCACTGACTGATGATCCAAGCATTATTTGAAAGAGAATTAACATGAAATGGTGTTAGTACAAAGAAGCTGTTAGACATTGTAGATTATTGATAGAGAACTGAGAAGAACATCTAAACTCTAGTGGACTGGCTACAGAACACAAGCAGACTAGTCTTAATACACTTCTTAGTAAATAACTTGGAATACTTTCCAAATGATGCAATCTTGACAGATCGACGTATCCATACTGATCTACTATGAGTATTATTCTTTTGACTGTTTTATTTATTCAGTGTGGAATTTTTCAGTGTTGAATTCTCAAGAGATTAACATGGGGGAAGTGCAGACTTTAATGCTATAAATATTTACTAAAATCTATTCTGGATAATCAAACCAACAAGGGAAGCTGATTAATAAAAGAAATTAACTTCTTATACATATTCACACACTCCACTTCCATAACCTGTCAACATTTTTCTGTTAAACTCATCTTATAGACAAAAGCTGCACATTTAAAGCTTTTGTGTGTGAAATTATGTGATTTTGTGTGTGTAAATAAATATATTAACCTCCCCCCCCCGATAATTACAGATAACCCATTGTAAAAATTATCAGTTCAAGCAAGCACAATGAAAGAACGTAACTAATTGGCATTCCAGACAATCTTCTAAATCACTGTAACTTTCCTTAGGTTTACATTGTGCTCTTTTAATTTATTTTGATCAATTTGGTTGATATACTAGGATTAAAAATGCTGCCTTTTGAGTTGTAAAATCCTTATTTGTATGCCGAAGAAATAGGCAAGTTTGAAAATTGCGAAATTAACATAACAGAATACCCACATGTATGTAGATCATGTTTGAATTCTGAGTTTAGTTTCCTGCAAAGAAACCATTTTAGAGTGCTTTCGGAGTAAAAATACCAGAACTGAATGCAAATGTGGAGATTCAACTGTAAAAAGTTGCACGTATAAAGAAGTACTTAAAGTTCATGGAATCTTTAAAGTTGAGTGTATGAATGTTTTTCATCACATGAAATAAGGTAAATGAGCTACGTTATGTGAAATAGTATGCAATTTTCTCTAGATGCATAAGTATAAATTAACAAATACTGACGATTCCAAAATTACTCTAGATTTTCAAGTTTACTTAATTTTGGCAAAATAAACACAAGAATACTTCACATTTGCAACATATTTGTTATATAGTAAACATCGGATAATTCTAATATGCAAGTTTTACTTAACTGTTGTCTTCATTGCATTAGACCAAGTAATGTGTCCCACAAATAAAGAAGATGAAGTTAATCTCCCCTAACATTTATATGTCCACTACTTAGCCTGTCACGTGACGCTCTTTTCATAGTCAATGGCTATTAGTCAACATAGTCAACAGAATCTAGAGTCCATTTCACATTAAGTTGGCAATCGGGTGAATCACACCACAAAGGTACCTGTTGCTGTCAATGGAACGCCAACCAGATTGTGATTGACTAGTACAGATGTCTGTGCTGTATATGCCTACACTTCAGGGAGACAAATCCTGTGCAGCCAGTCTGAGTTATGTGAGTGAATCAGA
Source organism: Amazona ochrocephala (assembly GCA_039720435.1). Classification (NCBI taxonomy): domain Eukaryota; kingdom Metazoa; phylum Chordata; class Aves; order Psittaciformes; family Psittacidae; genus Amazona; species Amazona ochrocephala. The sequence continues at coordinate 39,402,337 of CM077879.1, forward strand.
ATTTACGTGCAAATAGTTGACTTGGTAGAAGTTTACAAAGCAGTTGTGGTTTGGATGTCTGATACATGGCCTGTCCAAGCAATCTGAGTGTTTTCAGCACCTCATACCAAGCCCACAGGACTTTTTGCATGTACACAGGCTGTTGCCACTGCATAGATCAGGTTGAAGAAATGAAAAATGCAAAAGGCCCATGACATGGGCCAGTTGGCTTGTCTGCAGATGCCCTGAAAATTTCACTGGTATTTCTTTATATGCTACAAATGCTATACTACCTGAACTGTTGAACATCCTGGGTAAATGTCCATGCTGCCATGTTTTACTCAGGCAAGGCTACCAGGAAGAGAATTATTCCATGGAAATCCAGAATTAGTATCTCATACATTCCGTGAAAAGCATATCAAATGAATAGGTTTAATTTTCCCTCACATTTCTAGTGGTGATTTCTCATAATGCAATTTAAAATGGAATGCATATAACAAGAAATAGAAGAGAAGGATACATAGAATAGAATCATAGAATCATAGAATAGTAAGGGTTGGAAAGGACCTCAAGATCATCGAGTTCCAACCCCCCTGCCATGGGCAGGGACACCTCCCACTAAACCATGCCATCCAAGGCTATGTCCAACCCCACCTTGAACGCCGCCAGGGATGAAGCATTCACAACTTCCCTGGGTAACCCATTCCAGGGCCCCACCACCCTCACAGTAAAGAATTTCTTCCTCACATCCAATCTAAACCTCCCCTGTTTAAGTTTAAACCCATTACCCCTTGTCCTCTCACCACAGTCCCTAATGAAGAGTCCCTCCCCAGCATCCCTATAGGCCCCCTTCAGGTATTGGAAGGCTGCTATGAGGTCTCCACGCAGCCTTCTCTTCTCCAGGCTGAACAGCCCCAATTTTCTCAGCCTATCTTCATATGGGAGGTGCTCCAGTCCCCTCATCTTATGGAAAGGTAGTCGTAAGTCCTGAGAACTAGTTTTTCACATTGGTTTTATGAACCACTGGAGCTGAAAAGCCTTGGAGACCTTTTTGGAATTTCTTGGCAGAAATAAATACAGTTGGCTGGGTCTAATAAAACACAAAGCATCTCAACTAGGTATGAAATTGTTGTTATTAGAAAATCACTGGCCATCTGGTTCGGCATAATGTGCCATAAGATATAGACTATGGGTGTAAAATTTAGCATTCAAATATTGTCTTTAAAATAGAGGAGCCAAATACATGCTATATCAGCAGTATTCACAACTGGAAGAAAGAGATAGAAACTGAAACTCTGAACTCTACACTGTGAAAACTAATATAAGACAAACAAAATAATCTGTTCAGCTGAAGAGTAAATGAGTGTGCAAGCGTGGTGAAACCCTCATTTAAAATCAGGTGCTAGTGGATAGTGCAGTAGCACTTTAGATATGATTTACAGGCTTTATTGGAAATAATTGTGTTCATCCTCTCAGGAGCTATACAAAGATTATGTAAAACACAAAAAGCCCACTTTTCTGAAAAGGAGAAAGGGTACAAGTAAGAAATTTCCTGTTTGTTTTATTTATTTTTTTTTTTTCAAACTTTACTGTTACAACATCAACTACTCTTTGCAGCAAGGCAAATCCATGGAGCAATATAAAACAGCCAGGTGCGGCAGACAAAGCAGTTCTGATTAAAATCCAGATTACCCAAATACCCTATCCGTATCTTTACATTTATCACTTACAAATAATTGTTTGATAAACGCTTGGAGTTAATTCTTTGAATTAAAAATATAGTATATTTATATCACAATCTAAATGTCTCTAAAACTACACGTAATCCCTTTTTCCTAGCTGCCTTCAGTGAATTTACGTGGCTATGTAATGGAAATTAGCAAGAAATTGCTGTTTATTTTCAGAGACTATAGGGACCTCAGCAGAAAAGGTACTGGAAATGGATAGATTTTCATTTTTTTATTCTGATTTAAATAACTAAAGGAAGAAAGTATAGTTGTCAGCAAAAGGAAAGTTAGAAATAATCTGACTGAAAAGAATTGCAGGCCTGGAAAAGCTATAAAACACATGGTTTTGCTTCAGATCATGTATAAGTTTGGACACACTGGGCAGATCATTAACAATCTGAGCATATGTATTCAGGCGTTCTGTGTTATTCGGGTGGGGGGTAGGGGGGGTGGAACCTCTGTGACTGCCTTGCTTGCCAGGCAGGAGCACTTTGCACTTGCAGGAGCCCATTTCCCCCTTATTGCTGTATCAGGTACCTGACTGGATCACCCTACATCTTCAGAATGCGCATGCTGTAAGTTTGGAGGGAAGCCAGAATATATGTCTTGGGGAGTGCAGAGGTAAAAGCCCACACGTCTTATTCCAGTAGTTGAGAAGTGCTTTTGTGTTCCAGAGTTCTCTTTTCTCTTGTGAAAAGTAAACTATCCAAAACAAGTAAAAGATATTATTGTAATCCTCATAAAGATAAAAGGTGTTAGCTATTATTGTCATTACCTCATGGTCCTCAGAGTCAGCTATTGGGGATAAAAAGCATCTGGGTATCATTTACAAAATCTTAAATGAATGAATTTGACAAATTTGGGCAGTGACAACAAATTAAAGGGAATATGCTACCTCCCTGCAGTGTAATACCCAGCATGTCTAAAAGTTGGTGAGTTTGGGTTTTGTTTTTTGTTTTTTTTTCTTTTTTACCTGGGAAATCACTAATACAAGAAAGAGACATAACAGCTGAAAAGCAATTTGCATGCCAGCATTCACCATTTATCTTGACACATGGGTATGTCATAGAATCATAGAATCAACTAGGTTGGAAAAGAACTTTAAGATCATCAAGTCCAACCATTCCCCAGGACTGCCAAGACCATCACTAAACCATGTCACTGAGGGCCTCATCTACATGTTTTTTGAGCTCTTAACTGTCCTGCCAAGCATCAGCATTAAATAGCTTGTAGCAGAATACATTTTTCAGTAAAGCAAAAGGCAGAAGGGGAGTATTACAGGGAGGCCTTTTATTATTTGAAAAGGAGTAAGATGTCTGAAATTTTCCTTCTGAATATTGGCTGCACTTGTTTTGCACAAAGGATACACTCAGTATAATATTTAGTTTATTGCATTTGAATTTATGTGAAAATGAAGCCAAGCGCTACACAGAGCATAAAATGGTGAGAGAATGCAGATTTCGGTGAGTAACCCAAATCTGTCAATTTCCTACCTGCCTGTACTACTGTATACTCATCCTATGTTAAAGACCTTTGAAAACTGTAATGTGAACCAGTACCCAAATCTTGCAGATCTAGTCCCATTCATAGTACTTTGTTTCTGTCATGTACATACTTCACTCTCATTCTCAGAATGATTGTTTAGCGTCATCAGGATGTCATTAAAAAATGCAAATGCTGAATATTGTGGACTCATGATTCAATTTTTTTATGTTCAGAAGTCTTATTTACATAAATAACATGAGCATCGGGGGTAATGCTTATGTTAGATGTTCCACTCATCATTTATATAACTTAATCCTAATTTTTTTCATTAGTGCTGTTACACAAGATATTGTTGCATATGTATATGTTGCATCTTATATATGTAGGCAATCATACACATACACAGTGAGGAGGCTGGGAGGGGACACAGCCAGGACAGCTGACCCCAACTGACCAAAGGGATATCAAATCATAGAATCATAGAATAGTTAGGGTTGGAAAGGACATTAAGATCATAAAGTTCCAACCCCCCTGCCATGGGCAGGGACACCTCCCACTAAACCATGTCACCCAAGGCTCTGTCCAACCTGGCCTTGAACACCGCCAGGGATGTAGCATTTGCAACGTGCTTGGGCAGCCCATTCCAGGGCCTCACCACCCTCACAGTAAAGAACTTCTTCCTTATATCCAATCTAAACTTCCCCTGTTTAAATTTGAACCCATTACCCCTTGTTCTTTCGCTACAGTCCCTAATGAAGAGTCCCTCCCCCCGCATCCCTATACGCCCCCTTCAGATATTGGAAGGCTGCTATGAGATCTCCATGCAGCCTGCTCTTCTCCAGGCTGAACAGCCCCAACTTTCTCAGCCTATCTTCATACAGGAGGTGCTCCAGCCCCCTTGTCATCCTCGTGGCCCTCCTCTGGACTTGCTTCAACAGTTCCATGTCCTTTTGATGTTGAGGACACCAGAACTGCACAGAATACTCCAAGTGAGGTCTGACAAGAGCAGAGTAGAGTGGCAGGATCACCTCGCTCGACCTGCTGGTCACACTGCTTTTGATGCAGCCCAGGATACGGTTGGCTTTCTGGGCTGCAAGCGCAGACTGCTGGCTCATATTCAGTTTCTCATCAATCAACACCCCCAAGTCTTTCTCTGCAGGGCTGCTCTGAATCTCTTCCCTGCCCAACCTGTAGATGTGCCTGGGATTACTCTCACTCAGGTGTAGGACTTTGCACTTTTCATGGTTGAACTTCATCAGGTTGGCATCAGCCCACTTCACAAGCGTGTCAAGGTCCCTCTAGATGGCATCCCTTTCCTCCAGCATATCAACGGAAACACACAGCTTGGTGTCATCGGCAAACTTGCTGAGGGCACGCTCAATCCCACTGTCCATGTCACCGACAAAGGTGTTGAACAAGACCGGTCCCAACACCGATCCCTGAGGGACACCACTTGTTACTGATCTCCTACTGGACATTGAGCCGTTGACTACAACTCTTTGCAGGCAGCCATCCAGCCAGTTCTTTATCCACTGACTGGTCCATCTATCAAATTGATGTCTCTCCAATTTAGAGACAAGGATGTCATGTGGGACAGTGTCAAAGGCTTTACACAAGTCCAGGTAGATGACATCGACTGCCCTGTCCCTATCCATCAGTTCCATAGCCCCATCATAGAAGGCCACCAAATTGATCAGGCAGGATTTCCCCTTAGTGAAGCTGTGCTGGCCATCCCCAACCACCTTGTTGCTTTTCATGTGCCTTAGCATGCCTTCCAGGAGAATCCGCTCCAAGATTTTGCCAGGCACAGAGGTGTGGCTGACTGGTCTGTAGTTCCCTGGGTCATATGTTATTTCATAACTTATAGCGTCATGCTCAACATGTAAAGCTGTGGGAAGAAGAAGTAAAAGGGGGATGCTTGAGGTAATGGCGTTTAACTTCCCAAGTAACCATTACATGTGATGGAGCCCTGCTTTCCTGGAAATGGCTCTAAACACCTGCTTGGTGCTGGGAAGTAGTGAATGAATTCTTTGCTTTGCTTTACTTGTGTTCATGCTGTTTCCTTTGCTTGTTTAACTGACTATCTCCAAGCATGAGTTTCATCACTTTAACCCTTCTGATTCTCTTTCCCCATCCCTCCAGAGGAGGAGAGTGGGTGAGAGGTTGTGTAGTGCTTAGTTGCTGCCTGGGGTTAAACTATGCCATTCTCCTGTGGAACAAAAAAGACAGAGCAAAGGCAGAGGACTGAGGAGTGGAGTATACTGAATTATGCTTTCTGTTGCTCCTGGAAATGGTACTAAAGTTTATTATTGTTGGGATTTAGCTTCTCAACTGTAGCCACAGCATCCAGTGCATTTGCTCCCTTAATATCAACTACAAGCTAAGAGTCTGGCACTGACAACAGGCTGCTAATGAAAGTTTTCCTATCTATTAGACATTAAAGTAGTGACTAAAAATAATAATGTTAGAAGAAAAATTATGTATGAAAGTTCTTTGGCTTTTCAGTAAACTTTGATTTTTTTATACCTATATAGCACCTTTTTTTCATGGATTCTTGATCCTAATGGCTTAATTTTGGAAATTAAAATTGTGGTAGGAGTGTAGAATAGTCCATATGGAATACTGAATAAATGTATGTGAGTGTACTTGTGCATGAACAATGATGTAAGGTATAATGTTGTGCGTGCAGTCATACGTTTCACTTGGCATAAAAGACACTTCAAAGGCTTGCTGAAGTAGTCAGAATGACTTTATTCAGTTGTGTTTTAGTCAAGCTGAACATAATTTAGAGGACCAAACGTTACTCTGCTTTACTAGAAGTAATACTATTTAAAGCAACGTCCCAGCACTGTGCTACCCAAATAACAGCACACAGTATTTTGTAGTATGTACATGTATAGGGATATTTACAGGCATATTTACAGATACATATACACTTCCTTTCCTCATGAAGCAGGCAAAGACTTAGAAGTTCTTCCTACTGCCTTTTTATCCTCACTTGCTGTGTTGACACTAATACAGAGAGGATTAAGGAAATGTTCTATAAACTTTTTTGATGAGAAAAGTTTAAGGGCTGCCAAGTCCATAATCATTTGTGCCTTGAAGGTTTGATGAGAGAGATAGTCAAGGAAACAAATAATAATGAATTACAATAGAAAATGCTGCCTTTAGAAAACTGGGGAGATAGGAGCCAAAGATCTACCAGACTAATCTGTAATTGCTGAGGCTTTCACAATAGAACAAAACACTTCGTGATACCCTAGGTTTTAAATGTAGAAAGTTTGTTTGTAAATGTTTTAATGAGTTTTCAAGGAACATTATGCAGATAGGTGGCAAAGACAGTTTTGACATCATGCAGAAAGAAGTACAGTCATTTTCTGAACTGTGTTCCAGGCAACTGCTTATCTCATTTCTACACACATTAGCATTTACGGGGTTTTTTTCTTTTTTTTTTTTTTTTTCATTCCAGGCTGCAATGTGACGTGGTGTTATGGAAATTCATGAAGGCCATGTGAATTAATTCAATGGGAGAGGAACATACCTGTTATTTAGTTATTGATGAATATTTTCCAGAATTCCATTAGTTTACCTGAGGTCACTTAAATTACATCAAACTTTATGATGTGATTGTATCATGAATCAAGATTCAAGCGTTTAACGAATGTAACAATTTAGCATTGATATAGTGGGAACTTGGAAATATTTCCCTCTTTCCTTTACCTGAAAAGTTCCTGTCTAGTGGCATGAGCTTATTTGGCAAAGCAGTTCTGGAAGACAAATTTTGTTTGTTTGCTTAAATACTCATTGTAAGAGCTGTAAGTGGGCTATTAAACTAAAATAACATTTCCTTTACACTGGATCAAAACAGAACTGGTGTCTTCCAATGGTGGCTAGCATACTGTCAGCAGCATGCAAAAGAAATTCAGCCACTATAAATAAAGCTTTAATTTCCCCAAAGAGCTGGTGTTTTAAAAGCAGAAATACTATAACTTTTCTTCTTCTATTGATTTTACTTCTTAAGAATTAAAATGGAGCCTGGCCTAGTAGGATGTTTTCTGACTGAAACATACTACTCTTTTTTCAATCCATCTTTAAAAAATAACTAAATAGGGCCTTTTTGATACATACCAGATTTAGTTTGCATATGTAAAGATCACAGATTTGGCACTGGGAATAAAAACAGCTGGGAAGGCAATATATACAGATTAGGAGGAAAATTATTACTGAGGTACAGAGAAACACCTACACTGGATTTCTAGTCTGTAATTCATGTTGAGCTTCTCATCAACCAACATCCCAAAGTCCTTCTCCTTACGGGTGCCCTGAATCACTTCTCCTACCGACCTGTATCTCTGGTTGAGATTGCCCCGACCCATGTGCAGGAACTCTTACTTTGCCTTGTTCAGCTTCATGAGGTTGGCATTGGCCCACCTCACAAGTGTGTCAAGGTCCCTCTGGATGGCATCCCTTCCCTCCAGTGTATCAACTGAAACATGCAACTTGGTGTCATCAGCAAACTTGCTGCGGGTGCACTCAATCCCACTGTCCATGTCACTGACAAAGACGTTGAACAAGACTGGTCCCAACACCCACTCCTGAGGAACACCACTCATCAATTGTTTCCACTTGAACATTGAACTATTGACCACAGTTCTTGAGTGTGACCATCCAGCCAATTCCTTATCCAGCAAGTGGTGGATTTGGCAAATTTTCATAGTCAGCATTTTTGTAGCAACCCTGTAGGCTAAGTGTACTGAATCAGCCACAGGATCCTATATTTTGTTGTCATCCCAAAGATTTAGGAAAGATAATGCAGCAATTGCTGGATGCTACATATATTCATGCATTCAGCTAACCCTTTCAGAGCTGCTGAACCACCAGGTCTTACAGCTTTTGCTGCCAATAAAGTGGTGATACACTGTCATTAACTTCAGGGCTGTAATTTGTCAACAGTCTAACTGTACGAACTGGCAGTCTGATTGGAAATCTCACAAACCTGCATCTCACCTGTATGATTTTGGTCATATAGGTTTTCAGTGAAATAAATAGTCAATGGGTAAAATTCTGGCCTTTTAGTCTTCCATGGTGAGACAGCAGGTACTGGTGTAGTGCCAAAGAGAAAGTATATAGAAAGCAGATTCTGGAGTACTGGGAAACTTTTGTCAATTTATTCATTTTCTTCCCATCAATGCAGTAAAGGTGGGATTAGGCTTGGCACTGTGAGGCTCATGATGGTTTGTCATCATGTGATTATTGCGTCCTCTTTTTGCTTCTGCCCTGTCAAATTGTGGCATATTTAGGAAAAGGAAGAACAAAGGATAACAAAGAAACCACCAGAAAGTAATTTAAAGGAGAGCATGATTTCTATAAGAACTGCTGTATGGAATAGTGATTGTCAAAGTAGCCACCATTTGGTCACAGAATCAAAAATGTACTGGAATCCAGCTGGAGTATTATGCTGAACTGGGTATCATCTGCATTTAGGTTTGTCATGATGAGAGAGCTTTACTCCTCTTCAGTTTTTCTTTCGCTTGAAAGCTAGAGTTTAGAGCTTTATGAAGTTGATTCGATTGTGTAAAGATACTGACTTTTCTCTGCTCACACTCAGCCAGCCAAAAAGCTGCTTTACTTTTATTTTTTAAAATAATTAATCTAGCTTAAAAATGGATTAGTGTTGACATCTCTTCTTAACAATGTGAACAGCAACTCAGAATGAACAGCTGTTTGGACAATCTTGGATGAAAGCCTTCCCTAGTCAAATGCAGTTGATGCACAGGCGTGTGCAAGGGCACATTGCTGCCATTACTGATGCCCATCTGTTAGGCTGGCATGGTGCCCACTCAGAAGCCGAGTCTGAAGCAAGGTCTTCATGATGTGGGCTCTGCCTCCTCTATGACAGTACTGCCACCTGGGTGCCAAATGACTTTTCACAATAACTTCCTTTTTTAGGTAAAAAGCAAAATAACACTTTAATAATGCAGAAAAAAAATATGTAATCCATTGAAAAACTTGTTTTACTTTCAAACAAATTTGGTGTAATGGCTTTACTGATGCATGTGTGTATGTGTATATGCACACACATTTACATGAAAAATCATATTGCTGTTTCCTGTTCTGACAAGTGACTACAGCTAATCTTTTTCATGAAGACAGAGAGTTTGACATTACCTGGGCACGCGATCTGTAGATCTCTCCTAAGTATAGGGGAAGGGTTAGTTCAGAATATTCAGCAGTTATACCTGGGACAAGATTAGTTACAGAAAAAAGATCACATTTAAGTGGCTGAAGATACTGATTCTTTCTACCCTGGGAAATTCTTTGAAAAACACAGGTAACCAAATAAGAGGTATTTGATTTCAAATTTGTCTGAAATGTCTGTCCCTTACCTAATGTTTCTGACAGAGTCAGTACCACCAAAAGCTAGCAGAAAGCTTTTATAGGCAGTGAATGGAATTCAGAGTAATTCCTACTGCAATGCATGATCCTCCTGCAAGCTGTTAAAAAGATCTTAACTGTTGCATGCAAAACTGTAGCTGCAGTGTTTCATATCCTGCCATAATTCAGCTTATATTTTACAGCAGAGTATTCTATTAAATTATGTTTTCTTCAATAATGCTATGTATTCTTTTATTGTGGTCTGGTAAATGAAGTACTAAATTTTTGACATGTCCAATAGTATAATGTAAAAATGTGGGTCAGTTTTGTTGTTGTTTTTTTTTTTTTTTTTTTTTACTGGTATGACCTTAAGTATGAAAGTGTTGCATATTTGGAACACTGGGCTATTGCCCTGGAAACCTCACTGATGAGATTAATAAGAAATAACTTCATGATATTCTAGCTTTCCCTATTTAATGTAATATGACTATTTTACCTTTAAATGCATAGAGGTTTATTATTATTAAAGGAATTATGTTTAGTCGTTAAGAAGAATACAATGCAACAATAACAGAATTAAAAATACCTTTTAAGTTTTGAAATAGAAATATTAAAAAAAAAATATCACCAGGGGGCAATGTTATCAAACTCTCCCAAGTTCTTTTTAGTGTGTGAGCATATACTGCCTTTTAGAAAGATGTGTTAGCCTTCAGTAATGTAAGACTCTGCAATAGTAGCAGTTCTCTCTGAAGAGGGAAATTCATGAGTATCAGAAATATGTACTGTTTCCTTGACTTCTGATTAGAATTCATCATTGAGGCAGACCTGGCTACTCATAGGTAGACATTGTTTTCTGAACTCTGTGAATGAGAGACGTACATTAAGCCCTACAGGCTACTCAGGTTACACAATATAGTTTTAACACTCTCAAGTGATGTCCCAGATGACTGGACTAATGGAGCAATTGCTATGAGTGGAAGCCCTTAATGTGGGGATAGTTTTACAGTATGAAGAGCTTTCCAGAGCCTACAGAAAAGATTTCATCATTGGTGTAGTTCTCTGCATTATAATACCTCACAAAATAAAAGTGATGTTGGAATACACTGTACTGGGCTTTTGCAAAGAGCTACTAACAACAATATCTCTGAATCTGCAGGGAGTGAAAAAAAAAAAAGGAAATGTTTAATTAGTGTTTCAATAGAGAAGGATTGTTCAAGTAGATTCAAGTAGGAAGGACATGCCCCAGAATTGGTAGAAAAGCTCACTATCCGTCCCTGCTCTGAGACCTATGGTTGTCATTTATTTGATCTGTGCAGTGGTATTTGTAGTAATACAAAGATAATTGTTAGGGTTTTTTCACTGAATTGATAGATTTGTTTGTAACTGTCATGCCACCAGTTTCTTTCTTTTGTAAAGCAGAAGAAGCATTTCATGTCTGACTTCATCCAAAACATTTAAACCGCATCTTGTATTTTTAAAGTGTCTACTGCTTTACCTTACAAAGTAATGACATTCAAGATACCATACTAGACTTAAAATAAAATGGATTTCAAATCCAACAGGGTTGGACTATTTTAGGTTATTTTCAGCCCATTTTCAAGGGGCTAATGATTATATTTATTTACACTTCTAGGAAGAAATTAAATCCTTTTTTTTTGTTATTCAGAAGTCATGGAGCACTTGGCACATGGAAGGTAATATCCATTAGCTTGTCACCACCATCTAAAACAATGCTCCGGAAAATAGTAGTGCAGAAAAATGCTCTAATTTAGCATGGTCCTGGGAAATGTAGATGGAATTATATATGGAATTAAACTGGCTTCTGAATGAACTGATTCTATTTCAACGCCAAGTCATATGGAAAGATAGAATATTACAGATGTAGGGTAATATTATTAATAGCATTAATGTGATTCTTATCAACTTATTGTATTGCTGGAGCTGACAAAATAATTTAAGCAATGTAATCTATGCACAAAGCAGTTTGGGTCCAGGTGTAGCCCAATGACTTAATACCTGTTTTTATATACTTGTTCATCAGGCATATAAAAAAGTTCAGACTGTTTTCGTTCGCCTCTGAGGGGATTGAATTTATATGAATTTGAAGCAGAAATAATTTATGTCTTTGAACGGCAATTTTCTGACTGCAAAGATAAATACTTACTTATCTCTAGCTTGTGGTAAGCATACTTACAAGCTGAGTCAAATAATCAAAAATCAAATAATGTATTAGTTAAATAAATAAAAAAATTAACTTAGAAAATATAACATTTTCTATCTGCTCTTACAGACTTCCAACTTCAGGAATGATAGAGCAGCATTTGAATCGCTTTCCCAGCCAGAGATGTTGCTTAAACCAGAGTGGCAGAAATGAAGCTGAGCAGCACAGTCCTGTAGTTACTTTGGCAAAATAAAAATCAAACTCTGGAAGAAGTCCAAACTCAAAGAATATTGGCCCTGCAAATAGATGTGGGAAACCCAACTTCTTGCACTCTCCAGACATGTCCAAATAGACAGTTTAAGAAATATTGCTTTATTTGATGCATGCGACTTTAGATGTCCTGAAATAGTGTGACAGGAAATCTTTATTTACCAATCTGTTGGCTACTATTTCATATGACCGCTTTAAATGGTTATTTCCCAGTGAGGTGCACGAGAATAGATATTTCAAAAGTTAATAATTATAGCTTCAAAATACCCAAAAATGATTTTGAAAAATAACTTATAAAATCCACACTGACAGTTCTGCTACACTTCTTTGCAGCCACAGTGCTTAAAATGTTTTATTACATCTCTGTATCAGGAGCAGCAGAGGGAACATAGGGTTTACACAAAAGAAATTGAGGCTATTCAGATTTGAAATTTGGTGTCATGAGCAGACTAACTCCGGAATTATCTTTGATAGCCCTAGCACTGATAATTTTAAATAACTGTGTGCTGCCACTACATTTTCACCATCTACTAGTAACTTGTGTTTATTGCATTGTTTTAATGTTTCTACAACATCCTTGTCTTGCAATAATATGGAAGCTTCAGCTTATTCAGTTTGCAGTACAAGACTAAGGCCTATTGCCTTAGATTCTTCTTGTAATTTTCTATCCACAAGTTTCTTTTTTGTATCCCTACTAACACATAGTTACCCCTCAGTATCAATTATCTGGAATTAACTTTTACATAAATCTGGCTTGGATTCTGGCTGTTTCAAAGTCTATAGCTATTCCTGCAGCAGCTGGAATTAGTGGTGTTATTATGTCTACTGAAAAATGAGACTTTTGGAAGTAGGAACAGGGCATTCTCAGTGTGCGCTGTTTTGATTGTCTACATATGATACGTGGATGTTCTCTTTAATTGTTTATACGCACATAAAATTATTTGTTTGGAAAAAGACAGTTGCCTTTGCCAAATAAGGGTCTTAGAAAACTCATAGAAAAGGAAAATAAATAAATTTGATTTTCCATTACAGATGTTAGATGGCTTTTCTATAACAAGTAGTTAATTTTGGCATATATTTTTGGCCATACTGAAAAATTAAGACAAAAGAATTGTCCAGAAGTCACACAGGTTTTTTATCTAAATCTGTCTATATTTTAATAGATAACAAGGTAGACGTAAGAAATAAATCTCAGCCAAATAAATTTTTGAAATGCTCTCTTTGCTTTCTCCAGGGTGAACATTGAAGTAGTTTTAACTTAAAGTTTATATAAAAATATAAACCAACAAAATATAGAATGTTACAGTCCAAAAATATCAGGATATGCTACAATATCTATTGTCTTTTTTTATCTTAAATTCAGCATTTTTACAATAAAGGGACATGAAATAGGGAGGAATATGCAAAGGTAAAGTGTATGATAATGATAAGCTTAGTTTGAAGAAGAAAGCTATAAATATAAGGGAAATTATAATACAGAATATTGTTAACATAGAGAGTTTCTTTTATTAATTTTTGGAGCCTGCAGATGGTGTAAGTACCTTAAAAATCCTTCAGAATTCTAAAATTATAGACTCATAGAATAGAAACATAGAGTAGTTAGGGTTGGAAAGGACCTTCAGATCATCTAGTTCCAACCCCCCTGCCGTGGGCAGGGACACCTCACACTAAACCATGCCACCCAAGGCTTTGTCCAACCCGGCCTTGAACACCACCAGGAATGGAGCATTCACAACTTCCCTGGGCAACCCATTCCAGTGCCCACACCCTTACAGTAAAGAATTTCTTCCTCATATCCAATCTAAACTTCCCCTGTTTAAGTTTAAACCCATTACCCTTTGTTCTATCACTACAGTCCCTAAAGAATAGTCCCTCCCCAGCATCCCTATAGGCCCCCTTCAGGTATTGGAAGGCTGCTATAAGGTCTCCATGCAGCCTTCTCTTCTCCAGGCTGAACAGCCCCAATTTTCTCAGTCTATCTTCATATGGGAGGTGCTCCAGTCCCCTGATCATCCTCGTGGCCCTCCTCTGCACTTGTTCTAACAGTTCCATGTCCTTTTGATGTTGAGGACATCAGAACTGCACAAAATACTCCAAGTGAGGTCTCACGAGAGCAGAGTAGAGGGGCAGGATCACCTCCCTCGATCTGCTGGTCACGCTCCTTCTGATGCAGCCCAGGATATGGTTGGCTTTCTGGGCTGCAAGCACACACTTCCGACTCATGTTCATTTTCTCATCGACCAACACCCCCAAGTCCTCCTCCTCAGGGCTGCTCTGAATCTCTTCTCTGCTAGTATTTTATACAACTATATTGTGTGTTTGGTAAGATTGTGGGTTTTAATCTGATAAAAATCTGGCTTTTCTTCTGCATAAATGAGCAATGTATATGCTTTGGATTGTTCAGAGAGCCTTATGACAATGTAGATTCTTGGACTGTATATTCTATAAATAATTAAATTTTATTAATTGGTTTATAGGTCATTTGTGGGGAAAAAAGTGGATGGGTTACTAGAATATAACAATGGATACTTTCAGAATATGAGAAAAAAATCATGTTGTTGATTTTCTTGCATGTTATCTACAGCCAACTGGGATTCTAGCTTCATAGCAGATGAAGATCTTAACTAAACTTGGTTGGACACTTTCAGCACTGTATTTGCAACTTTCTAGTGAAATTATCACAAGATACAGTCACAACAGTAGATTCAATTACAGGACTGGCTATTATGAGGTTTCCTAGACATGTGTAACCATTTACTCTCTCCCAAGTCGTATTTATGTGGGCTGTGGGCAAGGTGGGGGAATCCCTTACGGGAGGTTGGGCCGAGGCAGTAAAGGCTGGTAGTTCCCTCAGGTTCTGAGCTTTTTTCAGATAATGGCTTTGTACCTTTGCTTAATGGGAATCCCAGTCTATGCAGTAATAATTCATCCTTACCACTTGCTTCTTGGTGAAGGAACTCCTCCTTGATCTACCAGTATAAATTTTAGTATTCATTGTACATTTTTGTAATAATTTTCAGTAAGTCACTTTATGAGTATTAAGCTCCATACTTTCACTTTTGGCCTGACACAAAGTGAAGCTAAGTAGAAATTAAAAATAGATATTATTGTGCTAGTACCAAGTGGCCAAATTTTGGTCTACTTTATGTTGAAACTATTGAATAAAGCACTACATTTCTTTTTTTTTTTTTTTACAAAAATAACAAAGGCACTGATTGCAATAAAGACTTATTCCTAAAAGTCTTACTACTTTTATAACACCTACTTAGGAAAGGTCTGCCTTTTCACAAGGTGTCATAAAATGTTTTTTCTACACTGAAGTCATTGGTGTATGTCGTGGTTTAAGCTTCTCAGCCACGCACAGTTTTGCTCACTCACTCACTTCCCCCTCTTTCTTCCCTCCGCTCCTGGAGGGATGGGAAGGAGAATCAAAAGAATGCAACTCCCACAGGTTGAGATAAGAACAGTCCAGCAACTAAGGTGTAACACAAACCACCACTGCTACCACCAATAATAATAATGACAAGAGAAAAATACAAGGGAAGAGTTTTTCTTCCCCCCCACTCCAAGGGGGGGGGGGGGGGGAGGAATGGGAAGAAGAATCGAAAGAACGCAACTCCCACGGGTCAAGACAAGAATAGCCCAGCAACCAAGGTACAGCACAAACCACTGCCGCCACCACCAATAATAATAATAACAAGAGAAATACAAGGGAAGAAGGTAGAACTGCTCACCACCCGACGACCAAGCTGTGAACTAAAACAACAACTCTTCCGGGTTCCGGCCCACAGTTTTTTTTACATGCTGGGCATGACGTGCTGTGGCATGGAATAACCTCTTTGGTCAGTTTGGATCAGGTGTCCTGTCTCTGCTTCCCCCCGGCTTCCCCCCCTCCCTGGCAGAGCATGAGACTCGGAAGGTCCTTGGTCAGACCAAAACATTCTAAGCCATAACTATAAACATCAGTGTTATCAGCGCTGTTCCCGGTCCGAAAGTCGAAAACACAGCACTGAACCAGCTACTATGAAGGAGAAAAAATTGACTGCTGCTGCTGAACCCATGACAGTGTAAGAAATGGTAAGAAAGTTTGTAAGAAAGTTTGTACTGAGGTACCTTCCTAGAACCGGGGTTTTTTTCCCCTATGAAAATATAAACAAACTTAAGTATCTATAACAGCAAAGCTATCAAGTTGTATGTATATGGTAAAATGCAGTGTTATGAAGAGATATGGAGCATCTCTGTGAATAAGTTTGTGAGGAATAATCATCTATTGCCCACTGAATATGTCAAATACATATCAATTATCTCTGTTCCCTGTGAATTGCATTTTCAAATGGCACAGTACACGTGCAGCATCTCCAGAGCTTTGTAGTAATAAATACAAGAATTACTATTACTTATTTATATTGAAAAGCCAAAGAATCACTACTGTTTATATAATGAATCAATTAGTGTCATAAACATCACTTTACAACTGAGATTAGATTGCTACAGTACCCTTGATGCTCTTATCTTATGATTAACACCAATTTGTGGAGTAGAAATCATTTGCTTCAAAGACCATAGAAGTCCTTTTCTGAGTTTGGTTGATGTACAGCACATTTTACAGTTATTCCCTGTATGGTGCTAAAATCTACTTAAAATATTCTTTATTGTCATGGAAGCTTTACTTCTCCTTGTCTACCAAAAGTGAAAAATAAACTTAGCATCTTGAGAGTTTGTCTTGTTTAAAGGAAAAAAATACTATGCTTAGTTTAACAGAAACATAAGTTTATCATAAATAATTGACTTACTGGAGCAGTTATGTGAGTATGAATTATATTTCCACATTCCCTAGTGCAAAGAAAACCTAGCATTAAAAAAATCAAGTCAGAATAATTACTGGAAGTGTTGCTGTTTTAGTCAGGGAAGGCAGGATTTCAACCTTGAGTGTTAGAAGGTCAGAGGCATCCCTACATTTTAACTTTGTGAGAATTATTTTTTTTTTTCTCTGAAAAAGCTGCCTTTGGAGGGAATACTTTGGTGAGCTAGAAGACAGGAAAAGCTCTGGTAACTGGAAAGGCATACATATCTATCATTAGTATGCTGAAACTATTTGGAATTGTTGCTGCTTGTTCTTCTTTTATTTAAGGCATTTTCTCAAGAGATCTGTATGTTTTAGTTGAGAAATGCTTGAGGCATAGTTTGAAATCAGCACATCAGTACCTATGAATCTGCGCAGAAAGTTTTTTTGCTACAGGACCTGAAAAATTCTGAAGTACATTGTATAAAAAAGAGGGTCCAATTTCTTTTTGAAAGCTGAATGTGAAATACATTTGGTTCCAAATTCACGCTTTGAAATTGTTTTTAAAAAAGCAAAAATTCACTAGCAGTTTTTAATATCTTTTTTATAATATTAACAGGAAATTACTTTTTTTACTGGTAAGTAATCCTAAAATACATGGCATTATTTTTCATTCTGTCTGGTCAATGTTTGCAGTTAAATAATAGTTATGATAGCTCCACAGAATGTAAAACTATAACCTAGCACATTAGTGTGATTTTGCAAAAAATAGATGATTTTATGATAATCAGGAGACATCTGTGAATAAGAAATGATTCACCAAAGCAATGCGCACTTTGTAACTAGAGCTGATTGTTTTTCAAAGCAGCTGTGATGGCAGTAGACTGCAAATTGCACTATAGGTTAAAAAGTCTAGCTAGTTGTATGCAAGCATCTAAATAAAAATAAAGATAGATTTGCAAGTATGATACGATACCCAGGATAACCTTGCCTGCAGGAACCTCTCAACTCTTCAGTTTATTTTGTTAAATTATTAATAGATTTCAGACTTCTTTATCAGTTGTCTACACTTTCCTATGTTAGAAGGTACATTTTGTGTATCAAAGGTTCCTACATCTACTTTGCATCGCCAAATAAGTGTCATTTACATGTAAATTTCTGGGCTAACTTAAAATTTGTCTGCAATGACAATATGTAGAAAATTATGTATTTAATTTTTATTGTGGTTCAAAGAACTGTTGATAGACACACTGAAAGGACAATATTTCATAAATCTTAAATTAATAATTGTAACCTTTTTATATACTGTACCTTTTTGGTCCTCTTAAAATTGTAGCAATTAAATGCCTGATTTAAAACTCATGGAAGTCATTATTTCATTCCTTCGTTTTGACTGCTTAGTTTCCTCAATGTCATTAATGAAAGATACATGTAAAAAACTTGTTTAAACAGTAATTTAAATTGACACTTTCATACTATGAATAGAGTTCTAGTCTAAAACATAGTAGAATTCTAAACATATCAGTGCACTTTCGTTATTTCCAAATAGAGTATTCTATGTTGGAAAAGGTTGTTTTTTTTTTTCTGTTGATTTTTTTTTCTTTTTTTTTTTCCTTTTTTTTTTTTTTTTTTTTTTTTTCCTGAGAAGCACATACTTTCCTGTTCTGGGAAATAATTCATTTTGACAGTTCCAAAATTAAACTCCAAAATTTCTCTAATGCTTCCAATGGAAAAAACTTTATGTATTTAACCCTAGAATGGAAACACTTCAAAATAATGGCATTTGGATATTCAGATCAGAAAAGTTTTTTTTTATTTGCATTTTATCAGAGAAAAACCTTAGGAACATGGACATCCAAAAGTGGCTTCTCACTTTACAAAAAGCACCAGCATATTGTGCCAGCTATGTTGCTGATTTCCTTAGGCTTTTGACTGAAATTCATCTCATGTATTTTAATCTCTATATCATAGAATCATAGAATAGTTAGGGTTGGAAAGGACCTTAAGATCATTGAGTTCCAACTCCCCTGCCATGGGCAGGGACACCTCCCACTAAACCATGCCACCCAAGGCTCTGTCCAACGCCACCTTGAACGCCACCAGGGATGAAGCATTCACAACTTCCCTGGGCAACCCATTCCAGGGCCTCACCACCCTTACAGTAAATAAGTTCTTCCTCAGATCCAATCTAAACTTCCCCTGTTTAAGTTTGAACCCGTTACCCCTTGTCCTCTCACTACAGTCCCTATGATTTCTAATCTTTCCTGCATGACACATTCATTACTGTCAAGGATCTGATCCAGAGTAATACATAAACCTTTAATGTAGGCTAATGAGAAATATTGAAAATAATATTGAGCTCTTAACCAAAATATATATATTCCCTAATTGAGGAATATACATTTTGACATATTTTTAGCAGAAAGAATTATGAAATAAATTACGATAGTTTAAAATAAAAGAATATTTTTTTTCTAGTGCCTTACACAGCTGTTTGCATTTTTACAGAGAATCTGTGGCATAATCAGAATAGTCACACTTCACATTCAGTTCAGACAGGGGAATATAATTACAAATATGCAAGGTGGGAGAAAATTTGGTCCTACTACTGTTGGACCAGGTAAACAAAGGTCTAAAACAGTCTAAAACATGTTTGTCATCTCCTTAAAAAGTAGCATAGACTATACTCACAATAAGCCTATTCAGAAATTGAAACTCATCTCTTGAGTTACAAATAGAATTTATAGAAACTGCTATATTCAGTAACATTCCTAACTTGAAGAAAAAAAAAAAAAAAAGTTTATTTTCCAAAGTTTTTCATGGATGCCTTGCAAAGGGCAGAAATGTTATTGCTGCTAAACTGTGTTACTAAGTCCTGAAAGAGTCATCAAAGCCAGATCGAGTTAACTGTTTGTCTCTGACCTTGGCATAAGGCAGTAATTAAAGTGTGTATTTATCACAACATGTAAAAAGTATGCATTGAAGTTTAAAAGCTGGTAGAAGAAAAGTTTTCTTCCAAAAAAGCGATGATAGATATTACAATACATGGCAGAGATCCCAAGGTTGAGGCACCAGATGTGAGTTCTATGCTTCGTGAAGGAAGATGTTTAACGTGACCACTGCACCACCAGTGCAAAGTGGTACTTGAACAAATCAGTTGCTGTTTACATTGGAGACTAGGAAGTGATAGCATTAAGTTTGTATAGTTTGTTGAAAAACTTTTGTCTCACTCTCTGGTTGTCTGAGATTAATAAATTTGATACAAATCGCTCTGTTCTCCTGGGAATAATACTATACAGGACTTGAAGACATCAGGAGAGGACAGAGCTGATTTTTTTGTAACTTGCATAATATTTGTCTCAACTGCAGGGAAACATATTTTCAGTTAACCAAGAAGCAAGTGTTACTACAATTGTGAGATAAACTCTAACAGGAGAAAACTTCTGCCAAGCAGCCCATTCCCTGTAATTCTAGCCTTAGAAGGAGCCAAGAAACAAAGTAAGTTTAAGAAGACCGGTTTATTAAGTATGAAATCAGTATTTTGTGAAAAATGAAGAAAAATGTAGTCAACTATTTGACTACATTAATTTCTCTGACTTGGGTACTTCTGTCTTACTTTTGTTTTTAACTTTCCTTTGTTGCTACATTGTATATTAGGCCTTTGTAAACCACATGAAAGGAGGCATATTATATCATTGTCTGTCTCCTAAAGAAACTAGGTAAAAGATTACTAGTCTGTAAACAACTTAAAAGAAGATCTTTTAATTTGATAGGATATTGGTTACCTTAAAAAATGTACAGAGCTTTTGTTCCTGACTGTATAATATGTAATGTGGAAAACTTTACAGCTTAATGTAACCTCTTAATTTTTTCAGTAGAGAAAGCAGTGTAACATATGTCATCATGATAGCTCACACATCCTGGATTGAGGCAAAGCCTGCAATAGAGATCCT
The DNA here is from genome assembly GCA_039720435.1 of Amazona ochrocephala. Taxonomy (NCBI): domain Eukaryota; kingdom Metazoa; phylum Chordata; class Aves; order Psittaciformes; family Psittacidae; genus Amazona; species Amazona ochrocephala. Next base: position 39,423,070 of record CM077879.1, read on the forward strand.
AGACATGCTAATTCACAGAGTCTGCTCTCTTCCTGACCTAGTAGTATGCCTCCCTTCCTTTTAGATAGTAGTGGTCCCATGCCACTGGAGAAATTTACAATATGGCAAAATTATGACAGTAAAATTCACTTATTTATTGCCAACAATGAAGGATGTTTTAGAGGTCAGAGAATACCATTAACACTGGACTTATGAAGCTGATGCTTTCACTGCTCCCCAACTCAAGTTAATTTTCTAGAAACGAACTAAATTTCACATAGCAAATACTTGTAAGTTGATATAGTACAAAGTCTCAGATGCTATGTTGTTAGTATTTCACAGCATAGTGAAATGGTTTTTATGTGCTGGAAAAATGTAATTGATGCTATATAAAAGTTAAAATAAGACAATTTTACAATTTGTATGCAACCAATTGCCAAGATTAGCTTTTTATACATTGACAACAAAAGAAAATATTTTCATATTCAGCATAAGATTCATAAGTTAATCTTTGTCGGTAACATGGACAGTGGGATTGAGTGCGCCCTCAGCAAGTTTGCTGATGACACCAAGCTCTGTGGTTCGGTTGATACGTTGGAGGGAAGGGATGCCATCCAGAGGGACCTGACATGCTTGTGAGGTGAACTGATGTCAACCTGATGAAGTTTAACCATGACAAGTGCAAGGTCCTACACCTGGGTCGGAGCAATGCCAGGCACAACTACAGGTTGGGCAGAGAAGGGATTCAGAGCAGCCCTGCTGAGAAGGACTTGGGGGTGTGGGTCGATGAAAAAATGAACATGAGTCGGCAGTGTGCTCTTGCAGCCCAGAAAGCCAACCGTATCCTGGGCTGCATCAAAAGGAGTGTGACCGGCAGGTCGAGGGAGGTGATCCTGCCCCTCTACTCTGCTCTTGTGAGATCTCACTTGGAGTATTGTGTGCAGTTCTGGTGTCCTCAGCATCAAAAGGACATGGAACTGTTAGAACAAGTGCAGAGGAGGGCCACAAGGATGGTCAGGGGACTGGAGCACCTCCTGTATGAAGATAGGCTGAGAAAATTGGGGCTGTTCAGCCTGGAGAAGAGAAGGCTGCGTGGAGACCTCATAGCAGCCTTCCAATATCTGAAGGGGGCGTATAGGGATGCGGGGGGAGGGACTCCTGATTAGCGACTGTAGTGACAGAACAGGGGGTAACGGGTTCGAACTTAAACATGGGAAGTTTAGATTGGATATGAGGAAGAAGTTCTTTACTGTGAGGGTGGTGAGGCCCTGGAATGGGTTGCCCAGGGAAGTTGTGAATGCTCCATTCCTGGCAGTGTTCAAGGCTGGGTTGGACAGAGCCTTGGATGGCATGGTTTAGTGGGAGGTGTCCCTGCTCATGTCAGGAGGGTTGGAACTAGATGATCTTAAGGTCCTTTCCAACCCTAACTATTTTATGATTCTATGATTCTACTGTTATCATAAGCTGCTAGACTGCCTAGAGAGGAGCAGTACTGCACTGGTTATTGTAGGCCATTTATGGAAGTGCTAGTAGTGTTCAATAACACCCTTCCAATAAATTCAGTTAGTAGAAATCAAACACATAAACTATTACTCTGACCCATGACTTCTTCCCTGGAGATCCTGTACATGTAACAGTGATGCTCCATTAACAATGAAATTTAGTATACAATGAAATTTAGTCTATATATGTGATTATCAGGCAACCATAAGATTCCCAGTATTTATGAGAAACAATCGCTTTCTAGAGGGGTATGCACACACAAGGAAGTGAATGACTGAATTTGTCCCTCTATGCATTCTGAAATTAACTCAATTAAAATATAATTCAAAATTAATATCAAAGAGATTCTGTAATTTCACTTCCTTTAGTACTGAAGTGTACAAAACCACCACAAAAAGATGTATTCTACCAGTAAAGTAACAAGAAAAAAAATTATTCTGAAATCCAGTCATTGAGGGTGTTGAGGTGGTAAGATATTTTGATGCTAGTTGCTTGTTGCCTAGGCAAGGCTCTGACTATTATTTTGTTAACTAAATTTCCTTCTGTGATCAATTTGCACCATGAAGAATGCATGACTACATTTTCATCAGAGACATATCAGGCATCTCCCACCTTCTCACTGTGTCTCAGACAGGCTCAAGTGGGATAAAAGTGTCTAGATTCTTAGTCCGTATGGTATTGTAGATGACATTTTTGGACATGGATTTTAGATGCAAAATCCTTTTCCATATACTGCCCCTGAACTATTGTTATGTGTGACTGAAATCAAACACAGCTGGCAAACAGCTAAATAAATTGTGGTCCTTATCTGAAGTGACCACACTGAATAACTAGGAAGCTTTTCTCCAGATTTCTCTGGATAGGGGTTTTTGATGGGTTCTGTCGCTTGTGCCAAATGCTTTTAGTTGTTTGTTACTGAAGAAAGCTGCCAGTAAATGGTTTTTGTAGTTCTTCAGTAGGTCATTAAAGTTCAAGTTATTTTGTATTTTAGATCATTGCATTTCGCTGCATTCATCACATGGCAAGTTAAAATTTGTAAACAATCTGCCTAGTTTCTTTCAGTGACTTACTATCATTGTATTTACTAGATGTGTTTGTTTGAAGAACATTATGTTCATGTACATTATATTAATAAGACTATTGAAAATATTCTTTTAAAAATCATGAAGAAATATTATATCTTTCAGTTACAAAATCCACACATTTCTTGATTCTTTAGAAATTGTGTGCAGTAAATCCACAAAGGTGCTTCTAATTATTGTAATCTGCTGAAAATCTAGCCAAGTATACATATAATGGTACCATTTTGCACAGGAAAATATGGAGATGAATAACACTTGTGTCTGTTAAATTATGGCCAAAACAATTTACCTCAACCCTTTTCCTTCTAACCAAATTCTTGTTGTGTAGATAGTTTCTCTAAATGCCATGAAACATAGATTTTATCATAGATGTTACATTTTCGCTATCTTGCATAGTTCTGAAACATGCTTCCATTCCCCATTCCTTAAAATTCTTGCTTCCTTTTACAGTGCTGTGGATTAATTTATGCCTTATTGCCCAAGGAATTGAGACTGTATGTATTAAGGTTGTTAAGTTTTTGATTACTTTTAATGTTTTGTTTATTCTGCGTTTTATTTTTAAAAAGAATGATTTTAGGTACATGCATTTCTTTGGTACCATCTCAAGAGACTTGCACTGGGAATGAATCTAGCCTCTTGGAGATGATTCAACTGATATCCAGAAACCAAAACAAGTCAGCCTTAAATCCTGGAAAAATTTTGGGTTACTCAGTAATCTTCAGCAACTATTGCAAATGTATTGTAGCTGTAGTAGACATGAACATCTGATCAGAATCCATAAGACTGAAAGGTGAGTAACGAAATACTACCAAAATGAAAATTACTAGAAAGTTTTTACTTTTTGTCCCTCTCTTTCTCTCTCATAGCTGGATTTTAGAAAGGGTTTTTAATAAGCTACATATTCTTGGCACACGTTTCCTTTTGGTGACTTTCTATGTGATTAAAGTATGCCCATGTAGGAAATACCACCCTAATGATATTGATTTTAAAGGGCAAAATAGTAATGATTTTTAAATGTCCAGGCACAGTACAGTTGGTCAACAGAAAAGCAAAAGCAGCAGTGATACAGCTAAAAGAAGAAAAATATGTAATGATACAGAAGTCTCTTCTTAGGTGTTTACAGGTGGTAGTGATATTTCAAAGGTAATAAAAGCAAGTGAAGCTATACTCCAATTCATTTTGACATTCATTGGAGTTATCAGTAATATCAGAACACTTTTACTGATCTTTGTCCCTTTGGAAAACACAGGGAACTAAACTGGGCATCACAGTAAACTCTCGTATTTTAGAACTAACATCAGGATTTTTTCTATCTGTCTACTTTCAGCTTGTAACATAGTCTAGAAGTATTGAAGTTAGTTTAAGGTTGGCAAGCTGAGATTGTAATTGTTACCAAAAGAAGATATCAGGGTCCTGAGTGCACCAATAGTCCTTCATGGCCCTGGCAAGCCACACCCCAAACCCGAGCCACTGACGGAAGAGCCCTACTTCAGCTCAGCCCTGAGCCTGTACTCCTTCTTACTACAAGGGCACTACATGGGCTGGGGGTTCCCCATGGGGGTGACAAGGCAGGGCCTGGCACTGACTGCCCATCCCACTGCCCCAGTCAGGGAGCAGTCCCAGTCCTGGGCATTGGGCACTGCCCTGGGGATATGGGACCAGCTTGTCAGGGCCCATGGCCAGGCAGGGCAGGGATGTGGGAAGAGACTCACTTTGATGCAGCATCACTGAGGCCTGGAGGGGCCAGGAAGGGACATCAGAGTTTAGTGGTGCCCTCAGGGCACTGGCAGCCAGTTGGGAAATAGGGTGGGTCACATGCATCCAAGTTTACTGGCAATGCTCAGTATCTCTCACCTAAACTACTACGAAAAGCATTCTGAAGCTACAAAATGGCTTCTCATCTTTTCACTTTTTTTGTGCTCTTTAATGATGTGTCTCTCATAACAGTCTGATGAGAGATACTGAATTTATTAACTCCCGGTGAGAGCTGGACTTAGTGCTCCTGTTTCTTTTAATGGTATTTTAAACAATTTTTCTTTGATTATGTTTGGGATTTCTATCCATAGATGCCTTCCTAGAACTTACTCAAACTGGTTTTCAGTGAGCCTAATGTGTAAACTCACGCTTTTAGTCACTGGTCTTAATAAGGGAAAGGTGGGGGTTTTATTATTTATTTATTGTTCTTACAATGCCTAATAAACTGACATTTGGCACGTAGTTTCTAGCCATACATTTATCTCCTTTCTTTGCTAGGTATTTAAGAAGTTTTGCCTGAGAAGGACTGCAAAGTTTTACTAGCAAAATTAGGTTCTTTTTGATTTTTCAAAGCTTGTGGTTTTATTAAAGAATTTGACGCAGTAATCTAACTACAGGTGGTAACAAAAATAGTTATAGATTAGATTAAATTGTATTTTGTGTTTTGTATTTCAACCTGAAACTCTCTTGGATAATCTGTATGTTCATAGATTAACATTTGTTGAACAAACAGTTATGAATCATTGTCTCTGGCACCAAGTTTAGTAGAGCTGGAGTGGCACCAACAACCATGACCTACGCTGCTTTTCAAAATAAACTTTAGTCTTCCAGTAGATCCTTGCTAATTTTTCTCTAAGTTTCAGCTGATGTCAGGGTGAATTAGTCAATATGTTAGTCTAAATCCCGTGTAGACTTCAAAACCAGGTCAAAAGTAAGCTGGCTCAGTCACAGCTGTATGTTGAGCTGCAATAGCTACCCTGATAGTTGCACTACAGCTAATCAGCTGAAAGATAGCACAGGTATCTCACATAGAAGTCAGCTATGCAAGCAGACATTGTAAAATGAGCTGACTTGCATCAGTTAAGTAATAACCGTTGTAACCATACAACAAAAGCAACTGCAGTTAAGTTTCCATTTTCAGAGCTGTAAAAGAATTCAAAATAATTGTTTTGTCTCTCTATTCAACTTTTGGTGGAATCTCAACATTGTGCAATCGGACTCCAGAGTGCAATGTGCTTAACATGCCTGTGATGAATTTAGGTAATATGACCCCAGGGAGCTGGGGGAGTCAGGGACACACACACATCCCACGGCTCCCTTCTCCCTGGTAGCTCAAGCATTCTGTTTGAGGCTGGTTTTAAGGTTTGCTGCTGGATTTCTTCTCACCATAAATACTAGTTGCCTGTTCAGATGGACTAGATCTAATTTAGTGTCATTTTTCATAAAACGTTCACACTTTGTTGTTCAAGCATCTGATTCCTACAGAACTCTGAACAGATTGTCTACTATCTTTAAGACTTTCCAATTTACCCCAGTACTAAAGAGAAAATGTAAACTTAACTTCTGGAGTTGCTATGATACCAGTTCAAGCTTTCATCTCAGTTGTATTATATTCTCTCAAACACCAGAATTCACAATTGTGACATCTGTGTTGTTGGACAGATGATCTGGGTCTGCTGATATGTTTGAACCTGTGTCTTACATCATGAAGTATATCACCTAGTTTCAGTAACTGTATTTAAAAAATCTGTTATTTATAAGCCAGTGGAGGACTATTCCTCAGGAAATATTCTTTTTAAGTAATGATTTAGAATGCCAAATGCAAATAGTGAAAAACATGATTTCTTGTAGGAACAGTAGAATGAGATGGAAAAGAGACCTGGAAATCGTCTTTAAAAGGAAAGACTAAAAAAAAACCCCAAAACATAGACATAAATATAACTTGTCTATTTTAGAAAAAATATGTGGTCTTTAAAGGCAAAATCAATTAGCTGCTTTAATATGCTTACATGATAATGATCAGAATGTCTTAATCAACCTTCATAACTTAGATAAATATTTAATATTCTATAAGTAAATAACAAATATCAGTATAAAGTTTTAATATATATTAATAAGCCATATGATTTTTGTCTGTTTTGAAAGTTTCTAAAACAATCCTTCTCATATCTTCAATGATATTGGTATACTGCACAAACCCTATGGAATAGGTTTCACAGACAGAGCAGACTGAAATTTTCATGATTTGTGTCATATCCATGGCTATGAATTCCCAGTAGGAGCTACAGTACTGACAAAAACCGTTACTGGTTTTAACCAGCCCTTGCAAATGCTGCTTCTGTCTGCTGTTTAGAGAGTTAACTACCACATGATATTGGCCAGCATGCAACGTGGGATATAAAAGGACTTTAAGTAAATTCAGCCTGCACAGTAGTCTAGAAACTGTTATACAGACTTCTGGAGGGTGCTATTGTGGAGCAGACTTTTTCAGGGCATGGAAAAGCCTGAGTTAGTGAATAGCCTTTTCACTTCATTCATTACTAGTAGGACCAGGCTTCAGAAATGCAAGGCCCTGGAGATCAGTGGGAAAGTGTGGAGCAAGGAACATTTACCCTTGGTGGAAGAGGATCACATTAGGGAACACTTCATCAATCTGGATATAGACAAATTGGGGCTGTAAAGGGATGAAACCACAAGTGCTGAGAGCTTGATTATGGTGACTGGGAGAGGTCCTTCTCTTGGAGAAAAGTAACTCCTCCCTTGTCTTCAAAAAGGCAAGAAGCAGGAACCAGGGAACTGCAGGCTGGTCAGCCTCACCTTTATCACTGAGAAGATGATGGAATATTTAACCCTGGACACTATTTCTGAGCACATGAAGGACAAGAAAGTAATTTTGAGTACTCAGCATGGCTTCACAAAAGAGCAGTCATGGGTGATCAGCCTGGTAACCTTCTATGAATAAACAGCTGGTTTTGTAGATGAGGGGAGAGCAGTCGATATTGTCTACCTTGTCTTCTGTAACACTTTTGACACTGACTCCCATAAGATCCTCAAACAGAAGTTGATCAAGTACGTGCCGGATGAGAAGACAGTAAGGTAGACTGAAAACTGGATGAAGGGCTGAGCTCAGAGGGCGGTGTTCAGTTGTATGGAGTCTAGTTGGAACGGATAGCAAGTGATGTACCCCTGGGCTCAATATAGGGTCCGATACTGTCCAATATCTTCCTTAATGATCTGGATGATTGGACAGAGTGTACCATTAACAAGTTTGCAGATGATACAAAACTGGGAAGAGTGGCTAAAGCACCAGCAGACTGCTGGTAACCGGAGCGACCTTGACCATCTGTAAAATAGGCTGATGGGAACCTCATGCAGTTCAAGAAAGATAGATGAAAAGTCCTGCACCTGGGGAGGAACAAGCCAATGCACCATTATATGCTGATGGTTGACTATCTGGCTGCATTAGGAGGCAAGTTGGCAGCAGGTTGACAAAGGTGATCCTTCCCTCTACTCAGCCTTGGGGAGGCCACACCTGGGGTAAGGTGTCCAGTTCTGGTCTCCCAAGTGCAAGAGAGACATGAATATATTGGAAAGAATCCAGTGAAAAATGACTAAAATAAATAAAGGCATCTCTTCTGAAAGTCTGAGAGCAAAGGCTGTTTAGCTTGGAGAAGGCTCTAGTGGTGTCTCATCAATGTATATCCATACCGAAGGGAGGGTGTAAAGAAAATGGATCCAGTCTCTTTTCAGTGGTTCTCAAGAGGCGACAGGCACAAGCTGGAACACAGGAGGTTTTGTCTGAATACCAGGAAACATGTTTTAATTTGAGGGTGATTGAGCATTGACAAAGGTTACCTAGAGAGTTTGTGAAATCTGCTTCTTTGGTGATATTCAGAAGCTTTCTGGATGTGCCCAGGAGGGCAACCAGCTGTAGGTGGTCCTACTTGAGCAGGAGCTTTAGACCAGGTGACCTTGAGAGGTCCCTTCTAACCTCAACTATTCTGTGATTCTGTGAATCACCAGCCCAGATATATGTCATTTCCAGTAGACGGTGAGGTGAGCTGTCTTTATTTCACTGAATCATGTTAATTTTTATAAGCCATATTGGTGTTGATGAACTGGCATTTTCCATTCAAAATGTATTTCCTTAGAAAACTTCTAGCCAGATTTACTGATGAGCTGAGATTTGAGGAAGCATTGACATCACCGATGCAATGAAAATTGTTTCTTCGCTTACTCTAAATATAGAGTGGACTGCTGACATCTTGGATGTTTGCAAGCCAGGGATACAGATGTCAGATACAGAGACATAAAGAAGCAAGATGCAGAAAAACAGACAATTATCTCTCAGGAAACTCTAACACAAGCAATGTTTTATCAGAAACAATTCTGGTATCCACTGATTTTGAGAAAAACTTCTAGTATTTCACAGACTCCTTTAATTTCATATAATGAAAACACTGCATATTCTCAGCACTGTGTCTCCTGCTGAGTGCCTTTCATAAACTGGAAACTTCTTGGTATCTTTTCTCATCAGAAGTAGCCTCCCAAATGTAGATATATATTGCTACTAAAGTAATCCCATCTTGTTCCACATCTTCTATAAATTGATAGGAAAGTTCTTGAATTTTTAAGTACGCCAAAACAGCTAGAAGTTTTCTTCTGTGTTGGGAAATTAGAGCACATTAACATTCTCTGGATAACATGTAACCAAGTGGAGCAACAGCTGGGTGAAGTGGAAAGCTATGGCTTCCTGAGGAATGGAAAGAATTTAAATCAGAATTTGTAAAATGTAGTGCAGTATTGGACAAATTCATAGGAACAAGAGAAAGCCAAATGCAAGTCAAAATATGTGTATTTTCACATATTTCTGGAAGACAATATTCTGATTTTACAATTTTCCTGTAGGAAATTATTTCCTGCAATCCAAGATGACCCATATGCATATAGTTCAGTGCTAGAGGAGGCTTGCCAAAGGTTACTTCAGATGAAGAAAATAGGGAATGTAATTCTTGCTACAACTTCAGATTACAGAAACAGAAACAGAGACAGCAGCAGCCAGGAACAAAGAGACATAAAATTGGAAGAGAACAGTATTCCATAATTCTCCTAAATTTTGGCCAGTCATACTATGCTGCAAAAAAGATTATAACAGTAATGAGTACCTTCCAAATACAGATAATTGTCATTGCATGTTCTGTCCTACAAAATATACTATAAAATATAAGCGGCATTTTGAGATAGATTCAAAATGTAGTAAAGAATATAGCAAATGAAAAGAGGAAAATAATTCATAAGTTTCAGAGAAATAAAGTGTCCAATGTGAAACCTGATTTTCACGTTTAGAATGTTTGCAATTCCTGTACATGGGATTCTTTTTCCTGGCTGTATATAGTCTGAATAGGTAGTTCGAGACATTAACATAAATGCATGTTTAGGTCTATGATATACCAGGAGAATTATCCAATTCCATATTAATATTTAAGTCAGAAGGAAGCATCACATAATAACAAATGTTAAACTGGAAGAGAGCTAATTTTAAGAAGTAAGATTTTGATTGTAGCTGTGTCACTTCACAGTTCTGCTCATGTAGAACTAGTAAATCAATAATTTTCTCCCATCTTTTCTTAGTTTTTGAGACTACTTTACAGATGTGGAAAACAGGATAGGTGTGAGTAGAACCTGATATGAATATAAAGGGCATGCATAAACAAACACAAAAATAGAGTTATCGTGAGTATGACATGCACCTGTCAGTTAAAGAAATACAAATCCTAGCTAGTCTCTTTTAACTCCACCAACAGTGAGAATTATCCATTCCTAACACAGGACTCATTCTAATGACAGCAGCTGAATTCATCTAAAATAAGAAGCCCTCTCCCCAAAACCAAGAATGTAATAGAAAAAAATGTGTGATATACCTGTAATAGATAGCTGGTAGAGCCAATAGTAGTGAAAATAGGAAAGATACATGGAAAGCTGTATACATGTATTTATTTATATTAATACTTCATGTGTTTAAGTGGTTTAAAATATGAAAGTCAGGTAGATGCCTAGAAACATCAAACTTCAGCTTTTTTGAAAAGTAGATTTATTTGGGTTAATAAAAATTTACTCTGAAACAATAAATGCTATGTTTATGGTGAAAAAGCATAAAAAGTTGTATATCTTTTAACTGTATCTTCAGTGATTTTCCCTATCTTCTTAATAGTGATGTAAGCTATAAAACCTCATGTTTTTTTCAGTCAGTAGACTAGTTTGTCAAAAGAACTTAAGTTTTTCCTAATAAACACTTTCTTTCCTTTGAAATCTTGTCATATATATTATATATATCAAACAAAGATATTTCAGCTTTTAGAAGGATAAATCACAGTTTATTTTTTCTGGAGAATACTTTATGAAAATACTGAGATTTGAGTCTGTGCCTTGGATAAAATGTTCTTATTTTTACACAGAAATGATAAACTTAAATTTAGCATAGCATGATAGTTTCTGGGCAACTGGGAAAAATCATAATAATTTTAAATCAGCATTGTGAGTTATCTGAAGCAGCACTGTATTTGCTCATTGGCACAAGCTGTGTTATTTTCTTCTTTGGCTATTTTATTTGACTTCTCAAAACCAGATGTATCTATTTTCTTTATGACCACCCTACATTGTAACCTCTCACCAGACACAGCAAATGCAATTAATTTCCTACAGTGCCCAGGTTATATATCGTATTTATCATTTGTTAAAGTGAAGCTGTGCTCTTGGATTGGGCAATTTGGGATCTCCATGTGAGACAAAGTGGTGGCTCACAACAGAAGTGCCATACAAGCACTGACCTAGCAAAGTATATGTGCTGTGATAAACTTTAACCATGTTAGTTATTTGAAGCATTCCACTGAGAAAATATGTGTGTTTCAATGCAAGGACCACCTAGAGGCCATAAATCTAACTGGCTTCATAAAATATTATGCTGCTGTGCATGCAAGCACATATTTTCACAATAGATAGGTTGAGGAAATTAAAATTTTATTTCTTGTAACTTCCATGCATACTGTAGAACTGAAGGTAAGTGATTAATGCTCTAGTGAAAGCAGTTTGCAACCCTCCTTTTCATTCTGGAGGACTGCAACACAATTTCATAAAAGGAGCAATGTAATGTAGATAGTTTGTCCTGGGTTCAGCTACAGCTAGTTGTATATATGTATAGTTGTGGTATAGTTCTACAGTGTTATTATGAACTGTGATAGCTTCGTAAAGTGAAACTCCAGCCCAGCTTTGTATTGTCTGCAAATTTACTAAGGGTGTACTTGATCCCCTCATCCAGATCATCAGTAAAGATATTAAACGACACTGGCCCCAGTACTGAGCCCTGAGGTACACCACTAGTGGCTTGCGCCAACTGGATGTGACACCATTTACCACCACTCTTTGGACTCTGCCATCCAGCCAGCTTCCAACCCAGCAAAGAATACACCTATCCAGGCCATGAGCAGCTAGTTTCTCCAGGAGAAGCTGTGGGAGACAGTGTCAAATGTTTTACTTAAGTCCAAATAGACAATGTCCACAGCCTTTCCCTCATCAACCAGGTGGGTCACCTTATAAGGAGATCAGGTTGGTCAAGCAGGACCTGCCCTTCATGAGCCCATGCTGACTGGGCCTGATCTCTGCTTTGTGATGTCATTTAAGATCATCTGCTCTGCAACCTTCCCCAGCACTGAGCTCAGGCTGACAGGTCTGTAGTTTCCAGGGTCATCCTTTCTGCCGTTTTTGTAGAGAGGCATCACGTTGACTGACCTCCAATCCTCTGGGACCTGCCCACTAGACCAGGACTGCTGACAAATAATGGAGAGTGGCTTGGTGAGTTCCTTTCCCAGCTTCTTCAGCACTTTTGGGTGGAACCCATCTGGCCCCATAGACTTGTATCTGTCTAAATGGAGCAGGAGGTCACTAACAGTTTCTTTTATTATGAGGACTTCAGTCAGCTCGTCATCTCTGTCATCTTAAGGTCCTTTCCAGCCCTTACCATTCTATGATTCTGTGATCCTATAATCCAGCTCAGGGGACTGAGTACCCTAAGGATGGCTCAGACTACTAAAGACTGAGACAAAGGCAGCATTAAGTACCTCAGCCTTTTCCTCATCTTTTGTCACTAGGTTTCCCCTAGTATCCAGTAAAGAATGGAGATTCTCCTTGGCCGTCCTTTTATTGCTGATATATATATTTGTAAAAATATTTCTTACTTTCTTTTATGGCAGCGGCCAGATTACGTTCCAGCTGTGCCTTCACCTTTCTAATTTTCTCCCTGCATAACCTAGCAAGATCTTTGTACTCCTTATGGGTCGACAGTGCCTTCTTCCACAGGTTTTTTGCTGTGTTCCAGCACTATCTCCCTGTTTAGCCAAACAGGTCTTCTTCGCCGCAACTGTAGGCACATGGAGACTACCTGCTCCTGTGTCTTGAATTGAATATTGAAAAATACTATGTTTGAACTTGTTTTATGTAAATGATAAGCCTAATTTATCTGATCTTTTGAGGAGTTTTAGGTTATTAGGGACCCTTTCAGTCTATTTGCCAATCTTTCTACTCACTTAACTTGGAAGTGTGAAACAGTGATTCCTTAAGTAGATGCATAAGTGGACTAAAGTGGTTTGAGGTCTGGTGGCTTGCGTAGTAGCAATTTTTTTTTTTTTTTTACTAGGGCAGCCATAGTGTCATTTCACATGGAACAAAAAAGAAAAAACTGCTGACAGTCTGTTTGCCATAACAAGCTGGCACATTTTGCATTGTGTCTACCTCAAAATCCTGTATTTGTTGCCTTCAAGGGGTACCTGGCAACCACTACCAACCAGTACTTGGGAGTTTTCAGACAACATTGCATTTAAGGGTAACAGTACCTAAAAAAAAGGGGGTTTATTCCTCTACAATGTGATCATTACTACTTTGTGAGACACATAGTTCTCTCGAGGTTCTTTAATGGAATGGAATAGAACTAGAACTAGAACTAGAAATAGAAATATAGGAAGAGAATAGAATAGTATGGTATTAAGGGCATTGTCCAAATGCCTCTGCTAGGTTCCTGGCCCCTTAACTTTGAGTTTTTGGTATGCCATCTCTATCTTTGGTTTTAGACACTTCAAATCATTTAATAACTTGGAATTCTGAAGCTTTTAAGTGAGGCTTTTGCTTTTTATCTTATCATTGTAATATAAAGCCAGATGTATGACTGAGTAAATGCATTAATTAATGATGATTTGCTCACTAAAGCTGAATAGGCGAAGTTTCCATGTATTTCAGTTACAGCAATAATAAGCTTAGCTTTTTATTGTCCTTGCATTTCACACAAGTTGGATTTAATTGTAGTTTAAATCATGACAGATTTTTTGCAATAGACTGTAGTAGCTGAAAGCAGTGTAAGTAGATCTTTTAATTTTGAATTTCTAAGGTGCTTCTCATTAGAATGCATCTTCCTATTTTCAGAAATTAATTTCTTAATACAGGAAAAATTGAGTGCAGTGTGCGTAAGAAATTACCATCCCGACCATTTATGTCATGTACTCATGTAAAATGCCTCTACAGAATGAAAAATTGCATGGAAAAAATTATATTAACGTATTTTGCCCTAATGATAATTTGATGGATCCAGCTTCCGTTAAAATCTTTAAAGTGGCTTTGTGACCAGTGAGCTTTTGTATTTCATCCCTTGAATTTGCTTACATATGGAGGTTTTATAAATACTCCTGTCATTTAGATATATAATCTAGTGTTTTACTGCTGATCACAATTTCCCAGAATAATTGCTAAAAATGGATAAAGGAATATTGTTAAAAATGTTTGTATGAGTTTGATCAGAGGTAAATAAAATGGAGCTTTTGTGAAAGTTATATAAATTATTTATTAACATTTTGAAAATGTGCTTTAATTGTCATACTCTTACTAAAAATATGGGCCAACATTTTTCTATTTGGTTGCTTTTTGAACTGCTCTTCAGAGTGGATATGTCTGGATGTTTTATAGTGGATTGGATTTGATGTTGGCGTATAATCTAAAATTTTGCCTTATTTGTGTTGGGAACAGCTGGTATTGCTTTTCTCACCTTCAACTTCAAGCTATATTGGAAAAATAGGAAATGTATTTTAAAATTTCATCAACATGATTATGCTGTAAGTTAAATTTAAATTTTTCTATCTTGGAAAGATGATCTGACTGCAAATGGCAGTTGATTTTAGAATTTATGCTACTGAATCATACACACTTTTCTGATCATTAAAAGTCTTTGATGTAGCAAAGTCCAGTAAATTATTCAAGCATAATGGAAATAAAATATACAATAAAGTTATGCTTAATAATGTGCTTTGAAATTCATCCTGAATGAAATAGCGGGAGAAGAAGAAAATGGAGATCAAACCTTTGTCTAATGCAGATTAATGTGCCTCAGATTACTTCAGTGGTTTTAAGCTCATTTATACCAGCTGAAGTGCTGACCTACTCACTGAATTTTCAAAAATCACATCAGGTTTATTCAAACCATTTATCTTTTCACATTCATCCAATTTTAGCTCTATTGCTTTTATTCTGAAATTCAGTGGACTTTTTTCAAATTTCAGTTTTCAATTTAGATTTTGCAATAAATAAACGCAAAATCCAGCATGGAAAAACCTGATGATAAATAATATGAAGTTGGTTCATTATGGTGAATTTTACAGTAGGTGTTCATCTAAAACTTATACATTGTTTCAGGAACAGTGTGCCAAAAGAACATATATGGGTAATCTCATTAGAGGTCACATAATTTTTTGTTATTTATGGTGCATATATGACGTTCTGTAATGTCCTAGTGGCTATAATAGATAAGAAATCAGTTACAATATCACAGAATGGAAATTATTATTTTTATTCAAAATTATGTAAAACAAAAATCAGTTTCTGAACTTCGTGTGTATATATATATATGTTGTTAATTGGAGTTTAAGAAACCAGCGGGAGGTCTACCATTACCTTGAGTGTTGCCAAAATTTCACCCCAGTGTCAGACTTACCAGAAAGCCTGGAAACACATCTCTGTGCCGGAATATAAAGCCTTGGAGGATTTAATGGGTTTAAAAGATTGATGGAGTTTGTTCAAGAATGAGTAAGTGACTATGCTAAATAAATACTATTTATTTATAAATGATGAGATAATCTTGTTCATACCCTCAGGGTAATGAAAGCCAAGCTAAGAACACATAAAGCAATTATACACACATTGTGAAGGGATTTGCGGGTTGTTGGCATCTATTTGAATATTGTTCAGTGGCCCTGAAATGCTAGTTCCCAGGCCAAATTGTTTCATTAACCTTCTCATACCCATAATACATAGCTTAGTTATCATGTTGCTATGTTTTTTACTCTTTTCCCCGGCTAAAACTGTGGTGTCAGCCCCATCACATTATTAAGCAGCAAGGTTTTTTCTCACATTCTAGATTGTTTTCACTGATGTTATTAGTATCTTTTAAGTCACACTCTTATTCAAATCTCTTAAGTAGTATCCTCTTTCCAGTTTCTACTGCTATGTATTGATTTAAAAAAAAAAAAAAGATTAATTAAAGTGGTATAATTAATACGCAGTGACAATAGAAGAGAGGAAAAAGTGGTAGAGAAAAGAAAGTAGAGAAAGAAACGATGAAAGAATGCTTGGGTGGCAAGTAGACCACTGTAAGGAAAAATTTACAGAGATGTAGGAAAAAAAGACAAAAAAGAAGGTCCTAGAAGCTAGAGAATGTGAAGACAAGGTCAGTTGAAAACACCTAGTGAAGACAAATTCAAGTATGATCAAATTATGTTGAATTGATCCAGTTTTGGAGATTAAATTAAAAAATCAGACAAACCAAAACTCAACATTTTGGACAGAACAGCATTTCGGAAGTTGAATACATGAAGGAAATTTAAAAACAAAAAGAGACGAGACTCCCAGCAGTTCACTCCCACAGGCTATATGTAGTAGAACAATCCACAAAGAAGATAGTCCTGTGTTTGATTAGTGACTTTCCCTCAAAATTGATTCACAATGGTAGAAACACTGTGTTAGTTTCTAAATATTTCTGAAATAATACTTGTCAACCTTCAGTTTGTTACTTCAGCTGCTTAAGTAATTCAATTTAACTAAACAGCTCATCACTGTCTTGCAGTGTAAATGTGTCTTATTGCTATGAATCATCTCTAAAACTGTTTGGGAACATGTTCATATTTTTCCCCAGAGAAAATATCATTTTGGCAAAAATTAAACTTTTTTGGAAGAACATTTTCATTGGAAAGGTGTTCATAGATGCAGACTACAATTTCTAGCCAAATCTGTGGAAAAATAAACCCAGCCTACACTTCCTAATTGTCCATAAGACTCCAGTGAGGTTGGTAAAACAGTGGGTTCCTGCATCATAGTAAATGCCACAAACACCAGGCTTGCCATTACTGGGGAATATCTTCTCTGCTCTGCCCTGCTTTGCCAAATTTCAGCTTTCTGGAGGAAATGGCTTAATCAAACATTTCTCATGTAATTTCTGTTTAGTATTTGATAGAAAATGTAGTGTTTTTTTTTTTTTTTTCCCCTCTAAATCTCTCTAGTAACTTTTGATTTACTGTGGTGTTCTCTTGTAAAGTAATTTAAGAGGAATTGTCTGAGACCACTGCTTGGTATATAAAGGAGAATGGGAAAAGAGGACATTAAGCCATATTTTTTTTGAAGTACAATAACATGGATACACAAAAATACTTTGAAATTTGCCAGAATGTAATTATTTTTAGCAAAATAAAGATTCTGTTTTTCAACAGCTCTAAGTTTCCATGGAGAAAAGACACGTTAGGAATTAATTTTGGTATTGTCCAAATCTGTTTTCCATCAAAAAACAATGATGCTGAAAAAAATACTAAATTTAGCCTGTTTCTAAAAATACCAGAATAAACTGAAGTTTTAATACTAGAAGAAACTGGAGTTTTCCTAATAACTATTGCAAACCTTTGGTTTTGAAAAGTCCATTTTCAAAACATGAAAAATAGGTAGGGTCCTGGAATCAATGCTGTGCTTCATATCACAAGATTCAACAGGTTAATAAATTTCAACTAGCTAGCTGAACAGAGATATTCTTTAGTTATCCTCGATCAGTCTATAAGGTATATCAATAAAGTACCAGCTACTCTTCTGTAACATTGCAATTTTTTTGATAATTTCCTTTGTGAATTGTTGTCTGTAATCCTTCAATTATCTTAAAAAATGTGCCCTAATGATCACTTAGCCCAGTATGAGCACCTACATTCTATCGTACTTTTCAGTTCTCATAATGATCTTATCACAAACTTTGCGTGTTAAACAGAAATATTCATCTTGGCCTCGATCTTGCTTCCTTATTCTTTTATTTTGCCTAATATCCTCATAGTATTAAAAAAATCATAATGGTGACATTTTAATATACAGCTGTTAATACTCTCCCTTGCTTGAATTTGAATATTTCTACCAAAAAAAATGAAATTATAATTTATGCTGAAAATATTTATGCCAGTTAAATACACATCTGCTATGGCAAGGAACACTATTTTCATGTAACTTGGAACCTACTCTACAGATCTTCTCTGTCAATAAGAATATTAATTTCAGTGTTTCTATTTAGCTTCGCTGCTTTTGCTAGGAGATTTTTCAGTGAAGTAGACTCTAAGTAAATGTGGTGCAGAGGATCAGCAATAAACTATGAAATCACCATTGGTTTCAGTGGGACAAAAATCAAACAGACCACTGATAGGCCTTTTAGTGACTAAGCATTTGGGCCTTGTTTTGTAAGCTTTATTCAATCTGTGTCAATCAGTGCCAATGATCAATATAAATAATAATCCCTTCTGTGTGAATGTTGCTTCTACTGGCATTCTTATCAAGGTCTCTGTAGAATTTTGTCCTTGGATTATCTCCAGTTCAAACTACCAAGTCATAATTTAGAAATAACTATGGATAACACTTGGCAGTGTGAAATAGTGGGATGCTTATATTTTACAATGGGAAGTAGAAAGAGCAATATATAAATGTGTGAAGAGTTCCCCATAAAATATGTGTATAAAAAAATAATTGTTGTCATGACACCCTTTTTCCATTGACAGAGAGGAAAGACGAGGATGAGAAACATATGCAGTAAAAGATAAGAGACTTAAAGTAGGTACAAGAGAAATGTAAGAATAACATGACCAGTGTATTCCACACAGCTAATCAGGCAAACAGCCAGATGAATCTTTCTTTGCCTCTTTGCCCCTAATGAAATCTCATTTGTTTTTGAGAGAAAATAGCTTTGTAAACTGTTTCCCATCCAACTAGAAACAAAGCCAAGCATGAATACAAGGCTTTCAATGTGAAGTACAGATGAAGGAAGGTTCCGTTTTAGAAGTTCCAGCCAAAAAACTGCTCGCCAGCCTTCTCCCTTCAGTCTTCCTCTACGACTTTCGTCTTGTCTGGAGTGAAAAGCAACATTTTGTGTTGGGTTTTTTTTCAGTTCATACCACGTCATACTGTTACCAAGCATCTATTGCAGAAGTGAGGCACAGCTCTAACACTGAAAGATGTTTCTAACTTCTTATTAGAATTTCTGATAGTATTGTGTGTAGTAAAGATGTGAAATCTGTGGCTTTATTCCTTTCCAGTTTCACTGAGTTTCATTTTTATGAAGTTTCACATAAACCTCAGAATTTGAAAATCTGTTGTGTCATTCCAGTGCACTTGCTAGAAAATGAGACCATGCATTCTCAGACTTTATGCAAACATAGCTAGTAAATTGGGGAAATATCCAGTAATTTAAAATATGTTTAAAATTAAAATCTTTGTATTAAAATTAGAATAACTGTTTTCCCCCTGGAGGAGCTGAGGATATTTAATTACTCTCTGTTTTTTGAAAAAAAACAAGTTGGCTATATATGCATTTAAAAGGCCTTCATCTCTACCTAACTGCATAATGTACAATATGAGAAAGACAGTCAATTAAGTTGTTGAAGCTATTGTTGAAGGACATAGACTAAGGAGATGCCTACTGTGGATTCGCTGTGAGATCTGGGTCGAGTGTCATGAAGCCTGCAATTAAATGTAACTTCTTTGCTTCTGTTAAACTACAGAATTAGGTACAGAATTGGTATTGGATGAGACTGCAAATTCTTTTACTTCAGATCCCAGTTTATAAAAAAGACAATGATGATATTGTCTTACAAGAGCTATTGCTGGCCCAAATTCATTAGTACCAGTATTTTGATATGGCTATACCAGACCAGACCAAACAATTCCACCTAGCCCACTTATCTTTGTCTGACAATAACTAAATAATAACAATACATCTAGAATCAATAAGAGAACAGTCTAGTACCTTCCAGAAATATTTCTGTGCCTTGCAGTAGACTGCATCTCAGAGGTTTAATGAGGTCGTCCTGATCTATTTGTGCTTAATAATCTGGTAAGTTTGACTGCTTGAATTCTCAGCAACGTTCTGCAGGAAGGACCTTCACAGTTAAATTATTAGATTTGTTCTCTCATTTTGTTTGTTTTGTTTAGTCCTTTTAGTTACTGCATCATAATTCTATAGTAAATATCAGTCATTATTCATACTCTCAGAATTATACAGTCTTAGAATGGTTTGGGTTGGAAGAACTTTTTATGTTGAACAGGGTTCCAAACCCTCTGCCATGGACAGGGACACCTTCCACTAGACCAGGTTGCTCAAAGCCCCATCCAGCCTAGCCTTGAACACTGCCAGGGATGGGATATCCACAGCTTCTCTGGGCAACATGATCCAATGTCTCACCACTCCCATAACAAAATATTTCTTTCTTATATCCAATCTAAATCTAACCACTTTGAGTTTTAGGCAGTTGCCCCTCATCGTGTCCCTGCAAGCCTTGGTAAAAAGGCATCATTTTATAGAACTTTATCTTCTCTAGCAAGTATTGAGATAGTACAGTAAAGAAATGGGAACCTAGAGTAATCATGTAATAATGTTTTTAATGTACATTTCTACTGATAATTTTTGAAGACTTGTAGTGGTTTAAGCCCAGCTGTAACTCAGAGCCACACAGCCGCTCTCTCAGAATCACAGAATCACAGAACGATTTAGATTGGAGAGGACCTTAAGATCATCTAGTTCCAGCACCCTGTCGCAGGCAAGGAGACCGCACCCTAAAGCCTGTTATAGAATAGTTAGGGTTGGAAAGGACCTTAAGATCATCTAGTTTCAACCCCCCTGCCATGGGCAGGGACACTTCCCACTAAACCATGCCATCCAAGGCTCTGTCCAGCCTGGCCTTGAACACTGCCAAGGATGGAGCATTTACCACTTCTCTGGGCAACCTGTGCCAGTGCCTCACCAACTTCACAGCAAAAAACTTCTTCCTTATATCTAACCTGAACTTCCCCTGTTGATGTTTAAATCCATTACCCATTGTCCTTTCTTGTTATGTTTTATTTTTGTAGAATTTTAATGTACAAAGGCTGGTTTATCTGAACAACTTTCCCTGCCACGTTTCAAAATCAATGAAGCTGATGTATCTTGTAGTGATAGCTATTACCTCTTTATGATATACACCATCCCACAAATCTTAAAGCAATTAATGTCCTCCCATTTCTCTTGTTTGCATGTGTTGACCACCTTCTGTGGATCTTTAGATGGCAGTTGTGTTATATGCACTTCTCCCTGGAATAAATTCAGCACTGACTTGAAGTATAATAGATTTTATTCTAAGTCACTCCCTCCCTCCCTTCCTCCCCCCAGCTCCCGAAGAGATGGGGAAGAAAATCGAAAGAATATAACTCCCACGGGTTGAGATAAGAGCAGTCCAGTAACTAAGGTATAACACAAACCACTACTGCTACCACCAATAACAACAATGATAAGGGAAATAACAAGGGAAGAGAACTGCTCACCACCCACCGACCGATACCCAGCCCAACCCAAGGAGTGCTCTCCCTTTCAAATAACTGCCCCCAGTTTATATAGTGGGCATGACGTGCTGTGGTACAGAGTACCTCTTTGGTTAGTTTGGGTCAGGTGTCCTGTCTCTGCTTCCTCCTGGCTTTCCCCTCCTCCCTGGCAGAGCAGGAAAGTCCTTGGTCAGGCTAAACATTACTGAGCAGCAACTGAAAACATCAGTGTTATCAGTGCTGTTCCCAGGCTGAAAGTCAAAAACACAGCACTGCACCAACTACTAAGAAGGAGAAAAATGACTGCTACTGCTGAAGCCAGGACAACACTTTATGTTGTCTTTTAAATACACACACCGTCCCCCATTATTTTAAGTTCTTCTCATTGTCTGTTTTGAAGACCAGGCCTGCAGAGCATTTTCCCAGAAGAATATAATGTCAACTTTTGTAGTATTAATCATATCTGTGCTTATATGAGCTCCAATTCAACATTTTTATATCAAGAAATTCAGTGCTGATCAGTGATATGTAAAAAGACTGTTATCAGTCATTGTGGGGAAGAAAAAGAAAGACATAAGTAGAGAGGAGGACTGAATATGTTGCGGAAGGTCCAGTGTACACTAAAACTTAAATGTATCCAAAACTAGACCCAGAATTTCTTAAGGATCTTTCTTCTGTAGGTTTTGAAAGTATTCCCCAGCATTTGTCTGCAGAGTTGGGTAGGACCTGCCCACAGGGTCCACCTGTGATATCCACTGGCTTGGGATACAGATGGAAGTTGAAGACCACCAGGACCTAGTTAATATATCTGTGGAGTCTTTCAAGTAGTCTCAGTCCCACTTTACGACACCAGTGCCGCTTACAGCTGTGAAAAGGGACATAAGCTGTTTTCCATGGTGTATCTCAGTGCTGTACTTCTCTGACAAAGTACTGCAAACTCCACAAAATCCTAACTCCCCAACCCACTCCCCATCAAAACTATCTCCAGCCTGGTACAGAGAATACAAAAAATTCAAATGCAGGTGACACTGCTATTTGCAATGTACAGTAAAGTACATCATAGCATAATTTATTTCAATATTTGGCTTTTTGTTTTTCTAGACTCATTCAACTGAAGTGCCTGTGAATTTCAGTACACAAGCTTATGACCAGAATAGTTAAGATGTACACAGAAACTTTTCCACTTGTCTTAGAGTAGATGCAGAAAATACCGTGACTGAAACATTCACCATGAGGTTGGTCTGAAATTAGAGACCTTGTTCTGGTGATAAAATAGCAACTTCTAACAGAAAAGAGGCTATTCAATGAGTATAGCTTACTTATCCATACGTTAGATGGCCTCTCCTCAGCACTCTGACCATTCTGAATTCCATTCTAATTCTTCCTAGGCTATATTTAAGGATACAAATTTGACTTGCCTAATTAATAGCTTCAGTGTTTGCATGGGATTTTAAAAGCCAAATGTTGCAGTGCCTACCACTTGAAAGTCCCATGTCTTTGTGTATGCAATCTCTAAACTCTGAATTTTATAAAAGGGATTAATAATGATAACTACTTAAAAGGTATGTTTGGGAGAGTGAATACAATAAAGATGAAGAAATGGTCAGACATTTACCATCATGGGATCCTTACGTAAACCTGACAGGTTGTTTTAAAATATTTGCCATAGTCAAATTAGCACCAGACATATTCTATAAATAAGGGAGTGCAAAGAACAATAAGACAGCTGTAATGAGCAGTCACAAGTCCATTCCATTGCCTTTCAATTACTTTGCTGAAGATTGCAAAAATGCAAATATGTCTATATAAATACGTTGGGTTTTTTGTGTGTGTGTGTGTTTTTTTTTTTTTTTAATTATTTCCTGACTTACTTGGTGAGGGATGCCTGGAAGGGGTTGCATTTTAGATTGATGGTGACATGTTAATCTGAGCAAAACCACAGTGCTATTATTGTTAAAATAATAAGAAGTTGTAAACTGCTGACTTCCTCCAGACTTTCTACTTGATTTTCTTCTTACTGTCAAAAGCTCAAGAGAAATGCCAGAAGCCAAGAATTCATAATCCTGTGCTCAAGTATTGCAAAGTGTAATGGTAGTGTTGGAACATGAATAAGACAGAAATAGAAGTTACATAAACAACTCAGCTGACCTCTTTTTATCAGAGTTTACTAGAACAAATACTGTGCCTGAGAAAAGAACAGATAAAGTCAAAATATGACCAAAATAAAACTGCCATGAAACAGTGTTTCAGTTAGAAGATACCTGGAGATAGATGTATAGCTGGATTTTATTCCTCAAAAGGACTTTAGTGATAATATACACCACTTTAGGCACTTAACTACCCATTTAGGCAACACTGATATCACTAACTGCCACCTTTCTCCAAAGACAGGTACAGTCTCTGCATTTCAAGTTCTGCCTATGAGTTTGTGTTCACATCAGTTCTGATTCCAGCCTGCTGTTGTCTTAGCTGAAGCTGAGTCCCTAAGGAGGACTCCCAGCCTAAGCACCTTCTTCCTCAGTAGGCTCAATTTTGCAGACATGTGCTGACTGCAAGTATGAAAACAGATTAGAATAAAATTGCTCCGGGTATTGGGCAACTATTTTTACTTTTAGTCATATTGTCAATCCAGATCACCTTGAAAGCCTTACAGTAAAGATACGTACTGAGAGTAAATGACTGAAGCTGAAATTGCTGTGTCAAATTAAGAACGGATTTCAAGCTACGTCCTGAGTAGTTTAACTGGGCTATTTTTTACAAAAGTGCTGTAAGTTTCTGCTTATTCCTTCTGTTTTAGGTTCTCTTTCTGCCGGTACAAACTAAGAAAACTGGAATTTATTGCCCTGCTCCAAGGAAAGGAGTGTATAGGTTTAGGACTGCATCCTAGTTCAACATCATTTTAAGGGGTTGCTTATTAAGACATTTTTGATGAGCCTTCTTAATGCATCTAATTCTGTGATAGATATCTGCATCAAAATTAGTGGTCAGCTGTATAAGGATTTTTGAACTTCACATGAAAATATTTAGATTCATATCTGTCTGTTTTGAAAATCAGGTATCTTAGATCAAGCCTGAAAATAGATGTGGTGAATTAGGAAGTGAATGTGAGTACTCAGAAAGCAAGATGAACGATGGTATTAGATCCAAAGCCGTTAACTAGTTCCTTATAGTACGGGAGCTGAGGTGTGTCTAAATGGATGTCTCTCTTGACAAATATTGAAAAGACGGTAACTGTGTTTTCAAAAATTACTCCTTTTTAAATAATATTGGTTAAAATACCATGGGACTGATTTGGATACCTAAACAGAGGTGCCTACTATTCTCAGCACCGTAGTGGCAGTATAAAATCTGATCACCTTTTACAGACCACAGTTTTACAAAGTGAATAATGTCAGCTTTAATGAATTTCGTGTGCATTTTTCCTTTAATAACTTTAGTGTCCTTTCACTCTCCCTCCATATGTTACTCTCTCTGTC
This sequence comes from Amazona ochrocephala, assembly GCA_039720435.1. NCBI lineage: Eukaryota > Metazoa > Chordata > Aves > Psittaciformes > Psittacidae > Amazona > Amazona ochrocephala. Next base: position 39,447,761 of record CM077879.1, read on the forward strand.
TGGAAATATTTCTCTTTGAAGCTCTCTCTGCTGTGATAGCGGTTTAATATTAATCAGGAAAGCTGAAACACTGTTTTATAAAAATTGTACATGTTGTTAATCTATTTCTTAATAAAGAAATAAGATCAAGATTTGCCTGACACATATCAGAGTTTATACCCACTGAAATTTTACTTCCAGCAAAGTTCAATCTGCATATGAGCTTCTTTCTGTCTCATTACTTTCCTCTAACTCACCCTTCTTCCTTCAGGAGGGGAAAAAAACAAACAGCTTCCCAGAACAGCTTACAGAGAATGCCACCTCTTCTGGACTTTACCAGTAATCACTGGAGACAAAAATATCTGAAGAGAACTGTGGTGTGAAAAGATTTTCTGTTTAGGAAAGAATTATGTCTAAAATGACTCCCAAACTCTGTGAGGGAAGATTCTGTAACATTGGCTGAAGTATTGAAAAAATCTGGCTTTGCATTTACTACCCAGACAGAAAGAAAATATTTCATTAAAAATGTCATGCTGAGTAAATAACTTCAGTGCTTCATATTTCTGCCATTAATGTTTATGTCATTTCTGGTACTGTCCCATTCTAACAACATGCAGAATACCTCCTAGCAGAGACTGAAGTTTAGTATGTCTGCATTTCCCAGCTGATAACTGAATTCCATACTGGTGTACTGGTAAGAGTCAGATATAGACGTGACAGGAAATTATTTAGATGTCCTTGAAAAGATCTTATTTTAGAAACAACTAATACTTTGGAAGGAGCATGGAAGCACGCTAGACTATAGGAAAGGACTCTTGTCTTATTTGAAATTTCTAAATATTCAGATATTTAGACATGCTAAGTAGAGCTGTGTTTAAGGCAGTACTATCTAGTTTAAAACAATTTGCTGACTTCTGATGCCTGGTTCCTACAAGTGTTTGCCAAAGTGGAATGGAAAAGCCATCCTTCACTGGAAAAATGCAAAACATGCATTTGCATTGTCCAAAGGAGGACATTGTGTAGAGCAAATCAGGCATGTGGAGTTTCATGTGATGCTACATTTAAAAATTTAAACATTTATTTTATTTTTTTTAACAAAGGCATTGTTGTGTTTTGCATTAACATCAAGACATCGTTTCAGCCTTATAATTTGTTATTGTGTAGGATACAAGAATTGTTCCATAACATTTCATATATCACATTGCTGCAAAGAACATGGACATGATTTTTAATATTGTGCCACACATTACAATAATTCAGTCATATTTGCTAGAGACAGAAAATTAAAAAAATCATTTCAGCTCAGTTTTTATTACTAAACCACAAATAAAGAGGAGATATGTGGGCTAATCTGTGCAGCTCTGTTCCAGATTCAGGTACCTTTGGAAAAGGAGTTATTTTCCATTTCTAATTTAGTTGTATTTTCTCTAAACTGATTATTCTTTTATTTAGAAAATACACATTGATTATCACGATGACTGAAAAATGCACCTTCACATGGCTGTTCTCTGATGTTGAGTTTTTAGGCTTGCCTTCACATAAAAGCAGTATTCTAGGTAAAGCAACCATCCAGGAAGAAACACGTTGACATCAAAATCTCTCTGGAAACAATTTTACAGCAAATACTTGACATTAATTGACATTATCAACTGTTTACTGTGGTTTTTATCCACAAAATCTTCCAATTAGCATATTGCAGAAGCAAACATGCTGCTGCAAAATGCTGCCAAAGACTACTTACTGCAAAAGTTTGTTTGAAATTAAAAGCAGGAAGTGAGGTAAAAAGCCTTTGGAACATGCCAAGTGCTAACACAAGTTTTATTTATTAAATTTAGACTGTAAACCCTCATGTAAAGTGAAGAAAATGGAAAAAAAATATTAAACCCTATTTAAAAATATATAAATTCCAAATGTAATTGTGTTTTGTTGATTTTCTCCACTAGAAATAGCATCAGTTGTTCCATGAGAAATGTTCCAATCACAGATGCTTCTAGCTTTTTCTTGTGCTTTTCTATTAAACAAAATAACGAGTCTTGTTAGAAAATATTTTCATATAATGCAAAAATATGATATAAAGGAAAAATCTTCTCTCAAGAGGCTGTAGTTGTTTCTTTTTCTAATTCAACTTCTCTGCCCCAAAGTTAAACATGTATGTAATACAAACAATGTTGTTTGGTGTCAAAAGAAATTCCCCAGCTTTTAAAAACCCCCTTAACTACAAATAATTGCACAGGCTTTGTGCTGTTGCTAGATCTTTACTTCATCGCTATTATAAAATGGACATTGGGCAAAAATGATACAAATTCCATTCTTAGAATGTTTAAGCTTGGTCAGATACAAAATTGTAAAAACACTGACAGCTGAAATGTCAGTCCTAAGAAGTCCTAGGGTTTGGAAATAGATGATCTTAAAGGACTTTCCAACCCTAACCATTCTATGATTTGATGATTCTGACACCTAAGTAAGTTGTAGTCCATCATTATTGTAATTTCTGCTAATACCAATAAGGGCACATGAAAGAGTGCCCTTACTACAGAAAGGCACTCCAGCCTATTTCCTGAGATAACAGCAATGTAAACAACCAGACGTTTATACAGCCTTGGGAAAAAAAGTAAATGCCAACTTCCCACTGAATGCTTGGCAAGAACTACCAGTAGCAGTGTCACTAGGACTTTCAAAATGTATATCTACCAAAATATCTTAAAAGCATTCCAAAAATACTGTAACTTTAAGAAATTTCAGTGATGGATTAGAAATCTAGAGTTAGACTCTCAATCTCTATCTGATAGTAGCAGAAGTTAACAGAAGAATTGCATTGGGGTATTGGATGAAAAAAGTTTTGAAAGGTATGTGTTTATGCACATCCATTTTTTCACATTATATTAAAACCTGAAAAAGACCAGAAGAACTGTGTAGTTTCTTCAGTTTCAAGATACCTTAAATTGAGTCATTGTACTATACTGGAATTATTAAACTTTTGCTTAAAGAAAATCCATCTTCCCAGGATGATTTTCTTGGGTAACAGGCATCTTGTTCTAAGAGAAAGCTGATTCTTCAGATCATCTTTTCAAATCCAGTCTTTTTACGATCAGAATAGAGATACATTCTAGACTTTACAAACCACTCTTGAAAGTCTTAGAAAAGTCAATTGTCATCTTTATTTTGGATAAAGTATATTGAATGTGGGAATTACTGATATGTGGACTAAAGCAGTTCTGTCTTTCATGTCCAGAAATGATAAGTACTATTAGTCCTTTATTAAAGTAAAAAAAAGAAAATATTTTCGAAACAATAACAATATTGACACCATTAAAAATCAACTGCATTATGCTAAATATAAAATTTAAACTGAATGTTCTTAGCCACTTTAAAATCACTACAGTCTTTAGTCTAAAAAGTAAGTTGCATGTGAAGCATTATTTTATTGTTTATTTTCATGGATTAATTTATTTTATTGTTTATTTTCATAAATTAATCAAGTATAGAATTAAGCTTATATATTTTTTCTCATAGAAAAGAATACTGGTCTGCCTGGTTGAATGCACCACTGTCATCTTGGAATGCCTAGCATATGGGAAATTATTCCTCATATCTGAATTTTCTGACAGATGTGTCATAGAAGATTCACAATTTAGGGAAACTAGTATGTTGTCTTATATTAGCAACTATGGCTTAGTGACACAAAAGAGTTATGAGCAGTATAAGATCTACTGTAGTAGCATTCAGGTTTTTCTCATGGTCTTAACATATTTAGTTGACACATACTATTTATATAAATAACAAAGTAACACTAGCAGAATGTTCAAGATTTATCAGTAGAGTTAATTGTTAAACTGAAACAATCAGTTGAAGCATGCACCTCTTGAAAAACTCTCTTGTGTTTTGGGCTTTTTTTCTTAAAGAAAATATTGCTTTCAGAAGTTAGTCCTTTGGGAAAATACTTTGTCAAAAATGATGAGTACACAGTTTCTACTGCACATAGGAATACTTAGTTTTTATATAATTTGTCAATCTATGTCAATTAAGATTTTATTCCAGTTGAAAAAGTTCTCTTTAGACATCAAATCACATACTGTGCAAAGACAGCTAAAAAGGAGAGTGTATACTTGCTGCTGCTTTAACAGATACTTTGAACTGGGTTATTTTATGCTAGTCATAGCAGAATTATTCTAACTTTTGCTTAAAGAAAATCCATCTTCCCAGGAGGATTTTCTTAGGTGGCAGGCATCTTGTTGTTTATCTTGGGAAAGCTAATTCTTCAGATCATTTTGCCAAATCCAGTCTTTTCATAGGTCATAAGGAGACAAGCTGTCAAATTTTATAAATAAACTTCTGGATCATTTCTAGCTTCTGAATAAAAGCCAAAAGGCAATGCACTCAGTCATTAAAATGTTTTGAGGGAAAAAACTAGTAGATACAGGAAGTAATTAAAATGTTTGATAATTTTCAATATCTCCAAAAATATCCTGCCTGTTGTGGCTGATACTTTCAAAAGTAGTTAAAAATCTCAGCAGTCTTCAATATTGATGGCATTTGTTCAAGGCACTTTTCTGAGTGTATGAAATCTATTTTGTGAATTTGTTCACTGAGCCTGACTTTCAGGCATGTTTTATTTTGTATGTGTGTACATGTCATGCAAAGTATGAAGTGGGCAACCCTTTGTAAATAGCATGAGAGATATTAAATCAGTTTCTTAAACAGACAGATATCCCAGCAGGCTGGTGGCTAATTGTGTGGGATATTCATCATATAACTAGTGTAAAACTCACAGATTCAACACACTAATAGCCATTTCACCTTCAGTAGAGTAATGATTTTGATAAATTTTGTCCAGATCCAGATTCTTATAAATAACCCATTAACAACATCTCTCAGCTGACTTAACTGATTCTGTATCAGATTGCTAAATTAAAGCTTTCATCTGCAGTGTTAAAAATCAAGCCTGAGATGAAATTTTACCCTATGCAACATTCTATTTGATCTGTCTCCATGTACATGTGCTAAAAAAAATAGATGGTTGATTTCTTTCAAGAAAATTCCAGTTAGAATTAAACTTGGCTAGGGATGTTAAACTTGGCTAGGGATGTTAAAGACAACAGGAAAGAATTCTGTAGGTATGTAGTGAATAAAAGACAGACTATGGAAAATGTGGACCCCCTCCAGAATCTATCAGGAGAACTGGGTACCCTGGATTTGGAGAAGGCTGAGGTTCTTAATGTCTTCTTTGCCTCGGTCTTCACTGGCAAAAGTTCTGACAACATCACCCAAGTCTTGGAAGGCAGACACAGGGACTGTGACAATGAAGACCCTGGGCCCACTGTAGGAGAGGATCTGGTTCGAGACCATCTTAGGAACCTGAACATATGCAAGTCTATGGGACAGGATGAAATCCATCCACGGGTCCTGAAGGAGCTGGCAAATGAAGTTGCTAAGCCACTGTCCATCCTATTTGAAAAATCATGGCAGTCAGGTGAAGCTCCCGATGACTGGAAAAAGGGAAATATAACCCCCATTTTCAAGAAGGGAAAAATGGATGAGCCGGGGAATTATAGACCAGTCAGCCTCACCTCTGTGCCTGGCAAAATCTTGGAGCATATTCTCCTGGAAGGCATGCTGAGGCACATGAAAACCAACAAGGTGGTTGGTGACAGCCAGCATGGCTTCACTAAGGGGAAATCCTGCCTGACCAATTTGGTGGCCTTCTATGGTAGGGTTACGGAACTGATGGACAGGGGTAGAGCAGCTGGACTTGTGCAAAGCGTTCAAAACTGTCCCACACAACATCCTTCTCTCTAAGTTGGAGAGACATCAATTTGATAGGTGGACCACTCGGTGGATAAAGAACTGGCTGGATGGCCGCCAAGGAAAGACTTGTGGTCAATGCCTCAATGTCTAGCTGGAGACCAGTAATGAGAGGTGTCCCTCAGGGATCGTTGCTGGGACCAGTCTTGTTCAACATCTTTGTCGGTAACATGGACAGTGGGATTGAGTGCGCCCTCAGCAAGTTTGCCAATGACACCAAGCTGTGTGGTTCCATTTGTATGCTGGAGGGAAGGAATGCCATCCAGAGGGACCCTGACACACTTGTGAAGTGGGCTGATGCCAACCTGATGAAGTTTAACCATGCCAAGTGCAAGGTCCTACACCTGGGTAGGAGCAATCCCAGGCACAGCTACAGGTTGGGCAGAGAAGAGATTCAGAGCAGCCCTGTGAAGGACTTGGGGGTTTTGGTCAATGATAAGATGAGCATGAGCCGGCAGTGTGCACTTGCAGCCCAGAAAGCCAACTGTATCCTGGGCTGCATCAAAAGGAGCGTGACCAGCAGGTCGAGGGAGGTGATCCTGCCCCTCTACTCCGCTCTTGTGAGACCTCACTTGGAGTATTGTGTGCAGTTCTGGTGTCCTCAACATCAAAAGGACATGGAACTGTTGGAACAAGTCCAAAGGAGGGCCGTGAGGACGATCAGGGGCCTGGAGCACCTCCCGTATGAAGATAGGCTGAGAAAGTTGGGGCTGTTCAGCCTGGAGAAGAGAAGGCTGCGTGGAGACCTTATAGCAGCCTTCCAGTATCTGAAGGGGGCCTACAGGGATGCTGGGGAGGGACTCTTGATTAGGGACTGTAGTGATAGGACAAGGGGTAATGGGTTCAAACTTAAACAGGGGAAGTTTAGTTTGGATATAAGGAAGAAGTTCTTTACTGTTAGGGTGGTGAGGCACTGGAATGGGTTGCCCAAGGAAGTTGTGAATGCTCTATCCCTGGCAGTGTTCAAGGCCAGGGTGGACAGAGCCTCGAGTGACATAGTTTAGTGGGAGGTGACCCCACCCATGGCAGGGGGGGTGGAACTAGATGATCTTAAGGTCCTTTCCAACCCTAACTATTCTGTGAATGTATTCTATGATTCTAGGATAAAATTCTGCTAGCAGGGGAGTAGGAAATGAGGTACATGGTGAAAAGGAATCACTGAAATGCTGTTCATTCTTACTCATTTAGCATAAAATTTGGGTTTGAGGCAGTAACACAGCATTTTGGAGTCTCCAAACTACAGACTGGTTTTTAGCTGAAAAGATGTGGCTGACATGGCTGGTGTTAAACTAGGCCAGATAATTTTTCTAACAGTGATTCTATCTCAGAATAGGAAAAGGTGATATTTCCATCGCTAAGATTTAAGGGAATAATTTCCAGGAACTTCCTTATCTGGAAGTAATAATTTAGGTTCTCCTTTCCCTTTTTTAATCAGTGACTTCATCTAGTGAAATTTGGATTGCTTTGTTATAGCTGAGAGTAGAGTTTGACCTACGTAGCTGATTTTTTTTTTTACGTGTTGAAATTTTGGCTAGTCTTTCATAAACCACAAGAAAAATCTAGGGAGTATTCATGTGGATAGGAGCATGGAAAGTTTCATAAATCATGCAACTTCAGTCTGAATTTTAATTTTTTGTTAGCCCAGATATCCTTTCTCACTCAGATAAATTGTTCTCTTCCTACAAAGTTAAATTTAAAAATTATGGTAAGTGTAATATATAATCATTATCTAAAAAGCACAGACTGTAATGAGATCTAGAGGTCCAAGAAATTATATGTCATCAAATTACTGAAGATATTAAACATCTGTGTTAGTTATGCAAAGTTTATCAAAAAGCAGTCTCTAAATATAAAATAGAAACAAGTCAGATTCAGGAGAATTTGCTTGCTTCATAGCAACGATTTGAGCAGAAAATACTTGATCCTTAGAATTGCAAAATAGTTACACAGCTGATCCAAAGTCACAGTAGATGATCTCAGGACATTCCTTAGATCAGCTTATCGTAGATACAGAATCAAATATCAGGTACCAGTGTGAATACGTTCTTTGAATTATAGCCTAAATGAAAATAGCCCTATCACAATTCACCATCTGAGCAGTTCTTTCAGTTTTTACTGTTTGTGCCAAATAAACTGTAGTCACGGTAGATATTTTTCATTACACCTCCTTAAAACAATGAAAATGTGGAGAAGCAACTAATCTTATGCAATGGCTGCATTCAAGCTGCCAGAAATCTGAGGAAAGGAATTATTTTGAAGAACAATTTTAATTCAACAGTGTGAAGTTTGAACATGCTTTGATCTCACACGCTATAAACTTAATTTGGCAGTCATAAGGGTTTAAGTGTCATTGCCTTAAGGTATCTGTATTTCAAAAGGATGAATAGTGGTTAGCTTTAACTTTTTTACCTTTTCATTTTACTCATTTGATGTTGAAATCACGTTTACCTTTCTGAAACAGTTATGTTTTCTGAATACTCTCAAGCAAAAAGGCAGTTGTTAAGTGCTAAAAAAGTGGAATCTTCCTTTAAGTTTACATAACAGAAAAATACTTCACATAGGAAGTACTCATCAACAACAGTAAAGTGATGTACAGAACTTATGTCCTCAATAAAAGACTAAGATGTTTAACCACATTGTCAAAAGGGGGATTATGTGGCTAGATAGGATTTAGTTACCTAAGTAATTCTGAGGTTTAGATATCCTTCTCTGGAAATAAATCATAAGGCTGAAATTATAGAAAGCTTTAAATTAAAAGATTAATATTCCATGGCCTTTAAGTTACATGAATAATAATCCTTATGCTGCTTCGGGGGTCTTGGTAAAATAGTAGGACATTTTTTGGCACTAACAGTCTGAGAGGTTTAAACAAAACTAGTTCATATCCTTTCTAAGGAAACAGACCTTGTTTTTTCCTTTCATTCCCCCATCTCTTTTTGCAGTTTATTAGTACACTACATTCCTGATGTGTAGTGAGCTGGAGCAAATTTTAGTGCTAGAGCTTACAGATCTTTCTACAACTCCAGAATGTTTCCTTTTCTCATAATGAAGAAATATATCCTTACACATCTATCAAAAGCCACTCTGTTTTCCATCACTACACTGGTTTAGCTGACTGTTTCCATTTTATGCGAGGAGCACACATTGCTTCTAGTACCTGTTTTTCTTTTATCATAAATCCCAGTCCCCACAGAATAGGAAGATATTTGTTCACATTACTTAAGTTTTCAAGCAGGAACATGAAGTTCAGATTCTGAAATGTGTTTGAAAAGAAAAGTCAGAGCTGTTGTTCTTAGGAGTTCAAACTTCTTGTAACGCTGACATGAAACATTGCACTCATTGTTATGGGAGAAGGTTGGTAGTTCAGATAGAATCTGTATTACAGATACTTCCAAAAGTGAAACTGAAGGAGTGCTGATAATATATTTTTAAAGCACCTTTCTCTATGCTCAGTTATATGTTATTCATGAAAGTGTGTTGGCCTTGCAACAAAGAGCCAATGTAGACAGTGATTTGTAAAAAAGCCTTATCACAGCTTGTATTAAAAAGTGAAAGGAAAATGTAGGTCTAGATTTCATAGTCACTCTATTAATTTTGCCTATTTTTAAGGAACCGTGCATAAAGAGAGAGGTTGCTAATGTCTTTACTTTTAATGGACAGGGTCCTACCAGTAGAGGATGTGCACTTACTCTTCATGAGAATAACTAAGTACTGCAGACAAAATGCCAGCACAGTCCTAGTAACAAGGGAATATGCAATATCACTGCAGTGTTTGAATTGCAACTTGATTTGATCATATTCTTAAATAATAAAATTCATTAATGATGTTTTGATTGACTTTCTTCTTGGGGATACCAGGCAACTGTAAATTTAAAACAACACCCTGATTCTTAGACCAACACAGAATATTTTAAGTCCTCATTGTAAAATGTTATATGAACTCTTAAATATCTACACTAGGTTAAACGTTTTGTTATCTATTCGCTAGGGAACTATTTTGAACGTACAAAATTATCTCATTTGATTAATTTGTATTGACATGCTCAGCACATGCAATTGCTCTAATGTTTTGCTGATTTAGGGTGTTCATCAATGTAACTATTTCATTACACCTGATAAATGCTTCTCTGTCATAAACAGTGGTAAGACAAAGGATAAGATTTTCTAAACAGTTGAACCAAACTACACTTGTTTGCTTATCTAACATTATGACATCATAATACACATCATAAGCTGCTCTTCTGTGGATGTGGAATGCAAGGATGTTGCATTGTCAGTTTTCTGAATATCAGCCTATCATCTCCTCTTGGTGAGAACGATTGGATTGATTAGTGGTTTTTTTTTGTCAGACAGTAGAAAGATGTTATAGTTGATATCATGCTGCAAAATAGTGATTATTTTTGGGTGCTATAATTTACATAACCTCAACCAACATAATTATGCAGACATGTGCTTGAGACACATTAGTTGGAAAGCATGACTAAGCTAATTTTAGCAGCAACTGAAAGTAAGTCTTATTAAATACTACCAAGGACCAAGCTGTTGGATACCATAAGTGTGAGATTAATGGCTCTGTGTTCCACGACAACTTTAAAGGGAAAGATTATCTCTCACATTCTTTAAAATTCCACTACAAAAGTTTAACCCTATTAGGTGCTGTACTACAAACATCAGTCAGCTGTAGGCTCATGTTTTTTTCCTTTCTGTATCGTAGTTACGTAGTCGAACATATTAATTGAAATTTATCAAAATTTTAATTTCTTAATATTTTTATTAATTATTTCTTTGTCAAGTTGATAATGCAAAATGAGCTGTAACCAAGAAGTAATTAGAGAGTAGGTATCTGTGACTAACAAGTCACTAGTAGGTAACTGTCTTGAAATTGCTGAAACAAATCACTCTACTAAGCACTGAGTTTTTGCACCTACATGTGGCTTGGAGTATTCAATGGTACACAGTGCATCAGTAACGCAGTTGTAGAGCTAGGACTAGATCCACAGAAGTTTAAGTATTGCATCTTTTACTGTCAAAATACCCTGCTGTTATAGAATCTGAGTTACACGTCCAACCTTTCTTAATGATGCAGAATTGGGTGAAAAACTATAGGTAGATAGTTTAATGAAGTTGGGAAGACACTCTATCATATCTTAATCTAGCTACTGTGGCTATCAATAATAGCAAAGAGAGCAGCATAGGCTTTATCATATGCTAACAGCCAGTGTACACTCTTCAAAAGCCTTAATTTGCTGTTTCCTTGCATGTCCTAAACCTTGAGTGCTTGCGTTTTGTTTTCTGTTACCTATAAGGAAACTGGGTCCAGTGTGCCAGCATATATCAGAATCATAACTTCCCATGCTCATGTAGATACCATAGTAGGACTCAGTATATCATATGAACTGAATGACTGAATGAATGACTATGTAAGGTAGAAAAGGAACACCAAAGACCACTCCATTACTGGTTGAGTCCCAGCTGTGGTTCTTGAAAGGATCCTGTCCCAGATGCAGATTGATTCCTGAAGGAGGATATTCGTTTCAATGCTGTACTTCACCAGCATTAGTAATGAAAATCCAGGTTAATTAAGCCAGGTGCCAAGCTATTCCCAGGACAATGGTATTGCTTCTGATATGCAAAATTAATAACCACAAGGCACTGCACACTGCACATTTAGACATGCAGAGGGTAGAAGATATCTCCCTCTTGCCCTGTCAATAATTTGGGTGCCTCTTTAGATGAGAAACCAGAACCTTGCACTTATGTAAGCCTGAGCTTTTCCCATGGGAGATGGCAGTTGTGCCTAATGCCCAAAAACTCAGTGAGATTACACATCAGAGACTTAGCACTGCAGTCAAAACACATTCACAAACTGCCTTTTTAGACACCCATTAGGCAAATGAGATTTTACTGCAAGTTTACTGAGTTGCTTTCTCACCTCTTAAGCAATGGGTTGTTCAGTTAGATTTTGGACATTTCTAGGTGTGCAAAACCCTGAATTTCTCACTGCATAGTTATCTTCATTCACAGAAGTTTACACTTCAGTGTAAGTGCCCTCATGCCCTCACAGCTCCAAAAAGTTTAAGAAGATCTTAAAACTACACAGATTTAAAGAAATAAAGGAATGGGCAATCATTTATTGTGCACGATGTAACTGAACTAAAAGCATAGGATATATACTTCAGTACAGCAGAAAGGGCTCATTATCTAAATGACGGAGAGTTTTATTTACTGACAATTAAGAATTTAGTAGTTCTATTTAATAATTTTTTTAGTGTGACCATAACTTGCTACAATCTTCATGGTGATTTACTAAATTGCTGGTTTTGAATGTAGTTTAAAAATACTACATTTACTTGTTGAACGTACTCTATTTAAAAAAATGAACTTTTCCGGGTTAGATTTTGTTTTCTATTTTACTAACATTTTTCTCATTCTCTAAAACAAGTGTGAGAAATTATCAGCTGAAGTCTGAAAAGTAAAACAACTATTAATTGACCCTTATTCAAAGCTAACGTGCCCTGTTTTAAAGGCCTTTAGTAAGTTACATTTGAGTTGCACATTTGCTTTCTGCTGAAGTAGAACTCTGGCCAGCAGAGGTCATACTGAGTCAGTGGGATTTTGTATTCCCACTTTCTGATGAGCTCTTCAGGTGGAACTTCCTATAAAAACTGAAATAATGTTTCCAGCAAAAATATCCCACAGCTGTGATAATACTGGTAGCATAAACTGAGCACTTTCTTCCCTAGCCTGCAGGTTGCCAGTCATCAGTCTGCACTTTGACATCGTGTCTCCTAATTATGGTAAAGTCAGAATCATAGATAGGGATCACAGTTTTCTATTCACAAATCTAGAGTAGCACTCAGGAGCCAAGACCAAAGTAAAGGTGGCCACTAGATCATTAATTCCAGGAGGCAGCTAGCAGGAGCACTGTGAGAAACTGGAGAGGAGAAAAATGAGAACTTGAGCTGGTACAAGAAAAGGAAAAAGAGGCACCTGTGACCACTCCTGACTGGTGAAGAGGGGACAATCACTTCGGGTTTTTTGGACAGCAACATTATAAATCAAATGAAGGCTGGAGTGTAGGGGCAGAAGTGCTTCCTGTTTGTTTTAAGACTAACTTTGTAGGTACTCTACATATTAGTCCAGTCACATCTACATCTTGCTACTTGTATTAGGTGCTGCATCATCTCTGAAGACTCATGATGTTATTTTGAATGTACGCAACAGTAAGCTTTATTGTGATTAACTTAGTTCACCAGGCTGACCTTTGACTGCAAGATGTGTTAACTATGTCTTCAACATGAGAGAATTCACACATCAGCACAGCGGGCTAGTCACTCAGCATCAGGCAAGGCAGGATGAAGAGGTTTTGAATGATTATGTTTCTTGTTCTGTTTGATAGAACTCATTGTGTACCCAGGAAAGGAAAAAAACTACTTTTCTTGTCCAATTTCTGGTTTGTTTTGGTTCTTAATATATTTATTTTTGTTGAGTGTAAAGATACTTGTCTTTGGTTTCAGGTCTTCCCTGTTGGCTAGTAGTTAAAATAATTTTTGCTTTCTGTGCTTAGAAAGCTAAAATATACATGGGCTATAGCCTGTGTTAAATATTTCTCCTTGTGTTTTGACTAACATAAAAGTTATGGAGATCAGAAAATGTCAGTTATGGTTGGGATTTATTCTGATATTAACTGGTTGGAGCCCATACCAATATTAAAGAATTCTTCTGATCATGAAATCTGCCTTTTCTTTCATCTGTTTACCCTGAGAATCTCTAAGCACCATTCATGTCCCTGCCCGTGGCACGGGGGTTGGAACTAGATGATCTGAAGATCCTTTCCAACCCTAACTATTCTATGATTCTATGATTCTATGCCTTGCTTATCTAAGACTTTGAATAAAGGTTATGTAAGGAAGCTTCATTTAGGAACTATTCACATCAACAGGCTTGGATCAACCTATATATATATCTCCTTTATTCTATATACTGTAAACTATATAGTGTATTCCATATACTGTATATCATATATATCATATGCTTTATGAAATTTATAATGCATTTTTATATATATATGTAGTGTCAGTGACTTATATGATATGTGAATGAAACAATGGCTTTATGTATTAACAATATATAAATGCATGTGATTCATCTTGAACACAAAAAGCTTCCATTCAGTTCTATGTTTGAGAGACTCTATAGAGTTAGTCTGCTATAACAAATCTTTTCCTACCCTTTTATGAACTGTAAAGTTTAGAACATTACATAATACCAAGCGATGCTATCTCATGTTCAGTATTTTTAGACTATATGACATGTAATGTCATTACATGAAAGAAAATATGTAAACTTACATTTAAAGAAAATAAATCTGTAGCTGGATAACAGAACTAATTCAACAAATAATAGTCCAGTACAAATTGTTTTATGTTTGGTGTACAGCCAGAACATGCTGAAGTATGTACATTATTTTTGGCAAAGCTTGAATTCAACTTGGAGTACACTACTGGTTGCATAGTTTTCTATTACTACAGTTCAGTGTACTTACTGCATGTTCTGAATATAACAGAAAACATAATGAACTGTAAAATGTACTACTTGCTTGAACCCATGCTACAGAAAAAAAGCATCTGAGGGCACTTGGAATGTGTGGAGTTTGAATTTGTTAGTCATTTTTGTGTGATGATGGCCTTTGTGGTATTCTGGGGTGGTTTAGGATTCACTTAGCAGGAGTCTACTCTGTTTTTATTCTTAGTATGATATAAAAGCATAACACTATCTAAATAAAACTATGTACTTTAGTGTATAAATAACCTCTTTCATTGTCATGTGATATGAACATTGGAGAAGAGCAAACAAAAGAAAAGGGCACTGAACACAGAGAACAACTTCAGTAAACCCACTTATATAGTATGAAGTATTTTGGTTTTTATTGTGTGTATTAGGTTACTACTAAAATGTATGTTCTATCATTCAGGGTAGTAAAATTGATCTAAGTACAGAAAATACATCTAATTTCTACAGATTGCATAGTATATCAGAGCCCTGTTCAGATTAGAACTGGAAAATATTTCTGAAATGAACATAATAGTTTTTTCCTGGGGGTGGGTTCTAACCAAATCGAAACTAGGTCTCTTTAAGGAGTCTTTGGGATTTCCTTTTTGAAAAAATCCCACATGCATTTGTAGCCTGAAACATCATTTGAATAGCAAGTTCTTGGGTGCATTTCTAAATTCTGCTGAGCACATTTGCCATGTTTCATTTGCCCTGAGATTCAATGTGGCCTTTACTAAAAGAAATTATGGGGGATTTGAGGGTAATCTGTAAATTGTTTTTAAAGAAGAACCAGAATACCCTTGTATCAGTTTGACCTACCACAGGTTTTAGTATTGTTAGTCAGTAATGATTCTAAAACAATCGGGTATAAATAAAAGGGCAAAAGGACAGGGTTCTCTGGGCAATTCTTGTAGATTACATAGCTGTAAAGACATTCCGTTAAAGATTAGTGATAATATGTAAGAGACACATAAAAATTCCTGCTTTGGTTAGCGAGAGAATTAGAGGTGTTTGCTTACAGGCAAACTCAATTAACCTGGAATATATTTTCAGTATGAAGTAAACCCAGCTCCGTTTCTATCGTGCTTAAAGTGCCTAGTGGTTGTCTGTCTTTGCTTAAAAAGACAGCCCGTTTCCCAACAGTCACCACATTGTGGTTTAAGATAATGCCTTTTACCCTTTTATTATTTCAGATACCACTGTGTACTGACGTGGTAAACTTAGACTTTTAGTGTTCAACTGAGCTGTCCAAATATTTAGCTAATCAAAAACTTCAGCTCTGTTTCCTTGTTTCAGTGGGGACTTTTAGTGGTATTTATCTGGTACTAATAGATAAACACCTAGGAAAATTCTCTGAGTTTTGTATTTGGAAAATCTGCCATCTTTAAAGTAGGAAAAAAAATTATGAAATATAGGCCATAATTGTCAGCATCCGTAAATGAACAACAGAACATGAATTAATGTCAGGTTACTGGTAACTCCTTGTCTAACTTGTGAGATTTAGCCTTTAGGAGTCATTTCATCCAGGCAAAATTTATGAATGCCAAGAATATTCAGCATTTATTTAGAAAGATATTAGAAAATATTGTTCTATTGAAAGTCTGCTCACATGTAAGTGCTTTATATCATATTGGTAACATTTCTGAAATATCATAATAATAAAGTTTAAATATTAACATAGCAAGTGTGAGAAACCGCTTTATTTCTAGATGTACTATACAATTTATAAGAAATATTTTCCTTTTGAAATATTGCTCTATAAGCAGTGACTTTGAAACAGTATGAGGGAAAAGTCATAAGCCAAATACAAAACATTATTCAAAAGTACAAATTAACATAAGTATAACGTGACAATTATTAAATTAGAAGGTAAAATGTTACTTTGCAGAACCGCAACCACAGTGACTCATGTCTGTTGTAGCTTCTCATTAGGAACGTTGGTCTTGTGGTTATGGCAGGGAGCTGTGACTTGGCAAATACACATGCAACTCTGTAGAACTCTGTTTCTACAAGTTTTCCTGTGTAATATTTAGAATGGAATTTAAGGTCAAATTAAAAAAAAACAAAAAACAAAAAACAAACAAAAAAAAAAAAAAAAAAAAAAAAAAACAACAACAAAATAACAAACCAAACCAACAAAAGAAAACACACCACCAAACAAGCTTGATGTTGCAGTGCTGAGTAGCACTGCGCCCTAACCTGCTTCATTGCCCCCAGTTCCTATACAGTGCAGAAAAATGATCAACAACACTTGAACTAGAGAGCCACTTACTGCTGGCCTAACATAATCCTGGAAACAGGAATGTGGTTTAATTCAAATCCTTATCCTATATTTAGGTGTTTTTCTCAGTGTTGCAGAGATGTGCCTCCTCTCATTCAAACTTCACAGCTGAAATCCTACTCTTCAGATAGCTGCCTGTATTCTTCCTTTCAAAACCTGTCTAGAAGAGGTGATAGTGGTGCCCTCTCACTTCTGCTTTTATACTAAGATAAGAAAGACCCAGATTCAATACACTATTTTGACTGAGAAAACTGAAACTTAGTTCTTTCAGACTTTCAATCTCTGTCCTACATAGAAGTTATTAAAAGATAAGTACAATTTCCATCCCATGTATTTAAACTATTCTGTTACAGGGGAAAAAAAAATAAATAATTTCACTATCTCAGAGAGAATACCAGAAAGTGAACAGGCCTTCTAGCCTACTGGTAAAGGTCTTCAGCTACAGGCAGCAACACATAGCTAAAACTTGATCCCTAGTTCTGTTATCTATCTGGTTTTCCCCATTTGCATTAAACTGACCACTGTGGACAAGAAATTTTCCTATGGATAATGGGAGTGTAGGGGCTACAGCAGAAAATAGTACAAGATAATGGGTTAATCACAGACTTTAGTTTTGCACTCACGTACTTATAGAGAATATGGGTAGAAACTACAAATAGAAACTGGATTTGTGTTGCATCTTGAAAAGAAGTGAGAATTCATGATTCTTGCTGGATCCAAACTGTCTCTTCAGGCTTCAGTGACAATGCTTTATCAAATTGTTGTGGATATTTTTAAGTTCATTCTACAAAACACATGGTGCACTTATCAATGAGAAGTTTAAAGGTGGAGAGAAAGAAAATTCTACAGCAGTCTTAAGACAAAATACAAGAATTTCATCAACTGTTGACTCTTAAAATCTTTCTAACTTGGAAATATTGGTATTTTTTATTATACATTTCTTAAAGGCTTGAGAAAAAAAAATTAATCACAGTATTTTGATTCGTGTTATCTTTAGCATGAAGCAGTATTTATGCTGCTGTGTTTTTCCTCTGCTTTCACTAATACTGTTCAGCAAATGCTCACTTACCTTGTGCTGATAACTAACAATCTCCAGTAAAGCATAGCTATGCTGTTTGCAACAGTGGTTGGCAGGTAAAGCAGATAAATAATACTTCATTATCAGCGTGGGAATAGTCTTAAATGTATGCAGGAAAAAAATGTTGTAACTGTTTACTGAACCTGAATTCTTCCATCAGAGGCATGATCTGAAAAGGTAGCTTTGAGTAATGGACAAGCCACAGACTGAACGGTATGTCTGGTTCATAAAGCCAAAAGATGTACTATTATATTCATTGATATGTCTCGGTGTTTTTTCCTGAGGAAAATCTTTTTCTAACGTTCCCAGTTAAGCTGTCTGCCACACTTCCTTCATTTAGGTCCCAGTCAAATACTTGAATGTCCTTAAATACCCATAAGAGGCAGTGGGAATGCGGATTGAGTTCTTCGCACTTCGCAGAAGTGCATCAGCTCCTTTAAAAACTGAGCTCATTTTTCTTCATGATTTATTACATTCAACTTAGGTGAAGACTGCATTTCAATAAAGAAGTATGTATATAATCAATTCATTTATTTTGAAACTTCCATATGATATTATTATTATTTTAGGAGAAGGGGTGGCTGCAATACTTATTAAACCTCTCCATTTTACTTCTCTATTCTTTTCCACATGGTAACATCATACATAAACTCCAGTTTTACTAAACTTACCTATGTTTATGGTTATACATTTCCCTCTTGGCTCCAGAGCAAGCATTTAGCTTCTTTCGAGTAGTTAATTTGTAGATTTCTATCTCCGCTCAGCATTAGCTCACACATGTATTTTAAAAAACCCAACACTGCAAACCACCTTCGTCATGAGAGCTGTGCTGTATGTGACAGTGACAAGCATCTTGTATGCTGTGTTTGTTAAGACATGATCTCTTAATGAGGACATGCAGGTATATAAATGACAGATACAAAGGGTCTGCAGCTTTATTAAAGTGTCAATTGCATGGGAAAGCACAATAATCTTATCTAGTACTGTGCAGCAGTTACTACATTGCAAGTTTTCTTGCTACCCAGATAATTCTGACTGTTCCTGTCATGTTCAGGATGTTTCAGGCACAGGCACAGAGCTTATAATGGGGAGGGGGAAAAGGTCATTTTGATTCCCAGTTCGTGCTATCTGGCTATCAAGGTAAGAATGCCACAAAGACATACACATTTTTTGTACTACTACAAACAAACACCGTAAAGTTTAGAGATTCATAGTGATTTCTCTTGTTCATCTGAATACTGCTTACATCTAGTCTGTGGTTTCTGATTACAGTAAACCACAAAAATGTATTCTTAAAAGCCTACTACTTGGTAAATGCATACTTTTAAAATTTTATATAAGCATTAGAAGAATCATGAAAACCTAAAAAAAATAAATAAAATTGTCTGAAGTCCCTCACAAATAATATTATGCACTTTGTTGACTCTGTGGCATCTATCATCTTCACAAGCAGTTGCTATGTATTGCATTTGAAAACTGAACACCAAAAAGTTCTTGTAAAGCTTGAAGGTTAATGGCATTAGTCTGCCCCTTGACTATAGGAAGCTGTCTATCTAATTTGAGCTGACAGATGTGCTTTTACAGCTGGAGCAGTACAGAGATCTTTAAGTTTTGGCCTACTGGGAGAAACTAGTGGGTAAAATAGCAAGAAATGTCACTAAGTAATTTTTCTAGAAGAGATTGATCAAAGTTTGGAATGTGTCCTGTCCTGAGAAGCCCCAAGAATTCAGAGAAGGATCTCTAAAGCAACCTTTTTTTGTTGACTAAAAACTCAGTTATACCAAAAGGAATAAATAATTATTGTGGAACCTTACAATTTATGGTAGGATATGATTTCATCTAAACAATAGCTATTAGTTTGATTGGTTTAGTGTATTTGACAAACTACATAATAATTCCCTCTCTGTATTAAGCTTATTCAGATCCTTTTTTTTTCAATTTGTTTAATTTAGAATGATAAATATATGGGTAAAACTTTCTTTTACATAATTCATATGTTAATGGAATAATAAGTAATATATAAGTTTTAGTGGGCGGAATTTGAAATCTCAAAAAATATCAAACTAGGCATTGCTCCATAGAAGTTTATTTCTATAAAAGAACAAATCCAGTTATTTCTGCAAGGCTTTCTAATGTGTATTTCATCTAAGAATACTGAGGTAATTTCTATCTGATAATGGCTTATATGAAATAAGAAAGGGACTCTCTTTAAAACTACTGCTTTGGCTTCAGAATTATTCACATAATAAAACCTGAAACATTGCATATTTTAGCTTCCCAAAAATCTTTTCCATTATAAAGGTTTTGCATAACTAGTGCTATTCTAAGGGAATCAATAATTACAACATACTTGAAACTTAATGGATTCAAGAGTCATTTCCTCATTCTTTGTAGAAAGTGAAGAAAGTGGTACAAAAAGTGCTACTGTTGATCTCTAAGGGCTATCACTGAATTCCCCTGAGATAATACATAGATAGCATCTAAAAGTTTGTTTGGAGTAGGACTGCACTGAGGTCACTGTTCAAGACAACAAACTGTCTGCTGCATTCTCTGACCCTGAAAGGTTAGAGTTTAGGAATTTCCTGGAGAGATTCTGTTTGGTCTAACATTTTTATGAAAGTATCAAGGGGATAGTTAAGAGCAACAGTAAGGTTATTTTCCCCAGAGCTGTAAAACTCTTTTATCTAGCCAAAAATACTTTCAGAGGGATGCCTGTTAAGTCTGTGTGAATGCGGAGAAGAAATCAGAAATAGGAAACTTTAGTTTTTGCAGGAGTCTAAGAAAACACCAAATGTTTTTTTAAATTGTTTTTATTTGTTTTAAGTAGCATAGCTCTCTTTTATGTTTACATTTTGTACAATATAAAAAATTCTTTAACACTTATCTTTTTTTTTTACCTATTTTGTGTACAAAGCCCTTTAAAAAAATGAAAAAAAAATCCAGATACATTTTTTCATTGATGTAATGAATTTGCTAATGACTTGTCCTGACAAGCAGCTGGACACAGCTGACTGTACTCTTAAAAATACATCTGTATTTATGATAACCAAGAGGAAGTCAGAAGGAAGTTAACTTTGTCATAATTGCATTTGTTCAATTTTCTTCCACTTGATTTGGGGAATATTTAGATTCTAAACATGTACTGCACATCATGGCAGTATGATATTTTTTATGATATAAAATAAATATGATTTAAAAAAATCTTAAGAAATGAAATGGGTGTAACTTTGTAGTACAATCTCTAAGATTGGTAGTTTTACATCAGGAAAATGATTGTGTCTTTCAAGAGCATCAAAAAAGATAAACTTTAGCCAAATTCAGCATGTGTTCTTCATCAGTGTCTGCTTTTGGGTGTTTGTAGTAGCTCATTAGTACATCCCTAAGCACAATGTCAGTACAGATACTGACAAGCCAAGGCAGGCAAGCCCTCTGAAACAGGACAATACTTGATAAAATCCAGTAGTGTGACTGCTAGTAGCACCGTATAGCCAACATCCTTGAGGACAGCTCAGTCAGAGTTTCATATGTACACAGCACAGGTGATCTGTTGGTAAACAGGGATGTGGCATGAACTTTTAAAGAATAAGTTAGCTGTAAATGGGGACAGATCTCAGGAGCATCCTTAAATAAAAATGTAGGAATAGGTGCTAAGAACATGCTGTATTTTATACATGTATTGAGACTATCCTATTTCTACCTTTGTCATCTCTAGTTCACTGAGGCAGCAACAGCTTGAATTATATTCACATTTAGGGCACACATCCTGATTAACTTTCAACATTGACTTGTTTTCTTCTTTGAGCACTTAGTCCTTACCTCTAAGAGTCTCTTCATGTTTCAATTGTATGTAACTCTGTTCTTGTTCACTATAGTGCTTCCTTGTTATCTTCATTTCATCAACCAGTTTTCTTTCTATCCCTTTTTCACACACTTTACTTTTGCTTAGGGCCCTACTGAAGGCTCTTCCTTTATTTGGAATAGCTTCCTGATTCTTACAGTTTCACATGAATTCTCAATTTATTTTTTTTTTCCCCTGAGTCCTCTTTAACAGTAATAGGGTTATCCTCCATATAGGTTTAACCCTTCATAGGATTACCTAACATGTAAGTTTATTATTATTTTATTGCTTTCAACTGAAGGTTTTGTAGGTCATCACTTTCAATAAAAAGTTTCTTTGGTAAAGGAGAACTGCTTTATTGATCAATATTTTTGAGCTATCTGTAGTAAGATCTTCAAGATAGACACTATGTCTGCTTTTTGTTTTGTCAAGCAAATCATTATAACCTCCATCTACAGCCACACAGATTTCATGCAAAATGTCAGAAACAGCATTCTGTCAGTTGGATTCAATTTTGGTTATCAGAACTAAAACCAAAACAAATACTCCCTGTCCATCATGATTCCTCTCATTCCCTACCACTGAAGAATGATTAGATCAAACACATCTGAATGATGAAACCCAAAGGAGTCAGTTCAGTTTGAATCAATACTGGAGGTCTAAGTGATATGTTACACACAGAAAATCGCTAACGTTAAGCAATAGGTTATTTTATTCCTAATAGTACACTCATAACTTACTATCTTATAAAATGTATCAGATTTTATTACTATTCCCAGGGTTTTTCCTTCTGTTAGTAGTACACTACAACTTTCAGCTGATCAGTTGTGAGATGCTTATAACTGCTAATAATATGCTATTTACTGGCGGAGGCTAATAATAAAATTAGGCACTTAGCACAATTCAGATCTTGATATGCAATAACTTGGGTTTGGATGCATTGGATTCTGTTTTTCACTCAACTGATAGGTTAATTAGTTTTATAAACCTTTGACTTGTAGAAACAGCACTTATTCTGCCAAGGAGTTTGTCAAGGAATTTGTGAAAATAAGATCCAGCTCTGGATTTCAAAAGTCAAAGAGTATTCTGTTTATTCAGAGTGGTGCTATAGCAATTCATAAGATATACAAAAGCCTACTAGTACTTTGGAGTAATTTTCTATATATATTTTTTCTTTCACCATTTTGCATCTCCTAGCAAGGAGAATGTTTGTGTTAGACACTTGTATCGCTGTGTTCTCTAGAGAGGTGTTAGGTAAAGACCTTCGTCTAGTGTGCAGAAAGGAAAAAAAATACAATTGCTCCTTTAAGTATTCACCCGTATGGTTTGTAGAGAGGAAAACGGTTGCTAAGAGGAAGATGGGGGTATTCCTTAAACTAGCAACTTGCTGGGTTACAGCTCGGTGCCTAAGGAGGATTCATTATTTTCTTCTAGTCACAGTTTCTTTTGAGAGCTAGATGAGGTGTTACCATCTGCTAGCAACTGCTCAGTGAAATCAGACATTTTCTGCACCTGTCATTAGGAGTAGAGATAATTGCCACTTGTGTACCAAACCAAATTTGGTAAGGGGGTTTTGGGCTGCAGCACATAAAAAATCATGGCTCTTGAAACAGATTTTTAAAGATACCTTTCCTAACAAGAGGCATAATAACTAACTTGGAAATTCCAGGTTTTCCTCATGACCTTGCACTTAAATAGTTACTTTTATCCCCAGATGTCCCTAGTGATTCTTAAAGTTAATGGCAGCAAAGCAGTTTAGAACAGGCTGTAAAGAATCCTTCACCAATTGAAACTGCATGGTAGAAAGAACAGGTAAGTGATATTACTTCATAACTACACCAATTTCAACAACTCAGGGAGGCATTCTGTAGGAAGTATGTGGAACAGAAAAGGATTTTCCCCCTCCCAAAATATGCCTATAGAAGTATGAATTTTAGTTGTAGTTGTCAACACATGTTTTGTAACTGAGGTTTTGTCACTGATTCTTGCTTAGGTAACTTTTCATTCTAAACAAAACAGAAATAATCTGTTAAATTCAAAATTATCAGTCTCAAAGCTATCAATAAAAATTTTAAAAAGAATCTTGCAAAAAAAAGTACTATAAGGTGATAAATCTGGAATAGGTATGAAAATCTTTCCCAAACTGTCTATCCAATCAGAATGAGCTATAGTTTTTTCAATAAAAGTATAATATGTAGATTCTACTTGAAATGAAGTTCCTTTTAAACTGAAATTTAACCTCAAGCAATACACACATACATAAAAAATCTTTACTCTTCTGATGCTGCTTAACAGCCGTTTAATGGGCAATAAAGCTTGGTCCCCAAATGCACTATGCTCTGTAGTTTGTCCTGGAACTCTCAAACAATGCATTGGCCTCCAGCTGTTGGCAGTGCACCACACTAGTAAGAGGTATCATTAGTGCTACTAAATGTGAAGAGTATTTAAGTTACTGTGATCTGGAACATAAATAAACTGTTACTTCATATCCTCTATTCAACACTCCCTCTCTTAATCACTGTTTACATCCTCCTGCTGCCTCATATTACGGCATACACTACAGCCCAAATTAGATACGTGTTCTGGGAGTGTCGTGGTTCTCATCCAAATCAGAAAACTGTGAAGAATAAAAAACAGGTCGTGAAGATTTAAAAAAAAAATAAATAATAATAATTCAATCTCCCTGAGTTTTCCTTCACATTCTGTGGCTGCAATAAGTCAGTTCCTAAGCTATCATTCTTTCCTTCTTTTTTTTTTACATTTATAAATGGCAGTTCTGCAGCATGTCCATGTAAATTTTTGTTGAAGAAAAGTAAAATTTATTGCATTACAATAATCTTGTTTGCACCAAAATAAAATTTAACTGTTTAGATAGTATAATGTAACATGCTTTTATTCTATTCATTATGTTATTAATTATTTTACTCATTATCTCATACTTTCTTTTTTTTTTATTTTACAATATGAGCTTACTGTAGCAAGAGGGGAGAAAGGCTTTGTTTTTTAACACTCCCTGGTTCTAAGAAACACGGTCCTGCACTCTGTACCTTTGTCTCCTTTTGAGCTGTGGTTGTTAAGTGAAAGGGATGATATGCTGCCTGATTTCACTATTCCCACCAATATGGCATTACTCTGAAGACTTTGGAATGAAAGAAGACATGAATAAAGTCTTGCATTCCGGAGCAGGAGGTATACTCAAGAAGGGGAGGGAGCAGTGGGGAGAGGAAAACTAGGGCTTTGTCTTCCAAAGCATAACAGCGTGTTTATAATAGAGAAAACACATACCCTTTTAAAACTGACTTGATTGGAAGAAAATTACTTTTAGCCGACTACTGAAATCCCTAAGCACATGCTGGTTTGTTTAATGGGAACCGATTTTGAAAGAATTTATGGAATGTATAGAAGGATACTGCCTGAAAACATATACAAGGGAGGCATGCCAGCTGCAGTTATTCCCTTCATCCTCACTGACATTAGCAATTTAAGATTTAGCCAAGCACAAAACACCCATGACCTTCTGAGCCATGCAGTCCCAAAAGAAAGCAGTCAAGCTACGCAGTTAGTCCAGCCATCATGAAGAAACATCACTGTACAACAGAAGACCTAAAATAAATCTGCAACAGTATTAAGAACTGTGAGACAGTTAAAGAAAAGTCATAAATCTGTGTTTCCTCTCCTATGTTGCAATACTCTATTCTAAGGATCTTCATCCCTGTAAAGCTAGCCAGAGAACAAGAGGACTGTAATTCAGTATGTCTGGCTCCTATTGTTTTCTCTGATGTTGATTTTTCTGGCTTTATGAATCATTCAACAGTGAATGTTGAATCATGCTTCTACCTGATTTCTGCCTGAAAAAAATAATCTAAGCTTAACACAGACATCTGTGTACTACATGATTCTTAATACTTCCTGATGTAAATACTGAATACTTCTTACATGCCCTATCAGAAGCTTCACAGGGGGAAGTATAGTGCCATTACCATTCCAGCTCTGTAGGCTTTTTTAAAAAGTATCTGTTCATTTTAGGAAAATGCGTTTGCTTGCCAGAAGTGGTTTTTGTTTTTTGTTTTCCCAAAGTTAGTGCAGAATCACTCAAATATACATACAATAATATTTTTATTTCTCTAATTAACCTCCTTTATAATAGTCTTTAGTTGTTGTCAGCCAGAACTTTTTCAGTGATACATTTTATAGCTTTACTCTCAAAATAAGTTCATCAACATGACTTGAGGGAGAATGTGAAAAGAGTAAGGGAGAGAATAAGATGCTGGAGGCAAAATGTGTGGGGGAATTTCCTAAGTTAAATTACTAATTTGCAGTTCTAAAAACTACTCCGAAGATATTTATGTGGGACATTTTATTACAGTTTTCTTAGTTATTTTCTCAGATTAGAAGAAGGTCAACAGAAGAGATTGAAAAAAGTTCCCAAAGCAGTTTTTGGTCTTTTACTTTTGACAGGTAAAGCACTTTCTAGGAAGAGAGCATTCCTAGAGGCTCTTAGGTCCCTGATGAATTCTTTTGTCCTTCAAATAGATATCCCAAGGAAATCATCCCTTGCCAAAATGCTTCTTTAAGTTGTAAGGTATTCAGCTATTCCAATTTCAAATTAAAAAATGTTTTGGGTTAAATAGAATTGTATTTCAAAGGCAAATTAATTGTTATTCACAACAAAGCAAATAAAAATACACACCTCGACTCCTGAATTAAATTTTCTAGGCAAAGATTGACTCAATGTAATAAAAAAATGGTATTCTTTGAAAATCTAGGTTCATGGTTAAAATTGATTTTATAATACGTAAGGCTCTATGGGGCTTCTAGGCAACATCCATCTTCACAAAAAGAGAAAATTTCCTCATAAGAAGAAAAAAAGATGGGAACTTTCCCAGATGGTTCATGTGAGTCCTCAGCATGGATTTTTTGCCTCCTCCCATAGGAAAAATTAGAAGAAGGAATGATGATTAATGTTGCCAGTATGCTTGGCAGAATTATAAAATATATTTAGCCACTGAACTCATGGTTCTAAATAGTATTGTTATAAATGTGCTTCATTAGTGGTATGCATAGTATCATAAAAATTTTGCATACATAACGAAAGTTCAAAACATGCCCATGGCACACTAAAGTGAACATAGGGGAATCATAGAATCATAGAATCATAGAATAGTAAGGGTTGGAAAGGACCTCAAGATCATCGAGTTCCAACCACCCCCCTGCCATGGGCAGGGACACCTCCCACTAAACCATGCCATCCAAGGCTATGTCCAACCCCACCTTGAACGCCGCCAGGGATGAAGCATCCACAACCTCCCTGGGCAACCCATTCCAGGGCCTCACCACCCTCACAGTAAAGAATTTCTTCCTCACATCCAATCTAAACTTCCCCTGTTTAAGTTTAAACCCATTACCCCTTGTCCTCTCACCACAGTCCCTAATGAAGAGTCCCTCCCCAGCATCCCTCTAGGCCCCCTTCAGGTATTGGAAGGCTGCTATGAGGTCTCCACGCAGCCTTCTCTTCTCCAGGCTGAATAGCCCCAATTTTCTCAGCCTACTCTTATTTTAACAAGAGTAAGTACTCATAATAAAAAAGTGGTGTTAATACATGATGAAAAACACTTTCTCATCAATAGTGAAAAACTCTTTTTCATCAGCACTACCAAACATATCTTTCATTGATCAAAAGCTGTAGTTGTAAGTGAATTCTTTTAATCTGATTAAATTCACTTCTCTTGGACAACAGTGTTTTGCATCACCCTGGTATTTATCATTTCCCTATCTTTGTAAGATATAACTGTCTATTGTTGTTATTAACTTGAATATTTAAGTATTTCACAGCTTCATATCTTAATAAAATTGTATTTCAGATGGAGAATGAGAAAGAAAAAGTCTGTCATTCATAAAAATACCATGCCCTTTTCTATCATCTCTCAGTTATTTTCTATGTTGGTAATTTACAATACAAAGGTTTCTTCATGCTCCTAGTCATTCTCCTGGGCTGTGATTGACTGTTTGAGTTGATTTGTTTTAATTTGAATGTCAGAGAGTTTATCTTAACTGAGCAACAGATCAGTCAGGTCTTGTTTCGCACCCTTATTCCATCAAGAAATGTATACATACTCTCTAACATGTTGCTAATAAGAAAAGCTATTACGGTTGGCATATTGGAACACTAATTTCCCTTGGAAAATCTCTTTCACTGAATGAAAAGCAATGTTCCTATAGGCATTGCTTCAGAAATGCTTACAGATTATTTGTCATGTGGTTAGGTCAATCTAAAGCTCAGTTTTTGTCATGTGTAGGCAAAGTTCACCTCCAAGGAGAGTCAGCAGAGAGTACAGTTGTCTAACTCAGAGTAGACACAATAATACAGTGCTATGAATATACTAGTTGAATAACTTGGGTTTGATAGTTTGCATTCACTGAGTAGAAGTTTTCACTGAATCTTCCATGATTATTGTTCTGCCCATCTTTTTTATTTTCCCTGAAAGATTTGTTACTGCAGAGCACATATAATGTGAACAATACATGGTACAGAAAGAAACCAATCTTAAATAAAATCTCTGAATGGATACATGAAGGAGTAAAAAGCTAAAAATTTTAGGGAATAAAGAGAATATTCAGAAATTGGTTTTATTTTTATGTTAGCTGACTAAGATGAAGAATTTAATGTGTTTATCCAACTTACTGAAAACAGTTAGAGGAAGGTAGCAAGTATAGAAGCAACAGATCTTAAAAGCTCACCAGGCTCAACCCCTGTCCACAAACAGGGCCAGCTAGACCTACACAATTCCTGACAGATGCTTGTCTAGCCTTAATTATCCCCAGGAAGATACATAATATATCTCCATACTGCTACCTATTTCAGTGCCTAATATAACTTGCCATTGGAATCTTCTAATGACAAATGCAAATCTCTGCTTTCTTGCTAGTTTTCAGTATATATTACTCTGTTCCTCTTTTACATGTGAATGCTGTTTCAATGTTTACCATTGCTTTTCTTCTCATCAGCCTAGATAATCACAGGTTTTTGCAGTCTGTCCTTGCAAGTCATGTTTTCAAGATATCTGATAGACTCCTGCTGCAACAAGAGCTATATACAGAAATATACGTAAAAGAGCTATATACAGAAAGCACTGTTCATGTTAAAATAAAATTGACCCATCACATTTTCAAACAGCTATTATAAGAAGAAGAAAATAAGGAAGAATTTGTTTTTCTTTAGAAGTTGCTAAGAAATATCCTTATAAAATAGAAACTCTCTTGGGGGGTAGGGTAAGTGGTTAGAAGTGCCAATTTTACATTAAAACCACATCCATTTCACAGCTTCATGAAGAGTTGCACTTGCTGTGTGGGTAGAAGACAGGAAACATTTATAACAAGGCTCTGAAGAGAGCTGAAGGAGTCTGTGTCCCCAGGAAAGCTGATTTTGACCTATGGCAGATGCTGAATATTTTTATTATCCTTTGAATTATAGATTGAAGAACCTGAAAACCAGATACATTTGCTGGTCACTTTAAAGAAGCATGAAAAACATTTCTCTTGTCTTGAGTCCAGAAGCATTTATGAAGAGGAGAACTTTTCCCACTACTTAAGATTAAGAAGTGAGACTTACTGGAGAGCTATGTTGTCAAATGTTTTTCACCACTTTGACATGTCAGCAACAGGATTTGGGCAGGTGCTATGAGGAAAATCAAGTACGTGTTTACACACATTCAACACCCCCCTGGAGGCACTCTTTCCTCACACTGTCATTTGGGCTGCATTCAGCACATATGATGCTTCACAGGGATAAAAATACCATAGCTTTTTGATTTTTGCAGAAGACGGTAATGTTTAACAAGGGAGACTGGATAGCTTTGGAAAGAGCTATGATACCTGTGGGTTTATGCTGTGAAAAAGTGAGGAGATGGATATCTCATGTACAACTGAGATGTCTCTTTTCCTATTTGTGCCAGTATAGAAGGTAAATCCCTCTAAGGTCTATGATATTTCTAGTATGCCTGCCCCAGCAAACAAGAAACAAAATGTATTTGAACAGTAAACTTCCATAGAGAAATTGATTTATTAGATGCCCAAAGCAGTATTTGTAGGTAAAGTTCAGAGATTTTATAGCAAGGTATATAAGATCTTTCCTACAGATCAAATATCAGATCTCTTAATCTAACTAAAATTCAGGTAAAATTCACATTTCCCCAAAGAAACTGGCAAATATTTACAGGAGTTTAGGGTTCATCTATTTGCTTGTTGTTTGGGGCATTTTTTTTTTGGTTGTTTTTAATCTGCATCAGGATCATTTGCAAACTGAACCAGACAGAAGTTCCTGATGTTTGTATCCTAACTCTCATTCAACTAAGAAAAATGCAGTGATATCTAAACCTAGACACATAGCAATTTATTTACTAAAAAACTTTTCCAAATCAAAAGTGGTTTTCAGCTCCTTTGTAAAAACTAAAATCACAGAGAAAGTAAGGATATTATTGGTACAAGTGACTGTCAGCATATTCTCCCTTTTGGAAACTTAAGTTATTTCTATAGTGCTAAGAGGTATATAATAATACAAAGTCACTACTTTCAGAATGAAACACTTAAATATGAGGTACCACTGCAGTCCTTTGTCAGGTGAAAGAGGGACAATTTATATTATGTTATTTGTGAAAAGATCTCCAGAATGTATATTGAAATATATATGAAAAATTATAAAAGAAGATTACTTAGGGACTGAAAAAGTACACACTCAGTGATCTTAACTAAAGATTGGTACTGAGGAGACCACTGATGCTTGCCAGGTATGCTAAAGATAGAAGTCCAATCAAGTAAGAGTCCAATTAAGTAAAAAGCAATGATGGACTTTTTTTATTGGTGCTAACAAAAATATGCTTATATGCCCTTTGTAGACTGGTCTTAATTCCCTGGTATGACTTAATTATAAGAAATAAAAACAAAAGAGGTAGCATGGTAGTTTTAACATAGTAATATATGAAAATACAGGATTACACAGGAAAGACAATTTTGAGTACTTTTCACTTTAATATCATTTGGACATATCTTACAGAAATATTATTAAATATGTCTTCATTATCACCTCCTGACTCTCTTTAACAGATAAAAGCAAACAAGGAATGTTTCTTATTAGAATTTAATAATTAATTGCAGAATAATCTGCAATTACTCTGCACAGATAAGGAAACAGATAAGGAAAAATATCAATGTTTATATATTGGATATGTAAAGGTTAAAAGAAAAATGCCAGCATGATATATTCATTACTAACAGACACGTAACAGCACAAGGTCACTACCCTGAGAAAGATACCTCAAAGTTTTTAGATGTTACTGATGAGTTTAAGTCAGCTGTTTTTTGTCAAGATTCTTCAATAAGTTGCCAGTTTTCTTGTTGATTGCACAAAATCTTGTGTACAAATTTCTCAGGGACTCATAATTTTTAGATCCATATGAAATATTCCAAAAGATATGCATGAAACCAAGGCTGAAGTTCTTTCCATGGAAGAAGAAAGGTGGTGTACTCTGAATAATTTTTATTTCGTTCTAATGAAAAGTAAAAAATAATCATCAGAAAAAAACAGTGTTTAAAAAGGACAACAGTATCAACAAAAAAAGAACAGGTGGAAAAATCAAAATAAGAAACCCAAAAATATATATTCCATAAAAGTTCTGCTGATGTCACTTACGTAAAATAAGATGTATATGGTATCGACCAAGCTGTTAATTGTCCTGTGTCTTAAATCTGTGTTAACTTTGAAGGAAGGAAAGATACTCAGAAACTTTTGTGCTACTGAAAACTGCGAAGCTAATTAAGAGGACAAAATGGCTGGGGCAAAGACAGTGACTTTGCTCCTTTCATTACTTGTTCTCATATCTCTAATTTGCACCATGTAAATTCCTACAGAGTTAGCACAAGGATTTTCTGTAAGAACCTCAAAGTCTTTTTTTCTCTTTTTGGTGATGTTTCACAATAACAATGACATTATTGTGAAACTTTAACTCTGCCTTGAAGTCTTAAGATTGAGCTCCTGGGTTTTTTAAATGTTGTAGAGCATGTTCTTGTCTGCCTGGCTGAAAACTTTACGCTTACTTTCCAAATTAAGACAGTTAGGGTCATCAGACAGTGTAATTTCCTACCCCATTATAACACTAAGCAGATAATAATAAATGATCTTCTGAAAAATGATGGGGCACCTAGAATTGTTGTTTTCCAGTATAAATCTTGATCAGCTTGCTCAGGCTGCATGCATCTTTAAATAGATGATTACAGTTGTTTCATGAGTCTGTCTCTTTTTTGACTTAACCACTCTTCGGGAAATCTGGCTTTATAATTAAAAACATTGCCATCCTTGAGTCATGTACAAAAGGTGAAGGTAGAGCAAAACCTATCTATAGGTATCAGTCTCATTTATTTTGGATGGTTGGCTGATGCCTGTAATTATATATACATTTACAATAAATAAATATACACTTGTCTGTCAAGAGTGAAGGAGATTCACAGTCTCTTTATATATGCATTTATCACATCTACATACCTGCAGATACAAGTATTGCATTAAAAATGAGTGTTGGGAACCACTGGCAAATAGAATATCTCCATTCTCTTTCTGTCTTTTGGGAAAAAGTTCTGAAGTACCTTTCAAACAGAAATTGACAATCCTGTCTGAAAGCTGAGAAGCTTACGGGGATAATTTAAAAATGGTTTGCTATTGGAAGATTTTTATGCAAATACTTAGCCAGAGATAATTGTAAGGATTGCTTTTCTTAGTTAAAGAAACACTTTTTTCATCTTCTCTACCATCAAAAGAAAGAAGACAAATATGGCAAATATGGCACGTAAGGCTTGTCAAATATACAAAAAACTGGACAGATTTCACCTTATAATTTCTTTTAAGGAGAGAAAATACTTGGATTAAGTCTTTTTAGGAGAGGAAGATAGATACAAAAGCAGTGACTGAAAGTTAGCCAGATACATCTTGTGCATTTTATTTCAAATGCATAGCAATAACAGTGGTTAATAACTGGGGGTGTGGGGAAAGTGAATGTACATTCTTATATTCTGATCTCAATGCCTTATGAAAGATAGGCTTTTTTTAAATAAGACATACTGGGCTTTATTGCAAGAGTGATGAAACACGGTTCTGTAGCCCTCTCATAAGTGGTTTAACTAGATGACAAAGTGAATTTTTAATGTCTTTGAAATGTACTAATCATTTACACAAAGTTTCTATATTTTATTTGATAATATGACAAGTCTCTGAACCTGAGGATAATATAGTAAAGAAGCACTGCAAAGTACATTATTTTTATTTAACCTTGAAAAGCTGACAGTCAAGATATGAAAACATATAGTTTTGAGCTGGAAATATTAGTGTTACTGTCAGGCAGCCATATTTAGCAGCAGCCAGGCTCCAGTCCAGCAAAGTTCCTAGGTGTGAGTGCAATTCTAAGCTCAAAAACATGCCTAGCAAGGCAAATAAACTAGAAAATTTATAAAGCTATGTATGTGCTTAGATGTCTTTTTAAGCAAAACCCAGTGCAATAATGTTTGTGGCTCACTGGGTATTACAGCTGCCATCATCATGAAATGCATTTGAGAGGTAAACACAGCATGAGAAGCACTTCCACCGCATTATGCAAATTGGAAGTGGGAGGTTTTTGTTTTTGCAAATAGTGCAATGCTTTGAAACTGCTATTAAAAACTAAATTGGCAATTCAGAAATAGTTGAACTCAGCAAAATAAAAAAAGAATACTTTGCTCAGTTTCAGGGGAGAAAGAGATTGTAAAACATTTGCTGTCTGCCTTGCAAAGCCATTTGTACCATGTGAGAAATAAGAGACCTAGTGAAATCACATAAACATTGATATAAGGTATTTAATCTCAGTGGAGACTGGATTCTGCATAGCCTCAGTAAACAAAGAGGGCTCACCTCTGAGTCCCATACAGGTTTATGAAGTGGGTCTAGTAGAAATGGATACCCTCATACCTATGTAAATATTCTACCTACTTTTCTTTCCACAGTTGTCAGTAGTGGGTCCATATTAGAGCTGTAGCATCCTTCATATGCTTGAAGTAAACAAATTAAAGTGGACAGCATTGTTATGACAAAATTAATTTTAAAAAGGTATGAGTCAAAGCAATAGCTACAGCATAATATCTTAATCCTCTTTTCCCTCACTATTTTTGCACAGGTATTTCTGTTAGGAAAATCCCCATCATCATCAAACAATGCAAAAAGTCATTATACTCCTTTAGATTAATGAAAAGAAACAGTAGATTTGGTAGGCAGTATGAGCCAACCTCCTATTTCAATGCAGGGTCATCAGCTTTACTGTATTCTAGTGGGACTCTAAGAACCAGCTGTGCTTAAACTGATCTCCTCTATCAGTCAATCAGGGTTTATCCTCAGCAGTGGGGAGAAGTGTCGGGTGTTGACACTTAATTCCTGTGTGCTGATGAAGTACTGCTGTGTAGTGTGATCAGCATGCTTCTAGAGTCTTGAGTATTCCAGTTGGTTCTGATATCCATTTGTTAGTCCCTTGTCTAGCAATTTCTTCTACGGAAGCTTGGATAGGTATGTTATGGATTCTTTTTATTTCTTACAGTCTTTCTATGTCAGGATTTAATAATATTTGTCTAGGGCTAGATTAAAGGGTTACTTTGCTTAAAAGCTGTTGTTGGTTCATCTCTAACACAGTAGTCACATAGGTGGATTTATATTTCCTGAAAAACAGTGTAGTTTAACAGGGCCTTTTATCAGTATTTAACTAAATTTTACTTCCTTCTGCATTACTGTGAAGTTGCAGCTACATAACAGAAACTGTAGGGAATAGGTGGGAGTGAAGTAAGGAAGTGCTTGTGAATTTTAGTAGGTGTTTCACCTTAAACGTGTTTTGGTATTGGTGCTGTTATTCCTTTGTAGCAGTTGCAGAGGAATTGGACTTATGGATGTATTTATTTATTTTTATTTTTAAGGGTTTAGTGTTTTAGTATTCTAGAAAAATAATGAGATGAAAGCTAATGTGAAGAGTGAGTCAACTCTGTAGAAAGCATTTTGGTGCCAGAAATGGCTTAAACTTGTGTAATTTTTCAATTAAAATACTGACAGAAAATATAGATTCAACTTTGGAATAAAAAAGAATTTTGAACAGTATTTTTTTTTTAACTTTTCCAAAAGGTACTTGATCTAGTCATTGGATGAGTATCAAAATGTACTTAACCTGTTTTAGATTCTTTTAAACTAAAAAAGCTGAGGTTTGATTGTAAGGGTAATATTAGTTAATGTGATAAATTAATGTTGATAATATCTCTTCTAATGACAAACCTGCTGTATTTAGTGGGGGAAAGAGTTTAGAAAAGGTTAAAAGGAATTAGTCCATAGGATTTTGATGAAACACTTCCTCATACATGCATGTGCTTTTAGGCCCTGATTTTATTATACGCATTGGTAAAGGGTAGGAGTAAGTTTTGTGGTGCATGGTACTTTAATAAGTATTTGTTTTTCTTATATAAGAACTTTGTTTACTTCTTATAACCTTTAGGTGTGGGCATAGGGGAACTACATGAAATAGAAAAATGGATGGAAAAGTAATGTTAAGGTCATGAACAAAGTAATATTATGTGAAATCATACACTTATGCAAAAAAGAGTTATATGAGTTACTGAAGAAGTAATGTTTCTGTAATGTGAAACTAGATCAACTGAAGTGAACATATTATATACTGACAATTTGCAAGCAAAATTAGTATAGCTCCTGATGTTAAGACAAATGCACCATTTTAGTTTGGCCTGTATTTTCTCTTCCTAAGTTTATTATGTGCATATGTTTATTTCATTATGTATTATATATTACATATAATAACGTTTTAGCTAGTCAGCTGTTACTGAAATCACCTTGGTAAACGAGAGTTCGTATTTTTCTGTTGTCCACCACTACATCATAATTTACTAATAGTGGTTGTTCTTACAGAAATGTGTTTTTAAAACTGGAATACAGTTTTAAATATGTGCCCTCTAGAGACTTTCAAAGTAATTTTTCCCTTCTTTCTGATAGCTCTTTAATTGGTGAGTATATTTCTGGAATTAGGAGGCAGATAGAATGAGAACTGGGGCAATTTCTGGAACTGTGAAAAGTCGTGTTAAACTTTTGGGAGTCAGTGATTGGGTCAAGAAGCAGGCAATCATAGTACTTTGATTGATAGCACTTTCCTTTTAAGAGAATTTTGAATAGATGTAGCAGATGTTTTCTAATGCAACTTAAGTACACCAATTAGTTTTAGTTAGCGGGTTGTTTTTTTTAAGTGGCCGAAGTTGGGTGAACAAATGAAAGAAACTATGCCTCAGTTAACAGCAGTAACTGGAGGAAAACTAATGAAGTGAAGAGAAAAAATTAAATGAAATAAGATCTTCCTGTGAAAAGTGTCCCTTTTTAATTCTCAGAGTGGAAATGCAGTCGTTAGAAAGGTGTTTGATTTTTTTTTTTTTTTCTTTGAGATTGTAGTGTTGATAACTATTTTTAGGTTGTTACCATGTTTTCTACTCTTATAAGAAATGTGGGCCCTGAATGCCTGAGTAGTTATTGCTTTGTTCCCTGCTCAGTGGATTTAGACAAATTAATGGAAAGCATATTAAGAAAAGACAACTTTAAATGTGCAAAATGCACTAGTTTATAATCTGCAATTTCACTTTTTTTCTCCTTAATGGCAAGCAACTAAAGTTTAAAGACAGCAAAAGGATACACTGAAAGTAGCAGTTTGATTTACCTTTCCCCACATCCATCTGCAGATCTGGCTGGTTAGCATCTAATTAGCAAACACTGCTATGGCTGTTAAGCAGCTGATTGATTGGTTTTTTCGACTTTCGATGTGTGATTTTTATTTATTTATTTATTTAATTTTCTTTTGTGCAGCCAAGTTTCTGATAAGTAACTATTCCTGATTTCTGGAAAAGCTCAGTGGAAGAGATCACAAAACAACAAAATTATTTTGTCAGACACTGTGCTATTAATTATTAAACCTATACAGCCTAACAGTCTGAGATGATTATGTGCAGGCAAAACTTTGGTCAAAACAGTAACCAGAAAAAAGACACGAAAACGATCCAAATGTATTTGCATTTACACTAAGGAGGGATAGCTTTAGTGTTAAACAAAAAGGAATCTTGTTTCTGAATCTGAGAAAGTTATCTCGTTAAACTACTCCAATAAGCTAAAAAAGCCAAACACTTCTTTAGTAGGAGTTAATAGTAGATCTTGTACTGAAACTTCTGCATAAGTTACACATAGAGCAATATAGTTAGCTGAATGTGTGGGGAAACTTGAGAACTGGGAAGGGAAATGAGTAATCCTTAATTGATCAGAATACTTGGTGAAGGAGATATACCTGCTTCAGTTCATTTTGGAATACGCTGTTCCTTTTTAACTGTTACTTGTGTGTTGTCCTTACAGGTGCTCATTTTATTTATTTAAAAATACTTCAGAGGATGTTAATCTAGAAGCAAAAGACTTAAGATTCAGGTTCTATTTATCTGATACTCTGCTGGTATTCGTGTGTGCCATCCTTATATACCATAATGTGCTAGTACATCATGTAATGCATACCTGTGTGTAAGTCATGTATTAAAATATCAAAGTCTGTTTAATTCTTAGTCAGTAGCGAAGATAATAACGCTGTGAAATTGTAGAGTTTAGAGCTATCAAAAGTCTTACTTGCAAGAAGAGTGTAAGATTTGCCAGTGTGTAAGGTTTTTTTCATATTCAGTAGTCTAATAAATTGCCTAGCAGTCAGAAGGTCATGGTGGCTATCCTGTTCTTGTGCAGAAGCATCATGTGTGCCATAAGCCTTTACCAGATCCAAATGTACAGAAAAGTTGACTCTATGCTAAATTTTTATGGTCTTTGCAATAGGACATCAATGTGCAAGCATCATTTACTTTGTCTAAACCCAGTTATCTGTTGCAGGGGTCTCACAGACAACACAATACTGATCAGTGTGATCAAACGTTGCCACTTTATTAAACACAAGCGCTGTCTTTTATAGGAAAGTCACAGGGTACTGGAACATTAGATAGCATCTGACTGGATAGCACCTCTCAGCCAGCTGTTAGCAATAGCTTAATTATTGGTTGCAGCTGAATTAGCAGGTTTGCTTTGTGGTAATCAAAGGTTGGATTGCTCACATGTCCATTCTCAACAAGAAACACTTCCACAGTTATCTTCCCAATTTTGTGTTCTGTGACTGCAAGGCAGTCAGCAAAGAAAAGGGAGTCCCTTCATCAGGGAGGGAGACTGAAGACCAAATGCTTTAGATAAGCACATACCTCCCTTCAGTATTTAATAAAGAGGTAAACCACAGAAAGATAAATTGGGACAACATGAATGACAGATGTAAAATGTAATGTGGCTAGTGAATAGACAACTGAAGTAAATGGGTTAGGAAATGCATTTTAAAACTCGCATCTCTTAAAAGAGCTTGGAATCACTTACAGTGTTTAATCATAGAATGCTTTGGGTTGGAAGGGACCTTGGAGCTCATCTAGGTCCAAACCCACCAGTCACAGGAAGGGACACCTTCCAGTAGACCAGGTTGCTCACAGCCCAGCCAGCCTGGCCTTGAACACTTCCAGGGATGGGGCAGCCAGAGCCTCTCTGGGAAACATGTTCCAGCACCTCACCACCCTCACAGTGAAGAATTTTTCCTTATAGGTCAGGCTGTCATGGTTTGAGCCCAGTCGGCAACCCAGCCATGCAGCCGCTCGCTCACTCCCCTCCCCATTCTTCCCCCTGCTCCTGAAGGGATGGGGAGGAGAATTGAAAGAATGTAACTCCCACGGGTTGAGATAAGAACAGTCCAGTAACTAAGGTATAACACAAACTACTGCTGCTGCCACCAATAATAATAATGACAAGGGAAACAACAAGGGAAAAGAATACAACCGCTCACCACCCGCTGACTGATACCCAGCTCGACCCGAGCAGTGATCTAACCCTTCCAGGTAACTGCCCCCAGTTTATATAGTGGGCACGACGTACTGTGGCATGGAATACCTCTCTGGCTAGTTTGGGTCAGGTGCCCTGTCTCTGCTTCCTCCCAGTTTCCCCTCCTCCCTGCCAGAACATGAGACTCAGAAAGTCCTTGGTTAGGGTAAACTTTACTGAGCAGCAACTAAAACCATTGGTGTTACCAGTGCTGTTCCCAGGCTGAAAGTCAAAACCACAGCACTGCACCAGCTATTAAGAAGGAGAAAAATGACTGCTACTGCTGAATCCAGGACAGTATCTACCCCTTATTCCATACCATTCACTTCATGCTCAGATCCCACATTTTCAATATGCCATCACTCTTATCTCATATGTATACATATATATATACATACACACACGCATACAGAGAGAGAGAGATCATTCCTTAGTGCATGGACCAATCCCTGTAAAGCTGCTGAGTCCATCCGGTCCATGATGTCAGGCTCCATCTCTTGTAACAGTCTTTCAGAGCAGGAGAGGCTGTGCGCAGTGTTGTATCATTGCCTGTTGATGCTGATAGTTCCTTTACTGCAGAACTCCTCTGGTTTCATCAAAGTTCATTCTTTGTCGGGATGATGGTGGGAGGGAAGTCAGGGCGAGTCACTGGTGACCTGAAGACATCTAGTTGGTGGGCTATAAAAGTGCTAAATAGCAGGCAACAGCATACAATTGAGTTCATTGGCTGTTTTCCCCTAAAATCAAATCCCCTTGAGGTACACATCGGACTTCCCCATCTTCCCGCATTATCCACCAAGTATATCCAGGTCCCTGAGCAAAAGCAATCCCGTGAGTGGGTTTGCCTTTACCTGAAGTAGGAATAACCCAGACTGTCTTCCCAGCAAATTCTTTATGTGCACCACAGGAACTTTGTCCCTCTCTACAGTATGTAGATGTTCTGACTGGGCTGGACCAGCCCTGTTGGCAAATCCTCTGGTGTTGACCAGCCAAGTGGCCTTTGGTAAATGTGTATCCCAATGTTTGAAAGTCCCACCACCCATTGCTCTCAGTGTAGTTTTTAACAGCCCATTGTACTGTTCAATTTTCCCAGATGCTGGTGCATGGTAGGGGATGTGATATACCCACTCAATGCCGTACTCTTTGGCCCAGATGTCTGTGAGACTGTTCCAGAAATGAGTCTCATTGTCTGACTCAATTCTCTCTGGGGTGCCATGTTGCCACAAAATCTGTTTTTCAAGGTCTAGGAGAATGTTCTGGGCAGTGGCATGAGGCACAGAGTATGTTTCCAGCCATCCAGTGGTTGCTTCCACCATGGTAAGCACATGGCACTTGCCTTGGTGGGTTGGTGGGAGTGTGATATAATCAATCTGCCATGCCTCCCCATATTTGTGCTTCAGCCGTCGTCCTCCATGCCAAAAAGGCTTTAACCGTTTAAGCTTGTTTAACTGCAGCACATGTTTCACACTCATTAATAACCTGGGCAATAGTGTCCATTGTTAAGTCCACTCCTCCATCACAAGCCCATCTGTATGTTGCATGTCTGCCCTGATGGTCTGAAGTCTCATGGGCTCATCAGGCCAAAAATAATTCACCCTTATGTTGCCAGTCTATGTCCATCTGAACTACTTCAATCTTAGCAGCTTTACCCACTTGTTGGTTGTTCTGGTGTTCCTCAGTGGCCCGATTCTTGGGTACATGATCATCTGCATGGCTATACCTTCACCACCAGGTTCTGCACTTTGGCAGCAATATCTTGCCACAGTGCAGCAGCCCAGATGGGTTTACCTCTGCGTTGCCAGTTGCTCTGCTTCCATTGCGGCTACCACCCCCACAGGGCATTTGCCACCATCCATGAGTCAGTATAGAGATAAAGTACTGGCCGCTTTTCTTGTTCAGCAATGTCCAAGGCCAGCTGGATGGCTTTCATCTCAGCAAACTCACTCAGTTCACCCTCTTCTTCAGCAGTTTCTGCAGCTTGTCATCAAGGACTCCATACATCTGCCTTCCATCTCTGATGCTTTCCCACAATATGGCAGGACCCATCAGTAAAA
This sequence comes from Amazona ochrocephala, assembly GCA_039720435.1. NCBI lineage: Eukaryota > Metazoa > Chordata > Aves > Psittaciformes > Psittacidae > Amazona > Amazona ochrocephala. The sequence goes on from CM077879.1 coordinate 39,488,321, forward strand.
AGGGCATACTGCTTTTCACTTTCTGACAGTTTATTATATGGTGGGGCCTCCTCATCTGGTGACATTCCAAAATCTTTGCCCTCTGGCCAGTCCATGATGACTTCTAGAATTCCTGGATGACTGGGATTTCCTATTTGAGCTCATTATGTAATTGGTGCAGCCCACCAGCTCCATGTAGCATTGGTTGCATGATGTGTACAAGAGACCCTGCCTTTGAACATCCAGCCCAGCACGGGCAACCAGGGTGCCAGGGGGAGCTGTGCTTCAGTGCCAATCACTTCCAAAGCAGCTCAAACCCCTTCATAGGCTGCCAGTATCTCTTTTTTCAGTCGGGGTGTAGCTGGCCTGAGATCCTCTGTATCCCCGACTCCAAAAGCTGAGGGATCGACCTCGTGTCTCCCCTGGAGCTTTTTGCCAGAGGCTCCAGGTAGGACCATTCTCCAATAACTGCTGCTGCTGAACCCAGGACACAGGGAAACCAAAAAATGAGAGATAGTTTTAGGTGGTGGAAAGTCCATACTCTTCAAGATATTTCTTGCTCATAAGTATTGTATTTATGTTGGAATAGTCTATTTCAGGGATGTTATTAACACAATTTTTGCAGTGACATTTCCTTGACATAATATTGGAGCGTACAACTCTACGCTCTAAAAATGAACTATGAAATACATTAAATAACTCTTTCTACAACCTACTTATATCTAAAGAAGCAATACTCTTTAGGATTATGATACTTTTTATTGCAGCGTCTAATTTTGCTACATCTATATAAATTTCATTTCTAGCATAATGCTGTTGACCTTAATGTAATGTGCATGAAATGAAAAGACATACTCAGAAAGCAGATATCACTTAAAACTAAGAAATCTAATAGTGTGAGAACTAAGGGTTCTGAATGTCACAAAGTTAAATTAGCGTTCAAAAAAGTTAAGAACTTTAAAACTCAAAATACTGCTGAAGCCTAGTATGTTATCTGAGTTAGTAGGCTCCTACTAGGTAGTGATCATGTCTTTCTTCATATTCAGATCTTACTTTGTTTCAAAAGTGCTCCATCTTTTAAATTAAAAAAAAAGATACCAATGAAAAATGCCTACAGACAAGGCTACATTTATATATACTGTTCAGGTCCTAAAGGTAATCACTGTAATATCTTGGAGATGAAAAGAAAAAGCGGTGGGCCGTAGTAGTAGGGGTTTCTAATCTGAAAGGCACAGAGGCACCCATCTAGTGGCCTGACCCAGGCTCAAGGGAGGTGTGTTGCCTACCAGGGGCTCAGATCAGGGATGTGGCCGAGAAGCTGCCTGCTCTAGTCGGTCCCACTGACTATTACCCACTCCTAGTAATCCATGTGGGTGCTACTGATATAGATAGCAGTAGCCCGGACGCCATAAGGAAGGACTACAGAGCACTGGGAGAGGTGGTTAGGGGCTCTGGAGCGCAGATCTTCTTTTCATCAATTCTCCAGGATACAGGGCAGGACCTCGAAAAGGCTAGGAGGATTGGGCAGGTCAATAAATGGTTAGAGGGGTGGTGCTATAGTCAGGGGTTTGGGTACCTTGAACATGGGACTCAATTTAGCAGGCCAGGTCTGCTGGGGGCTGGTGGAGCTGGTCTGACAAAGAAGGGGAACAGCGGTTTTGGTAGGAGGCTTGCCAGACTGGTCAAGGATGCTTTAAACTAGATGTGCTGGGAGAGGGGAGCAGCATTCCATCCCAACACACCCAGTCGGTTGGTAGCACCTATGGTAAACATTCGGAGCAATGTAGGGATATTCCAGCTGCTCCAGCCAATGAGCCGGCTTCAATTGGATCCCGCCTGAAATGCCTCTACACAAATGCCCGTAGTATGGGGAACAAACAAGAGGAATTAGAGATATGTGCACATCTACGGGGGTATGATATCATAGGCATCACAGAAACATGGTGGGATGGCACCTATGACTGGTGTGCTGGAAAGGAAGGTTACTGGCTCATTAGGAAGGACAGGCCCGGTAGGCAGGGAGGGGGAGTTGCTATTTATGTTGGGGATAGGCTGGAGAGTATGGAACTCTGTCTGGGGACAGGTGAGCAGTCGACAGAGAGTTTGTGGGTCAGGGTTAAAGGGAGAACAGCGATGGGTGACATTATTGTAGGGATCTGTTACAGACCACCTGACCAAGGTGAGTTGGTGGATGAAGCACTCTATAGACAGATAGGAGCAGCCTCACGCTCGCAGGCCCTTGTTCTCATGGGAAACTTCAACCACCCTGATATCTGTTGGAGGGATGGTACGGCCTGGCACAAGCAATCCAGAAGGTTCCTCGATTGCGTGGAAGACAACTTCCTTCTGCAAGTAATAGAGGAACCGACAAGAAGCGGTGCCATGCTTAACCTTGTCCTCACCAACAGGGAAGGGCTGGTTGGAAATGTGACGCTCCAGGGCAGCCTTGATTGCAGCGATCATGAGATGGTCGAGTTTGAGATCCTCAGGACAGTGAGAAGAGCGTGCAGCAAGCTCACTGCCCTGGACTTCAAGAGAGCAGACTTTAGCCTCTTCAGGAACTTGCTCAGTAAGGTTCCATGGGATACAGCCCTAGAGGGCAGGGGGACCTACACTATTGGTTGATATTCAAGGATCCCCTGCTGCAGGCTCAGGAGCAATGCATCACAACTAGAAGGAAGTTTACCAGGAGGGCCAGGAGACCTCCTTGGATGGATAAGGAGCTGCTGAGGAAACTTCAAAGGAAAGAAGAGGCTTATAAAAGGTGGAAGCAAAGTCAGGCGACCTGGGAAGAATACAGGGATGTTGTCTGTGAAGCTAGGGACCAGGTTAGGAAAGCTAAGGCCCAGTTAGAATTAAACTTGGCTAGGGATGTTAAGGATAACAGGAAGGGATTTTATAGGTACATTGCAAATAAAAGACAGGTTAGGGACAATGTGGGTCCTCTCCAGAAGCTATCGGGAGAACTGGGTACACTGGACTTAGAGAAGGCTGAGGTTCTTAATGACTTCTTTGCCTCAGTGTTCACCGGCAAATGCTCTGACAACATCACCCAAGTCTTGGAAGGCAGACACAGGGACTGTGACAATGAAGACCCTGGGCCCACTGTAGGAGAGGATCTGGTTCAAGGCCACCTTAGGAACCTGAATGTATACAAGTCCATGGGACCGGATGAAATCCATACATGGGTCCTGAAGGAGCTGGCAAATGAAGTTGCTAAGCCACTGTCCATCATATTTGAAAAATCATGGCAGTCAGGTGAAGTTCCTGATGACTGGAAAAAGGGAAATATAACCCCTATTTTTAAGAAGGGGAAAATGGATGAGCCGGGGAATTACAGGCCAGTCAGTCTCACCTCTGTGCCCGGAAAAATCTTGGAGTGGATTCTCCTGGAAGGCATGCTGAGGCACATGAAAACCAACAAGGTGGTTGGTGACAGCCAGCATGGCTTCACTAAGGGGAAATCCTGCCTGACCAATCTGGTGGCCTTCTATGAAGGGGCTACGGAACTGATGGACAGGGACAGAGCAGTTGATGTCATCTACCTGGACTTATGTAAAGCCTTTGACACTGTCTCGCATGACATCCTTCTCTCTAAGTTGGAGAGACATCAATTTGATAGGTGCACCACTCGGTGGATAAAGAACTGGCTGGATGGCCGCACGCAAAGAGTAGTGCTCAATGGCTCAATGTCCAACTGGAGACCAGTAACGAGTGGTGTCCCCCAGGGATTGGTGTTGGGGCCGGTCTTGTTCAACATCTTTGTGGGTGACATGGACAGTGGGATTGAGTGCGCCCTCAGCAAGTTTGCCGATGACACCAAGCCGTGTGGTTCTGTTGATATGTTGGAGGGAAGGAATGCCATCCAGAGGGACCTTGACACGCTTGTGAGGTGGGCTGATGCCAACCTGATGAAGTTTAACCATGACAAGTGCAAAGTCCTCCACCTGGGTCGGAGCAATCCCAGGCAGAGCTACAGGTTGGGCAGGGAAGAGATTCAGAGCAGCCCTGTGGAGAAGGACTTGGGGGTGTTGGTCGATGAGAAAATGAGCATGAGCCGGCAGTGTGCACTTGCAGCCCAGAAAGCCAACCGTATCCTGGGCTGCATCAAAAGGAGTGTGACCAGCAGGTCGAGGGAGGTGATCCTGCCCCTTTTCTCTGCTCTTGTGAGACCTCATTTGGAGTATTGTGTGCAGTTCTGGTGTCCTCAACATGAAAAGGACATGGAGCTGTTGGAACAAGTGCAGAGGAGGGCCACGAGGATGATCAGGGGACTGGAGCACCTCCCATATGAAGATAGGCTGAGAAAGTTGGGGCTGTTCAGCCTCGAGAAGAGAAGGCTGCGTGGAGACCTCATAGCAGCCTTCCAATACCTGAAGGGGGCCTATAGGGATGCTGGGGAGGGACTCTTCATTAGGGACTGTGGTGAGAAGACAAGGGGTAATGGGTTCAAACTTAAACAGGGGAAGTTTAGTTTGGATATAAGGAAGAAGTTCTTTACTGTTAGGGTGGTGAGGCCCTGGAATGGGTTGCCCAAGGAAGTTGTGAATGCTCTATCCCTGGCAGTGTTCAAGGCCAGGGTGGACAGAGCCTCGAGTGACATAGTTTAGTGGGAGGTGACCCCACCCATGGCAGGGGGGGTTGGAACTAGATGATCTTAAGGTCCTTTCCAACCCTAACTATTCTATGATTCTATGAAATAAGGTGGGAAGTTTTGTTACCTAAAAGCGTGAGGATAAATGTGGTACTATTTTTAAAGAGCTTTATAAATGTCACCAAATGCTTGGACAAGCTCTTCCTCTTTTACTTGGGCTTACGGAATGAATATTAAGTCACCGTTCAATCAGCAATGTGGATTTCCTTTAAGAGAAGATAAGTAACCAAATTATAGAACATCTTAATAGCTGAACTGTGTAGTAGAATATGAACCAAATAGTACCAGGCACTCAAAAATACTACATTAGAGAGAACTGTAAAAATTACCTAATGATTTTCAATGATAATTCAGATTTAGAAATACTAATATAAACAAGATCTGCCCCTCTGTTGCTAGAATTCAATTACCTGTGTCTATTCAATAAGCTCTTCTTTTTTTCCTTTTACAAATTGCCAGAGTTTTTAAACAAACAACTCTGAGCATCTGACATAGAGAGAAACAAAAATTATTCTTAATTCACAGGAAAAACTTGTTTATGAAACCTATGCGTTAAAGACCATCTTGTTAATGTTATTATGATATTAAGATATTTAGGGTAGTCTTTCCAAAGTATCAGTGCTGAACTTTGATTAAAATTGAGTAAAATATTTAGTGTCTATGTTTATTACATACCTGATGAAGAAACATGGTTACTGTTGCCTAAACCTTGGGGGAAAAAAAGGATATGGTGTCTGTCTCCCAACTCCCAAATGAGTTCCCCATTCACCAGATTCTTTTTTTTTTTTTTTTTTTTTTTTTTTTTTTAAAATTCTGCACCCTGGTTTTGGCCCAGTAAACTTTTCATCACTGTTTCATGAGCTCTTTCAGCTCCAGAAAAACACTTCAAAATATAGGCTGTATTCAGTGGCTGATTACTTTCCTAAGGGGGAAGGACAAATCTTGTGACTTTTGCATCTGGAGTAAATGACCACAGCTCTACATATATTGTTGTGCTTAATGTGGCTGTAGCATACTTTGTTTATTGCTAGTGTTCTAACAGCCTGAAACACATCCTGAGCATTAAAATAGCAGGAGAAAAGGGAGATTGTTTTTTCCTTTTTTTTTTAACCCTAGCTGACTCTAAGTTGAGTGAAGTGCTACTGAATCGTAGGCAGTTGTACTGACTTCTTTCTATTTATCCCTCTTAATGTAAAGTCCTGGATATTAACACATCTGTGATTTATAATTTAGAGTGGTTCCTAAAGACACTGAATTGAATGAGAAATAAATGAGAGAGAATGCAACTTAAAAGATGAGAGGGAATGATTCCAACAAGAACCATCCCATTTCTCACTTTATCATCTACTGAAATATGTTATTAGCTGTAGAAAAGTCAAATAATTAGAGCAACTATTCCTTTCTTCTGATGAAAGGGCAGGCTTCTAGTTGCCCCTTAAATTTTAAGTTTTCTTATTTTAGGCTACTGCATACATAAAACTAAGATGCTACAGAACTCGGTGGCAATGTAAATTGGTCATACCTAGAGAAGCTGCTATTCTAATTTGCATTTCTCTTCTGTTTCACATCAGATTTTAAACATTTATTTATGGCCGTATAAGGGGAAAGCTGTGAAATACTGAATTCAGCTAAAAGAGAATCACTATCAACTTACAGATGGAGAGCTGATGTAATTCCCTTTTCATCTACTCTGCAATGTCTCAATAAAAAAAAATAAAATTGAATGTTTATTCTGACTTATATCAGCTAAGTTTCTAAAACAACAAAGCAGCATCATTATCTCAAATTCTAAAGCTAAATCATCATGTCATTGATCAGGCTTTCTTTAAAAGGATTAAGCAGACTTCCCAGATAGGCTCATTTCCATCCAAATCAAATCTGTCCCAAGTGGTAACCCCACCCTATTTGTAATGCCTGGTGGGACACTTAGAGCTTCTGTTGTTTATGAAGTATTGCAGTGTAAGTAATTTGCCTGCATAAGAGATCTATAGCTTGGAGGTCAAAGGTCTTGATCGCCTGTGACCCAGAAACAAGAAATGTTTATCCCTCTGTGTACATAAAGTTTAGCCACTTCAAAACCTTTTAAATATGCCTGTGCAGTGCCCCTGCAGCTTTATGTGACTCTTCTCCCAACGGTAATTGTTTTTAAAATTCCTTCAAAAATAGTACCTTGCAGGGACTGCTTGGCCTCCCAGAGTGTGAATAAAAAATACATTCACTGTCACAATGAAGCTCTAGGGAATGAATGATACACTTGCCTAATAATTTGTTTCTTTAGGTTACTGTGTAAGCAGTAGCCTAAATTGTGATTTTGCTGATGATATTTACCCTCATGGTTTAAATGACTTGTGCCACTTTTGGTAATTAGCCTTGCTGCTTTTTCCTACATTCCATAAAATCTCAGCTTACAATAATGAAGAATATATAAATAACTTGCATATGTTACCTTAGAAAAGAACTTAGTTTAGTTAACTTCAGGTATCTCTCAGATGCAAGACAGGATTTTGACAAATGATCTGGACTATATCACTGCAGCTGCTGGATCAGGCGGTAAGGAAAATTAATCCAAAAATATGCTAAAAATTTGAACACAAACAGATTTCAGTGCAGTCTCCTTCACAACCTTGAGTGTGATCTACACAACATTTTAACTCTAAATAACGTATGCTAACCAATGTGTGATGGCCTCTCGAGGTTCTTGGAAATAAGTTTTTTACAGTGAGTTGAATCTCTCCTTTGCTTTGGGGTTCTATTAGTTCTCATAACATTCTTTTTTTTTTTTTTTTGGTAGTGTATTGTTATGCTGCTAAGAGTCCTGTTAGAAATATATAGCCCAAATCCATATTAGACAAAATAATTCTGAAGACGGCCAGTCAAATCTCCCTAGGTCTCCAATTTGCACTTTGTTCTTTTCACTACTAAGGAATGGAGTCTGCTGGCAGAATAGGGTCTTACAAGTAAAAAACAGATTTTTTTTGTGGAACTAGTAAATGGTGGGTTAATGGGGAGGGCAAGGCTCTTTATCTGTCAGTTGATCATGATACAAACTTATTTTTGATTCTGAGCAGAAAACCTCTCTTTAACACTACCCCACCAAAAAGCTTCCCATATGCAGCTGTGTTGGTCTCTTCCACTGTGTACAGCTGAAACATCAGGATGTACAGTAGGTGAGTCATGGTGAACTGTAATTAGGATAAGAGTTTACACTAGAGACTGTGTAGCAATTCTAGAAAAAGTCATCTAAACTTGGTGTTTAATGGGTATTCTGCAGAAATGGAGTGTCTCTGTTGCTCCAGTCACATGCTTACTTAGCGTATACACCAATTATTTAAGTTTTTATGTGGACTTAATCTCTGAGCTACATCCTTGTCAAATTTTTCAAACACTTCAATTTTTTTTTTTTTTTTTTTTGCAGCCTTTTCTTATGGAAAGAGGGACTAAAGAAAAGCATGTTTTGACTATTGAAGCTTCTATATTTTCTTCTCAAGGGCTGGGGTGGGGTAGAAAGAAAAAGCATCACTATTGAATGTGGCTGTGAATAATTAGCAGTAGTCAATATAAAGCAAATACATATAAGTCATGGCTGTACCTTGTTGTAAGCTGTTTATTAATCATAGAATCAACTAGGTTGCTGTACCTTGTTGTGAGCTGTTTATTAATCATAGAATCAACTAGGTTGGAAAAGACCTTTAAGTTCATCAAGTCCAACTGTTACCCCAGGACTGCCAAGTCCACCCCTAAACCATGTCACTATGTGCCTTGTCTGCACATTTTTGAAACAGTTCCAGGGATGGTGATTCCACCACTTCCCTTGTGCAGCCTGTTCCAGTGCCTGATTACCCTTTCAGTGAAGAATTTTTTCCTAATATCCAGTCAAAACCTCACTTGGAGCAGGATGAGACAGTTGCCTCTTGTCCCATCACCTATTACTTGGGAGAAGAGATCAGCCACATCCTCACTCTATCCTCCTTTCAGGTAGTTGTAGAGAGCAATAAGGTGTTCCCCCTCCCAAGCCTTCTCTTAGTGAGGCTAAACAAACCCAGTTCCTACTTCTGCTCCAGTTACCTCAGGTAAACTTCAGAAAAATATTTTCATTAATTTCATTAAGCTAAGTATCTCTTCTTGGTTTTGATGTGGTTAAACAACAGTTCCAAGCAGTGGTGTTGAATGCATGTTTTTATGGTGTTTTAAAAGGTCTCTGTCCCATTTAAGCTTTTGTTATATGCTAACTAAAGGTAGGATGACAACTGGGAAACCTATATAGAAGGAAAAACTAGGATACATTTCTGTATAACAGTTTGTAAATTATTCATTTTACTTTTTTATTTGTTTTAGTGATATCCATAAGTTGCTGTTGATACAGAAAGCCACTGTAAACTGGAACATAATGTGCTTTTCTAACTACATCTTCTTTGCATCGCATGGCACACTTTAGCTGTAGATATTAGTGTGCTCTTACATGGAAAATGTAAGATGAAAAGTAGGTTACTTAGGATAACCCAGTTAATTGTAATTCTGAGGCAGACATGACATGCTTGCATTTACTGATTGTCACAGCCTAACTTTAATTGCTATAGCTGACAATGTTATCTCTTTTTTACATAGCTCTTAGTCCTTCATAGATTAGATCCCGCTATTAATTTTCCTTGAAGGGATGGGGACTTACAAGGTCAGTGATGACTTTAAATTACCATTTAGTTTTAAAGAAAGTCAAGTAGTCTGATGACCATGTGGGCTGCTTTTCGCTTTGAAAGATACCCATAGTTGTAATGCTATTTGTCATTTTAAGACTAGGAATATGACCAGAGTTTGCAGGCCCACATAGCAAATAAACACTTGTGTCTCTTGGGAGCAGTACTACTAGCCTACCACTAACTTTGGCTCATTATACCAAGATCACTGAACATTTGGTCCTTTTGATGTACTGTGTATGTGATATATGAGAATGAGTGAGTGGGTGTTGCTTGGAAGTGTCCTCTCTTCATCCGTAATATAAACAGGCCATATTTGCAGGTCCCTAGGTAACCAGTTTCTGACTCAATGTTTAATCTGCAGCCTCCTGAAAAGATTGTGTGTTGGACCTGATTCTGTCTGTATTTGGAAATTATCTAGGGTTTGTAGAACTCCTAATGATTTACTACACAAATTTTTATCATATGTAACCTAAATTGAACGTCCTGGTAATTCCCTTACCCTATGTATCATAGATGCTTAAGCAATAAATCATTCTAATCTTTGGGTTAGACTATGTGCAACAGACCCCTACAAAATCTTTTTCTTCTGGAGGCTTCCAGTACACTGAACTTCATCAACTATGAGCTAACTTTCTTTCTTTTGCTAACTGCCTGCTCCTTAATGATATTACCATCACTTTTGAAAATAATTACTAATGATTTCTATATAATAAATCATCTCATGATGGTAATTTCAAAATGTTTTTTCCCATTTTCAGTTCTCTCTCTGTTATCCCAGAGACTCTTAGAATTAGAAAACAGAAAAACCAGAGGGCATGAAGAGTCTGTGCTTCATCAATTGTATTTTTCCTCATTATGCTCTTACTTGTATTTCATTTAGCACTTCTTGCACTGACAGTGTGGACTCTTTTAGCTTTTCTGTCCTGTCTTCATTCAAATGACAAATTATGACTCTTCTCAGCACAGTGGAGTCTTTCACTTCACACTTTTTTTCCCATTAGAATCTGGAAAACACCATGAGATGTTCAGCTAGAAGAAACATTAATATTATTTTTTTTTTGGGGGGGGGGGGTGGGGTGTCTGCATTTGCAGAAAGAAGATTGTAAAAGTGAATTTTAGGATTCCAAAAAGGCAGTACAAACTTTTGACTGTTGCTTTTTATTATGTTTCACTTCTAGAAAGTTCACAGTTTTAATATTTACTTCAGAACTCCTCTTGTTAGGTAGGGCTCAGAGGTACTTCAAGTAATAACCAAGAAGTAGAGTTGCAGAAATGAGGCTTATCACCTGCTTGTTGTTTACTACTCACTTGAACAAATTAACGTACTAGTTCATCAGTGCATACGGACCCATATATGTCATTTAAACTGCATGTCCATGATATATTCTATGCTGGGCAGCTGAAAAAGAAGCAGAAAAGTGGCAAGCACAGAAAGTCACAACTGGCAGCTTGGTAATTAATATAGATAGAGCTCTTATCTGAAATGCACAGAATTTTTAAGATTAATGGAATTAAATGTATACTGAAATTCCTAAGTCCATATTGCTCACAAGTTTGAGTGGTGTAGGCTTAAACAGTAACAAATATTTTCTGTTTTATAGACTCTCTTGTTGAATACTTTGATGCCACAAAGTACTAGTAAATATTGCATGTTCATAACTATACCTTCAGAAAGAGGATATATGCCTTTCAGATCCTTGCTACATATTTTGTACTTTGTCAGCTATGAGAGCAAGGTCATCTGATTAAGAGGAAAAAAGGAAAAGGCACATAGTACTATTGAGTAAATACCTTGTTTTTCTAGTAAGCTTTACTGGGAGTGGGAGGGGGGAAGGGATAAAAATAAAGTTGTATTTTCCCAGATTTGAATCTGATCAGACCAGCACAACATGGTATGCAAGAATATGTTACCTGGAGATTTGTAACCCAGAACTGTCCTCAAAAAGAGTATATAAATTTAACTAGAAGACTTGTAGTGATGATCTGTTTCAGTGAGCGTCACGCTCACCAATTACAAGTAGATGACCTATTTTCATTCATACTTGCTTTAGTTTGTTGGTTGTTTTTCATTTCTGCTAGATTAAGCATTCTCATTTCTTAACTTTCATTGGGTTTTCATTTGTTTTAAACTTTCTGAGGCCAAATGCCTAAAGCAAAGGCAACATTAGGCATGCAACAGGACTGCATCTTACTTGGTCAGTTAAGATTTTATGGTATAATTTAGAAAGTAAACTGAAAACCATAAATCTTTTGAAAGCTGGCAGCAGCAAACGACATGTTAACCACAAACCCAACGGAATATTTTATCTTGCATGTACATGAATGTAATTTTCCAGAAATGATCGTCAGTTAAATGACTGTGACAGATGTCACTGTCAGTTGCTCCTCAGGAAAAACTGCCTCTGATGGGCTGACTACTAAGTACATCACCTTCAGCCCTTACAGAAGGTGAATTCGCTGCTGCAAGTGTATTTTTCTTGCCTTGGTTCTTACAGAGGTTTAATATAATAATGTACATTTTTATATAAATAATATAAAATTTGCATTTAATATAGTAATATTGTCCATTACACAGCAAAATGGTTTCAGTCCAGTGGGGTAACAGGAAAAAAGACAGGAAAAATAGCATCAGATCATATTCTAGCAGAAATGGTACAGATAGCCCCTTCAGATGTTTCAGTGCAGTTTTGAGCCTTTACTTATCCAGTGTGCAGGCCTCAGATATTAGTGTGTCTTTATTACTTAAGAAGCTTGTGTTCATAACAAGTTTCTGGATAGTCTGTACAAGTTTGATAGGACTTGAGGAGAATGAGTCTTTGCAGGATTAGAATGCTATCCTGAAAACACTAAAATTACCTCTTAGCGCACTTTTCTTAAAACACCACTGAATCTTTACTTTTAAATTCTAAAGTCAAGTATAGCATCTGTTATTTACATTAAGCCATAGGATTAGCATAAAAAGCTGCACGCAATATGAAAGAATTTTGTTTTGTTTATGATTTTGTTTTGTTTATTTAGATTTTGGGAGCAAATTTTGTAACCATATAAGGAATATTCCTTGACTTAATGATTAGTAATAAAGAAAGAAATTAATGTTATTAATTATTAGGAATTGAATAAAAAAACCTACTAAGATGATTTAAACCCACAACAAACACACAAGAACTATATGTAATCCTTTTTTCTTAATTTCAGTTGCAGATAAAAATGGGGTTAGAGGAGGGTGGCAAGGGTAACAGAATGTAGAAGACTGTTTTCTGCATAAAAAGAAGCATACTAGCTAGGAACCCTTGGGGGTGTGTGTGGTGGAAATGAAGAAAACTAAAGGGTGTACAAAAGGAGGTTTTCAAAATCAAAAGTGTAGAGGAGAATGTGATAGGGATTTTAGTTCCACCATAAAAATGAGAGGCATAAAATAAAACCAGTGATATTCAGAGCAAACCAAGGAAGATGGTTCTTCACACAGCATATTATTAAGCTGCCACATGGTGTTATGGATAGTGAGCATTTACATGATCTCATAGGGTGACGGTTCAGATTCCTGGAAAGAGAAATAATTTAAAGAACTGTTATATTAAAACAGATAATGCTTCTGCTCAAGAAGTTTTTGAGCTACATCTTGCTGAGGGCTAGAAAGTATTCTGGGGAAATACAGCTGTGGGCTTGTCTTCATCTTCCTCAGGCACCTGCTGTTGGTCATTGTCAGGGTCAAGATAGCAGCCTAGACACATTCTCCCCAGTATTTTCACTCAACATACAAAATGCATTTATTTCTGAAATACTTGAGGGAACCTAATAGGAAAACAGAAAGTAGGAAATAATTTTGTACATCATGTCAGAATTTACCTCTGGAAATAAATGTCTTACTTCTGAAAAAGAAACAGTACTTTGAGGATAAAGTTGTCTGAAAAAGGTTGTATGGGTTTAGTGTTTATTACTTCTCAATCACTTCTGGTTCAGACAGGTTATTATTGCAAAAGAAAGTCTCTCTTTGTGAGTGATGCAGGCTATTGTGTATTCTGGATGTCAGGCTGGGATGGTAGTCAGTGACTGTTTAGTGGTATGAATGAAAGAAGAATACTTAAGCATTTGTTACCTAGCCTGTTCAGGCTATATTATCTATAAAGGCAATTATATAGTGATTTGATCAGCAACTTTTAAATTACAAATATATTGCATCAAACATGCTTTTGCTTCTTTTAAAAATATGTCCTTGGGTTCTTTGAGGTCCTTAATGTTTTCCTTCATTTGACATTTTAGGTAGTTTTCATACCAGCGTATTTCATATTCACTTTTTAAAAAAAGAAAATAACAAGAAAATTCCACTAGTGTCTGTTACATCTCATCTAATTTGGTACATGTTGTCTGAGTTAATTACTGTTGTTCTCCTCTCCTCTCTTGCTTGCTTAGTTCTCATTCCTTAGTAAGTTATGTTAAAATACTGTGGCAAAGAGCAAGATGAAATAGTTGATTATATAACATTTATTTTTTACTAGCTTACTAGTTCTTTTACTTTATTCTGCTGAATACTTTTGTGTTTTTTTTTTTTTTTTGTTTCTTCCTTGCATTTTCCCTGTTTTCATGGCCAGAAAGATTTTGTCCCAAATCCAAATTAATTCTGGAGAATTCAGTTTCAGAATCAACACAAATCAATTCTCAGATAGGATTACATTTTCTTGGCAATGCTGAATTACACACTTCACAGTTTTTCTCTGGTTGAAGCACTAAAATAACTTAATATGCAGTCTTACAACTAAATGTACAATCTTACAAACTTTTAGACCTTAAGTTTGCAGACTAAGGTGGTACCCTGTCCATTACCCCTAAAAATAATAGTCTCTCATTTTTCCCAGTTTGTACTTACTACATGCTTTGTCGTGTAACAGAACTTACTGACTGATAGAAATGTGTTGTGTTTTTGCATGAACCTGAAAGATTAAACTCAATTATATAAGAACTGACTTTTCAGATGAAGATGACATTTTATGTGGTACCATAGAAAAGAAACTTGGTGATATGTGGGTTTGGTTTTTGGTTCATGCTCTGTAGTGGCTTGCTGTAGGTTTCCTGGTAGTCATCTCCAGCTGCATTATTTGAGCTTTTACAGAGGCTGATATGAATTCCCTGCTTCTGATGAACTTTTATGGCTTTAAAAACCCTGCTAAATCAACTTCACAAATTTGTAATTGCATTGGGCTAAAAGAGGAATTATTACATTTATTTTAACAGGGGAGAAAAAAATAAAATCTTAGCCTATTCAATGTTGGGTATCTGGAGGGAAAAAGTCTGGGTTTATAGCCAATTTTCCCTGTTATATAGTATTTGTTATTACTATTCATTTTCAGTGTGGCAAGATAAAACCTAAAACCCCAGTTAAGGCTTGTCCTCTCTTTCTGAATGTGCACACCTTTAAGCCACCACAGTTGAAAAAGGAGTATTTCTGTTTGTTAAAACAGTATTACCTGCTTAGATTCTGGGCTTGCTTTCTTCTATTCAAAATAAGTACTAATTTTTAAATGGAAAAGCAAGTATTTTTGTGTGACAGAATCAACTCACTGTAAGCCTCATCTTGTCCTTAAATTACATTTTCATTCCTATGGAATGAAGAAATAGAAAGATATGTTACTGAGTATGCCAAGTTGAAAAGGACCACTTCCCCTTGCTTTCAATACATGACTGAACTTAATGGAGAATTTGAGATTGGTTTTGCAACATAAAATGCTGGAGCTATGTTGTTATCAATTTTTCCAAGATCAAGGCATTTGAAAAACAAAGTATCTATAGATTTCTTCATCATGCACTGTTCTGCCTAAAATGCGAAACACTAGGGCTGAAACTTTCTCACTACAGATAGTGAAAAATTTTGTTATTGATTTTAGTAAACTTTGGATTTCACTAGCATTGGAATACCAGGTTTGGTTTTGTTTTTCTCATTTGTTTGTTTGTTTTCCCTAAGCAAATAAAGAACACAAGGCTCCAAATAGTGTCTGAAGTGGAACTTTTTATAACATTGTGACTTGAGTCAAATTCATAGATTAAAATCTTGGTAAACTTTTCTGCTAATTAAGTACAACATAGATTCTTACTTTATTTGAACACTTTGGTCTTTGAATTGAAAATAAAATGTTGCAGAAGGGAAATGGGAAATCATGGGAATGGATAAAGCAAATCTTTAGAGAAGAACAAAACAAAGTGCTTTCAGAGTTAAATATCAGATGCCAAAATGGGAAAATACCTTATTAATCCCATATTTGTAGAATCTTTATAGCTACATTTTTTCTGTAGGTAGCCCATCTTAAGTAACATTTGGCTACATGTTTTGTTACTTTTATTTTAACTATTCTGGTGTCGTACATATAACTGAACAGCAGGATGTCTTTAATGTAAAAGCACCAGATATTAGTTAAACTACACTCTTGTCAATCTTTTATTTAAGCAAAAGGAAAAAGATCTTGTAGACCTCAGCAGCAGGTTTGTTTCTTTCTACCTGTACAGGATGATTACAAGTACAGGAAGACAACAAGCCGAAAATTTCCCATAGACCAGTATAAGTAAACATTTTCATAAGGTATAAGTGCGCTGTATGAGTATTAGCAACATGCTTTCTACTTTTCACAGAATGTCTTGTGGCCTTCTGCCTAATCTTCGGAAACAATAACTGTGACACTGATGTATTCAGAGCTATTGTGCCTGTTGTACTAGGGAAAAAAAAGGGACACTTCAGAATAAGACATTCTGTTTAAGACACATTTGGACAAACCAGGGGGTATATCTGCCTGGGAAAATTAAGTGTCTAGAAAACAAGATTAGCCTTTTCCATTTGATTTTTGGTGAAATCATGTTGAACTGAGATGTTTCAGAGTTGACAGCTCCCACTGAATTCGCTTTTTCTTCATGTTACTGAATTGGAGAGCAGAGGTCACAGGTTCTGCTGCCCTTTTATTGTCTTATAGCTCTGTTAAATCAATTCTCATGCAAGAATTTCTGTTGCATATATTGAGTAGTTAAGGCTTCACTAATACGATTTGACATTATAATAGATTTCCAGTCAAAATTATAGAGAAAGATTAGATGGGTTCAAATCTCTGTGATTAATAGGATATGTTACTTCATGCAATATTTTTCTTCTTTGAAGTAAAAATACACAATGAATGTCATAATGTAATTATAGTCTGCAACTTCCTAGGATTACTACCTCAAATAGATGGCAAAAAAGGTAAATAACAACTCTCTCTTTCTTGTTTTAATAAAAATCAAGCATAACCCTCTGTAATTAATGCAAAAAGAAGGTTTTGTGCTACTTTTTACTCAGTTATGTAAAGATGAAGGCTACATATATGGTATCATTAAAAAAAAATATACTACCACCACAGCTGTGAAATTTATTGTATGGCAGACCAGCTAAATTCAGGAGAAATAATTCCACTGAAATGTCTTATCTATTCATTATGTTGTAAGACACCATCAATGCTCTAAACAGAGATTAAAAATACAGGACCTCCAAAGAACAGATCTCTCATGTGGAAGTTGTATCTCAGTTGGTGCTTTCTTTCTACTCTGCTATTAATTCAGTTGACCAGTTTGCATTTATTGCACGAGAAAGTTAGAGTGTTTAAGTATAAAACCTCCTCATCAGCAGGTAGACGTTTACTGTTTGCAATGAGAATGTGTATAGAGGTATTGGCTGGAATTTCCTAAGCTGAGTCTCAAATGTTGGAGAAAAAAAGTGTTGCATTCAAAGAAACTAAACTTAGTAGCCCTCATACAATCTGATACTTCTGAAAATCACACTACTTATATAAAATAATTGATTTTTAGCTATACATGAAAGAATACCTGTAACACACGTCTTCTTTCTATTTATTTCATGCTTGTGAGATATACAAAGGAAAAACAGCACTGTTTAAATCACAACCATAAATTTGGTTTGAACAGAAGGCAGGGGTCAACTTGTAGGGAGTTTTTCATATCTGGTTTGCTGAAAAAAACATCCCATAATAAATGCAGAGCTTAAGAAACTACCATGGCTCTATGTAAGAAAGGAAATTCTGTGTGCTTCCGCACTAGTTTGCGAAATTCTGAGACTCATGGAAAACACCATTCCACAGTAGTCTTCAAAAAGCTTATCTGCGTGTATATACTCAGTCATATACAACTGGACCAGAATCAGTGATGTTCAGAGCTATGCTTTTGTATAAAAGGAGTTCCTTTGCTATGAGACAGATATACAGGAATGCACTTTGTCTCAAGTATCTATATTTCCAACTTAGAAGACTTTATAATTGTGGGTAGCATGCCTCCTGTTTCTCACATCCTCAAGTAGTCCTGTGGTGGTTTCAGGGAGCAAACTATGGCTTCATAACTCCTAGTTGGCTGGTTGGTTGTTTTTGGTTGGTTTGTTTTTTCTCTGAGATGCTTTTTTCCCTTTTCTCCTTTTTGTTGGGGGCAGAATAGTATTCTAAATCTTGTCTAAAATAGGAAAAAATAAAATTTTGTTACATTTTTAACACTTGATATAAGCTGTGTTGTTCATCGATGATATTATCTAAGAGGTTTTCATAAGGTTTTGTTAAATGTGTTTTTACCTACAATAAAATCAGACTTGTAAAACACTTCTGCCCACTTTGTTGCCTGGGCAGGCTTTGGATATGTTTTGTATATGTTATGTCTTATCAATTTCAGGAATTAACATCCTCTATAAAAAAGTAGGCCTATAGAAATTTCTCCTAATTCACAAAATAAATAAATACCTTATTTAGGTATTTATTACCATAGAGCAAGGCAGTTTACCACATTAGATGAAAATCCTAATAAAGTTATGACTATTAGTAACACATGTTATAAAGGTTTGTAGTTGCGATGCAAGAAAAAGGAAAGAAAAATGACATGCTCTTGTGACAAAAAAAAAAAAATGAACCTATAAACATGGTTTCTTCTTCCTTGATAAAACAGTAAGCTTTATTTATTGAGCAGTATCTATTCATTTTGCTAACCAGAGTATTTTGACTGCATTATTCCTGAAACACTAAAGGAGCCATGAGAGAGTTAGCTGGACCTACATATAATGCATTAATCACATCACCAATATTGATAGCAATTTCCTCTCACAAAGTAGTCTTTCATAAGAGAGGTTCTTTAACTAGAAATAGCCAAACTGTTTTTTAGTTTTCAGACTTTACAGGAATAGCTGAAGAAGAGCCGGCGGGTGAAGGGTTGGTGGTAGCATCTGGGTTTTTGGGGAGTAAGGGTGTAAAACTAGAACCTTTTGATATGTAGCCTTTGGAGGGGAAAAATAACCCAACCGCCACCAAAACCAATTTGGTTGGCTCTAAACTCAGTAGCTATAGGACTTGATGCTGCCTTCTCCTTCATGGACTCTTGTACGTAACTCCCTGAGCTGTGAAGCAAAGGATGAACTGCACTTACCCAATGGCCAGATCCAAGAAAAAAAGATCCTGTCTCTTTTCTGTTCCTTCTGTTCTTT
Source organism: Amazona ochrocephala (assembly GCA_039720435.1). NCBI lineage: Eukaryota > Metazoa > Chordata > Aves > Psittaciformes > Psittacidae > Amazona > Amazona ochrocephala. The sequence continues at coordinate 39,507,132 of CM077879.1, forward strand.
CAGAGGATGCCTTTGACTGCATACTAGTCTGTAAAAAAGACTAAGGTAAGGTAACATAAGAAAGTGGGAAATTTTGAGAAAAAGGTTACTGCAGATACTCAAAAGTTTATTTGTTCCCTTTCTACGCATGATTTGGATCCCTCTGTGGATGTTGTCCCTGACTAAAAGAGATCTAACTATGCACAATTCAGAAAAAGGTCAGTAATAATTTTAATGTCTTATTATTGAGCATATTCTGGTTGCTAGTAGAGTGTGAATATTGTATGGCTAGGAAAGAAATCATACAGTTAGACTGGTTCTGTAATTCTTTATACCAACTCAAGGCATCGCAGTGTATTACAGAGGATGGAGATGGAAAAAGACTATGCACTATATAGTATATTTGTCATTCAGTGTAATTTTGCTTTCTTGATGTAATTTTTGTTCAGATAAATAAACTGTTTCCTGAGTATTTTTTAAAAACCAAATCTTTCTTCTACTGCTGTAAATAATAACTTTATTCTCAGTATCTATAGTGACTGATTATGAAAAGCAGAGTACTCAAACTTGTTTCTAAGCTTCTCAGAATTAGTAAAAATAGCTGTTACAAGTACAGTTTGTAACTATTACAAATGTTTTTAAAAATGCAAAACTTTTATTTGCAACGACAAGTTTATCTTCCTGAGCATTGAGATCTACTGTACCTTTCATTTTTTGTTCAATAAACAGCAGAAAAAAGTGAGCTAGACATAAATCTAAAACAAAAGCACAAAATCAGTCAGCAATCAAATACTCCTTTTATTTTATCAAGTATGCCATTATTACCTTTGATCTGTTTTGACAGTCAGATTGCTAAATTGGAGACTAATTTAATGGATTTAATTACTTACCTTGCTTTAATTCCTGGCACCCTTTCCTCCTGTATTTCTTGTACACCCCATTATGGCACTGGGGCTCCCCAAGGACAGATTTTCCAATGTGTATTCTCAGCATGAGACTTCTGTAATTTTAGGGATCTCAAAGTTACCACGTAGTTTCTCACTATTACCAACAGAGCAAAGACATATTTTAGTGCAAATCCTAAAGTAAGTACCAAAGAAATAGAGAATGAGTTGCCCTTCAGAAGCGGTCTATTCATTGATTGTAATGGACGACCAGATACTTTGCTTTAGAACAGAACTGTAATTCTGGGATGACAAAAGGGAGACAAGATCATCTTCTGTTTGTTTTACTCTTTTTGGGTGCAGCTAGTTCTACTGAATGTCTGCCCACACGACTGCTGTTGAAAACAATTGTAATTCTCCTTTTGGATTTCACATTCTTTGGTCCCATGTGAATTGGTGAATGCTGGCATGATGTAAGAACAATATCAAGGCAACAGGGAGCTTGAGGCACTCTGGCATTTGCATGAAATTGGGGATTTCATTGTATTGTGGTGGCTGGAACAAATACCGCTCAACTGATGAAGTGAAGAAAATGTCAAGCAAACAGAAAATTTTTTAATCTTTCATGGTTAAAATCAGTAGAAGTAGCCTATAAATTTGTATTTTTAAGATAAACTATTTCTCTTAAAGAAAGGAAGTAGCTAAATGTGCTTTGAAATGTCAAACGGACAGCTCTGTTTTGTTAAAATGAAACGGTCTGGCTTTGCATCTTAGGAGGGGGGGACAAAAGAGAGTTTACTTATAAGGTCAAGTGTTCAAGCCAACCTGAAAGAATGAGTAGTGTTATAATTACTCCCACTGCTGTGCAAACATGAAGCTGACTGATGAAATGAGCCTTCTTAATTATGAACTTTGATATTGTATATTTATGGTAAGCTTTTGAAAACTCACTGAATTTAGACCCAGCTCTTTTTGACCTTGACTGAGAGTAGACTGAACTCAAAAAGTTGGTATATTCCTACTGGCACTCAGCATTATTATTTAACAAGGCATCTGTTACACTATTTAACTAAACAATAGGTCGCATAATAAATAAGCAGAAAAAACTTTGAAACTACTGTACTGAAACGTCTAGACTTTGCAGTTCTGTTTGGAAAAAAAGGGAATACAGCTTCCCTCTGTAGTTTTAAAACTCAAATGATTTTTCAAGACCTCCGATGAATATTAACAGGTTTGCTATTATCACTACACAAATATATCTCCCATCTCAGTGAAATAGTTTAATTTTTTTTTTTTGCTAGATCATTGACATAGTTGGAGAAGAGCAAGAAAATGAAAATTCACTTATAAAATCAGATTTTATAAGTGATTTCAGAAGCCTATTAAAATTTAAAAGGATATTACTACAATTAATAATTGTTCCTAGTTCCCTCTGGATGCTTTGAAGGTTTCAGTGCAAAACTGTGGGCTAGAAACATTGTCCTATCAGGTGAATGCAATGCTCACGTCACAGCTGTGTGGAAACACATTCCTTTGGACTATTTTAATTTTACCAGCTACAATACTAGAACTCCACAGATCCTGCAGTAAACATCTATTTTCATTATAAGAGATTGGAGACTTACTAAGAGTAACCCAAGAGCAAAACGTGTGATGTGCAGCTGTCTTTCTGCAGTCCCTCGTAAGCATAAACTGTTTTTAAAACACAGTATAGCTTGCATCATCTCTCTTGTGGCTATCTTTGTAGCATGCAGCAGCAGCACCATGTGGTTTGGGCTCACTGAGCTTCACCAGGTTCTCCAACAGTATGACCTCCTCTGTACCTCTGCAGCTGAGGCAGCTCAGAAGCCAGCACCAATGTGTTCCCTCATCACTCAGTCCCTCCACAGTACAGGGGCTGCTCCTGACCGGTCCTATCTTGAGGGACCAGAAAAATAAGGTGGAAGTATGACCAGGTCTTTCTTTATCCTTTTCATGTGAAAGAGCTGTGAGTGGTCATATGGGGACTAAACTGCCAGGGTTACTAGGGAAGAAAAAGAAAATCTGGCTCCAACAAACGTTAATGACAAAGCTGTTTTTTTGACCACTCATAATTAAAAAACAGAAAAGATAAGCAAAGGTGACTTCTGTGCATCTCGGAAAATTATTTTAATGTAATAATCCACATTTTGAAGCTACTGCTTTTTTCTTTTTTTTTTTTTTTTAAATATAGAAAATGTCTGCAAGTTTTAGCTTTTTTATTTTAAATGCTTGTTTCTCTACCTTTTCCTTCTCTGTCCAGAGCAGCTGGCTACCCTGGGAAGATGCCATCACTGCAGGGAGTCTTACTAAGAAGTTGGGGTTGTTTTTAGTTTTGAATACACTCAGGCTTATATTCATTATCAATAGAGAAGATTAGGTTGAGTTCCACAGCTGGAACCTGCTACTGAAAATGATCTGTTACTCTACCCTTTGCACTTAAGAGTTTTTTTGCTGGGACAGATTAGTTGAAGTGTCCCTGTGGAGTATAGCTGTAGGTTTGTGATGGGATAGGAATTTTTAAAATAGCTTAGGCCCAGCATGCTACCGGCTTTTTAGATCAGTAGTAGCTGCTTAAATTCAAGTTACAAAGAGATAAACAACCAGAAAGACGACGGATGGTCTGTGCTGTACTGAAGTCTGCTTTGCCGAGTGATGATCTGGTTCCATGTTCCATGTATCAGTTGCCTAGTCTAGCCTGGAGTGTTGAAAGTCAAGAGACTGGCTAAAGGAGGAAGATTAACAGGCTGTGCTGAAAGGAAGAAACAGTCAAGAGCTGGTCTAAGAATGTCTCTTATTACATAAATTCATTAATGATAAAGGGGGAAATTAGCATGGCTTTCACTGTACCACAGGGAACTAGGATCTGTGTCATCCAGTGTTGAGTGCTTAGGAAAATGAAATTTCCTGGCTAGACACTGAGGGAAGGAATTGCTTGTGGGCTCTGGGGCAATCTGCATATCAATGCACCTTTTTGTTCTTTAATTCTTTGTCATTGTGTCATTGCCCCCCCCCCCCTTTTTATTTTTTTTGAATTCTTAGAGATGGTGGGTCCTCATCCTTCTAGTTTTGTGCCCAGAATGTATCCTCAGGCCTGATAGCAACAATAACACTCTTGATTCTGCACAAAACATACAAATTTTGAAGGGAACATGGTATGGGTTTTATTAAGCAATTGTTTAGTAGAAAACAAAAACCTTCTTAGTAACCAAGTTAAGCATGGTGCCAATTAAAACTATTAGCAATGATAACTTCCTGACCAAAAATTGGTACATAGGCTTTTTGTTTTGCTTTGTTTTACCATTTGGTTTAAAAAAGAAAATAATAAAAAAATTAAAAATCTGCTGCTTTACCATATGTATCCAAAAAGCAGATACATGAGTTTTTTTCTAAGATGGAATGATTTAATCTAGTTTGAATAGTGATAGCAATAGCACTCTTTATGCACTTCCTTGTAGATTATAAAGAATATTTTACAGATTGGATTTCCTGTGTACTCTCTTCCAAACCTATCTGTTGGATGACTTCTGGTGCAATAATGATGCGTAAAAAAATAAATATTTTTGCTATGACTAAGTATACGTGGTCTGAACATTAGACTAAAAGACAATAACACATTTACTTTGTGGTTTGGACCTGAATCAATGAGAAATTGATTCACTTTCCCTTAAAATATAAGAAATGTCCTATTGGCTCCAACAAACAATCTGTCTAGACTGTCTATCTAGTTTTCTGTCTCCAGCAGTTGCAATTGAGCATGCTATTTAGGGGAGAGTACACAAGACTGCTTCTGCAGTCCATTTCCTTCACACTTTTTGCAGCATCTGCATTCATCGAATTAGGCATGCAGAGTTTCTACTCCTCTACTCCTACCTTTTTTTTTTCCTCTGATCCTCTTTGTCTGATCCATTTTTAAACCTCACAGTTGTCTGCTTCCAGCTTCTCGTAACAGCAAGTTCACTACCTGGTATATCAAGAAAAAAACCCAAAACAACCAAAACTCAACCCAGGCCACAAACCTCTCCATAATTAATAATTGATTAATCTCCACCCATTTTCAGCTATGTGAAAAATAAAGATAGGCCTAAGCAAGAACCTCAGATCTGACTGTCCCCACATTTTGGCAGTTTTGGTTTCTGAATCAGCAAGATGGGCTGCAGCAAACCCTGCAGTCTGAACCAGCACCTAAGGAGGAAAGTTTCGACCTTCAGCCAAACCTTGCAACAGGTCACTAACAATTCTGGCAAGGAATCAAGGGCAGCATAGGTTGAATGCACCTTTACTTTGTTATGTTTACAGATGAGATCTAGCTAGCTAGAACAGCACAGACAGGCAGGCTTAAAACTGGAAGCAATTTTCGTAAAGTCAAGAAATTACTAGAACAAAGGAGGAGATAGTGGATGCTGTTCTGTTGGGAAATGTGTGTTTAACTTATGGAAGAGTCAGATCTACAACTGCAGGAAAGGGAACATCTGGCTGGATAGAAAATCCTCGAAAAACATCCAAGAGTTACAGCTGATTGCAAGCTGCATGTGACTGCCTCATAGACAAGTATTGCATGGGAAGGTACATACGGAAAAATGGGTTGGGATGTTTTGTTCCGCTCCATTTCATTCTGTACAACACAGGTCAGTTTTAAAGTACTCTTCAGTTTTGGGCATCACTTTTCAAAGCACTCCTGAATCAACCAAAGTTCATTCAAATTATAGTTTTAAGGTACATACCATGATGGTGGTTTGTGTTTGTATGTTTTGTTAAACCTGAATTTGTTTATATAGTGACATCGCTTCAGTTATACACAGTTTAGATGTGCACAGCTTTCAATTAAGAGGCAGCATAAATTTACAGTCAGTCATTGTTTATAGTCAGAGGTTATAACAATGAACATCACTAAGTGGAGAGGTTAATTAATTTACAGGTTGCTAAATCAATATTCTCTTGTTTGAGACTTTGCATCACAAGATAGAAGAAAAACTATAGTAGAGAGTCTAATGTAAGACAGCTGAATTAAATATGTGCCAGGGCTTTCTCTATTCTAAATTTAGGGCAGCTTTAGAGATCTGTAATTTGCTTTGGGTAATTCAGACACTTTTCTTGAGATACTGCCTTGTGTTGTCCATTTTTGAATCATGTTAACCCCTTATTATAGCAAGGGTTTTACACTGTTGCAGTCATCCAGTCTGTAGCCTAGAGAAATTCTAATGTTAGATGCCAGTAGTCTTGATTTTAAGTTTAGAAAGAAAAGCCCTGAGAACAAAGAAACCCCAATAATCCTGTAATCCCCAAATATCAACCTGTGTTAAAGGATGAAGACTAAAGGTTCTTGTTAGTTAATTTTCAAGAGGGACGAACTTTTATACCAAATGGAAAAGAATTTTCTAGGTAATAAAGTGCAGGTTGCTAAGTCAAGCATTGCAGAAAATGTTTTTGCAGCAGTGATGTCTTTCTCATTGAAGTTATTCATCCTAACAATATTTTTAGAGAAGATGAATGGACAAAGCTAAATTTCAGGATTCCTAGCTGGAGATTTGATGCAGAGCAGTTTCCCATGAGTTAACTTTTACCGTGAGGATGTCTGATCAAAGTCAAGGAAAACATGTCAGTTACTTTTGATGATTTTAAGCCACAATGCTGATTTTTTTTTTTCTAGGATCTTATAAGGAATTACTGCATGGGGGCCCATTAAATAAAAAGATATGTTTTTAAATCTGCTTGTGAGGAATGAGGAAGGCCATTACGCACATAATCAGTAAACCTGCAGTACTCCTAAATGTTTCCACTAAATCATGTATGTTTTATATAAAGAAAGGGGTTTGAGAAGTGGACTACAGCCTGAAATCCACTGCACCATCTTTTTTTTTTCAGTAGCTAAGTCTTCTTTTCCATAGAATTGGTTGCTCCAAGTGCATAAGCAATATGATAAGAAATGTGTAATAAAACTTGGGATTGAAAGACTCAGTTGGCAGAAAATGTTTTAGTGAACAGCTGTTCTAGTAATTTGGCACTGAATCTGAAATGCCTTGTCAGTCTCTTTTCCCCATACATATCAGGCTCGTTTACGCTATTTACATAAGACTTTGATATCTCAGACACTGATCAATACCCAGATTTTTTTTCCCATGCTTTTAAGCATGACAGGAAATATAGGGGAGTCCTATCTGTAGAGGAACTAAGGACTGAAGCTTCCTACAGTGCCTTCATCTTTTGGAATGACTCCAGAATGCCACTTCCATAGTCTTTTGAGTTGCTGCACTTAGGAAACAATGTTTTCTACCTTTGACATTTACATTAAATATAAATTCCATTGAAACTCACCAGTAAGCCTATGTGTGCTGAAACAAACATGGCTTGTTTGCAATTAGCAAACCATGCTGATTTTAACTCTTGCCTATATATGTTTATATATACCTCTATATATGCCTCTATTTAAGAGGAGAGTGCAAAGGAGATTGATTTGAATCAAACGCAAAAAATATAAGGAGAATGTAAATAACATTCTGTGTAAATAAAATATTTAACATTATCATTTAATTGTACCATAAGCAAGTAGATCAAATTACAGCAGCATCCTACTGACTTTTCTTGCTGCTATTGACACTTTCCTATTCCCCAGTCTCAGTTCACATTTCTTATGCTGATTCCTCTCTGACTTTTTGTACTGCTGATGAATTGAGATAGGAAACAGCTATTGAAACTCATGCACATTTCAGAATGGATACAGAGAATTTATCAGAAAGGAACGTACCTGGTATGTCTAAACTTAAAAGAGAAATGTGTTTGACAGATGTACATTACACCAACTTGAACAACAGAATGGGCTCTGGATTTTTTTAATGCAATTTTAAAACAATATCGAGAGAATTTATTTGAAAGAATCTTACATCTGATTATAAAAAGCTTCCTTTGTTTCTCAATAATAGCTGTCACTGCCATTGAAACATAACAGAGTAAGACGTAGACCTGTATTTCTACACTATAAGGGATATCTCTTCTGTCTTTTGTGCTTATAAGGTCAGTTCACTGTCAGTGTACTTTAATTCTGTAGACAGATTTCTGATTAATTTGAAAAGAAGAGGAGGAATATTAATGATTAGGAGGTGAGGAAAGGAGAAAATATTTTAAATCAGCAAGCCTTTAAATAAGCCATCTTTACAGGATGGAAAGAAATACAGCCTGAGCTGAGGAAAACCTTAGTGTCCCAGAGCCATTGGAATACCTGTTTGTAAACAGAAGATACAAAGTATCACAGATTTTAAGCTATTTTTTTTAAAACCTTATAATTAGACTGTGACTTGGGGTGCTATGCCTGTGATTCCTAGCTTTCAGTTATGACACTTTCAACTTGCTATACAGAGCAGTTGGTGGAAATGCTCTCTTGTATAAAAAGCCTTTGGTCCTGTGATGGATGTACTGTGGATTGGGGGGAGGAAAGGGACAGAATGCAAGTGCGGGGAATGGGGGAAATAAATAATGAAGCCAGCTGATTATGATGGCCCAGCAGGAGTAGTATGTTCCGTCCTGGCTTGTGATTTAGTTATGGGGTACTCTTTGCATGGCACTCAGTTATTGAAATATTATCTGTGCATGGTTTGTCAGGCAGATTTTATTAATCTGCTGCAAAAGTATTTGCTTTTTACACCAGTCTGTGATGTATCTGAGAGATTTTAACGTGTTTAAACTCAAGTCAGTAATGCTGTATTTCTATTTATATGGGTTTTGCATGCTGGTCTATGCTCTCTTTAGGCTTTAATCCTATGCTTTGATCCATAGTGCTGTAAGGGTCCATTGAAGAACAATAGGCTTCTTAATTTATGTACACTATCATATCTTCATAGCTGGTCTGCTTAACTTCTACCACTGTCTTTGCTTCATGGCTCTACTATGTTGTGAAGATGTTAAAAAACTGTTAGTGCTTTAATAACTTTCTAGCAACTATAAGAACTTAAAATGTATCTCTACTTCAGATTTCATTCTGATTGCAAATGCAGCGATTGCTTCCTAGCATCAAAATGAGGTATTGTAGCAACAAGGTGAAATACCATCTTGGAAACGGTAAAAAATAAATCAAAAAGAACAGGAGGTACCCAGAGGCCTGCTAGATACACCTTTATGCATAACCCTGAGAATACTGTTCCCTGAGCAGTTACATAGTGGGATTCCCGAAGAACAAGGGCAGTGTACCATGAGCAGACTGCCAGCATCCAGCCAAGGCAGTCAGGGGTCTGCCCCCCCAGTTTGTTCACATACAATCTCATTACCAGAAGATATATACAAAATATAAAAAAGTGATAAAAATATACAAAAATGTGATGCAGAACAATTTGAAAAGCTTTCCAAATATTACCCAACATTCAATAATCCTGTTCACATTGAGCGAAAAATAATAGTACAGGGAATATAACATTTTCCTTTTGCATGGCTGAGATTTGAGCAGGCTGCAGTGCGCTACTTTGTCAGCAATGTTCAACCCCTTTTGGGTTTACTGCTTGACTTTTTTTTCTTTTACTTTTAATCACAGTGTAACTGGAGCAGTGTCCACTCTCTGTTTTATTTAGGGCTTTGAATGGGGTATAACTTCTGTTCAAAGATAGCTCTGAGATGGCACTGATAGGAAATTCACACACAATTATGGTACTCTTGAGTTACTCTGTTTCCAGCATGGCAAAAACTTTTTCTCTCCATCCAAAACTCACTCAAGTGAAGCTGCCAACACTGCACAACAAGTACCTGACTAGGATTAGCAGAGATTTTCTTGCATGCTTTCTCTGTGTGCGTTTTACTCAACTGCATCTGCCGAAATGAAACAAGCGAGCACTTTGCTTTCCCCTCGGGGCTGGGACCTGGAGCCGGATGCATCTTCGCAGGGCCAAAGCTCCGGGCGTGACCAGCCCGACACTGCGGGGCCGCCAGTGCCCGGGACGTGCGGGGAGGTTAAGGCCTGCCCGCCTCCCTTTCCCGCCACAATCCCGATGCGACGACGCGCTCCGCGCGGCCCTTTGCCTGCGATGCGGGGGAATCCGCTCCCCGGGGCGCCAGCGTAGCGCCGGCGGCAGGCGGCAGCAGCAGCAGCAGGAGGAGCTGGAGAACGGCTGCCGCCGCCGCCGCCCCCCCCCCTCCCGCCGCGCAGAGGAGCAGGCAGAGGGCGCTTTCGCCATGCGTGGCCCCCGGCGCCGCCGCGCAGCCCCAGGCTCTGCGCACCCCCCGGGCGCGGTGCCGCTGACAGCCGCCCGGAGAGACCTCCGCGGCGGGCGGAGCGGAGCCTTTCGGAGACCCCCCGGCCCGGCCCACAGCGAGGGGAACTCCCTGGGTGCGACTGGCTGCTCGGTCCCGCGCTATCCCTCGGTCGCGCTCTCTCTCTCCCTCCTTTCCCTCCCTCCTCCTCCTCCTCCTCCCCTCTGCTCTTTCCACCTCCCCTGCTCCTGAGTGAGCGCAGCCTCGGATGTCCGGTTTCCTGGTGGGTTTTTTACCTGGCAAACTCCGGATAACTTTGGTGAGAATTTGCAAAGCGGCTGGGAAAGTTGGGAACTCCCCTGCAGGCGTCTAGGAACTGCTGCTGCTGCATCTTCTCCATCCCACGGATTTTACTGCCTTGGATTTTGCGAGGGGAGGGAGGGAGGGACGGAGGGAGAGGAAGAGAAGGAGCCTAATAATTTCGCGTGCATTCCTCCAAGTGCTCCGCGGCCCCGCTCCGCGCTAGCCCTGCCATCTTTGCACAATGCACTTGCTGGAGGTTCTCTCCCTGGGCTGCTGCCTCGCTGCCAGCGCCGTGCTGCTGGGACCGCGGCAGCCCGCCGCTGCCGCCGCCTACGAGTCCGGCCACGGGTACTATGAGGAGGAGCCCGACGCCGGGGAGCCGAAGGTAAGCCTGTGCCCCCGCAACAGATGCCCCCGGGGCATGTGTCTTCGGGTCTGTTTGAACGGGCGGCGTGGAAAGCCTACTGACGAAAATATTTGGGAGAAGCCTTTTTAGGGAGAGGGTTCTTTAGAAGTGAGGGAAGGATTTATTTAAGGAGAAAAAATACTTTATTGTCAGGATTTTCAGGGTTGCTGGAACGAAAGCTGCGCGGGGAACAGCTGCATTCACAAAGAAACGCGAAGCACCTGATGGGTAGAGGCAGCCCTTGGGCTCCGCTCCTGGCAGCCGTGCGGAGCTGCCCGCGGGGAGCGGGCTGCGGCCCGCCGGCTCCAGCTGGTCCCGGCCGCGGGTGCACCCGGGGCTGTCGCGGCACGGGCGAGGCCCTGGGGTCCCGCTGCGGGCTGGGCCGGGCAGAGCTGGGGAGAGCGGGCGGGGGTGCTGAGACACGCTCCAAGCAGCAGCTGTGCACGGGACGAAGCGGCGGGGGAGGCGTGGGGGGACGGTGACCAGAACAGCCGAGAGTTTCTGTTTGTTGAAAAGCCTCTTGGAGTTACTGACACTTTGGATGAGTTGCTGCTGCGTGACAGAGGTGACGGGAGGTGTAAGGTGACGCTCGAGTATGAAGACTCTCGTTTTGCTCAGGCGCAGGGGAAGGCGGGGTTTAAATTCTCAGATTTCAGTCACAAATACTTAAAATCCTGTGTTAATTTTTGTTTTCATAGGAAGTTTCGTAATGTAGCAGTCAAGTACCTTTGGTACTTGTGGTTGCAGTTCCCGGTATGCTGATGCATAAAAATGATGCATGGTATGTGGTTGTATAAGCATGTGGCATTACTAGGAAGATCTTTGATGTCTGAGCTTTTAACAGCTCTTGCCTTCATCTCGTACATTTGAAGATTTCTGACATAGTTAATGAAAGTGATCGTGACCCAGCTCATTCATTATTCATTTCAGTACGGGGCAGGGAGGGAAGCGTGTGAATTGAAAGTTAAGCTGATATGCTGATTTCTCCCCACCATTCCCCTGTGCAGTTTGTTTTACTGAATAGAAGTTTTACTGTAACTAAGCAGGAAGTCAAGTTTTGATCGTGTACATTACCTGTTTATTTCAGATATTCAAACTGTTGTAGACCTCATGTTGCTCACGAAGTTCCTGCTTTTTAAACAATATTCTGCATGGAAAAGGTTACCGAGTATACTATAGTGTCTCTTAAAATATTTTAATTACAGCTGAATGCTTACCATTGCAGTATTCTGAATGCTAATGTACTATCAGTGATCATGTTGCTGAAATGTTTATTAAGTACTTAAAAATAGCAACACAAAATCAGTTCATCTGGTTGCTCTTATCACTTAGACTACTTTAAAAAAAATGCAGAACTTAGTGAAGGGTGAAAATACCTCAACTCTTGCCAGCCCATGACTGCAAGTCAGTTATTACTGGGTAAAACAGGTGTTTGAGTTGTAAAGCCTCAGAATAGCTTATGTTTAAGAGGTAGAAAGAATCCAAACTGGAGCGTGGTGCATATTTTGTACATCTAAACTGGTGAGGTGGGACAGCTGGTACTGAAGATAGTCTCCTTAGGGGTGCTGTATGTTCCCCTGCATGTGTTGTGACAGTCTGTTTCTTGAAGAAACCTCAAGGTCTTGGGGAGTTGCCACTGTAGTGCATTGTGTAGAAGTGCAAGTGCTCCCTGGAAAAAGGGGAACTGTCAGCAAACTGAGGGAAGAAAGGTCACTGAGAAGTGAGTGGGATAGCATGTGTTAAGCGATTACGTTAACAGAAAAATGTTTTTGTGCCTGACTACTGGTGAGTAGTAGAGAGAGCGCGGGAATGACTCTGGATCCAGGCAGACTTAGTCATGTTGGAAGTCTTTAGTTATGAGTTTGTTGCTTTTGCTGGAACTGTTTGAGTGCTGCACATTATTTGTTCCTGTGATGAATGTCTGAAGTAATTATGAAAGGATTAAATAAGTAAACTGTAAGTAATTGTTTCAAGGAAAATATGATTATGTCGGCATCCATTTGAACTTTATTAACTTCAGTGTGAAATGTATAGTCACTTGAGTTTGTGTTCATAAATGTTATGCTTCCTCCGTTTTTACTTTCCATCTGTATGGCATAGTGCTGCATATTAAACTAATGCTAAAGTGCAGGTCATACAGCTTTTTGGGTCAGCTTTTCACACATTGTATTTATTTCTCTTTGCTCTTATTTTAAGAACTTCAGCTTTAGAAACATTTTCAAAAGTGAATGAAGTTGAGGGTCCTCCAATATAGGAGTAAAATCTGGGCAGAAAGTAAGGGTGCTGTGTTTTTATGCAGGTAAATGTTATGCATTAATCTTATCTTAGAGATTTGTAGTAACCTGGAAGCATTACAGATAAAAATAGTAGCAGTTCCTCATACACTCTTCTTGCAAAGGCATATTCTGCAGCAAGTTGGCACTGGTAAGCCAGTGCATCACTGCCTCCCCCTTATTTTTTTTTTTCAGCATAGGGGTAAAGTTCATTATTTAACAAGCTTAAGAGGTCCAGGCTAATACTTTTCAGCTGAACTGTCTGCTCACTGGGATGGGAATCAATCCTACCTGCAAACCACCTTTTGGGATTTCCTGCAGCATGGGAGATTGCCCCCATGAGGTGAACCCCTCCTTTGCAGCCACTCCACAGCAGGGCAGGAGGCAGGGTGGTCTGCTGAAGATGACAACCTGGTACTTCAAGTGTCTTTCTGTCTCAGTTGGGACTGGGGAAATCAGCCCTCTTGTAGCTAGTGTTCCTGCAGTTTGGATGGGACCCTCTGCCCAGTATGGATGCTCCAAGCGGCTGCAGCAAGGACAGGGTGAGTGGCAGTATGACACCAGTGACTGTAGCTTTAGCCTCTGCTACTGTCTGTGAATATTTTAATAACTCTTATAATGTGTTTAGTCTCTGGCTGTTGTTCTTTAGGTAGTTTTGAATTGGGAATGTGTGATGAGTATACCCTGTGTGGGAGGGCTAAGTATTTAAAATAAATTATTTCTTTGTTTGCTGAAAGGTTCTTTTGAACCTTTTGTTTTCAAACTGGAGGGACTACACAGGCATTCTGGGCAAGAATTAAGCTTCTTGGGTTATTGAAATGAAGTCGTGACAGTACCTAGACTGCCTAATGGTAATAGAGTAACAGGAGCAGGGCTAGTTCATTGTGGTAATGATGATGGTTAACAGTGGTCTGATAACAGTAACTGGACAGAAGCCACACAGCTGGGAGGGTTTGCCGTTATAGCTCCACCTTCATATTGTTGCACAGTCAGACCTTTAGGATCATGTAGTTTGCCGATGACACCAAGCTGTGTGGTTCGGTTGATACGTTGGAGGGAAGGAATGCCATCCAGAGGGACCTTGACACGCTTGTGAGGTGGGCTGATGCCAACCTGATGAAGTTTAACCATGACAGGTCCTACACCTGGGTGGGAGCAATCCCAGGCACAGCTACAGGTTGGACAGAGAAGAGATTCAGAGCAGCCCTGTGGAGAAGGACTTGGGGGTGTTGGTCGATGAGAAAATGAACATGAGCTGGCAGAGTGCGCTTGCAGCCCAGAAAGCCAACTGTATCCTGGTCTGCATCAAAAGGAGCGTGACCAGCAGGTCGAGGGAGGTGATCCTGCCCCTCTACTCTGCTCTCGGGAGACCTCACTTAGAGTATTGTGTGCAGTTCTGGTGTCCTCAACATAAAAAGGACATGGAACTGTTGGAAGAAATCTAGAGGAGGGCCATGAGGATGATCAGGGGACTGGAGCCCCTCCCTTATGAGGACAGGCTGAGAAAATTGGGGCTGTTCAGCCTGGAGAAGAGAAGGCTGTGTGGAGACCTCATAGCAGCCTTCCAATATCTGAAGGGGGCCTATGGGGGTGCTGGGGAGGGACTGTTTCTTAGGGACTGTAGTGATAGGACAAGAGGTAGCAGGTTAAAACTTCAACAAAAAACTCCTTGGATGGCATGGTTTAGTGTGAGGTGTCCCTGCCCAAGGCAGGGGGGTTGGAACTAGATGATCTTAAGGTCCTTTCCAACCCTAACTATTCTACGATTCTGTGATTCTATGTGACTATACAAAAGCAGTATTAGTCAATTGTCACATGTGGTTTTAAGAGGTTTAAAACTATATTTATGCAAGATTCCTAGCTTTGTATTAGGATGGAAATAACAACTGAAAATGTATTTGTCTGTTCTAAAGGGCATCCCTGAAAGTGGCACTGGGGCTGTTTTGTGCAGGGTACAGAACAGTCTGTGCTGTGATTCCATGATTTTCTTTTTGCAGTGAAAATAGGTGCACTTACTTGATCTCTGTTTTTCTTGGATGCTACCTCAGCTGAGAGGTACCTTTCTATTATTAATATTTTAAAATTACTTTATATCTGACCTAAACAAAAAATGCTGCTTGATGATGGCTAATGGAATTTAAATGCTGTTAGTGTGGGAGTGTGAGGAAAAGCAGTGTGTCAGTTTCGGGCTCCCTCCTGTCACTGTTGTAATCTCAAACCCATCCGTTCTGTGGCCATCTCTAAGTTTATGAAGTGTGCCTTACTCTGTGTTGTAATGTTACATGTGCTGGTGAGAGATGAGGCTATGTTTTCTGTTCTGGAAACATAACATAAACCTTACTCACAGTACTAAATTGAGCGGGCAGGGAGAATGTTATTTTTCCTGCTGTTGCTGTTTTGTCTGCTACAGCTTTCCTTTTCATGTGTGTATAGCCACTTTCTTTTTCAGACGCACATGCACACACAGAGAGATGCTGTCTTTTTTTAGAAGCATGATTTGTATCGCTTACAATGGGATGAACAAAAGTATCATAATAGCATCTATTATGAAGATTAAGCAATACTTCTGCAAACATAATTTATTAGAATCATAGAATAGTTAGGGTTGGAAAGGACCTTAAGATCATCTAGTTCCAACCCCCCTGCCATGGGCAGGGACACCTCCCACTAAACCATGCCATCCAAGGCTATGTCCAACCCCACCTTGAACACTGCCAGCGATGGAGCATTCACAACTTCCCTGGGCAACCCGTTCCAGTGCCTCAGCACCCTTACAGTAAAGAACTTCTTCCTCATATCCAATCTAAACTTCCCCTAATTTTAAACCCATTACCCCTTGTCCTATCACTGCAGTCCCTAATGAAGAGTCCCTCCCCAGCATCCCTATAGGCCCCCTTCAGGTATTGGAAGGCTGCTATGAGGTCATTAAACTAGCCTTTTGTGTGCTAGTATTGTACTTGGCTTGCCCTAAGAGCTGATGGCACTTTGTAGTTCTTGGTGTAGTTATGTGCATTCCTGAGTATCTTGTGTAAGCACACTTGTGTGCCTGTGAGGGACTTGATGAGATTACTACTGACAAACAACTGCACTTCTGAAGGTTCTAAAAAAGCTGCGGGGATCACCTTAACTAACTGCTGTTTAGAGGCATTCAGACACATCCCATCAAAAATATTATTTTTATGCTCACTTAGGTCCAGCATGTGTTTAAACTCTTGCATGTATTTCAAGCGAGTGTCCCTGCTTATTTTAGTAAAAACAAACCAGGACTTGTTCTTCAAGCTGTTGTAGCTGAGGGTGATGGCAATAACCCTTTCCATTGATATGCTGCATCCAGGATAGAAAGCCTATCTAGAGCCTTGTCTTCAGCTGCTGCTTTTTTGAATGTGGTCAATGATTCATTAAAACAAAATGCTGGGGACAAAGGGGATAAAACTGAAGTCAGACTGGTATCCTATCAAGTTTAATATCCTGTTTAATGTAAAAAACATGGTACAGCTGTCTGTAGAATGGATTATAAGAAATTCCAAGCCAGGTTGCTCTTTGGAAGTTGTAAACTCTTTCGAAGTCCAAGTTGCTTCTTAACAGTTTTGTTTGGCAGGGTGTTGAATTTTGTTTAGTGAGTAGGATAGGTATGATTGTTTTCATTATCTATTATAATCATTCTGTAACTTCTTATTTTCCTAATTCTGTCTTGCTTCTAACCTGATTAATATGTAATACCAAGTTCCTCTCCGTGTATGTGTATCTGCTTCAAAGACACTGATGGCTGCATAAATTGCAACAGAATTTTAATTTAAAACATTGATAGCTTAGGCAGACCATAGGAATTTCCTTGTTGAATTACTATTGTATATGAATTTGTCAGCTTCTTTTTCTTGTTTTGTGTTTATCTGTCACCAGAATTTTTTTCCGATGGCTTAGCATTTGTGTGTTACTGTATTTTCGACCCTTCTGTTGTATTTCAGACTTTAGTTAGGAAATAGCTAAATTGTAGGTTATTTATTCTTCTACTCTCCCATTGTAGTAACTGTAAATCAATCCCTGTAGCTGTGTAGTAATCTGGTTTTTCTTTTGATGTTTCCTGGCTTGTCTAAGATGGCTATAACTCCTTACAGTTATTTAGAAACTGCAGTTGGCCAGTGGAGTGAACAAATGTTTTTGTAAGACGTTTTTGGTCCTACATAGAAGTAACCGAGGAATAGTATCCTTTGGTGGAGGAGGAGAAAACACAGAAAAAATACCTTCTGATAACTAAAGGAAAGAGCAAAATGCTACAGACAAGTAGTAGTTGGTTTATTTTGGCTATTTTATAGTCTTTGCTTGGAGGATGCCATGACAGTAGGTTTCACTGGAAGTCAAAGAACGCGTTAGGGTTTTATTCCTCTAAAAGGATTGTTTGTTACTTGGTATACTGCTGAGGATAAAATCTCTGCTTGTTTGCAGGCTCACCGTTACTTGGAGAACACTGGTCCTACTATTTCTTTTTAGAAATGATGCAGAAAAGGAAAATTATGTAAATTCAGTCATTCCAGTTACATGTATTTGTAACTGGCCATAGATACACAGAAAACATACTTTGCCTATGCACGCAATAGTACCAAGACCCTTGATGGAGACTGTCTTTTTTATAGGATTGCTACTTATGGTTATATTAGCAGTGTAATTAATTGTCTAAGGAAACTAAGAAATAAACTTGTGAGGTGGTGCCTTGTTGACGTTTGTCCCTTGCCTAGGGACAGATGTTTCCAAATTAAAATGGAGCCTGTGACTTCCTCTTCACCCCACCCGCTCCCAGCAAATCTTGCATAACAGGGCTGCAGTGGTACAAACGTGACCATTTACTTCCTTTCATTTTATTCATGTGTGTCAAGGTGCTCATGTTAAAATTTAAAACATCCTTACATAAAAGAGATATTGAAATCTTATTTCCTTTACATAATTAATTGAAATATTCTGGGATTCAGAGGAAGCAAGACAATCCTGTTAATAATCAGCTGGCTTGCACTGTTGAATCACTGTAGGTAGATTCAGTAAACATGAAGCATTTTTTCTGGAAGGGAAGATAGAGATGGATAATTACGTTGTATTTCTAGTTGGGTGTGTTTCTGGCTGGCTAGAGAAGAGTAAAATTGGTGGTTCATTTAAAAATACCAAGAACCCTGTTGTGCAGGCCACAGGGCACAGCTTTCAGGAGATCATTAAGAATTGCTAAATATCCCTCTGACATGACTGAATATGGTAGGTATTGATTGGCCTGTCTCCTCTACAATTTCATGCCCTTTCATGGAAGCTTCATCTAAACGACCAGGCAGCAGAAGGCAAGAGGTTAGGCTCAAAATCAAGTTCTCTGAGGGCCTCCTGGCTCCCTTGCTGGGGTGTTAGTGATGCTGAGTTTGTGCCTTCTGCCTTTTGTTCCCAGGTGCACCATGAGACGAGAGCATATTGGTTTTGAAGATGCTGTTTGGAAAGGTCTGATCTCCTCTTGTGTCTCCGCAGAGCTCAGCAGCTGGGCAGCTCCTGGCTGCCTCAGTGCAGTTTCTTTTGCCTGCTAGGAATGCAGTGTTCATAGTGTTGGGCGCATGAGATTGTCCGGGCTCCTCTTAGGAGGTAATTCACTATGTCTGCAGAGGGAGGTTGTTTGAACTGTCTGGACTCAGACTGAGATCGGGCTGCCTTAGAGTGGTGAAATTGGCTGATAAAAGGTTGTCTCTGCAGTTGCAGTTTCCTCCAAAACCCTAGTGCTCAAGTGAGAGTAAAGGCACCCATACAACTAAAAGTGATTTGTGGGGGAAAAAAAAAGCTTTTGATTTTCTTGCCTGAGAAGAACTGCCTATTTCTGTCTGATCATCAACTGTGAAAATGAGGAGGATCTTTAAGATTAATGAGAACCCTGATTCTTTTTTTTCCTCCAGGCAGCTGGGCCAACAGGTGATCAAATCACTAAAAACTAATGAAAGGAGTAAAGAGCTGTAGAGGACTTCTGAGTACTTTCCGTTCTGAAATATCTGTAGACAGGCTGATAAGGCAGTAGAGGTACACTGAATCATGGTCTTGGAGCAAGAAGCAGGGGAAGGAGCAGTGGAGGGTTTTCAGAGGGCAGGACCATGCTTCAAAGGAAGGAAGAAATAGGCTGTTCTATTGCATCAGGTGGAACTAAGGAATTAGGCAAACTCAACAGTCGTTACTAATCTGGATTAATAGTGTGAAAAGGCTCTTTGTATTAATGAAACTCTTAGAGTATCTTAACGGTTTCAGAAAACTAATGCAATTTTCAAATCCTCATTTCTTATGACAGATAGATGATCTGTATTTTTCCTTTGAGCCTGTAAGTTGCTGCTTTACTCCATGATTAGTTTGCTTATGGTATTTCTTTTAAGTATTGAAGTCATATAAGAGTAGAAGAATGGCTGTACCTGGTCAGAGAAAATGCCTGGCTAGCCGTAGATGCAGCTTCCAACAGTATCCAACACAGGCAGTCTTGTTGGACAGCCCTTCCTGTGCAGCCACTAAACGTGTGCAGTGTGCCCTACTGATGTGGCCATGGATGACTTGGGAAGTGATGTTGGAAACCTCATGCATGGCACATGATGAGGAGCAATCTGTCACACCCTCCCCTCATGCCCCCTTTTCCCCATTTCCTTCCAGGTGAAGGCTGCGCTTTGACCACAGACATGTCTCTTCCTACAAGAAGACAGTGCCCACTGAATCCTGGCCACCAAAACTTTCTTTTTTTTTATCCTCTGTCCTGTAAGCCACACTGTTTGGTCCTCCTGTGGGGAGCTGTTTGTGCAAAATCCAGCTGATTTGCCCCCATACCATTGAATAGAAACAGCTTGGAAGGGTCGTACCCCACTTGCTTAGTTTCTTCACCTTTGAGTCCCACAGACCATGTTCATGAGAAGCCCTGGTGTAGAAGCGTGTACCTGCTGCTCCTTCCTTGGTCAGCTGGGGACTTTCCTGGAAAACTCAACACCAGGCGTCAGATATTTACGGGGTGCCCAGGCTCATCATGATTTTCATAGTGAAAGGGCAGCCATGACAACATGCACCTGGCTACAGCCACTCTTGTGGCTCTTCCAGTACCTCTTAGGTTTTTTTGGCTGGCCTTCTCTTTTTATTTACACCCTTACCAGCCAAACCCCTGCGAAATTACAGGACCTACTTGGCAACGTCCTTCTGAGCAAAGAAATGGAAAGTATCAGTACACGCTTACAAACTGTTGGCAGCATGGCAGCTTGTGGACTTCCTTGCCTTAGATGATTGAGGGAATGGGCGGATTATTTTGTTTTATTGCATAGCTTTTAGTTGACTTGTATCCTACATGCTATCCAAGTGCTTATTGAACCCACAGAAGCTTTCGACGTCAACACCTTTCTGTATCAAGAAGTTTGGCTTTGAGTGGATCTTCTGCTTTATATATATAATAGTAAATTTTAAAAAACAAACAAGCCCCAAAACTGAAAGAACCATTCCTTCTGCTTGTCTTGAGCCTGACACCTGTTAACTATGTATGAAACTTCCCCAGTCCTTGTCCTGGACAGAGAACAGTTCTGTTCATGCCACTTGTGATTTCATTGAGTCCTGCTCTCCGTTGTTCCTTTTCAGGTTAAAGATCCTTCACTTACGTAGCTTGCTGTTTGTAATGAAGCTGTTCCTTACCTTTGATCATCGGACTTCATACCTTTCTCAGTTCTCTTTAAGCCTGCAAAACAAAGAGAGGAGAGAGCCAGGAGTGTACACAGTATGTGTAGGAATACAATGTTTTTGTTCTCTTTCCTAATAATTAAACTTTTATTTATTTTTAAAGTGTGTCTCAACTGGAGGGCATTTTGGAACATGTCAGGCACGAGTATGATTAAAAATGCCTCTTTCAAAGAACTCCCTGTATGTATACTGAAGAACTGGATGGGGGGAGGCATTTCATAGTTATTACTGCTTCCTCAAAATTCACGTAAAAGCTGTTCTTAGGGGCTTGTTTCAAGATGATGTATGATTATATAACCTATGTGTTCATTATGCTTTGAATGTGTTTTTCTGCCTGCCACATGTGCACAGTGAGAGATTTAACGGGACTAGCTATCTTCTGAGTTATAAACCAGGAGTTGTCCTGGTTTAATGTCCTTAATGATTTTTGTTTTTTTAAGAAATGAGATGTGCTTTCAAAGTATTTTGTGAAATATGCCAGAGATCCTGCAAAGGCTGTTGATACCTGCTAACAGTAATGTGTTACTGTCAGGCAAGATTTGTGAAGGCATGGTTATATGCACTAACTAGGTGCATATGACTAAGCAAATTTATCAGGAACCTACCCACACTTGCAAATTTTTAGGTACACATCAAGCCTAGCCTGAAGTATGTAAGAATATAAGAAATATATAATAAGGGTTTGGCCCTTGTCAGTCTCAGCAGCACATGCTATTCTTTTTAAGATGAACATTTGGGCTTTGTTGCTTTCTGCAGTTTCCCTCATACTCTCCTGACATCCACAGTTGTTGGACTAAGTGTATTAGAAGACATGCCTCTGCCTATTCCCTTCAGTATCTGTTTATGGACATCTTGTTACATGGATTTGTCTAGTTTCATACTGAAGACACCACGAGCAGTTAGTAGATACTGAACTAATTCCTACCAACACAGTGCCTGTTTGGGTGCAGTGAAGCTTCCTGAATTTGGCAACCTGCAATAGCTCTAAAGACTTCCTGTATAGTTAATATTCTTTACTTCTCTCTTTGTATCTTCTGTGTTACTCAGGCACAAAAGATTTTTTCAGCACTCAGAAAATAAAACCTGCTGTTTATTTTGGCAAATGGGATATACGTCCTGAATTTTTCCAAGATCAAACTAAAGAAACATAAATGTGTCATTTAATTCTTTCATACTATATTTCGATCAAATACAAATGTGTGGGTTTTTGGCTGGACACAGGGTCTGGGTCCAATATCATATATTCACACACTCCCTTTGTTAAGAAGCTGATTTGATTTTCATCTTTAAACCCTTATTGCAAGCTTGGTGTCATTTCAGTAGCTGTATGCTTGTGGCCTTGCCAGCTTTGGGCAGTATTTTCCCTATAGGTCAGAATCAAAATCCGTAGCTCTTTTGAGATGCTTATGGCACCTGGAATCCTTTTTGTGGATCTGTTTGTGGGAAATTCCATATTCCAGATGCCACTTGAACTGTAGCGCCAAGTACAGGGTACTGGTCTTAGTGCCCTACTTCATAGAAAATGGGAGAAGTTGCCAGAATATTTAGAGGAAGGTGATGGAGTTGGGGCCCAAACAGTTAGGTTGCATATTTTCCTTAATTTCTTTTTCTCCTCTTCAGGAGGAGGAAGAAGACAGTGGAGTCACAGAATGGTTTGGGTGGGGAAGGACCTTAAGATCATCAAGTTCCAACCCCCTGCCATGGCCAGGGATGTCTCACCCTAAACCATGTTGCCCAAGGCTCTGTCCAGCCTGGCCTTGAGCACTGCCAGGGATGGAGCATTCACCACTTCTCTGGGCTGCCTGTTCCAGTGCTTCACCACCCACACAGTAAAGAACTTCTTCTAATATCCAACCTGAACTTTCCCTCAGCATGAAGCAGACAGACTGTGGTCCAGTTGCGCTGTCTGAATGCTAATGCCAAACCAAAGTGGGTTTTTTTAAATCAGAACCATGGCCCAGACTGTCACACAATTGCCAACAGCATCTATCCACTATGTGAGAAACTAGAGTGCTATGGCACGGAGGTACAGCTAAGGGAAATACCTGACAAAGAAAACCCCTATGACATCACATTTTAAAGCTTACAAATATGCTCTAATAAACCATCTACAAGAATGCAGCACTGCAAGTGTTCTTCCCCCACCTGCTAATTCTACTTCCTCTAGTAGGCAGGATGCAGAATCTAAACAAGCTCGTCCTTGGGATTCTGCAGTAGCTGCATTTTCAACTACATTTGCATAGCCATCCCACTAAGTGAACCTGTTACAGGTCTCATTGTCACCACTGCAACTAACTATGCAGTGAGGAAAGCACAACCTCTTCAAATAAGGATTATATAATTTGAGCTTCAGTAGATATTCTGTGTTACCTTCCTTAGAAATTTCTGTCTTCTCCTGAAAAAAAATTAAGTCATCTAGGGTTCGAATAGTGGGGTTTTTTTGGTGTTTTTTGTTTGTTTGGTTGGTTGTTGTTGTTGTTTGTTTTGTTTGTTTGGTTTTTATCTCCTTGTATTCATTGTTACTTCTGTGTAGTGTTGGGACATCTTTCCTCTGCCTCACTAATGAAGTACCATGTGCTGATCTGAGGAATTTGGGCATCTTGCTAAGGGTGCCACTGATGCATATACGTTCAGATCATAGAATCATAGAATAGTAAGGGTTGGAAAGGACCTCAAGATCATCGAGTTCCAACCCCCCTGCCATGGGCAGGGACACCTCCCACTAAACCATGCCATCCAAGGCTATGTCCAACCCCACCTTGAACGCCGCCAGGGATGAAGCATCCGCAGCCTCCCTGGGCAACCCATTCCAGGGCCCTCGTTATTATCTTAGAGATATTGTCTTGCAAGTGATACATTGAATAAAATTGAAGTTCTTCTGGATAATCATAATTCTTTTCTCTAAATATCTGTTCCATGTTTGTGCTAAGCTGTTAAATTCTGCTGTTACTCTGCATATTCAGTGAAAACTGTATTTAGCTTAGATTTTATTCTCTTTCATTCCATAAATAGCGTGCACAATGAATTCCTCAAAATCCTTGTTATATGCATTTTCATACAGTCCCTAACTTACAAGAATATATGTGAAATTCTGAAAAAACTTAACATTTCTATAATTAAGCAAAGTATATATTTTAGCTTTTCAGCTGCCTAATGAGGAAGCTATTAAAAAGTAAGCTTATTCTGAGTCAGAGCAGGTTGTTCGTTAGCTAACTGGTTCCGTTAGAATGGGAATTTCCCTTTCACTTTATGAGTTAGTACAGAGTTGAGGAATTTAAAAGTAAATGGAAATTCTAAGATGTGTAATTAATTGCTTATCTTCCAAAGCTTTCACTGATAGACAAAGAGCAATTTTAAAAGAAAAATGGAATTAATAAACGTTCATTTTGGTAATCATTAAGGTGGTTAAATTTCAGGCAGAGCTACTTTTGTTCACTGTTTACCAATTATTTTCCCATGTCCTTTCATAAAGTCAAAATTATTTTGCAACCAGTGTCCTTATACTCTGAAATGGAAATGCAATATTGGCTTCAAAGTCTAGGAAATTGAAAGAAAAAATACACTGAAAGGTGTTGGAATGGGCTTCCATCTCCTCAGCTGGATCAGTTTCCTTATAGGTTCAGCATGGAAGCACTTAATCTGGTGCTGTTTACCACCTCTACATACCACACACTATTCAGTCAGGGGGAGGAACAGGTTAAATAAGGAGGATGGAGTCAGCTGGGACATGGGGTGACAGCGAGGAGCAGATAAGGGGAAAGGCAGCACTCCTGATGCTTTGGGAAACTGGTCACACAGGCCTGCGACCACTAAAGACTGTCCTCTGGACTTGGATGGTAGAACTGTGCCTGTGTCTTAAGACCTTAAGGTGTTATTTCCCATTCAAGGCAGCATTGTGTAAATACTGAAATAGCTGAGCAGGGCCGCAGGCTGTGCCTTTAGGCTTCTTTCACCTGTGTTCTTGAGCAGCTCCTGGGTTTTGAATGCATCTCTAGTTACTTGCTGCTTTCTCTATTACCTGCTTCTCCTCTTCATCAAACTGTGGAAAGATTTGGTACCCACCTTCACCTTATCCATCATCCTAACTTTTAGTTGTCCTTTCTCATGTGAATAAATGGCAATGAGGCTGCACCAGGCTGTCACAGCTCTAGTTCCTTTGGCTCTTTGTCTCTGCATAGCAAATAATGGTGCCAGCACAGGTCCCTCTCTGGCTTCAGATCTAGCTTTACTTTCCTGCTTTTCCCACTCTCTTCTCCGAGACCCAGGTTTCATCTGCAGACTCTAGCTCTGTTCCCTCTCTGTGTCCTTCCTTTTCTTCTCAGGGTAGACTAAGCCTTTTTCTGCTTTCTTTTCCCTTCCACTCACCCTTTTTAGCTGTCTGCTCTGGAATCGCTGAGAGTACATGAAAGAAAAACCTTATGGCTGTCACTTCGTGACCTGCTGCAGACCAGACCTATACCTGCACAGCAAGTATTGTCGAGCCCCTGCAGGGAGCATAGACTCATAGGATGGTTTGAGTTGAAAGGGACTTTAAAGCTCATCCAGTACCAACCCCCTGCAATGGGAAGGGACACCTTCCACTAGACCAGGTTGCTCCAAGCCCCTTCCAGCCTGGCCTTTGAACACTGTCAGGGGTGGGGCATCCACAGCTACTCTGAGCAGTATGGTGCCCCTGAGGCACCCTCTCTTTTTCCTTTCTCTACCACTCCAGATCATACTTCCATCAGTTTAAGATGTCAGTTAAGTTCTTTTAATGTGGACAAGAAACCAGCATTAGGACAGTGTCCCAGTGGAAAAATAAAGCTTCAGGTTAAATAAAGTCTGTCAAAACCTTTAAATGCAGTTAGAAAGGTCTTAGAAGGGGAAAAAATGGAGCAGTTTCAGCTGAAGTTAACTGCTTATACCTGTGTAGTTTGGTGGCACTAGCCCAAGCAGCATTCCCATTGCCCACTTCCTTATTTGTGCCCTGCACTGTCCCCTCCTGAGTGCCAGTAGGAGTGTGGGGGAACTGAGTCAGGAATGTGATGTGAATGGCAGCTTGTTGGGGGGGAAGGTGTCTGGGTTAAGGAGTACTTGGCTGGACCACTTTTTCAGTCTGGTTTACCTCTTGGCTTCAGTTATGCTTGTGTCTGTGCTGGAGGCCAAGGACTTGTGGGGCTGCAGGTATAAGCAGGTGAGAGTAGGAGGAGCAGAGGTGGATGGGCTTTTTTGGTAGTAGTCTGGAACACTTACTGATCAGTAACTTCAGATCACAGGTCAGCTTTGAGGACCTGTTTTCCTCTCACTTTGCAAAGTCCTATGAAAAAATAACCTTAGAGCAGAAAATGCCTTGAAGGAGGCAGTAAGTCTTTGGAAAGCACCCGTGGTCAGTGATTGGCTTTATCTCACTTTATCTACTTGAAGGTTAAGCAACTGAGTCGCACTGTCTGGACTCCTGTTGTAACTAAAAGACAGAGACAGGCACCTACAAGGAACACATAACGTGATCTCATCAGCCATGCTTTCATGGTTTCTTGATAAATTTCAAGTTTAAAGAAGTTACCAGTTGTAAGTGGACGTTCTGTTTGGGGGGGGTGGTGGCATGGGCATTAAATGAAATAAGTGTGTATGTGCACATTCAGCTTGTATAGCTACAGCAACTCTTTTCAGTTGCATTCAGTGTTTTCTATGTTCTCTTTGCTGAAATTGCTGAGGGATTTTACTTAAGTATATGAAGCGGTTCTCCTTGGACCAAGCTTGAAAGGTTGCTGAAGTACTGAAGCTTTGCTTAATGTTTAAATCCTTTTTGTTGGTGCTGAGTTATAAATAGCAAGTGGCTGAAGGAAAAGGTGAAAGGGATAAGGAAATGTGGCAGCAGCTGGGAGGAGATGGGAACTACTGTCCCAGTTATTCCTACAACTTCAGCAATATGTAGGAAGAAACTGAGGTTAATAGGAACACTATATAACATATTCTGCAGTGAGAGTCTAAAATATGTGTATTTTTTAATTGTGTATTAGATCAATGTATCTGATACCTAATACCAGCTGTTGTCTTGATTCCCATTCAGTGCCAATACTGAATAGGGGAATTAAAGGGGAGATAATTATAGTATGGGTTTTCCTGAGGTCGTATAGTTTTATTTTAAGGTATTGTTCTGTATCAGGATGCTGTTGCTTAATTTAGGTCTAGCTATAGAATATAATGATGCTGTTCCCACCCTTGTATGTATAACGTGCACACACACAATGTGTCTATGTCTATATATACACAGATCTTTTAAAATATGTATTATTTCTCAGATATTTAATGTGTACTTAAAATTGTCAGTTAACAATTCTATTGTAGCTCATGTAAAGTTACTAATTTTTTTTCTTCCGTTAAATAATCTCTTCTAATTTTATCATTTGGTTTCCAGTAAGTCAGTTGTAATTTAAAAAGCATAGACTCATGGGGAAAACAAATTTAAAATGGAAATAGTCTTAAAAATAGATATTTATTTTCAATTTTTTTTTTTTTTTTGTGAACTGCCTGTTTCTACACAATGCCTAAAAGTTTCTTACCAATTCTGATAAATGTGGAGGAGAGACTCTTAACTGCGGACTGATAAGCTATTTCTCAGGAGTCGTTTATTATACTTGTGCAGTCTTGAGAATATCGTAATTAGGTGTATGTTAAGACTCCAGGATATTCACTTCCTATGTTTACTAATAGGTCATAGGCATCAAGTTTTGAGTCTGTATGCTCATTTGTAAGTATACTATTGAAATCTAGTATAGTAGTGTGCAGCAAATACATGTTATTTTTCTTTAGAAGAAACATATTTTCAAGCCAAAATCATGTCTTTGTTTAGAAACGCTTTTCTAATTGTTAGGTGTCTGACTCACTAAATGATTGAAAATCAGTGTCTGCTCTATCAACTTCTATCCTATGAAGTGTACACAGTGCAGTATACTGTATTTTAAATGAGAGTAACCGAAGTTAGCTCAACTCAGCCTGCTGTTCATCCACATTAGATAAAGATACACAGGAGACAGAAGTAATTGGCTTGAGCTTCCCTGTATTTGATACCTTTGAGTAGTTTTTCAGGTCTTTTTTCTCTGATCTGCATGGACTGAAGTACATATGTGATTATAACTTGTTCCATAACTAAATGTGACTGTTCACAAATGTACCTGTAGATACACTCGGAGACCTTTGTTGCAGTGCCAATGAATCCGTTGCCTGTGGCATTTCTTATGGCAAAATGCCGTTTAATTTCATTAGAAAGGAAGATGGAAATCGAGCAATTAAACTCCTTATTTCAAACCCTTACAGTGGAGTGCTTTAATTTTTCAGCATGATAATCCTGACCCTGTCAGGCCTCATGTTTGTGACTGGCGATGGGCATTGGCAGAAACAAAGCATTAGAACGGATGTCTTCTTGAAAGCTTGCAAACATTACTTGAAGAACAGTTCAACAGTTATACCGTGCTAGTCTGAACGGTCGTAGTAATAAACTGCAAGTGTTTATATGGCCTATAAAATGACAACCTATAAAGATAAAGAGAGCAATAAACAAACATCTATTACTGTTGCAGAAGTACTTTCTATGTCACTTATCTGCTGCATCACATACAAGAACTTTTTTCACCTTGTAAAATGCTGTCAGTCCCAAATGTGAAAAATCATGAGACTTTAAACTCATGATATTTGAAACAAAACTGATTTGTCTGCTAGTATTTCAGATTGAATATGCTTGTTACATAGATGAAAGACTAAATAATGGAAAGTAGAACTAGAAGAGATTTAAGAGCCATAGTAAATACATTTCTATTTGATCCTTCATTAGACCATTGTCACTGAGACTGGATCAAAAGAACCTTGCACATGTAGGTGGGAGCAACAGTGAATTGCAGCAGAGATGTACCCATCTCCCCTCTTCTGTATGTATGCAGTGAGACAGCTACTGTCTCCAATTTTGATGTGTACAGACAAACCTGTGCTAAAAAATTGGGTTGGGGAAAAAAATGATTAGCAAATAAAAGAGTCTTAAAGAGTTGCGCATGAATAAACTGTCAAGAGAAATGATGACTTTAGCATTTATTCTGGCCATCTAGGTGTTCTCAGGTTTTGCTGTTTCCAGGACATTCAATTCAGTGCTAGGATGCATAGATGAAAATGGCCATTCCATACAGGAGGCTGAAGTAGATGATCTTCCTTTGCTTTACGCGACTCTTCAAGCAGCATACCTTTGTATAGGCACATATAGTATGGCATGCCAAAATCCTCTTCAGTCTGACAACAAGTACAAAAAAGAATTAGAAATACCATGCTGAAGCCTGTCTGGGTTAGCATTTCATCTGGTTGTGTTGTGAGTAGTGAAGGACTGCGTGTGAAGTGGAGGGATGGGTTTTTTCATTTTTATATTTTGGCTTCTGTCAGGTGCTAGCTTAGCGCTGTGCCAGGGTAACTCTAGCCCACTGAGGTAATTACCCAGTTATATACTCACCCACTCCAGCTTTGTTGAATTCTTTTGCTGTGGCTGTTTATAGGTCTTGGCTCCACACTCTTCCATGACAATGAGTTTGAGTTGCAACTCTGTAGTTGAGTCTTGCGGGGTGGAACTCCTTATGTACCACCTCACCCCCCTTTATTTAAATCTGTTATTTGATTGTTTCTTTTTATTTCAACCAGTTCTTGTTTTGTAAGAAATGGTGTTATAGTCATTTGGGTGTTGTCATTCATAATTTCACATGTATTTTACAGCTCATACAGAAATGGAAGTTTAGCACTGTAGGTTGTTCTTTTCATCTTTGACTGTCTGCTTGTCAGATCCTCTTTTCATTTTGAGGTTGGGTGATCTCATTAGTGCATGATGTGAGAGAACATGGGGAATTAATGAGGTATAATGATACAAGATGCAGTTATTTCCTGTCAAATCAGCTGATACTAGTCTATGTTATGTATCCAAACATGACTTCATCCCAAGACATGCTCATCAGTGAGTAACATACAGGTGTCTCTTCGTTGTATTGGCTGTATATCCCATTACATGATCAGAGATTGCATGCTGCCTCTTACATGTCCTTCATGTCCTTACTTGTTCTCTCAAGCACACGCGCTGCTCTTATGTTAACGGACATTCATGCATCATGCATCATACATCAGTGCAGTTATCATCATGGCGTGCCCATTTCTAGTTAAGAGATCTTTATGTAAACATTATGACGGGGATAAGCTGTGTGAATAATTTGTGTGGCTCCAGCTTGCCCTTATTTGTGTCTATAAGTATCTGAAAAAGAGGACAGGAAGGAGGAAGCCATAGCGAACACGCAGAAGGAATTATTCTAGTGAGCTGAATCCAGCCAGTAATTTTGGGCACCTCAGTCCAAATGACCTTTCTGGCTTTGGAAGAAGTATTACATTTTTTAGAGCTTTTTTTCATTGCTGTTTTTTATAGCAGCATATGCAGAAGTTTGAATTTTGATTGCCTCCAGGAGTTTTAAGTAAAACAGTAAAAACTCTGAAGATGAAAATTAAGATTTGGCAGTGTTGCTAACAGAAGAAAATATAAGCTTTTGAGCAGTATACTCAGGCAACAAAGATAGTTTATTTTAGAATTAAACACACCACTTTTCCTGAACTAAGCATGCTAAGCAACCTGGAATTCACTTTGCATATCAAAAATTTGTGACTATTCTAATTTGTTAAAGAGTTTAAAAATCATAAAGAAATTAAATCTAAGAGGTATTT
This sequence comes from Amazona ochrocephala, assembly GCA_039720435.1. Lineage (NCBI taxonomy): Eukaryota > Metazoa > Chordata > Aves > Psittaciformes > Psittacidae > Amazona > Amazona ochrocephala. Next base: position 39,537,584 of record CM077879.1, read on the forward strand.
TGGCTTATGTTCTTTTGTTTACTCAGTTGTATATCCCAAATAAATGTGTTACATCTCTGGGCTTGTACTAATGTGAAAGCAGAACACTGTCCACATTTTTTGTCTCAATTTGCCGACTTACGTGCAGATCCACATATGGAAAGAGACAAAATATGTAACCAACATCCCCAGTACAAATCTCAAGCCTTTACTCTTGGTTATACTTTTGGATAAAAGACCAAGGGTCTGATCTTTTAGTCGCAGCAAAGGCAGAAAAAGAGCAGCAAGCTGCCCAGGACCAGATGCTGTGAGCTAGCAGGACCAGACCTGGGGTTATCCATAGCTAACCTTGAGGCATTGACACCCTGGGTAGCAGCCTGGAGCAAAGCAAGTCAGTGTGCTGAACTGCTCTTTTGATAATACTTGCTGGGTGGTTTCCAGCTTGTGGAGTAACGAATTCCTGTTTCCTAGGCAAGCCTTCAGGACGCTAAACCATAGATAAAAAGTGGTCATTGATCACCTGCACTAAGTGTATTGTGTAGGTAGAAGCACCTGTTGCACCTTGCGCAGAACTCAAGCTTGTTAGGCTGTGTGAAATTACTTCACAGCATAGGGAGGTTTGACTTGGCAGCCCTCCTTTGTGAGTTCCAAATAAGAGGGGGGACACGCTGCTGTTTCAGATTGGTAAACCAGCATAATTAAGTGTGGTGAAATGTTGTAGCTGAGGGTACTGAGCATGGTTAGAACACACAACTCCAGCTTACTTTGTCACCTAGGTAAATGTGCTGTTTTGTGTGGCGTGTGATAAAAGTGTTAGATGCATCTTCTGTGTGCATCAGATGCTTCCTAATATAGGTTGGAAAAGAAATCCATTAGAATGGATTTTTACTTTTTGTCTTCTGAGAAGCATAAACTGTGGTTGTGCACAGGGTGATGGTCAGCTTTAAGCCCCTGTAACATGAAGCAGCCTGCTGAGTAAATTAGAGCTGCTTTGAAATTTCAGGCCACAGTAGCTGTGGCATGGAAGTTCTGTGGGCATTTGTCCTCCTCCTTTCATTTACTCACTAAAAGCTCTACTTGGGAAACCTGTAGTGCTTCATATAAAACACTGCTGCTCAAGAAAATGCTTCTTTCGGCCATTGAGTCTCCTTCCCAGCCTGTGAATGCAGCTGAAGTGTCATGTACAGAGGGCAGACCAGGTCAGACTAATTCCCTGTTTGGGAAGCAGTGAGCACCAGCCAGGGACTTGGACCACATAGGAAGCTAGTCTTGGAGGAGAAGTCATGGGCATGGTAGTGAAGGTTGCTGTAATTATCTTCTTTCTCAGTGTCGTGATTTAAACTCAGCAAATCAGCCACGCAGCTATTCACTCACTCCCCCCCTTCCCAGTCCAGCAACTAAGGTATGACACAAATCGCTGCTGGTACCACCAATAATAATAATGATAAGGGAAATAACAAGGGAAGGGAATACCACCACTCACCACCAACTGACTGATACCCAGCCCGACCGAGCAGTGATCTAACCCTTCCAGGTAACTGCCCCCAGTTTATATAGTGGGCATGACGTGCTGTGGTATGGAATACCTCTTTGGTTAGTTTGGGTCAGGTGTCCTGTCTCTTCTTCCTCCTGGCTTCTCCTCCTCTCTGGCAGAGCATGAGGCTCAGAAAGTCCTTGGTCAGAATAAACATTACTGAGCAGCAACTAAAACCATCGGTGTTATCAGTGCTGTTCCCAGGCTGAAAGTCAAAACCACAGAGCTGCACCAGCTACTAAGAGGGAGAAAAATGACTGCTACTGCTGAACCCAGGACACTCGGGAGGGGAAACCCCCACAAACCCCAGAACTGATTCTGCATTTTTCAATTTGTGAGTTTGTGTTTATTTATAAATCCATATTATTGCTACAGAAAGTAAAGACCCACTGATGCTGTCTTCATTTTGCTCCTGTAATTTTCAACAACCAGCTGTTTGGTTAAGGATCACAGTGGGGAAGGAAGGGTTAGAAAACAGTTACAGTTTTGAATTTCTCAAGACATCTGTGCTTGACCCCCTGTTTAAGATAACTAATGGGCTATTTCTAGGCATGTAGCTGGGTTAGGATGGATCTCTGGGAAAGCCTGCATGAAGTCTCTTGGACGGATTTTATCTCTGCTTAATTCTGTGTGGCAACAGTCACTTCAGTGTTAGTTCACTAGGCAGCCGATTTGTTGTTAACTCATGCATCGTCAGAAACTAACTTTACATTTTTTTGTTTTAATTGAAAATTAATGTCATGATTAGATGTATCATGCAATGTAGGTACAGTGAGGACAATGCCAGGCTTTAATTCAGGGCTCCCGCTACTGGCTTTTGAGATATGTATCCCCTACTTTGAGTTTACTAGTTACACCTCTGTAGTTAATTTTCTTGAGCTGATAGCCCTATACATGAGGATCGTGAGCTCTCTGTTGGTAGCAATGAAATTCAAGATCTAATTCAGAGTTTCTGAAGTTAGTGAAAGACCTAACGATGGGTTTAGTAGACTTTGCATTAGTCCTAGTGTGTGTATAGTTATTTTAGTGGGACTAAAGTGTCTACTTCAAGATCCTATAAAAATTAAAAAATGCTGCCAAAAAAATCTTTCGCCAGTATTTTTAAGAGTCAGTTGAAGTTCATTAATTTTATTAGGCTAGTATATAGGGATATGTGAACATATGGTAAGTTGTTTGATTTATTTTTGATATCTGTTAGTTGTAAAAGGCAGTATAAAATAACATGAAGTGATATCAACTTTTTATCCATGGTCTAAAGAAATGCAGGAATCTTTGGAAAATTAGTGATTTGCGAGATTCTGAGCAAATGAATAGTTATTACTATCTGAGGACTTGGTTGTTCTCGTTAACCGAGTTGTGTTTTGAACACCATTCAGCGTGTATAGGCATTTAAATGAGTGTGGTATTAAAAACTTAGTCACCCAAAGCTGTTCCGAGAGGGGTCAGGGAGACAGAACAGCTTCAGAGGATAATTTAGTCCATGCAAATTCTAAATTAGCCCCTGGAGGTTCTCTTTTCTCAGCATTGCCTGAGGAATTGAGAAACCTGAGATTACTTTGTGCCTAGAGTTAAATGGAATGCAGGTGTTGAGGTTTGTTTGTTGTTTGATTTTTCAGGTGGGGTTTTGGGGGGGGGGGTGTTGTTTCGGTTGGTTGGTTGGTTTTTTCAACTTGTTACAAAATCTCTTTTGTTTTAATAAAGGTCAAGTTTATTTCCTATATTTTTTATATTCAAGGCAGTCTTAAAAATATTGGCCTCTTGGGTTCATGTCTTGGGTCTGTTTTTTGTTTGTTTGGGTTTGCAGGGCTTTGGAGTTTGTTTAGGAATCCAGCGCTGATGGGTGTGCTGTGCTTGGATTTCATTATGGTGAATCTGCACGGGCTTCTCTTAATCAAGATAGACTGAACACTGTATCTTGCCTTGATGTACCTCTCATCTCTGAGAGCAGGACTTTCAGACACCCTAGGCATCCAGTACCTTAAACATCTGTTTGCACTAACTCCAACTGTATGGCTTCTTGTAGACACTATTATAGAGCCTCTGTATGCTTTTCTCTGCTCCAGTTTTTCACCACTGCTGTTTAGGGAGCTTTGGAGGGCAACCAAGGTTTCTCTTCTTCTATAAATGATTGCTGAAATGGAAGTTCAGATTCATTTCTCTTTTGTTCACTATTCTTTTTGGATATAGGCTTTTTTTGTAGGTAGCTGACTGGTCCGACTGCATTTTATGTTCTTAAAAAATTTTGGTATCTGTACATTACGTGAAAAAAAAAATGTCTTTAGCAGCTCAAGTCTTCTGAGAGCTGATCACTGAAATCTCAGTCATACCATATCATGAGTTATGTAACAAGTTCCAGCTATTCCAAAATCAAAACAATAATAACAGGAAGGAGCTTAAAACTTAGTATGTGTGCCAAGCAACTGTTCACAAACCAGTGATATAAGTCACACATTTTAGTTGTCTCAAATTTGTTTGCTTACTAGCAAAGCTCCCTTTTCTGCTCAGTCAAAACTTACTGAGTTAGGTTTTTATGAGTGCAATGAATAGTAAGGAAAACTCCTGTTGATCGGCTATTAGAGTGTGCACCTTGAAGGGAAAACAGTTTGAGTGTGTAAACATTGTATCCTGGCAAATACTGAAGCTTTTTACTGTTGAAGGTTTCTGTTTGTGTATTTTTCTTCTCACCGCATCATGTTTGGCATGGCTGCAGAGCTATGCAAGTTAGTGAGGTTTTTAAAAGATGTGATACATGTGTAATTTTGTTGTATGCATTAGTGCTCATGTAGCACTAATTGTTAACATTGTTTGGCATGACTTAGGCCTTTCAATGTGATTCATCTTATGTTACTTACACTGTGTTAGTGGCAAGAGCAGAACCCTACTTCGAAGGGATTAAAGTTCAGAGAGGAGAGCAGTGTTGCTTTTATGCCCGTTTAGCAGTTCTGTGTGTATCCCTATCCACTTCACTATAACCTTATTTACCCAAGAAATTTGTGGTCTAACATCAAGATGAAAATATGGTCATTGATCTATAGGTTTAAAATCTATTTACTTCTTTTTCTGTCTAGACCAAAGCCATAAAGGGATACTTTCCGCAGTGGAATTTCTCACATGCAAAGAATGAGGTTAATCTTTGGAGATTTAATTTAGAAATTAGCTAGAGTTAAGATTCAATATGGAGCTGTTTCAGAGCGCATTTAAAATGATGCGCTTAAGAGTGTTTATTTTAATTTTTATTTTTAGCAAGTGCTTTAAATTGAACTTGAATAGTATTAAAAGTGGGACCAACAGTAATTTTCATTTTTATTCTCCCTAAAATTAAATGTTTTAAAACAGTCCCTGCCCATGGCAGGGGGGTTGAAACTAGATGATTTTAAGGTCCTTTCCATCCCTAACTGTTCTATGATTCTGTGATTCTGTGATTTGTGTTCATTTATATGAATGGAACCTCAGCTAGAGCTGCAGTGCTAGTGTCTTTGTTATAGGGCAGAATTCTTTCTGGAAAGCCAAATATTGAAGGTTTTTATGACATCATTATTATGAAAGATGCTTACTCTTACTCTTTAAATTGTTATGCAACTCAAATAGACTGATGACTTGATTTCAGGATTCCTCTTGCAGATTAAGGCCATAATGTGATGTTGAGTATGTTTTGATTAGATTAATTCATACCCATCTAATTTATTAGAACTTTAGAACACTTTTGCTGATTAGAAAATCATAGCTTTAAAAAAGCATCTTATTTAAGTGCAACATTTAGTTTCATGTTTGATTCACTTTTCAACTCTTGAAATACAGCTGGACTGCTTCCAAAAGAGTTCCCACTGATGTCCTTATGATCATGAGCAATCTAAAATCAGCAGTCTGGCAGTTTGCAAATGACTAATAATTCATTTTTAAGAATTCTCATCCATCTTACTCATAGTGTTTAATTTGGTTTTGCTTATGTTTTTTTTCCTTACAGTGATGATACGTAAGGAACAGATTATAGCCACTCACAAATGGTAAATGTAAATACCAATTATCACTACATTACGGGCTTATTTAAACAAAGAAGGTCTATAGCAAAGACTCCTTTTAAGTGCTTCTGTAAACTTACTCAAAGAGATGACTGTGGACTTGGCTGTATGATTTATTGCAAATGGCAGCAAAACTGAATAAATTTGGTTAATACCTCTCATGTTATTTCCTTTTCTTACATCTTCCACTTCAGTCCACTTTCTGTATAATTAATAGGAAGAATTTTGGAGGATGCTAAGTCGTGAAGGCAGTACTCATGCTTGCTGTGTCTCAAATCTCATTCTATAGATGCGGGCATTGCTTGTGTATATGTTTGGTTCATCATCCACAGAAACTGGTGGATATTTCATTATTGATTTCAGTGAGGGTTGGACCAAGATTCTGCATTTGCATAGTTTGTTTTTGTTTTTGTTTTTCTTGAATGATGGTGTCTTTTTAATTAAAAGCTTTACTTGTCCAAGTGTGGTTTGTGAACCTCTGCATTGTTTAGAGCAACATACCAGCTTTTGGGGGGGTTGTTTTAAAGAGAAGGAGGTACAATTTCTGTTTTTCTATGTCCTAAACTACATCACTTTATGTGAAAGCAAGTTCTGAATTTGTATTAATTTATATTACAATTTACTTTGTATTTTACTAATGAAATACATTTTTTTCCAGTACCTCGCTGTAAGGATACCTCATTATAAAACATTCTAGTAAACAAAATGGCAAAATGATTGTTAAAATGATGCCATAATTTCTTGTTAGCTGTTTAGTACTCTATCATCATTCTAAATGCAAAGCTTTAACTTAAGAATGATCTCCAGTGTCATGCTTCTGAAGCCTAGGTAGAAATGTTGGTGTGGAGGTCCATATATTATAAATGTATTGTTTCAAAGCTACATTTTTTTTTTTCTCCTTCAAAAGAACATCATATTTTTGTAGTGGGTCAATAAATCAAGCCAACTATATAAGTGTTTCTTACACAAAGAACTGGCTTCTGCTGAATGTCTGCGCAGTGCAGCTAGAATGGAGGGTTATTTTGTTCAGAATGACTTCATACATTTTCAGGAAGATCTTTGTTGGCTGGTTATATCCCGACACATTTAATGAAAAATCAGTCTGTTGGATTATTTCTTGTGCATTTTTAAAGCAACTGTACTTTCCTTCTAATAGATATAATTAATTATACACAAGGACACTTTTTCATGGAATCGAGCTCACATGTAGAGCCCATAAAGAGCTGTCCACATGAATTTTGAAGTGGTATTGGGTCCAGTGAATCTGGCTGAAGCCTCAGAATAAAAGAAATTTTGAATAAACATGTCCTTATTTTGTTGCATATACTTTGGAATATTTATAACAATTTTTAATAAGCTATACTCATCTACATCCACTAGAGAAATTTGCCTTGATTGCTTTCTGTGACTTCATCTGTGGTGGTACAGTTTTGCCATAAGGCTGGCAGAAAAGGCACTGTCTAGATGAAAAGCACACAAAAAAACCCATGGTAGGTCTTTGTATGGGGCAGTAAAGGGAAAACTGTTACGAGATAGATAGGGGACTTTGCTTATATACTTGTATAGATCTGTAGAAAAAGAGATTATTCAACACAACTCTTTTTCTTGACATCCAGTGTATATATCACGTGCTGTAAATCAAAGTTCATTACTGTTTGCCCTGGATAATGTGGATATGGGAGATGGCTTATTTCCTCCTTCTTTATATTTAGCACTTTACTCCTCTCAAGCTCTTCTTCAGGCTAAACAGTGGTCTCTTCAGTTTGTTCTTTGTAGTTGTTAACTTGTGTTCAGCTTATGACTCAGATGGCTTTTCTGGAGAGCTGCTACAAAGTTGGAACCTCTTAAATTTGTGTTTATCCACTTGAGTATTTCTGCTTGAGGGACAGAACTTAAAAGATCCTGAAAAGTAGAAGTGTCTTGACAAAATCTCATTGTCTTGCTTCTTTTTGAGTATTTCCGTTATCAACCATGTTCCTTGTGAATTCTGATCATGTCCCCCAAAGTTTCTACAACATATCATACAGCAGTCAGCTGCGTATTTTGCAAGCATTTCCCTCTTTTGCCATCCAAATCCAGAACAAATACGTTAAACAGCACAGCACCAAGAGGACAGCTGGGTTCACTTTGGCAGTGAACCATTGATAAACAATGTAGGGTACAGTTTTCCAACAGTTTTACTTCCCTCTTTGTAGTAACTTCCTCTAGATCATATTTCCTGCATCTTAGAATATCAAGGAAAAAGTCTTACCAAAGTCAAAATAAATTACAGAGTGGACAAGATGAGGCTTGTAATGAACACTGAGGCCACAGGCTTTCCAAGAAAACAGAGGTCAGGCATCTGAACTAGCAGAAAAAAAATGATACTTTTTTTCTTAATAATAATTGTAAGAGGAAGTGCAGCTCCATGACAACTGTTTCTGTTTCTTGTAGTCTTTAATCAGTGCAACACATTGAAGAAAGGACCAAGTTTGTTTATCAGTATCTTTTAGTGGGTCACTTTGGCCCCAGGACCTTACAAAATCATACATGGGTGGAGGGAAGCTGTTATACAAATATTTGATGTGCAGCTATAGCAGGTTTTGGCTGCAAATTTTTATTACGCTGCAGAAATAGTATGTTTTAAAGTATGTGTGATCTTTCTAGCAGCAGAAACTGTCTGGATCTGACTGGTGTCTGCATTTGCATGCAGGGATGGTACAAGGCTGGGAAGAAGGGTACAGGAGGCATTGAGGTTGGGCTGGGCTGTGGGTTTGCAGGAAGAAAGTGTGGCTCTTTCCACCTAAAAATGTTAGAATACTGCTTATTACTATGCAGAGGGTTTATCCTAACTCATCTGATCCCTATCGCTGCTTCCTTATCAGAATGAACCGTTTCCCTGTCATAACAGGAAAATATAATGAGACTCATTTGACATGATTTATGCATTATACATAGCTGTATCAGAGGTTTACAGTATCTTGCAGGGTAGGGGATAAGGATTCTTTTTTCCACTCCCCAAGAACTTGCAAGCAGCTTGTTTATCATTTGCTCTAGTGCTTGTGCAGTTGGAGTTTAGCCTGGGAGAACTCTGGTCTTCTCTTCCAGTCTCCTGAAACCACCAGTCCTCCAGATTGGTTATTCTTCCCAAAGGTAAGGTAGTAACTAATAGTTCGGTTGTTCCTTCTGTCAAAATTAGAAGTATCTTAGGGAAAACTAGATGAAGTAATTTGATTTTGTTTTCTTTTCCTAACATACAGAAGAATGGTTTCCCATTTTAGTTGAAGCTCTTTATCCCTGTGTTGTGTCAGCTGCCTGATTGCAACTAACCCTTTAGAGAAAAAGACTCAATAACATAAATCTGTCTTCTCAGTGCAATCCGTCAATAAGCTGCTCCTCTCCATTAGGTAGAATATCAACTTTCTTTTGAAGGTTAATGGACTATTAAATTGAAAATTATTTTTCCTTCTTTGCATTCTTGACTAAGTTCTCCCATGAAGTTTGAGTCAAATTTAGAAATGTTTGTTCTTCAGTGGTTTTCTCTATCCTCTGTACTGAAAATTATGATAAGCACATAACAGAAGCTTGCTGGACAATCTGTTCTGCTTTATTCTTTCCTCAGCAGATTGAAAAGTTAAAGCGCGTTTGTTTTCCAATACTGATGTCCTGTACATTGGGTGGTTGGATTGTGGGAAACTGTGTCCTGCTCAATTTTCTGTGGTCAATATCCTTGTTTTCATTCTTGTCACTATCCAGTTGCAGTAGTAGTTATCTGTTTATACACAGCATGTGCTGTAGTAGATATAAAGATGCACTAATTGGCATCTACTGTACTTATAACTTTGACCAAAACCAGCAGGGCTTGCTGATGCCGGTGCTGTAAGAGGTTTCTGTTCAGAACTCAATCATCTAACTGAAAACAAAACACACACACACACACAAACAAAAACCCCATACAAAACCAAACAAAGACAAACAAGCAAAAAACAACAATGAAAAAACCACCACAACATGAAACATCTGTAAAAGCTAAACTAAATAAATCTGTGCCTGGTAAATCATTTGAACTGATGAGAAGATAGAGGACTGGATTTAGAGCTGTGCCATTTTACATAAGCTAACAATCTGGCCTAGGAAAGGAAAAACAGCTTTGTATTTATAGGGACATAAGGTAGACTTATCAGAATTTATGTGTTGCTGGTGATTGATGTAGTACATAGACATAATAAGTGCCAGCTGTTCCTCCCCCATAAATCAGAAACAGCAATATTGCCTTTTATTTCAGTGTGAACTAACTTGTTTGAATTCCTTTTTAATTGAAATACCTTTTATTTAGTTACATATTAGATCTAAATCCACACAAACAAATTAGAAACTTTTTGATATAGGAGTATAATGCAACTAGAAAACAGCATCACAAATACCTTTGTATTATCAGGGTTTGCTATCCTTCATGAACTATGTAAAAAGCACTTTTCCATTTCTGCCCGTATTTCAGAAATAAATATTTCTGTCTTTCTCCATTAAAGTTGATGTGTTTGTGGTTGCCCACATCACTTGGTATTCTAGCCATATATGTAAGCATCATGTTTTTGTAATGTTAACCGTACTCAAACAGATTTGACTTTTATTCCTTTTGATCTCCACTTTCAAAATTCCTGCTTTGTCAGCAACTGTGAAAAAAGGGATTTACATACTTATTATGAAAAAATCCAGACGATTGATGTACTAACATATAAGTCTAGTGAACTGCATGCTGCAAGTAATTGTCTGAAAGTTATGGCTTATCTGTCCTCTTTAGGCCTTAAGGAGACTGCATTTCCTTACTATTTACTTTCAGTTTTCTGTAACTGATAGGTGTGTTGATGAATGTCATGCGTAATGTAACAGGGTCTAAAAGAAAATAGTTATACGTGTTTGCGCAGTGCAAATGGTTGTGCACTGTGTAAGATGGAAGGAAGTGAAGTTGAAATAAAACACTTGTTCAATATGCATAGTCAGGTAATGCAACAAGCACATTCCTGCAGCCTGTTAATAAATTCAATAAATGAGAGTTATCAACGGCTGGTATCTGCCTTTATAGTTATCCAAATGAACAACTGGTGCATGGTGACCTTTGATAATTTATTTTAATTATATTTTAGTGGCTCTTTCGGGTTCTCAGACAGGTTTAGTTAATGATAGGAAATTTTCCTCACTGGCATTCTCAACAGGCATGTCTTACACTGTTTCTCAACCTTCATTACAAAATTTTCATCTCTTTTAAATGAAACCATACTGTTGCTTATAAAAGAAGACACCGCTACTCTGTTCATGTGCATGACAGACGGCATCAGTACACTTAAAACAGCTTGCTGTGTTCCGATGGTGTTTCACTTCTAGGACCCAATCCTGCTAATTTGTATGTGCTTCATATGATGTGAGTTTACTGAATTTTCAACTCCAAACTAGGATAAGTTACAGACTGTACAAAATATACAATGCTTGCTTTTTCTTTGCATGTGAATTGGTTTTTCTGTTTTAGAATATATGAAAAAGTCTTACTTTTTCTCATGATCTGAAGCTTAAACAGAAATTAAATAAACCATTTTAATTTGTGAAAACCTGCAAACCTATTATTTGTCTTTTAATGTGTTATTTCACCATTTCAAATGTGTTTTATTCTATCATTTTAATCCATGTACTTTTTAGAAGATTATTAGAAGTCATAGAGGTGCTAGTGATTTGAAATGTGAGCTGAAGCCTTATTATTTCAGGACTTGTGCTTTTCAGAAATACGTTTCCCTAATTTGACCCCCAGTAACCCTTGAGAGACCTAAGCACAAGTTACAAACTAATTACATGAATTGCTTTACTGGAACTTGTTAGGCATTTTCTGTTTATACATTAATGTAATATGAATATAGCTTAGGCAACAAAAGCCCTTGGGGCAAATTTATGTCCTGAGTAACCCTGTTCTAGTGACCTCGACAGAATTACTCAAAGTCAAGGCAGAATTTAAATTGGAAGACCAGATCTTCAGCTGCTGTAAGTAGTCTGAACTCCACTAAAATCAGTGTAGCTGCAGTCGCAACAGCTGTAAAGTCAGAACTGCACCTTCAAGTTTTATTTTTGACTGGGCTTTTTGATTTACGGTCACTTCTGTCAAAGGGATTGGGCTGTCTTTTTCTTTCCATAGTTTACAACCAAGCAGAATTTATCTGTAGAAATAGTTCTGATTTTAGTCCAGGCTGTTACAATGTTGTATAATCTGCTTTTGTCTGAATTTTGAAAAATGCTTCAGGGACTAGCAGGGAACATAGCATATTCTGGTCCTGCGTCTTTGGTTTTATGTGCCTCTTTTCTGTGCTATGATCTAGCTTTTAACAAAAGTTTCTCTAACCAAGCAATATACAGGAAATTATACTCAGGTCCTGCTTAAGAGTTTGTAAATATTGTCACGAGACAGTGTTTGTCTTTCTTAATAGCTGTGTTTCAGAAACGTATTAAATACTGGCTAATCTGTACTCCATCCCTAGTGACATGGTATCATTTTCCTTTCATCTTGGGGATTATCTCTTTGGCTTAGTTGTAAAAAAGAAAAAAAAGTGCTTAGTATTAAGTCTGGATGTGTGGCTTCACAACTGAAAATCTGGATTAAGAATATTTTGTTTATGAGGAGCCATGAGTGATCTGTATTTTTTACAATATTATAACAATAATCAAATAGGAATTGTCTGCTATGCTTTTCAATTCAGTAGTCAGCATTAACACCGTGGGGTTCTCTGAGCTAACTGTAGGGTCAATAACATCTTGGATTTTTAGTGACCTCTGCTCACTAAGTGAATATTAAGTTATCATTAGTCAATTGACTTGCTGGAAGAGAAACAGCATGCATTTCTTACAAATGCTAGCTCACAATGAGACTCTTCTCATCACTATCTAGTGCTCTTCTGCAGGCTTTGCCAAGGGACTGGAATTGTAGTTCAGGATGTAAGGCTGGCGATCCTCACTGTTGCTCAGTGTTTCCATGTTTTGCTGGGCAATATCCCCAGCAGAACGGAGGCCCTGCTGATTTTTCTGGCTTAGGACACATTTTGGGTTCTATTGCTGTTTGCTCTTTATATCTTAAGCCCTGAACTGTGGTAGCATAAGTGTTGCAAGTAATTCTGTGCCTCTTTTTAAGAGTTTAAACAGCTGCCCTTTCTGCATTTCTGTGCCAACTCAGCAGTCAGCTTTCCTGATAAAATGTCTTCCTTGTAATGTGCTTTAGACTTCCTATTCAACATGTAGTTCAGCTTCAATGGGCTAACACTGTTCACTTCCAGATGATAGAATAGAATAGAATAGAATAGACTAGAATAGAATATTTAGTTAGGAGGGACCTACAATGATCATCTCGTCCAACTGCCTGACCACTTCAGGGCTGACCAAAAGGTAAAACAAATTGTTTAATTAAATTGTCCAAATCCTTCTTAAAACCATGACAGGCTTGGGGCATCAACCACCTCTAGAAAGCCTATTCCAGTGCTTGACCATCCTCTCAGTAAAGAAATGCTTTCCAATGTCTAGTCTAAACCTCTCCTGGCACAGCTTTGAACCATTCCCATACATTCCATCGCCGGATCCCATGGAGAAATGATCAGCACCTCCTCTCTCTTCAGGAAGCTGTAGAGGGCAATGAGGCTGCCCCTCACCCTCTTTTTCTCCAAACTAGACAAATCCGAAGTCCTCAGCTGCTCCTTGTAGGGCATTCCTCACAGCCCTTTCACCAGCTTTGTTGCCCTCCTCTGGGCACGCTTAAGTACCGTCACATACTGCTTGAATTGTGGCAGCCAGAACTGCACACGGGAAGAGGCCACACCAGTGCTGAATACAGTAGGATAATAATATCTTTTGACAGGCTGGTTAAACTGTGTTTGATGCACCCCAGGATGTGGTTTGCCCTCTGGGCTGTCAGGGCACATTGCTGACTCACGTTGAGCCTGCTGTCAGCCAGCACCCCCAGATCCCTTTCTGCAGGGCTGCTCTCCAGCCACTCCTCTCCCAGTTCATACTGGTACTAGTAGTTACTCCATCCTAGCTGCAAAATCCAGCATTTGGACTTGTTAAATTTCATGCCGTTGCCCAATGCTCCATTCTGTGTGGATCCCTCTGCAAGGCCTCTTGTCTGTCCAGTGTCAGCAGCACCTCCCAGCTAGGGAGCCAGTGTCCTATGGGAGTGTATCCCATGCAAAACAATGAAGTTAGGCAATCTCAGTACTGCAACTGATAGATGTCCTTAGGGTAACTTTTAATTGAGGTAGTTGGAGTACCAGTGCAGGATAACTGCACTTATATGGCTGTTTGCTCGATCCAACATACTATTTTCAGCTTGCAGTTTCAGTTTTTAAGAATCATTGTGTTATAAGAGATTTTAGCCTTGCTGGCTAATAGCCTTTCCTTCCATTGCCTGAATACATGATACTGACTGAATGCACAGACTTCTGCATCTCTTTTATCATTTTAATTTACCATAGCACAGCTTTCCCAGAAGTAGCAATGCTAATTTGAGAGTGTGATAGCTGACAAGCAGATTGCTACTTTGTTAGATTGTATGCACTTTTTAATTAATGTTTTCTTATTGGAGTGGAGAGGGATAGAAACTGATTTTAAAGAGAATGAAAAAAAATCTGTTGGGATAAAAGAATACAAAATTTGGATGACAGAAAAGTATTATCAGCAGATGGTCAAATCTGAGGAAGAACTCTAAAGCAAAACATAAGTCTTCTGGTTTATAGACTGTCAGTGAAGAATTGTGTGCACAATGATGCACGCAACCTAGGAATCAGTTAGGAGACAGAGCTCTGCATGCAGACACATCACTAAGGAAAGCATCGTTGTTCCAAACAGTGATGGATGTATATAGGAAGACAGGCAGACAACAAAGGGTTTCCCTTTACATAAAGAAGCAGTCTGAGTGGATGGGTTGTTCGTGGATTAGTATCAGAGGACGGGCTTGTATGGGTGACATTATGGTGAGCATATGTTACACATTATCTGATTATTATGAGGAAGAGGACAAAGTCATATAAATATGGCACCTTGGAGCCCCTCATTCTTAGGGGAGACTTTAGCCTCCCTGGCACCTGCTGGAAGGGCCTCACATATATAGCAACCCAGGAGGTTTCTGGAGACTGTCAAGGGACTGTGGTGTAGATGCAGTATACCTAGTGATGCTGTTCTTCCAAATAAAGAACTGGCTAAGGAAATAATAATCAGTAACAGTCTTGGCTTTTAGCAGCCATTAATTATTAGAGCAAACATCCTGAGGGGAGTGAGGAAGGCAAGTAGCTGAGTACATCCTGGCCTTTGATAGAGCAAACTTTGTTTTGTTCTGGGATCCTTTTGGAGGCAGCATGGTTATGCTAAGGCTAAAACATGATTGCCTAATCTGATCACGATTGATGATGAAATCACTAGATCTGTGTATAAGGGCAGAGAAGTTGATTTCAACTACCTTGACTTCAGCAAGGCTTTTGACGCTGTCTTCTGCAGCAAAGATGTTGATAAACTTGTTTGCTTGTAGCAGTGGGCCACCGAGATGGGCTGAAACACATACTCTATGAGAAGAGTCTGAAAAGATGGGACCTAATAGTGGTCTTCCCAAACTTGAGGTTACTGAGAAGATGGAACTTGGCTCTTCAGTGAGGTGCACAGGCTTAAAACAACAGACAGTGTTCCTAAGTAGAAACAGGAGAGGCTTCCAAAAGATAGAGGTGGAAAAAAAAAAAAAAGGAGGGGGGATAATTAAGCATCAGAACAAGGTTCCCAAAGAGGTTGTAGATAATGTTTCGTCTTTGATGTAGGCTGGACTAAATGGCCATTGGAGGACATTTCCAGCCCAAATAAGTCTGTCATTCTGGGAGGAGCAGGAAGCATCCAGTGCCAGCCAGCATTAAGCAAACAAACAAAATAAGAGAAAAAGGAAAAAACCCCAACCCGCAAGCCTGCTTCCTTTTTGCATAACTCAAATAATAGTTTAGTGGAATATTCTCTATGTTTATAGCATACAAATACACCATGCTTTTGCAACTTAAATATTTTATTCAAGTTACGAGTTTACGCAAACTATTATTTGACAATGGAAGAGGGGAGGCACATAGAAACACATGCATTCCCATTTTTAGAAATGATCGAGTTAAATCCCCACATTCCAGTGGGGAATGTGCAGATGTCAAAAATGTCAAAAAAATGTCAAAACCTGGAATGCTGCTGTAAAATTGAATTATTGTTCTTCAGTTTCCAGTTTTTGTGTTTAGGCTTGATAAGGAGACTACTATTCTACTGCAGTTAATCCTTTCAGTATTGTTATAGGAGCTCTGGTTTCCCTGATGATATCCAAGAGGATGAGATCAGAAGGTGAAACACTACTCTTAAGTCAACATTGAAGGAAAGAAGATGAAATCCCAAAGAAATAGATGTTAAAATTGAGGATCCAGAGGAAGCTTGAGGAGGAGTAGGAGAAGGGATTTCTTGGAAGGACCCCTGTAGCACACACTCGGGAACAATGCAACAGACAGAATGGGAGGCTTCTCCAGTATTTGTCATTTCATAGAATAATAGAATAGTAAGGGTTGGAAAGGACCTTAAGATCATTGAGTTCCAGCCCCCCCTGCCATGGGCAGGGACACCTCACACAAAACCATGTCGCCCAAGGCTCTGTCCAGCGTGACCTTGAACACCGCCAGAGATGGAGCATTCGCAGCTTCCCTGGGCAACCCATTCCAGTGCCTCACCACCCTTACAGTAAAGAATTTCTTCCTCATATCCAGTCTAAACTTCCCCTGTTGAAGTTTGAATCCGTTACCCCTTGTCCTATCACTACAGTCCCTAATGAAGAGTCCATCCCCAGCAGTGTAAATCAGGGTTATTTTTTCATTTGTTGAGAAATTATAATTTGTCTATGTAAATTGTGTCTCTGGTGAAGTTCACCTGTCACTCAATACAAAGTAACTTCTTTGTGGGATGAAATTTTTTAGATATTAGTTTCTCAGTCTGTTCTGAACACCTTCAAACAGGAGATGTTAATTATATTTTAACAACTTTTTTTTTTTTGGTAACCACATGAGTTGCAGAATCTGGACTTTTAGTATAAGCTACAAACACTGTCAATGTCATAAAAGTTTGGCTTTTAGATCTAAATACTTATTTTGGAAAAAAAAAAAAAAAGGGAATAAAAAATGTCCTTTTGTAAGGCAGTCAGGTACATGCATAAAACCAAGCAATAGCCACTTACATTTCAGGTTTAGGCTACATTTACCTATTTGTGCCATATTTTCTGTCTGGGTGTGGGCTTTCTGCCATTTAATTCTATCTAGGATAGCTTGTGCTTTCTGAAGACCAGATTAAGTATGAATCATAGAATCATAGAATAGTTAGGGTTGGAAAGGACCTCAAGATCATCGAGTTCCAACCCCCCTGCCATGGGCAGGGACACCTCCCACTAAACCATGCCACCCAAGGCTCTGTCCAACCCAGCCTTGAACACTGCCAGGAATGGAGCATTCACAACTTCCCTGGGCAACCCATTCCAGGGCCTCACCACCCTCACAGTAAAGAACTTCTTCCTCATATCCAATCTAAACTTCCCATGTTTAAGTTCGAACCCGTTACCCCCTGTTCTGTCACTACAGTCGCTAATCAGGAGTCCCTCCCCCCGCATCCCTATACGCCCCCTTCAGATATTGGAAGGCTGCTATGAGGTCTCCACGCAGCCTTCTCTTCTCCAGGCTGAACAGCCCCAATTTTCTCAGCCTATCTTCATACGGGAGGTGCTCCAGTCCCCTGATCATCCTCGTGGCCCTCCTCTGGACTTGTTCTAACTTTAAATGTAACAGTGAATCAACATCTTTGTAATATGCTGTACTTCCTGGTTCAGGATTTGATAACAAGGGTAACTTCTACCTTACATTTATTAGGAGATGTAAACCCCTTTATCAAGAATATTGGTGTGGTTAGTTACAGAGTGCTTTTCCTTTGTTTTCCCCAGAAATTCTGTTGCTTCAAGTTTGGACATACTAATAAATAAGTGTAATTCTGTCTGCCAGTGATGTTTGCCTGACATGGCTATCTGAAACAATTGAGGTGGGGCTTTAATGTGTGGTCTTTTTTATTGCCACAGGGCAAAGCTGTAGGAACAGAAGATTTATAGTACCGCTCCCTTTCCCATGTATTTCCTGCAGTTACTATTCAAACATTAATTTTGTAAATGGAGATTATCATAAGATGTTGCTGCTCATGCCAGCAATGTCCATGGGCTTTCCAAAACTACCTGCAAGTGTATTTAACCCTAAGATGCTGACTTAGGCAGCACTGGAGTCTGAGGGCAGAATTAATAGGTGCAGATACTGTTGCATAGAGACTATGGCATAGAGAGGCAGTGTGGAGAGATTTAATTCATGTGTCATTTGGTCTTAAAGAGTTTTGAGAGGAGTTTTAGCCATCTCATGTAAGGAATGTTTTGAGAGAATGTTGGGATTAAGCTCGGGAAGCCAACCACATATGGTTGCAGAGAACAGGGATCCATCCTTAAATGACAAGTATTTGTTAAAAATCTGAAAAAGGCTGAGAATGGAAAAGATAAATCTGGGTACTTCAGCAAGAAAGTATTTTCTGTCCTGTCTCTAGGCTACAAACTACCATGGCTTAGTTTAGGCTTTACTGAAAGAAGGTCAGAATAAGCCACACAAGAATTTCAATTCAAATAAAAGCTACAGTTTTAAGTTCAGTTTAAAGATGTGCACTTACTTGGCAGGGCTAGTTACCTCCCAAAAATTGGATTGTCCAATTCTGATTCATGCCCTCCATGGGTTTGCTTTATATTGCTTACTGACAGAATAGCAAGATAACTTATCTTTCTTTTAAATTACAGCAGTCTATCCTTTGAAGCTAATCCAACCTCCTTTACTTGTTGTGATTGAATACCATGATACTGAAAGAGACTTAGAAATTCTTGTGCAAAGCCAGCAAGCATCTACTGATCTCTACATAGTCTGGCAATCAGCTGTGTACTCTACTGCTACTGTATATGCCAAGGGCAACTAGAGTATGATAACCATGCTGTTGCTTGAGCCCCCAGAAGATTGGCTCTGCATGTGCCCCAGACCTGACAGTGCATATTGACTGTAGCCTTGTAGCAGCGTCCCAGACTCAGCACTGACTTTGTGTCCCTTGTTTATCAGTAAGAGTTAAGTGCTTTTTTGTGTTTAAAGTAAACAGTTGATAAAATCTCCTGACTAGCACATGCTTTTCAAGCATGGAAAATATAGCTGTGTATGTGGATTGGCAGTGACTGTTTCACACGTATTGGAATGTAATGTAACCTTGACGGTAGACCCTGTTTAGTATTCTGATCCCTCACATAGGGGTATCAGGGAAACTGCACAATGGGAGCAATGATTATACATCGTCTGTTGCTTGCAATGAACTGGTGACTTTTAAACTAAATGAATATACTTAGTGTGTCACTTCAGTTAATGCGTCTGATTCTCATGTAACCAATTCTTTACGTTTCATCTACTGCTCAAAAAATCTTGTTCAAATGACAATAAAATTATTCTGAAACGCATGTACACCAGAGGATGGAAAATGACTATAGTTATATGTTTATTTCTTTCTATACTTTTAAAATTCCATAATTCACAGTTGTGCAGAAAATAGGCTTTGCTAATAAAAACATGTTAGAGTATTGACCTCTCATAAGACAAAAATCAAGTCTGTTAACTCACAGCTTCTCAGTGAGTTCTCTTTAAAAGTGTTGCACAGTTAGTGTATTGCTTAAAAATCAGAAATGAATAGTTAAAACTGAGGCTAACAGAAAATTTGATGTTGCCCAAACACCAGCATAAGCTGAAGACCACTGACCTTGGTAGAATGTCTATGTTATTTCTTAAGGAAGCGAAGACTATATCCAAGTGTTCTTTGTGGACTGTAGTAGAGACCCAACTCTAACCCCCAGGCTGCTTGGGTATGGGTCCAGCCCTTGTTGATGCTGCCCAGAGCAGGCTGACCACACTTGGGTGCAGCAGTTTAAATGGGTCCCCTCATCTCCTCTATAACATCTGAGCCGTAAATACTTTTTTGTTGTTTTGGAGAGCTGTTTTGTTCAGAGGCATTTTTGTTGTTGTTTTTCAGTATGGTTTGGTTTTCAAATAGTCAAAGGATGTGTTTCAACCACCTGGAAAGGTGTTTGTGGAGTGTAATGCTGCATGTGCCACTTGCATGCTCTGGGAGGTGGCAGAAGGGCTTTTTTGGTGCCAGACCAGCTGGGACGTGGAATCATAGAATTGTTTGGTTTGGAAAGGACCTTCAAAGCTCATCTAGTCCAACCCCTCTGCAAGGAGAAGGGACATCTTCAACTAGATCAGGTTGCCCAGAGCCACATCCAGCCTGACCTTGAATGTCTCCAGGGATGGTGAATCCATCCCCTCTCTCGGCAGCCTGTTCCAGTATTCTACCAGCCTCATTGCAAAAAATTTCTTCCTCACATCCAGCCTGAATCTCCCCTCACCCTATCACAACAGGCCCTGCTAAAATGTCTTTCCCCATCTTTCTTATAGGCCTCTTATGCAAACTGAAAGGCATCAATAAGGTCTCCCTGAAGTCTTTTTCCAGGCTTAACAACCCCAACTCTCTCAGCCTTTCCTAATAGGAGAGGTACTTCATCCCTTTGATCAGTTTTGTGGCCCTGCTTTGGACCCTCTCCAACAGGTCCATGTCTTTCTGGTGCTGGGGACCCCAGAGCTGAATGCAGTACTGCAGGTGGGCTCTCATGAGAGTGGAGTAGAGGAGGAGAATTACATCCCTTGACCTGCTGGCCGTGCTCCTTTGGATGTAGCCCAAGATGCAGTTGGCTTTCTGGAGATGAACTCGTGGCATTTTGTATTTGCACTGTTAGAAGCAGGCCCTTGAGTAAACTCTCTTGTCAGCTGTGTCTTGGTTTCCTCATGCATCCAGTTTGGATGAGGAAGAGACGAATAGGCCTGAATTGGCAATGTAGAAACACCCTTGCCTTTGAGTCATACAGCTGGTCTGATAAAAAATGATAGCATGCACTTTGTCTAGATTGTACTGTTTGCCTAATGGTGAAAAGATGTTTTATGAATACATATTGGGGGATAAACTATGGAAGAACTGCAGGCGACCCGATGTAAACATCTGAAAAAAAATTTGGAACTGAGAATTAATTGTACAAACATGCTGTGACAGGCAAAAATGTTCAGAGAAGTCAACAAAAGCTATTACGGGCATCAGGAAGATCATCTAAAAATTACCAGACTGCTTTAATAAGGAGCTGAAATGTAACCAAGGATTTAGGAGAAAGACTTTAGGGTAGAAAAAATACTGTCTTTGTATTTTAGCAGAATGACTAATAAGGTAGTTAGGTCACTAGGTTTTGAAAGCAAATTAGCATGTTTGAAATGAAAAATGTAGCAGCAGTGAGACAAACGTTGGCTGCCAGGTGACAGGTCCAATAATCTTGACCACAGAAGAGCTAAAGAAAGTTGAGCATAACAGAAGGAACCTGAGTTTGAGTTTTAAGGCTTTGTGAGGGTGAAAAATTAAAAAGCACAGCATGATATTTCAAGCTAGTAAAACTACAGAAGCTGTGACCGTAGGGACTGAATCATACTGCACACAGTGATGTATAGATGCAATACTTAAGCTAGGAGGTGAAATCCTGTAATCCTTACTAAACAAAAATGCTACTCAAGTCGGCAAAAGATTTGGGTGAACAAGGAATGTATAACTGGGCAATTAGAGACGAACTTGCAGCCTGACCTTGACTGGGCCTTTGTGCCTGTGATTAGCTGTACCCATAGCATCTGGGCATATTCATTTAAAGACACAGTCAATTTTAATGGCATCTTAAAAAAAAAAAAATACAATCATGCCATAGTTAAAGTTCTAATTGATCCAAATGCAAAGAACAGCAGAGAGACATATTAAGGCTACAGTTTTAAAATCTGAGTCTTTTGGAACAGCAAAACTCTGCATTCTTTGTTCCTTTCCTTCTCAGGGAAAACAGGAATTTAACAGATACTGGTTTAGTTTTGTCCCTAGTAATTTAGAGTGATTCTTATGTGACTTTTCAGAGACTTAAGAGAGTATGGGAGACTGTTGTGTAGGATGTCAGAAATAACCTCCAGATAAATTAATAAAAATATGTAACAGCATCTGCCATGTGTTTATTAAGCTATGTTAATAATTGCTCTCCAAATTGTCTTAAAGCTATTTCAGTATGAAACAAAATGTTCTTAAAGATCATTCATTTACATTTTTCCCCTCCTTTGCGATCCTAGTTCAAATAAAATTGAAAATAAACAAAACACTTTCTTTTGAAACAAAATCTAATTCAGCATACCAGAAATGTCATTCTCACTGCCAGTTACTCTAATGGGACATGTGTTCCTTGTGTCTGAATCTACTTTGTTTGAAAAGAGCTGCTGTCTCAAAGCCTTGAGGAAATTGCAGTTCTCAGTAAAAGAAATGCTAGAAACATGTGCAAAGAACAGACAGAAATTGTTTCATGGTCTGGTCCTGTAAATGGTAACCTCAGTGACTACAATGGACCCTTGGTATTGGCAACTGTGTGTCCAAGTCCAATTTCCAGGACTGCGATCCTGCAGACATGTGTGTCCTTCATGGTGCACACAATAAGCTGCTGGGAAAAAAGGCAAAGGAATCCTTCTACTGCATTAATTTTGTGCAAACCATTACAAACAATCACTGCAGATTGACTTTGGGAAGTAGTTGAATATGCTTGAAAAAGTGCTTCCTTAAGGGTTGCTGGTAGTGCTATAGAATTTGAAATTCCTCTTCTGCATAAACTTTCTTTCTTTGACATTTAGCTAAAATCTCAAGAAAACTCTAGAACCTTTTATTTTGAGGAAACTGACTAATGCAACAAGATCTAATTTATTCAGAAAGTCTAGAGCCCTTTGATTTGTTTCTTCCTTTTGTATTAGAATTTATTATCTTGAGAAATGTGCCTTTGCTTCTGAAGAATAAAATCTCAGCCCGAGCCTGAGTGTGAGGTTGCACTATTTTGCTACTAACTTCCTTGTCTCTTTCTTCCCTCACTCCCATTTTCAGCTCACATACCTGATACCCGGCTTGTTTACTTTAAAGTTCTGTTCAAGACTGTGACCAGTTGAATACAAAATACAGTGACACAAAACCTTTTTATTTTTCCACAAAATAATTGTTTACTTCTAAGAGCAAATAAAGAGCTTAATATGAGTAAATATTTCAATATAACAGTAAGGTTTATTCATAAGCTTAGCTTAATTTTAAACATCTTCATTTTATCTTTCTGCACACTCTGAATAGCTAGATCATGTTTTCCTCTTTCTTCTCTCTGTATGCCCCCTTTAAAAAAATATATATATATATATAAAAAACCTATAAATCTATTTTGTTTTTCATTAGTTGCTGGGTCTGGAGAAGAACGCAGCATGGTGGTGTAGGACAAGTCTCAACTAATGGCAGCTATAATGAATTTCAAAACGCAGTATTATGTCTTCCGTAACAGATTATATGTGTTCTTGCAATCCAGAGGAAAATGATAGCTCAGGGCATACTTTGTAAATCTTATATTGCAAAAATCTCATTCTGCAGTCAAGCCTCATTCAAAAAGTCTTCTGATAGCATACTGTGTTCAGCACTGGATTACTCTGTGTCCTGTCAGTATAAATTAGGATCTAATTTAATACTGCTGATGTTCCCTGACCCTTTTTAAGTAACATTACAGTACAATACACTATTCAGAATAATTTAAGCCAAATATAATGGCAATATACATTTCTCCTGCTTTGGTTGCATGAAAGGGAATTGTGACCAGGTCTCAATCTATTTTTTTGATTTGCCGTTCTCAAGGATTCTTCTGCCTTTCTCCATCTTTCATGCCTTGCTGACAAATCTCTTAATACCTGTCAGGTTTTACATGGTACAATAAACTTTCTCTTTCAGTGATACAGAAGCATTATTTCTCTTTTTGTGATTAAAACCCCTTGTTTTTTATTTTTATCTTCCCATAAGGGATGTGACAGCTCCACAGAACTACTGATCTTTTATATTGTAGTTTGTAATGAAGATAGCTCATCAGGGAAAGGAAAAAGATATTATAGGCTCAGTGTCTGAACAAATGTTTTGGTTTCTGTGTATCTTCTCTGTAACAGGTAGTGATCGAAAGCCTGCTCCACACAGATTTAAGATTGAGCAAATTTTAAACCCAGGTTATCAGGTTGCGCACAAGTGGGCAGCAGGTAGCAGGTCCTTTGCACTCTGTATCTGTCTCAGGCTACTGAAAGTCAGATGATCTCTTTCTTTTGCTTACATTAGTAAAGAATCTTTACATAAAATATTTGGGTAATACATTGACAGCAAAAATAAAAGCTGCTTCTAGTATTTTGTTTATTAATGAAATCTCACAATTTAATATCTTAGTTACCAAAGGCTTAGCTGTGTGATGTGTTATTCTGGTGTGTAACTTTGAGTTACCAAATAGACTTTGTAGTGACTTGTGTAAAAAAATGACTTGAAGAAATGTGATGCTAAATAAAATAGATAATAATCTAATTTTAATGGCGTATACTTGGAAAATCTAAAATAGAATAAAATGCTCAGGTTTCTAAGAGACTTTGCCTGATTTTTTTTTCCCATATATATAAAACTTGTTTGTAATAATTTAAAACTAAGATTTTGCTGTGTTCTAACATCCTCATTATTCTTTAGCTTTTTGTTGACTTTTAAGTAGCGTATTGTGTTTAGAGCTGGAATATTTGTTGAAATAGGCAATGTGACAAGGTAGGTGGTCTTCTAATTAATATTTCTCTACAGATCTGTAAACTGTGCAAGGCTTGTTTAACAAAACAGAAATCATGTCCTATTAGATTAAGCCGTTTGTTTAGGAATAAAGTTCAACTTTTTCTTTGAAATTCACTTGATCTTGTTTCATGGTCTGTGAAATTATTTATTTTAAGAACCATTTTAAAAGTAGAAGTAATTCAAGAAATCCTGTTACCTGTTGCTAAATAGTTAGATGACATATTAATTGCGTTTGTTCAGGGCTTCAAATAGTGATTTTAAAAACTTGGTTAAAAGGAAAGGCACTTAGTAGTGAGAGAAATTATACAACAATGACAAGAGGTGACATGTTCATATAATCCTTCTGTCCTACAAATGGCTACATTGTTAAAAATTTGAGACTAGACAAGAGTGTTGAATTGAAAACTACACACGCATCACAGTGAGAACATGCCACGTGCTGTAGACTGTGTTCAACATAACTCAGGAATGTTTGTAGGAATGTGCAATTTCTTATTCCACCTCTTTTTGAAACCTTTTTGTATGTACTTTTGACCTGTAGAATAGAAAATGTTACATTAAAACTGTATCTACCGCTTTTTTGAAGCCCATCAGTTGATACATGGCCAGAACTCTTACTTTTCACTCGTTAGGGTCTAGGATGTCTCTGCGTAGCTCACATACTGTACTCAAGCAGGATCTTAGAATGGTCTCGCATTCAAATTAAATGAAAGGGTTGTCCTTTACCTTCATGCTTAGAAGCTTAGTAAACCTCTGCTTGGTACTGAGAAGGCTTTTAATACTCACTGCCTGTGTTAACAGCTGTTGCCGTGATGACAGGTAATTGCGGGGTTACCCGGATAATAGTTTTATTCAAAAACTGTCTCCATATTTGTTTACTTTTACTGACAAAGATAATGGCAGTTGTTAATAAGAGTAATGATAATACCAGTGAAAGCTCAGTACAGACTGAAAATAAACATCTTTCTTATAAAGCCTTTATAGTTTATTCTTGTGTACTGATTTTAATGAGACACATCTGACTGTTGGAAGAAAAACAAAAAGTTGCAGGGTATAAAAACAAAACAAAATAATATCTAAGCCATTACAAAATTTTGCTTGACTGGTGTTTTCTCTTCTGAGAGAGTAAGATTTTATAACCACAATTTTTATTTGGAGTTCTGTTTTGAAGTACTTCAGTTTTCAGAATTGCATGATTCACTTTCTTCAATGTTAGTTAAAAGTTATTTAAAAGTATTCAAAGCAAACATATTGTTTTTATAATGTGACAACTTCTCCAGAACTGCCATGTGGCATCACCCCAGATGCCTCACAGTTGGGGCATATGCAATTGGCACCAGAACTTCACCAGCTGCGGTGGCTGTTTTGCAGAGGGCACTGGAGTTCTCATGTGCTGGCTGTCTTCTTTCTGGTGGATTGCTGTGTCTGTTAGCCACTTTGATAACCCAGCAGTCATCACAGTGTTGTCCTTTAATTTCACTTTGCACATGTGTTTTACTTATAAATGGTTTTGATTTACAAATGGTTTCCCCTTTCTTCCGGTCATGCATAGTGATCCTTGCATTCATCACCAACTGATCACTGTAGCTGCTGATGACCAAGAAAATAATGCAAATCTCATACAGATTGCACTGCCTGATGTCTGCAAGATTTAATCAGTTGGAAGCCTTTCGGCAGCAATAATCCAAATCCTTGTTGAATCCCAATCTACTCTTAATGCTAGCTGGAAGCTTTGGCATGAGTCTTCATCTCAATTAAATAACCCAGATGTAGCTGCACTTAGCAAATGGTTATCCCAGAACTTTCCATGACTGCTGTGCAGCTTTTGACCTGTAATTTGAGGGCTGACCAAGGGGACTTGCTGGACGAAGCGCTCCATAGGCAGATAGGAGCAGCCTCACGCTTGCAGGCCCTTGTTCTCATGGGAGACTTCAACCACCCTGATATCTGTTGGAGGGATGGTACGGCCCGGTACAAGCAATCCAGAAGGTTCCTCGATTGTGTGGAAGACAACTTCCTTCTGCAAGTAATAGAGGAGCCGACAAGGAGAGGTGCCATGCTTGACCTCGTCCTCACCAACAGGGAAGGGCTGGTTGGGAATGTAACGCTCCAGGGCAGCCTTGATTGCAGCGATCATGAGATGGTTGAGTTTGAGATCCTCAGGACAGTGAGAAGAGCGTGCAGCAAGCTCACTGCCCTGGACTTCAAGAGAGCAGACTTTGGCCTCTTCAGGAACCTGCTCAGTAAGGTTCCATGGGATACAGCCCTAGAGGGCAGGGGGGGCCCAAGACTGTTGGTTGATATTCAAGGATCACCTGCTGCAAGCTCAGGAGCGATGCATCCCAACTAGAAGGAAGTTCAGCAGGAGGGCCAGGAGACCTCCTTGGATGGATAAGGAGCTGCTGAGCAAAATTCGAAAGAAAAAAGAGGCTTATAAAAGGTGGAAGCAAGGTCAGGCGGCCTGGGGAGAATACAGGGATGTTGTCCGGGAAGCTAGGGACCAGGTTAGGAAAGCTAAGGCCCATTTAGAATTAAACTTGGCTAGGGATGTTAAGGATAACAGGAAGGGATTTTATAGGTACATTGCCGATAAGAGACAGGTTAGGGACACCGTGGGCCCTCTCCAGAAGCTATCGGGAGAATTGGCTACCCTGGATTTGGAGAAGGCTGAGGTTCTTAATGACTTCTTTGCCTCAGTCTTTACGGGCAAATGCTCTGACCACACCACCCAAGTCTTGGAAGGCAGACGCGGGGACGGTGAGGGTGGGGACCCTGGGCCCACTGTGGGGGAGGATATTGTTCGGGACCACCTTAGGAACCTGAATGTATACAAGTCTATGGGACCGGATGAAATCCATCCAAGGGTCCTGAAGGAGCTGGCAAATGAAGTTGCTAAGCCACTGTCCATCATATTTGAAAAATCATGGCAGTCAGGTGAAGTTCCCGATGACTGGAAAAAGGGAAATATAACCCCCATTTTTAAGAAGGGAAAAATGGATGAGCCGGGGAATTACAGACCAGTCAGTCTCACCTCTGTGCCTGGCAAAATCTTGGAGCGGATTCTCCTGGAAGCCATGCTAAGGCACATGAAAACCAACAAGGTTGTTGGTGACAGCCAGCATGGCTTCACTAAGGGGAAATCCTGCCTAACCAATCTGGTGACCTTTTATGAAGGGGCTACGGAACTGATGGACAGGGGCAGAGCAGTTGATGTCATCTACCTGGACTTGTGTAAAGCCTTTGACACTGTCTCCCATGACATCCTTCTCTCTAAGTTGGAGAGACATCAATTTGATAGGTGGACCACTCGGTGGATAAAGAACTGGCTGGATGGCCGCACGCAAAGAGTAGTGCTCAGTGGCTCAGTGTCCAGCTGGAGACCAGTAACGAGTGGTGTCCCCCAGGGATCGGTGTTGGGACCGGTCTTGTTCAACATCTTTGTGGGTGACATGGACAGTGGGATTGAGTGCGCCCTCAGCAAGTTTGCCGATGACACCAAGCTGTGTGGTTCGGTTGATACATTGGAGGGAAGGAATGCCATCCAGAGGGACCTTGACACGCTTGTGAGGTGGGCTGATGCCAACCTGATGAAGTTCAACCATGCTAAGTGCAAAGTCCTCCACCTGGGTCGGAGCAATGCCAGGCACAGCTACAGGTTGGGCGGGGAGGAGATTGAGAGCAGCCCTGCGGAGAAGGACTTGGGGGTGTGGGTTGATGAAAAAATGAACATGAGCCGGCAGTGTGCGCTTGCAGCCCAGAAGGCCAACCGTATCCTGGGCTGCATCAAAAGGAGTGTGACCAGCAGGTCGAGGGAGGTGATCCTGCCCCTCTACTCTGCTCTCGTGAGACCTCACTTGGAGTATTGTGTGCAGTTCTGGTGTCCTCAACATAAAAAGGACATGGAAGTGTTAGAACAAGTCCAGAGGAGGGCCACGAAGATGATCAGGGGACTGGAGCACCTCTCGTATGAAGATAGGCTGAGAAAATTGGGGCTGTTCAGCCTGGAGAAGAGAAGGCTGCGTGGAGACCTCATAGCAGCCTTCCAATACCTGAAGGGGGCCTATAGGGATGCTGGGGAGGGACTCTTCATTAGGGACTGTGGTGAGAGGACAAGGGGTAATGGGTTTAAACTTAAACAGGGGAGGTTTAGATTGGATCTGAGGAAGAAGTTCTATACTGTGAGGGTGGTGGGGCCCTGGAATGGGTTGCCCAGGGAAGTTGTGAATGCTTCATCCCTGGCGGCGTTCAAGGTGGGGTTGGACATAGCCTTGGATGGCATGGTTTAGTGGGAGGTGTCCCTGCCCATGGCGGGGGGGTTGGAGCTCGATGATCTTGAGGTCCTTTCCAGCCCTTACTATTCTGTGATTCTGTGATTCTGTGAAAGTTCCTGAATAGCGAATCAAGTCCATTGATAATGGGCTTGATTTTTGTATTTTACTTTGCAGTTACAACTTGCCGTATTCTTAGAAATGGTCTGCGTGGAATTTATGAATGCAAGTTGAAGACTACTGCTGTGGGACAATGCAAATTTCAAAGATCAGGCTGAAATGCATGAGAACAAAATCATTTCTGTTACTGTTATAGAATCATAGAATTATAGAATAGTTAGGGTTGGAAAGGACCTTAAGATCATCTAGTTCCAACCCCCCTGCCATGGGCAGGGACACCTCCCCCTAAATCATGCCACCCAAGGCTATGTCCAACCTGGCCTTGAACACCTCCTGCTTATCTGATTGTGAAATTACTTCAAAAAAGGCCATAGATATTCGAAGTCTGGATAAGGTGCCACCAAGCCTCTTTATCAACACTGCTTTCCTTCATGGTCAGGAATGGTATTTGACGCCTTTTCTTTTCCTGTTTCTATACACATATGCATGCATGTCTGGGCTGTATGGATTTCTGTCATGGCACTGTGGCATTGCCATCTCTAATTGCATGAGATACTGTGATACCTACAGCAGTGTATTAGTTACCCAAATTCATAGGAACCTGGGAGAACTGGCCATTTAAGACAAGCTTCTAAAGAAACCAGGGAGCAGAGCAGAGAGCCGCTTTAGAAAGCGGCTAGAATTGGTTTTCTCTCTCTCTCTGCTTTCCAGGGAAATCAGACTCAGATCAAAGAAGGTTTTTTTCATAAGTAATTACCACTGAATGCATGAAAGTACCAGCATTTTATTGGGGAAGGTTGAGAACAATTCAAGAATGCGGGTACTTGAGGAATAAGCACTAGGTGAGAAGCAGGTTTCAGAACCTCAGCAGCAGCTAAATGTTTGATTGAAGGACTGAACATAAGTGCCTTTGTGCAAATCTATAATCTTAGAAAATGCTGAAAGATGTATCTAAGAATATCTAGATTACATTTTAGCTGGAAAATGCTAAATGGAAATTTCCTTCCATGTAGAAATTTTACACTTCATACCTCATCTTAAATATTTGTGCTTACAAATAGGAGAGCAATACTAAATATAATCCTAGGATGATTTTTTCTAGCAGTTTATGCATCACCCTCTCAAAAAATGTTTTGGACAAAAGAAAAAAATGTGATGTATAATATAGAACTGAAACATCTGTGGTCTTAAGCTTATCCTTATAGCCAGTGTCTTTTTCTTCTTTTTTTAACAAATTCTCTTTCAAGTGTCTTTTCAAACTTATTTTTCCTTCCATATATGCTTTATACAGTCCCCTCATCCCCCATTTATTTGGGGCTTTTTGCCTGGTGTTATTCTTGGTATATTAAATGCTAGAATGAATAGAGGTTACTTAAATCATAATATAGTTCAGACTGGTTTATTTATTTTATACTTTTATTCTTACTTTTTGTGTTTGTCTGATGTGCTTTATAAGCTCTTTGGAGCAGAGACCAGTGCTAATCTCTGCTGTTCTCATGATGTTTTGATTCAATTCAAGTTAAGTGCAGTGGTCTTACTGCTTATTTAAAGTAATGTGAAATAAAAAATTATGTTCACTTACCACTTCACTTCTGTTAGGCACTGTTTTGTAACTATATTGAAGGGTAACTTAAAATGTTGCAACTGCAGGCAGTCATTCAGTTTTGCTAGCGACAAATTGATGCGTAAGAGATAAAAATAAGACTAGCATGATTGTATAGGTGAACAAAAAAGGTTAATTTAATACTTAACTTTGGTGAAGATATTTAATTAGAATATTTTCTTCTTTTACTGGCATCTGCTTCCAAAAAACCTAGCTCTGAAATACAAGAAAATTACAAGAAATATTATGCAAGTGAAATGTTTATACATATTTTTCTTCTGCAATATTTTCATTTGCTTATTGTTTCAACATTTGGACTTAACCACTTGATTTTTACTACATACCAGTCAGTCAATAAATAAAGAATATAAGCATATGAAAATGGAGGGGATATAGACAGCATTTTCCTATTAAGCATTGTCAACAAAATCCTTGAAAATGAATTGAGCTGACAACTATATTCAGAGCAGATGCGTGAAGTACTGTTATAGCACATTGCAACATCAATTATGTGTCAAGCATGCTGCCAAATATTAAGTGTTCTGACCTTTGTTATTAATAATAGGGGAAGACACCAGGGACATGTGAGAGACAAATAATGCGTGGAAAATCTATCATAGATTTGATTTTTTTTTTTTTTTAATGGATATAGAGCCTATTTAATATCCTGCCCGTCCCCTTGCAAGCTAGTTAAAAATGGAAATACTATGTGATGGAAAGCCACATTGTGAAGATCAGGAATATTTTATTCTATAAAAGCATAAGTTAAATAAGACTGGGAGAGTGCTTGTCATCAAGCTTTACCGCCTGATTTATATGTATATTTGTCATTTTCCCCTGTTCCTTGAGCGATAACGTGGAAGAAGTGAAATGAGCAAGCTTGTCTTTACTGTGTTCTCCATTCACTCGTCTTTTCAAGTTGTTATCTTGCTCAGTATCATCTATCATCTTGTGGAGATTGGCTAGTCGAACGTTCAGTCAACATGTTTCTCTAGGATATAGCTTCTAGCATTTTTAGGTGATCATGCAAGACAACATCGATAATATGTGAAAATGACAAAGAAAAAAAAAAAAAACAAAACCCAACCAAACCCAAAAGGTAGAATGGCCAAACAAAGGACAGAGATAAGCACTTACAGAGGGAGAGGTGGTAAAAAAAAAAGGGGGAAGGTAAAGGAGGGAGGCACAAAACCCACCCCCTTAACTGACTTAAAAGAGCAAAGAAAATAGAAAATGTGGGACAGAGAAAACTCTTTCGTCTACAGGCACTGATGGCACTATTTCCTTCTTTCTTCTCAATGTAGAGTATAGATCCCAGAACGTCTTGCCAGTAAAACCTTTAGCAGTTGGTCTGGGATTTTATGTGGAGTGCAGTGCAACTGATGATATGAAAATCAACCTGGTCTAATGGAAGGTGTCGCTGCCTGTGGCTATGGGGTTGGAGCTGGATGGTCTTTAAGGACCCTTCCAATCCAAACCATTCTATAGAATCATAGAATAGTTAGGGTTGGAAAGGACCTGAAGATCATCTAGTTCCAGCCCCCCTGCCATGGGCACAGACACCTCCCACTAAACCATGCCATCCAAGGCTATGTCCAACCCCGCCTTGAACACTGCCAGCGATGGAGCATTCACAACTTCCCTGGGCAACCCATTCCAGTCCCTCACCACCGTTACAGTAAAGAACTTCTTCCTCATATCCAATCTGAACTTCCCCTGTTTAAGTTCGAACCTGTTACCCCTTGTCCTATCACTGCAGTCCCTCATGAAGAGTCCCTCCCCAGCATCCCTCTAGGCTCCCTTCAGATACTGGAAGGCTGCTAGGAAGTCTTCACGCAGCCTTCTCTTCTCCAGGCTGAACAGCCCCAATTTTCTCGGCTTATCTTCACACGGGAGGTGCTCCAGTCCCCTGATCATCCTCGTGGCCTTCCTTTGGACTTGTTCTGACAGTTCCATGTCCTTTTGATGTTGAGGACACCAGAACTGCACACAATACTCCAAGTGAGGTCTCACGAGAGCAGAGTAAAGGGGCAGGAGCACCTCCCTCGACCTGCTGGTCACGCTCCTTTTGATGCAGCCCAGGATACAGTTGGCTTTCTGGGCTGCAAGCGCACACTGCCGGCTCATGTTCATTTTCTCATCGACCAACACCCCCAAGTCCTTCTCCGCAGGGCTGCTCTGAATCTCTTCCCCGCCCAACCTGTAGCTGTGCCTGGGATTGCTCCGGCCCAGGTGTAGGACCTTGCACTTAGCATGGTTAAACTTCCTAAGGCTGGCATCAGCCCACCTCACAAGCGTGTCAAGGTCCCTCTGGATGGCATTCCTTCCCTCCAACGTATCAACCAAACCACAGAGCTTGGTGTCATTGGCAAACTTGCTGAGGGCGCACTCAATCCCACTGTCCGTGTCGCCAACAAAGATGTTGAAGAAGACCGGTCCCAACACCGATCCCTGAGGGACACGACTCATTACTGGTCTCCAGCTGGACATTAAGCCATTGGCACTACTCTTTGCGTGCGGCCATCCAGCCAGTTCTTTATCCACTATGATTCATCAAAAAGCTTACTTTGGTCCTAAAAATTGTAGAATTTCTCTTATCACAACCTTTGTTAACATTATAGTATTTTCAGACAATAGAACATTTTTTTTCATTTTTTTTTTTTTTTTTTACTTAAGATTGCGTTTGGGAGTAACCAGTTTATTAGGGTGACATTAACTTGCATCTACAGACCATATTTCTTCCTAATCTCCACTAATCTGGACTTGCATAAGATAAGTGAAAAATTAGAGCTCCTCTGATTTCTAGCACCTGTATGTCTGTCATAAATTTTGTGCAGATGTCTGGATTTCTACTGGAAAAACGTTTTGAGGCTTTAATTATTTTTTTCAGTATCCTATATACTAAAAGCCAATGCGCAGTTAAGAAAAAGCAAAGAATATGGGATAAAAGGTAGGACTGAGTCAGTGTATTTTTGTCACATTAACCAAAATTAGCACAAAATGAAAATGTTGCCAAACAACTGTTACGTTTACAGAAGCAGTTGCATTCATCTCCTAAAAATTTAGAAACTCTTTTTAACAATTCCTAATGATCTGATGCTTTTACTGTATACAGGACACACTCTTCTAATCAGTCAGAACTTAAGATTTTATTTGATGTTCATGTCCAAGTTTGACTGTTACACAAAATTAAATCACTCCACAAGCTCCTTACTCATGTGCCATGAAGCATTTTGACACAGGTGACAGCAATTTTGCTACAGTCAAAATACATAGACTTACAATGACATTTTGGGAAGAGGTCACTGATCTGTGTGTCAAGGTAATATTGGAAACATTGAAAAAAAACAACTTTTTTTCTATTTGTTTTTTCTTTCTAGCTCTGGTCACTGCAGGTCCTGTATTTATTAATACATGTATGGATTTCCTTCTCCTTTCTTGCTAGATCAGAAGGGAGAGAACAAAAGCCCTCTAGTGATCAAGTTGGTTTTTCACAGTGTAAGTTTTAATTGAAGCCATGGTTACAAGTGGCTTTATTAAACTAAGCACAAAATAATTCGGATGCAATAGTGATGATTAATCTAAAAAAAAAAAAAAAAAAAGTAATTTTATATGTCTGCTCCAGAAATTGTTTTCCTTTTGTTCACATTAAGTGCACAGTTCATCTTGTAGGTAGAGGGTGCTTGGGCCTATGTGATATCCAGGAAGAAATGCAGTTGAAAACAATACTTGATTGAATATGATACAATACTCTGTTAAAGCCACTAATTCTTTTGTGTTTTGACTTTCAGTCATGCATATTTTATATGTGGATACCAAATTTTCTGTCCAGCTGGAAAACATGACTTGATTTCCTGACCAAAAAGGATTTCATCAACATGCATTACTTCTAACAAATATAACCTCTTTCCTGCTCTATACCCTGGCTTCTTATCAAGGGAGTGATTTTAACTTTTGTTACTTATTTTCCTGATTATCTAGGCCTGTACTTTGAGTGTCTGAAATAGCAATAGCCAACATTTATGTACGGTGGGTGGCAGAGGCTTTTAAAGGAGTCATCAGAAGACTTTTAAAGGTTTCATCCATGTGTAATGGACTGGCATCAAGCCTTGTGGCAGGATATACATGCTGTTTCCATGCCGTGACCTCACGTGCCACTCATATTCCCATCACGTGGCAGACATGCATCTGCAACACTGGCATTTAGTGTACTGGCACAGTGACCTCATTCCTATTACTCAAGGCATGTGCTGCAGCACCCTCAGGAAACAGTCTGTCAGGAATGAGGCTCCTCAAACCCTGCTCTTCTTACCTCTCAGGAGAGATGAAAGCAAGCAGACAGTGGCCAAATTAGTAGTTCGTTCAGCTTGGATTTTTGTTTGTGGACCGTTGATAGGAACCTGTGTGGCATCCTTCAAGGAGAGCAGGGCTGGTGGGGAGTGAGATGCTGTGTTGCCAAGTGAATCGGAAGGCAAGGCCCCAACATACTGCTTGCTGGGTGGCTTGGGTCAGAGATGGCCCTGCCTATGGAGGCAAGGAAAGGGATGAAGTCTTGAATGAGCATGTTTCCAAGACTGATAGCTTGACTGTTGAAATCTCTTGGGACCGAGTAGTTTGTCATGGCACTGTGGTTAGCGAGGCTTTAGTGAGAGAATTTTTTCAAACTTGTTAACTCTCAGACACATAAAATGACTTTGATTATCTTTGTCTTCTGTATTTAACTGTATTTATGGAAATGAGTTCTGTGAATCTGCCTTACCCCAAGGCATTTCTCCTGTATAGGAAGTGATAAGGAAGTGAAGGAGCAGGAGACATTTTGTACCTTTTTTGTTGTTTATGAGAAAAGGAGCAGTTTTGATTCAGGTGAGCTAGTTTGTAACTGGTTGTGTTAGTCATGTAATGTTCAAAATCACTGAATTGAATGTCTTTTTGTTAGTAGTGGAATTTAATGAGAATCTGAAATTTCAGTTTCTGTAGTTACATATTCCTGGGTTTAGACACGTGTTTTACGCTGTGACAGCCTAATGTTTCTTGGACTAAAGTAACAGTTTTGTAGTAAGTGTGCAGCCAGCTGCTGGTTGTTTCACAGTGATTTTGTGTCTCTGGATTTTGTGTTTCATACTGCCATCTAAGGGCCGCATAGGCTGAGAAGGTGGCTAAAGGTTCTTTAATACTTTTCTTTCTCTGTACTGCCCTTCCCTTTGGAAAGTCAGTAATTCATGGATGAGAAGAGTGGTCAGGGAATAGCAAGTTTTTTGGTACAGTATGTTGTTTCATCTAAGAGGATAGAGGGATCTTCCAGGTAAGTGAGGAATTAGAATGTAAATATGAGTTGTGGTATTTTAGGAAGATGCAATTGCAGTGTTTGTGTAAAAGCCAGCAAGTAAGAAAGAGAAGTTACAGGATTTGAGGCTACCATTAAAACAAGTTAAGGAATGTAGTGGTTAGGGTCCTAAAGAGTTTCAGTTGAAACTCTTTGGAGTGAGGGAGTGTGCTTTTCAGATTCTGAAAGATACCAAAGTCCTTGACTCCTACTGATTTCAGGATTAGTGCTGTATAATATGTTTAGTAAGATTTTCCCAAAAAAGGTACAAAATAGCATGAATTATATTCTTCCTTTTTTTTTTAATTGTTTTTGCATTTCTAGGTGTTTCGATTTTCCTGGATTTAGGGGGAAATGAACAAAAAAATTGGTGTTATTTTAAGAGTATGTAGTATTAAATGACATAAACATAATTTAAATATTTTGGAGTTTAAGCATTCACAATTTTAGCATGAAACTTTTCTTTCCAGGATAAAAATGCATTAATCTGTAAACTGTAATACCTGTATTGGCTTATTGCTGTAGCTGTTTTCTCACAAAGATATTTTGAATTACAAATGTAATAAAGAATTAGTGGCAGAAGCAAGGCATGTCAGTATTTGTTAAGGTAGTACTGTTGGCATTGACTGACAAAAGCAGTTTTTATAATGAGGACCCCGTTGAGCACATATTTATTTTACAATATAGGAGGTGTTTTTCAGGCTAGTTTCCAACAAACCTTGTGTCATAGAGAAAGTAATTTATCTTGCATGTTACTTTGACAGGCTCATGCAAGCAAAGACCTGGAAGAGCAATTGCGATCTGTGTCCAGTGTGGATGAACTCATGACAGTACTTTACCCAGAATACTGGAAAATGTTCAAATGTCAGTTGAGGAAAGGAGGTTGGCAACACAACAGGGAACACTCCAGCTTTGACACAAGATCAGATGATTCCCTGAAATTTGCTGCAGCACACTATAATGCAGACATCCTGAAAAGTAAGTACAGGACACAAACTGTGTTCTAACACACAGTGAATTAAAATCTGAAGGCTTCTCAGTTGCGTTAGAAATATTTTAAAAGCTAAGAATTGTCAGTAAACCAGCCTCATCAGTTTGATTTGGTGTCATGTTTGTAATATAAAATCCTTGACAATCAACCTTCCAAAATGTAACAAATTGCTCTGCAGACATATTTTTGGTATATCCATTGTGAGAAGGGTGAATCCTGCGTTGTAGAGGCTGTAATAATTTTGCAGAAAGCAAAGAGAGCACTAATAATTGGATTCATTCAACAGTTTGTGCTCATTTTCTGCAATTACAGCTGGTAAAGCTTTCTTCTCTTGCATGTTATTGCTGTAGGACACCAAATAATGTACTTGCAGGTTTTTCCTGTTACAAAAGGGTAGTTGTCATGTTGTGCTCAAGCCAGAAAAAAAACAGCTTTCAAACAAGTATGTGTGTGGTGTTTCAGATGGCCTGGATAAAACCAGAATAGCTTACAGTTTAAGCAAGTGCTTGCAGGCAGAGAAACACAGGATTTGTAGCACAAGATGTATTTTTTGACATGATGCTGGAAATCATGTACCTTAATGGACACTTTAAGGTATACATTAGATGAAATTCCCACTTTTGCTGAATAGCCTACCAAGAACTAAGGACAAGAGAGAAAAAAGTTATCTATACAGCTGCAAGTCTCATGGGTGTTTAATGTAAGATTGTGTTTAGTAAAAGGCTGTATAACATGATATAAAATGTTTGCCCAAATTTACATGAATAATCTGGGCACAGATATCACCTTTCAGATTAAATTTTATGGTGCGTATAATTGCTGAATAATAACCTTTTGCTTTAAATTGTACTCTTGTAGTAATCAAAGTAAATGTATTCAAATGAATTTCACATTAAGTGCGTAGGTATCAAATTTATTGTTTCTAATATATAGTATTCACGGGAAGTACTGTGTGGGATTGGTTAAAAATTATTTTGCAGAGATGTGCAGTGTTTCTTTAGTCTTCAGTCAAGGTAAGACATCCCAGGGACACGCGAAAGGGTATATACAGCTTTAAGCTGCTGGCCAGCAGGTCGCGGGAGATGGTTCTCCTGCTTTGCTCCTCTCTTCATGATCCCATCTGGAGTACTGTGTTCAGCTCTGGGGCTCCCAACAGTGAAAAGACATGGACCTGTTGGAACAGGTCCGGGGGGGGCCACAAGGTTGCTCAGAGGGCTGGAGCGCCTCTCCTATGAAGACAGACTTGAGAGAGTTGGGCTTGTTCAGCCTGGAGAAGGCTCTGGGAAGACCTTCTTGTGGCCTTTCAGTACATAAAGGGGGCTTATAAGAAAGATGGTGGCAGACTTTTTAGTAGGACCTGTAGCAGTTGGACAAGGAGTAATGGTTTAAACTAAAAGAGGGTAGATTTAGATGAGATATAAGAAAGAAATATTTTACAATGAGGGTGGTGAGACACTGGCACAGGTTGCACAGAGAAATTGTGGATGCCCATCCCTGAAAACATTCAAGGTCAGGCTGGATGGGGCTCTGAGCAGCCTGGTCTAGTTGAAAATGCCCCTGCTCACTGCAGGAGGGTTGGACTAGGTGACGTCTAAAGATCCCTTCCAACTTAAACCTTTCTATGGTTCTATGTCATAAGCTCTGCCCAACTTTATGTTGCCTCTTCTGTCACTTTCCTTTTGCTCCATGACAGTATGTCACATCCCTATGGAGAAGAAAAATAAGCTAGAAATTAATGGAGTTGTGTATTTCACTGAATAAAGGGTCTGACTCTAGCAGTGCATATTCTGGTTCTAAACTTAAAAAAAAATCCTACTAATTTACTGCAGGACAGTATTGTTTTTAAACAGTTGCTTTATAACACATAAAATTCCCTATAACTTGGCAGGTATTGATACTGAATGGAGAAAAACTCAATGCATGCCACGTGAAGTGTGTGTGGATGTGGGAAAAGAGTTTGGAGCAACTACAAACACCTTCTTTAAACCCCCATGTGTATCCATCTACAGATGTGGAGGTTGCTGCAATAGCGAAGGACTCCAGTGTATGAATATCAGCACAAGTTACATCAGCAAGACAGTAAGTTCTCACTTTTACTGCAGTTCAAGTCCACATTGCAAATCCATTTATGATCATACATTTTTTTAAACCTTCTTATTGCTATTGTGAGAAAGGAAAAAAATCAACTCCTGAATACACAGAAAAAACACCTGAAGAGTCTACGTCCTGGAAGAAAGTGTTTAATGCTCTTTCCCCCTAAATATATATCTATTTATTATTTTTAGGGGAAAAAATATGATGTTCCCCTTTTTTTCTCATTACTATTTGCCTGATGTATGAGGCAAGCACTCTGAAAAACTAGCCTGTAGTTTTATCAGTGAAGACAAAGACTGTTTCAGGAGATGTGCAGACAGGATACATATTGCAAACAAGGCCTTTTAGGAACTGAATTTTACTGTATTAAGAAATATTAGTGTAATATACCTATTTGTTTTGTTTTAATGCATCTCCTTCAGGTATATGTGTGGGTTTTAGTCTTCAAGTTCAGGGATAGTGCTGAGGTAGGAGTGTTCAGGGGTTGTACACTGAGCCTGTGAGCTGCCTTGAAAAGAAGAGCATACATGCTATAACATGTATGTGGTATATAAGTAGCTGTAACAATTGTTACAATTATTTTGCAACAACTTTTCTCTCAAAAATCAAATAAAAATAGCTATACTTCAAAATGTTTTCTAGATTATTTTGCTTTTGTTACAGTACTTGGTAGTTTTTTTGTTGTGGCTTTTTGCTTTTTATCTCATCTTTCTGATACTTTGAAGAAAACTAATTTTAGTATAAATCTTGCTTCCTTTTTCAACTAGCTGAAGATGCAGTACATATTTATAAGGAAGACACACAACTGCAAAGCTGACTATAAAACTATAGACCATGGAAATGTCATTCCTTTATCATTAAACCTCTTAGTGCTCTGAGCCTTCTTGAGAGGGAATTAGAAAAAAGGGATATACAGAAAACATTTGGTACATTTTCTGTCCTAGTTGAAAATGTTTAGTGCTAAGATTCTTTTTTAAGATCTTGATGTCATTGGTGATGATATGATATAGGAGTAGTTAAAGATTTGAGAGACTCTGGAAAGGAAAATGTTAAAGGACTTACCAGAAAGAAGAAAGAGGCAACAGCATTGTTTTGTTTTCTTAACTGATTCTGTAAAAGCAAGCAGTTTAATATCTGAGTTTTCTATCTTGCTTCTGCTTTCCAGTTTTATCTGGTCCTTGACAGAATGCAGTTTTAAAAAACCCTTAATAAAGGAAGAGAGCTATAGCTATATCTCTTCATCTGTCATCATCTCAAATATTTTTAAAGTTATGTGGCCACAGCTTACCCCTATATCAGATGACATTTAGGAAGAAAAAAGTATTGGATTCAAGACCCTTCTGTGGAATTCAGGTACCCTACACACCTATTTTCACTACTGTTTTCCTTTTATTTCCTGAATGAAATGAGAACTTACGGTTAGTAACCAGCCATCTTCTGACTTTTCATAAGTCACCATTTTTGAGGCTTTATTAGTGGTGTATAAACTCCCTAAGGTAACTGCATACTGTTCACCCAGCAGAAAAAGTGCTTCATGAGAAATTAACCTTTCAGCTGAAGGTCTTACTGTGAGGGCAAGCTGCAGCATTGGTTCCAGACATTAAAATCTAAAGAAAGTTGATGTCAGCTTGCATAAAAAATAATTGAAAAGAGCTAAACATAGAAATTATTTTTATGCAGAGCAAATCATTGATTGCCAGGAGAGCGGACTAGGTCTGATGTTCCCAGGTTGGCTTGAGGAACACTGTGGAGGTCCAGAGAGAGAGGTCAGTAGTTCTCCAGTTCAGGCTGTGTTCCTCTTTTCTAGCTGCTTAACTTTATTAAGGGAAAAATGGAACAGTATTCTGCTTTGCTTTTAATACCATTTTTCCCACAAAAACTGTTTCTGTAGTAGCAAAGGGGTGTTTATACAATTATGATTTGGACATGAGAAAATTTCATAATTACAGATGTGGTACAAAGACTATAAAAACATTTGATCCCCTAGGCTAATGCATAAAATGCCGTAGAACTTTTCCTTTCTCTGAGATTGGGCATTAGCCCGAATTTGTAAGCAGTGGCTTGTCTAGTAAAGGTCTGACAGGAAAGTGCTTTTTTGGATTTTGGTTTTGTGGTGTGGTTGTATTGGTTTTTCCTCTTAATTTATTAATCAAACAGCTCTTCTCCATTTGCGTTCCATGACCAATTCAACAGCAGTTGCAAAGATAGGAACTACCTGGTGGAGCAACATCCTATTCAGTTGCACTTTTTTATAGAATCATAGAATAGGGTTGGAAAGGACCTTAAGATCATCTAGTTCCACCTCCCCTGCCGTGGGTGGAGTCACCTCCCACTAAACTATGTCACCTGAGGCTCTGTCCAACCTGGCCTTGGACACCACCAGGGATAGAGCATTCACAACTTCCCTGGGCAACCCATTCCAGGGCCTCACCACCCTTTCAGTAAAGAACTTCTTCCTTATATCCAAACTAAACTTCCCCTGTTTAAGTTTGAACCCGTTACCCCTTGTCCTCTCACTACAGTCCCTCATGAAGAGTCCCTCCCCAGCATCCCTCTAGGCCCCCTTCAGATACTGGAAGGCTGCTATGAGGTCTCCATGCAGCCTTCTCTTCTCCAGACTGAACAGCTCCAACTTTCTCAGCCTATCTTCAT
Source organism: Amazona ochrocephala (assembly GCA_039720435.1). Taxonomy (NCBI): domain Eukaryota; kingdom Metazoa; phylum Chordata; class Aves; order Psittaciformes; family Psittacidae; genus Amazona; species Amazona ochrocephala. Next base: position 39,578,995 of record CM077879.1, read on the forward strand.
ATGGGAGGTGCTCCATTCCCCTGATCATCCTTGTGGCCCTCTCCTGGACTTGTTCCAACAGCTCCATGTCCTTTTGATGCTGAGGACACCAGAACTGCACACAATACTCCAAGTGAGGTCTCCCGAGAGCAGAGAAAAGGGGCAGGATCACCTCCCTCGACCTGCTGGTCACACTCCTTTTGATGCAGCCCAGGGTACAGTTGGCTTTCTGGGCTGCAAGCGCACACTGCCGGCTCATGTTCATTTTCTCATCGACCAACACCCCCAAGTTGTTCTCTGCGGGGCTGCTCTGAATCTCTTCTCTGTCCAATCTGTAGCTGTGCCTGGGATTGCTCCAACCCAGGTGTAGGACCTTGCACTTGGTGTGGTTAAACTTCCTAAGGTTGGCATCAGCCCACTTCACAAGCGTGTCAAGGTCCCTCTGGATGGCATCCCTTTCCTCCAGCATGCAAAACACAGAGCTTGGTGTCATTGTCAAACTTGCTGAGGGCGCACTCAGTCCCACTGTCCATGTCACCCACAAAGATGTTGAACAAGACTGGTCCCAACACCAATCCCTGGGGGACATGACTCGTTACTGGTCTCCAGCTGGACATGGAGCCATTGAGCACTACTGTTTGTGTGCGGCCATCCAGCCAGTTCTTTATCCACCGAGTGGTCCACCTCTCAAATTGATGTCTCTCCAACTTAGAGACAAGGATGTCGTGTGGGACAGTGTCAAACACTTTGCACAAGTCCAGGTAGATGACATCAACTGCTCTGCCCCTGTCCATCAGTTCCGTAGCCCCATCATAGAAGGTCACCAGATTGGTCAGGCAGGATTTCCCCTTATTGAAGCCGTGCTGGCTGTCACCAAGCACCTTGTTGGTTTTCATGTGCCTTAGCATGCCTTCCAGGAGAGCCTGCTCCAAGATTTTGCCGGGCGCAGTGGTGAGACTGATTGGTCTGTATGCCACACATATAAGTACTTGCTTATATGTTGAAGCAGTAAGCAGATGGCAGAGAGCCATCTCATTCCATTCTTCCTCTTGGCTGGCAGGATGGACAGTTTTTTGACTTCTTTCAGATCATATGATGTAAAGGCCCTAAATCTTCATTTTTCGTGTTTACAGTAGTAGTCTCTCAAGGGAAAGCATATTTCGAAGTAATTTGAAAATAGATTTAGAGGAGGTTTTCTCACAGGAAACAACAGCTTGAAATGGTTTTCCATATTTGATATGTATATGGAGTTCCTTTGTATGATTTGGAGATGCATATGTCACAAGAATATTCAGTTGTTTTGAACTTTTCCATTTATGCCATGCATTTTTCTATGTTAGATTTAAGATTGTAATGATATAGTAGGTACTATTAATAGTGGGAGATACATGAGTATAATTTCCAAATGCTTTTTGTTAAAAGATTTGGGGAAAAAATATTTTAAAAAGTGATGTTTGGCCAGCCTTACTGACACTTTAGGAGGTGCAAAGATCACAAGTGATGGAAACTGGGAGTCAATCAATTTTAGGGAAACTTGCCAAAATAAACCACAGTCCGTCAGAAGAATATAGTGTAGTTAATATAAATCTGGGAAAAAAAAATAATACATAAATCCTGTATTTAAAAAGTATCTGGGATTACAAGCTTTCCTTATCCTGATATGGAAATAACATGATCTTGAGGTCCTTTCCAACCCTTACTATTCTATGATTCTAAGTCAGAGATCATAATAATTTTAATGTGTGCTGATACAATGGATATTGGCGCATATGATGATAGTGTTGAATAAATTAATTTAGCCACTGAAGCAAATAAATACTTCATATAGAAATAAACAGGGTTATGTTTAAAAATGTGGGGTTTTTTGTTTGTTTGTTTGTTTGTTTGTTTTTAGAAAGTGTGGCATGAAGTCCTTCTAGTCTAAAGAAGGAGCTATCAGTGCACTGAATCAAAAATACATGCCTTTATAATGATCAGTGTGGAGGAGCATATGAGAAATTTTTTTTAAAGGAATTCTGATAGCGCTTTTGGTCAAGCTGTTAGCTGGTTTTGTGTTTTGGGGGCTTGGGATTTTTTTAAGCCTAAAGTCAAGCTGAGTTATAGGTTGTGGACCAGACTATGGTCCCATCCTTGTTGCTATTCTCCATTCCAACTCTGTAACTGGCTAAAGGAAGAGCACTGCTGGTGTAAGAACAGAAAATAGCCTATTGCAGGTATGGTCTGTGGGACCACACAGCTGAGGCCTGGGCACTTCTGATAGGATGGCTGAACAAATAACAAAGTTGGGAAAAAGGGGGACCCTGCTACACATGGCATCACAGTAATTGCAGGTTGTGGAGTGCCAAAAACCAAGTCTGGTTGGGCAGAGCAATTAGGAGTCACCTTTGCCTAGTATCCTCTTGCTGCACTTCTTACCTCATACATACTGATCTTCAAGGATTTAAAAAACCTGATGGTAAAAGAATCAAAATCCAGGGAAAAAATTGTAGTTACATGCATGGTTGTAAAAGTGGTGTGCTTATTGTCTTACCTTTGTATTAGTCTGAAAAGTTATTTAATTACATACCTGTCTGTACTGGGCGGCAGAAAGTACAAGTACAAGAAGCTGATGTTTGGGTCTGTAGAATAAGCTGCCTATTAATTTTGGCTGCTGCAGTGGAACAAACGTGAAGGATTAAGCCTAAAATACATTTTATTACAGATTATGTAATCCAAGTGCATGGAGAAAAATTACTTTCCTTCATATTTGAATGTGAATGTTTCAAGTTTGGCTAGACAGGTATGAAGTCAGTGGGAACTATCGAAAATACATATCCTTAAAAAATAATTTAAAAAATTGTCCTGTAACCAAGACTTTTGTTTGGTTTTGTTTTTCAATCCGTATAGTACCAATGACTTTCATGGCTTTAGCACACAATTTATATTTAAGCCATTTCCTGTAAGAAAGACTTGCATTTTTTCATGATATAAAAGTGGGGACTGTTGTAAGGAAGCTCAGTTATTAATAACCAAGAACATCATGTTTCATTTACCAGAGATGTATCAATATAATGATCAATATCAGAGGGGAGATTCAAGCTGGATGTGAGGAAGAAATTCTTTACAATGAGGGTGGTAGAACACTAGTACAGGTTGCCCAGAGAGGTGGTGGATGTGCCATCTCTGGAAGCATTCAGAGCCCGGCTGGATGTGGTTCTGGGCAACCTGATCTAGTTGAAGATGTCCCTACTCATTGCAGGGTGGTTGGACTAGATGAGCTTTGAAAGTCCCTTCCAACCCAAATGATTCTATACTCTCAAATAATCTTGTTCCATGATAAACAGCTCTAGTTTAAGTAACCTAATACTGAGGTTATCCAACATACTCCATTATAAACTCTCTTGTCATTCTCAGCCTAATTTTGCTGTTCATTAACAAGAGCGAGTGAAATTTTCTGTGCCAGAGGCAGCCTGATGTTATTTTTTTTCCTTAAAACTACAGAAAAATATGTGGTTCTGCATCTTCTTAGACCAGAGTGAGAAAGAAGTGTATATGGCTTTATTGTTAAAACAGAAATTGTGATTTTTTTTAATTTTTTGTTAAAAAAATTTTCATGTTTTCTCATTTTAGGTAAAGAATATAACACTTGGGGCTTTTGTATGAGGAATGTGTGTTTTGTTATCTTTCAGATAATCTGTACACTTTTAAGCCTTAAAAGAAAAGACTTAGGAGGCAAATGGAATTGTTGGGAGACTCAGGTTTATTTGTAACTAGAAGACTTTGTAACTTGGAGCTCAACAAAAAATCTGATGCAGTCTCAGATCTAGGCACCTAAATCCCATCTTCTGCGGAGAGCCTGCCATTGATACACCCTACTTTATCTTTTTGGGAAGGACGGAATCTGGTTCATCCAAAAGTAGCTGGGACAAGATGTGTGTGTGAAAGAACACTAAAAATTATGCTAAGGAACTCAAAAAGAGGAAAGAGAAAATTGGGTTGGGCTGAAATGAGGGGAGGTTGGCATACAGAATCATCATATTGGGTTGTCGTGGTTTAAGCCCAGCTGGCAACCCAGAATCATGCAGCCACTCGCTCACTCCCCGCCCCCCTTTCTCCCCCACTCCCGGAGGGATGGGGAGGGGAATCGAAAGAATGTAACTCCTACGGGTTGAGATAAGAACAGTCCAGTAACTAAGGTATAACACAAACCACTACTGCTGCCACCAGTAATAATAATGACCAGGGAAATAACGAGGGAAGAGAATACAACCGCTCATCACCCGCCGACCAATACCCAGCCCAACCTGAGCAGTGATCTAGCCCTTCCAGGTAACTGCCCCCAGTTTATATAGTGGGCATGACGTGCTGTGGTAAGGAATACCTCTTTGGTTAGTTTGGGTCAGGTGTCCTGTCTCTGCTTCCTCCTGGCTTCTCCTCCTCCCTGGCAGAGCATGAGACTCAGAAAGTCCTTGGTCAGAGTAAACATTGCTGAGCAGCAACTGAAACCATCGGTGTTATCAGTGCTGTTCCCAGGCTGAAAGTCAAAACCACAGCACTGCACCAGCTGCTAAGAAGGAGAAAAATGACTGCTACTGCTGAACCTAGGACATGGGTGAAGACCTAAGGAGATGAGGGCTGAACACAGTATGCTGAAGAGAAATGTTAGATATGGTGGGAAAGACTGTAAGAAAGTCCTGCAATCTGGCTTTCTGTGACAAAACAGCCTTAGACTAGCTGAATGGTATGTGTTAAGTTCTTCTGAAATACATTAACTGTGTATGGCTTTCAACTGTTCTTCAGTTACATAGAGCTTCCATTGGTGTGTTACGCATTGATATTAACAGCATGTTACTGACTTACGTATGCTGATGATATTAGCTTCTATGGAAAAGGTTAGGATTGAGCTTTGACTATGATTTTGTGGTTTTGGTTTTCTGGGTTATGGGGTTTGGTTTTTGTTATATATGATACTTTTTAGTTACTCTCACAGATTTCTTCAGCGCTTGATTTCCACTGGATTCATGGTAATGCAGTGTTGGTAGCACATATGTACAGGACTGCATAAGCAAGCTGAGTCTAGTTTTTTTCTTCTAGCTTTTGAGTGTTTGCTTCTAACTCTGCCAACACTCACAATGTACTATAATTACCAACATTTTTCTGAAAACTGCAAGCAATGAAAGCTCTCCCCTTGGAAAAAAATGCCCTAATCCCTACTCCTGTCAGATCACATGTTCTTTTGGCAACTGGAGCTCATTCTTTGCAGTCTTTATTCCTGAATGTCTGTCTTCAGGCATTGGTCTCTGAAGAGCAGACCTGAATGAAATGTCTTTTCTCCATTGCCTTCAGTGTGAATTAGTCAAGATTTTTACTCTCATTTGAAGTTGGGAGAGAAGAGAAGATTCAGTCCCCTAAGAATACGGTTAAAACAAATCCTTTACTGAATGAGGGATCAGACAGAAATATAGGCTATCTTCTGTCCAAGAAGAGGTACCCATTAGGGCAGTGTGGGAACAAACAATGGTACCCACAGCCAGTAATGATGCCAGAAAAGAAGAGAGTCAAGAACCAGCCTTTCCTACGCAAATATTGTTGTGCACTTCTCATAGAAATATCCTTTCTAGATGTTGATGTTTAGCTGTTATATGTTGCCAGACATGCCCTGTAGGGACAACAGGTGTTGAGTTTATTGTTCTGTTGGATGAGAAAGATGAGCAAGAAATAAATTAGAGATGTTGGCAAAAACAGAAAGCATTACACAAGGTCTGATCTTGCCTAATTTGAAATTATTTATTAAGGTGATAATTCAAACCCAGCTTATGTATCTTGAGAGTTGATTCACTTACATTTAAATACCTTCATTGGATTTAGAGAGGACAACAGAGCTGAAAGCATATTATAGATTTTCTGTAGAATGGATCTTATTTTAAAATGCCATAGATTATTTAAACTGAATTATTCTGAGTATTAAATGCATTTTCTGTGGAAAACTGCTTTTCAAGAATTAGTTTCTTGTGAAGTCTCTTCTTGATGCATTTTCATTATCAGAAGAGAAAAATAAATATCTTCTTTTTCAATATGCATCAGAATATAGTATCCTAATACCATGTGCAGACAGAAATATAGGAAGAACAAATCAACAATTCCAATCATATTATTTCACTTCCATCATTTCTAGTAATGAAAATAGAGATGGTTTATATTTATTTTTTTTAAAATGCTAGTTCATGTATCATCTTAAGCACTTTCCAAAACTGAGGACTAGAAATGTAGTACCTAATGTAATTATGTTAAAATCTCTAATATAAATGGCTGATTTAATTTTTTTGACTTTATGTATAAACAGTAGCTACTATTGGGTGGTGTAAAATACATGGTTATTAAGAGAATTTAGTTGAACAAATTGAAGGTATTCAGCGAGGTCAAGGAAGCTAGTCTACCTTTGCATTGTTTAGCTAGGCTTGTTTTGCATTGCATCACTAAAGTGCTGATGGGAATAGTTGTTAGCAATATTGCTCTCTAAACTGATACCTGTTGCAGTTTAAATTGAAGAGTAAATGTAGATTAAAATAATTCATGTTCACTGTCATTTATACTCGCAATTTGTATGTGTGTTATAGAAATTTCTGTCAGTGCGCTCCTGAAGCCAAACAGAACAGTTAGGCTGACAGGGACCTGAAGAATCGTGCTTATATTCGCCTTCTAAGTTTTATCAGTTCTCCCTGTAGTGGATTTTTACTTCAGCTTCTGAAAAGAAAGTTCATACTGTCATAACAGAGCAAACAAGATTCTCTTTACATATGTAATATTGTAATTAAGTCCATACTCTCTGTTCTACCCCGCAATTCATACATGTCTTTTAAGGATACATTTTCCTATGAGATATTTAGTATAGTAAAGGCTGTTGCATCTATAGATTCTTAGCTGTCTATATTTTCAGAGGTCTCAACAGTTGTACTGTGCTTTTGAAAGCACAGCTTGTTTAAGCAAGATACAAACCTTGTATATGTAAGTAAGTTTTGTCTTTTGATTAAAGATACCAACAGACACAGCATATATTTTCTCAAATGTATACTATATTCAAAAATGAGACCTATTTTTCATAAACATGGTCCTTTCTGTCTTTATCTACACCACCGCCTTCCTCCTCTACAACTTCCTAGTTAGTTTGTGCATTATAATAAAATCCATGATGGCTTTCGAATAGGTGGATAATTTTGAAATAAATAAGTACATAAAGCTATTTTCATATAACATTAGTATGAAAATGATAGTTTTGTGTTAAGATTATTGCTCTTTTTGTATGAGGCGTCTTGATATGAATGCATTTTGTGATTAATTTAAAGCAATATTTATAATAGATAAGGGTAAAGGAGCCAGTATCACTTTTGAAGCCAAAAAGCATTATAATAAAAACCTGATTAGAAAGTCCCCTGAAGTCTGTGTTGAACTTAGTGAAAACCCTGGAGGTATGTCTGGTAATAATTAAGCATTCATTTATTGGTACCAATAGACATGGACTTGTGCTTTTATCTTATTAATGACTCAAGACCAAAATTTTAAGAAGTGTTACTTATTTTGCAGCTGGAGCAAGAGTCTAAGTGTTACTGTGCTTTGGCTAGAAGTCCCTCTAATGAGAAAAACTCTTTTCATGGTAGCTCCCTAGAAACTGGAATAATATCTAATCACCATGTTTGTAAAGGTAGTGAAGTCACCAGAGGATGCAGAAGTATTCTCAAATATATATATGGAGAAGTGTCTAAACACCTAAACGGCCTAAACTATTTGCTATAAGTAACTTTTCAGGAGACTACTGAGTCATACAATGAAACCTTCTTAACTTGATAAGGTAGATGTCCCAAACTGAATACTGAAATGAGTCTCAGTGTCCCAAATTGAATACTGAAATGAGTCTCATTGTCTATTATCACATGTTCAATTTTTCTACAAGATATTGTTGAAGTTGTCCTCTTCCTCCAGTTGAATTATATTTACCACTAGAATTTGGATTTTATTCACATACATTATTATTTTATTAGTAGTGGATATTTCTTAATATCTTGGGGAAAAAAAACATTCAATATAAATTCTGTTAGGGTAACCATATAATTTGCATCAATAGAAACACTGGCAAGTCAGAAGTACAGTATGCTGCAGTTCAGAACTTGTTCATCCAAAAATATTTTGATCTAAGTCCAATATATTTCTGTTTTACACAAGCTTTTGTGATTGTGCAACTGATGTATTAGGTTTTAGCTTACCCCCTTTTAAAGTTATTCTTGTTTTCCAACTTTTTGAAGCACTTTCCAAATGTTAAGTTTTAGATTTTTGAAAAGACTGCCAATTTGAAGGCATTTCCTCTAGAGAAAGAGTTCTTAGTACATTTTCCTCTTCTGGCTTAAATATTGTAGTAGGCAAACAGGCACATAATAGGGTTTAACCCTAGAAGTGTTAGTTGTGATACCGTAGCTATTGTATTCATTTTGTACATAATGATTATTTAGCGGTATAATTGAATATGCCACAGAATGATGGTAGATAACAAAACCCTAAACTTAAATTCCTTGTAGCTTTTTCTGTATGTCCTTATGTTATTTTTAGTTGTACTGTTACTGATGTATAAAAAAAAGTTCTTTTCTTTCCCTTTTATAGTTATTTGAGATCACAGTGCCTCTTTCTCATGGCCCCAAACCTGTAACCGTCAGCTTTGCCAATCATACATCCTGCCGATGCATGTCAAAGTTGGATGTTTACAGACAAGTTCATTCCATCATAAGACGTTCCTTGCCAGCAACACAAACTCAGTAAGTGTGAGACTTGTCTTTCTTTTCATATTATGAGCAAGCCTATATAATTAGATATAAAATATTGCTGGAAGCATTCACAATTACGGTAGATGAACTTACGTGAATTACACATTAGTAGTAGCAGAATGTGTTTTGCAAAGGGCCTAATACTGTTTTACATGAAGAGAGCATACTAAAATAATGTTACCTTTTTACCCAGTGGATAAACTGGGCTAAGTGATTTAAAAATGAAAAATAATGTTTGTGGGAGTTTTTTCATGGAGACAACTAAAATGCAATTGAGGCTTAAAGGAATCATGAATAAAACAATTTATTTAAAAAAACAATCAAGAAAAACTAAAAATGTTTCCTTTTACAAATGAGGAGTAGACAACATTTCTCTCTTAACTGTATTTTTCTATTTCAAATGCTGTTAAAAAAAAGGCTTGTTTTTAATGGAATCTTTAACTACAACTCTTTTTGGACATCTTTATATGCAAGACGTGGAAACAGAATGGAAAGGGAAAATAATGGGTTAATTGACAGTCCATGTAATTAACATATTGATTGTTTTAGTGATTTTGAATTTAAAAAGTAAAAGAAAGCTGTCACTGAAGCAAGTGTTGTTGAAACACTTGAAAAGCTCCTTCCCTTCATTTTACTGGACTGAGTGATGATTTTATGATGCATAAGTATTTAGGAGGCAAAAAAACTGTGTAACAGAAAAATAGCTGCTTTATGGAAGAATCAGTGACTAGAAGCTGAACTGGAATTAAGTGTAGACATTTTTAATAATGTGAGTGAATAGTGCAGAATGCCCAGAGATGTAAGCTACCTTGTGTTCCCTGTTTCCATTCAGTTAAAATCTGAATGGTTTCTGACATGTTGCAGCTAAACAGATTATGTTCTACTTGGATTGAAATTGCTGAATTTGTTCATCAAAACGTGGATCATAAACAGTAAATTAGAAATATATTAGGAAATAAATCTTGTAATAGTTTATTGCACAATTAACAGAATATTAAAAAAAGATCCAAGAGTCAATAATAAAGTTAAATTATGCTGACTGATGGCAGCTTCTAAGTGCTTCCAGTTTAAGAGCAGTGGTAATTACCTGTACAAGAGTTTATTCTACATGGGAAACAGCTACCTGTATGTCCTGGTTTAAGCCCAGCTGGCAACCCAGCAACTACACAGCAGTTTGCTCACTCCCCCCCTTCCTCCTCCCACTCCCAGAGGGATGGGCAGGGGAATCGAAAGAATGTAACTCCCATGGGTTGAGATAAGAACAGTCCAGTAACTAAGGTATGACACAAACCACTGCTGCTACCACCAATAAGAATAATGATAAGAGAAACAGCAAGGGAAGAGAATGCAACCACTCACCACCCACTGACTGATATCCAGCCCGACCCGAGCAGTGATCTAGCCCTTCCAGGTAGCTGCCCCCAGTTTATATACTGGGCATGACATGCTGTGGTATGGAATACCTCTTTGGTTAGTTTGGGTCAGGTGTCCTGTCTCTGCTTCCTCCTGGCTTCCCCTCCTCCCTGGCAGAGCATGAGACTCAGAAAGTCCTTGGTCAGAGTAAACATTACTGAGCAGCAACTGAAACCATTAGTGTCATCAGTGCTGTTCCCAGGCTGAAAGTCAAAACCACAGCACTGCACCAGCTACTAAGAAGGAGAAAAATGACTACTACTGCTGCACCCAGGACACTGTAGTTAGAGGGAAGTAAGAGTACAGATAAAAGACTTTGACCAGCACTCAGGTAGTCGGCTGTCCTGTAAGTAAGGAATTATGCGCCAACAAAGATAAAACAAAGTAGTACTAGATCAGAATATATATAGGCCTTCTCTACTGTTAAGTGCTGTCTTTAAGTTTAAAATCTATGGCTCGCCACAACAAAATAGAAAAAAAAACCCAAACAAACAAAAAACCCACCAAAACCCCCAAGCTAAGTGCTTCTAGATAGGAAAGATACTTGCTTGTTCTTGATGAGTATCTGAATGCTTTTCAGAATCCCACCAGGGTTTTTTTAATTTGTTCTGAAGCTCTCAATTTCTTTTCAGCTTCTTATTTTTCCTTAGGATTTTTATTTAGAGGTTTGAATGCTGGTGAAACTGTTGTAAAGCCTATTCTGGGATATGTACTTTCCTCTCACAGTGGCAGATCTGCATGTGTGCATGTATTTATGTACATGCTCTTTTTAACAAAATATATTGAGTTCCTCATGTATTACTGAGAAGATAAGTCTAAGGGTATAATCTCTGCTTTTAGGGTTGTAACACTTGGGATCTAATAAGAATTCAAGGCTGGATTATGCCACAATGCACAGGCACATGTTAGAAAGAAAAGTGACGTGACATGACATGTAAAACAGAACACAACTAGTCAGTCTTTTTTTATATAAAATATATTTTCTGCACAACTTCATCCTGAGGATGAATGTCTAAGTCTTTGCCTGTTCTCCCACTTTTTTCTTCCTTTTCCTTCTAAAAAGTAGTAGCTACTTCTACATGCTCGCAGAGCTGAGGCATGTCAGTTCATGTTAACTAACCAGTGTTTCAGAATACCGCCTGGATTAATGATGTCTTAAATTGTACTCTTCTCTGTTCATCTACAATGTCATTAAGGTGTGCAACTGAGAAAATTGTCACTATTTTAGAAGTTTAGCAATTTTGGCAGGGGGAGCAGAGGGGCATTTAATAGACATAATTCAGATCAAGTCTCTGTGATGACATTTTTTCCCCATTGATTGCAGGTAAGTGCTTACAGAGCTGATAAGCATATTTTAGATGTGGTTTGGATGTATATTGTACATGTATGTTTCCTGCTCTTACACATTAGCTGTGCTGACACTGACAAGTAATGAGTTAGCATGCTTTAGCTGAGTTGACAATGATTTGGAAAGAGGTAGTGAAATTATCTGTAAAGTGGTTTTGCCTCAGATATTATTTTTCTGATTTTTTTTTTAGCCCTCCTGAACTGTCTAAAATGTTACAGTAAGTCATTTTAACATTTCAGCCATATCCTCCGGTCATTTTCTGTGCTAGCAACCAGAGTAGAACTTGTAAACAAACAGTCTTGTTCAACATCTTTGTGGGTGACATAGACAGTGGGATTGAGTGCGCCCTCAGCAAGTTTGCCGACGACACCAAGCTGTGTGGTTCGGTTGATAAGTTGGAGGGAAGGAATGCCATCCAGAGGGACCTTGACACGCTTGTGAAGTGGGCTGATGCCAACCTGATGAAGTTTAACCATGCTAAGTGCAAGGTCCTACACCTAGGTCGGAGCAATGCCAGGCACAGCTACAGGTTGGGTGGGGAGGAGATTGAGAGCAGCCCTGCGGAGAAGGACTTGGGGGTGTGGGTTGATGAGAAAATGAACATGAGCCGGCAGTGTGCGCTTGCAGCCCAGAAAGCCAACCGTATCCTTGGCTGCATCAAAAGGAGCGTGACCAGCAGGTCGAGGGAGGTGCTCCTGCCCCTTTACTCTGCTCTTGTGAGACCTCACTTGGAGTATTGTGTGCAGTTCTGGTGTCCTCAACATCAAAAGGACATGGAACTGTTGGAACAAGTGCAGAGGAGGGCCACGAGGATGATCAGGGGACTGGAGCACCTCTCGTATGAAGACAGGCTGAGAAAATTGGGGCTGTTCAGCCTGGAGAAGAGAAGGCTGCATGGAGACCTCATAGCAGCCTTCCAATACCTGAAGGGGGCCTATAGGGATGCTGGGGAGGGACTCTTCATTAGGGACTGTGGTGAGAGGACAAGGGGTAATGGGTTTAAACTTAAACAGGGGAGGTTTAGATTGGATCTGAGAAAGAAATTCTTTACTGTGAGGGTGGTGGGGCCCTGGAATGGGTTGCCCAGGGAGGTTGTGAATGCTTCATCCCTGGCGGCGTTCAAGGTGGGGTTGGACATAGCCTTGGATGGCATGGTTTAGTGGGAGGTGTCCCTGCCCATGGCAGGGGGGTTGGAACTCGATGATCTTGAGGTCCTTTCCAACCCTTACTATTCTATGATTCTATGATTTGCACTATTTTTTGCTGTGTGTCTCCAATGCTGATACTGGAATACCTGTCGTTCTCTTCAAGTTTTGGTAACTTAGGGTTTGTGTCAATATTGTGTTCTCATGGGTTCACGTGCACTTGGTGGTTTGGGGTTTTTTTCCTACTTCCAGCTGGAGCCAGGCTGCTTCAGGTGTGAATGATTTGTTATTTTCTAAAAGAGAATACAATAATGCATCTGTAAATTATCCCTATTTTCCAAGCAGAATCAGGAGGCAGACAAAAGGACATGTGCCAAGTGAGGGAGCAAGAGTGAGATCATTAGAGGAATGAAATCAGGAAACACCAGCTTGATAAAACATGAGGTGATGCAGGGCGATGTTGAACTACAGCAGTTTTTACAAGCAGAGTAGTTTGATGTGGTGAAGAGGAGTGGTGTATTTGAATGATGAGCATGGAAGAATGTCCCAGCACCACCTGCATTTTTGAATGCTTGAGTAATGGTGCTCAGGGGAATGAAAAGTGTTTCAAATGTGTAACGTATGTGCTACTTTAACAGATGAAAACTGTTGGAATACCACAGAAACAATGAATAAATAACACAGCCTGGATGCATGACGTTAGGTTTGACTTGTTAGAAGTTATAATGTTACCTGTGGTGATAAAAAAATTGCAAGCAAAGGAAGATAAGATAATATGCATAAATATTCTACCTGTGGTATACCTACCAGCTAAGTTCAGTCATCATTTAAAAAGGCACCAGCTGCTGTTAGGATTTTATGCTTTCTATTATACCATTATGTTGGACTCAAAACTCTAGCAGGTAAAGAGCACTGACTGTTAAATACAAAGAGGCATCACTGCTGAAGTCCAAATCTTTAGATTCAAGAAAGCTGTCCAGGATTCAGAAATCAGTTTAGTCCACAGCATTCATTCAGAAACTATTACCAGTTTTCTTTTGACATCTGTATGTGTGAAAATGTTTTTGTACTTCAAAAAACAACACAGAAAATTATGCCTGTTTCCACCTGTACAGAAATGGGTATGCAAATATTTTTTTTATACTGGTCTATTTTCAGTGTAAGGCTTACATTACTGTTTCCAAACTGCATTTGGAAAGTACAAATATCAGCCTCTAGAAGTTAGAGTTACAACTTGGAATGTGAGAAGGTATCTTCAAGAAATGGTTGAAGATTCCTGTCGTGGAGAGAACCTTAATTCATAACAGATTTGACAGATTTGATAGGAGTTAAAGATAAGATTATGAATGAGCTGAAGCTCGTAGGTTCTTGTAATGGAGGGAAACGGAAGCAGTCAACACCTAAAATTGTTTGGGTTTTGTTGTTCTTTTTTTTTTTCTCAAGTTCTTATGGTAGTAAAGCAAGAGTATATTTCATTCCACAGGTGTCATGTGGCAAACAAGACCTGTCCAAAAAATCATATTTGGAATAATCAAGTTTGCAGATGTTTGGCACAGCATGATTTTGGTTTTTCTTCCCATCTTGGAGATTCTGGTAAGCAGTTTTGCTTCAATGTTTAAATGTAGTTCCATGTTTTGATTTACTTAAATGAGAAATTAACAACATTAAAAGTAAATAGTTGAATCTTTTTCTTTGTCAATGCAATTACTGGTAGTTGCCTGTCTTTTGACATATACCTCTCTTAAAACACCTTGAAAGTCTTGGATTTGCTATAATTTCTTCACTTAAAATAGCTGAATGGGTAAATACAAAATTATGATAATTCTGTAACTTCTCTGCTGTATTTCTAGACCCATCTGAAGCATTCCATATTTGTGGACCAAACAAAGAGCTGGATGAAGAAACCTGTCAATGTGTCTGCAAAGGAGGTGTGCGACCCTCAAGCTGTGGACCTCACAAAGAATTAGACAGATCGTCATGTCAGTGCATGTGCAAAAACAAACTTCTCCCCACTTCCTGTGGGCCCAACAAGGAATTTGATGAAGATAAATGTCAGTGTGTATGTAAAAAGACCTGCCCTAAACATCAGCCACTAAATCCTGCAAAATGCATCTGTGAATGTATAGAATCTCCCAATAAATGCTTCTTAAAAGGAAAAAGGTTCCATCACCAGACATGCAGGTAAAAACTCAAGTCTTCAGCCCTTTCGTTGTGTTTAAGGTATAAAATTTTGGGTTGTGTTATTAGCCATCTTGTTGAATTGATTTTTAGCCTGAAGTGAACAGTAAGCCTCTCTTCAATTCAGTTTTATCTTCTATGATTTTTATCATCTCTAAGAGGAAACTACTAGGCAGAATAAGTATTTTAAAGCACATTTAGTTTCTTGTAATCTTACTACTTCATGTGATTTATGTTTTTTCTTTTGATGAAAATGAGCTGTGAGTTCAGGGTCCCTGCTTTTTATGTTTCTTAAAATCCCACTCTGTGCTTATCAAGAATTGAATATTGCAATTCAAATACATAAAATATTCCTGATTAGAATTCAAGGGATTACTTCATTTTCACTTCCTAAATTTTTTGCATATCCTTCATTTCACTAAACTGATACTAAAGATTTATGAGTGCATAAACAGTCTTACAGACATACATAATTATAAAACAGACTGCCCGTATTCATAATTTAAAATGAGATTTGGTCAGGAAGAAAACTATTTCTTTATATGTCACCAGAGCTCTTCCTTCCATGCCTGCCACACCCATAGCAGTCACAGTCTGTATATAAAAATGTGAATGTGTTTAGATTCTGAAAAACAAACCGTTATTTGTGAGGAAAATTTTCCCATAAAGTGAATTTGTTAGAACAGAATCAACGCAATTTGGAGCAGAAAGATCACTTATTTTTCAATATATGAGAATTATTAAATATATTTAAATTAATGGCAAATAATTCCAGAAATGTTCAAGCACTGGAAAGGAAAATAGCAAATTTGGACATCTAAGTGTCTGTGGTAATTTGTTGCTTATCAATAATAAACCTTATGTATTTTTAATATAATATGTAATTAGATGGCATAAGTATATAATAATAATTATATATAGAGAGAGTCATGTAGATACAGATCAGTTCATCCTGAATAAGGAAAAAATGTCTAATATTAGGAATGACACCTAAGGAAATAGGGAATATATTAATAATAAGTGTCATTACCTGTTTTCCTATGCTTGGCCTTTTGAGTGGAATAGAATAGTTCTTAGAAACATAAGAAATTTCTTCTCTATCATTCATTTTTTATTTTGATTTTATGTTTGTAGAGGAAAAGGAAACTACCTGATCACAAAAGCTTTAGATGTTACATAGCCTTATAGCACTGCTCGAGTGTGCAGTTCCAGCAGTGCTACACATATTTTAAGAGAACATTCACTTGAGGAAAAGTCAGGCATTTAAAAAGCTATCAACCACCTTAATAAATATCTTATACTACCTATCTTGATTTAAAGACTTAGTATTTGAAGGAGGTAATTGAGCCCAGCTTTTCTCTGTGGTGGTGTAGTTGAACATGATAAGGAGTTTCAATTTCTTTCTTACTTCCAAGGACAATGTGATATAGGATGCCTTTAGCTGTTTCTCTTTTCCAAGCATTTCATCTTAGTGTGGAGGAAGAAAGATCTGTACATGGTGTTACTCCATAGCTCCACAACCAATAGCCCTGTAGATGTTAGTACTGTCAAGGGAAACAGAGGATGCAGTCTTTACTCCTTCTTAGCATAGGTTTACCACATTCTGGCTCTGCCCACCACAAGCTTTATCTAAAAGGAGTAAAGCCCCAGCAACATCCTGTTTGCCTTTGCAAGAAAGATCTCTTGCTGTTAAGAGACCATGTAAATGGAGGTACCACGCTGTAACTTTGTGCAAGATGCCTGAGACCTAGACATGAGCAGATTCCTGTAGCCGTGTCCCAGACAGCTTGCCATGCAGAGTATAGTTCTTGTGGGTCCTGAAGTATCGACATTTTTATACACTGTACCTGAAATGTCTGTGCCTCTAATGTTATACCCTGCTCCAGAGGAAAGGAATACAAAGTCATTTACAAAACACAGGATAGGAAGAAAAAAGAAAACAATCCCAACACAGCATCCACTTCCAACCCCCCCCCCCAAAAAAAAATAAAAATAAAAATAAAAAAAAAAAAAACAAAAAAAAACAAAAAAAAAAAAAAAAAAAAAAAAAAACAACACAACAAAACCCACAAACAAAAATCCCCACCATAAGGCATACTGGCTTTTAAGATGATCATACTGTCATCACCCCTAAAAGTAGCATTTCTACTTCAGTTTCATCCGTGGAGTTGTTAAACTG
This sequence comes from Amazona ochrocephala, assembly GCA_039720435.1. NCBI lineage: Eukaryota > Metazoa > Chordata > Aves > Psittaciformes > Psittacidae > Amazona > Amazona ochrocephala. Next base: position 39,596,026 of record CM077879.1, read on the forward strand.
ACCAGAGGGATAAACTGAGGCATTTGGTAACAAAAATCCCAAACACTGGTCACAACGTTGCTGCTGACTCACTCAGCTCTATACCTATTGACTGAGCATCTATCTATCTTAGTTCCAGTGTGCTCAGATTATCCTCATCAAAACAGACATCTTTCACATGAAGGCACTCTGTAAACAGCATTGAGCCCAAATCTTTTGAAAGACCTGGCCTATTGTTCAGCAGAGTTTCCTAAGGAAACCACATTTATGTAGTTACAATGACTCTGCTGCTATTCACCCTGTGCTATCACCTCAAAAATTTATTTTGGTCAGTTTTGGCAGGGCCAGATAACTAGGCATCTCAGCTGCAAAGCATTTTAGAGGAGGAGAGGAGCTTTCTTGGTGTGTTCGAATGTCCCAAATAAGGATAAGAGTACAGTAACCCGACCTTGACTGCTGCCAGACACAAACTCACATGGGAGAGATGCTTTGTAGCACTCTCAACTGCCAGTTAAGTTCAAGTTCACAGTTCACTAGGAGTCATATTCCAAACAGACGGAACTCCTAATATTTAATGATTACGTGACTGCTTTTCATTTTGTTCAACGTGTCAGGTGGATGGAAGAGTTTGGCTTTGTCTGCTTTTTTTTTTCCTTAATTTTACAGTCGTTCAGTACATGAAATAGTCTAAATAGTCTCATGGCAGAGGCAGGCAAAAAGGCAAGTGAGTTTTATCTATTGCATCTCCGTGGAGTACCTTTATCCCAGAACAGACCTACTGCTGGCTGCCCATTTTCTCAGAGTATTAGATCCTTTTGCAAACATTTGTTGCTTTTTGCCACTGTTTCCAACTTCATTGGCCAAAAGATCAGTGGAGCTGTGAGAGATTCCCATGAGTTGTTACACTGATCTCAGATATCTGTATTGTGGCACAAAATAATGTTACTCCCTTAGTTATAGAGACCGCACTGTTTAACTAATCTATGATTAATGACATTGAAAACACTGAGCAAGATGTGACTAGTTAATAAATGTCATTTTTGCAGTCTTCCTCATTCCTTACTGTTTTTCTCATAGCCAGCTGCATTGGTTGAAACTAGCTGGCATGAATTAATGTAACTGTAATCCAGACCTCATATCATAAACAAATTATTGCAAAGTAGTAGCTCAGTATCCAAAACCAGCACACAACATATTAACCTACCTGCAACAATAATAGGAATAGCCACAAGCCTGAAACAAGAATTACCTAAGAAGATAGTGACATTGCCTTAACATAGTAATACTGTAGTGCTTTGAACTGAAGTAAGTATGAATTATAGTAATAGATCATAATATCAGGGTTCCACAGACAGGCACATATTGTTTAAGTACAAGTTGTAAGTATAACTGTGTTGAAATTCGAAACATATACTTTTGTCTTTTGACTCATTGCCAGCATCTGAAAAAACACACCAGACTCGTACTTTGTCTCCATTATGCACAAGAAAGTATTTAGCATTGTTATTTTAAGGTTATTCTAGGTCAAGTTCTTGTTTTAATAGAAAAAGAAACTAGGAAAAGGAAGAGTTCAGGGACAACCACAGATATTTTCTTTGTGTAAGTTCTATTTTTCCATCAAGGAATCTGTAAAGAAAAATTCTGCTGCTTTTTAGGTAGATGTGACTCATGGTTTAATGCTCTATTTCTGTTAAACTTATTTTAATCAACAGTGACTATTTCTGTTCTTACCTTTAAGATTTATCATAAAAACTCAGACTCTGATCTTTCTTCAGCATGCACATAGATTCAATATGAAGTGTAGATATATTTTCAATGGACTTAATGGCTATAGGAGTTTGCTACTAGAGAGGATGTTCTCATTTGCAAGACTCAAATCACAGCATAACATATGTAGACAAAGCTCTCTCAGGCTTATTGCATTAGTGAACACAGTAAGGAACAGTCCTGGGTAAGAAGATGGTAGATTTGGTTATCATCTAATTCTGGATTGGCACCTCAAACTGGCAGCATACAATAGTCATAACAAGCTACTTTGAGTACAGAAAATTATTGCTGCATTTTCAAAATTAAATTAATAAAACCACTCAAGACTAGACTCTGGCAATATGTTAAAAATAGACATGAGTATCTGTTGCATTTCTCTTCAATAGCATTCAGTATCCTTACACTGATTTTGTGGAGTAGTCCAATTAAAAGTAGTTGCAAAAACATAAAAAGAAGTTGAAAGTATTTGTAGGAATTAAATCTCCCATTGTTCAGTGGCAATCTAAATGCACACAGATTGCTACTCCGGGTTGATATAAATGATAATGTTATATTAATGCCCACTCTTTTTTTGTTAATTTCTTCAGTTGTTACAGACCACCATGTACAGTCCGAACGAAACGCTGTGATGCTGGATTTTATTTTAGTGAAGAAGTGTGCCGCTGTGTACCCACATACTGGAAAAGACCACTTATGAATTAGCGAAGAGAGCACTACTCGCTATTTTGGTGTACATTTTTCCACTAGAACAAAAAAACAACAGAAACTTTGCTAATATTTGGGATTAAATGTTCACCAGAGACCCTGTGGGACTTTCAGAGACAGACTCATTATGCTTTTCTCAAGATGTGGAAAGCAAATGTAGAAAATAACTGGGGTTCATGTTTTGTAAAGACCTCAATAAGGACTTATTTTCTGCGAATGACCAAACAGCCTAGGTTCTTCTTCTCGTGATTTTTTTTGAAAGAGATAATGACTATATAATTTATTTCCACTAAAACCATTGTGCAGCATTTCTGTTTATAGCAGTAACAATTGTTAAAGCTCACTGTGATCAATATTTTTATATCTTGCAAAGTATGTTTAAAATAAAATGGAAATTGTATTATGTAATGGTGAGAATATTTAATCTTCTGCCTAAAGAAAGGAACAACAATTCAGCTTTACTGTCAGGGTTCTTAAAAGGGGGGAAGTCAATTAAGAGAAAGCACTTTTATGAAAGGAAGACTACAGCAATTTTCTCATACCTGTTTTACATGTCATTTGACAGAGTTATACTTAGTGTTTCATGACCCAGTGATATTTCTGCCTTTAGACTGCAACTAGCAAAGGAAGTACAATTAACAACTAATGAAATCTTGGAGAGTCTGTACATGACACATTCAGCTCTGGGACCACCAACAAAAGAAGGATGTGGACCCATTGAAGCAAGTCCTGAGGAGGCCACGAAGATGCTTTGAGGGCTGGAGCACCTGTCTTATGGAGACAGGCTGAGAGTTGGTCTGTGTTCAGCCTGGAGAAGAGAAGGCTCAGGGGAGGCCTTATAGCAGCCTTCCAGTACCTAAAGGAGGCCTACAGGAAATCTGCAGAGTGACTTTTAACAAGGGCAGGTAGTGACAGGACAACGGGGAATGGCTTTAAACTAGAAGAGGGCAGATTTAGATTAGATATTAGGAAGAAGTTCTTTACTATAAGGGTGGTGAGGTACTGGAACAGATTGCCCAGGGAAGCTGTGGCTGCCCCATCCCTGGCAGTGTTCAAGACCAGGTTGCATGGGGCTTTGAACTTGGTCTGGTGGAAGGCATCTCTGCCTATGGCAGGGATTTTAGAACTAGGTGATCCTTAAGGTCCTGGTTGTAATCATTCTATGATTCTGTGACTGCCTAAGGAGAAAGACTTTGTTTAAAGGACAGCAACAACTCACATTCCAACATACCTTCTATTTTATTCCTTGTTAGCATTCTTAAATAATGTCCACTGAAGGTTATTAATGTGAAAGTGGAAATGCCAGCTATACTTTTTATTTAGTATTACAGGCTATATTGTGTAATTTAAAACTAAATAATTCACTTTAATAAACTAAATAATAATAACAATAATAAAATAATATAATATATTATTTTATAATAAATAATGATTAATAACATAATAATTAAATAATGCACTTTACTCTTTCCTATAGTCATTCAGTTATCTTGATCAACAATAAATGTATATTCAAAAATACTTTGAGGGAATAAAAGTAATACAATTCATATTCCAGTGGAGACATGAAGGACATCTGCCAGTCTGGTATGGATTGACATGATCTCTACATAAAATACTGTCAGGACTTCTCTTTGTTAAAGAGAATGCAAAATCGACATCTACAACTCCAAAAAGAGGTAATATTTTTTTAAGTTGCATGGGAAGAGCCATTTTCATAGAGCAATCTATTCAAAATTGAAATATTTTTGAAGTTAGAACTTGTTGAACTATGAAAGCCTTACTGGGTGCAGAAATGAAACAAGCAAAGCTGCAAAGCCAGATTTTTGTGATAGGAGCGGGTAGATCTCTAAAAATAATTTTAGATGTCAGCACTAGTTCTAAGCAGCTTTTCTTAAAAGAGTTATTAATGAAGTAGTATTATTTCGTAGAAAGTCTGGGGCAGGAGCATGTTGCTTTTCCTAGATTCTTGCATATTTAGGTATGAGAGTTCCTAAAACTTACTGAATCCTACTTTAAATTCTCAGTCACCATCATGGACTACGTCTACCAAGTATGCAGAATAAGAGGCAGTTTGAGTTTTCATTCTATATCTAGTGTCCTCAACGTTTTTTAAGAGGCCAGCTATTTGTGGGATAATAGGATAAAGTGTAGGTGTACAAATACTGAGGGGTGTCTTTATTACTATACTGCCTCAGCAGCCAAATGCAGGTAGAATGCCAGATGACAATTTAATGTTGATATACAACTTTAGGTAGTATAACAACACACAATTCCCATCAGTTGGATTATTAGTCATGCAAATCATCAGTTTCTAAACTGGCAATGTCAGTCTAATTGCAAGAGGTTAATTGTCAAAACTTCAGTATTACTAAAGATACAGGCATCCACTTCTGTATGTCAGCTGCTTGAAGGGAGCATAAAATATCTTAAGAAATCAATTAAAGGGCAAATTAATGAAGACTCAAGAAAATAAACTGTAGATGAAGCTCCCCAAATAAACTTTTTGATTCCTATGCAAGCCCAATACGGAAGAGAGGCAGTGAGGAAAACACAAACCAAATCTGAAACCCGGAAGAGAGGCTAAGTAAGCACTGTCTAACAGAAAAAATATGTACTTGTGGTTAAAAAGGAAGGCACAAGTGAAGACAGAACAAAACTGCATTCCAACAAGTAATTGTATGTAGATTATAAAAAAATGTACATTACAATACTGGGCAAATAAAAAACACAAAAAAAACCTACTAAAGTCAGCAATGCTCACTTTGCATGTCTAAACTATTTTAAAGGAGTTCATTAATATAGCTAATAAAACCATTCTGGCTAAACAGATGTTTGGATTTCTACTGAGCATGTTACACGCAAAAATGATAAAACCCATAAGGATAGGGAAGGGAAGGCAGCGAGTTTGAAAGTGAGAGCACTGAACAGGAAGCTCCAACTTTGTAACAAGCATCATCATTCAACAGGAATGACTTTTTTGAATGCCTTTTTTTTTTTCTTTCAATGTCTTAACTTTCCAAATATTGAGGTTTTCAGAGATAAGTAAATCACTAAGTAAAACTGTGATTTAAAGAAAGAGCAGACTCTAAAAGTTACCACAATTCAGGTTTATGTCTGACCAAAGTGACTGGTCAATCATTCTCAAAGGTATGCAAATGACTAGAATAATATATGCAAGCAGTTGACAGCATTTTCTGGTAGTCAGGCTCTCCAATTCTGCTTTACATGAAAGTAGAAGTTTTTTTTAAAAATGCATATTACACAACACAATAAATGTCACAATTATTAGTATAGTCAGTCTACAGAATTCCCATTTTGTGGGATAAAATATGATTCTGTTTGTGTCAATACTGTCACAAAATCATCTATATTTAAGCAAGTGTTTTTCCTTGGAGAAATAGTGGTGGCATAATCTGCATAGCAGATCTTCCTTGCATCTATTGCATAAAGCAACTTGTAGATTTGCACCATTTTTAGTTTTGAAGTGCTATTTGATTATAAGCTCCTTGCCATTTTCATCTTAATTTCAACTATTAATTTAGTGTTCCTAAAATACATAAAAAAACCCAGACTATACTGCTTTAAAGATTAACAATGTAGGTGATGAATCTATATGCAAGTTATTCTGCACTAACTCTAAATAAGAAGCTTATTTATATTGTCATTTGTCTGAAACTGATATTCTCTACAGAAGAATACAACTGTGAGGGAGAGAGCGAGCATGGATAACTGCAGTAAATCCCATTTATAGTAAACAGACATGCTTGCATTTCATCAGGAATTTACAAGCTTCTGTACTCTCAATATCGCTCTATCTGGAGACCGTAAATTATGCAGAGCAACCCTCTCTACCTATAATAAGAGAAGGATGTACTATATATATTATGAGTGTTGTTAGTCTCCTGACATGTTTGTTTAATTCATGTTGAAGAAGACAGCAAATCAGTTCTCTTAGTTCTATTTGAAAGACCAGCGCGAAATCTTGCATATGTACCATAGCATCTTGAAAGGCTTAGTTTTAGGACTGCTTTCAATATTCTCATTTCCAGTCTTCAGATCTTGGTGACAACTCTAAATGCTCTTGAATTTTAGCATCTCTCTCTCCCTCTCACACTGATTTTCTGGAAGTATAACTAGCTATCACATCTGTGCCGAAAGCTAGAGGTGGAATATTTTATGCCGCCAGTAAGCTCACTAACAGATTAGCACAAGAAATAGACTATATTCTTTTAAATATTATTTAAATATTAATTTAATTATTTAAGAAGATATTCTTTCAAGGTTATTTATTAAATATTATTTATTTTTTCATTATTTGGAGGTACAAAAGATTACCCTTAAATAGAAAAGTTTAAAGGTGATGAATTCAGAATTTTCAGAACTGTAATTTAGTCAATATGATATAGTAATAATTTTTAATATCATGGGATTTTTACTTTATTGAAAAAATGAAAATAAGTTGATAGTTTATGCAATAGTTTCTTTTTTGTTCTCTTTTTCTTTTCCTTTCCCATTTCAGATAAGAAATTCTGGGGAAGACTACAGGACAACCTTCTGATTGAGTGATGAAATACTAAGATCAAATGTACCAGGTATTATTTTTTTTTTTAGTGCACTAAATATGAAAGACTGATAAAATTAGGCCAGTTTAATGCAGGTTTAAGACTCCAGACTAGATTTCTTAAAAGTTCTGTGTAGATCAAAACATTTTTGTAAAATATCTAGACTCCTTTTATGTATATTTTCATACCCAGATGTATGGAATCTGAACAGTAGTAAGCATTAAGAAGTCATCAATTTTACAGTAGCCTAGGTTATAAAATTTAAGTAATTTATTATTATGAAAATGGGTATTTTGTCAGTATTTTGAAGCTATGAATCAGGGAGCCTACTTCCACTTGAGAATGTGTTGAATGCAACATATAGCACATTCCAGAGGAAACAAAAAAAAAAAAAAACAAACCAACCCTAAACCACAGTGCTTTACTCCTTTGTGTAAGCATTTCTACATGTGGCAAACCACTATGGAAATCTCTGAAAACTGCATATTACCACTTATCCCCTTTTTTTCTCAGCAAAGTGTTGTCATGAAAATAACATCTTGTAGATTCAGGTATTTTTCCTGGGGAAGGGTACTGTATCCATTCCTGACAGACATTGGCCTTTCAGCTGAGTTTCAGCAAGGTCTTTATCCATTTTCTACATTTACAATCAGCCGTATGCAGTCACTGAACTCTTCCCCTTTCCCCCTTTCTCAACTTCAGTTACTTCTCTTGGATTTCTGGACCATATCTTAGTCTCCCCATAAGTATATCTGTATTTCCCTGTTCTGGGTTCAGCAGTAGCAGTCATTTTTCTCCTTCTTAGTAGCTGGTGCAGTGCTGTGGTTTTGACTTTCAGCCTGGGAACAGCACTGATAACACCACCGTTTTTAGTTGCTGCTCAGCAATGTTTACTCTGACCAAGGACTTTCTGAGTCTCATGCTCTGCCAGGGAGGAGGGGAAGCCAAGAGGAAGCAGAGACAGGACACCTGACCCAAACTAACCAAAGAGGTATTCCTTACCACAGCACGTCATGCCCACTATATAAACTGGGGGCAGTTGCCTGGACGGGTTAGATCACCGTTCAGGTCAGGCTGGGTATCAGTCAGTGGATGGTGAGCGGTTGTATTCTCTTCCCTTGTTGTTTCCCTTATCATTGTTATTATTGGTGATAGCAGTAGTGGTTTGTGTTATACCTTAGTTACTGGACTGTTCTTATCTCAACCCATGGGAGTTACATTCCAGGAGCTGGAGGAGGAATGGTGGGAGTGAGTGAGTGGCTGCATGATTCTGGGTTGCCAGCTGGACTTAAACCATGACAGTTCTTTTGAACTGAGAGCAATGGGTGGTGGGACTTTCAAACATAAGGGTGAATTATTTTTGACCCAGTGGGCCCGTGACACTTCAGTCACATCAGTGGGTCACTTATTTATAGAATAATTTGGCTGGAGAGAAAAAGAACTGTTTCATGTAGTAGTAACTCCTGGTCAGATGCTGTCCCAGGTGGTGAGTACATTGTTTCTTCATCTTGCTTCATCTTTCTTGCCTCTTTTTTGCTTTTCCCCTTGCGTACAAGGGCAATTGATACTAGCACAAAGTGTTCCTCTGGTTTAGCTGCAGTGATTATCACTGTGGTCGGAGTGGCTGCAGAATCTGTTCTCAGGGTTTGAGTAGCTGCGGTACTTGTCACTGGGGTTGGTGTAGCTGCTGTGCTTGGAGCTGGAGTAGCTGCACTGTCTGTTGCGGTCAGAGTTTGAGTAGCTGCTGTACTTGTCACTAGGGTTGGTGTAGCTGCTGTATTTGCAGTTAGAGTATCTGCATTATTGGCTGCTTTGCCATCAGATCCAGAGACATTTTTTTCCCTTTGAAGGTGCTGGATAGTGTTGAGCAGGGCTCTGTAGGCATAGGCCAAGCCCCAGCACATTGCCATGATTTGTCCCTCTCTGGTATGACCAGAATGACAACACACCTCATCTAAGTGTTTTACTAATTTTTCTGGATTTTGCACTTGTTCACTGGTGAAATTCCAAAGCACCAGAGGGGCCCACTGGCCTAGATACTTGCCCATACTGTCCCACACACCCTGCCACTCATGACTGTCCAGCCTCGGGGAAAATCTCTTGGTCCTCCTATATCATCGTCTAACCCTAGACAAGGCCCAAACCTGACTCTGCTTAACTCTCAAGATCAGACGAAATGGTCGTGGGTAAAACACCCTCTGTATGTGTGCCAACATGGTGATCCCCATCACAATCAGCAGGCCGGTCTCAAGGATACCCAAAGGCCATTCAAAACCTTCAGAACTCTCAAATGATGCTGTAAACAGTCTGGTGGGGGGGCTGGGAAGGTAAGGGAATGTCTCCTTCATGGGTTGACCACCCGAGCAAGGGAAAAAAGATGTGTAATTGCTAAACACTTCTATTATATACCTCCCAAAGTATAGAGGTGGTGACCACACTGGGAACAAAAGCCAGATCAGTTTCATGATCAATGATTCTATTGTACTACAAGTCATTACCATAAAGTACAGTGAAACAAGAACCTTGGCCCAAGGCCCCCAGCCAATAAACACTAAAACAGCAAATACCGGCCGTAAGTAAGGTAAAACATGCTGAAACTGTGAGATCGAGAGCAACAACTTTGCGAACCAATAAATCAGCATTGTGACAAGTGACTACTAATCCAAAACAATGAATGCTTATCACAAATACGATTAGACACACTCCAGTCAGATCTATTGTTATCTCAACCCTTCTTGTCCTGTGCTGGGCACCAAAAAGAACTGTTGTGGTTTAAGCCCCACTGGCAACCCAGAATCACACAGCCACTCGCTCACTCCCCCCTTCTTCCCCACACTCCCGGAGGGATGGGGAGGAGAATCAAAAGAATGTAACTCACATAGGTTGAGATAAGAACAGTCCAGTAACTAAGGTATAACACAAACCACTGCTGCTACCACCAGTAAGAATAATGATAAGGGAAATAACAAAGGAAGAGAATACAGCTGCTCACCACCCACTGACTGATACCCAGCCCGACCCAAGCAGTGATCTAACCCTTCTGGGTAACTCCCCCAGTTTATATAGTGGGCATGACATGCCGTGGTGCAGAATACCTCTTTGGTTAGTTTGGGTCAGGTGTCCTGTCTCTGCTTCCTCCTGGCTTCCTCTCCTCCCTGGCAGAGCATGAGACTGAGAAAGTCCTTGGTCAGAGTAAACATTACTGAGCAGCAACTAAAACCATCTGTGTTATCAGTGCTGTTCCCAGGCTGAAAGTCAAAACCACAGCACTGCACCAGCTACTAAGAAGGAGAAAAGTGACTGCTACTGCTGCTGAGAAAATTGGGGCTGTTCAGCCTGAAGAAGAGAAGGCTGCGTGGAGACCTCATAGCAGCCTTCCAATACCTGAAGGGGGCCTATAGGGAAGCTGGGGAGGGACTCTTCCTTAGGGACTGTGGTGAGAGGACAAGGGGTAATGGGTTTAAACTTAAACAGGGGAAGTTTAGATTGGATCTGAGGAAGAAATTCTTTACTGTAAGTGTGGTGAGGCCCTGGAATGGGTTGCCCGGGGAAGTTGTGAATGCTTCATCCCTGGCGGCGTTCAAGGTGGGGTTGGACATAGCCTTAGATGGCATGGTTTAGTGTGAGGTGTCCCTGCCCATGGCAGGGGGGTTGGAACTCGATGATCTTGAGGTCCTTTCCAACCCTTACTATTCTATGATTCTATGATCTTGAGGTCCTTTCCAACCCTAACTATTCTATGATTCTATGATTCTATGACATTCCCTTTCAGTCTTTCTCACATATCATTGTTAACTCTGAGCCTTCCATTTCCTTTTTATGTCCAATCTCTCACTAAAAATCGCATTGCCTTCCTCTCTATTACCTTTAAGATGTCTTTTCTCTCTCTACTTTAAATACTTATGCCAACATAGGGATTAATCTGTTCTTAGATGTCTAGTAATAGTTTTAATGCTTATTCTTTAAAGTGTGTATAGTTAAGAACTCTGAAACTGCGCATTCCAAGTGTTCAAACCCAATCTGCCCAAACAAATAATAATAAGTAAAATTATTAGAGTTGGAAGACTCCCAAAGCAGACTTGCAATTAAAAGTAACAGATGCAGAAATCACCCTAGCTTATTACACTTGAAATACAAAGGACAAGTTATGACATCTCACTCTCTAAAAAATACAAGCTTTCATTCTGCTGTATGCTTGGTACTATCTCTGTGGTCTGACCCTGCACTCGTGCAGTCCTCGATGCATTCTGGAACTAAATTCAGCCTGTAAATCAGTTTATGTTCATTACTCATTCACATCCTGTGGAAGAAGTTCAGGACTCAAGGGCAGGTAAGGAAGCTTTTCAAACATACCACAAAAACCCCAAGGTCTGTGCTGTTCCTTGGCATGTGTGTACCCCCCTCTATGCTTTACACTGTTGTGAAGACAGATGGAATGTGGTCGCAGCATCCTTCCCAGAAAGATATTGCTGTTTTTAAGGACGGAGGGTATTTGTAAGCTCAGGTTGCCATCCTAAGATAAATGTGCTTTTCATGCGTGCACCCTGACCAGTAATTTGGATGCAGAGAGCTACCAACGTACAGAACACTTTAGGCTCAATTTAATGCATTGGTTAACATCAAGGTAGATACTATATTGGTTTCATTTTCTCCAATCAGTTTTTAATAAACCGTTTAAGAGATACTTATTTCAAAATACAGCAACCTGTTACTGAAGCACTAAAATATCTTGTATTTCTTTCAGAAAAAAATAAATCTAAACATATGAGCAGACGCATTGCCTGGAATATTATCTGGATTTAAACTCAAGTAAAATTAAGGTTGGCTAAATCAAATCAGTTACATCCAGTAGAGGAAGACATAGTACTACAACATTTACTTTCATTTCCAAACTATGAAAATAAATACAGATGTATGTTTTGTGTAGAGTTTAAGCACTTACCAAAGGTAATTTCAAAAAATAAGAGTGAGTTTTCAAGTGCATATTAAGTACATATTAGTGTCATCTGAGGGGGAACTATCAAAGTGTCTGACAGCACTTTGTGTATTTATTTGCAAGAGCAAACGATGCAGCAATGAGATGTTTTGATATTGCTGCAAGTATATATGTATATTTTTTTAATCAGTATTTTGTTCTTTCTTTTGAAAGAATAGTACTCAGTAACAGGTTACACTTTAGAGAGTCCAAGCATTAGAAGTTCATCTATTCTTGCAGTACATGACTGCATTAGATTTATACTATATTAACTGTATGTTTACAAACATTCGGATTTTACAAATCTTTACAGTAACAAGTCTTTAGCTGTTGAAGATCTCCCGGTTAGCATTTCCCTGTATTAATTGTTGGCCATTGTTCTTTAAAACATACAGGAAGTATATCTTATGTTCTTTAACTGTTGTTTATTTTGAAAAATACTCCTGAAATAGCTATTTTTATTTTAGTAACTCTAACAATGATATGACAGAAAGCTCATAAAAACCCAGCAGGTTAATAAAACTTCACCTTTCTCAGCCGAGTTATTCACTCTACCAGCAACCGTGGTCCTGCAGAACCGTGTATGCAGGTTCCTAAACCAACGTGCTCTCTCCAAGTGGTTTCAATTTGGGCTTGCAGCCACCAGTGCTGCCAAGATCCTGGCTTCTTAGTCATAGAACAATTTCTTTGACCTGCTTTTAGCTTAGACTAAAGATCGTCTGTATTAAGGACTTCTAAACCACCAGGAATAAAAATCAATATTCAGGAAAGCAAAAATAAATAAATGACTAAATAAATAAATAATTAACCTAGCCTCTGAGAAGAGGAGGTTAGCTAAAGGCAAGCCAAACCCATTACATCTGCAGGAGACAGCTTGTTGCTGACATCACTGATTCTTTCTTCTCATTTAAATGATATTATTCATTTTAATGGCATCACTTTACGACTGATCAGTCTTCAGAGTAACAAGGCCTGGTAAGTGTCATCAAGCACTCTGTTCTTTACAGGTTGTTTTAACATTGTTGAGTGCTCAAGGAGGGAAGACCTACATATACTCAGGAATAATCTACCTGATAACTCTTTACATTTACCAAGAACGTATTTATTATAGCTGTTAGAGCACTGCAGCTTGGGAAGACATCATCCATAACTTCTGTTACAGTTCTACACAAAATGAAGCAACAGATAACCTACTAGAATTCTTGTTAGCTTTTAAAGAGAGTGAGAAACACTGCAAAGCTCAAAGAATGCCTCATGGAAAAGGACTGAAAATATGAGACAGAGAAAATTAAACATCCCACCATTGATGAAGTGTTAATTAAGATTAACTGCATTTGAAACAACCCCCACTGACAGCAAAACTGTTTTGTATAAGGTTCAAAAATTCTTCAGAGTTTAGACCAAATTGTGGTCTCTTAACTACATTGTTCTTGCCATGGGAGTTTGCAACATAGTGAAATACCATACCAAAAACTAATTAAGTCTCACAAATACTCATGAGTCAGCACTTAAAAATTTCTTATTTATCACTGTAAAGAAGAATCCTTGAAGAGGAAAACCAAAGGACACATAAAGGAAAAACATATCAGGGATTTGATCCACAATTGGCTTTATAATCACTGTGAGCAGTAGTTAAATCCTAAACTTAGACCCTAAAAACCCTATTTGTCCCCAGTTCAAGGGGGCATGTTTCCAAAGTTTTCTTTAACCTGAAGATACATTTCTGCAAATGCCTGTAGTGCAGCACAACTATATGCCTAAACTCTTATCAAGATCCATAAACTGATGATGCCTCTATTTACCCTGTGAAGTAAAATCCAGTAAATATTCAGAAGGTACTAACATCTTTACACACAAAACGTATGGAAAAAGTTTATCTCACTCCCTTCTGTTTGAGTTGTTATACTTCATATGAAATAAAATTCATGTCAGAAATGGAGAATACAGTATTCTAAAATACTGTTGATTTTAAAATGGAAGACCCATATTCCAGTACTATTTAATTGACTATCATGTTCTTGTAACATGCCAGCAGATATTAGAGAAGGACTGAACTGTCCTGGATGTTATCACTTACTATTATCTTGCCATTCTGGAGACTTGACAAGTATGGGAATAAATCCTTTTTATCTAATTCACGTGACTAATTTCAATTTCTCACTTTTCCCTTCTGTTATGTAGTATATGACATGTTTTGTTTTCTTTGACTAAGAAGGTCTTTCTGTTGTGAGTTGCAATTGTTCCATGATGAACTAAAAAAAACCCTCCACATCTTTCTGTGGTTTTGCTGTGGTTTGGTTGATTTATAGGGTAAATTGACACAGTTTATATTTTATGCTTACATTTCCCTCTGCCTTGCTCAGCCTTGTCTGGTGTGCACTTGATTGTTTTGGAGCATTTCTTGGTTTACAGTGCTAACTGTTGACATGGTTACTTAATAGTTTATATGCTTCACTGAACACAATAAATTTTCATTTCCTAAGCTATCATCTTCTTGTTAGTCAGGTATAGCCACTGACAGAATTCACAGAAGAAAACTCTTTTGAACCAAAAGCCTCTTTACTTAAACTTCAGTGATTTAAAATCTGTTAAAGAGGTGAATAAGACAGTAGTAATTTCTTGTATGTCAGTATTAGAAGTCTGATTTTTTTTTTTTCCTTCAAGCCATACAGGAAAATCAGAGATCTAAATGGCAAAATACTGCCACATTTATACACATACACATGTGTCTGCAAAGCATTCGTACCCATGTTTATCAGTAATTTCATAGTATAAACTCCAGGTGAAACTCAGAGCAAGTTCCAATTAAGACATAAGTACAGTATAGCATGCTCATCTTTGGCTGACTGTGATAACCTCTCCCTAAGTCCTGCTTTGTAGTTGCACTCTATGTAGTAAAACTGCCACAAGTGGGTTCAAAACTTGGTGGTTGAGCTGCCATGTTCTGGACATTTTGGCCAATTTGCGTGAGCACTGCATCTACCACTAATGTTACAAACGAGGCTTTCTTGAAATAGCTTTTGCAAGAATTTGTACAAACCAAGAGCACATATTACTATAGTGCTTGATGTGAAAGAATGAAACGCACCCATATTCACAGTGCTTATCAGCAATACCATATTGTTGACACCAGTTACTGTGATGTTTTGATGTTGACGAATGTTTAACTTCTTTCTCCAGATGTGAGAAAAAGGTTAAAAATCCATCTTCATCTTTTTAGTTCTTGTCATACACTTTGAATACTAAAGAAAATGCAATATCCTCAGGGAAGGGGAGAGAGTTGGAGTCACAAGAGCTATCCATTCCCTCAGAAAGCTTCAAAAGTACATAATTCTATGTGTAAGATGTGAGATATACGCATAGCCCATGAATCTATTTTAAGTCTTATTTGCACTTTTTCTGATGAAGCTATTGGCTAAATAAGCTGAAATGAAGAAAAACACAATTGTCTTTCAAAGTCAAAACCAATGTTCTGGGATTAATGAGAGCTATTCCATTCTACCTCTAGAATTCTGATATATACTGTTTTATTTCCAGATTATGCCAAATGTGCATTCTAACAGTGATCTAAACTGTCTTTCATGCTATAATATTAGAAAAATCAATGTTAAACCATATTCTTTAGAGATGCTTAATGACAGATAAGACAGAAAACACTGCAAGTTTTTCATATAACTCAATAAAATAATGCTTCCAGTGCTACTTGTGTATTTCATAAACTTTGAATGAATGAAAAAAATAAGCACTTAATGGCTGATGCATTGAAAAATAAAAATAAAAAGACTTTTTGGTCTTGCACAAGCTGTTTCAGACCAGCATTAGGTTGTTCTCTAAACAGTCCATGAACAATAGACTAATTCCATGACAAGATGCAAACAAGACACATCCTCTGTTTCACTGCAGACTTTGATGGGAATTAAAAATGCTTGAAGTGCTGCACTACCAGGTATTAAGATCTGGTATACAGCACTGGTGAAACAGGTAGCCTCATCGTAAATCATATATAGCTCATATATAATATACTGTTTATATGTAGTCTGATCCATTGCAACATTAACAGAGGCTGCTCTGGCCAACTTTTCTGATCCATTTCTAACCTTTTGCCACAGCTACTCTTTCTGTGAGAAGCACCAATATCTTCACAAGAGAAGAGCAGCAGTCTCCTTTCTGGCTCAGTTAGGTTCATGCATCCTTCCATACAGAATGTCAAAACCCCACATCTGTACACACCGTACTAAGAAGCAAAGTTCTTCCTTTATTACAAAACCTTAAATGTAGTTTACGTTCAAAACCTAACTCAAACACCTGACTAGTTTCTTGCACAATCCCAAGACTGCAAGAAGGTACTCGCATCCAACAAAATCCACATCACAGCCCAGTTGTTGAAAGGGGAAGGGTTGCCTTTGAAAGACAGCAAGAATGACGGTGACTTACTATTCAAAGTGAATAATCCCTTCAAAGTATATATTTCCTAAATATCTTTAACACCACCTAAATTCCTACACATACATATTTAGACAACCAAGGAAGTTTGTATAATATATCTCTATAGATAGAAATAAAATGTATGTTTAAATGTGTATATATAAATTAAGTATAAATATTTGTATATACATGTGTGTATATATATACATAGTGTGTGCATATGTAAAAATATCAAAAATATCAAAGATTTGAGTCTCAAACTGAGGGAAATGTGGGGAAAAGCTGCTTCCTATTTTGTTAAATAAAATATAATTACAGTTTAAAAAAAAATATTAGGAATACAGAGTATCTCTTTGCAAATATCATGATTTCCTTACAATAAGGATGGCAAGATTTTACCCTGAGCAATGAAATAAGCTCTTGGTCTTTGTGATTATCAGTCTTGCTCTGATACTGCTTCAGTTCCAACTTTTTCAGACACGTCCCATGATGCACCATCTTCTCCCGGTACATATTATGAGTGACTTAGAGAAAATTAATTTTTTACCTACAATTATATAACCAGTAAAAGAACTATATATTAAGCTTGGTTTTTTTTGTGTGTGTGTGTTTAAGAAAATACATTTTATGTAGTTTTACTGGAAGTTAACTTCATGTAAAATGCTACATCAAATCTCTGAGTTTCTCTCACCTTTAGCTTCAGCATTTAAATTCATACACAGACAAGGTATAGGGATTTATGTCCCACCCATTGTCTCTCTAGTCACTGGCTGATTCCCTGTTCAGGATAATCTCCCCACTACCAAAACTGAGACTGATTGCTGTTTGCCTCTGGATCATACCAGAGCCAGTGTCGTGGTACCCAGCCTCATAGAATCATAGAATCATAGAATAGTAAGGGTTGGAAAGGACCTCAAGATCATCGAGTTCCAACCCCCCTGCCATGGGCAGGGACACCTCACACTAAACCATGCCATCCAAGGCTATGTCCAACCCCACCTTGAACGCCGCCAGGGATGAAGCATTCACAACCTCCCTGGGCAACCCATTCCAGGGCCCCACCACCCTCACAGTAAAGAATTTCTTTCTCAGATCCAATCTAAACCTCCCCTGTTTAAGTTTAAACCCATTACCCCTTGTCCTCTCACCACAGTCCCTAATGAAGAGTCCCTCCCCAGCATCCCTATAGGCCCCCTTCAGGTGTTGGAAGGCTGCTATGAGGTCTCCACGCAGCCTTCTCTTCTCCAGGCTGAACAGCCCCAATTTTCTCAGCCTGTCTTCATACGAGAGGTGCTCCAGTCCCTTGATATCCTCGTGGCCCTCCTCTGCACTTGTTCTA
Organism: Amazona ochrocephala; assembly: GCA_039720435.1. Lineage (NCBI taxonomy): Eukaryota > Metazoa > Chordata > Aves > Psittaciformes > Psittacidae > Amazona > Amazona ochrocephala. Next base: position 39,613,781 of record CM077879.1, read on the forward strand.
ACAGTTTGCTTCTTCTGTATACCATAGTAGTAAGCTGTCATGAAGAAGGCCTGAATGTGTCATCACATACTTTCTCTCCTGATAAAGCAGCAGAGTCTCAAAATTGAGGTCAGAGATTCAAACTTCAGATATTCATATTGGAGGACTGCTATTTAGCATCTCCTTTAATTAGGCTCACCTTCTCTTTGAAGAGCTGTGAACATGAAAATATCAATCTTCATACTACTTTACCTACAGCTTCTCCTACTTTGAAATAATTGTTGAGCCACAAAGATCAAACTCTCGGTTCTGGTCTCTTAATAGTGATTTTCTAAATTCGTGCAGGTGGAATGTAATTTTACCTTTTGAATTTCCTTTTAGGTACTGGCTGGACACTAGTTACAACTGGAGACTGAAAGTTATGCCATTGGACATTAAAATCTCATTAAAATGGCTGAATTATCATGATTATATAGAGCATAGATGCACTGACAATACGTAGTTTCCATTCTTTTCAGGAAATGGCAATCTGTACAAATATTTCTGAGCTCATTGGCTTCCCAAGTACAGGCTTGTAGGGTAGTTGCTTATACAGGATATATAATTCCAGCCATCTTTCCACACAACATGTTAAACTGTATAAACTAGTGGATGAAAACAGGAAACATGATTACTTTGGATCAAAGCCCTCAACACTTTTCTCTGTGGTGGGAATGTAGGAAAATTACGTGATGTTATACCCCGTTCATTTGTATAACGTTTGCACAGCAGTCAAGTAACCACTTATTCCCAAGTGAATGACTGTGCCAACAGCATTTTTTTTTTCACATTTGAGCTAAGGAAGGCTACATCTCATTTTTTTCAAGTGCAGCGCACTAATCGCATACACAAATCTTCACATCACCAAGAGTTGTGACTCATCAGATTCCTAAATAAGCTGAGACAAGCCAAAGCCCTGTAAGTGGTACTGAAGCTGGAAGGGACAACTGCTCTTATAGCCCCCCAGGGCAGCAGGTCCAGACCTGTACCAGGAGTGACATCACCTCATGCACCTCTGCCACCACCTTCTGCTAGTGCCATTCATATGCTGCACCTAGGGCAGGAGAGCTTCCCTTAAAACCCAAGACTTCCAAGGTTCACATATGGAGCATTCCAACAACAACTGATGAAAATATAAAATAGGAATTGATAAGAAGAAATTACAGACCTATTTTGTTTACTCCTCTTAACATGAGTTATACTGCTTGGCATGGAAAAAACAGTATGGATTCCATACTTGTAGAATGACTGCATAGCTTCTAATCCATATAAAATATGTAATGTAATAATAATAGTCCCTCTATTTTAAGACTGAAAACCAATCTGTCAAATATTGTGTGTTTATCATATAAAAGCTTTATTCTAAGTATGTTAGATTCATATTTGAAAATTATGCATCACTTACACTGTGTTCCAAAAAATATTTTTAATAGTAAGTCTAGGAGTACTAATTATACATCATTCACCATTACCAAACATGTTTTACCCAGTATATGGAATAGGAAATAACTGCACAATCTCATTTTTAGCTTCATAGCATTGGCAAGCAGACTTCTTAAAAAATCTGCTAATGAGATCTGATAGAGCAATAGCAGCCCAATCCAGGCATGTTCTAAGCTCTCTCTAGAGAAATCTAATTGGGCAAAGCATTGAACACATCAACAGGAAATCCAAATCAGACATCAAAAAAATTAATTACATGATATAATAGAATTTATTTGACTGTTCCACTCTAGAATACTCAACCCACTAACTCCACAGACTGTCTTTTGTAATATCAGGTAAAGTCAGCTTGTCTTTTTATGTTTTATGTATAATGACATTTTCCCCTGTTAGTAGAATATGCAGAAGGTAGTAGAAGGTGATTTCTCAGACTAGACACCATGCATACCTGACACTTCAGTTCAGGGTATCGGGGATAAATGCAAGGCCTACAGGAGACCAGGATTCACTTGGCCATCTAAAATGCCACTGTACATCTCACTCTCTCCACCCAGACTGAAAACCCTGAAGTCTTACTTTCTCAGTTAACCATTTTTGATATTTTAATTTCTTTTTTCTCTTTGAGATATTTAATTGTTCAGTTACACTGCTTATCTAATTTAGATTTTGCTAAAATTATACTACATTCTTATCCTAAGATGGGTTCAGTAAGTTTTGATATTGCTTCATCTCCGTAGTACTTGCTAAGCTTCCAAATTGCTGAGTAGTCTAAGCAACCACACTATTACTTTATGCATATATGAAGATACCCCTTGTGAGAAACATGTTTTCTAAGAATAGTCTCTTATAAAACCACTCATATTAACAACCTTCCCTGAAACTGACTCTAATCCCATGACTAAGAATATTTGGAGTCTATTCCATCATTGTTTGTGTCTCCTGCTACACCTGAGAAGGCATTTGATCTCGTACAATATGCAGCAGTTGCTATTGTTCTAAAAATTGCCTTTATTGGCTCTACTGTGTGAACGGTTTCTGAAAATTATGATGGTTGAATTTGTGGTCAAGTCAGTCATTCTGAGAAAGCTCATAAAATCCCGAGAGACTTGCAAAGAACAATCAATCCCTACATCAGGAAGCAAAAAGGAAGTGCCAACCCAGTGGAAATTTATTTATTACACGTTTGAAGTCTGCTGAAATAACAAAACGCTGGACTTAACAGTCAAACAGGGCATACACAAAGGCAATAGAATTAAATCTTATTTTCAACAAGGGAATGGTGTTCAAGTAATTATTACAAATGTATTTTTTTCCAAAGTGACTCCTCTAAAAGTTGAAAGAAAAAGTAAATGTGATCATATAAATTACATTAGGCATCACTGAGAAACTTTCCTTGAACTATATCCTTGCAGGAAATTGGCTAAATGTAGCCCCTTGGCGCCAAGGAGGTCATGAGCTCTGCGTCAGTGCTAATTCATTTTTTGTGACCACATTGTGTTGGGAATTCCCAATTCCCAGTGCTGAAGTGTAAAGCAAGACTTTGAACTCTATGGGATTATGTATATGATATGCCAAACATGAATGTAATTTCATTTCCTTAAACCTCCAAAGAATATATGAACACAGATAATGTTCCATGTCTCAGTAATTTCTCTCTTTTGCAAAAGTTCCAATTTTCTCTTCTGAAATAAAAACTACATTTGGAATGAAATGACCTAATATAATGCAATTTTCTCTCCAAGATTCAAGCAATGGCAAACAGGTAGTCACAGAAAAAGCTAATTTATATTTACAAGAAGACTACAAAAATAATCTGATACAAGTGTGAGTATAATAGAGACCAAAAGCACCCAACTAACAAGCTTTGCTTCCAAGTCAGAACTTCCATTTAAGCCACAACTTCTGCTAAATAAAAGACAAGCTTGAATGTAAGTAGGTCCTCAGATGTTGAAAAATAGACAAATACATCCCTACAAATAAACACCACTGTTAAGAATCTACAAGTCATGTCATCAGATAGAATGGTAGAAGAGTAAATGTGACAAAGAAGGAATATGGTAAAATCTTCTTGAAGGTAGAGGTTCATCACATGTACAGCATGCATCCCCAAGCAGGCAAACTGCAGCACTCTGCTAGCACTGACTTTTGAGCTTGCCAAGGTTTAGGTTGTGCAGCATAAGTTGCAGCTGTGTTAAATAAAATCAGGATCATTTTGGAATGTTTCATTTCAGGGAGAAAAGGTAATATTTTTTATCCAATACACAACTACCATGTCTGTATAGTCACAGACTAGAATTCAGGACATTGTAAAACTGCTTTATAGATTTTGAAGTCTTTGCAGACACTCCTTGAAGAGTCCCACCAGCTTTTCTGCTCCTTCACCTGCTCCTTGCATTGCTGTCATTTGTTTGTCTAGCTAGATCTGTGCTGAACTATTTCTAATCTAAGCTCAAATTCCTCTATAAAAGGGGAAATGAAAGTCAGTTTTCACTGTGTAAACACTGCAGGTGAAGCTTTGCACCCACTGCCATCCACAAAGCATCCTCCTGAAGCAACTCTTGTTGAATTTGGAATAAAGTTGGCTTAAGCAATAGATCTTTTCCTAGCACTGAAATGATATAGCAGGGTGCATAGTAGGACACACAGGAGTTCTTAGGCTTAGGACATATATGAATCAGGAGGGTTAATCCCCCAGAAAACATATTTACTGTCCAAGTAACTTGAGGGGATGAAGTACGTTTCTCTACAGCAGCAAATTCAATTTGAGGTGGTGTTAGGGGAGAATTTGACTGCTGATCACATACAGGAGGTGACTGATCTTCTCTCCCTTGAGTGGTACTTTGATATTGACAGGCAGTTTGCCATAGTTTGAGACAGACTGAACAGTAACTCCTGCAGCCCCAGGGGTTTCCCTGTATGAAATCACTGGAATCAGTGCAAATTTTCGTTTGAATGCAACCAAACCAAACTCCTCTACTGAAAACTTTACAGCAGCTAGGAGTTTAACATAAATCTCTTTCTACCCCAGTACAGTACCAGCAGAGGTATAAGTTCTCTTCCGTTGCCTAATTGCTGGATCTGTACTCATCCCCCATTTTCTTTGGTCTTTTCCAGGTTTCATGCCCTACCGCCACATACATGTTAAGAAGGGAAAATTTTACCACTGCCTGTTGACACTGGCTTTATATTCTATTTACATACAAAATCCACATTATGCTTTTATGGAATTCAGACCAACTATTAGATTTACAACAGGTTTTAAGACAATATCTGTGAGAAAGAAGATTATAGCATAGCTAGTGTAGCAGTGAAAAGAACAATTCAGATGACATCTGCAAAGAAGATTCAAAGTCTACCAACACATTTTGCATGATTATGGTGTCAATACAGATCTGTTTTAAAATAGAAATAAGCTAAATTATCATCCAGAGCTTGCTGTCGCTTATGAAGCTACACAAGACATTTATGGTATATCCATAAGGCTTACAGGCTTTTCAATAAAGAATGCACTTTAAAGATGTATGACTTAGGAAAGCATCAAAGTTTACTGGATTATGTATTCTGGTCATTTCAGAATCCATCTATTTTCTGTTTAATACTTCCAGACAAGTAATTTTGAAACTACCTAGCAGCAGAGCCAACAGATTTTTTACTGAAAGCATCAAGACAAACAGACCAACCAAGGAATTCTTTTGTTACTGATTGGTCTGCTTCTTTCTATCTGAGAATGGCAAAAAAAGGTACTTTCAGAGAAATCAGTGTGCATATTTTTATAAGATTTATAATATGAATCATCCTAAGCAAGGGGGGGGGGGGGGAAGAAAGGGGGGAATAAGAAAGAAAAAGAAGAGAGTCATCCCAGCCATTAATTAAATGTTATGAGAGCTTTTGTTGGCCAGTCCTCTGTCCTTTCCTCACTCTGAATACAGTCAGTAAACATCGACAGTAGCTAATATCTCTTGGAGGAAAAAAATTGTCTTCAAAATTGACGGAAAAAAGTTGTCTTCAGTTGCTTGTGAAAAAGAAGCAGTAGTTCAGGGCTGTTGGCTTTTTTCCACAGTGCCACTTGAAATGGGAGGTAAATTTTGCCTTTGGAAAGCAGATTTTCTACAAGCTCCCTGAAGAACAGGAGTTTCTCACTGCAGTCAGTGCAGTAACTTGAGAAAATCACCAGTGTGTATTTATAACGAATTCTAGCACAGGCTTTACTCCCTCTCCCGGCCTCGTTGGTTAATTCTTGCTTTAAAAACAGCAGCACTGCAGCTCCTATGTTTTGAAGGCCAGAGACCTGCTTTCAACCCCACAAATGAGAACACTCTGAAGGCAGGTTGGTTCAGCAGGCAAGCAAAGAGCCATTTACTAATACCTTGCATCCTATTAGTAGTCCAAGAAACACATTCAGGAGGTACTGTGGTACAGTAGTAAAGGCAAGGCTAACCATTTATGCGTCTTTATGTGGAAAGTGCCTTATGATGAGAGACAAACCAAGGAGTTTATGTAGCACACCTGTACAAGGGAAGGGAAGTTCCCTCCCAGAGAACTCCCTCTAGGCATCAGGTTTCACCCCCAGAGTCAAAGTGATCCAGCAAAAAGAAGTTTGGGATCCTACTGAACAACAAATCTTGCTCCCCCAGCACAAAACAAGCCATGAAAGACTCCACTGCCCAAGTGGAGAGTTTAGAGTCTTTAATATTAAACACAAACCTCAACAACTGCAGTCAACACTGAAGACATATGCCTTATACTTGAACAGTATTAGGTAGTTAGGTTATAAAAAAAACTAATCACATAACCTTTGATAAAATAACTTCTAATTCTGGCAACATTAGTTTAGGAAGATACATATTTGATGAACCTAAGTTGTACCATTTTCTTAATACTCGCTACTAGACCTGAGCTGTCAAAAGTCTTTAAAGCACTTACGCAATTCCCACCCATAATCCATTTGGAGTATGTTACATTCTGAGCTTTGTTACCATCATTAAGAATATTTCCATTGCCACATGTTCATTACCATTAACCATTTGGCTTTTGCAGATTTTTTTGTATCACTATTTAAAACTGAATCAAAATACTACTCTTATTTGGGGCTAGTGATAAACATCTTGTTCTCTTCTTATTTATATATCTGAAGAATCTTATCTTTTTTTTGTTTTAATTTCGTTGCAAAGGTCACTTCAGCTTGATTTCTGGCAATTCTAACCTCTTCCTACTTTCTCTGACCTACAAGATACAGCTCTCTTTCATGCTGTGTTTAGGGGAGGAGGGTCGCTATTCATCCAGATAAGCCTGGAGACCTTTCCTGCAAGGGTGATGGTTTGAGTTTTCTTTTTGTACATTGTGACTTGCAATCTTTTTCTGCATTAAGTCCTTGACCTATTTAGTTCAAGGTAATTAGAGCAGTACTTTGGAAACAAAATCCTCTTAAAACACCAATTTGTTTTTTTTCATGCTTATATTTTCTAGCAATATTGTTATTGAAATATCTTTCCAGATGCTAAAACTGTATGTGTAAGAACACGTACTTAGTAATTCTTATCATTTCTTGCTATACACTGAACATATTTGTATATATGTGTTAGCCTTTTCCACTCACAGACCCAGTAATTATTTTATAAATGAGTATTATTTGACATATACATATTCACACTGAAGAAATAACACACATCATGCACATTTCATAAGGGGCCTTTAAGCATGCATCAGTACTGCAAAGAGTCTTTACACAAATAATGCTTTGATCCCCCAGACTTTCGGTAAAGTGTTTATTCTCCTTTAGGTAGTATACACGATTTGAAACCTAAGCATAATGTGCCTCTTCGAGTTAACCACTATACTCAAGGGCTGCCACACATGCATCTGGTAGGTCAGACAAAGCGCACATTAGGTGTTGTCCCACATCCCAAGGATATTATCTGACGTGTTAACATTACAGTTTTTCCTTTTATTAGTCCCTGGAGTTGCACTAATTTTGACAGCTGCTAAAATCTTTTTCCTGCATTGTAACTGCTCTAAGACAATCACTATAAAGGGGCAAATCCTGCTTGGTTTCATAATGGAGAAGGGCTTTGCACAAGCCTTTTAAAACATGATGAAAGCAAAGTGATTGTTAAGACTTTATGGTTTGTTTGGGTTTTCTTTCAATTCAAAGCAAGGCAAAGTACCCAAGCAGTGATATTTGTCCCTCTCTTTTCCCCACCTCAACATTTAGAAGGTAACTCCCTAAGCACTGACCTTTAAAATTACATATTCTGACAGCTGCTGAACTGTAAGGATAAGCTAGTAAGCACTTGTTTAATTAAAGTTTTTCTAAAGACCAGTACAGAATCAAATTGTTAATGTATTTAAACAAATCTCTTCTGAAGCAATTTTTTACCTTTTAAATTTAAATTATATTTAAAGTGAATATAAATATATTTTAAAGGTAATTAGGAGCTATGTTTTATGCTGCTGCTTCTCCAAAATGTGCATTGTCTTTCTTGTCTTTTCCATACATTCCATACATACTGTGTGACAGATGTTGGAAAAACCCCAAGAACATAAAAATCTCAGCAGAAGACCTTTTGTTTTTGAAAGCAAATAAAATGAGAAGAGCATGGAGGAAGAATTACCTCAAAGGATGCTGTCATTGCAAGAAAAGGAGCAGAACATTTAGCCAAGAAGGCTTGTGATATGCATTTCAAGGGGGAAAATAAAAAGATGTTAATCCTTCCGGAAAAACAACCATCCTTTCAGATAAAGCAGTAAGTAGGGAATGTTGTCTAAAATGTAGTTAATGAAACTAAACATCCGTACTACTATCATATGCAAAGCTATACACTGACACTAATTTTTTTTTTCAGGTATTCTTTAGAATAATTATCTACAAGCAAATAGAAAGTGAGTTTCCCAGGCCAGAATCTAAAGATATTACATATGCTATAGGAGTTCCTACTTCACCTCTGTGAGCTCAGGCTGCTTTCACAGAAATTACAATCTTACTTACGACCAATCTGTAAATGAAAAGCACCTTATAAAGCTTGCAGACATTCTGAAAGCAGCTTAAACTATGAAATCCCTTACTTCCAGCTTCCTAATATCCATAAATGCAATTATCATTGTAGGAGTGTGCAAAGAGATCACAATTCCATCTATAACATTGCACTGGGTTTGTGTGGCCAGGCTTTGTAGGGGGGAGGAGGGAGGGAAGGAGAGAGGGGCCCAGTGGTGGCTTCTGTCAGAAGCTGCCAGAAGCTTCCCCCTTGTCTGATAGAGCCAATGCCAGCTGGACCCAAGACAGACCCACTGCTGGCCAAGGCTGAGCCCATCAGTAATAGTGGCAATGCCTCTGTGATAACGTATTTAAGAAGGGGGGGAAAGTTATTGCACAGGAGCAATGGCAGCCTGGGTAATGAGTGAGAGAGAATATGTGAGAGCAACAACACTGCAGACTCTGAGGTCAGTGAAGCAGCAGGGGGAGGATGCACTCCAGGTACTGGAACAGAGATTCCCCTGCAGCCCCAGTGCCGACCATGGTGAGGCAGCTGTGCCCCTGCAACCCATGGAGGTCCATGGTGGAGTAGATCTCCACATGCAGCCCATGGAGCTTAATAATAGAGCAGGTCTCCACCTGCAGCCTGTGGAGGACCCCACACAGAGAAGGGGGATGCCTGAAGGAGGCTGTGACTCTGTGGGCACCCTGCACTGGAGCAGGCTCCTGGCAGGACCTGTGGCTCTTTGGAGAGAGGAGCCGAGGCTGGAGCAGGTTTGCTGCAGAACTTGTGACCCTATGGAGGGCCCACACTGGAGCAGTCTGTTCCTGGATGAAGTACCCTGTGGAAGGGACCCACGCTGGAGCGGTTTGTGAAGAGCTGCAGCCTGTGGGAGAGACCCCACCCTCGAGCAGGGGAAGGGCGTGAGAAGTTCTTCTCTGAGGAGAAAGAAGCAGCAGCAGAGACAGCATGTGACAGCATGTGGACAGCCCCCATTCCCCATTCGCCTGTGCCACTGGCAGGGAGGAGGTAGGGGAAATCAGGAGTGAAGTTTAGCCCAGGAAGAGGGGAAGGGTGAGAGGAAGGTGTCTTAAAAATTTGGTTTTATCTCTCATTTTCCTACTCTGATTAGATTGGTAATAAATTGAATTAATTTCCCCAAGTTGTGCCTGTGTTGTCTGTGACAGCAATTGGTGAGTGATCTCTCCCTGCCCTTATCTTGACTCATGAACCTTTCACTATATCTTCTCTCCGCTGTCCAGCTACAGATGGGAGTAACAGTGCGGCTTTGGTGGGATACTGGGGTCAACCCAACACACATTTATTTGCAGTAAGTGAAACTTCATATGCTTCCTAAACTGTATCAAATACATCAAGTTCCCTTCCGTGCTTGTAACAATCTGTTCTTTGAGGAGCAAAGAAAGAATCTCAAAAAGCTAGTCAGAGGGGAAAAATAAAGAAGAAAAATCAACCAGATATTTGCTTGTTTGTAGTCTACTAAGTAAAATGTGAGACCTTCATCAGCACTGTTTGTTAAAGACAGTAAGTGAAATTATTATTTAAATCTTCCCAATAAAGGGGAGGAAGGAGTTACAAAAAACAGGGTTAAAATGCGTGGTTAAAACATCTTTAAAAATCATGGCAATACTGTTTACATGCACACTGATGGGAAATGTTGTTCAATTCTGACAAAAGCTGACCAATTTTGTATTTTTATTTAACTGAAAATACTTCTTCAAACTTACATAAATTATTGTGTCACCTACTAACCAAACTGTGTTCTCAGTTACATACTGAAACATTGTGGTGGCTTCAAGATAGTGTCACTAAACAGCAGTGTGGAGAAGTTATCTGCAGGTGACATAACCTCATGCTGGCAGCATAGTGGAGTTAACAGAAGATGCCTACTACATCTGTTGCTATGTCTCCGTGCATTTCTCACCCCATAGCCAACTTCCATTGAAATGAAGTCTTAAGGAAATATCTTATTTCAGTCTTAGCAGGACTCACAGGAAAATGGGCTAGAACTGCCCTCTTCACCCCTGACTTCATTAAGAAGTAATTCTGCATGCTCCCTTACTAAACACTGTTATTCTTAGTTCGCACCTTTATCTGATGTTACACCATAAACTTACTGAACGTTTACATGCAAAACCCCTCAACACCACCGTAACAGTCACATCCTGAGATATTGTCATCTGATGGTATAACTGAAGGCAGAGTTAAAAAAGACATAGTAGCTATTTTAAACGGCTTTTCTTTAACAGCTCCCTTAAAGGCATTTCCTTCTATTGTCTTTTGAAATCTATCGACCATCCATTGTTCTTCAGGGTCTGGGCTGACAGCATAAATTTTAAATGTGCCCAGATTTGAGTGTCACATTCCATTTTCAATGACATTTAAGTAGTGTTCAAAAACATAACTCTCAGAACTGAGATTTCAGCTCTTGTATGACTTTGGTTCTATGAAGTGTTTCATGGCTACGAAGCATAAGCCAGTGCTGAAACACAAATGCCCTGTTTTGCAAGGGTCAGCAACCTGGTGCAGCATTTTAGTAGGTTCAGGTAATTTTTCCCAGCTCCATAGTACAGCTCCATGCATGTGCATTTTTCACAAAAGATACTTCATCACTTCCTTCCATATTTATATTGAGCTAAAATAGCATCTTAGTAATTCTGGATTTTTTTCCCCATACTTTCTAATTAAGAAACTATGTCACAGCTCCACTACATGTACTGGAGGATCATGTTTGCATTGCAAGTTTTCTAAAGGACATCAAGTTATTCAAAGAATCAGTCACTTAAATCAATAACTAAGTGAAGGTTTTTTTGGCTCCTGAGGACTGCAAGCTTGGTTTTAATGAATCAAGGATACTTTATCTTTAATCAATAAATGAGATTTAGTGAGGAGTTAAATACGTCAACAATTTTTCATGTAACTCAAAATCTATCAAGAAACGTCCAGATTTTTCTGTGACTTGGACTGAAACTATCTTTCTTGCTATGACCCCAAAACTATGCATGAGACACACACAATGCAAACCAGACCAGAAATCTGAAGCCAACCAAAGCTCCTATATTATTTCATTTGTCAAGTCTTACAGTTTTTCTCTTCTTTGCCTCTCCCCTCCTCTTTCTGCTCAGAGGAACATGTACCTGCTAGTTTATAATGACTGCTTTGTATCACTGGGAATGAACTTGAATTTAGCTATTTTCAGCTGGGATCTTAGAGTAGATGCATGTTGTTTCTTTAAATAATCAGTTCTTCTATTGTTTAGTTAGAAAATACTAGTTTACTATCTCATTATGGAGTTGCTCTGCATATATCACCCACAATGCTATTCTGCATGGAACTGCTTGTACATCTGAAGCGTATACCATCTTATGCTAGACATGAAGGTTGATTCACAACATAAGAATGCCTCTTTTTGCTTCGTTACAATTTGCCTTATTTTATTTTTAAAAAGACTACATTTTCTCATATCCAGACCCATGGCCATATGAAGGACTTAGAACTTGTCATATTTGGTTATCTGTAATATAATCATGTCAAAACATCTATGAATGTCTAGGTTTTATTGCTGCTGCCAGGAATTATGGTTAGAGTTTAAAGTCTCTTTCTCCCCGACATCACTTTGCACTTCAATACAACTTTTTAATTTCTTAGTTTTACAATCCAGTATCCGTCAAAGACTCCATGAGCTGTTGACAACATAATATTTGCAGCATGCAAGAATATCTAGCAATATCCTTCTTCATTTCCACGTGATAAATTATCTTGTTCCCTTTAAAATATCTTGAGGCTTTTTTTCTGCATACATATCTCAAATTCTATCCCACTTGATTTAACTGGAAAACTGCACTTACATAATATCATAGGTAAGATAATAGACTATACATATTATGTAGACTGAAAACACAGGCAGGAACAAAGAAAAAGAAGAGCAGTAGAAGGATTCTATAAGTACCTTCAAGACAGTCTTTATTACATTCCCATATGTTAAGGTATGGATCACCCACACTCATAATTCTCAAACAGAAAAGTTTGCAAATATAAAGAAATTGTTAAATAAACAATGATAGAGATTCCATAACCCTCAAGTAATCTGTTAATCTGCCTTTACCTTTTGTAATTTTCTGTCTTGCCTTATTTTTCTGTATTGCAATTTGAAGCCAACTGATTCCTTTGTTACCAATTCTGAATGCAAGTTAAAAAAAAAAATCTCAAGGAGTTTTTTTCCCCATAGTTGCTGATACACCGTTCAACCCAGTCTTTATGTTTTTCTTTATTCTAAACAACCTGAAGTCCATCCATTTTTCTTCATGGAATCATGTGTTCTAAAACCAACTACAGGGAAAACAAGGAAATAAAATTGTAATATAGTGTACTAACAACTAGATATTTCCTGCATTGCTATGCAGTCATTCAAAATATTTGTTTTGGAAAAGGAGTTGTTTTCCTCACAATATTGGTTGATTCTATTTGTTCCTGTAGACAATACAGACCTTTTGTTTATGATCTAACCTGTGAGTGGGGAGGACTGTACTATCATGCATTTATCATTACCCATATATGGTTATATTTCAGAACAATTTAAGAAAAAGACAAACTATTCTGGTTGATTGTCATGGATGATGGGAAGAAAGTGATTAAGGAGGAACCTGTGCTGCTATCTTCTTCCTGTTCACTGAGGACCTTCTAACAATATTAAAATCCCACAGAAAGCAAGTAAAATATTTATAATTGTAAAGCTAAAACACCCAATTCAAGTCTTCTCTGGAGTACAAAACTGTGTTACGTACTGACAAATCTAAAACCTTACAACTGACCACAAGCAAATTCCTCTAGAAATAGTTCCTGCTGAAGAGAACATGCTTTTTTCTGAACTAAGCTCTAAAGCCAGCTCATAAGTGAAATGTTGGCCTAAATAAACCCCAACTGTTACCCCTTTTCATGGAAGTCCAAGGGAAAAAAAAAAAAGTTGGAAATAGCACACACAACTTGGTTGAAAGCAGAGCACTGCTAAGTAAATCTTCAGAGCCACTTTGTAAACAGCCAGAAACATCCAGGCAGTTTTCTGTAAACAGCCAAGTCACGCACCAGCTGAAGACGGCAGCCTTCTGTGGAAGCCCTTGGTTGATGTTTAACAGGGTTAGATTTTAAACCAGCAAATAGTCACAGCTATTATCACTGAAGTTTGATTGCACAGACCAGAAAACACTTCAAAAAAACTAGCCACAGCCTGTTCTGATTTGGTGATGCCATTAGAGAGTTCTACAGGACAGAATAAATTGGGGAGAAAAATCAATATATCTCCTCCTAAAATATGAGAGGCCAATTTATGCAAGGTCCATCCTTAATCCTCATGCATAAGCAGAAAAATTTAAATTCACCTTGAGTTTCCAAGTTTCAACTCAGGGTAACAGACATACAAATATTTATGCTTTCCTTGTTTGCTTCTTTCTCCTTGACAATTTACACCCCCATTAACATACTTTGAGAAGGAATTAAACTGATCATATGAGTGATTTCCCTGACCTTCAGAGCTTGAAAGATTTGACTTGTATTTATTCAAAGCAACATTAGATGCTTTATCCATTTCAATTTTCCTCTTACTTTTGATGACAATTCTTGGTTTTCTCCATAAAGTGAATCTATCACCATCACTCCCACAGGAATACAACTTAGTTTAACAACTTAGTCTTTTTGATCCTGTCTTTCTGATTGCACTTCATAAGTAAACAAAATTACTGTAAAACACTCCAAGTGCCACAGAAATTAAGATTTGGCAAGTTGACCACAATTAAGATCTAGTCTGCTCTTATAAACTGCTCTGTGAAAACTCACGAACTCTTTGGAAGGCAATGTACAAATGAAAATTGTTAACAGAATCACTACATTTACATGTTTCCTGTACATTTTATGTTTTCTGAAGAAATAACTCCAAGAGCCTGTTCTCTGTTTCACTGATACAAGCCAAAAGCGATATTGCAGGACTTCTACCTAAGGGCTTTAAAATGTTCATTTTTATTTTTGACAGGTGTAAGATCAACAAATATCACATAGCCTGACTATCCACTGTTATTCTGCAGCAATGATAACTGGTTTTGATATTGTATGTAGCCTAGCCCCATGCTGAACTGAAACAGCCCCCCAGATTCTCCGTTTTTAAAGAATTGAAGATGGTTCTAGTTTTCCAAAACCTGAGAGCTGCTAAAGAAATTTGAAGAGATTTAAATAAAAAAGCTAAATTTTAATATAATCCTGCATTACTAATGCAAGTCTCTCGGTAACTTCAGCAAACTACAAGCTTAGAAGGAGGAAGATGAGACTTCGAAATACTTGCAAGCTAGAGGATAAGTGTATTCAGGGCACCTTGATATCTGTGATTAGCATGCAAAAAATGTTAGGAATTTTGTTATGGCATGGATTCTGAGCACAGTTTCCCAAATCTAAATGCTATGGATGTCAAAAGTTGCAGATTTGTTTTCAGAGTTAAATATATACTTCAGTTTTTTATCTTACCATTATCTTATATTAAATGTAAAGTGAAAAAAATGCATTGTTGCTAGGAACTTTGACAAAAAACCCAACAGATTAGGTCATTAAAGATAGTAATATCTGGATCGCATATCTGGACTGTTACTAGCCAAGCCAACAAGTGACTTATTAAGTTATGAATAAAAAGGTCCTAAGGATTTTTTTATTTTAAAAACCAGCATTAGAAGGATATAAATAATATAAATAATACAAATTTCTACTTACCTGGGCATTTTCAAAACATTTCATATCTTAAATTCACAAAAGTAGTCTTTGTTTTTATCTTGTTATTCCTGGGGAGTGGGCAGGCAGGAAACATGGAAAGCAGACTGCACCTAGTTTCTTTGATTTCGCTTGCTTCCACCCTTGGCAGGCTTTTTCTCCATCTATGCCAAGGAACTAATCAGAAGTATATTTGATAGTTTTTACTGAAGGTTGGCAATTGCTGAGTATAATCATTTTTGACAGGAAAAGTTCCATAAATTTTGACAAACTCCTATAAAAGTTAGGTCTTCCCAACCCTTACTGTATTAAATAACAGCTTTTTTTTAACTCACCAGAATATTAGAATCAGGAGAGGTAAAGGGAGATGCACTGGAGGGCATGAATTCTGAGTGCCCCTACAGATTTAGCCTCTAACCTGAAGTGATATCTGCTTATGCCAATCTGTATTCGGCCTTTGTTTTGAAGAAAAAATACAAGAGGAAAATCCTGTAGTGGCCTAACTCTTGGTTTTGGATATCAAAGCAATAGAAGTATGGATGTGTTTCACTTCTTAAGCAAACAGAAAGAATTTCACCTCATATCAACTGAGAGAAAAGTACATAGAGGATGTGAAACTAAAGCTAAAAAGGTTTTGCAAATATGTTTTGCAGGGAACAGTTATGGAATAAGGAAGGATGCAATATGAACTTTGACAAATTACAGAGATTTTTTGAACATTGCTTCATTAAGCTGCTAGCAGTGTACCAGTAAAAAATATTGCCTACAAGATCTGTTTCTATCTTTAATTATATTTGTTTTGTAATCATAAAATTATGAGATGACTTTTTTTTGTCTATATAAACTGATAGCATCTTTCTCATCTCAAAATAAGTGTTCATTGTTTTAATTTCCTATGGGGAAATGGCATTTCCTTACCCTGGCATGCTATATTACATGATGTAACAATTCAGCTCATTCAAATTATTACAAGTTATCTAATTTTCCTTATCTAATGAAATTAGCCTGAAGATGTGATAAAAAAATAAAGATGAAACTTTCGTAGTTGCTGGCTACTACTCAGAACTCTACATGAACTATTTAAGAAGCCATACAGTGAGAAGACAAGAGGTCTCTCTTCCTAATGTTGAATAAGAAGAAATTTGAAGTTTTGAATTTTTTTTTTCCTGGAATCTTATATAAATTTTATTTTAAAAACAGGGGGGAAAGGAGAGGGAAAGAATGCACAAGGATTTTATAGTCTCATAACTAACAGTGCTCAAAAAGCTCACCTAACATCCTACAGCTCTTGGTGCCACTGCAATTGTCACTTTGCCTGTGTCGCTATAATGAAGCATCCTCACTGTGACCGTTGTGAGACACAGTACATATGATCTAGACAGGGAGACTGGCAAACAGATATAATGAAAGTGTGAGATATGTGACCTCAACTCTCTTGAAGCACCACAATAGCTTACAGAGGCAGATTTTAGACTGATTTAAAAAACATTAGGTTTTGTGGTACACTGAAAGCAAACATATTCCTGGAACTCTCACAGAAATAGTGACAGAACATGTAGATTCTTATGCTCAGCGGTTTCCTGGTTAAATGCTCAGGTGCCTAGTGAGTTGAGGTTTTCCCACAAATGGATCAACTCAAAAGCCCATAGGATTTCTCTGCCTAACCTTATACTACAGCATTTCACTCAGGAGACATCACCCATACATGAGATTCAAATTAATTTTCATGGATGGAGCTTTGAGACTTCTATTACTCTTTTGAAATCAGTTGAAGTAGGCCAACCAATTTAAAATTTATCAGAAAAAGAGTGAGCTTGACTGGAATTATTTGCTTTATTTTTTAATATGGAGATTGAAGTAGCAGAAAAGACGGTGCGTGATTACTTTCCAATTATAATGTAAAAAATTGAGTAAGATTTCATTCATGCCTCCATTTTGGTTCAATTTTGACTGCAGACACCTGTTTTAACTGTATAGATTTTCACTTAAAAAAAAAGTTTAAATTTTTCGGAAACTAGAGAAATTATAAGGTGAAAGTACCATTAGAAAGGCGAATCAAAACACACCCTAATAAATACAGGTAGTGGGAGGTGTCCCTGTCCATGGGAAGGGGGTTGGAACTAGATGATCTTAAGGTCCTTTCCAACCCTAACTATTCTATGATTCTATGATAAAACACTGGATAAAAAAAGTTTTCAGATAGACAACTGAAAAGCAAAATGGGGCAAAGATTTTCCTGATATGGAGAAGGTTGGCAGATTTTGTGTTAAAACCAACTTAGATAATTCCAAAATAATCAGTGTTGACAGCATGAGAAATACTTTAAAAAGTGTTCTAGAAATTATTCAATATTTTTAATTAAGCCAAGTTAATTTCTGCAGTATTTTCCTACCCAAAGCAAAGTCCTTCAGACATGATAGTGAACATCAGATGAAACCTTTTCCTTCCCAATGGATGTCAACATGTAACTATAGTTTAATACAGAACACTTGACAGAAGAACTCTATCTAACGCTAAACAAAATCTGATATAGTAAAGCAATATATGAGTTGTGTAGAAGTAATAAAAATACTTTGTTCTGATTTGTTTCTAGGGTATGGGTTCAAACTGTCTAAAAATGTTAATCTAAAGGTTGAACTGAAGCGCTCTCACATCTCCCCACACCATTCCCAATTCACATCATGACTACAGAGTATTTCCAGCTGTTACTGATACGTTAATAGGACCACTGTGAATACGTACTATTTTTTAAACCATACATAGACAAAGGAGTATGGGTAATATCACCAAGATAATTTCATTCAGCCCTGCAATGACTTCTTTGTTCCTTTGAAAGTTATACTCTATTTTCACTCTTCTTACTAACAATTAAGTTAGCCACATTAGGAATGCCAATGATACCCTAATAATGTTTGCTTAAACACACACACTTGGACTACAGAAAAGTGAGAAAGTGTTACGGAAAAGTTATTAAACATTACATCATCTGAAAACATACATAGTATGTATGAAGTCTCATTCTCTCATCTTGCCATTTCCAAATATTTTCTTTATCTTCTTTCCTCTGCTTATGCAATGATCCCCAGGAGGGGGAAGTAAAATGCAGCTCTGCTAAAATGCTGGAAATGTTGCATCCAGATTACAATCTAAGGTAACCATTGGTTTTTACAGCTACAACTTGTGAAGTTTGCACAGGCTAAAGAAACAACATACGGGTTAAAAAATACAACTCATTCCTGTAATGCTCAAATCTGAACAATCTAATCAAGGAATTAATATTAGCCCAGACCTTCTTATAGGGATGGAGGGAGATAAAAATCAAAGAAAGAATATAATTATAGAAAAAGCTTCCAAAATACTAGTTAAAATTGAGTCCACATGTTTCCTAGTATTTACACCTTAGTTTTTGTGTTATCTCACTCTTCTTCTGGGAGAAGACAAGGTTTACAATGGAAACTGAGGACTGCTTTCTTCTTTTCTCTGGGAGGAGTGTGATATTGAAGTTTTCTTCCTCCCCTCTATGGTTACTACTAGGCTGATGTGCTTTCTAACATGCTCTACACATTGCTCATATTGCCAGTTTATAATTCCACACTGCAACAAAATTTACTAGATATAGCATGATTTTCTAATTCTGGATACTTCGTCTCTTTGCAGTCTGGTTTTGACAAGTCCCAAGGCTGTATTTCTGTGGTGACCAGTGACCAACTCCATGGAGTGGTTCACAGCACCAAGGCTTCCAGTATAATTTAAAAGGCTTCCATTGTTATCCCATTCCCTCTACTCCACATTTTGTTCCAGGATCACACATAGTTCCTTCTACATAGAATAACTTCACAATATTATTGCCTATTATTAAAACATACACATAACAGTAAGCACCATACCACAAAATCGCACAAAGCTAAACAAAAAAGATCAAATAATTGGTGGTCATTTCGTCATTACATAATTGCTGTAACAGCTAAACAAGCTAAAACAAACTTCCAGTAAGATTGAGACAAGGTCCAGACAGAGGCTGACAAACCTGAGGCTTATGCTGTTAGTTTAACATAAAGACCTATGGCATTTTTCTAGCAATGGTGACACCTTGTAGCTATGAGGCTGCGCGACTGCAACATGGATGGTAGTGGAAAGCTTAATCAAATACTTTCTCCTGCACTTCTGATATGCCTATTCCAGACTGCACAGTGTGATTCAATGTCACCTACGTTGGTGAAGTGGTGGTACAGATGCAAGCACAGATTGTAATGATCATGGTTAGAAGTTTTTTGGCACGAGATCCAGAATTTTCAAAAAAATATATAACAGAAGGAAAACCCATGTCCAAAACCTGTGTCCTAAGCACAGTGAGATGCAAATCTTTTGGACTTTATTTCACTAGACCAAAAATCAAAACATGAAAACTAGGAGCATTCACTGTTGTTCTAACCAAATAAAAGATCAGTGACAGCATCATGAACAGGAAATATTTAAAATTTCAAAAGTATTAGGAAATCTATAAAAATCTAACTGTAATAAATTACACCTTGACAATAGGAAAGCACAAGTAAAGCATATTCAACAATTGCTGTTGGGATTACAGCACCACCTAGCGTGTTGTGGATCTGCTCCTAAAAGGAGGACTTAATGTTGGCCTTTGGAATTTAAATCAAGTCATTGTCTTTTTAGTTTCATGAAATTCATTAATTTTGACTCCACAAGAACATTAGTCTAACAACATGTAACACTTTCTCTGGTAATTTGCACTCTGGCACCAAGACAGGATTTCTTCCATCACCTAGCAAAAAGATCTACAAGACTTTCTTTTCTTCTGACCCTCTTTATAAGGAGATGAACAGAATTTTCTTCAGGCATAGAAGGAGGAGCTCATCTACAGAAACTAAGATAGCCCTGCATTAGGACTGGCTACCCTCATAAGCATGCAAACATGGGCTCTCCAGTTTTTCCAACTTTTCAAGAAATGAAAGAACATAATCTTCTTTCGATTTACCTTGAGCTATTTGTTTGATAAGCTATGGAATAAACCCATATTGAGTAATCAGATTTGGGTTTTTTTTCCCTATGTAGAACAGGATAATCCTAGATAACCCTGGACACAATTTGGTAGTGATACTTGATAATGATAAATTACCTTTTGTATCTTTTTCTCTGATTGCAATGCATATACAAGGGAGGACAATGAAAGGTCTGGATAGAGAAGGTAGGCTGTTTATTTACATACTTATCAAGGAGGAAAAGAAGTGCTAGAATTAAAAAGGAAGAACAGACACAGTGATTGAGCAAGCCTCTGAATTTTCACATATTTGTGAGGTCATAGTTCAGTTCTACAATCTTACTACTTCCAGATCTGAAATGGATGTACTGGTGGGGGTTTCTTGTTTTCTTTCCATTGGATAGAATGATCAGAAGGACTGAAAAACCACAAGGGTTTTGAGCATTCCATGGCGTATTTGTGTACATACTATTTGCATACATTTAAAAATGTACAAGTTGAAAAGGCCCATAGAAATCTAGTATGTAAATGCTAATTTGAAGTTGTCTAAGTTAATGCATGACATTGCAAAAGAAGAATATACATACTACTGCATGAGACTTCCTCATTGCATTCCTGTCTCATACAGTGAACTTACTGCTGAACATAAATGCTGCTCAAAAAATTACTTTCTTCTTATAGTCTTTATGTAGAGTTTTGCTGTGTTATGGTTCATTGTTCAAACCCAATACTAAAGACAAAGGTAGCCAAGGTTTCCAGGTTAGGGGTTTGCCTTGAAGAAGGGCAAAACAGCTGCAAATTGAAGGAAGTACCTATCTTTGTACAATCACCTCCTGATTAGAGCACCTTTCCCGGAAGTAACATATCCTCCTAACTGATAAACTATGAGTGGGCTGTAACTGGACCAGTCTCTTTCCCCTCAATGGCAAATAGGTCTCTGTGCTGAAAATAGTCATATATTTAATGCATAAGAGACAGCCCGATTGTGTGACCTTACAAGACAGACATTTCCCATGGGAAGCTCCGAGGTCTCATTATTGTTCACTGTGTCCCTTGTGTGCTTATTTTCAATGCCTCTAAGCAAATAGCTCCAAGTATGGCTTATGAAGGAATCAGATATACATGTCTGTACATGTTTCCTCTGTCCAATGGGATTTATTTCACAAAGCCAAAGTTCTTCAACACTCTCAAGAATAAACATGTGTCATTTACTAAATCTTTGTCCTAGGTTCAGCAGTAGCAGTCATTTTCCTCCCTCTTAGTAGCTGGTGCAGTGCTGTGGTTTTGACTTTCAGCCTGGGAACAGCACTGATAGCACTGATGTTTTTAGTTGCTGCTCAGTAAAGTTTACTCTGACCAAGGACTTTCTGAGTCTCATGCTCTGCCAGAGAGGAAGGGAAGCCAGGAGGAAGCAGAGACAGGACACCTGACCCAAACTAGCCAAAGAGGTATTCCATACCACAGCACATCATGCCCACTATATAAGCTGGGGGCAGTTACCCGGAAGGTTAGATCACTGCTAGGTAGGGCTGGGTGTCAGCCAGCGGGTGGTAAGCAACTGTGTTCTCTTCCTTTGTTATTTCCCTTATCATTGTTGTTATTGGTGGTAGCAGCGGTGGTATTGTATTGTACCTTGGTTGTTGGACTGTACTTGTCTCGGCCCATGGGAGTTTCATTCTTTCATTTCTCCTCCCCATCCTTCTGGGAGCAGTGGAGGGAAAGGGGAGTGAGTGAGGGCTGCATGGCTGGGTTGCCGACTGGGCTTAAACCATGGCAGTCTTAAATAAATTAAAGCAAAAGACAGTCTAAATATGTAAGGGGAAAATTGCAAACATGACCATAATTGCATTCATCACCATCAGCTTTACCTGCATTATGTAATTTTCATCACTGGTCATAAATTTCTGGAACAAACCAAGCCATTAGATGCTTTAATATAAATTTTTTTTATGTATTTCTAAAGTTTATATCGCAAACTAAAATACGTATGAACTTCATAACTTAGCAGGAATACAGAATGAGAATTACAGTAATAGTACTTATAATTGAGATTTTAAGAAAGGATTCTAAGAATTTCTCAAACAATTGTCCTTGTTTTTTTTATTGGACCAGAAGCCTGACAGGTCATAAAAATGTAATAATATATAAAACCAAAATCTAATTAAATTTTACTCTTCGCAGCAAAATAGAACCTCGTATTATTTATGAAGAGTAGTATATACTTACAACTAACTTCAATTACACACTGTACATATGGGTAGCTGAATGGTGACCTCTCTCAATTCTGTAGGCAGCGACATGACAGCTTGCTATACCTCAGCTTTACCTCTGTGTCCCTTCATAGACAATGGAGATCACTCAAAGGGTGTGTTTTATCTTTCCAATTTTAGAATGCCATAGAAATGCTTGCTTCTTTCTTCTGCCTGTAAATGAACCCATATGACTAATTCTGATAGTGGTATCTGTATTATGGATGTCAATACTTTGTCAGATGAATCCCAAACCAACTGTTTTTTCTCCTTGTACCATTCCTACAGCAGGAATAGCAATTTTCCGGCTTGAAAACATACATGACTTAACATGTGTGACTTGGGAGTAAAGCATCTTAACCACAACTTTTGCCTTACACATTATTAGTGTGCCTTAGAAATATCAGTTTTATTGACAACTGCCACTCCAGATTCAAAGTATTATTTATTTATTTGTTTCCACTAAGTACTAATCTCTGGGAACTGCATACAGAATGCTTCACCGACAATATTATTGACATGGAACTTAGTGCTACTATGATTCATTTAAATGGTCATATGACAAAATAGAAAGAAAAACCTGGTTCTCAGTAAGAGATAACTGAATACCCTAGTTTTGTTTAAAAATGAATATATGAAGGTGAAGAGATCGACAGTCCATCAATATTGAATCGTTAAGTCTCCAAACATTTTTTTAAACTATGTTCATACATGAGGGAACATTCTCCCAAGGAAAAAAAAGTCAAGACATTTTGGGCAATGAGATGAAAAACATCCTTAAGTTTTAAAGCTGATAAATACAGGAGTTCAGAACAGCATTTTTTCCCCACTACTAAGTAAGTTAAGAAGGCCAGATGCTCAGAAGTTGATAACCAATGATTTATAAATCATCAGACAATATGTTTCATTGAATGTGTAAAGTAGGAGTTACTGAGGTGCAGGAGGAATAGAGTGAGAAGACAAAAATCCAGTTACACCCATATGGAAATCTGTAGACTATATGATGATATAAAAGGCTGGAACAAGACCATATCTAATCATATATATATATATATCATACATATATATATATATACACACAGACACTTTTTTTTATGGTTTATAGACATTTCTGCCTTGTGGCAAGGCACCAAATAAATAAAGGAATGAATCAATCAAAGGAAACTGAAGTAAAGACCAAAACCAGCTGTACAACAAAAACTAAATCTAGCAACAATTTTTATCATGTATAAATGAGATGCATGCACACAATGTCATTATATGGCATGAAATCAATTTTTTTTCAATGAAGCCATGAGTACAAAGAGCACTTGGCAGCTTAGAAACTTGCAATATTTAGTGGTAGTGTGTTACAGTGGCATATTTTAACAAAGGTTAAAGTCCCAGTTTTTCTTAAATTGTATTCATTAAAGATAAATTAACCATGAAATGTAATAAAAAAACTTTTTGTGAGCCTTTTTCCATGAGAAGATGTGTCTAATCTGAATTTCAACTGAAATTTTCAAGGGAATCAAATATAGTTTAAAGAGAAACTATCTTTCCTTGTATACGATTTAACACACTTGAATAAAAAATGAACTCCTCTGCTTAAACTGTTTTCCTGTTACTTGTAGATACAAGAGTCAGGGACAGCAGCCTTCTGGAATAGGAAGATGATAGGCTGCATTGCACTGAAATACAATTAAAATGTTGCAGCAGCTTTAACTGTAAATATGCAAAACCTGCTTTATTTGTCCAGTCATTATTCAAGGATTTTTCTCATAATTATAATTATTAATGTGATTCTCTCAGTTCTAAAAGGAAATTCAGTATGTGAAACTCATAAAGTTGTTTAATAGAGAAGTTTAATAACTTATTACCCTAATGGCACTCCTTTCTGCAGGAAAGTTTCATCAAGACAAGTTCACCTAGCATATGAATTTGTCATCCTCCAATTCACCAGCATGCGACAACTAGCAAAGGTTTTTATCATGAATAAAATAAAAACTCCAAACAGTAGCACAGGTAAAAAGGTGAAGCCTCTTCCCCATTTTTCTCTTGTAACGGAAAATGATGAAGTTGCCCAATACAAATGCCTACTATAAATGCCCTAGATTTTACTTTCTTTTAATGTATGAGATAAAGCAAAGTCAACAAAGTAAAACTATGAGTAAAAAATAAAATTCTAAAAAAAATCATATGATGCATTTATTTACTCATAATAAATTGACCATTCTTCCAAGAGGGTTTACAATGACAATTCACTACTTGCTCATCTAAAGCCTTTTTCATTTTAACACCAGGGTCTTGCTGAAGCCTTTGAACTTTCAGATTTTTCCAATGTAACACCATTACATTTTACCTAGGTAATACTTTCTCTGTCTTGATTCAATCTCTTTAGTGATCTCCACCAAATTTTGAGAGCATTAAGTTCTCTGGTAGAGAGCATTTAAAAATCTCTACTCCATTTCACTTTCTATCCCTTGCATACCTTTATACTGAGTCATTTGATAAAGTCATCATATGACTAATATATTAATCTGAGTCAGATCTACAAGAATGGATTGTGTGTATAAGCAAGAAGAATCAGACAGTAGGATGAGAGTGAGAATTCTGTGGGTAGCATTTAAATCCCGTATAGATGTCTCTTTTTCTACCACATCCACATAAATGTCTTACAATCTTCCCTCTTGACAGTTAAAAAGCAAGCTTAGTTACCTTCGAGACAGGTTAGGCACAGTATCAACAAAAATATAACATGCTACAGGGAATTCACAGGAAAAATGCACTTAATAAAAGAGTTCAGGATTACTTGTGCCAATAGCCCACCCAGTATAAATATATTCTGGCAACTTAAGATGTTATTGTTTCTCTGCCTTTACTATTTAACCTATTTTTTCCCTGAAGTAACTATTTTTTTAAACTGTTTGGCTGTTGCCAGAAGACGGATCATCTGTAAAGACTTGATAAGTACCTGCTAAAACGTGTTTTTACATGCATGATGCAATCATTGTATAAAGAAGCTAAGCATTAATTTGGAAATCAAGCCTGAAAATATATCAGTGGGAAGTGTATTTGACTCTCTGGGCATGCAAACGTTGATGTGAGAAGTTTCTCTAGGGCTTATGAGAATTTCAAAGGAAACAAGGAAATTACAAAATTCAACACCTAAAAAGTCCTATTGCACTCAACCTTACTAAAGACAAAACCAAGAAGCAGGACCAATTATTAAAACAGCCACTCAAACACAAATCAGAACTGGGCTGATTCTTATGAAACACTAACCTCAGAAGTACAAGAAGCACAGCTTTCTTCCCAAGACCTTAAGTTAATTTCCTCAAGGATGCTATTTACTGATTTATTCAGTTATTTCTTACTTTATCTAAATATCATACATATTTTGCAATGCCCAAATTCTCTTTAGTGGCCAATTAAGCTTCTGCTGAAGTCACTTACTGTCTTCTTAGGTTTTAAAAGTACTCAAAAAGTCTTAGATATGTTAAAACCACATCATTTTAACATGTAGAAATAGGTTTAGTTTTATAAATTCAAAACACTAATGGAAAAATCGATCAGTCAACTAAGACTTAGACCTTCAAAGTGAGACTATGCAGTGCAGGGATCAGATAAAGTCATTGCTGATCTTTGTCTGTATCTCAACCACGCAAGGATAGTTTTCCTTTGGTTAATTTTTCAGGGGTGTGTTAATGAAGCCAGCTTGGAGACAACACTCATCACTAAATATTACACTAGGGATTAACATCTGGTTGGTGTAGCACCAGAATTTAACATAAGGGCAGGGAGTAAAGCAGTAATTTATCTACTGCTGTACCACTGCCCACACAGACTACCATGCTCCTTCTCACTTGATGTGTTTGATTTGTGGATTTCCTGAAAGGGCTTGAAAAATGCCTGCATAGAAGAGTGGGAGATGGTGTCAAGCTCTTTCAGGAAACCCACAATTCAAACATGCTGTTTTAGGTGAGCAGAACCTGGTGTCACGTATGTAGCTGGAAACTAAAACCTTGTACTTTATCCTGCAAGGCACCACATAATAATACTGAATATCAAAGTTCAGGACAACTCCCTCAAGAGAGGAGATTCCTGGTATATTTCACACCTGTTATTTGGTTTTCTTCATGTCTTCTCCACAAAACATCTCTTCCCCTATTCTGAACTTGTGGTTCATTCTCTAAAGCATTTGTCTGCAAGTCCTCTGTGCCTAAGGATACTATCACAAACAAGCATAAACTCTGTGGTTATAATCTTTAAGCTTACAAATAAGTGATCTGCCTCTCTGCTCCAACTTCCTCCTCTTCTGTCTAAAATAAGGGAACTTCAGTCTTTTTCTAGTGGTTGATTGCCTACAAAGGGCTGTCAGAGAACTGACCTAAGGCTTAAGTATCTCTTTCAGCCACTTATTAATCAGGAGCCAAAAATCACCATAAGATAAAAAGACAAAAAAAAGAAAAAAGAAAAAAAAAAAAAAAAGAAAAAAGAAAAAAAGAAGCTGTATCTTGAGTAAAGAGAAAATACTACACTGAAAAAGCTTAAACTACTGTAAGCCAGTTTGACCAGTCTGCAGCCATACTCTCAACTGAGGAAGCAGCTACAGATTTTGACATTTACTCAAGATTCTTCCTTGCCAACCTTATCTGAGTTGTAACTAAGCCAGATGGCCTTAGTCCAGGACTTGCAATCAGCCAAATGTAAAGAAAGCAGCAGCTCCAGCTGAAGAGGAAATAAAACAAAACAAACTTTAGAAATACTAATGACAACCCATGGTAATGTTCTGAACATTTCTGAGGCTGTGGCTTTTGGAAGCAGGGAAGTAACTGCTTACAAACTATTTTCTGTTATGTCTCAAAGAAGAATGACTAGAACTATATTATAGTCTGTCTTTCTGTACCAAAACTCTCAAAAATCACAGCAACAGCAGCTCCTGAATGGTGGGGTTGACATTAATGAAAATCATCTTTCAGCTATAAAAAGGATACGTCTAAATAAGGGCAGGGAGCAGAAGTGTTTATCAATCTATCTGAAATATTTAGCTTACTCCAAGATGCAACATTTCATTACAGGCCTTTTTTTAATGAATTTAAAGTTTTTCTCCTTCTCTTATTTCTTTAAATTAGATTGACTTCTAAACTGGAAACAGTCATCTCAAAATGAAAAAGGCTACTGTTTTATCCCAAGAACAAATTAAATGAAACATTTTAATTTTGTATTTTTCTCCCCATCTTTCAAATAGTCACCAAAGTTTCGTCAAATTTTCCCCACAAAATATTAAAGACCAAATCTCTTTAGATAGTATTCAAGCTCCAGAGTCTACTTACTCTGATAACATAAAGAGGCAGGAAACTATTACAATTAAAACCCCATTGCAGATTTAAACAAATATAATTCTGTTCTAAAATTTTAATTTTTTTTCCATTTTGTGAAGTCTAATTATTAATATCTGATATCAATTAGGAATTTACTGGACTTATTTATGGATCTTTGCTTTGTAATTTTCCCCTCAAATAACATATGTAAATTTGATAGAAAGTAGGTCCAGACTAGCTCCAGCTATTTTTCATCAATTGTCATCACCACATAAGAGATGAAGCAGATTAATATTTGGCAACATCCATGTTTACAAAAAAGATCTAGAACATTCAACAATTAAGGAAGTTTGTAGCTGTTTCTGTCTACCCTGATAAACCACCACAGGTTTCATTTCAGAGTATACCCACACACTTACCACAGAATGGTTTGGGTTGTAAAGGACCTGAAAGATCATCTAGTTCCAACCCTACCGCCCTGCCACAGGTGGGGATATAATTTAGTCAATGAAAGCAGGGGTGAAGTATTTGACAAATTCTATACACATGCAAAGTATAAACAAATGTTACTGTCACATCTTTAATTTCCATGACAATACTGTCTCAGCAATTACCTCAAGAAACTATTCTTGATAAGTAGTAAGAATACTTCTGAAAGTCTTGCAGATCACTTTTCCTTAATTCGAAACCCACAAAAAAATCAATGGATCAAATGTTTTCCAAAAATTTTGATTTCTTGCCAAGTATTACTATTCTTCAAGCTCAGACTTCCATTCTGACAAGTTTACCTAAGTCAATACACGCAAAGTCAATAGACCAAATTCTGTACCCTTAGCTGAGCTAGCATATTACTTGTATAAACAGATAAACTTTGATCAAGTAAGGAAGTCAGTGCTTAAAATATTTTGCAATTTATATATAGGCAAAATTATGTTCAATAAATAGCTTATTTTCCATTACAATTATTCACGCTTGTAGGCTTAGAGTTACCCCTACTTCTAATCTCTGCCTAATCACGCATCTTTTCCCTGCCTGCCTTGACCTTTTACGTCCTGGGCCACCATTTATTTTCTCCCTTCTCTTCATATGAATTTCATCAATAGAGCCTTTAACAAGCAAAACAGAGTATCTCCATTTCACACAGAGATACCAACAACACTGACATTCCAGGACAGATTTGGGTAGAATGTCTTCATTTCTGTAATAAGCATCCATAACAGAAAGCATCACTTTGCAGCAAGTAACCCTTTAGTTTCTTTATTTGTGTACTTTTCCCTAATGTAAATATCTATTCATGGGTGTGCCATGGCAAGGTTAACAGAAGTTCAGCTCTTTATACATCTATTATACACAGAATTTTATGAGGGACTTTCCCAAATGTTATTAGCACTGATACAAATCTATTTAACTAGAAGGCACATTACACCTTGGAAGATCAATATTTTTGCAGAAAATTTCCAGTCAAGCGTTAAGTATTTAGTATTTCCCCATAACTATATTCAGCCAGTCAACCCATTACAAAAGTCCAAATGCATAAAAGTCCCAGTGTGCCAACTTGGGCTTGGGATTGATCAAGGAATAACACACCCTTTCCCTTTCTTATTTATTTATTTTTCAAGCACTAAATACCCCACCCTTTTATTCCCTGAAAAAGAATTTGACAATAGACTTTCAAATACTGTAGAAGTTTTACAGATACATAGAGCCAACTGTGTGCATTTATAATTAGCTATCATTTCTCAATTTATTTATGGATAAAACTAGTGAACACCGTAACGGGAATTGAGCTACTAATTCAAGCATCACTATAGCCAGAGGGAGCTGCGAAGTTCCAGTACAATATTCCAGAGACAAGATTTTTTTAAAATAATAATTTTCTATTACAGTGCAAGCTAATTAGATATTATACTAATCATATCCAATTTCAATGCCAAAACTGAAACACATTTTCTGAATCTGAAGCTATTAAATTACTTGAGGATTTGAATCAAGCCAGTAATAAAAAAGCGTCTTCCTTTTTCCCATTATCATTCCATTACCTTTGTAATTCATGACAGGTTTTGTCTATTAGATCATTTCTGCATCTTAAATAATCATCTATGTTGACAAAATTTTCTGAAGCAACACACCATATTTTATCAATAGTTTATAATTATAATAATAATCGCATTATTATGAAAGATAAAAAACTAGCAGAATAGAATATGTAGCGCTCAATTTACTTTTCTTTCTCTGCCATGAAGACAGGCATAAGAATAGCAAGGAGAAATTTTCCAATAACAAAATATTCTAAGGCAGTAGTTTTCTTGCTTTTGTCACTTGGAAGTATTATTATTGCCTCTGATTAGAGATTTCATAAAAAATAAGAGTACATTATTAGTGCTTTTTGTTAAGACTCGAGAAAGGACAAGAAGCTCTGACTGAAAACGTATCAAAATAGCTTGTATTTCTGGCTTTCGGAATTCTGCTTTCACACTGTTGATATGGAGATGTGTGTATGTAAGCTTAAGATACGGTGAGAGAGAAAACCAGCCCTTCAGTCGTAGCCCAACGGCCCCTCAAACCCTGAGAGACATCCAAGCAAAGAGTCCTTTATCAGTACATCTGGAAGTGAGCAGGAAGTACCAGCCCACTGAACCTCCACCTATTACTTGTTTGACAGCTGTGAGTTAATGTATGAGCAAGCAGACAATGGGCAGACATGATGGGGTCATCCTTAATGCAGATAGATGAACTCTGATGAAACAGGATTTTACAAGGCTGCTAATGAAGGCATTCAGGAAGTAATGGAAGGAAGACACGCACTATGCAGATTTTTTTCCCCACTTTCAAACGTCTTGCAACAGGACTTGAAGTTTTAGACCAAACAATTTGCAGAAGAACGCCCTTCAGGCTTTCAGAACAAGAGAATACAACATCCCGTTTCCTTCTACCCTCACAAGTGAAACCCACAACTTAGTTCCTGAGGGTAGGGGTCTACAGGAATTCAAAGGAAATTAAATGAGATCTCGGTAGATTAGTTACTAAGCCTTAGTTTTCCTAATAATTATGCTTAGCACAGTCAGTTAACCACTGCAGTACTCTTTGGGATCTTCTTGTTTGAAAAAAACAGCCTTAAAAATATCCAACCAACTAAACAAAAACCACACACAAATCTCTTACTATTTCACCCCTTTAGGTGCCAGAAAGTGACCAGACCATCCCATCCATCTCCAGTGACAATGACTGACTTTGGGAACATCCAATATTGCCCAGTGAGAAAAAGAAGACAAAAACGTCCAAGAAAAATATTTATTCTTCAACGAATTACCAGGAAAGTGACAAAAGACACTTGGTTATCTGCACACATATTAATCAAGGAATATTTTCTAAGGCTGGTATGGAAATTAGACTGCCAAGTACTTCAAAAAAAGGGCATAAGCGTAATCAATGGTTTTCAGTGATACAAAAATATTCTACAGCAACAGTGGTTATTAGAATATTTGGGTTTGGGTTTTTTTTTTCAGTGATGGGAAGAATGTATAGAACATAAACAGAAGTAATAAAACAAGACTAAGACTTTTCATATCTAACAAGTCATATAGACAGCAGCATAGAGTTTGTATTTGTGATGTGACAAAACAAATATTGTACAAAATGGAGACATATATACATATATCAAATATTACCTATATTAGTATATAATAAATTAATATATACTGTATAGTATGCATATAGTATTGTAATTACACAAACATATATTCAATGAACTTTGACTATGTTAACAGAACACCTGTCTTGCTTTTTACATTTCCAAAGAAACTGGGGAAACCAAACATTATCAATTACTTCAGAGAATTGAAGCTGTTAGAAGGTAATGAAGTCATACGTGAAGTCAAAATCAACACTAAGTCAACAATACATATTGGTATTTCTGTCATACGTAATTTCCAGCTGGCTTTGGTTGTTTGTTCTTTTTTTCCAAATTCACCTCCCTCCTTGCCATCTGCCATTATTGATACACTTTGCTTTTATTCTCATTTGTATACAATTGGCTACTTTTATTTCTTGACCTAGATAAGCAACTAATGACATGACATTTTGGAGCTGTAACCAATCAAATGCTATTTTTCCTCTGGAAAAATCTTCAAGTCTTAGTTTCATTTAATCTGATAATTATTTGCAAACACGTATGCGCACAGAGTACTTGATTTTTCTATACATTCACATTTGATTATGTTCGAGTTTTAGCTTTCATCTCTGCCTGATCAGGCATTAGAGGACACAGCTGGTTTTGATTCAATAATTATTTTAAAAATAAACCTGATTTATACTAAACCTCTATTGAAGCTTATTGTTTTTATATTTTTATGTAATAAATTCAGCCTTGATAAATGCCAACTCATAACTGGTTGTAAAAGTGGATCACCCAGTCAGAAAAGATTTATGTTTTATAAAAGTAGAGGGGGCAGGATGTTGGTTTTAAATAAATGTGTAACATTTCTGTGAAAGTGACTAATTTTTGTTAACAAATATTGTTCTAAAAAGAGAAAATAAATAAATCTTGATTTCTATAAAAATAAGCTGGAGAGAAAAAAAGTCACAGAGTTAAAAATATTTTTATGATTAATGTATGAAAACATATTCAAAGATACATCTGAGATTCAAGCATAACCAATATTTCCGCTGTTGAGCCAACCATATATTTTTTGCTGCTGCTTGCCCAAAGAAAGTGATCAAATAAAAAAAGTTTCTCTCCTATAGAAATCACCAGGATCAATTCACACAAACTGGCTCTGTTGAGAAGTACCTGAGCTCGTTACAAATAAAATGAAATTTCTACCTTAGAAAGATAAGCCACAAAATTATTCACACCAAATGTAGCCTTTCTAGAACAGGTTTATGAACACTGCCAGTTCTCCCTTCCAGCTGTACCAACCATTACTCTGCTGCTAATGGTATGACACTTCCGAAAACTCAGTGCACTTTTAAAAAGGAATTCTTCAGTAATTTCCACTTTACTTACAACTTTAGCAACAATGCTAGATTTGAGCTGGAGAAAGAAACAACATGGAAAAAGAAACCAAAATAAATGAAGAACAGGAAATCAAACTTTACACCAAGACAAAGACCGCAGTCTGCAAAGAAGAATATGAGGGAACCCCAATGGTAATGCTTTAAGACAAAACATTTCCACAAAATAACTCTCAGAACAGGTCTTCTCACAAATTCAGTTACGTATGTTCTATCAGTTTCATAATATTCTTCTTAAGCACAATTCTCATTATTATGAGAATACAGAGAAGCTCATTATTGAGGCCAAATAAGTTAAAAGCTAGATATCTAAATAGATACCTGACGCACCAAATAAGTATAATTTCATTGCTCTTCCGAATGACATGTATTTTTCAGGTACACATGAAGAACTTGCATACAAATTTGGGGGTTTAAATTGTCTTCACAATTCTGCTTCAATAGATTCATCTGACAGATGTTTTTACTTCACTACTTTTGAAAATTCTTTCTGCATTCTGAGAATGCAGAGTATTAACAATTACCTCCATGCACCTTTCTAGGACTACTCACACTTCCTCTAAGTTT
The DNA here is from genome assembly GCA_039720435.1 of Amazona ochrocephala. NCBI lineage: Eukaryota > Metazoa > Chordata > Aves > Psittaciformes > Psittacidae > Amazona > Amazona ochrocephala. The sequence continues at coordinate 39,647,103 of CM077879.1, forward strand.
AGTTAAGGTAATTTAGTTCATTAGGTCAGCTAATTTACCTTCTTATTTTGAAATGCCATCAGGCAAAACAAGTAAATTGTATTTACTGTTGATTCATTCTGCTATCACCATAGAATTCTTTTCCAATTTGGAGACTGTTTCACCTCTTCTCCCCAAAATTTACCAGTTTTGGGGCTCCTCCATTCAGTTCAGCCCCATCTTCATGTGTAAGCAACTGCCTACTCTGCTCTGGTCCACTCTCAGTTTAGGCTGGTCTCTCTCTAAATGCAGGTATTATATGCAGCTGGGCAACAGAAGATAAGACTAATCAATACAATAAAATACTATCTCTCTGATATTACTAATATCTGTTTAAAGGATAACTGAAGCAATGAGTAATAGAAGGAAGGCATAAGTCTATTGGGGTCAATGCCTTACAGCAGAGGCACTGCTCAACCGTGTTATACTCAAGAAACAGGACAGAGATCCTCAGAATGACACTTAGCTAATTTTGAGTGGCAAGATCTTAATGAACCCCCTAGATTTTTCTGAGCATTTTGCCATTCCACACACTTCACAAATGACAGAAAGCTCCAGATAATTTCAGCCAGCCTTCTCTTCTATGACCATATAAAAGTAGGACATCTTCAAGAATCTACACACCAAAAATAAGGGTTTAGGATCACGGGCAGTCAGCTAGCATATCAGAATTTTACTAGGGTTCAGGTCACAAAAACCAGTAGAAACCTAGAATAGACAGGGTTGGAAAGGACCTTAAGATCATCAAGTTCCAACCCCTCTGCCATGGGACACCTCACACTAAATCATGCCATCCAAGGCTATGTCCAACCCCACCTTGAACACTGCCAGTGATGGAGCATTCCCAACTTCCCTGGGCAACCCATTCCAGCGCCCCACCACCCTCACAGTAAAGAATTTCTTCCTCAGATCCAATCTAAACCTCCCCTGTTTAAGTTTAAACCCATTAACCCCTTCTTGTATCGCTACAGTCCCTAATGAAGAGTCCCTCCCCAGCATCCCTCTAGGCCCCCTTCAGATACTGGAAGGCTGCTATGAGGTCTCCACGCAGCCTTCTCTTCTCCAGGCTGAACAGCCCCAACGTTCTCATCCTACCTCCATACAGGAGGTGCTCCAGTCCCCTGATCATCCTTGTGGCCCTCTCCTGGACTTCTTCCAACGGTTCCATGTCCTTTTATGTTGAGGACACCAGAACTGCACACAATACTCCAAGTGAGGTCTCACAAGAACAGAGTAGAGGGGCAGGATCACCTCCCTTGACCTGCTGGTCACGCTCCTTTTGATGCAGCCCAGGATACGGCTGGTTTTCTGGGCTGCAAGCGCACACTGCCGGCTCATGTTCCGATTCTCATTGATCAACACCTCCAAATCCTTCTCCACAGGGCTGCTCTGAATCTCTTCTCTGCCCAATCTGTAACTGTGCCTGGGATTACTCTGACCCAGGTGTAGGACCTTGCAGTTGGCATGGTTAAACTTCATCAGGTTGGCATCAGCCCACCTCACAAGCGTGTCAAGGTCCCTCTGGATGGCATTCCTTCCCACCAGCGTATCAATCGAACCACACAGCTTGGTGTCATTGGCAGACTTGCTGAGGGTGCACTCAATCCCACTGTCCATGTCACCAACAAAGATATTGAACAAGGCCAGTCCCAACACCGATACCTGAGGGACACCACTCGTTACTGGTCTCCAGCTGGACATGGAGCCATTGACCACAACTCTTTGCTTGGCAGCCATCCAACCAGTTCTTTATCCACCGAGTGGTCCACCTCTCAAATTGATGTCTCTCCAACTTAGAGAGAAGGATGTCGTGTGGGACAGTGTCAAACACTGCACAAGTCCAGGTAGATGACATCAACTGCTCTGCCCCTGTCCATCAGTTCCATAGCCCTACCATAGAAGGCCACCAAATTGGTCAGGCAGGATTTCCCCTTAGTGAAGCCATGCTGGCTGTCACCAAGCACCTTGTTCTTTTTCATGCGCCTCAGCGTGCCTTCCAGGAGAATCTGCTTCCAGATTTTGCCAGGCACAGAGGTGAGACTGACTGGTCTGTAATTCCCTGGGTCATCCATTTTCCCCTTCTTGAAAATGAGGGTTTTATTTCCCTTTTTCCAGTCATCGGGAACTACACCTGACTGCCATGATTTTTCAAATATGATGGACAGTGGCTTAGCAACTTCATTTGCCAGCTCCTTCAGGACCCGTGGATGGATTTACTCTTGTCCCATGGACTTGTATACGTTCAGGTTCCTAAGGTGGTCTGGAACAAGATCCTCTCCTACAGTGGGCCCAGGGACTTCCATTCTCACAGTCCCTGCATCTGCCTTCCAAGACTTGGGTGGTGTGGTCAGAGCATTTGCCCGTAAAGACTGAGGCAAAGAAGTCATTAAGAACCTCAGCCTTCTCCAAATCCAGAGTAGCCAGATCTCCCGATAGCTTCCGGAGGGGGCCCACAGTGTCCCTAACCTGTCTTTTATTTGCAATGTACCTATAGAATCCCTTCCTGTTATCCTTAACATCCCTAGACAAGTCTAATTCTAAGTGGGCCTTAACTTTCCTAACCTGGTCCCTAGCTTCCCGGGCAACATCCCTGTATTCTTCTCAGGTCGCCTGACCTTGCTTCCACCTTTTATAAGCCTCTTCTTTCTTTTGAAGTTTCCTCAGCAGCTCCTTATCCATCCAAGGAGGTCTCCTGGCCCTCCTGCAGTGCTTTCTTCTGGGTGGGACGCATCGCTCCTGAGCTTGCAGCAGGTGAGCCTTGAATATCAACCAACAGTCTTGGGCCCCCCTGCCCTCTAGGGCTGTATCCCATGGAACCTTACTGAGCAGGTTCCTGAAGAGGCCAAAGTCTGCTCTCTTGAAGTCCAGGGCAGTGAGCTTGCTGCACGCTCTCCTCACTGTCCTGAGGATCTCAAACTCAACCATCTCATGATCGCTGCAATCAAGGCTTCCGTGGAGTGTCACATTTCCAACCAGCCCTTCTCTGTTGGTGAGGACGAAGTCAAGCATGGAGCCTCTCCTTGTCGGCTCCTCTATTACTTGCAGAAAGAAGTTGTCTTCCACACAATTGAGGAACCTTCTGGATTGCTTGTGCCAGGCCGTACCATCCCTCCAACAGATACCAGGGTGGTTAAAGTCCCCCATGAGAACAAGGGCCTGCGAGCATGAGGCTGTTCCTATCTGTCTATAGAGTGCTTCATCCACTGAGTCCCCTTGATCAGGCAGTCTGTAACAGATTCCCACTATAATGTCTCCCATCACTGTTCTCCCTTTAACCCTGACCCACAAACTCTCTATTGACTGCTCACCTGTCCCCAGACAGAGTTCCATACTCTCTAGCCTATCCCTAACATAAATAGCAACTCCCCCTCCCTGACTGCTGGGCCTGTCTTTCCTAAAGAACCTGCAATCTTTCATTCCAACACACCAGTCATAGGAGCCATCCCACCATGTTTCTGTGATGCCCATTATATCATACCCTCTTAGATGTGTACACATCTCTAATTCCTATTGTACACATCTCTAATTCCTATTGTACACAGCTCTAATTCCTCTTGTAAAGTACTGTAGAGCAGTACAGTTATAATGTATGTTTCGGAGTAGATAGCCAAGACTTCCAGTTTTCTGTCTGCAGATGGGACTAATTAGAACAGGTCTTAGAGAAAACAAGAAAAAGGCCTTTTTTGTTTTGCCATGGCTCAAAGGAATAAATCTAAGAAAACTATCTATGCACATGAACTCTGATACTCCTCTTCAAGCTAGCTATGCCTTTGCAGTGCATAACAACATTAGCACTAAACACTACAGTATTTTAGACTGAAAAAGAGTACTACCAATCTAGTTGGGTGTTTGCACAAGGGAAAAGTGCACAGAAAATGCTGATTAGGACTCATTATCATAAGGGAAACAATCATGATGACTAGGATATCCTGCCTCCACCCTATCACGTAACTCTGCCTGCCTACCTAAACAAATAAAGTGTTGTATGATTTAAACTCCTTAATGTTAATGAACTTTCTTTTCATGTTTCCTTGCAAACTCAAATATGTGTTTTAGAACATTTAAAAAATTTATTTTTTTACTTGCTTTTTTAGAAACACTAAGTGAAGCAACACTTTGTAAAGTAAACTTTGACATCAAGAGAATGCATCAAGGATTTAAAATGCTATAATAGCCAGAGTACTGTTGAATATTCAAGCAGTATTTTAAGGGTATGGATTCATGCTTTAGATAAACTGTGCTACAACATTCAGAAGTGACATCTTGTCCAATAAATACAATGATAAAAATGTGTATGGGTGTGTGTGAGAAAGAGATTGCTAGTTAGAAAAAAATACAGTTCTTAAACACAATTTCTTTTAATTGATGTGAATTTGGCAATACCTAACATGCTTATGTCAGTCTAAATATTATTAATTGGTCTGATTTAAGATCACAGATTCCCACACTGGTGGGGATGTGAGGAGTCCACCTTGAGAAAGAAAACAATTACTTTTAGATGAAACTTTAAGGGTAGGTGTTGATGAGGAAGTTTCCTTGCTTTATATTCTTTGTGGTTCTGGCTTCATTACAGACTGCCTCACAAAAGCCAGAAAATACATGATGATTTTAAGAAGCAGGCTGAAGAGCCAGGTTCTTTGCAACATGATGTCATGCTTCAAAAGTTTCTCAAAATTGTTTCTTTGGTACCTTTTGACAATATGGGCAATAACATTTTATAATATTTATTATTTAACATAATAATTTATTCCTACATACTAGAGAAATTCCTCTAAAGCTTCGGGAAATTTTCATTTTAACAAACAGATTTGTGTCTGTTGTAGAAAGAAATCCCTTGAAAAAGTTAAGGTCAGAAACAAATTAATTAATTGAAAGAATCTAACCCTGGCTAGACATTTTACTGTTCTCTCCACTAATATTTTTGTGACTTGTTATACAGGCTGTCAGTACGTAGAGAGGTCTTATCAAGTTTAACTCTCCCCACCCTCAGATTTAAACTTCATACTATCATGGTTTCCCAACTGCTGCTCGGATGTAAAAGTAAGGAAGGTATTTTCACAATCTACTGAAGTGCAAGATATTGACACATTCCACTAACTAGGCAGATGAATATCACATGATGGTCATCAGGAGTGCCCTCATGTCCTGGCAAAAAGATTCATCCAGCACTTCTTAGCCAGAACAGCTTATTTGGGTAAACATTTCAGACAGAAACGATGGTAGTTCTTAGGTACAGCAGATGAAGATTCATTACCTTTTACAAGCTCTGGCTCAATTTTAGGCTGTCAAACTCCACTCAGCCATAACTACTGTAATGATTTCATATTGCTTTATACTTGAATTCCAGTAAGAAATTCTAGCTAGCTTACACATGATTTTACCAAGAATGAAGAAAACTCCCGTCAACCCAAACACTTTTAATACGGTATCATACTGGCTCCATTTTCATACTGGAAGTTAAACAGGATACAGTTTAACTTGCTGTTCAGAGGCTCATAAAATTTAGATGCAGTTTCTGAAATTAAAAGTGCAAATTAAAACTTTATCACCTAATGGAAAATGTACTTTGACCATTGCAGTCATTTTTCTCATTTGAAAAAACAAGTTGTCCTAGAAATCCATTCAGCTTTATCAGTGCAAAATGAGACATTAACCTTTCTATGTCTCAAGGAAGAGTTGCTTTCACTATCTTTCAAAACAGGACAGCAGTAACTTCCAGTGTGTGATGTAAGGATCAATCTTCTGATGTTTTTCATGCAGTATCTTTAACACTGTTATACATTTTTGTGAAATATCTAAAGAGTAACATAGCATTATGGAAAACATTTTTTTACTACTACATTAGTAAGTTTGGGGTTTGCTATCTAACTGAGAAAGAGATAACTAGCTGAATATCAAAACACAGTTACTACTCCATGACCTGAAAAAATGGCTGATTAGAATCGTCTTGTGCACACACCAAAACTAATTACTAGATTGAACATTTAAGGAAACAACTACTTTGCCATGTTCAAGCAGAAATAAAATTTAGCTGTTCCTGTGTTTTAATCTTTATTGGTATTCAAGTTGTCATTTAATCAAAATACTGCCAAAGCATTTGATACTGTCAGTACAGCCTAATTAAAAACATAGTGTGAATAAAATATTAAAACAAATTAAAATTAATTAATCAGTGAAATTAAAGCTTCTTTCCAATAGAGGAATGTAGTTGCTTAGGGTCTGGTAATATGATTATCTTGATTGTCTTTCTGGACTCCTTTCAACAATTTATTATCTCAGTTTCAGATGAAATAAGTCTGAAGGGGAATAGACATCCGTTTTAACTTAGTTTGTTTTGGCATAGCATTCAATAAAAAAAAAAAAAAATCTCTCATTTACGTACCATATGATTTGATAAAACAGGTTGTAATTACTCCACAAAATATGCCATCATTCTCCCTCATTAAATCCAGGCAATAATTTTTCCTTTCCATAAATCTACAGATTCTTTCCTTCCCCTCTGAATTTGCTACCTAATCATTTATGCATTAATGAAAATACAATTACAGAAGCTATTTACAGGACAATTGCATTTTACAAGACTATAATATAGTCAACTAATCATTCCAACAATTACCTATTTCAAACAGCAGTACAAACCCTTTTAATTTATATATAAACCTGGAGATCTAGTCAAGTCAATGTTGTTTTCAGATCAAGGGGCTGAACAGGACTATGACACTATGATTATATTTGGACAAATTTTCAAAAGCAAGTGTCTGAATGGCATGGTTTTCTGAAATTTTACTAATGAAAAAAACCACAAAATGAAGTTATGGGAAGTCTTATTGTAAAGTGCACAAGAAATACTTTCTCATCAACCTGTCTGTTGATGCAAAAGGAGAATCCAGGGAAGAATAGTTTGCTTTCTTTTTTTTTTTTTTTTTTCTTCCCCCCAAACAATGTGCTTTAAACACTTTCTCTCTCTGGAAAACAGACTCTTAGCTAAGACCTACAAAGGATCTCGTCCTTAAGAGAAGTGGCCTGATAGATAGCATGTTTCTTGCTTTCCTGATTTCATAGCAATCCTTCCTGCTTATATCCAGAAACATTACCCTGTCTGAAGCCCCACCGATCTTCACAAGCATTGCTATCATGGTTAGCTCTTTAACATAATGACAGTACTCAGCAAAGCACTTTTCAGTTTCCAACACTACTGATATCAACAAGTATTAATTTGGAAATGTTAATTTTCTTCTAGGATCTATGAATTAATTAATGTTTTTCAATTATTTCACTTGTTTTGAACAACAAACAGCAACAAATATTTGTAGATTTTACAGAGCGGCATCATTTTAGCTTGTGTTTTGCTTGCTAGCAGCAAGAATGAAAAGACTGAACTAAGACTGAAATAACTCAGATAAGTGGAATCAAGCTGGAACAAGAAGCCTGTTTCATTCTTCAAATGCATAAAAGCAACAGTCTTTAAGATGTCTTATGAAATTCAGGTGATGCTAGGGTGATCAGTTAATTGCAATGTAATTTTACAGAAGAGTGTAAAGAAGAGATTAGTCAACAAAACTTCAGTTTCATAAAGATAGCTTCTAAAAGTAAGAACAACAAAGCACTGGTGCAAATTGTCTAGGAATGCTGGAGTTCTGTGCCCAGGTGGATGTTAAATATTCGTTAGGAAAGACAAACACATAAATGATACTGCTTTCTGGTAAAAGAATAAAGTAGGCAAATTGCTGTCATGCTTTGAAATCAATATGCCTTTGTGGTTTCTGTTATAGAATAAATTCCTTTAAAAATAAAAAAATGCTTCTGATTTAGTTGTAAGAAGCAGAAAAACAAGTTGTACTGGTCATGAAAGCAATGAATCAACTTAATTTCTGCAGCGGTTACTTAGATTCACCCTTGGATATCCATTTCTCAGATTCTTTTTCTAGTTTTGTGCATCATGCCCATTTGCACTATTTCTAACCCAAAATCCAAAGAGCAATATAATTTCCTGAGAGGAGCTTTAAGTCTCTGGTAACATTTACGTATGTCTTCTGTTACCTTCTAGAGAACATTGTCAAATAATAATTAAAAACAAAACAAAACCAATCAAACAAACTTTCGCTAACTAAAATTGAAAAAGTCAAGCAGAATGTTTTCACTTTACTTCTATTATTTGCTGACTGCAAATTGTGACAGCATTAAACCAATACAAGAAGACCCCTTTTATATGAGGTCTCCACGCAGCCTTCTCTTCTCCAGGCTGAACAGCCCCAATTTTCTCAGCCTATCTTCATATGAGAGGTGCTCCAGTCCCCTGATCATCCTCGTGGCCCTCCTCTGCACTTGTTCTAACAGTTCCATGTCCTTTTTATGTTGAGGACACCAGAACTGCACACAATACTCCAAGTGAGGTCCCACGAGAGCAGAGTAAAGGGGCAGGAGCACCTCCCTTGACCTGCTGGTCACGCTCCTTTTGATGCAGAGGGACTCTTCATTAGGGACTGTGGTGAGAGGACAAGGGGTAATGGGTTTAAACTTAAACAGGGGAGGTTTAGATTGGATCTGAGGAAGAAATTCTTTACTGTGAGGATGGTGGGGCCCTGGAATGGGTTGCCCAGGGAGGTTGTGAATGCTTCATCCCTGGCGGCATTCAAGGTAGGGTTGAACATAGCCTTGGATGGCATGGTTTAGTGGGAGGTGTCCCTGCCCATGGCAGGGGGGTTGGAACTCGATGATCTTGAGGTCCTTTCCAACCCTTACTATTCTATGATTCTATGATATAGATTCTTTTCTGGAAGAATGTTAAGTTTAACACTGTATATCAGCAATTGCAAGAGTAATAAACATGTGGTGTGAAATTATTTCAAGATTTACTATTAAAAAGCAAGAAAATTCAAAGTCAAAACTGCACTCAAATCTAACTACATAAAGGAAAGACATACACTAAGGCAGGAAAATAACTTCTGGATCATGGTCAGAGAGTTACTCTACTTCATTACAGAGTTGTTTTACTTCAGTTTCTAGTTTATATTGACATTTTCTTTTTGTTTTACTTTGTTCAAGTAAAAGATCCTAATTTTCCCTACATTTAAACAATATAACCTAAATCAATTTAACAAAATCAGAAAGAAATTGAAAACAACATTCTAATTGTTTGAAACTATATCCAATAGTAATGCTAATTTATTAATAAAACCATATGCTGCTGAAAAAGTAAATTCTTCCATATTCTGAAATAAGAACCATAGTATACACAGGCTAAATTACTTGCCATTGGTACCATTCAGAAAACCTCACAACAGAACTAGGAATGGAGTTGCTTACATATGATATACTTTTTTGTACAAGTTGTATAAATCAGCCATCTTTATAATGATTGTTTTTCTTTTATACAAAGTTCATCAGTTGATCATCTTTATTATAAGTCATGAAGATTATTCTAAGTGAAAATATTATATATTATGAAGGACTATTCAAGACTTTTCACAAGTTTAAATGAGATCAGAAATTCAGATTGAAACAATCATTACATGTCATCTATAAGAGTAAGCTTCTGTGTTGACTCCTATTTACCATACCACTCAATACCATGTTTCAAAAATTAACCATGTGATTAGCTATTGGGATTAAGTAATGTCACATCTCTTAATTTTCCTTAAAATACCATCGTTATCCATGTGTGATTTCGGATGCACTGACTTGACACTCAAGGTTTCATTCATGGTTTATTAACCTCAGTGGCAAACTGTTCTTGGATTGCCAGTATAGATATTGGGACTAGTTCCAAGATCTTCTTCCAAAATTTAAAATGAAGGCTTTAATTTTCTGTCATTACCCTCAGTCTTTAAGATACCACAGATGGCTTTACAGTATCACTTCCAAGTTGAAACATGGAACATCTGTTGAAAACACTTTGGGGGACATGAAAGAAAGCAATTTCTTCAACTCTTGTTGGTTTTAATATAGCACAGGTTACCAAAAAAAAAAAAACAAGAAAACCGAGCAATTTTCATAGGACCAAACTATACATTTTCCCATGTTCAATACATGTTTTTTCCATTAAATCTATGTTTGGTATTGTAATTTGTCTGTAAGCAGTGCTTACAGAGATAACATTAAAAGTTGCCATGTAACAAATGAGATTTCCTCTTATTGTGAAGAAGAAAACACTCCCTCTTAGTCACAGCTAGTGGAGAAGATGGGGGAGGGGGAGGGAGCACAGTTGCAAGACTGCTTTGTTATTTAGTTAAGATTGCCAAATTGGACCACATTCACATTCGTCAAGTATTTCAAGCAAGTTCCTTTCTAAAATTGTTTCAAGTGTTTCATTTTTTGAGTACAGTTTAGTTATGAGAGCCAGATTAATGCTGAAAGTTACTTGCAGCATTGAGTTGAAAGCTCTGCTTTAACAGAATACAAAATTTAAAAAAACCCACACAGCTTTTTTTACTATGAAAATTTAAATACACAATATTCTGAAAATATGAAATTATATTATTTAGAAACAAACTTTAAAGACTATAGTCATAAAAGTTCACTTAGAAAAGATACTATCTAATAACTATATTTAGATATTAAAAACAGAAGCCCCCTTAAAAACAGAAGCCCCCACCATACTACATGTTACAAATATCAGCACTGCAATATGCACTGGTCGAAGGCAATTTATGACATAATATTGGTTTAACTCACAAAAAGCAACTTCAAATTCTTCTCTATTTTTTTCACCATAAAAATTCAAATTCTCATAAGGATAAAAGGGCAACCTAAAGCTCATAGTGTCATTTTGCTACTGCCCTTAGTTATAATCATCCACTTAAAAAATATAGTATTGATAGAATAGAATGTTAACAAGATTTTGGAGAAAACAATGTTCAGTATTGTCTTTATGTGCTTGCTGAAACTCATAGTATCAAGTTCAATTCCAATTCAAGTAAGAAATATTGACATCTCAGTTCTGATTATTCTTATTACCATACCTGATCACCAGGGATTTTATACATAAATTACAAAGTGTCCAATAAAAATGTCCTTACATATCACTTATTATTATTTCCTCACTTAGCTAAACATTAAACTACTGCACCAAATTTCAGCGGTAAATGACCTGTGCCTCCTTCCTCTTAAGGCATCTCACACGTAACTCAATACTATTTTCTCTCAGCTTGTCTGCCTGATACCACAAGTCATTTCAGAGCAATTGCTCCCAACCTGCTCTTAAACTTACAAAGACTTTAAAAAAAAAAAAAAAAAAGTATGGTATGGTAATGAGAATAATCAGAACTGAGATGTCAATATTTCTTACTTGAATTGGAATTGAACTTGATACTATGAATTTCAGCAAGCACATAAAGACAACACTGAACATTGTTTTTTCCAAAATCTTGTTAGCATTCTATTCTATCAATACTATATTTTTTAAGTGGATGATTATAACTAAGGGCAGTTATAATACATAAAAAAAAAAAAAGGTTTTAATCAGCTGGACTCATAGAAAGAACACTTTCTCTAAGCTCCTGTAACTCACATGGCTATGAAGTTTCACAGATTCATCATATTCCTTTCTAAAACAGTCTAACATTTTCTTGGCATATTTCAGAAAGGAAGCAACTGGATTTTGTTGGGTTCTTTTGTTTTGTGTTTTTAATTGAACCAGCTGTCTTTACATTCCTGTGACCAATTCACTTTTTAGTTTTCATTTGGAAATTGTTTATGCTATTTTGGCCAGTAAGAGGCTGAAGGAAATAGTGTAAATACATAACAGGCTACTTGTCAGATGACTCAACAGAGAAGGAAAAAGGGATCACATGCCACTACTATTTGATACTAAGATAAGCCAATACTTTCAAATCTTTACTGACTTCTGCCAGGATTTCACTTTGACGGATCAGCTTTGACTTCTGGAGTGCCATTATGGAAAAGCCTAGCCCTGGGTAAAAGCAAGGAGGGCTATAAACTTACGGAGGACAGGCCACCCTAAGCAGCAGCCATCTTCGGTCACATTGTACTGCCAGGACACCAGAGAACAAACAAGGAAATGTCACTGCAGGTTATTTTTACATCTCCTCTTTACTGTCCTATAATTTCTGCTGGAGCAACAATGGCAGCACAGAGTCTGGATAATAAATAGGCTAAAGCAGAAGTATGCTGTTATGCCCATATAACTCCTACCTAGCTATAAACCTAACTCAGACCTTTTCAATTTGATTAAAAGAATGTTACTTACTCTTCCATGGCTGGTATTATGGAACCAATGTCAACTTTTTGAGGTAATTTTTAAGTGAATAAAATATAAAGAAGAAACAAACAGATCAGAATGAAAGAGACTTGCAGCATTACTAGAGTTATTATTAGTAGGCTCACTAGCAAACTTATTTGCAGATCTTTAAGTAATATGCTACACTGGTATGTCACTTTGCGCTGGTACCCACTTTCAAGTTCTCACAACATACTTCCTTACTGTGATCTCTCCTACAACCTATGGAATCCTATGCCCTCTCCTTGTTAAACTTGCATACATTCCAAACTCCTTATGAGAGCCAGAATATCGTCAATATTTCAGTCAGAATCAAGCCAGGCTGCTACAATCTCTTTAAATAATTTCATAGCAAATTATTATAACTAACTAAAATAGAATTCTAAATGACAGTCTGTCACATTAGCCAAACAAATTATTATAAGGTATGCACTGCAAAACATGAAGCCACAAGATTTTTTTGGGATATTCTTGAATACCAGAATGTCATATTATGTTAGCATTTTCAGAGCTTTTTTGTATTCAGTTTCTCATTTGGGTTGTTTTTTGTCATTATGAGACAAAATTAAAAGGGTACCTCAAGCTTTCCCAGCAATATCACAAATATTCTGACACCTTTATCATGGTATAACTTTAACCAGATCTGACAATGGTATGTGATTTTGCTTTGGCTTATTATAAATAACTAGCATTTACAAAATACATGAAGTGACTGAACAGGGAAGTAAACATAGAATCACAGAACAGTTTGTTTTGGAAGGGATCTTTAAGGGCAGAATCCCTAAAGAGCAGGGACATCTTCAACTAGATCAGGGCGCTCCAATCTGACCTTGCATGCTTCCAGGGACAGGGCACCTATTAGCTCTCTGGTCAAACTGCTCCAGTATTTCACCACCTTCATCATAAAAATTTCTTCCTTAAACCTAGTCTAAATCTACCCTCTTGTTTAAAACCATTATACTTTGTTCTATGGCAACAGGCCGTACCAAAAAGTTTGCCCCCATCTTTCTTATAAGGCCCTTTAACTATTGTAAGGCAGAAATATAGTCTCCTCTCTTCTCCAGGCTGAACAGCCCCGACTCTCTCAGCCTATCTTCATAGAAGTGCTCCAGCCTTCTGAGCATTTTTGTGGCCCTTCCCTGAACCCACTCCAGCAGGTCCATGTCTTTTCTGTGCTGAGGACTCCAGAGCAGTATATTTCATGTGGAGTCTCAGAGAGCAGAATAAAGAGGCAGAATCGCCTCCATCAACCTGCTGGTCACACGTCTTATGATGCAGCCTAGGATTTAGTTGGCTGCCTGGACTGCAAGAGCTCATTGACAGCTCACGTCCAGCTTTTCATCCACCAGTACCCCTATGTCCTTCTCTGCAGGGCTCCTCTCAGTCCCTACATTCCCCCAGGCTGTAGTGATACCAGCAGTTGCCCTGACCCAAGTGCAGGACCTGGCACGTGGCCTGACTGAAAGTCAAAACAACATGTCATGTGAAGACAGAAAATATTTGAATCCGTTTCTAATTGAGCCATATTTCTTGTCACCATCTGTACCTGAACAACGAATTTGATCTAAGAAGTCCAACTGTTTAAAGACAATACTCTGAATACAAAGCTCCAAAATATAAGCCATGAAACCTTCTACCAGTTCTGAGAGACAGATAAACTGCATTTTTGCAAGTGCAACAGTACAAATTTCAACGATATTTTTGTGATATCTCTTCTTCAGTTCACTGCGGAAGAGCAGGATTACATCTGATCTACATCAGTCATTTTTAAACCACCTAAATGAAATGTTTTTTTTACAGTATGCTGGTAAAATTGGCTATCAGAAGCAGCCACAATAGCAGATACCAGAAACTGCATAATGTCCGTGGGAGTCTAGACCTTACTTTACTAGTCTTTTTTAAATACCCCTTCAGTCCAATAATAATGCCAACTTCTTTAGTGCTTTCTTTACTTTCCCACGCTCTTGTGTTAATTCTTTTTTCCATGCACAGGAGCATGTCCAAAATAACCAAAAATAAAGACTTCAGGATAAAAAGGTCCATCTTGCAGTTCTAACATAATTCACATTAAAGAAACTCTACCATCTAACACATATATTGATAACATAAACAGGCTGTAAATGCGATGTGCCCCTAAAAAAACATAACAGCAGCTTTCATAGCTGTTTCCCTTATACAGGTCTCAAAACCACGTTCCACCTCAAGTACCTGAATAGAATATCAATGTCTCATAGCCATGTTTTTTCATAAGATTTGTGTAAAAATTGTTTGAGAGTATTTTTGTAATGAAATCAAGAGATTATATTATTTCATATGCTACACCCAATGTAAACTACACTGAACACAGCAGTGTGTATTTTTATGTGCCTGAGTTTTCTAGTCATCTATTATTTCTAACAACCAGAAAAGTCTTTCATCGATTGGAAAGCCTGTTGTTTTCTTTGGAATTAGATTCAAAAGACATCACTTGACACATAACCCATGACAAATGCTGGCTAATCCATCAGTGTGACAACACAAATGAAATTGAAACCTTACTGTCCTAACCATTGCACTGTGAAACCTACAGGTTAAAGGCAGATGATGTTCTATTGCACTTTCTGTGTATTCAGTTAAATATAATGAGATGCGGTATCTGACTTAAGAAAAGATGAAAGAGGTGAACAAAAATCAAAGCACGTTTCTAACTTTGGGAAGTAACAATTTTCCTTTAAATTGGATCGCAAATTTGTATGGGTGCACAATAACATGGTTTTGTATGGTCAAGTCTTTGATTATTTAGAGCTAAGCATATTCTACTGGGGTCTACTAGGGAAAAAAAAAAAAAAAAAAACAAAAACAAAACAAAAAGAGATGTATGACATTAGATCACCTATAACTGCCAGGGTAATTTGTTATGAAACTCTTGGAAGTGATTTGCATCGCCACTTATGCTCAATGATATAGATTTTTGCACTCTTCTAATGTCTGGTATAGGAAAATGTAGGGGAAAAATGCAATTGGGAAATCCAGTTTCTTTTTTTTTTTTAATTGGGTGTGCTGGTTTTGGCTGCTGAAACTGAAAGGCAGAATTTTTCTATATTACATAAATTCACCAACTGAGCTCTACGTTCTAAATGCTAAACTGTAAAAAAACCCAATAAACTAAAAAAAAAAAAAAAAAAAAAAAAAAAAAAAAAACAAAACCAACAACACCACAAACAAACAAACAAAAAACACAGAAAAAGAAAACATTCACAAGAAAAAAGACAACAAAAAACAACAACAAAAATAACCAAACCAAACAAAAATCCTCCAAGTTCCACAATGCTCCAAAACCAACAGATAACATTATGGGGACCTTTTCTTATAGCACAAAAATCTATTTTACTTTACTATAATCTTAATTTTCATATTTTAATATCTATTTATATACTAACATTGAAGGCACCGAGATATTTGTCTGTGTACAAATAACTGTGAACTACCCAGAATGAGTAACATTTTCGACTAAATATCTTCAGTTAAGTATCTTATAATATGTTTCACACATAATGGGGTTTATACCTACAGTACATATACATATGTTCACTGTTACGAGATGTTTTAATTCCTTCAACTAAACCATAGCAAAGTGTATCTTTCACACTTTTAGATTATAAAAATCTACCGCATCAACATTTTTCTGAGTATCACTCATTTCTGTGTACAAATTGTTTGGATTTCACTCTCCTCTTCCTTCCTTTAATTTTGTTAAATATAGTTTATATTTTCTTTACAATCATTTTTTCACATCGTATCTGTCTCTAGCATTGATAGTTAAAGAAGCTTTTGCAATGGCAAGGTATTTCGTTAAGTTAGACATGACAAGTTCTCACCCATTCACTTCTATCCCACCACTTCCTCAGCTTTACAATCATAACTATTTGTGTGAATGCTCTCTGACATATAAACGTTAAATGGTCTTGCTTAAAAGACCTACGAAAAAGGCTGGTAGGATTGTGGCCAAAAGCAAGTAGAGATGGGGAAAAAAACAGATTGGAGACAACCTGCACAAAATCATTCTCTGGTGGGAAATCAAATCTTTGAATTTCTAAGAATTGTAAGCCTGATTATAAATCAGGTAATGTTTATATTATCACAATAACCAAAGCAATGCACCTGAAAATTGTCTTATGGGCGAGAATATAGACATTTGCACTCAAATACCTTGAAGTATATTGCACTGAATAAGGCAAATCTTAAGCATACATGAAAACAATCGTTCATAACATTTTGCTTAAAGAAGTGACCGAAACAATGCTGGAAAGAAAAAGTAATCAAATGGCAGTCTCTGAGGACAGGTGACATTGCTCAAATTATTACAAAAAATTATCAACATCAGAAAAAGACAAAACAGAAGCAGAAGAACAGAAGCAGCATATTGGTATACTTATTAAACCAGTGAAATTCAAATACTTTGTATCCTTATGCTTAATGTATTCTATTTTTTGTCATACTACAGAACCCTCTTCTTATCATGTAAATTGTTGAGTTACAGCAGTAGATCACACCAGAGAAGGAAAAAAAACAAAGGCTTTTAGTTGATACCTTGTAGCTCTTTGATTTTTAGGAGAATGATACAGATTTAGGGTAAAAATAAAAGAACTAGCCAGAAACTTCTCCCAGTCACTGGAAATTAAAGCATTTCATAGCTTCCTTTATACAATTCAGGAGTCTGATCCCAGCTGAACAGTGTGACTGCAGACAAGTTTGCACAATGAATAACCTGAAGTGTAGCAGCTAAACGCACCACCTGATGATCTGAAAAGCTCAAGTGAAATCTTGTCTGATACACACTTATTACAGCTAAAATTATTCCATTGATGAATCATCCTTCTGTTTGCAGGCAGTATAAGTTTGTCAGAGAGAGAATAAGTACGTCACCTCTTCCTCTATTTTGGTGACATCATCATTATAACAGACACTTTTTGTCTTCAATTTTCACAAGTTTATTTTTTCTAAGAACCCCTGTGAGTTACATAAATACTGCCTAAGCCCCACTAATTAGTCTTAGGTTTCTGGAATGTTGGGTTTTGTCTATTTGTTTTTAATGTGTCTCATTCTTACAGATCTATTTGCCATTTAATTTGCCCAGCAGTCTTTTTTGAGTATATTTTGTAATCTTATTTTCCCATTCAGGAGTTAACAAAACTCAACCAGTAGTAGCAGCAGCAGCTACATTTGCAACAAATACCAACATCAGCAGCTGGCACTTCACTCTGTACTTAGCCACATTTCACTTCAATACATTTAGCAACATGTATACCACCGTTTAGAAGGTCCTGCTCTAACCTGAATTCTCTGAAGGTTCCCCCAAACTTCATACTGTGGCTTACCTTTACAATGGGCCATTTTTCCTATTAAATTGCATTTTCCTCTGAACTCTGCAGCAGAGAGATCAGGAAACAATAATCAATTTAGATTAATATTTCAAACACCTCTCATTTAAGATTACGTTGTTTTAAAGTTTGAAAGTGTTTGATTGTCTTAATATAATGTGAAAGAACAGGCACTATGACTAGTTTCAGTGCCCGTGTTTGTTTTACACTAAATCCAAACTAATTGACAGAATTAATCTTGGCTCACATGTAGGTTCATTCATTAATGAAGAAATACAGTACACCCTATGTATATTTCAGTTGGCAAATAACAATTTTCACCTAAACATAGTGAAATTTCTGGGGAGGTCCCCAGTTTGTTCAAAAGCTTTCATTGTTTTTGCAGCTGACACTACTTCTCTCTACCCATATAAAGAAATTTCCCATATAAAGGGATTTCAGATCTGGCACAAGAAAAGAGGGTTTGCATTAGTTTCTATACTTGCACTCTTTCCATCTCTGTACAAAGTTCATAAAACTATAAATTTTAAGTTACAATGTAATGTTAACATTCTAGCAACCTTACAAAAATGAAATGCAAAAGGTTTTATCGACACACAATACTGTGGTGGGTTGACCCCAGTTGGCAGCTAAACACCAACCTCTCACTTGCTTATTCCCTCCCAGCTAGACAAGGGAGAGAATTGCAACAGCAAAAGCAAAAAAAAACCAAACCATAAAACAAATGGTGGGTGAAGATGAAGACAGCTTAAGAAGTGAAGAAAACCAAACCAAACGAAAACCCAGGCGATGTAAAGGCAGTCTCTCACCACCTCCCACCAGCAGACCAGTGCCCTGCTAATCTCCCAGCAAAGGATACCTTGGAAAAACTCTCCATTGCCAAATTTTTTCCTGAGGATGGCATTATATGGCATGGAATCTGTCTTTGGTCACTTTGGGTCAGCTGTCCCACTGCTGTCCCCTCCAAATCTCTTGCCTATCCCCAGCTTACTCCCCAAGGGGATCAAAGTGAGAAACAGAGAAGGCTTTGATGCAGTGCAAGTGATAATGCCAATATTTTTGATATTACTTATCACCACTGTTTTGATCACAAATCTAAACCATAGCATTATATGGGCTGCTATGAAGAAAATTAATTTCATCATATGAAACCCAAGACATATACTAAGAACGAACAAAATGTACATTAAATTACAACAAGAAATAAAAAAGTATGAACTTAAAAAATAGACTGACAGTATGTTTGCCTTGATATTGTTCAAAAATAAAAGTTACATGTCTCTTCAAAAAATATTTAATGACTGATATATCTACAAGAATAAAGTTCTGTATATAGTGGCTTAAGAAACACAGCCCTTCTACAGTTAATGCATTTAGTAGCTCACTGCAGGCCTTTTCTAAATGCTAGCCTGGGAATTATCACTTAGAATTTGTTAATAGGAAAATTAGTAAAAATGGCAGTTACAGCTGGGATGCAAATGAATCAAGTCCTAACATAAAGCTGCTCTAGTGGAATGTTTATTTTAAATCTACCATAGAATTAGTTCACTTTGTTTCAAAAAGACATTTGTATACTTCATCAAAGGAAGTGTTCATAATGTACAATAATTTTTATTTTAACATTTAATGCCTATAAAAAGTAAATGACTGGCAACAGGAAAAGTAGATACAATACAAACCTCCTGTCCCAACAGTGACCTCTATCATGAGTTCCAGCTACTGCCTTCTGCAGGTGCCAGAGAGAGTTTATTAATCATGCTGCTTCTTTCCAAAGCAGTGCTCAACTGTATAAGGAAGGGTAAAAACCTGAGGGGCTGTATTACAGGCACTGAAGTCTGTAAACCCAAGCCAGCTGAAGCCAGCCACAGTCCCATTCTGTCAAAATCAAAACTATTCTGCATTTTAGTCTAAAACAGGTTTGGGGCAGGAATCTTGCCTTTCTCAAAGCAAGAAAAGCATAGCTGCATCACAATAAAATTTAAAATCAGGTTTTCAAAAAAGAAGCAAATTAAAGGCAATTTGTTCTTACAACTCAAATTTTTCAGAAATATGTCTTGAAAGTAAACTAGTTTTAACTACTAATGTACTTGACATCACAAGCAACCATTTCTGATTGGCAGTGGATCAGGTTTCTTCTTGTTTCCTAAATATAACAGAGAACATGCGCAAGCACAGCTGGCTCTTGTCCGAAAAACTGAGCAGGTTCCATGTCAGACTGGGAAGGCAAATACCTCCTGGAAGGACACAGTAACCTAGCAAAGCTAGATTAAAAGAAAAAAAGAACTGATGTACATGCAGCCACTGATCAGTGATTTCTTCACAACCAGAAAATGGTTATGCAGAAATTTACATTCATGACAGCTACAGAAACACTGCTACAATATGTTTTTTTTTCTGGTTTGATTTGATCGTTTTTCCCCTTAGATTTTAAAATCTTTATACAGCAAATAACTTTATATCAGCCTTGAAAATTCTGAGTAATGAGTGCAGAAGTGTATGACCTTTGAAGGTCCCTTCCAAACCACATTATTCTATGATTTTATTATTCTGTATCTAGATGCCGATGCTTTTCTTTTATGTAGACCTGCTAGTTTCCTCCATGAGAAGGTTTTGAGTTAGATAAATTTGATACACATAAAAAATCCAACAAAACTCTAAATTTTGCAAGGTGGTACAATATAACACAAACCTCAAAGAAATGAGAACTACTTCAGTAGCCAGCTGATTGACCTGAGAATAAAAATAACCTCGAAATTAAAATGCAGGCAATTCAAACAGCCTGCTTTAACGCCTTAGTCTTAATAGCAAAGTTAAGACTTGAAGCACACTAGAATACACTGGAGCAAATGCATTTCTCTTTAGGCTTCTAAGAACACAGAGCTGTAACAATTAAAATACTGAGACAAAGATGCAAACAGGCTTTTTATCCCAGGTCAGCACAAAGCCTTTTTCTGTCCTTAAGCTACTACTGCAGCTATCTCCAGGGTCTCGGCATAATTCAGATATACCAAAAATACTAAGTTACAGAAGTCCTTCTGCTAAATAGCTTCAGCTTGCCTTCTGTCATAAGGGGCAACCCACCGTAAAAAGGAGCGAGACTCCACTGAGGTCAGTAGCAGGACCCCAGTGAGCTGAAACAAAACTAGAATTCCATGATTTCAACCATTATTTTTTGTTCCAGAAGTAAGGCATGAGAATGTCATTCATTGCTTTCCTGTAGGGTTTCCCACACAATTATCAAGAATAAAAAAAAAAAAAAAGTTTTTACATTATTCAATCATTTCCTATCATTTTTTAAAGTACCTACAGAGAGGGATATCCTGCATAGCTAAGGCATTTTATCTTCAAAGTAGGCTGTTTATTAGAATTGGACAGGAAAATCTAAATCTCAACAGTTCTTATGGCACACTTTTATAGAGCCCTCTAAATAAACAAACCAAGTCATGAAATGATACTGTGGCAGCAAAATGCATGTTTCATTCATCATCAGCCAGAGGTGGCCAAACCTCCTCTCCTTCTTTATTCCCTTCTTGCTGGAAAGGAGGAAGTGAACGTCTCAGACTCCTATTCCTTTACAATGGCTTTCTTCCACCATTCTCTCATCTAGATTTATTCAATTATCACTTAAGTTCTTACCAGAAACAGCTCAGCCGCTCCTATGCAAGGACTGATTACTTTGTATTTCTCTGCATAAGTGATTGTTTATGTATCTTCATGGTTGATCATGTTAGTTCTGTCCAGTTTGCATTGTATTTTTTGCCTTTCAGGGAAAAATTTCACCCAACTTAAAAAAGAAATAAAAATAAGTGGGGTTTGAGAAAAAGCACTCATACATCCATACACATTCTGAATAAATAACTTTGAGAAAGGATTTTAGAATACCAATTCTGTAACATAACTGCTATAGTAAGCTTTTATTTCATGATTCTGATAGGTCTAGTAGTGTTGGTCCTCATCTTGCCCATCTTCCACAGCTGCTTGCAAACTACTTTACCTTCCTGCTTTCAGAAGGCAGACACCTGCACCTAATGCCATCCCATCCAAATTCTTAATTATACAAACAATAACTTCCTGTAGTTATCAGGGTCAATATGGAGCAGCAAGTCACATGAATGGTCTTAGTAGTGCTCTATGTTTGAAATATATGGTATATGAATGATTCATCAATAGGCAGGCACTTTCAGAAAGGGGTTCTTATCAGAAAGAAATAACAGCTATGAAGCACACAATAGCTGATAATTTTCACATAATAGTAGTTCTTCTGCCCTCGGCATGTCTTGGCTGGCATCTATGGGAAAAGGAAAATATTCTTTAACACCAGGATATCCCAGTGCAACGTGGTAATACAAAACACAGTTGCTCCAAATACATCCGGTGCCAGAAAGTGAAAAGGCTTTCAAAGGGTTCCTATGAAAAACTACAGTAGGATTATTTAAAAAATGGGGTAACAAACTGTTCTGGTTATCTATAGGAATGATGTTGTAATTTTGTTGAGTTTTTCACTTGTTTTTTCTCCTGTAGCACTGTGATCAAATAACCCCACAACAGTACTGCTCCCGTTCTCATGAATAATTTTATTTTAAACAGTTTTGTGAGAAAAAGAAATGGGGGAATGGTATAGGGAGCAGAGAAAACAGGCATCTTCACTCAAAAAAAGCTGAGAACCAGTCCATGCTAGCTGACATCCAGCTGCAATAGTTTTGAATTATGTGTCATTCCCGGCACTGATCTATTAAGACTGGATTTGTTGCAAGCAGCTAGTCAAGACTGCTGTGCTTTCCACTTCAAATACAACCCAAAACATTTATGAGAGCACACAGTCTATACAAACGTTTATTCATCTACTTTTTACAACATGCCATAATAAAAGTGTTCTTTTGTGGTTTTCAGAGTCATAACATTTTCCGTTAGACTTGTAAAACCAGACAAGTTCAGATTGTAGCCTAAAAAAGCAGAACTACTACTATTTGTTGACTTACAAGTCTTTTCTATTCAGGTTCCTGAGTGAAAAAGACACAGGCTCAGACCAAAGTATCATCTGGACAAGGAGAAAATGACTGGAAACAGCAAATAAATGGAGCAAGTATAGACTGAAATTTCCCCTAAATGCTCTCCCAATCTCTAACTTAGTGCCTTCCTGAACCAGAGGTGTCATCTTTGGCTTGGACAGATTTTTTCTTGAGTTAGCTCAGTCAGCCTACCTTGCAGCCTACACAGATTTTTATAATAAGAAAAAGCTTACAAATAACTCAAAGAGTAAAGCATAAAAAAGAAAACAACCCAACAAAACCAAACCCCCACACTCTTTCCTACTATTATTTTTTTTTTTTCCATAGGTTTTGATGTTGACACAAGAATTACTATTTTTAGATTTCACATGTTACTTGGTACAACTTATATACCTTGTTATTACAAAAATGTGATTTAATAAAAGATAACTATAGTAGTATAGCAGCTGCAACATATTATCATCTTTCAAAAAATTACTAGAATTAAAAAGTTAGTTTTATTGCTGTACCTCCAACTCTTGTTCATCAAGACACCTTTGGCAAGAGTTAATCTATGTCTTATTTTATCCCTCTGCAAAACTTCTGGATGAAAACCCCCTACTTTGAGATAAAGTAATAATCCAAATAATTCAGCAGTAAAACATGTGTGCACGCACACTTGAGTTTTAGTACAGGACACAACACTCTATAAACTTTTTTTTCTTACTTTGAGTATTTTCTAAAATTATTGGCTAGCATATACAACTTGTAAGTACATTTGGGGCATGGAAAACATCCCTAATAAGTGCAAAACACACTATTTTAACGAGTGCCATGTTGTACAAGTGAAAGAGACCATGAGCTGGAATCTGTAGGCTTTTATCAGACAGACAGCAAGGCACTTCTGCTGATGAAAAATCAGCCAATCTTGAGTGCCTTCCCCTTTCTAGCTCCTGTGTTTCCCAAGCAGAGGAGAGCTACAACAAGGTACTATCCCACCACTTCTAGCAATGGAAAAACTTTCGAAGACAAAACTATGGGCATCATTGAACCAGGCCTCACGGCTAGGCTCTGGAAATAAAAAAAAAACCAACATTCTTTTTCTGTAGACTGGACAACATTTATTTCTAAGGACAAAGCACATCCATTTGAGTAAGAGAAAGAAAGGGGTTGCTTTCACAGTCAAAACCTTTGAAAGGAAAACACAGCTGCACCTGCAAGCTTTCTTTATTGCAACACAGCAGTAAAGGACTTTTGGGACTTTTCTAAGGACTGCTTAGAAGCCAAAGGTGCAAAATGTGCTGAATCCTTGAGTTGAGGAAGCTCAACAGTGTTATTACTCTGAGTACAAATTCTTTTGCCTGGGATTTGTGTGTGTGGTTTTGGGCTTTTTTTTTTTGTTTGTTTTGTTTTGTTTTTTAAGGACAAAACTGATGTAGAGAATCCTACAAAATCTTAGGTGCTGTTGCTATTCCAGCTTGCATTGGTTTGAAGGGGGTTGTTTAGAAATTATTATAATGAAGGTATTACCACAGGAGAGTAAGGGGCTGAATTACAAGCATTCCTGTCTGTACTTACCTTGTGGCCTCTACAGCCACAAGGGTATAATGATGTAAAGGGCTCAAAACTCTGCACAGAGAAGGGAAGAACTTTGAAAGTTCAAGCTAGAACTAAGAAAAAGAAAAAAAAAAATAATAAAAAAATCGCACCAAGAGTTGCCAGCATCCATGTGAAAGTATCTTGGTCTCCATGTTCAAGAAACAAGTCAATTCAGAAAATACTGATATATTCATAAACAATTCCTGGACAATCTAAGTTGTAATGAAATTCCATTCTTTCCCAGCAGAATCCTTAAGGAAATAAATAATGCAGCTATCACCTGCCCTCCTGAAATGCAGCAGGGTCATCCAAGTCTGAGCTGTTCTACACCAGAAAAGGTTAACCAAGTCCAATAAACGTCACATGTCATAAACACAGCTGACAGGATGCATCTGAAGTCTGGATAGCATTCAGTTTATACTTGCACTTGAGGCTGGTTAATACTTTTTGCTGCAGCTGCTTTGTAGGATGCTGCATTTCAAAGGCAGCCAGAATTTCAAGTAAAGGTTAGGCTCACTTGTCCTCCCCATGGGTGGTCCTCTTCCTCTTCAGGCTGACACACAGAGCTAACATTCAGGAGGTTGTGTGATTTCATTCTCCCTCCTCTCCCCCTCCTTGGACTTTACTTTTTTTTTTTCCTTCTCCTCCTCCTTTTCCCTCCATTCTTTCCTGCCTCCAAATCAGCTGTATCCGGCTATAAATATTAATTCTTACAAACAGTGTACATTGCTCAGTGTACATTGTAAGATCTCTGTGCTCCTACTGGCTGCTATTCCAAATGCTAGCCAAATAGCTTAATTTAAGAATTAGAACATCTGCATTTGTATACTGGAGGACTTTCTGAAAAGATAAAGCAGGAGGCCAAATTCTGATCTCACCAGTGTCACTGAATAATTTCACTGACATTAAAAAGAGTTGTTACAGACTTTCCTCCAGCATCACTGAGATCACGATTTGACCATTTGCTTTAGTTACGTGCTGATATGTTCTTCAAACAGATCCTGAGAAAACGAAAATAATTGATGCTAGCTTTCCAAATATTTGCTCTCTGTGAATGCTCAGAGTGTGAATTCCACCTGTAGTGTGCCTCAATTTCTGTGAAAAACTTCCATTTTATTGTTTCTCCATTCTCAAATCTACATCTTTAATAGATGGGAAATTGCATGAATATCTCCCTACACTGGCCTTTTCAATTTACAAGAATAGTATTTACAATTCAAAAGAATAGCAGGAAATGTCTAATAGACTTAGCACTTGGTCTCTAGGAAACGAGAAATACCATGTTAATCACTGAAGGCTGCACCTTAACTATATTAAACATGTTTAAGCAAGCATGAGAATGTACTTTTCTGTGGGCAGTAGTACTCTGAACAGACAAAATACAGATATTAAAGGAAAAATAGATCTGAAATCATTAATCTGATCAGTTGTAAACATAGGTGCAAATTATATTCTTTTGGTGTAGACTTAAAAAGAAGGATCAGTAAGGTTAATTTGCACAAAAAAAAAATCTAAAAATTGTCTTGGACATCTTGAAGATGTTTATGATCCTTAAAAAATTTCTATATAAAATATGTAGTTTACAGGTAAAATACCAAAAAATGTTAAACTTCAGCCCTGCAAAGCCTAGTAACATGAACCTTATGAGTTGCAAGTATTCAGGCAAATTATACCACACTGTTTACTTTTTTAAGAAACAGTAACCTTGATTTCCAGGATGAAGATTCTGAGAACAATTTTACAAATCCTAAGCCTAAGATTTTTCAAGTTTTTATCACATACACAGTTTTCAAGCAAATAGCAAAGAATGTTAAACTGAAAATTTCTGCTGCTTTATTTTCTTCTGCTTGCCCTTAATAGCACATACATATCGGCGTTAGCCTTCCACAGGTGTAGCGGCTTAGTATAAACAGAAAATATAATCATCAGTCTGAATGAGAAATTGAAACATTTTTCATTTACTCTATTTGTCAAACGAAAATAAAAGGAAAATAATTTATTACCAAGGCAAAAAATATTACTGTTGAGCATGTGCATATGTAAGACTCACCTACCAACACAGGCATGCCATCTTTTACAGTGTCAGGCTTGGTCAGCAACTTTCCAGCCAAAATTATGCACAGAATTGGAAAACAGTGCAAAATTATATGGATTACATGCCATAAAATTAAAACATTTAACATTAAAGGTAACAAAAGGAACAACTACAATTGTCATCTCTTCTGAAAGTTTTCCAGAAAAAAATAATAAATTCAAGATGTGGACAGTGCATTCTATACTCATATCACAGGCACTGACAATACGGGTGGAATTAGCATATTTTGTGATTCTACAGATTGAAACTACAACTTTTACCCTGCACAGACTCATGGCTGTATGAGGCAAAAATATGTGGAAAGAAAGTACTTTAGAGAGCTTTCACAAGAATCTGCTGATGTTGATATCTTTGCATACCCTCTAAGTCTCAAAGTGAAACACAGACCACATTGTTTCCTTCATCAGTCATTGGCTGATGCTATCAAAAGTTTAACGGACTTTTATGAAGCAGCCTGAAAGTAGGGGGGAAAAGTTGATGGAATTGACAGTTTCAAGCAATGGCCCCTGCAAAAGGATGGCAGCTCTGCCCTTTAGTAGCCATATTGCTCTGATTGCAGGTCACTGCTCAGAAACCCTCCAGGATTTCTGACAACTTGACCCCTTCTCCTCATTCCCAACACACACACGAAAGATTTATAAAGTTTGTTGGTCAAATTTTTGTTTTGGCATTGCCATATCAGCCTTCTTCCTTCATGGTGAGTCAGTACAGCTCACCAGCATAATTAATCACTGCAACCTGTGGAAGCAGCAAAGAGGGAAAGGACTTTTAATAATAACAAAGTTCTGACATGGGCTACAAAATAGCTAAAAAGTGGAAGAACAGCTGACTTGCACACAGCTCACGTGCCAAGTGAACCCCTTCCAGGGTGATGAAGCAACAGATGCCGTATGGAAAGAGATTAAGTAAGACTGTGGCATAGACATAGTTACTAAACAAACTACTAAACCCAACTTGAAATTAGAATTCGCAACATGTACAGCAGCACAGGCAGGAAATCTTTTGGAGTGACTATACGATTTACAATTCAGCCACAAGAACCTGATACACTACAAAGGAGTCCATTGTAATAAAATCTTAAAGATTTAGAGTATTGCAGTCCAACCTAAAGGCAGCTCAACCAGTCAGTGACAGAAGGCATTGTGCATATAACCACTACTACTGTAACTTTAGATTAAAGAGCAAATTTCAGTTTTCGTTTCAAGAAAATCAGCTCAAACACAGACAAGCTTGAACCACACAATTCTGAAATGTGAATTTGAGATCTGGTCCTAGCAACTGACCTGTAAACTCTATTTAGTGGTTCACAGCACCATGTTAAATAGCATCTTCAGTGTAGACAGGTAACATGCTTACAACTTGGCAATATCTTGCAGCCTGAAGGTCTTCTTTTAAAAGAAGATATTTGTGAAGAATAGCTACTTAAAAAAAAACAATGACATGCAGATGCAGCAAGGAGTGCCACCAAGGCAGTGGAGTCTCCTTCAAAGCAGCAAAATATGGGCAAGCTGATCAAGATCTTGGCTGGGGTCCTGAGTCAGGACCTCACTCTGGCTGCTGATAAGGGACGTGCCACCAAGCATAACCAGGACAGCTGGGACAGGGTCAGCCCAAGACATCACCACCAGCCACTTTGGGCAAGGGCCTGTGCAAATGACCCCGACACCAAATTGTGTGGGACTGTGTGCCATGACCTAGCAGGCCATCTTCCTTTTCCCACAGCCCTCCGCCACCCTTGTGGGGCTGTGTCTATCACCGATTCCCTTTATGGGGCATGATCCTGACTCCCAACCATGCGCTGACATCCAGGCCTGGCCTTGGCCATCCCCAGGTAGATACTCAATGTTTGGGCCTGCCCCTGGTTGCCCTGCTCCTGGCTGGGATGGCAGGATGCCCTTGAATGGCAAGGCCCTACCATTGGACACCTTGAATTATGTGACTGAAAGTCAAAGGTGGCCTTACTTTGGTCCTCCTGAGGTGTCCCTCCACTTGAATTATTCAGAAATTCCATGACTTAAAACCAAAACGTTATTGCACCATGTTAAGTTCCTAAGATACAGAAATCACGAGACTGCTTAGGTTGTAAGGAATCTCAAGATCATCCAGCCCAGCCCCCAAGATTTCTTTTTTGGTACTTTCAATGTTGCAGGTAGTATTTACAGATGGTTTATAATTTATAGAGAGCTTAAAAAAAAGCCAAAGTGTCTCAACAATGACACATTTTTTTTCAGTTTTCTTGTAAGTACATGGACTATTTTTAAAGCAGAATCAGTGCATATCTGATCTCAACTGGTGTATTTAAAGTCTCTTCACTGCTATAGTACAAAATTAAATACTCTTAACTACACTGTAAACCACATACTTTTTGAGGGCTTATTCTATCAGTAACTGAGTTTCAAGTTTGCACTCACATTATTCCTTATTCATATTTGGTAGTTATGCAAACATATTTGCATGTTACAGTGATTATTAAAAAAGTTATTTCTTAAATAAAGCCGCAGATCCTGAGCTGGTTACCTGTTTTATTTCTATCTGACTCAAAAAAAGAACGAAAGAGTCAGGTACCAAATCTTACCTTCAAAGAATAATGTATTACACCATTAATAGACTTCGTAAAATTCTGCCAGCTATGAAATACCACATGCATTCTAGAAAGAAATTCAACTTACACTAGACCATAACCTAAATAGCCTTTAAATGATGGGATTTATCTTTTTGACTCTTGGTAGAAAATCATGGTTAACCCATGGCCTTGTGATCATTTCACTACAAAAAGAAAGTTCTCAGCAATTATTTGTAACAAAAATCTGATCTTTCTGAGTTTTCCACCTTCTTTATCCTCTGCAATGAGAGTTTGCAGCTAATACAACTTAAGCAAACTGCATTGTATTTCTTTATTAAATAGCAGCAACAAGCAACACTACTATTTTGTTCTTATATATCATTTTTCATGAAGGGATCTCAAAACACTTTAAAAAGGAAGGAAACGTCATTAACCCATTTTACAGGTAGATAAATTTTACAGATTTCAGTTTTTCTCTGCCTATTTCACATCCTCCTATGTAAGGAGAAACAATGGATACTATATTTAGCGGCAGCTTCCAAACTGTGGTCTGTGAGAATTCAGTAATTCAAAGAACCATATTCAAGAGTGCTTTTGGGTGCCCTTTAAAAAGTATGCCTTGATCTAGAAGTTCTGATATTTGATAGCTGTTAATTTGACCCCAAAATTTTGCAAACCACTGGCGATTCATATATGTTCCTGTGTCCTGTAAAATGGCAAGGTACAGAAAATGAGGTCCCTGACTCCAATGCTCTAAAATTTAATAACAATTAACCCATTAGTAATTGTTACACAATTTAGGCTGGATTTCAGTTGAATTTTTTCTGCCTGGAAAAGTATTTCTAATCTCTAAAAGTGTTTTCCTTTTACAAATGAAAGGCAAAATCCAAAGTCATAAAAATTTGTGGAAAGAAGTATTCCAATATAATTGAATGGATTGGGGTTTATTCTAATAAATTTTGATTAAAAAGTGGGCATGAATTAAAAAAAAAAAATCAAAGATTTTTAAATTGAAATTTTCAAGGAAGCATTATAATTTTTTCAAATACAAAATTCTTCATTTTATGAGGGGGAAACAAATCTGACAAATCTGCATTTTTACATCAGATGAGGAGAAAAAAAAAAAAAATATTGCTAAATACTTTTAGAATTCCATAGCACATCAAAGCCAAGTATCTCCATTTTTTGATGATGGGCTCCCAGTATTCATGATCCCAAAGAATTGCCTGGGGTTTCATACTCACAAAATCCAGTCACAGAGTCTAGTATGCATTATTAGCTGTCTCAGGCTATATGAAGGTCTGTAGATTTAGCAATAATTTCAGCAACAAATGTAAAGGACAATATATAAATACCAAAACTCTTTCAAGTTCCCAAACCATCTTAGACATAAAACTAGAAGACAAACTTTAAAAATCTTGGGTGTGTGTGTGGAAGGGGGGGGGGGGGGGGAAGTCTCTTGACTTTGTAGTCATCATTTTTCCTCACCTTCATCTGTTCGTTTGTCATGCTAAACAGTAACAGCTGCAAATTACATTAACTTCAGATTCTGGCCACTTCTGTTTTCTTTAATCATGAGATTTCTTTAATCATCAGAACTAGTGACTGACACTAAAGTATGCTTGTATAACAAGTTTCAGAGCTAAAAGCTCATTGCTGTGTCAAGGGAAATCTTTGTACACCAACCATCTACTAAACACTTCCTGGCAGTAGTTGAGCAGGTTCCCACTGAAAGTTTGAGGTCACTTCAGGAAACAAAGTGGAATTAAATGTTTCCACATTAAGATTTTCAGGGGTATAGGTGGTCAGACTAATGTTTTTTATGGCTATTTCAAATGTTTGTAACAGACATCTTCCATAGGAAAATAACAGAGTAAGTATCCTTCCTGCCCTCCGCAGTCACGCCCTGAAATTATTCACTGTACCAATCCACCAAAAATCCACAGAGATGGTAGCCTGTTCACAGTGTGCTACAGGGCTTTGCTCCCTTCAAGCTATGTAGCAGAGAGGAAAACCATGCCCCAAAGTTGTAGGTTTAGAGAGCTGAATGTTGGCTGTTTTGCTGCAAATGCCTCTGTACGCCAGTTAGCTTCTGACACCACAAAACCCTGTCTCTGCCCTTGAAGTTGCCATCATTCAGCTATAAATTTTCTTGCTGGGAGACTGCAGATGTTCCTACTCACTGTACTTACATCCCTGCACATCCAGCTATGCCTCAGTCTGCCTTCTTGGGTTGTCAAGGCAGGAAAGAGATGGCAGGAATGCAGTCATGAGCTAGAAGTGGAAGAGCTTAGTACTGCTTCTACAAGCCCTCAAACCAGCAATGTAACTCTAAGGGGTTGTGGCAGCAGTTTTAGACTGTGTCAAGTCTGAAATAATGAAGCCTGTGTCCCTCACCAGTAGGGCAATTTAGTTTTTAGTTATACAGCTTTATTGTTGATAAAAACTTGAATAACAAACACTGAAATGCTAGCTTATGAAATTTTGCCTTTAATTGCAAGTTTTTGAATATTTCAGGAATAAATGTAACAACAGATATATTGGCTTTAGTCTGAAATACAGCCCTTTAAAATGGTGAAGCTCAGAGTTACAAAAGAGATGAGGGTATTCAGCCACACAATTATAACAAAATAATAGCTACAAGGTTATATCCCTAGCTACAGTTACAAAAAAAGAAAAGAAATCACAGGAAACATATAACAGGAAACAAGTAACCATGCAAGTACTAGCCAATATTCTGTTTATCTACGTCAACTTTAAATATTAATACTTTTATTCACAGGCTATCTACACAGACAGGACAAGAACCAGAAGAAAGACTATTTTGCTTCGTGCAAATCTTTGATAAAACCTTTTCAGGATCAAAAGGTCTTCAGGGGTCCCCGTCAGCAATGAAACACAACCTGCCTTAGAATTCAAAAGAGAAAAGGAAAAGAAGAAAATAAAAATTCACTCTTTTACCACCTCTTAAGAAGTTGCTGGACAATTCCTAATATCATGGGTATTTCTTCAGCCATAGCTTGCATTTTAAATCTAAACTTTGGCTGTTATATCAAAGACAGAACTATTTTTTTTTTTTTTTTGTAATAAACACATAGAAGGTGACTACATGTTTTTATTCCAGGATGTAATGCATACACATAAAAATTAAAACAAAGTTTAACTGTTTCATCCATGTTGTGGCTTAAGCCCAGCTGTAACTCAGAAAACCAAGCAGTCTCTCAATCCTCCTCCTTCCTCCCCCTGCTCCCAGAGGGGTGGGGAGGAGAATTGAAAGAATGTAACTCCTACAGGTTGAGATAAGAACAGTCCAGTAACTGAAGTAAAACACAAACCACTGCTGCTAACACCAATAATAATAATGATAAGGGAAGTGACAACAGAAGAGAATACAACCGCTCGCCACCCGCTGACCAATACCCAGCCCAACCCGGGCAGTGATCTAACCCTTCTGGACAACTGCCCCCAGTTTATATACTGGGCACGACATGCTAAGTTATGGAGTACCTCTTTGGCTAGTTGGGGTCAGGTGTGCTGTCTCTGTTTCCTCCCAGCTTCCCCTCCTCCCTGGCAGAGCATGAGACTCAGAAAGTCCTTGGTCAGAGCAAACATTACTGAGCAGCAACTAAAATCATTGGTGTTACCAGTGTTGTTCCCAGGCTGAAAGCCAAAAGCACAGCACTGCACCAGCTACTAAGAAGGAGAAAAATGACTGCTACTGCTGAACCCAGGACAATCCACTATGATCTTCATTATTATGTACAGAATTGAACATCAACACGTCTAATAGAGGGAAAGGACATGGTCAATGTGAATAACAAAAACCACTTCCTTCCTGTAAATCCTAAAAATACTAAACCCAATGACAATAAATATCTTAGCCACAGAAGCCTTTAAAAGTACTTTGTAATGATTAAGAAAAGGAAGTGTTTTACTAATACATTCATATTCTCTGATACTGAATGCTGCTACTTTGTACTGCTGAAGTATTTTCCAGAGCTCAGTTCATAAATCATAACCGCATAAGGAGATCTAAGTCCTACTGACCTAACTTACCTGATGATGAAAACAACAAAAACAGGAAGAAAAAAAAAAGAAAAAAAAGAAAGAAATTACAGGTGTACTTGTTTATTGAAGAATAAAGTATTCTACACATGGAAGAACTGACTTCAAGTCCAAATGATTTTAAATGTAGGTTTTTGTTGAACTAAAGTTGAATCAAGAAAGAAAAAAAAAAAAAAAGAGAAAACTTAAAAAATATTTAATGACCAAAAATCAGAGACAAATCCTTCTGGCATTGCTAGATTGTTTGTAGCAGGACAAATACCCACCAACAATTATCTTCTTATTTATAGCCTGAAGTCCTATTTGTAAAAAGAAGAAAGAAACCCTTACCAAAACATGCACAAAGCCTAACTTTATTTCAGATCTTGTGTAACTGTGTATATTTTGTAATATACAAATATACATGTGCATTATTTGATAAGGTAAGTCAATTTTTATTGAGTAACTTCAAAGCTTTTTAGTAATCTCTGACAAGACAGGAGCAGGATTTTGTAAGGCATCAACAGAACTTTATGCACCCTGCCTGCAAAAACTGCATTTCCAAACGCCAGGCAAATACTGTCCAGTTTGCTAACACAGCACAGTTTACATTTTCATTTACATGGGCAGTGAAACAGGCCTCATCTAGCCCTTTTGCAATTCACTTTTTCCAGAAAGTTCACTTTTGCAAGAAACTGATGCTATTATTTTTATCCTGTCAACGTCACCTCCCCGCTGTTCACCTTCTTTTTACCAAGTCTGGAAGCTGTCCCCTCCCTGCAAGCAGATCAAACTTGGATGCTTTTTCCTACAAAGTCTGCATTGTAAGTTTCCTGAAAACCCCAGTTCTTCAACAGTTTAAAAAGTCATTTGGAGACAGGACCACCTTCCTATAGCAATCACAAGTCTATGTACCCGTTGTTTTTTAGGTCATAAAACTCAATGGAACAGGTTCCAGGGCGAAAGAAATGCATATAAATACAAAAAATCTGAGGCAGGTAGGGCGAAAAAGATAAGACATCTTGAAACCAGCTTTAGCTTCCCTGCTGAAGAAGTGGAGACAGTTGTTTGGGCAGGAATCAACATAACTGAACTGCTAAGCCCTGGACACTGGAAATTTGTGTGTGTATGCTGGTCTGCTTCAACTGTCACGAACTTCTTTGAAAATAAACTAATGAACCATTAAATCTTCCAGTGAGGTAAATAATTATCATCCTTCTTTCACAGATGAGTAAATAAAGATAATAAATAAATAGCTGGTCTGAAGCCACAGAGAGAATTCAGTAGTTCCAGAAACAGAATACCAGTTTCCATGTTTATATATTCCCTTTTAAGAGTCTCTATCCCACTCTACATTGTAGTTCAGATTACAGATTAGTCTGTTACTTCTTCCAGCTAGCACTCTTAGCTCAGATTTACAGAAAAACCCCACAAGGGAACAGAATATTGTGTATACTGTAGAGTATAATACAACATAGAGAACCCTGAGCTGGATCCAGAGCAAGTAACAGGACAAGCACATCAGTACAATGTAATTTATTAGTAGAATAGAGGGAAGGCTCAAAAAATTGCTCCTGCAGAGTCTAGTTTTTAGGCAATGACTGTATCACCAAACTCACTTGCAACACAAGCATCTTCCCATTACAGTTTACTACCAGCACTAACTTCCTTCATTAGGAGTTTGACACTTAGCTCAATAATGAAATTCCAGCTCAATGTATTAAAACTATAGCAGTACATAGCTTGATAGACTAGCTTTCATGCTACTTATTTACATCAACATGAACCAGAAGTTCAGCACAGGCTTCAGGTGGACTACTGATTAATCTATTTGAAAACAGAAGCACTGAGAGGAGCACAAAAGAACCACTCACTGAGCTGCTATATCGGGGACCTGGATCTGCACTCTGGACTACTGCATAGGAATAGAAACCTTAGTCCTATTTCTGTAGAGATGAAACAGACAGCTTTGTATTCCAGGTTATGAAAGAACAGCAGAACAGAAGAAGGTGGCATAAAAATGATACGTAAGATAAAAAGTACAACTCTCAGCAGCAAATCATCTCCAAGCAGAAAGAGAAAGACTCTGATTACTTAAAATATGTATCAGTAAAATATGAACAGTCAAAAAAAGCTTGATGGAACCACAACAGACCTGTCAATAAGGATGGCTACACAATATAATGTGTGGCATATTGAAATGGAAATGAAGGTATATCATCTTTAAAAAGAAAATCTGGATGACACTTGAGGCCACTGCACTTGAGAATGGGAAGAAGTTCAATCTTCTCTTTCATAGGGAGGCAGAAAGCTTCCTTCTTACTTCATTCATATAATGAAAAATTCAGAAAAATCCTAGTAATCTCCTTCCACATTCCATACCTCTCTTATAATGAAAATTTGAAATAAAAATTAACATATAAAAGCAGGAAAGTGTAATTTCTGTATTCAACAATGTAATGTTTTGAAGTATTAAAATTCAAATTGTTTTATAGTAAATGCATTTTAAGACTTTTATTTTCAAAAAGATTTCCTTAAAAATGTCATCTTTCAAATAAGTTTTTTGTATTTGCCACTTCATTCCTGTAGAAAAATGTTTAGGAATTTAAGAATGACATAGCACCTCGATCCATTTACAGGTCCCCATTTGAAAGTCTGTATACAGTTCACTTACACAAAACGAAATCTTTAAGACTGAACTGACAGTTCAAAGCAATGAAGCTTTGATTTTTATTTATTTAATAAACTTGATTCCGCAATGGACAAACTTTCAAGAATGCAGATGTGGCCTATAGGCATACACTATATGGGAGACGAAAAGATACTGATGTCCTTTCCTGGGGGTTGTTGTATTACCTTTGCAAAAATGCTGTATTGCACTGAAATGAGGTTAGGTATTTGATCAGAGAGCTTGGCATGCAGAAATATCTGTTGGGGGCGGGGCAAAGGAATTGTAAGGAGACAGGCACGTCAGAATTATTAAAGCAAAAACTAAAGAAAATCCCAAAGTACACTAATATGCAGTAACCAAATTGTCACAGAAGTCAACCATGTAGCCACTCTCTCAAATATTATGTCATTTTAGTGATCCACTGCACACCTAATAAATATCATGATGTGTATATGTATGTACAATATTGCTCTGCAAATTTGCATGTATCACCTTTAATATTTCACTACCTCTGTGCATGGTCTGAGGTTATATTTTGATTAAATCACTCATTCTGTAACATAATCCAAGATTTTGAAAACATTTTCAGTAGACAACCACAAAAATATCTGGTAATTTGGTAACATTAATATACCCGTATTTCTGCTATAAGAATAAAAATTCAGAACACATACACATTTAGAAGTAACTCTTCCAGATGACAGTTTTAAGAGTTTGCCAGACATAGTTAAGGGGCACTGATAAATTAACATGAAAATGACTGTCTATGACACTGTGTTTTCTGTTCGGGGGATTAACAGGCAACTTTAGCCTATTAGTGTTCCCAGTGCTATATACAAATCAAATTGCCACTAAAAATACAGCTTCTGTAATTTTGACTTCAACTCCCAGATAAACAAGACTCCTTTAACATGACAGCTACAAGCATTCAGGAGAAAATAAGTCTTCTTAGCAGTCATGTAACAGAAGCCATATGCAGAGACATAGCAGCAGCAGATAAAAATCTCACAATGCTGAACTCAATTACCCCAAGATACGATTTTTTTCCATTTTCCAGCACAGAAGAACAACTATTCACAGGAGTATGTTTCTCACATGTTGAAATAAGGTATGTGATTTAGTTTGGTCCCAAGTATAGTCACAAAGAGGAGCACTTGGGAAAATCCACTGGGGCTGTACACACTACCTAGGAAAAAGACATTTACAGAAGAACTTGGAAGGAGAAAGAATTGCATGTGAAAACATCACTCACTCATCACAAACATGTAAAATGCATAAATAATAAAACAAAAATCCATGACAGTCTGTGCCTTATCACATTACAACACATTCTTTTGGTCAATGTGTTCCCGTTTTAGCGCTAGTCTTCATAATATTAAGCTGAATTTAATATTTTAAAGACCCAAGCCTTTGAGGTGTTAAGCATAGTCTGCTAAATGCTTCAAAAGACAGCTCTACAGAGTGGAGAAACTTAATGCCAGAGAAAGCAGCCAGCCCTTTGCAGAATTCAGCTCCTGCAAGTCGTCAAAGAAAGGGCAGTCTCTGAAGACAATGGTTTGGGCAAGCAGTTTTTAGAATGCCATTAATACAAAAAAAGTTCAAAACAAACGTGTAATCAGATTAGGTTTTCTCTCTGAAAACAATACTTTGCATGCCATAGTATTCCTTCAGTACAATTTTGATTTGGCTTGAACATTACTTTGAGTTTTCTTTAGCAGACCTTCTTTGAAAGGTGGGAATTTCTAAAGCACAGACTTCAGTTGTGAGTCATTATTATTGTTTCCTTTAAGTTTTCTCACCAGCTCATCCTGCATCATTTCCCTTGTTCTCATGAATGAACAACAGTAATGGAAACTTCACCATTGGTAAGAAAGAGTGAGAAAACTATTCTGACAGCTTTTCAAATGCCCTGTCAACAATAAGTTAACATTAGGACTCCAAGTAGGAATTAAGAAATTTGTTTCCTTGTTTAATACAAACTTATTTAAACTTGCAGCCATGAGACTTCTTAACAGCAAATAAAAACCACCCATCTTGTGCAACATTGTTTTAATGTCCATTACAGCAAAAAGGAAATGGAATATGATTTAATCTTAAAATAATATGCCATTTGTGTAAACTCAATGCATCGTCAAGGCT
Organism: Amazona ochrocephala; assembly: GCA_039720435.1. NCBI lineage: Eukaryota > Metazoa > Chordata > Aves > Psittaciformes > Psittacidae > Amazona > Amazona ochrocephala. The sequence goes on from CM077879.1 coordinate 39,684,818, forward strand.
TTCTGTCCCCATATCATCTTTGTATTCCAGCACAAGGGGATAAAAACCCAACGATGTCCTTACATACCATGAAATCTTACCTCCCCTCAAGATTAATGGGCACTAGACTGTACGTACGTTAAAAGGTCACTCACCTCCATCTGTTGTGCAATTGCCAGGCACACTAGGATAAGTGAGGGAGACTGAAAAGCTTAGTTTCCCCCTATAATTGCATGCAACCTTTGTGCTGTGGGCCATTCTTGCATTCTGCCTGTGGAACTCCCTTTAATACCAGCGAAATTTCTTAGCACAGCACAAGGACAGTACCATTACATTAGGCTCTGTCAAGTGCTATTTTCCCACAGTATGTTCCTCCAGGTATTAGGCCCCTCTTAATGTTGGGTCGGCAGTTTAAAACAAACAAACAAACAAACAAAAACAAAAAAACAAAACAAAACAAAAAAAACACACACAAAAAAAACCCCAAACAAAACAGCCAAAAACCCCAAACTCCCACAAAACAGAAAAAAAAAATCCATGAAAATAAGGTAAATGGTCTAACACTCCAAACATGTGCAAGCTTTAATAGGCTGCAGCCTAGATGCAGTGTTACTCAGATACCAAGAAGGATAGCAGACACCAAGACCTTTCAATTTGCGCTTTCAGGAAGGAGCACTATGATACAAAATCTGACTAGATAGATACCTGAAGCAATTTGTTTCACTCTAACTACCGATGGTCCTCAAAGACAGCTGACCACAGACACTGCTAACATTTCTCCCCTTTCACAATTATGTACACACTTTTTAAGGAACAAGATTGTAACAAGATTATCTTTCTTTTCGTTTGCTGTGTTTTTTTCATGAAAACTGTCTGAAAAAACTGCTTTCTCTCGAAGTTATAATCTTGATTTTACAGTTCAACAAAAGCTCACAGTTCTATACGTAACATTGCCATCTAGTGACATAAAAGGGTGTTTTCTGCTAATAAACTATAGTCTGTAACTTTTTTTCCTAATGAAATATAATTCAGCATCTTAGTTTAATGTTAATAAAAGATTATTAGAATCATTTATGTAGTTCAATAAGAAAGGAAATTTTATTATTTGATTTGGCAATATTTTACACTGGGTGTTTGCATTGCTGTGATTAGCTCTTCAAAAGTCTCACTGGTAGCTTTTAATACTGCTAACTAAGAAAACCTTTGTAACAATAGGAAGTGGAAGCTAGCATTTTCTCCTTTAGAAAGACATCGTGCAGGACTGTTTGTGTGGTTGCAGACGTTGCTGTTAGTGCTCTGAATGGTCATAGGTATTTTCACTTTTTTTGCATTTAAAATTGAACCCTCTCCTGATACATGTCTTGCATGGCATCACCTTAATCAAAACCAGGTACCTCAAACTACAAATATAAGACCCGAGAGCCAGACTTCAGCCAAAACCAAACAGGCTTGTGCTGAGGATCAGTGACATACACCCGCTGCAGGGTTACAGTCCTCCCAGGGGCAGAGGCTCATCACAATAGCTCAGGTGAGCCCCACTGCCATAGGCTCACCTCACTGAGCACTGCAAATCCCCTGCAACAGGACCAAACAGCAGGAGCTGCTCCAACACTCTCTTGCTAAACAGTAGGAGCTCTAGAGCCACAGTCAAACCCCAACCTGACAGAAATCCCGGCATGCTCCAGCCCTTCCGCTTTACAAACCCTGTAGTGTGTATGCCAGCCTTCCCAGCCCTGCGGAGGTTTCATTGCACTGCCTCTCACTGCAGGTTTATAGCTAATAGTCCCACAAACAGAGGACATTTCCAAAGGACCTGTCATAGTTTACACAAACTGATGAGTTGACAGGGTTACTGTTACCCATTTCTTTAACGTACTGTATGTGCCAAGCAATCTTTGAAATACTGAGCTTGCCAGAAGCTACTTAGTGCATGTGATGGCAGGGTGGGATGCCCTGTCTCAGTTGGTTTTAGGCTTTGGATCCAGTCACTAGACTTGACCATTTGGTTGAACATCTTGCAGTTTGGAGATGAACGAATTAAGTTCAAATCAAAGAAATGGAAATCTAACAATGTTAGCCTTGCAAGAAGGTAATACTGAGCACCACAAACTGCTAAATGCAGTGTTAAGCAGATATTAAGTGATCCTCTGTGCATGACTAAAGAAGTAGTTGTACATTATTCATTCAGAGAAAAACTGCATTTTATCAGTAAGCTCTTTTCTTCACTGCCACTTAATTGCTGCTACAGAGGCATTGGCTCTTGAGCCAGGGTGTAAGAGGTGGAGAAAGCATGCAAGATATTCCTACAAGTCTCCTACCTTTACACAAAGTCATTCTCTGTCATATCTGATCTGGGCATTTTCAATATGCAGCACTTTGAAAATGGTTTATGAACACTATTGATCCCTACTTAGAGCAGATCTAGTCTTTGCCATTCGTTCTTGATCAAAAAGACTTTTCTAGTGCTTGTGCACGAGGGCAAAACCCCACAATATTCTGGAACAGGTACAAAAATGCCCAAATAAATGTACTCCTCCCTTTTTCTTTCACATACACAGAGAAGGTAATATTTTCTTATACCAGTTATTTTGATCCTTTTTATTTGTGGTATCTAAAGGGTAGGGAGAGTGGCTCATTTCTAATACAGTGAGAACTGTCAAGGCACCAGTTCCCATTTTGTGCTCAATCCTTTCTGTTGTTTTTAACCAGGATGGCTTTGAGACTCATGCTGCTGCAGCACTAACAAATGACTTGTATCTTGTCTCCTTGGGAAGCAGCTGTTCCCACTTAGCAGGGGGAGATGCTCAGAACACAGACGTTTACCTTAAAGGACAGGGTCAGTGCGGTTATCTGTACAGAAATACCACCCCACTTCAAAGGACAGCTATTCCTGCTCTAGTGCCCAAATATTTAGGAGACATTTTTATTTTGTTTCCTACAGGAAACATTTAACAGTTAACAAATGCACTGAAAATTGTCTTAAATACATTCACAACAACAGCAGAGCATCAGAAAGAAGATGATCCTCTCCTGCTCTACTGCAAGCCCTACCCATACAATCTGAAGTTGAAAAATTTGACTTATATTTGCAATGCATTGTGTTTCAAAGTACTTGTGAGAAAATTAACCATTGCTCCTAAATATATTTCAAAACTCTGTACCATATTTTTGTCATCTACAATTTCATCTTTTGTCCGTTAAAGGTCTGTAAAGGAAACAATAACAATATTCCAGAGTCCTGACTTCATCGTGGACTTTAACTGTAAGGATTCTTTCATTTTCAACAGACAACTTGTCAAATCCCAGGGATAAACTAAACAGTACTATCTTAAAATATTACCAGATATTTAGTGACTGGAGAAGACAAATGCAAAGATGTCATTTACGTACACATGTACATAATGTTGACTCTTTTTTACCATATTATATATGGTATTCATAAATATGCAAAATATTCAAAAAGATGGCACATTAAGCCCACCACTGCTTAATACAAAATACACTGGAAAATCATTCATTAAACTCTCAAGTCTAATGGGTAATAAGCTGCACAATAGCATTATACACCTAAATTTAAAATCAAAGTTTTTTATATCCTACTGTGAAAATGTACACTTTTCAAGATCAGCTTTTTTGTAAAGTGAATGCCTGACATCTGCTGGTAATTATACAAACTGTATATTGTGGAACCAAACTGTTTACAGTTTAGTTTTTCAACTAAGATACTTTAGAATACATAAATTATTCAAATAAAACTTAAATTATTACAGTAATGAGGTTTCAAAACTGAACTGCATCAACATTGCTTTCACTTGTTAGATGCAAAAGAGCGAGTTGCTTAGGTTTACTACAAGTTTTTTCTGATGGAGTGGTCAAATCCAGTCCTCAGAAAAGCAGTTTTCCACCAACATGACTTTTATTCACCTTATTTTTACTAAATTAGGAGAAGCAATTCTAGGGCTATTGTACTTCATATTCCCTTTCATTTAGATTGGGCATTTTTAAGAAAGCTATTTTTACATTGTTTTGAAATATTGCAGTCATTCTACCGAAAAATACAATTGCTAACTGAAACAACAGGACTGCATGAATGCCCATTAAAACACCCATCTGTAACAAAAGCTTCAACAGATGTCTTCATTTAAGGTAACTCCTTAGGAGCCAGCAAGGACATAAGAGAAAATAAAGGATATTGCACTAGCAAGAGCAGGAAAAGGAGACTGCTCCAAAATTGATAAACAGAAGGCTTTCAGTTTTTCATCCTTTCATGAGTGGAGCAGTGCTTTTTAAAAGGCTTCAGGACTATAAAGTAGAAATAAGTAGGACTTATTTCACAATATCTTAGCACCAGTGATTTTATGAAACAACTGTGTAAAACAATGTCTTGGTAAAACATAATTCAGAAACTAATTCTGTGTGTGAAGAGGTCAGCATATCAGAATAAAAATGATCCTGCTGGAACACAACCAGAAAATAGGAGAGAAAGAAAGAATATACAAGGGAAAATGCAAAATTGTAAGACATTTTATGAATTCTTAAATATGGAGGTAGTAAGTAAAATGCTTCTTCTAAGCAAGTTTAAAGGGGAGGGGGGGAACCCTCAGAACTTCCAACATTAAAAACTGACCTTTACTGAAAGCCCAAATGGATATCAAATAGCAGAGCTGCTTCAGCCACAGAAAGCAATCCTTCATTCCAAACACAAATAAGATTTTATTTGACAAGATTTTCTGTTGCCCTGTAGAAACATCACCCTGAATCCAATGAAATGGAGAGAAAAAGTAAAAGCTGATGCCTCTGTTTTTATCTTCTCATTTTACCTCTCCACCAACAAACCAATAAAACAGAATTAAAATCTTGTAGAGCAGCTGTTGAATCACCATATAATAGTGTTCAGTTCTGCTGGTTGGCAATGTGAAAGCTATAGTTTGCTACAATACTGCCAAAAAGAGGGCATGAAAGAGTTACCTTGAATCTAAGGACAAATGTATATTGGTTTTCTGAATGCAAACTATTTACAATTCTCTTTGAAAGAGGGAAACAACCAAAACAGAGCAAAAAAGTGAGAGGAAAAATGAAGACCAAATTTAAAGTGAGAGCCAGCAAAAAACTTTACCTGTTGGTTCCAGGAAAATACATAGTTTCCACCTCCTATAGCTCCTCAAGTGCTAAACTGGAGTTGCGCCCAACAGAACTGAGAAGACACGCCTCAGTATTTGACATTGGTTTCCCAGACACATAAGCAGCACTGAAAACAAGTTGCTGAAATTGCTCATGTTCACCAGTTCTTGCAGGACTACAGTAAATTATAGATACTCATATACACCATACCTAGTTATTGGGTCTCCCTGAAAGGCTAACATTAGTAAAATACAAATAGAAGTTCCACATTGTTTTATTATTAAAAAAATCTGAAGTCTTATAGTACCTGAACCATTCTTCCTTCTGATGGGATAGGGACAGCATTAAAAAGAGACATGACTAACAAACTCATGACATTATATCAAGCACCCTGGAAAAAAACCAACCATACCTACCTGAAGACACCCACTGACTTTGATGAATATTGATGGACTCTTACTAGGAATTATCTTTGCCTTTGAAGAGAGGGAGGCCTCGTTTTCAGGCAGCCAGTAGCTGCTTTTCAAATTTCCAGTCACTAACTTATAAAAAATGGGGGATGGGGGAAAATAATAGTGCTAACTATTCACCAAGTTGAAAACAACACCTACGCAGTCTTATGTCACAAAAAAAAACCAACAAAGAAACTCAAACCATTAATTTTTTATATCAGTATCTTTTTGGAAGATGTAGGTACTTGTAAGGACTAATCCCATCCATTTTAAGAAAACAAAAAATGGTAAAACTGCAAACTCTTTACCTTAGAGACTTCAGAAGTAGTACAGCTTAATGCTATTCTGGAATAGCGTAGTAGGGAGTTGCTTTGCCAGTTGTTTTACTTATTTTTATGCTTTTTAAAAAGTGAAAAAAAAAGGTTAGGCTCTTTACATAACAAGGAACTGCATTAAAAATTATCTTGTTGAGATGCAAAAAATATAGAAACCCACAAATACTTATCCTATATCTGGGTCAAAGATGTCATTTTGAACTTTAAAATTAAGTGGCAGCAAATTCTTGAAGCAGCAGACTTCCGCTTTTAGACCTTCCAACCAAGCTTATGAGACACACTTCATTTCCTTGCAAAATTAAGTTTATACCCTGTCATAGAGCTGTTCTCCAAATATGGAATGATTATGAACTTTATCACAGAGTCAAGTCACTTTCTACATATGAAGATATTTTTTTCCTCTTTTCTTTTTTACCTTCTCCTTCTGACAGAAGGGTGGCAACTCTAGATGCCAGAGCATCAAAGAACCATTGAGATCTCTGTGCTTTTTCCAAGACACAGCACTTGAAGCTATTCAGAATTCTTTCCTCATCCATCTTCTTGAATTTCAGCAATTACAAGCAATGCATTTCACAACTACAAGTAGTACAAAATATTTATTGACTTTATCGGTGTGAATTTCTGCCTGTACTGAATCAATGTTTTCAGTGACATGTACTAAATTGCATGTAACAAATTGTACAACCACTTTCAGCTTGAGAGCAGAAAATTCCTTTTCAATATAATTATTGGCAAAAAAACACTTGAACATCATTAAAAAGTAGTATTTTTAATGCTTTCTATTCAGTCCAGGACTATTACAGTATCAATTTGTTTAGCTGAAATCCAGCTTCAGAACTATACTTGAGAATATGCAGATACAATTGCTCATTTCCTTATATTACATGGCTTTTTGCAATGAGGTACCTACAGGGGAAAAGACTAAATAAAATGCAAAGGAAACATGCATTAACTGTGAAGAATACAAATACAACATAATCCTACTAGCTGTTAAATCAACATCTTGCCATTAAGAATCACAAGGGCTATAAAAATAGCCAGAGTCATTTTTAGCTCTTTTATTTAATCAGCTGTTCAAGACATTAGTACCTAGATTTTTAGAAAGATTAATTGGATATGGTGGGGGAAAAATTGTAAGTAAATATTCAATTACAAGTAACTTTTTTTATTCATCTTACATTCGGCTTTTACATATGTACAGTTTAAAAAAGCTAGATAGCGATAAACCCAAGCACAAGAAAAGCGCCCTGGGGATCATCCCTTTATCTATTATTTTCCTATAGTTACCCCAAAACAAACAAACAAACAAACAACACACACAAAAACCCACAAAAAATACTTTGGTTAGAAATTTATTTTAATTTTTTTCAGTGCCTAGAACTATTGCTACCAGCTCTGTGCTCCTAAGACTGCATTTAGCAAGTAACACTATATCCCTAAAGCATATTAGAAGGCCATACGTACTACATACATCTGAGGAGTTAATTGATTTATTGCCTAAGTTCTGCCAACTAAGCCACCAAAATTTTGGGACCATACTTCAGTTTCAAGAACTGCTCTCTCACCCTTTCTACAGCCTGTAAATTTAACACCACTTGGTGGATCATCTCATACACTCAGGTCAACTGAAATAGTTTCACTTATGTTGATATTATTACATAAATGCCAATCTGCAGCCACAAAATCTTTTCTACCTCAGCCCCCAGGTGAATAACCTTGCTGCTGCCCAATCATCGTGATGAAGAGTATGCTACTTCAACCCACCTCCAGTTGCTCTGCTCTCCCTCCCAGGGCAGAAAGGAGCTGCTGATGACCACATCCATGCAGCACAGGTAGGGAATGCTGACTTAAACAGACCCCTCAAGAGAAATACAAAATTTGGGTGCACTCACTGATGGCCCAACCCCATCTATACCATAACCTTACCAGTGATAAGATTTATCAGCTATAAATCATCCCAGATATCAGTTTATGCCACTGTGTATTTCCAGCAACAGTTCCATATCTTCCTAGAAAATCTGTATCAAGCTTAAAAATTGTGGTTTTTTTTGATGGAAGAAGAGGAAGATTCAGACTAAATATTCAAACACAAATACTTCATGGAAACAGATCCTACTCCCACTTCCAGTACGTGTTACTGTACAAGGGAAGAAAAATAAGTGCTACATAATATGCATTTCAAGACCTAAAACTCGGATACTCTTAGATGCACACTCCCATAAGCCATATTTTGTGAAAAACCCACTGATATCTTATTCTGCACTTCAAGATGGAGGGTGAAGGTGCAGCCCTCACTGTCAATAAAAACCTTACAGGGTACACCAGCTCTGACTTTTCTAGAGCCAGATAGATAGGCAGAATAATTTAATACCATTTACTGACGACCTTTGATTGAATCTCCAAAAAATTACAACTTCCTACACTAAGCATAATATCTAGATTTCATCAACTATATTTTCTATTCTATCAGATATGTTATTAATGAGAGTAATGAATAGCATGAGAGCAAGGAAAAAATAAAAGAAAGAAAAAACAGACCAAAACCAACAACCCCACCTCTAAAATATAAAGCCAAACAGGCTTCCAGTCTGATATTGAAAAACCACTACATATATCTTCTACAGCTCACTATCAAATGCCTTATTTCAATCACAGTCTCTGCTGTTTCCAGGGATGCTCCTTTGATTAATTCTTCAAAGTCATTTTGCAAGTCCTAGTGAAACTTCACAATACAGAGGGGTGACAAGGAGGCAAAGTTCACTGCTTATGTGGATGAGAGCTTGTGAAATAAGATAGTGCTTACAGTAAGCTCAGATAATATATTTGATTAGATGTACAATTTTAAAAAACTATGGCAGCTTGAAATTGTACAAATCACTTTAATTTTAGTCCTAACTTTCGTAAATGTAAAAAAACTCCAATCCTTAAAAAGGGGAGTGCTAGCATTGGCTGTTGTCACATTTGTAGCTACATTGCAGGTGCCAGTGCTCCTCTGTTTCTTACTATGCTGACTCCTAAAGCAAAAAAGGAGCAAGTAGTATTTAATGAAAAATGAGAGCTAGAAGGGCAGCAGAGAAAAAGAAGCTTCCTCTTTTTCTCCTTTCAGAATTGGGAGAAAAATAAAATTACTTTTTACAAATAAAGGTAGGAAAAAAAAAAAAAAAAACAAAAAAAAACAAAAAACACACAAAAAAAACACCACAAACTTAAGCAGCCACAGACAATTACTGTTACTTCCCAAACACAGTTAACTAGTTTTATCTCAATCTCCAACTACCACCTTATACAAAAAGAGCTCTTGTGCCTGCCTGCCTTGTCAGCCACTCACTACATCTAATACAAACCCTTCTTAAAGGCAAATACTTTTTACACTTAAACCAATCACTCATTTCTGATTTTCCATAGCTGCATACAACCCCAAATCTCTCTTGTAATAGCTTCTACCACCACACTCTGAAACCTCTCCCGAGTATCAAACCTAACTCATTCACCTCAGCATGGGCACCCAGGACCACAACAGTCACTTGGAAAAAAACAAACCAATAAAGAAAGAAAAAACACTGAGCAACAAGGCAAAGTGAATTAAAAACATCGTACCTGTTGTCCTGGTTGCAAAGCAGAAGCAAAACCTCTCAGGTAGCATCCAAAGCCTAGCTCTGCAAGGAACTTCCTAATTAGGAGGCCCTAATTATCCCCTTGCCTACCAAGCACCAGTGAAGGCAGGTGGGATCAGCCTGTGGTTAGTCACACACCACCCCAGGCAATTCTAGGTGCGGATGAGTCCTAATTTTGAGGTGGTCACTTGCAAAAGCACTTTTGGTATGTCTTAAGGATGCCAACATCTCTGAAAATAAATATGTGTTTTTCTCATAAAGGATTCTGAAATCAATGGATTACAACTGCAAAACACATGATAATTGCTGTTAATAAAGTTAGGTGTAAAATAAAAACATGTCTTCAAATGACAGAAATGCTTGCTCACTCTCATGGTCCTCTAGTGCTAGAAAAAAATATATTCTTACTAATGCATTTCTATCAGTTTTAAGATTTTAGAGGAGCACCAGCTATTTCCTCAGAGTTAATGGGCTGGAGTACCACTAACAAGCACAAGGGGGTACAGCTGGAAAGCAGAGGTAGTTCCAGGTGACATTGGTGAGTGTCATTAGCACTAAGTTGGCGGAGGGAAAGGGGTTAGGAGGTCAGGCAGCACTGTAGACAGTATGTGAGTTTTGAAATATTCTACTGTTATTATTACCTTAATATTGTTACATATCTTGTTTGGCTCCATTGTTTTTATTTTGGATCAACAGCTTATAAGTCTGGATAATGTAACTATACATTTTTGTTGGTGTTTTTTGTTTTCTGATTAGCTTATGCATAAAGGATTTGGAATTTCATTATTAGACAATGTTTGGAAAAAGAAATAAATCCAACTCTGTTGGATTGTGGAGTAAACAGAAAAGAGGAGAAAATTCTGACTGTCTTTCCATGTAAAACAACAGCAAATTAAGAATTGCTAATAAAGAAAATTATTGGCAGACGAACTACATAATAACTTGCAAAAAGGAATTTTTACTGTGAGACAATAATAAAGGGGAAAAACCCCACCAACTTTAACAATGGAATACCTGCTTTGTTTTTACCTATGCTTTGTCTCTTCAAGAACATGAAGATTCATAAGAACATTCCCAGAGAAGTGGTGGGGGGCACCAGAAAAAGGTCCAGCCACAGTTTGGCTTGTTTAAGCTAAGTGTGGGAGGGTTTTATTTGTTTAATAAAAATATACCTGTTGTGACCCTGTAATATTAGTATTCACCTGTTTGCATAGAATCATAGAATAGTTAGAGTTGGAAAGGACCTTAAGATCATCTAGTTCCAACCCCCCTGCTATGGGCAGGGACACCTCCCACTAAACCATGCCACCCAAGGCTCTGTCCAACCCGGCCTTGAACACCGCCAGCGATGGAGCATTCACAACTTCCCTGGGCAACCCATTCCAGTGCCTCACCACCCTCACAGTAAAGAATTTCTCTTCACTTTAAAGAGTATATGCCTGTTTGCTTGTTTGTTTGCTTGAACAGTTTGAAATACTATGATTCCATGATAAATGTTCCAAGAACAGTTTTAGACTATTTTTAATGGACAAAATCTCAATTATGGAAGAAAATTGAGAAGCCAAATAAACCGGAACATTTCTTAAACACCAGACATACAAATAATTATTTTCTGTGTATTTACTGACAAAAAATTAACAGCAAGATTGCTCCTCCAATACCTGAGTTTTCAATCTAAACAGAACTGTTTCTGCAAAACCTCTTGAAATAATTTTCAAAATAATAACATTTTCAACATTTGTAATCCAAAAATAATGCAGAAACTCTACTTGAATCTGGCTGAGAAGCTATATAATAGCTAGCTTTAATTTCATTATTCAGAAGAAACTTATTAAAAGAATAAACAACCAATAGCATTCATTTTCTCAATGCCTATTTTCAATATCTACAGTTACAATCTGTGAATGAGACTGTATGCACAAGGGTGCAGAGCTGTAAATACGTATTGTTTTCAAGTTAGCTTCCTTTCCTGCACTGGGGTTTCTGCGTTGTGCTGCATGCTCTCAACAGCAAATGGAAACCCAGGTTATTTTAAGAGTTCGCATTTTTTCAGTCCTTACACAAGAACGAAGGACTCAATAAAAGAACTAAGAACCTTAATAAATTCCAATCTGAAATGCATCAGAAGTGTTTCCAGTTCAGATTTCCAACAAAAAGGTTTCAAGCCTTTTCCCATTAAGTAAATCAGTTGCTATGGAATATATATTTTGCACACATCACTACATAAAACATCATTATTTATGTAGTAACACATCTAAGAGATCAATCAGGAATAATACTACTTCTTTCCATACGATGTATAGAAGAGACAAGAGAAGTGAATGCCATTTGTTTCCATAAAAGAGCATTCTTTTTATAAATGGTTTGAGAATCATCACAACAAAATACAGTACTTATTTTACTTTTTTAAAGGCTTTAAAGAGACCAACTGAGGAATTTGCCTCCTTTCTCCCTGAACCAAGAATAAAACAGAGCATCCTGCTCTGTTTGGTGGCTGAGAAGCAAAAAGCAAGCTATTAGACTATCATTTAAGTGCTCATCTATGCTGGCCTTCCCCTCGGGAAAAAAACAAGTTCTTCTCCCTAAGGACTGGAACATAAACTCAGTGATGGTTTCTTCTTCATCCCTCTAAAATGATGACTTCAAACATAATTTCTCTTCACTGGGAAATGCTAGAAAAGCTTGAAACATCATGTCTGAAGCTACAATTTTAGTACCTTAAAATTCTGCTACTGTCTGCTGGAAGGAATATACCATACTGAAGGAAAATATAGGTTTATCTCTGGAGTTCTTTGACAGCAGATCCTTGTCTTTATAGTTGAAGCATCTCTTTCACAGACAGCCTATATATTCATTCTAACAGTACTGCCAAAGGAATACAGGAAAGTTGTTGAATGCCAAGCCACAGAAATAAATTTCAGTAAGCATTTCAGGAATATAATTTATGAATAAACCCACAATTTAATTTGTCAATCAACAAAACTCCACAACTTAGCCCAATTATCTCTGAGAAAAATATTTTTTGCTTTCCTCCTCTATGACGGTATTAAGATCTCTGTAAGTTTTTATAACAATATACACATTTGATATTAAAGCACAGAAAAAATAAGGTACTCAGTGTGCCGATTATGCTGATCTGTGGAAAACAGCAGTTCAGAGAACTGAAATTCATGTAAATATGCTGGATACAAATGAAAAATTGTCCTAAAACATTCCTATGAAAATTTTTTAATTTTCACATTTAAAATGAAATTTTGTTTGTAAAGACAAAGCACCCTTTGGAAACTTTTTCAACACCTTTTTGATTGATACACCTACATGGAGAATGTACTAAATAACTAGGAATAATTCACAAAGATCCCTTTTAAACAGCAAGTTGGCTTCATCAAAATCTATCAGCTCTGGTGAACTCACAACAAAGGGGGAAGACTCTGCTCCAGTCTTCTTCTGAAAGGCTTGGCACTGCAAATCTCATAATTTCTCCTGGGTTGTTGTTTTGATTTTTGTTTGTTTGGGGGTTTTGTTTTGTTTTCATACCCCACTCCTCCCCTAATTTGCAGTATTAGAAACCTCAGTTTTAATTTCAGGTTATGTTTACTCTTTTCGAGTCTGGGAGTAATTTAACTTCTACCATACTTTGTTTGAAGACGTATATATAGAGAACTGTCAGGAAGGTGATAGTGGCAAATGCTCCTCCTCCTGGATATATGAGCAAGAAACACTAACTCAGTATGAAGCACCATTTTTGCCAAGAGGCAATCCTGATAACCTGTTTCTTCTGTCTTCCCAAACATGACAAGCATTTGCAGTTATAGCTGAATGAAGGACACACAGAGCAGGACTTGCAGCCAGAGAGGCTACTTCTTCAGCTGAAGTGCTGATTGAAACTGCGTATTACTTGATGCAAATCAGGAAGACTTGAAGGTCGACTCATATCCATGCTCAAGCTGGTAAATCTGCCTAAATTTCTCATGGGAAATCCTCTACTTCTTATTTTCCTGGACTGTTTTGGAGAACATCTACTCCATTCCTTGCTGTGGAAGAGCCTAATATTAGCCCCAACCCCCTCTGGAACAAGTATGTTGATTGCTCCTGCTGAGCAGATACCAACAAAAATCAAGTGGTCACTTTGTAGGCAGTCTTTATTTACCTAAAGCTTTTACTCTTCTTATTGACTTATGCTTAATACATTGAAAAAATTTCTTTTCATTCTTGCAGTTAGCTGCTCTATAAGCAGTTATTAAAATGTTTTATAATACAGAATTGCACGTGCGCTGCATCAATGGTTCTCAAAACACAATGTGATGGTTCATTATCTGTCAGTCAGCCTGTAGTTCTCAAAGTAGCTGCTGGCAGTCCTAAAAGGACCAAACTTACCTTACTATAACACCCTAAGCAAAATGCTGCAAAACAGAATAGACAGTTCCTTCAGGCACTCACAGAAACTGACTCCAGAAGGTGTATTTGACTTCTACACAGATTAAATAACTACCTCCGTACCTCAAAAAAAAAAAAAAAAAAAAAAAAAAAAAACAAAAAACAAAAAACAAACAAACAAAAAAAAACAGTAAGACTATCTTCTGGTTTAAAAATGTTTATTTAAAAGAAAAGGAGGTCAATACCCTAATGGCCAGGACAAAACAAACAAACAAAGAATTCCTCAGTTCCCCCCCAAAACCATTACTCTGCAATTTCCCTTTCCCTTAAAGTTTCAGCTTCAGTGTTTTACTGAAAAACAAAATCAAAACAAAAAAAAACACCCTGAACTTTCATTTCCTTTTCCTATGCTGTTAGGCCTGAGGAAATTAGGTACCTTTCACTGAAGGGTTGTGTGGGGTATGAGAAGAAACCGCAATAAAATTTATTCACAATATACAATTATAAAAATATCTTGCTTAGGATTCAGTACTATAATTTAATAACTTTTTGTTGTTTCATAGGTATCTGGGAAGGGTACAGACACATGTCCTGATCCTGTTACAAGAGGTAGAATGCCAGCATTTGGTACAACATTCCAGGAGAGAGTCAAAGTGACGTTCCTGTTTCCCCTGAAAAAGCAACAAAGACTATCAGCACAAATACTCAAGTTAACCAATTTAACTAATAATCACTAATATTAAATTAGGATACAAGTTGTTTTCCTGATCCAGAAACAATGGCGTTAATTTTATTTAGTTATTTCATGAAGTATTACCTATTTTCCAGGAAAGACTTTTTTTGTTGTTGTTGTTACTGTTACCTAGCTCCTTTGCAGTTGAGTTTATCACAGAACTAGTTCTACACAGACACAAGTACTGGAAACAGAAACCCAGAAGCCTATTGCTCATACTAGAAGTGTATCTTCTAGTCTACAGAAGAAACAAAGTATCTTGTATCCCAAGGTTATCTTTTAACAATCAAGCTACAAAGATACAACAGACTGACAAAATATCAGACAGAATATCAGTACCGTACCATGGCAAGAAACTAAAATGCAATTAAAGGCAAGCTTATCAAGACTCCATGAATAATAATAATTATGATAAAACCAGGATATACTTACTTGAGACCATTTCCATCATCAAAAAAAAAGTACTTTGACTTCATATCTTTTAAGAACAGCTTTGGATTATCTCCTCTCAACATGACCTTGTCCCAGAGCACCACCTGATTTAGAGCCTAAAAATACAATTACAAATAAGTCAGCAAGGTAATGTATAAGATCATATTCAGCCACTGGAATTTCATAGCATTATTAATCTAAAAACCCTGAAGTACATGCTTGCAATCCATTACTAATTTAACAAAATAATGCTTTACAGAGGGGGACACTAATACTACTGCACACTGAAGTGTGGCACAGAACAAATGGAAACAACAAAGCACAATTTAGAAAATAAAATTTTGCAATATTTGTGAGAGCTAGTGATTTATGTGAAAAAAAGTCTAAAAGATGAAACAAGACAATGAAGTCCCAGACCCTAATAAAGAACCCTACACACTATTTTTGTGCAAACAGAATACCCACCAGCATGTATAAACTAAGGTACTTAAAACTAACGAGACAGTTTTCTGCAGCAAGTTAAGAAATAAACAAGCCTTCTCACATGACATCCTTCTCTCTAAGTTGGAGAGACATCAATTTGATAGGTGGACCACTCGGTGGATAAAGAACTGGCTGGATGGCCACACGCAAAGAGTAGTGCTCAGTGGCTCAGTGTCCAGCTGGAGACCAGTAATGAGTGATGTCCCCCAGGGATCGGTGTTGGGACCGGTCTTGTTCAACATCTTTGTGGGTGACATGGACAGTGGGATTGAGTGCGCCCTCGGCAAGTTTGCCGATGACACCAAGCTGTGTGGTTCGGTTGATACATTGGAGGGAAGGAATGCCATCCAGAGGGACCTTGACACGCTTGCGAGGTGGGCTGATGACAACCTAATGAAGTTTAACCATGCTAAGTGCAAAGTCCTCCACCTGGGTCGGAGCAATGCCAGGCACAGCTACAGATTGGGCGGGGAGGAGACTCAGAGCAGCCCTGCGGAGAAGGACTTGGGGGTGTGGGTTGATGAAAAAATGAACATGAGCCGGCAGTGTGCGCTTGCAGCCCAGAAGGCCAACCGTATCCTGGGCTGCATCAAAAGGAGTGTGACCAGCAGGTCGAGGGAGGTGCTCCTGCCCCTTTACTCTGCTCTTGTGAGACCTCACTTGGAGTATTGTGTGCAGTTCTGGTGTCCTCAACATAAAAAGGACATGGAACTGTTAGAACAAGTGCAGAGGAGGGCCACGAGGATGATCAGGGGACTGGAGCACCTCCCGTATGAAGATAGGCTGAGAAAATTGGGGCTGTTCAGCCTGGAGAAGAGAAGGCTGCTTGGAGACCTCATAGCAGCCTTCCAATACCTGAAGGGGGCCTATAGGGATGCTGGGGAGGGACTCTTCATTAGGGACTGTGGTGAGAGGACAAGGGGTAACGGGTTCGAACTTAAACAGGGGAAGTTTAGATTGGATATGAGGAAGAAATTCTTTACTGTGAGGGTGGTGGGGCCCTGGAATGGGTTGCCCAGGGAGGTTGTGGATGCTTCATCCCTGGCGGCGTTCAAGGTGGGGTTGGACATAGCCTTGGATGGCATGGTTTAGTGGGAGGTGTCCCTGCCCACGGCAGGGGGGTTGGAACTCGATGATCTTGAGGTCCTTTCCAACCCTTACTATTCTATGATTCTATGATTCTATATCCTTGCAATGTGACTGTAGTAGCTTTAACTAGAATTCAGTGGTACAGTGGCAGCATGGCGTCTCAATGCAATATTTTTTTTTTGCACACTGTTCCGCACAGGTCTGACCAGTTTAGCTATCTGAAGTGAAACATAAGTAGCAACTAATTCAAAGGATGCAGCAATGCCAATTACTATGAGAAGTGTGATGAGATAAAATAAATGTATTCTGGGGCTACATTAACTGGTACAGGCAAATGCTTCCATGATCTATGAAAAGAAAGACCCACCACACCTGCTGAGACCAAAGGCCACTGTATCTTGTTTCTAACAGCAGACAACTGCAGAATGCTAGGGAAAAGTAAAACTGACATAGCAAATAAGTGAAAAAATTCATTTAGAGCACACCAGTGTAAATGAACAAGACGTGTGACTTTTCTCCTACTCTGGTGGGCGCATGATAAGTTAGGCTTCACGAGGCTGAACTTCCCACCCTGCAGCCAAACTGTAAAGAAAATAACAATCATGAAGGCCAGTAAAAACAGTCCAAGCTAGTGGGAAATCCTGGTGCCTTAACTCTTCCCAGCAGAACTTCGGAATGTTAAAAATAGCTGCAGTACAAAATGAGTAATTGCTCCAACTTTCTTTTTGATACTTACATTGTTTTTCGTTGAATATTCTGCAGACAAATATAGAAACAATTGTTTAACATTCCAGTCAAATATACTCTGCAGATGTATGAGAGTTAAGAAAAATACCATATTGTACTTACGTAACCTTGTTTTATTTTTACTAGATCTGAATAGACCACAATAATTGCAGTGAGCTCTTATCTTTCAACATACCTCGTCTTATTTCTTATCAGAGCACTTCAGGAGCTCCAACATACATTTTAACCATAATAAACAGCCAGATTTTTGGTTTGGTGGTGCCTTCGGGGTTTATATTTTACTATTTCTGAAATCTAATGGTTATTTCCTCCAATGATTTAAGAGTTCTATATTTGACACTGTAAGCTAGTAATCATAATCTCCTGCTAGGCAATCTACTACAAAATCATAAACATAACAGGCAAGAAAGAATTCTTCAGTAAATATCTTCAGTGTGATTATTTCTACTATCAAGGAACCCTGGTATCCAACTGTGGATCAAGATATGATAGTATTAAACAATATATAAATATAAAATTAGCAGAGGGTAGAAGAGTTCAAAGAGCCTGCAATAGCGACAATGAAGAAGCTAGTAGGTAGGAAGTATTTCGTATTGGAAGGGACATCAGGAGTTGGCAAACTTAATTACCTACTTACTACAAAGAAAGTCAGCTTACTAGACTGGAACAAAACTCTGCCCAGATTTTCAATCAATAATAAAAAAATTATGACTGTCATTTGAGACTGACCACGTAATAAAGCTGATATTCTAAATACTTGTCTGTTTGTCTAACAATAACATGCAGTATCTGACTGCTAAGGAAAAGACCTTTTAACTAACAATAAAGATTAGCCGTAACCTTTTATTTCCCAATTTTTTTTTTAATTATTATTATATTTGCAACTATCTCAAATTAAACAGATTCCCCAATCAGCCTTAAAAACCAGTTTCATCTCGTTCCACTCATACAAAAACTGAATCATGTTCTTAAGTCACTAATTCAAAAGGCAAATAAGGAAAGAATTATTTAAATGCTGCTGCTGCAAGAATAGCTGGAGCTATTTTGCTTGAACATTTTTTGTCATCTAACTCAAAACAACAATCAAAATTCTGAAGAACTATTCTGTAGGATTTCTTAACACCTGCTAAAGTTAGCCATTAATTAACTAAGTTAAAAAGTTTGCAAAAACTGCCTCCTCCGCTTTCCTTTCCCTAGTTTCTTTTTCTGTCATTTTATTTTATTGTTTTTAGGACTAAAACTTGTTTCCTTTAATTAAGAGAGCCCATGTACCAGTACCACTAAGATTTTTGTCCAAAAAAAAACACCTACCAGAAGTTGTGTTTTACAGCTCTACACACTGCAAGGTTTTTTTATGCCAGGCAAGAACGGTTAAGTCAGTTTTTCCCAAAATAAATTTTAAAGGTACTGCTACTATTAAGAGTCATTAAAACATGGGATCTTTATGTCTGCATACTGCAGGCTAATCCTTGCATAAGAACACTTCTTTCAGTGTCTTGCTCTGCCTTCCCCTATATGCACTGCGTACAATTCGATTCACCTACTTTAGAGTTCTAGTCTCTGGTTTTAACATGTATAAAAGCATTTCAGAAGTATAACTCAGACTTAGGAGTTCACCTCTCCTGCTTCCAGATGATAAAAAACCATCCCTCTTGTTTCTGTGGAAGACGCACCTGCAAAAATCCAATTAACCTTTTTATTCAGCATTCACATGTATCCAAGATTTGTATTTTGTTTGGTTTGCCTACACAAAGTAGTATTCTTCAAAACAGGGAAATCAAAACACAGAGGTAAGTAATGGCTCGCCTAACAGAGTGACAAAAAACAGCAGGTAGGGAAAAATCTCAGGAATCTCAGCCCAGCTGCAAGGCAAGGATTAGTGCAACCACCTGAGGTAAACCACATTGCCTTCTATTTGGAACCAACCTCTGCAGAAAAACACAGCATTTTTTATGATGTCAAGACCCTAAATCCTAAGAATTATTTCCTTCTGCTGTCAAAAAGCCAACCAAAATCAACCAAAAACACCCCCACACAACACTTTCCCCAGTAAATACCAGACTAGGAAGAAAGCAGAGAAATACAAGACAGGTACTTGCACACAACTAGTATGTGGCCAGAACTTTGAAAGCCTAGCAACAAAATAAGTTTGAAAGGTACATCAGAATTTCTAGATTGAGGATGACAGTCAAAATTGCATGTTATATAAACCCTATAATTAATATACACCTCAAACCACTAACAGAAACTTCACTTAATGATAATATTCTCCAGCTGTTAAACTCTACTTCTCTTTATCGCATACAGGGCACGTGACTCAGAGCCTGATTTTAAAAACAGGAATTAAAACCAGAGAAAACAACTTGCCCTATGGCATCTACTAGAGATGGAACAGCTGTTCTAAGTTCTATTTTACTGCTGTAGTTATGTAAAACACTACTTTTTCACTGCTTTATATTTTAAGACAAATGCTAGTTTTCCTCAAGTCTTGAACATCTGAAGATTATAAGTAACTAAAACAGATGTCAAGATATTATTTCAAAATGTTTTCAAACCACTTTTTCCATCAAGGATATCTGCAGTAATGTCAAATGTGACAAATCCCAGATCGCTTCTTTCTCTAGGTCCAGTGAAATCTTCTAGATTTTTTCTAAGACAAAACAAAACAAAAAATTAGACTTTTGCATTATTTCTTTTTCATGCATTACATAAATTATTATTCTTATGACATATTTCCCTTATCTGTTTTCTGTACTTTCTCTGAAATATTTTTGTCAAAAAACCTAATTAACATTACAAAACAAAACCTGCCCTCCAGAAATTATGGAGCCCCAGTTTCAGGTGACAGGTCTTGCCACCACAGTGGTAGAAGTTTCACAGATAGCCTACAGACTTTTTCCAATTAACAAAAAAATCTGTCTTTTTGTGTACCTGAACTGCACTATGTTCCAATTCAGTAAAATACGTGTCAGTCATCCCCAATGATATAAAGCTGATTGGAACGCCATCAGTACAGCTGTCTGCTGGCAACCATTTTCACTATTATTTCTAAAGCTTCCGTAAAAGAAAAGCATCTAGTGCTCAGTCTCATACAAGACACTCCAACCATTCTGATAAAATAGCTTGTTTGTCGTTCCCCCACAACTTACAAGATTTCTCTCTGGAACATTTTTAAGTAGCAGCATAAAGAAGATGCTTACATTCTTCTACAGTACAAAAAAAAAAAAAAAAACCACAAAGTTTTGGAAAACTTTATTACAAATCCATATTTGCAGGAATATCTAACCTTGTCACTCTAAACCACCTTAGAAAAAGAGATTGGAAAGTAACAGAGACACAGCAGGTATTTTCATAGGTATTCACAAAGCTTACCAATTCACCAAACTTACCCTCTACAAAGAATACCATAAGCATGCTGGCAATCAGCTATGAACCTTAATCCTTCGTGTAATAAAAATTTCATTAATTATGAATTTCCTAGTTACATTTACTCCAGTTTAAAAATTAATCCATTAAAGTATCATTTCCTTAACACTAAGCGTAGTAATCTCAAATGAAAACCAAGTTCATTAGCAGAACCACCCCCCCACACACACACACACATGCAGTTTTGGAGATGGTAGTTAAGAAAAACACCACCAAAACTTCCCCATTTAAAACTTGTTATGAATTTCCATCCTTTACAAAAAGCAACACCTTTTATATAGCAATCCAAAAGATGGTGGCAGTTCTTATTTGCATTTATCTCCCCTATCAAACCCTGCTGCTAGCCATCCACTCATGCCACTTACCTCGGGGTGGCTCCAAAGCTCCATGAGCTGCTTTAGGTCACTTGCTTGGCCAAAACAATACCAAACTCATTAGTCTAGTTAAAGCAGCTCAGTAAAGCATCCTATGAGCCCGATTCCCCTGTGCGGCTCCGGTAAAGGACTACAAAGCTAAACGCAGGAGCTAAGATCACCACTTTTTGGTGTCGGTAGCAGCTGTTCAGCTGCTTGCAAAATGACAGCCCCTTCCATCAAACATACTTAGCATGATGGAAGTTTTCTGTGATAGTTTCCTTATGGAGAAAAAAGAACAGAAAAGTTGAAAGTTCATGTGGCACAAGTTTGCACCAGCACATTGTGTCTTGAGGGCAACATGTTCTTGATGTGGTTATTATGCATTCTACACCTGGTGCATTTCACAGGAAGATACGCCATCCCAGTCAGTCTGCTGTCACAGACCTCGCCAAAAAGAAAAATACGTTGCCAGTGGAAAAATCTAAGGGAGCTACTGATAAAACTGGTACTAAACTAACTAAACCTAGTTCATTAAGCCCCTTGCACCCCCGGAACTGCCAAAAGCAGTTGACTCGACTCCCCTGTCACCACCCCAACACAGAGACAGCGGCTGGCGCTCGCAAGCACGGGATCACGCCAGCCCGCCTGCCCGGGCACCGCGGTCCCCGCCGGCATCCCCTGCGAACGGGCCAACGGCGAACCGCCCAACGCGAGCGACACCGCCCCAGCTCCCACCCGGACGAGCCGCGAGGCGGCGGAGCGCCGTCGTGGGGCTCGCTCATTGGCTCCGGCCGGGAGCAAGGGAGCGGGCAGGAAGCGGGGCCCGGCGGCGGCGCAGGCAGGCCTCCGGTCGCGGCTGGCGCTAACATCCCCCCGCGCGCCCCGGCCGTTACCCTCTCCACAGCAACCTCTCGGCGGGCAGCCCAGCAAGAGCCGCAGCTCCCAAACCCTTCCCCTCCCCAGCGGGCAGTCACCGCCCGGCCCGGCCCTCCTCCGCTCCTCCCTCCCTCCCCTCTCCCGCCCGCACTCACAGCGTGACCCGGGAGACAGCGATGCTGACGGGCACGCTGCGCTCCTTGAAGACGGTGGTGATGAAGCAGCCGAAGGTGAGCGCCGCCATCACGCTCAAAGAGAAGGCGAAGAGCGAGTTGGCCCGGGACAGCACGGTGTTCATCTCGCTCGGCCCGGCCGCCCCGCCGCGCAGGCTCCAGCCGCTGTTCGGAGGGAAGGGGGGAAGGGGATAGCGGCGGACCCGGCGGCGCTGCTGGGGAGCAGCAGGAACCGGGCGGTGCCGGCTTCACTAGGGCCGCGGAGGAACGGGGGCGCGCGGCCGGCGGGATGGGGCGGCCCCGCCCAGAGCCTGCCCAGCTGGGGCGGTGCTACGCGGCCCGCGCCGGTCTGCGCCTGCGCACGGGGCGGGAACGACTCCTGGCTGCTTCCGTCCTTCGTGGGGCTGTGGTGGGGTGTCTCTAGTTAGGCAGAGAGGTAGTGGGCGTAGGTCGCAGGCTGTCTGATACCAGGGCACCTTAGGATCTGCTCATAGTAGACGGCCTTTAGTTTTGCGCCGCGATTCCTTTTGAGACCCGCACCCTCGCACTGTGGGGTTTAGAGAAAGAAACGCGCCGTGCCCTTTAGGTGTCGCGTAGCGAAGGTGGTAGGCTTCCATAAAGGAGCTTGTGCGGGGTGTCTGCGTTGGTCTGCTTTATAGAAGGAAAAAACATATCTACAGTGGAGGCGTGCCTGCTTGGTTGTGCCCCGCTTAGCTGTGAGCGGTGTTATTATCCTTTCGTGAGCTGTGGGGGCAGCGGCTTGCCCGCTTCCTATGTCTGCGGAAGGTGCTGACGCGCAGCCGCGGCCCCGACTGCTGTGTCTCCTGAGGTGAT
This sequence comes from Amazona ochrocephala, assembly GCA_039720435.1. NCBI lineage: Eukaryota > Metazoa > Chordata > Aves > Psittaciformes > Psittacidae > Amazona > Amazona ochrocephala. The sequence goes on from CM077879.1 coordinate 39,707,845, forward strand.
CCCTGCGGAGGGCTGCTCTTCGGTACTCCCGCCGTTGACACCTGCAGGACGTGTTCTCGTCCCGGTTCCTTCGTAATTTAACGAAAAGGAAAAAATAAAAGTTGTTCCATGTTGGAGCATTTTTTGCGTATTAACTGTTTGCTACCTGCTAAGGCTTTTGTCTTTAGAGGGAAGTTGGTGTTCATAGCTCTGGTTGATTTTAGTATTTATGTAATAAAGCATGGGTAACCTTAGAGATGAAGCCCTATTTTTTCACTTGATGTCTATATCTTGCTTTCATTGATACTGTGCTTTGCTATTCATTGCCTTGTTTCCTGTAAGATATTTCTGTGCATTTGCACTTTGTTACCTATGTATTCAGTATGTAAATCATCTTGTGTAGAAGCCTCATTTAGTCCCTGGGCATGTCACAGGAATCCTTTTTCGTTAGCTGATGACTCAACGATCCCACATTGTTCGCAGGGTGAGGCAGTTTTTCACCTTATTCTTCCAAATTGGTTGAAATTTCACTTCAAATTGGTGCTAGCAAATCTTACCTTATTCAGTGAGGTGGATTCTAAATGCTTTTTCTAGGCCCATGCATGTCACCCAGTTCTGCTGCCTGGACTTGCAACATTATGAGTCTGAGAACTGGGGAAGAAAGATATCTCCTTTTCTTTTTATTTTTTTTTTTTTTTTTTTTTTTTTTTTTTTAGATATATTTGTCTGTATGAAGTGCATCAGACCTGGTTAAAACAGATTTCTCGGGGTGGACGACAGGTGTCAGCAGTGGTTCAGTTATATTTAACTTCCTCTTCCCAGCCCTAAGATTCCAGTGCTGTAAATGTAAATGGGAAAAGGAGCTCATATACAGGGGTCCATAAAGGCAGAAGGAAGGTCTCATGGTGAAGGGATAGGGAGAAGAAGGTGTGGACTGTCAGACCGTTGTTAAATATGTATGTTCTGTAATGATGGCGCTGTTTCTTTCCCCCCCCCCATAACTGAGAGTCAGGTCTGTGATACAGGGAAGAAAAATCTTTGCAGGTAAAGGTAGGGAATTGAAGAGGAGAAAAGATCATACTCATGCTCTGTTTTCACCCAGTTCAAGTATTTATAGCACATTTCTGTTCAAAACTATTATTAAGTACAGGAAGTGAAGGTACCTGTGGGGACATTCCTTGCAGTTGCAAATCACTGTTCTGCTATGCTGTTGGTTTCCGTATGTCTGTGCATTTGCCATAATGAAATCAATTGCAGGCCCAAAAAGAGTAGTCTCTTTAGCTATGTTCTGATTATAAACTCTTTACCGGTTTGCATTTGGTAATTCTTGATTTTCCTGATATTCCAGACTAAGTCCAGAAACATGGAGTTTCTGGTGTAAAGTTTTTGTTGGCTTGCTATTATTTTGTGGTTTTATTTGGTATTCAAAACATTAATTCTTGTGAGGCAAAGGTTTTTGGTTTATGGTCTGGAACACACTGTTACTGAAATCATAGAATCATAGAATAGTTAGGGTTGGAAAGGACCTTAAGATCATCTAGTTCCAGCCCCCCTGCCATGAGCAGGGACACCTCACACTAAACCATGCCATCCAAGGCCATGTCCAACCCAGCCTTCAACATTGGTTGATATGTTTCTACTCTGATGCTTAAGTTAGAGGGTGATTCCTTTAATCATATATAAGCAAAATGGCAAGTGTTGACATTGTCCATCAACACAGATCGCTATAAGGTCTTTCTTTTTCCGCTGAAGTCAGATTGGTTGTAATGTGGTACATGTAGACAGATGCACCAAGAAGGTTGACAGCTTGGGGTGTATGGCTTGTGAATTCCAGCTGGAGGGGAGGTGTTAAATTCAGCCCAGGTGATAGCACCTTTGGCCATTTTGGGGCTTAAGCTTCTAACCAGTTTTACGGGTAAAAGTTTTGGTGCCTGTGGCATCTTTGGTGCCTAGCTAGTTAGAAGAGGACTGTATAGATAAATTCTTTTGGTCTAGGGCCATGTGTATACTTCCTAAATTTCACCACAAATGTCTGAATCTTTTATTGAATTTGTGTTTTAATAATTATTCAAATGTTAACTCTTTACGAGACAATAGCACCACACAGTCTCTTAGGCACCTCTGGGTATGCAGATGAAGACTGAAATAAACATGGCCATACACGGCTTGTGGAATCTTTGTCTCTATTGCAATAGCTCCCTTCCGGTTAGCACCTCTTCTGTGTAGGCCATTTTTCAACTGGTGTGGAAAGGCTGTGGCTAAGAGAAGCAGTCTTTCTGGACTGCATCGGAGGGGTTTTGTTTCCAAACTTCTTACCTCCATTCTCTTGATTTGTATCTACAAAGTATGGAGAATAAGAAGATAAGCAAACAGAAATTTTCACTTGCCTCTATATTGTTATTGCTAGTCCTCCAGCAAGAAAATTTCAAAGAATTTAAAAATTCTGTTTTCAGAATGAACTTGATATTTTATAACATTGTCTCATTTTAGTGGCATAAGAATACTTCATCAGTGATGGAACCAAATATTCATAGCTCCAAAACCAACTCTAAGTATGTTTTGTTTTGGGTTTAACTATTAAGTAATTAAGTAACATACTTGGAGTTGGTTTTGGAGCCCAACACAGTTCATTTTTGGCTGCTGGCAGATTGCTATTGCCCATTCCACGTCATACAAATCCATGTTATGTAAAGTCCTTTCATATGTCACTGATATAGCTGAAGCTTTTACAATTCATTGTGCTTTTCATTCTGTGGCAAGCAGCCTGTATGCTACAGATCCACCACACTCTGGTTTTACCTCATTCCAAAGTCAGTTACAAGTTCTTCATCACAAAGTATTTTTGTGTCCCTTGTAAAAGTACCAAGCAGAGGCTGTCATGCCTTGGCTTGCAGAAAAGAATGTTTTGATAGCTCTGTCATGATGATATCTCTTAACTGATACCAATTTTAGTGGACGGAAAAACGTTTCTGATATGAGCACTAGCCATGGGAGTCAGTGCGTGGGGCCATAGGCTTGCAGAATAATCTTTTTAACTCTTGTCCCTGTCAAATAATGAAATTGGCTTTGTAATTCCCTTTTATTTGTACCATTCATAGGCACAAAAATATACTTTATACAGAAAGCAGTCAAATAAAACAGTTTTTACTTTTTCTAGAAGAAAGCTTGGAAAAAGTTTGAAGAAAGGGGATATAAAGTTAAAGGAGATGGATGATTTCACTGGTTTTAGAAACAATTTGTAATGAAGAAAAATATCAGTTAATTTAAAGAAGAAATAAAAGACAGACCATAATGTAGGATAAAAATTTTGAAAGGAATCCAAATTGGTGAGAAAACATTCAAAACTTGGATATTATTTCAAGTAAACTTTTCATTCAGAGTAATTGACACTCGTCTCATATTGACAGCATAATTTAAAGGTCTTGCACATTAATAAATAAAAAAAATACAACAGATCTAAAATAGTTTCATAAGTCCATGAAGTATTAATTCAAATAGCTGAAAAAGTCTGTCTGGATTTCATAGTGGCAGAGAGATATTAGTTACGGATGCATATTTGGTCTTTTGAAAACTCTCATTTGAAACATAAAATTTCTGTCAAGTTAATTTCTCATGTACTACATGTGTATGTGATGAAACACAAATCTGCACTGATGGCTGTTCTGGGATTTGAATATTACCAATTTATTTACTTTCTCAATTATTTAGAGACAGCTATTTAATAAAAACATATTGCGTTTTTGCAGTTCATTAAAGCAAAGTGGAACTGTAAAAACTGCAAAAATACCAGGGTCAGTTGCATGAATTTAGATTAATAGGGTGGTTGCACTGCCTACTAGAAAAATAAGAAAAAGCAGAGTTTGTACTGTCAAGCTACCTCGAAAGCATAGTCGCTACAGTACCACATGCCTAAGGAAGAGGGTGAATTAGTTGCTGAAGAAGGAATTTTTGAAGTTCTTGCAGACATGGAGTTGGTGATGAAAGCACTTATTTGGACCCAAGAAAGGAACTGTACAAAGGGAAGGTGGTGCAAAATGAGACTTTTCAGATTTTCACTGATACAGCCATATCAGTACACTGAGCCATCAAAAAGTACAGCTAAATATCCTTATTAAGGGGAAGCTTGCCTGGTGCCATTTTGATGTGCTCTCCCCTCAGTTTGATACTATGTTTTAACAGGAGGTTACTGTCTCTACAGCAGAATGGGTGGAAAGGGACGAGGGTGTTTTTTCGGTGTAAAGGCCAGCACATTAGTTTAAACTCATCAACAGTTTAAATTGCCAGATTTTGAACTGAAGTGGCTGAATACCAATATACATTCCTTCCTGTGGGGTTCCAGGAAGGGAGAAAGAGGGGAGGAACTTTTAGCTGAGGAATGGAATGGGCAGCTGGAGGTGGTAACTTTTTTAACTCCTGGGGAGCCGAGCTTTGCTGCAGTTTGTCTGTCAGCAGGCTGTGTGTGCATGCTGTCTGACACGTTTCTAGTTCTAGTAATGTCTCCAAGCACATGCATGACTTATTTTGGAATCATCTTCCATAATGCTTTTAATAATTGGGTTGTGTTAGGTATCCAGAGGACTGCAACAAGTACTGTAGGGCAAACTTACTGTGTTAGCAGAGCTCAGGTTGAATTTACTTGTAAGCAGGTCAGTTATACTTCCCTTCTGTATAGAACATTGCTGCCAGTGATCTTGTAGACTGGTTAAGCAGAGCAAGCATGCTCATATAATAATGTTGCTGAGAGCAGGGATTGCTTGATATAAGACTTGTACTTGAAGTGGCATCTAGCACCATTGTGAGAAGCAGAGGGTGTATAACTAGGTGATGCAGCTTAAAAATGTGTGTATTCTTTCAAAGGAACGAGAAAGTGAGAAAACTGGGATTTCGTAATCTCTTAAATATCTGAGTCACTTTTTGTATTTTTAAATACATATGATATAGGGAATGTCTGTTTTCTCTAGAGATACTGATTGATATTTAAATCCTTGATGGGTAATTCCATTCTCTGGAAATCCAAATATGCACGTCTGTATGTTAGAAGTGTTGTCTAAGATAGGAATATTATTTTCAACAGATGGGAAAGATAAAACACCTGAAAAAAAACAACTTAAATTCATTAAAAGTTAGCAGCAGAATAAGCAAACTTTTTGTGATGTTACAAACAAAAGGTGCACCATTCATATACCAGAACTTTGTTTGTATAGAGCCTAAACTGTATCAGAGCACTAATTTTAATACCCTGAAGAGAAAAAAAAAAAAAAAAAAGTGTTAAGATATCCACCCAAAGGCATAAATTTCTACTTTCTGAAACTGTTTGAGGAATTGTTGGTGACACCCAGCATGGCTTCACTAAGGGGAAATCCTGCCTGACCAATCTGGTGACCTTCTATGAGGGGGCTACGGAACTGATGGACAGGGGCAGAGCGGTTGATGTCATCTACCTGGACTTGTGTAAAGCCTTTGACGCTGTCTCCCATGACATCCTTCTCTCTAAGTTGGAGAGACATCAATTTGATAGGTGGACCACTCGGTGGATAAAGAACTGGCTGGATGGCCGCACGCAAAGAGTAGTGCTCAGTGGCTCAGTGTCCAGCTGGAGACCAGTAACGAGTGGTGTCCCCCAGGGATCGGTGTTGGGACCGGTCTTGTTCAACATCTTTGTGGGTGACATGGACAGTGGGATTGAGTGCGCCCTCAGCAAGTTTGCCGATGACACCAAGCTGTGTGGTTCGGTTGATACATGGGAGGGAAGGAATGCCATCCAGAGGGACCTTGACACGCTTGTGAGGTGGGCCGATGCCAACCTGATGAAGTTTAACCATGCTAAATGCAAAGTCCTCCACCTGGGTCAGAGCAATGCCAGGCACAGCTACAGATTGGGCAGGGAGGAGATTGAGAGCAGCCCTGCGGAGAAGGACTTGGGGGTGTGGGTTGATGAGAAAATGAACATGAGCCGGCAGTGTGCGCTTGCAGCCCAGAAAGCCAACCGTATCCTGGGCTGCATCAAAAGGAGTGTGACCAGCAGGTCGAGGGAGGTGCTCCTGCCCCTTTACTCTGCTCTCGTGAGACCTCACTTGGAGTATTGTGTGCAGTTCTGGTGTCCTCAGCATAAAAAGGACATGGAACTGTTAGAACAAGTGCAGAGGAGGGCCCCGAGGATGATCAGGGGACTGGAGCACCTCTCATATGAAGATAGGCTGAAAAAATTGGGGCTGTTCAGCCTGGAGAAGAGAAGGCTGCGTGGAGACCTCCTAGCAGCCTTCCAATACCTGAAGGGGGCCTAGAGGGATGCTGGGGAGGGACTCTTCATTAGGGACTGTGGTGAGAGGACAAGGGGTAATGGGTTTAAACTTAAACAGGGGAGGTTTAGATTGGATCTGAGGAAGAAATTCTCTACTGTGAGGGTGGTGGGGCCCTGGAATGGGTTGCCCAGGGAGGTTGTGAATGCTTCATCCCTGGCGGCGTTCAAGGTGGGGTTGGACATAGCCTTGGATGGCATGGTTTAGTGGGAGGTGTCCCTGCCCACGGCAGGGGGGTTGGAACTCGATGATCTTGAGGTCCTTTCCAACCCTAACTATTCTATGATTCTATGATTCTATGAATTATCGAAATAATGTACTACACTAAAATGCAAAGGAAACTATATATGTAATGAAACTTACTATAAGAAAATTTTTTTGTGTAAAGGCTTTTTAAATAAAGTGGTGCCTTTCGTGGTCTTATGAGAGAAGAGGAATGGTGTCTAAATACACCGCTGCTTAGAATGAGTGTCAAAAGTTGGAGCATGACTACTAAGAGGAGCGACATGTTTTGCAACACTTCTGATTTTCCCTATTCCGACATTTAAGATACCATTGCATTGCATTTTGAAAGACTTTTGGTTAAAGTCTTCAGTTGGGTGATCAGAGGGCTGTCATGAATTACGAGAACTGAAAAAATCGGAATGAAACATTGGATATCAGAACTTTATGCTGCATTGTTTATGTAGATTCTGGATAGCCATGTCATGATGGTACTTCAGGAAGAAAAGCTGTAAAAGGGAGATATAGACCTTTTGCTTGTTTTACAGTGTTGTGTTTGCTTCAGTGGATGACACAACTCTTGGGGTTTTGTCACGAATATGGCTTTGTCATGTAAGTCTATTGAATTTTTAAGGATATCAGTAGGGTGCAATGAAAAAGCAGTTCAGATCTGAACCAAGCTTGGTCTTTTCTGAATCAAAGTTTGTCTTCTCTCACTATTCATCTTTTCATTCCCCCAAAACAGAGGCATGAAGTCTGTGCTACTCTTTACATTTAACAAAGAAAGAGTGTCTGGGTTGTGCTAGTGTGCTTGAGTTCCTGTTTGGAAAAGGATTCAGCAGCTGTTCGATGTCTTCCAGTACTCCAATTTCTGGATTTCTTGTAGCTATCAGATAAATATGATTTATTTAATTTTCTATGTCTAAGCATAGATGGATAATATCCTTAAGTTATGAAGGTTCTTGAAAAGAACATTTAATATTTTTTGAAGATTGTTTTATGGTATGTCTGTTTTTTTTTGTCTTACCTTCTATGTTAACTAAAGGTAACATTTTCTGTAGCAACATATATGAGCAAATGTATTTTGAAATAGATGCTTTAGATTTGTTCAGTAAAAATACTTTGAGTAGGACTTAATAGAAAAAATTGTTTAACATGCATCAAGGAGGAAACAACATAAACAACATTCAGTAACTTTAGAGGAGTCAGATATAAAATTTTAAGTGTTGAGGATTAGCATGCTGTACACCTGTTAAAATGCAAGTCAGCAGGTCATTTTTCATGCTGAATTAGACATGGCCTTTTTAGTAGATAGGGCTTTGCAGCATTTCTAACTCCTTCATCAAGTGTTTTGAGCTTACATCAGAAACTCAATACTAGAACTAGTGGCTTCTTACTGGTTTTATTTTAAACTCTGTTTTGACATCATTGTTTTAGAAGTTTTTCCTGCTTGGTTGTCTATATAATATAATGTATTCTTTCAAGCACCTATGAGTTTCCATTCCTCTGCCTGGCATCCTATTTCATAGAATCATAGAATCATAGAATAGTTAGGGTTGGAAAGGACCTCAAGATCATCTAGTTCCAGCCCCCCTGCCATGGGCAGGGACACCTCACACTAAACCATGCCATCCAAGGCTCTGTCCAGCCTGGCCTTGAACACTACCAGCGATGGAGCATTCACAACTTCCCTGGGCAACCCATTCCAGTGCCTCACCACCCTTGCAGTAAAGAATTTCTTCTTCATAGCCAATCTAAACTTCCCCTGTGTAAGTTTGAACCTGTTACCCCTTGTCTTCTCATTACAGTCCCTAATGAAGAGTCCCTCCCCAGCATCTGTAAGCCCCTTTCAGATAATGGAAGGCTGCTGGGAGGTCTCCACGCAGCCTTCTCTTCTCCAGGCTGAACAGCCCCAATTTTCTCAGCCTATCTTCATACGGGAGGTGCTCCAGTCCCCTGATCATCCTCGGGGCCCTCCTCTTGAATTGTTCTAACAGTTCCATGTCCTTTTGATGTTGAGGACACCAGAACTGCACACAATACTCCAAGTGAGGTCTCACAAGAGCAGAGTAGAGGGGCAGGACCATCTCCCTCGACCTGCTGGTCATGCTCCTTTTGATGCAGCCCAGGATACGGTTGGCTTTCTGGGCTGCAAGTGCACACTGCCGGCTCATGTTCATTTCTCATCAACTCACACCCCCAAGTCCTTCTCCGCAGGGCTGCTCTGAATCTCTTCCCTGCCCTACCTGTAGCTGTGCCTGGCATTGCTCTGACCCAGGTGTAGGACCTTGCACTTGTCATGGTTAAACTTCATCAGGTCGGCATCAGCCCACCTTACAAGCGTGTCAAGGTCCCTCTGGATGGCATTCCTTCCCTCCAACATATCAACCAAACCACACAGCTTGGTGTCATCGGCAAACTTGCTGAGGGCGCCCTCAATCCCACTGTTCGTGTCACCGACAAAGATGTTCAACAAGACTGGTCCCAACAGCGATCCCTGAGGGGCACCACTCATTACTGGTCTCCAGCTGGACATTGAGCCATTGATCACAACTCTTTGCATGCGGCCATCCAGCCAGTTCTTTATCCACTGAGTGGTCCACCTATCAAATTAATATTTGTAGATGTTGTGTGGGACAGTGTCAAATGCTTTGCACAAGTCCAGGTAGATGACATCAACTTCTCTACCCCTGTCCTTCAGTTCCATAGCCCCATCATAGAAGGCCACCAAATGCCATACCTTTTCATTGAATGCTAACTTAAACACACTTAAGTGCTTCCCTGGCTACAGATGGACTGAAGAAAATGTTTGCTCATTATTCTGAAACGTGTCTGGCATGAAGTTAGCTCGAAATCATCTCCTGTTGTATTTGGTATTAGCCAGGAAGCTTCAAAACAGGGACAGCTACCTGAACTTCTTGTATATTTTTAGCTATGTAGAGAAAGACATGCAGGTGAAGCATCACAGGAATAATTCCTGATACTGCATTGCATATCTTGCATTTTAAAAATAAATAAATAAATAAATAAATAAATAAAAAAGAACAACAACAACAACAAAATTTTCTTTTTCAGACATTTAGATGCACCTCCAAAATATTTGAGAAAAATATTAAGACTAACTGTAACAGAATTTGTGCCATAACTATAATTACTCTTATACAGCCAATGTTAATCTCACTTAAGGCTGTTATGTTAAAAGATTTAATTAGAAATATATTTTCCAGAACCAAAGACACCATATATGCTATAAAGAAATCGTATTTCTAAGGGGTTTACAGTCTTTAGTATTAAAAAATGCCTTCAAAGTCTAAATATTATGTCAGTTGTGTTATTTTTACTGTGTACTTTGTCTGACTGAAAATTAAGCACACCCGTCTTCTAAAGCATTGAGGATAAATTGCCAGAATAAAATAGTTTATTAATGTGGTTATGTAATTTATGATAGAAGATAGCACATACTTGTTTCTAAAAGTTACTTCCTTAGCTTATGGGCAAATTGCACTCGATTTCACAAACAGTTGGAATTAGCATGAACAGGTGCCCCCGCTGAATACTTTCTTTCTGTGTTTGGCCACTACAGAGTAAAACAGTAAAGGGCAGGTTGATTTGTCTGAGCACTGGAGTTTGAAATGAACCCCTTTTATAAATGTCTTAATAAATGGCAATATTGTTATCTGGGATACACTTATTATGTTATTTGTAAATAATCACTGATCAACCTACATTGAAAGGGAATTTAAGACCATAAATTTCCTAATTTGAATTTTTAAAAATGGTTTTGAAACTAAAATAGTTAATAACCCAAAATGGGGAAAACATACCAGGTGATTCCATTGTTTTTGTTCTTGTTCTTGTCTATTTGCTGGGAATGTGCTAATATGTCAAGCTGGAGGGATCCTTGTGTGTTGCAGTATTACTGCATTTTTAAAACTAAACAAAAATCCTAATATTGTTTATCTGCTGTGTAGCTTTGTGCAATTTTCCTGTGTGCTATAATAAAAATGTAAAGATTATAGTAATTTTACATGCTATCCGTTTTGTAGCCATTAAGTGAGTGAACATGCAATATTTCATTTAGGTTTGTTATCCAAATTTTGTAAAAGAAAAATTATTCGAAACCTAATGAGTTTCAGTATTGTTTTTGCTAGAATATCTGGGTATTTTATTAAGGGCAATGAAGTCATCTTCAGAATACTCCTCTTGAGGGGTCATTTAAAACCCATTTTATAAGTGAGATGAGGCAGAGAATTTTCATTCCCCAAAACCAAAACTATACAGGAAATGTGAATGCCCAGATTAAGCCACTGCTCTTTTCAAGTGCTTTGATGTTTTTGCAGCACTGTATATTTGTTGCATAATGCTGATGCATTTCTATTTGGAAGCTCTCAATATTCTGCGCTGCTGCAAGGCCAGACTCCAATCACTTCATGTTGCTGTGCAATAAAAAATTTGGAACATTTACATGCCAGGTTTTTTACACTTTAATGACATCACATTGACTGTTGGATCCTATATTTATTTACTTACACTTCTACTTTCTGATTTCTGTTACAATGTATGTGGCTTTCTGTTCCTAGCTCTCCCAGTCTGTATGGGCTTGCTCTCAGCTATTTGGTTGGTGTTCAAGTCTCAGTATTCACATTCTTGATTCTTCCAAAAGGCCGGGTGAGCGTTAACATCTGAATAATTGTTCTATTTTCATGACTGGGTGCCTGGTAGCATGGGTTTGTCAGCAAGCTGTAATGGCAGTTTCTGCAAGGCTTTAGTAGCCTTAGATTAGGATAAATTTGGTTGTTCTGTGCAGTTGGTAGAGTTTCCAGTTAAGCTGGCTCATATAAGTTATAGGGCTTTAAAAAAAGAAATATTATTAGGAGAGTAATTTTTCTAGCTTCTTAGGAGCATGTGTGAACTGAATTCTGAAAACTCATAATTTCTTTCATTTTTATGTAGCTTATAGCTGAGGAGGGAAATTTTTTGAGAGGATAGATGGCAAGCTTTGTTGTAGGAATAACTCTCCTGCTCAATATTCATATTGTTTATAAAACCAGAAGTTTTATAGATCAATGTGGGTTTTTAAAAGATCATTTACAAAATATTACATACATCCACAGCCTTATTTTTTAAAAAAGCTTTTGTTATTTTTGTTGACCCTTTATGGAAAAATTCAAATTGAAGAAGACAACCTAACAACTGAGAAATTTCTTTTCAATGATTTATCTAATGCAGATATAGAAGCAGGAAATAGTATTGTAAGGGGAAGGTTGACTCTGATCACTGCTCTTAAATACAGACAGCTGTTATTTATAGTAATTACTATTTGGATTTTTGCCTCTACACAGAAAGACTCTTTTGTTAATTAGCAAAACATGGGAGAAGTCCAGGTGACAAAGCACTGTTACAAGATGACACATTGTGGCGTGAATTAAAGAGAGGTCAGGCAAAATACTATAAAGAAGAGAAAGGTTTTCTGTGAGATAATTAGGATTCTTCCTTATTCTTCATGGTAAATTTGCAAAACAGGTACTTAAGATGGCTGTGGAATTCTGTGGGCTGATTAAGCTTAATAATACTAGTAGAAATATGGAAGAAGTAAGAAATTCCAATACTAGATGTGTCACTAAGGAAAATATCATTTCTATTAATGATTGAAACGGAAATTGGCAATGGTGTCTCAGAACATAATGCCTATTTATCCTTACGGAAAACATGACACCTCAATTCAGTGTCAGATAACAATGTGCCAAATATAAAATGGGATTTTCATTTGGCATTTTAAGTACTCACTCCTGCTTCTAACTATGGTATGAAGAGAGCAGCTCCTATTCTGGCTGGATGAGAAAATGTCTATAAATGAAATTTAGGAGAAAACATGTATATTTTTCTTCGCAGATTAATATAGGTAACGGTGTAACTGCTTTTTAATTGCCTTTTCTGGTTACTGTTTTGACTTTTGTGTGGATTCATTTTTTTTCAAAGAAAAAGACAAAATGTCTGTTTCTGTCAAGGTAAGCTCAATTAAGTTTCTGTCTGTAAAAAAAATCTTTATTCCCAAGCACATTTCCTTTTATCATTGTCTTCATTTATATAGGCTTATTTCAATGTAGTTTTCAAAAAACATTATACATTCTTACTCTGTTAAATTACCTCTGGAGCCAGATGATAAGAGGTCCTTTATTTTGCCACTTTTGTTTCAGAAATATGATTTTGTATCATATCCTTAGTGTCTGCTATGCTGTTCATTGAAGTTGGGGGATCTGTGGATGCAGTGACATTTGGATCATGCCCTCTGTTCCTGGTGGACAGTTGCCAACATTCTAAAATGTTTTTTTCTGACCATCAAACTAGAGAATCCAAGATAGAATAGAAGGGGTGTTTCAGTTTAGAATTACTATGGGTAGACTATTTTAAACTGTAATTCAAGACATTATTTCTTTTATTTAAAAGGAAATATGAAAGTTTAGAATGGAACCTTTTTCAATGCTGTCATGATTCTTTATTTTAAGATTATAACTTAGGAATCCAGTTCTGTCTGGCAGCTCCTCAGTTTGTATCATGTTGTGACACCATTATTTACTCAGCAGTTACGCTAATGGAACAACTTGTGCATAACTGCTGATGACTGTGAGTAATAGGTTTATGGTATATAAGCAAATTAATTCTTGAAACATCTGAGGAATTTAGATTCCCCTCTCTAAAACTGGCCAAGAAATAAAGCCTTTCATGTCATAGGTTTAAAATAATATGATGCAGTACAATGAACTGTATCATAAGCATTAGAAATTTCCCATGTTGTATGCTTACTAATTGCATTTACTCAATTTTATTTACATTTTAAGTAACTTAATTTTAGATGCCTCAAGATCTTACTTGTAAAAATATCTAGTAGTTTCATTCTTATAATATGTTCTGACTTTTTGTATAATGCTTAAGGACATGTATACTAGATGTTTTCATTCAGCCGGAACAAAATAAAAAGACTCATAGCTGGTATATATTCAACCACTGTTTCTTTATTAATGTGTATTTCAAGTATTCAACTGATGTGATTTTAGTTTTGTAAGAAAAAATATTAGTCTAACATAAAATGAAAGGATTGTACTTGAGAAGCAAGAAAACTTGTTTTAGCAAAAACTGATTACCTGGGTTACCTGGTTTATGCATGAAATTGTAGTCCTTATTAATAATTTTGTCAGTGTATTTTTAAACAAGTATTAATAAGATATGAATAAATGAGTTAGAAATGCAGAATTTGTAATGAAACAGACCTTTCAAGTGGAACAAGTACAGTCCTGGGTCTTGGAACTTGTTTCTGTTATATTCTGTCTCACTTGAATATCACCAGGCTAGCAGGAGTGGCAGTGAACTCAATACTATGTACAGTATAAATAATCGTCATATTTTGAGCAGCAAGCATCATGACCAGCTGATATTTTCTTTCCTCAGTACCAGTTGTTCCCAAGAGTGCATGGCTGGAGCCATATGATCTTATCAACACATTTGAGAGCCCTACCCAAACACTGAGAGACTTTGCTGCAGCAATGACTGTCATAGAAGAAAGTCGCCCTTTCGCCCAGCAGCTATCCAATGTCTACTTTACTATACTTTCACTTTTTTGTTTTAAACTTTTTGTGAAGATCAGCCTTGCTATACTTAGTCATTTCTACATTGTGAAAGGAAACCGTAAGGAAGCAGCAAGAATAGCTGCTGAATTTTACGGAGTTCCTCAAGGACAAGGTATATTTGTAGTTACTATCTTATCACTACTATTTGGGGATTTTGTTGTTACTCTTTGTTTTCCCAGGTAATTACTTACTTGCTAGCCTCATTTATATTCAGTTTGTCAAATGATATGTGTGACTTGTTTTTTTCTCTGTAGTTCTCTCTGTTTTTTAACAATCGTCAGATTATTTAAGCTTTTTCTTTTTTTCCTTTTCTCTCTTTTTTTTTTTCTTTTTTTTAAGCTTAATATTCAGTTCAAAATAAAACTGCAGGATACAGCCTGTGTCTATTAGGAGAGAGGCCTATACTTAAAATGGCTATATTTAAGATTGTCAGATACTTTCCAATCTAAGGCTTTTTTCCCAGTTTCTTCTAAAAGTTAAAATGTTCTTGTAATAATTTATTTGAGAAGATATAGTCCTTCTGTACTTTGAATAAGTTAGTGTCGGCTCATATCAGGAAGCTTATTTGCTGTTTGTCAGAGTGAGCTTTTGGCCGTCTGTGTGGAAATCCATCAAATTTTACTTTGTTGAAAGCTCTTGTAAAGATTCCTTTTTCTGTTTGATCAAGCAAAATCTTGGCAGAGCTCAGCATTGGTGTTCCCCAAAGCTCGTCTGTGGTGAGGCAGTACCATTTTCATTCAATTCTTTTTCTGGGTAACAGAACGCAGAAAATTCTCTCTTCTCAATTGTGATATCCTAGGGCATGAGTGAGCAACGGTTTTGCTCAACTTGGGATCCCTGCTGCCTCACTTGTCTTTATTGTTGTTCCTTTTATTCTGGGATAACATCAAATTTCAGTTAGGTGATGGAATAGGAAGACTTGTCTTGCCTCTTATCGCCTTCATCCCTGATCCCTAGCTACCATGAACAAAAAGAAGTAATCCAAGTTAAATGCAAACAGAAAAACTATAGAAATGAGCCAGAAACTGTTTAAAACCTAAAGATATTTTCAGTCTTCAGTGACAAAAGCTAGACATTTTGTATGTATGTGTTTAAATTTGCAAACCGGAGAGACTTGCATCCTAAAGCAGGAGTTAACATGCTTTGCAGAATATTTACTCAAGGTAGCTTTTTAACATGTGTTCCCTGAAAAATTTAGAGGGAAAGTTCAGAAACCTAAGAGTTTTACATCTGAGTATGTTAATGACATCATTTGAACTATTAAGCAGTGTGTCTGTGTGCAAGTATATGTACAGATATGTATGCATGTGGAGTTGTGTGTATGTATTCACTGGAGTAGAATGGGAAGGGCTGTCTATCCCATTGTCAGAAATACAGAGAATGTGGTAGCCCTCACTTGAAATCAAGAATTTTTTGACAGAAGCTGCTGGGTAGCTCACTCTGGGAAGGCTGATGCAGTATCTGAGAAAGGAAGGAAAAAGACTGGGGGAAAAAGAGAGGAAAAGGGATAACAACATCACATCCAACACATCAGGTTGGAAAGTAAAATCATCTGTCTACAGTGTTACTTGTTGCTAAATCCAGGAGATTTTAGATTGGTCATTTGTCAAATGTCTGAACTATTATGTCTAACTAAATGTATATTCAGTATTCTAGTAGCTAGCCAATTCAAATGTGAAAATCTATCACTCTTACAGGTTACTGTTTTGCTCAGGTAGCAGAGATTTATACTGATTTCAAGGCTGAAACATATGGTAGAGTTTTCTGGTTTTCTGCTTGGTTTATTAAAAGAAAATAGTTGATGCAACTATTTTGCTCATATACTGTACTTTTTGCAGCTTGACACCAGTGTGTCTTAACTTTTCACTGCCCTATTTGTAGTGTTTGGGTCTGGGTTTGTAACAGTTCTAAGCACATGTTCAGCTAATGTTACATAATAAGCAAATTCAGCCATTTGTTGTGATTAACAAGACCAGTATTTGCTCTTTGGGATGCAGATAACTCTCCTCAAAACTACTATTTTATCCCATTTTCTGTATACCTTTGTTCTGTGTTTGTAGAAGAGGGCATGTTACTGTCTCAACTCACATCCTGTTGTGGGATTTGGGTTATGTTTGTGAAATACAGTACAGAGATACCTCAGTAGAGTTTATATGATACCATGCAACAAAATATTTCAGAGTTATAGCTAGAAGATGTACAATAACTAATGTGAAGCTGCAGCTTGAAACATTAAATGATAAAATTAAATACTGAGTATCCTCCTAATTAGTGTTCCTGTTCTGTGTTTTTTCTTAAGCAAGAGAGATGCCTGAGCAGAAAAAAAAGAAACAAAACAGAAAATTAGCCTATCATTGCTAATAAAAATGTATAGTGTTCCAAGAAGTAATTAAAATTAGAGGAAATGTTAGTTTTAATTTTCTAGTTACAACCTGATTACATACTCTTGAAAGTCTGTTAGTGCTGGTATTTTCAGTTTGCTGGTAATAGTACAAAATTACTTTTTGCTGTTGTAATGGCTTGGTTAGGATGGAGTGCTATAGTTTTGAAGAAGAGCCTTTGGAAATAATGTGGTACTAGGAACAGGCATCATTTCATGTTTACTGAATTTAGCTCTTGAGTTAAAATAAGCCTTTCTTTTACGAAGCCTGTATAAATCATGCATTTCGTGGCTGACTTTGTTTTGTGCCTTGTTCTTTGTTGAATACAGGGAGACAGCTTTACCTGTGTCATCTGCCTACTGTGGTTTCGAAGCTACATGTTAGTAGTGAGACAGGTCATATTTTGTTCCTTAATGTTTCAGGAGTATTTTCTCTCCAGTTTGAATAGTCACCAATTCACTGTGTTAAATCTATCCTTTGATCTCATGTGTATGTGAGTAGCTAGATAGGGATAATGTCCCAATAATTAATTAGAAATTATTGTACTGAGTATATGGCATTGAAATTTAAGAGCTAGATCAGTGTTCAGCATCAACTAAGACCACAAAAGTGTGTATAAAAGCTCTATTGATTATAAGTCACATTGAGTTGTTTATGGAGAGGAGGTCTGAATAAAACTTTACTTGTGTACAGCTGAAAGGCACCTTCAGAGGTTATTTGGATATTCTAGAATCAAATATACATTAGTTGTCTGGCAAATGTTTCACTCACCTGTTTTTAAAATGCTTAGTAATGATGATTCTTGCAGCGTCCTTATGCAACTAATCACAGCTTTTACTGTTCTCATTGCTAGCATGCTTCCCTCTCCACCCAAGACCTACCTAAATCTTTTTCTGCAAACTAATACATAAAATATGATTGAGATATTTGTCAGGTTTTCTCCATGTATGACAAGTAATCAATTTAAAGATTATTACCATGTGTCTTCCTACCTCTACTGTGTCTTTTCTGGAATAAAGAAAAAAGGGTTTAACTTAGTCTGTCCTCCTAAATCTTGTTTTCTAGACCTGGAATTACTGTAGTTGCTCTACTTTGGACTTGTGCCTGCTCATCATATACAGTTCATAGGCCTCTTTATTGAAATCTAATTCCTCATGTCAAGCAGAATGCTTCAGCTGAGAATTTGTTAGTGCAACCAGTGAAACTATTACTTGTATAAAAGTGGAACAGTTATGTCATGTGCCATATATATGATACCCTATGTATGTAAGGATACAGTCTGTAGCTTATAAAATCCATGTTAAGATACAGTCACTGTACTATGTATTTGCTTTTTCGTCTCTTAAGTATAATATGTTGTGCTGGCCTTCAGCTAACTTCATGCTTTTGATATCAGAGAATTTCTCCATTTTGCTCAAGTTCTGTTTTGAATTGTTTCCCTCTGAGCAGTTGCAGCATCTGCCATTTAGTGTCCTCTACTGATTTTATAAAAATAAATACAGTACACTATCATCCACACTATAAAAAAACTGGATAGCACCAAATTCAGGAGAGAACTCTACAGTTTTTACTGTAGAGTAAAAGTTTGTTTAAAGTTGAAGGTGCATGTCTTTATCAACTATGAGAACTGATTTTTTTGTTTCCAGTGAAGTCAGTGTTATTACTATCTTAAAAGAATTAAAGAAAAAGGGATCCATTCTATTACAAAGGTCCCATTTACTGGATTAATTTTAACTTGGCACTAATTTTGTATACTCTTACTCACATACAGGTACTTGCCCAATTGAATTGAAAGGGACTGATGAGCTGTTTAGAGCTAAGTGCTTTGCAATCAGGGACTATAGCTCTGTTGTAAATAGGCTATGGTGCCTAGCTGTTTTTATTGTGTTAAAGTGAATGTGTATTTATTCATTACACTAGAAACTTTGGAAAACTCAACACTTTACTAATTTATTTCCTTGTGGAAAAAATTGTAGTGCATATATGTTTGTTCCATTTTAAAATTCTGTGCCTACCAAACGACCTACAAAAATGAACTCACTTGCAAATTAACTGTGGGTTTAATTAGCTCCTTAACAGGCTAGTTGCAGTGACAGTGATCTGCACAGCAAGATTTCTTCTCTCGCCTTATTTCCAGACCTGTGCAGAGTTACTAACTCAGCCTTTGTACAGCTGTTGTTGGATAAAAATGGGAGGATCAAAAGCAACCTTTAAATTCTCCATACTATACCGAGTAGCTGGTCATCGTGAAAGTGCTCTGTATATACAAGGGCTGAGTTGGACCTTCAGCTGGGTTTTATAGTTCAGTTGCTTTAGGACGAGGTAATCGCACTGTGGTATGAAGCGATTTCAAGGTGTAAGTGTGTATCAAATCTTAAGAGTTAATTCGTTGTTAGATGTTTTGGGTCTGTATGATATAAACTTTACTGACTAATGGTAAGAGCATGTTTTGTATGGAAGAATCCATTCTTTGATAATACAGATGACTTTATAGAAGATATAGTTCCCATTTATAAACTTTTTAAAAGGCAAAAAGTATTTTATCAAAATTATACCAGATAGTAACTGTCAAAATGCTTTTAGCTGCAAGCAGAAGGCGATACAGAAGAACTTTCTTATGAAAGAATCATTTTGCAGAAGAATACAGCATAAATGACAAACTAGTCATGTACTTAGACAGATACCTGGAGTCTGATGCACAAGCTAATTAGTTCTGACAACATAAAAGGCATTTTCTTTAATATCCTATTTTTTAATCATGTCAACTCTCTTTGAAAAAATTTGCATTGACTATCACTTTATGCATAACTGCTTTAAAGTAATATTTGAAAGTTCTTTGAAAACAGAATTTATATTTGTAGTATTTGAGTATAGTTTCTCAAAATATACTGGTTTTTGCAGAAATGGTAAGGTGAACATGCCCTGATTTCTTTTAAGCTTTTTAAAAGAAGTTTACTGTTGAATGAACACAGCAAGTTCTGAGCTACCTGTCTTTGCTCTGTCTGCCTTTGCCAGGCCTGGTAGGAATGCTCAGTACACTAGTTACTCATAGTTACCCTAAATTAAGCCATCCATTGTGGGACTGTGGGGTTTCAAGACTGGAGTTGCCATCTCCTTTCAGGAGTAGAAAGCTTGTAAGCAGTATGAAGCCTTATATTCCCTTCTTTTTCTTGTACATTGAGTGCTGTTTGGGTGGACCCAAGAAACTGGTCCATTAAATACAACTCATAAATAGGAAATAATGCTATGTTTCACTGTTAGAGATCCACTGTTTGGAAAGCTTGATTGCATTTTGAACTGCAGTGAATGTTTAGAGCAAAGTTTTCCTATTATTTAATTTTAACAAGTTGCAATTGATAATGTCACTCAGCAACAGTTGTTAGGTAGGGAAGATAGGCACGAGGCATTTTCTCAACTTGCATTCCACAGAGATCACAGTTCTATTAATAAAAGCCATATAAGACTTCTACTAGCTTCCTGGGTACAATAGAGATTCATTTAGTAATGATAGGAATATTGTGTGGCATACCTATTTGCCATACCAGTTGGTGTAAGGCACCACATTTAGCATTTGTTTTTCATATGCAGCACATAAGCTAATGGTGTAAAAATGCTTAAGATGGTGTGAATGTTCTTCTTTGAATGTTCAGAACGGAGGCTTTCTTTGATAGAGTCCATCACCTTCTCTTAATATGCTAAATAACTTTGCCTAGTATGACAAATAACTGCCAAAGAAGACTGGTACTTCAAAATAAATCTCAAGAAGACACTTGCTTAGAATGAAGCAAATGACATCACATATCAGGGAGATACCAGAACCATTGGTATGAAGAATATAATTTACCTGAAAGGGGTTTTGGTGAGAGTTGCATGATGAAACTAGGCTGGCATGGCCAGAGCGCTGACCTATTTGCATCAATGAAAACCAACCACTTCTGTTGGCAAGCATTGATCCTTCCCTTACTTTAAAGAAAATCTCCAAGGCTAAAGAAACTTATAGTCAATATATCTGCTGAAGCCTGTTTGCATACTTGCTTCCCTGAAAGGCACTGAGATATCCTACCAGGTGGATTCCTTTGTGGTTATTTTTTTTAACTTCTATCTATTTTTATGGCAGGACCTCCTTGAGAATAGCATTGCCACAGCTGTATTTTATAGATAGTATAATTTATGTGCACGTCCTTGAAATGCATCTTATCTGAAGCTGAACCTTAACTTGTCGCCAGCCTAGGTCCACTCTTTAAATCAAATGGAAATCCTCTTCATCAGATTCTTTATTTTTTCCTGGATGCAATGAAGAATGTTTGAATTAAAAACCGGTACAAAATGAAACGTTATGAGCTCTGATGTAGCTTAAACCCTGGAGTTTTAAAGGTACGTAGCAATAAGACTGAAAGATTATCCTGGAGTAATCTGCCTGCGAGGCCTTAAAGACAACTGTTGTTAAAGAAAAGCCATTAGGAAACTCCATTAGTGGGCTGGGGCAAGCTGAAACATACCACCTGCACTGGTCTTTTTTGCAGAGGTGGGGAGAAAAGCAGCAGGGAAAGACCAAAATAGCATAGCTCTCTGAAAGGTGATGTTCCTTCTCTCAGTCATAGACTTGTTATGGACAGGGTTATGCTATTCACACTCCTCTGTTGTAGGGGATGTTCTCAAACATTTGCAATGCAGGCAAGCAGCGAGTGAACTTCTGCCAGGTTCAGATGATGGCTTTGGGGGAATGCATTGCATGCCTAAGTACTGAGCTCCCTTCATGATTGCCGCAATGCTGGCTCGTCGGTAATAAATCCATTATGGCATGCTGCATCTGTTGCGCTAGTGGATGTTACTCTTTGCTACATCTAGTCTTTTTGGCAGAACGTATGATCTCTATGGCTGTTCCGTCAGGGTAATTGGCTGAAGATTCACACTGTGGTGCTCTATGCCACTCCCATGCTGACTGCTGATCTCATGCCTTCTGTCTGTCTTCTTTGTCAGTATCTGAAGTCCAGGCCTGCTTGATAATTGATTTGGCTAGATTCATCAGCATGACTGCTGCGATTTGTTTTACTTTAGTCTGTGTGTTAACACGTATTCTGTGTTACCACTGCCTGCCTGCGTGAAGAGGTCTGGCAGGTACACATTGCAAATCCACAAGCCAAGAAATGTAGTAAGTATGTCATTGTTCCATATTTGACTTCTGTGGGGACTGAGGGAAAACCTTTATCATATCAGAATATTAAATCTTATCTCAGCCTTCCTTTCTGATTCCCAGCATCCAGGGATACAAAGCCTAACAACTGTAAAAATTTCAGGGAAAGAGGTAGAAAAATACTAGCCATCCATGCTGTTGCTACAATAATAATAATAATAATAATAATAATAATAAACAATAATAATAATTCCCAGCCAAGAGAGGTAGATGGCAACGTATATAGGAAGAGCAGGAGTGTGTAAAAGGCTTTTTTAGTGCTTACAGTGACATAGAGAAATGTCATTTTATGCTTAAATAACTAATTACCATTTAAGTAATGTCTGTATACTTGCTGACGTTTGTCAAGATGTGGAGGACAGAGGGCAGTTTGGTGACACCTGGGTAATGCCTAAGATTCTGGTTGTCTGCTAATGACTTATAATCATTGTATTGGCCATGAAATATGGCTTGATGCAAGAATGTGTTTTAAAAAAATTTAAATTGTTCCAGTCCTTTCCCTGTCCTACTGTTAGAGCTTTGTCCTGTACTTTTATGTTGCATTTAAGTTCCCTGGTGCTGAGCCAGCACTGCAGGATGTAATAGTGGCACTGTGGCCTTTTAGGATTTTGTTTTGGTCGGTAACCATGTTTCTGTAATTATTTCTAAGACCTCCTTTGTCTTGGCTTCTTCTACAGGGAGAAATATTCAAGATCCCTGCTGGTTCCTTTCTGGCAATGTCAAATGGCAGGCAACTCTTAGGGTACTGGCACTGAGAACCAAGGAGCCTGTTGATCATTTTGCTTCATGGCTGTAGTCTGTGAATTACATCAGCAGGCAGAAACAGTTCCTAGTCCTGTTCTAGAATTTAGTGTGGCAGGTTCTGTGCAGTCGCTGTGATCCTATAATAATCCTGGTCATTAGAATGAATCTGAAAGTGCAGAATGGGATGTGGCTCATCAGTTGGCTACCTTGAGGAGGGTTGCACATACAACACATATTTGAAAATAGTGCAATTTTGTCCAGTTTTTCCAAAGTTAAATTGCTGTTATTGGAATTTGGACTGTATTGCTTTGGGCTGCATCATGTGTCGAAAGGTGGAGGGTAGAGGGGGATTGTCATTGTTTTTCTTAACACTTTTGTTATGCTGTCACAATTGCATCTTTATTGCCTTAAGAACAGTCTTCAGAATAGAACAAGCTCCTCACTGAAGGGGAGAAACAAAAATATCTTTCCACTTTCATTCCCACCTATTAAGAACTGCTGCCCCTGTAAACTCAGAGCTATTTGCTGACAGAGAAGTTGAAACTGTCCTGACATTTCTTGTTCTAGAAATCTGAATTAAAGACTATTCTGAAGAAAATCACTTGAAAGTTTCCTTTAACAACTCTTCCCCTGCATTATAAAAGTTTAATATAAATTATTAGTGAAATGCAACATCATAGTGGGTTGTTTAAAGCTTGTCTGCTAAATTAAGTTAGAATTCCAAACTCATCAGTAAAATCCTTTAATTTCCTTGCTCTCAGACTGTAGTGTCTATCCCTTCCTCTGGCTGCTTTTTTGCGGGTAGCTGTGTTGTTTTCATGAGTAACTATAATCTAAACACTGTCCCTAATTGCTTGTGTGCCCAGGCAGGGAAAATAACTATCTATTGTGCTTTCTACATACTTGGATGTGGACTTAGATTTCTGTGTAGGTTTTTCAGCAGATTTTGGAAGTGTGTGAGTGTCTTCTATAGAGAAAAATCTGAAGAACAGAATATGAATACCAAGTCTAAGTAGTTTCAAATATTAATAGTTTTATTACCTAATGAAGTCAAGAGATACTCATTTTTATATTGTAGGTAATATAGCCCAGTGCATGGATGACTGACTTGAGGAAGACCACATGCTATTGCACTTCCACTCTAACATGGAATTACTGAGTTCTTCAGTCTTACTCCACAGTTTTAATTGTATGTTCATTCCCTTTTTATATCAACATTTCAAGTATATTTTTATTACATTTCCAGTTGGTTTCTGATGTTGGTCTGGCTTTTTCTTTTTAAATACCCTTTTTATTTACACACTGCTTTAATAGGACTTTTTAATGGGGAGAACAAATGGTTGTGTCTAGCAGAATTTAGTGAAAAGTTGCTTCTAGAGTCCTGAATGGGGTAAGCTTTGCCTTCTTTAAAGGCTGAAGAAAGATAGTGTGCCTATTTTTATACATTGCATTCTGATGTCCTACAAAGTATTTGAAGTAGCTTAATAATAGAGTGGTACATCTCTATGGAATAGAGGTACCTTTCCTAGTACCCTTGCCTTGAAGATGGCAGATTCTGTTGATAGCTCACTGCTTCCTATGGAGCTCTGTGGGTGAGAGTGACCGGGTGCTGCTGGCTCCCCTGGGGTCTTCTTCTTTGAAGCCATGGCAGCTGTCTGTGTGTCTGCTGGTTTTCTTGCTCCTGCAAGTCACATCTCTGAAACTAGTAAGAGAGAAGGGGGGCTGGAATATCTGTGGGAAGCAAGTTGTATGAACTACTTCCATGTTTGTACCACTCTTCTAGAAGGACCCAGCTTCATTCTCAGCTGAATACCTCACCCACAAAACTCCTACAAAAACATGTAGGTCTTTTCAACCCCTGCCCTGCAGTGCCAGATGCTTTTTGCTTGATCCTGATCCTCACCACCTTCTCCTGGAAGTCCTGGGATGCCATTCCAAGTGGAAAGGAAGTGTAAAACTGAGATGAGCCTCAGAGCTGTGGCAAAGCACAGAAATTGTCATTGGTTATTTCTCACCTGGAGAATAGCTCTAATACCTCCCTAAGAGACATCTGTAGTCAGCTTTCCTGTTAATTAATTTTTCAGTATTTATTTACTTGAAGAAAACATAAATTTTAACAAATAATTCTAGAATTAAAGTGACACATTTTTAATGTGCCTTTTTATAATGAGCCCTTTAGTAAAAGCTCTGTTCAAGACTTACTTGCACAGTCTGATTGCAGGATGTATAGAAGTATTTATTTCAGTCTGTGAGATACCTTGGTTCATTCAGCTGGATAAAACTGAGGAAAACAACTGTCTGAAAGCAGCATATAAGGCCTGGGAGAGTGCAGTTTTGTTCTCTCTTGCAAGAATAACAGTAGTCCACCTGCTTCTGTTCTGTAAAGGGTATAGCACCATTCCAGTGGGGCAGTTCTCATGTACTGTAATTTCAAGGTGAAATTTGCAGCAGCTCCTCCTTCTTTCCCTCAGCCTACCTAACTATAGTCCTGCCTCTGGTTGTTCTCCTAAAGAAAAACAAGAGGGATAGAGAAAATTTCATTAAATGCCTGTTTATTATGTCAACATCTTAGAGATTAATTTTTGTCAGGAACCTGCAAGAGGTAGTAATAATGAAACCCTGTAATGTTAATTTTCTCTTTAAAAGTTTGCAAATTGCTAGTTTTTATATCAGTAGAAGAGGATAGGGAGGAAATACTGGAAGTGGTAAAGCTAGCATCTTAGCATGTTATTAGTAGAGAGAAATCACTGTCCTTTTTATGCATCTGGAATTTTACAGATTGCTTCTCCTTGCAGATTTCTGTCAGATAGTATCAGTGTGATGCACAGTAATAAAAAACAAAACGAAACACCCCCCCAAAAAAAACCCCAAAACCACCACTTGTTTTTGTTATTACTTGGGTTATATTGATTTGTGCTTCTTTTGACAAGGCTACCGCCTTACTTTCATAATGGGATCAGACTTTCAGACAATCAGCGAAATCTTTTGTTTTGGGAGTCAAACCATGCTTTTGCTTATTCAAGTTTTATTTTCAAGTTGGCATCTGTAGGATACCTTGACCCCTATTAAAAAACAAAAAAAAGCCACAACCAACCCAACCCAAAACAACAAAAAACTCCAAACCAAAATCCAACCAACCAACAACAAAAAACCTACAGAAGAAACCACCAAAAAATAAACAAAATAAAAGAAATTAATTTGGAAGTGCTTCATAGTTTCATGTACTCTTCTGAAGTCCAAAATCTCTCTTGACTGCAAATTACATATGAGTAAAGCCTGATGCACTAATAATTATTGTTTCTAGTACTAAAAGAATTGACAGTCTGAGAATACAGCTTTAGTGTTTCTGTTTTAGGTTACTTATTATTCAAGCAACAAAACATTAAATACTTATGCTTTAAAAATCTGTTTCTTTTTTTTTTTGGTTAAATTGTTAAAAAATTAACACCTTCTTTCCATTTAAATCATGCAAATAGTTAAGACTCATGCTGTAGCTAAGCTGATTCTTTCTCTGTTTTAAAAATAGAAAATGCTAGAGCAGTCCTTCCCTTCCCCCACTACATACTCACTAGTCCAAGCTAGTAAATGTTACTGAATGGATTTCAGTGTTGTAGCCATTCTACAGTAAGTACAGGAAGATCCTTTGTGAAAAAGCGAAAGGAGGAAAAGAGGTAGTAGAAATCCCTTTGGCAGTGCTCGTCAGACCAGAGTACCTGTACCAATGACAGACAGGCTCTCCTCGAGAAACAAATAATGACAACAAGCACTGCTGTTCAGAGGAGCCAGAATCTCCCCAAAAGACATCTAGAATGTATAGGGGAGTGTCCTGCGAAACGAAAAGCTAGCTGGGGTATTCTGACCAGCCAAGGTTAGTATATCAGCCATTTCAGCAACTGTGTATGCTAAGCTGACCCAATTTGTGATATTCTAGCTCTAAACTGTTTTTTGGTTTTTATTTCCTTAGCTGTAATAGGAATGCATGCTTATGTTAGTGGCACTTTATTGTCTTGCATGGGTTAACACAAGGGTGTTGAAGCTATTTTAGTCTGTTCTGCACTGTTATCAGCTGATCTAAAATACCTTTTCTTGTTTATCTGCCCTATTTGTTTTATGCAAGTGTTCAAGGCTTGACTTACCCTGACTTTTGCTGTCCTGTCACAAGGTAACTGGATACTGAGGGGTAATTGTTTACAGCAAGTAACCGGGGAAGGAAAGGAGGGGGAGGAGTAAGCTTTACATATAACTTTATATGCAAAGTGTATGGGTAGCTGAAATAGGAGACAATGGAGGAACTACAGGTGACAGAACTTGTAATTTGATAGGGTACTAAAACCAAAGATAAAATTGTAAAGGTTTGCATAGAGAAGTACTTAGGAGGCATTTAAGTTTCTGGACACATGTTTTCAGCCATGAGGACCAAACTGTATTATAAAAGAAGTGGTTTGGACTGTGATTATCTGTGTCATATTTTCCTATATTTTTCATAACACAAATGTGTAAAAGGGGGCCGTGAGCAATTGCAAGAGTAGTAGGAATGTTTTAATCATAATTATTCATATAAGTCATCATAATTCCAGTTTACGTTGGTCTTATCATAAGGCTCTGAGCGAAGGAAAAAAAAAGAAACCCATGGTAATAAGATGTCAAATTAAAACCTGGAGACGTAAAAATAGTCAAGGAAAGGGAGATTTGATATATTGTACATAAAAATAATTATGAATTCACCATGTAAAACATAGCTGTATGCTACAGGAATCAGAGGTATTCTTAAAATACCTTTGCTAATTTCTAGTACTGCCAGTTTTAGAATTAAGCACAATTCAAGAACTTAAGCAACAGTTACCATAGCTTCACAAGTAGCTGTTTGAATGTTTTAATATGCAGTGTATCGTTTGTCCTCACACTGTTTGCTGTTACAGATTTCCTGATCTATAGCAGTTTCTGTTTCTGAACATTTCAGCTAGTTAGGTCAGTAGTTTCCAAAAAACTAGGACATTCTTCCTTGGATGGAAAAGAAATACACAAGTTTATCAATGTTAGCACTAGTCCTCCTTGATATGGTTCAGGGTTAGACTCTTTTGCCATTCTTATAAAGAAATAGCCAAATTCAAGTTTTGAAATTTTGAAAATCACAGTAAAATATGGAAAGTGATTTTTTCTGAAGAATCCATCTTAACTCAGTGCAGCTACTTACAGCCTCTTTGTGATTGCCAAGCTGGGCATATATATATTTATTGATGGACATCTTTGAAGTACTGAGAAGCTTGTGTTGCAGTTGAGGCTTCTGGTTGTTGCAGTTCACTTGAATAGCAAGTATATCTAATATCAAATCTGAAGGAGGCTCTGTTCTTCCCTCTCTGTTCTCATCCATGGAGGTATCCAAGCCTGACTATTCTTCAGCCACCCTTGCAGAGAAAAGTCATACTGCAGTGCATCATGTAATTAAATACGCAGATTGGAAAATGGGCTAAAAGTGATGCAGGAGGTGGGATATGTCATGATAAGATTTGGTAGAGGGGTGAAAAGATAGAGTCATGTTAGGAAAAGGTCTTCAGCCTACTGGCTTGAGGGTCCACAGTTGGGCTAGTTTACCAAGATCTCCTGCATGCGGCAAAAGTCAGCACACTAGGCCCAGGTTTGCTGCCCAGCTGGATTCTGCTTTTAAGGCTAGGGTTTAGGTCATGTGCTGCATTCATTCTCCAGCAGGCTGGGAAAATACTAAGAATTTTGAGCATGGCTAGGGGAAAATTGCTCACAACCTGGATTAAGGCTGAGACTGCCTTTGAGGAGCAAAATTATTCCAGGCAGAAGTTCCCCAGGGTCTGGACTCAGCTCAGAATGTTTATATGCCTTTTCTGTCACTTTCTATTTGGGAAGGCTGCTTAAAAACCCTTACTTCATTTTAGTGACTTGTCCAAGGAAATAACAACAGCCTAAGAGTACTACCACCTGCTCCATGTACTCAAAATCTGATGTGGATCCAACAGACCATCGAATTTAGAGGTTGATGTGATTTTGCACTTGTCACTCTACCTCTGGCACACAGAGCTTACAAGCTACTTTCAGCAAGAAAATTATCCAGCCAGTTGTTGAGCCTTCAAGAAGATGGCAAAACCAAACTGTTCATGAGCAATGGACCAGGGGAGTTGTGGCTGTGCTTTCCTGTGATGGGAGGAGGGCTTGACACACTTCCTCCTGTGTGTGCAAGGCCTGGCACAGCTGCCATCATCATTGCCAGTGCTTTCACATAGGATAATGTTGTTTCTGTCAGGAGCCAAGTGAGCTATGTTTGGATACTGCTGCTGTGATTTTTTAGAATTTTTAATACAGTTTAGTGACTCATGTCTCTGTGTGAAAAGTATGTTAAATGGCAATGCCAAAGCACTCAAAATTTAGGAGTTGTTAAAAGTAACACTGCCTGTGCCACACTGATTTGACTTTGCGATGCAATATCACAGAATCACAGAATGGTCAAGCCTTGAAGGGACCAATGGAGGTCAGCTAGTCCAACCTCCCTGCTCAAGCAGGGTCATCCAGAGCACGTTATTCAGGATTATGTTCAGATAGCTCTTGAGTATCTCTGGGGAAGGAGACTCCACAAATCTCTCTGGGCAGCCTATTCCAGTGCTCAGTCACCCTCAGTTTTTGACAACACAGTCACATGTTGTACTTTTCCACAAAGCCCCTTCTTTCTTTGATGTGCAAGATGGATGATGTGCTGAGAATGCAATCACTTTATACTCAGAAATAATACACCCTATATTTTCCTATATGTTGTAAAATTTAGAAGGCCTATAGTGAGTGGTAGGGAAAAAGGTTTAACATTTTAATGTCCCTAAAAGCAAATTCTATTCTTGTCTTTGCTGTGGCACCTGTGTGTTTTAAGACCAGTCACCTAACCTGAAAGTTTCTTGACTGATCATGGTTATTATTATCTAAGGCTGAAATTTCAGAAGCTCAAAGGTCTCATAACCATAATTAAACTATGCTTTCAGTGTACACTCTAAGGCCTAACTACTCTGAAAAAAACAAGATATTAGATTGGTCTTACAATTTTAGCATTAAAACTCTCTGTCTTTTGATTTCTTAGTTATAAAATAGTAGGAATGGATGATGTTATGAAGATAGATTCAGCAAGGGTTTTTAAGTATTCTTTGTTATTGGCAGAATATAATTGAAAATGCAATATAAAATTGACAATGTTATAGACAGTTTATAGTTTGGATAGCATATCTCAAAGAGCAAGAGATACTATTAGATATGGAGGTAAAAAATAGTTTGAATGCTAAGTCATTCATTGAATAAGCAGTGGAATGGCAAAGCTACTGTGTGGTCACATAATGTGGGTGCATCACAAGCAGAACTGTGTAGGAAGATAGACATGGTTTGTATGGTTTTCAAGAGTAGGATATAATTGGTGCTTGCATTTGGAATGAAATCCCCAAATTTTGAAAGTCTACATGATAAGAAACAATAGAAAGAGTATTAATTTGAACTAATAAAGGTTGGGTTGTTTTGTTTATTTTTTCTTGCATGTGCATATTATGTGTATATATTTATATATTGTTATATAATTTTTAGTCAAATGAAAACAAGGATTATTTAAAACATTTAAATGAAGTATTTCTATGCGACTTGAACTATATCTTCTCCCTTAGTCATATTTTAATCTTCTGTAGACTAAATTGTGATTCTTTTGGAGTTCTTCAATGTTAATTGCTGGAATTTCATTTGTTAAATGGAAGTGGCTTGTTTTACTCATCATATTTAATCACAGTAGTTAAGCGCCAAAGATGCATTTCTTAACTTTTAAATCCTTGACTTAAGATTCTTTTGAATTGTTTTAAACATCAAATATCAATTAAGCAGTTGACACACTTCTTTATCCTATATGGGTGTTAGAGAAATGGGTAATGTTTTAGTTCCGCACTAAAAATCTGTTAGAACTTAATTCCGTATACAAAATATCAGGCAGTTTTAACAACTGATGTGAGACCACAGATCTTGGGACTATAATGTTACATTTTTTCTGTTCTTGTTGTTGATCTTGTCTGTTGCTTCAGTTGCCACAAACTGAAACACTGAAAATACATCTTAAGGAATAAAAGGGAGTAGTGATGAACTTACACATAGCATTTGTTGGATTTGCAGAAATAAATGTTAGCTGCAACACTTCCAGAGTAGTTTGTGTTTCTCATCTCCCAGTAAAGGACTGTGGCAAGGTTCTATTTTCCATTTTTCTCTGATGATACTGATTTTTCTGAGGGCTGGGGCAACATCTATTTACCTTTATGCAGTATTTTTCTGAAGTGATGAGCTTTGGCATGAATCTTCTCCTACTGAAGTCAATGAGGAGCCTTTCATTCCCTTCCAGTCTTCTTTGCTTCAAAAATCCCATTTTTAATTTTTTAAATATACCTTTTATACTGGGGTGGGGTTTGCTTTGCTTTGGTTTGTTTTTGTTTTTCTTTTTTGTTCGCTTGTTTAAGACTATACACAAGTTTTTAGAAATAAAACCAAAAAGGACAGGATGAATGGAGTGAAGGACTTCTACAAAAATATAATTCTACTTAATGTTTTACTATTATGATCATAACTGCAGGAATGACAAATAATAGCAGGTAGATGTAAAGAAATGAAGTCTATAGGAAAACATGAAGAAAAGAATGTTAATGACTTCGAAATGGATCAAAGTCAGAATTAAAAATCCCTATTTTGGGGATTTTCGCTGCTGTGAATGGTTACCAGACCCCCAATTTAACAACCAAAGAGTTGTTCAGAAAATGACTGAGGCAATAATGAACTGCTAAAAGAAAACCACAGTTAAGCATGCAAATCAAATAACATTTGGGATATGTTCAGAATATCTGTGCGTATTTCTTTTCTAACTATGTTATGAGTAAGTAGTAAAATAACATGAACATTTGGCAGTGTTTCACTTACAAATTTGTGTCCTAGCACTGATTTTTGAGGATACAAAACTATGTATCTCATTGCACAAGGTTAAAAGGAAGGAGTTTGACCTGCAGTTCTTATTCCCCTCAAGGTTCACTTGATTTCACTGAGTTTCTCTTGTGTTGAAATTCCAGTCCATCTGTCTTGAAAGGCAAATGCACAGATACTGACACTATGAAAAGTTGTTATATTACAAACAGAAATGTGAAAATGAATAAAAAGGGCTGCAGTCCTTCAGCATAAAAAAAGTAACCAGCAACTTGTTTATGCGCATATCTTCAAAGCTGTGTTTACTGAAGGGTGCAAGTTCGTGTTACAGTGAGCTGCTGATCTCCTTCCAAACATAGCTGGAGTGAACAGGCCCAACTAGCAAGAACAGATGTTTGTTTTTTTATTTTCCAGATTGAAAGAAATGAGTAGGATTTATAATTGCAATTGGCTGGAAGTGCCATGGGGAGATGGAGACTTAGGTATTGTATGATACTTTGTAATTTATTTGTTTTTAACTTCACCTGTTAATACAGTGAATATATATATATATATATTCTTTCTTGTTAGTGTTTACAAAGCAATGTAGGCTGCCCTTCCTGGTAAACTATACACCAGGGAACTTGGAACTAAAGTGACTTCTATATATAGTTAGAGATACTTTGTAGTCAGCATGTCAGAGACAAGTTCAGTAGGGAATTAATGCATTAACAGTTTCGGAATAGATTATATTTGCTAAGAGTGATGTTACAGACAACAATGAATGAAAAACTGTCCTTGTTTATGTTCTTGTTAATGCTTTCTAAGTGAGAGACATAGCAAGTTTGTAGGTAAGCAGGAGGCAGCAATCTACACAAAAAATATGACATCTTTGCTGTTTGTTTATGATGCCTATTTATTTTGAACATATTCTTTTTCCTGTGGTATTACTGATGAATTACTGTTTATTGATAAATCAGGTGGAATGTGAAGGGTTTTTTTCCCAAACTGGGTTTGCACAAAATGTTTCTGTAGCATTTTGGTTGTAGATTTTATTTCTAGTAGAGATGATACAGGCCTCTTGTATTTAACGGATTTTGCAGAAATGGCTAGCTGCCGGATGTCTCTACAGGAAGACGGGGTTATAAAGTGGGTCTAGGTGCAAAACGGAGCTCACAGTGGTATCTGGCATCACTTGATTGATCTCAAATGTCACTGGAGTAATGACATTACCAGACGTTCTTCTGATCAACCCAAGAGGGAAGGAGGCGAAGGGAAGAAAGGTGGAAAACATATTGCTTTCAGATCGTACCTGCACATTTGCTCTGTTTAGAGTTACAAACAGCTACAAAAATGTAGTGTATTTATGGGCATAAAAACCTCATGACACAATTTTATTAGATGTTTTTCTTTATAATAAAGTGTCCTTTTTTTGCCCGTTAATTTAGGAGTAGGATAAACTGTCAAGAGAGAAAAGTTCTCATTTGTAGAGACAGGGTGACAAATTTCAAAAGCAGTCTCTAAATACAGCTATAATTATTTTTGAGGAATTCTTTGCAGCTGCCAGCAGGAGAACTTAATGGATCTAATTAAGTTGAATTACAACAACTTGAATGCTGGTTCACATACTGCTAAGAAGAAGGAAGACATTGGTCAAAATTCTCATAGTGATTGTACGCATCCAGCCTACAGTAGGATTAATATATCTTAGCTTATTGGGATGACAGAGAAAATACTGATATGTTGTCAAAATTGGGTCACTTTCAGATTTCTGAGGTCAGTTTTTGTAGTACAATACCCCTTAAAATCCCAGTCACTTTTTCTTACAGTTTTTTTAGCTGTTATTCAGACTAACAGTAAGAATTGCAAAATATTACATTTATTAAACCTTAAGTAAAAAGTATAGGTAATAATGTCAGAGTTTATTGCAAATAATTCTGAGGGTATTGGAAGCTGGATCTTGCCTGTGAAGGACCCTCACAGATACTGGATACTCTGACAGAATAGAAATCTCCATGCATTTTTAAGATCAGGTTTACAAAGCTTTAATTTCCTGTATTTTTTAATATCTGTGATCAGCTTTATATGGTTTTAGGATAATTTTTTATACTCGTCAGTGCTTTTTGCTATATTTTTTGATCTGAATAGCATCCAGTAGTGCTGAGTTCCATAGTGTAGTTACATGTTCTGTGGGGAGATACAGTCTTATATCTGAGTAAGCTTTAGTTTTGTTCATTAACACCTCTAGGAAAGCTGAGGTTTTATCTCAATTTCCATATTGTGCACTATTTCACAGGCTTTAACTGTGCCCCAATTTCTTTTCAGGTTGAGCAGTTTTAATCTTTTCTGTCATTTGAGGGAGCTGTTTATTGCAACCAATAGTGTCCTTTCTGAAACAGGCCAGTGGGCAGAAGGGGTCCGAAAGGAAATGAAAACAGTGTATTTCTAGTGAATAGTTACCTTAGAGCTTAGAGGGATGATTGCCAGTGATTGAGCAATAGCCTTCTCATTTAAAATTCCTCGCCTTGTCACCAAATTGCAGTAACTGGCTTTGCAGGCAGACCTAGTCCATTGCAGCAGACAAAGTCAAACACGTTTACGCATTGGAGATTTATCTGCTGTTGTTACCAATTCATTTTACTTTGTTAATTCTCTCTACCTTTGTGCAGGGATTTTTTGGGGATTGATATATCTCACGTGAGTGACTGCATTAGCATTTTTAGAGTTCCAGTGATTTTCTTCTTACAGGAATAAATACTGGTAATTCATAATATATTTTGAAGATGGTTCTTCCTTGCACAATCTCTCAAAATTTGATCTGCGACATTCATGCAATAAATTGGTATCAGCTGGGTCTGCAACCAGGTCTGGCTAGAAGGGACCTGTCAGTGGCCTGTCTTTTAGAGGAAAAGACAGGTTCTTCATCAGGAACCATGGGATGAACCTGGGACCTGGGTTGGGAGTTAAGAGTGGGTATGTGTGGGTAAGGTGGGGTTGTTGTTGTTGGGTTTCTTCTTTCCCCCCTCCCCCCCCCTTCTTTTTTTGTGGGTGATAAATAGATGAAAATAAATGCCAAATCTTCACATTAAGCATATTTAACTTTTTAGTTCTAATAGCCAATTGAAACGAGAACTTAGACTTATTTCTGCTATAGCCATTTTTTAGAGTGATTCTCACTGTACTTCTCTGCTTGCACTTGTGTAGTAGCTGCAGAATAATCTCATACATGAGGATTTATGTATTGATTTTCATATACATCAGCTTTTTCAGGACCTTTTTAGGCAGGTTTATATCCGGTTTAGGTCCAAATATCAGTTTGTTAAAGTCTACAAATTTCTATATGCCAGCTGCAAAACCAAATTGTATTAACTTTTTAAAGGAACAAAAATAGAAGTGAGAGATGGGAAACATGGTAGTTGATGATTTATTAAATCAGATTAATGAAATCAATATATAAATATTTTGTTGTCTGCAACACAATAATTTATTAGAGATGTTTACAGTTAATAATAGAGCAGGTTTTATTGTCTAGAAACTGGTCATTTGAATTAGAGTTTCTAAAGAGGAAAAAATAATTTCATTGGACAGTTGTCTTCATTCTATGCATTATATTGTTTGCTTTGCTCTATGCATTTCAAAATCTTAATTCATATGGTTTACTCAATAAATGTTGTTATTATATAGGTTCTTGGGCAGATCGCTCACCTCTGCATGAGGCAGCCAGTCAAGGACGTCTTCTTTCTCTAAAGACTTTATTGTCACAGGTGAAGGCCATGTTCTTAAAATTGCTTTCATTTTTAATGTTACTTAGTCTCTCATAGATTATTAATGCAGATTTGGTATGCTTTGCTTTTCTGTCTTGAATTTTGCAGAGCAATACACATTTAAGATTTTTTTTATGTGACAAGATGCAAGTTAATATTTAAAATATTTTCTCTGTATGTTTTAAAACTTCTCTCGCCCCTAAAGAAAAACTTACCAAAGCTGTATCTAAATTCATATCAATCTTCCCCTCTTGCATGGCATAAGTTAATGTAGTTCTACTGCATTAAGCCCTCAGGTAAACAGCTAGTTAGGAAGATACTTGCTGAGGGGAAGAATCACTGAAACATTCTGGGTTTTGCATAGCTGTGATTTAAAAAAAATATGTATTTTTAATACAAAAGGAGGGACTGTGAACCACTAAACTTATACTATTACAGTGTTGTCATATTATCCACTACAATACTAAAAATTATAGTATATAATACATTTGATAAAAGCCAATAGATGCAATTATTAGTTCTGAAGAATCAACATTTACTGCAGAAAATTTCAAGGGCTTGATGGCCTCATAGCGGCCTTCCAATACCTGAAGGGGGCCTATAGGGATGCTGGGGAGGGACTCTTCATTAGGGACTGTGGTGAGAGGGCAAGGGGTAATGGGTTTAAACTTAAACAGGGGAAGTTTAGATTGGATCTGAGGAAGAAATTCTTTACTGTAAGGGTGGTGAGGCCCTGGAATGGGTTGCCCATGGAAGTTGTGAATGCTTCATCCCTGGTGGCGTTCAAAGTGGGGTTGGACATAGGCTTGGATGCCATGGTTTAGTGGGAGGTGTCCCTGCCCATGGCAGGGGAGTTGGAACTCGATGATCTTGAGGTCCTTTCCAACCCTAACTATTCTATGATTCTATGATTTTATCAGTCCAAGACATGTTTTCCTTGCTAAATTCATGGCTGTAGATAGTTCATAGTTCAGATCTTAAGTCAGAGAATCAGAGAATCGTAGAATCACAGGACAGTTTAGACTCAGGGCCTTGTTGAGTTTTAAAGATCACTGTCAGTGGAGATGCACCAACATCTCTGAACTCCTGTTCCAGGGTTTCACTGTCCCCACAGTGATTCTTTTTGTGATCACTGAGGATTTATTTATTGCAAGTAGAGTTTTAAGCTTAATTATTGTAAACTATAATTTGAACAAGAACAGCTGTTTTATGATCTTTATATGTCATTCGTGTCCTGTATAGGGGTACAATGTTGACACACTAACTATTGACCAAGTAACACCACTTCACGAAGCCTGCCTGGGAGATCATGTAGGATGTGCAAGAATCCTTCTTGAAGCAGGAGCAAATGTAAGGAGGTTTGATTTTGTATATGGAGTCCAGTGCTAACCTTGATTCAACTGAGAAGTATATATTCCATGATTTGTATTTTACTTTAATTGGTATCTCTCTCTACTCACCCTATCGATTGCATTGATCTTATTTAATTACAATGAACTGCCGTCTGAAAGCTGGCAAAGGAAAGTGGTGGGCAGACACTTAGACAAGTAACAAACTGGAGAGAATCTGCTAGCGATATGTCACCAGCCTTATTTATTCTCTGAATTTCATTGCATTATCTCTGTTGTAACTATGGAATGCATCCCTCTCCTCTTCTGGTTTCCTGTGGCTTTGAGTGGCTTCCAGAAGATTGCTCTTTTAATCTTTTAGTCTCCAGAATGTCTTTTCTGTCACACTGCACTTGTGTGCTCTTACTGTTCTTTGGTATGAGTACAAAAACGCACAGGCTCTTTCCTGTGCTCCTGACACCGGCTGTCTATCTGTTATCCCAAAACTTTATGGGACCTTAGAGGCCACTTTCCTACAATCTCTGCTGACACTACAGTTCATATGCATAGTTTACCAAGTCTCTGATCTTTGTGATGGAAATATTTATTGTCCTTAAAATTCAGTTTTAGTGAACCATGTAGATTATGTTTGTCATTACAGATGATGAAAAAGAGAAAACATACATAGATGTTTCCAAACCCAATTCCTCTTCACCTCAGCTAGCATGAGGATTCTAAAGATACAAATCTAGAGATCCTATGGACAAAACTATAAGAACAAATATAATTTTTCTATCTGAATTTTTTTAGTACTTTTAATTGTTTTTGTGGTTTTGGGTGTTGTGTGGAAGAGGATATGCCAGAGCCCTGGAAGAAGTCCTCTCCTAATACCCGTGCTCCCTCTTTTAGTATGATTAGCCCTCACAAGTTTGCCTAGTTTCTCTCCTCACTCTCACACTGGGAATATTGAGTTAACCAGTGAGGTGGTGGGGTTGGTATTAAATCAGCAAACCTGTACTATCAGCTTTGTTTCCATCCTGTGAAATATCCCTTCAACCTGGAAGCTAAAACCACAGAAGAAAATGGCAAATTTCACATTTAACATGGAGTTTGCATTCTTGACATAGCTGTGGAGAGAAGGCCCCCATAACCCCGTTACTGCACACAGTGTATGTTTTCAGCATCAATGAAGCAAACTAAGTGCAATGACTTTCAAAAATTATTTACTGGTCAGGTGTTAATGTGTGCTCTTTGGTATTCCAGGTGTGTTCTGGTTTATTCAACATAGCTTAACCAGACTAATAGTAAACTAATTTCAGCTGTGGGGTGCAGTGAGAGGAAGACAGTAGCATGGACTTATCAGTTAAACAACCTTAATTCTAGCCAGTTGTTTGGTGGGGTTTTTT
The DNA here is from genome assembly GCA_039720435.1 of Amazona ochrocephala. Lineage (NCBI taxonomy): Eukaryota > Metazoa > Chordata > Aves > Psittaciformes > Psittacidae > Amazona > Amazona ochrocephala. The sequence goes on from CM077879.1 coordinate 39,745,709, forward strand.
GTTATTTTAATGCAATTTCTAACTATTTCCTGTTCAAAAGTTTACCTTTCAGTTCTGTTCTGAAATAGATTTTATATATTCTAGGTAAACGCTACAACAATTGATGGAGTGACACCTTTATTTAACGCATGTTCGAGAGGCAGTGCAGCATGTGCTGAGCTCCTGTTAGAGTATGGTGCCAAAGCTCAGTGGGAGTCCTGCCTTCCATCACCAACACATGAAGCAGCCAGTAGAGGTAAGAAATTACCTGCTGAATAAATGTGGAGCAGTTGACAAATGTCTCAATGACATTGTTAAGAAATGTGTTGTTTTATCTATGAGACAGCTCACTGAAGTTGAGCAAACTCTGTCATGCTTTGTACTGACAGGTCACAGTGAATGTCTGGAGGTACTGATATCCTCGGGTATAGATGTTGACCAAGATCTTCCTCATTTAGGAACACCTCTGTATGTAGCCTGTGTTTCACAGCAGATCCATTGTATTCGAAAGCTTCTTTATGCAGGTATGTAATATTTTAAATAGAAGTATTACTAGTTTGTGAAATAAGCCTTTGAAGGTAGCTGTGTTCCATCAGTGAAACTAGAACCCTTGCTTGCAGGGCTGTATTAGGAAGTTTATTCTGTGCTGCATGTTTGCTTATGATAAATTACTAGGTCTTTCATCATTTTTGTGGTGTAGCAAGCATATCAGGGAAAAAGAAAGCAAGACCAGTAAGAATAGATGTTCTAGTAGATGCAAATTTTTAGCATCTACTACTGACAGCTTTGTAGGTGTTCCTTTTCTGTAGGAAAAACAAAGGTTAAAAATTGGCTTTTGAGAAAAGAATTTTTTACAGTAACCATTGAGCTTTCCGCAGAACTTTTTTAGCAATGTAGTCCCACCATTTTTCATTTTTCAGCATGTTCTGATAGATCTTTTTACAAGGCATAGAGACCGAGTTGCAGAGAGAAGTAAGGTAAAAGGCATTTGATCCCAAATTTTACATTATTTATTTAATCAATGGGGAAGAGATGTTGGAGGCTCACTCTATTTCAGCACAAGTCCAGGGATAGGACAGGCATAGCTAAAGGATCATTTGCTGTGTTTCAGATAATGACACAAAAGGCTTTTGTGTGCTGCAGCACAATGCATGAAAATATATATATGAATAATTACAGAGTTGCCATCATTGCATTGGAATTGTTTTCCTAGTTAACTGCAGGTTCTATAAAACTTCAGCAAGCAGTTAAATTGTCTCTCATAAAGTCAGTCTCCTTGTGTGATTAACTATCCTGTGTCATGATTTTTATATATAAGAACCACAGAGGTATAATTAGTGTATTTGGGATTCAAATACTACCATACATTAAAAACAGTAACAGAAGGACATATTCTACATTCATTGGTAGCCTGAATTAGGAAAGAGTATGTAAATTGCAATATAAGTAAACCACTTATGTGAGTCTGAATTTTTCCTTATTTCATCAATTTTTAAGGATGTATTGGAAGTTGAAAAGCAAATAGTGAAACAGGCAAGAGAATAATACAGTGGAAGTGTTTTCAAATTGTTAATACTGACAACAGTGGGTTATTCAAACTTCAGTTCTAATTGCCTGGCCTGTGGTATTATTATTTTACACAAATGGGAATCAAAAAGGCAAAATGTATTGATTAAGGGAGAAAAGTTGGTACAGAAGCCAATATTTGGTCTCAGAAGATTAGTAAATCTCTCTTTAGAAGTCTGGGATTTTCTTCCAGAATAGTCTAGAAAGCTGTTCAGCCAACCTCAATTTTAGGCGATTAACATCTTGCCTATAAAGGAAATTCTTTCATACTGGCTAGTTTTATTTAACACTTGTATGGACAATTTTTTTCTGGAATATGAGTGGATTATTGCAAAATAATTTAGTCCATTTTAATTTAAGTTAGCAATTTCTTATTAGTACAAAAGTGTAATAATTACAATTTTGTGGATTAGGAGAATGAATTGTTTGGGTTTTTTTTCCATATCATCTTTCTTGACTTTATTAAAATTAAGTCCTTTATAGAAAAATCCTTGATAACAGTTGAATGGGATGAGAATCTATTTCAAACCCTTTGCCAACTTCAACACATGAAAAACTGTAAAGCATCCAAGTTAGATTCCTTGCTGAGTTGGTGTACTTACAAAAATATAAATACTACAGTTTAGTGATCATTTTTGTAGACTTAAATGAGGAAAGTATATTTTTATGTAGTGCAAATATTCTTAAACATGTACAAAATGTACTTTTTTATAATTAGGGAAACAGTGATGCTCACATGACCTAATCTGATTTTTCTTTTCCTTTTATTTTTGTGAAGTATTTTCATTTGAAACCTAGTTGTGCTTAGGTAATAAAACCTAGGATAAGTGTATGGGTCCAAAACAATCCACTGATATGATTAGCTACATTGCTATGCAATAAAATTAGTGAAGTGGCTAACTTCACTGTGGGGTTCTAGGACAGTGGGTGGGTGGTTATTTTGTAACATCATCTTTACTCAATGACAATTTTAGTTATTCTCTTCTTATATCTCCTTATGTGCATCTATCCACCAGGTGCCAATGTGCAGAAAGGAAAGCATTTGGAAACCCCACTCCATGCTGCTGCCCAGCATTCTAGTACAGAGATTGTAAACTTACTCCTTGAATTTGGGGCAGACATAAATGCCAAAAATACAGATTTTGAGAGGCCTGTCGATTTAGCTGCTCCAAGCAGTTTAGTGGAGAGAGTGCTGCTCCTCCATGAAGGTAAGTTTGACCTGTGTCTTTTTGCAACTGCGATTTGTATTCTTAAAAACAATCCCCTCCCCCCCCCCCTCGAAAAACCCCCAACAGCTCAAGCAACCCATGTTACAGGAGCTAACACTGCGCTTTATGAAATAATCAAGTAAATTCCTTTCTGACTATGAAAAACCCAGTAATATTTAGTCTCAGGACAGAGCCTGTTGACCAAGCAGCATCCAAATTTTTACAAGCCAGAAAAGTATCATCTTATGTTTTCTAGGTGTTTATACAACTATATATTAAATGATACATTAAAGCTACATTTTTATTGGCTGTTACAGACCTTTTCTTGTTAAAAAGAAACAGAAAATTTCAATTTCAGATGAAAAATATACTTAGTTTTGACCAGCTGTCCCAATATTTTTAAAAAGATATTTTTAAGTGCATATAAAGCAGTTTATTTTGATAGTAGGCAAAAAGTTTCATTTTCTAAATTTTCTTTACTGTTTTATTAATACCTGAGAAGTAGGAGCTGGCACTTTGGAGTCCCTTAATATCTTAAGGTCTGTTGCCTTAGAGAGAGAGAGAGAATACCCCAAGGGAATTGGATTTGTTCAGACTGACCTATGTGCACCATAAAAATAAGTTAAAAGAAAAAGGTGGGGTATAAGCAGAGGAACTATTGCAGTAACTGTGGACATGTCTTTAGAGGTAGCACTGATTTATGATTTTCTCCAGTCTGAATGCTGTTAAAAAGGAAAAAACCTCTAAAAACATTTGGTTATCACAAAATTATCAAGGTCAGGAGGATTTTTAAAAGCCACAGCAAAAATGTCAAAAAAGAAAATGAATTGACATGGAATGCATTGTGGGTATTACATATGAATTGACATGGAATGCCCAGGGAAACACAGCAACGTGTTCATCTTGAGGAAGTGGGGGCTTAGAGGGACGAAGGCGTGATCATGAGCTAGTAAAAGCATTAAACATGGTCCAGGATCTTGGGGCGTTTTCCCTACTTATGAGTGTTGCAATGATGCATTGATAGTGCAGCTTGTAGTGCTGCAGGATGTATTTCACCTGCTTTGTGAATAAAAAACCATAAAAAATGCCATTTCTGAAGTTGCTGATACGTTAACATAAAACATTTTCTGGGAGCAGGCTTTTAATTTAAAAACACAGATTTGCTGATCTGACCTTGCTTTTTTGAGTGCCTCATTATAAATAAGACTTCGGCAGCCCCAGTATTTATCTTTGAAGGCAAAAGGCCATGAAGAAAAAGGACAAATTTGCAAAATGTGGACTTTTTTTTTAGAAATCCCATTATTGTGCAAGACTGTTGTAAAACAAGTACTGACCTTCACAGCTGTGTGATTATATCCTTTCTTCTTTGTTTGCAGCCACACCATCTTCTCTTTGTCAGCTCTGCCGATTATGTATCCGAAATTACATAGGAAGAGCTAGACTGCATCTTGTCCCACAACTCCAGTTGCCAACCATACTGAAGAATTTCTTACAGTACAGATAACAGAGTAACCTTTATGAACACGAATAACAAGTACTTCTTCTTTCTGTTTATTGTATGTTTTACCTAAAAAACTGCTGGGCAGAAAAATGCCTTTTACATATTACTTAAAAAAATATGTATCTTTGACAGCTGGTGTTGGTACATAATAATTGGGAACCATTCAGCAAGTGGTACCAAGGTGCTATTAAGGCTGAATTGAATAAGTGTGCTCATACTCGGGGGGGAAATGGTTGTATAGCTTTAGCTTAACACTTACTAAATATCTTTAGCGCTGTTAATTTTAATTGTATTTACACTTCTAAGATCTGTTTGACACACCTGACACATGAAGAGTTTCTTCATAATTATTTGTTAAGTTTGTCCAGTTGGAGTCATTATTTTATCTGTTTTTAAATTTCCCTTGCTTGCGTACCTAAAAGTACTCAATGACAGGTGCACTACATGCATTGTTAAAAATAATAATAAAAAAATATATTAATTTTCTTTTTCTTTATATAGAAAATTTATTCATGACAGAGAGTGTGAAACTTCCTTTATTTCCTCCTAACTGCCTGTGCTGTGGATTGGAATTATGCTGCTGCAAACATAACCACAGATTTTTCAGCCACACACACAGGGGTGACCCTGGCTGGACACCAGTATCCCACAAAAGCTGCTCTGTCACTCCCCTCTGCAGCTGGACAGGTGTCATGGTTTAAGCCTTTCAGCCAAGCGGTTTTCTCACTCACTCACTTCCCCCTCTTTCTTCCCCCTGCTCCTGGAGGGATGGGAAGGAGAATCGAAAGAATGCAACTCCCATGGGTTGAGATAAGAACAGTCCAGTAACTAAGGTACAACACAAACCACTGCTGCTACCACCAATAATAATAATGACAAGAGAAAATACAAGGAAAGAGAATACAATCTCTCACCACCCGATATCAAGCCTGACCATGCAGTGCAGCCCCCACCCTTCCAGGTCTCTGCCCCCGTTTTTTCATCCTGGGCATGACGTACTGTGGTATGGAATAACCTCTTTGGTTAGTTTGGGTCAGGTGTCCTGTCTCTGCTTCCTCCCGGCTTCCCCTCCTCCCTGGCAGAGCATGAGGCTCAGAAAGTCCTTGGTCAGACCAAAATATTACCAAGCAGTAACTGAAAACACTGGTGTTATCAGCGCAGTTTCCAGACCCAAAATCGAAAACACAGCACTGCACCAGTTACCAAGAAGGAGAAAAATGACTGCTGCTGCTGAACCCAGGACAACAGGGAAGAGAATATAATGAAAGGCTCATGGCTTGAGATAAGAACAGGGAGAGAACACTCACCAATTACTGTCACTGTTTAATTTATCACCAATGAAATCAGAGTAGGATAATGGGAAATAAAACCAAATCTTAAAACCACCTTCCCCCCACCCCTCTCTTCTTGGGATTAAGTTCACTCTAATTTTCAATACCCCATTAGTCCTCTACAAAATTCTCCAGTATGAGCCCTTCCCACAGGATGTAGTTCTTCCTGAACAGCATGGGTCTCTTCCACAGGGTGCCTCCTTCAGGAACAGGCTGCTCCAGCGTGGGTTCCCCATGGGTCACAAGCCAGAAAACCTGCTCCAGCCTCGGCTCCTCTCTCCATAGGGCCACAGGTCCTACCAGGAGCCTGCTCCAGCATGGACTTCCCGTGGGGTCACAGCCTCCTTCAGGCATCCCCATGCTCCAGTGTGGGGTCCCCCATGTGCTGTACCTGAATATCTGCTCCTCTGTTAAGCTTCATGGGCTGCAGGGGATAGCCTGCCTCACCACGGGGTTATACTCTTGCATGGTGACAATTGCCAGTCATGTCAAAAAAGGTGACATGACTACTCCAGCTAAATACAGTGCTCTTTTCCTTAGGCTATTCATATGACTTTGAGAATAGATTACTCCCTCAGTGACTGATACTCAATTTCTGCAAACCAAAGCATGAGATACTTGAAAATCTACCGCTTGTCCTTGGTGATTCACCCTTTTCCATTCCTTTTCAGTGACTCCTTTCAGTATTTATGTTCCTACTGGAAAGATGCTAAGTGAGGAACTAACTATAGAGGAAATTTTCACAAAGAAGAATGCTAACTCAGTTGCTAAATTATATCCACCTAATAAAAATGTAGCTCACTGACACTTGCCCTCATTAAAAGCAATTTTAATTTGTTTCTGTTCTCTGCAAATACTCTAGTGAGGGCCTTTTCCAGACTCCCTGCAAAAGGCAGGCAGATGCAAGTAACAGGAACTGCTTAGGAGACCATATTGTACATACTCCGGAGGAAGTTGGGTGGTTTTGGTTTTCATCCAGAAGCTAGTAAGTTGTGGCTTTATGTACAATACCAGTGCCATGTACTACTTCATGAAACACCAAAGTGCCAAGCCAACTATGGCAGTGCTGAACTTTTCTACGCAGAATGAGATCATTTGACCCTCACCTTCATTCAGGCGTGGCACAGCACTTCCCAAGTTTGACTCAGGAAAAAGTCAGAAAACAAATCTCTCCCATGTTCTCTACAGTAAGATTAGTTTTCAGCAAGCAAGGCTGTTCTACAAAGCATGTGTTCCAAACTAGATGGTGTTAGAAGTTTTTCTGAGTCACATCAGAGTCCAAGCCATCTCACTGCAAATAGGTGGGTTTGTGCTCTCATGGCATCTGTAATGTCTGTTCCCACCATTTCCACTGATCCTTGCCACCATCCAGAGAGCAAACAAGACCATCTTGAGAATCCACAGGTATGTGGCACTACTTTTTCAATTGCACAGAACAGTAGGCTAGCTTGAAGAGTAACCCAGAACTAGTTTACAGGAATATTATGACTTCAATCTCAGGCAACATGTAGCTGTCAACATAATCTTTAATCTGTGCTACCAGATAATGATGTGAAAATAGAGTCACTTTGGCAAGCGGAGCCAAGCTGGATAGTGCATCATTTCCATTACATAGTAACAGGAACAAACAAAATCTTGCATGGATGTTGTCCCGTGCAGGACTACATACTGGAACAGGTCACCCGCAGATCAGACAGCTAATGTTGCATACCAAAGATACATAGTAACAAAATACCTGACATGAGTGCTTGTTTGGCAACATTCTTTCCCCAAAACAATCCCTTGTTTAGCCAGAAATGAAAGCGAGGAAGCAGGCTTGTTACTATTCTCACAGAGGTAAAGAAGGGCATTTCGATGGGGCCCTTACGCGCTGAATTCTTAGCACGAAATAGATGTTAAGTAACATATTGAAATATTAGGAACCAGGATCTGAAACAAACATTGAACCATGTCAGAGCACTGTTAATGACTACTACAGCACGAAGGAGCTTTCTTTACTGGCTGGAGTACCTCTTATTACATGAACTGTTAATCAATAAATACAAAAATTAAAATTAAATAATTAAATAATAAAAAATAAAAAATATCAAGTATTTATTTTCAGAAAAATTAACGTAGCACAAGACCGCAATTCTCAAGAAACCCAACTGTGACATGCTGCGGACATGCAACAAGCACCCCAGGGACATACAAACGGTACCGCGCTCGGGGGCTCAGGGAACAGAGGGAATACAAGATTTGCCGTGTGCTTGCCGCCCCTGCCCGCCCGCCGGACCCGAGGGAGGGGACGGGAGGGGAAGGCAGCTCCGCCCGGTCCCACCAGCCCGCAGAGCTACCACCAGCTGTGTCCGTGCAGCCCCGTCCCCTGCCGCGCCGTGGCCGATGCCGGCAGGCGGTGAGGGGCTTCACGCAGTTCGCAGCGGGTACCTGGGGTGTGAGACGCTGCCGCTACGGCCCCAGACACAGGGAGGAGGAGAGCGGAGCTCGGCAGCTGCGCCCGTGCGTTCCCGGTCAAAATTGGTTTCCAGTTACGAGTCTCTCACAGGAGTGCAGCCTGTGAAGCTTATAAACATGTCAGTAATGTTGGTCAGACAATGGACTGGACTTTGTAGCGATAAAGCAATGTTAAACTTTACTGAGATTTAATAGTAATTTGAAAGCACAAGCTGCAGAGCTTGATATTCTTCATTCAAATAGAAATATGACTTTTACAAGAACAGTCAAACAACCATTTGAAGACAAAGAATTCTTTAATGTTAAGGGGAAATAACTATTTGACTAGCTATGTGAAACAATGGAGTTACGTGTTAAACAACCTGAATTTATTTTTGAAGATGCAGACTCTATATTGTGACAGTTGCAAACACAGTTGCAGCAGTAGACACAATTACAACCTTTTCTGCATGCTGCCCTCACACACCACATGGGGTACAACCACCTTAAAGAAAATGCAGCCTTATTTTAGTCACAATGACTGTTATCTGATGGATTCCCAATGCAAAAAAGTGCCTTTTGACTTAAGGTTTGTATTTCACACATGAAAGCATTTTTAACCCTCACTCTCTAATTTAAAGATGGAGTACATTTGCCTAAGGTTCCATGTTAAGGCACAATTCATGCACAACAAATTGATGCAGTTATACTACATAATATAAACCATGAAATACTGCTAAAAATCCTTAGGACACAGCAAAAGATTTTGAATATATTAGAGTAGCAGCTGAGTCAATCCTTGAGATCCCAATCATCAGTCACAGGGCTGCATTTGTGGTTCTTACCTTTGCTCTCCAAGTCCGTATTAACAACTTCTGCATACAAGGTTGTACAATTTATGTGCTAAAAGATAACTAGTCTTTCATTTGACAGAAGCAACAAATCAGATACTGGCTGCTGGAAAATTATTTCAAAAACTATGAATTTTTATTTCAGAAATCAAACTCTCATTCCCAAACTTCCCAGGGTTAAAGAAAGGAAAACATTTTCCAAACAATACCTGCAAGAAGTAAAACATTCTGTTCCGGCATCCAAGCATATACAAAAATGTTTTTGTATAGGTTGCAAAACAACTACGCTTATGTTGCCCTGCCCAGTATGTTCATATACCAGAAACCCCATAATAATAGCCTAGGACACCAACAGAATAAATTCTTAACTCTTTTTTAAGAGGGGGAAAAAAAAAAGAAAACAAAATAAATGATTTTTTTAAATTTTTAATCTCCATCCCACCTTTCCAGCATGGTGGCATTGTCATATCCAGTTAAATGAAGGCATTGCATACCTACATATTGAGGATTTTGTTCAATACGGTCTGCAAAAACAGACCGCATGTTACTTCCAGCTTTACCAGTTTCTCTGGAAATAGTTCTGCCAATTTTCAATTTCTACTTCTTTCCATTTTATGTATCTAGCAGGATTTCAAAAATTATTTTAAAGCAGCAGCAAAAAATGTAACAATAGACAAAGCAGATTTCTGCTTGTGTGCCATCAATCAAGCTAAGAAAGAATAGTATAATCAAGGCATCTTTTCTACAGGCAATTCTGATTATAAGATATATTAATAAGAATACTTATTAATAAGAATAAGATTTGTCTTAGGATTAAATTCCATACTATACACAGCTTTAAAATTTAAATATTCTTAGTATCCTATTGCCAAAATTTTCTTTCCATTTGAGCAGAGCTTTAATAAATAAAAATATAAGCACAAGTATATGCTTCTGGTCTTTCATACTATATATATATTTATAACTAATATAAAATGTAGAAAGAAAACAGGTATTTTTAATGTATATAACATTTAAATAATTTCAATATATTTGCTGTTTGTTCCTTACAAACTCCTTGTTTAAAAAAAATAAATAAAATTTAGAAATAGATTTTAGCTTCCCACGAAAGTATAAGGGGGACATTTGCCAAAAATGAACTTGCTAGAAAACAGAATTTTATAATCTAGATAGTCAAACCTGTCTAAACAAAACATTATTAAACATCTTTATACTCTTATTAAAGCACAATAACTAATGGCTGAAAAAATTCTCTTTCAGTATAGAATCCTGTGTGTAAAACCTAGTTTAAATTAAGAAGAACACCATGTATGAAACAGCCACAGGATTCCAGTTAGTTTAAAAACAGGTTGCAGTTCCCAACAATAAAGTCATTCTATTATGTACTCGAAATTATCTATTTGAAAGTGTGCTTATGGATATCACAATTTGTTACCAATATTTTGATAACATACTGATAGTTTCTTACTTTCTTTACAAGGTTTCTGTTTACACAGAGCAGCCTGCAATATGTCTGTATTGTCTGACAACATTATTCTTACTTAAAAAAAGACATGGCTGTCTATGTAGTTAGGACTTTCTTTGGATTCTTAACTTTTTCTTTGGATTATCAACAAACTTTTGTATAGAAACCCTTTTCTTATTCTCCTTTTACAATTGTCAAAGTACAAGTAATTTCCTTTCCAGAGGAGTCAACTGCCATCTTTCTGTCTTTTGACAATCAAGGATGAAATCATTATTAACCCTCAGAGTGGTACTTTAAGCACTACAAAGTACAGAGGAAAACACCTCATCAAAATGGGTTAAGTCGTACTCCTGTTCCTAGTGGTGAAAAAGGATTCACTTTGGCCCACATCAAAGCATCATTCAGTGAAATAGCAGATTTGCCATCTTCAAGGAAGAACACTGGACCCTGCACAGCAAAAATATTTGGGGAGGGAAATTAAAATAAAGTATACACGTATTGTGTAAAGGCTATGACAACAGCAAGCACATTTTGTTTTATCTGAGAAGAACATGAAAACCTGATATACAGCTATCATCTACACTCATGCAAAAATTGTACCCCACCAACTTAAAGCTTTGGCAATAGTTACACATAATAAACCAAGTGAACTTGTTATATTTCAAACTTGGAGACCCAGTATTTCATAACCCGTAAGTTTTTAGTTTGATTTTTAATGATTGTGGTATTTCATATGTTTGGCAATTATTATTAGAGTTAAATTTAGCCTGAATTAGAAACTGAGGTAACACTTTTTTTTTTTCCTTCAAAATAGTGTACATGTTTTATTGTGTCTGTCATTATCTGTGCTGATCTGTGTGTTTCCCCGTCACCAAAAAAAAAAAAATCTTCCAGGAACTGCTTGAAACCATGAAGTCTACGGAATAATTTCAAATGTTCACTATGAAAAGGACAAAATACTAATTTATCTGATGGAAGAAGAGCTATTTGCTAGTTTCTTCATTCAACAATATATGGTCTCAAAGCTGCAATTGCATTTAAGTGCCTTCTTAAAGCGTTATGCTTTCTGAACTTGCTACTTAAAATTTGTAAACCTACTCAATTAGGCTACTATACCTTAGTATTAGCGAAGAGATTTGTGAGCTGATCTGCATGTCTAAAGCAATGGCTCCTAACGTTCACTAATCCAGAAATAAGGATATTGTAGATGACAAGTTGATGACACCATATTTGCTATTCTTGTTGATTTGATTATGACAATGGCAGCTTTATGTGGCTCTTAGCAAATGCTGAGAGTATAGCATAGCCAGAGACCACAGGTCTAATGTGGAAGTCTCGGCAGCAAGGTTTATTTTTCAGACTTGATGGTGTGCAGTTGTGAATCTTGTTTGCCTCAAAAATCCCTCTAGCATTTTGCAGTCTCCAACTTCTGATGTAAAACTATCCCTCTTAATCCCTGAGCAACCCTGTTACTTTTTGAGCTGGCACCTTGCACTGGGCAGAGGAAACAGGCTCAGCCTCAGCTCAGACACTAAATTTGTACTAAGGCACTGTCTGGAGACAGGAGCCTGAAAGCAGTATTTTCAGGCTGCGGCAATTTTCCCCTTATAGAAATGACAACACATACCAAAGAGGTATTAGAAGGACTAGTATGATTTGATCATAAAGGCCTATGTGAGTGATGAATAAATATATTTGAATATTTAGTCTAATATCTGGCTTTAATTAATCGTGAATTACAAGTTTCATAGTGTGCATTTCCATAATGATAAATACCGACAACAGAATAATGTTAGTATGTGATTGAAGATACATAATTTCCTGAGTTTTTACTCAAGCTGTGGTGAGGTAGTAGACAATAAGTTAAATGCACTTTAGACAGAACATTTGGTAAAGGAAATCTGTCTTTCTCAGGGAAATCAAAAAGTTTTGCATTGGGAAACTGGGCAATTATTTGATTGGACAATTCTTTATGTCACCTTTCTTCTATAGCAGATGCCAGCACTTGTCCTCTTTAACTTCTGCTACTGAGATAACTGCTGAAAACACTTTTCTCCCAGATGACAGGAGGGACCTTAGATTTATGGCAAGTGCACAGCTGGTCAATGCTATCACTGAGAAAGAAACCTCAGCTCTCTGAAACCATACCTGTATCCTTAGCCCTGTCAAACAAGAGATGTGAACATCTGAATGACTAGGAAGATTTGATCCAGTGACGCAGTCTGGACCAACCATTCCTTTCAGAGGCTCCTCTTGTATTCGTGATACAAGTATGGAATACATTGTTCTCTGTGATTCAGATGGTGGGGTGCATGGCAATTCACTGGTAGGCCTGTGAAAAAGAGACACTTGTTTTTCAACTATACATCTTAGTTTGTGTTAGAAATTAACATGCACAAAGTACTATTTTTTTTTACATTCATATTTAGATTATAGAAAGGAAATAAACACTGTATTTACAACTTAACAGTTAAATACTAATAGTCTCATTGCTGCTAATTTTATATTTTTCCACCTACTTGTTTAACTGAGTACAAGCTCTCCATGCATCTAGTTCCTCAGAAAGCTGTTCAATTTTCAAAGGTACAGATACTTCCCGTCTTTTCAAAAGCTGACTAAAAAAGAATGCAAGTAATTAAAGTCTAAATTAATTCTAACAACAAATATATTCTTAGAAGAAAACCGAGAGAGACAGTAGTAATATAAAATTGTTGTTTACAGGATATAGAAATAAATTTATGAAAATAAATTGATCCTTCACAATAATCACTATATTAAACCTTAGAAATATTAAATTACTAGATATAAAAGTATACATTTAAAGTTTGTTTTTAATTATCCCTATTTACCTTATTTAAGCTTATCTTAAATTAGCTCTGTTTTTTTCTTTGAGGCCATTCTTATTTTAAGGTTATATGCATTCTTATTTCTTAATAATGACAACTTTACTAAAATTAAGGACCCATTTTGCCTACATAGGGCAGATATGATAAAAATACAGAGAAACATGGTTCAACACACGCTCTGAGACAGCCTTGTTTCACCTGATTACTGTGGAAAAGTTTCAAAATCCCTGCAGTGAACAGCTATTATCCGACCTAATTCAGCAAATTTGCATTTGTGTTGTGATGCCTTAAAAATGTCCAGCTTAGGCATGTAAGTGTTCAGTAAGTTTAAGATGGCATGGAATCTAAAAATCTATGAATCCTGAAAACATTGGGCAATGTGAGAAAAAATATTAGAGCAGCATTGCTCTGAAAAAAACTCATAGCTGACAGGCAAAGTATTTCATGTTGCTGCTTTACATAAATTAGTCTGATGGCTCAGAAAAGCAAACAAAGTAAACAGACTTTTTTCCTTTCCCCTATCCTCTCATAAAGTTTCAGAGATGCGTATGGCTAAAAGGACAGGAGCGCTGTCAAGACATCTGATGGAGAGGAGTCAAAGAAAAGGGGCAAACACACGGTTCTAAGACATGATAAATTTATGTTAATTATCCTTTTTGGGCAATTCTAATAAAATAGCAGGAGACGTAGAAAAGGTCACAATTCTATTAAGGTGTGAAAGGACTGGAAAACATGTATGTAAAATTTATTATTGATGAAGAGATAAATGAGCAAAATTGTCAACACAATTACAGTGGTTAGACAGAGCAGCAAGTGGAGCCATAACAGCAAGAACAGTGCCAACACAGCTTGCACTATAAAATCAGTGACATCTCGGAGCTGGCCTTGCTATCCAGAAAGTCACGCAACAAAACCAAAAGGATTTGACAGTCCCAAACTGTGAGGGAGAAACAGAAGTTAGTCAGCCAGAGAGTACCATTGTTACCAAACCAGACAGGAAGACTAAGCAATCCTGGTTATACTATGAGGAAGAAATACTGAAGTATTGTATATAAGCCTATTTTATTTACCAGATAAGATAAAGACTATTGATTTTAATCTTTCTCCTTCTGAGTGCAGGCAGGTCAAGTCAAGTGAACCAAGTGAAATCAAGTGGGTCAAATTGAGTAGGGTCAAGTGGATTGTACCAAGTCAGACTGGCCTGGGTCAAGCCAAGTCTGGTCAAGTCAAGTGGGCCAAGCTGGATCACATAAAGTGGATTGGGTAAAATCAAGCCAAGTCCATTTATATCAAGCAGGTAAGATCAAGTCAGCTGGGTCGGGCTGAGCTGGTTCAAGTCAGTCAAATCTAGTCAGGTAGGCCTAGATAGGTGACTGCTAGGGGATGAACTGGGCCAAGTGGGCAGGACCAGGCCAGGTCAAATATATTAATACCTGAGAGTATTAGCTCACTGAGTAACAGAAAGATCAGATTTCTTGGTGGGAATCAAGCTAGTACCCAGTCATGAACTCTAAATTCAAAGCTTGTCCTTGTTGCTATTGAGGAAGTCTTGGTAAATGGTCTACACATAGATACAAAATTAGAACTGTTACCATCAACATATACTCATGCATGGAGCTAATGCTGAATACTCATCTACATCTAAACATTTTTTTTCTTAGAGAATTAAGAGTTTGACTGAAATCCGGTATTCATAACTTGTTTCATTACCTCAGAAACTTCTATGTGTATAATTCATAAAGAAAATAAGAAAGGTTCTACATTCAGGCTTGGCTATACCCTTGTAAGAGATCTGTGAACATTTGTTTTTTTTCAGGGGGAGGGATAGTGTGAAAGAAGTGGGGATAATGTATAGCATATGTCATAATAGAGACAGATTTCTCAGTGTTACTGAAAACACAGTATTACCTTGTATACTCATAAAGTGCAGGTACAATGCTATTGTACTGTCTTCTGATAGCAAGTAAAGCACCAATGTAACCACACAAAATCAGCAACTCATTCCGAAATCTGTAAACGGACCAAGTATTAATCATGAATAACAACAAGCATTTGCAAAAACATTAAAGAAACTAATATTCAAATTATAAGCATGAAACCTAATTTATCCATCCATCTTTTGTGGAGAATCTATGTTCGCTGATTATGCTTACTTTCTGTGTGACATAACTGTTAAAACAGACTCCATCTGCTTTATATTGATCTCAATTATTAAATTTTAAATAGCATGTACAATACATAGGTATTAAGCACAATAATGTGAAATTACAAAACAAACATCACTCAAACCTTTCAGTAAACTTCAAATGTAAATAAAATTTCCCTATTTATTAGCATGGACTTCAGTTTTGCCAAGTTTCCCCACAGGCCACAGTTAAGAGTTAAGCTTTTTGCTCCTTTAGTTCTTCGCAAGTACACCTGTGCAGGCACCCAGGCCCAGTTTTGATCACCTGTCATAAAGGTGAACCACAGCCATCCAGCTACTTTAGAGTTAATTCTGAGAGCGATAGTTCAAATTTCCTTGACACTTTGACATTAAAACCTGTATTATGTGTGGTATCCCCTGCTCTTTTTTCTCAGAAAACTGAAACCAGAGCAAGATTCTTCTGACCTGAGGCACTTCAGATATGACCAACATTGATTCACCCATTATAAATGTCCCGCAGAAGAAGAAGTGAAATATCTTTTTTCTTCCTGTTAAGCCCTGAAAATCAAGGAAAATTCCATACTCTATTCTCCAGATTTGGAACTAGCCTGCTTGGCAAATTTTCTTTTTTACCTCTTCTGGTAAACAAAAAATTATACTAAGAGTGTGCATCTATATTTTTTTTTTTAATTCCAAGCATTTTTTAAAATGGAAATTCCACTTTTATAAGTAAGGAAAATATACTCACTCACTACATTTATGCAACACTAATCGTTCAGTGCGTATGTAACTTAGAAGATCAAGATATGGACAGATGGAATCTAAAGTCCAGTCTGAGCCACAAAGCTGGTCTGTTGAAAAATAGAAATAAAAGATACCTCAGGAGGCAAGCTATACATATGACTTATGCTTTAAAAGGTTTCTTCACCCAAATACCTACCTTTCACATACTGAATGCCAATAGGGAGAGCCTTTTCAGGTTCTGTGCTTAATAGATAGTATTTTATAGTTTCAAATATATCCCCATCAGCCTGAATTGTCTCTGCCAACCTCATACATTCTTCTACATCAGGAAGATTACACTGGAAAACAAAGATTTTGCCAAAGAATTATTGTAGTGTTCAAACAGTTCTCTAAGATGCAGAGAAATACTGAAGTTTGTACATAGCAGTAAGATCAAACTCTGTGAATGCAGAGTCATTGTTTGAAGGACAAACTGCATATAGTGCACATTATGCAAGCCATCTGGACCAGAGAACACCACAGGAGGAGAAGGTTCTCTAATTTTAATTTAAGCACTATCAGTTTCCATTGCTAATGTTGTCTTAGTTTGTTGGTTTGGGGTTTTGTTTTTTGTTGTTTTTTTTTCCACTTTTTATTACTGCTTAATAGATTTGCAGTCTGAGTTGAACCTTAAGGTCATTCATGGAGCAGACTGTGCTGCTGCTGAAGAGGAAAGGGGGAATTTAAGGAGATAACTGACAAGATGAAAACCAATTCAGGATAGCACAGAAAGCTGATCTGCCAAGACATGATTAGGCTGCACTTAGTGATGAGGAGGTTATAAATCTGAAGACCATAACCTACTTAAGAAAGTAACCTCTGTCATGGAAAGACTGCACAAAGAGTAGAATTAAAGAATTAAAGTTCTTGTGCAATACTGAAAATAAAGTCAATTAAGACTAAAAGAGAAAAAAGATACGCAAAAAAGGATAGGACTGTTATGACAAATTCACCCAACAGATTTATTTGACCCTAAGTTTTCTAAAATTTGTAAACAAATAAGTGCATAACCTCTTGTTAGCATTTAGGTAAATTCTTTCTCATCGTACCTTTTCATGCAGGTCATTTATTTCTTCTGTGCATCCAGGATAAAAAGCACATAGCTTTGCTAACTGTAGTTTATTATCAGGAATCATCATAAGAAGATCAACTGCTAAATCCCTGCACAAACAAAAGATGATACATAGTTACTCTTGATGGTCTGCAACAGGAGGAAACTGTTTTCTCTTTTACATTTAGAAACAAGTATTTACTGAAAAATAAATAAATAAATAAATATGTATTTCCAGAGAAGAGCAGAAGAGCAGAAACAACCTCAGTCTCCAAGACTATTCTGGTGCAATAAATGAGGCTTTTTTTTGGGTAGTCATGAGTTAATTTTCTGCTGCTTTAGTTGATTGAATTAAAGAGCTGTGCAACCTAAAGCATCAGAACCACCTCAAAGTGAGAGGGAAGAATATGTGAGCAGAGATGGGAAGGGAAAGTAGGACCCATCCAGTCTGAAAGAAGGGAAGATGTTTATGTGGCTCTGTCATGCAACCATCCTCAAACTTCAAGGCTTCTAGAACTCCATGACATCACCATAAAGCATCTCTTAGTCATCCAGAATGGCTAGTGCTCCTATGACATTACAAAAGAGATTATACATGAAAAGAATGTGATCTTTCTGAAAGGAAAATTGTGTTTTAGAAAGCTGACATTTCTGAAACACTCCTAACTTTTTACCATTGTTACTCCCTCTCTGACACAACAAGCAGCTGAGGAAAAAAAAAAAAAAACAAACCAAAAATATTAGGAAACAATAATATTAGGAAATATTTGAAACAATTATTATACTGAGCTTTTAATAATTGATTATTCTGGTTGTTCTGTGACTGCCATTCATGTAGGCATCATTTCTCCTATGACCCACAAGACTGATTTGCCTCTGTGTAAGGCATAAAGCTCCTACTGCATTCCCCTGGATGTTCAGGATGTGGTCTTTGGCTTAAAAATATTTGAGTAAGCTACTGTCCAATATTTCCAACTGCTTTCTATCCACTTTCAAGTATTGATCGCACTTAAAAAGTTAGAACACTTAGTTTAAGCTCATTTTTAGCATTAGTAAAGTCACATGTTTTGAAATCTCTTTTGATAAACGAACAAAATACCTGTATCCAAGTGATGGAAAGCTAAAAAGAAGACATTGAAACAGTAATGAACAAAACTTTGGTTTGTATTCTTAATTTACAAAGGAAAAATCTAATAGAAAATAACTAAACTAGAACAGCAAATCTAAGCGTCAGGTTAACTGACCTTAACGACAAAAAAATACCTTTCCAGTGCCTTTTGACAACCTAAAGAAGCTAATGCCACAAGGTCTTTGGAAAACCCGTTATACTATTACCATGCAAGAACCATTTTTCCAAGTTACAAAAAGTTTTTTTCAGAATATAGAATATTCCCCAAGTTTTTGAACTATTTTCAAGATCAGTTACTCACATGGACTCATCTACATAGGCAACTTAAACTTTTTTAAAAACTAATAGAAATTTTTCAGCCAAAACCATGAAATCAAATATTTATTAAAAAAAAATAAATCTGAAGCCCTCATATAATGGCCTACGAATGGTGTTACCTGGAGTTTTTAAGAATCAAACTGAGAACACTGTCAGTATAAAGAACAAAATCAGGTGGCTGAGCCTGCATATGCGGAATTCAGTGTCTTTAGTAAAATATGGTTAGCCTTCTGAATAGCAGAAGGTTGATTTTAACCATATTTAGATGTTAAGCACAAACGAAATGAAAAAACTGTTCTGAAACACTCACATATTTTCCCAAGGCTGTAGATTTGGAAAGATGGGGAAGGGCATGAATTTTTAGTTTGATTTTTTTGGTTTTAATTTTATATTTTAGAGAACTCTAAAAAAAAAAAAAAAAAAAGAAAAAAAACCCACAAACAACCAAACAAAACCCCCACACCACCAAACCCCAAAACACATTTCACCAATAACTGATTTCATTATTAACCCATTAAAGCCCTTTTGGTATACCTTGAGGCGTGTACAATTAAGTGTGTCTCTACAGTGGAATGTTTCCAATTGATGGATATCCCTAAGTATAACAACTAGTAAAAACAAAAAGGGAGCCCTTCAATATCAGAGGCCCTTGAACTCTAGCTTCCCCATACATGAACTTATACATGCAGTGGCTCAAGTGGTTTTATGTTGTGCCAGTATCTCTTTATTACAGAATATGAAGAGATTCAGTATTCTCTAACCTTTTCCTACAGAACAGAAAAGTATGCTGTAATGGCTGCAAATCAGAACGCAGGATTGCAGGGTATAGCTGTAATAGGTATTCAGTATAGCATATGAAACCCACTGAAAAATCCAAATGTAAACTTAGGCAATATGCAGTTTTACCATGTGTACCCATGTAGACTTCAGTGTACGCATGCATAAGTTTGCAGAAGTTTTATGTACATATGCATAAATACCATACTATTATAAGTATTTGTTACACACCGAGATCAGAACTAGCTTTTGTTATGCAACTGGAAAAAAAATACACTGTTTTTCTTAAGTCTATGTCCAGTGCTTCCTATCAGAGGCTACATAAAAATCACTCTTCACAATGAAGGCAGGGAGATCAGAGGAAGAGTTTCAGAGACTAAATGCTGCAGAATGGAGTTTACAAAAGAACCGTGTTAGAACTGGTGCAATGCAGAAATGATAAATCATTGTAAAACCAAAGCAGCACATCATCCATTTCTTATTTTATCTTTTTCTAAAATACTTTGTTGTCTCAGGCAGCCTACATACTTTGTAAAGATGAGTTCCACTAGGTTTCTCTCAGATACTTAAGCAAATAATTCTGTAGCGGAAAAATTGATGCTTAATTGCAGTATCTGCTTAGGAACACATTTTCCATGAAATGTTAATTCTGAAACACCTGCACAGATGCCAAATATACCTTAGAAAGATTTCCTGCTTTTCACTGGTACACAAAAACGCATACCAAAACTGTGTCCTTCAAAGTAAAACCGCTATGAGAAGGAAAAGAATATTTAGCAAAGCTTTCCCTATACGCAACAGATAAATTACTTACTCCTGCAGAATTAAATAGTAATCCTATTTTATCCTTAAATCTTGTTAGCTATCTTGTATTCCTGAAACCACTATAAAATAATTCCTCAGCCTCATAGATTTTTATATTCTTCAATCAAGCACTTTAAAATCACCTCGCAGATCCAACTTAAGCTTCTGTTCTTTTTGACTTTTTAATTCAATTGTAGTTTTACTTTGTCCAAAAGAGTAATTTGTACTTAGTACAGACTAGGACTTGCAATGCTACCTATTGCCCAAGTACCTAGGTGTTTTTTTTTTTTTTTCCAGTGGGTTTCATACTATGTTTGACAATGATTCTTCTCTCATTTATACCACATATAATGTATTTTGAGATTAAAGCAGAACATTTGCATGCCCTGTACTTCAAAGATCTAACATAGCAATTCTTATTGAACCCACCCATGGTAGTTTGGTGTCAATAAAACCTTCAATATGAAACACCTTTATTATTTTGTTGGGGGAAGGGGAAGAAATCTTCTTTGGATTAAGAAATTCTTACCATGCTGTTACTGTCATACATTTTCTTGCTAGTAATTCCAGGGCATAATGTGTTGCTTGCACCGCACTTTCTCCTAAGACAGTACCCGCACTGATTGCCAGCTCCAGTTCATTTCCACGAATCAGGTTTGCCATTGCAAGCTTGTTCAATGAAAAAGTTATATCATCAAGGGACACAAGCACCATGTTGAGCATACAACATTCATTTATGAGACTGCTTTTTATAGAAGGACAAAATAGGCATTAATTAAAGCAACTCTCTATATAATTTGTGTCTCTTAAATGAGTAAATAATTGTGCACCATGTGTTAATCAGTTTATAAATAACCAAATAGATTTACTTTAGCAGAACCTTTTTTTATTCAACCAAAAAGATTACATAAATATTATACCTAAAAAGCATGACAACAACTCCTTCTAGTCTTAAGTAAGGACACTAGGTTTCACAGCACATATTTCCTCTCTTCTGATGAAAGAAGACTCAAAAAAAAAAAAAAAAAAAAACCCAACCGAACAAAAAATAAACCAGTGAAGGACTCTCCTGTTCTTACCCTCTCTGGGCAGCTGAGTTGCTGATAGGCACAGCAGAATATTAAACAGAGAACACTACACAGTGACTTGAAATATGTCTCTTTTGAAATACAGGCAATGACAGATTATTGATTTCTCTCTTAACAGCCCGTTATGACTGAATTTTACTCATTTGGAGGGATAGAGGAGGAAAAACATTGAGTCAGCAACAACAAAATCTAGGGAGAATAAGGGGAAGAAGCAATTTTTAAAACTACAGAAAGAGAGAGAAAATTCTAATAAAAAGTTTCCTATGTGTCACTGTATCATGGTTTAAGCATCTCAGCCACGCAGCCGCTCTCTCACTCACTCCCCACTCTCTCTTCCCTACGCTCCTGGAGGGATGGGAAGGAGAATCAAAAGAATGCAACTCCCACAGGTTGAGATAGGAACAGTTTAGTAACCAAGGTATAACACAAACCACTACTGCTACCACTACTACTACTAATAATAATGACAAGGCAAATATAAGGAAAGAATACAATAGCTCATCATCAATCCCAACCCGACCAAGCCGTGCACCCCCCACCGTGCACCCCCACCCTTCCGGGCCTCTGCCCTCCGTTTTTGCATCCAGGACATGATGTGCTGTGGTATGGAATAACCTCTTTGGTTAGTCTGGGTCAGGTGCCCTGTCTCTCCTTCCTCCCGGCTTCCCCTCCTCCCTGGCAGAGCATGAGACTCACAAAGTCCTTGGCCAGCCTAAACATTACCAAGCAGTAACTGAAAACACTGGGGTTATCAGTGCAGTTCCCAGGCCCAAAATCAAAAACACAGCACCGCACCAGCTACCAAGGGGAAAAATGACTGCTACTGCTGAACCCAGGACATACTGGTTTCTACATCGACTTTTTCCTACAGTGGTGAGGCACTGGAACAGGTTGCCCAAGGAAGTGTGAATGCCCCATCCCTGGCAGTGTTCAAGGCCAAGCTGGACAGGGCTTTGAGGAAATGTGGTCTAGTGGGAGGTGTCCCTGCCCATGGCAGGGGGGTTGGAACTAGATGATCTTAAGGTCTTTTCCAACCCTAACTATTCTATAAAGTAGATACTGCATCAAAATAAAGTTTCAGTTCTGAATGAGTCTTTTGAGTCACTGTAAACAGTAATACTTGTGTGTATATGTATATATGTAAAGTACCTAGGTACCTTATATTTTCTAATATAACAAGATACTACATATGTGAAAATACAGTAATAAAATATTACTTCCTGTACATGAGGGAAATCTTGAATTTAATAGAGTCAGGGATACTGTAAGGATCAAACTCTCCATAAATTTATAGAAAGCAAACACCAAGAATAAGTAACACATTTTAGAATGTGGTATATACATTTTTAAAAACAATTAACATGTGGAGATGTAAAAAGGAAGTCAATGTTGGCCTTTCCAAGGCCCTTCCACTTAAAAGAGAAAAAAAAATTACCTCTATATTTTCAACAGCCAGATGGCAACATGCTGCAAGCACTGCATGGCCATCCTGGAAATACCATTCTGCCAGTTCTTTACTGACCTTGTGCAGAAGCCTGCAAGAACAAAATATGAATTATGCAAGGTTACTTAAAGGCTGGAGTTCTTCTGCTCTTAATTTACATACAAGTCACCACATTTGCTTCTGTACCCTGAAATTTCTCTTTGACTTACAGAAAATGATACCACTAGCTTTAAAAATATAACCAGTTTGAGCTTCATCTACCCCTTACATTGCTGCACATTGAAGTGGGTCAGTTTCCCAAAATCTACTTCAGTATGGAAATGTCTCTTCATATTGACAGAAGAGAAATACAATACTTGGATATTCATGCTGTACCTGTGAACTCTGCATAAGTATTTCTCCATTTGCTCAAAAATTGTACACGTAAATGAAGTAACTACACAACCTCCAAGCCGCTTCTGTTACTACACACATAACTTGATAATGTAACTTAGTTTTTTGAGCACTATTCTAAGCAAGGAGAGGTGTATTTTTTCTTTTACAGTCACATACAATGAAAATATGGCCATTAGCATACATTGTCAGAAATTTCACTGATGATAAACAGTAAAAGCTTCAGGAGAAGATGCATAAAACATAGGGTCTCACATATATTTGTTTATGCTAAATCTCACTCTACTTACCAAATTTCGCTGCTAAAACGCTACATATTTAACCATATTTAATTGCAGAGGAACACATCAGGCAAATTAAAACAATTTTTATAATACATACATATGAAAAATCCATTTGGTGCCAGAAGTGACAACAGGGGAATTATTCAGAGGAGCATCAGATAGTAGGTAACTCTATCAACTAAGTTCTAGAAGATGCAACGTTTTGTTCTTGAATTCTTCATTGCTGACGCCAAATTAAATCACCAAGGTTTAACTCCCTTGATGACTTTACATTCTGCATTAAAATGAGGCTTTCGATACAGAAAGAACAACTTACTCATTATAACCTTCTGTACTATTTCCACCAGAATTTGAAGATCCACCTGTTGTGGAGAGTGGTGATATCTGTATATTTCCCTCACAAGCTGCCTGGCAGTGAATAAAAAATAAAATAAAAATCAAACTGAATATGAAATGCATTTTTTCAAAAACAAACAAAAAAAAAAATCTATGATCTATAAAAATCCTTCTACGGACCAGGTACCACAAAGGAAATATTTAAACCAATTAAATTATTAATAGCTAAATCTTTGCCTAGTTTTACTCAGCTATACAAGAAACTCTATAGAAGCAAGTGACCTTTTTTTCCCTATGCATTTGTACAGGACTTTTCCCAGCATTTGAATATGTTTAAAATGGACAGTCAAGAGTAAAACCTTGATTTTTAAATCCCAAAGAGCAAGTGGATGTCAATAAAGGATGAATTCCACAGATACTTCTCAGCAGGCATATCAGCAAATCTGGAAAGGCTCAGATAGTGGCATAAGATGACCCTTTTTCATGCCTGGCAATGAATTGTTTGTGTCATTAAATAAGAAGAAATCAGTATGTGTTCAAAGGAAATTCTTTCATGTGCTTTAAGTTGTAGCTTAGTTAACAACATTAAAACTCAGGGCTCAGTCAAAAGGGAAAGTTCTGGTATCTTACTGCTTAATATTATCTGATTAAACATTTGAAACAAAGACTATTATATAAATTGTACTAAAAGCAACCCCTGCAATGTCTCTCTTACAAGAAAAATAATCTTTCCAAAGCTTTACAGTGCTTGGAGGTTTAAACATTATAACTTGCTGAATTTAAGCGTACCTCAAAGCTCCATTCTGTGCACAACAACATGCAGATAGACAATTTCTAAAGGACGAATTCGCATGCATTATTGAAGTTTTTATCTCTGAGGCAATTGAATGTTCAAGGCATGAAAGAGTGTACCAAGGACAAATTGTGACAGTTTATTTAACAAGCTATATTAAGTATGTGGAAATTATTCAAAAAGAATAAAGGAATGGCGAAAGAAAATGAAAAAAAAAAAAAAAATCAGTTTCTCATGTTTTGTGCTGTGTTTAACTTGGAGTACACATCCAAATCAGAATGTGCTCTTGGTAGTCTCTTGTACTGTTTTTTACACTAATTTGAAAGTTTGGTTTCTTATATTACTATTGTAACTGAGCAGTTTCACCCAAATATTCTATAGGAAGTAATGCAAGCAAGATCTCAGTAGAAATGCAAGACAAATCCTAAATGTCTTTGGTGTTAAGGACAATACTGACTGCTGAAAATCAGGTTCACTTTCTATTTCAACCAAAATCAAATACACTGGTTCTCCTTTGGACATTTGATTGCCATTTAGAAGAACTGGGCTTAAAATCTGTAAACATGAGGTACCTTTTTATGATTTCTGGATAAAAACTGGTCAATACAATACAAAAGTAAAGAGTGGGGTAGTATTAGTATTTAGTCATTTTGCAGAAGTGAACAGAGATAGCCTTTTAAATATGCTTGCACACATTCAGAGTTATACACAAATAGCTAAATACATCTACCATACTGTTCTATGTAATAATACCTGTGCAACAAGAAGAGCCTCTTTAAGCTGGCCTCTTGAAGTAAAGAAAGATACTAGTTTCTTCACATCTCCAACAGCTATACAGTACGGGATGACATCATCATTTTCTTCCTGAATTAACTGATCAGCTCTCCTAATTAAACAAATGAATAAATATATAATTGATTACTAAACTCCTCTCTATGGTGTAGCTGTTAGATGAAGCTATATAAAGTTCACTGAAACCCATCTGCCTTTCCAGACCTCAGACGACTTGCAAACTGTGGATACTGTACTAAAAGGTTAAAGTCGCAACTTATGCTCAACCCTTTAACTTGATTCCCATACACAAAATTGTTGTTGAAATCCTCCACAGCTCCACCCCAAAGCTTACTGAACAAAAAGTAACATCAAGAGAATGTTGTAGCAAAAGCAAAGTACAACTGGTGTTAATATCCATCCTTCCTACTTATCTTCGTCCTTCTACGGACAGAAGCCACAATTCAGCACTGTATTTTTACTGCCTTACCTTTGCATTAACTTCCTCCAATATTTCATCGAAACACCGGGTGCAACTGAGAGAGCTTTGTCCCACTAGGAGAAAGCAGCAGTACATTTAACCCGACCATTTTATTTTGAGAAACCGCTATATTTTTAACAGTTTCATGTTTCTTCCATTAGAAATAAATTTGTCAAGAGGTTAAATAAGGAATGAGCTACTCATTAGACTGCATATGTTAAAAATACTGTAATTGGAGCAAGATTATACTTTTCTGGACTTGTAACCCATTTTCTTGCTACCTTATCTTTGATAGGGTAGCTAGTTTTCAGAACCTTCATCTTTCAATGTTCTTCAAGAATGTTCTGATATTTTACCTCTCCAAGTTCTACCATTAGTTCACAATATCGCTGAATTTGTCCTAATCTTAAATGTATTTCTGCGGCTTCTTTAAGCCTCTCTTCTTTGCTTGGTGCACCAATACCACCTCCAAACTTGGACATTTTTACTGTTGTCAGTTCTTGTGCCCTGGACTGAGGGAAAAAAAAAAACAACAAAAACAAAAACAAAAACACAACAGAAAAGATAAAAAAGTTAAAAAAAAGGCAGTTTTCTGTGGTGAAAACAAGTTTTCTTCAGAACGAATTAGTGTCAAACATTACAATGAAATACAAAGGCATTAATTTAAGAAAAAAAATCCTAATTGGAAGATATTACATAAGCCATATAGGGCTGGGAATTGGGCTTAGAACCATTACAATGATGTCCACATAAAGACAGAATAAAGACAGCAGGCTCAACTGATGTCCTGATCTGTCATACCCCATGAACCTTACGACCAGTAAATGATTTACATTTCCAACCACTGCAATTTTAATATTAGTTGAAGAGACAAGACTAAATTTCTCCATCTGGCAGTGTTTGAGAAACAAGCGCTAACAGAATCACAGTTAACATAACAAAAAAACCCCAAAATCCCAACCAACAAAAAAACCCCAAACAAACCAGCACAAAGAAGCTTTGCTTCACATTTCAAAAACCATCAGTTTAACTTTATCAGCAGCACATGTGAGACGGTGCTTGGTTATTCATGACTTAGAATACTATATAAGAAGGATGAGAAAGGATTTTTTTTGTTTTAAAACAATGTTACTTTTTTATTTGGAACCTCTATCTTTTTTATTGCTTTCATGCTCAAGCCTCCGATGCATCCTCTAAGTCTGCTAAAATAGAAAAGCCCACTTGCTCTAGGTCCTTACTTCATCCTGAAATATTTAGGTGCTGCAATGCCATCATCCGGTTTCATAAGGGAAAATGGTTTTAGCAGTCATAAACAAGCAGCCAGCATTACCCTATCCCTTCTTTTTCTTAAAGCTGTGTAGCAAGATTCTGAGTCAGCAAAAAGGGAAGAAAATGCTTTTAATTAATGTGAACACTTAATCCAGATCCACAGAATGAACAGCAATTACTGTAGTTACTCTAGGTTGCCTGAGTTGTAAATGCATGAAAATGAGTTGCAGGGATAAACAGACTGCTTTCACTGCATGAGTCAAGAATTAAACATCTTCTTCTCAGCCCAACTGGCTGAGAAAACTATTTTTTGGATACATGGGCACTCACACAGACCTTCATAGCATAAGCAGAGCAGCTGCTATTATTACAGTTAACATCACTAATAAAAAGCTTCCATTACTTAAGAGTCATAAGGTATGTAGGACACTTTAAGAGTCTGATTTTGCAAAAGGCAGCCTGCAACAACAAACATCAGGTGAAACCTGGCAAGTCTTTAGCCCTGGAGGTGGCAAGTGGGGTGTCATGTATTTCCTGATCCATACTCTAGATAATCTTTCCTCTATTTCCAAATCACAGAATCATAGAATAGTTAGGATTGGAAAGGACCTCAAGATCATCTGATTCCAACCCTCCTGCCATGGGCAGGGACACCTCACACTAAATCATGACACCCAAGGCTCTGCCCAACCCGGCCTTGAACACCGCCAGGGATGGAGCATTCACAACTTCCCTGGGCAACCCATTCCAGTGCCTCACCACCCTTACAGTAAAGAATTTCTTCCTTATATCCAATCTAAACTTCCCCTGTTTAAGTTTGAACCTGTTACCCATTGTCCTATCACTACAGTCCCTAATGAAGTGTCCATCCCCAGCATCCCTATAGCCCTCCTTCAGACACTGGAAGGAAGGCTGCTACAAGGTCTCCATTCATTACAAGTTCTTTTTAAAAATAAGTGAAACACTGTACAGATTAACAACCATTGTCACCTGCTGTTTATGCTTCACTTACCATTCTGAACCTAACGAGGTGCTTCATATGCATAATTCCTTTGCAGTAGTTTTGTGGAAGCAAACTGTCATCCTGTCCTTTTATTACAGCAACCAAATCCCATAAATTTTTGCTGCCTCCTGGAGGCTAAAATTGTTAGAGAAGAAAAGAGTTCTATTACAGGAATGTTCAAGAGAGAAACTTGAACTTTGTTCAAGACATTGGAAAAGATTTGTTTGGTGATTCCAAGAAACACAATTTCAGACCATTTTGATATTAGAAGCTTTCATATGAAGACATGAACTAGTTCAAAATACATTTCCTTCTGTGTTCTCGAAGGCTGTGAAGATACAGCAGGATCCATGAACCTAAATATTTGGTTATGTGTGGACACAGTTTATGGCTTGCCATTAGAGCTTTCCCTTTTGCTCTCAAAGGAATGCAAGTTATTTGGTGGCTACTAATGGCATAAAACAACATTCATCTGCTGGGATGCAGATGCTGCCTCAGTACTTATTTACCATTTCTTCTGTAAAGCAAAGGTGGTGGCCAGGTAAAAAACAACGTCAAGGACTGATTGCCACAATCTGGTTTACTATCTTAATATTAAATCTTAAAATAGATGCACATGGTATAAATGTATATGCACAGAATCTTTCAGGCAAACAAGGCATTTTTTAAAATAAATTTTAAGCATTTTTATTGGTCTAACATTTGAATCAATCCTTCTGTAGAACTATGACAATGGCTTAACATTGAATGAGGCCTAAAAGAGAGAAGAGAGTAATTAAAAGCTTTAAAAAAAAACAAACAAAACAAAACAGAACAAAAAAAACCCTGATCTGAAAGAGCTTTTCTAAGAACAACAGGATTACAAGTTGGGGATGGGGGGCATGGAGAAGAGAGAGACTATTCCCTTTTCTTTCAGTCTGTTAAAGCTCTTATTGACTGCTTATAGATTAAGCACAACACTATTTTCTGGACTCAAAAAGCACTGAACACAGCTGATCAAAAAAAGGTTTTGTTCTTGGAATATTCTAATATTCTTGTAAAAGTTTCACTGTCAAATCAACATGAGACATCAAAATTTATAACTTCCATAAAAAAAGGAATTCCATAAAAATATATTTTTAATAAAAAAGGAAATTTCAAGATTTGTAACTGAGGCGAATTGTTTCAGCATTTCATACACTTCAATTTAGCTAGAAATCAAACCAAATATTTTGGATCAATTAGGTCTGTGTAGATCAGGGTATTGACTTAAATTACAACAGAGCTTGACAGAAGCTGTAGTTCCAGGTCATTTTTGTCCTCATTCCACCTCAACTTCAGTTGCTGTGTAGGTAAGCACTCTCAGGACAGTTTCTATTTTTAACTTAATTGCAGAGAGAGGCTGCAGTGTTTTATAGAAAATATTACTGTGCAATGGAGCACAGGGATAGGTACTGGGGCCATGGGTCATCCACATCTACAGCTCCTAGAAGGTAATACAGCAGTTCTGACACAGATATTTGGGCAGTCCAAACCTTATGTGTAACCAGGAGGTCTCTTTGATGGATAAAAATTAAAAACTCCAATGTAGTTTGATAAACCATATTTTTTCATTTACTTCAGCAGAAAATTCTTGCCAAATCAAACCTTTCCTACAGAAAATTAAATTACCCCACTTATTACACTTTGTGAACAACTGGTGTTCACAATTGACTAAGAATTTAGTAATGGACATTTTTACATGCAGCACTGTTAATACACAGAATTGATTTCTGCGTATTTCTGAGATCCCTTTAAGGAAAGGAGATTAAAAAATGGTAAACAAGAAAGAAATTTCACTTCTGGGAACTGATTTCAGAAGAGAAAGTCATGCACATTGACAACATCCTTAAATTTGCACAATACTTACTGAAAAACATTCTGAAAACCATCTTAGTTTTTTTACTCGAGCATTTCCTGGGTTTTTTTCCACATCTTGTTTAATATCTCTGGAAACTTTACCACACAGCAAAGGAGGAGCACCAGATTCCACAGCACGATCTAACACACACAAACATACATAAAAATTAAAAAAAAAAAAAAAAAAAAAAAAAAAAGGAGAAAAAAGAAAAAAGAAAAAAAAGCAGCATACAGAAAAATAAAACAATGGTATAAACAATTTACTTACCTGTATTACCAATAATCTCATCCCAACATCTATCTGCTAAGATATTTATTTGTAGAGGATTTATAAGAGGTGCCAATGACCAGAGTCTCACGGTGGAGTCACGAGAGCAAGATGCCATAGTAAATGGACGACTGGGATGAGATGTTAATCCTGGTGGAGAGGGCATTTAAAAATGTAGTCAAGTAATTAAGTTTATCTAGAGAACTATTATGATTAAATTATTTTATAAATTTTTAAGTATATTAAACCACATTTCAATACAGAAATAAAATTTAAAAATATTACCATATACATCTGCACCATGATCACAAACTGTGTCCAAACATGTCCCATCTCTTGTGTCCCAGACTCGAATTGTATGGTCCCAACTTCCAGATACCAGAAGGTAAGGAATTTCAGGATTCCACATCAATCCCCGTACCGGAGCTGTGTGTCCACTAAGAACATTTATACAAGCATCCTGTGTATAATCCCATATTCGAACAGTTCTGAAACAGGATAAAAGAAGAAAGCCTCTATACAGGACATTAAGAAGCATTTCTTTACCGAGAGTGGTCAAACACTGGAACAGGCTTTTAAACTGTGAAACTCTCACCCCAATTACACATGTAATGAGGAAGAATTCAGACCAGCTTTCTTACTATTTTTTTCTTCCCTTTTAAGTAAGTAAATTTCCAGCATTTCCTTTTCTTTTCAACAGTTGCTATTGTTGGGTAGAGCTAATTCAGCACACTACAGGATTAGGAAAAGTTCAGTTCTTGAAAGGATCATGGTAATTCTGGCTAAGTTTTACTATGCAATTAAATAAGTCTTCAAAGCTCTTTCATGGCAGCAGAGCCACCTATTACAGTTTTTCCAGTGCTGCAAAGGGGCAATTTGATAGACATTGCTTCACAAAGTAGAATCTACAAGTTAGAAGGCCATTTTACATATTTACACATAGGCTGTCCTACAGCAATATGAGCTCATGTGTGACCTTTACATACTGTTCCTATGTGCTGTAGAAGCCTAGGTGCCAAACAGATCATCTGAAATTATTCTGACTTTGACCGTAAACAGGAGTGTTAGCAAGTACAATAAACTCAAAGGACTGCTTACTTTGTTTTACCTAGGACTAAGTTATCCAGTGATCCCCTCCCCACAAACTGAAAGTGTGACTGCATTCTGGAAATCCCTCTGCAATCAAGTCTTGTTACACAGCCATGATTCGTAATAAAATCAGAATACATCACAGTGACACCATGACAGAATTTTGGATTCACTACTTCTTGCCCATGTGAAACTGGATTTACACATAAGAAGTTTGTTTTCAAGTTGGTTTCTTTCATGAAGCATTACACTGTGAACTAACAGATTTGCTGCAAACATAGACATCTATGGAATGACACTGGGGAAAGCAATAGAAGCCAATACCCCAAACTGTTATACTTTAAAGAAAATGTTTTGTATACTCTGGAGGGACATCACTTAAAATCATAGAAAATTCCTTCCTCCTGCTTACCATAGACTGATGTGCTCTCCCTCAAAAAAAAAAAAAAATTATCAAACCAGAAGTACCTAGCAGTCTTTAAAAATCTCCACAGATTCTACTTAACACACTTTTGAAAGACATTAAACAAGGGCAGGTCTTGCACCCATATATTTAAACATAATGTAAGCATGTGTTATCCTCTTTGTATCATTCCTGGGAATAACACGTATCAGTCACTGACTCTACTTTTCGGAAAACATTGGGAAAGTTGCTTTCCTACAGCAGTTGTAACAATTTTAGATAATGATCCTGCTGCCCAAATACTTTATTAAGCTAACAGCAAAGCTACAGCCTGAACTGGAGCAAAGCAGAGATTTAAATTATTATATTATTCAGAGTTTTCAAAGGTACCATCACCAGTACTACTAAAGATCCTTAAGTTTCTCTAATAATCCTGCTTGAGTTTTTAAGTTTTCTAGCAGTTCAGAAATACATACCCATCATCAGAGCCACTGCAGAGGATTCCTTCTCTCAGAGGAGACCACCGTACATGAAACACCTTTGCAGTATGCCCTGTAAAAACTTTCAGTGGCTGATCAGAGCTGGTTGCCAGGTAAAAAACACGAACATTTTTATCCTCACAACCAGTAGCTATCATATCTCTGAAAAATAAAAATAGCAAAATCCTCAGTCACAGGGATCACAAAAAGTACTTAGGCTTTTTAGTCTAAAAATAAGTATGATGTGTATTTTGCAGTTTACTTTTTAAAAAAGTGCATTTTTGCTTCACCTTTGTCTCTTTATGATGCAATTACTGATAACCTTATAAAATACACTAAATCAGAAAAAAACCCTGTAAAAGATCCATTAGTTGCAATAGGAATTAGCAGTTGCTCTACACTCTGACCAAGCAACCAACACACAATTATGAATAGACTGAATTACCATGTAATTATTTGGGTGGTTTTTTTTTTTTTTGTTTGTTTGTTTTCTTTTTTTTTTTTTGTGAGGAAGGTTTCTCATTTTTTTATTAGGAATTATCTGCAAAATTACCATATATCGCAGTGTATTTATTTGCCTGGTACATGTTCAGCTTCTCAGTCATTAAAAGGAAGTCAATCTAATGAATCTAAACACCAGTTTTGTGGTATTTAATGTCTGCCTTTTTTATTTTCTCTGTTATATATTCAGCTAGAGAATATGTTTCTTTTCTCTCATCGATATGAAATGATTTTCTTTTGAGAGTTAAGTAAGTTCATGCTGGGCAATGAAATACACTACTGAGAACATAGAGCTGCTACAGACATATACTATGGTGGAACAGAAACAATTTCAGTGCTCTAATATCACAGTAAAAACACATTCTAAATAACTTTGTGTTGGTAATCAATTTTAATAGTAAATATTATAAAATCTTTAGGTTCATTTTTACTTACTTGTTGTTTTGACTCCAATCACAGCCAAATACTGCAGCTGGATGTTTGTACTTGTGAAGAACCTTGCCATCAATGGTTCGAATAATACTGAAACCAATTAAAATGTAATATTTTGAGGAAAACAGCATTAAGAGTAGCATATCCAAAATTTAACTTTGATTTTGTGCAAATAAGCCAGATAACAAAAATATGTATATGGAAAGAATATAAGAAATCTTTATTTTTACATCCCCTCAACTACTAAGTATTTCTTAACAGGGCATTTAATTGGACTTCAGAGTCCATGTTCCTTCAGAAGGACTGTAACAACGTTCACTGAGGTAGCTCCCTCCCTGAAAGGATCCTCATAGCCAAAATTTAAGTTGTAGCTGTGGTTTTAAGATACAAAGGAATTTAGGGATTATAAATAAATAAATAGATAAATTGATTGTTTTCTAGAATTCATGCTCATTATATTTGAGCAATAACATGAGTGGCAGAGAAAAAGAATGATCAAGGGTTTAAAAATGTACTGAAACGTAATACATGCAAAATTAGTCTCGGCGAGCAAGTTTTTACACATAAGCTATTATACCCCTGTAATAGTAGCATTGCAATTACTTTGTTCAAAAATAGTGATTCCTAGTCCTTGAAATAGCAAACTTGAAAAAAAAACAAAAAAATTGCTAAACCAAAGTAAAGTGGGATAGCTTTAGAAAAGTGTCCTCCATATCTTCAGATAAGAAACCTAGAAGAATATTCTTGGCAAAAAATAAAATCAATATTCTGTTTCAAAGTGTCTTAGACACTATTTCTTTTATCTTTTTTTTTTTCTTAAAACCATGAAAAATATATCCTAGCAAGTACAGGAGATTCATATAATCCTAGTTTTGCTTAACAAGAAAAAATTTCAAATTAATCACTGATAGTACTATCAAAGCTTACTGATTGAAGTGCATTTAGCAATTTTTGATTTTCTTCCAATAACACTCACCAAAATCCATCACTGCTGCAGGTTGCTATTCTTTTGGAATCTTTATGACTCCAGGCAATGCAGAAGATTCCATTCTTTCCATGCTTCAAAAAATGCAAAATACCTATCAATAAGAAATAATTCACCCCTTTTTCTCTCATCTGTTGACTCATCTCTTTTATTTTATTCTCCTATGGGCTTCAGCCCTTTTTTTCCCCAGTAAAGAATACTGTACAAAAACACATTACAATGAGTCCCCAGTATAGCTTGGATGTTTGAGAATCCAAGTCCAAAAAATTGGGACTGAGAGAAGAGACAGCAAAGCTGGCACACCCTCCAGGATCCAAGAGACAAAGCTGGGTCAATCTGAAGAATGAGCCATCCATAACTATATAAACCTGAAGCTTGAACAAACGATAGCTACTTGTTGGAATAATGAAGTTAGTGGACATGAAATGTGAAAACTTAAGTGGGACATGTATCTGGACAAGCCTTCAAGAAAAGATGTTTAGTAACAAAAGTGCAAACCTAAGTGCTGGTACTTGGGAACTCCTGAATGTACATATGTATATTTGTTTTCTGCCTACTCCCCACCCCCATCTCTGTCTTCTTAATGAGCATCCTTTGCCCTCCAACGCTGATGCCACAGTTAATTATGTCTGTATAATCTTCAGAATACAGCTATATACTAAGAGTATACAAAATAGTATGAAATATTACATATATTAAATATATGTATTTATACTACATATATTATATATATATGTATATATATTACATATATATGTATATATATTACATATATTAAATAGCTCCTTCTGCTACTAACAGTTATTCCACAGTTTCAGGACTTAAAAATGCTTGCATAGATTTTAGGTAACACAACACAAGATTCTAAACAAGGCATGCCGTTTAGTGTGCTGCAAAATAAGAGGTTTACTGGTCCAGACTTCAAGGACTCATAATTTTTCTGAGCCTTATGTTTGAAAATACAGAACAGCATTTTAGATTTTGATAACCAGGTAAAGTTTATATGTCTATATACATTAACACTTTTAAGACTCAGGTAGGATTTTGCTGTGTATCACAGCAAATTTTAAAATAATGATGCTTTGTTATTCTCATGTAAAATCCATTCTGAGGAGATATAAGCTGGCATGCACATAATTCTTTCTATAGATTTTTATGTTATAGCACCTTTTAAAAGGCTACAAACTTTGACATCATTATTTGTCAACATTAGTGGGAACGACTAACTTACATTTTTTATAGACAAAAAAAGCAACCTCATCTTACCTCACTGAATCTGGTTATCATTTTGCCTTTTTTGACATCCCAGATGAAGCCACCGTTTTTGGATGTTGCACCTGCTATGCAGTTCAGATCTCCTTTAGAGAAAAATATTTGTAAGATCTCACAATAAATATAAGATCACAATATTATTTGAATAATGTGTTTCTACTTTAAGTTCAAGAAATTTAATATTAAATTAACAGAAGAAATCAAAGGCACATAAACAAGAGTTTTTCCTATTTTAAGGCCATCATTTGTTACTGTCACAAGTATCAATTTCAACAAAAGCCTGCTTTTTTACATTCCTATTTTGAGGAAAGGACAAAATAAAAGTTGTATTGTTGTAAAAAGTACTCTCAATGCCTGCTGGAAGTCGTGCAGTTAAGGTGACAAAAAAAATTATGTTCACGATGTATATGACTCAAACTGAAAAACAGCTACAATCAAATGTCAAACTTAAAAGTTGTAGCAACTAGAGCATTTTCTGTTAAAGTTCCCTACATACCAAGACAAACGTCAAAGAACATGACAGGACATATGTCTTGGGTTAACCACAGTCGGCAACTAACTATAGCACAGCTGCTTGCTCACCCTCCCTCCCCTTCCTCCATGGGTTGAGATAAAACAGTTTAATAATTGAAATAAGTTAAAATGCAATAACAATAACAGTAGGGGAAAAAAAGATATAGAGAGTTAAACCCCAAGAAACACATGTAATATTAATAATAAGCATAGGAAATAAAAAGAGAGGAATAAACCCTAAGAAACACAAGTGATGCACAACGCAATTGCTTACCACCCACTGACAAATACCCAGCATGACCCAAGCAGCAATAAGCCCCTCACACCCAACTCCCTCCAGCATATATACTGGAATGGCGCACTGTAGTATGGAATACCCCTTTGGCTAGTTTGGGTCAGGGGTCCTGTCTTTGCTTCCTCCCGGCTCCTTGTGCCCCTCCTCGCTGGCAGAGCATGAGAGACTGAAAAGCTCTTGACCAGGGTAAGGGCTACTAAGAGACAACTAAAACATTGGTATGTTATCAGCATTATTCTCAAACTAAATCCAAGACAGCACTATACCAGCTACAAGGAAGAAAATTTACTCTATCCTAGCCAAACCCAGACCACAGTGCTTTTTTTTCTTAATCTTGCACCACTACAGCACCTAAGCCCATTAAGAATGTACCCGAATCTAACCACCTACAGAGCAGAAAATTTGAATATATGACTCCATAGTGAGAAAATGAGAACTAAATTCAGGCTTAATCCAAAAGCCACTGAATCCTCCTCATCACAGTGACCCTCTATCCCAACATAGCTATATTTTTCTTAAATAGCTTTAAGGCATGTTTATATAGAAGTGTTGACTGTTACTTTATAACACAATTCAGAGGCAGAAAAGGCAAACTCTGCAGAAGTCTAGGAAGGTACATATGTAAGATGCAAATCAATTCATGTAGGAGAATGATAGGGGAAAAATAAAAAAAAGATAAAGAAAAAGTGAGTAAACTGTTCAAAGCCCCTTGAGGACAAATACAAAGGGTGGCATGCATTGGATTATATATTAGGAATAAAGCACTCTCTAGGAGTAAGGGATGTAAAAGAAGCAAGAAGAGCTCTGCCTGGGATGGACAGGAACCATTGGAGAGGATAGTAAGGAACTCAAGTTGAAGTGCATGATTACAATTAACATAAATTTACTTTAAAAAGATAATAAAGAATCAGAATGCAAGACTTGAAAAGCACCCCTCCAGTGAACAAACTATTCTCTCAATGTGAGATACTACTACAAACTGAATTTAAATTTCAAAACAAAACAAACTGAAAGAAAGCACCATATTTCATATTGCTGTAATTGCCATACAGCAAGACAAATTATCTGTGAAGAGGAACAAAGTGCAAGAGACTCTAAACTGAAGGAAGTGCAAATTCATTTCACATATGCAGACGACATTAAGCTTTCCATCACTGTATTTTTTTTCTCTCAGCTATTACTTACTAAAGTTCAAAAGCATAGGAGAGAAAGGCAGTGAGCTGAATTAGACTTTTTAAAAAATGCACCTAAGAAGGCTTACCTATCATCAGCTTTTGTAATATTAATAACTATCAGTCCCAGGTTCATCTAAGTGGGTTGCTGAACAGTTTTAAGAAGAAAATTTCCCATTGACTTCAGTGACTTCTCTATGAAAATGTAGATGCTTTGGAGAAAAGGTATTCTCTATTCTAATAAAGTAAAAGCAGAGCTCTTCAGTGATTAGAATCCCAGACAAAAAAGGAAGAGAAAGAACTAAATGCATACCTTCCACTTTTTCAGCACAAAATAGAATCTGGATTCCTTCCCACACAAAGAAAGCCTTTTCCTCATTTGCATAATGTAGTGCTAGAAAGGTTCTAGAGATTTTTCTTCCCTCCATTCTGACTCAGTATGAAATACCAAGATCATTCCTCATAAAGGCAAGCCTCAACAAAGTTTGAAGCACTGAATTATACAGGTTTCACAGATAATGATTCAGTTATGTTTAAACCTTAGAAGATACAACTAATACTTTTATAACAGAAATTCTGCTAGTCAATGGTAATTCATAGAACATTTACACTTAAAGCAAAATATTCTTACCTGGAGCCCAAGAAATGGAATAAATAACCCCCTCATTACCAGGAGAAGTGTGAACTGCTGTTAAAGTATTTATGTCCCAAACTTTAATTGTGCCATCAAATGAAGCTGTAGCAAGAAGATCAGGGTTATCAGGTTTGAATTTGCAATCAAAGATGGTCTCAACATGTCCCTTAAATGAAACAAATATTTAATCCATTTTTATTGCACTTGATTTTTTTTCAGAAGTCCAACTCTAGATCAAACTTTAAGATAAATCGTATTATAACCTGTCAAGTCAATTATGAATTCCAGAAAACCTGTATGTTATGGCTCACCAGTCAAAATTAAAAGTCATAAAATATCTTGTTCTATAACACTCTTCTCTTTCATAGATCATTATTAAAGACAGAAAAATTCTGCAGAGACAACAGGCTATGCAATGTCAGGGACTTGTTAGCATCTTCCACTGGAACTGAGTTGCTAAAAGACAGAATTAAATATTTTAGCTAAAAAAACCTGCAAACTACTTAATTTAAAAAAAAAAATAATTTTACCCTTAGGTAAAGGTATCTGACTAAAAAGCTTTGTGTGTTGATCATGTTCTACAAGTTTTCTATATTTCTAAATACAGTCTATGTTCTATTCCAGTTTAAACTTCAATCCATTAGAAATGTCACATTTCAATTACTTGTTTTCCAAGACACATATTTGTAGAACTTAACTTGACTTCATTCTCCATTTTTTGCTGTTAGAAGAAAGTGTATAAAACAAATAAACTCCCATTCCAAAGGCAGAGATGAAACATACCAAATCTCTAAGGAAATCCCACTTTCTGGCTCCCATGTCATAAAGTCCTACTCCACCATCCATGAAGCAACAGACAGCGTGACCAGGAGGAAGAGAAAATGCTTGGTTTTGGGTTAAAGTTGGTGGAGGAATAGCCTCACTTGTTGAGGATGTATAGTGATTTTTAGTAGAATGCTGTAATGAACATGCTTTGCAAAATAAATCAAAAAATAGAAACAGATAAGATTATTATTATATTTTTCCATTTAATAATAGTAACAATCTTAAAGAGTACAATGCCTTTTATTCCAATGAGATTAAGAACAAAAGAATTCCAGTACAAAGCCTGGCCTGCTGAAGAAGGACC
Source organism: Amazona ochrocephala (assembly GCA_039720435.1). Classification (NCBI taxonomy): domain Eukaryota; kingdom Metazoa; phylum Chordata; class Aves; order Psittaciformes; family Psittacidae; genus Amazona; species Amazona ochrocephala. The sequence goes on from CM077879.1 coordinate 39,784,809, forward strand.
TTATAAAGTGCTTGATACTTTACACATTTTTCTAGCTGACTGGCACCAGGGGATACTTTGTTTAATTAGAACTGCAGGGCCAACACAAACCTACAGAGATCAACTCAGAAATAACAAGATTCATAAACAGATTTTCTTAACTTGCAGCCACTGCAATGAATTACAACCAAAGTTATACTCACACTTTTTCTTTGGAGGAGAACTTAGCACATGCAAACCATGGAAGCCAGTTTTCTTCAATTTAAAATTGTCTATAGGTGTTGCATGTGACACATTCCAAACGCGTAACACACCAACCTGAGAATCTGAGATTCAGAAAACAAAACAAAAAACTATAAACCACCACATAACCCCCCCCTTTTTTTTTTAATTATCCTCTTTTTACTGTACACAGAGGTATGTGGTTAAAGGACTCATTTAAGCAAAAATACAACAATGAATAGAACTTAGAATCCCAAGATGAATTTTATAAGCAGATACTGTCACCTCCATTGTAATATCACAATTAACAACAATAATCGTTAACATTTTTTAAGCTTCGGCAGATAAACTCTATGGGATCTCTCTCATTAGAATATATTCTGACAGTCTCACTATCTTTATTCATCAGTTCAACCTGACCACTAATATCTATGGTGTAGAAAAAAGGTAAGAAATAGATTTAAAAAAAAAAAAAAAAAAAACCAAACCAACAAACCCAACAAAAAACCCTTCTGAAAATAGGGGAAGAAAAGAAGAGGATCAAGAAGTGATATCTGCTAGTATAATGCATTTTTATTCCTGTTCCCAAAGTAATGCTCATATTTGTTGCTAAAGTGTGCATGAGCAAAATATTATTTAGTATAAAAATAGTATTATTTAGTATAAAAAAAGGTTTAAAGAAGTCAGTTGTTTCTGTACTCAACAAAGTAAGTAAGAACTGCTCAGTGCAATTTTCTGTTCTTTTCTGCAGTTTTATAGTTGGGTTTTTTTTGTACAATGCATGGGGGCTGGAACTAGATGATCTTAAGGTCCTTTCCAACCCTAACCATTCTGTGATTCTATACTTTTATTTGTAGAAATGTTAAGAAACAGACTCAGCCCGATACCTATTACCTTTGTATATATCAGGAAATAAAAGGCTTACCTCCAGTGATAAACATTCCAGGTGCACTAGAAACCCAGGCTAAACACTGAACAGATGCTGCTGCACTGGGAAAATGAAAAGTTGTGATACAGGACAGAGATTCAGAATCAACAAGTCGAACACCATTATGCAAATTAGCAACAAGAAGGTAGTCAGTTGACAAAGGGTCCCACTCCAGCGCTGTAATTGGATCCTCTTCATCTGTTCCATCAAGAGATTCTGGTCTTAAGACATGTTTCTGATTTTTAGAACCTTTAAGGGCACAAGAAAACAGATTATTTCAACATGAAATCAAGTATATTCTTTACAATAGTTACAAGGCTTGCAAACACCATTTTTATCTCTCCCTGAACTTTTTAGTAGCCTACTCTACTGTATGCACTCGTGAAACTAATGAAGCTGTTTTGCAATAACTGACTTACAGTAGTTCTGGCTCCATCATAAAATAGAAACAGCTATAATATAATTTTTAACTAAAACAACATAATTTTATAATAAAAAAATGTACGTTAAATCATACACATTGCCCTGCCCTCATGATTTCCATGAGTAAAGGCCTGCAGCACAGCCTAAAATATAAGGCTTTTGAGTAGAAGTAAATCTGCATACCTCAGTAAATGCAGACAAAATAAAGGCAGCATGAGCTATAAAAAAGAATGTGGCAGTCAAAAAAGTGTTTATGAACAACTGCATTTAGATTTTTTTCTTCCTCAAAACTATGTGTGCAATTATGAAGTGCTCACAGATTCTGAAGCCAGAACATGCCATTAAATATCTCTCTTGACATCTGCCTAAAAGAAGACTATTTCACTTGATGACCCATGTTGTCAAGAACTATAATTTTTAATATCATGTTTATTTCCCTTATTTTTTTTGAGAGCTGAGTCTTAGTTTTATAAGAAAATGTACAGTCTAAATGAGTAACTAACAACACATCTGCAGTTCTGAAGTCGTGGTCTTGATTTAAAAAACCCAAACCAACACAATTTTGCACCCATTTTCTAGAAACAAGGAATTGACATCTTCAATTATTCAATTTTTAATCCAATTTTCAATTTTAATAATGAAAAATACAATTAATTTGCCATATTATGATAAATGCCAAGACCTACCTATATTTCTTAATGACTGATGTAGAACAAAGCCTCTTCAGACACATACTAAAAAAAAAAAAAGCTGAAAAGTTTTTGTTCCCTAGGGAACACTTTTAACACCAAAATAACTTTCATTATGATTTTCTAGGGAAAAAAATCCTCCATATATGTTTGCATATAAGAAAAATGCAGAAGTACAGTTGTCTCTTTCGAAGTATCAGGAAAAACAACAGGAATAACAACATAAATATCATAACTGCTTTAAATTTGCCAAAAATTTGGAAATTCTCACATTTTTAACCATGTCCCCTTGCTTACATTTCAGCTAAGATTTTTTGTTGACTAAAAAAAAAAAAAAATCAATAATCAAATGAAAACGTAGAACTGACAATAAAGCAAAACTGTCATTTTCCAGTTAGTTTTACAAGAACCAAAAGGCAAAAAAATCCTCCAGTGCTCAAAGCCTGTCATGTTCAAAACTTCAGTCCCAAGAAAACACAATCAGCTGGTGGAGAAACTATGGATATCTTGGAGCTATTCAGTTTTACCCGTTCATCACAAAAGATTCCAGAAGTAAAGCTCATGGAAACCCTGCTACATTTTATTTTCCATTAAAAGAGGACATCAGCACTATGAATCATGAAACTGAGTCACAGTGTGCTTATTTTAAGAACAAATGGAGGTAAACTAATCAACAGCATTTGGCTCTACGCAACTGCACTGTATTTCTTTAAAAATAGGGTACTAATCTTAAATTCTTATATATTTTTATTCACACTAAATGTGCTGCTACATTAATGAACAGTCTCTGGAGTTAATAAAAAGAAAAGCCATGAGAAAAACCTTAGTAGATAACAATAATGAGAAAAAAAAATAATCGTGTAGCCTGCTAATTATGCAGCAGTGACTCACTTTTATAGTGAGACTAGAGTCAATCACACTGAAATTTGAAGCTATTAAGGGGAACTTGTGTATGTTCAGGTTCTCTCAAGACAGTGTTCTGTAGGATATCCTACAAAAGGACTGTAACCTTTAAAAGAAAGGAATAAGTTGGGTTTTTTTTTAAATTTATTTCACTTAGTGATAAACTAGCTTCTGGTCCAGTAACAAGTCATTTTACACATTCTGATGTGAGGTAGGTGAGGACTGAGCTTCAGCCTCAAAGCAAAAAAATTAGCTTTCTGTTCCATATCGAAAAGCACCAATTCTTTGCCCTCCCCCCTTTTTTTTAATAGAGGTCCTATACTCACACTCTTGATACCACTTCCTTCTACGTATTGCTATTTTTTAAAAGCTATCAATTACAAAAGTCAGGTGAATTCTGACTATAAATTGCAAACTAGAAACCTGTAGTTGATAAAATGGATAACATTCAGATATAATTGAAAATGTAGCCTTATCCAAGTTAAGACATATTAAAGTTGTTTATAAAATAGTAACCATAGTAATTGTACTTATATTTCATTATAGTGATACAATCTATTTTTTAATAATACCTAATTTGAAACATGTTTTAATGAATTCATCTGTCCATCAAAATTTTCACAATATGTTCTTAAACACATCTATGTTTATAGCTAAACAAATTCTGTTGTTTTTGTTTTTTTTTTTTTTTCCTAATAGTGTAATGAAAACATGTTAAATGAAAACTAAGATTGGTCTGTATTCTTTCAAAGTAAGACCTAAGACCTAGGCAAAAGATTCAAGTCAGACCATTGAGAACAAACTTGCTGGGAAGTACAGCTCAGTAGATCATGGCTGTTATCATTCCCTAATAAAACAGTTTATTGTACTTGCAAAAAACCTGCACTCTTATCTTGGTCACAAAAGGAGAAAATGCTCTGTGCTCTTTATTTAAGAAAATATATTTTTATGATATGGAAGGATACTATGAACCAAGAACAAGTTTTATGTACATACATACATTACAAAGCCTAAATGAAAAAGTGCAGGATTACAGACATACACAGAGACAAGAGATACCAAATATTTTACCATATCAGTTTTTACCTGGCTGAAAAATAGACAGGCTTCCATCAGTATGTCCAAATACTACTTTTCCTTTTTTCTTTGGATGCCATCTGAACAGACTGATGTCAGACAAAAAACTATGTGCTTCTCTATGTACAGTTACCCCGCTGTCAGGTCCTGAGATAGTCCAAATGTACAATGGACCTCTGTGGGACACAAATGCAACTGCATCACCTGCATTCCAGCACCAGCTAAGTGACGCAGGAATTCCTGAAACATACAGGTAAACCTTATGAGAACCACAGTATGAAATTCAGTGCATTACTGCTTGACCCAGTATCAGCAATTGTCTTGAAAAGCTACAGAAATACTACATAAATACTACATAAAAATGATTAGAGTGAAATTTATACAACTGTGTGAACATCTTATGGTGTAAAGTAATCTATACATATCCTTAGTCAGGAAATACAATTATTTCCCAAATTATTTTAATATTACTTTTATGGGCTGTAATTTATGATACCTATATAATATATATTATACTGATACCTATACTATTAGTGTCAAATAAAAATTAAACATATGAAAAAGTATAAGCCTGATCCTGTAAACAATACTTTAATTCATCCATAATTCCATTCACCATTGTTTTACTGTAAGCTGTTTTCTACTAAGCTGGTAAACTATTGAAAACTTTAGAATGTCTATTTTTGCAAAACACAAAGAAATTTAATTCAGAGATAAATACAATAGAGGCAAATATTTGTGAAAAATTGAAAAGCTAACTTTGCAATCAAAGAGTTCTCTTGGTAGCTTCCTTCTGGATTTATGACAGTTCTAATTCAGTTGCCTAACAACTGACTGCATGCATTTCAGTTTAAGGATTTCGATCTTAATGTCTCCAAACCTCCTTATCCTCATAATTTAATAATGTGTGTCTGAGGGAATAAATGATGGTAAAACAAACTACACAAGCTGAAAATTCAAAACTCTTTGCATTTAGACACTTAAACAGGTGTTTAACAGGCTGTTACCTTTTGCCCTATCACTTGTTACTTGGGAGAGGAGACCAAGCCGCACCTCACTACAACCTCCTGTCAGGTAGCTGTAGGGAGCAATAGGGTACCCACTCGAGCCTTCTCCAGACTAAATAATCCCAGTTCCCTCAGCTGTTCCTCATAAGGTTTGTGCTCCAGACTCTTCACCAGCTTTGTTGCACTTCTCTGGACCTGCTTCAGCACCTCAATGTCTTTCTTGTAGTGAGGGGCCCAGAACTGAACACAGCATTCTAGGCGCAGCTTCACCAGCGCAGAGTACAAGGAGATGATCGCTCCCCTGGACCTGCTAGTTACACTGTTTCTGATACAGGCCAGGATGCCATTGGTCTTTTAGGCTGCCTGGGCACAAACCAGCTCATGTTCGGCCAGCCACTTTGTCCTTTAGTAATGTTTCCCACAGAATTCTGCCAATCAGCATCCTAAACAGGCGAAAGTCAGTCTTCCTCAAGGCCAAGGTGGAAGTTTTGCCGACCTTTTAACTGACTTCTCCAATGACTGAAAATTGAATTATTTCGTGATCACTTTGCCCAACATGGCCTCCAGCCATCGCATCACCAATCAGTCCTTCTCTGTTTGCAAACAGCAGATCTAGACAGGCATCTCCCCTAGTTGGCTCACTAACCAGCTGTGTTAGGAATTTATCTTCCATGCCTTCCAAGAACCTCCTGGATTGTTTCTTCTCTGCGGTGTTGTACTTCCAGCAGACATCTAGTAGGTTGAAGTCCCCCAGGAGAACAAGGGCAAGCGATCATGAAACTTCTCCCAGTTTGGAGAACACTTCATCTGTAGCTTCATCCTGGTTGGGTGGTCTAGAATAGACTCCTATCAGGATACCTGCTTGGTTAGCCTTCCCCCTAATCTTCACCCCCAAACATTCAGCCTTCTCACTCACAACATTGAGTTCAAGGCAGTTGATGCACTCCCTGATATACGAAGCAACCCCACCACCTCTTTTTCCTTGCCTATCCCTTCTGAAGAGCCTGTAGTCATTCACTGCAGCACTCCAATTATGTGAATCATTCCACCACATTTCTATGATGGCAATTATGTTGTGGTTTCCCTGCTGAACAATGGCTTCCAATTCCTCCTGTTTGTTGCCCATGCATTGGCATAAATACATTTAAGTTGCCCTGTGGATCTGGACTCCAACCGCAGCATGCTGCCACATGGTTCATTTCTAGCGAGCCTGGTGTTACCCCGTTCCTGCTTTGAACCTAGTTTAAAGGCCTTTCTATAAGCCATGCTAGATCCTGGGCTATAATCCTTTTCCTCCTTTGGGACAGGCATACCTCATCTGCCGCCAGCAGGCCTGGTGCCATGTAGACTGACCCATGGTCAAAAAACCCCAAAATTTTGATGTTGATACCAGTCATGAAGCCAGGAATTAATTAATGAGATTTTTCTGATGCAATCATTGTCATTGATTGTGACTGGCAGGAGGCATGAGAACACTACTTGGGCTCCTGAACCCTGAACCAGTTGCCCTGAGGCCCTGAAGTCCTTCTTGAGTCCCCTCAGGTTTCTTGAAGAGATTTCCTCATTGCTCACCTGGAAGACTCATAAAGGATAGCAGTTGCAGGGCTGTGCACTTGCAGCCCAGAAAGCCAACCGTATGCTGGGCTGCATCAAAAGGAGCGTGACTAGCAGGTCAAGGGAGGTGATCCTGCCCCTCTACTCTGCTCTTGTGAGATCTCACTTGGAGTCTTGTGTGCAGTTCTGGTGTCCTCAACATAAAAAGGACATGGAGCTGCTGGAGCAAGTGCAGAGGAGGGCCACGAGGATGATCAGGGGACTGGAGCACCTTCCATATGAAGATAGTCTGAGAAAGTTGGGGCTGTTCAGCCTGGAGAAGAGAAGGCTGCATGGAGACCTCATAGCAGCCTTCCAGTATCTGAAGGGGGCCTATAGGGATGCTGGGGAGGGACTCTTTATTAGGGACTGTGGTGATAGGACAAGGGGTAATGGGTTCAAACTTAAACAGGGGAAGTTCAGATTGGATATGAGGAAAAACTTCTTTACTGCAAGGGTGGTGAGGCACTGGAATGGGTTTCCCAGGGAAGTTGTGAATGCTCCATTGCTGGAGGTGTTCAAGGCTGGGCTGGACAGAGGCTGGGGTGTCATGGTTTAGTGTGAGGTGTCCCTGCCCATGGCAGGGGGGTTGGAACTAGAGGATCTTAAGGTCCTTTCCAACCCTAACTATTCTATGATTCTATATCAGATGAATGAGTTTTCTTGGTGAAGTCCCTTTTTCTGGCCGCAGGGAGGCAGCAGACTTCCCTGTGAGTCTGGTCAGGTCAGCATATGGGGCCCTCTGTTATGCTTAGAGTCACCAATCACAACCATTCTTCTTTTTTTTCCCAAGTAGAGCTGGTTATAATACAAGGTGTTCACCAACTCTTTTGTGGGAAGTCTTCTGACTTGGATGGTCCCTTATCATCATCTTTCTTACTTTCCTCATCCAAGTACCAGAGCCTTGGATCTGTTATAAAGGGATACTTGGGAAGTGACATGAGCTGGGGGATAATACACCATCTACTCCGAAGAGTAACCCGTTTCCAAACACCCCTGTCTCTTAGGTCCCCTAAATCTGCCTGATGGCAAGACAGAGGATCCTGAAATTTTTTTGGTTTAGGTGTATGGCATGCTTCCATCAGCGATGTTAGAGTATGGGTCCACGAGTCAATCTCCTCCTCAAATTTCCTTATGCTCCTTAGCCATTCCACCTCTTCCCATAGCTTTGCCACCATGCAGAGCAAATCATCAACCTATTAACATCTTACACAGCCATGATCTAATGTCACCGACAGGCTTTGTCATTCACTACAGCCAGATGCCTGAACAGCTATGTGTTTATGAGGGACCTCTGTCTGGGTCATCATGTCCTTCCTGGCCAGCTGAGAGAGATTAGTTTTCTTTGCTTTCTGTTTACAGGATGCCACCCTAGAGCACTTTCCAGATGACCACTGGCTGAGCTTACCTCTGAAGCCTGCTGGACTACTGGACCCTTTCCACTCAGCCTATCTGCTCACCATAGGCTACATTTTATTTCCTTTCACTTCTGTAAAGTTATCATGAAAACACAAAAGGTTTAAAACTTATACATCTTTTTATATAGTGATGGATTTTTTTTTCTGCTCAACAAGAAATCAATGGCAAAGCAAATTCTTTAGTCAAGTGCTTTAGCAAAAAGGGTAACCTCTTTATTCACCAGTTACTAGATGTTTCAGAGCAATTTACACAAACTCACTATCATCTAAGATGAAGTGCAACAAACCTGACAGGAATATTGTGTCATGCAATTGTTAAACCTCTATACCAACTGCTTAGAGTTTACTCAGTATCAAGTATTTCTGATACCTGTGAATGAAAAGGCTGTACAGATCAAATAGATCTCCATGTCTGAAATACCTTTGGTATCATCCAGCTTGGCCACAACTTTCTGTTCAGTCACATTCCAAATAATCACTAAGCTATCTGCACTGGCACTTGCAAACATGTCAGGATTGTGGGGACTCCAAGATATGGCTGTGATTGTCTTCTTATGCTCAGACATAATTCCCCGGAGCTTGAATTCATTGTATCTGTGATCCAGCTAAAAAAAAGTAAAATTCGCTTTAGAAATGCAAACTTTGTAAACTCACTTTAAGTAGTGTTTGGTTGGAGACCAGTTCATATAACAGTATAAGACATACAGATGAATTTATAGTGGATTTAACAGTTGTCAGTACCTGATATCTCAATAAAGTAGATTTTCATATATATGATTTGGACAGAAAAGTTGTATAGGGCTATATTCAATTAGCCCTACCAGTATTAGCATAGTCTATCTTTTTGTCACTTATAAACTATTACATCCCATTAATAACTGCATGCAAACACAATCCTAAAATGCTTTATTTATAGGCATGATTACAATCATTTAGTTATCTGCAACAGGTTAAACAGCATAGAATACGAGAAAGAGTTTGAAATCTTTCTCACTTTTTTAAACCACTGCGTACAATTAAAAAAAAGCCCACAACCAAAGTGCCCAAACCAACACAGTAGATTTTGTGTATTTTAATCCTACTAGCAGTATAACCCATGAAGTTAAAATGAGCACATCCTTTGTTTCCTGACACATTTCTCAGACTGACAGTTCCACAGTTCACAGCATTTCTATTTTTTTGTTAGGTGTTGATGTACAGTAACTACAGAAGACCACGGTGCTGAGCAGTTCAGAATTAAAAAAAAGTAATAAGTTGTTCCAAGTCAAAGGAAGGTAGGCCACTGTTATCTGCGATTTTGCACAGCGGATTAAAGACTTCAAAAGACTATTTTTATGGTAAGGCTTCAAATGAAACCATGGAATTGCTTCACTTCTCTCTCAGAACCTGCTCTTCTGTCACTGCACTTCATTCATCTCTACTGTTTGCTGGACTGGTAGAGCCTGTCTTTTGAGAATAATTCTTGACACATGCAACTTCAAATATAAATCTTTTGCATTAGGTGTAACAAGGATTAAAAATAATTTGGAAAGGGTATCTTGAATGGAAGATTGAACTTTACACAGACATCTTCTCAGCAGCAATCATACTTCCAAAAGCATTGTAGAAACATTCATTAAAAGGGTTCAAAGTGAAATAGACAACAACATAAAAATGTAGTCGGTTAAATAAAGATCTTACCTGATAAATATAAATAGCAAGGGTAGCACAGTAGGCAAATCTGTCCCCACTTGCAGCACATACATCCTTGTTCCATGGCTGACATCCAGCAGCTAGAAGTCCCACTTGTCTAACCTGTGACATTTTTGCCTTTAAAACAGAAATTCATTAGAATACTGTTGTGGTTTAAACCTCTCAAACTCACGCAGTCGCTCTCTCACTCACTCCCCACTCTTTCTTTCCCCAGTCCAGGGGGGATGAGGAGGAGAATCAAAAGAATGCAACTCCCACAGGTTGAGATAAGAACAGTTTAGGAACTAAGGTATAACATAAATCACTACTGCTACCTCCAATAATAATAATGACAAGAGAAAATGCAAGGGAAAAGAATACAATTTCTCACCATCCAATATCAAGCCCAACCACGCAGTGCACCCCCACCAGTGCACCCCCCACCGTGCACCCCCATCACCCTTCCGGGTCTCTGCTCTCCGTTTTTCTACATCCTGGACATGACATGCTGTGGTATGGAATAATCCCTTTGGTTAGCCTGGGTCAGGTGTCCTGTCTCTCCTTCCTCCTGGCTTCCCCTCCTCCCTAGCACAGCATGAGACTCACAAAGTCCTTGGCCAGCCTAAACATCACCAAGCAATAACTGAAAACACTGGTGTTATCAGCACTGTTCCCAGGCCCAAAATCAAAAACACAGTGCTGCACCAGCTACCAAGAAGGAGAAAAATGACTGCTGCTGCTGAACCCAGGACAAATACAAGATGACAGAATGTTAAAGAACAGAATAATAAATTTTTGTTTCCATAAAAAATGTATACATATGTACCTTAAAAATATAGCTAGCCTTTAGGTTTTAACAGCAACATCTTGTTTATAAGGTACAAATGAATGTATCCAAACTAAAGCCAAGTAGATGCTCAGAGGCTTCAGTGCTACCCAAGAGAGGGATTTTAATACCCTTCAGATGAATCCATCTGGGAGAAAAAAAAAAAAAAAAAAGAAGGGGGTGGAGGGCACAACACAACTCCCAGCACATGAAACTCAAATAGGTTTTGATTTGTACTAGCTGCAGCTGTTCTTCATCACTTTCATTTTCTTCTGCAGTCTGGTTCAATGCTTTCTGTACTACAGTGTAATTCCCTCCCCGTTCTCTTCTTCCCTTCATCCCCCACAAAGAAAGCTGGACAAAACAAACCATATGCTAATATTTCTATTTTAAGTGAGCTAAGCAATGTGTCTAAAAAGGTCTTCAAACCACTTGCATATAATAGCTATGCATTACTTATTATCATAATCCTTTTTGGAAAAGCTTCCTAAATTTTCTTAATAATTACTGTTTAACAAAAAGTTGAAGAAAACTGTGGGAAACAAAAAGCAAAGCTTAGTGCTACATTACTACATTACTGTATAGCAAACTATGCCTTAATTGTCCAAAACAAGTTTCAAACTACCAGCTGCCTCAGACCAAGGCAATGACTGACTTCGAGCATGAAACCACAAGAAATGCTTTGCAAGGCCAGACCAATTACCCACCTAGGCCATATCTGATTCATGATAATGTCAAAATGTTACTCAGAGCACATTTTTCCATGATCCATTTACATACTTGACCAAGAATGCACACATTTGCAAAGTCATTGGTTTAAACTTAACTCCTGGGTGGCTGTGTAAAATGACCTCTAGAAGTCCCCTCCAACCTCAGCCATTTCGTGATTTAAGAAAATATTCAAAATGAGCCTTGTTGCATTTATTTGCAACTGACAAGTAGTGAAGGCTATCAGTTTTTACAGAATCATAGAATCATTGAATGTTTTGGGTTGGAAGAAACCTTAAAGATCATCTAGTTCCAAATCCCCTGTCACAGCCAGGAATATCTCCCACTAGGCCTCTGAATTCACTTAAAAACCAGTCTTCATGTGATATAAATGTCCCAGATTCAAGCCAACTGTATACTGATGCAATGCCAGCTCCTTCTCTTTTCAACCTTAACTGTGGCTTTACCTCCAGTACAGAAGGCTCCAGTGACCAAACAGCTGCAAATGAAGCTGACAAGGATAACTAGGTGTATCACAGTGTGCAACAGTGTGGTGATCCAAATGGCATAAGATGATCCAAATGGCATAACATGATCCAAATAGCCACAAACAGGATTCACCACTTCCACGCAGAAATTATATCAATCCAAAGAAGACTCTGTGAGCATGACTGAAAGTACTACCCATACACAGGATATTTAGATAACCAACAGGCGAAACCTCTTCATACATATGACTTCAGCTGGGCTAGCAGCAGGATCTTCTTTTGTAGAATGATGAAGGACAATTCTGCTGAGTTTCACCATGCCACTGAGTGCTTCAGCATGGGCTCAGGTAAGATCCAGACATAAAAATGTAATTCTCCAACTATGTTGGAATGTCTAATTTAAAGACACATTCATACTGTGGATAAATTAACAGATCAAGGGACATTTGTGGGAAAACATTACATGGAGTATGGAGGAGGGATCTTCAGGTCAAGAAGACGAGTCTATAATCTTTAAAGACAAAAAAGAGTTCTGTTCAATTTGCCAAGTGTTAGAATTAAGAATAAAAAAAGATACTTTCAAAATCAAGTATTTTGAGGAAGCAAATGTTCAAGTGCAAGGGTTAGTTATGCAATGCATTGCTGTGTAACAGCTTTAGGAGAGATAGATCATCTGCAGATCAGTCTTCACCTACTTGGTATCAACTGTAAGGAGGGGAAAATATTTTTCAGAATTATGCTAGTATTAAGGTGTATATCAAAAAAACTTTGTACAGGTATAGTAATAATGACTTATGATACCCAAGGGAACCCATTAGTCAATATTGACAAAAGCATGAAAATGAAGTTGAATGATCAGTTTTTATCTTCTATTTTCCTTTTCTGCTTGGGGTATCTACTTGGCAAAAAATATAGTAATGACTAAATATAAGAAACAACCTCCAGGAGATAACAAGTCTCTCTCACATTGGAAAGTGTGAAAGAAGAAAAAAAAAGTAGAGACTTATTTTGTGTGCTTCTTTAGCAGAAGATCAGGATCAGACTGAAAGTTTGTGACTGATCATCTCAAAGATATCACTGTAATTAATAGTGCTTAAAATTTCTGACTGTTCTAATGCCTAATGGAACTGAAACACCCACATTTAACCTCTGAATATTTTGATAAAGGCCACTCTACAACAAGAGCATAGAAATAAACAAGTGAAAAGATACTAGTGCTTTGGCTATTACTACACTTTTCTGTCTCTGCCAACAATATTAATTCTGACTTTTGCAGCAAAGAAATTCTAGAGAGAACAGTTCTATAAATGGCACCTTGCAGCTCATTTGCAATCCATCTCATATTATAAATGACATGAGTCCCACAGAAAGAAATTTATCTTCTTATTACTATGAATCATCATCATCACGAAAGTGAAAAAAAAAATAGACTCCAAGTTTTTGATTTTACCATTTAGTGTTCTTTTACTATTTGTTAAAACTAAAATTCCAGAGGTGCCTTCTGTGTAATTGAAGTATTAATCACATGTATTCAGAAATATTTGAATAAAGGCACCATTAACAGCCACTTTTTCAGAAAGTAACCTGGGTGATTACATAAAAACTTACTAAAATGCAGAATAATACCTGGAACCAGAACTTCTGGTTTCCACTCTTGATTCCAGGCAAAATGATAATTAAAAACAGTTGCATCAGCAAGCAGACAGAATAGTAAAAAGCTACAGTTTTTGTAGGCTTACCACATACAAGAGTGATGAAAAGCTAACATCTCTTCAGACACTAAGAGTGCAAAAATATTTATTTCATGGTAATAACAGATTTGTCTTATTTGGTACAGATCCTTTTTTTTTTTGCTCTCATATGGTAGCTAAGAGGTTCCTGATTTGATAAAGATTAATCCCTAAGAAAATATTATCTTAACTCTTGTTTAATTTGTGATTTTATTACAGGTAAAATTTATTGTAATGGTAAGATCTCTTACAGATGCTAAAACAGTATTCCACAAATCCAGAGTAACAACAGATTTGTCTTGTAGGATTCTGCAGTAATATATATTAAAAAAAAATAAAATTAATATATTCAGTAGATTTTCCTTTTGCCTTGATATGAAAGAGGTAAGTTATTCCTGACTACATGAAACCTAGTCTATAGGAAAATACTATTCTAGTGTCTGAGAATAAAGAGGATTCCAAGCCTAAGCGCTAAAATCTACAACAAAAAATAAGGTCCTCAACATTGGTTTTACAATTATCATGATCACACAAAATGGATCAGTGCTTTGGGTTTGGAGATAGTTCCACTACTAGTGCCACTATTACCATTGTTAAATAGCTGCATGGAAAACATGAAGAGGCTTTAATGTATTTTCACTTTTTTTTTTCATGTCATCAGGACTCTTGCATAGTTTAGGTTATTTTAATTGTTTCCAAATGAACATCACGAATCAGAATTCAAGGCAGATTAAACATGAACAAAAATCATTGTCATGAAATGGCTGATGAAATAAAATTATTTCAGCCTAGTTCTAAATATCTAATGTTTGTAAGCATTGCTGGATACGTCATATTAAGTACTGTATTTGAAATAGAAGCACACATTTTTCTTGGTTTTGTTCTACGTTTACATTATAAAGGGTAATTTTAGTATGTTTTTGAGCTTTTTTTTTTTTTGATTTGGTTTTTTATTGTTTGTTTGTTTTTAAGAAAATTCACCAAGAGAATCCTTATTCACAAGTTTATATAAAAAAAGATTGGTTTAAATTAATGTACTATTTTTCTGAAAGTCTGACATTCAAATGCAAATGTCTCCTAAATAAGATCAATGTTTAGATGAAAAATGCCGCTTTGTAATGTAACATTATTTCACTGAGTTAATAATTCATGCTTAAGAAGCATTATTAAACTTTGACTCTTCATATAGATGTCCTATTTAAATATATGTGAAAAAGTTGCGTAAAATATTCTGAGCTGTACTGTAGAAAGGAATTTGCACTTTATTTACAGTTTAAAACTTTTTAATATTTTCTGCTCATTTTAATGAGTTATATACTATTTTACAAAAAAATACTGGAATTAAGAATGGTTTGAAATTCAGTACAATAGTGTCTAGAAGAAGAAATTACAATTGTGTGGCATATTAACTCTCTTTTAAGTGTTATGCATGCAAGCAGTTTCCTGCAGATCTTTTCAGACATTATGGATCTCTGTTGAGCATACTTATAGTACAAGGGAGAAAGCAGCATTCATCCGAACAGCCTGAGTAAAATGGCAGTAATCTAGAAATGCAGTATAATACATATATATATTATTTAACACATATTGCATTTTTATACAATGGAGATTTTCCATACTTCGTTAGGAAAACGTTTTATATCAAAATAAGGTATGTACAAGTAATTATGCTGGACTTTTAAGCATACACTGAAAAAAAATATGAAAAACCTATACCACACTGAGAATGCTATCAAAGGATGCCCACAGTTTTCACAGAGGTGAAGTGGAAGAGGGAGGACAACAAAAACCTTTCTTTTCAACCGGCATGAGCAACATTCTAAGTCCTTCCTCTTTGCTATGTGTAGAAAAAAGAAAAAACAAAACAAACAAAAAACCCCAAACCATTAAACTGGAATTTTGTATATTATGGGGTTAATATTACTTAAAAATAACTGAATAGACTAGAATCATAGACATGGCTATATATCAATAGTTTAAAGACAAATGCCTAACAGTCCCTACCTTAGCATAGGTACCATTTTTTGTAAACCACTTAAGAATTTCCATGTTCATTCCAGTACCTTGCTGCTCCCAAAAATGCAAAATTTTGCTCTGTTGTAGAATGAAACCACTTTACTTGACAGATGAAGGAACTAAACCTTGATGTTCACAGAATAATGCAGTTACTAAAGGATTCAGGAGAAAAGACTGAGCATCGTGTTGCACTACACACACAAACTGGCACCGTCAGTAGCCTGGCAACTGCAGCTCTTTAACAGGCACGATTTTAATTTTAACATAACTCCACCTTCTCTGCTTCAGCTACTCAGAGTATTTCATTGATCGCTGTATTACCCAATTTGACAACAATATTTACAGAATAATAATAGCTGTTCAAATCCATCGTTTAGCACCCTTTAATTATCAAGAGATGTGCTTGTGTGTTATAAGTATTCATAAATTTATAACCATCAAGCTCGACCAATAGCATATGCTTACCCTGTTAGCAATTGTGGTCCATATGGCGTATGACCTGTCCAGATGAGTACATATGCAATATGGCATGCACACAGAAGTGAATATACATAGTCTTATGTTACTCAATCTGCTTCTGTGTATACAACTCCGTACTTTCAGAACAGCTATATGCAATGAAGTGTTGTCATCCTCTACTTCTGTTCATTCTATTGTCATTATCTTTCAACTAAGTTTGTATTTTTGATTATATGGAAAGCTTGCTGTCACTCCTGTATGTCTGACATAAAACTGCTATATCTCATCCAGACTATTGTCCAACATTGTACCAATATTTTTGTCAATATGTCAATGATAATGTAAATAACTAAAGATCATCTTCGGTAATATAAAGTGTCTCCTTAAAGACATTTGGTATATTTATTCATCTTCATAGGAAAAAAACATTCTATGATTCTATGAAAATCCATTGGAGATGAAAATGTGATATGCGAACTATGGACTTTCAAATTCATTACACTATCCAATGGGGCCAGTTTAAAGCACCAGATAATGGACAATGAATTTATCTTGTTAAAAACTGGATGGTCATCAAACCTGCGTGTTTGCAAGACACAGCGGAAACCAGCCTCTTCCTGACTGTGCCTGCCTCAATAGCACTGAGTCTCATGTAATAATCTAAGCATAATTAGTACTAGCCTTCTTCTAGCGGGGCTGGAAAACACCAAGTACATTACAGCCATATTAAGAAATTAATTTCTGATTATTATGTCTAGACCCATAAAACAGGTGATAATTGGAAATATTCCTGTACATATTCAGCTTAAAAGCCAATAGACAAAATGAATTTTCTAACCTAAACAGAGATATAAAATTTCCAAAAGCTTTAATGTTTCTGGGTGGAGCATTTAAGAAGTTAGCATAGAATAGAATTTAGAAAATGTGCTATCTATCCATCACATTTAAATGGATTTATTTATACCTAATACTTTATGAACCTATGGAATCTCAAAAGCAAAAGTAAACACATCAGAAGATGAGAAGAAATCTTACACTATGAAAATCTGAACAATAGGTATATTGTCAAAGATCAGCCATCATGGATTTTAATAGATCTGTAGGGAAAATAAAGGTTAGAAACAAATAAATAGATGGTGATGTCATATATCAGTTATTTTTCTTAAGAATCAGATATCTCAGTATCAGTTGAGCTACTCCCTTTAAACAAAAATTCTTCCTACTTTGCATGAGTACCACAAAATACTAAACAATTTTCTGTTCTTGAAATTTTCTTGTGGACAAACTGCAGTTACTAATGTAGGTCTTCAAATGGTCTTACTGAGACAGTACTTGAAGCAACTGCTTCTGAGCAGAAGATGAGCAAAGAATGACTATTAATGATAACAGTCACAGTTAGATCAATGTAGAATAATTACGTAGGTTTATGCACATACTGCTTCAAACAAAAGTTAAGCCCTTCATGCTTTCCAGAAGAATCTAACCTAGGTAGCTTACTGCTTGTTAAAGTGTCGGGTTGGTTGCTAGCTTACTGCTGAGCAGTACAGAATTTGTATGCTTCTCTGCAAAACTTAGGATAGTTTTTTCTATTTTTGTATGCAATTCATGGCACAAAACCATCTGTGTCTCCTGGAGAATCAGAAGATTAATCAGAGGCTAGAAGAGAGTGCTTTGGACAAGGCTTTGAATTTCAGCAAGATTCCTCAAAAACTACCAGAAGCCTTGGCTAGACTCTTGCAACCAGCATTCCCAGCTGACATGTCCTGACTTATGATGACCTAGCAAGTGTTGAAAAAGGCACATTCCATTATCCAGATGCTGACTAGGAAAAGAACACCTTTATTTAAAAGATCATTTTAAATAAGTATTCTAATAGGGTTCACAGCCATTTTAAACCTCCAAAATAAACTCAGAGCCAAATTACTACTAGAATTTATTTACCCACAGTATCTCTGGCTTCACAAGGGAAGAACCTGTGGACCCTTTGCTGAAGTTTGGATTTGAAATCACAGCCTTAGACTGTATTCTACAGGAAAAAATCCCAACCCAACAAACCCAAAAAACCCCCCCCAAAAATCAAAACTCAACCCAAAACAAGCAAACAAAAATTCTCAAACCCCACACTTATTTGAAATAAACCCCAAATATATTAGTCCAAGATAGATACCCTAAATTGCATTTTTTAATAATTTTAAATAATTTGCATTATGTTTTCTAACCAGGGTAAGTCTTACGAAAGAGTGTTTTTGACTGTCTAGACTAGAGTACTTGTACAGCTTAACTAGAATATCATAGAATCTTAGAATGGTTTGGATTGGACAGGATCTTAAAGATCACCTCGTTCCAACCCCCCTGCCATGGGCAGGTATGCCTTCCACTAGATCAGGTTGCTCCAAGCCCTATCTAACCTGGCTTTGAGCGCTGCCAGGGATGTGGCATCCACAGCTTCTCCAGGCAACCTGTTCAAGTGCCTCATCACCCTAATAGTAAAGAACTTTTTCCTAATACGTAACCTAAATCTACCCTCTATCTTTTAAATCTACCCTTTATCTTTTATTGTGCAGCTGTAACCAGATAATCTAAAGAGCAATATTAGGGCTTGAAACAGAACACAGAGAAATGCTGGTATTTGTAACAATATATCAACAGCAATGTTGAACTCCATACCTAATCAACCTGAAACACCGTATCTAGCAGGGCTAATGAAACTATCAGCTAGAGGCTATTGGTTAGTCATTTAGTATCAGAAATCTAGTTTTCAGATATGGTATGTAATACAAAAAAAAAAAAATAAATACATGCAACCAAGTCTGATCTCTGCATAAAGCATCTAAGACCCTCTGTAAGAATTTTGTTCGCATCTTCCTACCCAGAACTACCACAATCGCCAGAAGACTGCTTTTCTCCTGGCAAACTGACAAGATACTTCTGATTTCAAAAGAAGTTATCTCTTAACACATCTCACATCTGAATCCCTGATGAGCAGCTATTAAAACCTAACTCCACATCTGAAAGATTCATATTTTAGTGACATGTAAAATGAGAAGAATGGAAAAGTATTAAAATCTGCTAGTTAAGACTTATGAGCATATATAACTGGCATTACCAAGTAATACACAATAATACAATTAAGGCAGCTGTTGGCCCTTATGTTTCAGCAGCATCTCCTGCATTCTGATTCATTAGCTGAGTATATGTGATCAAAATAGAAATTACAGAAATATATGGTTACATAAAGGAGCTTGATACAGTGAAATGTGACTTATATTCATCTCCCACTATAAATCTATGAAACCAGCAGAAGATCAAGCTTTCCCAAGGAATGCAGTCAAGAAACATGAAAAAAATTCCAAGATATCCTGCATGCGTTGCTATAGTAACAACTCCTCCTCCTTGGAAAAATGTTGATAAAAATATGCAGATATCCAAGGTACAACTTGGAAATGACCCAAGGAGAATTTAATATCTTCCCAAATATTTTTCTTTTACTCAATTACCACTTGTCATTATTTTTTTTCCATGCACAGCATATTAATTCCTAATAAAATAAAATCAGACTTTTGATTTCTATCTTATTACATATTAAAGAGTTACTACTCATTAAATTATGCAATCTAAAAAACAGAGTAGATGGCCAAACTTCCAATATCTTTTACCCAGCCAGCAACATTATTTTTCAAAAAGCTCATTTTAGATGTGCTTATCTATGACTCAAGACTTCATTAAAACTACTAAAATCCCCTTCATAGTACCACTATGGGAATATTACTTCTGGTACTAGTAATATAATACACTGCAGCTTAAAGAAAAAAAATATAAAGGAAATAAAAGAGAAAATATTAATTTAAATAATTCTTACTCGTTGCTGTCCTTCATACCAATCATCTTCATCAAACCAGTGGGAAATATAAGTCATCCAAGCCATGATAGAAGGCACAGTTGAAATAAAAAAATACAGAACCTGAACACATGTAAGCACGAGTCCTAAGCTAAAATTTACTCAACACTATTAAAAGCTACCCAAAGGTTAGATCTGAACTCTGTGCTATGATTCTACATTCATAAATATATAATCTGAAATTCTTCTAGCAGCAGTTTAAATGCTATATGTATTGTATTCTGAACTGGAAAACAGAAATCAACACTAAAACAATAATTACACTATATATTCCAGGTTAGTGCTTCAAGCTTGAATTTAAGCTCCGAAAACAAAGTTCTGTTGAAGTAATTCTTATTTGTCTCCTAAAAAATATTTTCCTTTATTTCAAATGCACTGTCTGTAAGAAATGTGGTTCAGTGCACAAAAGCTTGACTGAAATGTAAAATATCTTCAGAATCATGGGGAGTGATAGGTTTTGGTTATGTAGGGAGTGGTTTCAACTGGCACAGTAGGAGGGGCCACAACTAATCACCAGTGCCAAACATCTTATGTTTAACATTTTTTTAAAAAGGGAAAAAAAGGAAAAAAAAAGATCTGCATCTCAATTGTTTACAGCCAGCAGAGAATGAAGGGCTCAGCTACAGCCACCAGCACTGCCTGGGAAATTTAAAAAGCCTAATTTTCACTAGTTCATCAGAATACATCTGCTTCTTTTCTCTCTCGGGGGAGTTTCATATATCTGACTGTATTTATTCCTTACTGCATCTAGTTATCCTTTTCTAGTGTGCTCCCCAGTTTCAAATCAGATTTCACAGTGCATTATATCAATGAAAACAAGAGGTATAAGGAGAAATAAAAGCTTTATTGCTCACACCACAATTCAGTACTGCAGCAGCATACTTCATCAGCTGTGGTGTTCAGGAGACATCATCACACAAATCTTCCTAATGGCAGAGTTGTAGCAACTAGCAAATTCTCAACAGAGATTATGGAGACCTAAAAAAACCACAGTTTCTTAAGAAATCTAGAACCCAGACAAACTCTGCTTTTCTGTACTGGATTAACAAGCCATTTCCACAAATTTGCAATAGAATGAATGCAAAAGCTAGCCTGTGAAGTCGATTATTCAATTATTAAACAACACAAAATAGGAAAAGAACAGCTTAAAGTACCAGATATTAACCTGGAGTTTAGTGGTCCACATTAATGACCACTTCCAGATAGAAATTCAGTGTCATTGCCAGTCCTGCTCTAGCACACAGTTTCCATTAAGTTAATTGTATAAGCAAATTATGTTCTCAGATACACAGCAGGGAAATAAAGCAGCAATACTTTTGCTTTCCAACCTCTTACTCAGAAATGATGCCATACATGGTGGGGGGGAAGCCAAACCACACACACAAAATAATAAAAATTGAAATCAAGACACCCACTATATTTATGGAAAACAGCATTCCCAGCTTAGCAGATTTTTCGGGTGATTATACAGTCCTCCAGATGAATGGATACATACACAAGAACATACAGAGCAACTTCCCACCATACTGCTGAAATTTTTGAGATTATTTGCACTTTGAGACTTCATCTTAAACATAAACAAGTGTTAAGAATTGCATGGTCTCATATGGGAAACACAGGATAAATTCAAACACCTCTAGTCATACAGCTGAAGGAATGCCCCACCATATTCATGCTCTGTGACTAAATGATCCAAATGTTACTGATGTACCCACCTAGTACGTAAATATGTGATACAACAAGAATAATATTATCAACATATGGTACAAGTCAAAAAAGTCTGTTATGATTTAGCATTCAGAAATATTAACTTCCCATTCTTTGAGGTAGAAACTGCAATACCTGTCAATGTTGTAATGTAAGATTTCTAGAATATAAGAAAATATTTTAGACAAACACAAAATATTTTGCTGGGCTCAGCACTTCAGCTTTCTCACATTGACATGTGCATTTTAAAAGGCAAGTGAGATACAAGAAATAAGCCAACTGAAAGCATGTAAAAGTAGCATTCTAGATTTAATGCTGTTCTTGGAGATTTCACAATGCTTAGCACCTCCTGCATCCACAGTAATATTAGCACATACTCAAGTGGATTGTCCAGACTGTCCACAGCCTTCACCAAGTTCCACTGCCACACTGAGATTGTGTCTCAGGGCTGTGAATGAGCTGGCATGCTCAGGAGAGGGTGTACTTCCACAGCTTCATAGAGTCAGCTGGACAATACAGGACCATGGACTGCTCTCTGCCCTTCACATAATTGCGCAGTCTTTAGTCTTTATCTCCCACTCTGAACTCCATTAGGAATATGACTCTTATCTGCTTACAGTAAGACTAACAGGGAGCAGCACAAGTAGGCTACTTTGCAAAGTATAGAAACCAAGAGCCAAAAGTAGGCACAAAGCAGGTGTGTGTTTGGGGTGACCTCTCTGATGAGCGGCACAGTCCCTTAGCACTCAAGAGCAGCAGAACTGGTCCAGTGGTGGTAACTAGGTTCAGCTGATAGTTCTGTGGTCACCAGAGAGGTTCGCAGTGCCAAAGCAAATGTGAAATCAAGACAGGAATTTAGCAAAGCAAGGTCAGGACCAGAAAGGCATTAAGGCCATGGGACTATGGCATAGTTTAGGCAAAGAGAAAGGCAAGGGCCTGATCTCCAATTCAGCTCTAGAGCCAGGGGGTGGAAGGTGCATGGATGAAGGCCTAGACAAGGTTTCTCATTGCTCCTCCTCCCAACTTCACGGTTTTCACACAGTCTGAACTAAAGTTACACAGCTACACCATAGCAGAGCTTGCCTTGAGCACAGACAGTGAAATCTCTGGCACAGAGAGCAAAAAGGGGAAAGGTGGAGACTGTGAGGGTGGTGAGGCACTGGAACAGGTTAGGAAAAGAAGTGGTAAATGCTCAATCCCTGGCAGTGTTCAAGGTCAGTTTGGACAGAGCCTTGGATGACATGGTCTATGGTGAGGCACCCCTGCACATGTCAGGGGGATTGGAACTAGATGATCTTAAGGTCCTTTCCAATACTAACTATTCTATGATTCTATTGCAGAGCAAGAGTAATAGGCTGGTCACCCCAATTGGAGCCTGTGCATTGGTGGAATGACAGACGCAGAGAAGCAGCACTCTTTGATACCATTATCATCATCAGGTCAGAGAGCCTTGTAAGTCTGAATGCATAAGACAAATTTTATCTTCTCACAGTGTAACACTCCACAGTGGTGAGCAGCTGTTGCTGGCAGTATTATCTTTGAGAATCTAACAACATTTAATTAGCCATGGGTTCTGAAAACTTCCTCTGCACAGAGTCACTGGTGCCCTCCATCCCAACTGTGTAATTAAAACTTGTATCTTGTTACCATGACAGAAGAAGAAAGAAAACATTCTTCTAGAGGACAATTTCTCAGGTTTTTCATGTATTGCTCTGTTTGATAAACTTAACCCCAAGTGAGTTCAAGTGTGGACAACAGACAGAAGTGGAACAAAAGATGGCTCATAAGGTGAAAGCTACACTGTGGAGATGGGGAGTGACTAGGGAGCTGGAGAGTTTACCAACAGCTGCCTGCATGCTTAGTGAGCCAAGCTGACCAGCAGAGACACCGGATCCCACAGCTATGAGCCCTGAAACCATGAGTTACAAAGATTCAGAGAAGCTTGATGACTCAGGAGGAAGAGTGCAAAGTAGGCAGATGAAGGAGGTGGATAGAGTACATAGTTTCTTAGGTTAATAGCTCATACAGGAGATAATGCTGTAACAGGTTCAAACTTAAACAGGGGAAGTTTAAATTGGATATGAGGAAGAAATTCTTTACTATAAGGGTAGTGAGGCACTGGAATGGGTTGCCCAGGGAAGTTGTGAACACTCCATCGCTGGCGGTGTTCAAGGCTGGGTTGGACAGAGCCTTGGGTGGCATGGTTTAGTGGGAGGTGTCCCTGCCCATGGCAGGGGGGTTGGAACTAGATGATCTTCAGGTCCTTTCCAACCCTAACTATTCCATGATTCTACGATTCTATGATAAAACGCATTTCCACTTAGTCATACAAGCAAATGCCATGACGGTTGTAATGCATGTAGCCAGCAAAATCCTAGGATCTGCTGTCACAAGCAGATATGCACCACAGTAGAATACAGTGACTAGACAAATAAGCTCGGGAATCCTTCACATAAGGTGTTGATACTGGAGGAAATACTCTATGCTAAATGTTTGGTTGTTGGTTTGTTGTTTGTTTGTTTTTTTAATTCCAGCTTTACCAATTGGTAATATGTATAGTCTCAGAGACATTAATATTACAGAGGAACTTTCTTCTCACGTTTATGAACTTCATCTGTCAAGGATAACAGAAACTGTACATATTCACAGAACTACTGTCTGAAATTACAATGAATCAACCCATCCACTAATACAAGGTTCTTTAGTTTTTATTTGGCTTCTTAAATCAAATTATTTTCAATAAAGTTGAATATTGAACAGTTCAACATTATTTCAGAATCAGAAACCTCTAGCTTCAAGCAGGAGAGGATTTCATTCCAAGTGAAGACTTACTTTAGTGATGACAACCATCGATTACCTAAGTGTGGACATTAGGCAGGACAGAAACCCAAACACTATGAAATTTCCCTTAGGATATGATGCAGCAGGAGTAAGACAGTAATTCGGTTTTGCCAACTACTTTGAATGATTCTGCTTTATATGATGATAAGAAAGGATGTGCAATCTGAGAATAGTGACAGTCAGTGGAGGTTACTAACTCCAATACTGTAGATAAAAATAGCTGAATACCTGTCCCTAAAGTTTGACTGACAGCATAAATAATAAAACACCCACCCAACCAACCAAAACAGCCAGAAGGACAAAATGGAAGTGATGTTTAAATTTTAATACTTTAGGATAAGAACATGGCAGTGTGGTTAAAGTTCAGTGCTACAAAGATCAAGAATTAAATAAAATAAAAAAAAAAAAAAGCAGAAACAAAAAACCTACAAAACCCCCAAACAAACAACAACAACAAAAACCAGGTTTGTGATTTTTTTTGTGTTGGGTTTTGTTGTTATTTTTTCTTCTTCAGTATGAGAGTTGATCTTACTTCTGGACAGTCCACTGCAGATACCTATTTATTATGAGAGTAAGCTACAACCTTGCTCTCTGGAAAAACACGACCTTAGAAGAGTCTGGACAGATGTGCTGAAGAGTATGCTGGCCTCAATCTATACTAAAACACAAACCTAAATATAACATGTATATATGGTTTAGCTAGAAAACAAAGGCTAAAAGATTACATTTGAAAATAACAATCTATATGCCATTGGAATGAATAAACTGATACTATTCTCCCGTGCTACTTGGCAGTATCTGAAGTCAGCAATGCATTTCAGTTCTGAAGAAAGATCTTTAAGAATGGAAGAGAGGCAAGAAACCACTATCTTGATCCCCCACTTTTGACACCAAATATACTATTATTTAATAATTTGTAGTTAATATACTGTGCCAAATCAATTATGCACTTGTATTTTTCCAAATACATTTTTTCACAATTTCTGCTTAAATCTGATATGGAAAAACACTTAGATACTTGTCTGTAATGTCTTTAAAAAGTTAAGTTTAATGTATTCTTGTCATAAATCAGTAGCATTATATGTGCTTCAGAATTCAGAATGTTTTTTAATTAATTGACTGTATTTATACCTCATAGAAAATGGTGTTTCATTAAGCTTGTCTCCAGATTCATTGAATCCAATTCAATGACAAAATTCATTCTCTGTCAATCCATGCAGACATTATTTCATATGTCCCATCACAGCTCTTAAAAATTATCTACTGAACTACTATATACTAAAGATTGACATGCTACAGCTTTGCATTTTCTCTTTTGACACATTTTCAATCCACCAAACTCATTATAGGAATTAATATCCTCATAAGAAAAACACACACACACACACACACACAAAACACCCCAGGAACAAAATACTTTAAACATTCCTTATATTAAAAGAATATAAAAAATCATTACTTTCGTACTTTGTATGGCATTATGTAAATTCAATATCTATAGGAAAGCAGCCAGTTTAAAAGCCTCAGGTTTACTTATTATCACTTTAAGAACCTTTATATTGAGAATATGAAGCCTACCTAATATGAAGAATATGAAGAATACCTAAAATAAATCCTAAAATACAAAGTTTAAAGAAAGGCTGTGCAAGAAGCAATCATACAAT
This sequence comes from Amazona ochrocephala, assembly GCA_039720435.1. Taxonomy (NCBI): domain Eukaryota; kingdom Metazoa; phylum Chordata; class Aves; order Psittaciformes; family Psittacidae; genus Amazona; species Amazona ochrocephala. The sequence goes on from CM077879.1 coordinate 39,811,056, forward strand.
AATGACACAGCAAGCCTATGTCTCAGTGATCCTATATCATCTGAGGTCAGTCCATAATTAGATTTCCCTTACTCCTTAAGCTACTAGGGGCACAAACATAAGCAAGGCTTTAAATGATTGTCCTTTTAATTTTCCCCCTTTCCCAACAAACTGTATGGATTTATCAGGACAAGATGACATACAGGACAGTCAGGCCACCTCACAGTGATTAGAATAAGCTGTTAGAAACGTGTGCAACACCATCATCATCGCCAGATCTGCACCAGGATGAGACTTTAGAACAACTTTCCCACAAGACTACAAGGACAACATATCTACTTTTAAGATTGAGCTTTATCAGTTTATGGAGGAGATTAGGCTCTAGCTGCCAACAATAGCAGCAGATTGGACTTGATCACGTATCATCCTAGGGATGTTCTACAATTGGAACTTGAGAAATAAAGTCAACTAACAACTCTTAAGAAAAAAATACAAATTAGTATAATAATATACACATTGCATCAAAATCAAATTCTCCAACCTGTGCTAGAACAAGGTAAGGAACAAACGGCCCTAATGAATTCAGTCAAGTCGTACTTATTACAGGATTTAAATGGGGCAAAGAATGCCATACAAAGCGTCCACTGTACTCCAGTGCCCAGAGTATAGCTGAGCTGCTACCATAAATAATCATTAGCCTGAATGACACTATGTCACTGAATTGCTTATACTCTACAGGTGAATTCTCAGTTCTCTTAGCTAGCTGCTATAATTTGAATGTTATATTGATATTTCTGTTCTTGTGCTGCACATCTTTTGCCTTATATTAGAAATTATGTGAGTTATATGGTACCTTCACCAGGATTTGCTGAAGTAACTCTTATAGTCTACACCAACCCTGACTCAAAGACAGCAGAAAGAGGAAATACTGTTTTCCCCAAATTATCATCTCCTGTTACAGCTGTTAGAAATAAAATACCAGTCCACTGAGTTAAACAGTCCATTAATCAAACTCAATGATGGTTTCCTTATGATGTTCTCACTATGTGGAAGTTTGCCTTGCAGCAAATTACAAGTTTAGTATTGTATCATGGGTCCTTTAAATAGCCAGAGCTACTCAGTTGTTCCAAGATGGCATTTCTATTGAAAGGAGGAGACAAAAGACAACAGTAGCTATCTTGTCAGTGAAAATAATTAATAAGTTACAAAAAAAGTAATAATCGGTAAGTAAAAAAATGCTGCCAATATTTTTTTTTGCATTATCTGTATTACTCCATGCATACGCCATATTGCCTTTGAAAGTTCTTTAGATCACCACGTCCCCGTATTGTTACAATTAGCCACAGGTGACTACAGTCTTAACTGAAACTTTTGAACAGCTCCAATATGCAAAACAAATAACGATAACACAAAGTTAGCTTGACTGATTTGTAGAAGGCACTTGTTGCCTAACAAAAACATATATCAGTAACCAATACAATCGTGTGTTTAACCAGGAAAGAAATGGCACAACATAACTGAGTTCCCCCTATTTTAGGTCTACAAAAAATTAGGAAGTGTAGAGGTTAGCAACTTAACTTTAATTTAAAACAATGGGAAAGAACATGTTACTTGAACCACCTAAGCAAAATAACACTTTCCTAAAGTTTGAAGAACATCTGATTGTTTACTATACATCTTTATTATCAGAATACTTCCCCCTAAATGCTCTTTATCAATAGCAAGAAACTGCACAAAGCCACTTTAAAAACCAGGATTATGATCCTTACTACAGCATTCAGAGTAATTACAGATCTCACTCTGATTTCATGCCTACCATTGTCAAGCCTTCAAAATAGTTTCTAAAATTGTGTGACTGCTTCTACATAAAGCGACATCTCTTAGTATATCAGAAGAATTTGTTTAACAGAAAAAAATTATTTCTTCATTTGTGGAGTCTGCTGTCTTATATTTGTCTTCATAAGCTTTGCTTCTTTAGCCTTAGCTTGCTTTTGTACTTCAAACATCTATTTTAATTCTCTAGCTTGTTGTTGCTCCCCCCTCCCACACTTGTCCCAGCTGGGAAAAGCATTTGGAGTATAAATAAGCCCAAAGCTCTCACTCCCTACAGAGGACAAGCATCTTCAACGCAGTTTACTTCTAAAGATTGCTGCTTCTACATTTACTCTATTAAGTTTATTTTTCCACACAAGCACGTTTGTGCAGAGATACAGTTCCAGTGGGATAGCCCCCAAACCAGTGCAAAAGCCCTACAATACCGTCAGCCTGCTCCTGGGTACATCACACATAACCGTTCAAAGCCCCGAAATACCCCCAGGGCCGCCCCGTCCCCAGGCTGCAGGCGAGCGCTACGGGGGCGCAGCCCGGCTGAGCCCCACAGAACCACTGCCAGCGGGACAACGGGGCCCACACCGGGCTCAACCGCCCGAGCCGGACCACACCCCCCACGCCACATAGCGGGACAAGAAGGGCCGTACCGCACACATCCTGCCCTGACACCGGGCTGGGGCCCGCTCGCCGCCGGCGGCGGCGGCAACAGCCGCCGTCCCTCACCTGTCTGCCCACAGAGACAACAGCACGTTCACGGCCGCGCAGAGAGAATCCAACCCCGTCTCCAGGGCAACTCGGCGCACCCGCCTCCACTGCGCGCTCATTGGGGGGAGACGCGGGCGGGCGGAAGAGGCTGCCGCGTTTCTTAGCAACGGGGCTACCGCAGCGAGCCGCACCTGAGGATCCGAGGGCGGAGCTGCCCCCCTGGGAGGCCCCAGCGGCGACTCGAGCCGCAGCCGTTAACGGCAGCGGGACTCGGGAGACGCTGAGGTGGCGAACTTCGACTCCGGCTCCTCTCTTCCGTGCGGGTTGCGGCCGGGACGGTAGAGAGGAGAGGGGAGGTTCTCCAGGGGTAGCAAACCGCCTGAGGGGATCAGGAACCTGGGGCAGGCGGGTAGGGCAGATTTTACGCTGTCCGAGGATCTCCGTCCTCAAAGAACAGGAGGAGGTTGCTGTTGAGCTAAGCATTTTAAGATGACATGGATTTTCAGCCATTTATCTGTACCTGCGGCTCGATTGTAGAGACCATTGCCCTGTGCTGAGGGACTAAAAAGAACGGCAAGTTGTCTCGTTACATGCTGTCTGATCCCATTAAGTATGAATTACAAAACGCATTCCACTGGATCCAAGCCTCCTAACCTTGAGTCATCAGGTCCACAGACATTTTATTGGACATCTACTTGGCTTTTTGATTTTACTTTTTTCCTTCTCCAGTCGTTTGTGCAGCTGGATGGTGACTTGCAGCAATGAGCTTGTTACTGAACAACTATTTTTCCCTGACTTCTTTTTCAGACTGAACAATTTCCCATTCAAACTCACTACATCATCATTACTGTGTTTGTGTCAATGCAATGCAAATAGTGGGGAAGTAGCCTGTGAGTTGTGGAACTACAACTCCAAAGATAGTTCTTGATTTCTTGCATTAAAGTTAACTCGGCCTTCCCTTGTTGTTGTTTCTGTGTGCTCAAATAAGTAAAAATGTCCTTTATTTTCTGGACAAGGAGAATCTATTACTGGAAGAGATGTGTCCTACAGTGTAACTTCTGACCTTTTCATAGCTGCTTCTTTAGCAGAAGGAACTGAGAAAAGGTGGATAGCACATCACTTTGCATATGATTTACTGGGTGGAAAGTGTACAGGTCCAGCACGCATCACCTCCTAGTGAGAATTTTTGCTGAATTTGCTTCCTTCCTTAGAAGCCTATGCTAAGTTTAACCTGCATGATCTTCTTGAAGACAGGAACAATCATACTTGGTCACACCATATCTCAAGCACTATATTCCATATCCATCCACAGTCAGTGCAAGAGAGTGCAAAGAGAGTAAGCAACAAAGCCATACAGCCTTTCTCTCTTTATATTATGCCTTTTGAAAATCATGAATTAGGGACTTGGTCATACAGAAGGTCCCATAAGTATTATATTCCATCTCCAGCAAAGGCTTCTAGTGGAAGCAGATGCAAAGAATATAAAGGAAAATAATTACTTCCCTTTTGATATTGTATCTTTTGGTAATTATAAACTATGAGATGCTTGCACTAAATATTGCCTTTGGATCATGGATATGTACCCCTGACGTTTATCTATCCCCCTAAACTTTTGATCTCCAAAACGTCTCACCACACTGAATTCTATTTTGAAAATCCTGCAGAAAAGCGTCTGCATTTGTTATCTTTAAAACACCCACCTGTTAATCCATGTGTTCCCTTTCTAATGACAGGTAGAAAATAATAATTTTCAGTTTTTCTGCTTTTATATCTTTTTCCAGCCGTCCCTTTCACAAGCTGAAGAGATATACCCTATTTTGACTCTTAGGTGAGACCTAATATATAAATTCAAATACCATCTTTCTTGACTTTATCTTTCCTAGTTCTTAATTCTTCTGAGATAGGGTGACTGGAACCAACTAAAGTTTATTTCTGGGAAAGAGATGGTCTGTGGGTCATAGCATCATAATATAGTATGAGAGGATGATTTGGATTCTTAAGGACCTTCTGAGACAATCTAGTCAAACCTCCTGTTCAAAGCAGGATGAGCAATAAGGTCAAACCAGGTTGCTCATGGCTTTATCTCGGTGGTCCTCTGCTGAACTTACTTCATTTTCTTGACACCTTTCTAGTGCTGGGGGCCCAAAATTGGATACAGTATTACAGATGTGGTCTAAAAAATGCTGAGTAGGCTTTAAAGAAAGTTAGATCTGTATAACAGAAAAATGTTTTAATACTGACTCTTTAACATGGTAAGGATAGAAACCTTTTATTTAAATGGGGCTACTCACATTTGAGTGTATGAAGTTGTAATTTCTTTGGATTCTGAGATTATATTTAGCACTGTAATCTCTGTTATGTTGCGGTTTATTATAGTTAGTCAGAAAAGTAATGCAATTTTTACTAACTACCATAAGACTTGATTAATCTAGGCATACATAACTCCCTTATGCAAGATGTCTAGCTTTACCACATTACTAAGAACAAATCCTACTTCTAACTTTTCTGTGACTTTGAGTTCCAGAAATGTGAGTATTGTGGTGAAATGTGCTAGTTTTTTGCCACTAATGTCCATCGTGCACAGTCTTTATCTAGAGCATTACAGTTACCAGTGCCTTAGGTTTTTACAGAATTGTTTCTTGTTTTTTCTCAGGCCCTGAAACATATAAGGAATTTTATCCAACTAGCTGTTTCTTTTTCTTGCCAGTGCTCTGCATTTTCTCCTGCACTCATGTAATTCAAGCAGGATACATTTATCCCAACTATGAATGATACAATAAAACAAGTAGAAGTAGAAGTTTAAATTGGGTAAAAAATGGAGATTCAATTTCCTTCTTATGTTGAATCAGTGAATTTTGGTAGCTTTCCTTTTATTTCTATGATGTGACTGACCTCTGGTGGGAGTCAGCAAATAAAATTTTATATTAATTTCTCACTGAGAATGTTGGCTGGTTGGGTTGGGTTTTTTTTCACTGATGATCCTATAATACTATTAGCCTGCTGCCTGGCAGGGATCATGTGCTTTTCTACCTTGTGTTAACTGTCAATTTACAACTAGCAAAGGATTTAGTGTAGAACTCAGGCTGATGGTTATTTTTCTCCATTCTTGCTGAGAACTGCTTACTGAAAGGTGTCAAAAGAAGAAAATACTTGAAAGAAGTTTCAGTCATTACATTTAGTTCATGCAGTCATTTTATTAGATGCATACACAATCTCTGTTGTGGCTAAAGTCAATAGCTTTTAATAAGCTATTCTAGCTGAAGACACTGCCACCTTGGTGGTGGTGTTGATGTCCATTGGTAGTTACAGCATTAGGATTGCCTAGAATTCATTTTGGGAAATGGAATATCTATCAGAGTCCAACATTTGCAAATGAGACCAGACCAAATCAGAGAGTCCTACTTGCCCTTAGTCACTTGTATGGGGTAGATTTTGAACACAGAGGTTCTGCAGGACCTGAGGAAGTACAAGGTGACAGACTTCTGGTGGATGGCTGCCGGTAGTTTTCAAAAAGAAGCTTTTAGAAACATGGGATGTTCACTGTTCTGAACTGGTTGTCAGGCTCAAGTTACACAATCTAGCACTGGGGTGACATTCACTTTGAGACTGGGGCGCTTATGTTGAAGCACTGAACAGGTAGGTTTATAAACTGCCACTACCATCAATTTCTCACAGGAGTCCCACAAGATCTTTCACAGTCCCTCAAAAAGTAGCTCAGTTTACTGGAGACTAGGTGTTTAGGGTAAAGTTAATTGTTTGCTGGAATCTATTGACTATCCTTGAATGGATCATTATTGACTACAATGGGAATTTTGAACACCTGAATTTAAGTCTTCTAAATCCCTCCCCAGATATTTGCTGGCAACAGACATTTAGCCTTGGTAATCATAGAATAGTTAGGGTTGGAAAGGACCTTAAGATCATCTAGTTCCAACCCCCCTGCCATGGGCAGGGACACCTCACACGAAACCATGCCACCCAAGGCTCTGTCCAACCTGGCCTTGAACACCGCCAGCAATGGAGCATTCACAGCTTTCTTGGGCAACCCATTCCAGTGCCTCACCACCCTTACAGTAAAGAACTTCTTCCTTATATCCAATCTAAACTTCCCCTGTTTAGTTTGAACCTGTTACCCCTTGTTCTATCACTACAGTCCCTAATGAAGAGTCCTTTATCAACATCCTTATAAGCCTCCTTCAGATATTGTAAGGCTGCTATGAGGTCTCCATGCAGCCTTCCCTTCTGCAGGCTGAACAGCCCCAACTTTCTCAGCCTATCTTCGTACGGGAGGTGTTCTAGTGCTCTGATCATCCTCGTGGCCCTCCTCTGCACTTGTTCCAACAGCTCCATGTCTTTTTTATGTTGAGGACACCAGAACTGCACACAATACTCCAAGTGAGGTCTCACAGAGCAGAGTACAGGGGCAGGATCACCTCCTTCGACCTGCTGATCACTCTCCTTTTGATGCAGCCCAGGATACGGTTGGCTTTCTGGGCTGCAAGCGCACACTGCCGGCTCATGTTCAGTGTCTCATTGACCAACACCCCCAAGTCCTTCTCTGCAGGGCTACTCTGAATCTCTTTCCTGCCCAACCTGTAGCTGAGCCTGGCATTGCTCTGACCCAGGTGTAGAACCTTGCAATTGGCATGGTTAAACTTCATCAGGCTGGCATCAGCCCACCTCACAAGCGTGTCAAGATCCCTCTGGATGGCATTCCTTCCCTCCATCTTATCGACAGAAGCACACAGCTTGGTGTTATCAGCAAACTTGCTGAGGGTGCACTCAATCCCACTGTCCATGTCACCAACAAAGATATTGAACAAGACCGGTCCCAACACCGATCCCTGAGGGACACTTCTCGTTATTGGTCTCCAGCTGGACATTGAGCCATTGAGCACAACTCTTTGCTTGGCGGCCATCCAGCTAGTTCTTTATCCACTGAGTGGTCCACCTCTCAAATTGATGTCTCTCTAATTTAGTGACAAGGATGTCGTGTGGGACACTGTCGAACGCTTTACACAAGTCCAGGTAGATGACATCACCTGCTCTACCCCTGTCCATCAGCTCCGTAGCCCCACCATAGAAGGCCACCAGATTGGTCAGGCAGGATTTCCCCTTAGTGAAGCCATGCGGGCTGTCAGCAAATGCCTTGTTGTTTTTCATGTGCCTTAGCATGCCTTCCAGGAGAATCTGCTCCAAGATTTTGCCAGGCATAGAGGTGAGACTGAGTGGTCTGTAATTCCCTGGGTCATCCATTTTCCCCTTCTTGAAAATGAGGGTTTTATTTCCCTTTGTCCAGTCATCGGTAACTTCACCTGACTGCCATGATTTTTCAAATATGATGGACAGTGGCTTAGCAACTTCATTTGCCAGCTCCTTCAGGACCCACAGATAGGTTTCATCAGGTCCCATGGGCTTGTGCGTATTCAGGTTCTTAAGATGGTCTTGAACCAGATCCTCTCTTACAGTGTGCCCAGGGTCTTCATTCTCACTGTCCCCGCATCTGCCTTCCAAGACTTTGGTGGTGTGATCAGAGCATTTGTCAGTGAAGACTGAGGCAAATAAGTCATTAAGAACCTCATCCTTCTCCAAATCCAGAGTAGCCAGATCTCCCGATAGCTTCCGGAGGGGGCCCACATTGTCCCTTGTCTGCCTTTTATTTGCAATGTACCTATAGAATCCCTTGCTGTTATCTTTAACATCCCTAGCCAAGTTTAATTCTAAGTGGGCCTTAGCTTTCCTAACCTGGTCCCTAGCTTCCCAGACAACATCCCTGTATTCTTCCCAGGCCACCTGTCCTTGCTTCCACCTTTTATAAGCCTCTTTTTTCCTTTGAAGTTTCCTCAGCAGCTCCTTATCCATCCAAGGAGGACTCCTGGCCCTCTTGCTGCACTTCCTTCTAGCTGGGATGCAACACTCCTGAGCTTGTAGTAGGTGATCCTTGAATATCGACCAACAGTCTTGGGCACCCCTACCCTCTAGGGGTATATCCCATGGAACCCTATTAAGCAGGTTCCTGAAGAGGCCAAAGTCTGCTCTCTTGAAGTCCAGGGCAGTGAGCTTGCTGCACGCTCTTCTCCCTGTCCTGAAGATCTTGAATTCGACCATCTTATGATCACTGCAACCAAGGCTTCCCTGGAGCACCACATTTCCAACCAGCCCTTCCCTGTTGGTAAGTGTCCTGGGTTCAGCAGCAGCAGTCATTTTTCTCCTTCTTGTAGCTGGTGCAGCGCTGTATTTTTGATTTTGGGCCTGGGAACAGCGCTGATAACTCCAGTGTTTTCAGTTACTGCTTGGTGATGTTTAGGCTGGCCAAGGACTTTGTGAGTCTCATGCTCTCCCAGGGAGGAGGGGAAGCCGGGAGGAATGAGAGACAGGACATCTGACCCAAACTGACCAAAAGAGGTTATTTCATACCACAGCATGTCATGTCCAGGATGTAAAGACGGAGAGCAGAGACTCGAAAGGGTGGTGGGGTGTGCACGGTGGAGGGTGCACGGTGGGGGGTGCACTGCTTGGTCGAGCTGGGTGGTGAGGTATTGTATTCTTTCCTTGTATTTGCCTTGTCATTATTATTATTAGTAGTGGTGGTAGCAGTAGTGATTTGTGTTATACCTTGGTTACTAAACTGTTCTTATCTCAACCTGTGGGAGTTGCATTCTTTCGATTCTCCTTCCCATCCCTCCAGGAGCGGAGGGAAGAAAGAGTGGGGAGTGAGTGAGTGAGCAAAACTGTGCGTGGCTGAGAAGCTTAAACCACGACAGTAAGCATGAGGTTAAGCATGGCACCTCTCCTTGTCAGCTCCTCTATTACTTGCTGAAGGAAGTTGTCTTCCATACAATTGAGGAACCTTCTGGATTGCTTGTGCCGGGCCGTACCATTCTCCAACAGATACCAGGGTGGTTGAAGTCCCCCATGAGAACAAGGGCCTGTGAGCGTGAGGCTGTTCCTATCTGTCTATAGAGTGCTTCATCCACCGAGTCCCCTTGATCAGGCGGTCTATAACAGATCCCCACAATAATGTCTCCCATCGCTGTTCTCCCTTTAACCCTGACCCACAAACTCTCTGTCGACTGCTCACCTGTCCCCAGACAGAGTTCCATACTCTCCAGCCTATCCCTAACATAAATAGCAACTCCCCCTCCCTGTCTGCTGGGCTTGTCTTTTCTTAAGAGCCTGTAACCTTACATTCTAACACACCAGTCATAGGAGTCATCCCACCACGTTTCTGTGATGCCTATGATATCATGCCCCTGTAGATGTGCACACATCTCTAATTCCTCTTCTTTGTTCCCCATGCTACAGACAGGCGTTTGTATAGAGGCATCTGAGCCAAGCTCCTAATGAAGCTAGCTCATTGGCTGGAGCAGCTGGAATATCTCTACATTGCTCCAAGCATTTATTATAGGTGCTGGCAACTGACTGGGTGTATTGGGATGGAACGATGCCTGCCTCTCCCAACACATCTAGTTTAAAGCATCTTGACCAGTGTGGCAAGCCTCCTACCAAAACTGCTCTTCCCCTTCTTTGTCAGACAAGCTCCACCAGCCCCCGGTAGACCTGGCCTACTAAATTGAGTCCTGTGTTCAAGATACCCAAACCTCTGACAATGGCACCAACCTTCTGCTGTGATCCTGACCATAAGACTATTGCACATTGTGGAGCTTCTGGCCCAGGTAACGTTGAATCTGAGAAGGTGCTGCACTGCACTTCCCTCCTGGCTGTCAGGTTGGTGGTACGCTGCACTTGCCTTGTGGTTGGGGGACATCCTCAGCCCCCCCCTCATTGTAGCAAAGGAGGCTATAGGGCAGCTCCAACTTGGTATAGGTAATCTGCATGGCCTTGCCTTTTTATAAAAATATGGCAGAAGTTCCCCTGTGAATATCCTTCCTGTTTAACAGCAGCAATGAGTTACTGTCCTGTAAAAAATTCTCATAGTAGCTCAAATGACTAATGTGAGATAATCCTTTCTATAGGTAGGCTGCACAGTATGCAAATCAGAAGCCTGTTTGCTGCTCTGCAACTTCGGGGTCCCAGCATCTAAACAGAGGTAAGATTATCTGTACTATTATCTTTTTCTTTATATTGTTAGCTACAATAAAGAGCACTTAAAGTAATACTTTAAAGAGTCTGAGTGCTTTTCTAACCAGAATTATAATGGACTAGCAAATCCTGATGCAAAACAACTTATTTTCCTTCTTTTCTGATTTTTTTTTTTTTTTCCCCAGAAATGCTTGTGGCATTTCTAGCCTACTGCAAAAATGTAACTTAGCCTATTGATGTTAGTTAGTTTAGAACAAAAAAAGTGTTGAGGCTGATTCTGTTTCCTTCTTCAGGTACTGTACAGTTCCAGTTGGCTTAGTAGAATACCTTCAAATCTTAAAAAGCAAAGAGCTGGCAAAAGTAATTATGTGATACTTCTGTTATTATAGACTAGAACAGATAATTATTTTTTTTAGACTAGAATAGAGGTTTGCAGAGAGCATTATGCTCTTGCACATCTGTAAAGGAACAAGCTGTTACAAATAGTAGGTACAAACCTTTTTGTGAAAGGGACTACATACTAATGTCATGACAAATGCTTGGGTTGTATAGCATTAACTCATGTCTCTGTATGGGTCTCTACAACCAAAGCTGATGATTAAACTATCAAGAGTCTGCTTGAAATCATTATCTCCTTGTTACCATGTCTTCTGCAGTGGCCCATTATGGCAACTTGCATAATTAAATGTCAGATGCAAAAACGTAAGATGATAAACCCAAGAATTAACATTTCTAACTCTCCTGGATGTTATAAAACATGTACTCAGTAGACTTATTGATTTAAAAGTACATTGTGTTCTCCCTACTGCTTGCTTCCTTCCTCTGCTCCTACTCAGCCTTCTTCAGAGAGAGAAGGAGAAAGAGAGATACTGTGCCATCATTCAATCTCACTACCACCTCTTATTTCACAGGTAGCAATCAGGTTTTCTCTCAAATGGTTTATTTCATGCACTTCTAATCAAACTTGAACTATTCTCATCTTAATTTAGCATTGAATTAAATCCTGTGAAATAGGATTCTTTCTTTTTTTCTGAATATCTTCCCACTAATTTGAATAAAGATATCATAAAAGCATTGTGTTGAGTCAGAAGCTGTGTGTTATGAGTTGCTTATGTTTTATAGCAACTAGGCACTCTTTTTTTATTTTTTAGTTTTCGATAATTGCAGAAACCAGGAGCAATTTCAGGTTAGATATTATAGCTTTTCTACTTATTTTCAGTAGCTCTTTGCTGGTAGGAAGAAAGATTATATTGCCAGCTGTACTACAACTGTTTTGTGTTGGTTTAAATTTATTCTCACTCATGCTGCAAGCTCATAATGCTTACAATGAATTTTTTTCTTGCAGCCTGGGTTTGCAAGAAAACAAGGCTCAAGATGCCATGGAAGCGGATGATGTGCCACAGACCAGGATGAGACATAAGGATACTTGGTGAGGCAAAGTGAGTCCTAGCAGTTGGAAGGGAGAGAGAAATAATGGTGGATGAACGACTGGGGATGAGCTCTTCCATATGCCTCCAAAAGCAAAGCCTCCTCTGTGGTGGGCGAGAGCAGGTTTAGCTGTGCACTTACAGGTAGTCACCATGGTTCCTCTCATGGTGCTGTGTGAGGCCATGGCTGGCATAGGCGTGGGATAGTGTTTGCTCCAAACTAATGTGAGGCTTGGGAGAAAAGGTCATTCCATTACCGAAAATGCTGCAGAGGTACTTGTGTGTGTTTGAAATCTTCCTTTTAACTTGCACTCACTTATGCAAGGTGGTTTCTGAGTGCTTCTTTATATGTGTTTGTAAAGGCTAAACCTGCATGTGTTTTAATATCAGAAAATGAGAAATGTACTTGCACAGGGTTCCCACCAGTCGCTGTCGCCAGCAGTCAGGTATTGCAGCACTGCTAAGGCCCTCGTCTGCCATCTTCAGGACACAAAGCATTTTCTTCAATGAGGAAAGTCTTTCTGCCATGCTCAAACAGTTTTGGCTGGGCCCAGATGCAGTGGGATTGCACAACTTCAAACACAGTGCTGTGCCCAGTGCTGATGGGCATGCAGACTATGGAAATCCCTGGGGCATGCAGTGGAATGGGGTGTGTGGTGGGGCAGTGTGCTATGGGCAGGGACCGTGCAATGCTGCTGCATGCTGCTGCTACAGCACGTGAGAACAGATCTTGCCACTCTGGGAGAAAGAAAATGGAAATTGCCTGGAGTCAGGGTTTTCTGTGCTCAACTTCATTTTTGCAGTAGCCCTGTTCACTGTTGGTACATCAGATCGTAGAGCTGAAGTCTGATCTTTTCCTTTGCAGATCTGTGAAATCATATCTTTATTGTTTTTACCATGTACTCCATTAACTTCTGCCCTCCATTCCTGTCCTTGCCTGCTTCTTACTTCCTTCAGTCCCTCATCTACATCTTTGATCCTTGACTAGCCTTTTAGGGACCTGGCGCATAGCTAATTATTTGCTGCTAGCCCTCTTCCTTTCCTGTGCTTTTTCTACCTATTTGTAGCCTCTCCTTGGCAGGAATTCTCTCTGCTTTTCTTTATCATTCTCCTATCATTATCTCTTGATTACAAGTTAAAAGCTGACAGCTTTTAAGTCAGGGATGGTAACTTAGTCAATCGTTAGGAACATAACATCAGACTATGACAGTTCTGTTGAAGAATTTAAAAAAGTTGGAGTTTGCACACTTGTCTGTAGTAAGATGTTATGAGTATTAATCCTTCATATGCAGAGAATGGAAGATTAAACAACAATTCCACTTAATTCACATTTCTTTCTATCTTCTTCTCCGGTCCCCACCCTCTCCATGGTGCCACTCAAACACTTCCGTTTTCACTGAAACAGGATATCATATTTCTTGTCAGGTGCTTTCATGCAGGTATAGTTTCTTCATGCTTGCTTACTCCTATCTGAAGGCTAAATCAGGGGTTTTCAGGAAAGCAACATAGTGGATGTAACTGGAATGAGACCAACTTCCAGAACTGAGATCTTGTTTTCAAATTTGGAAAAATATGGCATCTACATAAAGAGTACTGTAACTGTATTTATAGAAGCAATGCATTTTAAACCCCTGCCTTTTAGAGAACTTTATAGTAGTAAGATTCAGAGGTAATGAATCCTGCCTTTCATAGTATCAAGAAAAAGTTTTCTGTCACTGATTTCAGTGAGGCCAAGATTTTGTTTGGACATACATAAAACAGAAAGATAAGATCAGATTTGAAGGCAGTGTCACTATTCAGAATTTACTGAAACATCAAACATACTGTTAAGAAAGTGCAGCAGAAGTACTGTGGTGGATAAAAGTATTGTACCATTTTGACTTAAAAGATGTTGGAAACAACTGTCTATTTTCAAGCTCTAATCAATGAACTCTGCTTTTGACAACTGCTGCAGTGTCTGAGATTAATAATGATAAAGACAAATAAGTCTTATCGTATCACTGTTTTGATCTGTGGTGTACTTTTTTATGCATAACTTAACAGGGGAAGGAAAAGGCAAAATTTGATCAGAACTTGAGACAAGCTACTTACCGTACGTGTGTGTTTAATTTCTTGTTTTCTGAATAGTTTCGGTTTTGTATAAGCATATCCTAGATTGCTGTATGGCAAACCTAGAGGAGCTGCTAATAGGTCGATTTTGATATAGCATTACATGTCTATAGTAATTTCCTTCATGTAGCCATCATAAGTTCTTCTTTTTTTTAAGTGTAGTGCTAAACTACTAAAGAATGTGATTGTAAATTGTTGAAGTAAAAGGCAAGAAAGACATGACAGTTCAGACTGACGCATTAATCATCAGTGTTTAAGATCATATTTTATCTTTCTGCTAGCTCTTATAACAAATTTGAAATCTTCGAAATCGTAGGAAGCCTAGCTTCCTTCTTTTATGTAGAACTTCTGCAAGAGAAGACCATGTCTGTTTCTAGACTTCTATGGTTTTACAGTGAAATGTTGCTTTCAAGTGAAATATTTTACTTAAATGAAGAAACAAAAATCAGTTGATCATAGCACTGTCCTGGGTTCAGCAGTAGCAGCCATTTTTCTCCTTCTTGGTAGCTGGTGCAGCGCTGTGTTTTTGACTTTTGGCCTGGGAACAGTGCTGATAACACCAGTGTTTTCAGTTACTGCTTGGTAATGTTTTGGTCTGACCAAGGACTTTCTGAGCCTCATGCTCTGCCAGGGAGGAGGGGAAGCTGGGAGGAAGCAGAGACAGGACATCTGACCCAAACTAACCGAAGAGGTATTCCATACCACAGCATGTCACGCCCAGGATGTAAAAACGAGGGGCAGAGACCCGGAAGGGTGGGGGTTTTGTTGCAGAGTCGGGCTTGGTATCAGGTGGTGAGCGGTTGTATTCTCTTTCCTTGTATTTCACTAGTCATTATTATTATTGGTGGTAGCAGTAGTGATTTGTGTTATACCTTAGTTACTGGACTGTTCTTATCTCAACCTGTGGGAGTTGCATTCTTTCGATTCTCTTCCCCATCCCTCCGGGAGCCGGGGGAAGAAAGAAGGGGGAGTGAGTGAGCAAACTGCGTGGCTGAGAGGCTTAAACCACGACAAGGACTTACTTATGTATCTTGTGTCTCCCTAACCATATCTGCAATCTCAGTCTTCTTCATTTTTATGAGGGACAATAACAGTTCATGTATTACTTGGGATAGACATAGTTTTAAAAACATTTTAAGGTACTAATTAAAATTAGTTGCATTGGATCTTGATTACTTCATGGATTTAACATTATGCCAAGAATGTGAATTTCTTTCAGTCTGCATGTGATTCTTCATTCACGAAACAAGAGTTTTCATTTTTCTCCTTTTGAGCTGCTTATTCCTATTGCAATTTGTAACTTCGGCACCTATATGTATTTCTCCTGAGTAACAGTTTCTGATATTTATAGCTTCAAGTAAAATTACGTTGCCAGGAAGGATGATCAAATTAGAAAATAAAACATAAACTGAAATTGTCTTGCTGACTTGGAAAACCAAACCTCATATGGTTGTGAATGTTTAAAAATGTACAGCTGGTTTCAACATAAAATGGGAGATAAAAGGGAAAGAATTGTACTGGTTTGTTACTAACTACCTCTTTTAACTGGAACAAGGGTAAAAATAGAATGGTTTTGGCTGCAAGGCACCTTAAAGATCATCTAGTTCTTACCTCTTGCCATGGGCAGGGACACCTTCCACTAGACCAGGTTGCTCAAAGCCGCATCCAGCCTGGCCTTGAGCACTGCCAGGAATGGGGCATCCACTACTTCTCTGTGCAACCTGTTCCAGTGTCTCCCTACCCTCACAATATAGATTTTTTTCCTAATATCTAACCTAAATCACTTTCAGCTTAAAGCCATTCCCCCTCGTCGCATGAATACATGCCTCTGTAAAAAGTCCATCTCCAGATTTCATGTGGGCACCTTTTAGGTATTGGAAGGCTGCTATAATTCTTTGTCCCTCTTGCCCCCAGGAAAATGTGCAGATGTGATTTTTCTAAGCATAGGCCTGTGGATATTCATCCTGGTTTAACCCCTTTTGTAAACAAGCAGAAGTAAACCAGAACATCTGTGCAATTATTAAGTGGCACTTGGTCACTTAACAGTCAGGTTTAGAGTTAATACACATTTATAATCTTTGAAAAGCACATGATTTCATAATTTAATAAAATTATAAGTATGCCAATTTCTAATAATGACCGCTAGAAATTCTACTGGCATCAGATGCCGGTATATGATGTTTCAGAGCCAGTGGTTGATGATGTATAACTGTAGTAGTTAAAAACTAAGAATTGGTCTGGAGGCCAGAAAGCTGTTCAGTTTGTTTTGTTCTTGGGCTTTCATGCTGTCTTCTGTGCAGGGGTTAATAGAAGTGTTCTTGGGCAGTGAATTGTTTCAACTAGTCCCACAGTATAAAATACAAGATTTTCTTCTCATCTGACTAAACCAAGTATCTGTTTTTGCTGAAATGCATGAAATTGAGCATCTCTGACAGGAAAATAGTCCATTAAAATAAACGAGTTTCCTATGGAAGCAGTGTTTGGTTTGTTTGTTTGGGTTTTTTTAATTTGTTAAAGAAAAGAAAAAAAATTTGTGCTAGTATCATGGTTTTTGGGGAGCTGAGCAGTGATTCCAGTTAATTTTACCTGCTGGTGAATGCTATTATTTCACGTTATTTGCAATCTGAAATATGGAAATCTGCTTTTATGAGCAATTAGAAAGCATGCGTGTTTCAGGTGAAGATGGCAGTTGTTGTCTGTAGCCTATAGAACATAGCTTTAAATTTCTCTGGTACACTGCAAACAGATTGCTAATCCTTACAGTTGGCAGTCTCTGAAGACATGTTTTATATTCTGTGGCTGGGTCTTACTCAGATTATTGAAGTGTTTAAAAAATCATGATCTGCCTACATTCCGGAATTTATAACCAAGAGAATGTATTTGTGTGAATACAAGGAAAAATTATGAAAGGTAACAATAGATTTTTTTTTAAGCAGCTGCTTATGATTCATAAAATATAATGCAACACTGAAAAAGGGTCAAAACCATTTTTTGGTCTGCTACACTAGTTAAATAATAACATATATATGCTTGACTTGTTGATGACTACATTACTCATTTAGGCAAAATAACTAACTTTACTTGTCATAATGTTGAACCTTTCATCATTCAGTGTCACTGGATACTCCATTACTCTCATTAGAAGCCAAGTCTAGTGCCTAGTCTGTACCAGATTATTTACCAGCTGAGACCATGATAATGTTCCCTTTGCTGCATAACTGGAGCTTAAGAAGCAAGTTAGGGCATCATTCTACTTTTCCTATTTCTCTTTAAGTAGTTAAAGTTATTTTCTCATTCCTTGCCAATTTCTTTTTTTTTTTTTTAATAATATCATTCTCCTTTTTTTTTTTTTTTTTTTTTAAATCCTTACTTGCTGTTTGTTTGGGAGGTTTTTGTTTGATTTTTTTTTTGTCTGTTTGTTTTTGTATTTTTTTTCTTTCTCTCTCTCCCTCTTATCCCCTCTTTTCCTTCCTTTCTTATTCTGTGCTATTTTTACCTGTTGCTCTGGACAAAGATTAGCCAAGAGCATTTTCCTCTCTGACTGCAAACCTTGCAGCTTTCAGAATGCTCATCTCCAAGTAACATGCTCAAAGATTTTTGTCTTGTTTCTGAAGAGACCCTACCACCTGACCTTACGAGCTCTGCTTGTTGAGTCTGATGGTTTCATTCCACATTACTGAGAAATGCAGCAAATAGCAGGGTTGGCTTTGTGGATGGAGATGTGCTTTTCTAGGAGCATTTGACTGGAGAATCTGGAAGATTAGGATAAAAGATACTGACTTTGACCTGTTATTTACAGAGGAAACAGTACACCAACAAGAACTGTGACTGGTTTTGAAGTTTTCATTTGTCTATTTGTTTTCTGGTAGGGATTTTTTTTGTGGTGGTGGTGGTTTTTTATGTGTGTTGTTTTATTTTTTATAAACTGCCCATCTTACCTGCATGGCAGGATGCTGTGGTTTTCTGATCAATGGTACTTGGTCCAGTAAAACCCAGGAGAGCGGTTGTATTGCTGACTGCTGTACCTCATTCAGGCTTCTTTACTTATTGCACAACACGGAGGTAATTTACATTTGGATAGCAGTGTGTGCTGGTAACATCTGCTGTTTGGCACTGCAGAGTAACATGAGTTGATGCTTGTCCAATAAGAAGTGCTTCTTCAAGGCTTTCTTTACAATCTTGTAAAGTTATGTAGCATGAAAATGAATATAAAAAAGGTATCAGAGCCATACAAAAAAAAAAAAAAAGAAAAAAAAAGAAAGAAAGCAGGGTGAAAACCTGTTGAGGTATTTTTCTTTGTGAAAGTCAGTAGAGAGGAGCTGCTTCTATGCCGTGACAAAGGTTTTTGCCTGTGCAAAGCTGAGGTCAAAAGCCATCCCTACAAACACAGGAATGTAGCAAATGCTCTTGCCTGCCCTCTGTCCTCCTAAGGTTTGGAAACACTCCATGTAGTAAGTGAACTCGGAGTGTTGCCTTGGAAGCCCTGCTCTGAGGCACCACTTATGATGGTACCTGGCAGAGCAGCGAGGAAGCACGGATGGCAGGTTCCTGGGAAGCTCCCATTTTGCAAGAAGCGCTGGCCAAAAAGGCGTGGCAGCTCACTGCTGGTACAACCTCGCTGTGTTTTCTCTGCAGCAGCTGAGCTCCTACTGAAGGCGTCCAGCGATTCATCCCCCGGCGTCGCTGGGCCAGGCGCTGGGGCGGCCCAGCAGGGGGCGGTGTGTTCCCGCGGGCGCCGCCGGGAAGATGGTACGCGCTCGGGTTAGTAAACGCGGTGCTGAAAGGGCTCCCGCCGCTTCCTGTCTCCTCCCAGCTCTCGCCTTCTTTCGCTGGTAGTTCGTGAAGAGCACAGCACGGTTTTTAACCGACTAGAGACCTTTCAAAACCAGTGGAACAGAATTTAAATGAGAGCATGATATGGAATAATTTTGTCTTTTAGCATCCTGCTTGTTCTTTGCTATATTTGATCCTGTCTTTCTTTTCATAGTAGCCTGTGGTAGTTACCTCTGTTCTATTGAGGGGAAGAACCAAATAATCAAAAAAAAGACTACGTCACCTGTTTTTAAAGTGGATGGAAATTCCTTTTCACTGAGGAGGAGCCTGAAATCAGGTTGATGTTTTCTCCCAGCAGGACGTGTTGAATGTGTGTGCATCGCCTGCCTGCAGGTGGAGAACTGGAGGATAAGTTGAAGGTCTCTTAGGGAGCACGTCATGGGGGAGGACACAGAAGACAACACAGTTCTTCGTATTAGGAATTTCTTGAAGTCAAAATTGTTGATCTTTATTCAAGTCACTGTCCTGTCTTAAAAGTAGCTGGGGTTTTTTTCTGCTTGAGTAGAGTTAATTTGGCTCACAGAAGAGTGCAGTTTGTATTCAAGCCAGTGAGTGTCCAGCCAGTGCTAGGTAAGTAAGGGCAATGTAAGGCAAGGACCAGGAAGGCCTGTGAGAGGTGGAAGCAATGTGTTGGCTGACCTTGTTTAGTGGAACTGCACCTGGAAAATAAATCTTTCCCTCAGGATCCCTGAAAAGAGAACAAATTGTGCCCAAGCCTCTTAAACAGCCTTTATGACTGTTCTACATTAATTGCAACAGGCTGAGTTAAAATCCAAGGGGCTTTTAATAAAACACTAAAAAATTGGTTCATAGCCTTTCTTAAAAACTGGGGAAATCAAATCAAATCATGTGGGCACTATATGCATAATCTGTCTCTGCTTAGAGGTAGCCAGCCAAATAATATTTTTCAGGAGTGGAGAGAGGGAGGAGAAGGGAGAAGACTGGAGAGAAGAGTGCAAAACCAACATACTGCATCACTTTCACTGTGTATTGCTTTTGTTCTTCTTCCAGTTTAACTCCAGTACAGGTTTCTAAGACTCTATCACTTCACACAGCTTAGACTTACAGGTAGGGCTCTTCAGAGGGTTAGTGAACAAGCTTGAAGGATGTGTTTTGTCCATTGGTTGTTTGTACAAGTTGTTCTTTATTAAATTCTAAAAGGTCTGGAGGAATTGATGTTAAAATCTGTGCCATAGAAGGTAGACTCCCTATGTAGTTTTCTGCCCTATTCAAAAGATTTTTCTGGTTTTTATCCAGAACTTGTGTTACTAGGTCTGCAAACTGAAGAATTGTTCTAAGGTTTCTGCTGACCTGCAGTACAGCTTGGTTATCCAGATACTCCAGCTATTGTGAATATTATCACTTGGTAGACCTTATCAAGATCCTTATTGTATCCTTCTAGTCAGCTTCCCTTATTTCCCAGCAAGTCATTTGAAGAACCTCAAATCCTCAGTCTCTGCTCTCTGAAAACCTGAAGAAGAGACTGCAATTTTCCCTTGGTCTTCAAGTCAGCACACCTATGCACAGATACAGGATTAAGAAGTCTTTATGGAATCATGTTTGGCATAAAAAGGTAGGGAAATGTGGGGAATTTTTATTCTAGGGACTATAACTGTGGTACAGCATGAGGGTGTGATGCAGACTGTGATCTAGTAATTAACCTGGTTAAAAATATAATGTTTTAGTAAATGAGTGAGGATTACATATAATGTTACAACTTAACTTTCCAATCAAAGTATTGCTGAATTCAGTTTGTTTTGGACATGCTGTGTTCTAAGATGGAGCTTGTAAACTGTAGTCTGGGATTTTATTGAGAAATAGCTCATCTGCCTGCACAAGAAAACTGAAAAATTTCTGTGCCTGTGTCCTGGGTTCAGCAGTAGCAGTAATTTTTCTCCTTCTTAGTAGCTGGTGCAATGCTGTGTTTTTGACTTTCAGCCTGGGAACAACACTGATAACACCAATGTTTTCAGTTGTTGCTAAGTAATGTTTACCCTGACCAAGGACTTTCTGAGTCTCATGCTCTGCCAGGGAGGAGAGGGAGCAGAGACTGGACGCCTGACCCAAACTAACCAAAGAGGTATTCCATACCACAGCATGTCATGCCCACCGAGGGGTGGAACCCATTTATATTTCTGGAGTGACAGGAGGATCCCAAGAGTTGACTGTACTGGAGGCTGAAATCAGCCTGACTGGGAGGAAGTGGCAAAAGCACCCCATTGTGACTGGTCCAAAGGCTCCATGCATCCTTGGCATACACAGCCTCAGGAGAGGGTACTTCAAAGACCCAAAAGGGTACCAATGGGCTTTTGGTATTGCTGCTTTGGAGACGGAGGAAATTGAGCAGCTGTCCACCTTGCCTGGTCTCTCAGAGAATCCTTCTGTTGTGGGGTTGCTGAAAGTCGAAGAACCACAAGTACCAATCATAGAATCATAGAATCATAGAATAGTAAGGGTTGGAAAGGACCTCAAGATCATCGAGTTCCAACCCCCCTGCCATGGGCAGGGACACCTCCCACTAAACCATGCCATCCAAGGCTGTGTCCAACCCCACCTTGAACGCCGCCAGGGATGAAGCATCCACAACCTCCCTGGGCAACCCATTCCAGTGCCTCACCACCCTCACAGTAAAGAATTTCTTCCTCAGATCCAATCTAAACTTCCCCTGTTTAAGTTTAAACCCATTACCCCTTGTCCTCTCACCACAGTCCCTAATGAAGAGTCCCTCCCCAGCATCCCTATAGGCCCCCTCCAGGTATTGGAAGGCTGCTATGAGGTCTCCACGCAGCCTTCTCTTCTCCAGGCTGAACAGCCCCAATTTTCTCAGCCTATCTTCATACGAGAGGTGAACCACAGCAGTGCACTGGTGGCAATATTGCACCAACCGGGACTCCCTGATCCTATCCATAAGCTGATCCATAGCCTGGAGAGCCAAGGAGTGATTACTAGGACCCGCTCACCCTTGAATAGCCCCATATGGCCAGTGTGAAAGTCTTAACGGAAAATGGAGGCTAATAGTAGAGTATCGTGGCCTGAATGAAGTCACACCACCATTGAGTGCTGCTGTACGGGACATGCTAGAACTTCAGTATGAACTGGAGTCAAAGGCAGCCAAGTGGGATGCCACAATTGATATTGCCAATGCATTTTTCTCAGTTCCTCTGGCAGCAGAGTGCAGGCCACAGTTTGCTTTTACTTGAAGGAGTGTCCAGTACACTTGGATCCGATTGCCCCAGGGGTGGAAACACAGCCCTACCATCTGCCATGGACTGATCCAGACTGCACTGGAACACGGGCAAGCTCCAGAACACCTGCAGTACATTGATGACATTATTGTGTGGAGTGATACAATGGAAGAAGTCTTTGAGAAAGGCAGGAAAATAATCCAAATCCTGCTGAAAGCCGGTTTTGCTATAAAACAGAGTAAGGTCAGGGGACCTGCACAGGAGATTCAATTTTGGGGAATAAAATGGCAAGATGGACGTCGCCAGATCCCCACAGATGTGATCAACAAGATGACAGCAATGTCTCCACCAACTAATAAGAAAGAAACACAAGCTTTCTTGAGTGCTGTAGAGACCTAGAGGATACAGATCCCAAATTACAGTTTGATTGTAAGCCCTCTCTATCATGTGACCCAGAAGAAGAACGGTTTTAAATGGGGCCCTGAGCAACAACAAGCCTTTGAGCAAATTAAACGGGAGAGAGTTCATGCAGTAGCCCTTGGACCAGTCTGGACGGGCCAAGGGTAAAAAGTATACTCTACACCGCAGCCAGGGAGAATGGTCCTACCTGGAGCCTCTGGCAGAAAGCTCCAGGGGAGACTCGAGGTCGATCCCTCGGCTTTTGGAGTCGGGAATACAGAGGATCTGAGGCCAGCTATACCCCAACTGAAAAAGAGATACTGGCAGCCTATGAAGGGGTTCAAGCTGCTTTGGAAGTGATTTGCAGTGAAGCACAGCTCCTCCTGGCACCCTGGTTGCCCGTGCTGGGCAGGATGTTCAAAGGCAGGGTCTCCTGTACACATCATGCAACCGATGCTACATGGAGTAAGTGGGCTGCACTAATTACACAATGAGCTTGAACAGGAAATCCCAGTCATCCAGGAATTCTAGAAGTCATCATGGACTGGCCAGAGGGCAAAGATTTTGGAATGTCACCAGAGGAGGAGGTTATGTGTGCTGAAGAGGCCCCACCATATAATAAACTGTCAGAAAGGGAAAAGCAGTATGCCCTTTTTACTGATGGGTCCTGCCATATTGTGGGAACGCATTGGAGGTGGAAGGCAGCTGTATGGATTCCCCGACGATAAGTTGCAGAAACTGCTGAAGGAGAGGGTGAATCGAGTCAGTTTGCTGAGGTGAAAGCCATCCAGCTGGCCTTGGACATTGTTGAATGAGAAAAGTGGCCAGTACTTTATACTGACTCATGGATGGTGGCAAATGCCCTGCAGGGGTGGTTGCAGCAATGGAAGCAGATCAACTGGCAATGCAGAGGTAAACCCATCTGGGCTGCTGCACTGTGTCAAGGTATCACTATACTGTCCTGGATTCAGCAGTAGCAGTCATTTTTCTCCTTCTTAGTAGGTGGTGCAGTGCTGTGTTTCTGACTTTCAGCCTGGGAACAGTGCTGATAACACCGATGTTTGCAGTTGTTGCTAAGTAATGTTTGCTCTGATGAAGAACTTTCTGAGTCCCATGCTCTGCCAGGGAGGAGGGGAAGCCGGGAGGAAGCAGAGACAGGACACCTGACCCAAACTAGCCAAATTGGTATTTCATACCACAGCACGTCATGCCCACTATATAAACTGGGGACAGTTACCTGAAGGCCCAAATCACTGCTTGGGTCAGGCTGGGTATTAATCAGCGGGTGGTGAGCAGTTGTATTCTCTTCCCTTGTTATTTCCCTTCTCGTTATTATTGTTGGTGGCAGCAGTAGTGATTTGTGTTATACCTCAGTTACTGAACTGTTCTTATCTCAACCTGTGGGAGTTAAATTCTTGTGATTCTCCTCCCCATCCCTCCGGGTGCAGGGAGGAGGGAGGTGGGGGGAGGAGTGAGATTGCGGCTGCGTGATTCTGAGTTACCGGCTGGGCTTAAACCACGACAGCCTTCCAGTCAGAGCCCTCAAGCTCCACTCTTCTAAAGAAAATAATGTATAATAGTACAGAACATAATGGGTCTTCCTGGTCTGAAATAGTTTCCTTGTAATGAAATAAAATCAAACTTGTTACTGATTTCATATCTAGGCTTTTTCTCATTTCACGTACATTCTCTGATTCTCAGACTAAAATAGAATCATAGAATGGTTTGGACCTTCAACATCATTTAGTTGCAACCCCCCTGCCATGGGTAGGAACATCTTCCACTAGACCAGGTTGATCAAAACCCCATCCAGCCTGGCCTTGAACACTTCCAGGGATGGGGCGTCCAAAATTTCTCTGGACAACCTGTTCCAGTCCCTCGCAGCAAAGAACTTCTTCCTTATATCTAATCTATGACATTAATTATGCCTTAGAACTAGAACAACAGCAACAAAGTTTCATAGCCTGGGAAAAGGTATATAGAAAAAGGACTAAGATCAGTTTAAGACCACAGACAAAAATACTAGACTAATTTCTTTCACGTAGATCTGTTTGTGCCACTGCCAGCCAGCATACACTGAAAGTTGCAGAGTGCCAGTATGTATACTGTATTTGTTTCATAGAAACTGATCTAAAAATGTAGAAGTGATTTGTGCAGTAGTTTTAACTTGAACATAGTTCCAATAATATATGCGTGTTTCTATTATCAATCATCATGCTCTGCATATAGGATGATAATCCTGTGTAGGACCACTGGTTTTTAAGTTGCCACCTATATAATATTACTATTCCTCTATTCCAAATATTGCTATTTGTTCATAGAGCTGGTCTTAGTAAAAACAGAGTGATGGTAAGGGTGATGATGGCTGTTGTGGTCAAGGGCTGGCTACAGGTATAGTAATGTCTGATAGCAGGCACCACTGGTATCACACCAACTCACCTGGATTATTGCCAACAGAAACATTTATTTAGTCGTGATAGGTGATTGTTTGCATATGAAGTAGTCCAGCAGTTCAGATGTTGTTCAGGTGGATAGGTAGTGGCTCAATAAGTTGCAGTAATTAATTCTTCCTGTGAGAAAAGTGTGTTTTCTGAATTGTTCTTTTACAGTAATGACCCAGTAATGTACTAAATATTGACATGGAGTAGCATAAATTTTCCCTCTGTAAAGGCAGGTACAGTTGGTGAATCTGTAGTATAGCTAATATGCCTAATGTTTTTCCATTTTTATTTAAGTGCTCTCTTTGGGCCTCTGGTCACTGGCCTCCTAGACTTCTGTGCCTACTGGGAGGGTCTGGGGGAGAGAAATGCTGCTTATGTTAGAAGAAGATTGAGTTAGATTCCATGTAAACAAACTGAGACTGCTGGATGTGTATCCAGTGTTGCTGTTAGCATGAGGGGGCTATTCCCTGTCTTCACTGAAAGCTGGTAGTGATTACAAGAGGTCTCCAGTGACTGGACAAAGATAAACAACATGCCCACTTTCAAGAAGGAAAAGAAAGATATCCAGGAAACTGTACACAGGACAGTCTTTTCTCAATTCCTGTTAAGATTATGGAATAAATCTTCCTGGAAGCCATTGTCAGGCACAAGAAGGTAAATAAGTTGTTTGAGAACAGCCAGAGTGGCTTTATCAAGCACAAGTCATGTCTTCATGTCTGGCTAACCTGATTACATTCTGTAATGAGGTAGCTGGCTCTGCGGACAAGGGAGAACAGGTAAACAATGGTATTTACCTTGACTAAATCAAGTATTTTGACAAGATTTCTTATAGCATTATATACGGGTGACCACAAAGTGAGTGGTAAAGCAGCTGCACTGTATGTCTCAAAGAGCAGAGGTAAACAGCTTGAAGCATTAGTTGCTAACTACAAGCGATGCACTTTAGAGGGGAATAATCGTGCAAATATTGATTAAATTTTTCATCATTGACCTGGATGATAGGATAAAAGGTGCCCTTATGTTTGACAATGGGAGTGGAGTGGGTGGGGAAGGGAGGCAGTCTATATGCTGGGCTATATGCTGGGGCTAGCATGGAAAGGGACCTCAGTTAGCTCTAGGAGTGGAACAAAATGTACCTGGTGAAATTCAGCAAAAGCCCTGCAGCTGGGCTGGCATAACCCTGTGCAACAGCATAAGCTGGTGAGTGACTGGCCACAGAACAGCTCTTTAGTAAAGGAGCTGAGGGTGAATGAATATTTAAATAGGAGTCAGCACAGTGTGATGAAAGCCATCTGCATGCTTGGTGGCCACAGTACATGTAGTCAGCATAGCAAGGGAAGTGATTCTTTTGCCTCATTCAGCACTTGAGGTTGCATCAGGTGGGTACTTTGTGGAGAGATGTCCATCCTCCCCTCTCCTCTTCCTCTCCAAAAAGGGGGTTGCTAAACTGGAATATGTTCATCAGAAGGCTATGAGAATGGTTAAAGGGATGGAGCATAGTGGAGATCTTGCACTCTTGAAATGACAGAGTTCTTTTGTAAAAGGATGAATACATGCAATTATTTAATACAAAATGGGTCATTAAAGATTGTGTGCTTTTAACATCTAAGATTGCGTGGACTGAGAAGTTCTGATGTGAAAACAAAATCTAATACCTTTGCTGGGAAGCTGTTTGGAAAGAATACTGTTCTTTCCAAGCATACAAAGGTTAAGAAAAATGAAGTAATATCTACCCTTAGTATTCCAATTTGCATGACGAAAAAGATTAAAAATAAACAGATTAAAGGAGGTTTATGATTGGCTTATTCCGTATTCTCCTTTTACACTTATTCTAGTCTGCTTTGGTTTCCATAGCTACTAGTTTAATCATGATGCATGGAGCTATTTCTAATTACAGTATATGCCAGCATAAAATTAATTCTTTGAGTATCTTAAGTAACAAACAGCTTGCAGCTTGTTCTTTGGCATTTTATTACCACAAATCCTGAAGTAGCACATAAGCACATCATGATCTGTTCAATTTTATTAAAAAGAAAATGTCTTTGAATATATACCTGCTTAGATTTGTGTCAAGGGAGACACATTAAAGAAGGAATGTATTGTACCCAAGGTTGATGCATTAATTTCAAATTATATAGATTTGTAAATGATTAGTGCTATTATAGAAAAGGCTTGTCATACTGAACATCCAATACAATCCAATTTTGTTCTCTAATTTCTATCAATGTGAAGTCTCTGTCATGTTTTTAAACTCTCCTTAGACAATATGATTTTTTTTCCTTACAAAATAAAAGGAATGTTAGAGATGTCTTTTGTCCTGAAGAATCTACCATATGCAGGACTCAAGTTCCACAACTGAGTGGAAGTTAAGCAGGCAGAGTTCAGTGAGGAATTATTCGAGTGCAGTGACTGCAGGACAGAAAAGTGGTTTCCAAGAAGCAGTAAACATAAACAGTAGTGGATTCAGTTGATGATCAGTGCTGTAAAAACCATGCCAAGACTTGATAATTGTTTTCAAAATGAAACAGACATTTGTCTTATTATTTTACTTTATTAGTGTACAATCATCTCTTATGTCAAATAATATTTATATTTTATTTCCTTATTCAACTGTCTTCTACCTCCAAAGCTCTGGCTGCACAAAAAAATTGTCTTCCCAAATATGTTTTTGTGGTGTATAGTAGAAAGAATAGAACCAGAACTTTCTTCATTGTGACTGTCTGACATTGACATCTTCATTGTGGCATTGTCTGACAATAATAGATGCTTAATTAAAATGTCTTCTCCATGTCTTTAACTATTAATAATCTGTCATCAGGAATCCAAAATCATCTTTTCTTAAATGTTTAGGATGAAGAGAAATTTTCAAATTTGTAGAGAATTGAACTGGAGTTAAAATTTTGATTTATTTGAAATACAGAATCTGAAATATATATAAGCAAACCATTTTATGACTGTTGTTATACAGGTCATCCATTTATCAAACGTGGAATGAAGTGTGAAATACAAACTTCAAGTTTGCTGTGTGGTGAAAGTTCTGGCAGTTTATTACTTTTTATATTGTTTCATTGACTCACCTACAGAGTGAAGTAGTATGCAGTGAAGTAGTATGCATTAAGAAATATGGTGTATTCAAAGAGCTAACTTAAATAATTCTAAACCCGAGATAATTATCATTCAAACTGGTGCACAGGTGGCTTATTGAATAGACTTAATAGATGCACTTTCTTTACTCTTGCTTCTTCAGA
Source organism: Amazona ochrocephala (assembly GCA_039720435.1). NCBI lineage: Eukaryota > Metazoa > Chordata > Aves > Psittaciformes > Psittacidae > Amazona > Amazona ochrocephala. The sequence goes on from CM077879.1 coordinate 39,839,255, forward strand.
CTAATGTAGATCTTCTGAGTTTCTTCTCATTTACCAGAAAAGAATACATTTATGTTAGAGATGAAATTCTGCTTATGTATAAAAACCTTGTATCAGTAGAACTTGTTTTAAACCTGAACTGCTACACAATGAATGCTTTTGATATTTATCTTCCCTTTGGTTTCAGTAACAGTTTTGTGAGCAAAGGATGTGAACTGAGATTTGAATACATTTGTAAATAAAGTCTAGAATTTTAAAATTTTAAGAAGGATACACTGACTTTGCTTGATTTGGAAGTATTAAGTATGTTTAATGAGTATGGAAAGCTTATGCTCATATTTCTCTTAAACAGTTTTTGGACAATGAAATAGACAGAAGAAACGGTATGTCTCCCATTTGCTTCCATAAACGTCCTGTTGTATTGTATAGCAAACTCTGTCTCTTATATAATGTATATTATATGTCTGCAGCTATTAAAAAAAACACAAAAAAAAACCACAAAGGCCAAGCAAAAAAAAAAAAAAAACTTCCAAAAAAACTACCACAGAAACCAAAACAAATCCACAACAACAAAAAAGCCCCAAACCAAAACAAACACTGCCGCTCCAAAAAAACCCCAAAACCCAACAACAACAAAATGCAAACAGCTACAACAAAACAAAATGCACCAAAATCCACAACTTTGCTGAAATTTATTAATTCAATAGCTTCTGGACTAGTTTTCACATGTCCATCAAAAATTGCTGTGTTCATTGTAAAATTATTCTCTCCTCTGTCACTTGGAAAATGATTTGCAGACTGAAATTTTTCACTTTTTTTTTTTTCATGTTAAATCTGTCTTCATCTTTAGCCTTCATCTCCAAACTTTCTAAGGTGTCTTATGAGAAATCTGCTTGCCTGAGATGACTGGTCTACTAGACCTTAAATTTATTGTTGGGTTTTTTTAACATTTTGAAATATATGAGTTTTTTTTTTTCACAGACCTTAATTCCAGTCTTACCTTGCAACAGATTTTACATTAAAACAAATTTTACATTAAAAATATAAAACTATTTCACTCTAATCTGTAACAATTTCTTTGAGAAGGTGAAATATTGATGTGGTTTAAAACACAGTTTTTTGAGCATTGTGTAAAAGGAAAAAGTAAGTTCTGTTTCACCAGTACTGTTAGAGCTGCTAATCTATATTGCCCAGCAATTAGAAAAAAAAAGTTAAAAGAAAACAAACAAACACCCTCATCCCCAACAAAAAAAGGAAGTTTGCACAGTTTGATGTAGAATACTTGAGATGTTTCTTTTTATGCTCTTTCAGCTGTTGGGTGCTCCTGTCGTATTATTATGAAATAGTGCTATTGTAATATATTCAATAGAGTAATCAGTTGAAGTTAGCACATAGCACAGCACACTCAAACAAAATCCAATCTAAAACCTTCCACAATCCTTGATATTCTCATATATTGCCATGAGCACTGTTCTAAAAGTTGAAGTAAATAGGCAAATATCGTTTTCAAAAACTATGGGGCTGTACTAATAATGCCTAATCACTTGTCTCTCTTGTTAGAACTAACTGTGAAATTCCTTGTGGAATTTCCAAATGAGTTGTGGATTTTTGCTTCAAAAATGTATTGATGTCTTCATGTATATAGGCATCTTATTTGAAAAGGGTCGATAGTCATCATTTGTTGTTGGCAGATGGAAGTGGTATCTGTGATGTGGTTTATAGTCAACTCAAAATTGTTCTCTCCTGATTCCTCCAGCCTAATAGGTATAGCATATAAAACTGCTTACATCCATTTGTTATAAATATATTGATGATTTACACTTTTTATTTCACTCTCTAAATCATCTTGTAGCTCTCCTAGTATATTTGAATAACCAAATAATTGCTGGATACTTCTCTGGCGAGCCGAGGAGGGGGAAAAAATGTAGGAGACATAAAAGCACTGAATCGTATGAGAATGTAGTTTGATTTTTCCTAATGTTTAGTGATAGAAGAAGTGAGACTTGAGCCTACAAACCTAAAGAAGTTAATGTTAGCCATTTCAGGGTTAAAATAACATGACTTGTTTTAAAAGTAACTAAATCCAATGAACCTTGCTAGATGAGAGTTGGCAGCCTTTCCTTGTTTCCAGTCTGTAGCCAGATTATTTCCCAGTAGGAACACTCATATAGACACGCAAACAGACATATTACAGGCACAGCCAGCCTTTGCAGGCACTTACATAAGCACACACAGTGCTCATAAACGTGAACAACATGAATCAGACAAGCATACTGACCAGTAGCTTGCTTACATGTCAGCTCTCTTTTATTCCCCAGCTCCAATCCCTCTTTTATGTCCACCCTGGTCTTCCCAAAATGAGCAACTTGTATGTAATTACTTCTACGCCATGGGTCCCACTTGTACCTAGGAAACACTGGCTTAACAAGAGTTTGCTTCCCAAAAGGTCCCCCATTGCCCTCGTTTAATTATCCATAAGATTTAGCCATATCTGTCCTAACTCTTCTTAACCACCTGTGAAATCCAGCCATTCCTCTTAGTGCAATTTGCAGCTTTTGTCAGAATCTCACTGTGCTATTCAGTATGTCCTGCATTTTGTGATATCATGTTCAATAGTTATGTTGTGTTCAGACAGCTAAACCCAATTCCAGAGCCTGGTCATCTGCCTTCATACCTTAACAACTCAAGCACAGAACAAACATGCAAACAAGCATTAAAACAAACAATCTGTTGTTGAAATACTGCAGCATATTTTTCATAGGCAATTCAATATTGTTTCCTGTTTACTGAGTGCAACTTCCAGGACTTTTTTCTCCTGAAGCAGTAGGTTCGTTTGTCATGACATTTTTTAATATTTTTATTTATAATGTCCCAACACTTCTGTACACATGTGATAAAGCCATATTCTTGAAAACGATTTTTAGGTTTATTTCTGCTGTTTCTTTGCACGGGTGTTCTGTGCACACAAAAACCCCTGTGTGTACTAAGTAGCAGGTGTTTTAAAACTGTGCTTGCATGAAGGGAGATTCTGTTTACTAAAACTGTACTTCGGTGTCTGTGTGGTTGAAATTTGTAGGAAACTGTAGGTGCTGAGCAGGTAAGGATTATAATCTAGCCTTTATGCAGTCTGTTCAAGGCCACATTTAAAGAGAAAAATAAATGCTTCAGAAAAGTGAGGCCTAGTGAAGTGACACAGGTGTTACAGCCTTGCTCCTCTCTGTTTCTGAAAACATTATTCTACTGGGGCAAAATAAGATCAGAAAATAGAATTAGTTTGTGACTTTGCTTGGTATGTGACCTGCCATTAAATTAGTATGACTTTCAAACTTTCAAATAAATTCTAAGTTCTTTGAGTTTTAAAGCAGGAGACGCTGCTTGTATTTCAAGTTACTCAAGAATGGTTACTAAAAAATATGCAAACTCCCATGAAGACATCCTGACTATCTATAGTTTTCTGCAGTTCTCTTCTTGAGGCCTTTTTGAGGCTTGTAGACATGTTTATATTTCAGAAAAAGAGGTACCATACTGTCTATTATAACTCAGGTAATTTCTTTTGTCACAGAATGCCTGCTGTGTTACTTTCATTGAAGCCAAAAGATCATTTTTAAAAATGAGGCTTTGCAGTGCATTATAAGGAGGTTTGTTTTTCTGCAGAATGTAGGTGAGTTCAGTGTTAGCACATGCTAGGCTAGTTATATGCATAGAGATTTCAGTCACTGTTGAAAATATATAGACAAAGATCTGATTTGGAAATACCCTTCATGCTACTTGTGCAGCTGTTTTCAGATAGTTTCCATCTATGCTAAGAACTGTATTACAATGACACTCTACCTTCTCTCTCTCTGATAAAATAAGGCCATTTGGTTTATCTAAACTACCCAACTATTCCTACTGTTTTGTCTAAAATGGTGTGTGTGCGTGTGCGGCTGGTGATATTGTTGCTAGTAGGAGGAAATAGGTATTTGCCTCAACAATGGAAACAGATTTTGGTAACAACAGGGTTGTTCATAATATTTTAGTTCATGTATCAGAGCTTTAATGTGAAACATTGTTTAAAAATCTTACTTCATTCTAAAAGGCTTAAAAATATTCTGTGTGACTTATTTAGGGTTTATGGTTTTGTTCTCAAGGTAAGCTACAGTACTGTGATTTTTGTAATATCTGTTGTCTTTGCAATACAGTGTGTACTTTATACCAAATAAATTGGTACTGTTTGAAAAGCATGAAATGCAGATGCTTAGCATGATACAAAGTGCATATTTTGACTGGATGCATGTTCTGATAGGCGATGATGCAGACATCTAGATTTCATAAATGGTTGTTTTTCAGAGTTATTGGTAATGGAACTGAAAAGTATCATCAATTTTTTTTTTAATCTTTTTCAATATTTTTTTTCTTGCTTTTTTTGTTTTGGTTTTTTTTTTTAGTCTTGAGCGGTACACAAGATGTAGTTTGAGATGCAGTTATGAAAAGAGTAGTTCTATGAGGAGTTTTATATATGTGGTAATAGTAATACTGTTAAATTCAAAATGTTTGTGGGAGTAATCCACTCATTTGGTTTAATAGTGACTATATACAGTTTAACCTTTAAAGAGGGTATTGTGAGGGACAAATAAATAATAAAATGCTCACAGGTAGCATGTACTTGTTCACAGCAGAAGGAAAAAATAAAGGCCAGCTTTCTTAAGCAGGTTCCCGATGGAAGTAAACAGACTGTGTTAATGAACCTTCTTTGAAAACTGAGCGTTGGGCTAGTGAGATGTTTTGGGTTGATCCACTAGGGTTATTTTAAGTGTTTGTGTTTTATTATGCTGGTGCAATTTTGACTAAACTTGTTTGTTCATGGGTGAAAAGGTATTTTGAAGATTGCAAGTTCCTATCAAAAGTTAGGCTAGCTAGTAATATGCCTGATTTTCCATAAAACGTGCCCACTAGCTCCTAATGAGTTCACACTGTGTCGTTGCCAGCATGTGTACCTCTGTAGTACTTCAGGAGGTCCCTTATGGTCTGTATAATGAGCTTGGTAGCAGTTGTGAAAGAATATTAAAATCTGTGAGGAAGAAAACTAATTGCTAGTTTTAGCTCTTAAATATTTGAAGTAGCAAAAAGAGACTGGCATTCAAAACAGTAATTTTACAATCCATTGGATAGATGTTAAGAGAAAAGGAGCAGAAAATAATTCTGAATTGACTTGGCCAAGGAGTGCATGAGAGGGGATCATTGAGTACAGTGTGTCAAAAGCATAGCTATTGAATCACTGATCTGCTTGGGGAAAAGCCAGAGGATAGAGAGACCCGAATTAGCTTTGAGCACTTGGTAGAGTGTGAGTGGAGTGTTTTGTTATTTTCTTAACCCTGGAAGGAGTGAGTAGCATTCTATCCAGAGAATGCTATAATTCGATGATGAGGACGTGACATTAAAGCTGTATTTGAATCACCTCAGGCAGAAAAAGCAAATGACTTTGCATCTTCCATTTCACAGGTGAGTGTTCTTGGATTTTTCTTTGGTGTAAACTATGTTTACTTCTTCTCTATCTGGATTTTACAATAGAATCGTTATCTCCTAATTATTGAAAGAAAAGCAGTTAGCACTTACCCTGATTCTGACGTCTATTTTACTGAAGGTATGCCAGGAAAGGGATGGATTTTTATGTATTTTGCTTTTCTTAGTCGTGTTGGTTATGTTTGAGCAACTTCCTGATTGGTGTGCAGGATATTTGTTATCTCCTTTAAAATGTTTACCTTTGTTCCTGGAGTCCTGTCATGGGATCCTAACTTTCAGACATGGGGTTAAACACCTAAAAATTGAAATGAAAGATAACTTCTAGATGCCCAAGTATGTTATTATAGCTAATTCTTATCAAACTATTAGAAAGATCTGAAAACACATATGAAAATTTAACAGCACACTGATCACAAACCAGAGAGAAGTAGGAGTCGTGGGAGTTACTTGTGTAAATAGATTTTTCCTTATTCTAGTGCTGTTCTCTGGGAATGTATTCAAGTCTCAAAGAAAGAGCTATTTAGTTAGAAGCCTTTGGTTGCAACTGCCAGTTAGTACTAGCACTTGCACTTCCATGAATTGACCTACTAACTAGGCCAATTCATATCTTTCGTTTCTCTTTTTTTCTAATTGTTTTTAGCAGTGTTTTCCACCAGATCTATTTATATATTATGATGCTGAATAAGCCTGAGAAAATCAGTCCTCGTCTATTACATCTATTAGTTCTAGATGTATGAGACGTATTTGATGCTCAAGCAATTGTTAGAACTTTCAATTGCTGTTGTATCCCTTGCTTGAACTGGTAAAAGTGGAACTTGCTTCTGAGTCATTTCTGCACAGAGCATACAGAGACTAACATGCTGAACACACACCAATCATGTGACTAAGAAGTCTGATATATGATTTATCTTGAATCATACCTTGTTTTTTTTCAGGAACAAACAAGTTGTGTTTGGAGCAGCTAGAAGCATAGCAAACCTCGCTGGCTTTCTAAACATTTTTGAGACAGACATTGCAGTAAGCTCTTCAAAAGAGTAGAGAAGTTAAAGCTTTATCCTAACTTGTGCCAGGCTATTTAGACTATATTCCCAGTCCTATTTTCTTTCTTTTTACTTTATATGCAGGGACAACTTATCATCCTTGCTTGTTTCACACATGTATTCTTTGCTGGATGTGTCTGTGCTTTTGACTGTATAATCCAGATATTGCATATATATTTGGTAATCTGTAAGCCACAATACGACAAAATACTTACAGTCTTATGGTACAAAGCCTGAACTGAGTTACAGAGGCAGACTTCCCTCCCCACACCCCTTCTCACCCCAACCTCTGGAGAAGAGTAGATTCTCATCATCACTGTCTTTGTAGGCAAGTTCTGGGGTGTTCCTTGGGTTAACAGAGATACTGTCTAGAGTATCTAGATCTGCCATGCATTTGGAAAGGAGCTTAGATGCTTTAAAGGGGAGAATAATCTGTAGCTATTACCATATCAAAGTTAAAAGGAAGTCAGTAATAACAGCTTTCAGGTGAGTTTTTTATTTTTTATTTTTATTTAAAGACAAATTTTTTAGAATTCTAAGAGATTCATTCTTTAAATAGAGATTTTTTAAAATTAATATTCCTGTCACTAGAATGGTACTGTAAATAGAAAGCACTCATACTGCCATGTGACAGTGAATGCCAAAGTTGCTTTTGGAATTGAATGGAACTCTCTTGGTGTACTTTATACTGTGAAATGTTTTGAAATGTTATGTACTTTTCCACACTATCTAAATGGAAATAAGAATATGTAAAAATATACAGCTTTAAGTAGTGTGTTTAGTTGCAAATTTTACTTTGCATGCCCCAGAGTGCAAATATGACTTTTTCTCCCTAGTGAAATTTAGTAAGTGTTGAATTGGAATTGTATTTATAGTAGAAAATCTATTTCAGAAACTACTTGCCTCGAAAGAATAAGCATGTTAATTTTAACTAGTCGCAGTAGGCGAAGTGGATTCCAAAAGCAAAATAGAAATTTTTGTTTATTAATACCTTCCAAGCAAACTAAAATAACTTTTGGTACATCTGTTTTGGAATTGACACTACCATTGTATTCTGAATCCTAAGTAAGCCTACAAAGAGATTTGATTTATGATCAATACGTCCACTATTTGAAAGTACTGATATGTATTTATGCTATTTTATGGAAGGAAGATGAAATGGTTGTAGCATGCAGTGATTCACACTATAGTATCTGTATATATGTTTTAGCTTTATCTGTATTGAATCAAAAGATTAATAGATGTATTTGATTGGAAATATGCAACAGGTATTTCAAAAGCAAATAATAAATAGCTAGACAAACTCTTTGGAGTAGGTAGGCTGGCGTGGATACTAACAATAACAAATATTTATTCTTTTTCATTTGTGTGTAAACAGCAAGATTGTTATATTTGGTGTTTATATCTGACCCACACTAGGAAAGCTATTTGTTTAAATGTTAAATTTGTTTAAGTATTTCTTTCTACTCCTGCATTGCCTATAGCACTGTTAGCAGCAGAAAGCAACATATGCTGATATTTTTAATTCATTTTCCAATGGATATCTGAAAGAAAAAGTATTTCAGCACGACTCGTATCACAGATGCAGGTGTAGTGAGTCTAACATAAAACTGCTCTTAAGGTTTTACTACTATGAAGTTCAACAAAACTATGTTTCTTCATTCTCCCTTGAATAGCATATCACTTTCTTGGTAACTTAACTGCATGTTGCAGTGCTTCTCTCAGTCATATTTTTTCTTTTAAACTTTAAAAACTATATATGCTGTTTCCATTTAAATTGTAATTTCTTATATACCTAAATGAGAGCAGAATTATTTTGTCGGTTGCCTGGACATATGGAATTTTCTGTGGCCGTCCTACTGAATAATGGTACATGTTCTATATCTTTACAAAGCTGCATTTTAAGTTTTGGTTATTTGTGTGCTATGTTAAGTTGGTTTTGCCGTTGTTGGAGATCTTTTTTGGATTTAGCACCTATTTAAAAGTACAAATTCAATGCTTATTTATTCATGCTAGGATATCTATGCTTTGAATTTTCACATGGTTGGCCTGAGAACCGGAAATCTTTGTCAGGAGTCCAACAGGACACGTGGTCCAAGTGTCAAATGCCCGGTTTTCACAATTTGATGAATGTACAGGCCCAAGAGACTGTTGTCAGTAGATGCAGTTTTGAGGCAGTTCATTGCTCACTGTCATTACTGGCTGTACATGACAAGGACAGTTCAAAATAGGCGTTTCTATTAAATCACTTAATTCCTGGTTGTGTGCTATACTCTCGTAACATCAGTAAAGCTGTAGCATATCCATCACATTACCCTTCTTATAAATCTGAAATACAAATAGCTGTCGGGAGAAGAGAGCAAAATTATATTCTACTTTAGTTATAGCCTACATGTAAATATTGATTAAAAATCGTAAGCAATGACCATCTCCAAATCCCTTCTGCTAAGAAAAGTTGCTTTTTAACATATGGCAAGTGAACTTTTTGCCTTCATTTCTTGACTAGAATTCTAACATCTGTATCATTGGCCCAAAGGCTTTATCCTTTCCAGGAACAGTCTTCAGACCGTACCTGCTTTATGTAGCTGGATTTGGATGAAACAGATGCCTGGTTGTAAAAGAGAGTAAAAAAATGCATAGAAATATTCTGAATGCTCTGATGCTTCTTGTCTTGTTTAACATGAAGTCATTTTGTGTCATTTTCTTATCCAAATCCTTGTTGAAGTTAAAAATGTTCTGTGGGTTGTAAAACTCTTAATTCCCCACCCATAATGTCCTGATTAAAGATTGAATAATCCTCGGGCGAGTTAGAACATTAACATAAAGTCCACAGAGGCAGAAGGAAACTGCAAAAGCCTAAAAACGAAAGATCAACTTCTGATTAAACAACATGTTATTTTAATTCTGTCTTGTCTCAGTGGATGAGTTCAAATCAGTGGATTTCAAATAAAATCTCTGCTACACAGTCATGTAGCATTTGTCTGATGCAACTTGATATTCAGCATAGAGGTTTATCATCACAGGAAGCTGTTTACTAATTTGGGTGACCCAGCTTTGTTGATCTTTAAGGCATAGAGTTCTTACTTCTAATGAGCTTGGAGATCTTTAGGCTTAATTGATTAGGTAGATTTTTAAGGTATTAATACATGAATTTCTTAGTTTGAAAAGTTATTTCTGCCTTCAGGGTGGTTTCCAGTATAACCATGAAGGATGCAGAACTTTCTAATCTGATAGTGTTTTCTTTTTCCACTTTTCCTCTGATTATCATCTTCTGTTTTATTCCTGGGCATTCTGTTTCATTTTTAAGTATTAATGTAGTGGATTATTTGCATGCTAGATTCAAAAGGTGTATCAGTGGAAAATGATTGATCCTGCTGCTGCACAATATATAGTAAATAAAGTGAAATGGTTGTCTTATCTGACTTGCTCCAGGTCAATCATGACTAGCCCTGCTGAGATCAATGAGATTATAGCAGCATAAAGCCAGTGCTGAATATGTGCCAGAGTAAAGTTCAACACAATTTAGAGCTGAACATTATTGGTTTTATTTCTATGGCCAAGTGTTTTATCTTTAACTGTCACCTGGAGCACCACTGCAGACTCTGTAAAGCCCTCCACATAAGCTCTTTGCCCAGCTAAATACTAACTAAATCATTTTGAGAAGTACATGGCAGAAGACCTTATTCTTAACCCCTATCTCTGGGTCCTATAACCAAAGCTATAAATAACCTACCTTCTTTCTGTCTGCCTGCTGGAATGTTTGCAGGAGCAAACTTTCCCTTTCTTTTTCTTAACTAGTATAATTTCTTGTATGTAGTGGATAATGAAGACAAGGCTGTTAAGTTTTATTTAAAATCATTGTTGATAACAGTGTTTCAGATTTCTGTAATAGTATACATTTGATAAAATTTATCTTAAACAGCCCATAAGTGGTGATGCTGCCTCAAAATATTTTTTCTTAGATACAAATATTTCCAACATTAAAACTGTCATCTAACTGCTTTGTTGCCAGCAAGATTACGTAAAGTGACATAAAATCACTAAAATGTTCTTGAGACTTGTTGAATATCATGTTTTAATACTCAATTTAATTTCTTGGTATTCTAGAAATTACAAAGCAGAGTTTACAGGGAGCTGTTTGATGACCTGGATTGATAGATTAAATGCCAACCCAAGGCAGTGCTTTCCAAGGAGTCTCAAAGAATGGATCAAAGAATGTCTTTTGCACTCGCAAGACTGCTGTTTGAGTTTATAGCTCCATTGACCTAATGCTTCTCTAGAATACAAGTATCCTGTTCAGCAGAAAAAAAGAGGTCACTTTCTCAGAGCCTGTTGCAAATTTCCCAGTTGCAAAATGTTTATTCCACTTGAAGATTTGCTAGACACTCTGAAAAAGGTAGTTTGAAGATTTTGAATGTTAACAGAGCTGATTCTTTCTTGGGGTTCAATTCTTAAAACTCTGTCAAGATATCTGTGGTGTTTGGGAGAAGCTCTAAAAGTCAACCCATCCTGACTCAATTTATGTACAATAGCTGGTATTGTGGGTTAGCATGTGTACTAATTCTGAAAGAACTCCAGATTAACTCAAGAAACATGTGATAACTCCCGTCTCTTGTAAGCTCTAGGCTTAGTATGTGTGCCATGAGTTTTCACTTCCATAAATACTTAGTTTCTTTTCATATCATACCTAAATCCTTCCTAATACCATCATCCTGATGCTTTGAGGAAGTATAATGGAGAGTAGGTTCTTCAGTTTGTTGAGAAGGCTATTCTTAAAGACAAGGAAAATATTAAATTTCTGACTTCTCAAACATCACATTTTCCATCACAATGTTTTCATGGTGAAAATATCTTTTAGATATTCCATGAAAAGGAAGTGGTTCTAAGGACCTTGGGAAATGTAATCCAGTCTTTAATTTTTAATATTATAACCAAGTAGCTGCTGTTGTTTCCAAACAAAATGGATGCGATAGGGTTTTAAATAACAAAGTTGCCCCTAGTGAGTCAAGAGATGCTTATAAAGCTCCTGGGATGATAGGAGAAGACAGGGACTGTAATTCCCCTGAATGAAAGGACAAGGGGATTTTCTGGCAATCCATAAATGGAAGCTCCTGCCTAAAGATGTGTTTAATTGCAAGGTATGCTTTGGAGATGAGAATCCTTATATAACTCTTCAGGCATATCTGTATATTCCCAGGGTTGCTATAGGAACATAACTTTAGATAGAGTTAAGAATAAACTCAGAACTTAATGTACAGTACTTTCTGATGAATGAGATGTCCTTTAATGCCTCACATCTTGCAGCCATCTGGACTATAGTTCATTATTATTCCACAATGGCAGATACATTTATTTTAAAATATACTTTTAATTATGCTTCAGCAGTAAATGCAGAGTAGAATAAACTGTTGGAGTGCTGAAGGAAATGCTTCTCTATAGGGGGATGGGTCATTCACAATAAATAGGAGACTTAGTAACAGATCTCTCAATTTCCCGTGTTAAAATTGTGCCTGTAAAAATCCCTAAGCATGCATGCAATTTACATAAAACTTCAAATATCAATTCTGGGAATTGACTGTACCGAATTCTATTTTTAGCATAATAGTCTTTTTAAGTTAGAATTCTGGTGGGAGAGGGGGTTTCGCTGCTGGGTTGGGCTTGGTGTCAGGTGGTGAGCAGTTGTATTCTCTTTCCTTGTATTTCTCTTCTCATTATTATTATTGGTGGTAGCAGGAGTGATTTGTGTTATACCTTACTTACTAAACTGTTCTTATCTCAACCTGTGGGAGTTACATTCTTTCGATTCTCCTCCCCATCCCCCTGGGAGCTGGGGGGAAGAAAGAGGGGGGAGTGAGTGAGCGAACTGCGTGGCTGACTGGGTTTAAACGACAGACAAGTATCTTGCACAGAATTAGGAGAATCATAATATAGTTTGGGTTGAAAGAGACCTTAAAGATCATCTAGTTCCAACCCCCCTTCCATAGGCAGGGACACCTTCCACTAGACCAGGTTGCTCAAAGCCCTGTCCAACCTGGCCTTGAACACTTCCAGGGAAGGGACATTTGTCTGTTCTGTTCCAAGTATAATTGAGATTGATATAAGAATGTTTTCAGTGTGAAGAATTTTTCTTTTCAGTAGACATGATGTTACATTAGGCTTCTAATAACAAAAGAAACTAGTGAAATATAGGAGTTTATTCTACTTATTAATAGAATAGTATTTAATAATTTGACACCTATGTTATGATTAAAAATCCATATTTTTATTAATTATTTGAAAATACTTTTCAGACACTTTATGGTAGACAGAAAGGGTGCAACTTCTGTAATGCTATTTGAATAAACTTCTTTTGTATTCTGTGGGAAGAAAACTTGAGTAAGAAGTGCAACATCAACTGTAAGAATAGAGAATTTTACTACCTAACTTGTTTTAAATATAGATTATTAAAAAAGAGTCAGATTAATTCTGCATGGCAATGTCTAGTCAGGAAAGTGACTATCTGCTATTGATGGAGTACTCATAAGTTTTCAACTGGCCATCAGCTTCTTGTTTAAGAACTTATTTCAGATCTTGCCTATAATACTTGTTTAATACTATGTAGATGTGGTGCCATGATATTGGATATGGGATTGTGACAGTACTGGATATTGTAACAGAAACCTGAATTTGTCTATATATTCTTTTGTGAGTCTCTAGAGAAGTAAAAATTTTTATTTTTTTATTTTTTATTTTTTTATTTTTTTTCATGTTTGTTGTGGTTGTTTTGTTTTGGGGGTTTTATTCTTTCTAACGCTCAAAATCCAGGAGTTATAAGACTAAACCTAGAATAATTAACTTCTTAAATATAGAAAACTCAAAGTGATTATGTCATGGACACCAGAAAGAAAAAAGGGGACTTACAAACATCTGCCCACCATGCCCTGGCATGTAGGGTCTTACTTATTTCAGTGACTTTCTGACCTACGGGAAATTCTGTGGACTTCTTCTTTTGCGGGATGTTTTCTCTCTGAGACGTGGTTGTCTGCTTCACATGCTGCTCAGCAGTGACAATATCTTTGCTTAAACTGTCTCTTGAAGTTCATTGGTGTGACTCTTACTCCTTTGCCTGCTACTCCCTTCAAAGCATCTCTACCATGAGCATGTTCAGCTGATCCCTGTGGAAAGAGCAGTCTTTCCCTGCCATCCATTCCATTTTTTTTTGCCAAGGGATGCTAACCTGCGTTAATGGTCTAGTAAAGGCACATAACATAAATGAAGAACAAAACCAATAAACCATTGAAATAATTGAATAAATAATTGAAATAATAATTATATTATATATATTATAATTGAAATAATAATTATGTTATATATTATATTATATAATAATAATATTGATCAATCAATATCTCGAAATTATCTAGCTGCATCTGCTAGTATGCTAGTAAAAGCATGAGATCAGACATATTTCCCCCTAGTATATTTGAAGGGTAATATGGGTGAGGAATTTTTGTTTATAAAAGCTGTCTTTCCTGAGTTTCCTTTCAAGACAGTTCTTTTCTAATTTGCTTCTCTGATTATTTTTGTCACCCTTTTCTTTGAGTTCCTCTTTTACAGAATGGGGCATTACAGAAGAGGCTGAAGAAGAGATTACAGAAGCAGAAACTCTTTGGGGTGGGCGTTTGATTTATGTTGGGGATTTTCTTACTACTCATGTTATTCACTTTCTCAGCTAGTCCGGGTTGTGCAGCAAGTGTTTTTTTCTTTCCTAGTGTCTTTTTATCACATACCTGCCAACTTAGTCTGCAGTTGATTCTGTCCACTTCAGCTAAAGGGGCAGTCAAAGCAGCTGTTACTTAGCTAACTGTGGAATAAGGATTAGACCTTAATCCTTGCATGACAGTCGGGGCTAAAGCCAGTCCAGTCTTTCCATGAAAGAGATGAGATTTGCATTTTAAAGGTTTAATGAAACTAGGAGTTTCAAAGGTGCTCTGCACTTACCTGGTTAATATTTACGCTTTCTTTTTTATTTTTGATCCCCCCACCTCTCCTCCGCCTTTGGATTTCATGGCATTTTCTTTGTGTGCAAGTGTTGATGATAACTTTCTAGAAGCAGGGGATGATCCCCAAAAGACAGCAAGAAGCCCTCTTTTGTGTTCCAGTGCTCTTACATGGATCTTTTCTAAATCTAACTTCTGCAAATGTGAAATTCCCCTGTGTAGCTGATTTCTTTTGCTACATATCCAGTTTGGGCAGAAGACTGGTGGTGGAGGACAGTAGTGTCAGTCTGGATTGCCATAGGTAGGTACTGTAGCTGAAGAAAACCTGAGATGCTGCTCCTTGGTAGATCTGTGTTGCTGGGAAGATAAGGTGCTGTGATAAACATCTAGGTATGTTCACCCAGCCATATTAAACAAGGGCAAACCAAGTGATCTCTAAAGACCTGAAAATAGCTTCACTTTCATTGCAAGTTTGAATCTGGCAAGCTAAGAATATGTACCTACACTCTGACTTAAAACCTGGATATAACTTCTTGTAACATCACAGAAGTTGAATCCAGAAAGCAACTGTTGTACAGCTGAAGAAATAAGATACCCTGTCTTTCTAATACTGTCCCTATCTGAAGTGATCTGCTATACTTAATTTTTCAAGTGTCACTGGATGTGTAATCTGGTAGCATTATATGTGGCTTAGTTCAACACTAACACAAATAGAAAAATCACAGAAATCTTACACAAATATAATACCTTGTGTTATTACATGGAGCATCCTGAAATGCACTATAATGCACTTTGCTTTCACAAAATTGATAGATATTAACTGCATTATCAATAATTAAGGAGTGCCCTGTTGTGTAAGATAGGATACTTTGCCAAAGATGAATGCATCTGATTAATTATTGCATGCCGTTTTGGCCTGTACTTTTTTTTTCACACTTTAGGCAGCAGGTTGAATGAACATTAGTTGAATAATATTAGTTAGGTGAATAACATCCATCTAGTTATTAATAGATCTTGAAAATAGTTCTGCCTTCTGGAACCATTCAGCTGTTTTCTTTGGCAGAGAATGTTTCAATGAAAATTAAAATCATAAAGGATATGCTTCTGTTCTTACTCAGTTCCTTTAGTACTTTCTGAAAACTGTGGTTATGGTTCCAAGGACTGCTTTACTGTTTGCTCTCAATTATATTACTGGACTTATTTATAAGTGATACATAAAAGAATTTGCATTGGCTGTATGCGCATGTATCTGGAGGATATATATACATGAGTGTCTGTATCTGTATGGTAAAGATATATAAAACCAAATACAAGCATTTGAATAAAATAGTGATCTATTTTTTCAAGATTTTAAGATGTGCAATTTGGCTTGCTGCATCTCATCTTTACAATTCTGCTTCCAGTGTTTCATTTATTACCTCCATTTCTCTTTTCCAGTGACTGTGTCCTAACTTATGGGTAATTACAGCAATACAGTTAATTGTTTTGGGCCCTTGAGATTGATGTCCTTGAAGTACTGATGTTTGCTGAAAATCTTAGCATAATAATATGAGTAAAGACATAGCCGTTATAGCTTTTCACTATTATCTTTTTATCCGATAGCATGGTAGATGCTAGGTTAGATTTTGTTTTGTATTTAGCGAAGTTAATAAGACTTCAGTACTATTGAATTGGGGGTTTGTTAACTACTAATCACTTTCAGGAGAAATCTAGAAACTGGAATGACTACCCAAGCTGGAGACTGAATACTTGAAGATGCATCAAGATGCGTATACAAATGGTATATGTCATAATTCCAGCTAGCAGTTCACACTGACATCATAATTTAAGATCTCTGCCCCATATAACTAATCATATTAAACATCTTAAAATCACTGAGTGTTGCAAAAATGAGTGTACCTTAAGATCCTGAGAGCTGCCATAATTTTGCCAGAAAAGTTTACCTGTTAAATTCTTGTCGTGGTTTAAGCCCAGTCAGCTACGTGGTCACTCTCTCACTCCCCACCTTTCCTCCCCCCTTCTCCCAGAGGGATGGGGAGGAGAATCGAAAGAATGTAACTCCCACAGGTTGAGATAAGAACAGTCCAGTAACTAAGGTATAACACAAACTACTGCTGCTACCACCGATAATAATAATGAGAAGGGAAATAACAAGGGAAGAGAATAAAACCACTCACCACCCGCCGACCGATACCCAGCCCCACTGAGCAGTGGTCTAACCCTTCCAGGTAACTGCCCCAGTTTATATAGTGGGCATGACGTGCTGTGGTATGGAATACCAATTTGGCTAGTTTGGGTCAGGTGTCCTGTCTCTGCTTCCTCCCGTCTTCCCCTCCTCCCTGGCAGAGCATGAAGCTCAGAAAGTCCTTGGTTAGGGTAAACTTTACTGAGCAGCAACTAAAAACATGGGTGTTATCAGTACTGTTCCCAGGCTGGAAGTCAAAAAGACAGCACTGTACCAGCTACTAAGGAGAAAAATGACTGCTACTGCTGAACCCAGGACAGTATCCACCCCTTATTCCGTACCATTCACGTCGTGCTCAGATCCCACATTTTCAATATACCATCACTCTTATATATATACATATATATATACATCCACACAGAGAGAGGGAGAGAGAGATATCATTCCTTAGTGCATTGACCAATCCCTATGAAGCTGCTGAGTACATC
The DNA here is from genome assembly GCA_039720435.1 of Amazona ochrocephala. Classification (NCBI taxonomy): domain Eukaryota; kingdom Metazoa; phylum Chordata; class Aves; order Psittaciformes; family Psittacidae; genus Amazona; species Amazona ochrocephala. The sequence goes on from CM077879.1 coordinate 39,856,428, forward strand.
CAGTCCATGATTCCCTGGGAAGAATACAGGGATGTTGTCCGGGAAGCTAGGGACCAGGTTAGGAAAGCTAAGGCCCACTTAGAATTAAAATTGGCTAGGGATGTTAAGGATAACAGGAAGGGATTTTATAGGTACATTGCCAATAAAAGACAGGTTAGGGACACCGTGGGCCCTCTCCAGAAGCTATTGGGAGAACTGGCTACCCTGGATTTGGAGAAGGCTGAGGTTCTTAATGACTTCTTTGCCTCAGTCTTTATGGGCAAATGCTCTGACCACACCACCCAAGTCTTGGAAGGCAGACACGGGGACGGTGAGGGTGGGGACCCTGGTCCCACTGTGGGGGAGGATCTTGTTCTGGACCACCTTAGGAACCTGAATGTATACAAGTCCATGGGACCAGACGAAATCTATCCACGGGTCCTGAAGGAGCTGGCAAATGAAGTTGCTAAGCCACTGTCCATCATATTTGAAAAATCATGGCAGTCAGGTGAAGTTCCCGATGACTGGAAAAAGGGAAATATAACCCCCATTTTTAAGAAGGGGAAGATGGATGAGCCGGGGAATTACAGACCAGGCAGTCTCACCTCTGTGCCTGGCAAAATCTTGGAGCGGATTCTCCTGGAAGGCATGCTAAGGCACATGAAAACCAACAAGGTGCTTGGTGACAGCCAGCATGGCTTCACTAAGGGGAAATCCTGCCTGACCAATCTGGTGGCCTTTTATGAAGGGGCTATGGAACTGATGGACAGGGGCAGAGCGGTTGATGTCATCTACCTGGACTTGTGTGAAGCCTTTGACACTGTCTCCCATGACATCCTTCTCTCTAAGTTGGAGAGACATCAATTTGATAGGTGGACCACTCGGTGGATAAAGAACTAGCTGGATGGCCGCCAAGCAAAGAGTAGTGCTCAGTGGCTCAATGTCCAGCTGGAGACCAGTAACGAGTGGTGTCCCCCAGGGATCCCTGTTGGGGCCGGTCTTGTTCAACATCTTTGTGAGTGATATGGACAGTGGGATTGAGTGCGCCCTCAGCAAGTTTGCCGATGACACCAAGCTGTGTGGTTCTGTTGATATGTTGGAGGGAAGGAATGCCATCCAGAGGGACCTTGACACGCTTGTGAGGTGGGCTGATGCCAGCCTGATGAAGTTTAACCATGCTAAGTGCAAAGTCCTCCACCTGTGTCGGAGCAATGCCAGGCACAGCTACAGGTTGGGCGGGGAGGAGATTCAGAGCAGCCGTGTGGAGAAGGACTTGGGGGTGTGGGTTGATGAGAAAATGAACATGAGCCGGCAGTGTGCGCTTGCAGCCCAGAAAGCCAACTGTATCCTGGGCTGCATCAAAAGGAGTGACCAGCAGGTCGAGGGAGGTGCTCCTGCCCCTTTACTCTGCTCTTGTGAGACCTCACTTGGAGTATTGTGTACAGTTCTGGTGTCCTCAGCATAAAAAGGACATGGAACTGTTAGAACAAGTGCAGAGGAGGGCCCCGAGGATGATCAGGGGACTGGAGCACCTCCCATATGAAGATAGGCTGAGAAAATTGGGGCTGTTCAGCGTGGAGAAGAGGAGGCTGCATGGAGACCTCCTAGCAGCCTTCCAATACCTGAAGGGGGCCTATAGGGATGCTGGGGAGGGACTCTTCATTAGGGACTGTGGTGAGAGGACAAGGGGTAATGGGTTTAAACTTAAACAGGGGAAGTTTAGATTGGATCTGAGGAAGAAATTCTTTACTGTGAGGGTGGTGAGGCCCTGGAATGGGTTGCCCAAGGAAGTTGTGAATGCTTCAGCCTAAACATCACCAAGCTGTAACTGAAAACACTGGTGTTATCAGCACTGTTCCTAGGACCAAAATCAAAAACACAGCGCTGCACCAGCTACCAAGAAGGAGAAAAATGACTGCTGCTGCTGAACCCAGGACCCAGTAGTAATGGAAATTACTGAGATGCATGAAATACAGAGAAAAAATATAGAGTACAGCTAGAGAACATACTGAGATTTCTTGTACAAGATAAACTGCTGTAGTTGACGTAGTTTAGGCCTTTATGACCTTAGCACAAAATGAGTGTAAGAAAAACAGGCTAGAAGAACAGGACGTAAGGATAAGGAGTATCTGGAATGGCAGGGGTCCAGGATGGGCTACAGTTAAAGTAACTGGTAAGCAGGAGGACGGGATGATTGTTATGTCGGTGAACCGATTAAGCTGGTATAAGCATCTACTGCGCATGCTTCAAAGGCTGACAGCAGTGATGAATATTGTTGGAAGAATTAAACGACCCCAAAAGACCACCACCACATTTTTGTACGCATGCTGGGAACTTTCTGGAAAATGATGTAATCCATACGTGGCCTCATGAATATGTATGTGTGCTCGGTAGCTATATGAGGACTGCTTGTGTAGCAATATGGGGACACACATTAGGAGGAGCTATCCCCCGTGTCTCCTGGCATGGCAATAAAGAATACCTACTTGTCAACTAGAAAACTTTGTTGGCAAGTTTGTTCCTGGAATTTTCTCCGAATCACTATAAAAGTGCTTCATAGCAGTCAAGAGCATGCAATTGAGTTCATTGGCTGTTTTCCCCTAAAATCAAATCCCCTTGAAGTATACATTGGACTTCCCCATCTTCCCGCATTACCCACCAAGTATATCTGGGTCCCTGAGCAAAAGCAATCCCACAAGTGGGTTTGTATTTACCTGTGTCATGGGTTCAGCAGTAGCAGTCATTTTTCTCCTTCTTAGTAGCTGGTGCAGCACTGTGTTTTTGACTTTCAGCCTGGGAACAGCGCTGATAACACCAGTGTTTTCAGTTACTGCTTAGAATGTTTTGGTCTGACCAAGGACTTTCTGAGTCTCATGCTCTGCCAGTGAGGAGGGGAAGCTGGGAGGAAGCAGAGACAGGACACCTGACCCAAACTGACCAAAGGGGTTATTCCATACCACAGCATGTCATGCCCAGGATGTAAAAAACGGAGGGCAAAGACCTGGAGTGTTGGGGGGTGCACTGCGTGGTCGGGCTTGGTATCAGGTGGTGAACGATTGTATTCTCTTTCCTTGTATTTCTCTTCTCATTATTATTATTGGTGGTAGCAGTAGTGGTTTGTGTTATACCTTAGTTACTAAACTGTTCTTCTCCCAGCCTGTGGGAGTTGCATTCTTTTGATTCTTCTTCCCTTTCCCCCGGGACCGGGGTAAGAAAGAGTGGGGAGTAAGTGAGAGAGTGACTGCGTGAGTTATAGAGGCTTAAACCACGACAACCTGAAGCAGGAATAACCCAGACTGTCTTCCCCAGCAAATTCTTTATGTGCACCACAGGAACTTTGTCCCCTTCTACAGTATGTAGAAGTTCTGACTGGGCTGGACCAGCCCTGTTGGCAAATCCTCTGGTGTTGACCAACCAGGTGGCTTTTGGTAAATGTGTAGCCCAATGTTTGAAAATCCCACCACCCATTCCTCTCAATGTAGTTTTTAACACCCCATTGTACCGTTCCATTTTCCCAGAGGCTGGTGCGCAGTAGGGGATGTGATATACCCACTCAATGCCATGCTCTTTGGCCCAAACATCTATAAGGCTGGTCCAGAGATGAGTCCCATTGTCTGACTCAGTTCTCTCTGGGGTGCCGTGAAGCCCCAAAATCTGTTTCTCAAGGCCCAGGATAGTGTTCCGGGCAGTGGCGTGGGGCACAGCATATGTTTCCAGCCATCCGATGGTTGCTTCCACCACGGTAAGAATGTGGCACTTGCCTTGGCGGGTTGATGGGAGTGCGATATAATCAATCTGCCATGCATCCCCATATTTGTACTTCAGCCATCGTCCTCCATACCAAAGAGGCTTTAACTGTTTAGCTTGTTTAACTGCAGCACATGTTTCACACTCATTAATAACCTGGGCGATAGCGTCCATTGTTAAGTCCACGAACCCATCTGTATGTTGCATCTCTGCCCTGATGGCTGGAAGTGTCATGGGCCCACCGAGCCAAAAATAATTCACCCTTATGTTGCCAATCTATGTCCGTCTGAGCCACTTCAATCTTAGCAGCTTTATCCACTTGTTGGTTGTTCTAGTGTTCTTCAGTGGCCCGACTCTTGGGTACATAAGCAACTACATGGCGTACCTTCACCACCAGGTTCTGCATCCAGGCAGCGATATCTTGCCACAGTGCAGCAGCCCAGATGGGTTTACCTCTGCATTGCCAGTTGATCTGCTTCCATTGCTGTAACCACCCCTGCAGGGCATTTGCCACCATCCATGAGTCAGTATAAAGTACTGGCCACTCTTCTCATTCAGCAATGTCCAAGGCCAGCTGGATGGCTTTCACCTCAGCAAACTGACTCGATTCACCCTCTCCTTCAGCAGTTTCTGCAACTTATCGTCGGGGAATCCATACAGCTGCCTTCCACCTCCGATGCTTTCCCACAATATGGCAGGACCCATCAGTAAAAAGGGCATACTGCTTTTCCCTTTCTGACAGTTTATTATATGGTGGGGCCTCTTCAGCACGCATCACCTCCTTCTCCTCTGGTGACATTCCAAAATCTTTGCCCTCTGGCCAGTCCATGATGACTTCTAGAATTCCTGGATGACTGGGATTTCCTGTTCAAGCTCGTTGTGTAATTAGTGCAGCCCACTTACTCCATGTAGCATCGGTTGCATGATGTGTACAGGAGACCCTGCCTTTGAACATCCAGCCCAGCACGGGCAGCCACGGTGCCAGAAGGAGCTGTGCTTCACTGCCAATCACTTCGAAAGCAGCTTGAACCCCTTCATAGGCTGCCAGTATCTCTTTTTCAGTTGGGGTATAGCTGGCCTCAATTGTTTGAACTCCTGGGACAGTTGTTCCACTGCTGAAGTGATGGAAGGGGTGAGATTGTCTTCGAACTCTTGGAGTTTACGAATCATTTCATCCACTGTTAGTGGTACTATGTCATTCCAGGTTACTGTTGCCAGTGAATGGGGATATGATGACAGTGCAATCCATGTAAATTTTCGCTACATGGGTTGCATACATTCGACTTCATCTGGATCTGTGGGTACATCCCTGGCATTTGGCTTGACATGATAGGTCATCTCTGCAATGGCTGATTCCCTCAGACACTAGATACCTTTCTCTGGAGTAGTCCACTTGGCCAAATGACTCATAACATTGTTCTTGTATGGAAACCTTTCTTTCACAGCTGCCAAGAGCCGCTTCCAAAGGCTGAGGGAGTTTTTCTCTCTTGCAATTTCTCTGTCAACTCCCCCTTCCCTAGCAAGTGATCCCAGCTGCTTGGCTCCCCTACCTTCTAGTTCGTGACCATCAGCCCCGTTGTCCCAGCATTGGAGTAACCAGGTGATGATGCGCTCCCCTGGTTGATGGGTAAAATCCTTTTGCATAGTTCATAGCTTGGTTGAGGTCCAGGATCAAGAGGACACCTCTTCTTCCTCTGATTCACATACTAATAACTCCTGGTCAGATGCTGTCCTGGATGGTGGGTACATTGTTTCTTCATCTTGCTTCGTCTTTCTTGCCTCTTTTTTGCTTTTCCTCTTGCATACAGGGGCAACCGATATTGGTACGAATTGGTCCTCTGTTGTAGCTGCTGTACTTGGAGTTGGATTAGCTGCGCTATCTGTTGTGGTTGACGTTTGAGTAGCTACTGTACTTGTCTCTGGGGCTGGCATAGCTGCTGTCTTGGAGCTGGAGTAGCTGTGCTGTCTGTTGCTTTGCCACCCGATCCAGGGACAATTTTTCCTTTTGAAGGTGCTGAATAGTGTTGAACAGGGCTCTGTAAGCATAGGCTAGGCCCCAGCACGTTGTCATGTTTTGTCCCTCCCTGGTATGACCAGGATGACAACACACCTCATCTAAGTATTTTACTAATTTTTCTGGATTTTGCACTTGTTCAGTGGTGAAATTCCGAAGCACCGGAGGGGCCCACTGGCCTAGATACTTGCCCATACTGTCCCACACACCCTGCCACTCATGACTGTCCAGCCTCGGGGAAAATCTCTTGGTCCTCTTATATCATCGTCTAACCCTAGATAAGGCCCAAACCCAACTCTGCTTAGCTTTCAAGATCAGATGAAATGGTCATGGGTAAAACGCACTCTGTATGCATGCCAACACGGTGATCCCCATCACAATCAGCAGGCAGGTCTCAAGGGTACCTAAAGGCCATTCAAAACCTTCAGAACTCTCAAATGATGCTGTAAATGGTCTGGTGGGGGGCAGGGAGTGTAAGGGAATGTCTCCTTCACGGGTTGATCACCCAAGGAGGAGAAAAAAGATGCGTAATTGCTAAACACAATAACCTGTGCTACATTAGTAGGGGTAATTTCTTCAATAAAGCAAAGATGTGGCTACTTAGGTGTCATGGTTTAAGCTTCTATAAACCCATGCAGTCCCTCTCTCACTCACTCCCCAGTCTTTCTTCCCTCCGCTCCTGCAGGGATGGGAAGGAGAATCGAAAGAATGCAACTCCCACAGGTTGAGATAAGAACAGTTTAGTAACTAAGGTATAACACAAATTACTACTACTACCACCACTACTAATAATAATAATGACAAGGCAAATACAAGGAAAGAATACAATAGCTCACCATCCAATATCAAGCCCGACCACACTGCACCCCCACCAGTGCACCCCCCACCGTGCACCCTCACCACCTTTCCGAGTCTCTGCTCTCTGTTTCTACATCCTAGACATGATGTGCTGTGGTATGGAATAACCTCTTTGGTCAGGTTGGGTCAGGTGTCCTGTCTGTGCTTCCTCCCGTCTTCCCCTCCTCCCTGGCAGAGCATGAGACTCAGAAAGTCCTTGGCCAGCCTAAACATTACCAAGCAGTAACTGAAAACACTGGGGTTATCAGCGCTGTTCCCAGGCCCAAAATCAAACACACAGCACTGCACCAGCTACTAAGAAGGAGAAAAATGACTGCTACTGCTGAACCCAGGACATTAGGGTTCAGATTGGTTGTTGGAAACATGACAATATTTTTTTGTTTTACAGCTTTCTTTGGCTCTTGTAAACTGTTAGTTGGTTGGTTTTGGGCATTTTTGGTGGTGGTTTTTTTTTTTGGTTGCTGTGTTTTGGTGTTTTTTTTTGTTTGTTTGTTTGTTTGGTTTTTTTGTTTTGGTTTTGTTTGGTTTTTGTTCTTAAATTTCCCAAGGGGATGAAGTGACAGAAGAATTAGCAAACTGCAAAAGCTACAATTCACATTTCAGACATAATTTATCTTGACTCAATGGTTTATTGTCTCTTTAGGTCTGAATTTGCGGGATCCTATAGAAAGAATAAATCAGATATCCCCATTACAAAGGTGATGTGGATTAACCTGCCTCCTGTGCTGTGGCTCACTGACATCTACCTTTAACATGAGGATTTATTTTTGAACTGAAGTTTTATGTCACTAATTAAATCTCTACATCTTGATTTTTTTGGTTCTTCGGCTTTTGTAATGCTGTAAATGAAGTGGATAGTCTTTTAAGGTTTGAGAAATGGGAAAACTTGTAGTTGCTGAAGGAGGGGGTTCAGTGCATGAACATACTTGTTGCATAGTGGTCGTGATATTTAGAAGTAGTGAAATTGAAACCTAATCATGTACATTTTGAAGAAAATTCCTTTTTTTGTTTTTTGCAAACTTGGCTTATGGTACAGCTAACAGAAATTTTAGGGGTAGAACAGTGAAAGAAATATCGAAATGTTAGTACCTTTGTAGATTTTCTGTAATGGCACTAAGGGCTTGTGTTCATCGCAACATTTACACAAAAAATTTATAACTAGTACCTCTCCTTAGTGCAGATGCAGTCTGAACCATCTACATCACTGGTGTGTGATTTTTGATCTCAACTGAATTTTTTTTCGCTGCAACTTGTTTTTGTAAATTATTGTCCATCAACATAAACAATCAGTATTATGGACATATGACTTAGGAGAGGCAACAGAATGACAAAAATCTATTCGGGTGACATGTAATTCTTGCCATAATTTATAATAAGAAAATTCATCGGATAATTATATTTAGTATAGAGATTTAAGGAGACATGGATTGTGAGCCTGTAATTTCAGTGTTATTTGTGACTAGCTAGTCACCAAGTCACAAATGAGTGTAGCTGGAGGTGTAACAACTCCAATTAACACCACAGCAGGTGTTTAAGTCCAGATAATTTACTTCATGCTTACAGAAGGTGTGGAAGATGAGAAATGAGGATTTAGACAGGCAGTAATTCTAAAGAGATTAGGTGCAGTAATTTATCTTGAAAACAGAGGCGCAAATGACTGAGGTTTGGTCTTGCACCAAGTTTGGTGTTATAGTGCCGTGTTTTGAAGTCTAAGAGCTCACTGGGTAGTTAAGTATCACATTAAAATTATGAATATCAAACCTCTGCTCCTGATCCTCAGACATTTCTTCTAATCCTCCTGCCCTTCTCATCCCTCTCTTGCACTGGAGCCCACACCCTCCCCTACTTAGTCTTTTATTTTTAGAACTGTTTCAGGGGAAATGTAAATGGCTTGCTGTTTTGCTCCTTTTTGTGATAGTTGAAATTAAAGTTTTTTGGGGCATGGCCATTGTCTCTGATTTTCTCTTCACAGTGCCTGGCACTGCCGGTCTGTATTACTTCACTGAATTTCTACGCAGTACCACAGTATTAGTAGAAGAACATGGTTCTCTTCTGCTTTCCATGTAATTAACATTCTTGGTTGAATAGAAATTTAACATTCATGTATATACTTCTTCAAATGCTGTATAAGGACTTTCAGGAAAAAGATCAAATAAATAGTATGGTATCTCTATCAATATTTATTATGGAAAGTTGTACATATGCTCAAGTACATATGTTACATATACTGAAAGTGGGATCATCAAGTTCTGCTAATTAGTAGGCAAGATGCTGCTCACATTACAGTTTCAAGGAAATTAAAATTTTGAGTCTCCTCTTTTCACAGGTTCTGGCTTCATTTTTATTCTCTGCATGATTAGCATTAACTTTTAATTCTTTTCATGTACAAACTGCCTAAATTAACTCCCTTATTTCCTATGTCTTCTAAATTGTTAGCCTAATTAAGAGCTCAGTTAGCAGAAAGCTTGATATATTAATCACAGGGCTTCTTAGCTAATGCTAATATATTAGGTTAAAATAACACTGTAACACTTAAAGAAATGCAACTTCCATAGTGTTTCTATTCATAATATCTTAATTTTCAGCAGATATCATCACCCATCATTTTTGCTGAGTTAAATGTGTGGCTTCATTGCTTAGTGATGGGAATTTAATTTTCTTCATGCTACTATTACTTTCAATCTCTCTTCTTTGCGGCAGTGTCAGGTGAATAATCTTGTTGGACTGGCTTCAGAAAGAGGACTTTCTGTTATTCTGTGGTTTAGTATGTAATTTTGATTGTGGAAATATGAGATAGTGTATATCTGCTTTTGAAATTTAATTCCAACCCCCCAGGTTTATAAGAGCAATGATTTATAAAATTAATTTCTTTCTAAAAACTGTGTTGTTTAGTTAGAGTTCACTGTTATAGATAATACTGGAAGTAGGTGATTTAAAAAAAAATAAATAGGATTAGCAAGAACATAATTTATTGCATTACTAATTGTGTCACAAAATCTTTCAGGATTCTGTAAGAGCCATGATTCACTTTCTCTTACTATGTCTATTCTGACATAAAATACTTGCAAAGAACTACTTTCTTTACACTCTCCTCCCTTTTCCTCTATTATAATGTTCTTTTATTTTCTAGATGTAACACTTTTACCTGTATTCTAAAACAAAAGTCTGAGGAATGAAGAGAAAGTTCTAGGAGTCTTTAGCGTTTGGGGTATTACTACCATTATTTTTTTCAATTTTCTAGCTATTCATTGCAGCTAATAACTTTCTAAGACCAAAGAATCAAAGTGCCTATGAATGTAAATTTTCAAGTAACTCATAGCAGCAGTGACAATGCTTGCTATGAATATGTTTTTCCCAAATAGTTTAGTAACTTTGGTATATCAAGCACTGTGAGGTTAATCTAGTCAATTTTGTAGGCTACCTAGGTCAAATTTCTGGCACAATTTGTGTTAGATAGCTTAGTTCATCCATTTTGTTTTTTCCTAGAACAGCAATCCCGGAGTTTATTGCAACTACTGAGGGAAAAACTTCATTGTTATTCTACAGCACACATGCTTTAATTATATGATGTGAATGACAGAAACATCTCATTGAAGGAATCAAAGACTTTGTTTTGTGATAAACCATTATGATAAAGAGATGGGTTATAAGAGGGAGATGAACAAGGTTGTTTTAGACTCACTTTAAAGTGTGCAGATTCGTTCTGATTTAAGACACTAATTTTGCTCCTAGACAATCCTCTTTTCTTCACTTAATGCTAATTTGCAGCAGCAGTTTTGAGTCTGAACCCCTAACAGTTCTATAGCAATTCAGTCCATGAAATTCTAAGTTACTTCTGATTTATAAGTAGATAGAAGAAGGGAAGAGAAAGTCTTCTGCTTCTCTAACCACATTTCTAATATGTACGTGAATGCACTTACATAAATTGTTTTGTCTTTTTCAGTGCCATGTAATGAAAAACCTACTTTCTAATTCTGTAAAATACTGTTAAATTGATTACAGCTGTATCATGTAGCTAGTCAGAATATCTATGTTTGATGGAACTCAGAAGTAGGAAAATTGAAATCCTGCAAGATGGGGTTATTACTCTCTATCATCATATTACTTTAGAAGCAGCTATCAGTATTTAATTATGGTGAGTCCTGCTACTCAAGAAAGTGATTTTTATTCTTTTCAGTCTTTGACTGGAACAGTGTATTCTCTACACTTGCTTTAAATCACTTAATCTCCACTAGAGAGATTAGAAATTAGCAGAAGAAAAAATTGTCGGGAAACATATGGGAGCTGAGACAAATATGTCATGCAGAAGCTTTAGAGAATAAGTGGATTGTCTTCAGGTTGTTGTTGGTAGTGGTGGTTTGTTGGTTTTCTTTTGTTTTGTTTTGTTTTGTTTTGTTTTGTTTTGTTTTGTTTTGTTCTGTTTTGTTTTCCTTGGCAGTTTGTCTCATATTAGTTACTGGAAAGCAAACATTGAGTGAGATACAGTTCAAGAATATCTACTATGTTGGGCATTAAGTAGCTAATTTTGAAGAAATTTGAATCTGAGATCTGATCTTCTCTGAGAGCTTTGGGGATGTTACCGCAGCTAGGGAGATATCTGGACTAGGAATGCAAGCTAGAAGTTACAGAGGTGAGTTGCAAGCGATGAGAGTCCTTCGCATATACGGCTGAAAATCCAAAAACTCAAAATGTAAAGCCTGTGGGGCTTTAAGACATAAACTGTCCAGCCTCTGCAACACTGTTGTCTCTGAGCAATGTGTTTTGTCTTTTAATAGCTTTGTCTACAATACCAGCAGAGTGTTAACAAGAATAGTACTGTCCTTGGATGCATTATTCTGCAAATTTTCAGTAGCTGTTGAAAAGAGACTCCATGGAAATTCAAAATATTTCAAAGATATTCCTCAGACATGAATTATCCCTTTTCTATTGATGCCTCTATTGTTCCTCCAGAAGGACCATTTTTGTCACCAATTTCATCAGTTGCAGTGAGGGAAGGGTCTTGAAAGCTTCTTGTTCTGAGACCCAAAGGACACAATGTTTTTTCTGTGCATTGTAAAGGCTCTGCAACATTATGTGAATGTTACTTAGACAAAAATTAGGTGTAAATTTCTGTTGGAGGAATTAACATTGAGATCTGACATGTATGCTAAACTGGGTAGGAGTATGGATAAATACAATTAATATCTATGCAATTTTACAACTGAAAAGCCAGTGAAAAAAACAAAGATTTAGAAGCAGATAAACACATGTAATTGATACTGTTTAAGTAAATTGATGATTATATCAAATACAGTTAAGTTTTATATCCAAACCAATGAAACATCTGTAGAAAACAATTTTTCCACTTGGTGGAAGGTTGCATTCCTTTCATTTGTGATCTGTACATTACAATGTCTCAACAACTTAAATTTATGCAATAAAGTTAATATTCATCATTTCTTTAAGGTCATACAGATAACAGAACTGCTAATTCTCTTAGGAGTGGATTAAAAAAGCAATGTACTTTGGGGACTTTTTTATTATTATTTTTTTTAAGCATATTTTCTTGGAGTGCTATATGCCTGAATAAATAGTTGATTCACATGTAGTTTGGTTCAGGATGCTGGAACGAGGCCTAGTAATTCTGTCTTTCAGAGTTAGATAGAAGGTTATTCTGACTTTGAAGCAAGAGTTGTGTGTCCATTATATGTAACACTGGTGAAGAATAGGATAGCTGTCAGTCCAGATTAAAATCCAGAGTTGTTTCTACAGAACTCTTCATGTTAGTGTGTGACCTCTGTCGACTTCTCTTTCTTATTTCTGCTTGATGTCAGAGGGAAGGAGTGAAAGGATGTTTATTAATTCCTCATAGCAATGCTCCCAAACACAGGTCTTCAGGGTCACATTTCTGTTTAAAGTAACAATAGTCAGAATTTCAGCTATTACCTTTCAGTGTATTTTCAAGCGGTTATACTGTATTTAATGACATTTTTCCCTTCATGGCGGAAGTATAATGGAAAATGTGACTATCCTACTGTAAGATATTACTGAAATAAAATAGCGAGGCAATGGCAGGACTGTGGGAGATGGTGGTCCACCCTGGCAGTCCTTTTTTCTCCTATTTGGTCATCTAAAGTATTGATGGAACCAAAATTTAATTTGTTTTTTTCTGTTTTGTTTTTTTTTTTTTTTTTTGGTGCTATTCCCTTTAATATCAACTTCAAGGAAAATTTATAGTATTAAGCTATCAGTAGTAGAATTGTCCCCAAATATGGTAAATCATTATAATTTAAGAACTGAAAGAATTCTTATACAATGTATTTGAAATCTGTTTTTCATTTGACACTTGCTAAGAAAACCAAGCAGAAATATTTCTCTTGAAAATATTTCTTCTACAGTTATGTAGGATTATTGGTCCTATTTCACCCCTTATCCTTAAGCTGCCTCAATGCCTTCCCCACTTCTTGCAGCTGGACCTCCCAAGGCCTGCATTTGTCCCTGTTAGCAGCAGGAAACAGGAAGCAAATAGCACTTCCTCTGCAGCTCAGCCACACTTGCAAATACAGTTTACATGTAGTAAGTGGTGAACAGATAAATGAAGTTGGTGCTATCCAATAGGAGATTATTTGGAATGTACAAGTGCTCAGAAACAGCGGAGCTCTGGATGTAGAGCATGCAGGGAGAGGCCTGCTGTGCTGGGTACCAGTGCTCAAGTTTGCCACTAAAATTATACTGCTGTGAATATTTCACAAAATACTGCATTAGAAAAAGTCTTTTCAGAATCACCAGATTATAGCTTGTTTTGACAATTGTTCAGTAAACATAGCTGTGGGCGCTATGCTGGTCAGTCAAGGAAACTGGGACTGTGTTTTGGAGGAAAATGTAGAAAGGGAAGCAGACATTGGACTGTCCATACAAATGTGAAGAAGGAAAAATAGCCTGAAGATACTCTTATAACTCACTCACACAAAAACTTTAAATAAAGGAGAATAAAGAAGGAGGTTTGCATTTTCTTTAGGCTTGGTTTTTAAATTGTCTGCATACTTGTAAAAAAAATAAAACACTTATACATACAATAAAAGAATGTAGTAAAATGCAGAATTAATAAAATCACTGGTAAAAAAATTCTAAATAGAACTCTCCAAAGTGTATCACATCTAAATAGTTATAAAAGCCTTTATATATCTGTATGTTAGATTAGCTGTAGAGGTAATTTTCATGCGGTAAATTCTAGCTGATGCGAGATGCCCAGTTTTTCTGGTTGATGATCCAATTCCTGAGCAACCCTTCATGGAATTGTATAATCATAGAATGGCTTGAGTTGGAAGGGACCAAAACCTTCTGCCATGGGCAGGAATGCCTTCCACTATACTCTTTGTTGCTCAAAGCCCCATCCAACCTGGCCTTGAGTACTTCTAGGGATGGGGCATCCACACCTCCTCTGGGCAGCCTGTTCCAGTGCCTCACCACCCTCACAGTGAAGAATTTCCTTCTAATATCTAATCTCCTCTCTTTCAGTTTAAAGCCATCCTGCCTTGTCCTGTCACTACATGACCTTGTAAAAAGTCACTCTCCAGATTTCTTGTAGGCCCCCTTTAAGTACTGGAAGACTGCTCTAAGGTATCTCCTGAGCTTTTTCTTCTCCAGGCTGAACAATCTCAGGTCTCTCAACGTGTCTTCATAACATACTTTGTGCAGTCTCAGAAAGATGTGTACACTCAAAAGTGTGAAAATCTCACCAATGAATGGACAGAATGTAGCAACTGCTAATCATCTGAAGTTACATACCTAATTATTTCATTTAAATAAGGTTTGAATAACTCTCCTGTCCTGTTTTTTTTCAGCTATGTCCGATCTCAGCATTTGTTGTTATTGCTGAAGCGGTTTCTGTGGTTCAGAGATGTATTTCATGCCCTTCTCATACTCCAGATAAGTTTAAATGTATGCCTTAGTAGGTGTTAATTCTTCTCCATCATTATAGTTAACATGATCGATGAAATATATATCATCATATAATGCAAGGGTACCATTCAAAGTTTAGAAACATCTGCAGTTTTAAAGTGGATAGTTTTTAAGTTTCGCGTATGTGTGTCAGTCAGTTTATTTCTATTTGTCAAATCATTGATGTTTGCCATGGTACTGAACATAGCAGAGGCACTATTGCTACTTCATGAAGTTTGTAGTGTAAGTAGTGACAAACAGTGGAGGTAGGCAATCTAACTGCTGATGGTCACAGATGTCTCATAATACAGCATTTTTTAATATAATAACATGACAATATATTTTAAGAATGTAGCAATAAGATGTTTTGTTTCTGAAGCTTGTCATGTTTCAAGTAGTCAATCACCTGCTCAAATGGAGGATGGTAACTCTGACCTAGACTAAATTGTTTTTCAAGTTTAACAGCATACTTGCCCAGCATTTTTTTAAAACACCTGCATTTTATAACTATATATCAGTATTTTAAAGTAGATGAAGTAGTAAATTTTATTTTTGAAAATGGGACAAAATCAAAGAAGAGGGGAAGGATTTAAAGTGCTCATACAACAGAGATAGAAATTAATTACAGCAATATTAACTGATATGCTAGAAAATGATAGAGCAAGAAATAAAAAAGCTATGAAGTGAGATGAGATTTTTTTTGTGGGTGGCATTGATAAGATGAAAAGAGGTACTGACAGTGGTGAATTTGAATTAGGTCCTGAAATTATGGTGCTAACAAGATACAGCAGAGAGCTTGGTACTAGCAAATGATGTTGTCCAGCTAATGAACCTGATATATAGCTCAAATTCTGGAATTTTGTTAGGCTGGAAGAAACTGGGTTGGCATAGCAAGGTGGAAATAGCATTAGCAAGAAGGTGGGGTTTTTGGTTTTTGGGTTTTTTTGGGAGGGTTGTTTGCTTTGTTTTTCAATAGTATTAAGAAAGGCATTATGTGTTTCAATAACTAAAGCTGAAATTATATTTTTTATTCTTAAGAGGGATCTCAAAAAAAGAATGGTATAGATATGGTTATAATTGCATAAGAAGGCTAGGCTAGCATACTACCCTTAAACGTGTACAACATTGGAGCTGCCATGAAAAGGTGGTGGCTGCTTATGTATGATGAGCAAAAGGAAGGGAATGCATATCTATAAATAAAAATGTCGAACAGACTCTTAACAGCAAAAATGTATGTTTTTTTTTTTTTTTTTTTTACATGAACTTAAAATCACATAGATTATGTGAGAATTTTCTCTGGTTTCATAAATACTCCATGTCTTACTTCTGAGAGATTAATCTGTTCAGTATTGCTCACAATAACTATGTTTCTTTAAGTATGTGCAGTGAGGTTTTCTTGCTTCCATATCAAAGAAAACCATTGTCTTGTGGTCTCTTCTCAGGTTGTTTATGGGAAGACTCCAGAGAAAGAGCTTTTTCTGTTAAAAAAGAAATAAAAAAAGAAAAAAAGAGGAAGTTACTGTACTGTTTGTTAAAAAAAAAAAAATGTTCTTCTGAATTATACCCTCCAATGTGTTTCTGTTGTCATGGAATTGGGGGATTTTCTTCAAGTAGGTTTATTTGTTCTACTTTTGCCTTTTATCATCCTCCCTTCATAAGTTCAGTTTTTACTGGCTGTGTTATGCTTCACGAAAGAACAGCCATGCTTCCTTTATCATACTTTTATTTCTCTTTTATGTCCTTTAGAATTTGATGGCTAAAAGGCTGAGGAAGGAGCAAATATTGGCAGATAGGAAGATAGCAGGCATGTACTTCACATAGAAACAGTTGGCCTCAGTCTGGCAGGAAAAAAGAGGCATTGTTGTAAGGAAGAATGTATTAATAAAGTTAAAAATTGCATTGGACCAAACATAGATATTGTTAGCAGTTGCTTTTTCATACACAGGTAAACTTCAAAGTTAAATTACTGATAAAGGTTACGAAAATAGTTCAGATCTCACAGCATCTGTTCTTGGTTATTGTCTGAACAGGAGATTCACTGCTAAAAAAGTCATTTCCAGTTCTTTCATACTTGTTTTTCCTGGTTCTTGGTAAGAAAAATGGCTCAAATATATATGTGGCTAAATGAATATTTTTTTTATTATATAACTGAATAATTAATGAGTTGATCCGATGACACTTGTGATGCTGGGAACCACTGAGGTGTGTCAGTGTCAGACAGACCTCTTCAAGGTGTCCATGACATGCTGCATGGAATTCCCATTTATGGTGAGGTTCAACATAACTCATCACCTGTCATGCTTTTATAGTCTTCTTCCTCACCATTAAGTTTATCAGTTAAAGATAGTCTTTTTTCTTCATAGCGAACCCATTAAATAATGTTTGTCATCTAAAGAGTGTGAAATGCACATGAAGGACAGGTCATATGTATTAGAACATCAGATAGGACTGTCTGTACATCTTCCTGTAATATCTGTACATCCCCCTGCTGCAGCTGCAAGCAAACATGGCAGGACATAGTGTAGGGTCATTCAGTGGCCATTTAGGCTACCATATGGGTAATAGCTAATTTCTCATTGTGTCTTCAGTCACAGTTCTCACTGTAATAGTTTTTCTGTATGTGTATGTTCTAATGAGCTGAAGCATTGTAAGCATGTGGTATCATCTGTGAAAATGCACAAATAAACTTTTTTGTGCTGATTCAGAAAGCATGATTCAGACTGCATAATTTGAGCCTCTACTCTGAATGTATGTTTTACTTGCTTCTGAGAAAAGGGGGAAAGGTTAAAAAAAATCGTACTTTACAAGCAAACTATAGAATATCTTTTTTCATAGGAGACTTCCTATTCCATCCATCGCTGTTTTTCCTCTGATACGGTATCTCATCCTTCCTTCCAAAGTTCACATTATAATGAAATATGTATAATAGTGAATGACAAATGCAGTTGAATTCCTAAGAGGTAGATCTTGCAAACTTGAAATTATAAGAAACTATAGCATGTCAAAGAAGATGGGGAAAAATCTACTAGTAATAGCAAATCCTATGTTTATCCGTGCCAGCTTCCAGCCTTTCCTAGTTCTTTCTATTAAGTACATGTGCTTCCAATATAGTGAATTTCAGGAGTCTTTATGCCTTCTGTGAGGTTATTTTTTTAATCCGTTCTGTTTATTTCTTTTTAAAAAGTTTCCTTATTCTGACATGTCCCCCATTTTAACTTTAGTCAAAAAATGGTTGATATTCTTTGTTCTTTTTTTTGTCATAGTTTTTTCTGTGTGTTGCTGTATATTTTGAAATCTAGCATGACGGTGTCTCACTAATTGTTTTCATTTCATACTGATGTACTTAATCAGTGTCTTCAGACAGGGCAAAAATAAATTCACATTTGGCTATGTGTAAATCACTCTCTTTAAAAATTCACTCAAAGGCACTCAAAGCACTCAAAGATACAGTATTTCAATCCCTATTATTATTACAGTTAACATAAATAGTTGTTTAAGTAATTAATAAAATGCCTTGTTAGTGCAGGGTAATTAAAAGAACATGCTAGTAAGTTAGTATTTTGTTAAACTTGTCCTTTAAAAAATGCATGCAGGTGATTATTTTATACCCGAATATCTCAGATTACTCATTTTAGGTATTGTATGATAAGTACGCAAAATATTTTTGAAATTGTTGAAAACAGTTTTTGAAAATGATGTGAATTCTTATGATCTACAATGTTAGCAGATGGATTCAGAAAGACATAAAGAATCTTCATGTATGTTTATAATGCATTACACAAATAAGGAAAGAATGTTTAAGTTACTGTTGCTCACACCTGAATTCTTAATGTTGAAATATATGTATATATTTGTGCTAATAGAATAAGTGTCATAAGCATAATACCATTTAAAAAAAAACCTTTTCTTTTCAGCCAGAATTTTCCATTATAATTATGCTTTGGACCATAGTTTGACAGAAAGACCAGTAAACTTCTGTAGAATCTCTTATCAGAGTAAATGCTGGCTTTAAAGTTTTTATATTTATCCATGGATTGGTGGAAAAATATTTTGTGATACTTCAGTGAAATTTCTACTGTTGTTAAACTCCTTTTTATTTTGTTATCTGAAAACTGATCTGCAATACAGATTTGGTTTTACACATTAGGAAGATCTTCTAATCACATTGTTATTAAGAAATTGCAATTAGCATTTGTAAAGGAATCTTGGCTTGAATGCCGCCCAAAATGAGGAACTTTAAAATAAAATAATAAAACAGAAAGGTTAATTTTTATATCTCTGTTTCCCCCAACCTGACCTGCTATAACATTTCCCTGTAATAAGGATATTGTATGCTACTTTGATCCTTTCAAAGGCACTAAGTGTGTAGCAGAGAGTAAAAAGGGATGACAGGATCCAGGGAGTTTGCTGAACCAGCATCATTAAACCAGTGCTCATGGAGGATATTTATAAAATGTTCTTTTGTAGCCTGTAATTTATGGTTTTAAAATCTTTTTCTGTGGTTTTCTAGGAACGATAAAAGGGTGGGGTGAGGGATGCAGTACAACACTTAGTGTATGTTTTATTAAGGCATGATTTACATGCCCATTGTTGCTGGGAATGCATACTGTGCAAAGGTCTCATTTGTTGAACATTTTACAACTGAATAGAATTGCATAGGAGTATGTGTGTCTGTTATGTGAATACATCTACATGTGAATACACACACACATATATACTTATATAAAGCACACACACACATATGTATGTGTACAGGTGCACTTAATTTCTAGAACTGTCTCCTAGCAGAGAGGAGGACCCACCCAGCAGCCTTTTGTTTATTTTTCTTTTTTTCACTCTACTGCTAATTTCCCTTTTTTGGCTTGTTTTTCCTTCCTTATTCCCTTCAGAGCTTTGATGAAATGGATGCAGTTGGGGAAAAGTCCAGTGGTAGCAAAAACATAGCTGGCATGTACACAAAGAATCTACTGTAGCTGCTCCTTAACCAGGCCTTGAAGAAAAGACTCCACAGCGGGGCATCTGAAGTCGTTAGCAACCAAATGCTTACTGCCATTGCAAGGACATCTTGTTCCCCCCCTCCCCCCCTTTTTTTTTTCTCCATTTTCTATCTTCTTATATTCCATAAAGCTCAGCTGAATCTTCCATAACATTCTGAGCTGACATGAAAAGTCTCTGAAGCACACTGACCTCCTCATTGTCCTGCATGTTTCTGTCATGCACTCTCTGATGCATAGATGGTCTTAGATACATAATTTTCATTAATGCTTCCATGCAGTTGAAGAGAAACCATAATGTGCTGCTTTTCTCATGAGAAAATCATTACTATAAATTGGACAGTCTTATAATTGATTGTATTCTTTCTTTTCAAATGTGTATATTAATACATTAGTTTTACAGCTCTAAAAAGCAACAGTAAAAAATCAGGACACTTTTCATGTCTGTGTTTTCTGAATTGCTACTGAGAGTAAATAACACCTTCAGCTCTATGTAAATTCATTAGAATTTTTGCTATGGACTTAAAAAAAAAGAAGTCTGGTGTGTATCATTCATACAGTTATTTTTTTCATTCATTTTATTTCACATGACTTTTGACTCCACAGTGTGGAAAGCCATGCATTAGTTTTTCATGATTACTATTCGTATGTCTTGTGATGTCCAAGAGTCTTAACTGCAAAGGCTATTCTGTGTCGAATAGTGTGTTAACAAAGACAATGTCTAAATATAACTTGTAGGATAATGGAGAGAGAAGGGTATTGCAGGTAGTCTATTGGGTATATTGCTGACATGATGTCCTGTGGTTTGTGTGCTGTGCATGCGCAGTAACTTGGTTATTTCTTCTGTGTTGTGATTCATGTGGAGAAATTGTAGAACCTGAAGTGGAAAACAGAACAAATGAATGAGTTTATAGAGAGTCCCTATCACTAAAGTGTAAATCAACTCTTCCATCTGAATCTTGAAGGCAGAGGGTAGGTAACAAATACTGAACCTTGAGATAAGATTTAAAAGATAAGTCTGTTTTAATGCTGCCTTGAATTTCATCACACTTGCACATACTGAACTGTGATGGAAATGAGGGAGCGTGAGTTCAGTTATAAAAATATGATGCTTTCTTTCCCTGCGAAGCAGTATCTTCTATGGGAAGCTGATGTTTCCCAGTAGGAATAGTCAAGCTCTCTCTGTGATAAGCAGCAGCAAGATATGACAATAGTAGGAACCATGTGGAAAAAAGGGTCATCTTGTCTGTGTATTTTTATATCTCTCTTTTTTTTTCCCCATATAGTTATGTTTATTTTTCTTGTTACTTTAATTGTATGTTGTGCATGTGTTGCATATTCTTCTGTGCCTAGCTGCCTTCTTAGTTCCTAACAGGGAGCTAAAGTCAGTCCTTGTCAAGACAAAGAGTTAGACCAAGTACGACCTTTTGAAATCATCAGAAGGTGCTTTCAGATTTTTTTTCAAACTTGGAACACAAGAGAGAGACTTTACAGAGACAAAGAGAAACTTGAATGCTTTAATAGACTGATGCCACTACTGGAACAGAGGCCCACAGGAGACACACATACTGGTGCTGCATGTGGGGCAAATAATGTCTTTAATCACAGTGTGTCAGCAACTTACTCCAAAAGACAAATGGTGAGGGAAGAAAAAGCAGTGGCGTTAGCTGTACCTAATTTTCACATATACCAGGCCTCTAAATTTTGAAGCTATTTGAGTGAACACTTTGGTGTGCAAAGACCACAGAAGTCAAGGGAATCTCAGAGCACATTAAGATATGAAATTGCTCAGCAAACATAATTACAGCTTTAATTAATTAAGTGATTAAAAAAACAGAAGGGACTAATGTGGTCATCTAGTCCAAACTCTTGCATGATATAGGAATTAATCAGGGAATTCCTATGGCCTAATTAAAACATGACTAGGAAAATACCAGATCATGATTTTAATTTTTGTGTGTGTGTTTTCAAGAATCCAATCTTGGCCAAATTCTATAGTGTTTTGAAAAAAAAAAATTGAATAAAACTTTTTCTGAATTGAAATAGTTTCAAATTCCAGCAATATTGACTTGACTTGAACAGCCTCTCAATGGGATCTCTTTTCTTGTAAGCACTTCGTGATATAGATGGTTCTTAATCTTTTTGTTAAATTTATCAGACTAATTACTTTGAGGTTTTTAAATTGAAAGGATGTTTCCATAACCATCTTATGCTTTTTCATAACCATGTCTGATACCATGTCAAATAACCATGGCTATTTTTTGAAGTACCTACAGTTTTCATCTGCATCTTTGCATTGATGGCATCAGAAAATATATAGAATATTTCAATATTAGATATACCAATAGGAAATCTTAGAATACAGTCACAGTGTGGTTGAAGTTGGAGAAGAATCCTGGAGATAGAGTAGTCCGAGTCCCCTGATAAAAGCAGGTCAACTAGAATTGTGTGTGTATGTGCTACCTTGTGAAATTTATTTGTTTTTTAATCAGTACATCTGATACACATCAGTATGGGTATTTGTCAGTACATCTACAATACTATCTTGGGGTGGGGGAAAGAGCTCTTTGGATGATAACAATGTTGTTCTCATGGCATGGTCTACAATTTTTGATAGGAGGTGTGAACACCTGGCTTCCACTGGGCTTTAAATATAGGCTTAGAGTGTCCATATGGAGAATCTAGCCATACAATTTAAAATCTCTGATGTATAAACGTGGTATTGGGGATTTCCCTGAATTTTGCTGTCTGGCATTATGTTCAGCTGATTGTTCTCCATTGCTCTCACCACTGTCAGCATCTTTTCGAGGTCAAGCTTACCAGGAGAGTAATAGCATCCTTTGGGAATGTGGCCAACTACTTTTGTTCTCAACGGTATTAATTCACACTTAGGATCTTAAAAAAGGCATAATTTTTTAGTTATCAAAAATGATTTGAGTTCTTCAGAATTTTAGAAGGAGAGTATTAGTACTGTTAACTCTCTTTAATCTGGAAAATATAATTTATTTTCAAAAGTAAAACTTTACTGATAATAATCAGGAAACACATCCAGACAAACTGAAAGTTTTAATTTGCTGATAATACTTATAATAGCTACAGATAATAGTCTGGAAGTATACTAAGATTGGTATTCTGAATCAGAGGTCCTATTAATCAAGTTTTTATTATTTTTCTCCTCTTGACTGATACAGTGTATATTAGATATATATTTGAATACTCAGAGGAAGAAATCCGTATCTCTTATGTTTAAAGGCTGGATATATGCAGTGGTGAGAGATTTTCTTAGTGAAGAATTTTTTTCCACCAGATGAGAATTTTGCAAAGGGGTTAATTTCCTGAACATGGTAATGATGTTAGTGATTATTAATGTAGAATATATTGAGGCTGCATGCAGAGGTCCCCTTCCCAGTCTCCTGTTCAATAAAATCCCTGTTCCTAGAAGTGTTAGATTATAGAATGATGTCTGGTGTGTTGGAATGGAAGGTTACCGGCTCTTTAGGAAAGACAGGCCTGGCAGACGGGGAGGGGGAGTTGCTATTTATATTAGGGATAGGCTAGAGAGTATGGAACTCTGTCTGGGGACAGGTGAACAGTCGACAGAGAGTTTGTGGGTCAGGGTTAAAGGGAGAACAGCGATGGGTGACATTATTGTGGGGATCTGTTACAGACCGCCTGACCAAGGGGACTTGCTGGACGAAGCGCTCCATAGGCAGATAGGAGCAGCCTCACGCTTGCAGGCCCTTGTTCTCATGGGAGACTTCAACCACCCTGATATCTGTTGGAGGGATGGTACGGCCCGGTACAAGCAATCCAGAAGGTTCCTCGATTGTGTGGAAGACAACTTCCTTCTACAAGTAATAGAGGAGCCGACAAGGAGAGGTGCCATGCTTGACCTCGTCCTCACCAACAGGGAAGGGCTGGTTGGGAATGTAACGCTCCAGGGCAGCCTTGATTGCAGCGATCATGAGATGGTTGAGTTTGAGATCCTCAGGACAGTGAGAAGAGCGTGCAGCAAGCTCACTGCCCTGGACTTCAAGAGAGCAGACTTTGGCCTCTTCAGGAACCTGCTCAGTAAGGTTCCATGGGATACAGCCCTAGAGGGCAGGGGGGCCCAAGACTGTTGGTTGATATTCAAGGATCACCTGCTGCAAGCTCAGGAGCGATGCATCCCAACTAGAAGGAAGTTCAGCAGGAGGGCCAGGAGACCTCCTTGGATGGATAAGGAGCTGCTGAGCAAAATTCGAAAGAAAAAAGAGGCTTATAAAAGGTGGAAGCAAGGTCAGGCGGCCTGGGGAGAATACAGGGATGTTGTCCGGGAAGCTAGGGACCAGGTTAGGAAAGCTAAGGCCCATTTAGAATTAAACTTGGCTAGGGATGTTAAGGATAACAGGAAGGGATTTTATAGGTACATTGCCAATAAGAGACAGGTTAAGGACACCGTGGGCCCTCTCCAGAAGCTATCGGGAGAATTGGCTACCCTGGATTTGGAGAAGGCTGAGGTTCTTAATGACTTCTTTGCCTCAGTCTTTACGGGCAAATGCTCTGACCACACCACCCAAGTCTTGGAAGGCAGACGCGGGGACGGTGAGGGTGGGGACCCTGGGCCCACTGTGGGGGAGGATATTGTTCGGGACCACCTTAGGAACCTGAATGTATACAAGTCCATGGGACCGGATGAAATCCATCCAAGGGTCCTGAAGGAGCTGGCAAATGAAGTTGCTAAGCCACTGTCCATCATATTTGAAAAATCATGGCAGTCAGGTGAAGTTCCCGATGACTGGAAAAAGGGAAATGTAACCCCCATTTTTAAGAAGGGAAAAATGGATGAGCCGGGGAATTACAGACCAGTCAGTCTCACTTCTGTGCCTGGCAAAATCTTGGAGCGGATTATCCTGGAAGCCATGCTAAGGCACATGAAAACCAACAAGGTTGTTGGTGACAGCCAGCATGGCTTCACTAAGGGGAAATCCTGCCTAACCAATCTGGTGACCTTTTATGAAGGGGCTACGGAACTGATGGACAGGGGCAGAGCAGTTGATGTCATCTACCTGGACTTGTGTAAAGCCTTTGACACTGTCTCACATGACATCCTTCTCTCTAAGTTGGAGAGACATCAATTTGATAGGTGGACCACTCGGTGGATAAAGAACTGGCTGGATGGCCGCACGCAAAGAGTAGTGCTCAGTGGCTCAGTGTCCAGCTGGAGACCAGTAACGAGTGGTGTCCCCCAGGGATCGGTGTTGGGACCGGTCTTGTTCAACATCTTTGTGGGTGACATGGACAGTGGGATTGAGTGCGCCCTCAGCAAGTTTGCCGATGACACCAAGCTGTGTGGTTCGGTTGATACATTGGAGGGAAGGAATGCCATCCAGAGGGACCTTGACACGCTTGTGAGGTGGGCTGATGCCAACCTGATGAAGTTCAACCATGCTAAGTGCAAAGTCCTCCACCTGGGTCGGAGCAATGCCAGGCACAGCTACAGGTTGGGCGGGGAGGAGATTGAGAGCAGCCCTGCGGAGAAGGACTTGGGGGTGTGGGTTGATGAAAAAATGAACATGAGCCGGCAGTGTGCGCTTGCAGCCCAGAAGGCCAACCGTATTCTGGGCTGCATCAAAAGGAGTGTGACCAGCAGGTCGAGGGAGGTGATCCTGCCCCTCTACTCTGCTCTCGTGAGACCTCACTTGGAGTATTGTGTGCAGTTCTGGTGTCCTCAACATAAAAAGGACATGGAACTGTTAGAACAAGTGCAGAGGAGGGCCACGAAGATGATCAGGGGACTGGAGCACCTCTCATATGAAGATAGGCTGAGAAAATTGGGGTTGTTCAGCCTGGAGAAGAGAAGGCTGCGTGGAGACCTCATAGCAGCCTTCCAATACCTCAAGGGGGCCTATAGGGATGCTGGGGAGGGACTCTTCATTAGGGACTGTGGTGAGAGGACAAGGGGTAATGGGTTTAAACTTAAACAGGGGAGGTTTAGATTGGATCTGAGGAAGAAGTTCTATACTGTGAGGGTGGTGGGGCCCTGGAATGGGTTGCCCAGGGAAGTTGTGAATGCTTCATCCCTGGCGGCGTTCAAGGTGGGGTTGGACATAGCCTTGGATGGCATGGTTTAGTGGGAGGTGTCCCTGCCCATGGCGGGGGGGTTGGAACTCGATGATCTTGAGGTCCTTTCCAGCCCTTACTATTCTGTGATTCTGTGATTCTGTGAGAATAAATTAAAGTTGTTAAAGAAAGGATGTCCATCACACCTCTGTCAAATATAACATCTCGACTTGAACACAAATAGGATTCTCAGAGCTCTGTTTCAGTATTCTGTGTTTGTATAGAATTCAATGGTTTAGCAAACAATGATTGATATTATTAGCAAGAACGCAATTATTTCTTCTAAGTAGTAAGACTTGTGTCAGGTGAAGGCCTGTTCTGAAATGTCTTCATGTTCTATGATTATCCTGCTATTTCTTTGATAGCTGCTGGTTTTAAACAGGTACTTTTGTTCCTCTAGGTGAATGCAATTTCCTCAGAAAAATAACTGCAGGAAATTAGTAGAACTACACACAATCCCATCATTTAGATAAGCAACAATATTCTACCAGTATTGCATTTTACCTTCGGCTTCCTTTCTTCCTCTCTTAACATTCCATCTCCCCATTAATTCTGATAATTTTTCAAGTCATTAAGCATTTCTCTTTTCCCTGGACACTTGTGTGAATGGCTGGCATATATTAAACTCTAGGATGGACCAAGTGCCCTTTGTTTATTTTGATAAATATTTTGTGAAGCTGTAAATAAGAAATACACATCTTAGAACAGGCCATTGGACACATCTTGGAAGTCTTAAAGCTTCTCAATGCTTCCTCTAACCTTAGTCTGTTGGGATATTCTAAAGCTTAAATTTCTTTTGACATAATTTTATAGTTATACTTCTATTTTGAATATAAAAGCTAGATATTACTTATGGAGAGCTCTAAATATCAAATTTTATTATCGCATTTTAATTTTTTTGTGAGCCATTCACAGATTTCCATAATCTGCTGCCTGATTTTTGCAAAGTAATTGTATCTGTACATCAACGTTACTGTTTTGGTGAGTTTAGGAGTGAGCTTTTAAAGTGAATGTCCCAGGTTTTCCCACCTGCTGCATTCTGGTTGCGTCACAGAATATTCTCCAAGAAGGTAAGTTATTTTTCATATAATGAAACCAGAACATACTTTCCAGGTTTTCACTTTATGGTGCTGCTGCTGCTAAAGGGCAGCCAGTCTGTGGGACCTGGCTGGCATTAGTCCAAAATGAATCCCCCTGAAACTCAAAGAATGGGTATTGCTTCACTCCACAGATCTATCACAACTTGTTCGTACAGTCCTAAGCAAATTGTTGCAACATAGCTGGGATAATTTGAGCTGGCTCTTGATTTTTCTTGCTCAGTTATGGAGGTAGTAGTTTTGGCAACATAAATAACACTGTAAACTGATAAACTGATTTGAAGAACATACAAAACTGGGAGTAAAGTCAGGTGTCTTGTCATGCTGTTCAAAGCTGTAAGTGCTCATCTACATTTCATAATATCATCAGGGATACCAGGGAATCTGTTAATGTCATCAGCTCCAGTTATTCTCTCGATTAGCTGTTTAGTCTCATTATATAGTTGGAGGTTCTGTCTTGCCTTGCCATTGACAATTGGCATGATTGTCCAGTGATCACTGGCACCAATTACCTCAGCTCACATTAAGACTGAATTTTAGAGTTCTGTCTAAATGTAGTAATGTATCTAGTTACTACTAGAATAGTTTCCTTCTGCACAGAATTGTGCCAAGAAAAATAAGATTAGCAGCTTGGGTAGTGTCATGGGTTCAGCAGCAGCAGTCAAATTTTTCTCCTTCATAGCAGCTGGTGCAGTGCTGTTTTTGACTTCCGGTCTGGGAACAGCGCTGATAACACCGATGTTTATAGTTATGGCTTAGAATGTTTTGGTCTGACCAAGGACCTTCTGAGTCTCATGCTCTGCCAGGGAGGGGGGGAAGCCGGGGGGAAGCAGAGACAGGACACCTGATCCAAACTGACCAAAGAGGTTATTCCATGCCACAGCACGTCATGCCCAGGATGTATAAAAAAATACTGGGGGCCGGAACCCGGAAGAGTTTTTGTTTTAGTTCGCAGCTTGGTCGTCGGGTGGTGAGCAGTTCTATCCTCTTCCCTTGTATTTCTCTTGTTATTGTTATTATTGGTGGTGGCGGCAGTGGTTTGTGTTGTACCTTGGTTGCTGCGCTATTCTTGTCTTGACCCGTGCGAGTTGCGTTCTTTCGATTCTTCTTCCCATTCCCCCCGCCCTTGGAGTGGGGGGGAAGAAAATCTCTTCCCTTGTATTTTTCTCTTGTCATTATTATTATTGGTGGTAGCAGAGGTGGTTTGTGTTACACCTTAGTTGCTGGACTGTTCTTATCTCAACCTGTGGGAGTTGCATTCTTTCGATTCTCCTTCCCATCCCTCCAGGAGCGGAGGGAAGAAAGAGGGGGAAGTGAGTGAGTGAGCAAAACTGTGCGTGGCTGACAGGTAGTTTCTGGGTATACTTTTAGAGTAGCTTGTATATCACTGGTGGAAAGCATGTTTCCAGGTTGCTGAAGAAAAAGCCTCTGTGGTTGCTGATTAGAAAATCATATAAAGTTGGCATTTTCTGGTTTACTTTGCTACTCTTAACAGTTGCAGAGCTTTTTCTTTTTTTTTTTTTTTTGGTTTTTAGGATTAACACCTATTCATAATTTTGTTTTATAAGGTCCTGAGAACACTTTTTAAAGAAATATCTGGAGACAGTTTTATGTTTTAACATTAATATCTTAATAAAAAGCAGGTTCTCTGTCTCTCTTTCTTTCTCTGAAACTAATCAAGAGAGTCGTCTTAAGAAGGAGCTTCGACACTTATGTAGTTTGGAGGAGTTGATGCTTAACAGGAGGAGTAGTACCTTTATGGCAATAATATCCACACAGAAAAATAGATTATTGCAAGGGGGGGGGGGGAAAGCTCGAAGCTGTTTGGCAATGCTATACTTTGCTTCACCAGTCACTGTGATTTCCTCTTAATCTCTGGCATATGAGTGTAGGCTTTTTAGGGAGTTAAAACCCTATCATTAAAATTAAGGTTTGTGTGAACCTGATGTGAAAATGACCATACAGGGGGCTAGACCAAGCACTTACTCAGCCCAAGTTCTCATACATTTGTGTCCAAAAGCAGACTGTCAAGGAAATAGTATAAGAAAAAGATAAAACTTTTCCATAAAATAGTCTTCTACTCTCCAGTGATTTTCAGCTCAGGGTCCAGAGGTGCATCTTTATATCCATCAGTCTTTGTGATTCCAGTTCTCCTTGCTCTTTTGGTTTTTTCCCCTATTCAAGACCCTGCTTAAGTACAAGTTCCCTACTGTACAAGTTCTGCAGTTTAACTACATGTTTTGTACTATGCCTTGGTTTTCTTCTGAGCCTACTTTCTTTGCAGCCCTCTCTCTTTATTGTTTCTTATTTTATTCTCAGGCAGTCATGTTGTACAGTATTTATTGTATCCTATACCAGTTACCCTTTTACAGCAATTTTTTTAAATGTTTTTTGTATTCAC
Source organism: Amazona ochrocephala (assembly GCA_039720435.1). Lineage (NCBI taxonomy): Eukaryota > Metazoa > Chordata > Aves > Psittaciformes > Psittacidae > Amazona > Amazona ochrocephala. Next base: position 39,885,540 of record CM077879.1, read on the forward strand.
AAGAAAGCTTGTATGATTGTTTCAAGGAAAAAGGTCATTTGGTTTCATAAGTAACATATAGATTTCTTTGTTGCGAACATCACTGTTAAAAAGATTGCTTAATTATTTGGTATTATCAAGAAACAAAGCTTAGAAGTGATTGCCATGCTAAGTGAAATATTTCCCAGACACTTTTTAAAATATGAAGATATATTAAAATATATGAAAAAAATACTTTGAAAAGAAAATATATCGGGGAAACTTACACAGGAGATCTCCAGGTTTAGAGGAAATATGCCTTTTTTTTTCTTTTAAATCTAAGTGAAAGAATAATTCTTAGAAATATGGAAGATGCTTAAATTCTGTGATGTTGCTGCACTTCCATTTGTCGTGGCAGTCTCAATGTGTTGATTTTGAAATGATCAGTTGGATCCTGGCAGTATTGAAGGCCAGGCTGGACAGAGCCTTGGGTGGCATGGTCTAGTGTGAGGTCTTGCCGTGGTTTAAGCCATAAATCATGCAGTTTGCTCACTCACTTCCCCCCTTTTTCTTCCCCCCCACTCTGAGTTGGGGGGGAATGGGGAGAAGAATCGAAAGAATGCAACTCGCACAGGTCGAGATAAGAACAGTCCAGTAACTAAGGTCCAAGAAAAATCACTACTGCTACCACCAATAACAATAACAACCAGGGAAATACAAGGGAAGAGGATACAACTGCTCATCACCAGATGATTGAGCCGTGATCTAGCTCTTATGGGTTCCTGCCCTCAGTTTTCAAATCCTGGGCATGATGTGCTGTAGCATGGAATGCCTCTTTGGTCAGTGTCATGGTTTAAGCCATAAATCACACAGTTTGCTCACTCACTCCCCCTCTCTTTCTTCCCCCCAACTCCGGGGGGGGGGGGGGGGGGGATGGGGAGAAGAATCGAAAGAATGCAACTCCCACAGATTGAGATAAGAACTGTTCAATAACTAAGGTATAACACAAACCACTACTGCTACCACCAATAGTAATAATGACCAGGGAAATATAAGGGAAGAGGACAGAACTGCTCACCACCTGACAACCAAGCCGTGAACTGAACTCTTCCAGGTTCCTGCCCCTCGTTTTTACATCCTGGGCATGACATGCTGTGGTATGGAATACCTCTTTGGTCAGTTTGGGTCAGGTGTCCTGTTTCTGCTTCCTCCCAACTTCCCCTCCTCCCTGGCAGAGCATGAGACTCAGAAAGTCCTTGGTCAAACCTAACATTCTAAGCTGTAACTATAAACATCGGTGTTATCAGCGCTGTTCCCAGACCGAAAGTTGAAAACACAGTGCTGCACCAGCTACTAAGAAGGAGATAAAATGACTGCTACTGCTGAACCCATGACAGGTGTCCCTGCCCGTGGTAGGGAGTTGAAATTAGATAATCTTATTTTTCCTTTCCAGCCCTAACTATTCTATGATTCAATGAGCTGAGAACTAAGACAACTAATCATTGTTCTTCAGTTAGAAAACAGAACCCTAGAAAGGTGAATTAAAAAGGAGAAAAGGAGAAGGAAATGCATAGGATACAAAACAAATATGCATTCCGTTATTTAATTATGTGTATACAATAATTTAATTTTATTTATAAAGCATGCATTCTGTTATGAACCAGATTTAAATAGATTAATATACAGTGTAAAAAAACCCAAACAAGAATGAAAAAAAAAAAAAACAAACAACAAAACAACAAGCAAAAAATCCTGACCAAACAACCAAAAAAAAGTTTGTGTTTCTTTTGGTGTGGGTTTGTTTCTTGGGGCTTTTTTTTGTGACTTGGAAGGTAATACTAAATCTATTTAGATAGCATAAAGTAATGGGTAAGCTATTTGTCATTTATATGTAAACACAGATATTCTACCTGTGTAAATTTTCTGGGGGGTAAGTTTTAGTCAGTTTTTCCGAGAAGATGAGAAGTGAAAACTGTAAAGAAAAAATTGGACTTGTGTTCTAATTGCAGTCTTGGTGAAATAATGAAAGTCTTAAAATGATGTTACATTACTCTGTAGATTTAGGTACAAAAATGCTAATTTATTGCTAGACTGCAGCTTCCAATTTGCATTCCAAATCAGACTGCAGAGCTCCCCAAATTAGTCAGTGCCCTCACAGTGTATTTAACCTATGCCTTTCCTGAGTAAATTCATAACAGTGTGTTTGTATGTGCTTCCTCTCACATACATACCTACATTGGGTGCTGCACCATTTTAAGAAGGCCCAGGTTTTTTAATAGTGATTTGAAGTATACAGCTAATCTTGAATATTAGCAATCAGGAGAATGATTGATGCAAGGACTGTTTTAAATCGCTGAACTGCCCCTAAATTCCTGTTTACTGTGACACTGACAAATAATGCGTAGGGTACATATGATTTGCAGTGGTTAGTGGTATGCATTAAATCGTGCTTGTATGTGTGTATAAACACAGTTGCATACAAAACAGTAGTTATAAAGATGTTTGCTGGAATATTATAAGGTAATAGTGTATATTTGTTGTTAGTTCCAGATGATACAGATATATGAGAAGGAGGGAAATGAAGAGTCATATTATTCTTAAATGTGCTGATACAGAAGGAGGAGCTGGGGGGTGGGGAGGAGGTGTGGGTGGGTAGGAGAGAGAGAGAGAGAGTGAAGTAATACAGCATAAAGAACCCACAGGCATCTGGGCTTTCCCACTTCAGTAGCAAATAGGGGGAATTATGGGTTGGTGGTCTGCTTCCCGTTAGGAGGACACCCCTCCATCTGTTTTCAGACCAGCCTGTTTCCAATTTAAAACACAGATTTCAATACAAACCTCAATTTCTTGTCTCCATTTTATATGCTAAGTGAGGCTTATGAATCGGTGTCGCTGCCATAAGGGCTCAGACCAAATTTCCCCCCAAAATTCACGGGCTGTTCATTTGAATACCTGCTTACAGTGGTACACAATGGGCAGCTTTGAGAAGAAAAATTGATAATCTTCACGGAAGAGTAATTTGAATGAAATTACACTTGACAGCCTGTCTCCAAGCAAACAAGGAGAGTGAGGGAGCCTTAGCTAAGCTCTGAGGACTTGCCTAAGCCTCTGCTGTTGGAGCTTCCCAGGGAAAAAAAATCCACACTTTTTCCTACATCTGACTGAAGCTTTTGATTAATTCTCTGTAGCTGTTTCTAGTGAAGAAAGGTAGCCATGGAAGAGAATATGGAAGAGGGACAAACACAGAAAGGTATTGTGCTAAAATTGTTTTCTCTTTGCAAGGAGATGATTATTTTGCAGTTCCTTATTTGCTTTTGCAGCATGATGTAAGGTTTGTGAATATCTTTGTGGCAGATGAGGAAAGATATTTTTATTTATTTTTTTCCTTTTTTTTCATACCATTTACTTCATTTGCCTCTCTGCAATAGCACTTAGCATTAATATGGTGACTGTTATGTGCTATTTAGTATTAAACAATCTAAATAGTGAATTTTGCATCTATGCTAATCATATTCACAGAATCACAGAAAGCATTTAATGCAACCTGCTTCCCAGACCAGTCTTTGTTAACCTTCATTTATTTCATGTTTTCACGCTTGTCTAGCTGGGTCAGGGGAGACTAGTGTGAACTATGAGAGAGCTACTCACACAATATTTGGAGCCAGTTGCAGTTGATAACTAACAATGTAACCAGTATTTACACCTTGAATGAGAGTCCAGAGTGAACAAAGACATGGTGTATATTTTGAACATATTTAGGCGGTATTGAAATTTCCTTCTGCCTTTTTTCCACTGCTGTTTTGTGGTGTGTTGAAGCAGCCTTGCTATAGTTCTAATATTTGCATGATATATATTTGCATTTTTGCTGAAATCCATTTTGCACGTTACAGTTGAAATTGCTCTAGCAAGATGTAAACAGCATGTTCAGAGCATTTCTGTTCCACTGTTTCTGGTTAAGGTGAAAATAGCTTAATGTTATTGGATGTGTTAACACTTAAAAATGCAATTTAAAATTGTTGCAGACTGCTTATTGATTTGCAAATCTCTGAGAAATATAGAGGGTTTAGTCTTTTCTCTTGAGCATTATTCTCTACAAGTGACAGTAGAGAAAGGAACCAAGGGTTTTTTTTTTATTTTAGTTTACTGCCGTCACAAAGGGCAATCTTAGTGATTATTTGCTACATTAAATCATGTATACTTTTCATTTTTCCATTTATTTTTAATTCACTTCTCTTTTTAAGGAGGATTTAGGAACACACATTAGTTTGATATAAATTGCCTGTAAAGACATGTTTTTCTGCACTGATGCCATATTCTGTTTTTCTGCTCCCTGATCAATCTGCTTTTTATATGTAAATGTCATGCTTTCTCATTATAAATGACCCATTTAGATAGAATGCAGCTTTGAATTGTTTATGGTCTTGACTTGGTATAGATGCACATTGGATAGTCATAATAAGACTGAAGGAGAATATATGTGCCTTTTCTCTGTGTGGGGCATACTTATATTTAGAAATTAATAGATTAGTATATGGTCAGTGATTTCAGCAGTTTCTGTGGTGGAGTTTTATTACTTGCAAGTGCCAGAAATAAGGGAAAGTACAAGACATTTCAGTGGGGTTTTATTTTGGTTTTGTTTGTTTCTGAAGGTAAAATCACCACTCTTGTATGATTCAAATTATCTAGTGTTCTTTACATGTATAAATTGAAGACATGCTTTTTTTTAAAAAAAGTTTGAATGCATTTTTTCTCCTCTTAAAGAGGGTGAATTGAACTGTTTGGCCACTGAATCAAAATACTTCTGTTGTTACTGAATGGTATTGCCTGAAAAAAGAGTATGAAATTCAAAATCCTTAAATTTTTATTAGAGAGAAAAAAAAAAAAAGCAGATAAAAAAGTGAATAGTTCTGTGTATTAAAAGAACATGCTGTTATTGATAAACTGTATCATCGTTCATATGATAAACATCTGAATGACCAATAGCCACTTAAAATTGTGTGATTGATAGTGTGATTACAACAGCTAACACTACTTATCCCCCACCCCCCATTTACAATGCCATGTGTTCAGCCTTTTTTCCCTTTAGTGGTACCCAGCTGTCATCACGGACAGTGACAGGAGAATGTTAAGAGGTCACAAATTATGTATATTTTTCCTTATTTGTGTGGAAGGGTATGCTGCTTAGTTGCTATGACCATACCCAACAACTGGTCATGTCAACATGTCATGTTCAAATTATGCCAGCTTTTAAAATGTATTTAGAGTTTGAATAAAATTATTCACAATTAAGGAATAAAATTAAAAAATATTTTAATTTTCGAATTTTGGGGGGTACTTGAATGCAGTTTTTGGAATTATCATGAAGTATAGAAATGATCATGATATCCTGGATCTCTTCAAGGTTTGCACTTTGCACTTGAAAAATATTGGCTGTTATTAGTATGACTTCATACATATGTTTTGTAGTTTCTGGGGACTTTTTGCTTTCATTTAGCATGATCTATACTTTATGTGTTTACTTGATATCTGTAGTATAGTTCCAGGTCATCTGGACTAGCTTTTCTAACTGTAGTGTCCCAGCAATTTTAATTGTAATTTGTATATTCCAATTTTTATCCTCTTCCCATCTTGAGTGAACTGTTTCTTTCTCCCCTGCTTTCTACAAAATCAATGGGAGTATAAATTGTCACTGCTTATCAACTCCTATGCTCTTCACAGCAGATATTTTGAACCTCCCACTGAACAGCATTACGTCTTCTTATCAGCCATGATGGAAGTGAATAGTTTCATATCGATGCCGTTCATAAGATAGCTCTAATAAGAGGCTTGCAGATTTGGAAATCCTGTTATTTTAGAGAATTTTATGCAGGAAGATACTGATAAATGCAAACATAATTCTTACCATAGTGGCTCCAAATAACGATCTTCTGCCCTATGCAATCTCTGTATGTTCTAGTGTTTAACACTTATGATTTGTTAATGGCCGTACCTTGGAAAATTGTCAGTTGGGAAATATATTTGTTTCCTGAAAATACTGATTTACTCGAAACTGTATAATTTGTGGTAATGACTGAGAAACAGAAATGGACATTCCACCCCCCTTCCCCTTTTCTTTCTATAGGTCTTGGTAATTTGTTTCTTCTTAGGATCAGTATCCTTAATATGGTAAACTGAGATAATGCTGCTGTCCAGCAGTTTTCATATATAACAATGTAAAAAAAAATAACCAAAAATACATTTATTCATTAATTTTCTGCTTTAAAGTATTAGAAGACTTGTTATCTTCCTTTTTTTTAACTTGATACCATATTACCTTCACTTGCAAGCCAGTACAGGTTGGGGAGGAGGTTTCAAAGGTATTTGCTGTATAGCTGACTGTAGCTGTCCAAGAACTGAAAATGTGTAGAAAGTCTGGATGAAATGTAAGCTATATGTGAACACTAGAATATATTGTAAAAAAGTAAAAAGCCGTAATATCCTAGAAATATCAACGTTTTCACAATTTCCATAAAACTGACATTATGTTACATGCCTAGAACTGTTACATACTGAGAGCTTTGCTGGCTGGAAAACCCAGGATAACTAAAGCTTGTAATTTATTATTTTTTTTTTTTTTTCCAAAAAATTATCAGCTCCATTTAAAAGCAGAAGTTTCACTGATGTCTTTAGGGATGCATACTAATTTTGAAAACCTCATGTATGAATTTGCATGTGTTAGTGATCGGTCTCAGCTGCTAGTATTTGAAAGACAATGATGTCAAACTATTTGCTTTGCTACATGAAGAAAGGTATCAGTGCAGTTCCTGAAGAATAGGTCTTCTCTCTGAGAAAGCACTAAGATTGTAACATGTCCCCAACCCCAGTCCTTCGTTCCAATGGGAAACTTCTCAGAGGGCAGGCACTGCAATTTTTTGCCTTGTATGGGACTTGGTACAGGGGAGTTTGAGGTTATTCATTGTCACTCCATATCTATTTCAGAAAAAAGAAACATTCTGTAGCACAGTAAGGCATACCATTTGCACTAAATTGAAGATAAATGTGTGGGTTTATGGTTCATCCATAACTTCATTTTGTGTTTTGAGTTCCTTTATAAAATAAACTCACTGGAAAATAAACTCCCTGGAGTGGATGGAGCATCTGTGTTTGTACACTAGCAAACATGAGGAAGAGCTAAATATTCCAAGACTCTCTCAGCTGTAGTAAACCTAACAAAAAAAAAGTAAGGTTCCACTGGTAGGATAGGGGAAAAAAAAGTATTGTGAAAACAAATGCTTGACTACTAGAAAATAAATGATGAGTGTGTATTTGATCTGCATTAACGAATTAAGTGGTTTTGTGGCCTATTATTGAAGCTTTTCTGTTTGTTCCACAGCATGCTAGCAAAGGAGAAATTTAAGCAGAGTTTTAGAAAAAACTCATAAGGAGTCTAGGATGCTATCAGTAATATGTACACAGAGTATCTACTCGAATTGCCTCTTCTTGTGACAGTACTTTTTGGAAAATGGCAGACTTTGAGTTAGTAGGATACTATGGACTAGGTGAAAGGGAAGATTTTTATTTTATATTGAGATATAGACCATCAGCCAATAGTCAAAGCACTGCTGGCATCTTTTGCAAGTTAGTCTTCTTAATCTTTTTATTTACCTCTAAGAGACAACAGTTGTCCAGTTTCTTATTTGACTATTTTTAGAAAGTTGGTTAAAATAAAAGAAGAGCAAATTTGAATATTTTGGACTTTCTTGGGTGGCTATACTTGTAAATAAAGCCAAGAAGTTATTTTCTTCCTCAATGTAAATGCCATGCCAACCGTGAGCCATGCTTGTGTCTTCAGTTAGATTTTTTTTTACATTGTCAGTACTCCACCTAGTCTTATAGGACCCCTGAGCTGCAATCAGTTTGGTGAGTAATTTGGAAACAGTTTTTAAATTTAGCCTTAGAAGTGGGAAGTAGCAAACATTTGCTGGCTGATGTTCTTCATACAAAACCTGTATTTGCAACATTCGATTCTTAAAGAAAACATGGTGAGAGGTCAATCTCTATTTCCTTTGGAAATGTGTTTTCAATCCCACTTTTAGTTCCCAAGATTGGATTTCTGTGTTCAGATTGGATTTTTACAGGTTCCTTCAGAGTTGGATGCTCTTAACTTTCACCATGTTTAATGTTGCCTGTTCTTAAAAATGTGTGTCAGATAAAATACTCACTTGACAACCAAAAAGTCACTATCAAAGTAAATAACTTTTCTTCTTGATCAATGTCAAATATGGAAGTAAATTTTAGTATCTGGCAAAATATATCACTGTATTTCTGTTTAATGATCCATAGTAGTTAATCAATAAGGTTTATTAAAGAAAAATATAATAACATCAAATATAAAAGTGAAGTTACTTGTTCCAATATTGTAAGAGTTATTCTGCTTTATGTAGTAACGTTAGACTACCTTATTTAATATTCTTATATTAGGACTAGTGAGTTCCAGAGCTGTAATTTGAACATATGTTATTATTTAATACATTAGGCTTTTAATCACAGATAATGGTGTAAATAAATTCAGTCTTTCTTGCTTATTTAATCTTTAACATTGAGATGTCTCTGGGAAGAGTAGAAAACTTTGTGTTTCTTATAGGCTTAATATCATACTAGTCAGAGGCATGAAAATCCAGGATTAATAGGACCTAATTATACTTTTATATACATTCTCACAGGGTAAAAAGTATTACTGCTACCCTAAGGCAGGTGGAATCCTCAATTTAATATGTAAGAATTTAAGTCTTCATGGTATTTTTGGCACTTGCATGTCAGTTTCATGAGCTATTTTAGAAATATTCCCTAAATAAGAGTGTAAACACTTAGAAAAAAATGTTGAATTTATTTTAAATTATTGTTATACTAATTCTTGAAAAAATACTTTATAAAAACAACAATATAAATTTATAAAAAGCTTTTCCTACAGTTTCTGAATGTAATGTCTCACTTTAGGGGGGAAAGGAGTATTTTGCAGTTTCTAATTACTCTGAAAAAATAAGTATTTGGTAATGACAGAACAATACTGCAGATATAGCAAAAATAAATTTGATTCAGCTTAGTATTTAGGTTCCTTTTGGAGAAAGATTGAGGGATTGATTAATACCTAAAAATGTATTCATTCTGTATTATGAATATGCATTTACTTTAGATAAGCAACTTAAACAATTTTGTAAATGCAATTTTTAACCTGTTTGAATTGCCTACCATTGCACTAAAATTCAAGATGGAAGAATGGATGGAATACTACTGGCCTTACATAACAACGTTTGCTTTCTTGAAACAATAGTTTTGAACTGCTAATTCATCCTATGTAAATAGATGAGAACATGGTTTTTTTTCCTCCTAATAGTTCTATATGGAGAGTTAAGCAGAAAATAAGAAAAAACTAAAACAAAACACATTATTTGGCTGTTCTGCTTCAGATTATAGACACTGTGTATGATTTTGTAAAACCATAAAGCACATAATCCTCTGGTGACCATTGAAAATCAGAATGTAGAAAAGGCAAAGGTGTAATATTGATCTTATATAAAATATTTTTTCAGTTCATATTCCATTGTCGAGTCCCTTTGAGAATTTTCATTCAATTCATGCAACTAAAATGCATAATTGCTGCAGATATCTTGCCACAGGATTGATTCCTGACACAGGCCAGCAAGTCCCCATCGATTGGTGGTCACAAATTCTTTGCTGGGGGGGGGGGGGGGGGGGGGAGGCAGGTAATTACAGAGTTTTCAGCTCCAGTGTGGAAGGAATGTGGGATAAGTCTTGTCATTTTCTCAGCTGCAGAGAGGTCAGACTCAGAGCATCAAAATTGTGAGAGTCAAAGATAAGTATCAAATAGGGATTAACTGTCAGAATTGTGAATTTTTGTACACATATGCTCTAAGGCCTTATGAAGCAAGGGCACTGACACAAAAAATGGCTTAAGTGTTCTGTTAGCTTGTCCATGCCAAGTCATTCTACAATACACTAGTCTCAAGAGGCTAAATCTTCTCTCTTCTCCCCCTCCCCCTAATATTTTTATCTCCTTCTTACTAGCCATCATGTAGGACTTCAGTAGTCCTCCCAAAATTTATATTACAACCATCTGGAATAACATTGTTCCAAATGACAGTTGCTAAAATATCACCAACTACTACTAATAGCAAGGATTACTCTTCTCTTTACATTTATAATATCCCTGATAGTGGACACTTGGACAGTTTCTGAATAATTTTTATTTGGTTCACATATTAAAAGTTTTTTTTTTTTCCCAAGTAATGAAACCAATATAACTTTATACAGCAAATAGATATCACAATAAATTCAGTATCAATTTAAAATAAAAATCTATCTTTTCAATGTGGTGTGAGGAAGCAGCGGATTTGCTACAGTTCTTGTATAAAACTAAATTTCAGCAAAAGGTGAATTTCCTGCACATTTGACATATAAGATCTGCAGGCAGGTGCTACTAAAAATAAAGTTCAACTAAAATATAGTATTCGGAGTTCCAGTGAGCATTCCTTGCTTGTCAGTATCTTGCCATTTGTACCCTAAGTGTGTGATTTGTAAAACATAGCTCATTGTGACTGCTGTCCTGCTTTTCAGTTTTCTGTGGAAGCACTTTTTTTGGCACCTGGAAGGCATGGAAATAAAATTCTGCAACATTTTAAAATTTCTTCTGCAATATAAGATGACAAGTGCTGCATGTTTATTATTTAAGTCACAACTGATCACATCCTGCTTCTCAGACTGCAGCAGAATTGTTTCATATAGGTAAAACTGGACATTAAGGAGGAATTTGAAGAGAGCATTGAAGCATAGCGAAGTGATTAAGCATGGATTGCTTTGCGTTAAGGCACAGTGGGGAAAAAAGTAGAGATGATTGTGTTGATAGAGGTTGAAGAAAAGCAATATGATAAAAAGAAGAACAAGGGCTATAATTTGGAATACATTTGGCAGTGTTGAGAAATTTGAAATTGATATGGAAAGATATGGCAATATTAGAGTTAAAAGAATGAGAGATACTAAAAATCTGGTATTTCAGAGAAGACCTATATAGGGCCTTGATGAAAATTTTAGGAGTTTCTTAAAATATGAAATGTGTTTTAAGGTAGAATGTTTTTAAATTGCTTTCAAATATTTACATTTTAGTCTTTCAAGAAAAAAAAAAAAAAAAAGAAAACCAACCCCCCCCCAAAAAATCAAACTCAAAAACCTCTTATGGTATTGATATAATGATACAAATTTCAATAACTTTAAACTTAAAAAAAGCCCTAAGCAAAGCATATGTAATGTGAACAGAACAGTACTGGATTGATACTTGAAGATTAATTTTAGTAAATAAACATAGAATCATAGAATCATAGAATAGTTAGGGTTGGAAAGGACCTTAAGTTCTTAGTTCATCTAGTTCTAACCCTCCTGCCATGGGCTGGGACACCTCACACTAAACCATGTCACCCAAGGCTCTGTCCAACCTGACCTTGAACACCGCCAGGGATGGAGCATTCACAACTTCCCTGGACAACCCATTCCAGTGCCTCACCACCCTTACAGTAAGGAATTTCTTCCTTATATCCAATCTAAACTTCCCCTAAGTTTGAACCCATTACCCCTTGTACTCTCACCACAGTCCCTAATGAAGAGGCCCTCCCCAGCATCCTTATAGGCCCCCTTCAGATACTGGAAGGCTGCTAAGAGGTCTCCATGCAGCCTTCTCTTCTCCAGGCTGAACAGCCCCAACTTTCTCATCCTATCTTCATACGGGAGGTGCTCCAGCCCCCTGATCATCCTCATGGCCCTCCTCTGGACTTGTTCCAACATTTCCATGTCCTTTTTATGTTGAGGACACCAGAACTGTGCACAATACAGGAAATGTTATTAGGAGCATAAATGCAGATTATTTATTTGAAACATGTAAGCATGTGAACATGTAAGTTAAAAACATTATTTTCCCCTAAGTAAAACAGCAGCCATTCTATGTTCATGCTACTGTGGTAATATTGTAATATTACTATGGGAATATTATAACTCTGTGCAGTTTCTAACTATTTTGAAGTTATGCATAGATGCTAGATGGAGAGCAAGTCTGGTTTTATCTTAAAGTAATGCAAGATACAAAAGACTCTCTTGGAGAAGGAAAGTATACCACTTCATGTTCATGGAAAAGAGTCATGGTTAACCTATTGGCCTAGTTTCTCTGGTGAAGGAAGCTGGTACTGCATACCTTTGCTTAGCAAGGTGATGTAGGCAGTGTGAGAGGCTCCACATGTAGTGGCACCCTCTACTACTGCTGAATCAGCTTAGCTTTCTTTATGTAAGTCATCAAAGCCTGCCACCCCCTGATTTCGCACCAAATCTTCTCTATTAAACTGCATGCAATAGTAAGAGGCTGGCATAATTTTGAATCAGTTTAAAAGCCTTCAGAAAACAACCATGGGAAAAGCTTATGGTGTCTCTTTGCAGCTCTCAAGTGAGGACATATTCATCCATAGTAAGTGTTTAGGATTGTATATTTTTATATAAGAGTAGATCCTGAGCTTCTGATGTCATGGTTTTGATTGGTATCTCAGGAGTAGATGAGGAAACCTATCCAAGCTAGGTACTCATCTCTACACTTGGATAGCACAGAGGTCTGACACTTACCTCTCCCGAAGAAAGCCAATACGTACATCTCATCATACTTTACTTCCATCTTCCAAACCGTTTGTTCCCCATCTCTTACTCTCCTACTACACATCTCACCTCAAACAACCCTTAACCTTTCAAAACCTTCTGCTCTGACAAAGTGCAAGTTACTAGTAGTATTACCTTGAATACTTTGGGACTTACAATCTAGACTCTGTATGCAGAACTTAATGCTGTGCTAAGTTTTTCCAGTATGACAAGAAGAATTTGGACTGTGATGGACAAAACATTGTGCAGGTGCCAAGAGTGAACTCTCCGAGTCTGTGCTAGAGGTGGAAGGCATGTCAAAGCACTACCGCTAGTTCTTTTGTTCCTATTGTGTCAGTAAATAAATCCTGCATCTTGAGACTGTTCTTTAACCTTTCACATTAGTAAACAGTTGCAGTTTTGGTGGTTTTCTTACTGATATGTTTTGAGGGGGAAAAAAAAATAAAAAATGTCCAGACTCTAGGTATTATGGTGGCATATAAAGCCCCAAAGAAACTTGCAGACAGTCTCTTTGTTACTCCTATGTTTTGGGTTTTACCTGGTCATGTTCTTGGACTTTTAGAAAAAACAAAGGCGCACATTTTGACCCATAAGGTCAAAAAGGCTGGACTTTCTCCGTGTCTCTCTTGTACTGGGGAGCCCAGAACGGACACAGCACTTCAAGTGAGGCCTCACCAGGGCTAAGTAGAGAGGGAGCATTGCCTCCCTTGGCTTGCTAGCAATGTTCTTCCTAAAACTGCCCAGGATACCATTTGACTTCTTGGCCCAAAGGGTACACTGTTAGTTCGTGGAAAACTTTTACTGTTCACCAGGACCCCCAGGTCCTTCCCCGCAGAGCTACTTTACAGCAGGTCAGCCCTCAGCCTGTGCTGGTGCCTGGGGTTGTTCCTCTCCAGGTCCAGGATCCTGCATTTGCCTTTGTTGAATTTCAAAAGGGTCCTCTCTGTCCATCTCTCCAGCCTCTCGAGATCCTTCTTTCCAACTATATTTTTCTGCATCATTTATTTACCATGCTCATGGCACAATTTGGAGACTGGATCTGGTCTCTGGGAAGCTTACTTTTGATACACTCCCTTTTCAATGGAGAAAGGGGACGGTAACAACTGAGCAGGTGCTGCTGCCACTTGAAGCAGGCAAATGCTTCTGTGCCCTACCTGAGTACAATGTTAAACAGGTCAGGTAGCTGCATTAGAAGAAAGGGGATATAGTAGCTGCTACTGGGTGCAGTGAGGCCAAATTCAGCCTCTCTGGCTGTTGGATTAGTTCATTCAGAAATACCTTAATTAAGCAGATGTCTATGATGAGATTTTTATTTTTATTGACAATAATAATGGTAAAACCTATAACATTTTTAATTCTGCATATGGCACAAAAGAACTTATGAACTTTCAAAGGATATTTTTTTTCATAAAGATTGTATACCAATACATGAACTTATGGGGGATTGCAAGTTGCTAAGTCGCTGTAAATAGTAACTCAATATGCATAAGTGAGTATGAAAGTAAATGTCTGAAATGCCTTGAGAAAGAGACCATTGACTACTGGCCGCTGTGTTGCTCATAAACATATTCAATTATATTATTGAATGTTGTATTATTGATGTTTTGAACCGAGTAGCTTTAGCATGAAACGCTTCCCACTTAACATGGTTTGCTTTTGTTCATGACTTGTTGATAAACCACTCCTATATAGAAAAGGAACCTACATTTGCAGTGGAAAGACAAATACAGTGATTTACTTTCTCATTAAATAGTCTGTTAACTTTTCTTATTTTTTGTGATCCTTAAACATAGCAGTACAATTGTCTTCAGAGACTTTCCCAGCTTTCCAATTTCTTACTGACTTTCTCAGCCTTCTAATTTCTTACTGAGAGGCTGACCACTAGCTCTGATCAACGTACACTTTTAACATTATAAATAAGCATAACCGTGCTTTCCCCCTTGCCTTTCCTCTTAGTACTAGGTTGCAGTTCCTTATGAACATCTGCAAATTCTCTTTGTGGTTCTCGTGCTACTCAAAAGGATCTGATTACCATGTTAGTTAACTAGATGGCTGAACAAGATCAAAATGAACAGTACCTCGTTTTCCAAGTGTTCATAATTAACTTGAGATCTACTTCTCTGAGCCATAAAACTTTTCTTCTTCTGTTTGGTCTTAACTGTGTCAGCTACATAATACTTCCCTTTTGCTGGAAAATTCACAGTCCTAGTAAAGTAAGGACCACTCTCATTCACATCATCCATCAATGCTATAGAAATGAGCAGGATTTGCTTGTAAATACATAGATTGCCCTTGATTTTAGGGGCATGTAATGCTTCAAAACTGTACATGCAAGTAACTTCAGAATCTGAAAAATCAGTGACCAAGGCTCTCATTCTGCAAAGAATTATAACATCTTTGACGTTATGCACTGTGAGCAATCCCACTGGTTTCATACCAGGTATTCACATAAGCAAAAAAGAAGCACATGCACATTTTTTAAGATTAAGACCTAACAATGCCATAGAGTAATTTGCATGAAGATATCAGGTTTTGGCAGGAAATCTGTGAGAGGATATGATGATGCAATTCAATAGGATCTGAGAAGGGACTGGAAGGAAAGTTGAAAGGAGGGGTTTTTTAATCAGCTGGTTGGTTTGTTTGTGGGATTTTATTGTTTTGGTTTTTTTTTTTTTCTTTTTTTGGTTGGCTTTGTTTTGTTCTGCATGGTATTGCAGTATATTAATATGCTTTCAGGTATCTTGTGGCTGTTAACAGGTTCCAAGAAATTATTATTCATTTCTAGGTGTTTTAATTTTTAAGGGTTTTTGTTTGTATTGATCTTTTGAATTACTAGAATTTGGATTCACTCTTTGGCAGGTTATACTGGACCTTCTAGGGGTACTGAAATATTTTGCTAGTGTGTCTTTTTCATATGCTTTAGCTAAGCTGATCATCAAATTTGCTGTGCAGATGGAATTTTCCCCAAGGCAGACTACTAGTGACCTTGTTACCTTTTCTCTGCAACATGGTTGTGGTCTGCTTTCTAAGATTCTCTGGGAGCTTAATTTTGTTAAATTTGTGCTTCTAGTGCAAGGGCAGACACTGGAGTTATCCTTCTCCTTGTCCTTTTGTAAAGAACTATAGGTGAGACTTTTGGTCTTTTAATGCAAGTCTGAAGCAGTGTGTTGGTTAGTCGCCTGTGTTTTGTGGGATGGAGTGAAGTAGATATTTGATAAATCCTTCTGAACTGGGTGTCTATTATAAGACTTTCTGTTATTACAAGGTTCTGGACTCTGACAGTGTCTAGTGTGAACATAGAAAAAGGGTGCTTGTTTCTGAGATTTTTGCCCTATAAACTGTGCTGTTTAAAATCCTAAAGGGGAAAAAAGATAGTGTTGTCAGCTATGTGTAGAGTTGGCAGGAGTATCTTATCATAGAATCATAGAATCATAGAATAGTTAGGGTTGGAAAGGACCTTAAGATCATCTAGTTCCAAGCCGCCTGCCGTGGGCAGCGACACCTCCCACTAAACCATGCCATCCAAGGCTATGTCCAACCCCACCTTGAACACTGCCAGGGATGGAGCATTCACAACTTCCCTGGGCAACCCATTCCAGTGCCTCACCATCCTTACAGTAAGGAATTTCTTTCTCATATCCAATCTAAACTTCCCCTGTGTAAGTTTGAACCCATTACCCCTTGTCTTCTCACTACAGTCCCTAATGAATAGTCCCTCCCCAGCATCCCTATAGGCCCCCTTCAGGTACTGGAAGGCTGCTATGAGGTCTCCACGCAGCTTTCTCATCTTCTAGCTTTATAATACCATTCTATCATACAGATAAAATTAATCAAAAAAGGTGGTTATCACTGTGACTATCCTGAGTTTAGCAAGAAATGAATACTACAAAACCACTCATGGCATGCGGCAGAGAGGCCAAAAAATATAAATTTATTTCAGCTGTTCAACAGCATGTAGAGTCTACTATTTCCCTAAGATGTTATCTTTCAAAATTATTCTAGATTTATGAACACTGTTCACTAGTGAAAACACTGGAGTAATTATTACCTAGTGGTCAGTAGGTCTTTTAGGTCAGCTGTGTTTACGGTAATGGATCACACAAGGCATTTTTTTTCACCCTTCCCCATCTGGTACAGTCATCAAATATTTAAGAAGCAAGGGAACCTCTTATGGACATCTCGGGTCTTTTATCAGCTTTATGAGTGTGTTTGCACATGGGGGAGTTTTAATATTAATATTTTCTTCATTTTGATCTGTTATGCATGTCCATACCATCTGTATTGTCTGTGCTTCCAGCAGATACCCTCCATTATTACCTGTCTCATCCCCTTCTGGAAGATGAAAACATGGACTTTATTACATATTTATTGACAGCCTTAACTTCTAAAACCTAGTTCAGGCTCCTCTGCTTTTCTTGAATGTCATTGGAATGTGCAGATTTCAAGACTTTAAAGCACCCGTAGCTAGGGTGGGTGTGTTTTGTGAATGTTATACACAACCAGAGCTGGGATACACTGTTGTTTGCTGATTGAACAGTACAGTTATGTCCATGCCAGGGGAATTACTTTCTAAAGAACAGTAATTCCTACTTGCCTGTCTTGATTTATTTCTCATATTGTTTTATTTTTATTATTAACTTTTAATGGAGACTCAACTAGATTTGATGCAGCTGCTGCAGTTGCTAAATCTTGTGATAGCCTCTGGGATCTCACTTATCTCCTTTGGTGGTTCATCCTCTCATAATTCCTGATCTTTTTTTGAGTGCGTACAAGCTCTGTACCTCAAGCTGGAAAGGCGAACTGTCTACTACTAGAAGTCTGAAAGTACCACTACTCGGGAATCGCTGATCTGTAATCATTCCTCTAACATCCTGACAAGTCAGTAGACTTCAACGTTGTTACAGAATGTGGTTGCTTTATTTCTAAAGGGATAATTTTACTAGGATTTTCATAGTCCTTCAGGGGCAATGAATTGCACAATGGCCCAGATGTAACAAGCAATATAAGAGTATCAGTCATTAAATTACTGCAGTCATCCTTACTGTCCTTAATCTGTAATGTTTTTATTCCATAACAAACTCAGTGTGATAAACTGTATAAATGAAAAGCTTCCCCACTGAAACGTGATTAGGAGTAATTTGACCAGGGTAGTACTGGGTAATGGCACTGCAGTGTTTTTTCAGGTAGGCACGATAATAAATTCTGTAAGAAATCAAGCTACTAAGTACTGAAATATGAAATAATTGCATGAAATAAACGCAATGAAGCAAATTTGCTCTTTGTGAGTGGGAACACATGGTAGAAACTTCCACAGCAATTTGTTTACTATTGTCAGAATATGAAAAAACTTCCGATGTTTTTCATTTTAATCATGTTATGAAAAACAGGGCAATTATTTGCATTTGCTTTATGCAATTGCTTTGACTGCTTTTATTCTTTGTCCATTATGACTTATTTTATGAAATTGTTTGTTTTTCCTTTGTTAAGAAATATTAAGGGAACACTATCCTCTTTTCTAAGTGTCTCTGTGGTTGCTGGGATAGAATAGGAGTTGCTCTGCCAGTGTCACAGTGTTTATTTTAATCTCTGAATTAATTTTCTTGGTTGCTAGGCAATTCTGCTTCGTAGTTTTAATGGAAATGACTAATTCGTGCTGCTCTTATTGCAGAATATGCAATCGTTTGCTTTAAAACTGAAACTAGGTTTCTCTATGATATAATGCTTGACAAATATTTATGTTGGTGTACAATTTTATGCCTATAGTTAATAAAGTACCCACATTTTTGTTATCCAGTCCTACGTTGCTTGTACATTCCAACAAAGCTATTGTAAATCTGAGGTACTCAAGGTAGAATTGGGCTTTTATGTGTATGTAGGGGATAAATATCTGCTCTAATGTCTGATGTTTTAGAAATTTTTAAAGGCATCTTATCAAGCTGTTTATGCAATATGTATGTGGAGCTGGTATCAGTTAAGTCTTTACATCCTCAATGGCAATGGTGTAATAAGTGCTATGCATCTCAGTTACACAGCTTCCATCTGTATTCAGCAAGTCTTCCTTATTAGCAGTGCAGAGAATTTAAAAAATAGGTATGAATAGTCAAAATAGTAATAACCATAACTCTAAACGGTCTGTAGTTCTGGAGCTGTTTTTCATACTGGAAAAATAGAACACCTTGGGACAGTTTCTTTAAATTTGAAAATATTATTTATTCTATTTCTATTCTCATTTAAGAACAAATATAAAAGAAAAAGAACTTTAAATGAAACATCATCATTTCCTCAGTATCAGGATGGTGCAGAAGCATAGCCCTTGTTTATTTTGTTGCTCTCAGCTCTGCTTTCATTTCTTCTGAGCTATCAGCTAGTGAAATACTGCCTTTTGGCTTATTATCTCCATTCCACTCTTGTGTTTCCATGTTGGTGAACTGCACAGCTTGAAAATGAATGAGATCAACCCTGTTTCTCTGCAGAAGGAGAAAGCATCCTGTGGGCTAGAATTCCAATGGCATACCCTAGCAGGCTTTCTGCTCCTCACATTGGTTCAAAGTTTATCGGCTCAGCTTTACCCCAGAGCATCATTCTGCACGCTTAATTGCTCTTTATTTTCCTTCTCCGTAGTTTATAGTAAACTTTTCTTCCTGATAGGAGACACCTTTTTCATAGTTAGCGCACAGAGGACCACAGCGGATTTGGTTTATCTGAATAATTTGTTGCAATCAGAAAGCTAAACGATGAGTCTAATTTTGTCCAGTTCAAAGACATAATATCTTATCAAGACAGAGAAGATTTGGAATGCTGCATATTTTAATGACTTTGTATTAAGTTTACAATCTTTGTAGCATCTATTAATACAGCTAACCTCTAGCAAAATTTTCCAATTGCTGTCTTACAACTTTAATTACAGCTAATGTTAAGTGTTAGGTAAGCAACAATACTGTGATATTTTGGAGGCTTCTATTTAGATATGAGAGAAAACAAGCTTCAAAAATTATACAATTATAAGGATTTTCAAGAAAATATCAAAAAGATATGGAAAAATAAAAAGAAAAAAAGAAAATATTCCACTGTATTCCTGAGAGAACAATGTGCTTTTATTTAGTTATTTGTTATATATGAGGTAATAAGGTGGGTAGATAGCAAGAATATTTGCAGCTGTAACTGTAATGTGTAATGAAAATAAGCAGTTGGATCATTAATGTCCAGTATATACCTGGGAGACCTTCTCACTTCTTGTAAATGAGAGGTGGAACAAGCAGCCAAAATTCATGAGATTGTATTAACTTTAGTGAGCTCTCCCAGCTCATCTTAATCTGTTTTACTAGTTAAAGAAAGCAGTACAGTTTTTAGCTTGTGAAACTGGGTTATGAAACTCATGAAACATAAAAATGTTAATTTGAGTGAAGCAAACCTGTGGGAGATATGAAATAATTTTATTAATGAACATATACCATTCCTTGGCTCTGTGAGGCAGTACACTTGCTTGGATAAACTGATGATTGTAAATGCAACTCCTTTACTGTAATAACTTTACCAAATATCAACAATTGCTTTTCAACAAATAAAACCAACAAATCAAAAATCCCATCAAAGACCTTCCCAAAGTAGTTCCAGAAATGAGCAGCTTCAGTAGGTATAAATGTTGGACCTTTGTCTAATATATGAATTTTCGGTAAGAGTACACAGCTAATAAAAGGAAATGTGTCATAGCAATAATTTACATCATGCTTGTTAATTCTAAGGAGCAAAATTGTTATGAAATAATGAGGGTATCAAAAGTTGTATCATTGGATTAAAAAGCAAGCTCTTCTTTTAGCCAGTAATTTATAAAATACTGGCTTAGAAATAACGTTTTGTGAAAATTATTAGGATATCATTTAAGATTCTGGCTGAGATACCAAAGATCTGAAATTGATTATCTGTATCTTTTACTCACTGTGTCTTTATTTCCTGTCTGTGAAAACCAATACAGGACATGTATAAGCTTTCATGTCTTCTACCCATGTTTATTGCTTTAGTAGTTTTCTAGTCTTTACATTTCTCCAGTGGAAATCTCATCATAACTGGGGCCTCTAGATACTAAAGAAAGAGGAAATATGCCAGGGAATACTTACTGATTTGGGAATAAGTAAATAAGTAGAAGAATGAATTGCAGCCAGTAAGTGGTTTTTGCTATTAAAGGTGGGATACAAGGTGATTGCAGTATCTTGTCTGTCCCATTTTAGTTTCTAACCAAATATTTTATTTAAATGAGGAAAACTAAAGGAGTTGCAATCATTATGCATATGGCATATGTGTTGTTAAAACGAAGAGTGACAGACCTTTGATTTTTAGCAGTGACATAATCTAAGGCAGAATGCTGTGATATACATATGGTGGATGTCTGTGCAGTATGCCAAAGGAAGGAACAGTTCAGAGAGTTGTTAAATTCAGCCCCTTCAAAAGAACTAGATTTCTTAGTAATAATAGAACTGTGATATGCAAAGTTCAGGGCAGATATGATTCTACTAGGGATCACTGTCTCTTTTTACTCATTTTACAGAAGTGATACACAACAGTGACAAATTGGCCTGTGTTTGCTTGCTTGTTTGTTTAAAAAAAAAGGCATTTTCTTCAGATGATTGGACATTTTATTTTGGGAATGTGACTGCAATGTTTTGAGCTAATGAAATGATGAAAAAATTTGTTCTGTCTTTGGCAGCAGGAAACATGGACTTTCTACTAACAGCACATGATGGAATGGAACCCAAATACAAAGAAAATTTAAAGTTGAGGAATAGAGTAAGATTAGAAAACCTAACTCTTAATAGAAATGTACTCAGAAGACAGTTCCTTAAATGTATCTGCCTTCCTTGAATACATTTGGTGTACTGCCCACGCAAAAAAAGGTTCTCAGTATCTTCCCCAGTGGTGCATGGGGCGTGGTCCCATCATGTCACACTGTACCCAGTCTCTACCCAGAACTGTAAGGACCACTGCAAACTAACTTGTCTTAGTGGAAAGAGTATACTGCAGTGAGTTCTGCACATACAGCTAGATTTATTTCTGCTGCTTAAGCTATCTTGTTTGAATGTTGTTTATAGATCTTTCTTTCACACTCTTTCCTAACAAGATGTATGCTTAGATTAATTGTTGAAATAGGCAACCTTCTGAATACCCCTCACTTCGTTGCAAGTTTGAAGTCTAAAATAGCAGCTCCTGAAATGATGCGATAAGAACAAAAATCTCAGTAGCTGAATTGCAAAAGCAAATTTCTGGTCTTCATGACTTTAGTGAAAAAGTTATTCTTCAAATTACATATATAATGTGTTCTATCAGTAGGATGTGGGTTATGTGAAGGCTCTGACAGTGCTGGTGAAACTTTCGGCGTGCATATGCCCTATCCTCATATTCCCTTGCGTGCTTCCAGATAACTTGAAATGCTGAGGGTTTTTTTGTTTTCTTTTGTGTTTGGTGGTTGTTTGGTTTTGTTTTTTCCTTTTTTTGTGGCAAAAAGAGTAGCCCTAAGCCTTTGATATTTTAGGTTTTGGGTCAAAGAACATGACGTACTGAGCTTTTGCCACTAATGTGAGAATAACAATGAAAAGTAGTTCTGCCTTCCTTGGGGTCTGACTGCAGACAACAAATGTCAAGATTAGAATCACTGAAAGGAATGTCAACTATTAGAACCTTCCCTAGATATAAAAGTAAAGAAGGAGGATTTATTACAAATGAGGCAGGCGAAGTATAAGACATGAAGGTCTCTGAAGTTAGGCTGTTTAGTACATGGGTTGAGGAAAAGCAGGTGGAACTTTATCTTCAACATCCAGTCAAGAATTATAATGGCGGGGTAAGCTTGCTGGGGATTAATGAAAATGCTAAGAAGTCAGTTCATTGAAGCACTAACCCATGTGTCACATCCCTGAAGAAATGTGGTTTTCAGATTGTGTATGACTCCTGTCACAACTCTTATTATTCCATTATGCTTTTGAGAAAAAAAAAACTTTTAAAAGGTGCATCTCAGGGAGGATGCATAGCTGTATACAGACAGCTGTATGGCTTTGTTTCTGAGGCTGTCATTTGTCTCAAAGAGTATCTGTGGGAAGTGAATTCCCCAGATCTTTAGCAAAGGAATTGGAATTTCTCTCCTGCTGCTCTGTTAAGAGTGCAAATTTTCTTTGCTTTGTAATTTTATTTTTTTTTTTTATTTAGACCATAAGCCTTTGTTTCCTTGCATGACAGGCAGAAAAAAACCCAACAAACCTCACCCCAAAACCCTGAACAGCTCAGTTTTTATTATAATCTAATATCAAATATAGAGTATTCATACTACGTTATACTATACTGCATACTATGTCAGTGTGTTAGTCACTGCTTGTAATGGTTATCTGACATTTGATCCAATCAGTTTTGGATGAACTCTTTGAATTAGTACCCTGGTGAGTGAAGGACCAGGCCTGTTGAAATTCTGTATGTACTCAAAAAAGCTAAGTTCCTGTGACTCAAAGATAGATTACCAACTGCAAGCAGAAAGGTGCCATTGCTTTGGTTCATTGGAATGGAACTTGGAATGGCTCATTGCTCACAAACAGTGAAACCACACGTAAGTTATCAGGTCACACCAGATGACTTTCATGAATGACGTGATATTCATCAACCAGTTTTATTACATATGTCGCATTCAGCATTCAAAAAGGAATATTTTACTGGTATTGGTGGGGATATTTTTTTCTTTATTGGGACTGTTTTCCTGTAAAACAAGCTTTAGCTCTACAAAGTCAGCTGTCTTTTAAAAAAAACCTCAATACAATTTATGGCTATATATTCAACATCTTAAGAGGCTAGAGACAATGTAAATATTTCTTTAAAGCAGCCAAAAGAGTTTTCATACCCACAGATTACAATGGCTTTTTAATGTCAGTGTCCTGAAATGTTGTGCAACTGACTACTCGATTCTGCTAGGAATGGGTGTGTGTGAAGGGCGTGGGAAAAGAAGGAAAGAGAAAGTCACATATTTCAAATTGTTTCAAATTTTTTCAAGCAGTAATATTCAAAGGAAAGCTTTGAATTAATTTTGTACAAATTTGATGCAAGCCCGGGAAATTGCATTTATTAATTAAAAAAAAATGGAAAAGTTTATTCTTTTCAAAACTCAATCTGATCTCATGGCATTTTCTTGGGAAGGTTTGTCCTGAATTTATTTATTTATTTATTTTTAATCCATAAGTGTAATGCTTTCTTTATATTTTGACATGCACAGAAAACTGTTTGGCCATGAGTAAACACTGCTATTCCTGGGAGACAGATATATTTCTGGAAGTGGCGGTGTATAATGCACAGATTGGTTTAGTCATGAAAAGTGCTTTTTTGAATCTTGGGTAGAGGCAGGTGAAGTAATAGTAAAAGGTACTCAGAAGATGAATGTAATGTGTGAGTTTGCACTCTTGGGGTACTGCATGTGGCAGATTGCACTAGCTGTGTGACAACTATTGTACTTTCTGCATATAACTATATTGTAGTTGCCATAAAAGCAGTGTGTATTCCATTTCACAGAACAGTTTTCTCAGTACTGTGGAAAAACTGAGTCCTGTAAGTGATGAAGAATAGAGCTTCAAGAAAATAATTTGAGGAAAAAATGCATTTTATAGAATATCTGCCTTTGTTGTGGAGCAAACATTAGGCTATAGCATTTTGGGGTCATGATATAAAACAGACCAATAACGCTTCCTGTGCTAGCAGCATGGGTAGAGCGCAGTTGTATGTTGGTATTCCTTGCCAAGTGAAATTAGGAGAGAGGAAAATGGAAAGTGATTGCAGCTTTCTCATGCTTCATTGTTCAGCAAAGCCAAGTAGATCTGGGGGTGAACTAGTCTGGAAGAAATAAATGATTACCGTTATTCATTACCACTGGAGAACAAAAGAACAGAAGAGTGAAGAGGATTTCAATCATAAGGGAATTTACGGCAGCTACGCAGTACATAGGGTGGCTGCTGCCTGGAGATCTATAGCATGTCTGCTCTAATTTTCAAAATTTTCGAGGACTGAGTAATAGGGATTAAATGAAAATATCAGTCTTAATGTCAGAAATGAATGAAGCATCTTGAAAATGTGAAGTGGCTGCATTCTATAAGTTCAGGAATCAAAAACCAAGTGAAAGAATAGAAACACCTTTAACATCACCTTGCTTTCTCCACACCCCCCCCAAAAAAAAAAAAACAAAAAAACAAAAAACAAACAAACAAAAAAAAACAACAGCCAAATAAAAAGACCCCAAACTATTCTAAGAGGTGTATGGGCCTGATTTTCCTGTTTTACAGTTCATAGCAATTAATGCAGT
Source organism: Amazona ochrocephala (assembly GCA_039720435.1). Classification (NCBI taxonomy): domain Eukaryota; kingdom Metazoa; phylum Chordata; class Aves; order Psittaciformes; family Psittacidae; genus Amazona; species Amazona ochrocephala. Next base: position 39,910,498 of record CM077879.1, read on the forward strand.
CTTTTAGAGTTAATTATTTTGCGATAGCAGGCTTGTGACCCCACTGCAGCTGCTTCTTGGGTGAGACCTGTCCTTTATCTGTTCCTTTCACATGAATCCTGTGTTTTCTGGCTCCTAGAGCAGGTAATATCTGGGCTGTTCAGAATATATAGTTGGAGGCTTTGTGTCTAGAGGTGATGTAAAATGCAGTGGGTTGGTAGAGACAAAGTGTATAATATTAGGTCGTTATGTCCGCTCAGTGAAGACCTGCATTTGCAGCAGCTGGATAGTGAAGTACGTCTGATGTTTCAGAGACTGTCAGGGCTGTATGGATTTACATGGAGTGGGAGGGTGAATAGCTGTTGGAATTGCCAGTGACTGGCAAATGAGGTAACTAGGTGGATTGGGAGTGTTTAGTGTAGAACGGGAGTTGTTAAGATGGGACGGTCTCCATCTTTTATTCTATGGCTACCAGGGATGTGGTATAATATCTACATGATACTTCTGCTACTTGATATCAAAGCAAGAGGCTGAGCAAAGGAAAAAGAGAATTACTTTTCAGCGAGAAGACATTTCTGTAGCAGTCTCTCTGGATCTGTGCAAAGCTGTTGGGGGTGGCCTTGGCACTGAGACTATAGCCAGAGTGGAAGCCTTAAGGACTTCAGTATTTTCCCCAGGCAACAGCAGAAGAGAGACAGAAAATGCTGTGTCTGCTTCTAGGAGAAAAGTTCCCACGAACTCTTAGCACTGTATCACTAGCTACCTGACAGCGCTGCATAGGATGGTCACATTAATTTTTATAAAAGCATTGCTTCACTTTGAGCAGTAACTTAAGTACAGTCCAGGGCTAAAGCTGTTCTTTGGTGATATTTGCCAAAAGCTGAGTGCAGCATGTGCAATCAATCATAAAATGTTCCTTTTTTGTACTAGAGCGAATTCTCTCATGTTTACTGCCCTCAGTCTTTGGCTTTGAGAAATGCAGCACAGTGTTAGGAAGCATTTGTACTGTTGAAAGTATTTGGCCACTATTTCTCATGGAAATAACAGTCATTGAACTGGGATCTGCTGGGAGTTTTCCTGCTAACCAGGAAGAGAGGCCAGGCTTGTGTAGGGGAGGCGAGGGATACCTAACTACCTAACAGTGAAAGCATACAGTAAAGTCTGATTTTTCCCTTCCAGATGTGGTTTGAGAAGTGGAGAGAAAGCTGAAGTGGTGCTTTCTTCCCTTCTAAAGTGCTCCTGTGGAAATAAATGCTGAATTATATTTGGAAAGCTTCCATGGAGACAAAAATTATGAAATCATTATCTCACACTGATTCATATTTAAGGATGTGTTGAGAATCATAGAATCACAAAAAGGTTTGGGTTGGAAGCGACATTAAAGATCATCTAATTCCAGTCCCCCTTCCATGGGCAGAGGCACACTCCACCAGAACAGGCTGCTCAAAGCCCCATCCAGCCTGGCAGTGAGCACTTCCAGGGGTGGATCATTCACATTTTCTCTGGGGAACCTGTTCCAGGGTCTCACTATTCTTAGTAAACAATTTCTTCCTAATATCTACTCTAAGTCTACCCTCTTTCAATTTAAAGCCATTTTCACCTTTGTCCTATCCCTGCATGCCCTTGTAAAAAGTCCCTCTCCAGCTTTCCTGTAGTCCCTGTTTTGGTACTGGAAGACTGCACCTTGTAGTCACTGGCAGATGCAAAGCAGATGATCCTGCGGAGTGAAAACTGGGAATTTTTTATGTCCTACAGTCAAGGATAGCAGACAAAGCTGTGCAAATTCTTGGAGAATTGCCAAGAATTTGAAATCATGGTGAGCATTTGGTAAACCAGCCGATACTCTCTCTTCACCAGAGCACCATAGGCTTTGCACATGATGCAGTGAGTACAGGATAATCCTTTGGATATTCTGCTCTGCAGAGATGCAGGAGAAGCTGTCCTGTGCTCCAACTGACATGGACTGAACTCCTGACAGCATTTGTTCCACAGACACAACAAATCTCCACAGAGTGTGTGTGTGTGTGTACACACCACAGATTTCATGGACCAAATCTGAGGGAATATTGGGAAATGTTTCAAGTAGCACATCTCTGAGACTACACACATCTTGTTGCCATTTTCAAGTCCCTCCTGTAAAGCCTAAGACATCCTACAGTGATTCAAAGAAAAGATTGCTAGGTTTCCCAACACTGAGGGCAAATTAATGTATCTTCCTTTGACTTCACTCTTTGCATTAGGGGGAGATTTTTTGGCAGTAACTTTAAAAATGACAGCCTAGAGGGAAACCATGCATAGCCAATTTCATGCTTAATAATTGATTTTGAAAAAATAGAAAATAAAACCAGAGCTTTATGTTGGAAAATATTGACATAATGACAGAAACCCCTGCATCTAAAAGAAGTTGATTGTAAGGAAGAGGGAAAAGAGTGGAAACGGCAAATTAGCACAGGTGTATAACTATGTTACTGGTGTGTAGTATCTGTGAAGAATCAGAGATTACGGCTTTGATAAAAAATGTATTATGTGAAGTATCAATAATGTATGTAGTTTTATAATATTCTGAGCAGCAAATATAGAGATGAATTTGCTGTGTAGGGAACACGACAAGAGAATAAGTAAAGATAATCTTCCTGGGAGACAGAAAGGAGAGCCCCTGTTACTTCTGTGTGGTATAGTAGCACAGTGGCCTAGGGAGCACTTCAAAAGTATGACAGATTTAGGATTTAATTTTGGTGAAAAAAAAAAAGCTAGAAGTGCCCATAGGAAGGTTTGAATGTTCATTAACATGGATATAAAAAATGTGCATGGGAAAGGTGGCTGGAAGTGAAAGGGCTGTGTGCCATTCACCATCTCTGTAAGCTATTTGAACTATTAGATAATACTGCAGATATATTATCTGTAATCTAGAATTGCAGTTTTTACTGATGCTGAATTTCCTACATTAATGTTCTCCTCTTTAAGTTTGACTGGTATCCACGATCTCAGGCAAGCCTAAGGAACATTTTCATTCCCCATCACACCACTTCCCGTAATTTTTAAAAAATTAAAAAATTATGTTATATGGACACTATGGCTGTCTGCAAGCCATGTCAGGTTTGGAAACATCAGTTTCAAGCTGTGAAGTGATACCCACTCTTAAGTGTTAATCAGAAAGGTATTTCTGCTGGAGGCAGGAAGTGGAGAAGCAGTCCCAAGATTTTGGTAATATCAGATTGCTGCAGTATGGATTCTTATAGCCAGGCAACTTATATGCATATAGAAAATATTAGGAGTAAACATATAAATAAACCCTCTATGGTTTAAAAAATAGCCTGTTCTGTAGATACTGCAGAAGGCTGCAGCTATTTTTTGCTCTCTGCATGGCTCCTCCGATAATGCCATTTGGTAACTGATGACACATGCCTTTAAAAAAATTGTTGACTTTCATTTAAAGTGACAGGGTAGTATTGTTAGGAAACTACAGGATGTACATTAAATATATATTTTTGCGTTTGGTAATATGCCATTATATATATTTAGTTCTTCTGATAGTTGCTATTCTCTTCCAGGAAATTACTTATATTGGAATAACCTATTTGCAGGGAATAGAAGGGGGAGAAGCTTTTTGAGCATGGTTGTGATACTATGTTTGTGAAGGGGCAGAATGACATGGGAAACCTGTAACTAGCCTTCATATAGTTCATTTAAAAGTACAAATCCATGATCTATCTTTCAGAAATCACTGTGGGGATTTTCTTTATTATTATTTGCTCCTATGATGTCCACCTGTACAAATACGTTCAAAATTACTTTTTTATAGCTTGGAAGAACATATTTATGTTTTAATTCTGACCAGTTCTAGCCAAGGATGAAATATACAAAAGATATTTAATTCCATTGGTCTTACAGCAATATTGGTGTAGTTTTGTGAAGATAGTTAAAAAAACAAATACACAAATAATGAATGCAGAGTATTATGGTAGAAACATCTCCTTTAAAGCAACAAATACATTGGAGGATTAAAACATATCACAGCTAACTCTGTTTATGGTGTTCTGGCCTTTCAAACTGACTAACATTTTGTTCCAGACATCTTTGTAGCTCAGTCTCTGGGATTTAATCTGCCTAATGTGTTGCACTTGCTATTGTCCCAGTGAATTTGTTGACAGACAGTAATTGGGTCACTGCATTGAGATGCCTGATGTAAGCTCTGAGTTCTCCCTGCTTGTTGGCAAGGCAACCACAATGGTCCAGGAAACATGCGCAGAGTGGGCTCCCGACCCGCCTCTCTCAAATGGTGTCACTGGAGGGCAGGGAAGAAAAATCTCTTGGATGCTGGAACAGGCAGCGGATTCTTCCCAATTTTTTTAATGTGTGCATTGTCTTTCACTGGTGGGGGCACGGGGGTAGAAATTCAGACTTACAAATAAAATGAAGCAGTGTGCAGCAACTGAACCTATAGATGATGGCTTTGTTCTTAAGTCTTTGGATATTATTTTAGTGTGCAGGGGTTGACTACATTATACATCAGTCTGATCTAGTTGTTCTAATGTATGACAGAAGAAAGATAAATATTTCACAACTACTTTAGATCTTGCTCCGGTTTTCCTTCCCCCTCCCTCGCCCCCACAACTCCCTATAGAGAAGCAACTGATATATACAACACTGATAAAGTGCTGTATTCCATGAATCTATAAATATAATTCCACATGTGTTGGAATTCTTATTTATGTACTAGTTGACACTCTTCATTGACAGTTTTTTGCTGGGTTTTTTTTGGGGGGAGGGCATATTTGGGAGAGGCACAAGAAAGGAGATAAAATCCACAGAGGCTCGGTTTCACTGTCCATCGTGTATTCTTTTTTTTCTGTTACCTTGGACTGTTTGAAAGAAGCAGTTTGGAGATGATAGTTTTATCTAGAAGCATACCAGATGCTGATAAGGAAAAAAGAGAACTTTGTTTTTTTCCAAGCTAAAAAATCTCTACAAATACTTCTGCTTTTTGTTCAGTCTCATCTAGATTGTAACAAATCACATGATGGCATAAGAAAATGGATACAAACTCTTGTGCGAGCACTTAATTTTTCATTTCCAGGGGTGTTGTTCTCATGGGCATTGTTTTTCATAGATTACATCACATCCTCATTGGCTTGAAAATCTTTTCAAACCTAGAGTTTGTAAGCGATGAAAAAATAAGAAACTGAAAATAAATTAGTCCAATAGTTTAAAATTTTTTAGTGTGGATGAAGGTGTTAGCATAGGATACTATTCTGTACTAGGGTATGGTAATAGTAATTAGTGCAATTAATCATATAACAATAGCAATATTAGTAATATCACAGTAATAAGTAGTAGTTATAGTAGGATATAGTAATGTGAAAGTATGTTCTCAAGAAGGCATGACGTAGATGTGTCTCCTGGAGGTATTTTGAAAATTTTGCTTGCTTCAATATATGCAGATATAATGGTATTTGAAAATGAAGCTGAAGTGAGTCATATAGCTGGGATTAAAGTCTCTTCTTCAGTGGCATATTCTTGCTATCCTTATAGACATTAGTTTAAACTCCAGTTAAGTAAAAACCACTTGTGCAAAACTAGCTTGACTTACAGTCCCCACAAAACGGATTCTACATGTCTGTGTAATTAATAACAATGAAACTTAAAAGCAAGAGGAGCTATGTGATTTTTTACTCTAGTGAAATAAACTTGGATTTTGTGCCTACACAAACATTTCAAACAAGGAGAGAGAAAATCCATTGTGTGTTATTGAAAAGGAATTCTGCTCTGTCCCATCAAGATATTTGAAAGTGTGGGGGAAAAGTTATGTGAAGTTAGTTGAAAGCTTCGAACACATGATTGGTAAATCGGTTTCCATTCTTTTAAATTACAATTTTTTCATTATTGTCAGAATCTCCTGCAGCAATATTGTTCTGATCTAAATAAGTAGAAATTTAAGGGAAATGCTGCATAGTGCGGATGCTTATGGAGAGATAAGTTAGGAAACTTCATTTGCAAGTAAAGGAGATGGGAGTTAGCAGAGTTCTTCATGGTTGTTCTAGTGGCTTTTTTCAAATGGCTAGAATTTTCCAAACTTCCAAAAAAGGTAAAATAAACTGCTAGCACTTTCTATTTATTTGCTTGAGTTCAGTAGTTATTAGCATTTATATTGTTGCTAGAAGTTAAATATTTTGGTTTAGACAGAAAAATCTGGAGTAGAAAGATTGCCATTTTATCTTGATCTTTACGGTAGGTTACTTTAAACCAGACACCCAACATTCAAAAGACATCAGTGATAGTTAACATTCTTACCAGTTTCTGAAAAGTAGTCCATACACAGGGGAAACTTGAATTCGAACATCCACAAGCTCATAGTAAAATAATTCATTGGTAAAACCATCTCTTTTTTTGTAAAATAAAAACACTCTACAGAGTTGAGGGTCATACTGTGATCTGTAGCTAAAATATGTATTCAGGTAGGAATTCCCACAATTGTTTTCTCAAGGCAGCTGCCGTGGAGCTGGTTACGGTAGCAGCAGCCAGATCTGTTTTGCCATCCATAGTAACCTACCATAAGGAGGCATATTTCCTTGTATCTTTCACATAGGTCTCAGTTATTCAAAAAAAACCAAAACAAACTAGGAATGCCAACGTCATAGTGTTGGATGCCTGAACCTCATACAGCATGTAACTCATGTTGCCTTCGCAACTTCTATCTTCCCATCCTCATCAGCTGATCAATAGCAATTGCTTCACTGAAGGGTAAACTTACACTGCATGGTAAACACTTTAAATTTTGTGTTTTAGGCCTGCAGATGTTTCAAAAGTAGCACAAAAAATACAGTTTGGAAATAGCTAGACATACTGCTGTTTAGTTTGACTCATGTACTCCTGTGATTCTAACTCTTTTGTCCTTGTGGCTAAGGGTTCAGTGCTGCTTTTATGGAAATTAATGATAAAACTGCACAGATTTCACTGCTGTATAGCCAGGTCTTAAATGATCTGATTCTGCAGTGCTTTAAATTTCTTCAGGTCCAGGAATGAATACATCATATTTCATTGGAACATGTTAAAGGATGTGAGGGACAGCGCTATAGAATAATCAGGAATGTTAAATAAAATCTTCTACAACTTCAGCCATTTGCAGGAGTGACTAGAGGCTGTGATTAAGAAGTTTATTTTCAAGTGGATGCACAGGACAATGGAGGACATATGGCACAGTCTTAAATCTCTCAGCTTCCCCTGCTTTTATTTCCTGTTTGTAGCACTTTAATTTTCACCGTGTGATGCACATTTTCCAAAATGAACTTTTGATTGTCAGAAGAATTGGAAATTCGATTTTATTCAGCTACTTTTTCTCCTTTAGTCATTATATTTGGAGATAGCTAGTACCTGTAAAAAGCATGTCTTAAATACTCACTAGATATCTGTTTTAACAGATGGACTGCAGTGAGCATACATGAAACTGGTGCCAACTCACAGTTAGCAAAGTGTGTCACGGATAAGGATATCTTTAAGAGGTTAAAGAAAAATAACTTTCTCCAACACCAAAAATGCTCAGGTCATCCAAGCCAAATAAGCCTAAAAATCCTACCACTTTCATTTTTTACAAGTGATTTACTGCACAATGAAATAAAATGGCATAGTTTTGTGTTTTTTTTTTTTTTTTTCTGGAAAGAGCAGAAATACATTTTCACATTAAAAATTAATTTATTAAATATTTTACTGATAAGATGACTGGTACCCCTTTTTCTTGGTCTGGTTGTCATGTCTTCTGAATAGCCTACTAGATGTGAAAGATAAACCAGAGATATTTAAAATACTGTGGAGAGATATGGGAAAGATCTTTCTTTTGCCTGAGATGTGGCAAGGTTAGACTTCCTGCAGAATCTTTTCCAATTAGGTTTCTTTGGTGGTTTTGAAAGTGCCAGATATAACTTCCTCTGCATTCTTGGGGAAATAGCGCATAGCCTAATAGATTGAAGCATCACAGGGACCATTTACATTTTTTCTGTATTTTAAGATCTTGCAAAGTTAATGGAATGCCACTAAAGCATCTCTCTCCACATTTCTTATTTGCATAGTCAGGAGTGCTATTGTAACACAACCCGTGGTTGTCTTCTATTTGAGTTTCTTTATGTGTACTGGGAAAGAATAAAAGCTGAAACTGAAAAATATGACGGGAATGGGAAGAAAAGCAGTTCTTCTTATTGTGATATCCTTCTGCATTAGAAATGTTGGGACCTGACCATAATTTTGTTAGAGTTTGCTACATTTACTCTATTTCAACATGTATGGAACCTTAAATCACAGATATGTTAGCTGTGCATTTTGATGTTTCTGCCACAAGATAGTCAACAATCCTTCTCAGGGTTTTGCATTGAGTGTTACATCATGAACTTCCAAAGAGGCTTATTATAAGCATATCTGTGTTTTAAAATAAAAGCTAGCTCTACTTCTCTGAAAAGAAAGTGTGGGAATGCAAGCTATGTAATACCAACAAGACCTAAAAGAATCTCATCACACTGTTTGGTTCTGTAGTTTCCTTCCTACCCTCCCCCAGAGATGCCTAGGTGCTTGTTCCCACAGAGCAGCTTTTGGTCTAAACTGATAGGAGGGCTTTCTGAAGTCCATGGCAGTAGTTCCATGTGGGCATTGATGGTCAGTGGCACTGTATTTCCAGGTCACCAGCCTGAATCTCTTGCAGTTGTCCATATGAAAGCAGTGGAAGACATAGGACCCATCCAAATGGGAGTTAGAGTTTAGGGTATGCACATTTTAATCTGATCCTCGCTAAATCTCGTAAGGTTATGCCTAATCCTGGTGGCTTCTAAAATATGTATATAGTATAATATGTAAATTATATTAGAGGCATCCTGGAAGTGGAGCTGCCAATAACTGGCTTACTGACATTCACATCTTTGCGCAGTTCAAATACGTGCAGAGTGTTGCCTCGCCTGTGTTCACTTGCAGGTTTCGTCTTGTCAAGTGTGATCTAAAAATACATCAGAGATGGAGAGTGCTAAGTTGTTACAGAACATGCTTGGGATCGATTCCTTTCTCACTCACGTTTCCTGTGTACCTGAGTATATTCTGACAACCAAACTCTAGGTCAGGTTGAAATGGAGACCATTCCCTGTCTGCTGAAACTGTTGGATTTTACTGAAAATAATTATGTATTCAGCAGAATAGAAAGAGGAAGGAAGAGGAAAAAAATGGGAACAGTAAAGAGAGCATGATAATGAAGCTTAATGTTTGCATGCATATTTTAAATAAGCTGTTACTAAATGATTTATTGAAATGAGAATTTGAAAGTGTGCTTATTGTGCTCAGCTGTCCCAGTTTCATTTCTGACACATGTAGTTATTGTCCTTGTCCTGGGTAGGGAAACTACGCATCTTACAAGGAGTTTTTGTATGCTGTAATACCAGTGAGATACCAAGGTTGTAGGAGTAGTAGCTAGTATGTATCATAAGAAATGTGTCCTGATTATTTGCTGTTTCTGCAAATGGAATATAATAAATTCAAAGCCCTCTAAAAGTACAGCTGATACTTTGATGTCCAGCTTCTATGGTTGTTGGTCCTTTAATATCTTCAAAGAGTGTTTCAATTTAGCCCACACACTTGTTTTTAGTCTTTTCTGTACCATTATTATACATGGGACACTGAATTCTGGTTCTCAATGGGTATATTTTTCAGATATTATTAAAGCACAGATATTATTGTAAATGAAATATGAAGATAAAGTGCATAGCTGGCACTTTTCTGTGCAAATATTAGGCAGTTTAAAAGGCCATTGCTGTCCTTTTCAGCCAATGCCAATAAAATTTGCTGAATTCAGTGGAAATTCGCAACTAATGTAACTCTGTAACTCTGAAAAAAATAGTTTTAAATGCATCAGTAATATGTAAAAAGACGTTTTTCTGGTGTATCTTAAAGTGTGTATATGCAGTAATTGCATGATGTGGTTAATGACTCTTCTCTCTATTCTCTCATGATGGCTAGGGAAGCCTCCAATGCTCTCAGTTAGGGAGTGTAGTCATCTGAGACTCCTGCACACGCTTCTTGGCATCCCTCCTACTTGCACAGTTACATTCTGCCATAGTTTTAAACGTGAAAAATGAGGTAATCAGTTTAGGCAAGTAAGACTTGAGAAATCTCTCAGCCTTGCTTTTGTTTAGCAGTTTGCATATACTGAGGAAGAATATAGATTTCTGAGCCTTGAGGTGCTAGCAAGCTGTCTAACCAGACACAGAGTTGCATGTCAGACTGCAGTAGCCTTGGCTGTTCCACGCGCTGGTGTGCGTAGCTGGTCATCTGTTTCCTAAGACAGGTGGTACTCCCCTGCTTAGCAGAAGTATCAAGCATTAAGATCACAGAAAAAGATACATGTATGTCCTACAAATCAGTCGGACGGATTAATCTGATGATGAAGGTAAAGAATACATGCATGCTGGATGTGAGGCAGAAGAGATTAATAGGTCCAAATTAGTGTGTATGAAAACATTAATGTTGCAGGTACCTAATACCTGTATATAGTCATATATTCATATTCACAATTACCTTCTGTTTATCCACTGACTTCCTCCTAGTTATCTTCCAGGTAACACAGTGTAGTGAAACATTAAGTGAAGAGCCTATCAGCCAGCCCTGTTAATCACTATTATACACACATTCAATGTATGCATTCTATTGTTAAATATGTATTGCAGCTTCTGATTGGGAGACAGCCAATCATTCATTCTATTGATCAAGTACTGGTGTTTTGTGGACATTGGTTGATCTCATAATCAAATCTTATATTTACATAAACTGTGGTTTAGTATCTACTTAGCAGTTTTTTAGAGTACACAGTAATGTACATAGCACTTTCAAAATGCTTCATTATTGAATTTGAAGGTACGTGGCTTTGCCCTTATTAAAAATTTTAGAAGTAACACAAAGCTGCTCAGTGCATACATGCTAAATTTGTTGATATTTGACATGTCTGCCGTGACAAATTATTGAATATATTTATCTGTATCAACTTTTCAGGGCTTACTACTAAAATAGAATATTTCTTACATGAAAGTATCTTCACACTATGAAGGTTTTGAAGGCATTCTGTATGCACAAAGTGCTTGTGATCTAATAATCTTAAATCCTGTCGATTTAATTTGAACTGTAAAGTTAACTACTACTCTGGTCTTCTTCTGCATTAGTATGTCAGATATTCTATCAGTATTAGCATATGGTAAAGCTATTATTTTGCCTATATTTCAGCTTCATATGAGCAGCAGCTCATTCAAGAGAAAAACAATTTGCATTTATGGCTTCTTCTTTAAAAGCTACCTCCTCACATTCTCTTCATGTCAATAATCCTTGTAGTGATACTTCTGAGACCCATAAAGATTACTTGTCTCTGCCAATACTACCGTTTGGTGTTATATAAGTCCAGTCTTGGCTATTTAAGCTTGTGCAAAAAATTTTAACTAACATTTCTGATCAGTGGGGGGCAGTACTGATCAGTACTCGCGGGCAGTTATCTGCTAGATTCAGCTTTTATTGATTCTATGATTTTATAAATATTATATTAACAAAACACAGTTGTGTTCTGATGGGGTGGTGTGGCACTGGTAGCTGAGTGACCAGAATAAAGAGTATGGTAAAGTCTCTGCCCTCAACATTAATTATCAGTATGTGCAACACATGGGTCTAAATATATTGTGAGGGGGATAAAAGCCCACATGTAACTTCCCAGATGAGAGGTGTGCATTTCAGTGACTAACTCAGCTGCCATACTAAGGCTTCAGATGTTAAATGATGTGTATAGCTCTTACCTAAATAGGAAAACACCAAATTGCATCTGAATAGTAGTACTAATCTTCTAGCAGTATCTTATAGTAGTACTACTCTGATGTCCATTTTGCAGGTTTTAGGGTGAAAAGCAATAGGAAGAATAGTTATTCATCCTTCACTGTTGGGGGAGTCTCTGTCTGTAGTATAAGAGTGGATAATTTATTAAAGGACACGGATGTTTTTTGTTTTGTTTTTGATTGTTGGTTGGTTGGGGTTTCTTTTTTGTTAGTGCTGTTTTGTTGTTTGGGTTTTTTTTGGGGGGGGAAGGGCTGTTTGATTTGCTTGTTTTTTTTTTTTTTTTTTTTTTACTTGGTTTGCATTTTGTTTGTTTGTTTTTTAAAAGCCTATTCTTGTAATGTTTCCAGCATCAGTATCTGAATAAGTTACACACAGACTAAATCAAATCATTGCATAAATATTTTGCACATGTGACTTTTTTTGGAACCAGTCCATATTTTAGTTTTCTGAACTGTGCTAATTAGTTCAATCATGCTATCTATTTTCTACCCCATCTGGATTCGCGCCCTTTGTGTTCCTAACTATCAGAGTCAGTTTGTGTGCCAAGTGTCATGATAAATACCTAGTTTGCATGAATTGCATGAAAAAGGTGTGACATGATTTTATCACTTTTTTTACATATTAACTTGCACAGTATGGTGTAGCATGAATGCACCAAGGTACACAAAGGATAGCCGGATTTATGTTTCTTTCCAATACTGACATATAAACTTTAATTTTTTTTTTTAATCTTTAGTCTTTTAAAACAAAGACTTAAATACACTTCTTGTTGCTTCAAGGCTAGTTTTATATATATATTTTTAATATTTCAAGTAAATCTATTCAGTGTTTTATTGCAACTTAAGTACTCTCTCTTAAATGAGAAACTCTTCAGTTTTATGTCTTATGAGCATGTAAGTTTTTCCTAAAACAAACAGGAGTAGGTGATATGGAATTTTATTGCTTGGTGAGGTACAAGGAGACAACACATCTGTACCTCTTTCTGGATTCTTTTTAGGGAGTACAAATAGAAAAACTTGCTCATATTTTGTCCATCTTCAAAGAGGCAAGAGGCAACCAGCTTCATGATATCAACAAGCCAAAATTGTTTTGACTGAAAGCTGTAATTTCTTCTGTGTTTCTGCTTAACTGAATTTGAAATGAAATTTCTGAATGATTAAATAATCTAGACACACCAATCTAAGCTATGTGTGTCTAAGCATTCATATATGAAGATACAATTCACTATGCTTCTCTGACTACTTCATATGGTCAACCCCTATTCATTACCATAAATGCAAATAACTTGGCAAATAAATCCAACTTTGAAAATGCTTCAGAACCATCTGATAGTTATTAATGTGTACTTTGATTATGATTTATTTTTTAATTGACTCTAGTAAGTTTTAGTATGTCTTTATTCATGGTCTATATGTAGTCTTGGTTTAGGTTTTGTTTGTTGTTTTTTTTTTCTAGATTGAGTATCCTCATTTATTTATCTCTGAATTTTGAATGTGTCATGGTGTTGTCCATACCTAATTTTTTCTTTGGTAGATGTTTTCTGTCCTGTGGTTATGGTGAAAAAATGCTGTTTAACAGGTTTGCCAGTTTTTTCTACTTTGAAGTTTTCTTTTTAGTTTGTTTGAAGATTATTTTTGGAGTATTTTATTTAGTTGTCTCTTCCTCCCACAAGTAATACTGGCCAGTGGGTATAATTTCAAAAAAAGCTTTCTAAGCTTTTAAAGCAACCAAGGTAAAATGTCTTTAAGAGTGTCAAGCGAGAGTTCTTGATAAACTGAGTTCCTGCTCACAGTGTTTATGTAATAGTTATTTTGACAATGCTGTTGAGGCTACATGGCATACATGTGCTCTGAGAAATGTGCACCTCTTCCATTATGGTCTTACCTTATCACTTGTAATTCTTTGTGTTTTTTAATTTCCTTGTGACTTGGGTAACGATATAATTCAGTTTCACATTGCCTACTTTATGGTTTCACTACTAGCTGCAGTTTCCTTTTTTTGGATGAATGTCTGTATCTGTTGGAACACCATCACCTTCTAAGTTGTCGTGGTTTAAGCCGCAAATCACGCAGTTTGCTCACTCACTCCCCCCTCTTTCTTACCACCCACTCCGGGGGGGGGGGAATGGGTAGAAGAATAGAAAGAATGTCACTCCCATGGGTTGAGGTAAGAACAGTCCAGTAACTAAGGTATAACACAAATCACTACTGCTACCACCAATAATAATAATGACAAGGGAAATACAAGGGAAGAGGATACGACTGCTCACCACCCGACGACCGAGCTGTGAACTGAACTCTTCCGGGTTCCTGCCCCCAGTTTTTCCATCCTGGGCATGATGTACTGTGGTATGGAATACCTCTTTGGTCAGTTTGGGTCAGGTGTCCTGTTTCTGCTTCCTCCCAACTTCCCCTCCTCCCTGGCAGAGCATGAAACTCAGAAAGTCCCTGGTCAAATCAAACATTCTAAGCCATAACTATAAACTTCAGTGTTACCAGTGCTGTTCCCAGGCCGAAAGTTGAAAACACAGTGCTGCACCAGCTACTAAGAAGGAGAAAAATGGCTGCTACTGCTGAACCCAGGACATAAGAAAAAAAAACAAGGTCATTGCTAGATAATATGTCAGGAGCCCAAGGCTGTGAGAATTGCCTAATGAAGGCTGCATTTTCAACTCATGTGAAACAGTTTCTGAACTAAAATGTGTTCATTATTGAGAAAGGAACATTTGCCAGCACTTAGCAGATGAATAGTATCTATGTAGTTTTATACCTTATTTTGAAGGTGTGGTTCAGACTAATTTGTTTCTTTCTTCTGGGTAAAAGATCTTCCCTGTAGCGGAGGTTTTAACGTTCTATACGGTAAAATGAAATGTTCAAAAAGCACGTATGATCTTGAGGTCCTTTCCAACCCTAACTATTCTATGATTCTATGATTCTATGTCAACATGAAATTCCAGTATAATCAGGAATAGAAGTGCTAGTGCATGTCTGTGAGCCTTATTTCCCAATGCTTCCAGTGCAATTCCCAAATAAATGTGAACCATCAAAAAAGTCTTTTTACTCAACCTCTGTTGAACATTTTCTCCAAAATAATGAATTAAATATGTAAGTTATTATGTATCAATTTGATAATATTTAATTGTACAAGAGAATATGTGGAAATATGTGGCTGTTTCAATCTAATAGATTCTGGATAAGAGAATTTATTTCAATTTCTCTTTTCATAATTTTAAAATAATCTGTAATTGAGATATAATTAATGTTTATAATAAAAAATGTATAAAAAGACCAAACTGCATATCAGCAAAATTTTATTACCAAGTGGTTTAATAAAAGGCTTTTACCCTTTGAAAAATAATCTTTGCTTTTGTCCTTTAAGGAAATTATCTTGATTTTCTTTGAATAATTTTTAAAGTACATGATTATCACTCAAAAAATAAATAGGGTAATTATTCATGTATGCAAGAGAATTAAGATTCAGGGAAAAATACCTATTCTATATTTGCTAAAGTTGTCAGATACCTAATTGCCAAATGGTCTTGATTTTCATAGAATCATAGAATGGTTTGGGATGAAAGGGGCCTTAAAGATCATCTAGTTCCAACCTCCCTGCCGTGGGCAGAGACACCTTCCACTAGACCCGGTTTCTCAAAACCCCATCCAGCCTGGTCTTGGGCACTTCCAGGGAAGGGGTATCCAGAAGTTTCTGGCAACCTGTGGCAATGCCTCACCACCCTCATAGTGAATATATTCTTCCTAATATCTAATCTAAATCTACCTTTTTTAAAAAAAAAAAAAAAAAGCCTTTTTTCTTTGTCTTATCCCTACATCCACATTTTATGTTTTGTTCTCTTGTTGTTTTTATTTGCTGATAATTCTTTTTCCTGATTTATCTCAATATAAAATTAATTTCTGACAAAAATGCTTATTCAGAATTTGGGGAAATTTTCTAAGAATAATTCCGTTTACTATTGCAACAATAGCATCTTCTTTGTGATCTGTGAAAAATAATAGAAGACATCACCTAAAACTTGAATAATTAATTTTCAATTTGTACAACAAGGACCCTCCCCCCATGAGATTTCTTTCCTTACATTAACTTCCCAGAAACTCAAGGGCAGTTTTTGTGAGTGGTACCCTTCATTAAATTTTCTGCTCTCTTCACATTTGTTGGAGATACAGTGTATACATGAATCATGTCAGTTTATCAATAATTTTTATTATTTATAATCTAGAAGTTCTGAATACATTCTTTTAGATGAATGATTTATCATGAAAGCTGCATTTGCTGCCTGTTTTCCATTCTGTAAAGCAGTGATATGCAAAGAAAACACTGAGGCTGTTTGCCTTAATTAGTTTCTGTATTTCTCTAGAAATTAGTTCATGGGACCTTGGCTGCTGTATAAGAACTCTCTAATTTTTCTGTGGTCTGGTTCTGTGTTGTGAGTATAAGTCATCCTGCTAAGAAAGAATAGTATGGTATAAGCATCACTTAATAGCCTGAGGGAGGTGTCAGTGTTCAGTCTTTCTGGGGGATATAAGCCATTTCATCATGGCTGTTTTTATGGTGGGGTTGGCCATTTTTATGGTGGGGTTGTCTTTGTTGAATATTAATGCTTTTAGTGTTTCAAGCTACTTGCCAATCTTTTGTGTGGCTCTGCAGAACAGGGAAAGACTTGACTGTACTGAAAGAGATTATAGAACATAAGTTTTATAAAGGGCAAATAAGACTAAAATTTATGATCACACCTTTTTTCATTCAGCTGACTTGCTTGTCCAGATGCTCATTCTGCTCATCAAGTGTGATGAGTGTCATGGTTTTTGCATTTACTTCAAAGATGAATTCTATCCCTTTATTTCAGTTGTAAGAATGTTTCCTGTAGTTTTCGTGGTGATGATAAATGTTCTTAAATCAAAAAGTACCCTTGATCACCTGGAAGTAATCCGTTTTAGGTTTTTTCTTTTGTTGCTGTTAGAGTATGTGAAAGGCTTTGAAAACACTTATGTTATCTTCCCTCCACCCAATAGGTAGTGGCTGTCTGGTTTTAATTCTTTTTGCTGCACAAATATAGAGCTACTTTTTCTAATTAGGAGTTAAATTTATCTAAACTCTTGAGTCTGCTCATGCTTTTTGAATGCAGGTTCACACATCTGATACTATCCTAGTTCACACGTATTTTAGTTCTTTCAGTTTTAAACTGTTGTAAGTTATTACAGGAGGATGTTGTAGGATGATCAGGGGACTGCAGCACCTCCCGTATGAAGATAGGCTGAGAAAGTTGAGGTTGTTCAGCCTAGAGAAGAGAAGGCTGCGTGGAGACCTCATAGCAGCCTCCCGGTATCTGAAGGGGGGCTATAAGGATCCTGGGGAGGGACTATTCATTAGGGACTGTAGTGAGAGGACAAGGGTTAACGAGTTCAAACCTAAACAGGAGAAGTTAGATTGGATATAAGGGGGAAGTTCTTTACTGTGAGGGTGGTGAGGCACTGGAATGGGCTGCCCAGAGAAGCTGTGAATGCTCCATCCCTGGCGGTGTTCAAGGCCAGGTTGGACAGAGCCTTGGGTGACATGGTTTAGTGTGAGGTGTCCCTGCCCATGGCAGGGGGGTCAGAACTAGATGATCTTGAGGTCCTTTCCAACCCTTACTATTCTATGATTCTATGATCTTAAGGTCCTTTCCAACCCTAACTGTTCTATAATTCTATGATTCTACAACCTCTAATAGTTCTTAGGTGGCCATCAGGGGACTAATAATAATTCCTTGTGAGCACTGAGATGCCTATTTGCCGTGGGTGTCCTATTTCTCCCCCATCCAGTAAGAGCATTCATTGACTTCTAAGGAAAACCACTACTATTAATATTCTCCAAAACAGACTTATGCACTATGCCACTGCATCCTGGTATAGAGGTTTGAACTAATGAGTGAAGAAGGAACGTTATGTGTATCATAATCAACAAGTGGGACAACTGAATGAATTTGAAACTTCTTTTTTGTCACAGTGGGAGCTCTGTGTTTCTTTGCCATGGAAAAGTCCCACAGGAAATGACAAATTCATTTTCTTTCTGTAATATTTTTACATATTTAGGACACATTTCTGTAAATCTTTTTAAAGCATTACAGATATCTAAACCAATAAATCTTTGAAGTGGAGCTTAAATGAGCCTGCTGCCACTGTTTAAACAGAATTGACTTTTGTCCTAGCTCATTATTTAGTTGTGTCTGATTATTTTACTTTTTCTTTAGAATGGTACCCTCAGGCTAAAAATATCAATTGGATTGTTGCATATAATGCTAGTATGCTTAGCTTCTGGGTTTGTTCCTCCCCTCCCCCCCCCCCCCCCCCCAGTAAAGCATGCTGTTGGAAGTGTATTTTTTAAAGAGAATTATATGAATAGCCTTTAAAAAGGACCACATTTTTTCCCAATGGTGTATACACTTGAGAGCATGTTTAATTCATCCCCTGAAGAACATGACAGCTCGCTTTTAGGATTTCTTTCAGCTTTTGCACTGAGAAACAGGGGTTAGAAATTTTGATAAGTATCGTTATACAATAGATGCATATTCTTCTCAGCCCTATGACAGTTGGTGAATGTGCATTAAGAGATCATCTTCCTGTCCCCCACAGGAGATCACCTCCACACAACATATGCAGCATTTATCTGCCAAAATTCAGAAGTCTTTTGAATCAAGCTTTTAAAAAAATTCTTCCATCTGGAGCTCTTAGTGTTTTCCAGAGATTCCGTAAATTCTACCAAAAGAAATTTCAGAATGTTCCAGAAGCTATAGTTAAGCTTAAATATTTTCTAAAGGAAAGGTTCCTTTGAGTATTGTGAAATAAGCAGCACATCATTTTTATGATGTGTGTGTATTTTTGTGGTCTAACATATATTTTTTATATATGTATATATGCATGTGAAATGCATATATATTACTTTCCCTCTCCCCCTACCCTGAGTTGTAAAGAGGTCAGATTCAGGGCTAGTGTCACAAAAGTGGTATATACTCCCCGGGAAATTGTTTGTCGTGCACATAATTAACTTTATAGTAATAGTGATTGCAAGTTCGTAGTACTGGCAACTGAAAACTTTATGCTTATTTTAGGCATGAGAACTTGAAAAAGAGAAGCAAAGATGGAGTGGCAAAAATAGAAATTTCAAACCCTTTATTCTTCTCACACTGTTCTCTTTGGTTTATATATACGGGATCTAACTCCCTAGTTGCCTAGGCAGAGCAAAGAAGAAGAAGTGATATTATGAATACTAAACAATCTCTTCAGTTCAGCTTTCTTGCTGGGAAAATTTTAACCTTTCTTTTTGCTAGCTCTATGAAAGCATGTTTTCACTTGTGGTCATCAGCACAATGAAAATGAGTGTTGAAGAACAGGGAGAGGGAAAGGCAGAGTCGAACTGCTGTGGTTCCCTAGACTTTAGACTATTTATTTTCACTGCTAATAATTTGGAGAACGACAATTTTGGGCTGTGATAATGGTCAACATTCACAGATCAGATGGGTGCAACTTGCTTTAATTGAAATTCTGAGGTAATTTTATCAGCTGACTTCATTTAGTAAAAAGCTCATTTTATACACTACTTGTTTCCTAACAGGTTTTGACAATCTGATTTTATGAAATGGTTGTCTTGGTAACCCATTCACTTTGCTTACATCTATGAAAAACCAGATGAGAAAACAGTAATCTGGATAGAATTGTTTCTTTAATCTTCCACCATTCACTTGTTTTCATTTTCATGTCAGATAACATACAAACTGGAACACAAAGTAATATAAATATGTAATATGTAACACTGAATAATGTTGTCTGTATAGCTCACAGGCAGATAGATGTACTATCCTCACTTAGTATATAATTCACAGGGGTTTTAATTATAAGCTCTTCAAGGCAGTGACCTCGTTTTCAAAGACATCTGTGGAGTGCCAAGCATAACAATGGTACTATCTGAATATTAACTCTGTAACTCTGTAAACTCTGTAAAAATATCTTGTGAAACCATAGATATTTAATTCCTTCTTTGCTTATATTTTTTAAAGTGTGTATATATAAGTTGTACTTTCCTTTATTTGCATACTTTATGGTTATTTTTGCTAAAACATATCTGCATTGAATTATTAGTTTATATCATGTTTTCAAGATATGCAGTATAGTTGAGTATCTGTAGTATAACAGATCATTTGTTTTTCTTCAGGTACAATACTTTGGGGGATTTAAATGCCACAGGAAAATTTGATTAAGATAAAGCTGTAAATAACAGGAAGGTTATTATTGAAAATTATCAAAAATACCACCCTGTTATGAATGACTTGAAATTGTATGAAATTAGGACATCTAATATCTGTGTGTGCAGCCTCAATGAATTTACCTTAGAAGCAATAGTTCTAATAGCATATAGCCGCACAGGA
The DNA here is from genome assembly GCA_039720435.1 of Amazona ochrocephala. Taxonomy (NCBI): domain Eukaryota; kingdom Metazoa; phylum Chordata; class Aves; order Psittaciformes; family Psittacidae; genus Amazona; species Amazona ochrocephala. The sequence continues at coordinate 39,930,728 of CM077879.1, forward strand.
ATTCTAGAATCCGGAAAAGCAAATTTGCAAGGCATTGAGAAACGTGGTTAGTAAAGTGAAAAATGAGAAAGAAAATTATGCCAAAATGAAACACAGTCAAGCAGTCTTAAAAAGCACACTGGTTAAGGCATGACTGATCACATCTCCAAGTGAACAGAATGAAAGAATTGGGAAAAAAGCCATGTGCCTCCATGACACAGTTAAAGATGTAAGACTGAGGAAAAAAAAAAAAACTCCCAAAAGAAAAAGGAAGCAACCAAGTAACAATAAAAATAATGTCAGCATTAGTTAAACTGCAAAGGAAAAAAAGAATAAGGTGAACATAAAAGAAAAATTTATTCATTTTAGTAAAAAGGTAAGAGGACATATGAAAAGCTTTTGAAAAAGTAGGAAGGAATAAAGAAAAAGTAGAAACAATATTAGGAAAGGTAAGGGGGTTTCCTTTTTCTCTTTTTTTTTTTTTTTTTTTTTTTTTTTTTTAAATAAGAAAAGGCCAAATGCCAAATGCTAAGGTTTAAATAATTTGGTTTTTTTAATTATTTCTTTCTTTTTGAAAAGTGAAACAAAATTGAGTCTTGATTTTCAAGTTTCCCTTTTCTTTTCTCCACTAACTCCCACAGGAATGATAGCTCATAAAAGTTTAAAAAAGAGGAAAAAAATCAGGGGGGAGGGGGTGGGCTTTATGGAAGCAATGGGGTTTAATTTTCCACAGCTTGTTTCCTGAGATGTTGTTTGGGCAACTGGCTCTAAAAGTTTGTTGCCATGCATGTTTGGGATCAGCTTTTCTTAATGTGTATGTGAGATACCTTACCTCAGCTTTATATGGTAGTTTTATTAATGAATTTATTTATTTATTTATTTATTTATTTTCCAAGAGTGGATGTGAGAAATTGCCATGTTTTCTCTTTTGTTATGCTAATATTCACCTTTCCAGTTCCAAATCACTGGAAAGCGCTAGAAACAGAAGAGAGGAAGGTGTTTCAGAAACAACTTGCAAAAAGTTAGTTTGTATGTTGTTGGTCGGTTCATATTCATTTTACAGTATTCTTTCTCTTATACTGAATACGGCATACAGGCTTCCTGAAGACTAAGCATATGTTCTCTAAATTCCCTGCTGTATGATCTGTCATAGTCACCTTGTCTGTTCAACTCACTGGTGATTTGTGGTGTGGCCCCTTACTCTTCCATTACCTTTATTCTGTCCCTGTGGCACTTGGACGGAAGCAGATATCCCAATATTTTACTGAAGGTCAGGGAGTATCTCAAGCCTTACTCAAATCACTTCTGGTTCTCCTGCCCCCTGCTTCCATCTGGACTGTGCTGTGCCAGGTGGAAGGCTGTGCCAGTAAAGGATATGCTGGTGATATTGTTAAGGTTTTCCGAGGACTGAAAAATTATAAATTCTCCATGCTTTTGTTGTGAGGATTTCCTTGCTATTATCTGTTCCCTGAAGTCATATTTAACTTGAATCAAACTAATGAATAATGCAAGCATAAGCATTTATTTATATTACTTAAATCAGGCAATATGGTTATAAATTATTATGAAATACTTAGAATTTTAACAAGAATGGCTCGTAGTATATTAATATAGCTGTAGTATGATAAGGCTTTTCTGCTTCTTTCTTCATCTTACTGTTTCCTTTTCATGGTGGCAATCATCTCAGCATATTTTTCATGCCTTTTTATTTTGTATTTAGATTTTATTGTCAATCTGCTCTTTCAAGTCTTCTCAGGGATCTTGACTGATTTAATCTTTTTCCTGAAATTCCTTCATTTTTTTCCTTCATAGAATCATAGAATAGTAAGGGTTGGAAAGGACCTCAAGATCATCGAGTTCCAACCCCCCCGCCATGGGCAGGGACACCTCCCACTAAACCATGCCATCCAAGGCTATGTCCAACCCCACCTTGAACGCCGCCAGGGATGAAGCATTCACAACTTCCCTGGGCAACCCATTCCAGGGCCCCACCACCCTCACAGTAAAGAATTTCTTCCTCAGATCCAATCTAAACCTCCCCTGTTTAAGTTTAAACCCATTACCCCTTGTCCTCTCACCACAGTCCCTAATGAAGAGTCCCTCCCCAGCATCCCTATAGGCCCCCTTCAGGTATTGGAAGGCTGCTATGAGGTCTCCACGCAGCCTTCTCTTCTCCAGGCTGAACAGCCCCAATTTTCTCAGCCTATCCTCATATGAGAGGTGCTCCAGTCCCCTGATCATCTTCGTGGCCCTCCTCTGCACTTGTTCTAACAGTTCCATGTCCTTTTTATGTTGAGGACACCAGAACTGCACGCAATACTCCAAGTGAGGTCTCACGAGAGCAGAGTAAAGGGGCAGGAGCACCTCCCTCCAGCAGGAGGCAGTTGTTGTTTGGCATGACAACAGGTTTGAATGGCTTTCCCCAAGTTCTTTTCTTGGTGAAAACCACCCACCTTTAGTGAAAACCTTACTGTGAGTAGTATTGTCATAGTAGGGGATTTTCAAAGTCCCTCATGCGCGTTTCTCTATGCTGTATACCCTCCTTGTTTTGGTATGTCCCAACAAAGCACCAGCAGTCTTTAGACTGCTGTGGGCATACAAGTCGTGTGAATGTTGTGACTAGCTGGCTGAATGCCCAGTCATTGGTCTGTGGCCTTGCTGACTAGGAGAAATTCCTGTTGTATGGACATATGGCTGTACATTGCATTATGTGGTAGGTAAGATCTTGACTTTACACACAGATGGATAGTATGAACACACGCATTTTATATTTCAATATTAATAAATATTTTTAAACGCATGAATTAAAATACAAGATGACATACAGTGAGCTAAACATACTAAAGAAAGATTATTAGTACTTGCTAAGACATTGTTCTGACAGACTTTACACCACTGCCTCATGTACATGTTTTCTCTTCCCTTAATGGGACAGATTTTCTAGTAGTGCAGAACAGCCTCATCCTTCTGGTTAACCAGTAATATATAATAGCTACTATATATACTATTATACACTATATATCTTACATATCACATATAATATATAAAATATAATATGTAATATATAAATTACATACTAGAAATTGTATATTGTATACTTTATATAGATATATAAAAATCTATGTATATACATAATTTTATATAATATAAAATAATGTATGCTATGTAATAATAAATATATTTCATATACAGTTTATTATATATTAATATTAATATATTATATTATATACAATATATCTTATATATAATATATAATTGCATATATAACAATATATAATAGTTACAAAAATATAGTTTTTGTAACTTCCTCTCTGGTATGTCTTTTAGTTTCTGGAAGCATTTTTGGCATGGGTCTTTGGAAGCATACACATTTGTAGGTAGTGCTACTCAGGTAAAAAATATTGTGGTAATAATCATATTGCTTTCACAAGACTAACTATTGCCCCCAGATATGTAAAGCATTCATTTTGTGTGCATGATAGATTGCTAAGTGTGCTGATTAGAAGTGTCAGCAGAAGAATTTTGAGTAGTAGAACTGAAAATGTCACAAATCCCTGCTGTTATTTTCTGGGTTGTCCACTAGTCAGAGATACTTGGCCTAAAAAATATTTATAATTGATGTTCATTATTTTTGTTTGTTTTAGAAATATTAAAAGATATCTCAGGAAAGGGTCCTTACCTGACTTTCTTGCTTGCCTTGTAACTCTACAAGGATCATAAGATACTGTATGAATATTTGTTCCTTTTTTCTGTCTGTTGTAAATTCTCTTGGTAGTTTATAGAAAACAATTTCTCTGAGAGAGATCAGTCACTGAATGGGTGAGTAAAAGATACCTATAAATTCCTGACATTCCACTAATATTTTGTGAGTTACATACTGCAGGCCTTAAAGATGAGCTGAATTTCCACCAGATTCCAATGACTTCTCATGGAGTAACTTGATAGGAACAAACCCAGGCCTAAGATGTATATATATATATATATATATATATATATATATGGATGATGCAGGAAACCTTAGGTGGGTTTTGTCATGTGTATACCTAATAGCTTAAAGTTCCAACATGCTGAAGTGCTATTTTAGACTGCTAATGATTGCAGGTGGTCTTCTAGAAAAAAAAGTGAAATCTTGCAACTTACATTTATATAAGATTAATGCAAGGCAGAATGAATTTCCAGTTTATTCCAACCACATGATGCATCATTGTTGGCTCTCTTAATTACATGGCTGCCATCTTTCAAGAACATGGAGTCACAGCATAGTGTGATTTCTTCTGAATGCATTGACACTCTCCCTTAGCTGGCATACACCTCTGGCATGCAGGGAAGCCATCACGGAAGACTCAAGGACAAAGTAGTTGTCTTTCTGTAATGTCTGTCCTTGAAAGTTCATGCTGAATTGGCTCTCTGCTAACTTGATTGAAGTTTCTCTCCAAAATGGGTCTCATTTTACTGGACTGGATGCATTCTTCACCATGCAGATACATCTGGGAAATCTACACCACCAGCCTCACAAGGTTGACATTGACAAAGGGGTGCCCTGGATCCTTCCCAAAATGTTTGGGATATCTGCCAGCAGATTTGTAGGCAGTCAGAGCTTACTCAGAATGAAATGGAAACCAAGTGCCAGCCCCAGGGGTGCACACAGAACAAAACTGGATTCTTGAAAAATTCTGCAAGATATGATTCCCCACATCACCTTATTGACTGGACAGAACCTCGATGTGAGTCCTGGAAACAAAACCTTTCTCTCTGAAAATTTTCTGAGGTGAATTCATTCCAAATGAGCAAAGGAACTACTTTTTGTATTTTGGTAGAGGCTCACAGCATGGAAGAGTTTACCAAAAGCTTTGGGTTTTGTGTATGCAGGAAAATCTAAGCAAATTTAATGTTGTCTCAGGATTTAAGGTCAGAGTTTATGAACTGGATACTTACCAAAACCCTATGTGTATGTTTAGACGATGTCCACAGTCTTTTGTGATCTTAAATGGGATGTTTACACCATCTAAATCCAAATTTAAAAGATAATTTATCTAATTTCTAAAAGCTATGAGAAAATTCTTTCAATTATAGAGCAAGCATTACTGAAATTATATTAAAAACCTAGTATATCCTGGATTTCACAAATTGATATGTATTGAAGGTGAAGTCCTTTTTTAGGACTGAAATGAGATTCTTGTTTCTAAAAGTTTATATAGTATTATCCATGATGCGACTTCGGAAGTTTATTTAAATCTTGTATCTTTGCTCCTTAAGGTCTGTATTTGAGCAATACCTGTCTCTCTCTATGGTTTTGGATGTGATATTTGTTATATTTTTCAAGAAACAATTTAAAGGGTCAGTTATGCAAGCATCTACAAGTGGGCAGAGAGTATTTTGCACATGGGTCTGAGCAAAACCGATTGATTTTGTCAGCTACCTATAATCTGCGGTCATATTAAACAATATGCTTATTATATATAAATAATTATATAATCTGCTCTATATTAAATTTGCTGCTGGTGACTGATCAGAATAAAAGGTGAAATGAGCAGACTGATATCTATCAGATCTCTTAGCAGTCATTCATTTTTTTCCCCTGGCCTATCTATTAGTAGTATTCCCCAAAGGAAATAAATTAGTATGACTTTATGTGTTACTTCTGCTTAGAGAGTTTTTGGAGCACCTATAGGGATGCAGTAGCAAGAGATATGGCCATCTGAGATGTAGATGTAGCTGTCTCAAGATTTTGCAGAAGCCATTCATGCAGAGATTTTTGGATGCCCACAGTCAGCAGCCTCAGAAGTAATGACTATTGATTGTGGTAGCAGAAAGTGGATAGTCCTACCCTCCCAGTAGCCAGAATCACAGGAAATAAAAACGTCTTACTTAATCATGGTCTCAGGAAGCCCATGCCAGTTCTTTCCAGAAGGCTGTCAATATATTCTGGCAGTACATTACAGATTGCTGTGCTCTTCTTAGCTCCTACAGCCAGAAAAATCTGAAAATCAGGAGCAGGAGGGCAGAGCAACATTCATTGTACTTCAGCAGAATCCTAATAAGAATTTTTCCCCAAAGTTCTGTTGTTGCAGTCGTTTCATGTTGAAATGTGTACATAAAGGTAAAACTGGTAAGGAGAAATTTATTACTGCACTATAAAACTAAAATACAGCTCAATATTTACTTCAGAAGAATTCTCTTGTTTTGAAAGCAGAAGAACCGTGGGCCTTTTTTTCAATGGTTTAAAAATTCTGGTTGTGTCCATTTGTAATTCACATCAAAATACATGCTTTGTGTGGTTAAAATCACTTACATTTAAAAACCACATTCATTTTACTTGAAAGTGATATAGAGATATACTACTGATACCATAACTAGAATATATATGGTGCCTAATTTTTCAGCTGTTCTCACAAGTGAGATGCTGTAAACAACCCATATTTGATTTTAGATCAGGATTTATTTAAGAAACAACTCTACCAGTGCTTTTCCCTTATCATTATCTCACACTTCACTCACATTGTCCCATTTGTGTCTCTCTCCTCTACTTAATATGCAGTAGTTCACAATTTCCCTGCACAGATATTACTGCTGGCCCAGGATGGCTGGGCAGAAAGTTGTACTAGTTCTTGCACTGCTTGCACTTATCCATATTGGACATTGCTAGCCAAGGACCCTGGGTGACCATGACATTTGTCTCCATCCAGTTGGCTGATCTGTTGCATCTTCTCTCACTTCCAGGATCTTTCGTCCAGCCAAGATCTTCACCACCTTTTCTCCAGGCTCCTTTCTTTTTGTCCTTTTCCACAACCCCAAGGTCCCAGACTTACTAATTTAAGCAGCCAGTGTGCAGAATCATGGTGTGTGATCAGCATCCTAATTTGTAGTTCTGTCTTATGTCTCTAAAAATTGGAAGATTTGGGATGTGCCGTTTTTAAACCAGCTGTTATAAAAATTTACAAGCAGACAGTACTTACTGCAGCAGGCAAATAGCAAACTTCTGCTTGATTGTTCAACAGTTCAGTTACTGATATCCAACCCTCCTACACACATACTCAATTATCTGCCACCTGTTAGTGGTCTCAGTTTAAGACGGAAAAGTTTTTTTGCCTATGACAGGTGCTGATACCTGAGATCATCATAGAATCATAGAATCATAGAATAGTAAGGGTTGGAAAGGACCTCAAGATCATCGAGTTCCAACCCCCCCGCCATGGGCATCTGCAATTGTACCTCCTGCAGACTAACCCAATCCTAAACTGTTTGCTGCAGCTCTACCCTTCCGTAGAGCTGGATGGTGTGTGTAGGGTCAGTAGAGAGGAAAAGACCTCTTTAAGTTCCTTTGAGTTTTGGCCTAAAGGTGTAATGTGTTTTAAAAGCAGGTGATGATATCAGACTTCCAATAACTGCATGTGAAAGATTAAGAAAATTTTTGGTCCTCACTTGAGGACTCTGCAGAAATTAATTCCCTCCAGCAATCTCATTGATAACATATCATGTAACTCAACTTATCTTGAGGCTCTGAAGATCTTCAGTGAAGAAATGCAAACATTCACACGTTTGGCCTAGAAAGTACAACTAAGATAGCTCACACTATTATCAAACTAGACTTTTCTTTTTTTTCCTTCTTTCACCACGTTAAGCTATAGTTGATGAAGCAAGGAAACTTACATATTTTGCAAACATAATCAAAAACAAAACTCTTTTTTCTCATGGTTTCTTTTAGATGAAAAATATTCTTTTAAGTAAAATATTGGAATTTCTTTTTTTATGTGAGAAATATTTAATAAAAATCTTGGTCTATGTTAATGTTTCTTATTGACTTGGAGTAAGCAATCTTCATTTATTTCAGATTAAGTCTTTATATGGTACAGACATCCTTTGTAACTTTTATAACTGCAGATGCTTGTGTGTTTGACAATGAGCATTTATAATGTGCATTTATAGATGCTTTGGTGCATTACAAAGATACCTTATATCCAAAGAATTATACAGAAGAGACCACTGACATCAAGTATGTAAGATCTTTGCCAGTATTTTTGGCAGTCAATACTTCATTAGGAATTTCCTATTTATTCATACTCAGATTTTGGTTGCTTGTTTTGTTTGGTTTTTTTGGTTGGTTAGTTGGTTGGTGTTTTTTTACCACTGCACTATTGCACACTCCTGAATTCTAAGTTTAAAGAAAAGATACTCTTGAAGGAAGAGCTAGTACAAATAGGTTGTGTTAAAGAGAATTATTATTCTGGTCAAATCTCCAGTGACAGCTGAAGTGAACCCAGTCAAATGATTTCAGGCACAAAGCCGTACTAGTTGCAGCTTGTCTATGGATTTAGTCATTAAGAAATTGTATATAAAGGGTAGTAACTACTGCTTCTGAATTTTTATATATTAAGCAGTCAAGCTTTGGAGGATGTATTTGAATAAATGAGCATCAAAAATGAGTAAAAATTTTTACATTTTAACAATGATCCAGAATTTGTCCAAATATATTATGTTGGTGCTCACTGGCTGAAAGACTGATGTTTAACTTGCATTGTTTTCTATCTTTATTAATATAAATAAAAGAACTTAAATGTTTTTCAATTGAATTTCTATTTCATAAATTAATTACTAATTCAATATAGCACAGAAATGTTTCTAATGTTTCTGTTTATTAATGCAAGATATAAAAGGCATTCTATATTTTCAGTTTCCATCATAACTTGGTATTGCAAAGTTAAATGAATATGATTATGAGTAATTTCTATAAACATCATGACTGTTCCTATCTATTTATGTGGGATAATAAATCATTACTAAGCAAATTCCTGAATGCAGAATAAACCCCAAATAACCCTCAAGTTTACTGATGAAAATTTTGTTCTTCCTCAGTGCCACTGTTTGTGGTAGTCGCTGGTGAACACAAGTATTTACAAACTCTCTGCAAGGTTTGTTTTGCTGTTAAGAGGCTTTGTTTTGTTGTGCTTTCCTGCAGATTTCATTGCATGATATGCCACATGTCAGTCAGACATAAGCAGGGAACAAGCATATTCAGGAGAAATTGTGTTGGCAGTATCTGGAATTATTACCTGATATTCTCTGAAGCTTCTTTAAAGCTCTATTTCCATTAAAAACATTTGTTGCAGAAGTGCAATGATGCCAAATATGCGTAGAATTGAAACAGCAAAATTTTCTGGTTTCACTGGACTCTATTCTCTGTTTCTCAGTATTTAGAGAGAGCTTAATCCCATTGCTGCCCTGAGGTTTCTTTTCAAAATTTCTGGAAGAAAATGGCACTGAGATATGAGTGTGCAATATGAGGTTCTTTCCCATAGCTATGATTTTCAGTTAAGGGAAAGAGCATTTCATTGTTCGCCAGGCATTTTATAGTATAAAAATATTCATGTAAAATTGGCTGCTGTAACTCCAGCCTACATCATATGAGTTTAGGTAGATATGAATGGGGCAGTAAATGAAGAGATTTGATGTTAACTGGATCGCTTTTGGAGCAAAAGATGTGTTTCAAAATCCTCAGGCTAAAATGTTCCGAAGTATTACTGTGTTTCTACGGATGATGAAATATGCAGAGGTGTTTTTTGTTTTTTGTTTTTTGTTTTTTTTTTTTTTCTAACTATTCAGGAGCTGTTTTCTGAAGTCCTGCAGTGTATTTGCTATAAAGAAGCTAGTGGTTTATTATATTTTACATTGTGAAGCTTGAAGTCCTCAGCCTCAAGAAATATACATATGCTAATTTTCTTCTAGCATGTATTCCTCTTGTTAAAGAACTTTGTTTAATACCCTGAAGCATAAATCAGCCTTTACAAATCCATACTGGTTACCTACTATCATGGTTTTGACAGAGTTCTAAACCTCCTAGAAAGATCAGTTCATTCCTTAGTTGTGTTTGTTACCAAGTTGCAAAAAGCCAGCCCATGCTTTTCCTTCCTCTTGAAGGACTGTGGTTTTTCCTCTTCTATTGACACAATAGATGTTTAGGTTTTCTCCTCATTCAGCATTTTTCAACACTTTTTTTTGCATTTTTCTGCCAGCAGATCTCCCATTAAAAATGAGATTACAGCTGGAAAATAATTCTCCTTTGTATTGAAGCCTTTTTCTAGGTTGCAGCTGTATATAGAGCTTAATAAAGAAGCTCTTCCATTGGACCATTTCCTTGGACTGTGCAACCGAAATTTTCTGCACACTGTGACCTGAAAAATTCCCCTGGAAATGTTTATAGGTTCCAGATCTTGCTTGCATTTAATGTGTATTTTTTGCAAACAAAACTATTGCTAAATTTTCAGTTTGCACATCATGAATCTTTCAGGAAACGTTAGAGGCTTATATCGCCTTTGACGTTCTCTGTTAAAATATGCCTATCTTGGGACAATAAAGTCATGATGATTTTTTTTTTTAACCCATTTTTTCTAAATTATTTTTTTTTTACACCATGTCTGTACACTTAGCAGGCCATTGTGAGGATCTCTCTCAGTTCTGATAGCCAAGATATTGCTAAGATTTGGGTATCAGAGTAAACTGAATTTACCAATAAGATCAGAAAACTATCTTGCTTTTATCTGTGTTACATCACTGAATGCAATAGATTAATTCTGGTATTAATGACTACAGAAATTAGGGGCAGATCATTCGGAAGTGAAGATAGATGCTTTGTTGTCTCTTTCGGTTTATACCTCTAATCCTGTATTATGTGGCAGCTGATTCAGAAAGAGAGATTTGACACATTAAGAATCAGGTGTCAGGAAGCTGTTTATTTATGACACTTCAGCTCTGGAAAACTCAAGAGCTTTCCACTTTCCAGTCCTCTTCAAAGGACTTTCAAGGCTTTCAGATATTTGCACCTTCCATATGGAGGAACATTCTGTCGTAATTCTAAGGAAAATTATGAGGAATAGAATTTTTCTGATTTTGTTTCTTTTCTTTTTTGCCTTGTTTTATTGAAGCAATGTCTTAAAAGTAAAGAATAACAGAATAGCAATGACCTCTCAAGCATTATAATTCTTGCTTAACTTAGAAGAAATTTTATTCCTACAGAACATTCTTTAGCATTTTAATATAAGGAAAGGTGCATTGCTATATTATTCTACAGCGCAGCTATGTTATGTTCATGGTTATGTTCAACTGTGCCATAGAATCAGTTACTTAACTGCTTTTTCTGTGTGTCTATAATTGCCTATCAAAATAAAAAATCATAGAATCATAGAATAGTTAGGGTTGGAAAGGACCTTAAGATCATCTAGTTCCAACTCCCCTGCATGGGCAGGTATGGACACCTCCCACTAAACCATGCCACTCAAGGCTCTGTCCAACCTGGCTTTGAACACCGCCAGGGGTGGGGCATTCACAGCTTCCTCTGGCAAGCCATCCCAGTGCCTCACCACCCTCACATTAAGGAAATTCTTCCTTATATCTAACCAAAATTTCTCCTGTTTAAGTTTGAATCCGTGATAAAATCATTAATATGATTTTTTTTCCTGAATTTCAAGGTCTATGGTTTTGATTAGATTAGTTACCCTGAATATTGTGGTTTATTGTTGATTTGTAAGACCTTGGATACCCAATTTTTTATAGAATCATAGAATAGTTAGGGTTGAAAAGGACCTTAAGATCATCTAGTTCCAACCCCCCTGCCATGGGCAGGGACACCTCCCACTAAACCATGTCACCCAAGGCTCTGTCCAACCCAGTCTTGAACACCACCAGGGATAGAGCATTCACAACTTCCCTGGGAAACCCATTCCAGGGCCTCACCACCCTTACAGTTAAGAATTTCTTCCTTATATCCAATCTAAACTTCCCCTGTTTAAGTTTGAACCCGTTACCCCTTGTCCTATCATTACAGCCCCTAATGAATAGTCCCTCCCCAGCATCCCTAATAGCCCCTGTTCAGATACTGGGAAGCTGCTATGAGGTCTCTATGCAACCTTCTCTTTCCCAGGCTGAACAGCCCCAACTTTCTCAGCCTATCTTCATATGGGAAGTGCTCCAGTCCCCTGATCATCCTCGGGGCCTTCCTCTGCACTTGTTCTAACAGTTCCATGTCCTTTTTATGTTGAGGACACCAGAACTGCACACAATACTCCAAATGAGGTCTCACGAGAGCAGAGGGGCAGGATCACCTCCCTCGACCTGCTGGTCACGCTCCTTTTGATGCCGCCCAGGATACGGTTGGCTTTCTGGGCTGCAAGTGCACACTGCCGGCTCATGTTCATTTTCTCATCAACCAACACCCCTAAGTGCTTCTCCACAGGGCTGCTCTGAGTCTCTTCTCTGCCCAATCTGCATCTGTGCCTGGGATTGCTCTGACCCAGGTGTAGGACCTTGCACTTGTCATGGTTAAGCTTCATCAGGTTGGCATCAGCCCACCTCACAAGCATGTCAAGGTCCGTCTGGATGGCATTCCTTCCCTCCAACCAAACCACACAGCTTGGTGTCATCTGCAAACTTGCTGAGGGCGCACTTAATCCCGCTGTCCATATCATGGACAAAGATGTTGAACAAGACTGGTCTCAACACTGATCCCTGAGGCACACCACTCATTACTGGTCTCCAGCTGGACATCGAGACATTGACCACAACTCTTTGCGTGGCTGCCATCCAGCCAGTTCTTTATCCACCGAGTGGTCCACCTATCAAATTGATGTCTCTCCAATTTAGAGACAAGGATGTCATGTGGGACAATGTTGAATGCTTTGCACAAGTCCAGGTAGATGACATCAACTGCTCTACCCCTGTCCACCAGTTCCATAGCCCCACCATAGAAGGCCACCGAATTGGTCAGGCAGGATTTCGCCTTAGTGAAGCCATGCGGGCTGTCAGCAAATGCCTTGTTGTTTTTCATGTGCCTCAGCACGCCTTCCAGGAGAATCTGCTTCAAGATTTGCCAGGCACAGAGGTGAGACTGCCTGGTCTGTAATTCCCTGGGTCATCCATCTTCCCCTTCTTAAAAATGGGGGTTATATTTCCCTTTTTCCAGTCATCGGGAACTTCACCTGACTGCCATGATTTTTCAAATATGATGGACAGTGGCTTAGCAACTTCATTTGCCAGCTCCTTCAGGACCCGCAGATGGATTTCATCCGGTCCCATGGACTTGTATACATTCAGGTTCCTAAGGTGGTCCCGAACAAGATCCTCTCCTACAGTGGGCCCAGGGTCTTCATTCTCACTGTCCCTGCATCTGCCTTCCAAGACTTGGGTCATGTGTTCAGAACATTTTCCGTGAAGACTGAGGCAAAGAAGTCATTAAGAACCTCAGTCTTCTCCAAATCCGTGGTAGCCAGTTCTCCTGATAGCTCCCAGAGAGGGCCCACATTGTCCCTAACCTGCCTTTTATTTGCAATGTACCTATAGAATCCTTTGCTGTTATCTTTAACATCCCTAGCCAATTTTAATTCTAAGTGAGCTTTAGCTTTCCTAACCTGGTCCCTAGCTTCCTGGATACCATCCCTGTATTCTTCCCAGGCTGGCTGTCCTTGCTTCCACCTTTTATAAGCCTCTTTTTTCCTTCAAATTTTGCTCAGCAGCTCCTTATCCATCCAAGGAGGCCTCCTGCCCTGCTGCTGCACTTCGTTCTAGTAGCGTTGCATCGCTCCTGAGCTTGCAGCAGGTGAGCCTTGAATATCAACCAACAGTCTTGGGCCCCCCTGCCCTCTAGGGCTATATCCCATGGAACCTTACTGAGCAGGTTCCTGAAGAGGCCAAAGTCTGCTCTCTTGAAGTCCAGGGCAGTGAGCTTGCTGCACGCCCTTCTCACTGTCCTGAGGATCTCAAACTCGACCATCTCATGATCGCTGCAACCAAGGCTGCCCTGGAGCGTCACATTTCCAACCAGCCCTTCCCTGTTGGTGAGGAGGAGGTCAAGCATGACACCTCTCCTTGTCAGCCCCTCTATTGCTTGCTGAAGGAAGTTTTTTTCCACACAATTGAAGAACCTCCTGGATTGCTTGTGCCATCTCCTGGATTGCTTGTGCCAGCAATGTCCTCAACCAGTGGATATAGAAATGCTGGTAACTGTAAATATTTACTTATTTATGGTAGTATTTTAAACCTAAACCCTTTAGTGACTCATTTGCCCTTAGTAAATTGCTAGTGATGTAATGATGGTGTATGAAGTGGGAGTGCAAACTGTATGTTGTCTCCCTAGTTTTGCTTTTATCTTTCTAACAAGTTTTTCATGCTACAGGAGTATTTCATGTTTAAATTTGTTACTACATAGTATGTTGGATATGTCTTAAATTTCATGTAACTCATGACAATATATCACTTCTGAAATTTTTCATCAGTAAAAAGGTAGGACAGAGATTTTAACCAGGGCTTTTAAAGTAGTTTTCCTATTTAACAGGAAATGAGGAATTATAATAAGCAAATATTCCTGGTTTATTTCACAGAATCACAGAATCACAGAATAGTAAGGGCTAGAAAGGACCTCAAGATCATCGAGTTCCAACCCCCCTGCCATGGGCAGGGACACCTCACACTAAACCATGCCATCCAAGGCTATGTCCAACCCCACCTTGAACGCCCAGAAGCTTCTCCACCTTTGGAGACTTTTCTCTCTCTTCTTTCATTTTCTTGAATTTGAAATAAGAAGAGAAGATATACTTTTGGTGGCTGTTAGATGTACTGAAAAGCTAATCCAAATCAATTGTTTTTAAAGGGAAGTAGCAGAATATCCATTGGAAGGGGATTTCAAGGTCAATTTACCAGAAGGTTGATATAAGTGTGTCGGGTATGATTGGTTTCTCTGTGATGAGAGTAAATGGCCTAGATGGTTCTTGGAGGCCTTTTCTTTCTCATTTTACATCAAATGATGGAAATTAAAATCTCCACATCTCAAATATGCTATACTAAGTATAGGTGTTCCAGACTGCTCTGCTGTTCTCTTCTGGATTAAAAAACAAACAAAAGAATAAAGGGAGAGAGGGGGGAAAAATCAGTATACATTATCTCCTCTATGCTTGGCTCATGACATCTAGTAGAACATTACAACTCAGTGTCATCGGTAAGCTAGTGCTGGGAATAGCCCATATGCTGTGCTAGCTTGGTAGGTCACTGTGTTTCTTTCATTTGCATTAAAAGAAAGAAGAATTTAGTGCAAAATCTACTCTTCAGTTTGTGAAGTGCCAGAAGCCTCTTTGTTTTTATAGTCGCTGTGGCTGGAAAAGAAAAAAAAATAGACATCTACAGCTGTGTAGGCCATGTTATGACCAATAGAACTGGTTTGAGCAGTAGACTGTTAAGTCCTTTGGAAAAAAAAAACAAAACAATTCTTCAAATGTACAGTTTGATAAAATGGTACTGTAACAGCTACAAGGCAGGGGCAAGGTTGCTACAATTAGAAATCCATACAAGCTGAAATTTGTTGAAATTTTTAGTTATAAACCCTGCAATTTTTAGTTATAAACCCTGCAATGTCTTTTAGGCCATTATTTTTGAAATTGACTTCTGCCCTATTGACCTTTTATGGCTACTGAGAAATTTAGTGTTCTACTTTCTGTAGCGGAGGACATGTGTAATTAGTTGGCCAAAAGCAAATAGTATGTTAACAAGACTAGGGGAAACCCTTACTTAAAAACAATAAACCCTCTGTCATTTCCTTGCCAAAGTTTTCAAGAATATCAGTAAACTTCTCTCAAGCCCTATGCTTTTATCTAAGAGCATTATATCTTTTGAAGTCAGAGCAAGCTTGTCTATAAAGCATCCCAGTTGTTCCCTAGAATTTTCTTCTTGGCTGGGTAGTCAGTCCCACAGTCCCACTTTTAGCTTCACCTTAGTACTTGGACACTCGACATGCAAAAAAGCAAATAAAATAAGTCAATCAATAAGGCAAACAAATCCTATGAAGAATAACAATTTTAGTAAATGTTGTTATATTTAGTAGGACAAAAAACCTCACCAAACTAAAATTATGAAGATAGCCTCTCATTCACATTCTTTTCTTACTAACTTGTACAAAACGTTGTGGTCTCTTTAAAATCTGCAATGATATGACTTTGCAGTCATCAAACATACAATTATTTAATCAACTCTTTGTGTGCTGACATGCAGATTAAACAAAAATGTTTAACTTCCTTTATATTATTTATAGCTTACAGCTCCTCGAAAGGATGAAATACAACTGTGCGTATGTATTTACCATGATTTCGTAATGGTCTATGTGTGAGTTGTATATGTTTCAGAAGTAAATTACTCCCAAGGAAGTTTTTTTGGGTTTTGTTTTTTTTTTTTTTTTCAGTCATTCGGAGAATGGAAATGTAATTATGGGTTACTGCTTCTGAAGTTGATCTCTATTTTTTTTCTGACACAGAGTTTCACTTTTTTTTTCTCTCCTTCCTCTCTAGAACTTTTGTCCTATTGGGTCAGATCATTAATTCCTTATTCAAGGGGGAACACCAGGCTTGTCTAGGGACATAAGTAAATGAGAGCATATGCAAGAATGAATAGTAAATGCTCCTAAGTTTTCTGGACATTTTTATTCAGTTTTCAAATACTTGTTATTTATGGATCATCTAGAACTTGTGGAAGGTTAACACACATCAAAATGGGTATCATCAATTTTCTGCTGTTGATTCTCACAATACTTTCATGCCTAAAGAATGATTTTGGAATTTTTGAGAATTTCACAACTTAAAATATGTGATCATCTAGTGAATTTTTCTGAATTAAGATTTTCAAAGCTTCCTTACAACTTATCTCATTAATTTGCAGTCCTGTGCTACTTAACATGAGGTAAATCATAGAATCATGGAATAGTTAGGGTTGGAAAGGACCTCAAGATCATCGAGTTCCAACCCCCCTGCCATGGGCAGGGACACCTCCCACTAAACCATGCCATCCAAGGCTATGTCCAATCCCACCTTGAATGCCGCCAGGGATGAAGCATTCACAGCCTCCCTGGGCAACCCATTCCAGGGCCTCACCACCCTCACAGTCAATCAGAATAGACAAAGAAGCCTGTATATCTTGTGATGAGAACACAATAAATTAGTCAAAACTTCTTTGGGTACATATATGAATATTTTTAACTTCATTACAAAATACAGGGATTTAAGGCAAGCTTTGTAGCAGATTTTTACCATCAAAATTAGTTTGTTACAAGTATGTTGACCAATTCTTCCTCCGCAAGGAGAATAATGAATTGATGACTCATTTATAACTGAATCATTATTCAATGAATCAATGAATATGAGCTATTTCTAACTGTTTAGAAGTAGTAGGAATGAAGGATCTCAAACCTTTTTCTTTGCAAATCTTTTTCAAATGCATGATTTATTAATGTTGGGGGATAGAGGGTGTCCCACTTTGGCTGGATTCTACTTGATTCTTTGTCTTCTAAAGCAATAATACTGACAGCAGATTTAACCTGTGTTTCACTAGGAACAAATGCCTTGGCAAATGTCCATTGTAACAGATTTTCTGGGTGACATGCATATTCTATATTGATCTTGCCAAAGCCTGGCATTTCAGATAGCTTCCTTTTCAAGAGCAGGTGTTCATTTATTCCACATCATTCCGCAACTTTGGCAGATGAGATAAAATTCAGAACTAGTGAAAAAAAAAGCTTGTTGATCAAGCTCCATAGAAAGTAAATTCTAAAGCTTGGAGCTTGAAGTAGAAAATCCAGAAAGAGGAAAAAGTGTGTGAAATTGCCATGTAGCTGGGTGGGAATAGGGAAGGATGGCGAATTATACCTGAACATATTGCATCATTAACTTGTCTGGATCCTGCACTTTTCCAAGGAGTATAATAATACTTTGCCTACACAATTATTTATTTTCTAAGTAATTTATGTATTGGTTGGTTTTATCTGGACAGGAATCTTAAAGTATTAACAAATGTCACTTTACAACCATTCTTCCATCCTTAGGAATACTGAGGAATTATAGTCGCCATTTGATTACAACAGTTGCCATTTGTTTACAATAGTTTTCTTATTTTTTAAAATAAATCTTATCGTGTCTCTACTTTGAATATCTTGACTTTATCAACATTGTTTTAATACATGTAATGTAAAGCATCAACATTTGCTATCAGTGCAAAACATCCTTGAGATGTGATAGCAAAACCCAGCTTGACAACCTAATGTGTACAAAAGCCCCCATGTCAAGAACAAAAAATATTCTTAGCCTGTGCATTTGCATGGATATTGCACACTTGAGGGAGGTAAATATTTGGTGAATTTCACATTGTAGAAAGCTCTACTTTCTATATACCTTGTCATCATCACTCTTTCCTTGATTTCAAAGTAGTAGATGTATTTTATCTTTAAAGTATTCCTTCACATTTGCATAGGCCATCACAAATTAAACCAATTGCAGCAAACATTTTTGTCTTATGCATTGCTTAATTTATCCCTTGGCCAGTGTAAACATTTAAAAACTGTTTATCAAGCTTATGTGAGAAAAATAAACAATTGCAGATTATTAAGACTGCTGGGAGAGAAAATAAGCTTACTGTAAAAGCTAAAGTGTACATGTATAAAATAAAATTAAGACCATCTGTCTGACTCACCTGCTCTGTTGACTGAAGACTCTCTACAATGATTCAGAATGTTCTTGTCACAATGATACAAGAACTAACTAGATGTGTCCAGAGGACGTATTGTAAACTGATGGTACTTTTGATGACAGGTAGAAAAAAGAATTTAAAATATAACTACAACTCTTGGAGACATCTCTGATCTTTCTTCATGCATAAAAAAATCCTTAGGTATTCTTATCGGTGAACACTGGAAATAATATAGGTCAAAAGCCTTCAGGTGAGTTATGCAGCAGGTGTTGCCATGTAATGACACAACTACTTTTCTGACCATATCTGAACTTACTGCAGTGTATACCTGTATGATTTAGGATTCCAGGAATTACTTTGTTATAGTAATTTCCAACTATGAACTTGAGCTGCAAATACTTCATCAGTCTTACTATTTGGGACATGTTGAATAGTCACTTTTTTTAGAATATCTGAGCAGAAAACAGGCTTTCTACTCTCTAGGATTTGGGTCTCCAGATTTTTTTTTAATCAAAGTAAAAGTCAGGTTCACAAAAACATGAAGAATTAGAATCATAGAATCATAGAATAGTTAGGGCTGGAAAGGACCTTAGGATCATCTAATTCCAGCCCCCCTGCCATAGGCAGGGACACCTCCCACTAAACCATGCCACCCAAGGCGCTGTCCAACCCAGCCTTGAACAGCGCCAGCGATGGAGCTTTCGCAACTTGCCTGGGCAACCCATTCCAATGCCTCACCACCCTTACAGTAAAGAATTTCTTCCTTATATCCAATCTAAACTTCCCCTGTTTAAGTTTGAACCTGTTACCCCTTGTCCTATCACTACAGTCCCTAATGAAGAGTACCTTCCCAGTACCCCTATTAGTATAGTTTGTGAGAAGTAAACATGTATCTTCTGGAATAGATTTATATCTCTAATTTAAATGTAACCACAAAGCAATTCTCTGCATTTCTGCCATATTTTTGAGTAGACATTCATTCATCTAGAAATGACAGAATAAAATTTTGTAAGGAAAATTTAATCAAAACAGATATGTTCCTAAAATTTTCTTATTCTCATTGAACTAGCCTCTTTGGAATGATTTTTTGAAGCAAAATATTGCTGATCAGCCTAACACTTACTGAAGAAAAAAAAATCCAATTATTTTTAGATTTTCAGCAATCCAGTAACCTTCTCTTAAATGATTCAAGAAAACAATGTGTAGTTATAGTTGTCAGCATCACACTAACACTGACATGACAGTGCCATACTTTTTCTCCTACATTCTAGAATCCTTTTTTTCCTTGATCTGCAAAGCAGTAGAAAAAGATGCTAAGTTATTACATATTTTGGACTGACTTAATTTGCCTTATCATGCTGTAAGTTAAAATAGCATAATTAAAAAAAATAATTGCTAAAGCTCCTTTATGTCACAATGTAAAGGTGTATGTAATGCAGGGGATGGAATATTATGGAAACAAAAGACATATTAAGCACTCAAATTATGAAAATTATATTTTGAAATAAAAGACGACTAAAGAATCTCTATTGGACCTTTAACCTGTCTGAATTTAATTAGTGGCCTTGGCACAAAATTTTTTCAGGGAAGAATTTGGAATTATGTTTGAGATACTCAAGTTTTGTGCAGTTCATATTAAAAGCATATGCGTTCCTTGGTTTTGCAAATATTTTCTGAGTCTTCCTTTCCATGATTTTTGCTGTGTTTTGTTTTCTTGTTAAAACTTTTTTTCTTCCTCAGTCTAAAGTAAGATATACAACCTTATGAGGTCTTAAGCACAGAGTTTAATTAAACAGAAGTGGCATAAGGACACTTACATTTGACTTACATTGTCTTGGTTTTGTCCATTACACATCCCTCTCATACAAATGCAGTTGGTTTTCCCTGCATCCCTGTCTACCTCTTACTTTCTTCACAGCCCTTTTACTTTCTTTCCATAGGACATTTTTTCCAGATATGCATAATCCATAGAAAACACTTGTGTAGCTAGGAAGATTAGAAGGGATACGGGAGAAGCTGGACACTGCAAATCTAGTTATGAGGGATCTCGAGAGGAAAGCAGGGGATCCTGACTGAAAAACATCTGGGGTTAGGAGGAGGTAAAGAGAAGAGTATCTGGTGTCCCTGCCCATGGCGGGGGGGTTGGAACTCGATGATCTTGAGGTCCTTTCCAGCCCTTACTATTCTGTGATTCTGTGTGATTCTGTGACAGCGGTCTGTCATCAAAGTGCACTATTACTGTCTTTATCCTACCACAGATAGAAGCATTAACAAGTAATTCTGCTTTTGGTGATATTTTTTTCTTTTTTCATAGCATAAATCACTAAAACATGTATTTTCCTTTTAATAGTGAAAGTTATGGTCACCTATCTAGCTTGTGTTTCTCTTTTAGGATCTTTTTTATGGTAATCTTATCTGCAAATGTGTTCCTACAGTGGTATGAAGTACTACAGTTTCACAGTAAAACTGAGTATTACTGGAGACAAAACCTATTTAGATTATGTGCCTTCTTGAGACTTCCAGTAGTGTGCATCTATTTTTTACCTGAAATTGTCACACAAATGCCTATGGCTAAAACACAGCACAGTGAAAGACAAAAGTATAGATTTGGAAATGCAAACTGCAGAATAGAAATAGGTTCTAATATTTTAAATTTTTTGACAAGCAATAAGTACATATTTTGTGGCCAGTACTGCCAAAAGTTTGGTTTTCATGTGCTGAGACAATGATGTTGTTTGTCTTCTTTTGCTAGAAGAATCTCTGAATTTTTTATTCCACCCAAAAGTGGTCCTAGCGCATTAGCTTTTCCTAATTGTTTTGATTAATATTGGGAACCTCTTAAAAACAGAATTTATTTTGAAACATTATTTTAAATATCAATAATAATAATGGTTCTGCAATTTCATCACTGTTCTACTCCGAACCATGACTTAAGACAAGTTAGTTTTGTGCTTGTTCCAGCTGGTGTCGTTTTACCGATCTTCTTACATAACTTCTGAATTCACATTTGGCTTATCTTTGTAACATTAATGCACTGGTGACCGTAGAAATAGTAGTCTTCTCATAAGGACTGTAGTGTGTTGTTAATGGCCTTTAAAATATGCAGTCTTTGATGGATAGTAGTCAGCTGAAGATTTTCTTTCTCTCTCACAATACATACCTAGGTGTCTCCAGAACAGAAACCAGAAATATTTATTAGCCTTTTTTTGTGTGACCAGGGGAATAAAACCTATGTATATGTTTTTAATGAGGAGCTATAATCCTCCTCTTATTTGTAAAAATTATGTGAATAAAATTTTATTTCAAAAAAAGTTAACTGGGACGTATTCAGTGGTTTTTGAGGCCCATCTGGCATTGGACAACAGTATAATGGCCATGAGAAGCCTTTCAGGCTGGGAGTCCATATGTGTGACAGCACCCCTTAATGCTGTCATGCACACATAAATATTGTACCAGACTCCAGGTTTACTCTGCTTACTCTGGCTGTTTACTCTGACAAAAAATGCATATATGAGCAGAATGTGAACAAATGTTTTGGTGATACTTAACTATCCTAACTTTAGGTGTGGGGGAGTGGGCGTCATCTAGAAAATGAGCTGACTTCTTTTTTTAGTATAATTTTCAAGCCCACTGAGCCAGCACAGTTCTTCAGAAGCCTGTTGGTAGGAGTCTGTGAAGCTGTAGTAAGGTTTAAAATAAAAAAGCCCACCAAAACAACAAAAAAACCCACAAAACCCTTCCATCAGCAAAGCTGCAAATTGTTCCATGCTGAAATGCCATCTGCTCTCTGAAAAAAATGGCTTTTTACTAGAATGCAGCATGTTTGGCTGAAGATGCACCCTGCTGCGTGTTTTGCAGTTTTCCTCTGTTGTACTTGCCCTATCACATTAAATGCTTTCTGAAGTGTGTAACTTGCTCTTACGGGTTTGAGTGGATCTGAAAGGTATGCTTGCTGTCTGAGGGTATGCCTAAGATTTAGAAGGACCCCTAAGTTCCTTAGCATCATTGTCTAAAATATTATATTGACCTTTTCATCTCTTTTTATAGTGATTTCCTTCAGAAGATACTATTCGAGAAAATAGAGCAAAGTCTTTTAAGGTCATTCAGATGAGCTCATATAAATATTAATGCCAGTTGTGCTTGCAAATATGAGCAGTTTTCTCTTTATAGGAGGTATAATTGCAGATTCATTAGGATTTTTCTTTTTGCCTAACTTATTTATTTTGCTTGTTGGCAAAATGTTTTTGTGTTTTCCTAAGCTGCAGAAAAGTTTCTTTGGTTTCAGGATCTGATGAGAATCATGCTGGTTTGATCCTGTTTTGCTGGCCTTCTCTTGTCAGCATTTTAGGCATATGAAATTCAATTTTTTTGTGGATGTAAGCAGAGCAACCTGTCTGTTAAATTAGAACTAAATTTTTAGAAAAAAGAAGAAGTCTTCTATACTGTATAAGTTTCTATACGTTATGTTTGGCAATTTCTGGAAACTGGAACTTTTTTTCTTTGCTTACCTCTCTGTGAACTGCTCTTTAATTCATTCTCATGAAGCTATACAATTACTCATATCATGCAAATTGCTTTTTACTACATATATGCCATTCTTCCAGGGCTCAGAATCCAAATATAGGCCAGTTTCCAAAAAAAACAGTTGTGAGTCTACTGATTCTAATACTGAGCTTCTGGAGGCCACTCTGTATGACTGTAGGTAATGTTTGCTTTAGTTTACTCATAATGCCATTGGCTACTTTCCTTCAGTATCTTGTTGGACTGCAGGAATGTAATTCTCTGAATTCTGGAATGTGTTTTTTTCTCCTTTTGCACACATCATCCTTCTTCTGAATCTCTTTTTTGCAAACAATAATCAAACAAGTTATTTTTATATTCTGATTTTATATCTCTGAAGTGTTTATCAAGTTAGTCTATTATGTTGCAGGAGAAATATTTGTAGTCGTAAAAATTACTAGCAGATGATGCCTTAAGAAGAAAGAAGTAGTGTCCATTAGTGTTTCCTCTGCAGAAAAGCAAATAAGAATAATTATTTTTTTTATTTATTTTCTTAATATATAGTTTTGATTACACAAATTTTTGGTGTATGATATTGAAATAAAGATAAGCAAAGGCATATGAGAATCTAAACTGTAAAAGACCATGAAAGAAAGATTATGAAAGAAAGATTAGAAAAGACGGATGTTGCTTCTAGTTCTATGTGGTTTTGTGTGCTCAATATAGGAGTTAGTCAATAATGTCTGTTTGGAGACTTTGGGCATTATATTTAAGGTAATCTTGTAGCTTTGCTTGTATGCTAAATATTTACCTCTTAATACATTCAATACGTGTGCAGCTTATTGACAAAGACCGTGTGCGCTTGCAGCCAGACTGAGATTTGCCACCATAAACTGGTTAGCTACTCTACTCGTTTGTGTTCAGTGAGTTTTATGAGCTGCACAAGGGAATCATTTATGGCAAATCGGAGGGGTTTTTTTCCCCCCCTTATCATCTCTTTGGATGAATTCTGCAAGACCAAGCAGATGCCCTGGAGGCAGCTGAATTTTTGTTCCCGGTACTAGTGGCTGTAACCTAGCCTGATTACAATTAATCCATGATTGAAAAGCAACTGGAAAAAACTTTTCTGGGATTGCATGTAACATACTGATATGCTTCCTGAATTAAAATGGAATAGAATATCAGCTTCTATATTTTTATAAGAATGCACTGGAATGATTAACAGTGATCTGAGCATATTTTTGGAAATATCCCATGATATTTACCTACAGCATGTGGAAGTAGACTAAATTGTAGTTGTTACAATAACAGTTGTTACAATAGAGCGCTTTTTGTAGTGCTCCCTGATTATATTTGCCTGCAGCATACACAGCTCTGATATCTTCACATAGGCAGGAGATCAGTGGCTTTGGAAAGAACTTTCACGCATTCTTCTTAATCAGGTACTGCTACATTTGGCTATGTGTGATGAATAAGACTAAAACCTTTTGCAAACTAGGGCAACAGCATTATAAATCCATACCAACGCTGCTGCAATGTGACCAGCAAGGGATGTATAATCCAAATATTTTTAGCATAATGTTTTATACGTGTTGTTTACAATTTACTCAATGTCTTACCAAACAGAGAAATTTATAACTTCCATGTGGAATAATATCTTGTTCATAAAATAGAAATTCTCAAATCAACATTGTTTCAAAAAATTAAATAGAAGACTTGTGTTCTGGTTTCTATTGCCTTCTATGACATCTGGTTGCAAACTCCCATCAAAATGTGAATCCCATTAGCTTGTATTTTTTGTTACACATAGTTAATCAGTTAATCTTCAGCTTGTTGGTATGCTTTCAGTATTGATAACAAAGAACAGCTAGAGTTCACTGAAAATTCAGTATTTTAGTCTGTTTAATTTCAAATACGCTGAGGATTTGGTCAGCAAAACAGCTGTCTTCCAAATCCTTGAGTACCTTCCTATATGATGTTTAGGATTCTCAGTTTCTTTTCTGTGTTGCACATTTAGAGAACAGGTAGTCCACGTACTTGGCAAATGAATCAAAATAAGCTTGCCTGGGATCCAGCAAGTACATATAATTATAAATGAAAAGTTTAGTACTCTTTGAGTACCCCCAGGCAGAATAGGTAATGCAAGAGGTAAAGTAGCAAGGGTATCTTAAACTTGATATTTTATTTAGAAGTTCTCAGAGAAAACAAGCAATAGATAATTACATGAACCAAAGCATTTCCCTATCTTCTTTTCTCAGTGTTTTAAAGTATAAGAAGCATAAGCTGGACACTCTCTATTCAACTCTTCTATCCTGAAAGAGCTGAAGTATTGAAATCTCAGTCTCATTTGTGAATTGTTAATTCAGAGAAACCACTTGGCTTTATCAAAGACTTCCATGTGTTTATTTTATTTTAATTTTGGTTTTATTTACATCTCCTGTAAGAATATTTTTTAAGAAAAAGTACTGAAATTCAGGCAATGTGAAAAATAATCAAACAACTCTTTGAAAAGATCTGTTGAAATTGTAGTTTTCTTTCCAATAGATTGTTTTTAATAAACAAAGTTTTCTGAAATGGTTGAGGCAGGGGAGGTGAAAGTATTGCTTAGAATACCTCTGAAGATAGTCAGAATTCCTTCTTGCCAGACTGTATAGCACTGTGCAGTGCTTCCGCTATCTCAAAAAGTAGTCTAGTGACAGTCAAAATAAATGGTTTCTCTATTTGCAGTTCATACAAATGACGTTAGGTCACAAGAGTGGCTGATTCTTAAATTTTCAGAATTTTATCTATATTGCAATTGTGAGTAACCTGACCACAGCCTCACAGTACAGCATCTGTTGAGTGCAACACAGCTTTCTTCTCATATGTAAGTAAAAGAGGAGTTTCACATGTCAATGTGGGTGATGGTGTGTGCTGGGAGCAATGATATTGTAAATGCATACATGAGATCCCAGATGGAAGGACTCATACTTGCACTCCTGAACATAGACATAACTGCTATAGACATAAAAATTGATACAGTAGAAAAATAATTAAAAAAACCCCAACAAACAGAGTTTAACCTAAATTAATTTATATAAATACTTATGAATAAGTATGGAAAAATACTTACAGATATATACCTTTGATTTTTTTTTCTTATTCAAATGTGTTTGTCTTTGTTTTGATATTTTGTCTCAAAACTTTCTGTCTGTTGACCTTTTCACTTTTGTATTTTTTTTTTCCCAGGAGTAAAAGATATTCTTAGCACAGTGGTACATTGAAGAGACTGTACAGGAGCTCAGTAAGACTTCCAGACTATGATCTTTTCTAAAAATGAAAACCTACCTTCTGCAGATAACTGTGCTAACCTATTTAAATTAGTGCACAAACGCTGCAATGGATTAATTCTGAGAGCTTCAAATTTAAAAAAAAATAGTAGTTTGCAGCTGTTGTTACCTTAATTTTAGTGAAAAAAATCACATATTTTCATTTTCTTTATAAAAAAAGAAAAAAGAAAAAAGTTGTTTGGTTTTTTTTTTTTTAATATAGTTAAACATAATGGTAACTGCTTTATCAAATAAGAGTTATTGCTGTTTAGTTCACGTTTACTGTTTAGCAACAACTAAAACATTGGTTTGTTATCAACATTATTTACAGACTAAAGCCAAAACACAATGCTGCAGTGGCTACTAGGAGGGAAATTAACTCTATTCCAGCTGAAATCAGTACCAGTTATAAACTGAGATTCTAAAATGAACGCAAATTTAACACGCACTAAGTAGTACTTGGCCATAGTCATCAAGGGACTTATAACAGCAATGTTAGGTAAAAATCATTACTGTAAAAAACCAAATATGGCTGTTATTTAATGGTAATAACATCATGTGTTCCTCAAGTAGCTGCTGTACAATTTATGTAGTGACCTTGCTTTAAATCACCAGTATATTTGATAATATATTGCATTAGAAAGTTTTTATCCTTGAACCTTTTTGAGAATATGAGAAATCATCTGTGTCTCAAAGTCAGATTTCAACAATACTTGGAAATGTTCTTCGTTGAACCATAATAAAGTAACTACAAATAGTTTAAATACAGGAAATCCAATAGAAGTTTTACATATTAAAAATGAATTTTAAAGACTTCGTTATTGCTGACAAGGTCTATATACTTTTGTGAAATTTTCTTTTGAACTGTTTTTATTATATCTATGGTTTCTTTCTAAATATGATATATTGGCCTCTTGATATTTGGTTTGTTGTTTGATTTCTTTTTCTGGAACTGCTTCAGTGAAATAATTTAGATGAAGGTGGATATTTCTGGCTGTGAAATGTGAGATAAAAGTGCATCTCATCACAGTGGTGTAACCGTGGAGAGCTAGAGAGCTCTCTTGCCATAGAACAAGCCCAACTCTCTCACAGCCTGTCTTAGGAGAGTTGTTCCAGCCCTCTGATCATCTTTGTGGCCCTTCTCTGGACTCACTCCTACAGATCAATGTCCTCCATGTTTCATTCCATGTCATTTGAAATCCATAAATTAGTACTTTATTTCTTTCTAAAAAGCAATTCAGTTGTAAGTTACAGTCTTATTGTACTTTTAGGCAAGATTTAGATTGTATGGGAAATATAGTGGCTTCTTGCAGCTCGGTCTCATAATAAATGATTAAAAAAATATCATTTGTAAGTTTCTGTCACTATTTGGATAAAAGTGCTAAATAGCAGCTTTACTTTTCAGAAAGTTTCCCACCTTTTATTGCCTTGGCTCTTTCAGAGATATATTCTTGCTTTTCCATGTGCCTGTTTTGAGAATAGTTCCCTAACAGATTTCTAGGGTAAAAAAAAGGATGTGATGCATATTAATCATGTTTCATTTTCTGTGTTCTTGAAGAACTCTTTGCAATGTTATCTATTACCTTCCTATCCTTCAATTAATCTTAGCTAAGAAAGCATGCCTTGCTTTTAGCTCAAAAAGTTCAAGAAAGCACAGAATTAGTAGAACATTCTAATTTTGTGCAGACATCATCCTTCAAAAAAATATATTTTTCCATTGAATAAAACACCTACAAAAGGGAAAGGGGCAGAGTATCCAAATAGAAAGGATATTGAGATTTATTAGTGACTTTCAGCATTCTATCTAGATTGAGTTTTGACTAAACTATCAAATTTAATGAATATAATTATATCTAATTATCTTACAGATGAACCTTTCTGAAACTAGACAGAAAAGAGTCTCATGGCAAAGAAGCAATTGAATAAAAGTATTATGAAACATGACTTCAGAGTCTGTTCTTGAAATGGAATTTTCTTGTCTGCCTTTCATATATTAGTTGTGAGTGGTTTTTAGTAGTTTAATATACAAGAATAAATGTTTTTTCCAATTTATGTAGAGAATGAAAATTAAATGCATGCTTAATGCAGATTGATCTTTCACTAGATTCTAATCTGTCTGAGAGCTATTTTCCTTGATGCAGTTATTCATTCCTTTACTTTAAAAATTGTCACTTCACTGAATGCTTGCTGAGATTTCTGTTCCTGCTGCAGTCAGTAAGAAATGCTGTTAAACTCTAGTGGGAGATGGCTTAGGTTTTAAATACATGGTCTTTTTGAAGCCCATAGAGGTTGGCTACTGCAGATGTTTCTGTTCAAAAGAAATACATAACTTAAATTGAGATCTCGGTAGAATGAAAGTCAGTGACTCAATTCCAGTGAAAAATTTTCAGTATGATATCATTATTAGTTGTGGGCTTAACAGAGTACGTTAAGCAAAGAGACTTTGCTTATGACCTGTATCTTTAAAGCTGTTATTAAAGAAAAAAAATGAATGTGTAAATTTGCAGTGACTGAGTAAATAATACCTTTAAATTGTTTATTCTAAATTCAGTAATAAACACTTATTGTGACTGATTTATTTTTGTCTGCAAAAATGCTTATCAATAATTCCATCGGTTTGTGTTTTTAAATAGTATTAAGGGGTTAATTACTATATATAGGAGTCTAAACAGTGCATTTTAAAGTGTTGTACATATTCACGTATATGTGTTTTGAAAAATGTACAAGATGACATTCGTTAGTTTCATGGAACAGTCTTCCTCATAAGTAGTCAAATCATGACTGGTTTATTCAGATCATTCTACTGCTTCGCCTGTTTTTCTCTCTGAGGTACTGAAGTGGCAGTCATATGTACAATGTCATCTAATGCTCCTGTTAAAATATTATGGTTTTATTTCCAGACAGAAATATTCATAATATTCAAAGGTTCAGACTGAAGCTTTCTATAATTGGTTTTGGAGTTTTTTCTGCTTTAGCTGGAGTTATTCTGCCTGTTTGTGTAATAAATACATATCACAACTTGTTTCATTGAGGAATATCTCAGTGCCTTGGAGAGGGTTGGTGGATTTAGACACCTAGAACAAGGATGGGAAGACGATGGAGACAAAGCTGTGTTCCTACTGCTTATCTCCCAAGCATATGAGCTTGCTCTCTCCCAGCTTTGGAGAGAAAGAAGAGAATGAGCAAGATTACCTGCTTTGGCTGTTTCTCAGGAAAGCAGGTGTTCAAAGGAGTAAGAGTGGCCAGTATGAAGACAGCCTGAGGGTAAAGGGAGAAGATGAAGCCAAAGAAAGGCTTTTGAGATAAAAGGATCAGAAGTCGCATATGATACGGAATAAAGAGCGAGGTCTATTTAATGCCAAGTAAAAGAAAGTTTTAATTGGTACGGTATCCAAAAGCCCAGGATATTTGAGTTCTAGAATTCCACTTCCACCAGCTAACAGCTGTACAACTTACACAGCCTATCTGCTTCAATAGTGGAAAAATTTGTAAGGCAAAAGAGATCATTTAAGACAGCTGAATATTTGTCATTTTATTCATATACTTCTTGCCTCTATGTCCCGCACAGCTGCTGGAAAATTTCCTGAGATCGAAGTATTCACATCTTAGCTCTAACTGTATTTTGTTATTTCTGAGTGTTAAGCACACACAACTGGAAATGACCACAGTAAGTATCTTGAGTATATAAAGACCTGTATAAATGTAAGTATTCTGAGAAAGCATATTAATGCTGTTCTGAGTGCCAAACTGAAGTTACTTGAGAAATATCCTGTATGTTCCTCTGTTCCACCACAAAAAAAAAAAAAAAAAAAAAAAAAAGAGGATGCTACCTTCTCTAAAATCAACTTTTGATTGATTTCATAATCAATCAAAATGTTTGATTGGTAAAGAGTCTTACATTTTTGGATGTTTAAAACAAAAAAATACCTTTTAAACATGTAAAAGGATTGTAGAACATTGCAATTAAGCAGGTGAGTAAACAGAAAAAAAATGGAGGAATGTCCTCTGAGGTTGTAAAGTTTGGATAATGCACTAAATAAAGAAAAAAGATGTATCTTAAAGCCCAATATAACTCAGTCTATTTGTGAATGAGGAAAAATTACTGCTGAATTATCTTTCAATACATGCTTCATAGTAGTTTTCCATTTGGGAGAAATAGTTCAGTTCAAGTCTGAAAAGAAGGATTGAGTGATTGACACTATGAAATCTAGGTGAATGAGATGAGAAGGATACTTATTTTCTAGTTTTATGGTCCATGGCATTGTAATTTGCTTTATAATGAGAGTACTAAATGTTGCATAGAATTATTGCTCTTATAAACTGTTTTTTCCAGCAGATCAAAAACATTACTATAAACATCTATAATAGTTTCAATCATTATTGATATGAATATAATAGTTCCATGCATTATTGATACATATCACATTTTTATAACCTATTTATTATCAATAATGAATGGCTAATTTATTGTGTGAACAAATCTTGGATACACGATACATAAAATACATGTAATGGGCAAACCATTAGAATTAGTTGACCAAATTCTTTTTTTTTTTCTATCACTTTTCTGTAGCTAGTTTGCTTCATTCTTGTCCCTTTAGTTTCAGTGATTTTGGAGCTGACAAATGTTGTCTGTTAAATCAGCCATCAGTTTTTTTTAAGATTACAAGATGATTGACTGTGTTATGCCTGACTGATTAGTATTTCAGGAAGTGACTGCTCTGTGTCAGTAACTTTAGTACTTATTAACTGCAAGATTAAGATTTGTCTCATTAAACAGAAATAAATCTAATGTACTGAAGAGTCTATAACAGCTAGTCAGAACACAATTTTCTGTACATTGTCATAATAATCATTGTCTTACAAATAGGAGTATTCATTTGTGTTCATACGTCTTTCAAAGGTGTGACTGTATAAATTTTTGCACGTATATATGTAAAATATTTTAATTAATACTTTGTCTGGAAAAGTTGCAGTAGTTTGCATTGCAAGCTATAACAGTACCTATAAAAAGAGAGACTCTTCTCAAACATGTACAGATCCCCCTTCCAATGTTTTCATTTAATAATTGGTCCATCTCTCACTGGCAGAATTACCCACTTGGACACAAATAAACAAAACCAGCATGGATATTTATAAATATCACATATGTAAAGGTTTTATACAGGTGTGCAATAGTGTCATGTACTGTGTCTCAAATTTGGCAAGAAAAGTCTAAGTCATATTGTGTCAATTTTTATAATTGTTTCAGCCACCTAGGGTCTGATCTTACTAGGTTTTCCATTTACTTTTACAATACAACTGTCAAACTATGAGCAGGCCTCAGGAACAACAGCAAGAATGGTGACTGTTAAGAGACAAAAGGGCAAGAGGATGGAAAGTGTTTTATAACATGCTTGATAGACCTAGTAAAAATATATATATATATATATATATAATTGAAAAAGATATTGGACTAAACCCATCCCTAAACTGCTAAAGCTTCCTCTCATTTTTATTAGTGAACATCAAAAGTTTTCATACATGCTTACCTAAGAAAATAATTAATTCAGGTATAAGGTGAGACTGCACTATTAGGAAATAATTGTGGCGTGATGTCACCTATTTCTGGCTATCTGCCTCATATTCTGTATATTTTATTGAAGCTACACTTTCAATTTGATTTAAATTGATGAGACAAGCACATGTTCAATACCTTACTAAATGAAGACTTGTGTAGTAACTGATCCAATTTCTTTGACAAGCTGTGATATGTGCAGCCAAGAGTTTTTGCTTAAATTAACTCTTAGAATTGCAATTGATGGGCCTGGGAAAGGTGGCAGTGATAACTCAAAGGAAGCACCTAGCATGTATGATGATCATCTACCTGTCCATCAAGGAAGAAGGAAAAAAACCTAAAAGGATGAAAATGCTAGCTTTCTGTCTGATTGGCAAAGAGAACAACACATTTTTCCTAAAATAAGGTAGTTTTGGTCAATCAAAGATATCTCTTCTGTGTTGTTCAGAGTTATGGAGTAGCATGGAGATACAGAGTAACTATTTGGGATGTTGTGCAGCCTCTGCCAAAGCTTGGAATGTGTCTTCGACTACATGAAATTTAGACCTTTGATCATGATTCGTGATGAGCCTTCACTGCCAAGCCGCTGATTCTCTACTGTCACAATAGCTTAGATATGTATTCTGCTAAAAGGTACTATTCAGGTGGATTGCTTCACACTGCCCTTTTACTAATATATGATATCTAGCAAGTCTCCTAATACTTTTGCACTTCTTGACTGCAACAGTGGAAATCAGTAAACTGTTTAATCATTGATCCAGTATGGCAGGAAGTCGAATTTTTTCACTCCCACCATTGAGTATTGCTGAAGTATGACAAATGAAGGACAGGAGGAAATTATTGCATGTGCTAATTAATTTAGTTTTACATTTTTTTGGATACACTCAACACATACATTTTTTTATTTCATTCTGTTCCACGCTGGATGTTATAATAGAAATGTGCATACACACACATTCCTAGTATATTTCCAGTATAGATAAGTACGTGTATTTATCTATATCCAGCTGTGTTTCAGTTACCCAGGAACAGAAGCAGTAGGTAGCACTTTTTTTAATCCTTTAGATTTCGGTGCAGTTAAGAAGGATGGAACAGAACAGAAGCATGTTTGTTATCTGTGGGATAAGTAAGTATATATTTGTGACTCCGAATCTAGGAGAAAGAAAAGACCTCCTCGCTTACTGTTTAAGTTGCCATTCTGTGTCCTTTGGCGAGAATTAAAACCATGGTTATTTATTTTAGATGTATCTTTAAGCTTAGTTGAAAACTGTTTGTAATTTTTTAATTATAAATATTATTATAAAGTTTTATAATAATAAATACATAAATTAATAGAATTATAAACTTTTAATATAATTTAGCTCAGATATAAACCGCATCTTTAATTTAGCTTTGAAAACTTTGTTATACCAAGTGATGGTAACACAGAAATTGCAGATATCTGTCCTGGTTTAAGCTTCTATAAACCCATGCAGCTGCTCTCTCACTCACTCCCCAGTCTTTCTTCCCTCCGCTCCTCAGGGATGGGAAGGAGAATCGAAAGAATGCAACTCCCACAGGTTGAGATAAGAACAGTTTAGTAACTAAAGTATAACACAAACCACTACTACTACCACCACTACTAATAGTAATAATGACAAGGCAAATACAAGGAAAGAATACTATAGCTCACCACCCAGCTCGACCAAGCAGTGCACCCCCCACGGTGCACCCCCCACCGTGCACCCCCACCACCCTTCCGGGTCTTTGCTCTCCGTCTTCTCCATCCTGGACAAGACGTGCTGTGGTATGGAATAACCTCTTTGGTTAGTCTGGGTCAGGTGTCCTGTCTCTCCTTCCCCCCGGCTTCCCCTCCTCCCTGGCAGAGCATGAGACTCAGCAAGTCCTTGGTCAGACCAAAACATCACCAAGCAGTAACTGAAAACACTGGTGTTATCAGCACTGTTCCCAGGCCCAAAATCAAAAACACAGCACTGCACCAGCTACCACGAAGGAGAAAAATAACTGCTACTGCTGAACCCATGACAATATCTCTGCCAGGTGAATTTGCTAAATAGTTTTTTTAATAGCTCGGTGCTATTCTGTTGCAGGTTTCTTGAAATCATATTTCTTCTCATTGACTGACTAGCATATTTCATATTACTACCTCTGTGCACTAAACCTGTTAATTATTTGAAACTTATTTAGGCACTTCATTTGAGATTGAATTACCTTGAAAATGATTGAAGAAATCTATTCAAAGCATATGATGAAAATATATATCGAAATTATATTTCTGATATAGAAAGTACCATGATGGATTATTAGTGAACTTGCTGAATTAAGTTTTATTTCTGTAAATGTAATATTTTTAAACACTGTAATCTGAACTGGAGTTTTAAGTACTTAGTAAAAACCAGGGACAGTTCTGGATGAAATGATATTTAATTTTAAGCAGTGTACAAAACCTAAAAATTCTGTTGCCTTTGTTCAGGTTTAACTGTTGCTGTTATCCGTAAACCGGACAAGGAGAGTATCAATATGAGAAAGAGGGAGGGATTTTGTGTCATGTATTGTATTAACATACGTGCCATATATTACAGTGCCATATAATAGGTATCCCTGTTTTTTGAATTATAATTATCATGGAGAGAAAGAGATTTACAATTTATATGTGCACTAAGAATAAATAGGTATTTGTAAATTAATTTGGAAAGCAGGTCTTTAAGGATCATAGTAGTTTTCCCATTCCAATTCACTGCATGATTTTCTATTTTAACAAATAGTGTTGTTCCAAGGAGGATTTGCTAACTTAGAAAGGAACACCACCTTGCATTACTTGGGACATTTGAATTCACATTTGACTACCCTAAGCTAAAACTTCACTTTCAAAGACTTACGTGGCAGGAGATGTAGATTCATTTCTTTAAATACACTGTCCTGAAATGGATTGGGTGTTTTATTTGTCATTTATATGTCTTGATCTGCACCGAGGAGAAAGTGCTCACACATTACTAACACACAGACAAAGAAATTACTGTGGCGGTGCAATTTGTGTGCATAATTATCATGTAAATCACAAGGACAATTTCTGCTTCTGCTCAAGATATAAATCTTTTGGCTTCTTGATGCAAAGGAGAAATCACATGAAAAGAAAAGGTCAAATTACATTTGGCTCATGCACTTGGAGATATATTAGCAATCTCGCACTCAAATAGCAGCATGAAATAGGAGAGGTGTGTGCAGATAGCCTGTATAAGGGACACTTCATGTGCCTTTCAAAGCAGAAAGTTCATATATCTATATCAAGACTATTTCTGATATAAACAATAATAATTATACTAAGAGGAACAGAGGCATTTCTATGTCTACAAGATCTTTGCTGACTAAAAGTGAACATGTGTAGTGCATTTTTCATGCGCACTACTGTCCTGGGTTCAGCAGTAGCAGTCATTTTTCTCCTTAGTAGCTGGTACAGTGCTGTGGTTTTGACTTTCAGCCTGGGAACAGCGCTGATAACATCGACGTTTTTGGTTGTTGTTAAGTTAATGTTTAGTCTGACCAAGGCCTTTCTGAGTCTCATGTTCTGCCAGGGAGGAGGGGAAGCCGTGAAGAAGCAGAGACAGGACACCTGACCCAAAATGACCAAAGAGGTATTCCATACCACAACACGCCATGACCACTATATAAACTGGGGGCAGTTACCCGGAACGGTTAGATCACTGCTCGGTCTGGCTGGGTGTCAGTTGGCAGGTGGTGAGCGGTTGTATTCTTGTCCTTCGTTATTTCCCTTATCATTATTATTATTGGTGGTAGCAGCAGTGGTTTGTGTTGTACCTTAGTTACTGGACTCTTCTTATTTCAACTTGTGGGAGTAACATTCTTTTGATTCTCCTCCCCATCCCTCCGGGAACGGGGAGGAGGAAGAGGGGAAAGTGAGAGAGCAGCTGCATTTTTCTGAGTTATGGCTGGGCTTAAACCACGACAGTTCTTTTGGACACCCAATGTGGGGCACGAAGGGTTGAGATAACGAGAGATCTGACCGGAGTGTGTCTAATCATAGTTGTGATAAGCATTCATTGATTCGGACTAATAGTCATTCTTCACAATGCTGATTTATTGGCTCTCAAAGTTGTTGCACTTGGTCTCAGAGTTTCAGCATGTCGTACCTTACTTGCAGCTGGTATTTGCTATGCTAATATTTATCAGCCGGGGGGGTTGGGCTAAGGTTCTTGTTTCACTGTACTTCATGGTTATGACTCGTAATACAATAGAATCATTGATCATGAAACTGATCTGGCTTGTGCTCCCAGTGTGGTCACCACATCTATGTTTTGGGAAGTATACAATAGAAGTGTATAGCAATTACACATCTTTTTTCCCCTCCTTGGGTGGTCAGCCTACTAGAGAGACAGTCCCATACACCCTAGTGACAAGTACAGCAGCTACTCAAACTCTGACTGCAATAGATGACACAGCTACTCCAGCTTGAAGCGCAGCAGCTACACCAGACCAGCGACAAGTACAGCAGCATCCCTTGAGAGTTCTGAAGGTTTTGAATGGCCTTTGGGTATCCTTGAGACCTGCCTGCTGATTGTGATGGGGATCACCATGTTGGCACATATACAGAGTGTGTTTTATCCATGGCCATTTTGTCTGATCTCGAAAGTTAAGCAGAGTCATGTTTGGGTCTTGTCTAGGATTAGACAACAATGTAGGAGTACCAAGAGATTTTCCCTGAGGCTGGACAGTCATGAGTGGCA
Source organism: Amazona ochrocephala (assembly GCA_039720435.1). Classification (NCBI taxonomy): domain Eukaryota; kingdom Metazoa; phylum Chordata; class Aves; order Psittaciformes; family Psittacidae; genus Amazona; species Amazona ochrocephala. The sequence continues at coordinate 39,967,300 of CM077879.1, forward strand.
GGGTGTGTGGGACAGTATGGGCAAGTATCTAGTCCACTGGGCCCCTCCAGTGCTTTGGAAGCATCAAAGGTGGAAGGCAGCTGTATGGAGTCCCCAGCAACAAGTTGCAGAAACTGCTGAAGTGGAGGGTGAATTATTTTGAGCCTGATAGGCCCATGACACCTCAGACCATCAGGGCAGAGATGCAACATACAGATGTACTCATGACCGAAAGGTGGACTTAGCAATGGACACTATTGCCCAGATTATTCATGAGTATGAAACCTGCTGCAATTAAGCAAGCCAAGCGGTTAAAGCCTTTTTGGTGTGGAGGACAATGGCTGAAGTACAAATGTGGGGAAGCCTGGCAGACTGACTATATCACACTCTCTTCTGCCCTGAAAGACTGTTACAAGAGATGGAGCCTGACGTCATGGACTGGATGGACTCAGCAGCTTTATAGGGATTGGTCCATGGATAAGGAATGATCTCTGTGTGTATGTTTGTGTGGATGTATATATATGTATATATATATATGAGATATGAGTGATGGTATATTGAAAATGTGGGATCTGAGCATGACGTGAATGGTATGGAATAAGCGATAGATACCGTCCTGGGTTCAGCAGTAGCAGTCATTTTTCTCCTCCTTAGTAGCTGGTACAGTGCTGTGGTTTTGACTTTCAGCCTGGGAACAGCGCTGATAACATTGACGTTTTTGGTTGTTGTTAAGTTAATGTTTAGTCTGACTGAGGACTTTCTGAGTCTCATGCTCTGCCAGGGAGGAGGGGAAGCCAGGAGGAAGCAGAGACAGGACACCTGACCGGAACTAACCAAAGAGGTATTCCATACCACAATACGTCATTACCACTATATAAACTGGGGGCAGTTACCCGGAATGGTTAGATCACTGCTCAGTCTGGCTGGGTATTGGTTGGCAGGTAGTGAGGGGTTGTATTCTCTTCCTTTGTTATTTCCCTTATCATTGTTATTATTGATGGCAGCAGTAGTGGTTTGTGTTGTACCTTAGTTACTGGACTCTTCTTATCTCAACTTGTGGGAGTTACATTCTTTCAATTCTCCTCCTCATTCCTCTGGGAGCTGGGGGGAGAAAGAGGGGGAAGTGAGAGAGCAGCTGCATTGTTCTGAGTTATGGCTGGGCTTAAACCACGACAATGTAAAAGAACATTCCTGGTCTTGTAATCTTCTATGTTTCTCATTTTCTCTGTGAAATGATTTATGATAAAATAAAAAATGATAACAGTAGAATTCTTCATGTTGAAAGCTACAAAAAATGTATAATGGTTTGGATTACTTCCTATGGTTTATATAAAAACATGTCTTCCCAGCAGATCTAGATTTTTATCTAAGGGAAAATATTGGTAAACCAAAGCAAAACAAGAACAATAAATGCTGAATTCTATTGTGTATGGCTATTGTGCAGGATTATTGCGCAGAATGAACTCTTTGAAAAGTAATGAAACCTGTATTTGCAGATGAAAACAAACATCAAAGGAGCATGCAATTTTTTTTATCTTTTTTTAGTAATTATTTCTGTGGCTGTATATTTAACTTACTTGAGAAGATGGTGTTCAGAGTTGTGAATGTCTGCCTGTCTCTCACACATGTATACACACATTGCACAGCTGAGTCACATTCTGCACTGGTAGTTCAAGATCATTGTGCAAGTTAAAATCGAATTCCTATTGTTCTGTTATTACACAGCTATTTTAACATTATGAACAGCTGAAAGAAAAGAATTGGAGTAAATGTTACGTGCACTGCGTTATCTTCTGTGGTGTATGAATGATGGGTGTTCCCCATTTTAAAATCTTAGCCCTGATTCACTGATTTTCTTTAGTTTTGAGTTGATTTGACAGCACCGATAACTCTAGAGTTACTCATGACGTAAGTAGTGGGAAAGGTAGTAAGCCTATGGAAAAACTGCAGACCTTCCTCAAGAATACCTGATTATTTGAAAATTTTGTGTGGTTGGAGGAATTTTTTTCAGTAATTTTTTGTACGAGTGAAAAAGTGTCCAACTATTAAAATACACTGCTATTGAAATCTTCCCTCAAAGCCTTATAAGCATGGACATTTTTATCATGAGAGAGGAACAGAAGCACTTTTTCTTTACAAATTATAAATAAGTTTCAGTTATTTTTCAAATTTGGAAATAACCTGGGGAAAAAAGGGATTTTTTGCTGGTGAAATGTTTCCTTGGGTTGCACCTAATTTTATCTGTTACCACTTTATCATACTGTTTTTACTGTTATGCTGCTTTACTGTATTACGCTATTTCACTATAAGAAAGCTAAAGTAACATTACTGATCCTGGATATTTATTTTAGTTGGTGATGTCTGAGTGCGTGCTCATCTCTCATTGTACAGGAGTTTCAGGAGGTAGTGCACTGCCAGATGTTTCCAGGTACCAATACTCAGACTATTAAATACAGCAGTTGTATGTGAGTTTGACCTTAATGAAATATATTTTAGTTCAGACTTGTAGCTATTTTCGTTCCTGTGCTATTATTTCTTTAACTCTCTCCCACTTCACCTGTCTCAGAAAGTGAAAAAGATATCTTTAGAAAAATCTCTCTTTCACCTCTCTGCCCCAAGCTATTGCAATATCAAGAAACACTATCCCTACAGTCCATGTGTCCCTGTAAATATTTAGGTCTACCTAATTTTTTTATCTCTGACTTTACAGGCCCTCATACATCAATCCATTTATCACTCTACTCTGATGTCTTCCTCTCTTTTTACTTTTTCATATAATGCTGGCAGGTCAAGAGTGTTACTTACTAGTTTCCTGAGGCTTTTTCTGCTGCTATGCTGAACTAAAAAATGGCAATGGGCATTTTTTGATGAACTCTAATTTCACACAACTATATATTCTCCTGCAGTCCTTGTTCAATGTATTATTTTCAATACATATTTCTAGGGTTTATGCCCTTAGGCAGTAGATTATCCAGTGAAGGACCCTTTTCTAGTATTTATATAGGCTTTTAAACACTGAGGAAATAACTATAGTTATTGTTAACAATAATCTTAGAAAATAAGGCTGAAGGAATTTTAGGAAATTTCCTGTATTTATTTGCATGAAGAATTAGTTACTCAAAAAGCATCTACTACAACCATGCAGGTGTGTGATGGCTGCTGTAGGGGGGTGATTTGTACAACTGGCTCTGCAGTAAGACTTTCAAAGCAATTTAAATACCTGAATTAGTACGTTTTGCATTTGGTATTTTACAGTTGGCTGTGATATAGTGATTTGTCCTTAAGCAGAAGTAGTCTCAAGATATATCCTTTTATTTTAATACAGCTAGCATACATAGTTGGGAATTACCCAAACTTTTGAAGTCTGTTTTGTTCTACATATTTAGTATATTCATTTCAATTTTTCTTACAGGAATTATCCAGCAATTTTAATAACGCCTTTTGTAGCACCTATATTTACAAAATATCAATAGAGGCTTCTATACTGCATGTATATTTGAAAATTGCTTAAATTACTCTCTCCAGTGAATCTTGTGCATAAGTAGCTGCTAAACATATACATATATATATATGAGATAGATTGTTATTTGTTCATTAAAAGCAGAAAATTAATGTTCGAACAGAGAGAGGAAATTACTTCTTTGGTTATGCAAGCTAGAGGAAATAAGTACTTATTAACTTAAAGGACAAAATATAAAATTACATGTAGAGGCTACATCTACTTTGAGAAAAGTAGATATAATTTCTTTAAAGATATTGGCTTTTTTGTGGTTTGTTGTTTTTTTTTGTTTTTGTTTTTTTTTTTGGTTTTATGTTGTTTTGGGGGTTTTAATTGCATTGTTTTTTTGTTTGGTTGTGTTTTTTTGTCTTCTTTTAATATATCCCTGGTATGTCTGTGATTTAGCACAGTGGAGTTTTTGGAGCACATTGAAATATAGTGGCTCACACCTGTTGAATGTTTTATAAGTAACTTTTAATTGGCTATTGTGTGTATAAGCATTTCAAGTTTATGGGCCTCACCTTGATTTCTATCCCAAATCCTTTCTGGCATTGCCTGGTAATGTTTAGTCAAAAATAAAACTTCTGGCATGTGGATGTTTGCCTTCCATCAGTCAGTGTTTCATGCCTTCCCTGTCCTTCCACAAGGCAATAGGAAGGGCTCTACAGAACATTGAAGTCCATATGGGAATGATGAGATTTGGGAGAGTCAGAGATGTTCCTTTCATGAAACTATTTGACAAACTAGGCAAGGTAGTTTTGGAAACTTGAGCACCTTTGCTGGGGAAAGGGTTTGCTGTGATGCTGGGCACTGGTTTAGACACTGATGGTTGGACAAAAGTTTGGCCTTGTATAATACAGGCACAATCGTCCTCACTTAAGAAAAATTACACAGAGTAAAATATATTGACAGAAAATTCAACTTCTATAATTGTTTCTAATTCTGTATCTTTTAGTGGATATCTTCATTTATGCTTGTGAGGTATTTGAGTAATACACAAAGAAATGATGCTGTAGGCAGAAACAATACTTTTGTCAGCACTGTATAGAGGAGAAAAGATGAATAAAGCTATGATGAAAGGAATTGAACTGGATATGTTCTTTCTGTGGTTTTCCTGTTGTTGAGGATTCTCTTCAGTAATCCAGTAAGTTAGCAATAGGAATTGTGAATATAGGTATAACCTAGGATTGACATTGTAACCTGCTCTGAATAAAGCCATGAAGCTGTATAAGGAATTAACTGCTTAATGTCTCATGATAATCAGATGGCATGTCTACATTTAATAGGTCAAGTAGTAACTGAGAAAACTCTGAAGTTGAATTAACCTGTGCTGTTTCACAGATTTTCTGACATTATGGGTTCTTATACTTGACCTCATCTCTCTTTGGCTTGAAGTCTTTAATTTTCAAAAGCATTTCTCTACAGTAAAAACCTTCTTTCTGCTTTCTTCAGATAATACAGTAACAGACAATTTTATTTTCTTGTAGGGTGCTTTGAGTGCTGCATCAAATGCCTGGGAGGTATTCCCTATGCATCTCTGATTGCTACTATCCTGCTGTATGCTGGAGTTGCACTATTTTGTGGTTGTGGACATGAAGCACTTTCAGGAACTGTTAACATTCTGCAAACCTACTTTGAGATGACAAGAGCTGCAGGAGATGTTATTGATGTCTTTACCATGTAAGTTACTAGTTTCTTTTAATTATTTCTTTTAAAAACTACTGAAGATTTCCACAGGGGATATAAATTTGACTCAAGAAAATGTGTTGCAATGAAAATCATAGAAAGAATGATATGGACAGGCTCAGGTGATGAATTTTTGTTGGAGCTGATAGTTTTACTATTTAAAAGAAATTTGCAACACTATTTAAGTTCCCATAGTTATAATTTAATTTATTACTAAACATTACTTCATGTAATACTGATGAATCTGTTCCTTTCATGCTTGCTTTTGTCCTTTTTATCCTGGATTATTCTTTGCTGAAAAGTGTAAAAAGTTAAAACATCTACATAGATAAAGCAGGAGTCTGTAACAAGTAACAGATTAGTTCCAGGAAAAAATGCAATAAATGAGTTCTATTTTCTCTATTTCCTAGATTTCATCTGTTTTGAAAGTTTCATGTTTTGCTATTCCTGAAACCTATTTGTTTTGTTGAGTATCTCCTTCCTTTTGGCAAATTAATTTCATTTAATAAAATAATTTACTGCAATCTGAAATTAAATTATGTATTTACTAATCTCTTTAATATTGTCTCTCTAAAACATGATCTTCTTAGATGTTTGAAATCCAAATTCTTGTTTGGCTGCTAATGGTTGTAACTAAAGCTGAATATTATCCCCTATTTTTTAAACCTTTTCTTTCATCAATATTTTTTTTAGAAGTGATTTGATCATCTGTCAAAACAATTACCTGTTATGTTGTATAGCTCCATGATAATGGCAGCTCAGTTCTTAGCAGTGGTCAAAAACCAAAACAAGTACCGGGAACTACTGGGAAAATCATGGAGAAACAGATAACATACTTATGACATTGTATGAATCCATCTTTCATCCATATCATTAATGCTGTGTACAACATTGGTGCCCCAGAAAAAAAAAAAAACAAAAAAAAAAAAAAAAAAAAAACAAAAAAAAGGATGATAAGAAGCTATGTGGTTAAAAATCGAATATAGTAGTCCTCTTTAATCTAGAAAGAGGATGATTAAGAGATGTTGAGCTAGAGGTCTGTAAATGCACAATGTTGCGAATAAGGTGTGCAAGGTTAGATTGTCTTTCTCTTCCAGTACAAGAAATTTGAGGTTTCAGAGGAAACTAGTGGTCATAAAGTTCAGAAGGTACAAGCGACGTTTCTTCAATTGTTGTATAGCAGACCTGTGAAGCTAGTTGCATACTGTAGATGCTAAAATCTTCTGGATAAAACCCTGGATAATCTTGGAAACCAGATGATGGTTTCTAATGATATATGTATTCCTCCAACTCAGGAAGTTTCAAAGGCTACAATAGCACTGGGTGTTATTCTGTCAACTTGCCTGATTTTACTTTTTTATGTTCATTGTTTGAGATAGGAAAATGGGCAAGATATGTATCTGATCTGACTTGGTATCATGTTTTCATGATAGCTGGAGACTGAATCTTAAATCTCGGCTTGTGTAGAGCTATATTATCAACATGCTTTCCAAGGCTTCTTCTGTGGTTTAAGCCCAGCTGGTAGCACAGAACCAAGCAGCCACTTGCTCATTTGTCCTCCTTTTTATCTCCCCCCTGCTTCTGGAGGGATTGGGAGGAGGACTGGAAAAATGTAACTCCAACCGGTTGAGATAAGAACAGTCCAGTAACTAAGGTATATTACAAAACTACTACTGCTACCACTAAATAATGATAATGATAAGGGAAATAACAAAGGGAGAGAATACAATTTCTTACCACTTGCCAACCGATACCCAGCCTGACCCGAGCAGCGATCTGGGCCTCCTGGTTAACTCCCCTCAGTTATATACTGAGCATGAGGTGCTGAGATATGGAATACCTCTTTGGTTAGTTTGGGTCAGGTGTCCTCTCTCTGTTTCCTCCCAACTTCCCCTCCTCCCTGGCAGAATATGAAACTGAAAAGTAGTTGATCGGGGTAAACATTATTTAGCAGCAACTGAAAACATCGGTGTTATCAATGCTGTTCCCAGGCCGAAAGTCAAAAACACAGCACTGCACCAGCTACTAAGAAGGAGAAAAAAATGACTGCTACAGCTGAACCCAGGACAGCTCCTCTGTGAATATTTAGCTGTATTGTCTGAGGAATTAGTAGAGGGGAAAATGTACCAAATAAGGATGTGACTGCTATGTCATATCCAGATTTCTTCTTAGGACAGAGGAATTTAGATATTCTTCTGTAATAATACATGGGGTCGATAGGAAGTGTGTGACTTCTGCCTTGCCTTTTTGGCTTGGCATTTGGAATAATGGGTCTGACTTGACTTGGCGGCTAAGGTTCATTGTTAACCTGAATGAAAGATCCGTCATTTTATTAGGCTCTAACTTATTTTATTAGTCCCCAGGAAGCCATTAGTGCAGAGCAACCACAAATCGATGCTTTCTCTTCATAGCAAGTTTTCCAGCTTCCCTCTGTCAAATGCGTAAGTGAAAATATCAATCTGGAGACATAGTTCAAATAAATATAAAACTGTGTGTGAAATCAAATGCTTCCAATTCATTGGAAATAATTAAGGAACTGTAAAGGTGTGGGGCTTTTTTGGTCTGTTTTTTTTTTCCATTTGTCAGGCTTAACTGGTAACTTTTTATGTATTTGGGTTTTTGGTTACTCATATTTATACTAACCACAGTTCTTTACTTTGCAGACCTAATGGAATAAAAATTTTAGTTTATTCAGTTGTGAAATACATCTCTAAAGTTATGTCTTAAAAGAAAGAGGAGGAGGAAATATTTTGACTAAAAGGAGATGAGCCATTGCTTTTAACTGGGAAAACTGTGTAATTCTCAAGAAACTTGCACAGTTAATTTTCTACCTGTTTAAGTATATACTACTCTGCTTGTTAAAATAATTTTGTAGGAGAAATACTTCGTATTTTGTCGCAACTAGTGATTAACAGTTAATGGTACAAATGCTTTGTGGTAATTATATTGCTTTGAAAGGTCAAAAAGCAGAAAGAAAAAATAAGTAGAAACAAACAGCGCAGTACCGACTTAAAACTATACACATTGAAATGGAAATTGCTGTCATAAGCTGTTGTTTGGGATGTGGATTACTTCAGTGCGTGTAGAGTAGTTATTTTAGTTCCTTGTGATTCAAAGAGATCCTAAGAAAACAAATGTGGTGGTTTAAATTATTCTAAAAACTGCCTTTATGGTATTTTAAACATAAGAGGTGAAAGGTTTATGTTGCCTGTTTTGTCAGTTTAACAGCACTATAGACCACTGAAACTGAGTAATCGGCTTAAGGAAGATGTGATATACAGTCATTCTTCTAATAACTTAATAAACTGTAGTGTATATCTGCAAAGTACTGGGTATAACTATATTCCCTTAATCCCTGATTTTGACAAGATTCTGAAGTCAGCAGGAATAGATGTATGATTGTCAAATGTACATTGTACAATCTGGATTTTTATATTTTTCTGGTGTTTTGAACAAATTCCAGAAGACGCCTTGTAAAAAATCAGCAGCACAAGGTATGTTTGGTGTTATTTCCCAACAGCATCTTTTCACGGTTCTTTCTTTTTAGTATGCAAAGCCAGCTAGTGCCATCTGTCACATGTTTGTGATATATAGGCCACGAAACAAGGGAATCATGCTCTTAGAGTGCAAAATAAAGAAATCTTCCTGATAGAAACATTAACATTTTCCTACTACAGTCAGAGATAATTCAGGTTATTGTAAATTCACTTCCTTTTAAATGTGTGAAACCAAATAGTAAACTAAATAAAGTTACAGTCTATAAATCTGTTGTTACTATCTTCTCTGCGGGAAGTGCCACAGACACTAATGAAGCCACCCTCTTACAGCTGAAAGTTTCTTTCCTTTCAAAATATGAAAGCCTCTGTTTCAGATGCTGTTGTGTCCAAGTTTGATGCTTGCTGGTAGCCTTTCTGTCAGTGGATAGTCATTATTTATGAAAAAGATATTATTTGGTAATATACATATGTACGTGAAACTGTTTTCATTTGAAGAAAAAACAAAAGAGCATATGTAGAAGCTTTTATATCCCCCCCTCTTGGTGTTTGAAACCAGTGTTTTGAGAGGTAGGTAGATAGATGGATGATATTCTGATCTTCTGCTGTTCTTTTACTCAGTTGGCTTTGCAATCATCACAAGTTAAATATTGGTATCACTGAAAATATTGTTGTTATCAACATTATTATACTCATATTAGTGGAATACATTGAGAGATATTACAATAAGGCCTGTAATAAAAGCTAGCTGATATGAAGCATGATATTTATAATACGTTTGCATTAGACCATGTGGTGGTTCTGGTTTAGTCATCTACTTAGTACAAAATAGGACTAATCTTATTTTCCCTATACATGTCATTCTATTACAAAAGTTATGTGTTCTGCACTTGAACATAAATTATGTTTTAAACACTATTTGTATTATGGGAAGGAAAACATTTAAGGATGTGTATCAGGACAAGCAATTGCTGATTTACGCATGACTGTGTCATAGTATGTTTGGAAACACCAATCACCCAAAAGAGTCCCTGTAGATGACCTTACTGGTTCTGTAAGAATATCCATCTGGGCACCAATTCAGTTATCTGAGCCTATGAAGAGGAAGAGACAGGAAAGAAGTGGATATGTATAGGAGGGTTGCCAAACTAGTAGGATGACTGTACAATTATTTGTCTGAGATGTATATTGCTGTTTTTGAAGGTCTATACTCCCTTTTGGTAATGAATATTTTCACATTTCTGAGTATGTAATAGCATCCAAACAGTTTTTTTTTTAAACAGTAGCTTACTTTTCCTATATATAACAATATATTATGTAGGGAGTACGATCTGAAGTTTCTAGTTTCACATCTGTAAAATTAGCATTAAAAGGTTCTTATAAAATTAAAGTTTTATATAAAAAATAATTATTTTAAAAGTATACCTTCTTAGAAGTATGTTTGGTTTTAGATAATAGATTTTATTTTTCAATTAGGTCAATTCAAGCTCTCTAAATTATCTGAAAAATGTTGTAAATATCAGCAAAAGATTATTTCAAAATATTTTGCAAATGCAATACTTGAAAACTATTCTTAAAATCCCTGAATATTACTTTATTAATGCATGTGAAGTGTAGTTTCTTCTATGACAGCAAATAATTTTTAATTAATCTCATTTCACTGAAGTGTTGTAGAAATCCTACCTGATATGTAATACTCTGTGCCTACTGTATTTGCTGCACAGGCGGACAATCTTGCACTATGAAAAACAGACAACAGTGGGCTGAAAGTTGCGTTATTCAAACCCTCTTTTGATGACTACGCAGAATCTGCCTTTTTGGTATTTTGGAGATGTAATCTCTAAAGATGTGGTCCAGAGTTAAATGGAGAAGTCATATGGCTACATACATATTAGAAAGCAGTGTTAGCACAATAGAAACTATTGGTAGATCTAAATACTTGGTTCTAATAACTTGCTGTTCATACAGTATGTATTTCAGGGGCTTATTTTGGACTCAGTCTTGCCTGATAAAATAGACTGAATATATATGAGTGGCTGGACTGCAGTAGGAGCACTCCTGAAGCATGCTTACCATTTAGCTTTACACAGAAAGGAATCTATGTTGTGCCCTCTGAAAAACATGATGCAAACCATACTTCAATAAGCAGGGACAGCTGCAAGACTTGCTTAACCCCCTCCCCCATAGTATGTTCTTGAGCCAAAATGCTAATGGCAATGTACCCATAATCTCTACTGCTGTAAATTTAAAGGTTTATTCACTGAGCTTAATGATAAAAAGACTTGTAACTCGACTAATGAGAGTTCCCACTAGTAGCACTCTGAGTTCCTGTACCTGGATCCTGATTATGTGTAGAAGAATGAAGTTATTTCTTCGAGGAAGACCTAACTTTAGCCCATATGTCTTGTTCATGTATAATAATTTGACAGGAACAACCAGAGAGACTACAATGTCATCAAAGGATACATTTTTCATATAAAAAAAAAATGTGGTTTACTTAAGGAGAACAGTTTCTAGTTCATGGGAATGGTTCAGTCACACACAAAAAGTAGCAGTGGACAAGTACAGCATATTAAAAATTAGATGCAGAACATGGTATTTTATATCTGCTATCAATTGTTAGATGCATCAAATCTGGAAAAACATGCCAGTACCTGAGAATATGACCTTTTCAAGATGATACAGTGCTGAAATGTCACATTTACTACCTACTCAGTTGTAGTATGTAGCGTGGTGCTCTGTATTCTGTTAAAAGCAAAACCAGAAAGAAACTATGTAAGTAAAATTTAGGATGTGGGAGGTACCTGCAGAAGTGTGATCCTAATTTTATGAAATGATTGAAGAAAGAAATTCATAGGAAAGCATTTCAATAACAGCAGAATAATATTACATAAAGAAGTATTTGGACTTCTTGTCTTCATCTGTGCAAATACAATCCACTACTTTTAGTCAAACAGCTGTATAATTTAATACTGTCTTAAGCAGCTCTCTTTCTTGGTTGGCTGGTATTTTAGATTGGCAATAACCACTGTGTGCCTGTGACTCAAAGCATTTGCAGTAGACCTTTCTCAGCAGGTGATTCATCTTCATAGCAAATATCTTCTCTTTTAGATGCCTTTATTTCCTCTTAGTCTTAGCTTACTTTATAAACATGTAAAATGGAAAGCATATATTCCTAGGTAATATACATTTTGCTAAGTCTTGCTTCATGGGCCATGCAAAACTAAGATAACTGGCCTTTCCACAGGAGATCTGAAAATGCTGAAATTAAGTACTACCATCACAATCTGGAGTTTTAGTATAAAATTGTTAATCTTAAGCTATCAGTATGTACTGAGTATGACTCCAAGTTTACATTTATAATAACAAAATACTCAGAAAAATTGTGATAGCTTTGCCACCTCTTTTTACACTGCTGCTATAGAAAGTTACCTGGGAATTGAGTACCTATAGTGTATAACATCATGTAATTCTGCCATAAGTCTGCATATTACTGTGCACTAATTCCAATCTTTTCTGGCCTTCTTCAGGCAAAGAGGGCTCCAAATTTCTTCTGTAATGAGCATTTTAGAAATGTTTCTAAGAAAGTAGTATCGCTGGAGGTGAGCTGACAGAACAAACCTGTGTTTTCAGAAATAGCTATGAGAATCAGCCTCATCCACATGTCACAGTCAGAATTTTGTGGCTTGGACTAAAATTTTTCATGATTATTTAAATTCTTGAACTGGATGCTTTCCTGTTCCAAGAAAGTAACAAGATTCATCTGGCAAAAATGGGGTTTGCACTGGTATTGCTTCTTTTCCTTTAGCTTGTAAATTCTTTACTGCTTTTAGAGCTGCTCCACGACATCTTGGCTCAACTGTCCCATTCCTAGGAAGGAAGTAACCATCAAATTTTTACAAAATGATGATTTAGGGTTGTATTCAGTTTGTCTGTAGAAAGTTGTACACCACAAATCAATGTTAAAATCAATGATATCATATTCTGTTTAGAAAAAAATAACTAAATCTGACCCTTGCAGAATGTGAGTTTATTTTCCATATTATAGCATGATAATCTTTTATTTATGTAATCCTAATCTGGCCTTAGTTTTGAACAAATTATTCATATGATTACATACAAAATTTCTTTCAGAAATACAGAACCAGAAGTTTCTGTCTTCTATTTATAATGTTTTATTTCTACTTTTAGGTCTTTGTTGCTCTAATGCTTTGTCTACTGTTAATTCTTTCTCCTGTTAGCATTTCCTGACAAACTTTAATTGAGCATTCTGTACTCCAGTTTTGTTTTTCTCTCCACCTAAAATTCAGAAATTTAGACTCTTTATTAAGTTGATCTCAGAAAAAGCCATCATTGACAGAATGCTTACATTTTATTACTGGTTTCATTTCCCCTTTCTCCATGGTGAGGATATTTCAGTTTCTTTTACCTCATTTATGTTATTACCTAGAGTTTTTTTTGACTTTGCAGGTAGCACACAATTATTAATAAATCCTTCTTTCTCCTTGCTGGCTCTGTGTTTGCCATCTGAGGTTTGTCTTTGCCTGGGTTTTGTCCTTGCCTGTCTCCTCCCTTTGCCAGCAATTCCTCTATGCTTCATGATACCAACTACCATCTTTGCTCAAGCTATTTAAGTGGATGTGCCATGAATTTGCACCATGCAATTGTTCCCAGCTGGTTTGTAGGAGACCCTAAACACTGGTTTTAAATACTTTCACGGGGCATGGCTTCTGCATATCCTAAACAAACCTTCTTATTTGCAAACATCCACTTATATCCTGTCTCTCTTCAAAAAACATATTTGCAGAACTATTTCTACAAGCTTGAGATAGCTTGAGGGAGCAGGCTGCTATCTCAGCCTCTTAGCAGCCTCTCAGGATCAGTCCTTCAGGGGGCAAGAGGATCAGCGTGAAGGCCAGCATTGCTGTTTTACAGAGTAACAGAGATTATTGTGCACTCAGATGTGAAGACCAACTATTTAAAGAAATAAAAAAAGCCAACAAAAACAAATCCCCCAAACTGGAAAAACTGACCTACCCCAATGGTAGTAATTATGTGCATTTGTCATGCTTGTAAATTGTCTATGCCAGATACAAAAAAGGCAATTCTTAATTAGGGATTGTACTATGATGACAAACATTTTTAGTACTTTGATAGCTTAAGTATTTTATTTTCATTATTTTATGTGTGATTTCTCTGTTTTTTTTTTTTTTTTTTTTTTCTTGAAAATATGTATAATTGCCTTAATCTACTTGCATTCAGAAAGTATAGGTACACTTACTGGCAATTTTCTGCTATTCAGCACCTGTAGTTTCTGAATGTCCTTATCTATATTGGAGAAGTTATAAATTCAGGAAAGTAAATGTGAGGCAGCACTATAAATTTTGGAAATCTAGTTCCACAGTAATAGCTATTACTCTGGTTAGGCCAAACAAAATCTCTGTAATATTAGGATTATATTGCTTGTTCAGGCTGAAGTCTACACATACTTTAGTTGTATAAAAAGGTTTTCTGGACAACATGAGAATCACCTGTCACAAGTCAAACTAATGTGGTGGGTTTTGCTGCTGTTAACTGCCAACAAAGGTTTGCAATGCATTCTTATGTTAACCAAGTTAAAAATATCCCTGGCTAGTATGTCGATTGCTCCAGAGAAATATCAAGTAGTTTTGATCAAAAAATATATCAGTGTATATTAGCTGAGTACCAACCTTCAACCTTGAGGGTAGAAAGTGTACCATGATTAGACTGACCAGTGTAATGCTTCAAGGCTCTTACAGTTTGCATTTCCTTTTAGGACACAGTAGAATATAATGGGTCAATGTTAAGAGCTCTTCTTGGCTTCTGTGTTGGGGTAGTAGATCCATTTATTATGCTGGAACAGAAAAGATTTATTCCAGTGAAGTTACTTGTTCCACAGTACTAAAATATTATTACTTCTAGATGCAGTTAACAGGAACTAATTATGAATAAGTAATTTCAAAACAGGCTGTAATAATTATGATCGCAGATGACTGAAGGAGTCTCAATAGCAGCAAAATAACTTAATTTGTTATAACACATTTTTGACAAAAGCCTGCTACATATAGACCTGATCATTCAGCAATTAATCTTATTGCTTGCTGATTTATTTTGCTTTTTAATCCTTGAATTTGTCAAAACACCATGAAAATCATAGAATCCTAGAATCATAGAATATTTAGGGTTGGAAAGGACCTTAAGATCATCTAGTTCCAACCCCCATGTCATGGGCAGGGACATGTCCCGCTAAACCATGTTACCCAATAAAATACACAGTAGGAAGTCTGCAACATTGACCCCAGTCACTGAGAATGTTTTTACTCACCTCTAAGTTGTCTCTGCTGGAATAGTCTACTCACTACACAACTACAACCTGTTCATTAAGATGCTAGCATTGATGGCTTCCATCAGTAACTTCTGCCAGTAGAAGAAAGTGTTTTCTCTAGGGCTATTTTAATATTCATCCTGTTGGATAGAATCCAGATTCTGATGAATGAATTAGGAAGTCTGCTTAATATGGAATAATTAATGACGCAGCAGCAGAAAAAGACTAAAAATTGAAAGATCAGCTTGATTTAAGTCACAAATTGAAAATGATGTTTATTTTTCTAAGATTTCTGAACACAGTGTGGTGAGATAAAGTAAACCTGGAACCCGGGCAGCATCTACAAGATTAAGACAGTATGGAAATTATGTTTGAGATTATTCTATTAAGAAAAAAAGAAAAAAAAGAAAAGTGTTTTACTTATTTCAAGATGTGATTTTCACAATTAAATTGGGAAATAGATAATCATTCAGCTTATGTTACCCAGCAACTTAGGTTATGTGAAAATTGCATGACCAATGCAAATTTGATCAGATTGGATGTATCTTCACAATCTTCATGGATTGCCTTTTAATAGAAATGTTCCATGGCTTTAATTATATCATTATATGTATCATATAATGTTAATAGGACTAATACATTTACTGAACAAACATTCAAGATTTCTTTTGGTTCTTCTCATTTAGTGTAACTTTAATCTTCATCTACTGGATCTCTTTCCAATCCTGTCAACAGTCCAAAATTTATCTTTATAATTTTGTGTCTTCTTCCTTTGCTTCTTGCCCACCCTATTCCTTCCATTCCAGCCTACACATGTGTAAGCCTTCCTTGTCCTTTTCTTTATCCTTACCCATCTCATCCATTGGCTCATGTTCATCATCCCTTCTGTCTTTCCCTTCAATCTCATGCTCTTATACACTGTCTGCAGCATTTGAGAATTTGCTGAAACACAGATGGCAATTAACTGCCCTGGGTTCATCCAGGAAGAATCAAATTTTATTTTAAAGAAAACCAATTTACAATTTACAAGACCTATATTTTATTATAATTTTATTGGAAAATCAAAGTTCATGTGAAATTTATTAGATGCTGCAGAATAATTTAATACCACCACTGTCTTCAAAACTATATACGTGTATAAAAAATATTACTGTTGTAGTATGTTCTCTTTAGCACACATTAAAAGTAGTTATATTTCAATAAAATTCTATCTGACTTGTAAAGAGACAGTTGAATGATTGTTTTGCAATTTTTATTTTTACTCTTTGAATTATACAATATCATTTCTCCTTGGAGTAAGTCTGGCTATTTTGTCTCATGTAGTCTGATCAGCAGAGATTTTACCACTTTTCTCTGTGGAGTGTGTATGAGGAAGAAAATGATTTCTATATTAGAAGAGTGTGTAGCTATATATATTTTTCCTTTTGAAAGGAAGGTTTAAGGGAAAGGTGTGCCTTTGGTTACACATAAGGCAGAGGAAAAAGCAGAGATCTTTCAGTGCACTTTTTGATACAAGCAGCTCAGTGGGAGTCTCAGGACAGATGGTTTAAAGGGCTGTTGCAAGAGCTGAAATAGTCTCTGGATTTTCCCAAAGTCTTAATCTCTTTAGGGCAGTGATAGCTTGTAATTTCTACAGCACTGAGCACACAGAGGTCTGTGACGAGCTGCTGCTGGCAGAAGTCCCGCCCTTCAGCCATTTGTGGAGGTCACAATTTTATGAGATATATAAGGCAGGAATTGGAAGAGATCTTATGGAATAGTCACAAAGTTGCTGCCTGCTTATTGTAAATTTATTTTCTTCAGTAACTAAAAGACAGGCTTAGACCACCATTTTCCTGTTAGAACAGTGTTACACTGGTTGAATTACTGTAAAATTAGAGAAATAGGTTTTTTACAATGTAATCGGCAGTTTTATGCATTAAAATAAATTTCATCTTTGCATCATCTCATACTGCTACAGTGTTAAATTTGTTTCATCATTTTGAATATTCACATATCTATTCTGCACAGATACCAAATTACTCTCATTTTCACTTGAATATTGTCCTGGGTTCAGCAGTAGCAGTTGGGAAAAGAGAAAAAATGCCTGCTACTGCTGAACCCAGGACAAATACAAAATAAAAAGTGACGTAAAGAAAAGCTGAGAGGACCTTGTCAGTGGAATGCTGGGAAAAATCACATCCTTTCTCATTCCCAGAACCCTTCAGTTGCACCCTTATGAAAAAAATGCTACAATAGGTGCCCAAAGCATTACTTTATAATAATTCTTCCACTCCCAGTCAGGTCATAAGTTTAACTGTGTAAGAGACTAATGAAAACTTAAGATACATTCACTTAAGTTGTAGACACAGTCATACATCTGAAATATCAGCTGTAAACTCGAATCTGAAATGCTTGAAAACCATCCAAACTCAAAGATATTTTAATGGGGTTTTGAGCTTTGTTACTGCATTGTATATATAAAACATATTGAGAGTTGTCTTTTGGGTGGTGATGAAAAAGGTAATCCTAAATAAATATTATCATTAAATATTTCTTTTCATAACAATATTTTTTTTTTCTTAGGTAATACCCAGTTTGGGTACTTGCTTGGTGCATGTCAAAATTCTTCTTGTAGACACTAATGGGTCTCTGGCTTATGTTTTTGTCCTACTTTGTTATGAGCTGTTGTTATCTTGACCTGGACAATATGACAGGAACTTACTAACATGTTAAACCCGCAAATTAGTTGCCATTTTCTAAGGAGTTGCATGACTTCTGCAGTGTCATATTGATAAACTCAAAGTTTATTGTGGCTAGTTTTTAAGGGAAATCCAAGAAAGAAACATTGAAACTTGCTGACTCCAGGCAGTGTTCACAACGAACGTTTCTATGTTTAGACAAAACGGAGCGGAGAGGTTCTTTCAAACATCTTTTCATAAACCCTGGTTATGAGATAACATCTGGGAGGCAGACACTCCTTAAGCCACTGGTCGGCTTCTAAACAGTGGACATAGCCCACATAGCCACATAGGACAGCCACACATCCCGGTTAATCTTCTATGTAATAAACTGAGCCTTGCAGGGCTCTGCATGTTACACTGTAAGTCATCCTTCTATTTCTTGAGCTTTGGGTCTGTGAAATTATGCTTTTGAAACTTGATTATAAAATAATGCTACATGATCTGACCTTATGACTTTTGTAATAACATGTTTCTGGTTTAAAGTTGGGGATCTGTCTTGAGGACTATTGTCCTGCATCAGACGCTTTTTCATTGGAATATAAGTGGAAAAATAATAATGAGGAGAAGATTGGCATTACAGCTTGACAACTATTTGTGTATGTAGAAAAGTTTATTGAAGACTGTGACAAAATATCTTTTCTCTAACAGGATATGATGTGCTGGATGCAGTGCTGAATACAATGTGTTACTCAGGAGATGCATGAGATGCTTGTTTCCCTTTTTTTTAGTTTGCAACTTTAGAGAGCAAATAAAATGAAAATTAACTGAATTTTAAATTATTCTGACAAATTATGCTGTCTTACCTACACAGATCCATTTTTACGTATTATTAAATTAAATGGCCCATTGTTTCTTGTACCAATGCTGTTTTGTTCCAAAGTTCACTCCTGTCCTCAGCTTCAGCTATCATTATAGCATATAAGCACTTCAGATGACTCCAGCATAGAAACTTTGAGGCTTAGTAAGCCCTATTATTTCACCCTGAAATTTCAGTCATCTTTAAATATTTATGCAGCTAAACAATTTTTGCTGTTTCTATACAGGATTGACATCTTCAAGTATGTGATATACGGTGTAGCAGCTGCATTCTTTGTATATGGCATTTTGCTGATGGTGGAGGGATTCTTTACAACTGGTGCCATCAAGGATCTCTATGGGGATTTCAAAATCACCACTTGCGGCAGATGTGTCAGTGCCTGGGTAAGTGACTAGGAAACCTTTTATACTTATGATAATTTCAACATGTTTTGCGTGCCTTGTGATGTTTATTTTTTGGTTTATTTTTTTGTTTCTTTAATCTTATCTTGTTTAGGAAAAAAATCATAGCAAATGAGAATAGAATGTTAGAAATGTTCTCTATATTGGTCAGTCACTAAGTAACCCTTGCTACTTAGGAACAATTAATTCCACTAGTCGAATGGGAAACCTTGTTCTCTTGGCAACATTAAGCCGTTTGGTACAGGACTAAAAGCATGTTATGCCTTCAGGTCTACTAGCCAAGAACTATTTCTCTTACTAATATTTTCCCTGTTTTTTAAGAAATCTTGCCTGTTCTGATTTGGGACAAGTTGAGACCTGCCATCAGGTTTTGTTTTGTTTTTAAATGGCTAGCAGGTCATTATTTGCTCCTATTTTATCACTGGTTTGGAGAGACCATTCACTTATGACCCTGGAAAAGCTAGACTCAAAATATTTGTGTTTGTATTGGGACTTCAATGGAGGTTTGTCATGCAGAAATTGCTGTTTGAACCAGGATTATTTTAAGATCTCTGTTCAATATCAGGTAACCAACCAACGTTGCTGGTATTTGACTCTTCTGCAGCTAAGGTAAGAGGCCTGGACACTTGGTAACTGTTGGAGTTGGATATCTATGCAAACACCATCAGTGTCGATAAATCATATTTAAATCATATTTTCTGATGAAAAATAAATTATTAAATATTGACAAGTATATCTGGGTGTTAAGGTACACTTAATGTTGTACTATATTCGCAACAACTGATATATAAAATAATAACCAGAGGAGGATTAGGGGTCAAATCTCAAAACATATTAAATTGGAATGCACACTAAGATCTAATATAGGCAATAGAGAATATCTTTCAGCCACATTAAAGACTATCAGAGTTATTATTTTGGATATCCTGACATTTAAAGTTAAGCTGGACACAGATAATCTAGACATTGGAAATTAGAGAATAGGGCATGTATGCCACCCCTACATAGATGTAACATGCTCCACAGTAAAGCTGCTATTTCATCTTTTTTTTTTTTTTAATTTTTCATCTGTCCAATGTCATGGTATGATTTTAACACTTTGAATTGTTGTAAAACCTTTAAATAAATATATAAAGACTGGGACCATTTTAAATAAAGAGCAATCATTGCTTATACCAACACTGCTTTTATCTCCTGGAAAGAATTCTCTAATTTATATTCACTGAGAACCTACTAAGCTAGCTCAAATTCTGTGCAGAGTAGCAAATTTTTCAGAACATTATTTTTTCTTCACAGCTCCCAAAATGCCTGTCCTCAGTACTGCAGCAGAGCAATGATGCTCTCTCAGATATTTTTTTTCCCTCACAGTATAAGCTGTAAATCTGTAGTGCATGTCTAGAAGAAATTAACAGTTAAGCATCTATTCTATAGTTAATATTACTGTTATTGTTAATGACTCATTAAATTGGTTCCGCCAGCATTTTACTTGCCTCATCAGTAATTTTTAATGTTTTTGGTTTACTTTCAGAAACCTTGGGGTTAATATATATTACGCAGCTAAGGCTAAAGCTGTATACTATTTATAACTTCAATTAAAATAAGACATCAATTATTTTGAGTTAAATACACTGTTGTTATTATCCCTGCAGTTGTTGGAAGTTCTTTGTTTTCCCTGGAAAAGAAAAAAATACAATCTGCAGTTTGATTGCTTGTCTTATTCTGATGATGCTATCAGTAAGATTGCTATGCAAATGCTTGGACCTATTTTAGGTTATTATTCTGGCTTTTGCTTCTGTGCTCTACAGGTTAGGGAGCAAAATAGTATGTGCAGCATTTTTGTCAATTAAAACTCGACACTGTTTTTGACTACATTTATTTTGATTATCTCATATTTAAAATTCTAAAGGGGCAAATAACAGATTACATTTTAAAAAACGTTTGGAATTAGAAAATATCTCAGTCTGGCAGTGATATGCTTGTAATTTATTCAGTTCCTTAAATCATGCAATGATATGAAGAAATAAGTTCTAAAACCAACAAAAAGATGACTGGAGACATAAATCGAAGCTAATCAGTACCCTTGTGTGTCAAGCCCAGACTGGTGTATTGCTATGCAAATTTGCTGTAATAAATTTTGCTATGCACAGTTGCCAAAATGAGGTAATACTATTGAAGAGGATTGGCAGATACTACATGTTGCAAGAAAGCTTGCTCGTAGAAAATTGTGAGATAGTAATTTTGTAAATATAAAGATATAGCCTCCCAAAGACTATACAGTTTGTCAATACCTTAATACTAACAGGAATGTGCACGCAGAATATTTGTTGTTTTGAAGAATTAAAATGATAAAATGGCTCCACATCAAAACCACCTTTTTAAAAATCCAGTTGTGACTATAATTCTATGATTTCCCATCAAATTTGCTGATGTATTTCTAAATAACTGGTTATCATTTTAAAGTCTGCAAATTAGGTACTTCTGCTTTACCATTGTCACAAATCACTTCTTATTAATATTTTGTAATCTATTATGCAAAATATTAATGAGCATGTTTCTTATGCCTGTGACCAAATCTACTAAGAAAATGGAGCACAAAAATAAACAAATTCCAAGGAGGTAAAGCTTCTTTTAACTTTGTATGGAAAAGCTATATTTCTTCAGGAAATCTGAAAAGTAACATCCTTTTTCTTCTTTACCAAAATAGTTTTTGAAAAGCAGGCTTTTAAGAAAACTGAATGCCGACACCTACAAAACTTTTCATGTGCCCTTTCTGACTGTCCTTCACTGTGAATAGCTCACTTTCAAGTTCTGCATAGCAAAAGGAATTTTTTTTTTTGCCTGAAGTAATGGAAAAAGAAATAGCTCAAACTAACATTTCCAGGGATTATATAGTTGATTTATTAATTAGAGTATTCAGAGTGTTAGCATCCAAGTCACGCCAGTGCTGCTGTGAAGTGTATCATCTCAGATCTGAGAGAGGGCCTGTAAATGTGACAGTGAAGAGCCTCACTGGCAGCATTTTCAGAATTCATTTACTATGACAAGTAAAACAAAAGTATTGTAACAATGGCAGTCACATTTGAGAAGGGAAAGCTGTGGTTTAGTCTTCATTTTTCTATGTCTGAACATGCTTTTAGAGAATTAAATAAACAGCTATAAAGAATTGTGCTGCAGCATGATTAGTGAAGAATGGGAGACAGGCCTGAGGCCAACTGTGTCACTGTATATTTGTGATTTAATACCCTTCCTATTTATATTAAGCTAGGTTGATCACGGAAAGCCTCATCGGTTGATATGTTGGAGGGAAGGAATGCCATCCAGAGGGACCTTGACACGCTTGTGAGGTGGGCTGATGCCAACCTGATGAAGTTTAACCATGACAAGTGCAAGGTCCTCCACCTGGGTCGGAGCAATGCCAGGCACAGCTACAGGTTGGGCAGGGAGGAGATTGAGAGCAGCCCTGCGGAGAAGGACTTGGGGGTGTGGGTTGATGAATAAATGAACATGAGCCGGCAGTGTGCGCTTGCAGCCCAGAAAGCCAACCGTATCCTGGGCTGCATCAAAAGGAGCGTGACCAGCAGGTCGAGGGAGGTGCTCCTGCCCCTCTACTCTGCTCTCGTGAGACCTCACTTGGAGTATTGTGTGCAGTTCTGGTGTCCTCAACATAAAAAGGACATGGAACTGTTAGAACAAGTGCAGAGGAGGGCCACGAGGATGATCAGGGGACTGGAGCACCTCCGTATGAAGATAGGCTGAGAAACTTGGGGCTGTTCAGCCTGGAGAAGAGAAGGCTGCGTGGAGACCTCATAGCAGCCTTCCAATACCTGAAGGGGGCCTATACGGATGCTGGGGAGGGACTCTTCATTAGGGACTGTGGTGAGAGGACAAGGGGTAATGGGTTTAAACTTAAACAGGGGAAGTTTAGATTGGATCTGAGGAAGAAATTCTTTACTGTGAGGGTGGTGAGGCCCTGGAATGGGTTGCCCATGGAAGTTGTGAATGCTTCATCCCTGGCAGTGTTCAAGGTGGGGTTGGACATAGCCTTGGATGGCATGGTTTAGTGGGAGGTGTCCCTGCCCATGGCAGGGGGGTTGGAACTCGATGATCTTGAGGTCCTTTCCAACCCTAACTATTCTATGATTCTATGATTTACACCTTATTTTAGAATGCCTGCTTAGAGATTCAATTAAAAAATTGAGAAAGAAAAACAGATTAGGCTTTTTTCTTCATTCTGTGCCAGGAAATGGGGAAGCAGATCTTTTTATCTGATCAGAAAACAGTGGATAAAGATTTCATCCTGGCAATTGTATTTCTATTTCTTTGTATCTTACCTTTTAGAAGAAACATGTTAAGGCTCTAGAGAAGGATGTTTTATATTTGAAGTTGCACTGACTGGTATATCTTCATTATCTTTAGTATTTAGGAACCTTTATTTTAATGAGTGAAAGGTATTTTTCTGCCTTTGAAAATTATTTTGGCTACCTGAATACTATGTACTATTTGACCCATGCTTCTTGAGTGCTTAAAATAGGACTTGAACTTTCCAAAATATTTCCAGAATTTATCTTGCAAAAAAAGTAACAGAAGCTTCACAAATGTTTTGAAAAAAACATGTGTAAGTGATGTGAAATTGTCACTTCATCTTGCCCTTATCAGACCAGTTATTCTAGAGGCAGTGAAACTGCATCATGTTGACATTTGATTCTCTGCATAACAGAAGGAACAGAGTCCAGTGCAGGCTCAGCTGTGTTTCCCACCCAGAACAGATGCATCAGTTCTGAATGCTAGAAATGAAGCTCTCATTTCTGAAAATCAGATACTGTATCTGCATATCCTGGTAGCAAAATGCTGAGCTGACAGACAGAGAGGCCTTCCTTCTGATTGAATACTGCTTCATCTGAAGAATGCAGAATGCTTCATAGCACTGCTTCTTCATTTATGAGAAGTACCTTCTCTCTGAGACATCAGATGTACTTATGAGTCTAGAATCCTTTAATAAGACCTGAAATATGGAAAGTCTAACAAAACTCTTGTCCCCATACATGGTAAGCAACAAATGACACAAGTATTTTCAGGCACTGACGTGGGAAATGGAGAAGTTGAGATTCATATGGTGGTCAGACCTTTCACACTGCATAGTTAAAAACCAGAATCGTGAATTATTGCCACAATAACCCAGAAGCTAATGGAGAAGTTAGTTTCAGAAGAAATGTGTTGTGACACAGATGTATCTCACCTGACTAGTAATATTGCTAAGGTTGCAAAAAGAAGGGCCTATGCTCCTTCAGTAGTTAAAGGATAGATAAGAGGGTTAGAGAGACTTTCTCAGATGAGCTGAATTTTTCTAAGACTGTCCTACTTTCTGCAAAAACAATAACCCTCAAGTCTTTTAAGTCAGGTCTTTTATATTAAGCATTTCAGCCAGCTATTTAAATTTGGTCAGATGTATCCTGCTTGGCCCCTTTAATTGGAGTTTAGGTGGATAACATTTGCTATTTAAACACTGCTAGAGTTAGCAAACAAAATAAAATACATTTACAATTCTATAGGTTTCTGAGATTCATCAGATCTCTGGATACTAGACCAGTGTTGGAATTTCTTTAGAGGGCTAGGTTCCTTGTAATCTTCTGTTCTTGTTCTTGAAATAGGAAGGATAAGCCCCAGCAATATTTCAGAACTCAGATGAGTGGTTAAAAGAATCTCTCGTCTTTATGACAATACTCCCAACTACACTGTTAATATACATACAGTTTCTTAAAAAGAAAGAATAATGCAAGTTATTACTTGTTTTAATTTCTCTATTTGCTATACTTTAAGAAGTCCTCTGCAGTGAGCTCAGAGACTTTTTTTATAGATATATATTTTTAGATGCTGACTGTATTTTCAGTCTGTCTTATTTCTGTAATCTGGCCAGGTTGCTTTGTTGGGTTATTTTTATTTTAAACTGAGATTTTTCTCACTCAGGGATATCACACTTATGAAGTAACCCTTTCATCTAATCATTCCTGTTCTCACATAACTTACCATGTGTTTTATACACAGCGTTTTTGTTGACTGCAGATATCTTTACTTCCCTTAATAGAGTGTGCCAGACATTGTAATATGCCTTGCCAGTAGCTTCTCTTGGTCTGGCTGCTCACTGACAGAAGTTTTGTTGTTGATGATAAACTGGACAAAGCATTTTTGCTTCAGATTGTGCTGTAAGTGTGTCTTTCACACAGAGGACAGAAGTTTTCCTTGCTATGCAAGCTCAGTCAATAAGTAGTTTCTTCAATTGAACAGTTTTCTGAGAAAGTGCTGTCATACATTTCCAAAGTGTGCTCGACTGTGGGAGCTGTTACACTTTCTCCATGGGCTTTACCTTTCTATTATGAACCATCATAAATTGTTTAAGATGATATCTTTATTTCCCTTTGGTTCAGATAATCCTTCTCAGTTTTAGCTGAAACATTTCATCAGATGATCAGTTTTTTCTGAACTTTGTTCTACCCTGGCTGTCTCATTCTTTTTCACTGCATCTAGATATCTTACTCTTTTTGTAGTTATTCAAACTTGTGAATGTCAATGGTGTCATCTCAAATTTGTGGTCAAAGATGTGTCCCTTATATACTCCCAATGGTTTCTAGCCTGCTTGTTTTTCAATTCTCTCACTTAAAGTTATCATCTCCAAAATCCACAGAAACCATATGCAGCTTTTTCCTTCAGATCAACCTCATCTTACAATTGATGTCTTATAAATTCATAGTAACCATTCTAAACAGATTTTTTGGTATTGCTTGCCAAGGAAGAAGGAGTAGAACTTGTAAATTTATCCCCTCATTGCTTGTATGGCTTTATTACATACAATGATTAGCATTTGCATTACACTGGTTAGACTTAGCAAACCAGAGTATTTTTATTGATATTTCCTTCAGCTGAAGAGCTTTAAGATTTAGGATCACATTTTCAGAATCCCCTGGCTGGTTAAAAGTCATGTTATTAACTTTCATTTCCTGCCATGCAGCAAATGAGAAATGAAGGTCCGTACCTCTTGATTCTCTCAGAGGCTTCTAAAGCCCCACTAAGAACAAATCAGGAAGGAATACATGTTCCTATTTTTGACAGCCAAGCATTCACATTCAGTCACACATCCGTTTAAAGAAGTTGCAGGAGCATTATTTTTACTTTCTAGTTTAAGCTTCACTGTCTTGTTCCCAAGTATAGACCACGCAAACTTCCTGAACAAAAATTGCAGTCTTGGCAGTGTGAAAAAGGTAAACAATCTGTATAATGTGGTCTTTTCCCAGCCGGGTGTTATCTTATTCTGTGTAAAGAAACTTGGCATGACTAAAAACCATTAGAGTATGTATCAGAAACTTCTAAAAAGGTTTATCAGCAATTTGGAAGCAAAATACCTGGAAAATATTCTACAAGGACCTGTCTGTATTGGTAGGGAGCGGGTCATGATGGAACTGGTTGTTTTTCTTATTCTGTGTCTTTGAATTGAATAGTTATGTGGCATGAACACTGCCTGAAGAACCCATGAAGAAGCATAATTTAATAAGATCTCTACTTCACTTTTTTTTTTTCTTTTTTTGAAGTAGTTTTAAACCTGGTTTACGTATCTGTAATTACATTTAAATACAAAAGCAATAGCTTTCCCAAAGAGTACCCAAAGTGTTAGAAACACCATCAAAAAGAAAAGAGGAGGAGGAAAACTTTGAGAATGCGAAAATATAAGCATATACATTTTGAGAAAAAGTAATTCCTACCTGGAAGATTGTAAAATTAAATAGGAAATTCAGCAGCTGTTGAATAGCAGGTAAGATCCAATGCTGTCTGCAGCACTTCACTATTGGAATGAAAAAATTATAATCTTGCCTGAATGACATAAAAAAACCCTAATGCAAACAACTTTAAGCAGCACAATGCTACAAAACCATCAATACACTAAAGATTCAGAAATAAAAAAATAAAATAAAATTAAAATTAGTATAGTTTTATAAGGAAGTAATGAAAAGATAAATCTCCAGGGAAAACCTAGTCTTGCATCATGAAAATTTCTTCTTTATATGTTCTGTTAGTGGATTTGTTTACAAAGCAAGTTTTCAAAAAATTGAGCAGTTTCCTAAAGAATCTTTTTGTATTACTGATGCAGCTGTGGAAATCTACCCCACTGCTACCAATAAATAAATTATATAGACATCTTAATAGTTGGAAAGCAATAGACATCATGCAGGGAATATTTCAACCTTGAAATATATATTAAAAGGAAATTTTAGGAAAATGTTTGTGCAGATGAAAAGCAGAAATTAACAGGAAGAAATGCTTTTAATTTTGTCAAAATCAGGTTTTCATCTACAAAAATTGTCTGTAGAAGAAAAATGCTTAAAAAACCCTAAACAAAGCACATCCATAAAATGGATGCTTAAAGTCTGTCCTGCTGGGAAAAGAAATTTGGACCAATATTGGCTTTTTTTTTTCTTTCCCTTTTTTTTTTTTTTTTTGTGTGTGTCTTGAGACAGTTGACTTGAATGTAAGCCAAGAAGAATCAACCACATGAGAGTAATAGCATAGCATGAAAAGTATCCATGTTTCAACAAGACTCTTGGAGCTGTGCCTGGGAATACATGTCAGAGAGAGAGATAGGATGAACATGTTTTGTACTGGCAATAATAAGTGTCCAACAAGTGATTGTTAGTGATGAGAATGATAATTTAGACCAAGCAGAAAAGATTATGTAAGTGTGTATTTTCACTGATTTATAGCGCATTTAGTGGTAATATCAGAACATTAGTGTCTGTGTTCCAGCAGCACTATATGTAAAATTATATAAGCTGAAATACTTCTGCTTAAACTTTTCCTTCTGTTGAGAAATGAGGGATGAATTTAGGAGATGCTAGTTAGTGCAGAAATGTGAATG
Source organism: Amazona ochrocephala (assembly GCA_039720435.1). Classification (NCBI taxonomy): domain Eukaryota; kingdom Metazoa; phylum Chordata; class Aves; order Psittaciformes; family Psittacidae; genus Amazona; species Amazona ochrocephala. The sequence goes on from CM077879.1 coordinate 39,995,147, forward strand.
CTAGAAGAGGCTGTTTGGTTATGAGCTACTTAACAGGCCTAAACATATTTAAATTTCATACTGTGTGTAAGAAGAGGGTGTAAGAATGCCAAGAGATGTTGTCTAGGGTGCAAAGGATGATCTGTAACTTATTAAGCATCAGTAAGATTAAAAACATCTGCATAATTTGTCAATTTCTGATTGTCATGGTTTAAGCCCAGCCGTAACTAAGAAAACCACGCAGTCTCTCTCTCACTCTCCCCCCCTTAATCACTCCCACTCCCAGAGGGATGGGGAGGAGAATCAAAAGAATGTAACTCCCACAGGTTGAGATAAGAACAGTCCAGTAACCAAGGTATAACACAAACCACTACTGCTACCACCAATAATAATAATGAGAAGGGAAATAACAAGGAAAGAGAATACAACCGCTCACCACCCGCCAACCAATACCCAGCTTGACTGAGCAGTGATCTAACCCTTCAGGGTAACGGCCCCTAGTTTATATAGTGGGTATGACGTGCTGTGGTATGGAATATCTCTTTGGTTAGTTTGGGTCAAGTGTCCTGTCTCTGATTCCTCTCAGCTTTCCCTCCTCCTTGGCAGAGCATGAGACTCAGAAAGACCTCGGTCAGACTAAACATAAACTTAACAACAACCAAAAACGTCGATGTTATCAGCATTGTTCCCAGGCTGAAAGTCAAAAACACAGCACTGCACCAGCTACTAAGGAGGAGAAAAATGACTGCTACTGCTGAACCCAGGACGATATCCACCCCTTATTCCATACCATTCACGTCACGCTCAGATCCCACATTTTCAATGTACCGTCACTCCTATCTCATATGTATATACATATATACATCCACACGGAGAGAGAGGGAGAAATCATTCCTCAGTGCATGGATCAATCCCTATAAAGCTGCTGAGTATTTCTGGCTCATGATGTCAGGCTCCATCTCCTGTAACAGTCTTTCAGAGCAGGAGAGGCGACATGCAATGCTGAATTGTTGCCTACTGATGTTGACCGTTTCTTTACAGCAGAACTCGTCTGGTTTCATCAAAGTTTATTCTTTGTTGGCATGCTCTTCAGAGGGAAGTCAGGGCCAGTCACTGCTGACCTGAAGAGACTATAAAAGTATTACATGACAGGCAACAGCATACAGTTGAGTTCAATGGCTGTTTTCCCCTAAAATCGAATTACCTTGAGGCACACATTGGACTTCCCCATCTTCCCGCATTACCCACCAAGTATATCTGGGTCCTTGAGCAAAAGCAATCCCACGAGTGGGTTTGCCTCTACCTGAAGCAGGAATAACCCAGACAGTCTTCCCCAGCAAATTCTTTATGCGCACCACAGGAATTTTGTCACCTTCTACAGTATGTAGAAGTTCTGACTGGGCTGGACCAGCCCTGTTGGCAGATCCTCTGCTGTTGACCAACCAGGTGGCCTTTGATAAATGTGTAGCCCAATGTTTGAAAGTCCCACCACCCGTTGCTCTCAATGTAGTTGTTAACAACCCATTGTACCATTTGATTTTCTCAGAGGCTAGTGCATGGTAGGGGATGTGATATACGCACTTAATGCCATGCTCTTTGGCCCAAAAGTCTATAAGGAAGTTCTAGAAATGAGTCCCATTGTCTGACTCAATTCTCTCTGGGGTGCCGTGTAGCCCCAAAATCTGTTTTTCAAGGTCCAGGACAGTGTTCCGGGCAGTGACATGGGGCACAGCGTATGTTTCCAGCCATCCGATGGTTGCTTCCACCATGGTAAGCACGTGGTGCTTTCCTTGGTGGGTTGGTGGGAGTGTGATATAATCAGTCTGCCAGGCCTCCCCATATTTGTACTTCAGCCATCGTCCTCCATACCAAAGAGGCTTTAACTGTTTAGCTTGCTTAATTGCAGCACATGTTTCACACTCAAGAATAACCTGGGCAATAGTGTCCATTGTTAAGTCCACCCCTTGATCATGAGCCCATCTGTATATTGCGTCTCTGCCCTGATGGCCTGAAGTGTCCTGGGCCCACCAGGCCAAAAATAATTCACCCTTATGTTGCCAATCTATGTCCATCTGAGCCACTTCAATCTTAGCAGCTTTATCCACTTGTTGGTTGTTCTGGTGTTCCTCAGTGGCCTGACTCTTGGGTACATGAGCATCTACATGGAGTACCTTCACCACCAGGTTCTGCACCTGGGCAGCGATATCTTGCCACAGTGCAGCAGCCCAGATGGGTTTACTTCTGCGTTGCCAGTTGTGCTTCCATTGCTGCAACCACCCCCACAGGGCATTTGCCACCATCCATGAGTCAGTATAAAGTACTGGCCACTTTTCTCATTCAGCAATGCCCAAGGCCTGCTGGATGGCTTTCACCTTGGCAAACTGGCTCTATTCACCCTCTCCTTCAGCAGTTTCTGCAACTTGTCATCAAGGACTCCATACAGCTGCCTTCTGTCTCCAATGCTCTCCCACAATACAGCAGGACCCACCAGTAAAAAAGGCATACTGCTTTTCCCTTTCTGACAGTTCACTATATGATGGGACCTCTTCAGCACACATAACCTCCTCCTCTGGTGACATTCCAAAATCTTTGCCCTCTGTCCAGTCCATGATGACTTCTAGAATTCCTGGATGACTGAGATTTCCTATTTGAACTCGTTGTGTAATTAGTGCAGCCCACTTACTCCATGTAGCATTGGTTGCATGATGTGTGCAGGAGACCCTGCCTTTGAACATCCTGCCCAGCACAGGCAACCAGGGTGCCAGGAGGAGCTGTGCTTCACTGCCAATCACTTCTGAAACAGCTCGAACCCCATCAGAGGCTGCCAATATCTCTTTTTCAGTTGGGGTGTAGTTATCCTCATATCCTCTGTATCCCCGACTCCAAAAGCAGAGGGGTCAACCTTGAGTCTCCCCTGGAGCTTTCTGCCAGAGGCTCCAGGTAGGACCATTTTCCCTGGCTGCGGTGTAGAGTACGTTTTTTACATCTGGCCTGGTTCGGATTGGTCCAAGGGCTACTGCATGAACTATCTCTCGTTTAATTTGCTCAAAGGCTTGTTGTTGCTCAGGGTCCCATTTAAAACCGTTCTTCTTCTGGGTCACATGATAGAGAGGGCTTACAATCAAACTGTAATTTGAGATCTGTATCCTCTAGGTCTCTACAGCACTCAAGAAAGCTTGTGTTTCTTTCTTATTAGTTGGTGGAGACATTGCTGTCATCTTGTTGATCACATCTGTGGGGATCTGGCGACGTCCATCTTGCCATTTTATTCCCAAAAATTGAATCTCCTGTGCAGGTCCCTTGACCTTACTCCGTTTTATAGCAAAACCGGCTTTCAGCAGGGTTTGCATTATTTTCGTCCCTTTCTCAAAGACTTCTTCCATTGTATCACCCCACACAATAATGTCATCAATGTATTGCAGGTGCTCTGGAGCTTTCCAGTGTTCCAGTGCAGTCTGGATCAGTCCATGGCAGATGGTAGGGCTGTGTTTCCACCCCTGGGGCAATCCGTTCCAAGTGTACTGGATGCCCCTCCAAGTAAAAGTGAAATGTGGCCTGCATTCTGCTGCCAAAGGAATTGAGAAAAATGCATCAGCAATATCAGTCATGGCATCCCACTGGGCTGCCTTTGACTCCAGTTCACACTGAAGTTCTAGCGTGTCTGGTACAGCAGCACTCAATGGTGGTGTGACTTCATTCAGGCCACGATAGTCTACCGTTTGTCTCCACTCTCCGTCAGACTTTCACACTGGCCATATGGGGCTATTCAAGGGTGAGCAGGTCCTACTAATAACTCCTTGGCTCTCCACTCTAAGGATCAGCTTATGGATGGGAATCAGGGAGTCATGGTTAGTGCGATATTGCCACTGGTGCGCTGTTGTGGTCGCAATTGGCACTTCCCCTTGACAGCTTGATGGCATCAGGGTACACTGTGCACCGGTATCTACTAGAGCCTTATACTTCTGTTGGACCGATGTGCCAGGTCATCTGATCCACACAGTCCAGTAAATCCAATTGTCCCTTACCTCAACCTGGTTGGAGGCAGGGCCCCTCTAATAGTCATCACAATGTTGGCCACTTAAGTCTTATAGAAAGCGATTATTCTTCTTTATCACATGAGCTGGAGTAAAATCAACTCTACCACTCCATCTGGGAATCTGCTTACCAGAGAATGAAGCCACAGCTTTCATTGGATGATCATCCTTGACGCTTGTTCTCCTCTTCAGTTAACGCACCCCGTTCTCCAGAGCTGAGGTATGTTTTCCATCCCACTTCGTCATGTTTTCTCCATGATCCCACAGTTAAAACCATAGGGTGGCCTGTGGCGTATACCTTCTATATCTTCTCTCTCGAGCAGTAAGACACCTTTTATTAATAGCTGAGACATGTGTTGGTACAGGTGCAGAGCTGGATAGATCAGATAGATCGTCTCTCAATTGTTTGACCTCCTGGGACAGTTTTTTCACAGCTGAAATGATGGAAGGGGTGAGATCGTCTTTGAACTCTTGGAGTTTATGAATCATTTCATATCTCTTGGTCCTCCTATATCATCATCTAACACTAGATAAGGCTCAAACCTGATTCTGCTTAGCTTTCAAGATCAGATTAAATGGTCGTGGGCAAAACACACTCTGTGTGCCAACATGGTGATCTCCATCACAATCAGCAGGCAGGTCTCAAGGGTACCTAAAGGCCATTCAAAACCTTCAGAACTCTCAAATGATGCTGTAAACAGTCTGGGGGGGAGTGTAAGAGAATGTCTTCTTCATGGGTTGATCACCCAAGGAGGAGAAAAAAGATGTGTAATTGCTCAGCACCTCTATTATATACCTCCCAGAATATAGAGCTGGTGACCACACTGGGAAAGCAAGCCAGATCAGTTTCATGATCAATGATTCTGCTGCATCAAAAGGAGTGTGACCAGCAGGTCGAGGGAGGTGCTCCTGCCCCTCTACTCTGCTCTCGTGAGACCTCACTTGGAGTATTGTGTGCAGTTCTGGTGTCCTCAACATCAAAAGGACATGGAACTGTTAGAACAAGTGCAGAGGAGGGCCACGAGGATGATCAGGGGACTGGAGCACCTCCCGTATGAAGATAGGCTGAGAAAATCGGGGCTGTTCAGCCTGGAGAAGAGAAGGCTGCATGGAGACCTCATAGCAGCCTTCCAATACCTGAAGGGGGCCTAGAGGGATGCTGGGGAGGGCCTCTTCATTAAGGACTGTGGTGAGAGGACAAGGGGTAATGGGTTTAAACTTAAACAGGGGAGGTTTAGATTGGATCTGAGAAAGAAATTCTTTACTGTGAGGGTGGTGGGGCCCTGGAATGGGTTGCCCAGGGAGGTTGTGAACGCTTCATCCCTGGCGGCGTTCAAGGTGGGGTTGGACATAGCCTTGGATGGCATGGTTTAGTGGGAGGTGTCCCTGCCCATGGCAGGGGGGTTGGAACTCGATGATCTTGAGGTCCTTTCCAACCCTTACTATTCTATGATTCTATGATTACCATGAAGTACAGTGAAACAAGAACCTTGGCCCAAGGCCCCCAGTCGATAAACACTAACACAGCAAATACCAGCTGTAAGTAAGGTACAACAAACTGATGCTGCGAGATCAAGAGCAACAACTTTGAGAGCCAATAAATCACCATTGTGACAAGTGACTACTAATCTGAAACAATGAATGCTTATCACAAATATGATTAGACACACTCTGGTCAGATCTGACATTATCTCAACCCTTCAAGCCCCATGTTGGGCATCAAAAAGGACTGTCATGGTTTAAGCCCAGCCGTAACTCAGAAAACCACGCAGTCACTCTCTCACTTCCCCCTCTCCCTCCCCCTCACTCCCAGAAGGATGGGGAGTGGAATCGAAAGAATGTAACTGCCACGGGTTGAGAAAAGAACAGTCCAGTAACTAACGTATAACGCAAAGCACAACTACTACCACCAATAATAATAATGATAAGGGAAGTAACAAGGGAAGAAAATATAACCGCTCACCACCCGCCAACTGATACCCAGCCAGACTGATCAGTGATCTAACCCTTCTGGTTAACTGCCCCTAGTTTATATAGTGGGTATGACGTGCTGTGGTATGGAATACCAGAATACCTGTTTGGTTAATTTGGGTCAGGTGTCCCATCTCTGCTTCCTCCCAGCTTTCCCTCTTCTGTGGCAGAACATGAGACTCAGAAAGTCCTTGGTCAGACTAAACGTTACTGAGCAGCAACTGAAAACATCGGTGTTATCAGTACTGCTACCAGGCTGAAAGTCAGAAACGCAGACTGCACCAGCTACTAAGAAGGACACAAATTGCTGCTATTGCTGAACCCAGGACACTGATTTATTTAGATTTAAAGATATAAAACTGGTGTTGTTATTTCTAGACATCCTAACATGCTTATTTAAGCAGCAAAGACTGTTTTAGCTTCGACAAAGTTAAAGTCCTTTTCAAAGGAACTCATCCAGTTTTTCCCTTGCTCTCTTTCATATTTCCACATGGAGAACAATATATTTAAGATGCTGTTGTAAAAAACTTTGGGAAGAAGTTGAAGTATTTATGTGGAGATTCTTATTTAAAGTGCAAAAATTGCAAAATTCTGTTTGAATGAATTCTGAACCTCCCAAAATGAAAAAAAAAACTTAACACATATAGGGTAAAAATACAGATTGTCAACAAGAACAAAGCATCTAATATTTACACTAATCAATTATAAAAGTCTGTTGATCAAAACAAGTACTGATTTGGGACTATAGATGTAAGGTAGTAGACAGAAACCTGCATTAAAGAAAATCTAATGCAAGTAAACAATAGGTCTGAGCAAGGAACACATGTAGTAATTTAAAGTCTGACTTCTTATAGATTGCAGGAAGAAGTGTGCACTCTCTCAGTGCAACTTAATCAAGACAAAGTTCAGCATTTGAGAAAATATGTGGCAACTATAATAAATAATTTAAAAAAGAGTATATAAATGCATTTATTCAGATGGTGCGTAGGGTAAGGAAACAGTAGCATTAACTCAGAGGAATTTCTCGTAGGAAAAATGGACAAGACTGAGGCAAAATGGCTGCAAGCCAGAAATAATTTATGAATTTAAGGCTGGGCAAAGTGCTAGAGCCAAGTTAGTTTTTCTTAGTATTGAAATGAAATCTACAGATGAATGCAAATGAATGTGGTGTTAGAGAGATGGCAATTCAGGAAGAAAATTGAAAAGATCTTTCTGTTCATGCTTCTGAGTGGTCATCAAATGGCACATAGAGCCTTGTTCTGATGTGCAGTGGAGAAACTGCCCCAGAACCAGGGCTACACAATACACTGCAGAGGTCAGATGCCTCCCATTGTTCCAGTTAGAAACAGCCATGGTCACCCTGGGCTCATCTTCAGGTGATGTCCTGCACAGACAGGGTTTTATAATGAAGCATAATAGGCTTTTGGCAGGATGCAGGTAAGTGATCTCTGTAGGTACAGTTTTGATCTCCGGCAAAAGCTGTCAAAGAGAATTTCTGAGCCTGTGAAGGCTTGGAAGGAACTTCTTAGATCATCAAGCTGAAAGAAAATGAAGTTTTGTGTGGGTGTCATAAGATAAAAAATCTAAATGAGATACAGACACAGCAAGGTGTGCATCTTCTTACAGCGCTCTGGGTTGAAAGCTCATGTCAGGGTGTTCATAAGAAGTATATGACTAAATTGAGAAAAAGTGAAAATACAAGTGCTGAGTGGTTTAGAACAAAGATCAAATTACATAGCAACGAGGTGTCTGGAGTTAAGTTTTATACAGGACTTCTGAATTTGTAGCTATGTTGCCATGTTTTTTTTTGTTTGTTGTTTTTTTTTTGGTTTTGGTTTTTTTTTTTTTTTTTAATAGTAAACAGCAGTGTTCTCATACAATAAAATGACTGGAGTTTATTTTGTTTCCATTTCAATCCACCTCTCTGTAGTAACAGTACCTTTTAGATATGAAGTCACAGTCTGTCCCTAGGGTCATTGAAGCAATCATCTAACATTTCTTCAGGTCTTAGAATATGTATAACAAACTAAACCAAGAACAGTATTTGAAATTCAATGAACTTGCTTTTCAAGGGACAATTTTAAAAAGAAAGTGGTGACTGAAATCTAGATCACGTTAAAACAGATAAGAGTTAGGTAATGTTTTCAGTGGAAACAGGATTTCAACCAGCTACTACTACCAGGAAAGCTGTTGTGCTGAATACATACCATTTCAGAACATACTCTGAAATTTCTACTTCCTGACATTGATTTGCGCAACAGATTTTATAAGAAAAAACATCCTTCCAGGAAGGTTGATGATTTGCTGGCTTTGATAATATGTGATTCAGGAAAGCCATTACTGCCAACAAAAATCTTATTAAATCTGACAAGAGGGTTTTACCAGCCATGGAGTTTGGTAGGAAAAATTAACCTCTAAAAAGGTTAAAGAATAGTTTTGTTCAAATAATTATTTACTTTAGCTTTTCTTTCCCAATGTGAACGGAGTATAGAATTCTTTCCCAAAGTGAACTTTTATCTTCATGATTTAGTAGATTAATTTTACTATCATTTATGGTTTGTTTTGTGTTTATGACTTTGGCTTCTTACAGATAAGAGAAAGCAATTTTCACTATCAATGCACACTAAAGAACCTCTGTGATACCTCTTTAAGATGCTGTACTGCTATTTCATAAATCTTTGGCTTGTCACGTATCATGAATGCTACTTCAAAGGAGAAAGATCCCTTTGACTCTCAGGAGACTGAGTTCTGAATTTAATTCCTGGAGTGAACGGGATCCTTAAGCATTTCTTGTAAAGTTTCAAGAGTGAAGAGGGAAGATTGTAATAGCACAGAAAATTATCTAAAAAAAAATAATTTAGTTTTCACCTGTAGTTTAAGGAAAAGGTAAAATTCACAATTTCATTCATTATAACAAAAATTTACAAACTAACACCTCCTATTGCTAGAAACTGCTAACTTCTTGTACAAGGTTAACCTTTTGCTTTTTACAACCTCTGGAGCACATTTTTGTGTTTTGCTTCACTGACATCAGTGGTAGCAGCTTCCAGGGATAACTCATAACTACCAAGTGATTTAATGTAAAATTTTACATTATAGTCATGCTTACATGAAACAAAAGAAATTTCTCTAATTTTTCCCCTCCAGTTGTTTTGGTGTTATGACATGAACTTGTGCATATTATTGGCCCTTGTCTATTCTGTCAAAAGTGACTGAAAGAGGAAAATAGTTCTTCTTTTTGTAAAATATGGTTTTTAAAATTAAGTCAGCATTTTATCCATTTTTCTAAGACACTCAACCAAACAGATTCATGTTTTTAAAAGAGAATCCCTTCCACAATAAAGAATGCATTTCTCTCTAAGAAAGCAGCTCATACGATTCCCAGCAGCTACCATCTGACAGATTTCTCCTGCTCTTATTCTATGCCTAAGGCAGATTTTTTTTTTTTTTTAGGGGATAATAAGCTCCATTTTCCCCCTGTTTGCTACACCAATGCTTTGCATTATCTCACCACAGATATTTAAGCAAACTTCTTAAGCAAGCACGACTACAAAGAATTTCATTCATACTACAGCTCAGAAAATAAAATTATATTAAAAAGGGATAGTAATGCTCATAGTAAGGTTGACATTTTTTCTCAATTCTTTGGTAATCACAGAAAAGGAAGCTTTCTGAATATGTGTGGAACCAAATCTTAAAAACAGTTACTACAGTTTAGTAATGTAACTAATATAAAATATTTAGTTGTCCATTAAATTATTATGCATGTACTACTTTGAAAGATGTACTAAATTGATGAAATATTGCGTAGTTCAGAAATTCTAGAAGGTTCAAAAATAAGGTCTCAGACTTATCTAGTTTTGTAAAACTCATAGAATAGGAAGCTGATTTTACTTTTAAAATACTTCTAGAATATAGTAGACTGAGAATTTAAAGGTGATTCTGAGAAGAGAAAGCCTTCTTTTTTGCCTCGCTCTCACTTTAGAAAAATTGAGTACAACTATTTAATTTGATAATAAATTAAGATCAGACATAGCATTTTAGTTGGGAATTCATAAATCTGAAGTGAATCCACATTTTTAAGTAATTTTCCAAGTAATTATTTGTAAATGAGTGCCTGCGGTTGAGCCAGATGTTGTTTCATTAGCCTTAACACTGTAGTATGGAGAGAAAAAGAGAAAAAAAATCATAGAATCATAGAATCATAGAATAGTTAGGGTTGGAAAGGACCTTAAGATCATCGAGTTCCAACCCCCCTGCCATGGGCAGGGACACCTCCCACTAAACCATGCCATCCAAGGCTATGTCCAACCCCACCTTGAACGCCACCAGGCATGAAGCATTCACAACCTCCCTGGGCAACCCATTCCAGGGCCCCACCACCCTCACAGTAAAGAATTTCTTTCTCAGATCCAATCTAAACCTCCCCTGTTTAAGTTTAAACCCATTACCCCTTGTCCTCTCACCACAGTCCCTAATGAAGAGTCCCTCCCCAGCATCCCTCTAGGCCCCCTTCAGGTATTGGAAGGCTGCTATGAGGTCTCCATGCAGCCTTCTCTTCTCCAGGCTGAACAGCCCCGATTTTCTCAGCCTATCTTCATACGGGAGGTGCTCCAGTCCCCTGATCATCCTCGTGGCCCTCCTCTGCACTTGTTCTAACAGTTCCATGTCCTTTTGATGTTGAGGACACCAGAACTGCACACAATACTCCAAGTGAGGTCTCACAAGAACAGAGTAAAGGGGCAGGAATACCTCCCTCGACCTGCTGGTCACGCTCCTTTTGATGCAGCCCAGGATACGGTTGGCTTTCTGGGCTGCAAGCACACACTGCCGGCTCATGTTCATTTTTTCATCAACCCACACCCCCAAGTCCTTCTCCGCAGGGCTGCTCTGAATCTCCTCCCCACCCAATCTGTAGCTGTGCCTGGCATTGCTCCGACCCAGGTGGAGGACTTTGCATTTAGCATGGTTAAACTTCATTAGGTTGGCATCAGCCCACCTCACAAGCGTGTCAAGGTCCCTCTGGATGGCATTCCTTCCCTCCAATGTATCAACTGAACCACACAGCTTGGTGTCATCGGCAAACTTGCTGAGGGCGCACTCAATCCCACTGTCCACGTCACCCACAAAGATGTTGAACAAGACCGGTCCCAACACCGATCCCTGGGGGACACCACTCGTTACTGGTCTCCAGCTGGACACTGAGCCACTGAGCACTACTCTTTGCGTGCGGCCATCCAGCCAGTTCTTTATCCACTGAGTGGTCCACCTATCAAATTGATGTCTCTCCAACTTAGAGAGAAGGATGTCATGTGAGACAGTGTCAAAGGCTTTACACAAGTCCAGGTAGATGACATCAACCGCTCTGCCCCTGTCCATCAGTTCCGTAGCCCCTTCATAAAAGGCCACCAGATTGGTCAAGCAGGATTTCCCCTTAGTGAAGCCATGCTGGCTGCCCCCAAGCACCTTGTTGGTTTTCATGTGCCTTAGCATGCCTTCCAGGATAATCCGCTCCAAGATTTTGCCAGGCACAGAGGTGAGACTGACTGGTCTGTAATTCCCTGGGTCATCCATTTTCCCCTTCTTAAAAATGGGGGTTATATTTCCCTTTTTCCAGTCATCGGGAACTTCACCTGATAAAGGAACAGTAAAGAAAAATAAATAACAGTGTGTACAGAACAGTATTTACTTGCATTGATGATTTTCTCTTCAATATTTAGAATAGTGTATATATTTATATATATACATAATATAAAGCAACTGACAGAAAAGTCTTCTGTACCATTTAAGTAATAGATTTATTGTATACTTTTTTTACAGACTTTGCTTTCAGTTTACTTTATCAATTGATTTTCTAGTAAGTGTGGTTTTGAGAAAAGTTGGAAAGGAAGACCTCCATTATCTTCATGAACACATTTTCATAGAATCATAGAATCATAGAATCATAGAACAGTTAGGGTTGGAAAGGACCTCAAGATCATCGAGTTCCAACCCCCCTGCCATGGGCAGGGACTCCTCCCACTAAACCATGCCATCCAAGGCTATGTCCAACCCCACCTTGAACGCCGCCAGGGATGAAGCATTCACAACTTCCATGGGCAACCCATTCCAGGGCCTCACCACCCTCACAGTAAAGAATTTCTTCCTCAGATCCAATCTAAACTTCCCCTGTTTAAGTTTGAACCCGTTACCCCTTGTCCTCTCACTACAGTCCATCTTTAAACTACTCTGATGTTAAAGTTAGAATAGTTCATAACTTACCAACTGGCAGGTAAAGCTAAAATGTTGAGTGCTAAATAAAGGATAGAAAAAGATCCCGGGTATATGGAATACTTCTATTTTTTTCTACTTTAACATTCCTGCATCTTTCTGCTAATTACTTTTAGTGCTATAAATTCTCTAGCTTTTCAAACTACTGGCAAAAGACTCATCTGTCTAGGGAGAATCAGGAAAATTAATCTGAATCGAATTTTAAACTGGATTAATTAAACTACATTAAATCCCTATGTAAATACACTTCCTTAGAATTTAAATGGCTTTTATTTAATAATCTTTGAAAGCAAGTTAAATTAGATGAAATTAAGGCCTCTTTAATATTGCTTGAGAATATCCATCCCATAACTTCAAAGTAATAAAACTGCCATACCTAAAATTCAGTCCCTTTGTTGTTTTGGATTGCTTTTCCTGATTAAGTCCACATGGACAAGCCACCCCTCTAACAATTCTTACTACTATTTACAACCTTTTTGAGTCAGGCCTTGTTTATCTTCCACAACTAACACCTGTGTTTACATTAGGCTTTTGCCTTTACCACCTGGTGTGAGAGAATTTACATTAAAAACGAATTAGAAGATATCTTCTGTTTTCCCCTTACTTAGTTGTTAAGGTTTAATTTAAAGCAGATTATGGACCATCTTACTCAGCTTTCAAAAATAGCTCTTATTTCTTATTTTCAGAGTCAGTGTTTTTCTATGGTAAGCAGCTAGAGAAGTACTAGTGTTCTGAAAGTTTTTTTTGATTCAGTAGTGTGCTTATATTTGTCAGCATTTCTGAAGCCATCAAATCTTGGGGCTGATTTACTTCCACATTTAATCATGTAGCATCTTCATGTCTTTTCCACAGCATAAAATCAAAATGTAATTGTTATTGATGAATGTGTCTGCTAGTTGTCTCAGGTTAGTAGTAATGTAGCATACTTAGGTATGTATAGAAGCTGGGTGTGCCAATGCAACTACTGGCCCTGAGGGCAAGTAGAGTTCAATGCCTTTTACAAGCAGATTGCTATAATCTTTGTTAAAAAAAAGAAAATGTGCAGCCTTTGGAGAACACATGTTGCAAAGCACATAATTTAATACATTTCTTAACAGGAGCACCCTAATTTGTTCTGAATGATGAATTCCCTTTATGTAGACCCCCAAATATCTTTAAATATGGTAATAAAATGACAAATATGTTGTCTCATTGGTGCAATACAGGATGGATTTGCCACTGAGATTCTGACATGGCCATGGAAAATGTATTGGTTTTATTAAGACTCAGATTTTAAAAGCAAAAGCAAGCAAAGCCTATCGTATTTCATTCTAATTTTTTGCATCATGTTTGTGAGTGGAAAAAAACTAACCATGTGGCCTCTTGTCTTAACTATGGAGTACTGGTGATGAGAGAGGGAGAGATGGGCTTCACAACGCATGCAGCTGTCTGTACTTCAGATGTGGTTCTTTGCATCAATTGTAGGCTCTAGAGTGACAAGAATGTGGAATAAGCTTGTACTTCTGGAAGTATAACTGCTGTTTCTTCAGAAACATCATGTTAGTGCTCCATATGTCACTTTGACCAGGTCATCAATTGATCATCAGACCAAACCCATAATTTAAATAAGGCAGATACAGACAAATCCAGTAAGAAATGTGTGTGTCACTTTTCTGTTTCCTTTTCTGCAATGGAGTATCAGCTAAATTCTGACATACCACTGGTTTTGTTTTTTTCCTCTTTTTCTTCAGTTTATTATGCTGACATACATCTTTATGTTGGCCTGGCTTGGAGTTACAGCTTTTACATCTCTTCCTGTTTACATGTACTTCAATCTGTGGACCATTTGCCGAAATGCCACCATAGTGGATGGAGCTAATCTCTGCTTGGATCTTCGCCAGTATGGTATGTGAATGAACAGCACTAAATATAAACCAAGATTTCATGAAAGAAAACATCACATTGTTTTGTTTTCATGTATCTCAAATGAACTGTTTCAGTGTTTCTGAAACAATTGTTGGGCATCTCTTTCTCTCCTTTTGCACACTAGTCAAGGCAGTATATTAAAAATGCACTGCATTTCTGGGCCTGAAAAAATTTAATCAGTGTTGTCGATCTTCCCAGAGTACTGAAAATTTAGCTTGGGACTTCTGTTTAGTCCCTTCTTTTGAAATTGCTGGAACTTGTCTGAAACGTTCAATTAGTCATTTATCTGAAGAATGACTCTTTAATCTTGTGGTAGGACACTGATTCGCACATGTGGATCCTAGGCTATCATTTCTATCTGCAGAGGTGAACAGGGACAGGACAAGATTGATTGATTGCAAAAATTTTGATGAGGAGTGACAATATAAACAGTAACACTCAAAGAGGCTGGTGAAGAAAGAGTAGGGCTAAAGCCTGAACTGTGAAGGTTAGAATAAAGTTGGGATATGCATATACTTGTGTTCTGATGGGATGGGAAATCTGGACAAAAGGGGATTTGGAATTGTAAAAAGTCTGAGAATTCTTGCGTTGGTGGTGATATTTCAATGAAATATTTCACATTAGTGTTTTCACATGGGGAAAAAAAAAATCTTTTTTAATTTATTGATTCCCCCCAGCTTGCAAATTGAGTTGAGAAAGCAATTATCCATACAGATCTCAAGAGTATTAATTCTTTCTATGACTTTTTATTTTGCTAATACTCATGGCTATGTTTTATCATTAATTCTATTTAAAATGTGTGTGCAACATTAACATACAAAATGTATATTCTGTGAACATACCTGGTTCCTGCAAATTCAGTGTAAAAAACACTGATTACTAATAGGAAAGAACAGTACCGTTTTTCATGATAACCAAGTTATAACAGTTCTCTTCGAGCTAGTCTTTGATTTATCATCTAGACGTTATCTAAAGGAAGCAATGTAACAGATTCTAGTTATTTTTGTTGATAGAGAAACTGTTATTACGATAAAGTGTATGTTTGGGTAATGCTTTTTTATACCTAATGAATGAAGCTTTGTACCAGATCAATATGTTTGAAAACAATATGCAGCACATTTCTTCACATGAGAATAGAGAATGTTTGTGAACAACACGAGTATATGTAGTGGTTGTAAATAAATTTCTGTTGTTTTGATTAGTGTGTTGATCAAAATCCAGGATGACGATACACTCAGAAATGGCTGAAAAATTATTACCTACTTGTTTCCTAATAGGGCTTTTACTAAATACATTCTGTGTTAGTTTTGTGATGGCTGAAATTAACTAGTATCATAGATCACAGCATGGTTTGGTTTGGAAAGGACCTTAAAAATCACTTAGTTCCAGCCCCTCCTGCCAAGGTCAGGGACACTTTCAACTAGACGAGGTTGCCAAAGGCTCTGTCCAACCTGGCTTTGAACACTGCTGGGCATGAGGCAGCCACAGCTTCTCTGGGCAACACGTTCCAGTGTCTCACCACCTTCACAGTAGAGAATTTCTTCCTTATAGCTAATCTAAATTTCCTCCCTTTCAGTATAAAGTCATTCCCCCTTGACTTGTCACTACATGCCCTTGAAAAAAGTCCCTCTCCAGATTTCTTGTAGGCCCCTTTAGGTATTGGAAGGCCTCGCCTTCCTATATAAGGTCTCCCCTAAGTCTTCTCTTTTCCATGCTGAACAACCCCAACTCTCTCAGCCTTTCTTAGTAGGGGAGGTTTACGCCTGATCATCAACAAAAAACTGACTTTAACAAAAGTTCTGCAAGGCAGTCAAGAATTTGTATTTCTTAGCTCATATGAAGTAAGCTTCTATATTATAAGAATATTAAATATTGTGAATATTTATTCTGCTCACAGGTATTGTAACTATTGGAGAGGAAAAGAAGGTTTGCACCTCTTCAGAAAGTTTCATCAAGATGTGTGACTCTAATGAGGTGAATAAATGTGATATTTTTGGCAAATCATAATATATGTTATAGTAGAAAATAACTGATGCGTGTTTTCTTGCTCTTAACGTTCTACTTCTCATAGCTATGTTGATGCAATAAAATCCCAGTGGAAAATACAGTCAGCAAGTACTTTCCCCAGTCTTTTACCATGTATCAAATTTAGACAGTGCAATTTCTATAGCCTTTTATTTTCTAAAATATGCTTGTATTTTTTTATTTCTTTTTTATGAATTCCATTGTCATGCATATTTTTACTGAGATGTTTTTGAAAGCTAATGCATCTGCTGCACAATGAATAGGTCTATACAATGAATCACTGTTTGAAGATCTTATGATTACTGTTGTGACAGGAAAGTAACGATTTCAAATGGATTTGACCAAATTTTGCAGTGTGTTAGGATAATAACTCCTACTACATTTTTCTTTGCAGTTTTTCCCTTAGGGAAACGACACCTATTTCAGCCTGGCTGAGGTTTTGCGGTTTTTCAATGATCAGTGATGAAGGACAAACAAAATTACATCTATCCATGTAAAAAGAGAGGCTAAAATCTTGAATTCTCTGAAGTCAGAGAATGCTTTGATAAATACTTCACTGGGTCTTACTGTATCTGAATAAATCTTCTTAGAGTGAGGGTACACAATCTGCCTTTATAACAAAACCATCTAAGAAAACGCAACCCTTGCTGTGCAGTCAACACTCTGTGCTGGTAAACCAGATCACTGAAATTAAAACAAATGTAGTCATTTGGTTGGAGTGGGGAAAGGAAGGTAGTTAACTTGAATTATTTAAGAAACCTGTTTTATATTATATGACTATGGTTAAATTTTACTGAGAAATTTGGAAGGGAAGTAGATCAGTATATGAGGATGGAAAGCTACATCTAGTGAAGGGAAACAGAGTTTCCCTAGGCTGTCTCCACCACTATTGAAACCGCCACAAACTTTTATAGATCTCATTAAGTATTATTGTAACTGGGGAAAAAAAAAAAAAAAAGTGTGGTTTTTTTTTTTTTTTTTTTTTTGTTGTGTTTTTTTTTTTTTAAATAATGTTTGCTTAATATTTTATGATTTAAATATAGTATTTTAAAATAGAATTATGCTTTATCCCTGCTATGAGCATTATGACGAACAAGTACAAGCACAATGTTATGTAGGGATCTTAGTCTTTTGGGAAAGGTATCAGTAATCACTAGTTGATAGAGGGGTGGCATCAGGAAGAAAAAAATTATTTGCTCTATGTTATTCTTACTTTTTGTTCAGTTTCTGTTTAGCGTGCCACCATGAAAGTCACTTTCTTTGTTCCCCTTTGCAGCTAAACATGACATTCCACTTGTTCGTTGTGGCACTTGCTGGAGCTGGAGCAGCAGTCATTGCTATGGTAAGCTACCCAGCATTCTGTACTTCCTTCATCATCTGAATTGCTAATTCATTCTGGTTGTTACTTAGTATCAGTTATTCAATTTCCATACTATTACTCAATGCTATTACTAAAGTATAATTCTGTAATTCAGTACTCTCTCATCTCTATTTAAAATATGTTGGTGGATTCCTTTTAAAGTAGAACATCGTGATTGCTTTTTTGAGTAAAATCTCACCTTTAAGTGCATACTTAGAATTTTTACTGTTCAGTTGCTCTCTTCAGGCAAGTGTGTGAACTCTCATGTCTGTTTCATGACTGTAGTAATATGCTTTTATGATTTATGCCTTTCTGGGTATTCACAGGTTTGCCATGCGGCTATTTTAGGAGCAGACTCTTTTTGTCAGTTCTATGCATATATGTGACTGCATCAGTTTTTCTGTCAGGACAAATTTTTTATTTTTTTAAATATTGAAGATTATTTTGAATTTGATCTCATTTTGCCAAAGAAAATGTTCCACTGAGAAAAGGATGCATGAGCTGTGCCCTGTTCTTCGCTTTTGTCTTCTGTGTCTGCTTAAACATAACAATAATTTTAGAATAGGGATTCTGTTCCAGTGTAGGTTTGCATAATACATACTGAAATGAGAAATGAAAAATGGCTATTGCTCAGTATTTACACATTCCGTAGAGAAAAGTATTAGTGATGTTTATTGCTTTTATAACTGCTACAGGTAATTTTTCATTGAATCCTAAGGTCATAAATATTTCATTCTCCTTAGAATTACATTTATAAAAAAGGATAATCATAGACTTTTCAATTAAGCTGGCATTCCTGTTGCATTAGTGATTTATTTTTTTCCTTCTCTGCCATTTTTTCAGTATTATGTGACACCCTGCCAAAAGGGCATCACTTAGCAGAGATAGGCAAATGGAAGAGATTAATTTTCAATGTAATTTTTGTTTCAAGACCACAAATAATAATAGTAGAACATAACTTATGTTAATAATTTATTTGATTTTCCAAACTGAGATTTTTATGCTTCCAGTTGGAAAAATGATGACCAAATAACAACATAGGTATATTAGTGTTAGGAAAGTATATCTGAGAGACCATTAGTTCTCCAGTGCATTACTGTTTTAAGGTATATCCAGTAGCAGTTATCAAATGCTCATTTGTTCAGATAACAATTCTGTATTTCAAAAAAGAGTTTTTATAGGAATGCCATTGAAAGATTTTTAGTGAAAAGAAGCATATCTTCAGTGGAAGCCAATTAAATAGGTACATTGAGCCACATAGCTTAAATACATGATACTTTCAATGAAGTTTTAAAAAACCCCTTTATAGGTCACAGTGCCTTATCAAAGATTCCATAGACGTGTTACACCAGGCACTAATCCACTAGGAATTAATTTTGATGGCTCACACTTATTTTTGAAGGGTTACCCACACACAAGTATGCTTTTTATTGGATTCTGTGACCGCATAGAGGAAGCATGACAGCACTGACTGTTTCAACAGAAATGTAAGTTAAGGATCTAAGTGCTAGTAATTTCTGCAGTGTCCAAATGCACAGAAAAAAGTAGCCAGAATTTTGAATCATAATTAATTTGGACTATGTATGATTCTAAACATTGCTATTCTTTCTCATGTCTGTATAGATAATAAACAAATACAGAAATTATTGTTGAAGTAATATATATTTTACTGTTGATGTTGTGTCAGATAGTAACAGAAGACATGAAGTTGTTTAAACTTAAATTCTACCATCTCAAAGGGTTGATTCTAAAGCTAGTAAGCATTCTGCCTGTGATGTTTTCCTAAAACCACTACAGCAAAACTGAATTATGAGAGTTTCCCTTCTCAGAAGCTACCATGTGAGATGTACTCTTCAACTTCCACAGAGGTTCTGTCCTGCAAGATGGAGGTGCAATCAATTCTCGTGAAACAACGGAAATGTATAAGTGGTCTAGTCTCTAGTCGCTGTCTCCAGTATGATTGTGCTTTTCTGCAGGATATTGGATGCATATAACAAAGTTATTTAGACTTCTGCTCTCCTGATATAATGGCACATCCCAAAAGGAAAGGAAAGACAAAGCAAAACCAAAACCCTCCCTGGCCTAGATGTAATTCTACAGTTCTGAAAGGTTGAAGCGTACTTTCACCTTATAATGAAATCTAAGCAGGAATATGTTGTGATTTAACTCCAGCCAGCAGCCACCCTGGTAGGATGGGGAGGAGAACTGGAAAAAATTAAAAATAATGGGCTGAGATAGAACAGTTTAACAGAGTATACTACTACTACTAATATAAATGACAGAGGAGATATCAGAGAGAGAGAGACATCTAAAACTAAAAAAAAAAAAAACAAAACACCGAACAAAAGTGATGTACAGCACAAATCCTGACCAATGCTCAGCCTGTCCCAAGCAGCAATCAGACACTTCTGGCTAACTCCCACCACTCTGTGTATCAAGCATGATGTTTGGTGGTATGGAATACCCCTGTGGCTAGTTTGGGTCAGGTGTACTGGCTGTGCTCCCTCCAGGCTTCTTATGCACCTCCTCATTGGCAGAGCATGAGAGACTTAAAAGTCCTTGATCAGGGTAAGTACCACTTAGGAACAACTGAAACATCAGTGTGTTACCAGCATTATTCTCAGATGAAAGCCAAATCACAGCACTGCACCAGCTATTAGGAAGAAAATTAACTCTATCCCAATGAAAACCAGGACAGAATGTTTCAATATGCAAAGACCATGTACTGTCTTGCATATGCCTGTAATTAAAGCATCCTGAGGCAGACTGTGGAAGCTGTCCTGCTCCAAACTGAATAAGCCTTGACAGAGCCCCACTGGCTTCAGGCTATTCAGGTCATGGAAGTGTGAAATTCAATTAGACAGACAGTTAGAGATGACCTCCTTAGTGTGACAATGTTATCTAGGAACTTTTTGTTAAACAAAAAAAAAAAAAAAACAAAGGTGATGAGACTATTAAACATATATGTCATTATATAACATGGATATTTATTTGAGATTATATAAGCTAAAGTAGTTATTTCCAGGCAAGTCATCCTACCTGTAGCGAGTGTGAACTCCAAGAGTTCCAGAAGTTTGGTTTTGTAAAATTTTAAGGAAGGGATGGGCTAAGAATGGCAGTTTAACAAAGGTCAGACTGTGGCCAATGTACCTTCAGAATAGTTTGCCTTTTTTTTCAGAAGAAAAATGACAAGTGAATCTACAATACATTAGGTTTAAATTTGTCTCTTACGGGGTTGTTGTCATAACTTTTGTGAGGGTAAGAAATGTGCCGATGTGGTCCCATTTTCAACATGTATTCTTCAGTTGAAAGGTTTTCTGGCAGATGTGTTTTAAAAGGTCAGGAATATATGAGTACACTGCTCAAATGCTCCCCACTTCTTGGATTCTCACGTCTACAATCTGTTCAAGGTTCAAATTGTATTTTTTTATTTGAAATCTAATTTTTCCATGAAGACGTGTGGAGTAGCCAAAGTAGTAAAGCAGGGATAATTTGTTGGTTTTTCTGTTCTTCAATTCAGTTCAAGCTTGAACTTTGTGTTAGGTTGCTGTTCTACTTCTTGACTTAACCAAGCTTAGCTCCTTTTGATAAAAGAGCTATCATCAATCTCTATTATATAGTTTTCAAGTTTGAAGTTACTTTATTATGATTAGTTCTCTTGGTTCCTAACTTTCTGTTACTTCTCTTATAGGTTCATTATCTCATGGTCTTGTCTGCCAACTGGGCCTATGTGAAAGATGCTTGCAGAATGCAAAAGTATGAGGATATTAAATCAAAGGAGGAACAAGAGCTTCATGATATTCATTCTACTCGCTCTAAAGAGAGGCTCAATGCTTACACATAAAAGAAATCTTGTCTCTTTAACATAAGAATGCTTTGTTGTTTCACTAAAGGCCATCCAACCATTTTAAAAACAATTGAAAGTGCTTCTCACAAAAGATTGTTTGGGTGACTTACATATCACCCATGTACAATTCTTGGTTGTCTAGCACTTGGTTTCTTAATTAGTCCTTACTTTGTGCGACCATTCTCTACCACAAAGCTCCTAAATAGCCTTTCCTGAATTCTCTTAAGCTAATTAGTTCTGCTAGATCAAGGATACTAAACTACTGTCAAATGCAAATATGTGTTTGATTTTTTTAATCACTTTGTATGTGTTATGCATAACACCTTTTGCATTGTTTCTTATATGTTTTTGGAAAAAAAAAGTAGCTTTTTATACTTTTTAGTTTTGAGTTCAGTAACTACTTTAACTACAGGTATACTTCAAAGGGACCATTGTACCTGATGTACAATATAGTCAGAAAACATTCTGATGACTTTCCTTTATATTTGGAAAACTTGCTAGATGGACCCTGATCCAGTTGAATGAAGGTCCTACTAACATTTTAAACAATCAAGGGTACAATTTCTAAATTTGTAGTGGGTAAAAAAAAAAGAATAAAAAAAGAGCAAAAAGTAAAAAAAAAAATTAAAAAAAGGAAAAAAAGTGCTTCTTATCTTTGTTAACATTGTATTATTATTGATGTTTTTAAAGAATATTCTCTTGTTCCAAGTTCCATGGGTGATAATTCCTGTTTGTATTGTGAGCATGCAGACCGTGGTGCTAACAATGCATGGCCACTTGCCTTTTGAAGGAATTCAATACCACGGCTACCTGTTAAAGAGTTATGGTATATAACAATTGTTAATTTAGTGATATAGCTATCCATAGTTTTTTACAGAATGATCTCTCTTTAATCCAATGATGGTTATGCTAAATTGGAGCTGTTCATGTGATGATGTAAGAAATTACTGCTTAGCTACATTTATGAAAGTAATATATCAAAAATACAGTGACAATAGGAGTCAGATGTCTTTTTACCTGCTTTCAATATTTAAATGGATTGCACCTGTCTGAACTGTAAAAGATATATTAAACAAGACTTCCATAAATGTTATAGCTTGGCTTCTAGCTTTCCTACACATATTGGTTTACCTGTATTACGTTGAAGTAAGGTGAAAGACCACTAAAGATATTATTTGAAAGTATAGTAATATATTTGATCCTTTATTTTGATAGGAAATGTTATCAGAAAGATGTCATCTTAATTTGAAAGAATTACCTGTACCAAAAACAATACAAAAAACCTTACGTAAGAAAAGTTGGTATTATTGGACCAAATTTGCTGGGATTCTTTTTTGCTTCTTTATTTTTTTTTTCCCACTTTTTTTTTTTGTGTTGGTTTTTTTTTTTTTGTTTTGTTTTTTTTTGCCTATTTCTAATGCTACAAGAATGCTGTAAAGTGTCTTTTAAAGTGATGTAGCCTGACAAGACATTTTTGTCAGTGTTAAAAATCTTAGGTAGTTTTGTGCACTTATTGGACCATTGTGAATTCTCTCTCAGTGTAAGTGCATTTCTAATAAAACTTCTTGAGTAAAAATCTTCTTTGTACTATTACTAGTCATGCATCATCAGTAATTTTTAACAATTCTTGTAGTAAGTAGAGGGTGATACTATAGTTACTTGTGGCATGATAATGCATTAAGTAGTAGTATTAGTTGATTGAATTTTTTTTTTTTTGTCATTTTCTTTTGCTTGTTTGGGATTTTTTTTTTATTTGGGGCTTTGTTTGGGGTTTTATTTTTTTTTACACTTAGGCTGTCCTACAGGGTCGACAGTTTTCTGATAATGTGCAGTACCAGTATTACAGTTCTGCAAAAAGTATTAGGAACTTCTTTTTGGATTCTATATTGTAGTGTTTCAGTTTTGTGTCTTAAAACGTTTGTGCTGATTTTTAAAAATGTCTTTTAAACTCATGTAATGATGTTAATGCTTTTGGCTCTTCTCTGGTATTAGAGTTTGTATTTTCACAAAGAATGCTTTGTAGCAGGCATTAAAATTAATCTGTTTTGTACATAAATGTGCCAACAGCTTGATGGTGGCGTTTTTGAAGTGTAGAACAAAGTGCTTGCAAAAATGTAATAAACAAACTTGTGTACTTTGTGTACTTATTAATTGTTTGTGTCACATAGTTTTTTCTTTGCCTATACTGGACAAATCAGTATAACCTGGAAAGGAAGAAGCTTGTTCCTTCTGTTGTCCTTGCTACTGGTGGACTGCTCCTAGTATTATGCATTTTTTGTACAACCTACTTTTAGATGTTCAAGAAGATAGTTCCTTTAGCAGGGAATTATGAGAACAAAGAGTAAGATTTAAAAACAAATAGCCCAGAGATGTTATATTAATTAGAGAATCTGTCTTTGTCAAATCTGTGACAAAAAAAAAAAGTCTGATTGACATGAATAACTAAAAAAAAAAATAAAAATTCAAGCTCTAAAGGGTGATATTCTTATCCCTTTTAATGACACAATTCCCTCTGGCCTGCACCTTTACAAATCAAACATAGGTAAATGTACAGTGTGCAGCCTTTCAATGGTTAGAAATTATGCCTCAGTTTTGGGTATTTTTTTCCACTGTATTGCGGCTCCTGGACATTGCCCATTTGAGGATTGCTTCAAATATGTCTCTTACTCAATGTTTAGTGTCAGAAAGTATATCTCCTAATGTTATATAATTTATATGTATATATATAAATAACTTTTATATATAGAAAAAAATTTATATATAAACATATAGCCTAATTTTATATAAAATTTACTCTTCAGAATAAGAGAGTAAAATAATGTCTAAGATCAGAATTTCATATTTACGAAAGAGCCAGGCAGCATGAGCCATACTTGTAATATTTTTAACTTATCAGTCAAAAGAACAGCTGGGTGAATTTGCATTACTGCAGTGTCATTTGGAACAGCTCAGCAGAAACTGGTCTGATATCCATTTGAATGTTCTTAAGGATACAGATACCTGGATGCTACAGTAGCTAATGCTTTAAAACCTTGATAGAAATACTACCTTACTTATGTGGATGCAAAGTAATTTAAGTAAAATTGATAGCAGTACCAATTAACATGATATCACTAAGGAATATTAATCAAAATATAATTTCACAATGTGCTTGTTTCTCAGTTAACTACCTATTACACAGCTCTTTGTGCGCTTTTGATGAGAATACGTGCCATAATGGCAGTTTTTCATCAGTAGCACAAGCCAAGGAGGCGGATGAGCTTCCCACAGCGCATCAGTCATAACCAATTCACTTCAAACTCTGCGTGTATTTGTTTTATTCCATACTCTTTGTTGGCAGCCTATACTAATTCTTCCTAAGGTAGGTTTCATATATGTTAATTTCTATAGACTCTTCTGCGCTTAGTCTAAACTTGTGACTATCCTGTCTTCAGAAACAAGAAAACCAATAGCAGATGAATCAATGCAGTGCCTTTTTTTTTTTTTTCTGCAGAAATGGAAGCATGTAGTTAAATGAAAGCTCCAATTTGAGAAATTTCCAGCCTTACATTCTTAATTTTGCATTTTCTTTACAGTTTACTGTGACACATCAATAGTACTAATAACATGTTATGAAACAGATCTAAAAATTGCTTGGGTTACAAATCCTTCCCACCAATTTTCCCCTACCCACATCTCATCTCTTTTTTTTTTTTTTGCATAATGTTATTTTAACCCTCATAGATATGGTGTTGGTATTTCTGTTGTCAGCACAACCACATACACCATTCAATCAGTGTTATTTAGGCAACAATGAAGTGCACTGTAGTTGTGGGGATGAGTGGCTACAGCAGGGGTGAAGAGAGAGGAAAAGGATTTTTTAAGCCAGCCTCATTCCTGAGGCAAATGTATCATATAGTAGTGTATTGTGTTAAAGGCAGGAGGCACTGAAAAGATTTGCTAATTTCATGTTTCTAAACATTAATGATTTTTTTTCCCCACAGGAGTTAAAATGAAGCAAGAGGATTTCTACATATTTGGAAATATATTTACAAATTATATTTTAATAAAATATGACATTCTGAATCTTGACTTAGTGCATTTAATGAAATTGCAACATATATGTGTCGGTCATAAGTATTTGTCGAACTTGACCATGATTCTAATTCACCTTCAGTTGGTATAGTAGATATTAGGACAGAACATTCCTGTACTGTACCACCTATAACATTCAATGGCAAAAATTTATGGAGTTTTTCTGTTGTTGAGGTCCAATGCATTTTTCAATTACTCAGTTCTGGGTTACCACAAGTATGAATACATTCTGAAGAGCACAGCTCAATTCAGCTAAGCCATTAAAGACCAAACTAATGCATTTCATCCAGGAGGGGAAAGGTGGTGTTTATACAAGCTGTCTCTTAAAAAAACCCACTTCCATTTTACTTCCATTGGGTTACACAGAAACCCTGCAAATAGATACTGTTAGGCAGGAAAATAATTTCTGTCTCCAGGTGATATCACATTTCAGCACTGCCTCCACTTTGGGTTGACAATTGAAGAGAACAAGCTCAAAACATTTAATGTATTTAACAGTTCTTTCTGCCCCACATGAGTTGTTCTGACTGTTCTAGGAACTCTAGCAGGTTCTGAAATTTGAGATTTTCAACTATAGTTTCTTGTTCCTTCAGATATCTGTGGAGGATTATAAGACTTCAGAGGGTTACCTCTCTATTTAACAGTTATTATCAATGGTGGTGACAGGTAAGTGATTCTGCTGCTGCATTGTGAGAGGTAGTTAGTAGTAGAGGTGTGGATTACCTATGGTTTACAGAAGTCTAAACATCAGCCAGGAGACTTGCAGATATTCTGCAGAAACACAGTTGTCCTGAGAAAATTATTCTGCCCATCTTGGACAAGCTGCTGCGGACCTTTTCCCCATGTCAAGTGGAGTCTGGCCAGATAAATGCGAGCCCCAGAGATAATTTTAGTTTCTCTTTGAATTAGCATTGACAAAATTCTCATGGCTGAAAGGGATGATATGAGGGCAGTGTATCTCCTCTAGAAATGGTGAGGTAATGTCAAACAGAAGCTCATTTCAAAGCAGCTGCCACAGCTGTAGCAATAACGCAGCAACAACTGAAATTTTTCCACTAGATCCCAATCATACTAAATAAAAAAGATTTGAAGAAAATAACAAGAGGCTTGCATGAATACTTGATAGTTCTGCACATTTTGCTGCTCAAGCCAGAAATACTGCATAGGCTGGAAAAGTGATGATAAGAGACAGGTTTTCCAGTTTCTAAATATTTTTTCTTCTCAGCTGTGCAGAAAAAATTATATTTAGGCATTAATAATTTCCATAGTTAATAGTATTTTGCTCTCTGAGACAGTAAGTCCGGCATTTTTAAAAAGTGGTTTACTCACCTGTATGTCTTCTTGAAGATAAATATTAATGTAAGACTGAATCTCATCAGGAACAAATTTATCCTCCACAGGTTCAAGTCCCAGTTAAAACATGCAAATAAATTCCTGGAATTCTATGATTCAGCCTGTTTAGTTTGCATGTACAATCACACTCTCACAAGTTTGGTCTTTTGGAATAATAAACTAAATCACATGGTTAACCACAGAGGCAAATCGTCATGTTCATCAGCTGGCTGATCTGAGCTGATTAAGCAGACTGAAACCTTTCTCAAGAAGGCAGTATTGAACCCCTCATATCAATGCCATTGTTTGAAACATGAAAATGCTAGGCAGGAACATCTCGGTAAGGTATTTCATTCATGTCTCTGCTCTCTTTTCATTATTTGCTTTTCCTTGTTCAGTGAATTTAAGTGGAAAAGAGCAAGACAAGGAAAGGTAAGAATTTCTCTTCCTAGTAAACCCTATCTGCAAGCTGACAAACAGGGCTCAGGACCTGTACCTCAATTAAAGAATTATACACAAGTATGCCTCATAGGACTCAGGGGCTCAAGGAATAGTGAGAGTTTCTGACGAGGCACAAGGGGCAAATACTGCCTGGAACATAGCAATTTTGGGCAGTCTGAAGCCATGTTTCTCCTTGAAGGAACAGATTGGTGATGCAGAAATCACTGCTGCAAACACTGTCCTGGCCTCACTGAAGTAAGGTTGTGTTTCACTAACAGAAGGGAATCAAGTCAGAATTTGAGGTTGAGGAGTGTGGAAGATCTGCTCTTTGTATGTCTTGCTTAAAACCAACTGATATATGTTAGGATTTTTTGCAATGTCTGATTGCATTTTGCATATCTTTTAAATACACACACACATACAATATATAGTCTGATAAAACAGATTTTTATAAAACATACAGTTAATCAGTGCTCTGTTGTGTGAAATCATTCCAGACTTAGAAGAAGGGTCAGCTGAGATCCTGCAGACTTTTATAGCATTTTGCTGTCCTGTGGGCCTGTGAGACCATTATATTTATTTAACAGGGCTTTTTTTAAGAATCTAACATTAAAAATACAATTAATTGGTACCTGGATACATCAGCGACACTTGAGAAGACACAGCATGACTTTTATAAATGGATGTCTATTAACAAACCTACTGGAGTCTTTTGAGAGTATCAGCAGCCATGTGGTTATCAACAGTCTTTTCTAGTTTATTTAAATATACAAAAGGCTTTTGGCATAGTTTCTTGTCATAGAATCATGGAATCAACTAGGTTGGAAAAGACCTTTAAGATAATCAAGTCCAGCCATTACCCAGGACTGCCAAGACCACCACTAAACCATGTCACTGAAGGCCTCATCTACAGGTTTTTTAACACTTCCAGGGATGGTGATGCCACCACTTCCCTAAGCAGCCTGTTCCGATACATGTTTGTCCTCTCTGTGAAGAAATTCTTCCTAATATCCAGTCTAAATATCCCCCGGTGCAGCTTGAGGCTGTTACCTTTTGTCCTGTCGCTTGTTATTTTGGAGAAGAGACCGACCCCCGTCTCATTACAACCTCCTTTCAGATAATTGTATAGAGCGAAAAGGTATCCCCTGGGGCTTCTCTTCTCCAGATTAAACAACCCCAGCTCCTTCAGCCACTCCTCATAAGATTTGTTCTCCGTATCCTTCGCCAGCTTTGCTGCCCTTTTCTGGACCCACTCTAGCACCTCAATGTCCTTCTTGTAGTGAGGGGCCCAGAACAGAACATTCAAGATGCAGCCTCACCAGTGTGCAGTACAGGGGGACAATCAATTCCCTGGCCGGCTGACTATGCTGCTTCTGATACAGGCCAGGATGCTGTTGGCTTTCTTGGCTGCCTGGGCACAAGCTGCCTCATGTTCAGTGTGGCTGTCAATCAGCATCCCCCAGGTCCCTTTCCACTGGGTAGCTTTCCAGCCACCCTTCCCCAAGTGTGTAGCATTACACGGGGTTGTTGAGGCCCAAATGCAGGACCTGTCTCTTTGTCTTATTGAACCTCATACCGTTGGCCACAGCCCATCCATCCAGCCATAGGGAAGTCCTTGTATTGGTAAATAATTAGTTAACAGATATAAATAAGACGGTTCTTACATTGGAGGAAGGTTATTTTTGAACTCTAGATTCTGGACGGCGGTCCATACAGGTGGTCCATATAGGCGGTCAATATAGGCGGTCCATACAGGCGGTCCACATAGGCAGTCCATATAGGCGGTCCATATAGGCAGTCCATACAGGCAGTCCATACAGGTGGTCCATATAGGCGGTCCATACAGGCGGTCCATACAGATGGTCCATATAGGATTCACCTTATCTTAGTCATTCTTGACCAAGGGGAAAGCATTTCTGTTGTAGGTGGTGGCTAGCAACCAGTTTCCTCACTGAAAGTGCTGCCACTTCTATTGCTCCAATACTTCTCTTTAGCTACTCAGCATCCTCTATACTGAACACACCACAGGTATCCCCTTCTCCTTAATGGTTTGTGACAGTTGTATAGTCAGAGAATAGACCTCCATGCTACACTAATATTAATGCCACCCTTAAAAGAAAATAAGAAATTCAATTATTAGGGGAACTTTCTTTTCTTACAAGAAATAGCACTTATTTGACTTTACCATATTCATCAGATACTTGTCCAAATAATAAAATATGCTGTGAGAATCACAGAAGTTTTGATTTTTCTCCATGAGCCTATTCAGCTTGTTTTGATTTCTGCTTACACCAAGCCCCTGGACCTTCATGATATTAGTTCTTTTTCACTTCAGATCTTGCAACCATTCTGTCAGAAATTCTAAGCATAACAGTACTTAGGATTTCTCTCAGAATTTAACATGTTCAATTACATGCTAGAACACATTTCCCCCCCCCCCCCGCCCCCCTTTCTTTCTTTAACAAGCCAAATGCTATTCCTTTTCTCCCTGGACAGTCTCTGCAGTGTAACATCAGGTGCTTTAAATTAATGGTTGTTTTCCCCTAACACTTTTCCTGGTAACCTCTTCACCAACACACAACTGCCCCAGGCAAACCTTTGCTGGGTCCCGCTTCCACCTTCATCTCTGCAAGTCAGGTCTGCTCCCGCTGCACACAGCTGAGAATGGCATTGGGATTGATCTGACCTGACTGAGCAATTTGAAGTTGTACCCAGTTAAGTCTCTGACACAGTTACTCGTCATGCTTCTCTTGGAATGTTCTCAGCCTGATTATCCAAATTGGAGGAATAAATGGTAATGTGAGTACCCTGTTGTCGTGGTTTAAGCTTCTCAGCCACTCACAGTTTTGCTCACTCACTCACTTCCCCCTCTTTATTCTCTGCTCCTGGAGGGATGGGAGGAGAATCGAAAGAATGCAACTCCCACAGGTTGAGATAAGAACAGTCCAGCAACTAAGGTGTAACACAAACCACCACTGCTACCACCAATAATAATAATGACAAGAGAAAAATACAAGGGAAGAGTTTTTTCTTCCCCCCCCACTAGTGAGGGGGGGGGGAAGAAGAATCGAAAGAACGCAACTCCCACGGGTCGAGACAAGAACAGCCCAGCAACCAAGGTACAACACAAACCACCGCTACCACCACCAATAATAATAACAACGAGAGAAATACAAGGGAAGAGGACAGAACTGCTCACCACCCGACCACCGAGCTGTGAACTAAAACCACAACACTTCCGGGTTCTGGCCCCCAGTTCTTTTTCATCCTGGACATGATGTGCTGCGGTATGGAATAACCTCTTTGGTCAGTTTGGATCAGGTGTCCTGTCTCTGCTTCCCCCCAGCTTCCCCCCTTCCCTGGCAGAGCATGAGACTCAGCAAGTCCTTGGCCAGCCTAAACATCACCAAGCAGTAACTGAAAACACTGGTGTTATCAGCACTGTTCCCAGGCCCAAAATCAAAAACACAGCGCGGCAGCAGCTACCAAGAAGGGAAAAAAGAAAAAAAAATGACTGCTACTGCTGAACCCAGGGCACCTGTGAAGACTATGAAGGTGCTAATCAAGGAGAAAAATCAGAGCTCCTTAAAGAAATTTCTACCATCCTTCAATATTTTTAGTGCAGAAATAAAAGAAAAACAGGAATGGGAGAAACTTTATACATCCAATATCACGTTACCATAAATCCTATGCAAATTTGTGCTATGCAATCCTTTTCAACTGATATGCAAGATTTATTGTTGCTGCTCTTGAAAATCAAGCAAAATCATGATAATTATAGAAACAAAGAATATTTTCTAAATCTGGGGAAGGGTGCTCATCTGGGGCAAAGCAGCTGATACTAAAAAAAAACCCAAATCCACTAAGTTCATGAAAAAAATTGAAAGTCATAATGTGAATTCATACCGCATATTATATGATATAATTAAGAGAATTGTAAAAGTGTTAATTTATTTTCACAAGGAAATCAGTTTACTAACAAAGAAAATAAATAATCTCCTTATTTAAAATACATGACAGGCTAACAGTATTCACGAATGGCATGCATTTTAATGTTTTGGTAGATTGTGTACAGTGATATTTTTGCACTTTGACAACACACGGATTCATGTTCTTCTGTATTTAATTTCATTAAAATAGAATAGAGTTCCATGTGCACTGAAGGAGCTATCAAAATGTGACAGCTGCCTCCTCACACCAAAGCTTTCTCTGTGTGCCATGCGGAGCAATAAGTGTTTCACAGAATCATAGAATCATAGAATAGTTAGGGTTGGAAAGGACCTTAAGATCATCTAGTTCCAACCCCCCTGCCATGGGCAGGGACACCTCCCACTAAACCATGCCACCCACGGCTCTCTCCAACCCAGCCTTGAACACCGCTAATGATGGAGCATTCACAACTTCCCTGGGAAACCCATTCCAGGGCCTCACCTCCCTTACAGTAAAGGATTTCTTCCTCAGATCCAATCTAAACTTCCCCTGTTTAAGCCTGAACCCCTTACCCCTTGTCCTATCACAACAGTCCCTAATGAAGAGTCCCTCCCCAGCATCCCTATAGGCCCCCTTCAGGTATTGGAAGGCTGCTATAAGGTCTCCACGCAGCCTTCTCTTCTGCAGGATGAACAGCCCCAACCTTCTCATCCTATCTTCATATGGGAGGTGCTCCAGGCCCCTGATCATCCTCGTGGGCCTCCTCTGTATTTGTTCTAACAGTTCCATGTCCTTTTTACGTTGAGGACACCAGAACTGCACACAATACTCCAAGTGAGGTCTCCCGAGAGCAAAGGGGCAGGATCACCTCCCTCGACCTGCTGGTCACGCTCCTTTTGATGCAGCCCAGGATACGGTTGGCTTTCTGGGCTGCAAGCACACACTGCCGGCTCATGTTCATTTTCTCATTGACCACCACCCCCAAGTCCTTCTCCGCAGGGCTGCTCTGAATCTCTTCCCTGCCCAACCTGTAGCTGTGCCTGGCATTGCTCTGACCCAGGTGTAGGACCTTGCACTTGGCATGGTTAAACTTCATCAGGTTGGCATCAGCCCACCTCACAAGCGTGTCTAGGTCCCTCTGGATAGCATTCCTTCCCTCCAATGTAACAACCGAACCACACAGCTTGGTGTCATCGGCAAACTTGCTGAGGGCGCACTCAATCCCACTGTCCATGTCACCCACAAAGATGTTGAACAAGACCGGTCCCAACACCGACCCCTGGGGGACACCACTCGTTACTGGTCTCCAGCTGGACATTGAGCCATTGAGCATTACTCTTTGCGTGCGGCCATCCAGCCAGTTCTTTATCCACCGAGTGGTCCACCTATCAAATTGATGTCTCTCCAACTTAGAGAGAAGGATGTCATGTGAGACAGTGTCAAAGGCTTTACATAAGTCCAGGTAGATGATATCAACTGCTCTGCCCCTGTCCATCAGTTCCGTAGCCCCTTCATAGAAGGTCACCAGATTGGTCAGGCAGGATTTCCCCTTAGTGAAGCCATGCTGGCTGTCCCCAAGCACCTTGTTGGTTTTCATGTGCCTCAGCATGCCTTCCAGGAGAATCCGCTCCAAGATTTTGCCAGGCACAGAGGTGAGACTGACTGGTCTGTAATTCCCCGGCTCATCCATTTTCCCCTTCTTAAAAATAGGGGTTTTAGTTCCCTTTTTCCAGTCATCGGGAACTTCACCTGACTGCCATGATTTTTCAAATATGATGGACAGTGGCTTAGCAACTTCATTTGCCAGCTCCTTCAGGACCCACAGATGGATTTCATCCAGTCCCATTGACTTGTATACATTCAGGTTCCTAAGGTGGTCTTGAACCAGATCCTCTCCTACAGTGGGCCCAGGGTCTGCATTCTCACTGTCCCTGCATCTGCCTTCCAATACTTGTGTGGTGCGATCAGAGCATTTGCCGGTGAAGACTGAGGCAAAGAAGTCATTAAGATCCTCAACCTTCTCTAAGTCCAGGGTAGCCAGTTCTCCTGATAGCTTCTGGAGAGGACCCGCATTGTCCCTAACCTGCCTTTTATTTCAAATGTACCTATAGAATCCTTTCCTGTTATCCTTAACATCCCTAGCCAAGTTTAATTCTAAGTGGGCCTTAGCTTTCCTAACCTGGTCCCTAGCTTCCCGGACAACATCCCTGTATTCTTCCCAGGTCGCCTGACTTTGCTTCCACCTTTTATAAGCCTCTTTTTTCCTTCGAATTTTGCTCAGCAGGTCCTCATCCATCCAAGGATGTCTCCTGGCCCTCCTGCTAAACTTCCTTCTAGTTGGGATGCATCGCTCCTGAGCCTGCAGCAGGTGATCCTTGAATATCAACCAACAGTCTTGGGCCCCCCCTGCCCTCTAGGGCTGTATCCCATGGAACCTTACTGAGCAGGTTCCTGAAGAGGCCAAAGTCTGCTCTCTTGAAGTCCAGGGCAGTGAGCTTGCTGCACGCCCTTCTCACTGTCCTGAGGATCTCAAACTCGACCATCTCATGATCGCTGCAATCAAGGCTGCCCTGAAGCGTCACATTTCCAACCAGCCCTTCCCTGTTGGTGAGGACAAGGTCAAGCATGGCACCTCTCCTTGTCGGCTCCTCTATTACTTGCAGAAGGAAGTTGTCTTCCACACAATTGAGGAACCTTCTGGATTGCTTGTGCCGGGCCGTACCATCCCTCCAACAGATATCAGGGTGGTTGAAGTCTCCCATGAGAACAAGGGCTGGTGAGCGTGAGGCTGCTCCTATCTCTCTATAGAGTGCTTCATCCACCAACTCCCCTTGGTCAGGCAGTCTGTAACAGATCCCCACAATAATGTCACCCATCGCTGTTCTCCCTTTAACCCTGACCCACAAACTCTCTGTCGACTGCTCACCTGTCCCCAGACGGAGTTCCATACTCTCTAGCCTATCCCCAACATAAATAGCAACTCCCCCTCCCCTCCTACCGGGCTTGTCTTTCCTAAGGAGCCGGTAACCTTCCATTCCAACACACCAGTCATAGGAGCCATCCCACCATGTTTCTGTGATGCCTATGATATCATACCCTCGTAGACATGCACACATCTCTAATTCCTCTTGTTTGTTCCCCATGCTACGGGCATTTGTGTAGAGGCATTTGAGGCGAGATCCAATTGAAGCCGGCTCATTGGCTGGAGCAGCTGGAATATCCCTACATTGCTCCGAATGTTCACTATAGGTGCTACCAACCGACTGGGTGTGTTGGGATGGAATGATGCCCCCCTCCCCCACACATCTAGTTTAAAGCATCCTTGACCAGTCTGGCAAGCCTCCTACCAAATCCACTCTTCCCTTTCTTTGTCAGACCAGCTCCACCAGCCCCCAGTAGACCTGGCCTGCTAAATTGAGTACTATGTTCAAGGTACCAAACCCCTGACTACAGCACCACTCTTCTAACCATTTATTGACCTGCCCAATCCTCCTAGCCTTTTCGAGGTCCTGCCCTGTATCCTGGAGAATTGATGAAAAGACGATCTGCGCTCCAGAGCCCCTAACCACCTCTCCCAGTGCTCTGTAGTCCTTCCTTATGGTCTCCGGGCTACTGCTATCTATATCAGTAGCACCCACATAGATTACTAGCAGTGGGTAATAGCCAGTGGGACCGACCAGATCAGGCAGCTTCTCGGCCACATCCCTGATCCGAGCCCCTGGTAGGCAACACACCTCCCTTGAGCCTGGGTCAGGCCGGCAGATGGGTGCCTCTGTGCCTTTCAGATTAGAGTCCCCTACTACTACGGCCCGCCGCTTTTTCCGGGTAGCACCAGTAGTGACCTTCTTTACCAGTGCACCAGCTGGTTGCGCCTGGTGGGAGCGCTGTTGCTCATAAGCCCCCTGCAGGACAGCAAAGCGGCTCTGGGTGAGGACAACAGATGTAGGAGGAAGCCCCTTGCTTTTAATTGTCCTCTTCCTCCTTTTTTTGTTGTTTTTTTTCTGTTACTGTTTCCCAGCTTCCTGGCTTAGCAGCCTCGTTTCCTCCATGGGCAACAGTAGACACTCGAGGCCCCAAACAGTCTGGTCCCGGAGCAAGCAGCGCTGCTCCCCCTCAGCTTCCCTGACACCTTTCAGCCTGGTAACAGCTTCCTGCAGTTCAGCCACCAGCTGCAGGAGGACCTCCACCAGGGAGCACAGAGTGCAGCCCTCCCCATTGCTCACCCTTCCCTCAGGAGAGCAGTGCAGGCGCTCTCTACACCCCGAGCTCTGCACTGCAGCCTCCCTTCTCATCGGTTCCATCTGGGTGCCTACACTGGCCACCGCCGGGGCAGCCAGAGCAGAGCTCCCAGATCGAGCCTTGCTCGTACGGCGAGTGTTCACCATCCCGCTCACCACCCCGCTTGCCTGCCCGCGCGAACTGCCGCGCAAACTGCCTCGAACCCGCCCTGTTCGCCGCGCTCCGGGTCGCTTGCACTCCCTGGGGCAGGTTTTTAACCAATCGGGTCTGCCTCCGCTCCTCCTGGCATCGCCTCCTCTGAGTCAGCCGCTCGCCTCTGCTGAGCTGCAGGCTCCAGGGCGGGCCTTGTCGAGGACTTGAGGCTCCCTCGGTGCAAGTTGCTGCTCCGAGGTGAAGCTCGTAGACACCGCACCTCCCCCCCATCAGGCCCTGCAGGCGTCCCCTCTCGAAACATTTTGTTATCTGCCGTAATCTCTTTAACTGGATTAAATTCTTGCAAATAAAATATATTCAGTTCTGGACTAGTAAAGGGGCCAGATCTGTGGAACAGGTATTTATGAATAGGCATGCAGACATTTTGAGTAACGCATAATTTGCAGTTCTTTTTAGGGTCATAGCCCTTCTAGTAATTCTATTGTTTTGTTTTCTTTTATCTGACTGAAAAAAGAAACCCAACCAAAAACCACACCAAAACCAAAATTATAGAGAGCCTTCTGAGTGAAAACAAGCCTATGTTTGACCCAGCATTTTTTTTGGCTAGTGCTTGTTGGTTTTTTGTTCAATGATAGACAGGGACAGCAAGTATATAACCTGCCGTTACACTTCAATTTAATGACTGCTGCAGAGATTATTCTTTTCTTCTTCATTATGAAGCATAGTTTATGGTCAACCAGTATAACAGAATGTATTGCCTTGAAAATCTGGTGTCAAAATTCTCACTTGCCCCCAGCAATGTACCCTTGCTTATATTTTGGCAGCTACAGTCCTGACTTCGCATGCTTAATGCTAATACAATTTAATTTATTCTGTGTTTTAAGTAGAGAGAAGGTCAATAACATTCCATTTGTTTGATGGTGAAGTTTTTGGTAGTATTAAATTTTCTTATTATTTTTATATTTTTTTCTCTGTCAATTTTTCAAAATGCAATAATCTCAGCTAAATTTCTTTCTAGGAATTTGTTCAGACTAAGAAATGTCAGTAAACTAACTAAATGTACTCATCCTTTCTTTTTAAAGCATTATCATTTCCTAATTTTCCAAAGGTCTCTGAAGTTCAAAGGTTATCTTTCTTCTACCCAAGTGTTTTGGGTCACAAAAAAAAAAAAAAAAAAAGGATATAATCAAGTAAAAGTGGTGTGGTGACACTGAAATTGTGTATTAGAGACATTTTTCTGTCCTGAATAACATGTCAACATCTGCTGCAAAATAGCCTGTGAAATGCTCTGCTGGTTGAACTGTCTTTCTATGAAATTCAGGCAGTTTGTTTCTTGATGACCAGACCATCAGACCTGTTTAATGTAAGTTAAACAGCAGTGAAAACTGTAACAGCAGTGAAACTATTATGGAATTTGTATTCTTTTTTTCTGCCCATATAAGACAGCTCAGTTTTACAACCACAGCAGTGTAAGACACTACTGTGGGTAAATGATGCATGTTGATATTCATGACTATTCCTCATTACATATAAATGTCTTTACATATAAAAAGCAAAAACAAAGAACCCACAGCACAAGAAGGGTATCCATGTAAGGTATTATTTTGAGGCTTTTAATGGCAATAAGGAAAATGGTTGAAGGGTCAGACTGTGGTAAATCTCCTACTAAAATTTGTAAAATACCGACATCTGGTGGTAAAACTACTTAGAACAGAAAGATGCGGCTAATTGCTTGTCCCTTTAAAAGATCATGATTTTAAATAATCGCTTCAGTAGATTATTAAAAGGTTATGATTTGAAATAATTGCTTTCAGTAGATTATTCTAATCTGTTTCTTTTTGGTTCTGTGTATTTAGAAATTATTCTGTAACATCCAATTAAAAAATCTAAATGCTCTGTTTTCATACAAAAATATCGTCAGATTCATCCCTTAAGTCTCAGTTGAATTTGGTAAATTGTAAGGAAGTGAATAATTGAGGAATTTCGGTGATGAACTTGACTTCTTGGCCTACCTTATTATTCTAAAAGGAATTTTTATTTTTACTTTTTTTTTTAATGATGCTTACTTACTTGTTTTCCTAGTGGGAAAGCTTTAGAAAAAATTTATCACTTCCTAGAATAAACATACCTTTAATTAAACTAATGAGTGATAGCAACAGCAGCTTCCAGCTATATCTAAACCTTACTTGGTATTGAAGAAACAGCACAGTTCTAGATTGATGCAAACAGAGCTGTGCTTGTTTCAAAAGCACAGCTAAAGGGATCATTTGGCAACCACAAGACAACTCAGCTTGGTAAGGATTGCAGTAAGTGGTGTTACCTCTGTAGACATGGAAGTTGCACAGTAAGCTACCTTGATACCTAGCTAGCCAAGCAGCTGTTCAAAAACAAGCTGTGTCATCACTTGAGCCTAAAACATAAGAGGGGAAAGACTGGATGATACTTATGGACATTTAAAATGCCTTAGGGCATCTCTCCTGGTCTTCAGCTACTACTCCAGAGGGATGTCGAAGACAACGTGTCTCGCATCTGTTAGCCCTGTGAAGGGTATCAAACACCCTTAAAACATTGCACAATAACACTGAAGATACTAGAGTTAGGTGATTGAGTCTTACATCTGCTGATCTCCAGTGTTTTGGCTGAGGCTTCTCAGCACAGCGAAGTCAGGAGAGCCAATCCTGCTGCTGCTGTCTCTAGCTCAGCCTTCCAGTCTGGGTTCCTTGGTGAGAAGACAACACAGGCATATCCATCTGTGGCTTTTCCATCTCTCAGAGGATACCAGCCGGAGGAACAACTTGTACATCACACCTGTAGCCCTGCTACTGAAATAGCATTCCCTTTTATCAGATAATTAAAATATAGATCTGATTTAATGAGGAAAATAGGAAGGATTATGTCTCAAGACAGATGAGAACCTTCACCCTTCATTGTTCTAGTGCCTTCATACAGCAGACTTACTTAGTGAATGAAATGGAAAATAATAATTATTTTAATGTTAAGAAAAATATTTTTATCAATGCAGTAACAAAATTCAGCTGTAGTTTTTTTTTTTTTTTTTCAAATGAGGAGAGTCTTATCAAAAATTAAGTCATTATCAAAACAAGATTTTAGCAAAACCCTTAGGAAAAAAAAAAAAAAAAGGATTTAATGCCTCCCCAAACGTTATTTTATTAGATCTTCCTTAAGTCAGTGTGATAATGAATAGTCTCTTCCCAGGAAGAAACTTGCAGGCTAGAACAAAAATAGTGTCATAAATAAAACTGTGAAAACATATTGTGATATTTTCAAGCATGGCAAATATGCCCGTGCAACTGTTTTATTTTAATCTTACTTGCATATAGGTCTTGTCTAAATGATGGAAGTAAGTACAGGTTGGTTTCTTGCTTGATTGAACCAATTGTTAAGCTGAATTGGAGACATTCCTTAGAAAACCTTGTTTTCTCCCCCAAACCAAGAAACATAAAAAACTTACTTGTTGGAGCCCAATGCATTCAGACTTCCCAGATATTCAGATCAATTTTATTTGAATTCAGTATGTTGTGCTTTACTGCAGTATTCTATAGAAGTCTTCAGCTAAACCCTTGCTTCTCCATGAGTTTTACTGGAGCTGTTGTTTCAAAAAGCAACATTCTTCACTTTAGTTGTTTAAGATTTTTTGTTAAAAGAAGATGTGTATTGCATATGATCTATCA
This sequence comes from Amazona ochrocephala, assembly GCA_039720435.1. Lineage (NCBI taxonomy): Eukaryota > Metazoa > Chordata > Aves > Psittaciformes > Psittacidae > Amazona > Amazona ochrocephala. The sequence continues at coordinate 40,034,399 of CM077879.1, forward strand.
ACATCCTGAAAGAAATGTCAGTAACTGTTAGCACAAATATTATTTGATCTAGTGTACGTGAGAAAAACACCAATTACCTCTTACCAGGGGCTCCGGACTGGTAGTGAGAATGGCTTTCTATTACTGTAAAGTCTTGATTTATTTGACATCAAAGAAAATGAAGAATTTGGCATTTTAATAACTTTTGAAATTATATTTTCCAGAAAGAGTTAATATGGTAACACAAACTCTTGCTGCGCAAAATGTAAAGGTCCAACATATTAATTATTTGATGCTATTACCATATGAAAACATAGATGTATAATACGGCAAATTATAGAGAATTACTTTATTATAATAGGTACACTAATGTAATCTTTCACTTGAATATAAAGTATTTATTTTAATGAAAGAATTAATTACTTGTAAACAAGTATTTTTGCCAAAATCAATAAAAGACAACATTCCCTTAAAGATTATTAGGAGGAAGAGGCAATGTCTTCCTTAAAGACTATTTACATTAAAATGATTATTTTGGGAATCATAGCAATTGTTACTATTTAGGGATCATATACATAACAGTAATTGTAAATACAATAGAAAAATCATAAAGATGTATTTATTAAAGTTTTTTTAAACACAAAAAAATACTATCTAGAATATTAGTCATTTGGACCACTTTGGAATACAGTTTTATTTCAGAGAAGTGGCTTTGGATATTTCCCATCACAGGTTCCAAAATCGTATAGTTATTATTTTCAATTTTTCAATAGTGATGACTGAAAACAAGTTGCAGTTCCCTTTTTTATATATTAGCTGAGTGTATGATTTGACTGGTGTGTTCCTGAAAAAGGTACAAGATCCTTCTCCTATCTATGTGGGGTCACAGATGAGTGTTGCCATTGAGTGAGCCAATAGAGGGAATTCAGCTCCACAATAAGATAACTAGAAGCATCCACATACATGATGTGTGTGTGTGATCTAGTCTAGTGTCTCAAATCCTCTTCCAGCACATGGAATCTAGAAAGCAATTCAGACCAGCAGAAGGTGATGCCCAGGAGCTTACCAGCAAGTAACACTGCAAGCTCCATTGGCTATGGATTCAGTTGCCAGCCATAAGTATTTACTGAGAAGTTGTAGGCTATCCCACTTGATCTCCAGATGCCAGTACAGACAGGTGTAAGTCTGAAGTAATTCTTATGTCAGATCTGTCGAGACAAGAGCCAGTTCCATGCACATGTCACAGTTATGCTAGGAAAGTATCATCTCAGAAGGCATTGCACGCAATCAGATGGCTGAGCTGAACCTAAGATCTAAACTGTCTATAATGAGATCTTACACATTTTGCTTACATACAAACGCTTAACTTGGGTGTTTAAGCATCCTGATACTTCAGAAATTTCCAGAAATAGGAGTGTTATTTGGGAAATAAGCATATGATCAAAATGCACAGAGGTCCAGGACTAACAAATGAGTTCAGTAAGTGTTGTAAGGGGGTTTTGTGATAAGCCCAATCTAGACCAAGAAGTACAACCTTATGAACTCAATTTTAATTAGTATGCAAATTAGTTTAATTAGAATACAAATTTAATCACCGAGAAGATTTGGGGTACAGGTCTCCTTTCTCATTGCAGCTGGGGTTTGATATACAGTGAAACCCAGTTCTGATATCTAAGATACATCTCCGACACCGGAGAATCCCTCACTGTGTATCAGAAAGGTAATGCATATGTTGTCATGGGTTCAGCAGTAGCAGTCATTTTTAATCCTTCCTGGTAGCTGGTGCAGTGATGTGTTTTTGACTTTCGACCTGGGAACAGTGCTGATAGCACCAGTGTTTTTAGTTTCTGCCTAGAATGGTCTGGCAGAGGACTTTCTGAGTCATGCTCTGCCAGGGAGGAGGGGAAGCTGGGAGGAAGCAGAGACAGGACACCTGACCCAAACTAACCAAAGAGGTATCCCATACCACAGCATATCATGCCCAGGATGGAAAAAACTGGGGGCAGGAACCTGGAAGAGGGGGGTCCGCTGCGTGGTCGGGCTTGGTATAGGGTGGTGAGCTTTGTATTCTCTTTTCTTGTATTTCCCTTATCATTATTATTATTGGTGGTAGCAGTAGTGATTTGTGTTATACCTTAGTTACTGGACTGTTCTTATCTCAACCTGTGGGAGTTACATTCTTTCGATTCTCCTCCCCATCCCCCCGGGAGCTGGGGGGAAGAAAGAGGGGGGAGTGAGTGAGAGAACTGCGTGAGCTACAGCTTGAACCATGACATTTGTATATCTGAAATGCCCAGAGCAGTTTTCTCTCTTGGAAGTCCTGTTTTGCTTCACTGCAGACTCAGATATTCATCCAGCAGTTATGCCAGGATTACGTTTTTAAGGCTTCCAAATTAAGTGTAAGGGCTAGAGCTAAACTGAAAGGTGCGCTGTGAAATATACAGAACTCAAGATAAATGATATCGCAAACTTTTCTAGCATAGAACACAGGGAAGAGTAGCAAATGACAAAGAAATAAGGGATACAAGTGAAAAGGAGAGACAAAGAGCTGAAGCTCTGTACTCTATTACGGGAAAGAGGTTCTGTGGTGTCAGCGTCTGAAGCAGAGCAGGAGGACTACAATATGGGACATGGGTCTCTACAGTTAAAGCAGAAAGAGTTTTTAGAGAGAGATAACCGGTGAATCTGGGTTGAGAAGGCATTCTCACCAGATTCCTGAATCCTAGGCTTCCTTTCTGAAGTTACTGACGTGGATTTCTCCACAAACCTTTTCTCTTCAAACTAATTCAAAACTGGCTTTACAGAAAGTCAGGCTCTAAGTCAAGAATGAGACACTAAAAGTGACTAGACAAATTCAGAGTCAGAATATCTGTAGTCATATTTCTAGTTTAAGTGGAAATGCTGGTGGAATTTAAAAGCACATTAGCTGGCAAAGCCCGACTTCACTGTCATTCCCCCCTCCCAGCTCCTAAATGTGTGAAATATCTTCCTGCACTCCTCTCATCATTATTTCTGCAGCCTCTGCAGTTTGGAAAGAGTCCTGGAACTTGGCTTCTGGCACTAAATGCAGGCAAAGCGACTGTCAGCCTGTGGTTTTAAAATATGCTTGTCCAATCATTTTATTTGGTGCACTACATTTTCCACATATTAGTACTTAAGTTTATGACAACCACCACATAACAACATGTGTACACATTGATACTGTTGCATGTTTTGCTAATTTGTGTATGCCTACCTCGAAGATGGAGTTGAGAGAGGAGAGCAAACTATTCCCATGAATTGGTGTGGACAATGAAATGAGTGGACATGCTAAGTAATTGATGGAAAACCGGGCAAATGGGTATTGTTAGTAAGGTAAAAAGAATGTGATAAGAAAAACAAGAGACAAGATAAAATGATGACAGTTTAACAGCAGCTAAGGGCCTTCAAGGGGTGGGAGTGAATCAGAATTGAGGCAATGTAGCAGGGAGCCCCAAGAGTGGAAACAGCATAGACAGGTCATGCTGAGAACAAGGGCCAGGGTGGGAAACCCGCTGTGTGGGGAGTCAATCCCCAATCTGATATGAGACTAGAGGGCAGATTTGAATGAGTGGGAAAGAAATGTAAAAATCCACACCCCAATAGATGGCAAAAATAAATGTATAATAAATGATTAAAAAATCAATAGATGAATACAGTGATGTAAAACTATTTAGCAGTACTCGGAGACCCAAATTTGGAGACTATTTTCTCTCTGGAAATGAGACCAGAGAGAAAATAGTCTTGGATAATTTACAAACTCAGTGGGACCTTTAAATAATAATAGAAAAAACTGCTAGGAGAAACTTGTATTAAGTGCCTCTTGACAGTAAGACAACTGGGGACACCTGTAATAAGGTTGAAATACAAAGCAAAAAGAAAGATGAATCTTTGTAAGTTTGTGAGTCACTGCAGAATTACAGCAAGCAGCAAAAAGATTTTAAACATCTGAGAGTATTTCTCTGATGTGTTTTAGAAAAAGTTATGTAGAGTATTAAGAATTCATACAGCACATAATTACAGGACATAAAACAAGCATTCCCAAAGGTAATTTCTTTCCATAAAAATGTAAATGCAATTTGTACTGCTGTTTACCCTGTCTTCTGTAGTTTGCTTTTCTCCATGACTTTGGAAATGGGAAATGTCTTACTATATTGGGACTGAATCTTCACATTTTGAAAGCTTATCAATGTACCACTGAACACTACTAGCCTGTGTGATTAGGCTGGTACCACTCACTGGTAACTGTTATTTATTTATTTTTTAATTATGAAAATAACAATAGTAATGAAAAAGACATAACATGTGGAGAGCCATTTGGCTGTGAACGGGCATGTGAGCAATCCAGACAATTGCTTGACAATTGTAAGGTAGTGACCCGCAGGCACTGAGGCCTCGCCTGAGGGTTACTAAAGTTCGTGTACGTGCAGAAGCCTTGGGAAAAGTTAGCACGGAAAACTACTGAGAGAGATACGCAGAGAAGGAATGTTAACTGTAACCTTGAAGCATATGCTGTCATAGTTAACCAATCATTAAGCTGTTACTGAGTGAATCCTGTTTGGTATTTAGCTGTGTGAATGATACATGTATCCAATTAGACTTGTGTGTGTTAATGATAGACAAGTAGAGTGCCTATATATACTGAGCTATCTGCGCAATAAACTTTGGCACAGCCTGATCATATTGGTCTGTGTGCTGTGTCCGGGACTTCTGCGTCAACAATAACAAAATGAATCAATTAACTATAGCGCAAATGTCTGCACTGAGGTTCAGAAAGTGTTACACTTTCATATCTCTGGCAACTGCAATCACCCCAGTTGTCCTTACCAACCTCTCTGTTTTATACTTTGGGTTTGGAATTGTCTGTTGAGTTACTTGTTTGTGGAGTGTTTTGATCAAAAGGGGGTTGTTCTCTGACTCCTGATAACTATATACCCTGATGACGTGCACACAGCCTTTCGTGTTAGCTAGTGTTATTGCATAGTTTCCTTTTGTCTGTTGCATCTTCTTTTCTATAGTTGTCCAGATCTCAGGAATGCTTTTTAATCCTATGTTTATGTAGCAATTAGCACAAAAATGTGCTGTTCTGAGGATGCTATAGGATACAAATATTACATACACAACAAATCAAAGTTATGATAGATTGCCTGGTTTCTGGTCCATTCTGGTAAGGGTTTGTTTAGATTAGCTAGAGGATACAAAAATAGAGAGAGAGATGCGGCAGCTAGAAATTAGTGGCATTCAGAAATATTGCTGTTTCAGTGTGTGTAAATGTAGTCATTTAAATTTCAAAAATTTTCAAAAAAAGAGAAAACCCTAAAATATACAGAATTCTGCACTGTGCAAACATGTCCTGATATATTTTTATTACATTCTATTCCAGAATTTCTTGAGATTGAAATATTTTATTTGCTTTTCCTCATGTGAATGATAATTCAAGCCTCCACTATCTCCTTGCAGGACTGACATGATGCAAGGCAGACTTGGCTGTCAGAGCTGGCTGGCCCGTAATGCAAATGTTCATGCAGCTTGCAGAGCATTATGGAGCTCATCTGAGGAGTCTATGAAGCCTCACATCACCTCTTCCCTAAAGCACTACCCTAAGGAAACAGTTTAATATCTTAGGATTTTTAACATCAGTTTGAAATTAAACAGGTCAGGTAGCTTTGAGTTAGATAGAACTAAACCAACCCAAACCATTTAATTTCAGTTTCAACCAACAACATCTTGGAGCACTTTCCCAAATAACAGTTTGCATTGGAGGAAACTCATGAGAGGAGTCAGTCCAGTAGAAAATAACTCTCACCTACTGTATTAACGCTTTGTACCCAGTTTTTTCTGAAGGCTAAAACCATATATACCTCTTGCTGCCACCTAGTGGTGTCACACAGAGCGGCTGGAATAGTTACCCGCGGGACTGCATTGGGTTTGTGATACTGTACTTTCTAAACAGCCTTTAAACAAGAAGAAAGTATTCAGTTTCTAAGCAAGTACTGGAGATTTTGTTTGTGAGGTTGAAAGAGGACACCACACCCTGAGCTTCCGACTAATTTAATAGTGATATAAAAATGAAAATTATATGTGAATTGTATTGCCCTTTTACTTATGCAAAAGCTTGTATGAGAAAAAAAATTATGGGGTTAGATGTTATGCTGGAATGTCAGCTGGAGTCTGTTTAGGTCTCTACAGACACTTACGTATCTGCCACTCCCAAAATCTTGCTTACATACGCACACAAAAGCATGTGCACAGCTGCCCTATTAAAGAAAATAGTGCAGCTTCCTAGCAGGGTATGTAAAAGCTGCAAATCCTTCACTGTGTGAATGAAAATTTAGTAAATGAATGATAAACCCAAGAAGCTTCTGACTAGCGCTGTAAGACAGAGAATAGTGCCAGCAGCATTTGCCTGTCTGCCAAGAAACAATCACTCAATGACTGGCATGTGGATCCCTGCAGATAACTGGTCCTCGTGGTTGTATTTGATTTTGGAAAGGTCTCTCAGATCTTCTTTCAGATTTTCTGCAGATGTAGGCAGATTATATTCTTGTTGGGGTTTAAGCCTCTATAACTCATGCAGTCGCTCTCTCACTTCCCCCTCTTTCTTCCCCCCAATCTGGGGGGGTGGGAGGGGGGGGATGGGGAGAAGAATCGAAAGAATGTAACTCCCATGGGTTGAGATAAGAACAGTCCAGTAACTAAGGCATAGCACAAATCACTACTGCTACCACCAATAATAGTAATGACAAGAGATATACAAGGGAAGAGGATACAACTGCTCACCACCCGACAACCGAGCTGTGAACTAAAAACTCTCCCAGGTTCCTGCCCACAGTTGTTTTTTTTTTTGCATCCTAGACATGACATACCTCTTTGTTATGGAGGACGATGGCTGAAGTACAAATATGGGGAGGCCTGGCAGACTGATTATAACACACTCCCACCAACCCGCCAGGAAAGCACCATGTGCTTACCATGGTGGAAGCAACCACCGGATGGCTGGAAACATATGCTGTGCCCCACTCCACTGCCCGGAACACGATCCTGGGCCTTGAGAAACAGGTTTTGTGGCAACACGGCACCCCAGAGAGAACTGAGTCAGACAATGGAACTCATTTCTGGAACAACCTGATAGACTTTTGGGCCAAAGAACACGGCATTAAGTGGGTATATCACATCCCCTACCATGCACCAGCCTCTGGGAAAATCAAATGGTACAATGGGCTATTGAAAACTACACTGAGAGCAACGGGTGGTGGGACTTTCAAACATTGGGCTACACATTTACCAAAGGCCACTTGGCTGGTCAACACCAGAGGATCTGCCAGCAGGCCTGGTCCAGCCCAGTCAGAACTTCTGCATACTGTCGAAGGGAACAAAGTTCCTGTGGTGAATATAAAAAATTTGCTGGGGAAGACAGTCTGGGTCAAGTGTCTTGTTTCTGCTTCCCCCCAGCTTCCCCCCCTTTCCCTGACAGAGCATGAGACTCAGAAAGTCCTTGGTCAGACCAAAACATTCTAAGCCGTAACTATAAACATCGGTGTTATCAGTGCTGTTCCCAGGCCGAAAGTCAAAAACACAGCACTGCACCAGCTGCTATGAAGGAGAAAAAGGATTGCTGCTGCTGAACCCATGACAATTCTGATTAAGGCAATGGGTGAATGTAAGCACTGCGTAGCTGGTTGTTCATTTTGCTTAATTGCTAATTCAGTTTGTCAAATTATATATTTTCAGACAGTGTCAACGTCAAGATACAGTTCCTGGGGTGGTGTGCACTAGAGATAGTGGATGAGATTGTGCCAGGTTTGGCCTGCCACCTTACAAAGTCCCTTATCAGTAATCCAGCAAGTTTTTTGCCACTATTTTTCCATGCTTGCATATAAACTTTATACACCCTTACTCAGTTTCCCATGTAAAAACATTCTGATGGATTATAATACATTTTATAATACATTTTTTATAATACATTTTATATGTGTAACCCTGAACTTGACATAATTAAAGAAAATAGCATTTATGTTATAGAGCTGTAAAGATGCCTTACGCAGGCTGGAAGAGAGACACAGTCAAGAGCTATGCAGTATGGATGTGGCCAGCATGTATTACTCAGGCTCAAGTCCAGCTATTGGTCCCTTGCCTTGATCTATGTGTTTATTTGTTTACATAATCTTCCTTTTGTAAGCATATATATTGGATTTGAAGCTAAACAAGAATTAGGAAAAAATATTTAAATATGGTATTTTATTAGCTGAAAATTCATATGCAACCCCTTCTTTCATTCTACTGCTGGTTGTTTCTCTTCTGTTGCACATCAAGAAAGAAGTTTTGCCTGTGGAATAAAGGAAGACACAAGAATTCAAGGGAGAAAAAACCCAACAACTCTCTTCTGGACATACCAAACAGAGGCAGGGTGTACTGAGTTTCTGCAGAACTGTGATACTACTGTCATGCTACCTGGGAATAAATACTTTAATATGATATCAGAAGGAGCTTGTGCAAGGTCTTAGCTAAAACGCTGCCTGTAGTTCAAATGACCTGACTCCAGCAAAAATGCATGGAAATGTTTCAAAGGTGACCAGGTAAATGAAAAAGACTGACATATTCACCTAGGCATCTTGTTCGGGACCACCTTAGGAACCTGAATGTATACAAGTCAATGGGACCAGATGAAATCCATCCAAGGTTCCTGAAGGAGCTGGCAAATGAAGTTGCTAAGCCACTGTCCATCATATTTGAAAAATCATGGCAGTCAGGTGAAGTTCCCGATGACTGGAAAAAGTGAAATATAACCCCCACTTTTAAGAAGGGGAAAATGGATGACCCAGGGAATTACAGACCAGTCAGTCTCACCTCTGTGCCTGGCAAAATCTTGGAGCGGATTCTCCTGGAAGGCATGCTAAGGCACATGAAAACCAACAAGGTGCTTGGTGACAGCCAGCATGGCTTCACTAAGGGGAAATCCTGCTTGACCAATCTGGTGACCTTCTATGAAGGGGCTACGGAACTGATGGACAGGGGCAGAGCGGTTGATGTCATCTACCTGGACTTGTGTAAAGCCTTTGACACTGTCTCCCATGACATCCTTCTCTCTAAGTTGGAGAGACATCAATTTGATAGGTGGACCACTCGGTGGATAAAGAACTGGCTGGATGGCCGCACGCAAAGAGTAGTGCTCAGTGGCTCAGTGTCCAGCTGGAGACCCGTAACGAGTGGTGTCCCCCAGGGATCGGTGTTGGGACCGGTCTTGTTCAACATCTTTGTGGGTGACATGGACAGTGGGATTGAGTGCGCCCTCAGCAAGTTTGCCGATGACACCAAGCTGTGTGGTTCGGTTGATACATTGGAGGGAAGGAATGCCATCCAGAGGGACCTAGACACGCTTGTGAGGTGGGCTGATGCCAACCTGATGAAGTTCAACCATGCTAAATGCAAAGTCCTCCACCTGGGTCGGAGCAATGCCAGGCACAGCTACAGGTTGGGCAGGGAGGAGATTGAGGGCGGCCCTGCAGAGAAGGACTTGGGGGTGTGGGTTGATGAAAAAATGAACATGAGCCGGCAGTGTGCTCTTGCAGCCCGGAAGGCTAACCGTATTCTGGGCTGCATCAAAAGGAGTGTGACCAGCAGGTCGAGGGAGGTGCTCCTGCCCCTCTACTCTGCTCTCGTGAGACCTCACTTGGAGTATTGCGTTCAGTTCTGGTGTCCTCAACATCAAAAGGACATGGAAGTGTTAGAACAAGTGCAGAGGAGGGCCACGAGGATGATCAGGGGACTGGAGCACCTCCCGTATGAAGATAGGCTGAGAAACTTGGGGCTGTTCAGCCTGCAGAAGAGAAGGGTGTGTGGAGACCTCATAGCAGCCTTCCAGTATCTGAAGGGGGCCTATAGGGATGCTGGGGAGGGACTCTTCATTAGGGACTGTGGTGAGAGGACAAGGGGTAATGGGTTTAAACTTAAACAGGGGAAGTTTAGATTGGATCTGAGGAAGAAATTCTTTACTGTGAGGGTGGTGGGGCCCTGGAATGGGTTGCCCAGGGAGGTTGTGAATGCTTCATCCCTGGCGGCGTTCAAGGTGGGGTTGGACATAGCCTTGGATGGCATGGTTTAGTGTGAGGTGTCCCTGCCCATGGCGGGGGGGTTGGAACTCGATGATCTTGAGGTCCTTTCCAGCCCTTACTATTCTGTGATTCTGTGATTCTGTGATACGTTTTTTCACTAAAAGACAAGACTTGCATGACCGTGAACATGAGAGAAGGAGTCATTCAATCAATTCACTAGCTAACATATATTCACTAACATATAAGAATAAATACATTAAAGTTAACTGTCTTAGCTTTAAGCTGGAAATTGAAAAAAAGATTCCAGACCACTAATGTGAAGATTTTCTGCAGCAACTTTCTAATGGAAAATAGAAGGAAAAAATATCTTTTTAAACAGAACTTAACAGTCATTTTGAAATAATTCTATGGTATTTTTATAAAAGTAAAGAACCAAATGCAATGATCTCAATCAACAAATTTATTTTGAAATATGTAACAGTATATACAGAAAATTTCCACAAGGTGGGGATGAGTTGATGCTTCATATCAGAAAGTTTGCTCTGTACAGGACTTAGTTTATAATTTGTACTCCTTTACAAAGTTTATGGAAGTGAAATTTCATCTTACAAGTCAGGGATTCAAATAAAATATTCATGAAAACACAAGTGTTTTTCACAGAGTGATGTACAATACAATTTAGACTCGTTTTAATAACTTGAACAGTGCAACCCTAGGGGCTATTAATCACTGGTCCTGAGAGAGTTCCATTCAATATTTTTCACTTTGTTTGATTTAAAATTGATCCTATGCTTCATTTGCCCAATATGCTGATTTACAAACATAAAATTTCATCTTGTAATGCTGAATCCAAATAAGAATGGTTGTTGTAGCATAATATAAGAGAAAAATAGATGTAAAAAAGTGCAATATATATAAATGAGATCTAAGGAAATTATGAACTAAGTGCAATAGAAATAAAACGGTTTACATATTCATGGTATTCATGAATTCTTTTACAAGAACGTTTTGCCTAGTTTGGCTAGTACTGTTATTTCAGAAGAGACACAAATTAATTCAGAGCTCGCCCACTTGCTTGTTTGAAAGAGATTTGAAAAGCTTTTGGTTATTAAGGAGGAAATTAAACATTGACTTGATGAAGAATTACAGGAAACAGAAAACTCGTGGTATTAGAACCAGACTGCTAATCAGCCAAGTTGATTTAACCTTTTGTTGTGTTACACACCATATAGAAATAGAATAAATACTGCATGTAACAAATCTGGAAGACGAGACACATGCTGCAATCAAATCAAGAAACAAACATTTACATGTTTGCGAACTATCACACAATTTTCCAGTTTAGATGAATTCTGCATGACAGGTTATGTTAGGGTCCAATATTCTCTGAACAGATGTTTTTAGATATTCCACATAGGAAAGGTTTAATATTTTAATACCAAATTTACTTATTTGAAGATGTTTGACTCTAGACAAGTTTTTGATTCAGCAATATGATACAGGATTGTATCAAAATTACAGAATAAGCACAATATAGCAATTGCAACATACAGTTGGATCACAATACTAATGTGATTCCCATTACTTGTGTCTACATGCTCACTGTCACAGTGATGGGCCTCCTGAGTTGCTGGGTGGAATATGTTAGTTCAAGTTTGCTCAAGTCCTCTACCTTCTAAGGTAATTTTGTTGGTTGCTCAGATTTTATAGTCTGTGTTGGGCTGAGCCATTGTATGCTTCCCCCTGAGGATCTGGCTAGCTCAGGAAGACATTCACTCCTCTTTTGATGGGATCAGAGTGGTTTATCATCAAAACTCCACTTGACACCAGAGTTACTGTCCACAATTTTGCAGTAAGATAGTTGAGTAGACAGGAAGAGTACCAACTGGCATGTAACCTATAAAATAACAATGAATTACTGCCACACGGTAACTTGGATCTGAGCTGTGGATCCTAAATCAGTGACTTTTCATCTGTTTGTCTGGAATTTATTAATTATGCATAATGACTTTATCATGCCAATTTTATTGGTTTTGTTCTTTAATCTCATTGCTAGGGATGCACTCAAGTTCCAATCATAAGCAACACAATATCATAGAATCATAAAATCATAAAATCAATTACATTGGAAGAAACCTTTAAGACCATCACGTCCAACCGTTACCCTATAATATTTAAGTGAGGCTGTATAGATTTACATATACATTTGGTTTTATATTTTTTTCCTTGCAACACTGAAAATGTCCACTGAATATTTTTCATTGGTTTTTAAGCCCATAAACATTCTTTGCAGTAGCCTACTCTGAAGCTATAAATTGCGTGTTCAGGATTGAGTCCATAACATGGCTCTCATGAGTAGTATTCACATTCTTCAGGCCTGCTTATCACTGCTTTATCTTACATGTTTGATTTGAGAAGTATTGCCCTTGATCTTCAGAATCATGGTCTATACTGGACAATTCTATTACTAAAAAAAAAAAAAAAAAAGCATTAGTATGGTTTCTGCAATTCTTACTCATGATGAAAATTCATTGTAGATGACAGAGTACCTTTATTATCAGTAAGGCATAAATACATTAATTGATGCTATTTAATTGCGTACATTACTTAATAACACTTTTATTAGATGCTAGTGTTCCATTAACGCTATTGGGTCATTAACTTTGTTACAACAGACAAATGCAATTTTGTTGTAATCAAGAAAGTAACAAGAGGATGGTTTATGCACCACAGGATAATTTACAATAGCAATAAAGTCTAATGGATTCTATTATTCATTCTTTCCTTTTCAAGGCTGAGTTTACATTATGATATCAAGCACCTGGCGTGTGAAGCAAATGGGAGAGGTGGCATTCTGTCCTAATATGGCACTGTCAGTTATCCTTGAGTACATTTAAAGTTTTCACTCCAAGGATTAGAGTGAAAGTATAGAAAATAAGTAGATTCATATGGGTGATGTACAAGTGATTCTATGATGATCGTATTTTTGAGTCTCAGAGGAAAGCTATTCTTCAGGGTGCTTGTGAATCAGCAAGATTAACCTCAACTAGAGTTTTCTTTCACTAGTAATACAGCATAAGATCCAACTGTTGGTTTATTAGGTTTACATGAAGAAGAGTCCAAAAAAGAAATTCTAGATTTATCCAAGATGGACAGATAATTTTGTTTTCCTTCTGCACGTATTGCCATTAAGCTTGGCACAGGTTCCCTTGTCACAAGAAAGGTTAGTGAGGATATGAAATTCTGCTGCTTCCATCAGGTTCACACCCACTCGTGTCTGGTCCTTTTGGAACACTGTATGCTGAGCAAGATTTTGGTAGAAGACAAGAGTGGCACAAAGTGGTGGGACCTGATTAGGACCTGTATTACAGTGAATAGATAAAGGATTGTGTTCCAGTGACTTCTCAGTTTCAGATTAGAGAGATACTTTGAATTCTAGAATACAGGGGAGCCTGTGTAGGCTGCAATAATTCTGAAAATCTCATAGAAGTTTGTATGTTTTGTAAAAAATCTCCTCAAAGATTGGGGAAGAAACTGAGGTGATCTGAAACTGTGGTCTGCTTGCAATCTTGTGTTCGCATATTTTTTTATTTAACTAGGAGAAAACATAAAACCAAAAAGCCATTCACAATGGACAAAAGTCAGAAATGTCAGAAGTACAAGCTGTAGCTGCAAATAGCACCATGCCTACATCTACAGTGCTCAAAATCTTGGCTATGCTCTTCACTAGATTCAACAGGAATTGCGGGAAGAATGTGCCACATTGTAGAAAGCTGTATAGATGACCTGCTGGTTAGGATGATCCCATGCTCCTTTATTCCCTTCTCCCCTCTTTTATTTCTCTTCTCACTTCTTCCTTTTTCTTTTTCTTTTCTCCTCCTTACACTTTAATTCTTTTTAAGTGTGGAAGTGACTTGAGCCTTTCACTCACTCATTAATGAGGAAATGGTTGGATGAGCAAATGCAGTCTATCTCAGGGTGTGTGTATATGCTGCTTAGACCTCTTCTTTCACAGTAATAGTAAACCACTTCCATAGCCTTTCCTGCCACCTCACTCCTGTAATTCTTGACTTTCTTGCAGTGGGACACCAAACCATGCCTTCACCTACATCTTGTTTCTAGCTTTTTTCACCTCAGCAACATGGTATGCACTTGGTCTTATTCTGGAATCCTGACGATAAATGTAAACCCAGGATTGCCTGTGTTCTTTGAGCAGACCTAATGAGTAGTTTGGATGAGAAAGCCAAGAGCTTCGCATTAGTTGATTGATGTTGGCTGCCAGTCAGCTGATTGTGGCAGTCCAGCAAACCAAAACAACATATGCACAATTACTGTCAAACAAGACCTCCCCGTGCTTGTGCCTGTTCATGAATAAGGCTGGCTGCACGCAGGTGGTTTGAGATCCCTCCATAAGGCTATTCTGCAAAAGGTGGCCTTTTTCTACCTAATCAGGCAATTCCAAATAAATTTATTTTTGTCAGTCAGTGCATATTGAATCAGTGCCCTTAGGGAACCAAGGCGCAACACTGATCATTTTTTGAATTTTAAGGTGCCTGAGGCAACTGGATTTGTACCTTCGCCAGGAGAGTGGCACCTTCTGGAACACGTTTTAGTGAAGATTGCCAGCAGATGTCTAAGGTATCTCCAAATGTAAAGTTAGATAAATTTCTTTTCTATCTGCATTCTAGTTTGGATGCCAGTTCAAGTAAATGAACACATGACACTGTAGTTGTAGCTTGATGAAAAACACTTATGACAGTCCATTTATTAACCTGTAAGCTACCAAATTGTAACAGAGATTAAGTAAATTGAGAAGTTTAAGTTAACTTCAAGGGAGGGGAAATGTTTTTTTGCTCTGAAGAAACACTGTTAAACACTGGAACAAATTGCCCAGAGAGGGAGTAGAAACTTCATCCCTGGAGATATTCTGATCCACTTGCTTCAATTTGGCCTTCTTTGAGCAACAGCTTGGACTAGAAGACCTTTGGAGGTTCTTTCTAGCACATTTAATTCAATTTCTATGATTTGCTGCTATTTGCTAGCATTGTTGCATATGCTACTGATAAAGTCAATTAAGCAGCTAAGAGAAATGAGATTATTCATAACAAATACAGCCAGTTCTTTTTTGCCAAAGGTTTTCAAGGCTGTACTTCACACTTTAAAACATACCACTAG
Organism: Amazona ochrocephala; assembly: GCA_039720435.1. Taxonomy (NCBI): domain Eukaryota; kingdom Metazoa; phylum Chordata; class Aves; order Psittaciformes; family Psittacidae; genus Amazona; species Amazona ochrocephala. The sequence continues at coordinate 40,049,623 of CM077879.1, forward strand.
GCAGTGTAATACTGTTGGCAGTAACAAGTATTTTACACTGGCTATTGCCAACCCATCCACTGCACACTAGCAGTAGTTGAAAAACTGCAGCTTCCTATCAAGAACGACATTCAATTCCATGTTAGAGCTAGAGCTTGAATCTCACAATAATGGGGGGTGGGGGAAGCTTAGCTATTGAGAGTTCACCATTCTTCCCATTCATTCCTACTCATTTGTATGTAACAGCTATATTGGGCCACCTTCACTGTCAGTCATTGAAGCAATTCTCAACATTCCTTCACTTCTTTTTTCTGTTTACTGCTGTACTGCAGCCTTTCAGCAGCCTCCTTTTGCCAAAACCTTTTTCCTGCCTCAGAGTTCACCTCATGCTGCTATTGATTCTTGATACAACTGATGATCATATCTTCAGTCTGATGCTGACTTCTTCTTCAGTGTGAGTTTTCAGCCATCGGTAAATCTAAGATCACCAGTTCATCCTGTCAGCATCTCCTCTGAACCTCCCACTGTACTGCTGAAAGCAGTATAATGCTGTTTCCTACCCCTCAGAAAACTGACAACTCCCCATGTGTTTCCCCTGAGCCAAAATGCTGTTTTACATAACTGATACTTCAGCCAATACTTTGTATAATGCTATCTGTATTCAGAGAAGAGCAGTAATAAGCATTTTCATGAGATTTACCACGTGCAATATTCAGGAAAACCAAGCATAGCTATACAAATTTTAGATTTAATAAAGGATGGACAATGCTCTTGTCTTCAATAAATTTCCTCCAGAACATACACTTCAAGTATATATATGGAGATACATACATATATGTGCATATATGTCTATGGAGATACATACATATATGTGCATATATATGTGTGTCTATATATATACACACACACACAAACACATATATATAGGTCACTGTGACCTGGCTCAGAGGTAAAGAGCTTACTCACTGGATTACTTCTATGAAATTGTAATGATCATTTGATGCAGTGAGCTTCCAAACATTAAAAGAAAAAACAAAAATAGCTGAAATCAAATAATAGAGTTATGCTGCTGACAACTCAGCAATGAACCATGGAGAAAATGATATTATTATTTTTATGAAGGCATATAGCTCCACAAAATATGAAATTAGAAAGCTGATGTTCTACCCAAAAGCAGACAATTGCCTTGCAAATATGTAAATATATGTGTAAGGTCTGAGGAATTGGTAAGATGAACATTTGCAATGGTTCCTCAACTTCCATCAAACATTTTCAGTTCAGAACCTATGAACTAGCAAAGGGGAGGAGGAGATATCTAAGGAAATATCTAAGGAACAAAACCCACAACTGCCACTGAAAGAGTTCACCTGAAGTTAAAAAGCAACTGAAGAAACATCCAGAGTCAAAAGTGCGTAGAGAAGTCAGAGCTACATATTTTGTAGACAGAAAATGAAACAGTCATAACATTGACATTTGCTCTATGGCTCTAGGTATGCATACATATCTGAAGAAGTTTATTGTAATTCATATTTGCAGAAAGGGAAGTGAATGAGAATGGATACTTGATCAAAATATTTCAGGACTGACAGAAAACGAAAAATGCAACTAGCAACCAACGTAACAACCATCCATCCTAAACAGGAGCAAGGACAAGAACTTTCTGAAGATTGTGCAGAAGCATTTATTTTGGACCCAACTTTGTGAATCACTCTCTTTGATTTAGTTTCCATATTCCCAATGTTGCATATTTAAACACATCTATCAGCTTTTGAAAGTTTGAAGTCTTTGAGCTGTCAGTGTAGTGTAGCCACTTCCACAGAAGAGGGCTTGTATGTATAGTTCGCTAATCTCCCGCTGACTGAAAAATGGAGCCACTGGAATGATTGCTCATGAGTTAGAAAGACCATACACCGCTGCCACAGGCAGCTGTCTTATGCAGACTCTTCACCAAGGTTAACTTTTCTGTTCATGCAGGAAAGATTTCTAGGAAAGCCACTAGAAATTTTCATCATGTTAATCACTGAAAGATCGGCCCAGAATAGCCACAAGATGTCATTGTGGGCCTGCCAAGATAACCAGTTAGGGTTGTAAAAATATAAACAAATAATATAAATTAGAAACCAGAACTGATATTCTATTTTGCATATTAATCTACAATGATAATACAAAGAACTATTTTATTTATTTGGGAAAAATATTTGCAATATTTTTCATAGTTTTTATTTGGTCACTTTGGAATACAAAAAATTTAAATACATGAGTTCTTTATATTAGCCCTTCAACACTGCCAGCATTTGGGAAGGCATTTGCTGGTGGGGTAACAACTGTTTTAGATGAGATGAAACATATGTTTATAGGAGTTAGAAAGCAACAAATAAAATAACAACTAGAAAAAAAAGAAAATCTAAGAAAGGCTAGAAATGCTTAGGATTTCTAAAACATTTTTTTCATGCAGTCTTCAATTTTAATTATTCCTTCTGTAAGGGTTCCCACATAATGAAAATTAAGATATGTTTTATATTGTACACAGTTCTTGAAAGCAGAGATTTATATTCCTCATGAGTTCCTTATGAATATGAGGATGTAATAAAGACAAAATTTTATGACTGATGTGTGATTTTCTCCCAAAATATGAACTTTAAGAAATATAATAAAGATTACTTTTGGCTGAATAAGATAAAATTTTCAGACCTGATTGCTTTTAGCTGAGCTCCCAAAATCAATTTAATTATGAGCCAAAAGATCTGAAGGGAAACTTGGACTCTTTGATGGATATTGAATAGGTGATACTATAATGTAGGTGTTACCATATTTAAATTTAATATTTAGGTATCTCACCAGTTAGAAAAATTTCAAGAATCCCATACAGTGATTGAGAGTACGAGGTATGTAGGGCTTCAGGGTTTCACACTAAATGATGAATAACTGAAACACATATAAATGTCAATAAGAAAGTCTGACTTACTCCTGCACCTTGCAGAGACTGAGGGGCCCAATCCCATGACTCTAGAAAGTACCTTCGCTCTTCTGAAACTCACAGCTATTAGTGTGGGCTAACATTCTCCAAAGTATTCTAATGAAGTTTGCTACTGAGAAACACAATGTAATTTATGCTGGAGGGGAAAAAAATAAGAAAAGAAAACAAAACAGAAAAACAACTAACCCAAAACATCTTATAGGTTCTACGTTTAGTGCATTTATTTAGAAAAGGAACCTGAACAGCATATTGACCTATAGTGATCTGTGCTCAAGCTACGCAACTGGAATGCATAGGGGAACAGAAAATAAATTCTTTGGAGATTTGTACTCTTCTAAGAATTTTGATTCTTTGAAAAATTATGATATTTCAATGTTTACTACTGAAAGATAAAAACTACATCCTTTCCTATTAATAAATGAATACAATGTAAGGTTGCCTTTTTGTTCTGATATCACAGACATTTCTGATCTAATTAGTGTACATGACCAGGATAAATTTAGTGTTTATCTTAAGTTAGCCCATGTTCCATTAACTAATGACCTGGGCTTCCATTACAGCTTAAAGATATTTGCAGTAATTGAATGATCCTTAGATTCTGTGATTTGATTCCAGTACAACAATTAGGAAAAAATTCAGAGGACCCTTACTTTTAAATATAAGCATTTTTTCTGGATTCAATAATTGCACATTTGTTCAGCACCTCTTAGACATTTTATGAACTTCAAACAGTATTATTTTGGCTATGTGAAAAAGAAATATTATTGTGAAAGGAAAAACGCAAGTAATATTTTCTGTTACTTGCAATAGCACAATTCCCTTGGCACTGATAGGATTAAGATATGGTTGTTGTTGTTTGTTCCTGAATATAGAAATGCTATCCACAGAGCAACATATGGCTTTAGCATTATAATAAGGAATATCTCTGCTTTCAGTATAAGGAGTTGTTTCATGCTTTTTGGACAAACATTTTGCAAAAGCTAATGATTCTCAAATATTATAGATATCACTTTTCTTGTTTAATGTATAACAATCTGGCAATAGGACAAAACAAAACAAATTAGAAAGTATGTGGCTCAAAGCAGTATCAGTAGGGAACTGAATATTTGCAGTTAGAATGAGAGATCCATATAAATTTTTATGATGATGTGTGGAACAGAAAGTAGTCATGCATATTTTATTAAATTTCACCTAGACATCTCTTAGACATTAGAGTAAAAAATGATTCTTACTTCCTTTATCCTTCTGTTTTATTTCTATGTTTATGTCTAAATTTATCAACAGAAAGTTTGCACTTCAGTGGGAGTACAGCTGGGGACTTACAGGCAAATCCTTGTTAAGTTTGGGCTAGATGATTAAGATTTGTAAACCTATGCAGGTTCAGAATGTAAGAGAAGAATAGCGAAGTCATAAGTAGAGAGTAGTGATTTTATGGGAAACTGTTTAGTAAAAATATCTGAGAAAACTGTACGGGGGGGAATGTTCAAATAACAGCCTCAAAGAGTCTATTGACGTGGTAGGAACTCCTGTTGCTCAGATGATGAGACATGGGATGGTGACAGACACATTGATGTTGTGCCAGGTGAGATGTTCAAAGCAGTGTTGAGAGAACTGTTATGATGACAGACTGTCTCAGCTTAATCCTCTCCAATAGGAAAACTTGTAGTGAATGTGAAAGGCAGATAGTGTCTTTGAAAAGGCAACAAAGCTGGTGAAGGATCTGGAGAGCAAGTCTTATGAGGAACAGCTGATGAAACAGGGATTGTTTAGTATAGAGAAGAGAAGGCTTCTGGGGGACCTTAGTGCTCTTCTACAACTACCTGAAAGGAGGCTGTAGTGAGATGGGGGTCAGTCTCTTCTCCAAAGTAACAAGCGATAGGACAAAAGGTAACAGCCTCAAGCTGCACCAGAGGAGGCTTAGACTAGATATTAGGAAAAATTTCTTCACTGAGAGGGTGATCAAGTATTGGAACAGGCTGCCCAGAGAAGTGGTGGAATCACCATCCTTGGAAGTGTTCGAAAACCATGTAGACGAGGCCCTCAGTGACATGGTTTAGTGGTGGTCTTGGCAGTCCTGGGGTGATGATTAGACTTGATGCTCTTAAAGGTCTTTTCTGACCTAGTTGATTCTATGTTTCTATGAATAATGTTTCAATGTGAAGACAACTTGTATAAAGCTAGTGATTAGTCAGTAATAATTCCTATGAAGGAATCGGGAAAGTGAATTACCAGAAAAAGGCTTTCTGAGACCCTGAATCTCTGATAAGGGTAAGGGTAAGGGTAAGGGTAAGGGTAAGGGTAAGGGTAAGGGTAAGGGTAAGGGTAAGGGTAAGGGTAAGGGTAAGGGTAAGGGTAAGGGTAAGGGTAAGGGTAAGGGTAAGGGTAAGGGCAAGGGCAAGGGCAGGGCAAGGCAAGGCAAGGCAGGGCAAGGCAAGGCAAGCCAAGCAAGTAGTGGAGATGGCTTTTTTTCTGCTTGATGAGCTGATGTCAAGTGAAAATCCATACATCAGGTAACAAAAGGATAAATACCAGAAGAAAGAGAACAAGAAATTTCTGTGGGAAAAATATGTCAAGTGATTAGGACTGGTCATACATCACATAGGGATAGGAATAAAAATTGTTCATGAGGTTCGCTAGTGACCTTCTTCTACCAAAATGAGAATATTCTTTTGACTGCTAAAGAAGGTAAGATTTGGTAGGCCATGCAATAAATCATGTTTTGGGTTGCTGCCATTGTGGGAAAGATGTTTTTCACTAAGATGCCTGGATTATGGTAGACATTAGCTGATCAAGATCTTCATGAAATAATAAATAAAAATAAGGAAAGGTTGGCTAGAGGGTAGAAAAACATTAGCCTGATGTCAGATGATGAAGCTAATGATAATATATAAAACACTCAGTTCAATTGTTGACTAACCTTCTGATGGAAGTGAGATACTTTCTGTTCCTTGGTGGGGATTTCCATGATGTACATTTCCATCCACTGCCTGGATCAGTCATCCTCCTTATATTCCCCATTGCAGAGATGGGGGTTTGGAAGCTCTGTCTGCTCTGAGTTCTAGCTCCTTAACAGTCTGTTAAGAGTATGTAAGAAACTAGGAACCCAGGAATACTGAAGCCCAATTTTATTTGAAAACTGCAGAGGAAGCTCAAGTTTATAAATGTTATAAATTTATTTTATAAATTTTATATTTTATATTTTATATTTTTATATTTATAAATATTATAAGTATAAATTTATAAAATTTTATAAAAATTTATAAAAAAAATTTATACATTTTTATTAAAAAATAAATAAATTTGTATTTATTTATAAATTTAATTCCTGATTGTGGGAAAATTTCCAAATTCTTTTCTGCTACAAAATTCTCTCCCCCCTTTCCCATCGACTTTGTGCAGAATGGAAATTCTCATTTTCTGCCAGCTCTAATCACAGATTGCTGCTAAAGCAAGGAGGACCAAGTTGGATATATTATGCTGCAGTAGATTTAAGAAACAATTTAAATCTGTATCCCTGAATTGTTCATAGAATTAGAGGGAATTATTTAAAATATTGTTTCAGTTTGCCCTCTTTCTGATTTGATTTGACATAAAAGCATTCATAGGGCAGGAAGTATAATGGGACCTGTATGTTGAATCAATACATTCTGGTTTGTCACTAAGAATTGCTTTGTCAAGGATACTGCTGACACCTAAATTATCATGTTTTGGTTTTCCATGCCATTAGTTAATGAGTATTACTTTTATCCTAAACTAATGCAATTAATTTCAACACAAATTTCAAAACTCATAACTTTATTTGGAACATATATCAATAGTGATATAGCTCTATGTATACACTCGTGCATTATATATCCTAGCAGTGAAATGAGTGTCAGTATTTTAACATGTATGGCACTGTTCTCCATTCTGTCTCCACTGTTTTCAGACAGGGGTACAGAGCTGTATGAAGACCCTAGGTTTTTCTCTATATGATTTAAAAAAAATAAAATTTGGTTGGGTAAAATTTAAAATATTTAAAAATATGCATGTAATACCAGGTCTTCCATGTGGAAAGTTGTTTCCAAAGAAGCCCCATTGCTCACAAATGAAAACTTGCCACTGTTCTTTGTACTTTCTATCAAAGTCACAGCATCTTCCCAAAAACTCTCTTCTGAGAGAACATCAGGGGTAGTCTCCTTATGCAATTCATTGCATAAACTTAATCTGCACTATTCATATAATATTCATATATTTATGTAAACAGCAGGGACACCCTGTGTTAAATCCCTCTATGTGGAGTGGAAAAATCATATTTATAACACCTGTGGAAAAGACAGACATGGAGTGAATAATATAGCATTTAAGAAAGGAATTTTTCCCTAGTCGATCAGTTGCAGTAGCAAAACCAAGTAATAATCATAATAACAAAAAATACTGTATTATTACTGTATTATTTAGGATTTACATAGCATTGAAAAAAGTGTAACTGACATGCACGAGGTCTATTTCTACAATTAAGTATCAAGGCAATGATTCCAGTTTTCCTTGATTCCGTGGTAGAATTTTAGTTTCCTATATTTCATTTAGTGAAGAATCTGGAGAGAGCAGCATGATGGAGCAAGGGAAAAATTACTGGAATATAGAAGAAAGGAAATACAATCAGTTATATAAGGACAGAGACTTTTTTGTTAGAAATACAGTGGTTAAGGTTAAATAACTGCCTGTGGAAGTGGTCACTCTCACTCTCTAACCCATTCTAGAAACACTTAAAGCTAATTTTCACCATTCCAGCGCTTTGCTCTTGACTACACTGTGTTGCTCAGCTAGATAAGCTAGTGTTACTAAGAAATATTATGCTAATCCCTAATGACATTCACTATACATGACTGTATATTTAATGTGAAAATTTATCTGCTGCAAAATATGAATGATAATCATTTGTCTCAGTTCAAGACCTTACCTTCCAGTTCCATACTCAAAGCTGTAGGTAATCTTCCATCTCTCTGAAGAAAATATAGGTAAAAAGAAAGTGTTATATTCTGGTTTTACATCTTCATACTAGTTATAATCAGAATTTTTTAAATTAAAAAAGTTCAAAACCAAGCAGTAAGCACTGCAAATAGAGCTAAAAATAAAATAAAAATAAAATAGTGTTAAAAGAAGAGATAATGTGAAAATCTGTGCCTCATAACTTACGCAAAAACTAGTTCTGATGAATAGAAACTTTATCAGACATCTATGGTAGCTTACTTGGTTTCAAAAGGGGAAGGAAGAATATGCAGTACTCTAGCAGCAGTTACTGTAGCAAAGATACAGCCATTTGAAAGGTGGAAAAGGTACAAATCAGCAGATATCTGGCTGAAACAGAATGAGTTCCTTCCTAATCAGTTTGTAAAGCTCTACACTTAAACAGACCTGAACTGAGCTCAGGTCGGAAAATACACAGTGACAATAAACGTGAGAGGAGGACCAAAGAATAAAATCAGTAGCTGAGCTGATATAAAGTGACAACATGAGGTAAAAATTAGCAATTGAAAAAAACTTTTATGATTTTTTAAAAATTGCTTTTATAGTCTCTGTATTTTCCAAGTTTGATGGGGATTTTTCTAGTGTTTGAGTATGTATATACCAGATGACAGTCCTCTTGTGCTTATCTATGTACTAAGCAGAAATGACATGAAAAGCATGGACAGAGGGAGAAACACAGAAAATAGAAGCAGCTCATGGAAGGTCAATGGCCGAGTCATGAACGGGCTGAAGGTTCATGCCTCTGTGCAGTGGCGTTTCTGCTGAACTACAGTCTGCCTTGTCTAATATTACATTGCTTAGAGGAAATATGTAGAGAATAGAAAGAATGAACAGAAGACTCAAGAAAACTAGTTGAATTATTTTCTTAGTTGACTGCCCACACCATGTTCAATACACCTTGTCAAATGGGCAACATCTGATACATATGAAATAAGGACTGATTTTTTTTTTCCCACATAAAGTGTAATTTATCTGGTGGTAGCAAACTGCGAGGGAAGCACACAGTAATAGCCTTAACAGGTACAAAAAGGTACTAAGGTATACATAAGTCAGATTCCTGGTAAAAAAGAATTCTAAGAAGCAAACAGGGGAGAGCATCAATAAAATATTCTATTTAGACTTCCACTATCTATGTATACACTAGCAAAGGAAAAAAAAAGAGGAAACTATTACAAAGTGAACTACAAGCATTTGATAAATAAAAGTGAGGGTATTTTGTTCAGCACTAACAAAGCAAGAATACATATTTCCTTCGGCATTACAATATCTGAATTAGCCAGAGATATTACATTATACATGGAGATTAGACCAGAGCTAAATTCAGCAGAAATAGAGGAAAACGCTATAGAATTTTAAGTAGTTCTGTGATACTGGATACGGCAGCCTGTGTGGCTGCTGTGAACAGTTGCTCTCCCTAATGAATAATGCATAGACTGTGATTTCTTTCAAGGGAATAATAGGCTATCTAATGAAAACTTTGAAAGGGGTTACAATTTACCTGCCTGAAGTGAACAAAAAGAAAAAAAAATGCTAGATACCTTATTATCAAACAAAATAGTATCGACCCTAGCAAAAATAAAAATCAGCTTATTTGTTCTCTCAGGTATTCTATCACTTCTTTTTTGTTTGAATACTCTGCATTAAAAACATGAGATTTCCCACGTTAAAAAGAAAACAGGTTGCACCTCTCTAGAACAATGTGTATTTTTCTATCTATATTGCAGTAAAAAGATGAACGACAATGTCATAATATGCCACTGAAAGATAATTTCAGCATTCTACCCACCAGCAATACAAAGGCATAGGATATTTACTTTATGCTTCTTTTTTTTTTTGTCTTTTTTTCTTTCTTAACTTTCAGACCAAGGGAGACTTTGCTTGAATGTATCCATTGTTCCACATTACGTTTGACACTTGTGATTTTGTCTGGAATGCATAGATTGCATGTATTCCTAGCAAAAAAACAAAAGTGTCAGGAAAGTAAAATGAAGAATCAACATGTCTGTTGAGTTTAATATGAGGACTTTCATTCACCTGTAAAGAGCTGAATGCTCTTCAGTGTCTTCATTGCATATGTGTGTCATACAGCAGTAGAGAAGGGAATGCAGTCTGTAATATCAATCGTTGTGTAAAGATTCCTGAAAAGTTTAGCATAATTGCTGAATGGTCTAGAAGGCTGAAAGACAGTCTGCTTGTACAGGGGTAGGCACAAATACTGACTATGAGTGAATTAACATAACTGGATGTCAGGTACTTTAATATAAATATTAGGACTAGTTTTGGTTTTGTAACTAACACAGTAAGAAACAAGCGTGCAGTGCATTGAAATGACATCAGAAATCTATACCAAGTAAGTGTTAAAACACAACTGTTCAATGCTCAAAAGCCATACTTTATGTCCTCTTTTTCTTGTGCTAACTGTACTGCATTGTAGTTATCATATTTGAATGAAAAGACAGGAAAAAAACCCAGATTATTTCATATAGAAGCACCTTTTTAACTCCACAGGGCTCGAAAGTAAACACTGCTTGGTAGCCCAGTCTCTACACTCCATCTCTGCACATTTTAAAAAGTTTACTTTGTACTGCAATTGATTTGAAGATATTTGGTCATTCCTTGGTTTGTTGAGGCATGGAATATTCTGCCCGCAATACTGACATTGCTAAAGTGCCTAGGAAGGAGTCCAGTCCTTACACAACTTCAATGATTTTTATTAACTCTATAGTCATTTAATTTGTGGGGTTATGATAAACATTGTTGCAGAACCTTGGGTACAGGAAGCTGCTAAGTTTCTTACTTTACAAGGAAGCATTTCCTGGATCACCATTTTTACATGAAATTTAATTAAACTAGCTGTGCAAAAATCAACCCTACTTTCCTTCTTTAACTGCATTTACTTAAGCATAAAAAAATAATAGTAAATGGTCAGAAGCCATTTTCCAAAAAATCATTAAAAAAATACACCATATTTAATGCAACACAGCCATTCAAATCAAGACGGAAAAAACATTATGTGCATACAGTTAACAGAAGAATACAGAGTTATTGTAATTGATTGTAAGAAAGATTCTGTGTCAATGATATTAAAGGACTGTTCCAGCAATTATCTATGGTCTTCAGTAATAGCTTCAGGCAGGATCAAATCTTTCAGTTACAGAGCTGTTCAAATACATTATTGATTTTTTTTTATTTATTTATTTTTTTTTTACTTTGAAACTGACCCTTTTGCACTTTATTTAAAAAATAACTGTTCCATGACCAATTTTCTTCAGGTAATATATGCAGTACATTTCCCTACTCTGTGGGTAGCACAAGGTATTCAGAATACAGAAGATGGTCATCAAAGGAAAAGTAGGACTTAGAAATTATAATTGTTTGTCTTCAGCTCTATATACATTTCTATGCTGGGGAGAAATATGGCTTCTACAGAGGAAGGGACTGAAGACACACTGAAATGAAACACTCCTATATATGCTGGAAATTATTCAGGTTGCTACAGAACCATACAGGGCTTTGTAAATGACTTTCAAAAATGGATTGCTCAACTCAGTTTAACTTGCCTTCTATCAAAACAAGGTAAATGCAGTGCTCTTCATTAGGAGCTCTTCAGGCTGCAGTTACCATTTAGAAAATGCTAAAATAATAAGTTGTTATTTATATATATTCATGTAGAGGATATAGAGATATATCAATATAGAGATATCATATTTGTTACATATATGTATATATGGGAAAAGAGGATTAAATTCAAATGTATTTTTTCTGCATTTAGTAACAATAAAAAAGGCAGAGGTAGAAAATTTCAGCTAGCAATGAGAAACATATATATTCTTTATAGCTGAATAACGTATTTGTAACTTAGAATCCTGGAAGTACTGAGAAAGTTGGGCTTGTTCAGCCTGGAGAACAGAAGGCTCAGAGGGGACCTTGTAACAGCCTTCCAGTACCTAAAGGGAGCCTACAAGAAATCTGGAGAGGACTTTTTACAAGGATATGTAGTGACAGGACAAGGGGGAATGTCTTTAAACTAAAAGAGAAGAGATTTAGATTAGACATTAGGAAGAAATTCTTCCCTATTTGGGTGGTGAGACACTGGAACGGGTCACACAGAGAAGCTGCGGATGCCCCATCCCTGGAACTGTTCAAGGCCAGGTCGGATGTGACTTTGAGCAACCTGGTCTAGTGGAAGGTGTCCCTGCTGATGTTACACTCTTCTCTCTATCTATTAATTACTGCACATAACGCTTTTCATGTAAGTATAGCTCAGTCATCTCTAAAATGGGTATGCTAGCTGATCACCTCAGAGGTGCAGTTTCAAGTTGAATTACTGAATGTGGCAATGCAATATGTAATACAGGCAGACAACTGTGAATTTAGTGTTATATTCATTGTCAAGCCATGCTAAACAAAAAGGCAGGGAAGGTGTTGTTTTGAAAGTGCTCAGTTGTCCCCAAGAGTGGTTGACTTCCCAGAAGTACTCAGTCTTTATCTCAATAGCTGCTGGAACGAATGGTAGAGTTCATGAACTCCAAATGAATTTCCTCTAAAATTAGAGTAGTGAAACCACTGGTATTATCAGTACTGTAATGTCAGACAACTTGGTGCTTGCCAGACTCAGGCAGTAACTGCACCTTATGAAGCATAATCACAGTGCTGGTTCATGGCAAAGACTTGACAAGTTTTATGGCCTTCAAAGCTTATCTCCAAAAGGCTTCCTTTGATAAGGAGTTAAAGCATGTGCCCCTAACAAGACACTAGTGCAAAACTGTCCCATGACAATATAAAACTTTCATGTTTTCTCTATCAGCTTTGAAATAGGGACCAAAACTAACAATATAGTAAGTTACATTTGTATTAGTCTGCATATTTCCTCATATGATGTGTAGGCTGTTATGCGATTATTTTGGTCTGAATATCATTTGTGGGAATACTACTGCTTGAGACTTACTACAAAGCAGCCTGTTTATAACGGTTGAATCATTTTATACAGTAAGTGATCACAGTAACTGATGGAAACAAATTATAATCTCAGCTAAATATATTATTTTACCAGACACAAGTACATATAAATAATTATGCATTTATAAAGAAAATTAATGATAACCCATTATAATAAACCCCTGCATCCTTAATGCTTTCCACCTTTTCTAACAGTATAAACACTTACCCAGAATTTTTTTCAGACTGTTTGGTTTTGAAGTCCATTATAATGTTATTTTATCTTTTAGCACTAAAGAATAGGTTGCACTGTGAAGTAGGTTCCACACTATATGCTTTTTCGTGTCTAAAGCAAAATTTTTTAATATTTACTTCTTTCAGGTTCCATGTATTCCTATAAATGCAAACACAATATATTACCAGCAAACATACATTACATAAATTTGTATATGTGAATGAATGCATTTTGCCTACTTTCTAAACCACGCAAAATAGTAAGTTCAAAATTTGCAGTGGATAATGTGAAATTATTGCTGTTTTGAAGTAATATTTTACATTTATAACAATGTATGATGTTTCTTGTTTTAAAACTACTACAGGTTTTTCCTAGTTTTGTGTGTCCTTTCCATGACTTGTTAATGCACAATAAGAGATCTGAATATAGGTAACAGTTTAAGCCCGGCCTTGAATACAGGAGGGTTTCCTCTGAAGCTCTAACCATAAGTGTCACATTGTTCTCACAGCAGTAATTATAGAAGTAGTTACAGATTCAAGTCTTCAGAACTCTAGCAAATACTTTTTCAACTCAAATAGAGCAAAGGTTTGCAGGACTTTATATATGGTTGGAAGGAATTCTTCTGGTTAGCTGAGCTGCTATCAACATTCACTTCACGTCCCTTTGAGTTTACATGCCGTTTAGCAAGCATAACCAATGCGCAGGACTTCAGACGCAGCAAAATTGTTGATGTATAATACTTCGCAAAAATATTAATGATGCCTGATCTTCAAAAATATATTGAAAATGGTGCACTATGATGCTTCAAACAATCAAATTGCAAGTATAAAATAGCATAGCAGCACAACATAGGGCATATAATTGTAGATCTAGTCTTGCTTTCAGAATGTCATAATATATTTTACCTCTCTGTGCCTTTTTTCTGCTAATTTTATTCAGCTAACAGAGCAGACGCAGGCTGAGTATTAAGTCTCTTTACCTATGGGACACATTTTACTCTCTGTAAAATGTGGCTGTTGTATGACTATTCTTGTTTAACCATTTATTGTGTTCCCTTTCACATTTACTTTTTCTGTTTATGTGTGCTGCACCTGACTTAACCAGGCTTCATTTTGTCGTAAGTATCTATGTGCTACAGCAATAAGAAATATAAATGATCTAAACTTGCTAAGAAAAGACCCTATTTCCTTATTTCATGGAAATTACATCAGACTATTTAGAAGTTAGTTTGCTATGAAGATGATGCTAAAATCTTTGCTGCAAGTAGAAAAAAGTCAGTGGCATGATCAGTAAACATATCCAAAGAATTTGCTACTGTGATGATACCCAACATAACATGAAATATTGTTTGCTCTAAACATTTGCCCAAAACTGTGCCCGCATGTTGAGTAGGAATATTTGCAAATTTGAGTTGAAATTGTTGAAATTTTTAAAGTGACCTTTCCCTCCTTTTGTGCTCTAAGACAACAATTCTATTGAAATAGTATTCTATTTACATATTTACAAAATGTAAGATATTAGTTTTCCATAATGCATTTTTTTTAATAAGAAAGAAAACTCTATTTAATATGAAGACAATTTAAAAAATCAGAAAGTAAATGAAGCATTGGTTTGGATAACAGATAACTCCTCTCAAACCAAATTGGTTTGGTTTTTGGCTTGGGTTTTCTTTTTTTTGGAGAAGATCATAGAAGCAATTCCTTCATTTTGAGTCAATTTTCTACTTGATCAGTGATATGAACAGTCAGCTTTTTGCATAGCACTCTTCTATGCCAGGTGTCAATTTACCAGTATGATACTAATGCTGTTCAAACAAAGCTGGTTTTGTTTCCTTGCCAGCAGCTAAGCCAGTGAGTTGTAATGATGGGAACTGGAAAATGCAACAGAGTGTCTGAACAGGGACTTAACTAAATACATAAATGTGCCATAGTTGCATCATGAATTTTTAATGTGCAGCATTTCAGAGAAAAATTTGTTATTTCTGTGACTCATGAATAAAAATTTATGGCCAGTTTAACTGTGGCCAGCAAGGAACTGTTTTTCCCTCTATAACAAATGGTAAGAAGTGTGAATGCATAATTAAAGCAGCTTGGAGTACTGTGATTTTCTAGAAAAGCACCCACATTGGTATAGCTGCCAGTGGCAAACCCTTTTTATTTTATTTTATATGCTTCTAGTTGCTGGATCAGGCCAAGTCTTACAAAACATTGGACTTTGGCAGACATGTTTCTTAGTCATAAAACAAAGACAAACTCTGGGACCTCCCTATCACTTACAGTTTGCTAACTAGATGGTGAAGTAAACAACAGATGTCATCCACACTGGTTGCAAAGCAATTTTGTTTGCTGAATCAGGGCAATTAAAATTCCATCAAGTTATATACAAAACTACAGCAGTAATGCAGAAAAACATAAGCATGAGAGCAATTCCTATAGACAATTTGATGGTGGGAATAGCTAAGCATCATGCTGTCTAAGATGTCTTCCTTTTCAAGCTTCAGATTTCGTATTACATTCAGCTATAGCCAGGTGGCAAATACATGATTCTGGCAGTTCTTGTTGGGTTAAATGATTTTGTAACTGACAACAGCTGATTGAAAATAGCTTGGGATCCCAAAACACACTCTCAAGTACTTTAACTTAGATTGTGAAAGCCTATGACAAGTGCAAGGTCCTGGGAGCAATCCCAGGCACAGCTACAGGTTGGGCAGAGAAGAGATTCAGAGCGATTCAGAGCAGCCCTGCAGAGAAGGACTTGGGGGTGTTGGTCGATGAAAAAATGAACATGAGCAGGCAGCGTGCCCTTGCAGCCCAGAAAGCCAACCGTATTCTGGGCTGCATCAAAAAGAGCGTGACCAGCAGGTTGAGGGAGGTGATCCTGCCCCTCTAATCTGCTCTCATGAGACCTCACTTGGAGTATTGTGTGCAATTCTGGTGTCCTCAACATAAAAAGGACATGGAACTGCTGAAACAAGTCCAGGGGAGGGCCATGAGGATGATCAGGGGACTGGAGCACCTCCCGTATGAAGACAGGCTGAGAAAGTTGGGGCTGTTCATCCTGCAGAAGAGAAGGCTGCGTGGGGACCTCATAGCAGCCTTCCAGCATCTGAAGGGGGCCTATAGGGATGCTGGGGAAGGACTATTCATTAGGGACTGTAGTGATAGGACAAGGGGTAATGGGTTCAAACTTAAACAGGGGAAGTTTAGATTGGATCTGAGGAAGAAATTCTTTACTGTAAGGGTGGTGAGGCCCTGGAATGGGTTGCCCATGGAAGTTGTGAATGCTCCATCACTAGCGGTGTTCAAGGCTGGGTTGGAGAGAGCCTTGGATGGCATGGTTTAGTGGGAGGTGTCCCTGCCCATGGCGGGGGGGTTGGAACTCGATGATCTTGAGGTCCTTTCCAGCCCTAACTATTCTGTGATTCTATGATTCTATAGCACTCTGCTGTCTGAGATACAGGGCAACTGTAAAGCAAGTCAAGAAAGATTAACAGGTGGCTTAGAGACTGCTGCAGAGAAAGAGTCTCAGAAGCTCATATCTCAGAAAGGTGAGCAGAGCAATCCTCCTGGTGGATGGATTTCACCTGAGTACGCAGGAGAACCTTCCAGGCTTCAAGCTAGCATGAATGATAAGAGCTGTGAGAGACGTTTTTGCAACCCACATTTTTAACATGATAGACTGCCCTTTTCATCTTGTTATATAAAACACACAGACTTCTTAAAGAGGTGTGTTAGAAGATGAATCTTCTTACTTGTAAGTATGAAAATCTGTTTATGCCTTTGATTATTCTCTTGTCTATTTTAACTCCATGTAACACTACAGGCTAGGGGGAGAATGGTTGGAAAGCTGCTTGGTGAAAAAGGATCTGGGAGTGTTGGTTATCAGCCAGGTGAATATCAGCCAGCAATGTACCCAGGTGGCCAAGAATGCCAACAACATCCTGTCTTGCATGAGTGTCCTGGGTTCAGCAGTAGCAGTCATTTTTCTCCTTCTTGGTAGCTGGTGCAACGCTGTGTTTTTGATTTTGGGCCTGGGAACAGCGCTGATAACACCAGTGTTTTCAGTTACTGCTTGGTAATGTTCAGGCTGGCCAAGGACTTTGTGAGCCTCATGCTCTGCTAGGGAGGAAGGGAAGCCTAGAGGAAGGAGAGACAGGGCACCTGACCCAGACTAACCAAAGAGATTATTCCATACCACAGCACGTCATGTCCAGGAGGGAGAAACGGAGAGCAGAGACCCGGAAGGGTGGTGAGGGGGTACGGTGGGGGGTGCACTGGTGGGAGTCCAGTGCGTGGTCAGGCTTGATATTGGATGGTGAGAAATTGTATTTTTTTCCCTTGTATTTTCTCTTATTATTATTATTGGTGGTAGCAGTAGTGATTTGTGTTATACCTTGGTTACTAAACGGTTCTTAACCTGTGGGAGTTGCATTCTTTTGATTCTTCTTCCCATCCCTCCAGGAGCAGAGGGAAGAAAGAGTGGGGAGTGAGTGAGAGAGCGGCTGTGTGAGTTTATATACTTAAACCACGGCAATAAGAAATAATGTAGACAGCAGGACTAGATCATCCCCCTGTACTTGGCACTGGTGAGGTCACGCCTCAAATACTGTGTTCAGTTCTGGATCCCTCACTACAGGAAAGATATTGAGGTGCTGGAATACATCCAGAGAAGGGCAATGAAGTTGGTGAAGGGTCTGGAGAGCAAGTCTGATGAGAAGTGCCTGAAGGAACTTGGGTCATGTAGTCTTGAAGAAAAGGAGGCTAAGGGGAGACTATTGGTCTCTGCAACTAACAGAAAGGAGGTTGTAGAGAGGTGGATCTTGATCTCTTCTCTAAAGTAACAAGTAATAGGACAAGAGGTAACAGCCTCAAATTGTGCTAAGGGTTAGCAAGCATTGCAAGAAGCTTCCCAGGGAAGTGGTGGAGTCATCATCCCTAGAGGTATTTAAAAGATGTGTGGATGTGGTGCTTAGGGATGTAGTTTAGTGGTGGACTTGGCAGTAATAGGTTAATGGTCAGACCTGATGATCTTACAGGTCTTTTCCAACCTAAATGATTACATAATTCTACTCTCGTAGCATCTCTTGAAATATGGGATCAAACCTTCATACTCAACATACGATTGCACCATGGGTTTCTCTGTTTCATTTGCTATGATTCCTAAGTTTTTCTTTTTCCTTGCTGTTTCAATGCTGAAGTGAAGCAAACTTTTGTGTTTCTACTTCTAATATAAAAAGATGTCAAATTTATAACCCATTTGATTTTTGACTACAATGCCCACACTAAAATTGTTTAGAAGCATCATATTATCAAGTTACATAAAGAATTGACTACTGTAGTATTTTACTTTACACTACAGTAAATTAGTTCTGGATGATGTGGGAATATTTTTTTTTAGAATGACAGTCTTTTGATATCGCTCTTTTATTAAATTGTGTGCTACTGTTGCTGCTGGCATTGCTACTTTTAGCAAGTAATATAAATAATAATAACATACTGTCTGTTTATTGTATTGTTTATATTATTTGTAAAATCCAAGTAACATTGAAGCTTTTCAATGGATGCGCATAGACCAGAAAGTGTGCCATTTTGGTATACAAAGAATGTTGTATGAACATTTTGTTCATACAAGAAGAAGCTATTATGTCACATTATTTTTTCCCATCAGATTTGCTACTGTTGTAGAATACAAATAGTTTGGACTACTGCATTTATTAACAAGCCAAGATTTTAAATGCAATATATAGTTTTTTTGTGGAGTTTGTTGCAATAGATTTTCAAAGGAAATACTGTGACATTTTTTACTAACTAGTAAATACTGTGAAAAATTCTAGGATTTGGACTTACTACTAAAAGCAGATAGTGATATGGGTAATTGTGACACACTTCAAAAAACTTTTACATGGGCAGAGTATCACAGGAGAATTGAAGCCATAATATTGGGCTGAGTCAGATACTACTAAACACAAGATAACAAATTAGGTTAATAAAAATCTATGGTATGCCAGCAAAAATAAAATCCATAGTACTGCTGTATCTGTTTCCTCATGACTAATAGTATTCATGCAGCACTCATGCAGTATATTTGCCCAGCTTTGGATTTCAAATGGCTTTCCCCTTTAGTCACAAATACAGCTGAAGTCACTGTTTGTCTCAGAACAACATAAAGTATAATGAGCTTTATAAGAGCTTGTGACTGGTGTATCCTCCCAGAAAGTTGCAGATATGTTAAATGATCAAATTTTATTTAATATTTCTTGCTAAAAATCTAGACAA
The DNA here is from genome assembly GCA_039720435.1 of Amazona ochrocephala. Lineage (NCBI taxonomy): Eukaryota > Metazoa > Chordata > Aves > Psittaciformes > Psittacidae > Amazona > Amazona ochrocephala. The sequence continues at coordinate 40,069,037 of CM077879.1, forward strand.
GATCATGCTTTTCTGTCAGTGTCTCATAGTTGTGTAAGTATCCTTTCTTTCTTTCTTCCTCTCTTTTTTTTACTGATCAATTGTGTTTGTACCTTCTTTCCCAGAATCCAGTCAGGACACAGTGCTTATCTACATCAGTACTGAGGAGTGTAATGCTTAATTTCACATCACATGAAAGTCAAAGCAAACAGAATTCTTTCTCTGTTTTAAGTTGCAATTACGCAACTATAGTCCCAAAATAGATGATGACTTATCACACTCTCTTGAGTTTTTTTCTGAATCAAATTAGCTATGAGAAGTACCAAGGCTGCTTTGTTATGTAGAGCTCTATCTATACTCCTTGGTATTAAGACTCTATTGATAAACAAGATGATAGTTTATATTCCCTGGTGTTCTCTTAAGTTTACATTACTTAGAGCTCCTGGCAACGAAAAATGCTTAAAAACAAGCAAGCACTGTTCTCCTGTATCAAGATATTCTTTTTTTTTTTTTCTTTCTTTAACCCAGGAGACCAATATCCAGCATGTTCACTGCATTACCCAGCCTCATCCATCAGCTTCTGCAATTGCAGAAGGAATGACCTCTACCAGGTCATTCAGTTTCACATTTAGCCATGGGTCTAAGAAGGAGAACTAGAGCACTCAGGGTCTCAACCAGCGCTATATCTGGGTAAAACAGAGTAATTCCTCCAAAGGGAAACATTACTATTTTATCTTTTGTTTTCTTTCTCTTTGAAAACATAAAATCAAGAAAAAATCAATCCCCCTTCTAAGGAGTATTTCTATCCTTTTTTGATAGATTCACTTTTACTACTAAAGAACAGTGTCTTTTTATACATCTAGGCAGCTTTGAAAAAGGAAATTATATATTTTTTCTCAGAATAGCTATATCCTATAATGCTTTTTTTTTTTTTTTTTTTTTGTTAACAGAGACAGAATTCTGTATTTTTAGATAAAGCAAAATTCATGTCTTCTTGGAATGCTTTTATTGCCATGTACAAGGGTGCTTTATGTCAAAAGGACCCTTCCAAAACAAGCTGACTGATAGATGTGGCATTTTGAGGAAACATGAAATTTGCAGGGAGATTCCTTGGAATCCCTCCTAAATAGGTTAGGATCTTTAATTTCATAATAAAAATATATTTGGCAACAAGCAGCATTTGTTCCTTGTTCCTACTCCTTTTGTAAGTGTGCTCTTGAGTTTCAGTGACAAAATCATATTTCACTGGACATCCTTCCCTCCGCGCTTCCCTAAAAACGTGAAGATGAAAAGCGAACCCTTTCCTCTACTTACAGTTAGATCAGTTCCCCAGGCTGGTTCCTAGCACTGCCAGTTGAACCATTGTTCTCACATGAGTCAGAACAGCAGTTTGTGAGGGGAGGCTGAGGTAGGTAGGATATGGTTCCTTTTTCATCTTCCTTTTTCCCACTTTGTTTGTTATTTAGACCATGGACATCTTAATGGTCAACTATTTTAAGACCGATTTACACAAGCAGGAATCATGCATCTGTGTTCTGTTTTTCTTATGCCCCCACATTTGTTTATTTGTACAATTTTTTTTTTTCTGGTAATGCATTTTCTTACAGGTAACTTTTCATCAGTTTCCACTTGTTTTTTCACATACAGCCAATAGAAATGGCATTAGCATAAATGGATTTGTTTCCCCTAAATGAAAGTTATGTACTTCTTTACTTTATAGAATCATAGAATCATAGAATAGTTAGGGTTGGAAAGGACTTTAAGATCACCTAGTTCCAACACCACTGCCATGGGCAGGGACACCTCACAATAAACCATGCCATCCAAGGCTCTGTCCAACCTGGCCTTGAACACCACCAGAGATGGAGCATTCACAACGTCCTTGGGCAACCCATTCCAGGGCCTCACCACCCTCACAGTAAAGAACTTCTTCCTTATATCCAATCTAAACTTCCCCTGTTTAAGTTTGAACCCGTTACTCCTTGTCCTCTCACTACAGTCCCTCATGAAGAGTCCCTCCCCAGCATCCTTATAGGCCCCCTTCAGGTATTGGAAGGCTGCTATGAGGTCTCCACGCAGCCTTCTCTTCTGAAGGATGAACAGCCCCAACTTTCTCAGCCTGTCTACATACGGGAGGTGCAACAGTTCCATGTCCTTTTTATGTTGAGGACACCAGAATTGCACACAATAATCCAGGTGAGGTCTCATGAGAGCAGAGGGGCAGGATCACCCCCTTTGACCTGCTGGTCACACTCCTTTTGATGCAGCCCAGGATACGGTTTGCTTTCTGGGCTGCGAGCACACACTGCTGGCTCATGTTCATTTTCTCTTCGATCAACACCCCCAAGTCCTTCTCAGCAGGGCTGTTCTGAATCTCTTCTCTGCCCAATCTGTAGCTGTGCCTGGGCTGGCTCCGACCCTGGTGTAGGACCTTGCACTTGACATGTATGAATAAATAATCTAAAAGCAATAGGGTCTGTGCTGTGTGAAGTGGGGGTGGACATTTGAGTGTGTACACAGCAAAGCCATGGTACCCCCTGACTCCCATGTGGCTTCCTCTAGCAGCTCCTCTTGTGTCATCTCCCGGCTGCCCGCTCCTTTCCTGTAGGTACCCCATGGTGCCATTTCTAATGACACGTTTTCATTTGCATTTTGGGGCTCCCCAGATATTTCTTTTCCTTTTCAGCTTGATCCATTTCCTCAGGCCAGGTTCCTTTGGAGAGGACAGGCAGCTAGCAACCATGGTGGCTGTGGGCCCTCAGAGCAATGGGGAGGGAAGGAGACAGCAGGGCAGAAGCCCCATAGCCACTCCCTTACCCGTTTGCCTTGTCCCCAGTGAGTTTTCAGGCACTTCCTCATGTCAAGTGTTTCCTTGTCCTGCTTCTAGCTTTCCTCTCGCCCTCATTTCCCACCCTGTCTTGCCGCACCCACTGCCTCTCCTGGTGTGCTCTGGCCAGAGCTGTACCTTGATTCACAGGTAGTGAAGGGGGTTCTCTGGGTTAGATGGGGAGCATCTGCATTGGGGGAAAAAAATGAGAACCCAAGTTATTTTTTAACTCTTAAAGTTATTGGGTATGTCTCCAGCAGCTGCTCTTGTCCAAGAAGGGAAAACACCAGTATGAGCCTGAAGGGAAGTTTGTTGCCCCTGTGCCCCAGTATTTCACAAAGAAGTGGCTGCTCTCCATGTCCTCCCATGGCAGGGACTGGTGGGCTTTTGGTGGATGTTGAAGCTTTGTGTAAGCAGAAGCCTTTGACATTCTTCCTCCCACCCACCCTGAAAAGGGACTCTTTCATGCATTGTTTAGGGTTTTTGGGGAGGGTTGAATTTTAAATTATGAGGAACTGTCTTCTTTGGTTCTGAATTGCTTAACAATCTGTGTGCATTTTTATATAAAGGAATAACTAAAGTGGGGTATCTCTTTGTTCAAAGATACGCAGAATGTGAAAAATTTAATGCTTATTGGTGGATGCATTGAGCAATTGAGCAACTGAACTGCTACTGCTTATTGATAAGATGTCAATATAGCTCCAAAAAGTAGGGGAGAGGAAGGAGCGAGAACCCACTAAGGAAAACCAACAAACCAACAAATATTTAAGAGAAAGTCAGAGCAGGCTATCTCTCATTTCCCTTTAAAACTTCTACAAAATGGTAAATCCTATAGCTGAAAATAACTACATCAGAAAATATGGCAATACATTGTTTTTGTGGCTGTGATTGATATTTTCTGTATGTGTTCAATGACATTGAAGAAGTAAATCCTAACACCTGTAACATTAATGTCTCTGTCCCAGACTTCTGGCAAAATAAATTTCCTATAATGTAAATCATGGGACTCTCTAGGAGAAAGATGGGATGCCAAAGAACATATAAGACATGAGTAAAGATGAACTTTATTAAGGCGGAGTGATAAAAGGAAAACCGTGTTTACATGGTGTGCTTGCAAATATACTTGCAAATATTCTGCATAATCAAGATAGGTACATTTTTAACTCTACTGTTTTATGAATACTTCCAGAAAATTATCTCTTCTTCACAAATTCTTATTCTGCTACCTCTATTTGTCTTCTTACATCTGTCATCTCACTTCTCTGCTATTTGACACTGGGTGGCCAGCTTCATTTTTCTCTCAGATATGCAAAAATTCTCAAAAGAATAGACAAAAAACTAAAGGATTTATAGAGCTGTTTTCTGTATAAACAAGCTGTAGACCTATAAATTATCAAGTTAATTGTATTCTGTCATGTAGCCAGGACATCTACTGTACTGTCTTCTGTTTTCAGTTTCCCTGAAAGATTAAAAATGGCAGCACAACTGCTTATCATGGCAGTTTGGAGTCTTTTAAAACAAACAGCCTTCCTGAGTACATATATAGTGATGGTGGTGGCAGCTTTAGATTCCACAATGTCAAGGGGTGCATTATGGTGGAGCTTTCCAGACTAATTGGGTCAATCTAGAGGAGGCAGCAGAATATGGTTCTGGCTTCATGTAGGTTGATGTGTTTAAGATTTCTCAGAGTCTGGTACAGAATGACAGTAACTACAGAAATGAGCACCAAGTAAGCTTCAAAAAAGCTTAATAATGTTCTTATATTCTCAGGTGAATTAGCTATTAAAAATGTTTCAGGTTGTCAGCAGAATTTCTTCTGTGCAGCAGATTAATTATAATAGAACTGGTAATAGTTTGACTCTATTTTCTGTTTTACTTATTTCAGACAAACTCCTTAATGATTGAAGGAGTTGCCTTTGCTTATTTCTCATGAAGCAGAGAGCAAATGGTCTGTGATGTGTTTAGTCTATAAAATCAATTCAGTATGAAAAGGTTTCACCTTGGGACGTGTTTAAATGTTCTGAAGATGCCATGTGTCTCACAAACTAACCAGAACTGATGGAAATATTTTCTTGAAAATTTCTTCTTAGAGGAGAAGGATTTTCATCAGCAAAAAATTAGTCTCTCAAATTAATGTCAAATACCAACTTTGAGCAAAGAGTTCCAAAAGTGAAACGAAATGAGTGAAAATATGCTGGTAGTTTATAAATAAATATTTTGATATATTTTCTTTTTTGAAATGACTTGTCAGTTAATATTATTTTTTTATTACTTTATAGGGTAAAAATTCAACGGACATAATATCTAATATCCAGACAATTTTGAATTTCTGAAAATTATCATTGAAATTTTAAAAGAATTCTGAGTTTTCTAGTCTGCTGCAATATAGTCATCCTCTTAGACTTTTCCTGCTTATTTCTTCTGATTTTCAGTTTTTTTCTTCTTCCCAATTATTTTAATTTTGACATGAAATCAACTTCCACTTTCTGTCCCAACCCAGATCTGTTAAATTCTGTAAACACTACCCCCCAGCCCTCTACTTTCCTTTCCTATTGGTAGTTGAAAAGTAGAGTTACAACTTCACACTTTGGAATAGAATGTCTATTTAAAGCAATACTTATCAAATTTTTGAGGTAAAAATGGAAGAAGCAATCTGGGATTCAGTTATAAACACAAATTATGTAAAATAAATATTAAATAAAACTATCAGCAGTATAAGGGACAGCTCTGTTGGAAAAATCTACTGATTCTGCACCTTGCCAGTAGAATTGAAAGTGGCGCTGTGAATTATTGAACTTCTGAAACAGTGATTAAATCGATTTGTTTCAGAGTTCACCAGATGTTAATTGAAACTGCTGCTGGTGTAAAAAGAAGTAAATCAAACTTCGGTATTATTTCATCATTTATTCATTTATTGTCTTCCCAGCCTCTGGTGTTTTTTAAATATTTTGAAAAATAGGAAGGTAATGATGAAATGCTTTCGAAAGGAGCAGTTATACTGGTGGCCCAATATCTGCTGAATTTCTATAATGCATGCTATAAGTATGTATTTCTATAAATATTGATGTCATGTCATGATATATGACATTTCTATAAAATATGATGGACAAGTTTTTTAAAATGAACACCAGAAAATGAGAAAATCACACAGCTTCTTTGATAAAGAATCGTGTCTCCCAAGACTCCCAGGCTGTCCAGCCTGGCCTTGAACACTGTCAGGGATGGAGCACTTACCACTTCTTTGGGCAACCTGGTCTAGTGCCTCACCACTCTCATGGTAAAGAACTTCCTCATATCGTATCATATGATAGTTATAAATATTAATAAAGATATCGCTATGATATCCCTATGATATCTTTAATCTCTTAAGAGGTTGAAAGAAGTCCAACAAAAGTCAACCACAACACCCACAACTTCTTTCCATTTGAAAGTGTCTCTTAATGATTCCATTGGAGTGCTAATTTTACCTCAGGAATTACAGAACTTTTTTGCTTCTTTCACAATCTGCATGTACACCTTTATTAAAAACCATCTTAGGCATTTTTATTCTATGACTGAATATTTTACAAACTAATGCTGAATTTTAAAATACTTATTGCAACTGAGGGGTTGTAAATTATATCCACATCTCTCTTTGTTACCCTTGAAAGCATAAAATTTTAAAGTGCTTTAAGGTTGCTGGGTCCAGTCATGCAAAGTTCTACAACCACAAAACTAGCCACTTTGCATGTTAGTGATGACTGCTATTCTTTGAAAGTAATTCATAACTTTTGTAGCTGAAAATTTGGTTTTTATTGCATAAACACATTAAAAAAACAAAATACTTGTTGGGAGGAATGTGAAAGAGGTAGTTTAAGCAGAAAACAGAATTTTAACTGTAGAAAACACACACTAGAACTCAGCCACAGGAAAACATGAGAAAGACATTAACAGGAAAAAGTAGGCTTTGAACTTCATTACTTTCTTTTAATTTGAAAATTGGTCCATTTTTGCTTACAAAGTAAACTTTTCTGCTTCAGGAAAATTCCGTGATATGAGAGCACCCTTCACTGGTACAAAATCAGTGTACTGACTTTGCTGCCTGCTTTCAGTTATGCTCTAGAAAGGCATTTATTAAAAGCAACTAATTTTTAAGCATTCATCAAAGCATGTTTGTAAGGAGAAGTGATATCTCAACAGATCTCGGGGAAGGGATGTATAATCTGAGAATTTTCTGAAAACTGAGGGGTTTTAACCTCTACTCACTATCTGAGATGTATTGCCTATACTTACTAATACTGCATCTGTTTTATCTGTTTTGTCTTCAGAACACTGAATTTTCAGGAACTGAAACAGTTTTTGTCACTGAAATGACAACAAGCATTCTAGTCCTTCAAATGCTGCACAGAACAGTTTGACTTTTATACTTTTGAGGTCAAATGAAATTGTCATGAAATAAAATCTTCACTTGGGAGAAAGGAAGATTAGTTGTTTGGCCCCAGTGTCTCATCTTTGAAAATATTTTCAGTTCTTACTAATAGTCCACCTCCACACTACAACAGAAGTGTTCTGCCTGCTTTCAAAGCCATTCACCCTTCAGATGCTTGTGCCAGGGAGATGATGCCTACACCATCCTGCTCTGTGCTTTTTTCTGTCCCTCTCCCATTCTGGTGCACATTCATGTATCTCCCTTCTAATCTGTAGGAGAGAATATAATCTCATTTGACATATTTCCCTGTAATAGTTTCCAGTATTTATGAATCTCAGTATTTCCAGACTGAGATTCAAATTGAAAATTCGGCTTAGAGACTGATTATCTGCCAGATGATAGCTGAAGGTTAAAGAGTCCTCTTCCCCTCTTAATATAGTATTCCTTTCAGTGTCAAAGGAAAACACATTTTCTGACTATTAATTCTTCAGCAAATGCTATCTGCTGGTCAGCATAACACTGCTAAGAAAACTAAAGGTATGTGTTTATATATAAAGTTACTTAGGAACAGTATCTGAATTGCTTGCTTTTATTATTTTGTTCATGAAACAGATACCTGATAAAAATTTGCTGCTATGCTCATGATTTCCCCAGTGCTAATAGAGACATGGACAATTTCCAGCCCATATAGACCAGCTGAGCATATAGACCAGTGTTCGGTTAATTCCTTTGTGATGGAAAGTTTTAGCAGAGATGATATTAACACTACACTGTAGTATGAGGCTAACTAATTAATAACAGATTAACTTCATAGCAGTACAGACATTTGAAATAAAATTATGGAAAGATTAAGAGAGTAATATTTAAAAAAATGCAAAGAAACAAGTATTAAATGTTTGAGTTGGGAGGTAGAAGTGTGAGAGGCAATTTAGCTTTTGAACAACTAGATTATACAAATTTGCATAAACACACACTTGTTTCTGCATTGATTATCGTATTCATGTGTGTGTGTAAGCGGTTTTCAAACTCTGGATGTCACAAGAAGAAGAAAAAACCTCATTTATTTCCAATTGTATCCAAAATGAGTCAGAATACTGCTTTAAAAGAAAAAAAAAAAAATAGTCTTTTGCCAGGAGACCAAGTAGTGAGAGAGAACAGGATGTCTCTCAAGTTACTTCCTAATGCTCCTCCAGGAAAAAAAAAAAAGATGCCTACAGACTGAATAGTAACAAGATTGTGTTTTTCCTTCAGGGAACAAAGAAATACACTGACCTCTTATCAGAATACTTTAGCAGCTTTTCTTGCTGTTAAGCTGCCAAATATCATCTCCAAGATCTGACATTAAGCTCTGTAGCTAGGCAATGATGAAAAATTTGTTCAATAAATGTATTCTCCCTTTACCATCTGGAAATTGTCTGAAATACAGCAACCTTAAATTTCTTCACTAATAAAAATTCATTGATTTCTCCAGCAAATAATTCTTGCACTGTAGATCAATTATGTAAACTTACTAGGATTACAGTTTGCAAGTCTCAGTTCACTGGTTAATTAAGCAAGTCACTTGCTGGTTTTGTTCTTGTGTAAAATAGGAATATGTACAGAGAGGGTCAAACTCTGCACCTTCTCTGCCTGGTTGTTGTAAGAGAATAAATTTAGACCTTCCAAAACTTTTGCTAAATTTCTACAACCAGGCTGATTCAAAACTCTAACACTGCCATTTTTAGACCAAGAGAAATGTTCCAAAAGATCTTGCCTTCATGGCCTATTTTCTCTCTTACATTTATCTTGGAGTAGTGGGAGACAGAAAGAAGCTGAAAGAGACCTGATTTACTTTTTCCCCATAAAAGGCTAACGCTGATGCCAATGACTTACCTCTTAACCCTCATTCTTGTGCCATTATTATATGTGACTCTTCTTTGAATATTTTTGTGAGGATTTTCATTTGTGCTTAAGTGATGTAGCTATTCATGTTTAGTATGTCTCGCTTGGAAGCTACCATGCTACTGAAGAGAATGGTAAAGCATACTGTTAATAATAACTCGCTTCCTTTTTTGGCTATGCAGATGGTGATGTAGTGGGCAAATCAACAAGTTTATTTAATTTTATTATATTTCATTAATAATGACCTTTCTTTTTAGCTACTTTACTTGATAAATTTAATTTTATCTTTCATGTGTGCTTATACAATTAATATTTCTCTTGTGTATAATGTAACTGTGTATAAATACTACCTTTTGAAATGAAATTACTTTTTTTCTCCTTTTTATTTATCCTGTTTTCCCCATGATCTTTGTAGTAAAACTAGAGAAATAGACAGGCGCTCATTAATTCAAAATTAGTCTCTGGTGCAGAGAAGTTTTCACAGAATATTAGAATATTGAGCTATTGATATTCATGATGGTCAAAGACTTCACAGAATGTTGCTTTTTAACCATCTTGCAGGATTTTGGCAGAAAGCAACCTGTGAAGCTGTATCTCTCTAAAACTACAGTGTGTTGATTTATCCACCTATAAAACAAAGTATAGCATATAGGTAAATATACTTTTTCACTAACAAGCACCAATAAACTGACATTTTTTTCATAAAATAGAGAAGGTAAACAAACTGTCAAGGTGATTGATGTTATTGTAGCTGATACAAATTATCACAGGGCTGATTCAAGCTCAGTGAAAACAATGTAAATCACATTTATTGTCTTTGACTTATACCTAAACATCCTATTTCATTAATCTTCCTTAAGGTCTCTATGCACCTACTTAAAATTTCAGCTGGATTTGAATCAGTTCCCTTATTACAGTAATGGCAATGAGGCTGAATATATATTGCAAATTATTTATGTGGGGAAAAAACAGTTAAAAGTCATAAATTGTTTGCCTTGGGTATATGTTAGGAGAAAATTCTCAAGAGATTTTCCAGGTTTTTTGGAGGTCACCATTAAAATTGTAAACCTCTAGAAACCATAGCTCGCATGCAATTCTAGGTTCCAAATCACCCAACAGTATCTTGTGGAAAGAGTCATATATATTAGACCAGACTAATCCCAGGTTTTAAATAATGATCACTCCTTGTAGCAAAATTATTTTAAGTAAGAATATTTTAGTCAGGTTTATGCTTAGCACAATATGAGTAATTTAATTTTAATAAAGTGGATTATTAGTTTTAGAGTTAAGGTGTTTATTAAGTGGTAGTAATTCAACTTCTTTTTAATGGACTGCGTGTACTTTTTGTTGCTACTTTTCTGATGAGCTGGGTATAGAATAATTTCTGCTTTCAGCCTGTAGTACTTTGTAAATGTTAATTTTTTTTAACACAGTCTGATTCTGTATATTTTACTCACAAGGTACTTTTATATTAGTAAATTTGTAGATGAATGATATAAGTATGTCCCTTAAGTGATCCTGTCATTAGTAAATTCCTGAAGCCTCTTTCAGGCCAAGCTGTCATACAGGCTCTGCACAGCAAGAAACCATGAGAACCTTCTCACTGAAGATGATAAGTCAGAGTGGATTCCAGCTGGTTTTGGAAGAAATTGTATCAATGTTAGTTTTCATTTTAGCAGGGTGATTCTTTTTGAGGAAAACATTCTCTTGAAAAGAAAGTGAGATAATTTAATAGCAGTGCTAATTATTTGCATACCTTCCGGTCACTGCTGTTCTTAATCAAACATTTTTATTGCCCACGCAACACCTGCAGAACATTGTAGGAACTTCTGAAAAGAAAAGGGCTTTAAGAACCACTCATTTTGTAGATGTGGGTATCTGAACGTGTTTCTCAGCCCTGAATCACAGAACTATGAGCTGAAGACAGCTGAAGGAAGAAAGGATACCATATAAATATCATATGATCATTCAGTGGTTATTGCACCAGACTGCAAAAGATTCTGGTTTGTTTCTTTACTTTGAGGATTATTTAAATGCAGTTTACCTTTCCCCTGCTCTCAAGCTGTTGTGTTGTCTTGTTGGATTCATGGAGGTTTAAGTCTCTCTGTCATTGTTGCTGAACACACTTTCCTTCATGTAACAAAACAAGGACAAATCTTCCTCATCCCAGAGAATCACAGAATGGTTAGGTTTGGAAAGGACCTTAAGATCATCGAGTTCCAACTTCCCTGCCCTTCTGTGCCTCACCCTAGACCATTGCACCCAAGGCTCCATCCAACCTGGCCTTTTTCTCTCATCAAACTAAATCTGTTTTAATCTTGTTGATCTTGAGCTTGCAGGTCTGAGTGTTGTAATGTCTGGACAGTCAAGCTGGCACAGCACCTATATAGTTGCATTAATGTAATACTCATCAATGCCCAGAAGCGAGGTTAACTAGCCTAACTGAAATACTATGTAATTGCTACAACAGGGCTAATTCAGCTATGGGGAGTGTGGTTCTAAAATGCTTTCTGCTTATGAAATAAGAACTAGCTTGGGTATCATTGCAAGGCATTGTTTTATTTCCTGAAATAAAACCTGACCTTCAATCTTAAAAAAAAAAAAATGAGGAAACAGAAAAATTATTAAGCAGCAAGAGTTGAACAACTCCTATTTTGTATGGAATCTAAGTATCCAATAGAAAAACATTTTAATTAAAAATTAGTATGCTTTTTAATCTTAGAATAATTGCACAGTTATGAATTAATTTTTTATTATAAGATTGTGTATTATTCATTACTATTTTACTCCTTTTGGAAAAATGCTGCTTTCTTTCAAGTCTAAAGGAAGTAACCCCTTTCACTAAAGTATCTATTTTACCAACTATGGAATTTGAAGACTACTATGAGTCTTTGTGTTTGACATGGATGCTTTGAATACCCTGTTGTGACTGTCGTAGTCACTGTTTAAATTGTCAAGTATCATATAGTAAGGAAGACTTTGACTGAACAATTTCTTTCTCATTTTTAACTAAAGTAACAAACTTGAGGTGCTTCAAAGGCAGTCAGAGTTACAGACACTGGCTGCTGCTTTTCTGTAGCCAACTTCTTTAGGATGGTTCATCCACTAAAAGAACACATAGTGCTGCAGGTTTGAGCAAGTAGACTGAGTTGTGCAACTATTGATTTCTTGTTAAAACAAGTGATACAAAGCTAATAATTACCAAAAAAAGCTGAAAGGTGGTGGGTACAAAAAAAGCCTTATTTTAATATTGGTCTCTGTATTTAGAAGAAATATATTTAGAGAAGAGATTCAGAGCAGCCCTGCAGAGGACTTGGGGGTGTTGATTGATGAGAAAATGAACATGAGCCGCAGTGTGTGCTTGCAGCCCAGAAAGCCAACCGTATCCTGGGCTGCATCAAAAGGAGCGTGACCAGCAGGTCGAGGGAGGTGATCCTGCCCCTCTACTCTGCTCTTGTGAGAGCTGACTTGGAGTATTGTGTACAGTACCGGTGTCCTCAACACAAAAAGGACATGGAACTGTTGGAAAAAGTCCAAGGAGGGCCACAAGGACGATCAGGGGACTGGAGCACCTCCCGTATGAAGATAGGATGAGAAAGTTGGAGCTGTTCAGCCTGGAGAAGAGAAGGCTGCATGGAGACCTCATAGCAGCCTTCCAATACCTGAAGGGGGCCTACAGGGGGGCTGGGGAGGGACTCTTCATTGGGGACTGTAGTGATAGGACAAGGGGTAATGGGTTCAAACTTAAACAGGGGAAGTTTAGATTGGATATAATGAAGAAATTCTTTACTGTAAGGGTGGTGAGGCACTGGAATAGGTTGCCCATGGAAGTTGTGAATGCTCCATCCCTGGTGGTGTTCAAGGCCAGGTTGGACAGAGCCTTGGATGGCATGGTTTAGTGTGAGGTGTCCCTGCGCATGGCAGGGGGGTTGGAACTCGATGATCTTAAGGTCCTTTCCAACCCTAACTATTCTATGATTCTATGATTCTAAAATAATTACTGTTAGCTTAATGTGTCAAAAGCAAAAAGCTTTATCTCATAGTTCTAATGTCTAACTAATTTAAATTTAACAAATAAAACCTCAACTTACTGACTTAAATTTCAGTGTCCAACTTCTCATACACTGAAATATTTTATACATCTTTATTTTCATGTATGTAGCACAGATTTGCTGACTTAGCTTTTTGTCAGCCTTGCTCCTCACACTGGCATGCTTGATAAAGATCTAGGTCTTCAGCAAAACATAAATATTCTGCTTAAATAAAGTATTTAGAACACTGTAGTATGTGTAATAAAAAATAACATGCAATTATGGTTCCCCATCCATTTTACTTTGGAATCAGTGGTGTATTTTTGCTTGTTTTTTGGTTTTTGCTTTTTTTTCTTGTATAGGTTAATACATCAATTTCTGACTGAATGCATGTAAATTATTTGTTCAGCGTCCAGGCCCCATGGTCATGTCTCACAACATCTACTTCACTTTTGGATTAAAATGAGTTTTATCCCTTGGACAGTGCAGCAAACTGATGATATAGTGTGCAGCTGAATTGACCTTTGAATAGTTCCAAAGGTTTATGGGTCTGCCTGTAGCTTAAGGATATTTTGAAAATTTTACAGGAGAAGGTAGAGAAGAAAGATTCTAATTCATCAGTTGGACAACTTATTACTTTGATGCTAGATTTGGTTCTTAAAACAATCATTTACCCTGACATGTGTGTAAAAAAATGAGCTTATCAGAAACTTAGAGACCCATAGTTTCTACTTCATATAATGTCAGTAGTAGCTCATAATTTTTTTCTTTATAATACAGGCAATGCCCTTTTTGCAAGGTCAAATTATGTCATTCTAATTTACTTCTAAAATTTCTTTTCCCTTCTTCCTTCAAAGAATTTTTTAAGAAAACAATGGTTTCTTTTTTTTTCCTGTTTCCACTGGAAGCTTGTTTGAGGTAATACCGCAATATCATAACCAGCCAGATTTTTATTTTTTATTTTCTATATAAATTACAAATGGATTTATAAGGCTTTGAAAGGTAGTAAACCAACATTTGGAAGCTATAAGGTCAGAAAAGAAACTGTTACATTGAGAAACTATGTAAATGAGGTTACATAATACTAGTGTGAAAATTACCAGGATTTGCAAATTAATAAAACACAGAAATGGATTTTCAAAGAAAAAGCTGATACCATCGATAGTTTTGAAGGCAACAGTACTAACAACTGGTTTGGATACAGTATAATATTAAAGACTTACTCTAAATGTTCAAATTTGACCCATCTGAGCCTGGTTTTTGCTATTCATCACTGTCTTGGGTTCAGCAGTAGCAGTCATTTTTCTCCTTCTCGGTAGCCGGTGCAGCACTGTGTTTTTGACTTTCGGCCTGGGAACAGCGCTGATAACACCGATGTTTATAGTTATGGCTTAGAATGTTTGGTTTGACCAAGGACTTTCTGAGTCTCATGCTCTGCCAGGGAGGAGGGGAAACCAGGAGGAAGCAGAGACAGGACACCTGACCTAAACTAGCCAAAGAGGTATTCCATACCACAGTACGTCATGCCCTGGATGGAAAAACTAGGGGCAGGAACCGGAAGAGTTCAGTTCACAGCTCAATCGTTGGGTGGTGAGCAGTTGTATTCTCTTCCCTTCTATTTCCCTCGTCATTATTATTATTGGTGGTAGCAGCAGTGATTTCTGTTATACCTTAGTTATGGACTGTTCTTATCTCAACCTGTGGGATTATATTCTTTTGATTCTTCTCTTCATTCCTCCCCCCATCGGAGTGAGGGGAAGAAAGAGAGGGGAGTGAGTGAACAAGCTGCGTGATTTATGGCTTAAACCATGACAATTCTTTTTTGCTAGAACTGGAGTCAAAGGCAGCCAAGTGGTATGCCACGACTGATATTGCCAATGCATTTTTCTCAATTCCTCTGGCAGCAGAGTGCAGGCCACAGTTTGCTTTTACTTGAAGGGGCGACCAGTACACTTGGAACTGACTGCCCAGGATGGTGGATACCCATGGGGCCAAAGGTCATGAACTGGAAGGTAGTGAAGCCAAGCAGCTGGGATCACTTGCTAGGGAAGGGGGAATTGACAAAGCAGTTGCAAGAGAGAAATGGTCCCTCAGCCTTTGGAGGTGGCTCTTGGCAGCTATGAAAGAAAAGTTTCCATACAAGGATGATGTTATGAGTCATTCGGCCAAGTGGACTACTCTAGAAAAGGGCATCCAGTCTCTGAGGGAATCAGCCATTGTACAGATGATCTATAATATCAAACCGAATAATGGGGATATACCCATAGATCCAGATGAAGTTGAATGTACACGACCCATGTAGCGGAAATTTACATGGAATGCACCCCCATCATATGCCCATTCATTGGCAACAGTAACCTGGAATGACATAATACCAGTCTCTGGGAAAATCTCTTGGACCTCCTATATCGTCATTTAACCCTAGACAAGGCCCAAACCTGACTCTGCATAACTCTTGGGACCAGACAAAATGGTCTTGGGTAAACCACACTCGGTATGCACGCCCACATAGCGATCCCCATCACAATCAGGAGGCAGGTCTCAAGGTTACCTAAAGGCCATTCAAACCCTTCAAAATTCTCAAACGACACTGTAAACGGTCTGGTGGGGGGCCTGGGAGCATAAAAGAATGTCTCCTTCACAGGTTGACCACCCAAGGAGGTGAAAAGAGATGTGTAATTGCTAAACACTTCTATTATATACCTCCCAAAGTGTAGAGTTGGTGACCACACTGGGAACAAAAGCCGGGTCAGTTTCATGATCGCTGAGTCTATTGTATTAAAAGCCACTACAATAAAGTACAATGTAACAAGAACCTTAACCCAAAACCCATATCTGAAAAATGTTAAGATAACAAATACTGGCTATAAGTAAAGTATCATACACTGAACCTGTGAGATCCAGAGCATCAACTTTGAGAGCCAATAAATCTGCATTGTGACAAGTGACTATTGATCCTGTCGTTATCTCAACCCTTCGTGCCCCACGTTGGGAGCCGAAAAGAACTGTCATGATTTAAGCTGTAAATCATGCAGTTTGCTCGCTCACTCCCCTCTCTTTCTCCCTCCCCCCCCCCCACTCCGATTGGGGGAGGAATGAGGAGAAGAATCGAAAGAATGTAACTCCCACAGGCTGGGATAAGGACAGTTCAGTAACTAAGGTATAACAGAAATCACTGCTGCTACCACCAATAATAATAATGACGAGGGAAATAGAAGGGAAGAGAATACAACTGCTCACCACCCAACGATCGAGCCGTGAACAGAACTCTTCCGAGTTCCTGCCCCTAGTTTTTCCATCCAGGACATGACGTGCTGTGGTATGGAATACCTCTTTGGTCAGTTTGGGTCAGGTGTCCTGTCTCTGCTTCCTCCTGGCTTCCCCTCCTCCCTGGCAGAGCATGAGACTCAGAAAGTCCTTGGTCAAACCAAACATTCTAAGCCATAACTATAAACATCGGTGTTATCAGCGCTGTTCCCAGGCCGAAAGTCAAAAACACAGTGCTGCACCGGCTACCGAGAAGGAGAAAAATGGCTGCTACTGCTGAACCCATGACAATCACACACTTCAACCTTTGAGACTCACATTGTGTGAACAAAGATACAACAGGAAATAACTGTGTAAAATCTGCTCTGTGGCCTGGGGACATGACATCCAGGAAAAGGGTCCATGAGAATTGTGCTTGCTATATAGCCTTGTTCAGAGAAGCAAGGACATCGGGTGGGAGATTAGAGGAGGACAAAACATTCATTTCATATTTCTGATTGCTACGAATTTTTGGGCCCAGTGAAGTGTAGGTCCTCAATAACTGAACCCGTATTTCCATTTCTCTCCTCTTGCTTAGCTCCCCGGGGTGCTTATACCTGTTTGCCTGATGTCTCTATGATGTGCAAAAGTGTAGGGGAGGGTAGGAAGAACTTATACTAATGCATGGATGCAAGCAATGCATTTATTTAAAAGAACTCCATGCATTTCACTTTTTTCCACACAATGTACAAGTGAGCAAATTCAGATTAAACTGCCTATTTATGTGGCTTTTGCAGATCAGTGATGTGATCATTTTTACAAATTCGAAAACTTTTAGATTGGCATACAGGTTGCTCAGGGAGCCCTTGGAGCCCTTCTAAGTTAAGTGTTGCCTCTAATAAGATTTGAAAGTTTTAATGAATAGTGAGTCTGGAGGCTGCAGGAAGAAAACAAATTTTCCAGAATAATAAAGCAGTTCTGTTACAGATGTTTTCTGGGGAAGGTGGGATGAGAGGGGATTGTGTGGGAGGCATCTGTCAGGGAGAACAGATTTCCCATGAGAGCAAGATCACCTTAACAGAAAAATAATGGCTTTGTGGAGAGAAAATTATGAGTTTAATACCATATCAATTAATTTAAAATTCATAATTTTTGCACGCACATTGCAGAGCATCTGTGGGCATGTGTCCTATCTCACAATTTTTGCATTATCATGTTGTTCCACTGATTCCAGTTCCTCCCTCGGTCTTCCTCTTTATTCTCTTTTCCATTCCCCACCATATGATGGAAAAGGCCTGATTTTCACCCCCTACTGTATCAGGAAAATGAAGCAGAAGTTGATCTAAGGGTTAACATTCTTCTCCATCAGTCTCCCAGGTGCTGTCTGTATCGACCAGAATACTTATCTGTAGAGCAAGTACTTGTCCACTTAGACTCAGCACTTCTGAATGCCTTTACAAAGTATTTCTGTAGAGTATCTGAATTATTTTACATGTTGAAGACACCTCAAAAAAGTAATTGTACTTTATTATTGCTCATAAATGGGATACTTTTCAAAGCAATGTATGATTAGGAGCAGAATCCAGGAGAGGGGCAAGTTGTCTTTCAGTGACAATGAGCTGAAGAGAAAGGAAAACAGCTGCACTAGGTATTCAAATTTATCTGCTAGATCTGTTTATCATTGAAAGGGTGACACAGGTTCTGGTTCTGGCAGCGTAGGCAGTCTATACCTTTGTTAAGTGATTGTTCAGTCTAGAGCTCCTGTTACAGGATGAAAACAGTATGTAATGGAGGACTGGTCCTGTGCATGGCCTGGTATTTCTGAGGATGGTGGTGCTTGTTTTCAAGGCATTTTAGTGTTGTCTTTAATTATGCTGGCCATGGATGCATGTCGGTGGAGGGATTCAGCTCCTGGCAGGAGTCAAATGCTTTTAAACAGATGGATTTAAGGTTTTCTTTTCACAAGTTTGTCTTCCTGGGCCACATCCAGGAAGCCTCTGCATGTTAGAGAACATTAAAAGAAGTTCAGTAGACAAATACTGTCTTAGATACCTGTGCAGGTCTTACAGTGATTTATAGGCAATAGTTTTTCTATGCTTTGTGAGTAGCACAGCGCATGTGAATGAGAAATTTTGCCTTCTGTAATGTCATAATAGCTAGGCTAACATTCCTCATTATTTTCCCAAGTGCTGACTGTATTGCATTCTGTTTATTTAATATCCTGGTTAATTACAATAGTGTTAAGGTGTTAAACTACCAGAAAAATTGGAAAAAAAAAAACCAAAACCAAAACCTATGGGTTGAATGAATATTTAAAACTCTTTGGGCAAGAGCATTTTTCTCAAATTAGAGAAGTAAGCTTTATACAGTCCTCATCAGCAGGGACTGTAAAAATAGGACAAGGGGGAATGGGTTTAAATAGGGGAAGTTCAGCTTAGATATAAGGAAGAAATTCTTTACTGTTAGAGTGGTGAGGCACTAGAACAGGTTGCCCAAAGAAGCGGTAAATGCTCCATCCCAGGTAGTGTTCAAGGCCAGGTCGAACAGAGCCTTGGGCAACATGGTCTAGTGTGATGCATCCTTGCCCATGGCAGAGGGGCTGGAACTAGGTGATCTTAAGGTCCTTTCCAACCCTAGCAGTTCTATGATTCTATGATTTAGTGGCATTTACTTCCTTAAAGCAAAATTCTATTCTTCAATATTTAATATTGTTGAAAATTTATGCGTAAGCACATCCAGAGGTTTGAAGTGGTGTAACAAAGGACTCAACTTGTTGTAGGTGAATGAATTTTGCATCGTGTTTCTAATATGTTTAAGCAAGTTTGTTTGTTTGTTTGTTTGTTTTCTTTATTTTTTTACAGTGGATTTTACTGTTTATGATGGGAAATTCTGTGCAAATCAGGTTAAGAAAAGGTAAGGATTTCTGCATCATCTGCAGATCCCTGTGTATGACACTGCAGACCTCTGCTACTCTAACTGCACTGGCAGGGCCCCTGTGTGAAGCCACTGTACTTGTTGAAGGAATTCTTTCTACTTGCATAACATTTTACCTCTTACATTGCATAAAATAAGTAAGTAAAAATTCTATTCACAGGATTTGTAAAAAACACGTTACTGATGATTGTTACATTGACGAAAGCCTGTGCTGTTATCCCTGTGAGCAGAGTTTTGTAGAGTAGACTAATGCTTTTGTTCAACCAAGAACATGCTTTATTTTTATTTGTAGATAGATGTGTTGAAACATAACTGACACATTTTTTATTCTCTCTCATTATGGTTTAAAGGTGGGATACTAGTTATTTTTTCTATAGTTTTTTCTTTCTAGAAGATATTTCCTGGATTTAGAACACAGAACTACACTAAGGTGATGAAATATTAAGATAGGTTTGTTTAGTGGGAAGCAAAAAGCAGTGTAAATAATCTCAAGGAGATAGATTTAAGAAACCCAAAAGCCTGAGGCAGTGCCTTAAGCTAAATGTCTCTGTGGGCCAGAAACAAATGAAGTCTGCTGATACTTTGCTGAAAGCTGTCATTTCTCTGCCTCCATGAGTTCCTTGCTGTTCTTTAAAAAAGTTTTGTAGTTATTAAATACTATTAGGGATTCATGCAAGTTGCCTGTCATCCAAAGGATACAGCTAACGATTATAAATTTCTATTTTGAGCTGTCTCCAGTACAGCAGCTCTTGAAAACAACACTTGTAGAATAGTGTGTAAAACAGAATAAAAAAAATCCAGTCTTCAGTAGGGACATTATATGCTAAAAATGCAAACCAAGAAAGGCTCATACATGAGAAACGCAAATTTCCTGAGTTTCATGTGCATTCTGATGCACATCTCTTCTTTACAAGTAATGTGTCCTCTTCATACTATAGAGTAGCACAGTGGTTCATGTCGTTTCCAAAATTGACTCATTCTTCTTTGATGGGTATTAAACTTGATGCAGCTAAGCACACATCTATATTTAGATGAAGCTGTAAAAAATTAAAATCCCTTTTCCTCTGAATGTAAAAGACCATATATTTTCTAAAAAATAAGTGCAAATCAGTGTTACTTACAAAGATCTGACAACACAAACAATGTATAATTGTCATATAACCTAGAGGAATTTTTATCTACCGTACTGAACTGTGCAGGCCATATTTGCAGCATGTATTCAGGCTTCCAGTTTAAGCTCTTCGATGACTTAAACTCTGTTTTCAGCTGTGTTGTTCGATATAGGATCTACCTAGTAAGGAAGTTTGGTGACTTTACCCATCATCAGAGGGTCAGGGTACTTACCTGTTTTTTCTGTACTTTACCCAGGTATTCTTTAGTACAAAACACACTGAACAAGTGTATTATTTGGTTCAGAATTTAAGTCATTCATCTCAAGAAAATCCTATATTCTCTGATGCATAAAACATTTTCATTCTTTGTAGATTTTTCTGTTCATACGAACAAGTACTTTTTATTAGAATATTAGTTCAGCTTCATCAGAAGAACTGGCTACTGGCACTGTCAAGAATATGAAGTTAGGGTTAACTGATGTGATAGAAAGTAGAAAAGAGAGGTTCTAACTTGCTCGGGCTGAAAGGATCTAGAAATTAAGACTAGCACTTCCTGATGCAGTATCCTAACTAGCTGAGTACTCTAACCGTACAAGAATTTCTTTTTCAAAGTATGCAAATAATTAAAATATATTTTTATATGCTCCTTAACTGTACTTGGGAATAGGAGTCTATTTTCATCTCTATCTTACATGCTTGAAATCTGCCTAACCTTAATATGAAAGAATTCAATAATACTTCTTAAGATGTTGAACTTCTGTCCAGAAAACGAGGTGTCCAGAATTATAAGTGTCATCTATAAAATAGCACTCTAGAAGAGACGGAAACTTGCATCTGTCAGGGCTAAAAGAATTTATATTTGGGAATTAATATCTGATTTTTAATATGAGGTGACAGTTTAATCCAATTCTAGATTTTGTGTGTGCTTCTGCAACATCTGGTAGCAGACACAGATGGACACAAGGTTAAAGATATATTATGCTGAGTTTCTGATTTGACCTTTATGCTTTGTGGTCTTAATGTGGCCTGATACTAATGCTTGGTCTTGGGGGTTAAAAGGGTGTGAATGTCTGTGTATTGAATATCTGTCATAAATTCCAAAGTAACTATATATTGGTAAACAATGTAGAAAGAAATTTATATCTCTAGATAATTTCAAGTGTCCCTGATCACTTACAGCTGAACAAAGTCACCTAAAGTGTTTCAGGCACAGCTTCTTTGCTTGCAAGTGCATATGTAAGGCATAAGCAATGGGTCTGTATGTCTGAAGTAGTGAACTGCATCAGTCTTCAACTTCCATTTAAGGGTTAGAGGTGGGGAAGGAATAAGGTCTCCCACCTCACACAGGCTTCCATTCAACCGGAACAGAATGGACAGATAATACTAAGTGGCATATGTGTATGTATGTGTGTATCAGCCTGCAGAAGAGAAGGCTGCGTGGAGACCTCATAGCAGCCTTCCAATGCCTGAAGGGGGCCTAGAAGGATGCTGTGGAGGGACTCTTCATAAGGGACTGTAGTGAGAGGACAAGGGGTAGCGGGTTCAAACTTAAACAGCGGAAGTTTAGTTCAGATATGAGGAAGAAATTCTTTACTGTAAGGGTGGTGAGGCACTGGAATGGGTTGTCCAGGGAAGTTGTGAATGCTCCATCGCTGGCAGTGTTCAAGGCTGGGTTGGACAGAGCCTTAGGTGGCATGGTTTAGTGGGAGGTGTCCCTACCCATGGCAAGGGGGTTGGAACTAGATGACCTTAAGGCCGTTTCCAGCCCTAACTATTCTATGATTCTACGATTCTATGTGCGTGTGGAAGGTTGGATTCTGATTTCCTGAAATTCTTCTTTTTCATAGAGAAAAAGATAAAAATGTAGAATGAAACACAACCCCCCCCAAAAAAAAAAAAAAAAAAAAAATCCACTCTGCTTTCTACCTAGTTATATAATTAATTCTAAAATATAAGCAGCAGCATTCTGTGAAGACAAAACACAGTGTGGAGAAGGACAATCACATACCTTGCTCTGTAGAAGTGAGCTTTAGAATAAAGCTTTAGAGTGTAAAGGGACTAAAATTTCAGAATATTTTTATGTGACTGTGAATATGTTATGACAATTTTGAAAAAAAAATCCTTTGTGTTCCTCTTTACAGTTGCAGAGATGTTGCAGAGCTGTTTCATTACAAATTATGATCATGTGACTCAATTTTTGTGCACCATGTTAAGATCAATATCAGTTAGAAAGAAGAAGCATGTAGATGTTTGATAAGATACTCAAGGTAATATCAAGATATGCTCACTGAGAACTTAAGAGTCGGAAGAAAGGTTAATGGAAAAAAAATGTGTTACATGCTACACTACACTACATATCACATGTAGTTCTTGCTGTGCTGCATAAAGTATTTAAGTTTCAAGAGTGCCCCATTTATCCTGAACATCCTCCTCAAACATATAGTAAACTTTGGAATTACTTTGGACAGATATTATCTCTTTGGAAACTTGAAATATATACTTGCATGCTGATTTTTCTTGGGTTAATATATCTCATTTTTTTCATGGTTTGTGATTTATTGCTTGCAGCTGTACAGTTTTTGGACTGGAGCTGGCTTGTATCTGCCTGATAAGGGCTATTGCAGTTTAGTCATAGCTGCTACTAAATATAACAAAACTTGGATTTTAATATAAAATTTGGTTTATGAAAAGGGTATTGTTAGGCTTAATTTCTTTCTTTTTACCCTTTTTATACAAATATTGTAGAAGAATAAACATAATGCCATCATATAGAAAATGCATATAAATTTTGTGATGCTTTTCAGGAAATGTCTTAATTGTCCTCAACAACCATACTGCTTGTGTAACGATGTTCTAGATGCAGGAAAATGCCAGCTGAAATTGAAATACTATTGTAACATTCATTTAACTCACCTTCAATGTCTCTGGTATGGTACAGTACACCGACTACTTACCCAAAAGCCTTATCAGCTGGTGGTATTACCGTATGTATTTTCTCTGCTATTTGCCATTATATTCATTAAAAATTAACCTTAGCTAAATTTTTCATGTTTGTCAAAAGGATCAGCATTCACTAAACATTCACAGCACCACTAAATATTCAGAATGAATTCACTTATTTCTGAAACACAGAATAATCGTGTCTTTTATTGTAGTATCAATCTATCTAAGTATTGCTCTGATGCACTGGACTATTTTAAAAGCCTACACATTATGAAAAATGGCCAGTGCTGAAAAAACTGTTCACATGGGCATCTAAAAAAACCCTCTCAAAACTTGAAAAAGGATCAAAAATCCTACAGAATCTGGGTAACCAGTGTGCTTTAATGAGCTGTAATAGAATATTTGGGGTTCCATTGCAGAGAAATCTCAGTTCTTAACCAGTATTTTTCTTTCCCTAAGTTGCCACTAATCACCTGTGTCTTTTTGGCTATTATATATTTATTAAGAGAATGACAGAAAAAGTAAGTTACCATGAGCATGTGTGCTAGTAAACAAGCTGCCTGCACTTTGGAAAATGTGACTGTACTGCTCACAGTGGAAATCCTAAATTTCAGCAGCTACTTATATCACCCCTGAAACAGTTCTTGGCAATGGGGAGCTGAGTAATGCATGTTGCAAAGAAATTGCTCTGTTCTGCCACTTCATTTTTACAACTTCATTTGTTAACTTTGACTTTTTCATGTGAGCTCCAGCAGGGTGTGGGAGTGAGTATTGTTTTATGGTAGTCAGAAGCACAAAAACCTGAAAGCTTCATTAAAGGTTCTAGACCGTAAATCTTTCAGCTGAGTCAACTCCAAGTGGAATTAGATCCCAAAACCAAGTCTTTCATACTCTCTCACGCAGAATGTGGAAGTGCTGTCCTTAACTAAGCAGACTGTAGAAATGCTCTGTGGTTGTGACATCACATACTCTTGCTTTCTAAAACATACTGCTACCCTTGAGGACAGAGGTAGCCTATTTCTATAAGGCCTTTAATCTCTGTTAGCAACTAATGTGAGTAAAACCCAGCCAATTTGCTGGTTTTATTTCACGATAAACCATAGTCAGAAGGAAGGATTTAAAGAAAAATGTTATGATAATATAAAAAAGAGCCTCCTAGAATCTAATTTTTGTAAATTAGTTTCTGTCTGAACACAGTTCAGGGAGAGGAGAGCATGTCAGCTGAGATGCTAAGCCAGTTGTGAAATTGTTCCTGTGCTGATGATTTGGATAGAATATATAGTAATGCAAACAGTTAACTGCAAAACTGAGAATTCTCTGGTTCTGTTTTTGACTACGTGGTGGCTAAAGACATTGGACAAAGATAAGACCATGATCACTAAATTAATATTTAGATTCAAAATAAGGAGTCCAATTTCAAAAGTGGAATGGGGAATAAAAGATGGAAAAGAAGGGTCTCATTTTAAAGATACACAGAAAACACAGAGAAACACAGGAAAGAAAACAGACAGAGTACTACCCATTAGAGGAGGAAAACAAAACAACCCAAAACCAAAACTAAGACATCTCCCATACAGTTCCTATGTAATAGACTTGTTATGAAAATTGCTCAGGTATAATATCTGCTAGTGTAATAAATATCAATACAGAAAAATTCTGGTTAACAGAATATTAAAGTCATGCCCATCTCATATGCATGTGTCTTGTTGCATCAAATACCATGAAAAATTTGCTCCTTAATTTCCCTCTTTCATTGGCAAAGTATTTACTGGTGGTGTGCCAAGTTCTCCAAGGACTGTCTTCAAATGAGTAATTTGGCTTCATAGCGTGCTATGTAGAATTAGTGAATTAGCAGAAAATTAATTTTAATCTAGATCAGATATGAAGTACTGTATTTGATCATGACTGTAATCAATGAGTGCTAGCATTATGTCCAAGAACTGAAAAAGAACTATGGAGCAGCCTTGTCTGAATATTTTGAATGCTGTGGCAGGGAAGGGCAAAAATGGGAGTGGTGTAAATCACTTTTTTCTTGGGTTTTGTTTTTTGTTGGGTTTGTGTGTGTGTGTGTGTGATTATCTTGAGGTAAAATGTACTTAAGCAAACTTAAATCTAAAATTGTTGTGTCCTCTGCATAAAGTGCAGCAGTAGTTGCACAGAATATGTAAAAGTTTTAGTTTGCTTATGAATTAACTAAAAACCAAAAGCTAATACAATCAGAAGCTTTCACTAGATTATTGACCCTCCTGGTTACTGGGCCACTTGTTATTTTAACATTCGACCTTTTGATTTGCAGTTTTGGAAAGTTTTGTTTTTCTCAGGGTTATATTTTTTTTTGTCGCAATAAATGGAATTTTGAAGGAGTTTGCTAAAATCATTGATATTTGCTGCCTGTTTCTCTTAAGCTTCCATTTATATTCATAATTATTTACAGGTAATTTACAAATAAAGTGGTAACTCCAGGCTAAGTTAATCTTCAGTATCATATAAAAAATAAAAGATGTCAAATCATAGAATCGTAGAATGGTTTGGATTGAAAGGGACCTTAAAGATCTGGTTCCAAGCCCTCTGCCATAGGGGACACCTTCCACTAAACCAGGTTGCTTAAAGGCCCATCCAACTTGATCTCGAACATTTCCTCATCTTCTGAATCGTTCACGCAACAAATCCATATGCCTCCAGTCTCGGGAGCAGGATGCTGTAAGGGATCATGTCAAAGGCCTTATAGAAGTACAGACAGGTGGTACCTATGGCTTTTTTATAAAATAAAAAGTAAGTGAAATAATGCATGGAATAAAACTCAGTGTAAGGGAATAAAAGTCAGTGCAATGCACGTAGCTATTCTCTTTTGAAGTTTCCTTTTGGATTCTCTTGTACTTCTTTTTACCCTCCTCCTTGGCACTCTAGATACACAGTAAGCTGTAGGATATGGACAGAGCAATTCAGTAGGTTTCCCATACCAAAAAGCTGGATTCTTGTGGGCAGTAAAAAGGACAATAAAGTGGTATGAGGCCGTTTCTTCAGGCAGAAATGTGTATATAAACAGTGGAAGGGAAAAGAAATGCTCCCATCCAGGGGTTTGCAAGATACTTAACACATAGCACGCTGAAGAGACTTAATTTTTAAAGGTCATTGTGGACTGGTGGGGGATTAGTGATCTTCTCTGGAAACATGAAATTTCCCTGTAAAACTTTTTGATCACCCTTAACTCTATGAATTGAATTTCAAAGGAGCTCAGTCACTGGTTTTGACCTCAGAAAATATTTTTTCATGACTAAGTGTTGGGTTTGGTTTTCTTTGTTTTCCAATATCTTCATTAGCATTTCTTAACAAGTGATAAAACTTTATGAAGACCTATATCTGATTGTTTTATTAAAATAAACCTAAAAGATCACTTGAAAATTAATACTTTTTCCTAGGGCAAAATGCTCTATACTACAGAGGCAGTGTCCAAAATCTGAGGTATAAATTAGACATAAATTTTAACAGTGAGGGAGATTAGTCACTGAAGAAACAACAAAAGGAAATGAAGATTTTCTCTTTTTTTGTTATCAAGGGTAGATGACTCTCTGGCTTTTCAAAGATGCATTTCAGCCAAACAGAAGTTATTTGGGTCAATAATGAGATAACCGATGAAAAGTCGATACCCTGAGTCATACCAAAAGCGAGGCTAAACTGAATGCTTCCATCAGTGTTATGAATAATGTATGTAAGTATCAGGAAGTTTTTGGTTATGTCTTGCATACATTTCTCCTTTCATAATCATCTTTCATTGTGCTACAGCAGAACAACTTTTGTAATATTGAGAAGTATTTCTCTTACTCTAAGAAATACTAAAACTCATCTTCACTTTTCAGTCAGAATTATTTTTCATTAGAAAATGCTGTTTCAATATATGGAGACATTTTCAAGTAAAAAAATTCTAAATCTTCAGTAAGTAAAGACTTGACATTTCAGTACTTTTAATTAAATAAATGTAATTCAAATTTATTGGGTTTTTTCTTCTTTTCAAATACTAAAAAAATAAATTACATTATTATTTTATATTATGCTAAATTCTTAATGCTGCCCATTATCATAACTGCTGCATTCTTGTAATGTACAGGTTTGTTATTAATCAAATAAGTATCAATATTGCAATTTGATCATAACTTGCAGTGAAATCCTAACCCCCTAAACTAGGAGAATATTTAGATCCGTAGCTTTCTTTCCTAAGAGACTCTTCCTATCGATCGGACTCAAAAAAATATCCACTTGAAAATGCAAACTGAGCTGGTAGAGTCTGGATGTTTCCATTCTGTGAGACATTTTGAAATGTTATATTTTTTTCAGACCCCTTTCTCAGGGAGTTAGAGGTATCTGAGTGTTCTCTCTGTATTAAGATGTGAGTTTTTAGAATTTTCAGCTCTCTCTGCTGAAAAGAGAATTTAAGGCTCTTTGTTCATAGCATGAATAATTACTTAATTTATACAGGCCACAAGAGAACCTTCTAAGTCAGACAGAATTAAAATTTTCAGTCTTCTTGCTGCAGAGATGAAGATCAAGCCATGTCTAGAGACTGAACTTCCAGGACTGTCTGGCAATCTGTATATAGGCTTCATTTAGGAGGATAAATATGAGAACTGCAATTAGTCCATTAGGTACCTTGTTCTCATGGGGGACTTCAACCCCCTGATATCTGTTGGAGGGATAGTACGGCCTGGCACAAGCAATCCAGGAAGTTCCTCGATTGTGTGGAAGACAACTTCCTTCTGCAAGTAATAGAGGAGCCAACAAGGAGAGGTGCCATGCTTGACCTCGTCCTCACCAACAGGGAAGGGCTGGTTGGAAATGTGACGCTCCAGGGCAGCCTTGATTGCAGCGATCATGAGATGGTCAAATTCGAGATCCTCAGGACAGTGAGAAGGGCGTGCAGTAAGCTCACTGCCCTGGACTTCAAGAGAGCAGACTTTGGCCTCTTCAGAAACCTGCTCAGTAAGGTTCCATGGGATACAGCCCTAGAGGGCAGGGGGGCCCAAGACTATTGGTTGATATTCAAGGATCACCTGCTGCAGGCTCAGGAGCGATACATCCCAACTAGGAGGAAGTTCAGCAGGAGGGCCAGAAGACCTCCTTGGATGGATAAGGAGCTGCTGAGCAAAATTCAAAGGAAAAAGGAGACTTATAAAAGGTGGAAGCAAGGTCAGATGGCCTGGGAAGAATACAGGGATGTTGTCCGGGAAGCTAGGGACCAGGTTAGGAAAGCTAAGGCCCACTTAGAATTAAACTTGGCTAGGGATGTTAAGAATAACAGGAAGGGATTCTATAGGTACATTGCAAATAAAAGACAGGCTAGGGACAATGTGGGCCCTCTCCAGAAGCTATCGGGAGAACTGGCTACTCTGGATTTGGAAAAGGCTGAGGTTCTTAATGACTTCTTTGCCTCAGTCTTCACCGGCAAATGCTCTGACCACACCACCCAAGTCTTGGAAGGCAGATGCAGGGACAGTGAGAATGAAGACCCTGGGCCCACTGTAGGAGAGGATCTGGTTCAAGACCATTTTAAGAACCTGAACATATACAAGTCCATGGGACCTGATGAAATCCATCCACGGGTCCTGATGGAGCTGGCAAATGAAGTTGCTAAGCCACTGTCCATCATATTTGAAAAATCATGGCAGTCAGGTGAAGTTCCCGATGACTGGAAAAAGTGAAATATAACCCCCACTTTTAAGAAGGGGAAAATGGATGAGCCAGGGAATTACAGACCAGTCAGTCTCACCTCTGTGCCTGGCAAAGTCTTGGAGCGGATTCTCCTGGAAGGCATGCTGAGGCACATGAAAAAAACAAGGTGCTTGGGGAGAGCCAGCATGGCTTCACTAAGGGGAAATCCTGCCTGACCAATCTGGTGGCCTTCTATGAAGGGGCTATGGAACTGATGGACAGGGGTAGAGCAGTTGATGTCATCTACCTGGACTTGTGTAAAGCCTTTGACACTGTCTCCCATAACATCCTTCTCTCTAAGTTGGAGAGACATCAATTTGATAGGTGGACCACTCGGTGGATAAAGAACTGGCTGGATGGCCGCACGCAAAAAGTAGTGCTCAGTGTCTCAGTGTCCAGCTGGAGACCAGTAACGAGTGGTGTTCCTCAGGGATCGGTGTTGGGGCCGGTCTTGTTCAACATCTTTCTGGGTGACATGGACAGTGGGATTGAGTGCGCCCTCAGCAGGTTTGCCGATGACACCAAGCTGTGTGGTTCTGTTGATACATTGGAGGGAAGGAATGCCATCCAGAGGGACCTTGCCACACTTGTGAGATGGGCTAATGCCAACCTGATGAAGTCTAACCATGCCAAGTGCAAGGTCCTCCACCTGGGTTGAAGCAATCTCAGGCACAGCTACAGAGTGGGTGGGGAAGAGATTCAGAGCAGCCGTGTGGAGAAGGACTTGGGGGTGTTGGTCGATGAAAAAATGAACATGAGCCGGCAGTGTGTGCTTGCATTCCAGAAAGCCAGCCGTATCCTGTGCTGCCTCAGAAGAAGCGTGACCAGCAGATTGAAGGAGGTGATCCTGTCCCTCTACTCTGCTCTCGTGAGACCTCACTTGGAGTCTTGTGTGCAGTTCTGGTGTCCTCAACATAAAAAGGACATGGAACTGTTGGAGCAAGTCCGAAGGAGCGCCATGAGGATGATCAGGGGCCTGAAGCACCTCCCATATGAAGGTAGGCTGAGAAAGTTGGGGCTGTTCATCCTTCAGAAGAGAAGGCTGCGTGGAGACCTCATAGCAGCCTTCCAGTATCTGAAGGGGGCTTATAATGATGCTGGGGAGGGGCTCCTTATTAGGGACTGTTGTGATAGGACAAGGGGCAAGGGGTTCAGGCTTAAACAGGGGAAATTTAGATTGGCTGTAAGGAAGAAATTCTTTACTGTAAGGGAGGTGAGTCCCTGGAATGGGTTGCCCAGGGAAGTTGTGAATGTTCCATTGGTGCCGGTGTTCCAGGCTGGGTTGGACATATCCTTGGATGGCATGGTTTAGTGGGAGGTGTCCCTGCCCATGTCAGGGGGGTTGTAACTAGATGATCTTATGGTCCTTTCCAACCCTAACTATTCTATGATTCTATGATTCTACTCCAGAAGAGTAGCTAAATGAAAATTCACCAAAAGTAGTATTTTTGAAAACAAGTCAGTATTTGTGTGTTTTCCCATATATCTGTATTTAATCAGAAAATTCTGACCTCCTAATGTTTTCAGATATGTAATCAGAATCTTATATGGGTGGCTCATGCTCTCTGTCATTGTTAAAACCCAGCCAGTAACTCAGCACCATGTAGCCTCTCGCTCACCCCACCCTTCCTCACTCCTGGCAGGATGGAGAGGAGAATCAAAGGAAAGTAAAACCTGTGGGTGGAGATAAGAACTGCTTAATAACTGAAGTCTACTACTACCAGTAATAATAATAATGATAAGGGGATAACAAGGGGAGAGAATGCAAAACTGAAAGGGAAAAGGGAAAAAAAAAAAGTCACAAATGATGCACAACAAAATTGCTCACCACTTGCTGACTGATACCCAGCTCACTTCTTGTTATTCTTGTCAATTCTAAACTACTTTTAGCATTTGAGATAGAGCAGGATATGTTTGAGAGCATACATATGAATAAGTACACAGACACGATCACAAATACATAAATGCAAGTATGCGAATATATATACATACACATTTACAAACATAAGGAAGATGCTGGAGTGTAAATTTAAGTTACAGATAGTGACAGGTTCACAGGTTTGATCTGAATTTTATGTATAAAGAGACTTGAAGCCAATGAATGCACTTGACATATACATTTTTTGCATATGTAGGATAATACCTTGTTTCTAGCATGCAAGCTGAGATAAAGAAATTCACATGGGTCAAAAAGTTAACTTCTGGGCCATCAGATGGGATTTTGATATTACACCATTTTTACAACCTCATTCTTGCTCAGAATGTGGTTTTTTTTTCCTGTTTTGTTGTTTGTTTTTTTTCTTTTAATAAAGGGATATGGAAATAAATAAGAGATGAAAGTTGAGGCAAAGTGAATAAGTCTTTCAGAGTAGGGAATTAAATTGTCAGAGAAAGCATAGTACTCAAATCCAGAGAAGACATGAAATTCCAGCGATGTGGATACAAATCAAATACAGCTTCTTATGTAATTACATTATCATTTGCTAACAACATGTAAAATGGTGGCAATAAGAATAAATTCCTTCATATCTCTTGTGATACAAAATCTAAGTGGTAGTCTTCATGATTGTGTGTTGTGGTTTGAAAGAATGAGATTATAGTAACTGTAAATGTTACATATTTTACATTATTTTTATAGACAAAATACCTACTTACAGGCCAGAAACAAGAACGTTATAATTCTTAAAATTTTCACAGAATATTAAATCGGTTCTGCTCTTTTTCTCACGCAGATAAAACAATAATTTAATTACAGATATATGTTACCTACTTCTCTTGTTAAAAGAAATATGGGAAAATATTTTATTGACTCAAGACTGAGCTTCACAGAGTTTCAACAAACTTTCATCTTATCACTCCGAAATCCTTGTTTTCCTGCTTCAAACTAGTGTATCACTCACATATGGGCCTGGCCTGGCTGAGTTAGAGAATGTGAATAAAGGAAGTATATAGCTCTTTGCCCTCCACTAAGAGAATATGAAAATAACATTTTCTGCAGGTAAATGGAAGACATCTCCAAAATTGCACAGGAATTTTACACTGAGAAGAGAGAGTTTTCATTTTAATGATTGACAGAAATCCATGTTTGAAAGTAAAACAATACATCAATTTTATTATCTGTCATACTAAGATTGGAAATTGAAATTGTTAGTTGACTTACATGTATTACTGTAGTACAGCAGTTTCAACTAAATCCCTCAGAATTACCAATTTTCAACAAGTATAAGGCGATTGCTTTCAAATGGTCATGTTAGAAGTTCCTATCTGATGTAAGGGCTGCTCCAGAATGAATGTGGATGTGAATCTTCCACACTAAAAACGTTCTTGAAAAAATACATTTAAGAGCATTCATTATGTGGGGGGATTTTCTTCATTCTTTTTTTTAACCACTGCATCAGAAATTCTTTTCCAACAGACAAAGCTTTTTTAAAATTTGACTATTCCCTGTGTTATTGTCCCTTTTTTTGAGAAGCACACTGCAAAGTGTTAAAATAACACTGAAGGGTCATGTATATTCTTTGAGAAACTAGGTGATTCTGAATAAAGATAGCTTTCTGAATATGTATTATGTATTCTACCTTTATTTAAATTATTAGATTTCAGAAATGTAATTGATTGGAATGATTAGACACATGAAAGTACTTTTTAACTTAAGCTACATGACAACAAAATATTTCCATCTTTTGTCTATGCTACTCCCTTGTGGTCATTAGTCTTGATTTAGTCTTTCGAGAAGCACACGCTTTAGCTCCACTGTTACCACTACTCTTGCAATTAGAAAAGCCAGTGAACTTTTCTTAGGTGCAAAATAAATAATAAATAAAATCCAGTACATGCTTCCCCTAGAAGCAGTTAGTCTATGTCTGCGTTACAAAGGACCTTAGGCAATGTGTGAACCTTGCCTTTTTAGTGCTAGCAGCTCCTAATATAGCTGAAAGATAAAAACAAAATAATACACAGTAGCTCTGCTCTTCCATTTGTCTCTAGCAGTTCTTTAGACATTCATTGTTTGTCATCACTACCAAGGTTTCTTCCTCCTTACTGAAACAATTTTCTTCTACTTTCTTATATACACTGTTTGTCATATATTATTTTCTCTCTTCTTATTCCTTGGAATAAGGAATAATATGTCTGTGATAAGAAAGGGAAATCCGTTTTACAGCAATATCTTAATTACAAACATGAGGCATTCAGACGCAGAGCAGCTGTAATCTACCTAACTTAGATTAACTAACAAAACAAAATTCTGTTGCCAACTGATGCCTGGGGGAATTCCTTGTACAGAGATGGGTGATCTGCACTTCTGAAATTCTTGCTGCAAATCTTTCAAAATAAGTAAAATAAAAGCTATATTCTACTTTCCTAGGGACTGTGATCACAGTTCTGATTGCCACATTTTCATACACATAACTGACTGTGTACCAATTTTAAGATAATTTCTTTGTGTGACCAAGCATATGGTCCAGCATCTGCAGATTAATCTATGATATTAGCATCTTACAAGTGAAGGATTTTCACACCTGCTCTTTAATCTTATTTTCTTCGGTATGCTAAAGACTTTTTACTGCCAGGCTGTTCCACTTAATACCATGTTTTACTGTGGTTTTTTTTTTAACAAGTATTGTTACGTAGAGTTTGCTTTTGGTTTCATCTCTGGAAATATTGATACTAAATGCAAGGTACTGTGGAGCTGTAGCAACAGATGTAGTATAAAGCTCATGGGAATTAAAAATCAAGATACACCTATTTAATATGTTTATAAAGTATATTACTTGTTTCTTTTGTTTTCAGTTGCAACCTTATTGGGATGAAAATTTTTTATACATTATATAACACAATCTTTAATAGTAATTTTAAATACTAAAAATGTGGAGAAAATTGGGTATAAGCAGTAGAGATGTAGAGTTATTTCTCTTCTGACATGAGTTGTCAGGAGAAGGCAGAAGAAAGTATTTCAGCACATAGTTTGTGCTTTTATTCAGTAGTCCTATGCTGGAACTTTAGTTAAATAGGAAAAAGCTTTAAATTTTAGCAGGTATTACTAACAATGTAATAGTAGAAAATAATATATATTATACAGAAAGAAACTACTGGTAGTGGAATTTAATTAAACTCCTGTTGATGTGAACACTGAGTGGATTGCTTCAAATCTATAAAGCTTCAGAATTTACATTTAAATAAATAAAATCATCCAGACAAAAAATGTCATACAACTTTTGAAATCTATGTAGTAGAGCTAGAGAGGTAGAGTTTTTGGGTTTTGGTTTTTTTTTTAGAAATATGCTGGTTTTTTAATAAAAAATTACAATTTAAGTACCTTTCTACTTAATTTTTTTAAAAATCTATATTGTATAATATTTTATTAGAGATTAATTTCCTCCCACTACAAAGGCATTCTAGGTTACAAGAACATAGGGGAATAATAGCTCAGTTGTGAGGTTTCTTTTTCTATCTATCTGTAATACTGTGTGCCTCCTAGTTCCTTCTTCCACTGCCCCCTACACTTTTTGATATCACGGGGTATTTGCTGTCTCTTAAATTCCTGTTTTTTGAAATAAAACTCTTCCTTTATGATGCCTTTGTAAAGGTCACAAAGAATCATGCACCTTGAGGGCCTGGTCATAATACTGTCAGCCATTTTTTAGAGTTTTGGATTAGGTTCACAGTGAGTAAAATAAATGAAAATAGAGGTTTTGTAACACTTTATTGCAGCTTTATCCATTACAAAGTTTTTAGCTTTGTCTGGAGCACCTGATCTAACACAAAATATACTTCTCACCACCTTAGTAATCAGTTTGGTCTGATTTTCTGTCTGCCCTTCCTCCTTTGAATATATTTTATCAAAATATTTGCACAAGATATTTCAGCAGATTATAACCTCATCACAGTTCTGATCAGAGCCCTTTTTTTTTTTTGGTTTTAGCATTAATGTAAAGTGAAACAGATTTTGTGGGGTGAAATGCTAATATTTTTCCTACCCTGTCGTGGTTTAAGCTTCTCAGCCATGCAGTTTTGCTCACTCACTCACTTCCCCCTCTTTCTTCCCTCCGCTCCTAGAGAGATGGGGAGGAGAATCGAAAGAATGCAACTCCCACAGGTTGAGATAAGAACAGTCCAGCAACTAAGGTGTAACACAAACCACCACTGCTACCACCAATAATAATAATGACAAGAAAAAAAAAATACAAGGGAAGAGTTTTTCTTCCCCCCCACTCAAAGGGGGGGAGGGGAGGAATGGAAAGAAGAATCGAAAGAATGCAACTCCCACGGGTCGAGACAAGAACAGCCCAGTAACCAAGGTGCAACACAAACCACTGCCGCCACCAACAACAATAATAACAAGAGAAATACAAGGGAAGTGGATAGAACTGCTCACCACCCGATGACCGAGCTGTGAACTCAAACAAAAAACTCTTCCGGGTTCCGGCCCCCAGTTTTTTTTACATCCTGGGCATGACGTGCTGTGGCATGGAATAACCTCTTTGGTCAGTTTGGATCAGGTGTCCTGTCTCTGCTTCCTCCCAGCTTCCCCCCGTCCCTGGCAGAGCATGAGACGGAAGGTCCTTGGTCAGACCAAAACATTCTAAGCCGTAACTATAAACATTGGTGTTATCAGCGCTGTTCCCAGAACGAAAGTTGAAAACACGGCACTGCACCAGCTACTATGAAGGAGAAAAAATTGACTGCTGCTGCTGAACCCATGACATACCCTAAGGTGAGATGAAGATTCATCTTACTGCATATTTCTTATGAAAGTCAATACCACACAGAACATTTGTTCCCATAGTTCTTCATGTGGAAAACATGTTTGCTTCAGGAGCAGCTTATTTAGACACTGGCATCCCAAAGAGTTCAGAGGCTGGAGTGTGGTGTTATGCTTTGAGATTCTAGTGTCAGAGTTGACCGAACAGCCATAAAAGATATGAAACTCAACAATTCTGATTATACCAATTGTGCAAATGCCTCTAATTTTACTCCTGTCTGCTGAAAAACATAAGTGGCATTTGCTTCAGTGAGTATTTTGTCCTCTAGGTCCTTCTGGATCCTTTGTTATGATTAATCTTACATTCTACAGATAAGGTTAAACAAACCTGGAACTCTTACTCTTTGTAATTGCTCATGCATAAGTTTCCAGTTGAAAAGGTTTTCTATGAGACTTTTAAAAACTTTTTATGAGATTAACAGTATTATATCAGAGGATAATATGATGCTTTGATTTCTTAAAGAAGGGAAGGAGGTTAAAGAATATGCTCTTCCAAGACGTGGAACCTCCATGAGATCAAGTTCACAAAAAAGTAAATTCTAAAGGACAGAAATACTAAATTTGAGGTCAGATACTCACACTGGTAAATTTAGCTGTTAGCTCCTCACTTTGCCTGCAGCTTATATATATATGAAAATTTTTTCAGCCTTCCAATTTACCTTTTTTACTAGAAAAAACTACTGAATGTTTTTTGAGTTTCTCTGTTCATTGTTAAAAAGTGGATTTTCCCTGGTTTACTATTTTTGCTAAGGCCATGCTGGCAGGTTGACCTTAACTCATGATGCTTTACAGTTTTGTAAGTCGTGTTAAGTCACTCATGGAAGGACATAATAGTGTGGAAGTATTTTTTTTTCTGAAAAAATATTTTTCAGTGACAAGCACTCTAATAATGAAAGGGAATAAGGTGAAATTACTATGGGAATAATTGTTTATGTCTTTAGTCAAAGAGAATAAACATATTTCTATTACATACTGGGTTTTTAAAGTGGGTTATCATCTATAAATAGGAGTAAGCTGTAACAAAAAAATAATCTGTTTACAGCATAACACGCTGCTAACATTTTCTGAAGATGTATTCTTTTAAATCTTTACAGCTTCACTATTTCTCAATTAATACAGTGTAAAATCATGTGCCAGGAAAAAGAATATGATTAGGATGTTTGATATCTCTGGGTTTTGCAGTAAGATTATGAAAGTGCTACATTTTAGGTATGGCAGTTAGTTGCTACTGGCATATGCAACTTCCTGGCTCTTCACCAAAGGAAAATTGTTTCTAGTTGAAATGATCAACTGTACTGAATCTAATGTACCTTGAGAGTTAGTCATGAAAGTCAGTGATTTAAAGGCCATTCAACTGTAAGCTAATTGTTTCTACAGTGGAATGATAGAAACATTGATACAGAAATCCCTGAGAAGGAGCAGAGGAAATATGTGCATGCAGAGAAATATTTTAAAACCTGCTGGCCATCCTCTTTTTTTTCTCCTACTGTCCAGCTGATGTGCACTTGTTTTGAGCTCAGCCATCATGCTTAAGGACATACAAGCATGTTCTGTACTTAAACCAGAAGATGTTCTGAAGAACTTTTCAAGGTTATATGATTAATAATATTATTTATTTATTTTTAGGTAGAAGAGGGGAAGAAT
Organism: Amazona ochrocephala; assembly: GCA_039720435.1. Classification (NCBI taxonomy): domain Eukaryota; kingdom Metazoa; phylum Chordata; class Aves; order Psittaciformes; family Psittacidae; genus Amazona; species Amazona ochrocephala. The sequence goes on from CM077879.1 coordinate 40,106,508, forward strand.
AAAGAAATGCATCTCTAAGGAGAGAAGAATATGCCTTCTGGCTAGCAATAATCAGTTGGCTGATCTATTTTTTTAGAGGGACTCAGTTTTGCATGTAATCTCCTATCTTTTTTCTTATTCATTTTTAATGTGATCAAGAATGAAGAGCAGTCTAAGGATGTCACCTGTATAATTCCAAATAAACCAAAACTGGGATAAAACAGTTTGTTGGTTTTTTTTTTTTTTTCACTTTTTCCCAGAATAACATGTTAAAAGGAGTGTCTTTTCTTTGGAACTTTACTTACCCAGTTTCACTAACACGACCCTTTGACTTAAAATTATTACTTAGAGAAGCTTGATGATAATTCAGAATATTTTGACATTCTTGGACATTAAAGATTTGCATTTTCAGCATAAAATTCCACTTCACCTAATTGGAATGCTCTTCATTATGATTAATTAACTGAGATTTCTTCCTGCAAATCTGCTGCAGCCTAACTAGACTGAAAGAGTAACTAACATTTAAAAGTAGCTATAATTTGCTTTGTTTCAGTTTTGACACAAAAGATAATGGTACTTAAATTTCTTCTGTGCACATCAGTCTCAGAATGCTCAATAATTCCTTAGCGCTGATGCATGTAGAGATCTTATTTATTGTTTCAGTGCCATCTCTTCCTGTATCCTCTTTCTCTATTTTAAAGGGTTAAGGACAAATAAAGAAGTAATTAAACCACCATGATCTTGTTTGTGTGTTCATATTGATCACCAAAATTATTTTCTTAGCTTTGCTATATGAGACCTTTTTGCATTATCTTTTAATTTAACCTCATGTCTTGATAAGAACGTCTGATTTACTTGAACAAGAAACATTACCATTAAGATCTAAGTATTGTTCACCTCATTATGCATGCTGTGATGTATAGCACAAGTCGTAATGGTATACTGAAATGAGTCTCACAAGGTTAGGAAGGCAGGATTATCGTAAGAAAAGAAAAGGTTGGGTGTCTAAGCTAAATGCTAAATCAAGATCTTTGTGAATAGGGAAAATTCGCACTGCAATTGTCTATTCTTTTGTGAATATGGATGAACTGGAGGAACTTGGAATGAATTCTGACCACACCTGATTGCGTGTTGGGATTGGATCTCTACCCCAGCTATTGTGTCCTGGTGGAATAGCTGCATGAATAGAAAGCAGTGGGATAGTGGTGTACTTCAGTAAATTCCTCAGTCTGATTAACTGGGAAGAAAAACAGAAGATTGCACTCTTATCTGAGTTTAGACACAACTAGAATGTTTGTCCTTGCAAAATAAAAGGATAACTTCTAAAGGATGGCTTGAAGAGCAATATATCCTTTCCATGGTCACCCCAAAGGAGTCAAATGTATTCATATTCATAAGTGGGAGCATATTGGTGTGACTAAGTGCCTCAGAGTGGCACTGGATAAGTATAGATAGCTTAAGTATATCTGGCACAAGCATGATGTTTTGTAATGATTGAAGACATTTTTTATTTCACAGTACAGTATCTAATAGCAGCATGATGCTCTATTTCTGTTTGTTGAACCTGTTCCAAACAGTGTGAAAATTACTCCTAATTGGGGGAAAACAAAATTTAATATAAGAAGGAAGAGAAAGCTAGATATTATTTTTGTACGAAAGGGGAAAAAAACCCTAATCATTTATACATTTGTTTAATGGATTAGATAACATAATAACATCTATGTTAGAGAGATCAAAACCTACAGGTGAAATGATCAGCTAATTCTAAAAGACTAATGTTACCTTTATTTTTCTACCATTTTAATATCTCTATAGATTAAGTCAACATAAAGTAATATGTCTCATCAAATGGAGCAATTTAATCATTAAAAAGGAAATGAAATCGTATTGTTAGCATTTCAAAAAAGCTAGCACTCTTTTTTTTTCTTTGCATTTTTTTTTTACCCAGCACTTGATTTACTATAATTTGTCTGACAGTGATTTTTGCTGAATGCTGTAGATAATATTATCACACTGGATGCAGAGATGGAGATATCTCTTTTGGAGTATAAGACAGTCAAGCATGATGTCCTGCAGCCCCCGCTGCTGAGGGATGAAAACAAAAATCTTTGAAGCTTATTTTAAAAGCCCTTCTTATGGAAGGACTTTGTAGCCTCGGGGACACATAAAGTATCCTTTGGACCTAAAAAGATTTGAGGAAGCTTTGGGGAGGCTTTGGGGGATTGCTAGAAGAAAACACTGCAGGGAGGCAATCTTAATCTCTAGCAATAAAGTTAATGGGCAGAAATCAGCAAGGATTTTTATACTAAGTAAAAGACCTGGAGGAGTGGGGCAACTTAAAGCCTTCTAGATACAGTCTGGGAAGAAAATCCCAGTGCATGGATGGAATCAGCCAGGTAAATCCATTTGTTCTGTGAGATACAGGCATAGTGAGTGGACTGGATTTCTATAGTTACTCGGCAAGAAAAAAGGAACAGATTTCAGCTAACATGCCTCTGGTTGTAGAGCTGCACAAAGATTTTATTAACTTTAGAATAATTTATTTTCATGAAAGCCAGAATTCCCTATACAATTTGTGAAATATTTATAGTCTTTATCCAAAGGGTGCAGTGTGAACGCATTTAAAAGTTGCTGATTTTTTTGACTAGTGCGCTCCTACTCACATCACTAAGTATTCCTGCTGTACAAATTACAGCTAACTACCCTGTAACTGTTTTTATTGAGTAAGCTAACCATGTGCTTAATGTACTGAATGTTAAATCAAAAGTGTTACACTTCAGGCCAATGAGTACCTAAGCATATGTACACTGTATGTTTCTCTTAATATAAATACATAAAAATAATGAAAGCCAATATGACAAATGTTTCTGCTGAAGACTTTTTTGCAAAAAAAAAAAAAAAACTAAAAAAAAAACAACTGTTTCTTTTTATCAAAGGGTGGAAAAGTTCCAAGATAATGTGATACAGTGACATTTTGAAATGAAAGAGAAACTTGATGTTTGCACGTTCACTGGAGTTTTAAATGTGGAAAAGATTACAGGAACACCTATGAGCTAGTATTATGTGCATGTCTTTTAGGACTTCAGAAGTAGTTTGAAGAAATATATGGCCTCCTTCATCTTCAAATAATGGATCTATTTTACTTGTTGCTTACTTTCTGCTTTTGTTACAAGCTGGTTCAGAAAAAAATATATTCTTTTTTTTCTTGAAGAAAACATTGCTTAAGTGATTTTGTCTTGAGCATAGGCTGTTAATATTCATTGCAAAGTTTTCCGTTGCTAAGCATACAAATTATCTCAAACAAGTAGACTGGAGATCTTTTAAAATATTATTTTATGTATTCTGAAATACAATTGATTGTAACCTGTTGTCGTGGTTTAAGTCTATAAACTCACACAGCCGCTCTCTCACTCACTCCCCACTCTTTCTTCCCTCCACTCCTCAGGGATGGGAAGGAGAATCGAAAGAATGCAACTCCCACAGGCTAAGAACAGTTTAGTAACTAAGGTATAACACAAACCACTACTACTACCACCACTACTAATAATAATAATGACAAGGCAAATACAAGGAAAGAATACAATAGCTCACCACCCAGCTCGACCAAGCAGTGCACACCCCACCGTGCACCCTCACCACCCTTCCGGGTCTCTGCTCTCCATTTCTCCATCCTGGACATGACGTGCTGTGGTATGGAATAACCTCTTTGGTCAGTTTGGGTCAGGTGTGCTGTCACTCCTTCCTCCCAGCTTCCCCTCCTCCCTAGCAGAGCATGAGACTCACAAAGTCCTTGGCCAGTCTAAACATCACCAAGCAGTAACTGAAAACACTGGTGTTGTCAGCGCTGTTCCCAGGCCCAAAATCAAAAACACAGCGTTGCACCAGCTACCAAGAAGGAGAAAAATGACTGCTGCTGCTGAACCCAGGACACCTGTGATAGTAGGGTTTATGACAGGATTTCTTATCTATATCCCGAATTGTTGCTTAACATATTAGAATGATATTAGGAAAATGAGGTATATTCTCTCCAAATCACTAATGGGTTGAATTTTGGGGGAACAGTCCCCTTTCTTTTTGAAGAAATTTTGCATGCAATTTCACTAATACACAGATCAAAGCAAACCAAAGCTATACAAAGAAAAAAAGAAAATCTCCACTGCTTTTATCTTTTTCAAATTAAAAAAAAATTAAAAAAAAAAATGAAGAGAGGCCAAAGGTTCTTTCTTGGGAATTTTCAAGGGACTGGATTCTCTTAAGTGGATTTGTAGCAAAGGGTCTCCTTCTCTATCAGCAGACCTCTCCATCTGAACAGCTGAACCATTTGTTAAATCTCAGTTTAAACTAACTGCTAGTGTCGCAACAACCTTGCAACAGTGCTGCCAAGCCAATTTATGAGTAAATCTATAAAATACAGATGAATGACTAAATACACAAAATACTAATCAAGACAAAAAATTGTGTAACATTTTCCTAAAGGGAAGTAAATGTTTGAAGTACAATGCATTTATTCCGTTACGGCTCCTTGGATAAGCAAACAATCACCTGCTTCTTCCAGAAACAAAGATCCTTTTAATAGGATATCAAATTTTGACTCTTCTCCTGTGGTTTATCGGTAATGCTCAGGAAATTCACTCTATCACTTTACAGAACAATGCTTTGCATTTCAAAGGCTCATTCACTGTATTTATTTTATTGTATTGTATGATAAATGGAAATGGACATGTTTATTGTAAACTAAACCCAGTAATTATTTCAACATTTAGAAAATAGATGTAATTTCTTTTAATGAAATATATTTTTAAAAAAGTTTATTTTCCTTTCTTCAAGTGTTCTTATGCTCTAAGCAATTAATATTAATATTCATATTGTCAGTGTGATAAATACTGAACTAAATAATTAACATACATGATGTACAAATTATTAAAGTGGAATGAAAAGAAAAACCCTGATTTGTCCAGGAGGGAAAGGTAACTTTTTTCCCTTACACCCTATTGAAAGACTTTATATTGATATTTCACTGGCAAGGTTTTTACTTTACTCTACAAGTCAAGCATCTGATATTTAACCTTGTAACTGAATAGAGGTTATCAGAAATAACCTCATTACTAAACAGAACTCATATTTTCCTTACAGCTTTCTATATCTTGATGCAAAATTTCATTTGACTACAAAACTTATACTGTTTATTGATATAATATTTAATAGGTGGTCTTTAAGTTTAAATTGTCCTAAATGTTTTTTTAAAAGTGCTGTCTTAAATTACCCCTACAAACTAACCTCTTAATAAGGAAAGGAAAAAATAATCAGAAGTGTTATGCTTTCTTTTTGCTTGGCACAATTCAAACAATAGATAACATTACGTAAGACACAAAAGAGCCTTTTATAGGAAAAAAAAGTACATTCTGCCAAACAAATCACAGTGGGCACTTTAAGCAAACTTAACAAGTAAGTAGAATAAATATGGTGCTACATGATACATATTTTATGAGACCACAGGCCCTTACATATTTTTTTCATAAATTTTTAAATGTGCAATTTTCCACTCCAATAATTTAAAATGAAAAATGTTTTTCATTTAGAGAAAATTGGCTAAAGCACTGAAAAGCATTGTATGTAAACAACCCAACTTTAAGACAAAGAAAAAATATTTTTTTAATGAAAAGTCATTTTACATAATTTTGTTAATTGCTTGAAGTAGAAAAGTGCATAAGCAATTTAGGAGTGCAAATTGTCCTGGGTTGGTTAGGGCTTCTTGTAAGTTACAGTATGTTTTTAGAAAATGCTTCCCATTGGTTACAGAACATATTTAGGCAGGAGTTCCAAAATTACTGTTGTAGGGAAGACAGAGCACATCAAGGCTTTCACTGACCATAACAGAATTCTACTTTTCAGTGAAAGCAGGCTGAATTGGTTGGCTGGTGTCCTCCAATAATGTGAGTTTTATTTATTTATGACTTTCAGAACTCATTCAGGAAACTGTTTGTGATGGGACTATGTATGAAGTGCATTCTATTTGTTCAGAATAAATTCTATGCTAACTTAGGAAGAAGCAGACAATGCAATCATTTATTAAAGTAAGAATTTTTTATAATAAATCTATACCAAATGACATAGAGATATTATATCTCAGATTGATTACGGTGATAAAAATCTCATGATCTTATTACCTTTGAAATGACAAATGAAGACTAAAATCCTGCTAACTTATACATGAAGAATATTAAACTCCTACAGTGAATAAGATATTTCAAAGTTTTTGATCCTGGTAGAAGAAACAAAGCTTATCATTTGTCTTCACTGGTAAGACAAAATTTAGGTGCTGGCAACTACAGTGTGTCCTGTGTGAAACAAAATGACAAATGTTATTATTTGTTTTAAAGCATATGGCAAAAAAAAACTGTGATCTTACCTTTGAAGAAAACTGTGATGAAATATTTTTATATTTACATAGATAACTCATTCCAGGGAGAATAAAAGGATCTTAGAATCATAGAATCACAGAATAGTTAGGGCTGGAAAGGATCTTAAGATCGTCTAGTTCCAACCCCCCTGCCATGGGCAGGGACACCTCCCACTAAACCATGCCATCCAAGGCTATGTCCAACCCCACCTTGAACGCCGCCAGGGATGAAGCATTTACATCTTCTCTGGGCAACCCATTTCAGGGACTCACCACTCTTACAGTAAAGAATTTCTTCCTCATATCCAATTTAAACTTCCCCTGTTTAAGTTTGAACCCGTTACCCTTTGTCCTATCACTGCAGTCCCTAATGAAGAGTCCCTCCCCAGCATTCTTAATAGCACTGTTCAGATACTAGAAAGCTGCATGAGGTCTCCACACAGCCTTCTCTTTTCCAGGCTGAACAGCCCCAATTTTCTCAGCCTATCTTCATACGGGAGGTGCTCCAGTCCCCTGATCATCCTCGTGGCCCTCCCCTGGACTTGTTCCAACAGTTTCATGTCCTTTTTATGTTGAGGACACCAGAACTGCACACAATACTCCAAGTGAGCTCTCACAAGAGCAGAGTAGAGGGGCAAGATCTCCTCGCTCGACCTGCTGGTCACGCTCCTTTTGATGCAGCCCAGGATACAGTTGGCTTTCTGGGCTGCGGGGGCACACTGCCAGCTCATGTTCATTTTTTCATTGACCAATAACCCCAAGTCCTTCTCCGCAGGGCTGCTCTGAATCTCTTCCCTGCCCAACCTGTAGCTGTGCCTGGCAATGCTCCAACCCAGGTGGACGACCTTGCACTTGGCATGGTTAAACTTCATCAGGTTGGCATCAGCCCACCTCACAAGCGTGTCTAGGCTCAGCAGGACATTGAGTCTTAAAACATCTTGTAGAATTTTGGCTTACAAACTCAGTCACTGAAGATGTCTGGGATGTTTTTAAAGGGATGCATGTATCAGAATTTTAATAGGTTGTGGGCTCCTCCAAGGTCTATGATGGTACTGCTGACTGCACCCAGTCATGTCCCACATATTATGACAGGACCCATATCAAATCTCATTTCTGCAATGTGGCTATAGTAAGAAAACCTTGGAAACTATGTTTGAACTCAGGTAATAAATTATAAAATTCATTTACGGTGTTGCTGTGATAGTAAGAAACTCTATGTGCAGAGGGTTAGCTATGAAAATTAATCTGTCATAGATTAATACGGTAACACATGACCTGGTACAGTGGTGAATGCACAGTAGATTGTTGGTAGAGTGTTGTTTGCTTATATTTAAAAAAGAAACATTAATATAAAAATATAAGTTTATAATAGAATAAAACCACTGGTAGAATAAAAAAAATAGTCAAGAGATACTAAAGCTTGTTTGATGATAATAAGCATACTTAATCTGTGAGTAATTTTTTCTTTATTATTTATGTTATCATATTAACTCCTGTCAGTGTTCAGGAGTTCTTGCTATTGGTTGGAGCCTTTTATGCTTAATGGAAACAGAGCTTCAGAGAGTTTGCAATCTTCAGAATTTGTTAAGTGGTGATAGATACTTTAGAGGACATGGGAGCAGTCGGTGTTGGTTAGCTATGTAAATAATTGTGTCAGTACAATGCAGACTAAACATGCTGAGTTTCTGTAGGTGTACAAACCTGTGTTTAAGGAGAATTAAAGGGAAAACAATTGGTTAGTTGCAGCAGTAAGAGAGAAAGCACAGAAGTGTTTATTAGAAAATTTAGAAACCTAAGAGAATTTAGGTTCGAGGGACAGTTATGGAGTCCTCTAGTCCAACACTCTGCTCAAAGTCAATTGGTAACAGACAGGTTGTACAATTAAGGAAATTCTGAAATAATTTTGGTACTGAATTAAAAAATATCAGCTGTGCTTACAAAAGGTCCTGAAGTGTCTGTGTCTTCAGAGTGAAAATGCATTATTTATGTCTAGTGTAAAAAAAATATGCAAGCTGATGAACGACTCTTAAGAAATATGTACAGGGTCAACCCAGGTTTGGAATTTGAGACTCTTTCTTGATTTCTTGCCTTGTTTTCCCATCCTTCCAAATGCTGCCTATTTTATTATCTCTTTCATTTTCTTTTGTCCACCTCACATTAGCAGCATGCAAAAGCAGTTGTTTCGTTTGATTTCTTTTTTATTCATCTTAATTCCTCAGTTCCATATCTCTTGCGAGAGTTATAAGATGCTAGGTGCCTTAGAGGCTTTTAAGAGACAGAGCTATAAAAATTAGTAATATGCCCTAGGAAGCTCTTTTCTTTCACCTCTGTTTCTGAAGAGACAAATCTGTAAATTTTAGTATTTGTTGCTTCTCATTGCCAACTTTCAAACTAGGACCTGAAAAAAAAGTAATGAGGCAATTTTTGTTTCCTCATCTGTCAACTTAGACAATCCAGTTTCACTCTACAAGAAAGAATGACATGTTTCTAACAGGAGATTTAAATCTTGACAGTTATATGCTGTTCTACTTCCATTCATAGTGTGCAATGGGATATTCTGATATCCATAATTAACATTTTTATACATAAATTTAAAAAAAAAAATAAAAATTCTGTGCTGAACACCCATTTCCTTTACATCTTTCTTTAGGAATATACATACTGCTTCATGCTGGTGTCAAACATGATGGAAAATCTTAAATTTGCCTTTCATCTAATTCTACAAACACCGAGCATATCACATGTGTGTAAAGATTTTAAAGCAGGCTCTTAAATCAGATTTTAACTCAGGCTCAAAATTGAAAATTTGCTGCACTACCTAGCATATGATTGTAAGGCATTTGGGGACCTTTCAACCTTAGGATGATTTTTTGGTACTTTTAAAAATACTAAATAATTTTAAAGTCTTATTTTAGCCAATCATATATAACTTGCAATATCGACAAAGGTATGAACTTTTTTGTAAGAGGGTAGTATTTTTAGATGACCCTAGAATGCAGTTGTGATAATAAAAGGAGTTGAAAGAATATGTTACATTTCAGCTGAAAATACATATTTTCTTGAAAAATATTATCAGCTTCGTTATGCCAGTATATAACATCGGGTAACTGTTGCTCATTTGAAAATGCAAAAAGAAATTATTTAGTGAGCTGCCTATGGAAGCAGAAAAACACCAGCCACAGCGTTTGACCTTTTATCCATAGCGACAATTTGCATCAGATATGGATTCTTTACAGCCTTCAAAGTGATGATAGGGGAAGTATTTCAGGAAGGATTCATAAGCTTGGGAATTTGCTAAATTGAGATATGGAGTAATTATTTCTAATTTTCAATAAGCATTTTTTTTGTTTGTTTTCTGTTTTTTGTTTACCTAATAAACCAGATGTAATCATACTCTTTTTTAAATATATTTTTATAATGTTTTTATTTTATTGGGGGTTTATGACTATAATTATTTGATTATGTTGGAAAAATATAACTACTGATAAACAGATGCAAGGAATGGTCACTCTTGGACTGTGATTCTGTTTGTATAGCCCATAGAAACGCAAATATAAAAGGAAAGAATGCATTATAACTCATGTATCTTGTTGAAAAGTGCCAATGGCTACATATTTTCCACTGATGAAGTATAAATTCTACAGCCTGTAATGGGGAATAGCTAACCCTCACAACAGTAATTATGACAGTTGAATTTCAGAAATCACCAATGGCCAATTTATGGGAGAAAAATTCTGATCCTGCAGAGACAAACGCCTCCAGTGTACAAGGTCTTATATGGGAATTGTTTAGATCTGCTCCAGTGCCTTCCTACTTGAATGCACAGCAACTAAATGAATCAATGGTAGAGGCTGACTACTGATGAGTAATTGTCAGGGTATACTGTAACTCTTTTGCTATTCGTGCTAAAGGAATAACCAATATCATTAAGCTCAGAAGGTCTCCCTGAAACTGTGATTTTTCTCCACATTTCAAAAAGTTCAAGCAAAAAAGCAATGCAGAAGTATGTCATCAGAATCTGCTGGATTCCATTCAAATAGTTTACTTGGATGCCATTCAATTACAGCAAAACCTAAATAAGCCAGACAAAATCTGTGCACATATTTTGAAAAAATGCTGTTATTTCAGTTTTCAGTCAGGAATTACTTACTGATGCATATACCCTCAAGTCTAACACATGGACCCATCTGTAAAATAGACCATAAAGCAGGAAAAAACTAATGCACTTCCTCAGACGACAAGATGATAAAAATTGAATTTCTGATTTTTTTTTTTTAATATTGTCTTCAATTAATTATATGAATATAAATTCATGGCTCTGACATTAATACTTTTGAAATTAGAAAGTGGATAGACCTATGAGTTCAAAACACTAGATAAACTAGTCATGAAATTGAGAAAATTGATGCCCAGAATGATAGTTTGCCGATGTAATGTTGGGATGGGTTTCATGTAGCTGGAAAGACAGATAAAAAGCAGCCTGGAGCATAATGCAAGGAAACAGAGAAGAGTTTGAGAGGCAAGCACAAGATCTCACAAGTTTTCTTACTCTTGATACTGTGCAACGAATTCTATCATATTTGTTGCTACAAAGGGAAATGAAGGCTGATGCATTTTCCCACTCTCATTAGGACAACAAATTCATGCTTTGAATGCAGTCTCATTCTATTAACTGCATGTATTTCTCAACAGTATCTGACCTAACAGGAAATTCACTTTACTACCCTCTCAACATCTCCAAAGGCATCTTGTTTACAATGATTGCTCAGTAATATTTCCTTGAAAAGTGTGCTTAGCTGGAGCAAATAATATTTGTGTCTGGTTAGATATCTGAGTGAATTTTCACACAGTGTGACTGCTATGTAGGTGTTTGTAAAAACCATGAAACCGTCTCATGCACAGTCTATTGCCTGACATATTACATATTTTTTTTCTTATCTCTAAATAGGCTGCATCACATACAGACACTTTGATTTATGTTATCTGATGTAATACATTTCCTTGCTTCCAGTTCTAGACTTTTAACTGAACCTTAGCATCAGATGCATTTTTTAGAGACCAGGAAAAATGATTCCTTTTTGACACTTGAAACTCCATTCTCCTATCTTCAGTACAGACTTCAGACAGTATTCTCATCTTAAATAGCCTTCGTTGTTATTACTGGAAACACAGAGGGCTTACCTGAAATATTACACTATCTATATGGTGTAATATATGTACACACTGTTTTGTGGGTTTGATTACATATACCAGGGTAATTTTCTGTTAAAATTGAGCAAACCCGAAGGGAGAACAATTTAATTGCAAATGTATATACACAAACTCTATATATACACCTACATAAATTATTGTTCCCCTTTGCAAATCAGTAGCATGGAATTAACATGCAAATTTTCCATCTAGTCAGAGAATCATTGCATTTTTATTAAATTACTGAGTATACTATCTGTAGTCAATGGTGTCTCTGAAGCAGTATTGCTCTTCAGTAAACATTTTCCATCAGATGCAATGAAAGAGGATATTCCATAGTTATTTTGAAGCAGAGGGAATTAGATCTACCAGTGGAAATGCTCGCATCTGGATATTAAAAATACAAGTGCTCTCATTTTGTTGTGCAAGTACCAACAACAACTCTCCTTTCTGTTCTTACATTTTGCAATAATACCACATTCCTATGAACTATCTATATTGCTTTGAGACTGCTAAACATACAAATAACTAGAAATATTTTTAAAAATTATGCTTTGGATTTCTCTTTATCATTTTCATATGAATAATTAAATCCTTAACTGGTGAAATTAAACAGTTGCCTATGGTATATTATGTTTTCTCTAGTACATGAGGATTTCTAACTTTGTCATGTAGAATTCCAGCAGGTGTGCTGTCTGCTTCCTAAGATGCAGCAGTCTTACTCAAGAAGCAGATCAAAAAGAGACTGAAAGTGGGGTTTTATTGAGGATCTAGTGTCAAACACTTGGCATTACTAATTAATGAGGGTCTTCACAGAGTAGTGTTCTACTTCAGTGCCACATGTTAATGGTGGGACATACTAAAAAGTCTTGTGAGATGTTATGCTATTTCACTAAGATGCTCTTTTCACTCTTTTTCATGGATCTCTATAACATTTCCTGTGTTACTTGCATCTACACATGGAGTGCTTTTCAAAGGCCTCTGTTCAATCTGAAAAGAAACTCAGCCTATCTATGAAAAACTTTTCTCATATTACCCTGGAGGGAATCTTTCACACAGCATAATTCTCTCTTCTGTTGATCTACCTCTTGGTATTACAAGTACACTGCATAGGGGCATTTTGTCTTGTCGCAGTTTTATATAAGAAAGTCTAAAAATCTGAATGCGTTAAGAAATACATTTAATAGCTGGTAAGTCTTTTCTATGTGCCAATCTCCCCACCATCTCACTGAAGCTTGTATATCACGGTCAGATCTTTACTGAAACATCTGTTGAAATCTTTTGAGTTTGAATTTACATAAAGTTAATCTCCATGATTTAAAACCAAACCCTCCTAATGAAAAGGTAGCTGCTCCAGTGTACTGGTTTCAGCTGGGGTAGAGATAGCTTTCTCCATAATAGGCAGTATGTTTTGGATTTGTGATCAAAATAGTGTTGATGACACACCAATGTTTTAGCTATTGCTTAACACAGTGAGTAGGCTGGGGAGGTGAACAACAAGTTGGAGGGGACACAGTTGGGACAGCTGACTCCAAGTGACCAAAGGGGTATCCCACGCCATAATACAATGTGCTCAGCAATAAAAGCTGTAGAGAAGAATGAGTTCGGAGTTCTGGCCTCTGTACACCCAAGTATCAGTTACGTGTAACAGGCTCCTGCTTTTCTGGAGATGGCTAAACATCCACCTGTTGGTGGGAAGTAGTAGCCAAATTTCTGACTTTGATTTGATTGCATGCAGTTTTTGCTTTACCTGTAAAATTACCCCACCTCATGATTTTCTCACACTTTTATCCCTTCATTTCTCTCCTCATCTCACAGAGGGGAGTGAGCAAGCAACTGTGTGGGGTTTGACTGGCTAGGGGGGTTAAGTCACAACATCCAGGTTGCACGCTTTCACCCACTACCTTTGACTGGCTCTGGGGGTTATCATAACTCTCCTCCAATAGATTCAAATTGCTAATTCAACATAAAGCTGCCATCCTTGTTCTCCTCCACCACTCTTGCTTGTTTGCAAGGATAGTTTTCTACTGTGTAATGGGTGACACCAACAAGTGTCACAGATTGTTCAAACAAGCAGGAAATGGTGAGGAGTCCTTCAAGATTACCATCATCTGGTGACAATGAGTTGATGGATTAGCAGTTCCTTCCTTAATCTAGAAAACAGAAAAATGTAAGAAGCAAAGTAAGTAACTGCTCACCCTTCTTTATGTTCTCCACATACTTGCTTAACTTTCTCTTGGTTTTTCTCCGCTTCAGTCTCAGAAAGGGGAAAAGTGTTGCCATATATGAAGTTACCAGGATTGCACCCCAAATTGTTTAACCTCTATGTGTGATTGCATATATGTATGTAATTCAAGCTTGAAAGTATTTCTGTAACAGTGGTGTAATTAGAATAGTAATCGCTGGTTTTGAATATAAGACAAAATGTAGTCTAAGTATGGATTTATTTGAAAAGCAAACTGTTCAATGTGCTTTTAATACAACTAAGGATTTGGTTTATTACCTGGGGAGTATATATTTCTTGGCTGTTCTTAGAAGAAGCTGCCTTTGGAAAACTATAAACTGCTAGTCACTGGATATATTTATGATCCTTATATTTATTTTAATTTGATTTTTTTCAGGGTCAGATTATGTGCCCTGAAATTGCTTTTTTAAACTTAGATGCTCATAGCTAGCTGAGTTTAAAAGACAAAATAATTGGGATTTCTGGGACTCAGTGCAGAGACAAAGATGCTGAGTTTACAAAGAGTTAGGAAATAAAAAAAAAACCCTGACTATTCTCAATCCCTCATAGGAGATGTCTAAAATAAAACCACTAGCTAGTGGGAGTGCCTGATATGCAAACAGAATAGATCTTAGTCTCTTTCCTAAGTTGTTTTCTTTATATCTCCAGGAAGATGCTGCAAATGTCAATCTTCAACCTGCAACATCTTTCTAGCAATAGATGCTCTCTCTCTTTCTTTTAACAAAATAAGCAAAACTCACCTTACCACATTCTTTCAGCACATTTAACAAGCTTCTTCACAACAGTTAAATTTCCTAAATATAAATATGTATCTCTTATTTGTAAAGGAATTTGAGTCATAACCCCATCTCTCGACCATTCCTAGAAGAGGCTGTTGTGTAGCCGGAGGAGACTAGAATTTCAACCAGGCTGCTACAACAGCCCAGTTTCAATACAGAGATGCTGAGCCAAAAGTGATGCAGACAGATGCTCTTCTTTTTTAGAGTGCATGCACTGCTAGATCTGGTATTACATCTACTGCACGTCTGCAGGATAGTAGCCACGTCTGTGGGTTTTCCAGACACTGGCAAATCTGATATGGTAAATGCTTATACGGAATTACTATTTGCCATCTGTATAGTTTTAAAATGGTAATTGTGAAAGAGAGGAGACAGCTTATTATTGGAAGAGGGCCTCTAGAAAATTTTGAACTGTTTACCAGCCAAATGAAGATTAGTCTGTTTAAATCTTGAAGTCATGCAATAAGTTATAGTTGGGATTTTCTACAGACTGTTCCATTCCTTCTAACAACTGTAACTTTCTTCTGCCGCACATTTAAAAATATATGGCATATTATATGTATATATAATGGAGGCAGGATAAGCAAACTATCTATACTAAAGGGTGGACATGATAATTCAGATGCTTTGTAGATGGAGTATAAGAAGTTTGGTGAACTAAATCTACAACATTTTGCAGTGGGTGTTTTTTATTTCACTTTAGCTTAAAAAAAAACTACAGAAGATAAAGACCACAGAGAATAATTTATAGTTTTAAGAAAACTAACATAATATCATAATATTATCATAAATTTCTTTATGATAATGAATTAATGAGATAGTATTTTCTTCTCACAGATGCAATATTTGAGTGCAAAACAGCAGATTGATTGCAGTTGCACTCTGCAATCTGAGTGCAACCTGAATGGAAAAAAACTGAATGGACAGAGAAATTCAAATAATGGTGTTAACAGTAGCTGCTTATAATTAACATATATGAATTTATTTGGATTGGCTATAACTTTCAGCCCCAGAAGCTGACTGTCCATAAAGCCTTTGATTATGAAATGCAGATGAAAACAAAACCATGTTTTTTTGAAGTGGAATCTGTGAGATAGGGAATCCTAAATATTTACTGTAGGACCACCCAAATTAAAGGCAACTCTACACTTGTGATGACTACTTCAGGGAAAATACTGTCTTAAAATATATGAGTTCCTTGGCTTTTAATATGTTTTTGTTATTTTTCTAGTCACTCCCTCCAAATGTGCATGCAAGGGCTGTGAAAATAACTGACTGGAGAGGATATTAATGAGAAACAAAATGGAAATGAAAGTAAAAATTTATTGCTCTTTACTAATTATCAGCATGTAAAAAAAAGTGAGGCTTCCTTATTTGAAAATGAGAACTGACTTTCTGATATAAATCCAGGTTAAGATACTGTAATGTTGCAGCTGGCAGCCCAAAGGGTCTGTCAACAAGAAATTTTGCCAATTTTTCCTTCATCTTGTACTACTTTGTCCACCTAGAGTCACTCCAGTGGTGTCTTCTTTATTTATTTTACTGAAGTGTTTCAAAGTCATTCTAAAGGTCTAATCTAACTTTCAGCAATAAGAACATGAGGAAAAAATTCCTAGTATATAAATAAGGTTTAAATAGGATATCAACTAAATCTTAGCTGACATAAGCATAGGTCTGCTGCATTTATTCTGGTGTCCACAAGTTAATTGTTAAAGTTTTATAAGCTCATTCATTTACTTACACAGCACTACATCTTGTTGCTGTGTTTGCCAGATAACAAAGTGAAACTTCTGTGCATAAAGTAATCTCATAGCCTGACAGCATTTCTACTTACTATACTGAAATAAGTGCAGGTCTTACATCCTAGTGAGGAGGCTAGACCTGCTTGCTTGTCCAAGTCCCTTAGTCTAAAATCAAAGCAAAAAAACAATGTGTTCTGGTTCTTCTGTTAAAAAATTTGGGCTAGATCATCTCTGAAGGAGCTATCACATCTCCCTTAACTACTGCCACTAGTTACATCCCGAGGAGCAGAACTTTTACACTGTGTTCAGATGTGAGTTGGCAAAACTCCCAGTGATTCCTCTTTATGCTGAAACAGGACTTATACAATCATATTCAATGGAAATCTTACTCAAAAATACATTCTGCAGTACAGTGATTCTATCAGAGAATAGCATGTTATAACAATGAAAATAATTCACTGGCTGAGATCTCTGTTTCTAGGGTAGACATTTTAATACTAGCCTTGTTAAAGCTGAAAAACAAGGCAATGAGAAAAAAGGATTCACAAAATGCAAATTTAGTCTATACTCTTCATATATATATTTTCAATTTCTCTCACTCTATACTTAATATCTCTCTAAATTGTTGGTTTTTTTTTTTTTTTTTTTTTTTTTTATTTATGCGCAGTGTTGTCCTTCCACTGCTCCCCTCCGTCCTCAGATTAATGGCTTTGGGCTGGCAGTGGGTAATGTAGCAAGTCAGCAGCATTTCTCTTTGCCAGAAGTAGGATGTTGATGGTTTCTTCATTCACATGTGAGAACTTACTTGGTAGTGTTTCTACGCGTTGCTAATACACATTACATCTTATTCTTTCCCTCTTTCTTCCTTGGTTCACAGCTCCATGGTGCATCTACATTTGCTATCTATGGTATGTGTTACATACTGTTCTTCGTTCTCTTTGTTAACCTCAACATTGTTTTTATTCATCTCCCAGAGCTGCATTTCTTTCATAACCAGTAACTGACTGCTGGTGAGTAGCACTGGTGAGTTTAGTCAGAGACAGTTCACTCTACTCATAATAACTAACTGTTATTACCAGCCATCTCCTTCAAAATCCTTACGCATGATTATACGGAGTAATGTTAACAGTTCTCAGTAACAAAATTTGTAATAAAGTGGAAAAATGTCTTTCACATCAGAAAGTGACACCACTTATTACTTGAATTTTGACTTTAGCAGAAATTTGATTAAAATGTTGTAGATATCTCAGTGATGACTTAATTTGCGTTACTGTACTCCTTTTTTAAGCATGCTGTATTTATTAAACCAGGGTCTTATTTAAACTTACAAAATGCAAAAGTGAACTTTTATTTCTGCAGCTATGCTGCATCATTCTTCATTTTTATCTGTACTGTTTGAATTTCTTAAGTGATAATTTTTTGTGCCTACCGATGTTATGTTCTTACCTTTTTTTTTTAGTTGTGCAGATTATCTGTTTTTACAGTTGCAGGAAACACTGAAAATGACAAGTTAATAAATAATATACTGTTTTTGTAGTTCTAACAGCTATAAAGGCTAGAAGAGGTCCTTTCCAACTTGCGGTGTTGAGTTACTTTCTTGCTTTGGACTGTGTCTTATATGTTCTAAACAAATAGGAAACTTGAGACTTAAACAAAACTGTGTGGTTTAGATAATCAAGCTGGCAAACCCTCCTACGGCAAGGATTTTTTTAGTCCCTTGGGATTTTTTTTTCAGGGTCAGTGAAGTTTCTTTGGAACCTGAAAATGGGAGATCTTACTAGACGAGAGAGACAAGCGAGCACTAACCTCTAATAGAATGTGTTGCAGTGTGCAGTGCAGTTGGTACAACAAAGCTAACATAAATAAAGTACAACCACTGTGGTGGACTAAGTCATATGGAATGACAATATATAGTTCAGCCTATAAAATTAAGCCATAGAATCAACATTTTGAAAACATTTAAAATACAAAGGATCATGAACTTCTAAATAGGCCCATGGACATTTCAACTTATCATTGATCTTTATTAAATAAATAATGTACATAATAGAAGCAATAGTAAGCAATATCTCTTCTCATGCCTTTAGAAGGCTCAGAGTAAGGTGTAACATTATCTTGTGGTAAAGGTATGAGTTAGGCACTCATCAGTAATTGCTTAATTTTTTTTTTAGCCTCTGTTTTTTTCTACATAGTAACCAAATGAGATCTGTCTTTGATCATCTCTCCTTAATTTTCTCTAAAGCATCATGTCTCATAAAGCATGCTGTTAAAATGCTACACTGAAAAACACTGATATACTTAAGTGAAAGTCACGAAAGCTTTCATATACAGCAATCATTCTGGTTTGGGATTTTTTTTTACTGTTATATTAGCTGCTCAGTATAACATTTGGACCCATTTGGCTTTTTTTACCCTTTTATTTTTTTTTTACATAATTTAAATTTAAATCACAGGATACCCATTCTAAGCAGCATTTTAAAGATTCAAAGAGCTCTGCCTTTATGCTTGCTACCAAGGAACCCAGTTGATAAAACAGCTTTTGTTTCAAGTTATGGCATTTTTTTGTTGTTTTTATGTTCATTGCTTGTTTTAAAGAGAAAAATTAATCACTGAACATAACTATGAAAAGAGGCAATAATGTGTATGTAGCTAGCAGTTTTTAATCTCTCTTCAGTGCCTCAAACCTTGCTATTTTTCCTTAGTAGCCTAGATCACATTTGTTTTCCCTTAACGACTTCATACCTGTTTCTCTTATTTCTGTTTGTTAAGAATTTCCTTTTTTTTCCTTTTTTTTTAAATGAAATGGCATTTTTTTTCTAACTTTTTATATAGGAAAATTTTTTTTCTCCTTTTATCTATTTCCTCACCTTGCTGAAAAAGCAGGGTTGTTGTCTGGTGTTATATCAGGATTA
Source organism: Amazona ochrocephala (assembly GCA_039720435.1). Classification (NCBI taxonomy): domain Eukaryota; kingdom Metazoa; phylum Chordata; class Aves; order Psittaciformes; family Psittacidae; genus Amazona; species Amazona ochrocephala. The sequence goes on from CM077879.1 coordinate 40,125,755, forward strand.
AACTGAACTTCTCTCACTTTCTGCCACTTCTTGTGATAAATTTGCGTTTAATTCCACAGACTTGCAGGCAATATTTGCATAATATTTGCGAAATTTGCTTAATATTCTGAAGACCTGAAGGCAATATATTTCAGGCAAAGAAAGTATTTCAGACAAACGAAGCCATTCTCTTGAAGAATTAATATGGTGCTCTGAGAAAGCCTGCAAACCTCCCCCCCCCCCAACAACAAGACTATTTTCACTCCATCTATACCAAAATCACCATTTGTACAATTTCCATATATGATGGAAATTGTACATGGAGGAATTTTCTGTGTGTAATATTTTCTCCTCTGGGTCTCAGACACTATGTCACCTTTTGTTTATATAGCAGCAACTGATCTGCAGTGAAAGGTTTGTAAAAATGTAGAGAATAAGTGGGGGAACGACAGTTGCATGGGAATCGGTTGCCTGGGAATAGAGAACGCAGTTACTAATGGGAAATTGTACGGCATACCTTACTTTTATATTTAATGCCTTACAAATTATGAAAAAAAATCATGTTTATACTGCTCATATTACAATTACATCCATCTAGTGTTTACAGGTAGCAAATGATTATTTTATGCGTGGGAAGTTAAATGTTTTCCATCTTTCTTTTAAGGCAGAAATATTACAGGGAACAGAAAACAGAGAATCTCTCATGTCTTCCTGTTTGCATCCAAATGCAGAAACAAACCAAAGAGAAAAGTTTGCTGAGGCAGTAGATTTTAAACCTGAATACATGCTCTACTAGGCATCGTTTTTCGTGGTATATGGAACTGGTAATTTGAGGAGACATTGGGGTTAGACAGTGATTAATATATTTTAATTTGTGGATAAAAGTGCATGAAACCTTACAGCTCTAAAGGCTTGCTAAAAAAATATACAGTGTATGATGTAGAATCAGACTCTTTTGGCTGCTTTCCCATTCTGAAAAGTTTCAGAGCAAGGAGATTCTGTTCTGTATAAAGGAAATAAAAATTGGTGTTAGAAGGCGGAGAAACGAGTAGGTTGCTGTTACCTGAGGTATGGGGCTGCTTCTGTGCGTCTAAAGCAGCTTGTATTTTCTCTCTCCTGTGGTTGTGTTCACACAAATCAGCTAAATAAGCTTTACTGAAAGGAGGTTCAGATATTGAGGGAATGGTCATATGGGGATATTTGACTTTTGCTCTATTCAGATGGTTCAGATAGCTCTACAATGTAGGTCCGCTGATCTTTTTAATGTAGGTCCACACTGATCCTTTAGAGGAACAGCATTTTAGTTTCAGGTCAAGATTAGGGTCTAGGGAAAGGATTTTTATTTTCCATTCATCCAGAAACATTAAATGACTATTTTTAGGCTGCTGCTCTATTAAATCTATATTACTGTGAAAGCACACAAGCTTGCAACTGTTCCCTCCAGAGATCAGCCTTGATGTACGATCATTCATATTTAACATTGCAAGGAGGCGCTTCTCAACTTGTGTCATCATTTAGATATTCAAATTTACATAACATTTGAGATATTGTTGGGATTATTGATAATTATGTTAGGGAAAAATGTAGGGAATTAAAAAAAAAGATAATTGCAAGCTTCTCATATATATACAATTTTTTTCTGAGACAAATTTAATGCTAGAAAGACATATTGATGTCTGTCACTGTCTGACTAAATTTATGTTTCTTTAACATGTTATTTTAATGCCAGTTATTGCACTGATTTTGAATGTGGAAGATAATAGAATTGTATCTCTATCTCCATATTGGACTGTAATTTTGGGGAGTAAAAAATAGAAGAGGGAAGAAGAGGGGTATAACAGTGAAGAACAATCTAGATTTATTATTCTCTAACCAACATCTATTTATAAAAATTCTTTCTACCAAGTTGAATAAAAATGTTTTCTGTCCTAGAACTTAAAGAAGAAGAAACGAAGCCCTGCCATGTGATGGGTCTGAGCAGGGGTCACCTGGAAAAGACACAGTCCCATCAGCTGACCTCCTGATCAAGCTATATAGCTTCCAAATAAGAAGATTATTTTAAGAGGAAACAGCCTACGAAGGGTGGTAAGCTCCCGGAAAAAAAAATGATGCACCAGAGGATGGCAGAAGCATATGCTATTGTAGCTACTAAATTCCTCTGGCCTAAGTCAAAAACGTAGGTCAATAGTGAGTGACATTACTAACTCAGGGGTGCTGGATCCACTTCTGGGACAATTTAGTCCATACACCTAGATAGTGTGCTGCTGAAGTCAACCAAAATACTTCAGTTTACTGAAACCATCAAAAAATCATAAGCCTTTGACACTGTCTCACATGACATCCTTCTCTCTAAGTTGGAGAGACATCAGTTTGATAGGTGGACCACTCGGTGGATAAAGAACTGGCTGGATGATCGCACGCAAAGAGTAGTGCTCATTGGCTCAGTGTCCAGCTGGAGACCCGTAACGAGTGGTGTCCCCCAGGGATCGGTGTTGGGACCGGTCTTGTTCAACATCTTTGTGGGTGACATGGACAGTGGGATTGAGTGCACCCTCAGCAAGTTTGCCGATGACACCAAGCTGTGTGGTTCGGTTGATAAGTTGGAGGGAAGGAATGCCATCCAGAGGGACCTTGACACGCTTGTGAGGTGGGCTGATGCCAACCTAATGAAGTTTAACCATGCTAAGTGCAAAGCCCTGCACCTGGGTCAGAGCAATGCCAGGCACAGCTACAGGTTGGGCGGGGAGGAGATTGAGAGCAGCCCTGCGGAGAAGGACTTGGGGGTGTGGGTTGATGAAAAAATGAACATGAGCCGGCAGTGTGCGCTTGCAGCCCAGAAAGCCAACCGTATCCTGGGCTGCATCAAAAGGAGTGTGACCAGCAGGTCGAGGGAGGTACTCCTGCCCCTTTACTCTGCTCTCGTGAGACCTCACTTGGAGTATTGTGTGCAGTTCTGGTGTCCTCAACATAAAAAGGACATGGAACTGTTAGAACAAGTGCAGAGGAGGGCCACGAGGATGATCAGGGGACTGGAGCACCTCTCGTATGAAGACAGGCTGAGAAAATTGGGGCTGTTCAGCCTGGAAAAGAGAAGGCTACGTGGAGACCTCATAGCAGCCTTCCAATACCTGAAGGGGGCCTAGAGGGATGCTGGGGAGGGACTCTTCATTAGGGACTGTGGTGAGAGGACAAGGGGTAATGGGTTTAAACTTAAACAGAGGAGGTTTAGATTGGATCTGAGGAAGAAATTCTTTACTGTGAGGGTGGTGGGGCCCTGGAATGGGTTGCCCAGGGAGGTTGTGAATGCTTCATCCCTGGCGGCATTCAAGGTGGGATTGGACATAGCCTTGGATGGCATGGTTTAGTGGGAGGTGTCCCTGCCCATGGCAGGGGGGTTGGAACTCGATGATCTTGAGGTCCTTTCCAACCCTTACTATTCTGTGATTCTATGATTCTATGAATAGGGAACTCCCGTCTTTGTACCTTTGTAGGAACAATACTGTTGTTTTTTGCATAATTTTGAAAATACAAGGTCCTTAGAAAGAAGGATCATTTTAAGAAAACCCTGGAACACGTGAAACTAAAAGATGAATTTCAAGAAGTGTACTTTGTATGAATATAATTATTTTTCTTAGCACTTAAAGAAACATTAAATATTTGAAGATGGTTGTAAGGAGTGGATTTTGGCTTTGTTTTGGAGCATATTACAAATATTTGAATGTGGCTTTTCTTTTTCAACAGAACTGAAAATCAAGGTCTTTAATGGGCTTGATAGTGATCAAGAATCTGAAACTTAAGGACACTTTAAATTTAATCCAATGTTTTAATTCTGTAATAATCACTCAGGCACCATTAGATGTTTACAATTAAAGTACATTTCCTCACTGCTACAAACTGAAAAGGAGACCAGCTATTACCAAATATGTATCTATCTGCTTTTGCTGTTTCGTACTATACGTCTGTAAGATGTGAAACATTTTCTTCTCTTGATGAAGCCTTACAAAGTTTATTCCTATTTTTAAATAAAGAAGGTTGAATATTGCACAGAGGCTGATTATGTCTTTTCCAGTTCAGTACATGAATTATAGTGCACTTCCAGCTCAACTGTCATGAAGATGATTTTCTCTTTTAAACACTTCATGTTTCCTAAAATGTTATTCAAATTACCTTGACATTTGCTGCATTTTGATATAGGGTTTGTGACTGAAGACTATTATTAGCTGACTAATGAGTTATTAAGATATGCAATGGCTGGCTTTTACGTCCTCCTCAGGAGCCAAGTACAAACACACCTTTCTTTATTTAGAATTTTCATACAGTATTTCAATTCTAACATCTGTAGCGGGAACTGTTTCACTATTCCAATTCTGAATATTCTTTCACCATGGTGTACTACCTGAGCTAGGATGTGCTGCTGGTTAGAGGAAGACGCAGGCACAGGTAACATTCAAACCCCTGACTGACTAGGATTTATCGGAAAAGAGATTTCTATGAAGTAATGAGCTGAATGAATCAAAGTAATACCCTCTGAATCTATCTCATCTGTTGTCAAGGTGAGGTAAAATGAGACAATGAGGAGCAAAGACTGGAGGAGGGAGAAGGTGTTTAGGAGATAAAAAAAATTATGATGAACACTGTTGTGTGGGAGAGCCACCTCAGGTGAGGAAAACTGGAGGCATCTCTGGAGAGTGAGGGAAAAGATAGGGAGATACATAAAACTAGGTCTGAGCAGGAACATACAGAGCACCCAGAAATGTTTAAACATTGATTATCAAGCTGAATTGTCTTTATTTAATGATAAACAGTGAAAGACTTTAGCCTGCACCTTTGTAATGCTCATTCTATATACCCTGTGAATTTTCACACAGAATCACACTGATCCTGGAACTGCTGAGAGAGGCAGTGAATGTGTAGCATGAAACAGCAATAAGCCAAAATGTAGTCAAGGCTCAGCCATTCACGATCCAAGAGGAAATTTAGAAGTCATCTCACAAAACACTATCAAACTAAAGGAAGTCTGTATCCAGTCCAGAACAGGATGCCGCTGGGTTTGCCTAGTCATAATGACAGAGCTTTTCCTTTCCTTATAAACTCTGCTATACCAATGGCTTTGCTGATCTTCATCTGAGGTGACAAGCATCAATGTTACTTCAGGTCACTGTAGTTTAGATTTTGTGGATCTCTGAAAACCTAAGTCTCAACTCAGGCAACAGTGTTTGACGTATGTTCATCCCTAATGAAATCAAAACTGAGTTGACCTGATATGGACTAACTCTAAATGAATCACAGGCATAAATATTTGCAGCAAGACATAATTATTGTCAAAAAATGGGTATGAAATCTCACTTGTAAGCATTTTTATAGAGCTGAAGCTTAATGAAAGAGCAAACATATTGATGGGGACTGTGTGGAATGTGAACAGTGGTTGTTCTCTTATTACATAGATAGCTCCTGAAACCAGCATTTCACAAATTGGTAATTGTTTAAATTACTCTGAGATTTTCAAAGACACAGGATACCTGTTGGCAGCAATTCCAAAGAATCTGTATATGAATATTAACAAATATCTCACCTGTTTTAAAAGTGAGACTGTCATTAAATTGGTAAAATACTAATGTCTTCATTCTCCAACAACTACTTTAAACATCTAATCTTTAAGTACAAATAGTAGAAGTAAAAAGGGAAGTCTAATTTGTAGCATTGAAGATGAGAGTAAATCCATGATTCCTGAATGAAAGAAAAAAGCCTTTTACTTGGTAGATATTAAAAAAAAGAAAAAAAAAAAAAAAGAAAAGAAAAAAAAATAATTTTGTACATTTGTACATAATTTTTTACATTGTGTTGGTACTGAATTTGCTGTCTTTTTACACAGACAGATCAATAAAATTGATCTATAGAAAACTATATAGGAGACTCAATTATAATTAATAAACTGTGATTACTTAAAGAGACAGTGAAACCATCCCCAATATAATAGTCTATCTTTTAAAACCAGGAAAATTTCAGAATAAAATTTTTAGAAGTTAAATTACTATTAATCATATGGTGCAAATACATAAAATTGTCTCATTTTCTTTCTCACAAAATAGTATCACTGAAAAATCAGACTAATTTTCTCAGGTACCAAATCTAAACAAAGATAAGTGAAAAAGTTTAGACAACCAGCTCCACAGGTACTAACTTCTGTTTTGAATATTAGGAGATTTTGACAGATAGAAGCTTTTTCATACAAGGTGGGTTTATATAGATGCAAGTTCTGCATTCAACTCCTTCAAAATGCAGATGAATTCATAGTGTTTATAGTAACTGTACACTGAGCTACCAAGTGCAAATACAGCGAGGATTTGCTAAGACAGACAATTTACCGTGTTTCTATAAATGAGTGGTAGGAAAATTACCTTACTATTATATTTGTCCAGCTTTCAATTTGTTAATACTTTCAAGTGACTGTTGTTTTGAATTCTTTACAAAGTTTACTTGGAAAATTTCGTTCTCACCCTTTCCTTGCTGTGTGTGTTATGTAATTTCACAGCTTTGGAGACTGTAGATAACTAGAGACCTTGTTACTCTATGTACTTTTTTCTGTCCTGCATACATGGTTGCTTCAGTAGGATCCTGAACTCTGGGAAGGTTGAGCTGATGTATGTCTTCATTGCAGTGGCTCTTTGCAATATTCATAACAATGTGCAAGAAAGTATGTGCATTTCTCTATCACATGAATAGTTTTGTTACAGACCAGGTACTAGAGTATGTACCATAATGGGGAAATTATACCTGGATCTTAGCCACTCTGGATAGAGAGGGGTGCACAAATAAAACTTGAAAGAGAAATGTGATTTACAGGAGACAGTTTCAGGAACATCTGAGCCCTTAGAGGCCCTGCTTAAGCTGGATGAAGAAGGAGACACCTTTCCCAAAGAGACATATGGAGAAATAGCTAATTGTTCTAGGGAGGTAATTGTCAACTTAAGTGAATAGCATACTTGATTGTGTGGCTTTATACTTTGGGGTTTTTAACCTCTAGCCTGCTTAATGCGTATGCAAAGAGAGGTGATGTAAAATTTAAATCATCACCTATGAAGAGTTAGCAGGATTTTTTTTTCATTGATTTATGTTTGGCGTAGCCTTTGATTTCCTGAAATCATCTCATTGTAGGGTGGTAGACTAGATTATGTCCAGATGTCTCTTCAAGACTCAACTATACTGCAATAGAGAAATATTTATGTTTGCCATATTGTATTTCCTTCTGAATAATCCACTTATTTACTTTTGTTCTTCATGTTTGCAAAAAACTTGTTCAGTAATAAGGAAATGTGATATGACTGTGTCCCGAATGCTTTTTAAGGGTACCGGTAACTAGAAAAAAATGGATTCTAGCAGTTTCACAATACCAAAAATAACATCTGTTTCAAACCTGAAATGCTGTTAAAAGTTTTTACTTTCCATTCAGAAGTGTATTTCATTGTTTTACATAGTCATTATTTCTGACAAAACTAAAGAGGATGCAGACCATTAAATATTTGAAGTACAAGTATTTCTTTTATCATTCAACTTGAAAGGCTTTTTGTGATTCAGGTTTCTCACACAGAAGTCAGAGCAAATTGGAGCAATTTCTAAGGTTCTGTTTCTCTCTGGTGAAAGTGATCAGGTTCCTCTACTGAGGCGCAGGGTAGTTAAAAGAGTCTTGAAAGAACTGTAGATTGTCTGTGTGTTTGCTTGGGGAGTTTTGTTTGTTTATTGTTGCGTAAAGAATGCTTATATTAATACAATTAAAAAAATTCTCTGCTATGAATGGTGTAGAGCATTGAGGCATGCTAGCTTTCCAGAGAGCAGCCTAAGGAGGACTGTAGTTCAGGTTTTCACTGGTTTTGTAAATGTGGCCAACTGTGTGACAACTGTGTTGATCCCCCTTGTAATAATTTTCCATCATATTGCCCTGTTTCAAGTATAATCTGACCTAAGTGTATTATACTTGGCTTTAAAATATTTTAAAGGGTGCCATTGCTGTAGGCAGAGCTACTTTTACAATTGAAGAGGATACTATCGTAGAAGTTCAAAGACAGGATACAAAGACTTCAGATTTTGAAAAGATGTGTCAATCCACTTTACATATATATATACTGTACAGATGTTTGGTTTCCAGAATATTATTTCCACTTTCTTTTGCCAATCAGTGCTCCGATGGAGAAAATCAGCTGCTCTCTGTTTCACAAGTGAATCATTTATTTGTTTCTCAAAGGTACTATTTGCAGCTTTTGGCTCCCAACATGAGTCACTTCTTTCTGTTTTTTCAAGGCTGTTTTCAACTTTCAGTTCTTTCAACAAAATTCTCTACTGTATTTCAAAAGACCATTAAACAGAGCTAATACTTTCTTAAAATACTGTAATACTCCTGGAATCACAGTGTGTTAATAATTTTGTGTTATCAGATGCACTGAGATGATTTTTTTCAACTAACTAATTGCAATGGGTAACTCCAGCAAAGAAAATCTTTATTAAAAAAAAGGAATAGGTATTGTTTTAGTAAGGACTGCTAAATGGCATCTTTGAGCTTTAAAATCAAACCACTATAAAATATTCTAATGTATAATGCTTATATGGATAAATTTGTTACTTGGTGAAGATGTTAATTTCTCAGAGATCAAAGTACATGTTCTGAATTGCAATCAGTTCTCTTTCAGGCTTTATAAATGCCCAGAATTAGCCACATAATCTCTTGTGGCAAGTACTCTCACATTTTAAATATATAGATGAGGAAGAATGCATCTTATTAGTCATTTAAATCTGAACCTTGGTCAACTAGTGTTTACTCTAGCTTCAGTATTAGAAAGAGTAAGTAGTTTTGCCTTAAAGGCAGGCAGAACAGATAAAAACTCTACCTGAAATTAATGAATAATTGCAGCCTATATTCATTTATTTCTGGTGACAGTACTAGAACAGATTTGAAAACGCAAAATGCCAAGGAAATGCAACAGAATAAAAATCGCTGATTTTCAAAACAATTATTTTATCACAAAATAGTTGCATTTTGGTGGCATGAAAGTGTCATGGTACTCTGTATTTCTAGTGTAATGTAACATCTGCATCTGTTGGTTGCAGAGAAAATCTTTTATCTTGGTGTTTCAGGTTACAAAGTTAATACACCACAACTCTGAGAAGGGTAGATCAGATAGGTATCATCAGAAGTAGTACAGAAATAGTAGGCTTTTAAACAGAAGCTCTATAATAAGCAATAGGTTGTAGAAATTGAGTTGTTTTCTATATAGTAAATGTACCCCACAGAGCAAATTTCTTACTTTCTGAAACCATTGCTAAAAAAATGCATAGAAATGTGCTATTCTACACCTCTGTTTGTTTCAGATTACCTCTAATGCTTTCGTTCCTATTCCCAAGTGACAAAGAAAGCGCTATTGGGAAGTATTACTGTATAGGAAAAATGGTAAACACTGCCTTAATATCAGATCTTCAGAGCATGCTAACAGACTCATAATTGCTTTCTCTTTGTTTTTGGTTCCAGCTCTAAAAATAAATACAGGCTTGACCAAATCATCTTATTTTCTTTTTCTGTCTTCCTACCTCTTGACTGCCCTGAGATAGAGTCTTGCTGCTTGTATGAAGATAGGCTGAGAAAATTGGGGCTGTTCAGCCTGCAGAAGAGAAGGCTGCGTGGAGACCTCATAGCAGCCTTCCAATACCTGAAGGGGGCCTAGAGGGATGTTGGAGAGGGACTCTTCATTAGGGACTGTAGTGAGAGGACAAGGGGTAATGGGTTCAAACTTAAAGAGGGGAAGTTTAGATTGGATCTGAGGAAGAAATTCTTTACTGTAAGGATGGTGAGGCCCTGGAATGGGTTGCCTAGGGAAGTTGTGAATGCTTCATCCCTGGCGGCATTCAAGGTGGGGCTGGACATAGCCTTGGATGACATGGTTTAGTGAGAGGTGTCCCTGCCCATGGCAGGGGGGTTGGAACTCGATGATCTTAAGGTCCTTTCCAACCCTTACTATTCTATGATTCTATGATTCTATGAAAATTGAGCTGATGACCAGTCACTGCAATGCATTTGTGCATTTAGTGTGTTCAATACCCATTGCATCAATAACACCTAAGTTATCTGAAAAAGAATGCTGGTGATCTATTGGATGAGCTTTCTGTAACATAATAGTATTCGTGCTATCCTGATAGCTTAATGTTAATCCATTATTACTAAATAATGTAAAGCATTGTCAAAGAGTCTGTTTGCCTTAGCACTAAGGAGCTGGCTTCATCTTCAGGATACCTTAAAAATTTTGGGTGTGGGTTGTTTTTCTTTTGGTTTTTTTTTTTTAATAATTTTTGTTTTTTATGGTAGACAACAGCCCCAGCCCATAAACTGCTATAATGTGCATAATTAAGAGTAGTTACTAAGAGTATAAAAAGGAAACTGATTAAGAAATTTAATTTGCTGACCTTCTGACGGAGTGCTAAGGGTGTCATCTTCTTCACTACTTATGCTAATTTTCTCTCTAAATCATCTAGATGTTTATAATATAGGTAAGCTCTGTAATGACGAAAGAAACACAGAAAGACAAGTCCTTCCCAGACATCTAAGATATATGCCTTTCCAGAGTAACTTCATCTGGAACCTGAAAGATGTTTTCTTGGCAGTACTCATAATTTCTTTGTAGTCCTTTAAAATGAAGTGCTGGGAAAGACAAAATGTGCATTTAAAGAAATAAAATGAATAGATAATTTATCTTGTCTTTCTCTGTTAAATAAGACTTATTTTTAAAAGATTTTTCTTTTATTTTTATAAGTTTATTGAAAAAACCTTACTGAATTATAGTAAGCAATATATGAATGTCATGCAGTTAAGAAGTTAAAGCGTCGGGCAATCAAGATATTTTTCAAGAAATCAGTTAAATTTTTCTTTTTATTGTTTTAGCTGGGGTTATGGCACACTAAAAATATTTTTTTGTAGAATGATGAAATGCCATGGATTGTATCTAAGCAACAGCAATGATGAGACATGTTCAGATATCCGCTGAATCAAAAGTTAGTTTTAGTTTTACTATATACCAAACTGAAAATAGGAATTACTAAATTAGGTAGCTTCTGATATGACTGATAGGATTCTATTTTTAATAAACTGAACTCATCTCCATCTCAGCACATTTTCATGAACTGAAAGGTCAAGTGAAATAAGGTGTGATGCATAAATAAACAAGTGTTTCTTCCTACAGGACTAGATGGTCTCTGCTCCAGGAAGATAGAGTAGGGCAACCCTTTTATTAGTGCCGCTGCATGCTTAGTTCATGCAGCCACTCACATTGCACTGCATGGGAAAAAAAATCCATTTTATTATGTTTTAATTAATAGGGAGCTCTGAATGCATTGAATTTAGAATTTTGTAACTCTACACCTCACTTAGAAGTTTTATGAATATGAATTCAATTTAGTGTAGTTCTGTTTAATTAATTTTTAAATCCATTTTGAGCTTCTGATAGTGTAAGGAAAATTAAATTTCCCTTAAGTGTTTGCTACAGAGTTCAAACATCCACAAAGCAAATAATAAATTCTCATCCTCATAATAATATCAGCTAATTTATTTATTCGGCTTACAATATGAGGAACTGGTTTATATTTTCAATTCTATTCTATAATATCAATTCAATTTCAGAGTATTCTGTAGTCGCAACTTTAATCAATCTTTACTTTAAAAGCTATTAGTCACATGGGCAAAGAGATAGATTTGTTATTTTCCTTTAAACTGTTCAAGATTCATAAAAGTTTCCACTAAACAGGAACAGAACAAAGGATTGCCATTTACCTAGACATCTTAGTTTTAAAAAGGAAATGTTTAAATCAGTATATGTGTTGCAAGTTCTCCAAGGCACTATACATTTCTAATGACTTGGATAAAGTTGAGTAATTTAGCCTATGATGTGGTATATCAGAGCATTTTATGAATCCTTGGAAATGAGGGAAAAGACCTATCTTTTAAGAGGAGAGAAAGAAGTACTAGAAGAATGTGCCTGTGCAAAAGCAGAATGACATCAAAAGAGCATGTAAAGATAACAGCTTTTCCTCCACATTCTTACAACCATTGTTGCTGAGTTGTGACATGAAAGAGCCAGAGGCAAATAAAGAAAAAGTTATATTTGAAGCTATTTCAGACCTTATTCTCTTTTTGATTCTTCCATCTCCCACCCTTGCTTTTTCTCTCTCCTCCCCACCAGCTTCAAGCTGCTTCAAAATTTGAGCTGGAATCCATAACTAGTATTTAGAGTTAGGAACTCTGATATAATACATTCTGTAAAACTGTACAGACTAATGGCCATCATAATAACACATTTTATTTTGAGAAATGCTAGTTATTCAGTGTCCTGGGTTCAGCAGCAGCAGTCATTTTTTCTCCTTCGTGGTAGCTGCTGCAGCTCTGTGTTTTTGATTTTGGGCCTGGGAACAGTGCTGATAACACCAGTGTTTTCAGTTACTGCTTGGTGATGTTTAGGCTGGCCAAGGACTTTGTGACTCTCATGCTCTGCCAGGGAGGAGGGGAAGCCGAGAGGAACGAGAGACAGGACACCTGATCCAGACTAACCAAAGAGATTATTCCATACCACAGCACGTCATGTCCAGGATGTAAAGACAGGGAGCAGAGACCCGGAAGGGTGGTGAGGGTGCATGGTGAGGGGGCACTGGTGGGGGTGCACTGCGTGGTTGGGCTTGATATTGGATGGTGAGAAATTGTATTTTTTTCCCTTGTATTTTCTCTTATTATTATTGGTGTTAGCAGTAGTGGTTTGTGTTATACCTTAGTTACTAAACTGTCCTTATCTCAACCTGTGGGAGTTGCATTCTTTCGATTCTCCTTCCCATCCCTCCAGGAGTGGAGGGAAGAAAGAGTGGGGAGTGAGTGAGAGAGCGACTGTATGGGTTTATGAAGCTTATACCATGACAGTTCTTTTTGGCGCCCAACGTGGGGCACGAAGGGTTGAGATAACAACAGGATTGTCACTCATCACAATGCTGATTTATTGGCTCTCAAAGTTGTTGCTCTTGAGTTCATGGTTTCAGCTTGCTGTACCTTACTTACTGCCAGTATATATTATCTTAGCATTCGGATATGGGTTTTGGGTTAAGGTTCTTGTTTCAGTGCACTTTATTGGAGTGGCTTGTGATACGGGCCGGCTCCAGAATCACGGAGGGGGCAGATATGGACGTGGGTGTGGACGTGGACTTGTACCTGGCAGCTCAGCTGCTCTTCACCATCCTGGCCCTCTTTTTCGCCTCCGTCTTCGAGAGGCTGTGGGGAGCCGAGGAGGGGCGGCCCCGGGAGGCGTCGGCGGCCGAAACGGCCCGGGAGAACGGCGCGGGGATCAAGTGGCCGGGAAGTGGGAGACGGCAGAGAAGCCAAGCCCCGAGGAAAAGCCGAGCCCAGCAGCTACCGAGCGGCGAGGGGGGGCGGCGGCCGATCCCAGCCCCGCGGCAGCAGAGAGCATTCCCCAGCAGCCGCCCACAGAGCCCCGCGAGCCCGAGCCCCAGGAGAATGCAGAAGAGCACTCAGCACTTCCCAGCAAGGCAGAGGAGGAAGATCTGGACTCAAAGAGCAGCTGGTGGTGAGAGAGCCGGCAAGCACAGCAGCTACACCAGCCCCAGTGACAAGTACAGCAGCCTCATTTGAGAGTTCTGATGGTTTTGAATGGCCTTTGGGTGCCCTTGAGACCTGCCTGCTGATTCTGGTGGGGATCAGCATGTTGGTATGCATAGAGTGTGTTTTACCCACAACCATTTCGCCTGGTCCTGAGAGTTAACCAGAGTGGGGTGTGGGCCTTGTCTGGGGTTAGACTACCACGCAGGGTGACCAAGAGATTTTCCCCAAAGCTGGACAGTCATGAGTGGCAGGGTGTATGGGACAGTATGGGAGCGTATCTAGTCCACTGGGCCGCTCCAGTGCTTTGGAAACATTGGAGATGGAAGGCAGCTGTATGGAGTCCCCAACGACAAGCTGCAGAAACTGCTGGAGAGGAGACTGAATTATTTTGAGCCTGGTGGGCCCATGACACTTCAGGCCATCAGAGCAGAGATGCACCATACAGATGGACTCATGATCGAGGGGTGGACTTAGCAATGGACACTATTGCCCAGGTTATTCACAAGTGTGAACACTGCACATAGTCTCCTGCTCTGAAAGACTGTTACAAAAGATGGAGCCTGACATCATGGACCGACTGGACTCAGCAGCTTTATAGGGATTGGTCCATGCACTAAGGGATGATCTCTCTCCCTTTGTGCATGTGTGTGGATGTATATATATATATGTGTGATGGTATATTGAAAATGTGGGATCTGGGCATGACATGAATGGTATGGAATAAGGGGTGGAAAATGTCCTGGGTTCAGCAGCAGCAGTCATTTTTTCTCCTTCGTGGTAGCTGCTGCAGCTCTGTGTTTTTGATTTTGGGCCTGGGAACAGTGCTGATAACACCAGTGTTTTCAGTTACTGCTTGGTGATGTTTAGGCTGGCCAAGGACTTTGTGACTCTCATGCTCTGCCAGGGAGGAGGGGAAGCCGAGAGGAACGAGAGACAGGACACCTGATCCAGACTAACCAAAGAGATTATTCCATACCACAGCACGTCATGTCCAGGATGTAAAGACAGGGAGCAGAGACCTGGAAGGGTGGTGAGGGTGCACGGTGAGGGGGCACTGGTGGGGGTGCACTGCGTGGTTGGGCTTGATATTGGACGGTGAGAAATTGTATTTTTTTCCCTTGTATTTTCTCTTATTATTATTGGTGTTAGCAGTAGTGATTTGTGTTATACCTTAGTTACTAAACCGTTCTTATCTCAGCCTGTGGGAGTTGCATTCTTTCGATTCTCCTTCCCATCCCTCCAGGAGCGGAGGGAAGAAAGAGTGGGGAGTGAGTGAGCGACTGTATGGGTTTATAGACTTAAACCATGACATTCAGTTAACAGCTTTGGACTGGAGCATTGGGGAACCTCAATGGCATGAAATATTACAAGAGAAGAATGTCAGATTCTGCAGCTAGGATGGAGTAACTCCTAGTTTTTAGTATAAACTGGGAGAGGAGTAGCTGGAGAGCAGCCCTGAAGAAAGTCATCTGGGGGTGCTAGTTGACAACAGGCTCAATGTGAGTCAGCAGTGTACTGTGGCAGCCCAGGTGGCTGTCAAAAGAAGTGGTTATCCGGCTGTATTCAGCATTGGTGCGGCTTCACCCTGTGTGCAGTTCTGTTCACCACAATTTAAGAATTATGTGATGGTACTTAAATGTGCCCAAGGCCGGCAACAAAGCTGGTGAAAGGGCTGTGAGAAAAACCTTATGAGGAGCAGCTGAGGACTTTGGATTTGTCTAGTTTGGAGAAAGAGAGGGTGAGGGGTGACCTCATTGCCCTCTACAGCTTTCTGAGGAGGGGAAGTGCAGAGGAAGGTGCTGATGTCCATGGGATCCAGTGATAGGGCACATAGAAATGGTTCAAAGCTGTGTCAGTGAAGGTTTAGATTAGACATTAGGAAGCATTTCTTTACTGAGAGGGTGGCCAAACACTGGAACAGACTTCTCAGAGAGATGGTCAAGGCCCCGAGCCTCTCAGTGTTTAAGAGGAATTTAGACAATACTGTTTAACAACATCCTTTAACTTTTATTAAGCCCTGAAATGGTCAGGCAGGTGGACTAGATGATTGTTATATGTCCCTTCTGACTGAAATATTTTATTCTATTCTATTCTATTTCTAATTGCACTTTTGAAAAGATGCATCCTAATCAATGATAACAGTAAAGGAAGGGGTAGATTTTAGGCTGCGAACTCACGAATGTGTCTTCCAAAACATTTGAGAGACAGTAGATAAAATGATCATAAAAGATGTAAGATATAGGAAATCAAACATGTCTGCATAAAAAGTTAAGATAAAAAATTCTGATGCAAAAATAAAACTTGGTGGTTTGTGGGTTTGCATTGTTTGTTTTTTTCTTCTATTTTTCTTTTTTTATTCAAATATCCTATCTCTGTAATTTATAATTTTGAAGTGTTATCTGGAATGAAAGTATCTTGAATTTCATCTCATATGATCACAGTTCAGTCTGTGACAGTCCTTTTGACATCAATGCCTTCTGTCTGTCAGATATTACATGGTAGATAACATTACAAAAACTCATTCATTCCAATGTTTTATTGATAACCTCTCTTCTACAAGTTACGGAGAGCATGTTGACTTGAGCAAAGCTTGATATTTGTCTATAGCTGGTCTTTAGACAGCAGGTGGTACAATTTTCTGAATTTAATGCTTGCAAATATCACATAAAAGCTGCTTTTTCATTCCCTGACTTGCTAGTTTCCACCCAGCTCATGCCCAAAACCTTCATATAAATATTTTAAAAGTGTCCAATCTGAATTCCTGTTGACCTGTCTCATTGACTAGCTCTCAACAGGATAAGAAAGTGAAAGGCTGGATATTTTGTGAGTGTTCCTTCTGACATCCTATGACCCATCTCTTTTATGAGCAGCTTTCATCATTCAAATGCATCTCTTCTGGAACTAAGTAAACATTCACCCCCATTGACCAACTCAAGCTGTGTTAAGCCATTTTAAATTTGATTAGTAACTAGCTTCTGAATTTAATTTTGTTTGTGTATACATTACTGCTGTTGTTCATAGGTTCAAAAGCTACTGACCTTCAAAAAAAGCCACAATCAGATCCTGTTAATGAAAAGCAGTAGATTCACTTCTTTCATACTTATTCCTCCAGTTTCAAGAATACTGAACAGAACTAAATCTCGCAGTATCAAGAAACGTTTGACCTCCAGGAAACAGTTTTTCATCTTTGTAAAGCTTGGATTTAAAGGAAAAGCTTAAACTTTATTAACAATATTGTTTATCTACCATTAGACAAAAATAGATGGGTTTTTGTCTAACAATCAATGTGAAATAGTTTTATTTGTTAATTGTCTGCTGATTAAATAAATATAAATTGTCCTGTACCTTATTATATATATGCTAGTGTTGAAAATTTCAGAAATATATGCATGGTTGTGGGAAGCCTAGAAAATTCAGTTTTCCAAAGCAGTTGCTTGGAATCTCTAAGTTTTATTGGTACAAAATACAATCTAGATGGCTCAGATTAAAACTTTAATTTCTGGGAAGTAAAAGTGGGTCTATATAATAATAATAATATCATCATCAATTAATAATAACAATGAATAATGATAACAACAACAGAATTGGAAGGGAGAATGGAAAGTTCCGCATCTGTAAAGCAGAATGATGTCTCCATACACCATTTGTAACAGATTTAAGAACAAAATTTTATCTTTTCTTTTTAAGTACATTCAGTGAAAGGTCTCTACATTTTTAATTCTATTGATAGATTTTCTTTCAGTTTATAAAACTGTTTTTTCATTTTAATTGGGAATTAAACCAACTACATATTCCCATTTCCCCAATAGGGAATATCCAAGTCTTTCAATGCACCATATTTTCCAGATGTCTTTTATCCCACCTGGCTCTTCTTTGGACTGCCCCCAGATTTTCAAGATTTTTTTAGGATCATAGTGCTAGTAATAGTTGTATTTCTGGACCAGCTGCTGCTTAACAAGTGCCAAGCACGCTGGCAGTTCTGTGGATACTCTTATTAACCAATCACTTGTTAGTCCATTCAGTTTTCTACAGGCAATCTTGTTGGGATGTGGTAGTAGTCTTAATCTCAGTTTTGTTTCCCCATCCTATGCTGCTGTATTCTAACCAAACTACTTTTTATCAGAGAATATTTCTTTTTTTCTTCCTCAATTTAGTTTCTTTTTTCTTTTGAATTTCAGTTTTGGCTTGGCAGAGGGTCAGGGGAGTTATTGCTAATATGAGAAAAATAAAGCAATAAAATATTAATTTTAATCTACTCTTCAAATCATTGACACATTGACACATCCTTCTGTGAGTAATTACTTCCCAGCTTCCCCTCAGTCTGGATATTTAGGTAGGTAAAATTTATAACCGTTTTTCTGACTTTCTAAAATTCGGGAAATCTAGTAACCCCCACAAGTTTTGAAAAGTAGTTGCTATGGAGGTAGAAGTACCCCAAGCTAATTTGTTCTACTCTCTACTGTGAATTTTATTACACTTGCTACCACTTATCCCTTACATTCTTTCCTTTGTTATATTCCTAAAGTCTTTTGATTTTATCTTGCTTTATAAGTACAATAGCCTTTTTGGAGGAAAGCCTAAACGCAGTATTAATGATGTCATTATTTTTTTTCTGTTTCATTCATAAATTGCATTTTAGATTAGTAAAGATCAATTCAACTACATTTTATAAGCACATATAAAAATACTATGATCAATTAATCTGGCAAGAAGCAATAATTTGTAAATACATTCCCCATAATGACTGTCTTCTCTTTTTTCATATCTGCCTTTTTTCTGTCTCCAAATAGCTTCCAGAGAGCTTGTCAAAATAAGGTATAAGTGAAAATTTAAATTCTTATATAAACCAAAGGAACACATACAATACAAAGCAGAATCTTTTATCTAAAATTGAAACTTTTTCTTATCTCTCAGCTTTACACATCAACCTAGAGGATTTCAGACATTCTCTCTGTATCTTCAGTTTCATAACACTGGTGTCTTTGTCTTGGTAATGATAACACAAATGCATCTGGCTTTAACTTTGTCATGGGAAAAGCAATAAAGTTCAGATAACTTGTTATTTGTAATGCCCTCTCTTTTGTGTTGGTCAATTGAAGGCAATGGACAGCTCTCCACCACACAGCAAAAGAATTAAGAGAAAAAATGTTATGCTCAAAATTTCTACTGGATATGTATCTTAGCAAGCTTGCTGACAGCCCAAATAAATTATTTGATTAGTCCCAAATATTTCAGAATAATATTACTTCTCTTCTTACTTCTTCATTCTTTATTATTACTTGGTTTGTTTTATTGTGTTTTATTGGCATGAATTTATTTCTCAACAGAATCTACTTCTATATGTTAAATAATTTGGGTTTTTTTTTTCCCCACAAAAAGAATGAATAAGCAGTTTATGAAGACTGGTACAAGTAGAAAATATTTAGGAAAATATGCTTTTTCTTTACAAATACAGGAGTTGCACTTTCTATGAAACATTCTTGTTAAAAAAGTAACACTACTGTATTTCTGATCACCTAACTTTACTGTGAGAATGACTATAATTTCAAATGGGGTAAAAGTGATCTTGACTTCACAAGGAAGGCAACCTTTTAGCTGGAATGTCCTATCTGTGAGAGCTATAGCCATATACAAAAAGTTAAAATGAGGTTACATGCACTGGTAATGTAGTGTGGATCTTAGAAAATAGATTTCATGCTTTTATCTTTTTGTCGGGCGCTTAGGATTAGAACCCTACACGGACTTTGGGGACACAAGCCAAGGACTGCCAAATTTAACTTCAGAAGGCATGACTCAAGGGTGAAGCCCAAACTCTGAGTGAAAAGCCTGGTTTTTTTTTTGTTTGTTTGTTTTTTTTTTTGGTTTTTTTTTTTTTTTTTTTTTTTTTAATGTATAACTGTACAAAGGATTAGATCTTCAGAACAAGAGCCAAACTGCATTATAAAAAAAAAAAAAAAAAAAAAAAATCACAGGTCAGATTAATTGAAAGCTTATTTCAACCAGCTAAGATGGGATCAGGGTTTCTTTCATTCTGTAGAAAATGGAACAAATTCACTGGGAAGGTCATAAAATAATTGACTGTAAGGAATCCTATAGTCTGGATTCAGTCTGTCCTACCAACTAGGGTTTCTGCCTGACTTCCTAGAAGATGCTATTGACTCCTTTCATGAAGAAAGTAAAATGGTTCTGCCAAGTGAGCACTCTGAGCTATTGAATGATTCTTCCCATTATTCCCACTGTGGGGTCCAGGTGGATGACTGTGCTGATGAATAGGTACATTAGTAAGCATGCTACTTTGAAGAAGAAATTGAGACCTCTACTGTGAATTGTTACTGTGCAGACTGTGGTAAAGTGGATGACGAGAAAATCTATAGGTATTATTGTTGACATTAAGAAAAAACCAGAGGAGACATTGTGACAAAAAGAGACTAAAGATACAGAGAAAAAAACCCTGCTCATAAATAAAATCTGAGTGACCTTATTAGCAAATGTGTAGGTTGAAAGAACTGTCTAATTCTCATGATTTGTGAATAAGTTAATGAGTTTCAGAATTTTCTGTGTGTAAAAGATGTGCTAAAAAAATACTGATTTGAAACTCAACAAAGTGCAGTATGAACCGCAAGGAAGATGGAACAGAGCTATTCAAAGAGATAATTTCCGAGATAGCAGTAGCTGCAGCAAGCATTAAATTAGTCCTTTGAATATTGCTTTGTGTGAAACATTGCTCCATTGTGTGATACATTTTGGAGTCACTTAAATATCTACCCATGTGCAACAGCCTGCCAAATTGTAGTAACATTGTTTAACTTCAAGCAAAAAAACAACATAGAAATGTACCTCCCGCATAAAAAGCAAAATACTCTGCAGAGCTGGAGCTGCTGCTGGGGCAAATCTCACTCTGATCTGGATGAGATAACAGCGTTCCTCTGTAGTGTTACTTCAGCATAGAGTATTCAGAAATAAATTTTATGGGAATATTTCATCCACTGAAACATGAAAAAAAACAAAAACAAAAACAAAAACAAACAAACAAAAAAACTAAACCTTTAGTAAACAGAGAATTATTTGAAGTTTAGGCTGTAAATACTCCATAAAACTGTAGAATCACTTCCAAGTTCCAACCAGTTTTTGTCGTAGTTTCATCTAATCAGGTTGGTCTCTTAGATTGACAATTTCACTTGACTATTTTAAGGGTCTTTTAAACTTAAATGTTTCTACAACTCTATGACCATTTGGACAACGCCATAATGAGTAACTTAACACTAACATAAAATAGCTTCAATCTTCAGACTGTCATACTGAAGCTATTACCAAAATAATCTATTTGTTTGAAAGCACTGTGCAGCAGCATCAGTTTCTAAGCTCAAAGCCAGTCACCTTACACTGTTCCAATGATGCAATGAATTTTCTTCTTTTTCTATATAAAAAGCTTTCAGAGAAAGTGAGCTCATTTGTATTTTCTAATTGACTCATTCTTAAAGTCCCCAGAGCACTGAAGAAAATAAGTTTCAAAAATGTACACCTGCATTAAAGAGAATATATTTGAGCAAATCAAACATTTTAATACATAATAAAATGAGATCTGCATTTCTAAAGTGCAGTTCTTGAAGGTGGAATACTAGAAGTTAAAAGAACATGTTCATGTTTTATGTAATATCTGCAAGAAAGGAAGGAAAAGGTTTTCCTACGAAAATAATGCCATCAAAGTTCGAATCATTTCTTTTTCCCTCTTAAAGACAGTACCCAATGTATAGTTGGAAAAGCTCTTTAGAATCAGCATCAAAATGCTAGGGAGTCAGAACAGAGAAACACTAGGATCTTGTGAGATCAAAACCAAGTAAAATTCACAACTGCATTACTTGGATGATAATGTATCACTTTTGCTGAGACAAATTACACCTTCATTTGATTGTGTATATTTTGACAACTGCCCTATCTGTAGTTCCACAACTTCACCAGCCTTTGCAGATTTCTGTTATTAAATAAGATTCCATCATTCATAATAGTATTTGTATGTAGCAATAGTACCCCTAAAGTACCAAAGTGTTTTCCAGTCCAGGAAAAAGACATGTTTCTTGTTTGGAAAGCCTTATTCACTAACAATTAAACACACAGAAAAGTGTGAGAGAAACAGGGCAGGAAAAAAGAGTAAGAGCAAGAAATGTGTGATAATTGCTCCTGCAGGCCTTTCAAAGGGTTTGTCATACAGGATTCTATGTGGAAAGAAAAAAGGGAAAAAAATTCAAACAGCTTATATTTCGTACCTCCCTCCACACTCCTCAGTTTTTCTGGGGTCACTGACATTGGACTGTACTAAAGAATCATTGTTGACAAGAACTATATTGTTGTGGATGATGTGCATTTTCAAGATTATTGTTTCAATAAAAATGGGAATAAGAACTGAAGATTTCATGTTCTGTGAAGAAGAAATTATTATGTCAGTTATGCATATTGTGATAAAGGGCTGAATGTATTGTCATGGTATTTGATGTTTTAAGAAACCCAGGAAAGCACTTGTGGATCATTTTGATAGTTGATAAATATTTATAAGGCAAGAGTTGAACAGTAAGTTGAATTTTATTTCCCTTTCTTTCCTATTATGACACAGAAAAGATTCGATACATACTGCATGCCACCTATTAAGGCAAGTATGTAAAAGCTGTGATAAGGTGATTCAGTTAATTGGTAGACACTCAATTACATCCTACTAGCTGTTACAGAGGAGAATAAACTAGTTTGCTTCTGTTAGACTGAGCTGTCACATTAATTCTCTCTACTGTCTTATCAACAAGGAAGAGCTGTAAAATTCTCTGGTTTTCAAGGTGAATTTTCTCTTCAATCACCCCAAATGGGGAAATGTGATTCTGCAAGATTAAAACAGTTGGTAATCTGATTGTAATTTTACTTGGCAATCTGATTATATTTTTTTCCAAGAGGTTGCAATTCATTTTATAAAAACTTAAGTTTCAATCTTCATTTTTTCACATAGATCTTTTTGGAAGTACATGAAGCTTTTTAAATGTTAGCTACAGTAATTCTACCATTTCTTGGCTGTAAAGGCAGTCATGAGTAAATCCCAACAGACTGAACAGCTATAAATATATATATTTAGATACCGAATTTTCCTTACAATAACTTTTTCAGTAATGTTTAAATTTATATTTCTGTTTTGTTTGGGGTTTTTATTTCCCTCTGAGTAGGAAGAAAACTAAATACATCAGAAAGGCCTTTAAAAAAGACATTACAGAATAACTTGTAGCCCAAAGTCTGAGTGAGAAGCAGAAAAAACAGATTCCCAAGCCTATTTTCCTGGTTTGAAATACAGCATTTCGTCTTTGCTTTCCTGTGCTTCTCCACTGCACACAAGATTCTTTGCACAAAATAATTACACAGTTGTTGATCAAAACCAAACTAAATCCAAAACTGGAGCATGAAACTTATCTTGACATCTGACTCCTGAGAAATACCAGTTTATTTTCTCCGGCTGAAATTTTCAGTCTAAAATGGATATGTTAAACTTTATTAAACTTAATTTTTAAAGTAGATTCAAAATAGTTACAAGTGTCATACTGTGATTCTTCCTGTCTAGCACTGCTGGTTCAAAGCAATACAATTGCTCTCTTGGTTGCTGAAGTGACTGAAGGCATGTAGTTAGACAGGAAAACCAACCACAGTACAGCTAAGCCCAGCTCAAGAACTATGGTTACTTAATTTGTTATGAGCACATCTACATATTGATCTGCTAAGAAATTTATAGATAAATTGTTCTTTGTTTGGTTTGGATTTTTTTTCTTTTTTTTCTTTTCTTTTTTTTTTTTTTTTTTGTGTGTGTTTGTTTAACTTATTTATTTTTATTAGGGGTTGCATTTTTGGGGGTTTTCTATTCAGTTTAAGTCACCTGTGAATACAATTCCTTAGTATGTGTGGATACTACCTTTTTTTTTTTTTTTAATTGATGTTGCAAATTTAATTTGCATAATACTATTTGCTTGGGATCATATGAAGTACCAGATAAGATTTTTTTCTATACAGAAACCATGAGGAAAAGTGCAAGAAAGCTTCCATTTGTGTAACTATCACTTGTAGACCTCTTCATGATTGCTGTATTGAACAATGAACATATTTCTGGCTAAACATAAATGAAAGCTTTTACTACAATTCTCAGCAGACTACTTCAAACATAAATGGTGTCAGTGCATGAATTTAGCCAATCTGAAAATGATTTTGATACAAAAATATAAGTTTCTTTAAATGAAATATTTGAAAACCATGTTCCCCTTTAAATTTTACATAGTGTCCTGGGTCCAGCAGTAGCAGTCATTTTTCTCCCTCTTAGTAGCTGGTGCAGTGCTGTGTTTCTGACTTTCAGCCAGGGAACAGTGCTGATAACACCAATGTTTTCAGTTGTTGCTAAGTAATGTTTAGTCTGACCAAGGACTTTCTGAGTCTCATGCTCTGCCAGGGAGGAGGGGAAGCCGGGAGGAAATAGAGACAACACACCTGGCCCAAACTAACCAAAGAGGTATTCCATACCACAGCACATCATGCCCAGTATACAAACTGGAGCAGTTACTCGGAAGGGTTAGATCACTGCTCGGGTGAGGCTGGGTATCAGTCTGCGGGTGGCGAGCGGTTGTACCCTCTTCCCTTGTTATTTCAATTATCATTATTATTATCAGTGGTAGCAGTAGTGGTTTGTGTTATACCTTAGTTACTGGATTGATCTTATCTCAACCCGTGGAAGTTACATTCTTCCGATTCTCCTCCCCATCCCTCCAGGAGAAGTGGGAAAAATGGGGGAGAGTGAGCAAGCAGCTAGATGGTTTCTGGGTTGCTGGCGGGGCTTAAACCATGACGCCTCCCCATCCCTCCGGAAGTGGGGGGAGGAAAGTGGGGGAGTGAGCAAGCAGCTGAGTGGTTCTGGGTTGCCAGTTGGGCTGAAACCATGACACATAGTGATCAGGTAGTCAGTATAAAATCAGAGATTTCCTTATTTTTTTTATTCTGGGCCCTCGTTAGGCATGGATCTACCAATTTACAAAGCTACCTTGTGTTACTATGTGTTCACAGCAAGTATATATACTTATACACACATGGAGGTCAGAGAAAAGGGAGAACAGCTATGGGTGACATTATTGTGGGGATCTGTTACAGATCGCCTGACCAAGGGGAGTTGGTGGATAAAGCGCTCTACAGACAGATAGGAGCAGCCTCACGCTTGCAGGCCCTTGTTCTCATGGGAGACTTCAACCACCCTGATATCTGTTGGAGGGATGGTACGGCCTGGCACAAGCAATCCAGAAGGTTCCTCAATTGTGTGGAAGACAACATCCTTCTGCAAGTAATAGAGGAGCCGACAAGGAGAGGTGCCATGCTTGACCTCGTCCTCACCAACAGGGAAGGGCTGATTGGAAATGTGACCCTCCAGGGCAGCCTTGATTGCAGCGATCATGAGATGGTCGAGTTTGAGATCCTCAGGACAGTGAGAAGAGCATGCAGTAAGCTCACTGCCCTGGACTTCAAGAGAGCAGACTTTGGCCTCTTCAGGAACCTGCTCAGTAAGGTTCCATGGGATACAGCCCTAGAGGGCAGGGGGGCCCAAGACTGTTGGTTGATATTCAAGGATCACCTGCTGCAGGCTCAGGAGCGATGCATCCCAACTAGAAGGAAGTTTAGCAGGAGGGCCAGGAGACCTCCTTGGATGGATAAGGAGCTGCTGAGCAAAATTCAAAGGAAAAAAGAGGCTTATAAAAGGTGGAAGCAAGGTCAGATGGCCTGGGAAGAATACAGGGATGTTGTCCGGGAAGCTAGGGACCAGGTTAGGAAAGCTAAGGCCCACTTAGAATTAGACTTGTCTAGGGATGTTAAGGATAACAGGAAAAGATTTTATAGGTACATTGCAAATAAAAGGCAGGTTAGGGACAATGTGGGTCCTCTCCAGAAGCTATCAGGAGAACTGGCTACCCTTGATTTAGAGAAAGGCTGAGGTTCTTAATGATTTCTTTGCCTCAGTCTTCACCGGCAAATGCTCTGACCACACCACCCAAGTCTTGGAAGGCAGATGCAGGGACAGTGAGA
This sequence comes from Amazona ochrocephala, assembly GCA_039720435.1. Classification (NCBI taxonomy): domain Eukaryota; kingdom Metazoa; phylum Chordata; class Aves; order Psittaciformes; family Psittacidae; genus Amazona; species Amazona ochrocephala. Next base: position 40,151,445 of record CM077879.1, read on the forward strand.
ATGAAGACCCTGGGCCCACTGTAGGAGAGGATCTGGTTCAAGACCACCTTAGGAACCTGAATGTATACAAGTCCATGGAACCGGATGAAATCCATCCACGGGTCCTGATGGAGCTGGCAAATGAAGTTGCTAAGCCACTGTCCACCATATTTGAAAAATCATGGCAGTCAGGTGAAGTTCCCGATGACTGGAAAAAGGGAACTATAACCCCTATTTTTAAGAAGGGGAAAATGGATGAGCCGGGGAATTACAGACCAGTCAGTCCCACCTCTGTGCCTGGCAAAATCTTGGAGCGGATTCTCCTGGAAAGCATGCTAAGGCACATGAAAACCAACAAGGTGTTTGGTGAGAGCCAGCATGGCTTCACTAAGGGGAAATCCTGCCTGACCAATCTGGTGACCTTCTATGAAGGGGCTACAGAACTGATGGACAGGGGCAGAGCAGTTGATGTCATCTACCTGGACTTGTGCAAAGCCTTTGACACTGTCTCCCATGACATCCTTCTCTCTAAGTTGGAGAGACACCAATTTGATAGGTGGACCACTCGGTGGATAAAGAACTGGCTGGATGGCTGCACTCAAAGAGTAGTGCTCAATGGCTCAATGTCCAGCTGGAGACCAGTAACGAGTGGTGTTCCCCAGGGATCGGTGTTGGGACCGGTCTTGTTCAACATCTTTGTGGGTGACATGGACAGTAGAATTTATTGCACCCTCAGCAAGTTTGCCAATGACACCAAGCTGTGTGGCTCGGTTGATACACTGGAGGGAAGGAATGCCATCCAGAGGGACCTAGACACGCTTGTGAGGTGGGCTGATGCCAACCTGATGAAGTTTAACCATGCCAAGTGCAAGGTCCTCCACCTGGGTTGGAGCAATCCCAGGCACAGCTACAGGTTGGGCAGGGAAGAGATTCAGAGCAGCCCTGCGGAGAAGGACTTGGGGGTTTTAATCGATGAGAAAATGAACATGAGCCGGCAGTGTGTGCTTGCAGCCCAGAAAGCCAACCGTATCCTGGGCTGCATCAAAAGGAGCGTGACCAGCAGGTCGAGGGAGGTGATCCTGCCCCTTTTCTCTGCTCTTGTGAGACCTCACTTGGAGTATTGTGTGCAGTTCTGGTGTCCTCAACATAAAAAGGACATGGAACTGTTAGAACAAATACAGAGGAGGCCCACAAGGATGATCAGGGGACTGGAGCACCTCCCGTATGAAGATAGGATGAGAATATTGGGGCTGCTCAGCCTGGAGAAGGGAAGGCTGCGTGGAGACCTCATAGCAGCCTTCCAATACCTGAAGGGGGCCTAGAGGGATGCTGGGGGGGGACTCTTCATTAGGGACTGTGGTGAGAGGACAAGGGGTAACGGGTTCAAACTTAAACAGGGGAAGTTTAGATTGGATCTGAGGAAGAAATTCTTTACTGTAAGGGTGGTGAGGCCCTGGAATGGGTTGCCCAGGGAAGTTGTGAATGCTTCATCCCTGGCAGTGTTCAAGGTGGGGTTGGACATAGCCTTAGATGGCATGGTTTAGTGGGAGGTGTCCCTGCCCATGACACGGGGGTTGTAACTTGATGATCTTAAGGTCCTTTCCAACCCTTACTATTCTATGATTCTATGATTCTATGATCTTAACCTAAAAGGTGGGAAGTGAAAGGTACTAGAATAGAAAGAATATTTCAGACATCTTTATTGGTGAATCTAATTTAGTGTTGCAACATTGTATCATTTTATAATCTCATAAGTGGGTGTCGTTTCAGTAGGGGAAAGGAGAATAATCACAGTGTAAATGGCGCTTTACAGGGGAACTGTGACTGAACAGCAGATGGTTGCTCCTGATGCTTATGTATTCTGCAGCAGGACTGATCAGCTTTTATATGTAAGAGTATTGACAGAGAACTGTTCTTCAGTCTTTTGAGAAATAGCAGTGAGCGAAATCAAATGATTGAGAGCTGGTGCTAGGAAGTCTTTGTGTTGCCCTCTTTGAAAGATGTGTGTGCATGAAGGGCAAAATAACTTAGGTAAACATAAACTGTAGTTGTACAATAAGATTAGAGAGGGGAGGAATTTATGCTCATCTTTGGAAAAACACATGTAAAACAAGTCTCCCTAGAGAGTAGTACCATTTTGTATTAGAAGCTGGCAAGGAATGAGGTAGTGTGAGTAGTATAACACGTAACATGTTGTGCTCCCCTAGCCCCCCCAACCCCCCCATTGAAAAGGAAAGAAAGGAAAAGAAAAATGGACTGCAGTATTTGGCTGCAGCCAGAACCTGTCTGAGGAAAGATCAAAGCCTGGTTAACCTAGCCAAAGGAAACAAAGTGTTTTATTTCTCTACCTTGGATTCACAACCTAGAACTCTGTCTTAAATATAAGAACTTGTTGCAAAAGAAAGCAGGAGAATCTTGACGAAATAAAAAACATAAGAAACACGAAACTAAGTGCTCCCCAGATGTCAATGCTGTTAATTCTGAAAGTTTGTCATTGGGCTTTTGGGTTTGATATTGTGGTTTTTAAACATTATTTTTAACATTCTAGGTGCTAGGTGGGAAAATATTAGTGAAATATTTCTTAAGCAAATGGTAGGTCTTGCTTCACTATATAGATGTTCTACTGGATGAATTAGAAAGATAGGCTTTAAAAAATAATGTCTTTTAGAAAACAATTTTTTGCTAGGTTTTCCCGTCTCTTCCACCTACTTCCTCCTCAACGTTGCCTCATTCAGTCCACAATACCTTTACACCAGATAATTCAAATTTATATGTAAATTAATCCATGGGGTTTGTAAATTGTTTCTTTAAAGATATGCTTTAAATGACACAGAAAACTGTTTAAGAAATAAAATTTTGGAATTAAGGCAGCATAATTTATGTTTCTTTAGAGAAAAGGACCTTGTCCATGCTTGTGACTCAATTTAAAAAGGAGTCTTATATGTCACTTAAACAAGACTTTCAGGTCAGTACTTTTGTGCTAGGCACAGATAATGCAACTAGGCATCCAGAAAATATGATCCCGGGGGCCTAATGTGCAAAACTGAAGAATACTTAGAGATAAAGTTTACTTAAATGTACTCTGAGCATGTATCTGTGAGCTTTAACCCTGATGAATTATTCTTAATGTATTTATCTGAAGCTAAGCACCTGCTGAAATATGCCTTAATCAATGTGATGTAAGATGTACTTGAGGGTTTCCCTGGAAATTATTTTTAATTCTTAATTAATATTTTAATCCCTTTTCATTTATCATTTGGTGGCAGAGCACCTTTGCCTGAAGGATAAAAAGCCCTTGCAATCAGAAAGCAGTTCTTTCATTGGTTTATCTTATATTCATATATGCATATACAATTTTAGGTACATATAGTGGAATTTGTATATTTACACTCTATAAACCACCTATTAGTTGCTCTTGAAAGCATACTGAATTATACAGAAACTTAAAAGATCTGAAAGTCAGTTGCTGTTGTATTAATATACAAGTTTCCAACAGCATCTGGTCTAGTGCAGGAAGAAAAGAAATGACAAAAAGAAAAAAGCCTTGGCCACTTATCTCTAGAGAACAGATTATGCTAAGACACTGTTTTCTTATATAAAAGTGCTTCTCCATGGGGAAAGAAAATGAATGCTTGCAGCAACTGCATGGGGTAACACGCAGAAGGAAAATAAATGGGACCCATGGAATCTTCTCTGACTTTCTTGCTTGTGTTCCAAGGAAAATAAACAGTGGTGAAAAGGAAGTGGAATTATTTAGTTTTAAGATAAGTAAATTCTCTTTCTTAAAGTATTTTCAAATCTTGGTTGTTTTTTTTTTGCACTAGCTCAGAAAGAGAAACACCAGAGATCAATGACAACTTGCTCAAGTTGAACTGAACAAGGCAAGAGAGCACTAACTGTTAGAGTGAAAATAAGAGAAAAATAGACTAGAAGTCTAAATGCAAACCTGGGAAGGACAACTGAAAACAAATTATGCAGCAAAGAGAAATTTGAAATAAGACAGTTTTGCACTCAGATTTATAAAGATTAAATCTCAGACACCAGCAGGATTCACCAGACAGTAGCTTAGATTCACAAGGACTACAGTTCAAGCAAAGATCTGGATTTTTCAATTGAAAGTCTAGAAATCTGGAAGGCCAAAAATGGGTGATATGAAGAAGAAAAGCAAGTTGCAATGATGAAACCATACTAAACCAATGGGGGAGGAAATATCAACTATAGTAGGGAGGTGGAAGGACAAATACATTTTTTTTTTATTCTAGTAATGAGACAAGCAAAAAGCCTTCAAGACTAATGTGGTAGCTCTTCAAAAAAAGACAAATTTAAGTTTTTTCATTAATGGTTCCTGTTGCTTTTTTCTAATGGAAAACTTCACAGATTACTATTATTCTTATTTTCTTTGTCAGAAGGTTATAATCAAGGACAGAATAGACATATGGTAGATAACAAGCAGTCAAATTAAAGACTGTCAAATTTATATATAACTTCACACAGCATTAATTCTCAGCATAAAACATCTGTAATGTGCTGTGAGCTGAATTATGAATATTCAATTCCATCTTGCTTTAACTTTATTAATAGTATCAATATTTGCTATGCCATATGCAAAGATTATTAGAATAAGATTGCATTAATGTACATGAGCTGTCTTTATTTGCATGGATTGTAAATGCTTTCTATAGCTTAGCAGTGGGAATATATAGGTCAAATACTGTTTCAATTATTCAAGTCCATTTTACATTGTTTGGACTTGCATGAGCTTCAAGGTGTGACAGAGAATGTGCCCTGTCATGATACACAAAGGAATCACTTTGTTCACAGATGAAGTGCAACCATCCTTGGAGTGAACATCTGCTGTTTTTAATAGCATACTGCAGCATTACATAAGATAGGAATTAAATGGCACACAATTGAATGACCAAGGTACTTCCAGTACACAAAACTTATCCATTACATGATGCTTCTCCCAGTTTAATGCCTTCTTGATACCTGGTTAACATCAACTGTAGTATTTTAAACACTACAATTTTCCCGTTGTAAGTAGGGCTTAAGTGTTGGGACACCCACTCAGAGACTGCATTTCAGGTAACCTGTGTGACTCGAATTTCAGAACTGTCAAAATCACAGTTCTGGAGGGGATAAAAACTATCTGTAAATAATGTTCCAGGAAGAAATAGCAAATAAGAAAAAAACAGTGGTGTGGGGAAAAAAAAAAGTTCACCATGTACAATTTTCCATATTTTAAAGGCTGGGATGTGATGTACCATTCAATTCGACCCCAAAGTAAGGAAAACTACAAATATAAAAATTTTACAAATGTTAAAGAAATAGCGTTGGTTTGTGTTTACTTGCCCTTTGGTGTTATAGATTCTGAAATTAATGCAGAGCCTGCCACAGTCTACGTTTATCTCCATGCCAGCCTCCTTCACAAGGTAATTTCTTCAGACAGTGAAATCCTGTCAGCATTGGTGGGCAAGCTTTGCTGTGGCTGTGATTAATACAAAGGAAGAATGTCATTATCCTTTAAGTTTATGTGGTCACAGTTGAAAAGACTGTAACACAAAGTAATACCCTCACACAGAACACACACAGCTTCTGCATTTTCTCACATCCAGAATCACATTTTCCTATTACTTTACCTGTCCCTGTATGGCTGCCTTGTTCCCCTCTTGGAATCAACATCAAATTTGAAGCAAATTATATTGACTTATTTTTAAAAACTGACACAAATTGAATTTCTCCACAGCTTAAAATTCTGCCTGGTCTTTTATAATTTTCAGCTGTTTAACCAGTCTCGACTACGTAGAAAAAGACTTGATTATGGACCTTAAGTGAAACATATAGCCCTTCCACAATCTTCGATATAAATGGTGTAATGTTATTTTGACTATAAGATCTTTTTAATGTTTAGTATCTAACAAAAGTAAAGCTGCAACAAGGTAGTTAATTTCCAGGGGGAACAGCACAACTTAACAGCAAGTACTTAGCACCAGTTTAGGGCTTTTTGTTTGGATTTGTTTTTTTTTAGCAAGGAAAGGTTTCAAATACAGTACTGATGATTACTGGGAAAAAAAAATCTCAGAAAAAAAGGGATTAAAATGTGACACCTCACATTTATGATGTGAGAAAAGTGAACAAAATGGCGCCTGTATTTACAGAGGAACCCCACAGGGAGAACTCTGCTGTAATGCTTTGCGCCTGCTCCAGCAGCTTATTCAGTATCTTTCACTTCATAGATTTTTGGATTTGTTTTCAAGCCTTGTGCAGATGGTTACAGATGTCTTACTACAGCTTCTGAAAGTTAAGCACCTGAGAATTTGGATACTGGTTAAGCATCAAATGGGAGTGTGTTGTAGGAGACAGAGATCCCGAAGAGCTTTGCACAGAGAGAACTTGCAGGTAGTGTGTGCTATTTGCAAGAATATATGGCACATGCGAGTCAGATGATCCCATTACAGCTATATAGAAATAATTTTTTAAAAGGTTGAGGTTTGCAAAGCTTCAAATTCTTAAAGGCTAATAAAAGCCACCAGAAATTAATGTACCACTGCTGACTGGGAAGTGTGCGTGTGCGTCTCTTCAGGGTGTCAGTGTGTCTGCAAGTACAGAAAGAATATTACAGCATCCTTTGACATGACTGAATATTAACTTTTTGCTTGAAAATCAAATTGTGACCAAACAATATAACCCAAACTAAGATCAAAAAAGTGGCTCCAAATCATATACTAGTTAACCAAAAGTACTGAATATGGCAATTCTTGTTATTAATTCAAGATATTTCTGAAATGTTTTGAATTCTGAAAAAGTTAAATCCTTGACCCTAGAACGTGTAAGTGTCCAAGTGTGGAAATTTCAGTTCACCCTGGCATAGTTTTCTTGCTAAAAGTGCAATCCACACTATCCTTCAGATACTCAAGAAAGGTGAGCAGTGAGAAAATAGTTGGAAATACAGCACAGTCGGTTCAGTATGATGGTGCATTCAGTGTCTGTACAGACTGCATAGGGAACAAGTCAACACAAAATTAAACTTACAGATAAGTGTTAATCCTCCTTCCTGGTTACATGATCATATTTCTGTTAACTACTATCATTCTTAAGAGAGGGAACATGCACCAGAGACCTGTCGAAGAGTTAACAGAAGGGAGCTTACAGAGCGTACAAAGTAAGGTATTACCTATGACACAGTATCCAGGCCGAGATTAGGGAGACTGATGCAATATTCTTTTCCGCTCCAGACTGCTAAATTTCTTTCTTTCTGGATAAGCCCGAAATAGCTGAACACAGGCAAAATGGGAATATTTTCCTTTAATTAAAGGATGAATTTTCTTGGGAAGAGGTATCTGATTCCAAGTAACTTTTTATGCTGATGCGTTAGCACATAGACAGTACAGTTAGGAAATACTGGAGTTGTTTAAACTACTTTTTAACATCTGAGCAAACAGCATATCTTATGGGAAAACAAAAAGAGTACTAAATTATGGGTGAACATTTTCATTCTCATGAAAATGTTTTAAGCTGTAGGTAGAAACAGCACTAATCATAGATAAAACAGCAAAAGTAATAAACCAGTAGAAATTACCTGAGGGTTGTTAAAAACACGCAGATCATAGTGTGATTGCTGTTGTCATCATCATAACCTCCTCATCATGCACCTGCTACTAACAGCCCAGAAAGGCATAGAGATGCAGCTGTGGGGAAAAACAAACAGCACTACTAACCTTATATTTAATAGATCAGTTTAAAAAAGTAATTTGAGAGTGACAATAATGAGAGATAACCAAAGGGCAGAGGATGAAAACTGAGGAAGATGCAATGCCCCCTCCTCCCTCTAGGCTCTGAGGTACTGCACAGCAGCAATAATAATTCAGTTACACGCAGACATTCATAAGGAGAGGATTGTCAAGTGTTCTCACAACAGCAGAGTCAAAATTAAAACCCTGTGTCTTTTCTGTTATGGGCATGTATGAAGACTAAGCATCTGTACACTCAAATTCAGAAAGCAACTTTTACCTCGAGGGTTATAAACCATGCTGAGAAAGCCCCTTTCTAGCTTAAAACCCTTAGCCACTACTAACAAAGATTGTGACTGACAGTGTAGAAGTCCTGTTCCTGTTAGCTCTCTTCTCCTTGCCCATTATCTCTCCCCAGATCATGCACTGTGAATAATTACTTTGTTCCTTATTAATATGTTCATTATCAGCATTCAGGAGCTCTGGAAAACAAATTGCTTCTCTCTGAATAGACTCTGAAATAAAGGTCATTATGCTTGATCCTTTTTTAAGTTGTTGGCAGAAGAATGGGTGTTTGTGCGTATTTTTTTAGTTATTTGGGTACTAAAGTCACATTTAACTCACTTCCCCCAATTTGCTTGTGTTCCAAAATAAAGAACAAAGCAAAAATACCAAAAAGGTATTTTTACCCAAAGGTAAAAGACACAAGGCACAAACACGCCCCAAGACACAAAAGATAACTTGTTTTTTAACCTGCTTCACTCATAACCAGCTGTGCCTTAGAAAACTCTATTTCTCCATATTTCCAGTAATTGCCTGAGAACATCAGACTACGAAGGCATGCATAAAGGTCTTTAACAGCCACTAGCCCATCCGTTTCTCCTGCATCTATGCCATAGAAATTGCAAGAATCCCAAAATAACCTTTTTCTTCTTGAGGCTAAAACTGCTGTCACAAAAGTTTCACATCTTAGAAGCATTTATGTACATAATTTTAACTTTTCTTTGTTTCATGGCTCTGATGTAGGAACAGAGAAGCATAAATTTATTGTACCAAAAGAAACAACACCAAGATCCTGCTGTAGTATCCCATTATGTGGCAAAGCAGTGGAGGCCTATTGCCCGTCTAATCTGCTACCAAACAGAAAGTGAGACAAAATAGCCAATGGGGTAATGTTCTGCAGGACCATGGATGTAGCACAACCCCCTCATGGAAGTTTTGAAATATATATCAGTGAATGATAAAAATGAAAAATCTCTATTTCTAAATGAGAATGTGGTACTTGATACCCCAACACTGTGTGGTTCATATTGTGTGTTAACAGAAATGTAAGTTTTTTTTTTTTTAACCAGACAGTGGCCTATCCTTTCATTTGGTTTGGCTTTTGTCACTGTAGTAATCACCTTACTCTCTCCTAAATAAGGACCTTAGGTTAGACTGTGCATCATTTTAGACAGAGGCTCACCATCTTTCCATTGCCTTTCACTAGTGGTGTCCCCCCTTTCCCCTCAGACCTATTCCAGTGCTCTCCTAAATAATTCAGTTTTTATTCTGTGCCTGTCAAAAGCATCTCAACTTCATACATCACAGCTGTAGTGGCCTCAGCCGCCATAGGATCAATAACTTATTGCATCACAGAATCACAGAATCACAGAATAGTAAGGGCTGGAAAGGACCTCAAGATCATCGAGTTCCAACCCCCCCGCCATGGGCAGGGACACCTCCCACTAAACCATGCCATCCAAGGCTATGTCCAACCCCACCTTGAACGCCGCCAGGGATGAAGCATTCACAACTTCCCTGGGCAACCCATTCCAGGGCCCCACCACCCTCACAGTATAGAACTTCTTCCTCAGATCCAATCTAAACCTCCCCTGTTTAAGTTTAAACCCATTACCCCTTGTCCTCTCACCACAGTCCCTAATGAAGAGTCCCTCCCCAGCATCCCTATAGGCCCCCTTGAGGTATTGGAAGGCTGCTATGAGGTCTCCACGCAGCCTTCTCTTCTCCAGGCTGAACAACCCCAATTTTCTCAGCCTATCTTCATACGAGAGGTGCTCACCTGTTTTTCAGCAGTTGCCCTACGTATATAAACCATTCAGTCATTTTAGCATGAAAACCTTGCTTCTCTCAGCTCTTGGTAGCTGTTTCCTCTGCTTACGGCTGACCTAAGATGCACGGTTGCTAACATGCCTTGTCTTTCATAACTGAGCTTCTTTTTCTTTCGGCATCTCTTCTGCTTTCCAGGGAATAAAAAGTGGCGTTGCCATTTATTGGTAGAGGATTTCCAGGTGGTTAGCCCCCCCATCCAGATCAACAGCCATAAGAAAGTCCATGGTTGCATGGATTTTCAGTTTTCAACTGTCAGCTGTGCACTGCTAACACAGTACTTTATGTCTGGGATTCACCATGGATGGCCACAGATCTATACCCAGTGCTCAGCTATGCCTGAGGTCAGTATCAGGTACCTGAAGGAGGCAGGAGAGGAATAAAAGCCTGTGTGCTATGATTTCTGCCGTAGTCTTTTTAGAAAACTGCAGAAAATCCTGATTTTATTTCTTTTATGTTGGTTAATCACCTGGTAACCTAGGGATCTCTGAGGAATCCTGTGATATCTGACAATTATAACGGAATATCAATGTCAGGAAATAATCGACTCAGTTACCACTAAGCACAGCAAGTCATGCTTTTTCTCCACTCTCTCAGTTGTGAATACAGCCCATTTGCGAGTTACCTGAGGCTACGGCTGCCACATTTTGTCTTTGCTGATATGTTCAATAGCTTGGGATGTATTGTGCTAAACAGATAAAATGTTTTGAAGCAAGTGGTTTGGAAAAAAAAAACAAACAAAACAAAAAACCCAACCACGAAAGAATACAACACAGTTATATAACTGAGGGGGTGGGGAACTAAAATACAATAAAAAAAAAAACCAAAATCCTGATAAGGTAGAGTTCGTTTAGTCCTGCTACTTCCATACGAAACTATCAACATAGTAAAAATGTCTCAAACATCACGTAATAAAGAAATAATGGTAAACTCGTACATACACTAATTAAAAGGTCAGTGACATTGACTTCAAAAGTTTAAGAAGTGTGAACCCAAGACCAGCTGAGAAAAGATCTTAATCTTTCAGAAGAGTATGAAAAGTAGAGATTATTGGAAAAGATTCAAATTTCATAAATCTCACCAGTTGGGTTTTTCCTTTATGCCTGCAATACCTATGTTGTGGTAGATTAAACTTTGTACTTAAACAGTCACATTGTATTGCATACATCTCAGCTTTAGGGCTTAAGAATGTTCCCACAGTATTCATTTTCATTCTGCTTATATTAATGGTTTGCTTCCCTAAAAAAAGGAAACAAAAAAGGAAACAAAGCCTAGCACTATGTAATACGCAGTGAAAATTCATAAATGTCATAGGTTAAATATTTTTAAGGATCTGACAGCTAGCATTTCAGCAGAACTGAACACAGACTACAGTTGCTCATGTAATGGGTTTCTATCATTAATGTATTTTCCTGTCCAGTACCAATGTAAACCCATATAAACATCTAACATCTGCAACATCCTACGTGAAGGAACAGAAGTCCTTGTACTGGTGTTAGACCTGCTGCCTTCTACTTTAACTTGATACTCTTTGAGTTTTGTGTTGGAAGAGACAATAACTATTGATATGCATGCTCTTTCTTCATTAAGCCATAATTTCATAGGCCACTTTCATATTTACTGGTAGTCCTCTCTAAGTTGGAGAGACATCAATTTGATAGGTGGACTACTCAGTGGATAAAGAACTGGCTGGATGGCCGCACGCAAAGAGTAGTGCTCAATGGCTCAATGTCCAGCTGGAGACCAGTAACGAGTGGTGTCCCCCAGGGGTCGGTGTTGGGACCGGTCTTGTTCAACATCTTTGTGGGTGACATAGGCAGTGGGATTGATTGCACCTTCAGCAGGTTTGCCGATGACACCAAGCTGTGTGGTTTGGTTGACACACTGGAGGGAAGGAATGCCATCCAGAGGGATCTTGACATGCTTGTGAGGTGGGCTGATGCCAACCTAATGAAGTTTAACCATGCCAAGTGCAAGGTCCTCCACCTGGGTCAGAGAAATCCCAGGAACAGCTACAAGTTGGGCAGGGAAGAGATTCAGAGCAGCCCTGTGGAGAAGGACTTGGGGGTGTGGGTCGATGAAAAAATGGACATGAGCCGGCAGTGTGTGCTTGCAGCCCAGAAAGCCAACCGTATCCTGGGCTGCATCAAAAGGAGTGTGAGCAGCAGGTCAAGGGACGTGATCCTGCCCCTTTTCTCTGCTCTCGGGAGACCTCACTTGGAGTATTGTGTGCAGTTCTGGTGTCCTCAACATAAAAAGGACATGGAACTGTTAGAACAAGTGCAGAGGAGGGCCACGAGGACGATCAGGGGACTGGAGCACCTCCCGTATGAAGATAGGCTGAGAAAACTGGGGCTGTTCAGCCTGCAGAAGAGAAGGCTGCGTGGAGACCTCCTAGCAGCCTTCCAATACCTGAAGGGGGCCTATACGGATGCTGGGGAGGGACTCTTCATTAGGGACTGTGGTGAGAGGACAAGGGGTAATGGGTTTAAACTTAAACAGGGGAAGTTTAGATTGGATCTGAGGGAGAAATTCTTTACTGTAAGGGTGGTGAGGCCCTGGAATGGGTTGCCCAGGGAAGTTGTAAATGCTTCATCCCTGGCGGCGTTCAAGGTGGGGTTGGACATAGCCTTGGATGGCATGGTTTAGTGGGAGGTGTCCCTGCCCATGGCAGGGGGTTTGGAACTTGATTGTCTTGAGGTCCTTTCCAACCCTAACTATTCTATGATTCTATGATTCTATGATTCTTCAGAAAAACTCCCAGCTTACTTGTTGCTCTTTGCACAGAAGCTATTTCGTAGCTTTGAACGCTCTTTGTTCTCTAAGCTGTTTCCTATTCCACCATATATTTTCATAACTGGGAGGACTACATTTACAAACAGTATTTACTATTTTAGGACCAAAAATGAATCACAGACACACACACTAGCATAATCTTGTGGGTGGTTTTATTTTCCTCAAATAATTATTTCTTTTTTTTTTTTTTTTTGCACAGTAGACTATACCTCCCTTCCTCTCCCACACGCAAGGTTTTTGTGATTGAAAGCTCTGTGATAGCCACTCAGTGGTCTTATATTACTGTACTGTGAGCATGTCCCATATGACATACAAACAAATGCAATATAAAAACTTCAGCCAAAAGATACTGAAGTTTCATATCATGTGAAACAGCTTCCCTAGAGTCTAGATTTCGGAACAAAAAAATTGGCCAAAAAAAGTCTTGGTATATATAGGCACACATATACGTACACACTCACACGCATAAACATACATAGACACTATTGCAGAGCTCATGCTACACTTGTACTGTACCAAAACCTCCATTACTGTCAGTCTGATTCTTCACATACCTAACCTCTGGCAAAAATAAGATTTTAAAAAAGAGTGCCCATCTGTTTATCTGCCTTGACTGATAATTGTGGGGGGTAAAATATCACCAGTATAATTCTACTGACGTTAATGGTTTTGAGCTGTACATGCAATTTGACTTCATATATAATAAAAATATCTAAGTGCATTATTTCTGCAAGGTTATGAACATTTTTAATATTCTCAAAAACTCAGAAAGAAATGAAGGCAAATAACAAGACAGGCGAGAGAGCAAGGGAACATCCAATTAAGAATGTCAAAAGGATTTAAATGTTCTGCTTTCAACTGTTAGAACTACTTATGTATTCAGAAACTCTGTTTGAAAACTTGTCTACCCTCCTTTAAAACCCATCATTAAATGTCACTGCTGTCTTTGACTTCACTCAGAATACATCATGTATTCATTTCTGTTTAATGGAAATATACTTAAAGCTACTTTTAAAACATGTTTTCCAAAAGTATCATAAGAAGCATTAATTGGCAATTAAAAGCAACTCTATCTTTAATTTCCCTCAAACAATTTATTTTCCAGCTTTTTAAAGTTTAGGTTTTAATGATGAACTGATTTTTAAAGCAGAGCTGACACTGTCACAGGTTGAATAATGTGACACAGAATAATTTTAAACTGAATCTTCAAAGACTTTGTTTGACTGTTATACAGACTTTATGTGTTCTGATGAACACCATGTGTTGAAATATTTTGTCATGCTCTTTGGATTTACAAAACAGAACAAAATGAAACAGTGATGTCAGCCCAACAATCTACAGAGGGAAAAAAAGAGTGTTTACACTAGTGATTCATTCAGACATTATAAGATTTTTGTGACTTAAATAGGGGATTTTCAGGTCACATGTAAGGAGAAAGTTGTTTACTCTGAGGGTGGTGAGGCACTGGAACAGGTTGCCCAAAGAAGTTGTCAATGTTTCAACCCTGGCAGTGTTCAAGACCAGGTTGGACAGAGCCTTGGGTGAAATGGTCTAGTGTGAGGCATCCCTGCCCACGGCAGAGTGGTTGGAAGTAGATGATCTTCAGGTCCCTTACAACCCTAACCATTCTATGATTCGATATTTCTTGCTTACCAGCAAGCGGACAGATCTACAACCTGATACAAGGTTAAAACCTTCAAACAAAAATCTGTAGATACGTTGTAGCATCTAGGTAATTAAATATTTCAATGGGTATTGCTCATAGGAGGATATTTCCTGCTTTTTAAAAATAATTCCTACTAAGAGTGAGGAGGGTTTTGTTTGTTTGTTTTTATTAGATGGTTGCCCTTGAACTAGCCCTGTGCTCTTCTAATGTGACAACACGTTTTAGACAAAAATGACCAGACTAGATCCTTGATATTCAATGCATTATAAAATTTTAGGCCCTCCAGTCTACAAACAGTGATGAAAATCATGTGCTACATGATTTTCATAACCTAATAATACTAATGAATCTTAAATATAAATACAAGTGTTCTGTAAAATGATCTGTGATTATGAGCAATGGACACTAAATTAGGCTAGCCTGAAGATGACAGTAACTTCATCAACTCAAAATAAGCAATTGGGATTATTCATTGGATGATTATAATTTGCCTGCATTTTACATCTCTGCAACCACATTTTAAACTAACACCTGCTCATTCTGATGTCTTTGGTATATTCTATCTTTTGTTTATTATCCTTGCATTTTAATTTCATTTATTTACAGTATTGTTCCATATCTTTTCCAATGTTTTAGGGGTTTAACCACTCACTGATTGATCAGTGAAGAGAATCTCTTACTCCAGCAGAAAAAGTTTCACTTCATGGATAATCATCAGATAGACTTCAAAGGCATGTCTTCTTTTCTGGCATTTCTCCTTGGCTTGCAATGCCTTCTGCTTTGTTCCTATTTATAAAGTGTAGATACTGATTCTGGCCTAAGTATGAAGTGCTTTGATATCTGCACACAGTAATACATTTAAAGAGAGTTATCTCACTTTCAGATAATCCTGATGTTCAAAATGAATAACTGCTCTTTTTCCTGTAAAGGAATTTAGGATTCAGGGGTCAACAGCAGTGAGATGAGATAGCTTCTTTTTTTGGAACATAAAATTCCTCTACTCAGTTAACAAAAAGCAAACAAAGGTTTAGGCGAACAGAATTTAATGCACAGCCTGAATTGACACTGTTATGTCTATCTCTAAATTCTTTTTTCCTAGCAGCAGAGAAGCTGGATCTTTACATTGAATGTCTCAGCAAAAGACAGCAATTCTGACAGTTTCAATGATTCAGTAACAATGATTCACAGATAAATGAGGAATAAGAGTTTATCTGTTGCTACTAGATCGTCCTGTGAGATAGCAGATCTTTCAGCCAACTATTGACCTGGTTTTATCCTATTTTTTTGGTTTACACAGGAAAGGTTACAAATCCAGAGCTTTCAGATAAAAATTGGATACCAAAGTAAGAATCTGCAAACTGTGCAGGCATTAAGTCTGTCAGACTCTAGCAGACATATTTGTGACTGACATCCTAGGCTTATGAAATTTGTACATTTGGGCGTGGTGAAGAATTAGTTAAGGAAAGGCCTTCTGATGAATGATTCCAGAAGTTTTGTATAACTTATGATGGAAACAGTGAAACAGTGAGACTGACTTTTAGAAGATAGGGTCACTTTTTCATTTTACCCTTTGATTAAACATCAGCAAAATAAAAAGCAATAGGAATACTCTTTTATTCTGAATTCATCTGTGTGTATGGTAATTACTGACCTAAAAAAACCTACACTAACATTTGCTGAAGAAAAAGCTGTAAGAAACCTCAGCATCACTATGCAAATTTCAGTAAGGCATCTGTTAATTAAGACTCAATTATGGAATTGACATGATATTAATATTATTTTCACAACAACAAATTTATTTCTCAACTTTGGTTAGAATTAAAGTCTGACAGCTTCTGTACCTTCATTGTCACAAGGCTACCACTGAGCTTTTTAATTCATTTTATTTCTTTCCTAACCAACAACTGTGGTATGTGCTAACAATGAAGAATGGAAAGCGCTTCATTGTTATTTCTGGAGATAGTAGAGCAGCACATTGATGAGAGGTCGTAGATATTTGAAGCATACCTTTTTTAACTGTACAGTGTTTTCTTCAGAGGCATAAGGAAAATAGAGTAATGAGAAGAAAATAATTTTTGTAAGCTATACTGGACTCTTATCTACTAGGTGCTCTAAAAACCCTGGGTTTGTTATTTTTGTTTTATTTTTCTAAATAAAATGTAAGAGACTTGTGTTGGCTCAATACAGTTCATCAACAAATTCAGAAGTTGTTCTGTTGTATATCTTTTTGTTGATTTTACATAGTAGAGACGTAGCTTAATGAAGAATATGTATTAATTCAGCAGTTACTGTGCAACAGGATGCTAGAGTTGTCAGGCATTAAAAATATCAACTTCCTTATTTTATCTTGTGTTTTATTTGAGAGTATCACTAGCATGGTAAAACATTTGAACACAAGCACATGGCCATACCAAAATTGTCTGATCCAACACCTTATCTGGTCTAAATAAAGCTAGCATTGTTACTAAGATGTATTTCAGTTACATCATCAAGATGGAGATGAAATACAGAGTATTCATGTAATTGATCCTCTTGTCAGAGGATCATTACACTTACGGAACGCTCAGAATTAAAATAAGAAAATCTGGAGGCCAGGTGAGGAAGTTGCATTTTGTGCTTCTTTCTTCCAGAAAAGTATGTACAAAGACGCTGAAAGACTAAGAGGTCTGGAGTAGCTATGGGCTACTGTAAGACAGGAAGGGCATTCCTAGCATAACTGCATGAAGAGGCTCAGGACAGATTGCACTCTGTCCTTGTGTCCCTGCCAGAACTAATTCTGGAACTGCCAAAGCAGGAGGGAAGACTGCCTGTGAAGTGCAGGAGACATCTGTGTCCCCTCCCCTGTACCATAAGCTCTCTCCTTGATCTTGCTAAGTACAAGAGTCCTTTCTGAAGTGTTGCTACACGTGCTGCAAGCTCCAAATTCTAGCTCCCCTGAGATCTTGTAGGAATACATTCAAATGATAAAAAATATCGATTAAAAATTAAAATTACTAAATTCCTTCAGCATATTTTTATGATTAAGTTGCAGATTGGCAACAGTCCACATTCTATACCTTATAAAATATTTTTCCATTCTCCCCATCACAGATACTTTTCATCTTTCTTTTGAGATGCAGTTAGACCCCTGACACTCCTGTAAGAACACACTTGAGGCTATATGGCCATCTGATGCTCTTACCTAGCCTAAGGTAATTTCCTGAGCCTTGGTTACACAATTTCAGCTTTCACTGGTTGTCCTCTTTCATGCTTTGCAATAAACTTGCCAAGCAGAAGACCTCTCTTACCTATTGTTGCTTTCAACAAAGATGAGAGAAAAGCTCTGAGATAAGAAGATGCCAGGAGGTGGCGGTAGCTGTGGTGAGTTGCTAGGACTCTCTTTGTAGGCATTACTATTCATAGAATCACAGAATAGTTAGAGTTGGAAAGGACCTTAAGATCATCTAGTTCCAACCCCCTGCCATGGCCTGGGAAACCTCCCACTAAACCATGCCATCCAAGGCTATGCCCAACCCCGCCTTGAACGCCGCCAGGGATGAAGTATTCACAACTTCCCTGGGCAACCCATTCCAGGGCCTCACCACCCTCACAGTAAAGAATTGATCCCTCATATCCAATCTAAACTTAGAATCATAGAATCATAGAATAGTTAGGGTTGGAAAGGACCTCAAGACAATCAAGTTCCAACCCCCCTGCCATGGGCAGGGACACCTCCCACTAAACCATGCCATCCAAGGCTATGTCCAGCCCCACCTTGAACGCTGCCAGGGATGAAGCATTCACAACTTCCCCGGGCAACCCATTCCAGGGCCTCACCACCCTTACAGTAAAGAATTTCTTCCTCAGATCCAATCTAAACTTCCCCTCTTTAAGTTTGAACCCGTTACCCCTTGTCCTCTCACTACAGTCCCTAATGAAGAGTCCCTCCCCAGCATCCGTATAGGCCCCCTTCAGGTATTGGAAGGCTGCTAGGAGGTCTCCACGCAGCCTTCTCTTCTCCAGGCTGAACAGCCCCAATTTTCTCAGCCTATCTTCATATGGGAGGTGCTCCAGTCCGCTGATCATCCTCGTGGTCCTCCTCTGCACTTGTTCTAACAGTTCCATGTCCTTTTTATGTTGAGGACACCAGAACTGCACACAATACTCCATGTGAGGTCTCCCGAGAGCAGAGTAAAGGGGCAAGATCACGTCCCTTGACCTGCTGCTCACGCTCCTTTTGATGCAGCCCAGAATACGGTTGGCTTTCTGGGCTGCAAGCGCACACTGCCGGCTCATGTTCATTTATTCATTGACCAACAACCCCAAGTCCTTCTCCGCAGGGCTGCTCTGAATCTCTTCCCTGCCCAACCTGTAGCTGTGCCTGGGATTGCTCCGACCCAGGTGGAGGACCTTGCACTTGGCATGGTTAAACTTCATCAGGATGGCATCAGCCCATCTCACAAGCATGTCTAGGTCCCTCTGGATGGCATTCCTTCCCTTCAATGTATCAACCGAACCACACAGCTTGGTGTCATCAGCAAGCTTGCTGAGGGCGCAATCAATCCCACTGCCCATGTCACCCACAAAGGTGTTGAACAAGACCGGTCCCAACACTGATCCCTGGGGATCACCACTCATTACTGGTCTCCAGCTGGACATTGAGCCATTGAGCATTACTTTGGGCCTGCGGCCATCCAGCCAGTTCTTTATCCACCGAGTGGTCCACCTATCAAATTGATGTCTCTCCAACTTAGAGAGAAGGAGGTCATGTGAGACAGAGTCAAATGGTTTAAACAAGTCCAGGTAGATAACATCAACTGCTCTGCCCCTGTCCATCAGTTCTGTGGCCCCTTCATAGAAGGCCACCAGATTGGTCAGGCAGGATTTCCCCTTAGTGAAGCCATGCTGGCTGTCACCAAGTACCTTGTTGGTTTTCATGTGCCTCAGCATGCCTTCCAGGAGAATCCGCTCCAAGATTTTGCCAGGCACAGAGGTGGGACTGACTGGTCTGTAATTCCCCGGCTCATCCATTTTCCCCTTCTAAAAAATGGAGGTTATAGTTCCCTTTTTCCAGTAGCTGGAAACTTCACCTGACTAGCATGATTTCTCAAATATGATGGACAGTGGCTTAGCAACTTCATTTGCCAGCTCCATCAGGACCCGTGGATGGATTTCATCAGGTCCCATGGACTTGCATACATTCAGGTTCCTAAGATGGTCTCGACCCAGATCCTCTTCTACAGTGGGCCCAGGGTCTTCATTCTCACTGTCCCTGCATCTGCCTTCCAAGACATGGGTGGTGTGGTCAGAGCATTTGCCGGTGAAGACTGAGGCAAAGAAGTCATTAAGAACTTCAGCCTTTTCTAAACCCAGGGTAGCTGGTTCTCCCAGTAATTTCTGGAGAGGACCCACATTGTCCCTAGCCTGTCTTTTATTTGCAATGTACCTATAAAATCTTTTCCTGTTATCCTTAACGTCCCTAGACAAGTCTAATTCTAAGTGGGCCTTAGCTTTCCTAACCTGGTCCCTAGCTTCCCGGACAACATCCCTGTATTCTTCCCAGGCCATCTGACCTTGCTTCCACCTTTTATAAGCCTCTTTTTTCCTTTGAATTTTGCTCAGCAGCTCCTTATCCATCCAAGGAGGTCTCCTGGCCCTCCTGCTAAACTTCCTTCTAGTTGGGATGCATTGCTCCTGAGCCTGCAGCAGGTGATCCTTGAATATCAACCAACAGTCTTGGGCCCCCCTGCCCTCTAGGGCTGTATCCCATGGAACCTTACTGAGCAGGTTCCTGAAGAGGCCAAAGTCTGCTCTCTTGAAGTCCAGGGCAGTGAGCTTACTGCATGCTCTTCTCACTGTCCTGAGGATCTCAAACTCGACCATCTCATGATCGCTGCAATCAAGGCTGCCCTGGAGGGTCACATTTCCAATCAGCCCTTCCCTGTTGGTGAGGACGAGGTCAAGCATGGCACCTCTCCTTGTCGGCTCCTCTATTACTTGCAGAAGGAAGTTGTCTTCCACGCAATCGAGGAACCTTCTGGATTGCTTGTGCCGGGCCGTACCATCCCTCCAACAGATATCAGGGTGGTTGAAGTCTCCCATGAGAACAAGGGCCTGCAAACGTGAGGCTGCTCCTATCTGTCTATAGAGCGCTTCATCCACCAACTCCCCTTGGTCAGGCGATCTGTAACAGATCCCCACAATAATGTCACCCGTCGCTGTTCTCCCTTTAACCCTGACCAACAAACTCTCTGTCGACTGCTCACCTGTCCCCAGACAGAGTTCCATACTCTCTAGCCTATCCCTAACATAAATAGCAACTCCCCCTCCCCGTCTGCCGGGCCTGTCTTTCCTAAAGAACCAGTAATCTTCCATTCCAACACACCAGTCATAGGAGCCATCCCACCATGTTTCTGTGATGCCTATGATATCATACCCCCGTAGATGTGTACACATCTGTAATTTCTCTTGTTTGTTCCCCATGCTAAGGAAGCCAGCTCATTGGCTGGAGCAGCTGGAATATCTCTACATTGCTCAGAACGTTGACTATAGGTGCTAGCAACTGACTGGGTGTGTTGGGATGGAATGCTGCCCCCCTCCCCCAACACATCTAGTTTAAAGCATCCTTGACCCGCCTGGCAAGCCTCCTACCAAATCCACTCTTCCCGTTCTTTGTCAGGCCAGTTCCACCAGCCCCCAGTAGACCTGGCCTGCTAAATTGAGTCCCATGTTCAAGGTACCCAAACCCCTGACTATAGCACCACCCTTCTAACCATTTATTGACCTGCCCAATCCTCCTAGCCTTTTTAAGTTCCTGCCCTGTATCCTGGAGAATTGACAAAAAGACAATCTGCGCTCCAGAGCCCATAACCGCCTCTCCCAGAGCTCTGTAGTCCTTCGTTATGGTCTCTGGGCTACTGCTATCTATATCAGTAGATTACTGTATGTGTCACATGTATTATTAAGCATCATATATAGTCACAATTACATAGAGAGACTTTATGTCCTTTAACCCCTTTACTCTGCTCTCGTGAGACCTCACATGGAGTATTGTGTGCAGTTCTGGTGTCCTCAACATAAAAAGGACATGGAACTGTTAGAACGAGTGCAGAGGAGGACCACGAGGATGATCAGGGGACTGGAGCACCTCCCACATGAAGATAGGCTGAGAAAATTGGGGCTGTTCAGCCTGCAGAAGAAAGGGCTGCGTGGAGACCTCATAGCAGCCTTCCAATACCTGAAGGGGGCCTAGAGGGATGCGGGGGAGGGACTCTTCATTAGGGACTGTAGTGAGAGGACAAGGGGTAACGGGTTCAAACTTAAAGAGGGGAAGTTTAGATTGGATCTGAGGAAGAAATTCTTTACTGTAAGGGTGGTGAGGCCCTGGAATGGGTTGCCCAGGGAAGTTGTGAATGCTTCATCCCTGGCGGCGTTCAAGGTGGGGCTGGACATAGCCTTGGATGGCATGGTTTAGTGTGAGGTGTCCCTGCCCATGGCAGGGGGTTTGGAACTTGATTGTCTTGAGGTCCTTTCCAATCACACAGAATCACAGAATCACAGAATAGTAAGGGCTGGAAAGGACCTCAAGATCATCGAGTTCCAACCCCCCTGCCATGGGCAGGGACACCTCCCACTAAACCATGCCATCCAAGACTATGTCCAACCCCACCTTGAACGCCGCCAGGGATGAAGCATTCACAACTTCCCTGGGAAACCCATTCCAGGGCCCCACCACCCTCACAGTAAAGAATTTCTTCCTCAGATCCAATCTAAACCTCCCCTGTTTAAGTTTAAACCCATTACCCCTTGTCCTCTCACCACAGTCCCTCATGAAGAGTCCCTCCCCAGCATCCTTATAGGCCCCCTTCAGGTATTGGAAGGCTGCTAGGAGGTCTCCACGTAGCCTTCTCTTCTCCAGGCTGAACAGCCCCAACTTTCTCAGCCTATCTTCATACGAGAGGTGCTCCAGTCCCCTGACCATTTTCGTGGCCCTCCTCTGCACTTGTTCTAACACTTCCATGTCCTTTTTATGTTGAGGACACCAGAACTGCACACAATACTCCAAGTGAGGTCTCACGAGAGCAGAGTAGAGGGGCAGGATCACCTCCCTTGACCTGCTGGTCACACTCCTTTTGATGATTCTATGATAGCTTCATCACTGACATGCATCATATCTTTCAAAAAATACTTTATTGAAGTCCTCCAGACAAAATCTCAACCTTAGTTTTCCATTAAATTCATTTCCATTCATTCCATTACCTAAGTAAATTATTGCAGACTACATTACTGCCAGAAAATTAATATTATTAGTCTCTGTTCCTCTCCCCCAACAGTTTTTATTGTGTCTATTCCTTTTGATATACTTTAAAAAAAAAAAAATTAAGTGCCCCATTTTTTACAAAACTAGGAATAATTTCAAAAAAAAATAGATCTTTTGATTTTGCATAAATTCCATTTTATTTCAGTGTGTCCTACTGCCAGTACAGGGTCATGCCCTAGCAAAACAACTCAACATTTTGAAATTAAGTCTTAGACACAGAAAAAGAAAGAATTCTAATAAAATTACAGACCAGCTGAATGTGGAGAAAAAAAAAATGCCTCTAAAATATTTAAAGTATTAGTTTTCTAGCCAGAAAAGATATTATTATAATTAAAACTTATTATTAATTTTGTTTATTGCTTACTGTCAATGAATAAACTCTGAATGCAGTCATTTTCTTTCCAAAATGCCATATAAAAAAATAGGTATCTCTCTTCCCCCAAAACGTGATTTTACTATAAGCAGACAAAAATCTTTAACAGCCATTGTTCTGGTTCTTAAATAATTCCCAAAAAAAGGTCAGGAATAGAAGTATATGGATAAACTATCAGTTTCTCTACCAGAGAAATATTATCTGGAAAGAATGGGTTATACTGATTAAATATTCTAGTTTATGTAAATTAGCTTACTGAAAACATATGTATAGAAATTAATTTAGGTAAACAATAGTTAAGAGCAAATAAAATTATTTTTATGAAAAGCATAAATATGTGGGTTAAAACTTTCTTTTAGATCTAGGCACATTATTCTTCAAAGCGTGGAGATATAGAGAAGTCATTTTTACTTCAATGACCTATGAATAAGAAAGTACCCTCAGTTTTCAAGATACAGGAGACCCAGTTTTCTAGTCTCCCACCAGTTTCCCAAAAAAAACCCTTAAACCACTGAAGGTTATAGACATCATAAATATTTGATCTTTTAAAATATAAAAATAATCTATGATGATTAAAAAATAATGATGACCCAGGGAACTACAGACCAGTCAGTCTCACCTCTGTACCTGGCAAAATCTTAAAGCATATTCTCCTGGAACGAATGCTAAGGAACATGAAAAACAACAAGGTGCTTGATGACGGTCAACAGAGTTTCACTAAAGGGAAATCCTGCCTGACCAATTTGGTGGCCTTCTGTGATGGGGCTACAGAACTGATGGACAGGGGCAGAGCAGTTAACACCATCTACCTGGGCTTGTGCAAAGCATTTGACACTGTCCCACATGACATTCTTGTCTCTAAGTTGGAGAGACATCAATTTGATAGGTGGACTACTCAGTGGATAAAGAACTGGCTGGATGGCCACATGCAGACTTGTGGTCAATAGCTCAATGTCCAGCTGGAGACCAGTAACGAGTGTTGTCCCCCAGGGATTGGAGTTGGGACCAGTCTTCTTCAACATCTTTGTGGGTGACACGGACATTAGAATTTATTGCACCCTCAGCAAGTTTGCCAGTGACACCAAGCTGTGTGGTTCGGTTGTTACATTGGAGGGAAGGAATGCCATCCAGAGGGACCTAGACACGCTTGTGAGGTGGGCTGATGCCAACCTGATGAAGTTTAACCATGACAAGTGCAAGGTCCTCCACCTGGGTCGGAGCAATCCCAGGCACAGCTACAGGTTGGGCAGGGAAGAGATTCAGAGCAGCCCTGTGGAGAAGGACTTGGGGTTGTTGGTCGATGAGACACTGAACATGAGCCAGCAGTGTGCACTTGCAGCCCAGAAAGCCAACTGTATCCTGGGCTGCGTCAAAAGGAGTGTGACCAGCAGGACAAAGGAGGTGATACTGCCCCTCTACTCTGCTCTCGGGATACCTCGCATGGAGTATTGAGTGCAGTTCTGGTGTCCTCAACATAAAAAGGACATGGAACTGTTGGAACAAGTGCAGAGGAGGGCCATGAGGATGATCAGGGGACTGAAGTGCCTCCTGTATGAAGATAGGTGAGAAAGTTGGGACTGCTCAGCCTGCAGAAGGGAAGGCTGCGTGGAGACCTCATAGCAGCTTTCCAGTATCTGAAGGGGGCTTATAGGGATGCGGGGGAGGGACTCTTCATTAGCGACTGTTGTGACAGGACAAGGGGTAACGGGTTCAAACTTAAAGAGGGGAAGTTTAGATTGGATCTGGGGAAGAAATTCTTTACTGTAAGGGAGGTGAGGCCCTGGAATGGGTTGTCCAGGGAAGTAGTGAATGCTCCACCCTTGGCGGTGCTCAAGGCCAGGTTGGACAGACCCTTGGGTGACATGGTTTAGTGGGAGGTGTCCCTTCCTGTGGCAGGGGGGTTTGCACTAGATAATCTTAAGGTCCTTTCCAACCCTAACTATTCTATGATTCTATGATTCTATGATTCTATGATTCTATGATTCTATGATTCTATGATTCTATGATTCTATGATTCTATGATTCTATGATTCTATGATTCTATGATTCTATGATAAAGCAGCTTCCTGGTGCCTCTTCCAGCTCCAAGAAGATTATAATGATGTCTTAAACTTCCTTCCATATGCTCCATCTCTCTTCAATAGAAATTTTCTCTTCTCCTTGCTTCCTGGGAAAAGAAAACAGAGGTCTTCAGTTATTTTCTCATCACCACCTTTTATTATGTTCATCCATATGCAAAAGAAACAAAGCAAATTCACTAGAACACAAATACAGGTGAGATGTTTCTCGAGACCATTTCAAGCTAAATCCCTCTTTTTTATGGCTGTGTCTAAAAATCAATTATAATAATTTCTTTTTAAATGAATCAAGTACGAATCAAGTAGGTAACATAACCCACTGCTGAAGCACATGAATAAATCAGGTGATGTCAGATCTCATGTTACTACACTTGCTCCTTACTTCCATCACCCTCACCCCAAGAGGACTACATCCTAACTGTAAAAGATTTCTAATGCCAAATGCTGTAACCTTTAGTCAGTTTTCATGTTGGTTTTAATGTTACCTTCCAGTAATAACCACATATCCTGTGAAATGCTCAGTATGAAAGCACTTGACTGACTAAGAACCATTCTGTACTACAGCATGTAACTATTAGAGCTGGCACTTGTAACACAGCATGCATCTGTTCCCAGCAGCCCACCATCTGTGTTCACGTAGTGCAAAAGACCCAGGCATAGCGGCTGGCACACAGCAACAGTGGGTTAGATGGCCCACACTAAAAGATTAAACTAATGTTTAATTTTCCCTTGCTTTTTCTGAACCACAGTATAATACATAGGTAATATTTTAAACCCATTAGTGCATGTAGTCAAACAAAAGGGACAGCACTTATTTCTTGTGATTTTTCCTCTCATCTTTTGAAACTGTGGATAAAGAACTGATATTTTTTTATTTTTTTTTTTTTTTCCCCCAGTGAACACAGGTTAATTCCAGTTTAATTCAGCATCTACTTGCAACAGCTATTTAGGATCTCAGCTAAGGTCCTTTTCGTAGCAAACAGAGGCTGTGCACTGACACCTATTTGTTATGTCTACATGTTCACAGTGCTCCCTGGTTTGAACCTCTCTGAGATTAGACTTAGATGTCAAACCTGTGTTGAGGACTCTCTTTATTCCTAGACAGAAGTGTTGAGTCATCAAATCTACAGCCCATAGCTAAAGTAATAAAATGCTCTGAAACTGGCTGTGTCTCTTCACTGATGAAAAAGGTTAACATGTATATTGATGTTTAAAGTGCAGGCAGAAAAAGGATAAAAAATAGATCCCACAGCATAATCTCTGTGCAGCTCCTCTAAACATCAACAGCACCACAATAATGGCAAATTATTACTATTATTATTCAAATGGGAAAGTACACTCTAAGGTGCAAGTTTTCACACAGTTTTCTTTTTTTGGCTTAAAAGCACCAAGTTAATGTAATTGGCAAAATGTTGTGGTGTATGGGTATTACAAGTCTAAACAAAATAATTCTCATTTCTATATCTGTATCATCTTTTACTGCTGAAGGAAGTAGGAAAAGAAGGAAAGAGAAAGACTGACACTGAGAAGATCTGAAACTGACCTTTATTTTTCCGTAACCAAATTAACCTGAATGGTTATTGCTGTAGCAGAATATACCATGCTGCAAAGTGCAAGTCCAGTGTTGGCTATTTCCATTTTCTTGGCAGAAATAAAAAAGAGTATTTTCAGGGTAAGTTTAGAAGCAAAGAGCAGAAGCAAGCATGCAAGTGGACGTCAGCTCTCTCTCACTGGAGAACCCCAGCAGCCAGAGCAACTGTGTAGAGAGTGAAGGCAGCAAGGCCCTGCAGGTGCAGCAGGACTGTCTCCATTACCTGTGGCTTAGCAGCACAGGCTGGCTCTCTCCTCTCTCCAAGTAAAACAAGTGAAGACAAGAAAAGAGAGTTTCTTCTCTTTGCAAAGGAAGTCACAGGAACAGAAGTTCCCGCAGGTGCTGGCAGCAGCAGTAACAGATAGGGGACCTGCTGCTAAAGAACTTATGTTAAATTTTAGACACATGGAAATCTTT
Organism: Amazona ochrocephala; assembly: GCA_039720435.1. NCBI lineage: Eukaryota > Metazoa > Chordata > Aves > Psittaciformes > Psittacidae > Amazona > Amazona ochrocephala. Next base: position 40,178,483 of record CM077879.1, read on the forward strand.
TCATTATATCCTTTCTGAGCAGTCAGCATAACCTCTGGGTAGTGTCTCCCAGCAGGGGACAAAGCCTATATGCGTAAATAGCACACAAAGAGAGACTACTTGGAATTACATCAACACTGATGTGATTAATTTAGGACTCACCTGTAGAATTTTTCTCACTATATGACTCATATTTCAGCCTCTCAACCAATTAACATCCGCTAGAATTACTGCAGTTTCTTTATCTAACAGAAAATTCCCTACTTTTTTTCAGAGATGGAAGTTTGAACAATATTGAAAATCCCTATTAATGTTTTTAAACACCTGAGCTTATCTATTAGATTATGTTTTCTTGATGTGATATATTTTTTGTCTCCGATAGTTGTCTTGCAACATTGTTTCCAGTAATGTTGTGAGACTCCACTGACTGACATTATTCTGGGAAAAAAAACAGTAGCAGAAAAGCAGGTACATGTAAACACACTAAAAGAAGCTTATGCATTACGGAAAACTATTATTTCTTTCCTACTGATAATTAAAAGGGGTGATTTACCCTGTGAACAGTGGGAAAAAGAACTTCAGAGATTTTCAGTTGGTGCTTGGTCACATCATGAAAGCAGTCATTGGGTGCCCCAGTTCACTAACACAGGACACAGCTCCTTTCCAAGAATAGTGACCTGACTCTACATTACAACTTATTTGCATATATGACTTCTCCTTTGTAAAATTGTTAATATCTTTATTCATATCTTAAAATTGTTCTGCTATTGTCATTTGTATCTTACAAGTGTTCATAACTTTAAAACATGAAAAAGCCTCTACTCATTCCTTTTGTCCATCATTGGGGTTTGAATGGCTCCTGGAGCCAGCAGAAAGAAAGGGAACCCTCTGTCATTTAGAGCAGTTATACATTCTACAAGCCTGAGTAGGGTGTGAATGGTCATCCCACCAATGGGATGGCAAAGTGGGCTGTAAGTGTATTGTCTCTCCAAAACCACAGGTGGGGTTTGCAATGTGTAAAAAAGTTATCTTTAGGTGTCTTATTTCCTCCTTCTTGTGATGCAAAATAGATTGTAGGCTTTACTGCAGGCATTATAATGATTCACTTGTAAAGCTCATAAGGATCTTCTCTCTTAATAGCAGGTTGGTTTTAGCAGGTCTTCTGTGTTTCAAAATCTCTCTCAGTAATTTAATGATCATGTGTGAAATTTAAGCTGCTGTAACCAGGTGCATACCAGGTACAGACAATTCAATAGAAGCCCATATTATCCAGAATTGTGTAATGATACAGATTATCATTTTATTTTACTCTCTTACCTTACTTCAACAAGAATATCATGAGGTTGGAGCTCTTGATGCATGGTAAAATGAGAAGGTGCTCCCGATTCTTCAACTGTTTAGCTCTCATATGAAGGTCACGCCTGCAACTATAAGAGGATAAGAAATATTTTATGGAGATTGAGATTAAAAGCAATTTGTCCTGGAAGATAAGCAGGGTTGAGTGAATAATCTTTGGATATTTGAGATTCACTGATAAAGAGGCAGCCTGGTTAAATCCTTTTGTTACTGTCAAACTGATCTAGAGACAAGCAATCTTTTGGAGAATAAAATAATGATTTTAACAAATAATGATCTGGTTCTTGTATGGAAGAATAAAATGTATTTTCTCCTGTAATCAAAAAGATTGGTCTGCAAAACTCTTGTATTACTAAAGACAAACTTTTCCTTATTTTTCATTCCTCCATCTTCATTATTCTAAATGTTGAAGTTTCACTAATTTCTGAATTTTCTTCTGCTTCATATGTGAAAGGTGGTATAAATTGATTTATCAAGAAATTTTTCTAAAATTCAGCCCAAAAGAATCTTGACTTGTTTAAATTTTCTTTCCTTGTAGGAAATTTCTTTCCCTATTTTCTAGTCAGATCTCAATATTAGCACCTAATGGTCTAAATCTAACAGGAATTTTCATTACCTGCTAGTTTTAATTCTTTCTTGAATTGTCTCTTACACATCATGTCTATCCTGAGAGAACACAAAGTTGCCCATCCAGACTTTGAGAAACTCCTGTGAGTTTCATTGGGTGACAGATGTGCCTTCGGGTTCACCGGGCATGGAGCACTGTGCTGGAGTAAGGAAGGCACGGACTCTCCCCACCCCTTCTAGCTCCCTGCCTCCTTCACGCAGAAGTCGATGATGGCCATTTGCTTTTGATCGGAGAAGACAGCAGCCCGAGCCTTTGCATGCCTCTGGTGGGCACTGTATTTCCCTGAGCACACCATAGTGTGGCAGGCTGGAGCCGCTATTGACTTCAGCTTTCCTTACGGCATGAAGGAGCGCCAACTTTAGTCAGGTCCTCTTCTAACTTCATACGAACGGCTTCAGCTTCTTCATGGAGCCAAGCTGCATACAAAAGGCTGTTGAGGGATATGTTGTGATGAAAAATACCTTTTAAAGAGAACTAGCTATTTACTGTAATCATTAAACACATCATTAAACAGACATTTCCAGGCCTAGATACCGTCCAACCAATTTAACATTTGTGCAGATGATAGGTACCGAGAAGATGCACACCAAAAACGCAGAATGCGTCAGTACAGAGCAGCCCAAAGTATCCATTAAGTTCTGTGTGTACTTCACCAACTATAGGAAATGTTCCGTCACTCACCGACCACTAAATACAGGACTCTGGGCAACTTTCAGGGGAGAAAATTACCAGCAGCAAATGGCGCCTAAAAGCTCACCTAGTATCAAAATAGTATCATGTCCTGGTTTCAGCAGTAGCAGTCATTTTTCTCCTTCTCTGTAGCTGGTGCAGTGCTGTGTTTTTGACTTTTGGCCTGGGAACAGCGCTGGTAACGCCAGTGTTTTCAGTTACTGCTTAGAACATTTTGATCCGGCCAAGGACTCTCTGAGTCTCATGCTCTGCCAGGGAGTAGGGGAAGCTGGGAGGAAGCAGAGACAGGACACCTGACCCAAACTGACCAAAGAGAGGTATTCCAAACCACAGCACGTCATGTCCAGGATGTAAAAAACGGAGGGCAGAGACTCGGAAGGGTGGGGGTGCACTGCTTGGTTGGGCTGGGATTGGTGGGGAGCAATTGTGTTCTTTTCCCTTGTATTTTTCTCTTGTCATTATTATTATTGGTGGTAGGAGTAGTGGTTTGTGTTATACCTTAGTTACTAAACTGTTCTATCTCAATCTGTGGGAGTTGCATTCTTTTGATTCTCCTCCCCATTCCCCCAGGGCTGGGGGAAGAAATAGTGGGGAGTGAGTGAGAGAGCGACTGCGTGAGTTATAGAGGCTTAAACCATGACATATCAGCATTCAGATTAAATTATATTAGTTTTAGAAGGTGATGGAAAGATCTCTAAATTGTAGGAGACCTCACCACAAAAGAATTCTCAAAAATCTTACAACATGATAAAAACACCACACTAGTTTCTATACATTCATGTGATCTTCAAGAAAAGTCTAGGTTTAAGATCAAATAAAATATAGCTTCAAAAATAGACATAAAAGTTGAAAATAGAAAGAAAGAAAGAAAGGAAGAAAGAAAAGGAGTGTACAATGAACTGGAATCTACAAAAGTTCAGTAAACCTCATATTTCTGTTTGGAATTGAAGAAGCATATTGCCTTACAAGAAGAAAATGCTATACATTAAAATGCTTTTACCCCTCTAAAGTACATAGCTTTGAAAGCCAGTAAAGACCACAAGTGTGATTTTCACCCTGTAAAAAGATAAAACAGACTTTTAAGATAAAAAATATTTCCATTTCTTAAATCAGTTCTAAGTATGTTATGCAATGACCTACTGCTATATATCCTCCTAAAGTTATTTTTGTGTGTCAAATACCAATTGCTTTCTGCTCTCAGTGGCTTTTGTTTTTTGAGGAAGACAGGAGGAGGAGAGGGAAGGTTATTCTTGGATTCTTTCATCAGTTCTTTCTGGAGAATTACTTTTTTTTTTTTTTTTTTTAAATGCTTCCATTGACATAACACATTATGAAGCATTGTGCTGTGAAGTGTAACATCAGCTTGTATCAGTCACACTGCATTACTTTACATGCCCACCCTAATGTATTGCTGCACAGTAACAGCAGAAACATCCTATATAACTGAAAGCAGCAATTGCTTGGAGATAAAAATATCACAAAATAATTTTTGTTCCCAGATATACTGCTTGTATAAACATGCTCCCAATTCTGAAATGTAACACCACTTCCATGTAATTTCCCTAGGACAGCAGGAGGTTATCTGCAACACAAATACCATCAGAAAACACATCATCAATAAAATTCTAGCAAAAGGAAGCATCTCCTCTGGCTACTTCAATATCTACATGTTGGACAGCAGCTTTTTATAGTGTTCATACAACCCCCTGTCAAATATTTTGGAGAAAAATTGCTGCTATTATGAATAACTCTGCATTTTCCTTTGAAAACCTTATATTCATGTAAAAGAAGGTATGCGTTCTCTGTAAATTTCTAGATGTAAGTAGACTACTTTTGGATTGACTAGCCCTCTCCTGTCCTTACAAGCAGAAACAGGGTTTATTTGTAGTTACATTTTTACAACCTAACTACAGTAAAGTATTTCATTTAACCCTTTTTTAATTATGCATTTTCAGGCTAGAAGAAATCATTGTCTAGGCAATCAAGCTCCAGTATCTTATCTAGGTACCGTTTTACAGATAGCCAAGCTCGTAGTCCATATTTTACTTTTGCATGAATGGACAAGAGTTAACAAAAGAAAATTTTAAGCCAAAGGTAAGTAAGTTACCTTTATTTACTGTATTTTCTTTTAAGTGAGATGTTCTGATTTGAACCTGGCTTACCAATTAAAAGATTTTATGGTAACCCATGCCATGAGCAGTGAAAAGCTGACTTCAGTTTCAAATTAAAAAATATCAGACATTTAGGTAAGGGATAATTTTTCAAAATGTTAATTACATTCTTCAATAAGAAAACTGTTTATCAGTTTTCAAGACTTATGTTTTATCGTGAGAACTAAATATTATCTTATAGAACATGGATTTCAATAGTCTGATTTAAGCATGGAGTCATAAAGCTCTTATCTCCACTTTCTGTTCAAGTTATTGCTTGTATGCTTGTATATAATAGTAGCCTTATGCACATCATCTATTAATTTAAAACTGTAACAAGTGTTTAAAAATATCTATATGCCAATTGAATACTGCTGGCACATGCAGTAGGCTGAACAGTGTGGTCCCATCTGCTCAGATGAGCAAAAGCACACCTGGTTTCACAGCTCACTACTAAAGAAAATCCCAAACATGCCTACTAAGTGCCATGTATGAACAGTTAAATTGCCCTTACTCTCAGAGAGCCCTTATTTCTCACCCATTCCACACTGTGTTCTAGGAAGGGTTTCAGCTTAGGTAACTGTGTATTCTTCCCCAGTTTTTCCAGAACAACTCCTCTTCTAGTGTAAGAGAAACTACATCATTCTTCTTACTTGGACTGGGCCAGAAGGAGCTGATCCTTTCTTCTTTTTTTGTCCTCAAACCCCCATATGAAAACATGCACACGGCTTACCATAAAGCTATCTCAGTCTCTTCTCCAAAAAGGCAAAGTGATAATACAGGAGTTGTGAAGTGAACACCATCCTCAAATCATCCCCCTCTCCAGAAGATTTAACTTCACCTATGATTAGCAAAATCAATTTTGCATGTGATACCTAAATCTTCCGGTGCATTCAGCCTGACACATGCAATTTGTCTTACACTCTTGCATTTCACCTCGATAAATGTACATACTTGCCTCCAAGGATCAGAGGACTCAATAATTAGTGTCAAAACCCCAAAGCTTTTTCTATGCTGACCTTAGAGAAGCGCAACAGTTAAATTACATTAACATGTACTTTTGAAAACATGTCTTCTGTGACCTCCTCTGTGGGTAAATTAGAGCTGATTTTCACTACCACATGGGAACATAATGTCTTCTGTCCATTTTAACTGGTTTGTCAGGTATTTTTACTTTCCTATCATACACCAACTTTTCCATCTGTGGATATCAAAACTATCTTCACAATAATTCCTAGCTTCCAAAATAACTTCAGTGGCAACTACTGAAAATTAACGTAGTTTTTTTATATAATCTCACTTTATTATCTATTATAACTTTCAGTGTGAAACCAATGCTTACATTTATTATCAGCTCTCCAACGTCATGTAAGGAAGCATAAAAATTTAAATTAGATTCAATTTATAGAAAAGTCACTTAGATTTTAATTCAATATATTCGCAGCATTACCTTATATAAGTCTTTAGATCTTTATCATGAGTCCTATTAGGTGGTAGTTTATAAATTATTGACTAAAATCTGAAGAGCTTACATCTGCAATTTACGTACATACATGTATAATTTTGCAATATGATTTACAACATATTTCAGATAACTCTAAGAAAGGCGCATTAAGTCGATGATCCTGCAATTATCAACATGTTCCTCCTAAATTTTTTTCTGCATGCACTGATTGCCACAACTATTTTATAATATTTTTTATTTAAAGAATCAGTAAGCAAGTTTGGATTGTTTGTTTTGTTTTTTTTATACTGCTGATTTTCAGCGAATATATCAAATAGAGGATACTTAAAACCAAAGTGTTGACAAAAGCTACAGCCCAGAGGAACAAGACTGACAGCTGAAGGAAGTTTCTATGTGCTTTCCATAAACTTACCTTTATCAAAACTTCACTTGAAAGATGCTGACCCTCCCCACCTCACAGTCCTCCTCATGGCACAGCCTAGATTGGATTGTTTTAAAATAATGCTTTTCTGTTGCTCTTCATAGCCTGTGGTGTCATTTCACCATATAACTTGTACAAGTGAAAATGCACTTCAGAGGCATGGCAAACTCATGGTTCAGTAAATGAGCTTGCCTCCAAGGCAATAAGTAATTAACAGCCAGACACAATACTCCAGTAGCCAACTTTCATGTTTTTCAAAGGAAGTATACAATCCCCAAACTCTTAACAATTAATCTTCTATACTTTAGGAGCTGACACTTAGGAGCTTAGCTTGTTACTCACTGCAGTGACATCAGCAGCAAAACCACTGTGACTTTACTCTGGTGGCAGCAGAAGCACCATTCCTGCCAGGGGTCTAATTACCAGCCAATTCAAGAATTGCAACATCAAGCAAAGTGAAAGCATTGTTAAACAAATTACGAGGGCTGGTAACATTGTAGTTAGCCAAATACTGCTTCTGTTGAAAACCAGATTCTGTTTTCAGTGTTCTCAGGAGATACTACAGGCCCACAAATGAAAGAAATAGTTCACTGTTTCAGTATGTCTTACACCAACTGTAACACACTAAAAGTTCTGAGCTGTTTTTGCTTTTCATCTGTTGACTTACTAAAAAGAGTGAGATGATGCATAAATACCATTATCCCTAAATTTTTGCTTATTAATATTAACACTGTCATTAACAAATGCATGTGGGAAGTTAACATGCTTACCATCCATATTACAATTCTATATATTGAAAGCTGACAACAGCCTGGTGAGTGTAAAATTGGGAAATAGCAAATAGCAACAACTCAGCTATCAAAAAATTATTCGGAGCTACAATTTTGATTAAAAACAAGAAAATAAATCAACCCAAACAAAACCAACCACAACAACAACCTGGAAGGCATAATTAAAAGCATATCCCTGTAAGGGCAACTGATTTGTGTTTTATCTGGCAAAAAAATGTAGCTCAATGTAGAAAAGAATGATTTTTAAAGTGCTCAGAGCAGTTGTCATTAAGATTCTATGAGGAAATTTTGGCTTTAGTGGGCATTCCTCCACAGCCTTCAGTGAAGCAAAGACTTTGCCCTCGATGCAACGTATAAAATAAATAATGTCTCTTCTTTTAGATGCAACAAATAACATAGTTAAAACTTTTCACCTTTTTAGATATTTCTGGAAGTAGCAAGCCCAAACAAGGGCGTGAGTTCCATATGATTGCCTTCTGCATGCTTAATAAAGCATTAATAATCTTAAAAGAAAGCAACAGGAGTTGAAAGTACAAGTTCAAGGGCAATAAGGTCTTCTTTTCCAGTGCATGCGGCACAGCACAGCATTTAAGGATTCATTCCTGCTCATAATACATTTAAACAGAATTAAAATAGGGCCTGAAGAAGTGTGGGTTATTGAGCAGTGTGAAGGTGAATGCAACAAGATAAATGCAATTAATTTCTGCATTACTGGTGCCATGTGTTTATGGAACAAGTGCTTATTACCTCTTTCTTTCAAAGCGCATGTATAGCATAACATATATGTGCATGCAATTTTTCAGAAGGCAAAAAAATAATAGATTTGTTGCAATATATAGCAAATACAGTGCTCAAAATGCAGCCAATTTTCACTGCTTTCTTTGGAGTGCTTTATTTCTCTCTGAAATAATGTATAGATATTCTCACTGTTAACAGTCAAAGTATAACCTGCATTGTTCCTGCAGTGAAAGGTGAGCACAGCATCTCATTGGGAAGAAAGTGGGCTAAAGAAATCAGGGAACTGAGACATACCATTGGAATTTGTGCAGTCTTTTGGCTTTTCATTAAGACAAAACACAGAATGATTTTGCTGATTTAGATAGGAGTATCCTATAATTCTGTAAACACTTACATTATAGGCACAGATTCTGAGAGCATGGGTGATGTTATTGCTAGGTATTTAGCCATTTATTCTTCCATTTTTCATGGAAATGAAATGATTGTTGCAACAGCTGGAGACTTGAACTTAGGAATTCTGTGATTAAAACAAGAACTGAGGTTGTGGCTGGCTTAAAAAATACAGTTCATAATTTCTTCTAGTACTTCAGCAGTCTCTATTCAAGTCACTATTGCTCCTATGTAATTGGGTATTTCTATGTGCACTAATTGGCAAAAGATCTGACTGCTGTTGCCAGCCCAAGCACACAGTGTTGCAGGCATGCCTAGCAAGTGGAAGAGATGATAAGACTGCTTCTTAGTTACCAGGGCAGCATTAGCATTACTGTTACACGCTCCAGTGTTTGATTATATCCAAAAGCAAGTGTATGTGCGCATAGCAACATCTTACAGTTCTCTGTACAGCTAATTTATTAAAAAATAAAAATAATCTTTAAAATCTACAAATGCATTTTTCTCCATTTTTTTGCAGTTAATTAGATGCAGATAATAACCAATCCTGGTGGGCAGAACAGGTACACCTAGTGTTTTTGTTTTACTTTGCCAGTTATTCCAGAGCTTATTTGAGATTAGTTCCACCGCAGAGGCAAAACACCGCAAATGAAGTATTTTATTTGAAATTTCATTTGACCTCTTTGCTAATTAGTGCACATAAAAATGTCAGTTTACCCAGGGGCAGCAGTAACCCAACTAACAGTTGCTGAATTACCAGAAAACATTACTGTATTTTTATATTTTTATTATGTAAAAATATTACCGTATTTGCAATAATTTGTGTTTCAGTATTTTTTTACTACATTTTTATTCTTCCCTCATAAATTCATAATGAATTGCTTGCCATACTTGTTTCATCAATAGTTCATTAAATCATTCCAACCAATGTCTCAATTACTGTGATCATAAGGGATCTTGGGTGGTCACTGAGAACAGGATGATTTCTTTTATGCAGGCATACTCTGCCATTCCCTGAAAATCCTGAAAATATGTCCTGGAAAAGTTTCACAGTAGTTTCCCAGATATAGGAGAGATTTTTCCCATGAGAAAATATATAATGGAGAGATGATATAGGCAGGTGCTTAAAAATATCTACAATTTAAATGCCTAGAAAAAATACATGGCACTGTAAGACCTCTCTCATTTGTATCACAACAACACTGCTCGAAAAAGTAAGACTTTCACAGCATAATGCAGAATAAATACAAGAGGACTGCTGCTGCATACCCACAAGCAGGATGTTCTATTCCCTTCTTCTAGCATCAATGCAAAATGCAAATAACATTATTGGAAAAAAAATATTGTTCTGTAGCCTACTGTATCTGTATTTGTAGCTGTTATTTTAGCATAAACTTTACATTCAGGAAGTTTTATGTAGTAGGATGAAGAATGGGAAATGCTGTGACAGCAACAGCTATTGGAGCAGATTTTTAAAAGGTGATGATGAAGCTCTGCAATGGCAGCCAAGCAATTATAGTGCTACTGTCATGCTTTTGGTCAAGGCTTAAGAGTGAAGCCAGTAATAGCTAATTCTCACTTCAGGACAGAGAAATGCAGTAAGTGTGATCTGCTAAAGCAATTTTCATTTATTTGCTATGAAGATGGAGAGAAATGATTCTGAAAATAGAATATTAATTCATTTCATGGCGTAACATACACCTTAGAGCTATGCGGCTTTTTCAGATGTTCATTGTGTTCAATTATATGGCAATTCTTTGTTGCTGATTCTTTCCTCAAATAATATCAATATTATTAATTATTTAAGTATCTAAATCATATACTTTAAACCTTACACATGAATGCTAGACATGTTACAAAGAAATTCAAAGGTTTTCTTTTTTTTTTTTTTTAGCAAAACGGTTTCTCTACCTATACTTCTATATTCCCCAATAGCGTAATGTATTGCTTCATCTCTTCTCTGTTGCCTTGCCAATGGCAAACATTTTACGCACAATTACAGCACTGAGTATGTAATTTTGAAAAAAGGGGTTTTCAATGTCATTAAAAAATAATAACAGGAAAGTTAGGGAACAAAGTACTCAGAATTTACTTCAGAAAATAGACTTATAAAATTTACTCTATTGTTACTCTAATTTTTTTCTGAAGTATTTTAGTTAAAACCCTAACAACCTCATATGAAATATTTATTAATTATTTTGGTTTTCCCCCATTTTAATACCAATTAGGCTCAGAGGTGGCACACCACATACACTGTTTTGCAAGAGACCCTTCAAAAATTACGTGGGTTCTTCATTTTGAGGTTCTTAGCTAAATATATTCTCTGAAGTTTTTAATCAAACATGAGTCTTGGGAGAAAAGTATTGGTGGAATGTATTTTAAAAATAAGGCTTACTGGTGGTATTTCAAAAACAATTACCTCATTTTGTCCCGGGCCACCTACAAATACAGAAGGCAATCACTTGTAACCTGAACATCTTACAGACAGCAAATTTGGTTAAAGAGAATGAAATGCCTAAAACAGTGCAAGACGGTAGGCATTGAGCTCAGCACACTAGGTCTTCAGCTGAATGCTTGAATCTCATGAAACTCTCATCTACTTTTCCTTGCAAGAATCTGAAATAAGGCTTTTTCAGACATCAGAAACTATTTTATAGAATCATCTGTTGTTCTTTTTCAATGTAACCTTCCCACATGCCTAAACAGATAAGTGGAAAGAGAAATAGATATCAATCACAGGTGTGATATGCTCATTAGTCTTATATGTTGTATCTTTTTCTTTTCAAGGTGTTGCACCAGCACTTCCCATAATATCAGATCTGTGATCTGCAATAGGTAAAACTTTAGGATGTCATTAGAATAAATATAAAAAGTCTGGCAATGCACAGACTAAAAGAGGAAAAAAAACAACCTCATTCCTTTCCTAAGAACCTTGATGTGCAATTGACATGGAAAATAAAACCATTACAGCACATGTCAAAATACATTTCTTTGACTGATGTGTATCAATTTCACATAGCCCATTAAATGTGTTGTTTTTTTTTCCTCATGAGTAGTGCAGCTGCAGTCATATAGGTATGACTCCTAGCAGCAAAAAAAAAAAAAAAAGAATATCTATTTGTGGCACATTTTTAATGCAAGCAACATCCATTACAGAACGCAAAGTAAATGCAAGAATACACAACAAACACAACAGCAGTCCAAGACCATTAGAGGATCACACACTTGAATAACTGGGAGTTGAAAGGCTTAGTGTCCTGTGACATGGATAATATACCAACACCGGGTCTACCAATGGTAGAACAAGTGGCAAGGTGTTACAAAGAGAAAATTATTCATATCACTACATGATTAACCCTTGGATTTGCGATACAGATGACAGCTAAGTATCTGTTATGGAACATACAGATGCACTGCTAAGGATAAATTGGCTACCGGCCAAGCTGCAGTAGGTTTTTAGTGTACCTCCCAATTATGACTGTTTTACTTCAAGACCATGACAAATACTGTCAGGAAATGGCAGCAGAATATTAACTCTCCCTGTGATGCAGATTGACACCATCCTGATACAAATGCATATATATTTATTATTTTACACATAGCTCCAAAATGAAGTTGTCCTCAATAATTTTACATAAGGCTGCATCAGACTGCAAACAGATTAGAAAACAAGAAGGGAAAGGGTTTGTGATATCTATTCTGAGTCCCCCTGTAGCAAGAATTCATCGAGTAGCTCTTGCATTGTGTGATTTCATATTTAAAATAAAGCAAAACAAAATAACTAACTGAATGTAGAAAAATTTCAAGTGCTGAGAGCAGGCAGCCACGAGGACTAGCAGCATCCTGGTCTGTATCAGCAGCATGGCCAGCTGGACTAAGGCAGTGATTGTCCCCCTGTACTCAGCACTGGTGAAGTTGCACCTCAAATACTGTGTTCAGTTCTGTGCCCCTCACTACATGATATTTACAAACAGATAATTATCATCACTAAAAACAACTTGCATATTTGTAACAATGCTTGATATAAAATCTACCTTGTTTTAATTGATTGTTTCAAAACATCGGAAGTTGAATGACATGAACTTCTTAGAAAGAGAAGAAAGCCTTTCTACCCCTAGAAAGGACAAACAAGAAACTGAAATGCTTCCAAACATTTGAGGTAAGCAAGGCAATGTACAGCAATACTTTATGGCTTCCATCTCAGTGGTGTGTTTAACTAGAGTGACTAGAGAAAGACAAGTCTGTTCACTAAAAAAAATAAAAATGAAAAGGCAGCCTAGGCTACTCTGAATCAATCTCTAATACTCCAGATAAAGTTACTTTACTCAGTACATAAGAAGGGGAAGATAAGAGCATTTATTTTCTTGCGCTACAGTAACAGAAGCAAGGATGGGAACTGACAAAATTTTGTTGACCCCCGTTATGTGCAGGACCCCAAAAGAAACAGTAAGTTCTTACCAATCTTCTCCAAAACCTTCCCAGATTTATAATTAAGGTGTAGTTGAATAGTCTTGAAAATGGTGAGAATCCACATTCACATGGCAATTTATTTTCTCACAGAGCAGCAAGAAGATGCGCTACTCTTTCTCTCCCTTAAAACTGCAGTTTCATGTTAAGAAAGTCAACGTACTGTTTTTACAGTTTTTCCTTCCATACAGAGAATGAGTTTGATGGGAACCATAAGATTTCTCTGTGCAATAAACCAGCTGAATAGATGATGCTCTAAATGAATTATATTGTAAGTCAGGAGTAAATTTGCTTAGTAGCTGTATTTTCTAATGCGCAGAGCTAAGCTTTAAATTTCATGTAAGTCTATTTTTCTCCTGTTTTATTCTCTTTCACAAGGTAGCATGACTGTTACTAATTATTCGTAATTTTTATTATTTTAAGATTTTTCTGTTAGCACTTTTTCTAAGATCATTACTGACCTCCTGGATGTGACCAAGACTATTAAAATCTTAATAAAAACTCTTTCATATAGTGTAAGAATCTATCAATACAGGAGAAGACAGAAAGGATTGTAAAGATAAGAAAGGCAGTCCAAAGTTTACAGTTACATTTCAAAGTAAAGGCCTGAGGGCTAAAACCGAACATGCTAAAATTGGGAACATATGGGGAAGAAAGCACAAAGCCTTGCAGCATGTAGGAATGCTTAAAGAAAAATGGGGAAAGAACAGTCACATGGGCAATGAAATCTGGTACAAAATTTCAGAAATAGAATTTCCCACTGTGATTTTTTTTGTTGTAGCTCTAGGAAACAGGATGCATATATAGCTAGTAAAACAGCATGAGAAGTTGTTCTGTGAATCAAAGAACAAACACGAGAAGTTGAAGTATCACCAATCTTTAAACTTGTATGAAACTTCCTACATGTTCTGATGATTTAATTCTGATTAGCTGAAGGCCAGTGGAATGCTTTCTGTAACTAGACATGTTCATACAATACAAATAAGAACATTATTGCAAACAAAGGTGGAATGCTGAAACACGGACAACATTGTAAAACTGGTTCCTTCCTTTCACTTATTAGGTATTTCACATTAGCAATATAAAACAATTGTTTCCTGTATGCAAATATAGGTGTTCCTTTTTATCAAATATTCCATTCCATTTCTGGGTAAAAAGAGGAAAAAAAGAAACAATAAGGGCAGGGGAGGGGGGAAGCTTTATATAGCTCAGAACTCATGCTAAATTCAGAAGGGGCTCACAAACTCAGTGTTTTTTTCTGTAGTTTAGCTGAAGTGTATGAACATCTAGTGTCTGAAAACGCAGGCAGAGGAGCTCTCATGAGGTCTCATGCTTGTGTTGCTCATCTGATCTGCAAACATTGCAGGCTTAAGTCATCACTGCTTTACACCCTGTGTAACCACTTGGGCCTGCAAAGACAGTGCAAAGCACTAAAGGACTACAGCATTTCAGCGCCTTCTTTGACATAGAAATGGATAATGAACTGTTCAGAGCTGCTCTGTCTGGTTCTCATCCCAGCAGCTTTACTGATGGCTAGAAAACACGTGCCTGACTTGAGGGCAATATGGCTACTGAAAGCAGCAGATAAGTTGCCTTAGTCAATTTTCTTGGTTTAAAATCCAAAATATGTAGGACCAGTGAGTCTTCTGGGACCATAGTTTCTCCCACCTGAAAACTGCATGGCTAACAGATCCACTGCCTGGAAAACTATAATCTGATAACTGTAAATTATATACCCTTGTAGTGGTCTCCAAAGAGAGGTCAGAGTTTGTATACGGAGGATGCTGTCCCTTACTGTTTGTCATGAGCCCACTAGCCGTCAAATCTTAAGTCATGGCATCATGCAAGCTGACTGTATCAGTCAGTTATTGGGACTTACCTAGGCTATGATGTATTTTGTTAGACAAACAAACCCTGAAACACCACACCACTAATATTTGAATAATATTTTCTTCAATTTTTGTATAGTAGCATTTTAAAATATTTATCTCATCGAAACTAGTAACATTAATAGATGATCAGTAAAGAGACGAATATGAGTTTGGCAATCGCTGAACAGAGTATTGCAAGTACAGATGAAAGTCAGTATGATCATTTTGGGTACTATATGAGGTCATTACTATATGTTGTCTGGTTTTCATTTAAAATGAAGAGAACTTTTTTTTCATGTTGGCGTTCTTATACTTTTTTTATTTTTATTTGCTTAAGGACAGAAGTGCAAAATTCAGTTCTGCTACAGAAGAGTATGAATGCAAATGCCATTTCAACATGAAATTTTGAAAGCATGTGAATCCTTCAGGAATTGCATAAGAGATCTTAATTCTGAATTTTTAAGTATCTGCTGGAGTTCAGCTACAGAATCAAGTTATAATGTTGAAGAATGTCCTGGGTTCAGCAGTAGCAGACATTTTTCTCCTTCCTAGTAAATGGTGCAGCGCTGTGTTTTTGACTTTCAGCCTGGGAACAGCACTGATAACACTGATGCTTTCAGTTGTTGCTAAGTAATGTTTAGTCTGACCAAGGACTTTCTGAGTCTCATGATCTGCCAGGGAGGAGGGGAAGCTGGGAGAAAGCAGAGACAGGACACCTGACCCAAACTAGCCAAAGGGGTATTCCATACCACAACTCGTCATACCCAGTATACACACTGGGGGCAGTTACCCGAAAGGGTTAGATCACTGCTCGTGTTGGGCTGGGTGTCAGTCTGTGGGTGGTGAGCAGTTGTATTCTCTTCCCTTGTTATTCCCCTTACCATTATTATTATTGGTGGTAGCAGTAGTGGTTTGTTATACCTTGGTTACCAGACTGTTCTTATCCCTATCTGTGGGAGTTACATTCTTTCGATTCTCCTCCCCATCCCTCCGGGAGCAGGGGTGAGGAAAAGGGGAGGAGTGAGAGAGTGGCTGTGTGGTTTCTGAGTGACAGGCTGGGCTTAAACCACAACAAAGAATAATCCCCAAGCTGTCCTTAGTTTAATTATTATATCACATTTTAAAGAATCCACCACTGTTAGATATCTTGGAGTAGTAGTTGTTTATATATTTTCTGGATTTATGATGAAGGGCTTTTACCCTGTCTGATCTAAAACTGAAAATAATGTGTATAGCTTGGATTTATCATTAAGGCAGAACTTCAAGTACAAATGCTTTAGCACTTCAGAATTGGGAGTCAACTGCAAAACGACATCAGAAAAAGCAGTAGTACAAGTCTACAGTATTTTGCAGCCTGGAATTAAGGTCTGACATTTTCAGATGTTATATGCCATAGCCATGTCTCCAAGAACAAAAGAAAGATTTAGTTTTCTTTTTTACCTGTGCTTCTCACAATCCAAGTGAGGACTTTCCCATTATATTCTGTAAGAAAGTGAGAAGTTATTTGCCTTAGAGATAATTTAGAGATGCAGATGCGTCTGCGTCTTTTTCATCAGCAAAACTTTGGCTAAATGAGATATGATTTTTCACTCCATTCATTCCATTTCTGCTCTTTGATTTCCTAATTCCAATTTTTTTAAGTGTACTGTTAAGAAAGTGGCTTCCATTTACAGGTGCTTGATTCATCTCTAGAGGCTGGACAAGAAACTTGGACAACTCACCAGGAAAAGGGTGGCAGCATCAAGAGAGGGAAAGAGCCAAGAGGAAGAGATCGTCAGTGCAGCCTATGTGGCAGCACCTGCCCCTGGAAGCAAAAATGTGGTGTCTCCCACTACCACCCTGCAGTGGGCACCCAGACAGCTAGTGCCATTGGATCTGAGCTAAACTGTTTTCCAAATTTGCCCCTGGAAAGCAGATCTAGTAAATTAAGGAATAGTTTTTCTGTCAACTCAGTGGAGTCAGTTCATAAAATAAGTCCACACATGCTCTCACTTCCATTTGAAAAGTTCATTTGGCAGTCTTCAGCCAACCAAGACATCAAGTCAGTGGGAAGACCAATATCAAGGAAAAACCTGAGCAGAGAAATAAGTCCTGTAAAACAAGTAATTGACAAAAGTTATTTAAACATTATAAACAAAAGAGGAAATATCTGCAAAGCCAATACCCTAATTGTATTTCTTGTAGCATATATCCCTCAGGATATACAAATAGCATAAAAATGATGAGGATAAAAATACTAGAATATGATAGATCTCTTCTGACTAATGGTATATAGTAGTAGTTCTAAAATTTTAAAATACACAAGATAAAAATGTTTCCTTCAATACCACATGGGAAAAATAGGCAGCAAGAAGAATTAAACTGATCAGATGCATGATTTTTAAATTTCATTCTGCCAGTCCAGAACTGAACATGAAAAGCTGAGCACTGCTTTCCATTAACCTTAATAGGAATTTCACCCAGTCATTTATCACTAGATTTTAACCGATGCTGAGGTTATTTCTAAAACCAAAGTAGTGTCATATGTAATTCTTACATTTGCATAAGGCGTACACACAGAGAAATCAACAACACAGTTCTGCAAATTCTTGTGAAGGTATTGCAGCATGTCTGTTTTATTTATACTATTTACAGAGATAGTCCTTCAAAGAAAGACAAAAAAATCTTCCATCAATTAAACCAGTCTTTTTTGACAACAGTTCATTTAAGTACATTAGTAGTTAAATTATCATCACTTACAGAACTGTTCCAAATGAAGATCCAGGCTTAAGGAAAATGGGACTTTCTATATATTTTCTAAACATGACTTTCACACACAATGAGGGTGCTACATAATAATTGAACAATGGGCTCACTTACGTCAACATCTTGCAAACCTCAAGTCCTAAAACCGTACATCGTTAAAGTCCATGAGATATTGGCCAAATCAGAAGATGCTTTCATAAAAAGGTGCTTAATTGCAACCATATTTATTTGTAGCATCATAGAAAAATTCATTATTTGTTGTACCAACATAGGCATTAGCATGTCTAAATTGATTACATCAACAGATTACAATCCATTTAAATTTCTAGCATTCTTCAGAAATTTTTGTTGCTTTATAATACTGTCAAGCAGATATTCTGTGACTCTTTAAAGTCAATAAAGAAAAAGAAAATCTGTTTAAGTATATAAGTGTCGCAGCTTCTCTGTGTCTTCCTTTCCTTCAAAAGACAAAAATTTTGTCACATCGTGCATCAAAAGTTGTTTACTCACCATTGAACATCAACAAAAATATTTGTACAGGCAGAAATTACTAAGTTTTATACGGCTTCATCATACTCGTCATCCTGGATGATTATGTTCTGTTTGCTACCTTTTTCTTATAAACTGTTCACAGGTTTCTGCTAGAAAATATCTATAACCTTTTCTGCATTGTTGTGCTAACTCCTGAAGAGGCACTGACAAATCTGAAAATGAATTTTTGTTCTCCTTAACTTTTAAATGTTGATATCTGGTATCTACAGATCAAGGTCTACAGTTAAGGTCAAGGGCTGCACTTACAGAGGTGGTGGGTTCTCTCAGGAATGAGGCTGAAATCGTTGCAACCAGCAGAGGTTGCCATGTATATTGTTTGTTATCTGACAGGTCCTACAATCTGAATCACTGAAATGAGGTAAACATATTGGAACAGGAATAGATTAGGCAAATAAAGAAATTGGCCTTCCATCAGAAAAAAAGGCCTTCAGAGGGAAATAAATGTTGTTTCTGATATGGCAAGAGCATGGAAAAAATTATGGAAGTCTGTAATACATATGAACACAATTCTGGGGAGCTAAAATACAGATACATCTGCAAACGAAGTAATTTTGTTAAACACAAATTTCTTTCACTTTCCATTAGACACAGCCAAGTTCAAAACAACCGCTGACCCTACGCTTAATTTTAACAGTGATGATTACCTTATACTTTATCCACCAGCATATGCTATTTTCTTGCTGCATACTACAGTTGTGGCTTATCATGCATTGTGTCATCTGGAAAGCGGTTGCAGGCATATTCCAATGAAATTATTTACTTTTTAAACAATGTTTCCATTTTGTCAGCCTTCTGCGACATGAGAAAACTAGCTATATGCAGGTCCCTACTTCATATAAGGAGAAAGCGAAAGATTGATTATCAGGTGATAATTCTAGGACAACTAACAAAATGTTTCCACAGGTAAACTTCAGTAAATTACTTTCCTCACCCAGATGAGAAGTAAAATGCATAAAGGTATTAGTCTGAGTAAAAGCACAGTAATAACAGGAAAACCTTATTTCTTATCCCAGACTACTGGTTGCTTTGCAGCACACTTCCAGAAACAGAGAAATCTATACTTTTAGGTAAACTGTGAAACCACAAGTTTCAGTTTTATACAATTTACAGACATTGCCCTTCATGATTCAGCTGTGGCATTGGCAAGTTCAAAACCTCATATTTGTTCTAGGAGCACACAGGAAAATTTAATGCAACCACAAGTAAGGTAATTTATCTCACATCCTTATCCTTCTATAGTGTCTACTGGCTGTGCTTAGTGACTGGAAAAACTGTGCATTTGAATTTTTTTTTTATGTAATTTTATGGTGATCGAAAAAAGTCAGTTCCTAGTGCCCCACTCTGTTAATGTTTTTATTATAGTTTATTTTGTAATATTCATTACCTAATTACCTATTACAGTGTGTGACATAATAGCTCCAACTGTGATCATTTAAGATAATCTAAGTCTGCATAATTGTAATAATCTAATTTGTTTCCTAGGTCACTTAAAAACCCCTAAAAAATCTCAAATCACACAACAAAGGGGTTTTTAGCTTATAATGAAAATTTTAAATAATTCATCATGAAAAAATACAAATTTTTAAAAATGTGTATTATCCATATTCCAACATCTTTTTTACTTTACATTTTTTGCTGAATCTGTTAATTTAAGGGTAAGCTTTTTTCTCTCAAGAAACCCCCACAAAACCCAAACCAAAGTGTCAGAAAAACATATTTACCACACTAAACTTCTGTAACTTCTCACAAGAAAACAATAATTTACAAAACAGTTTATTGGACATATTTTTGGAGTGATTATTGTTTTTTCTTTTTTTGCATCTCAGCACTATTCCTCCGTACACATCCAGACAGTGAATGAACACCAGGCCTGTTCTCCTTCATTTTTAACTTCCCTGTCTACTTCACAACAGAATAAGCATGAATTAAGTGGGGCTTGGGAGTTACGAATGGCTTGTCTGCACAGAACAGAGTACAGCCTGGACACAGGTAACGACAGTTAGATTTTCCAGGATTTAAATCCATGTCTGCAATAAATCACAGTTTTATTTTCAGCTATTTTTCACAGAGCAGTGTTTCATAGAACTTTATAAAAGCGCTCAGGCACTTCGTTTTTTTCAGGCACTCAGGCCAACATGTTAGGCGGTGGCTGTAAGGCATAGTTCAGTTCCCATGATAAATATAGTGAAAACTGGACTGACCACAGCATTGCAATAACCAAATTTACATCTCCACTTAACCACTGCTGCATATTCCATGCTTGCAAGGTGGAACTTGCAAGCCTCTGCCCACACCAGTAGTCTGTGGTACTTTCCCCACCTTGGACAAACTGGATTCTTAGCATGTCCTGCTTATTCTTGGTATAGTCTCTACTTTCTTGACCCTAGCCTTCATTAGATTTCATTTCCTTTTGGACATTTCTGTGGAGGATTACCTCAAGACTTTTTTATTTGTCACTTAATTGTTTTGAAATTATGCAAAAAGAAACTGATTAAGCAGAAGGCTGCATGACAATAGCCTAAATATATTTAAGAAGATGCCTTTGTGCAAGAAACTAAGAACTCACAAAATGAGATATGTACGCCAGTGGATCTATTATCACAATTACTGAAAAGAAATTGCCATCTTTTATTTCTTTCACCTAGCTACCTGACTCATGAATTTAAGAAGGAAACCCAAGCACTTTTCCATCCCTCCCCCAAATTTAAAAACACAAGAATAAAAACCTGCATGTATGGTTCATTGCAAAGCTAAACCCCCAAATAACTTGAACATTTATTTTAACATTTCAAAAGGCATTAAGACAGAAGAAGACTTGTCATTTTGGATTCTGAACTGTGAGGTGCTGATCTAACATCCAGACTTTTAATCATCTTTCAGTCAGGACTTCAGTTGCAATGCAACTGTATACACATACAGGATAAGAAGCAGAACAAAACTTGTTGCTATGAATAACACTGACAAAGAAAATCACTTACAGAGTAAGGAAAGAATAGTTTTATAGGATTGAATTTGCTATGATGTCACATGACTGCAGAGGATAATGTATAAAAAAAAAAAAAAAAATACCTGTTTCATAACGCTCATGAACTGCCTGAAGTATATCAAATTGTGCATAAGACACTTCCTAGAAGGGTAGACAAAAAGTTAAATTTTTGCTTCTCTGGTAGTGAGCTAAGTCCATCCTGGCTTCTGAGTTTCTGTGAAAACTTCGTTTCCCATATCATCACTTCCTGACACTCCCTAGACAATGGAAATAGCGAACTTGGCATCTGATAAATGGACACCTGACAGTGTTGTTATTGCTCCTAACAGGCTGCTACCCTCAGCAACTAATTCACCATTGCTAATAACATTGAAGAGCATATATTTATGCTCTCTGGACAAGTTTTATTAATTTCAAGGTCCCACGCTCTGTTTTAAATGTATTTTGGTTTGTGTTATGTTTATCTTGCATAATAAGCTATTACTGGTAAAACCATGGTTTATAACATGGCCGTCTTTTTAGGAATCCAGATCCCACTTTGTCTGTGCAATGGGATAGAAAAACAAACATCCAAAAAATGAAATTTGAAAAACATTCTAATTTGCAGTCTCACAAAACTAATAAATATCCAATGGTTAATAACAGTCGTGAATTCCATGCATGCAAGGTAATAAGTAATTTCAGTATCCTCAGAGTCTTCGTTACTGCGTAAAAATAAAAGTTGAAGTTTTAGAGAATTTTCCTTTAAATATAAATCAACCTGCTGAAGTGAAGAAATGATATTATCTAGCTTTAGTACACCTGCTTTAAATACCTCACATACAGTTCTTTAGTGAAGTATTTAATTCATTCTAGCCTGCTTTCCATGTTACATATAAGTTGTTAAGCTTTTAAAAATGACTGCAGAAGCAGAACAATAACATAGAAGACCTAATAAATACATATGCTCTTTAATTCATTAGCTTAATGAATTCTTAATTTTTTTCTAGGCACCACAAAGAAAACATGAGCTCAGTAGATTTAAACAGACATGTTAGAAAAATCTGTACCAACAATTTTATTTGTAGAAATTGCTATAAATTTGGACTCAATCTCTGCTAACTTCTGAGGGGGTACAGATAGAGATAGGGACATTGGAAAATCCCCATTACAAACATCAAACTTAAATATAAATCCAGACAAATGTTACAGCTAACAAGACTGAAAATGGGTAAGATTTTTTATTTTTTTTTTTTAAATCATCACATGGGTTACCGAAGCAGAACAGATTTTTAGTTTGCCATCTGGGGGGTGGCCATGACACAAAAAAGTGTTTCATGCATAGTTACTTTCACTGAGAATCAAAGTTTAACTTATGGCTATTAGTCAAAATTTATATTTCAAATCAGTTGGTTACATCTTATGCTCATGAAGGACTTTGAACTTGTGCATTTATGCAGCTGAGAAGTCATTTTGTCCATATCATAC
Source organism: Amazona ochrocephala (assembly GCA_039720435.1). NCBI lineage: Eukaryota > Metazoa > Chordata > Aves > Psittaciformes > Psittacidae > Amazona > Amazona ochrocephala. Next base: position 40,201,179 of record CM077879.1, read on the forward strand.
ACGGAAGACAAGGCAGAACCAGCAATTAAACTTAGAATTGCCTATTTTCTGGTCCACTGCCCTAATCACAAGATCATCCTTCCATGTTCAATTTTGGACAATAAAGAAATGATACAATATGGATTTTTTAAGCTTCATTTCCAATGGTTTGTCTGTAACCATGGTACAGTTTTATTGAGTTTCATTGAGGCAGCATTCTTTATCTCAATTTGTTTTGAAATCGATAGATCTTTTGTATGCAGTGAGTACCATTTATCTTTTTTTTTAACTGGTATGGGTTATTTAGACACTCATTAACAATGGACAGACATATTCAGATGTTGACAGTCAATCTCCTTTTTTGGTTGGGTAAGTGATCACAACCAAACAGTTTCCAAAGACCATACCTGCCTTTACAGGTTCAAAAATGACTTTGCAAGGTGAACAAAAGCATTAGGTCCAAAATAACACTTGGTAAACACTTTTGACAATGGAATAATTAGATGGAATACTTGTAGAAAGTGGATCAAATACTGGGTTTAATACTTTTAAGCATTCACCTTGCATACACATAATCATTATATTTCATGGATGTAATGTCCTAGATATTTGCTTTCAAAAATTGTCTGTCTGTAGTAGTTAAATCAGTGTGCCGTAATAGAAATATTTACTGCCAAAAGCCAATGAAGTAAATACTGCCTGCTGTTGGCAAGATATTATGGGAAGCTGCAAGATGATAACTCTGACTAATTCAGTTTTATTAGTGTATTAGAAAAACCCAAGTCATACAGGGTGAACTGATATGCTCTTTCCCCAAGTACCACAAACACTTGATGCAGAAAATTAATTTCTCCATCACTTAGCTCTTTATTCCAACATGCAAACTGCTCAAAATATACAACTCAGAGTCAGTAGTGATGTCTATCACATGCCAGGAGAAGCGGTGGAATTATTGGCAGCAAGAGTCACACCGGATGTTTCTCAGAGTGTTTCTGTCAGCTTTTGAAATTCCTTTTCACATCACAAATTAGAAAGATTTCACATGCTGTGGATATGAGATATGAAACCCATTCTCCACCCCAACTGCTTTCACAAACAGTCTTATGTTTTACCAGCTGTAGAGGTCTAGCATGATCATAGAATCATAGAATCATAGAATAGTTAAGGTTGGAAAGGACCCTAAGATCATCTAGTTCCAACCCCCTGCCTTGGGCAGGAACACCTCCCACTAAACCATGCCATCCAAGGCTATGTTCAACCCAGACTTGAACACTGCCAGCAATGGAGCATTCACAACTTCCCTGGGCAGCCCATTCCAGGGCCTCACCACCCTTACAGTAAAGAATTTCTTTCTCATATCCAATCTAAACTCCCCCTGTTTAAGTTTGAACCCATTACCCCTTGTCCTCTCACTACAATCCCTCATGAAGAGTCCCTCCTCAGCATCCCTATAGGCACCCTTCAGATATTGGAAGGCTGCTATGAGGTCTCCACGCAGCCTTCTCTTCTCCAGGCTGAACAGCTCCAAAACCTTCAGACTATTTGGGGCATAATTCAAGTAATTTTTCAACACAAAATCCAAAAGTACATTGATTCATAAGTCTGTAGGCACTGCTTGTTTGTGCAAGTTTGAAGATTACTTTTCTATACCATTTTTTATTCAAATTACTGTAAATGGAAGTACCGCAAAATGATTACTGTAGGAAAATATATGTAATATGCCTACATAAATAACAGATTTCTTAAAAGACAGTTGTTATTATATATTAATAAACTCAATAATAGTGTCCTTTTGAAATACTCTGAGCAGTACAACCCAAGCTATAATGAATACTACCTCTTTGGAGAGTTTTTATACTGTTTATATATTCAGTAGTAAGAAATATGGTATTTATTTTCCATCAAGAAAATTTTCCATCAAGAAAATAAATTCATGTTGGTGTTCTCTTATTATCGTTATAGGGTAGCATTTTGTTCTTACTGGTCAAGATTTTTTCTAAGGTCTTAAATAATGACATCATGTTTAAAAATAATTATAGAATCATATCAGATATGGTGAGTAGCAGATACACTTATAGGGCAGTCTTTCTGTGCACTTCCTGAATCTAAGATAGCACTAATATAAATACATGGATACATGAGCTTGATGCACTCTTAACCAATGTCTGGAACTCATATTTTGTTTTTAAGATTTTAATTAAAAGAAATATAGCTGAATAAATAATATTGCTTAGAATGTCCTGAAATCGTAAAACCTTGAGTTTAGTAAACCACTGATTTTTTTTTTTTTTCACTATAATTCAGAAGGAAGGAAAAAAAATAATTGATCATAGGTACATTTGTCCAAAACATTAAGTTGAAAGGAGACTTGATGAAGGTGTATAATTTTCTCTGTAGTTTATATTCAGAACCTTATTAAGATAAGTGTTGTTGAGCAGTTTTAACTGATGGGTTCAATGTCCCATGCTCAAAGTTCCTACTTGTTGAGGAGATAAGAGGTCTTCTATATTTAACTAACTCAGCACATCAGATATATCCACCAAAAGCTTTCATCATGATTTAATAAAATCCAAAATAAATTTGTTTATGATGTAGTTGCAGAAGAGAAAATTCATCTTAAATATTTGAAGTACTCTGCTGTGGGGAGTGCTGCACAAGAAGCTGTGCAGGCAGAGCTGAACAAGAGCACGAACATCCTGACCCTCATCAGCTGCAAACCATGGGAGTCAAGAGAAACTGAAATTAAAACACCGAGATAATCTCCAAGAACTGTAGATATTGAAACAAAGAAGTTACTGAAGACAAAGATGTAATGTTGCACCCAGGACTTTCCCAGGTGCTAATGAAAGTCTCCAATGTGGACTGAGGAGACAAAAGAATGGGTGTTCATGGAAAATGGAAAGTGACGATGTAGCAGAAAGCGGTAACAGAAAAATGTGCTTATACATCTGGGTACAAATAAATTGTTCAAGCAAAGGTGCAAGGACTATAATGTGATTGGTTGAAAAGGCATGTGATTAGTAATGTCATTGGTTGGGAAAAGTGTATGATGCTGTGAAAAGTACCAGAAAGGAATTAACCAATACTAACAATTACTAATTGCTAAGCAAAGGACTATAAAAGCCTGTAAGCTCTCTCAATAAATGATTTCAGTTGCACCACAACTGGAGTCCGTGCCTCCATTGCCACACTCTGCCTCTAAACCGAAGGTACTTGCCTTCTCTAATGTCAAGGCACTACATAAAGACAAATCATATAAGAAAAATAAGAATAACTGCTGTGTCTGATAGATTATTAATAGCCAATCCATTTGCACTCTTTCTATCTGTTCTGTGGAAAATGTATACAAATTTGTCATTATATAGTTTTGTAGAAGCAGTTTTCCTCTTTTCCCTGCCAATTCTCCTCAGTTAAAAGTTACCCCTTTTATGTCACCTGCTACATATTTTAGCATGTGTCCATTTTCCTTTCTACGTTTTTATTAAAATAGTTTCAATTTATAAATGAAAATTTCTTACTCACTAAGGTTTGTCACTTTCCCTAGTAGAAATGCAGAGCTAAAAATTCAACTATTTCAGCAGGATCTTTCCAGATTTCTAACATCAAGTTTGCTGAAAATATTGGGAATGAAGTCTCTGGTATAAAAATTATTTCACTTATGCCTGCAAACATACTGGCACAAGCAGGTGAAGTCTCAGAATAGTGTTGGAATTTTCCAAATGCTACTGATGTCAGTGAAAATAGTAAAAGCTACATCCCAGTGGCAGCTTTCTTCTCTGCCTTTACTCTTTTCATTTTATCATAACTTCTGTGAATTCTTAAATTTTTCTATGAACAGCAGGCTTAGAATTTTAATAATTCATAATTTTCTAGAGAAAATAAGGAAATATTCTCACTATAATAGGAGTGGAGTTTTTACAGAGTTATTACTGTGATGCTTTTCACTTTTCCAACATATGCCATATTTTCTTTAATCGCAAAACAATCCATGGTACACCTTCCTATGAAGCAGAAATAGTAGTTCATTTGCTTGGATCTAGCAACGGTACTGTTGTTAATGAAGATTCAAAACAATATAATCAAAGATTCATAGTCCCTGCTGCTATCAGCATTCATGAAACAGAAATCATGTTTCAACTGTCCTGCAATTCCTATTCTTTTTTCCAAGACTCATGATTTAGGATGCTTTTACGAGTAGCATAATTAATCAAAAGTCCCTGGTTCTAAGTCATTATTTAACAGCACATAAATAGTGTCATGCAATTTCTTGAAGTGACAAAACTAAATGCTACAAACAGATCAAGTCTGAAAAAAAAGTTATATGAAATGCCAATTTACACACACAGGTGTTTGACCTCATTTATATTCTTCTCCTATCTAGCACAGATAAAGAACATCTGGTAGTTTATATTTTGTGCATGAAAGTCTTGCTGAGCCTCATCACAACCAAGTGTGTCCAATTTTCTCTCCCTGCAAGAAGCATGTCTAGCTTTGTGCAGCAAAACATACCCTTTTTTAGCTCATGAATGTTTATCCACTCAAATAACTACTGCTGTGTTTCAAATACAAATGCTTTGAACAGCAAAGGTGGACAGGTGTTTGAAAGTTATTGCCAACACTGGATAGAAGAATCCATTCCTGTTCAAACTATAACTGTTTAGTTTTCACTCATATGCAACCACAGAAACCACCTCAAACAGGCAAATACCTGTAGTAAAACACATAGTTCCATTTCCATGAAACGTGGGAGTAACACCATTCCCTGTCCCATTCCAGCCAACCTGCAAGCACTTTCCAACCCATTTGGAAGCTAAACCAGGAATTCTCTGAGACAGAGCAAGCATTTTGGTTTGTTGAGAAAAGCCCTTCAACATCTACCCCATCAGGAACTTTAACTTCAAGAGCAAACACAACCACGTACAGCTCCCTGGACAACAGCAATATTATCACACTGACCTTTACTTAAGATATTAGGAGTGTTTCTATTCTTCACTGGCATCTCATTAAGCCTTGATCTCCTACTGCTGCTTTCCCCCTTTTCCTTTGTCTGTTATTTGCCTGGATTACTGCTGCCATCATATACGTAAATGTGTATTTTACAGAAAAATACAAACATAGAAATCATAGGAAACAAAATTGCATTTGTATAGCTTTTCATAACTTCAGTATGACTACCATTATTTATAACTTTATTTAACAATTTTGTTTGACCTGTTCATTCCCATATTTCTAACAGCGAATAAGTATTTCCTTCTTTGTTTTTTTTCTTTTTTTTTAAATCAAGTAAAAGATTCAGAATTGAAACAAAATACATTTATTATTTTAAAAGGTCTGGCCAGATATATGACTGAAGTGAAAATCAATTATATGTGAAAGACTTCATACACAACAGCATTACTTCTGATGTTGTCAGAGAGCAGGACAGCAGAGGGATACCCCTTTTTGTCACAAAGCAGACTGCTGAAAAGTGAAAATCATTAGAGTTCTGACAAATATTCAGTACAATACCCCAATTACATGGTTTCAGATTCCACTTCAAACTTAGAATTCCCTCCAGCTTTTTCTAAAAGCTAAAACCACACATTCTCCATTTTCTCTTGGGCTGTTGTATGGCTTTACCATCTGCAATTGTCTTTGCTTCCTGAGCATTAGAGATACTTTACCTAAACTTCCCATAGATCTTTCCTGATTTTATGCCTCCATGCAGTAAAGTTGATCCAGTTGACACTTTAAGGAGGAAAGCATTGCACAGGTTGAGTCAGTCAATGTGTTTTGGAACATAATGAAAAATTTATGCCAAACAAAAAAGTTTGAAGTGTACGTCACAAAAATATATGTGTATAAAAAAAAAAAAAACAAAAAAACAAAAAAACAAAAACCACGCATTTCACTTCATGTTTGAAAGTGATGGGTGCTCTGCAATAACGTTTTTCCTAAGCTTTTCTTCTTCAAAAAAATAAAAACCAAAACAAATTCCAGGTTTCCTTACTATTTCAAAATCACTAACTACCAACTATTATTATGACACTCCAAAAGTTTTCACAACTGCACAAATTTTTACACATAGTTACTGTGGTTTAACCCTGTTGGCAATTCAGCCCCACCAGCCACTCACTCACTTCCTTGCAGCAGGACGAGGGAGGGAATTTGAAGAATAAAAGTGAAAAAACTTGTGAGCTAACAAAAAGAAAGTTTAATAGGGAAAGCAAAAGTTGCGCACACAAGCAAAACAAGAATTTCATTCACTGCTTCTCATTAGCAGGCAGATGTTTAGCCATTTCCAAGAAATCAGGACCTTATCACACATCCTTTGGAAATAAATGTATTATTATGGTATACAATGTGATTGAATCCAAAGTGAATCCTCAGAAAAGGACAATGGGAAAAAAAGTAATAGAATTGTACCTGCTTCTTCAATTAGATGTAGGAAAGAAGATAGAGATTCAAGTTTTACTTTCTACAACCTCACTTAGAATATACAACACTGGTCATTTTGTTTGCACTAAGGAGAAGAAGATGTTTTTAATGTCAAAGTTGCTTGGATATATAGCCCTACTTAAATCAATATGAATTAAGCATCTAAAAACATTATTTGTAATCTGGGCCTATGGTGCTTGCACATCAGAATAATCAGGACAGATTTAGCATTCAGGGTTTGCTTCCCTGAAGGTCGAGCAAGAACTGTGGTCACCCAGCATTAGAAACGACTCAAGATGAATGGATAAATTTCACAGATTTGAGCTTCTGTTGTGGTCTGAGGCATTTGCACATAAGGACAACCCTTCTGTACTGATCCTTACCTATTTGAATGGCAACAAGCTTCCTATGGGATTTACCATCTTGTTGCATTGCCATCTGTGGTGGTGTCACTTTGTGGAAAAGTCTGAAAACATAGACAAGAATTACAGTGACACTAATTTTTACAGGAAATAGTGCCTGGCTAATAGCATTTGGCCATGCTGTTGTTCTTCCACACCTTTCATTGCTTGAAAAATCAAGGAATACACATCACACTAACATTAAGTGACTTCAAAGAACTGTCATAGACAGTTCTCACCAGGATAGGAAAGGCAAGATCTGTCAATAGAAATAAAAACTAAAAAAAAAAAAAACAAACAAAAAAAAAAAAAATCAAAAACCACCAAGCCCACAACAACAACAGAAAACCAACCAACTTTTCTTAATTGTGGGGCTTTTTTTCAGTTATTTCATTAACTGATTGACTAATCAATTTGGAATTGGAGTGGGGGGACTAATATGATACAGTGATTTTGATATGCTAGTAGAAAATATAATTTCAGAATTACTTAGCCCACTGCACATAGTTAAATATTTCTTTGCTTAGTCTGTGCTCTTTATCATGGAATCATAGAATCATAGAATCATAGAATAGTTAGGGTTGGAAAGGACCTCAAGATCATCGAGTTCCAACCCCCCTGCCATGGGCAGGGACACCTCCCACTAAACCATGCCATCCAAGTCTATGTCCAACCCCGCCTTGAACGCCGCCAGGGATGAAGCATCCACAACTTCCCTGGGAAACCCATTCCAGGGCCTCACCACCCTCACAGTAAAGAATTTCTTCCTCAGATCCAATCTAAAATTCCCCTGTTTAAGTTTGTACCCATTACCCCTTGTCCTCTCACTACAGTCCCTCATGAAGAGTCCCTCCCCAGCATCCCTATAGGCCCCCTTCAGGTATTGGAAGGCTGCTATGAGGTCTCCATGCAGCCCTCTCTTCTCCAGGCTAAACAGCCCCAATTTTCTCAGCCTATCTTCATACGAGAGGTGCTCCAGTCCCCTGATCATCCTCATGGCCCTCCTCTGCACTTGTTCTAACAGTTCCATGTCCTTTTGATGTTGAGGACACCAGAACTGCACACCATACTCCAAGTGAGGTCTCACGACAGCAGAGTAGAGGGGCAGGAGCACCTCCCTCGACCTGCTGGTCACATTCCTTTTGATGCAGCCCAGGATACGGTTTGCTATCTGGCCTGCAAGCACACACTGCTGGCTCATGTTAAGTGTCTCATCGATCAAAAACCCCCAAGTCCTTCTCCTCAGGGCTGCTCTGAATCTCTTCTCTGCCCAACCTGTAGCTGTGCCTGGCATTGCTCCGACCCAGCTGTAGGACCTTGCACTTAGCATGGTTAAACTTCATCAGGTTGGCATCAACACACCTCACAAGCGTGTCAAGGTCCCTCTGGATGGCATTCCTTCCCTCCAATGTATCAACCGTACAACACAGCTTGGTGTCATTGGCAAACTTGCTGAGGGCGCACTCAATCCCACTGTCCATGTCACCCACAAAGATGTTGAACAAGACCGGTCCCAACACTGATCCCTGAGGGGCACCACTCGTTACTGGTCTCCAGCTGGACACTGAGCCATTGAGCACTACTCTTTGCATGCGGCCATCCAGCCAGTTCTTTATCCACCGAGTGGTCCACCTATCAAATTGATGTCTCTCCAACTTAGAGACAAGGATGTCATGTGAAACAGTGTCAGATGCTTTACACAAGTCCAGGTAGATGACATCAACTGCTCTGCCCCTGTCATATAAGTCATATAAATCATCAGTAGCTCATCATTACTCAATCACTCCGAATTCCAGGAACATTACAGTAAAAGGAATTATAAGGCACTTATTTTGTCATTGCATGTTTTGCATAAAATTAATTTTAATTATGATGGCATTTTCAAAGACACACAATATTTCATTGTGATTCTAATGAGGAATTGGCATGATTTGTGGTATTTCCAATTTGATACATACTTAAAAAAGACAGGAAAAAGAGAAAGATGAAGACTGAGAAGAACAGAGCAGAATTCTCATAGCAGAAATTAAAACTGCAAGAAGTTAAGAGGGTCAGAACTTGAAAAAAGAGTCCTGGGGAGGAAGCAGGGAAGAAAAGGCCGCAAAAGGATATAAGATTGTTTATAAAGGAAAACAGGTCTTAAAATAAGCGCATAAATAAATAAATAGAAAGTTATAAATAAATCCTAGAGAGGTTAAGAATGGAAAGAAAAATATAATGAAAACAATACCAGAGAAAACCATGGTTTGGGTAGCATTACAGACTCACCAGACAGTTCACAACAGCAGGAATGTGTAACAATTTTATGTATTGTAAACAGTGCATCTACCCTTTAATATTATTTTTTAATCCATTCCATCCTCAGAGTGTACCTTGCTATCTAATCATCTGAAGATGATGAAGTGGGATGAGAGTTTGGGAAAATATAGGTGTTCTAGCGTTTCTTAACTGTTCCAAATGACATTAGTCATATAGTCAGGGCTGTGCTAAAGGCAGAGATGAAGTTTTCGGTGTTTCTGCATAACCATCTGCCATACCCTGGTCTGCAGAACCATTCCAGGTGGTGCACAACCTGGTTAATCCAGGCTCTGTCCAGTCGGATACACAAATGAGATGTTTATGCTAGGAGGGATTTTCAAGTTTCTTTGCAGATAACGATTCAGCTGGCACATTCTGCCTCACTGCTGTTGGAGCAGAGACCAAGGCTGCAACAGTAAATCCTGTCTTCCCAACCAGTGCTGCTCAGGGTTGTATTCAAGGGTGCTTTAATGTAGATTCAGCTGCAACCTGCAAGATAAACCTACATTTTATAATGAAGGACAAAAATGACTGTACTCATCTTCCCTCAAGAGCTAGAAAAGCTGTAGCAAGATTAATCTACTGGTTTGAGAGTATTTCAGGTGCTCAAAAAATGAAGTGCTCAAAACAAAAAAGCTGCCAAGGCAACCTATGCTAGACATTCAAAAAATCAGACTGCTGATTGAATGCTAAATAGGATAGAGGATGGAGAAAGGAAAGCCTTCCGTAGAAAAGTAGTAGAAACATGGAATGTGACTCTTAATCCTATAACTCTTTGTTTAGCCAGTATGATCAATATTGTCTTCAGTGAAATACGTAGCCTACTAACATGGTGTGATGCATGGTAGCTGTATAAGAGTTTGCTATGCTAGGAAGTTTAGTACTATGAATATATAATAAGTTATGGAGTCATTATAGCTCACAAAAGTTGAGCTATTGCTAAGATATTGCTACAATAACAGATACAGAATGCCAAGCAACATTAAAAAAATCAACAAAACACATTAAAAAAAAAATGGGGGGAGGAGTGGGGAAAAGGGGAAGAGAAACCCTAAGAAATCAGGAGGCAGACAGAGGGAAAATAACATAAATCAACTTTTCTCCAAGCAACGAGTCTTATCTTAGATGTTGCTAAATGATATTTAGAACTGTATTTTTTATTTTATTGCATACTATGAGAGTGTGTGAAAGTAAAATCGAGTACTAAAACGTACTTAGAAACACAAAATGAGAGTGAATAAAATGGTCTTAAATAACAGTAGGCCTAAAAAAATTATTCTAATAGTAATGTTAATAAATTCAATTACAGATGAATTGTGCTGCAAAAAGCCACCAAAATGATTACACAGCTTTGGATATGATACTTTGATTAACTTTGAGAGGCAGAACTATTTATTCATTATGTCAATTACTTTTTCAGAAATAAGCAGCTGGCTTGGAACCTGGCTCTATCTCCTTTGGCCTCTCTAAAACAACAGAAACTTTTTGGGAAGCTAGCAATTGCTGGCTCACCTCTTGGATAATGATAATATCCTTATGGACAGTATGGAACCGAGCTGATTTTGATTTTAGAATTTCAGTTTGCTACCAAGTTAATATACTGAATACAAAATTTACAGCTATAGTTATTGTTTGTTTTCAAGTGATTCATATGACTTCTGGAGGCTGAATCTGGTGCCAGTGGACTATTCTCCTTTCTGATATCTAAAGGCCATACTGATTAGGAAGACTAACTGTAAGTCCACCCAAATAAAATCTTCAGAAAAAGTGACACACACTATAAATTGAGACTTTTTAAGGCCACATCTTCAATGAAAGTTTCCCTACAAGGATATCAGATTTTATTGTCACTTTGTATTCCAACATTATTTCCAATTATTTCTCATCTTTCATCTTTTATTTTTGGAGACTTCAGATACTAAAAACCTAAAGACATCTGTTAGCATGCAAATGCACCCTAACTTCTAAACACAAGTTTCCAAATAAATAATGGCAAAGTCTGAAACACTAACCTGAGTATGCACTGTTCCCATTTATGGAAGCAAAGCACAATGAGCAAACTGTGATTTCTCGCATTATTGTAGCTTTTCTAAATGCCAAAAAAGGCTTTTTCAAAAAAAGCTATAGCCAAACCAGGCAGATGAGACTAAACTTAATTTCTGATTTATTTTTCTTTTACTAAAACAGTGCCTTTCTAAATTGAGATCAAGATAAATGACCTTTTTCTTTTCATGAATTCTAAGGTGCATTGGACTTAACTGTCTAACACTAGCAGCTGCATCAAACGAGCTAATTTAACATGCTTAGGTAAGCAGAAATTGTCTATTTTAGCCAGTTCCAGAATAGATTTTTTTTTCAATTTAAGGGACTGAAAGTAACAACAAAATCTATTTTTTTTTTCCCATAACAAATGCCCATGTAAAATATTTTAAAGACATTATCATACATCCAATAAAAATCTTAACACAAGTATTTGTTTAAAGATACACCGAATTAGGTAGATTCCACTGCCACAATCTTATCATCAAATAAAACAAGTTTGTGCACACCTTCAATATCCCCTGATTGTTGCATACTTCCTTGCCTTCTTTTCCCTCCTTCTCCTCCTCACCCTTCTTTACTTGCACATGCAAGCAGGCAGTTCATAACAAATTTTCTTCATATCCTGGGAAAATCAAAACAAACACTGTAACCGACATTTTCTACATTACAATTTTCCAACTCTGAAGTCACAAAGTGAGACCTCTGTATATTCATGAAAAAGATCTACTAAGCCAATAGCTTTGCAAAAAGGCATTTATTAGTTTCCTTAAATGATTTTTTTCAGCAATTACTTATTTTTCTTTCAATAACTGCCACTACGTTTCTCATATCACACACAATTTAGATATCCTGTCATTCCTCTGTGTTGTTATTCTGCCAATTTCAGACTCCTCTAGAGTCAAGTTACAGGGCTGCAGATCTCATGGGGATGACAGAGACATGATGGGACAGCTCAACACCATAGAGCACTACCATGGATGTACACCAGCTCTTTGGAAAGGATGGTCTGGGAGACCAAGGAGTGGGAGTCACCCTAAGCATGGAAAAGCAGCAATGAAAGCCATGACTTCTGCATCAAGACTGATGATGAGGCAGCCATGGCAGGAAAAATAAACCCTTGGAAGTCCTTGTAGATGGCAAGCTTAGCATAAACCAACAATATGACTCTGTGGCAAAAACGGCAGAATCCTGAACTCAGGGATGCATAAGGTAAAGCATCAGGGGTGGAGGGAGGTGATCCTTCCCCACTGCTCAGCCCTGGTGAGACGTATTTGCCATGCTAGGTCCAGTTCTGAGCTCCCTAGAGCAACAAAGACGTACCAGAGCGCATGCTGCAAAGAGCCAGAAGCTGATAAATGCCTGTTGGTGACAGGTAAAGAAGAGCCAAACTCTTTATAGTACTTCTGACAGACAGGACAAGAGACAACAGGCGCAAACTGGAATTCAGAAAATTCCATTTCAACATTATATTCCTTTGAGGGTGATAAAACATTAGCACAGGTTGCCCATAGAAATTGTGGGGTCTCCCGCCTTGGAGATATTCAAAGCTCAGCTGGGCATAGCCTGGAACAAACTACTCTTAAGTGCTCTTACTTTGGGGGAGAGGTATTGGACTAGACAGTTTTCAGACATCCTTTCCTACTTGAACTGTTTTGAAATTCTGTGGTATTTACTTCAGACAGATAAATACTGAACAAAACTTGAATACTTCTATCCTTAACAATCTGAGACATAAGTACCAGATTCATATATTTTCATGTTGTAGTACATCATCTGTATTCATTTTGAGTAGGCATCAAATGGGAATTAATGTCAGTGCACTTTAAACAACATACACAAGCAGGGCAGTCGTAAACATTGTGTCAAAGACTTGTTATAAAATAAAGAACACAGTGTTACTGTGCTTTTCAACATCACAGAACAGCTATTTTTTTGGGAAAGTGCATGAAACCCGAACGGCAGCTGCCTTCTTCACAGTCAGTTTTCATGAAAAGCTGGTTTTAATCTACTATCAGGTAAAAGGATTTTTAAATTTAAATGAACATGTTTTTAGGGTCAACTGTTTCTGACTTTTCCCTTGTTCCAGTTTCTGGAGTGAGTAAAGTTCTTATAGTCAAAAACAAAACCAAAAGAGTTTGAGGCTTTAGGTTCAGGTACAGTTGTGCTTTGAGGGGAATAAATGCAGCTAAATTACTGTACTGTATCTTCTGCTACTTCCCCCCTCTTTGCTGCTATAGTTTCCTTTCCACCAGACTCATACAATTGTTTGTTTTTAACATCTAGCTATAGCTGCTATAACACAGCAGCTATACTCAGCTATGGAATTTTATCTATGATAGAGATAAATCATAAAATCAGTTAGGTTTGCAAAGACCTTTAAGGTCATTGGGTCCAACTGTAAACATAGCACTGCCAAGACCACCACTAAACCACGTCCCTAAGCACCACATGTACACATCTTTTAAATAGCTCCAGGAATGGTGGCTGTATCAGTTTCAAGCTGTACAGGTCACCCTTGCACCAATAATCATCATAAAGCCAGATTATGTGAGGCAATTGACCAATCTTTCTAATCTCTAATCTAGATTAGAGCATTTGGAAAAAACTATTTACAATTAAATATTACTCTACTTCAAATTTTAACCTTTCAGGTGCAGTCACATATGAATCTTCACAGAAATAGGAAAATATTTCAGAATTGTTGAGGTCAGCAAGAATTATGCTATATCTGGCAATTTACATAAACTGGAAAACAACTTTTGGCAAAGATTTAGTGAATACAAATGCATGGGAACAAGAGTCAGCTGAATGAGCTGGATAGGTATTTTCTCAAAGTAATGGTGATGCGGATCTTAAGCATGACATCCAATGTTCTTATTACACCAGTTATGGGAGCGTAACTCTCCAGTAAATGATGAGCTACTCTCCTTTCCAAACACACGTTGGCTTTCATTGTTTGCTAGTGTTTTCCTTTAAAATGCTTCAGCCTCACAAAGGCTGCAATATGGACCTAAGCAACTTTCCTGGTTGATACAGAAAACACGAGTGTGGAGTCTTACTGACTCTATGGGTTAACACCAGCAGAGAATCCACAGAAACAGACCTAACTAATGGAATAAGATGCTAGTTAATTCATAGTACTCTGAGTCAGCATGAGCTGATGTTACTTATTTTGTGCTCACATTTTATGAATGATTGGTTAAGTACCAAATATGTTGCAGATGGAAATTCATAATCAGGCAAAATATTAATCTCTGTTTTACTGCTGGAGGATGATTCTTGTTTAAAAATGATCTAAAGTAAAAAAAAATAAGCAAAAAAAAGATCAATCCAGGTAGACAGATTATGCATGTTTTTATGCACGCGTTTCTAAAAATCTAGTAGTCACATCTGTAACACATGCTTGAAAAACACCACTTGGACTCTTTTTCGCTCTTTGATTTATTTTAGATCAAGTCATTTGTGACACAGAATGTATCTCTTCTCTGCCTCTTAATTCATAGTGGTCTATTTTCTATAGAACATAGAAGTACAGTGCATTACTGGGAACTAAAGGAGCACATTGGCATAGTTTAAATACCTGCCATGCTTCCAGACATGGCAGTTTCCTGACATAGCCATGGAACTTCAGGATATTTCCAAAATTTTAAAATAAATAAATAAATAAATAATATATATTTTATGTATATGTCTATAATTAATTCTGAGGGTTTTAATGTGTTTCAATTACTTCTAAAAGTAATGCCAATTTATGTTCTTAATTTTGCAAACTAAATAATTAAGAAAAATTGTGTGTTTGTGAACCCTACCCAAGCATCTGCATTTATTCTAGCCTCTGTGTAGATGGAAGAGTTAAATAGATTACATATATCACCATGACAAAGATCAGATATAGTAACCTGAATATAACATTATCTTGCATCAATCAGCCACAAGAGAGATTCTCCCATATAACTGAGCTCCCCATGAAGCTATTAAGCTCTGTTGAAAAAAGTCAGTTCTTAGAACTGGTAATTCTGAACTAAATTTGCAGTAAGTTATAGAAGAAAACAAACACAGTAAAAACCCCAACCACCCACAAATAGAAGAAGGAAGCCCACCAGTGGAGATTTCAGAAATACTGACAACTGCATACACAAAAAAGAAATCAGGTCACTGCATAACAAGGTGAATTCACTTGCACCCCTCTGTGAATATTTTCCATAAACAGTGTAAAAGTCTCCATTTGAACTTTTTGCATAAAGTAAAATGCTTTTTCTCAAATAGGTGAACATCTCTTAAGAAATATGAAATATATTTCTACATTATATCAAAATTTAAACAGGGGTTCTAGTATAATTTATTACTAAACTGTAGAGTCAAAACAAGACTTTTAATATAACTTAGGAATGTCATTTCTTTTCATGTCATAGTAGATCGATATTTATTCTAGGAGTTATTAGATTTTGTGGAGGGGATTGTAACGCATGAAAAACAAATTGTACTGCCTAGAGAATAATGAAAGCTGCATTTATTTATTTTTTTTCACTAGAATAAAACAGTATACTAAGGATCCTCTATGGCAGCTAAAGAGACTTTTGAAGTACAGCCATAGAAGTTAGTATGCTTTCTTCTGCAAAATCTTAATGACTAGTAAAAATACCAAGTCAAGAAAATGAAACTATTTCAATTTTTTTGCAGTGCTTTCAGAAGTTTACTTTATCCATTAAAATTTTTTCTGCATTTCCTCTAGTATATCTGAATCTTAGAACCAAGCCAGCCTAAGAACCCATTCTGGAAAAATGTAAGAAGCTCTTTGACATTCAGTTTCAAGTTAGCTGCCAGCAATAACATGACACAGTAAGTCTAAGTCTCAATGGCTAAACATAGAACAGTGACACTTATGAAATATTAAAGATCATCACATACCAAGCAATAGCAAGCAAGACTATTGTTTTTCCAAAGGACGCAACATTTTTGTTGTATATGCATTTCCTCAATGCGACCAACAAAACTTTTTATTTTTAAAACTAAAACAAAGTTAGGCATTTCCTTGCTACCCAAAAAGTAAGAAAAAGTGTAAGAATTATGAAAATAATATAAACTAACCCATGAATACCTGAGATCATATTAAAATAGGCTGCACCTTCACCAAAATGATGTGAAAGTTCCAAGAATGCAGAATCTCTTAATTTGGTGCCATAACCCAGAGTTCTTTTCAACATTCAAGGACTGAGCTTCATATCAGACTACTTCTTCAAACTGTGGTGGAGCAGACAAACACATAACCTTTCAAAAAATACAATTTTTCACTTAAGCATTTTTAAAGTAATGGGTTATTTAAAAAAAAAAAAAAAAAAAAAAAAGGAAAATTATATTAAACAAGAACACGTTTTCACATAATGGATGAAAAACAGCAGATGAAGTTCAGTCATTGGAATGCTCCATCGCTGGCGGTGTTCAAGGCAGGGTTGGACAGAGCCTTGGGCATCATGGTTTAGTGGGAGGTGTCTGTGCCCCTGGCAAGGGGGGTTAGAACTAGATGCTCTTAAGGTCCTTTCCAACTCTAACTATTCTATGATTCTATGATAGGAATTCCATACACAGTTACTTGAAACAATTTCTCTTGTAGGCAGCTGAAAAGTAGTGACTTAGCATCCACAGAAAATCCAGCAAAATACATTCGCCAACAATAAGCTAGCTAACTAACACCATAGCAGGAAAATACAGTTCAAACAAAACTGTGCAGAAGGCAATTTACAAAGCAATTCCCCTCAGCAGGGACCAGTGTGAAAGCTATCCAGCATGATTCAGAGCTTGAGCACTGGATGTTTCAAGAGGTTAGCTCATATACTTAATTTTCTCTTTATACTATTACATAACCCAGTGACTGCATTAATTCTGTTATTAATTTATAAAATGAGTACATAATTGTTACATATATATGAAGTTGAACATACTGCATCTTCAGTATATGATACAGACTTATTTTATAGAAATAAGCGCTTTATGCATCTATTCTGACTCTTTTTTCAATGGTTTATTTGTATGCTTGGTGATAAGGGCAATTCTGACAAAATATTGATTCCAACAGCAGTGTGCACTAAAGAAAAAAAAATCTAATGAATGTAAAAGAAACAGCAGAATAGAAAAGACTATGAAGTTTCAAGACTCAATCTCAAATTAATTTGTCTTCTATGTTACACTAACTGTGACAGCTTATTGCACTTTGAGAATACTTATTCATTTCAGATTTTATAAACCAAGAAATTTGTTCTGTTCAGCTGTTAGCAGCTGGATTGTACTTGATGTTTAAATAATGCAAAACTATTAGAAAACTGCACACTCAAAGGCCAAATAATCATTTCAAGAAGATGTTCCATATACAAACTGAAGTATTCCATAAATATAAAAATGCTAGGATATTTGATAGGGAGCACTGTTTACCTCACCAATAGAGCATTTAATAGTTTCCTTCATTGTCTATGAATTTTTAATGTTCTCTGTTTGATAACAATTTGCATTATGACCTAAAGTACACAATTACATGACCATCTAGTTAATTACTGTTGCCTAAAGAATACACTCAAATTTTCATCCTTACACTGATGTTTGAGACTGAAAAACACCACCACTATCTTCAGTTCTAAAAGTATGCTGGGGACAAACATTTTTCTTATTTCTGCAACAGGTGAAATGAGTCTTCCTTCCTTCCCAGCTCCTGCAGCTAGCAAGGTTTAGCCTAATTAGAGCTCTAATAAGAGCCCACTAGACAGAAGGGAAATATCCTGCACTGTCACCCTTACCTATTCCTTTCCTATACTTTGCATCCCATACTCAGCACTAACACCTCTTAGCCTAACTACTTCAGGACCCCTTTTCTTCACACAGTGCTCTAACATTCACTGTTCTTTCCAGTTTCACATCTGGGAGTGGCTGAACTGAAATCAGACTCCACCATCCATTATCTCAAAGATTGGTGTGAGAAGCTGACATCCACTATATCAGATACAGGTGTGAGGAGCTGAGATGGGACTCCATTGCCTGAGAGATATCTCAAGGATTGGTGTGAGGAACTGCTGTCCATTATCTCAAGGATTGCTGATAGACATGTGCAGTTGAAGAGCTGGCTACAAGACTGAATGCAGGTAATCCACCAGGAATGTGCAGTATGTGACATGAAGAACAGAGGCACTTCCCCAAACGTATTATAAAAGAGGAAAAAGGTAATTGCCGTTGGGGACACCCACCACCAAAGATGATGACTATGGACCCTTAGGACACCACTGGATCCACAGTGGTGACTATCTCTCTGTGCACTCAGAATTCTTGCTTATTTTCTATTCCTTTTTTTTCCTTTTTTTAATTTATTTGTCCTATCACTCTCTTTTCTACAATAATAATCTTTTTATAATAAACAAACTGACCAAGTGTGGTATTTGGCCTCACTTGCATCTTAATTTCACTCTGAGGATCACGAACAAAACATCCCCAACACTGGATTTCATCCAGTCGTACCTTTACAACATGTGATCTCATCGCAGAGCCCCGGTAAAAACTTTTCCAAAGTTTATGACTGGCCTTGCAGGCACTTGCAGCCTATCACACAACTCTAGCCCTGTGATCCGCTGCTCTGAGACATGCTGCTGATTGCCAATACAACGCTGTCCATCATGAGAATACAAGCATGCCTGCCAGGCCGCTCATCTGAACACCCTGCCAGCAGGAATACCCATCTATCGCATGCTGTGCAAAACCACGGTGACATTGGCAGAGGAATTTCATGATATATGTGGTTCAAAAGCACTGCTGAACAATTTGAATATCATTAGCAGTTTCAAGAAAAGTAATCAGTGATTTAAAGAGCAGTAAACATTCTTAATAGCCCTGTACTGTCTCCCACCACGATCAATGTCAGTGCTTCCAGAACAGAGATTTATTAAAATCACTGAAAAATACCATTCTGCCTGAGCCAACCCTGCTTCTCTTTGTGAACAGCTAGGTTAGTGGGAGCTGTTTTTGTAGTGTGGGGTTTTGTGGGTTTTTTGTTTTTTGTTTTTTTTTGGGGGGTGGGGGTGGTGTTAATTTTTTGTGGGGTTTTTTGTTTGTTTGGATTGCGGTTTGTTTTATTTCTTTTCCTTTTCTCTTTTTTCATGCTAAGATATTTACTTGAAGAAATAAGTGTAACTGTTTTGAGAATAATTTATTTTAGTAAAAATCTCCTACAAAATCATAATGAAAATTATGCAGTTTTTTGCAAGATTTTAGTACTGGATACAATAGAAACCAGACTAAATCTTGCATATGTAAGATGTCACACTAACATCTTTTATAATATGACATTATCTTCTTCTGATCCATCCTTTATTATGATGATGGAATTCTTAAACTCATTATAAGACTGTTCCTCCTTTGAAACAAACAAACAAGAAAACCCCAACCAAAACCACATTAAACTAAAACAAACAAAAAAACACACACACAAAAAAAAAAAAAAAAAAAAAAACACAAAAAAAACACCAAACTCACACACACAAAAACCCAAACAACCACCCCATCAAACAAAATCAACTTGTTTTTCCCCCACACATTTTAACATGAAAGTCTGAGGCACCAAAAGCTGCCAAAAGTTAGACTGAAAGTACACTTATTTCAGTATTTTTCCTCTGACAGCCTCTGAAAAGTGGATGCTTAGAGTGAAGAATGGGATAATGGTACTTTGAATAATTTCATCCATTTTTAAAAACAAACTTGATTTGTGTGTACCATGATCAGTGAAACCATTTTCCTAGCAATTATCCAGCCTCCTGTTGAAGCTCATGCAAACTTCCCATCTACAATAAACTTTGACAAGGAATTTCACTATTGTGATCTGCTGCACAAAAAAAAAAAAATGGCTTCATTACTTCTTTTGAACCTCTCTCTTATTACAGTCATTTATTTCTCAAAATCTAGTTTGTTCAGAAGAGATGATGAATAATTTTTCTCTATCTTTCCTCTCCAGACTAATTTTATGTTTCTTTTCACCTTTGGTTTACTTTCCCCTGGTATAATTCTGAAAGTTGTTATTTCCACAGGGATTGCTCTACGGCCTTTTATTCATACTTGTGGTTCTCTAATCTTTTCTATTCCACTACATGCATTTTGAAATGAGGGATGGAAGCTTTATAGAAGTAAAAGTGACAACATTCTTTTCTTCCTTTCCCCTGATACTGTATAAACTCCTGTTTTCAGTTTTGTTTTCCAATAAACACTGAGCTTTGTAAATGAAACTGTATCACCATCCTGAGAGCTTTATCTGGAGTGGTAATGGCCTGCTGAGTACCCAAGGACAGACACATTTTCTAAGATTTGTTTTTTGCTTTTAAATCAGTGCAGGTGTAATGCACAATCCTTGCCTTTCCTAAGCTTTTTCAGCTCTTACTGTTCTTTTTCTCTCATCTTTACTATTTGTGCATTTTCTTGCCTTTTCTTAGAGTGTGCTGAAACACTACCAGCCAAGTATTATCTGGTAAATAAAAGTAATGCAATTAAACTTTTTACTCTGTTTCTGCCAAAATACTGGACATATAAATCTAAGTTTTTACCTTTATTATCCTCTAAGATAACCATCTCCTGATTTTCAATAGAATTGGAAAAAGTGTTAGAGGAACTGCCTGGGTTTGTGCAAGTGGAATAGTAACAAACTGAACATGCATCATCCAGTTATGAAACTAAATTAAGAGCTTATGATGGCAGCCAGAAGCAGGAATAAAAACATGAAATCTCCTGGCTAAGGAGAACTATTTCTGTTTTCATGCAAAAAATAAGTCATTCATTTGACAACTGTATATGCTCCCATGGGCTGCAAAATACTACAAGTGCCTCTATGACTTTGTATGAGAGATATGAATGCACATTGGCAAATCTGCTGCACAAGGAACACAACATAAGTGAGATTATGCTGCATTTAATGTACTGAAGAGAACTTCGTATGTGAGTAAGTATAAATGAGCAGTCAAAACCCCACTATCCCACCAACAGAACTGAGCCAACAAGACCAGTAGAGTAGCACAAAGTTTGCTTCTTAGACATCTTGTTGCAAGGAGATATCTGTCTTTGGATAATGTTTTCATAGGCTTTTTATGCTAAAAACATCTTCTGACAGTGTTCAGCCAGCAACTAGATGACCTCAAGCCTTTCAAACTTCTGGCATAAATACATGTTTTCATGCAAATACAAGCTATAACCGTCAGTAATACGTCCTCGTGTACGAAAAAAGTGAAAGAGTTCAGAACTGTTTTCTATGCCTGTCTATGAGTCAGAAAAATGAGAAACTGTGGCTAAAGCCATTATGGCATCAAAAAGTACATGAAAATCATTACACTCTACTTGAGGAACAAAACCTGAAAAGTGGTGTGTGGTCTATACCGGAGTTGGCTGGGATAGTTAATTTTCTTCATAGTAGTTTGTATGGTGTTCTGTTTTGGATTTGTGACCAAACAATGATGGTGATTTAGCTAATGGTGATGAACGCTTTCACAGCATCAAGGTTTTTTCTGTTTCTCACCCCACCCCACCACCAAGGAGGCTGGGAGTGCACAAAAATCTGGGAGGGGACACAACCAGGACAGCTGACTCTCACTTACAAAAAGGGATATTCCGTGCCATATAATATTCGTGCTCAGCAACAAAAGCTGTGGGAAAAAAAGGAAAGGGGGGATGTTCAGAGTTAAGCTCTTTGTCTTCCCAAGCAACTATTAAACATAGAATCATAGAATCATAGAATAATTAGGGTTGGAAAGGACCTGAAGATCATCTAGTTCCAACCCCCCTGCCATGGACAGGGACACCTCCCACTAAACCATGCCATCCAAGGCTATGTCCAACCCAGTCTTGAACACCACCAGGGATAGAGCATTCACAACTTCCCTTTGCAATCCATTCCAGGGCCTCACCACCCTTACAGTAAAGAATTTCTTCCTCAGATACAACCTAAACTTCCCCTGTTTAAGTTTGAACCCATTACCCCTTGTCCTCTCACTACAGTCGCACATGAAGAGGCCCTCCCCAGCATCCCTCTAGGCCCCCTTCAGATACTGGAAGGCTGCTATGAGGTCTCCACGCAGCCTTCTCTTCTCCAGGCTGAAGAGACTCAACTTTCTCAGCCTATCTTCATACGGGAGGTGCTCCAGTCCCCTGATCGTCCTCGTGGCCTTCCTTTGGACTTCTTCCAATAGTTCCATGTCCTTTTTATGTTGAGGACACCAGAACTGCACACAATACTCCAAGTGAGGTTTCACAAGAGCAGAGTAGATGCAGCCCTACTTCCCTGGAGATGGCCGAACACCTGCCTGCTGATGGGAAGTGGTGAATAAATTCCTTGTTTTGCTTTGCTTGAGTGCACAGCTTTTAGTTTGCCTACTAAGCTGTCTTCACCTCAATGCACAAGTTTTTTCTTTCCTACAGATTCTCTCTCCCATTCCTCTGCAGAGGGAGTGAGCGAGTGGCTGGGCGGCTGAGGTGCTGGCTCGGGTTAAACCAAGACAGAGATCTCAATTAGAGATCTCAATGTTTCATTTATTTATATTATCTAAAGTCATAAAAATATATAAATTAGCCAAAACCTCAACTTTTTAAGAATCCATATAAAATTATAAGTACTTTATAATATGCATAATAAAATAGAGAATGAAACAAATTAAAATTAAGATCAGTAAAAGCTAGAAAGTTCAAGCTCAAATTAAAATCAAACTAAGAGATTATTTTCACATCTGGTTTCAGGAAGACAGAACATTTTCCAAAATTCTTGAGTCTATCAATTTAATGTGTTTCATTTTTTCGTCAAACCCTCCAGATTCCTATGGTTTTGTTTTGATTTTAAAAAATGATAATAAATATACTCACTCCACATGTTTTTGGAATAATTTATCGTATCCATCATACTATGTAGTTCTAGGAAAGCATTCCATTTTTTCTACATGCTAGATCTCCCCATGGGCTCATAGAAACAACATGTCTACAGAAAGCATTTCTGTCAGCAAGGCAGTCTTGAATACCTGTTGAAGGATGTTAGCCCTCTCTTCCATAACTATTCTTGTCCCATTAAAATCTATTATTAAACACACATTTTAGATCAGGACATAATGCACTATCAGGGACCTCTCAGAACCTAGATTTATTTTCAGAGAGTATGATTTCAACTCCTATTTCGTATGTTTGAAAGAGTTTCTTTTCGATAACAGAGAAATAATATATACTGGATATGATTTGAAATAAACCAACAGATAAAAATTACTTTTTTCAAATATTTTACATAAAGTGGGTGCAATATTAAAGCATCACAGTATTAAATGTCATAAGCCATTGTGAAGATTGGACGTAATTTCAAAGTTCCCCTAGTGACTCAAATTTTTCTGCATTTTTGAGAATCATTATGCTGCAAATACTAACAAGAAACATCAACCCTCAAAAACATCAACTGTGAACAAGACACCAGTCTATTGATGTAGTACAAAGATGGTTTACACCACCAGCAGTAGCAAATTAAGGCTGACACTGTCAGCTTAGAAAAGCACAGCAAACTCCAGTTGCCATTATGATTTCCCTTTAACAATACTTGCTGAAAAGACATTTAGGGCAAGAATGAGACTGAAGAGAGAATGGTGTACAGACTAAGATCAAACTTAGGCTCCCATGCCTCTGTTAATTCCTCTTGTTTTTTAATCATCACTTCTGCCTCGACAAAAGTACATACTGTTCCTTCCCACTGAGGTCAATAACAGCTTTATATACATAGCACTTAGCCCCTGGAGATCATTACTTAATTATGGTACAAAATAAAGTGCGGCAATAGTGTTTATTAATCTAAGGGATAAGAGTAGGTCAGCATTTAAACTAACACAGCAATAACAATAGATTTTGTATTCATGTCAGGACTATATATTTAATCCTCAGGGAAAAACTGTCAAGGGTTACTTGTCCAACTGCGAAAGCTGGCCTCCTTGAGCTATATTTTGAGTAACTGTCACAGAAGAGCAAAAGCTGCTTCTTCAGAGCCTCAAGGTACCAGATTGTTTAGTCTATTGTGATGGTAAAAACTCTCAGAAATTATCTTATGTGAAAAATTTTTAAAGTTATACCTACATGATTTTACATAAGTATAATTGCGTTTTTTTCTTTGTGTCAGCCAAACCCATTGAGGAGCCATATATTTCAAACTTAAGCAATCCAAAAAAAAAAAAAAAAATAAAATAAAAGGTATGACCTACAAAAACCGATCAAGTTACAATAAAGATTAATACTATGTATACAATTTAAGTTATTAAGCAATATTTAATTTAAGTATAATTTTTCAATTTTAAAATAGTCCTTTCATATCAAGTCATCTCTAAAACATTTGTCTTCAGTAAAGGAAAAATTATGCAGAGATTCCATTAGCTAGCAAGATTCAGGTCACAGACTTATTTCAAGGCCAGCATTTTAGATCACAGGGTAAATTAAAACATATACATGCTTCATAGTAAAATGGGAAATTTGCTTCTCTCTACACAGAGGCCCAGGAAACTGGATTCTTTCTAGAAGCGCAATAACATCTTAGACAATGAAATCCATAAGCAAGACCTGAAGATGTTGCTTCACCTCTGAGTGGTTTGTTTTACAACCAGCATCAGAATTGCCTTTTAATTTATGAAGCCAATGTGGCTCCTCCTCTTAACCTACCCATGTTTCTGGTCTTTAGATAGCAATCAGGCAGAGATGAAAAGACAACTGAAAAAGTTAAGATTAAATGCTCAATTGAGCATTCATTCGAAGCCAGAATCAAAATTCGAGGGCTTCTGAAAGCTAAAAAATGAGATAAAAAAATGACAAGTACTCCAACCAGAGCATATTATTACACTGTGAATCAATCCCTTTATGCTTCTCAAGGAGCATTTGAATACTCTTTCTCTTCATTAAGCTGTTGGCATGTACTAATCATATTCAGGTTGTGTTTCACTCAAACAACCCATATTGTTTTTTAAGGGACCAACTGACTTAAGGCCTGACTCGTACTTGAGGTATGACTTAGTCATTCTGGAAAAAATACACTCCATTCCCTCCGTTTCTCATTTATAAGAGAATATGCATTTATATCAAAATCTTTTATGCTCATTACAATGTCTCTTTGTTCAGGGCAATATAGCATCACTGAAATTTTTAACAACTTATAAATTCAGATAAGAATTCAGATATACAGAAAAATGAGGGAAGACAGTGCACACTTTTATCACTATGGTCATATCTAGAGGATACCTTGTAGAGAGAGAGTTAGCTTTTCACATAATATTTATAACATTTTTCTCTTGAAAACATTAACTGTTATTATTTAAAACATTTTTTGCTACTGCTTGAAACAGTGTTCTGCAAAACAAATATATTTTTCTGTTCCAAAATATTTTATCATGACCATACAACTTCTGGTTATCTTAAAGTGCCATATTTAGCTTAGAATTTGGATATTTTAAAAGAAAGTTATTTTTCTTTGTCATGACAACTCACATTTAACAAGGATATATAAATTTGGAAAAGGTTTTTAAAATTAACATTGCAGTTATATCTAAAACAAAAACACTTAAACCAGTACTCCTCACAAAAAAAGAAATAAGTTCATTTGAAGAACAGATTAGGCTACTGGTTACCAATTTCCCTCCTGAAGTAAGAATTTTTCCACTTCTTACCTGAGTATTTTCTGCTCATCTGAGTTATTATTCCAGACTCTGATTGCAAGCCTGTCAAAGCAGTAATGCATGTATTAGCCTAGCAGAGATTATTTCATCTGATAGTGCCTCCACTTCATCCACCATTTTTAATTGCTCTTTTTCTTGGTGATTCTGTTTCCAGTGGCATCTGCTGGCATATTGCCTATAAATATCTTCAGGCCTGGAACTGTTACCGAAAACCTCGGTCAAGAAAACCTCATAAGACCACTGTAGTGCTAGAAGGGAGGCATTCTTTATTACAGCACTGATGCATGGGGGATCTTTCCTCCAAATGCGCATAACCAGGGTTCAAAACATTGATATTTATATCTGAAATTATTACATATTCATATATCCCATTTTACATTCCAGTTTTGACTGTTCATAACAAACACACATCATATGCTAATTTCTATATATGTGCACAAGCTTTTTCTATTTTTCAAATTGAGTCTGGGGTGTAATTTGAGTCTGTGGGTATTGAGTTGGAGGTCATGATCTCCCCCTGCAGGAATTACCTTCTACATACACTGTTTTTTTCCTCATTTTCTTGTCAAGTTCATTGCAATCAATTATCTTGAAAGAATATCTATTCTTTGATTGTTTACTTTAGACATTCTCCTGAGACAACATTGACTTCTTGGGAACGGACTATACAATGGTAACGTAGTAGCATAGGTAATAAAACAAAACCTCACAATTGTAACTTATTACCTAGTTACAGAGTCTGTTTCAGATCTACGGTTGCAGAACCATCCAGCAACATGCTGTAATATCTAAGCCTAGGGATGCGTGTGACTGTAGAATATCTAAAGTTAGAAGGAACCCAGAAGCATCATGAAGTCCAATTTGCTGCAGGACTACCTAAAATTAAACCATACTGCCCTGGGTTCAGCAGTAGCAGTCATTTTTTCTCCTTCTTAGTAGCTGGTGCAGTGCTGTGGTTTTGACTTTCAGCCTGGGAACAGCTCTGATAACACCAATGTTTTTAGTTGCTGCTCAAATCTTTAGTCTGACCAAGGACTTTCTGAGTCTCATGATCTGCCAAGGAGGAGAGGAAGCCAGGAGGAAGCAGAGACAGGACACCTGACCCAAACTAACCAAAGAGGTATTCCATACCACAACTCGTCATGCCCACTATATAAACTGGGGGCAGTTACCTGGAAGGGTTAGATCACTGCTCGGTCGGGCTGGGTATCGGCCAGTGGGTGGTAAGCAGTTGTATTCTTTTCCCTTGTTATTTCCCTTATCATTATTATTATTGGTGGTAGCAGCAGTGGTTTGTGTTATACCTTAGTTACTGGACTGTTCTTATCTCAACCTGTGGGAGTTATATTCTTTCAATTCTCCTCCCCGTCCCTCCAGGAGCAGAGGGGAGGAAGGAGGGGGAGTGAGGGAGCGACTGTGTGAGTTACAGCTCGGTTTAAACCACAACACGTATGATTAAACAAATTGTCCAGATGCTACTTGAACACTCAACAGGCTTTGTGCTGTGATCAATTCCCTCAGAAGCCTGTTCCAGTGACTCTCAGTAAAGAGCTTTTTCCTAATATCCAAGATGAACTTCCCTTGACCAGCTTCCTTTTATTAAAAAAAAAAAAAAAAAAAGGCAGTTTGATTACCACAAATAAGATCAAGACAGATTTCCACACACACATGCAATTTGACAAGTAATGACTCACACAATGCACAATGCACAAACACACATGCTCAGTTACAAATACAAATTTTGTTAGTTGTAAAGGTTGGTGAAGGAGGTGAAGGATGATAACAAAACTGCAAACTGGTTTTTCCCTCCTATGGCTGCCTCAGCAAATAAGCTCGTGTAAGCATGGAATCCTGCTTCACTTAAACCAAGTAGTACAAGCTATTATTAGACTCACCATACAGGAGAACAATACTTCTTGGTTCACATTCCCTCTTGTATTTCAAAGGGTCAATTGCCTGACACTGCTAAGTGTGCTTGAAGAAATGTCTTACTCAGACATAGGACTGACAGTCTAAAATGATAAAATTCTGGTAAAATACTTGGTTTCACTGTCCAAAACTATAGCTAGATGCTGTGCTCTAATCTCAATAGGCTACTCATTTACACAGTGAAATGCCCAGAAGCTGATTAATCACGTTACAAATTTTGGCCCCATCAGAATGTATTTCTAAACACACATTTCTTTCAAGATAACAGTGCTATGTCATGCAGTAGCCACCACAGTCACCTACAGTGCACAATTACAACTAAAACCAGATTTGTTGGATGCTGTGAGCAGCCACAGCTGGAACTCTTCACAGTCAGAATTTGCTTTCCTTCCCACTCCTTGTTCAATGACAGCTACATAAAAACATATAAAGGTAGAAGGAAAACCAAACATTTACTTCTAGCACCATGCTGCCTGCATTGATGATTACCATACATATCTGTGAAAAAAACAATAATATTCTGAGCAAAACTTTCAACATTTAAATAAACAAACAAAATTACCAAGCATATAACCATCAATGTTCTGGTTTCTGCAGAAAGCTATTGGGATCTTTCCATGGACACAGTCATTGACCAAGGTATGAGTAAAGAGCCATTCCAATATACTGGCAATGACTGAGGCAAGTTGGGGAGGGCTGTGCCAGCCTGAGGAGTAACTGACCTGCCAAGGTGTATGACTTTACAATATAACCAGGAAAATCTTGAAAGTATACCAGATGTAACACAGGTCAGAAGCCAGGATAAACACATGAACAAGAAATATAACTAGGAAGTAAACAAACTCTGGATAAAACTTCATAAAGAAATGAGCTACAAAGCAAACAAGCTTAAAGGAAACTGTCAAAGACTGGTGGACCACTGTCGTGGTTTAAGCTTCTCAGCCACAAACAGTTTTGCTCACTCACTCACTTCCCCCTCTTTCTTCCCTCCGCTCCTGGAGGGATGGGAAGGAGAATCGAAAGAATGCAACTCCCACAGGTTGAGATAAGAACAGTCCAGCAACTAAGGTATAACACAAACCACCACTGCTACCACCAATAATAATAATGACAAGAGAAAAATACAAGGGAAGAGTTTCTTCTTCCCCCCCACTCCGTAAGGGGGGGGGGGGGGGGGGGGAAGAAGAATCGAAAGAACGCAACTCCCATGGGTCGAGACAAGAACAGCCCAGCAATCAAGGTACAACACAAACCACTGCTACCACCACCAATAATAACAATAACGAGAGAAATACAAGGGAAGAGGACAGAACTGCTCACCACTCGACGACCGAGCTGTGAACTAAACCCACCCCTCTTCCGGGTTCCGGCCCCCCAGTTCTTTTTCCTCCTGGACATGACGTGCTGTGGTATGGAATAACCTCTTTGGTCAGTTTGGATCAGGTGTCCTGTTTCTGCTTCCCCCCGGCTTCCACCCTTCCCTGACAGAGCATGAGACTCAGCAAGTCCTTGGCCAGCCTAAACATCACCAAGCAGTAACTGAAAACACTGGTGTTATCAGCACTGTTCCCAGGCTCAAAATCAAAAACACAGTGCTGCAGCAGCTACCGAGAAGGGAAAAAAGAAAAAAGAAAAAAGAAAAAAAAAAAAAAAAAAAAAAAAAAATGACTGCTACTGCTGAACCCAGGAGAACCACACAGAATCATTAATTGCTATTTTCAAATCTAAGTGGAGTCTCTGCTTAATCAATAAATCACTGAGCAAGTGGGATGCCTGGAAAGATGAAAGTGACATATTCTGGGACCGAGAATAGCCCAGTAGCTAATAAAAGTAAAAAATGAGAGATTAAAAAAAGACAGGAAAATAATCAGCAAATTTGCTGCACTTGTTAATAACTACAAATCTTTCATTGTGGAGAGACTTTTGGAATTTGCTACTTACAATGGCAATGTAGTAAAAGACAGAAAAGGTATCAAATTTTTTAGCCCCCATACATGTACATGTAGATTCACACCATTCATTTAATTAAGCAAACTGGAGTTTTAGAGTAAAACATGAAGCTTCTGATAGTCTGAATGTAGACTCTGTAGAATATTTCACTCTTACTTAACTGGTTCCTTTCACCAGGTGACATAGAAATATAAGATATGAAAGATTGCATTTAAAATGTACACTGTCTTCAGAACACTTCCAGAATCATTCAGGAAACAAACTGAATTAATCTGATAAGATTTAGAACTTTTAATTCATTTTTTATTCAGGAGAAAAAAAAAAAAAACAAAACAAACAAAAAAACCCCCTTTTGATACAGTTTTCTTTTGGATACTTTTCCAAGTCTCTATAAACTATTTTTCATTCAATCAAGAAAACAAAATTAAAAAAAAAAAAAAAGTCACAATTTAATAACTTTATTTTTTAGCACCTTTAGTTTAAGCTACTGACAGCAGGCACTAGATAAAGTAGAACCAGTTATAAAAATCTTGCAATCAATATTAAGTAACATGCATAGACACAAAATTCATATTTTTGAGAAATATCAAAAAAACAATATATTATCAACATATTTTTAAATCAGTTTTAGTGATTTAAGCAAGAATCCTTACAAACAAAACTAATCTTGAAACATGATGATTTGACAATGTTAAGGGTGTATGGCGCTCTCTCCCCACCCCATTTTAGAGATGAAGAAAAAATCTACATAACTTTTTTAATTATATTTCTTTCCTTTGCTTCAATTACCTTTTTACTTCAAAATTCTTTTGGTAGCTCAAGCCTTATGTTAAATTGTTACACAGCTGCTAAATACAGCAAAACTATCTTCTAGCAAAATTAGGAGAGCCCTTGGTGAAGAATTCAAGTTTTGACACAAAAAAAACCAGAGAAAACCCCTATGAAACTTCATTCAGCTAGTACCATCATATCCTGTGTGCTAAACTAAGTTCTGTGCAACAGATATCCAGTTTTTGTTTTCATTTTTATATATAGGTACTTCTGAGCCTTTCCCCATGCCCAGATGGATGTGAGCAGCTTCTGGATGGGAGTTATTCAGTTACATTGGTATGGTACTAAGGTACTGAGTTTTCTTTCCTGATGGGCAGAGTATGTCACATTCACTAATGCTGTTATGTGACTCTGAGCTGACTGGCGCGTAATTGGCTTGGAGCATCAGCAAAGCATATAAACACCTGTTTTCAGCCTATTGAATAATGTATTATTAGTTTATATGCTTGTACTGTTCTACATACTTCTGGCATATATCCTTTGAGTCCTCATGAGTCAGATTTCGCCAAGAGCAAAATTTACTTTCTCCTGTTTGTCTGAGACCTCACAGTAGCATAACTAGCTGTTAAGACTGACACTGTATGCATAAGACCGTGACTTTGTTTTTCCCTAAATCATGATTTCAAAATCAAGAACTTCCATCCGCTGCCTCCTTCTTCCCCCACTTTCCCAAAAAATTAGCCTTATTAAGAAAAAGCTATCTTTCCCCTCCCCATCACCATTATTTTCTGTGTCAAAATCAATGCCCATCAATATCTCTTTCCTAGCCTCGCAAATTTGAATACAGGGATTTTTGTCATAATCTTAATCCACTGTTTGCACGCCTCAAATTAGTACTAAATTTTATTTTATTATTTGAAAGTAATATAAATTTAAGTGATAAAATGGTCAATTTGGTACAAGAGAATAATCTTTTTTTTTTTTTTTTTTTTTTTAAAAAAGCAGCAGAAGGGTGTGTGGTCTACAGTTAATACCCGTTTACAGGAATAAGGTACCAACAAGTACGATTTCACTCTTTGTTACAGATTTCCATTTAGTGAAAATACATTCTTTCATTATGAAGCGTAAAGCTGTAAAGGTGAAAGTAAAAACACATTAGCAAACAATAAAAGATTATTGACAGTGGGAGAGCAGTAGGTTTAGATGAAATTTATGAAGCTTTAATAGACTTTTGAATAAGTTTCATAAGGTTTCAACATTCACTATGACTCAAAAAAAATATTTTTATATAGCTACAATAAATATGATATCATAATAGTCTTAAAAAGGTATGGCCCACCTCCATTGCTGTTCTTAAGACTGCATAAAACTTTTAAATAAAGTATAAGTTTAAACAGAGCCAACATCTTTTAATTAGCAGATAAAGTGAATTAGTAGAGTAACAATGAGTACTAGGACTATTTTCAGAACTCCATTCTGAAAAACAAATTGACCCAGGGAATTACAGACCAGTCAGTCTCACCTCTGTGCCTGGCTAAATCTTGGAGTGGATTCTCCTGGAAGGCATGCTAAGGCACATGAAAACCAACAAGGTGCTTGGTGACAGCCAGCATGGCTTCACTAAGGGGAAATCCTGCCTGACCAATCTGGTGACCTTCTATGAAGGGGCTACGGAACTGATGGACAGGGGCAGAGCAGTTGATGTCATCTACCTGGACTTGTGTAAAGCCTTTGACACTGTCTCCCATGACATCCTTCTCTCTAAGTTGGAGAGACATCAATTTGATAGGTGGACCACTCGGTGGATAAAGAACTGGCTGGATGGCCGCACGCAAAGAGTCGTGCTCAGTGGCTCAATGTCCAGCTGGAAACCAGTAACGAGTGGTGTCCCCCAGGGATCGGTTTTGGGGCCGGTCTTGTTCAACATCTTTGTGGGTGACATGGACAGTGGGATTGAGTGCGCCCTCAGCAAGTTTGCCAATGACACCAAGCTGTGTGGTTTGGTTGATACATTGGAGGGAAGGAATGCCATCCAGAGGGACCTTGACACTCTTGCGAGGTGGGCTGATGTCAACCTAATGAAGTTTAACCATGCTAAGTGCAAGGTCCTCCACCTGTGTCGGAGCATTGCCAGGCACAGCTACAGGTTGGGCGGGGAGGAGATTGAGAGCAGCCCTGTGGAGAAGGACTTGGGGGTGTGGGTGTTGAAAAAATGAACATGAGCTGGCAGTGTGCGCTCGCAGCCCAGAAGGCCAGCCGTATCCTGGGCTGCATCAAAAGGAGTGTGACCAGCAGGTCAAGGGAGGTGCTCCTGCCCCTTTACTCTGCTCTCGTGAGACCTCACTTGGAGTACTGTGTGCAGTTCTGGTGTCCGAAACATAAAAAAGACATGGAACTGTTAGAACAAGTGCAGAGGAGGGCCACGAGGATGGTCAGGGGACTGGAGCACCTCTCGTATGAAGATAGGCTGAGAAAATTGAGGCTGTTCAGCCTGGAGAAGAGAAGGCTGCGTGGAGACCTCATAGCAGCCTTCCAATACCTGAAGGGGGCCTATGGGGATGCTGGGGAGGGACTCTTCATTAGGGACTGCGGTGAGAAGACAAGGGGTAATGGGTTTAAACTTAAACAGGGGAGGTTTAGATTGGATATGAGGAAGAAATTCTTTACTGTAAGGGTGGTGAGGCCCTGGAATGGGTTGTCCAGGGAGGTTGTGGATGCTTCATCCCTGGCGGCGTTCAAGGTGGGGTTGGACACAGCCTTGGATGGCATGGTTTAGTGGGAGGTGTCCCTGTCCATGGCAGGGGGGTTGGAACTCGATGATCTTGAGGTCCTTTCCAACCCTTACTATTCTATGATTCTATGATTTTTTATCTCCCTAAATTGCCTTCCATGGCCAAAAGATCACTGATCTACCTCACCATTGTGAGGACATGATAGCAGGAAATAAATGAGAACTTCAAAAAGAGTAATTTTTTGCAAGATTCTGTGAGTTATATTTACTACAAGGAAAAATAGTTCAGCATGGATTGCTTTAGTAAGTGCTAGGATATCAATTACCTAAGATTCAGACTCTAATAAAATATTCATGCTTGCTTGCATGGAAGGAAAGATATGCACAACAGGCACTGCAGAAAGTGTCTATGGACATCTGAATTTAGTTTAATGCAGAAGTGGTCTACAAAACCTCATTGATCCTGAAAATGAGTGATAAGTGGAGTATGTGAAATATTAACAGAAAAAAAGAAGCTCTTTCAGTAATATTGAGGAAACAAATGGATATGAAGATAAATGTTTATGATGTGCATGCAAATTTTCTAAACAGAAATATTCAGATAGTTTGCAGTCAAGTGAAACAGGAAATATTTTAATTTGTAAAAGCTCAATGTTGTTTTTATAATCTAATGTCTAAATCATGGACAGTTTCATTTTGTTGTAATTATGTCAATAATTTAAAATTATTGACATAATTATTGGCATTATTGACATAATTATTGGCATTATTGACATAATTATTGGCCTTATTGACATTATAATGTCAATAATGCCAATAATGCCTAGCAAGAACAACAGAACTCCAAGAAAATATGAAGACAACAGAACCCACAACCATCAAGGCCTATGTCATTGTTTAAACCCAGCCAGCAACTAAGTACCATGCAGCCATTTGCTCAACCCACCTCTTCCTCCATCCCCAGGCGGGATGAGGAGAATTGAAAGAATGTAAAACCCACAGGGCAAGATAAGTACAGTTTAATAACTAAAGTGCAGTATACCACTACTACTACTACTACTACTACTAATGGAAATAACAAGCAGAGAGGTATAAAACTCGAATGGGAAATGGAAGAAACAACAGTAAACACAAGCGATGCACAACACAATTGCTCACCACCTGCTGACAAACACCCAGCCCAACTCAAGCAGCAACTGATCCTTTCCGCTTAATTCTCCCCAGTTTATAGACTGGGCATGACATGCTATGGTATGGAATAACTCTTTGCCTAGTTTGGGTCAGGTGTCCTGTCTCTGCTCCCTCCTGTTTTCTTCTGCCCCTCCTCACTGGCAAAGCATAAGAGACTGAAAAGTCCTTGATCAGGTTAAACATTACTTAGCAACAACTAAAAACATCGGTATGTTATCAGCATTGCTCTCAGACTGGAGCCAAAACACAGCACTGTATCAGCTACTAGGAAGGAAACTAACTCTATTCCAGCCAAAACCAGGACAGATGAACACCATGACTATACCTAGCAAAGAAGAGTTTACTCAGTCATTCTCATATTATGTCCCCAAGAAATGTTGCTGCAGGAATAAAAAAAATAATTGCTGGCATAGAGTTGTTTAACTCAAGAGTATCAACTAGTGGACCCTATGGTATACCCATATTTTTTACTACCCTGAATGGTACAGAGGCCATATAGTCCCTTTGGACACACTTGCAGCCAAAAACAGGTTGGCACCCAAAGAGGAAAAAAGTAACATGAAAGGTCATATTGAATAAAAACACATTTGTGTCATATAGTATCAAAATCATATTCCAGACCCAGGAAATGTCAAGTCAAATCAAGTCACAAGATGTCTCCATTGCAAGGTCCAGATTATACTTCTATAGGACATTTCAGAAGATTTTCGAGTAGCTGTCTACAAAGATTTACATAATATATTCTCTACAAGGGAACACAACTATCTTGTCACCAGTAGCTGCCTTGTATGTCCTATACTCAACATGAGTCTGCCAAGCTTATGGTAAAATCTTATGCTAATAGCAACATAAGGTTTTTTATCCTGAAAACCAGGAATCCTTGTTCTTTCTAAATTTTCCTCTTCTCCTGAATTGCTTTTATCTATGTTATTCTGTGCTGGAAGATACCTATTTCAATTGAATCCCCTTAACTGAGCAAAAAATCACACTAAATGTCTGCTGTTACTGAACTTTATGTACTGGATCCACCTCATCCAAGTTTTATTTAAGAATTGAGTGCCCACTCTAAGTTAATCAAACAGTGGAAAAGGACTGGAATTCCTCAGTTCCTTCATTTTTCACAGCCTAATGTTCTTTATGGTAAGTTAACTTTATGAAGGTGCTTCTCCCTTCCATAAGTATAGTCTAAAACACAAGTTTTGACAGAAGGCTTAACATTTTTTGATGGTTATTGTCAGTGAAGATAATTTTTATGTATGCTATTTGTAGCAACTCTTCACACCAATTTTTTATTTAGAGGGAAAAAGTGATATTTTCAAGATTACTTAGATGTTTGGAGCCACAATAGATGTGTAGAAATAATCCTAGAAAATAAACATAATTAAGTATAGCAATTCACTTCTCCTATTAAACCCCCCAAGTGAGGATTTGCATCCATCAGAGAAAATTTAAGTAATCATGCAATGAATAACCTCTTAAATGATTTCCTTTTTAAATTTGGTGTTTAACTCTGGAATATAATAGTTCCTTCAGAAATGCCGTATTTTTGCTGAACTTACTTCCAGTGTTGAATACTGGATGCACAGCAACCTTGTTTTAAAAGGTGACTGTAGGAAAGTGATCCTAAGATAGAGTATTTACACATATAAGAACACCACAGGTGCTCCTGGACAGTCTCTACTTATCGTCAAGGTCACACTGAAGTCACTGCTTCAGAGTAATACCTTTCTGTAGAGGTTTATGATAGGTTACTACTCTGTTACTGTATAAGGGCATAAAACTGGGGAAATGCAGTGGTGACTACACCTCTGGTAACTATGCTTACAGATTTCAGGGATACCTCTCTACTTCTTTTCTAACAAAATTCTCTTTTAGTTATGGTTGTGTCTTACACCTAAGATAAAGGGACACATTCTGAATAAGTAAAAGCTGTTACCCCTAAAGTGAAGGGAGATTGTACATTTCTGGCATGGCACACATTATTGGGAAAAGAGTCACTCCTAGAAACATATTTAAAATTTACAGCGCAGCATGTCTTGATATTCTTTTTCCCATTAAAAAATGTAGCCTGCCTTTCTACAGGAATATGTAAGCCTCTGTCATTAATACCAGACTTGTCATTTTAATGTTAAGCATTGAGTATTTCAAACTAGTTGCCTGATGGGTAGACAGACCTAACTCATGCTCATCACTGCTAATAAGTCTGTGTGGGATGAGGTCACGGTCTCAGCCTATCTGTTGTGACATGAAAACATTTTGTTCCCTTGTGCAATTGGCAGACAGCATCTATTCTCATCCTGCAATAACCTAGCAACAGCAGTATGTGCCTGCATGACCAAAATGTGCAATTAACTCCCACTTCACAATGTTTACAACTCAGCAGCTCCACTACCTGCAGCTTGTTTCAAATACCACAGCCTGCTGTCCAAGTGATTTGAGCAACTGATTTGCTACGTAGACCTACACATTTTATATATAAAGCACTTCAATAAGGTTGATCAGCTATCACTGTATGAGTAGTTACCGTAGGCAAATTAGACTTTTTGTTGTTTTGTTTTGTTTTTAAAGGGTAGGATGAGGTTTTTGGGTTAGGGGTTTGGCTTTGGTTTTTTGTTTTGTTGGGATTTGGTGTTTTGTTGGTTATTTTTGGTTTTGTTTCTTTTTTTTTTTTTTTTTTAAAAAACTTCACTATCTTGGTCATCGGGTACTTTTAGGTCCCACTTTAAGTGCACAATCAGACCTGTCTTCATAGGTAAAATTGCTGATTCTTTATACTGTCTGCAAGTCGGTACATTTTCCAGGACCTAACAGGGAAAAGCGCAACCAAGCCACTGAGTGGCAAAACTTAAACTGGCCAAATTTATCTTACAGAAATTATAAAACCAGCTTTTTTACATCATCAATCATCCATACCCAGAATGCTCCCCAGTTTCTATCTGCCAAACATAGGCCCATACATTCTTGAAGCAAGGCAGTCTTCAGCTGCATCAGCAGATTTGCACTATTCCTGGCTGGATTACTGATGTGACTTAACAGGTCACAAACCACAGCTGAACATGCAGCAAACCAGGAAGAGCTTCTAGCATGATAAACGAGTTCCTGCAGAAAAAAACTACGCAAAGATGAAGTGCTTCTCAATTTTGAGTGCAAAAGGAAAGCTAAAGATTCAGGATAGGTTCAACTGAGTTTTGATGAGGAGGCCGCTCAACGCAAGCACAAAACAAAGGTCTTTTCTGCTAACAACTAGCCCGGCCAAGTCCACCACTAAACTATGTCCCCTAGGCACCACATCTCCACACCTTTAAAATACTTCCAGGGATGCTGACCCAACCACTTCCCTGGGCCATTTTGCTTGTTAATTGGGAGAAGAGATCAGCCAACTCCTTGCTCCATCCATCCATTGTTGAATGTCACCAAATTTGCCACAGCCCGTAGATTCAGCTTGTCCAGATACCTCTGTATAGACTTCCTGTGGTTGCTCTCTACCTAGACTTTAGTAGTCTTCAGTAGAGTTTTCCACAGCAGTCTCCTGGAGAAATTGGCTGCTTGTGGCTTGGATGGGTGTACTCTTCGCTGTGAGAAAAACTGGCTGAGTGGCCAAGCCCAAAGAGTTGCGGTGAGTGCAGTTAAATCCTGCAGCAGTTCTCAGCTGGTCATACTGGTCTTAAGTGGTGTTCCCCAGGGCTCATCTACTGGTGCCAGTTCTCTTTAATATTATTATTGACAATGTGGATGAGAAGATTGATCTTAGTAAGTTTGCAGATGACACTGACTGGGGTGGAACGATTTTATTCTTTTCATATCAGAGGCATTTTCCCCTTGGTTTTTGCGTTTGTGTTGTTGTTGTTTTTTTCTGTTTGTTTGTTTGTTTGAGGTTTTTTTTTGTTTTGGTTTGTTTCTTTGTTGGTTTTTTTTTTTTTTTTTTGCCAGAAAGCTATGATTCTGATGACTGGGGAGTGAATATGGCAACAAAAAGTGCACCAAGTATTTTGATGAGATTTGGACTCTTGTAAAATCAATCTTTTTCTCAGGGGGTCATTTACGTCCCCTCCATAGGACAACTCTATATCTATTACTTTTTTTCAGCCAAACGGCTGGTCTACAGAGACAAATCTAAATTTGGGGTGGAAGAGGAAATCTGCCAGAGATACAACTATAACAGTGATTTCAGAGCAGACATATCCAGAGGACATCACTGTAGCTCATAGAATCATGGAATAGTTAGGGTTGGAAAGGACCTTA
Source organism: Amazona ochrocephala (assembly GCA_039720435.1). Taxonomy (NCBI): domain Eukaryota; kingdom Metazoa; phylum Chordata; class Aves; order Psittaciformes; family Psittacidae; genus Amazona; species Amazona ochrocephala. Next base: position 40,239,818 of record CM077879.1, read on the forward strand.
AGATCATCTAGTTCCAACCCCCCTGCCATGGGCAGGGACACCTTCACACTAAACCATGCCACCCAAGGCTATGTCCAACCCACCCTTGAACACCGCCAGGGATGGAAGATTCACAGCTTCCCTGGGCAACCCACTCCAGTGCCTTACCACCCTTACAGTAAAGAACTTTTTCCTTGTATCCAATCCAAACTTCCCCGGTTTGAGCTTTAACCTGATATCCCTTTTTGTATCACTACAGTCCCCCCTTCAGATACTGGAAGGCTGCTATGAGGTCTCCATGCAGCCTTATCTTCTCCAGGCTGAACAGCCCCAACTTTCTCGCCTGTCTTCATAAGGGAGCTCCGAGCATCTTGATTGGAGCATCCAATTCATCTTTAGCTTCAATCAGAGTCCCACCCAGGAAAGTGCACACAGCTAACAACATCTACCACTTCTAATCTTTAACATGCCTAATGAAAACATTATTTCTTTAAAAAGTCATTTTTAGACTTTTTTGTTATTGAGCAATTCTGTTAAACCCATTCAGTAATATTAGCATAACTACTAAATACAGTAATAATAACTAGCAATAGCTGTAGCCTCTTTCCTGCAAACAGCTGCAGATAAAAATAGTTTTAGGTATTTGAGCAGCCTACTCAAACCCAGTCAGGTCAAGATATTCACACTGATAAGTAACGCTGGGACTAAGATACATGATTCTCCAAGATTATAGTACATGCACCTAAGCATGAGAGATACAAGAGTTTTATAATTTAAATATACCATCACTGAAATGTAACAAATGCTTAAATCACTTCATTTTTCTACTGTAATACATGAGTCCCACTACAAAATTTTAAAAGCTAAAATAGGCATTATCTGCTTAAGCAACTGCATTTTTAAAAGTGAAATACATAAATATTTATTGAATGAGATCATTTGTGACAAATATCTGAGGAAAGAAGTGTTTTATCTACTGATTTTTTTTATGAAACTTTAACCTATAAAAGGTGTGCTGTCATTGCTATGCTGGGGCTAGCTGGCAACAGTACAGGGGACTGTTCCAAGGTCACAAAATATCTAAAAATACATCTGTAATGCACAATTTATTAACATATTCATTAAATTTAAAAAAAAAAATCATCATCAGATTAGGAAGGCATTTCAACCCAGAGGATGACAAATGAAAATAAAAGCTACAGATCTTTATTTGTATTGCTACCTTGCATCCACTTACGAGTTTTCCTCTTGAAGACAGGTTTCTACACGCAAAGAAGTAGACCATATGTATTAACTTTACTTTATACTGTTCCCAATATCCGTTGAAATTACCTGAAGTGAACTGAAGTCCTCAGGAAACATAAAGACCAGTATGTTCACTTGTTAGCATAGGAGAAAACAATAGTTGAAAGCAAGTCACAAAGGAACACCCTGCACAGTTCATGATCTACTATCAGTTAATTATAAATCTCTTACAAATATCTTCTTCTTCAAGAAAGGAAAAGCTATTTGGTCCTCTGTATTATCTCAAACACTTGCAGTCTATTATGTTAAAAATAAATTGGAGAAGATAAAAACTGCCAAATCATAGAATCATAGAATAGAATCATAGAATAGTAAGGGTTGGAAAGGACCTCAAGATCATCGAGTTCCAACCCCCCTGCCATGGGCAGGGACACCTCCCACTAAACCATGCCATCCAAGGCTATGTCCAACCCCACCTTGAACGCTGCCAGGGATGAAGCATTCACAACCTCCCTGGGCAACCCATTCCAGGGCCCCACCACCCTCACAGTAAAGAATTTCTTCCTCAGATCCAATCTAAACCTCCCCTGTTTAAGTTTAAACCCATTACCCCTTGTCCTCTCACCACAGTCCCTAATGAAGAATCCCTCCCCAGCATCCCTATGGGCCCCCTTCAGGTATTGGAAGGCTGCTATGAGGTCTCCACGCAGCCTTCTCTTCTCCAGGCTGAACAGCCCCAATTTTCTCAGCCTATCTTCATACGAGAGGTGCTCCAGTCCCCTGATCCAGGCAGTGAGCTTGCTGCACGCTCTTCTCACTGTCCTGAGGATCTCAAACTCAACCATCTCATGCTCGTTGCAATCAAGGCTGCCCTGGAGGGTCACATTTCCAACCAGCCCTTCCCTGTTGGTGAGGACGAGGTCAAGCATGGCACCTCTCCTTGTCGGCTCCTCTATTACTTGTAGAAGGAAGTTGTCTTCCACGCAATCGAGGAACCTTCTGGATTGCTTGTGCCGGGCCGTACCATCCCTCCAACAGATATCAGGGTGGTTGAAGTCTCCCATGAGAACAAGGGCCTGCGAGCGTAAGGCTGCTCCTATCTGCCTATGGAGTGCTTCGTCCAGCAAGTCCCCTTGGTCAGGCGGTCTGTAACAGATCCCCACAATAATATCACCCATCGCTGTTCTCCCTTTAACCCTGACCCACAAACTCTCTGTCGACTGCTCACCTGTCCCCAGACAGAGTTCCATACTCTCCAGCCTATCCCTAACATATATAGCAACTCCCCCTCCCCACCTCCCGGGCCTGTCTTTCCTAAAGAACCAGTAATCTTCCATTCCAACACACCAGTCATAGGAGCCATCCCACCATGTTTCTGTGATGCCTATGATTTCTTACCCCCGTAGATGTGCACACATCTCTAATTCCTCTTGTTTGTTCCCCATACTACGGGCATTTGTGTAGAGGCATTTGAGCCGAGACCCAACTGAAGTCGGCTCATTGGCTGGAGCAGCTGGAATATCTCTACATTGCTCCGAACATTTACTGTAGGTGCTAGCAACCGACTGGGTGTGTTGCGATAGAATGATGCCCCCCTCCCCCAACACATCTAGTTTAAAGCATCCTTGACCCGCCTGGCAAGCCTCCTACCAAATCCACTCTTCCCCTTCTTTGTTAGACCAGCTCCACCAGCCCCCAGTAGACCTGGCCTACTATATTGAGTCCCATGGTCAAGGTACCCAAACCCCTGACTATAGCACCACCCTTCTAACCATTTATTAACCTGCCCAATCCTCCTAGCCTTTTCAAGGTCCTGCCCTGTATCCTGGAGAATTGACAAAAAGACGATCTGTGCTCCAGAGCCCCTAACCACCTCTCCCAGAGCTCTGTAGTCCTTCTTTATGGTCTCCGGGCTACTGCTATCTATATCAGTAGCACCCACATGTATTACCAGGAGTGGGTATAGTCAGGGCGACCGACTAGAGCAGGCAGCTTCTCGGCCACATCCCTAATCCGAGCCCCTGGTAGGCAACACACCTCCCTTGAGGCTGGGTCAGGCCGGCAGATGGGTGCCTCTGTGCCTTTCAGATTAGAGTCCCTTACTACTATGGTCCGCCGCTTTTTCCTGGCAGCACCAGTAGTGACCTTCTTTACCAGTGCACTAGCTGGTTGCGCCTGGTGGGGGCGCTGTTGCTCATCAGCCCCCTGCAGGACAGCAAAGCGGTTCTGGGAGGGGACAACAGATGTAGGAGGAAGCCCCTTTCTTTTAATTACCCTCTTCCTCCTTTTTTTGTTGTTTTTTTCTGTTACCTTTTCCCAGCTTCCTGGGTTAGCAGCCTCCTTTCCTCCATGGGCAACAGTAGACACTCGAGGCCCCGGAACAGGCTGGTCCCGGAGCAAGCGGCGCTGCTCCCCCTCAGCTTCCCTGACACCTTTCAGCCTGGTAACAGCTTCCTGCAGTTCAGCCACCTGCCGCAGGAGGACCTCCACCAGGGAGCGCATATATATAAAGCATAGCACTTTTTTAAGCATGTGTTCTTAAATGGGAATTCAGTTATAACAAAAAAAAATTATTTTTTCCTATGAAAAATTTATACTGATTCCAGAGCCATTTTACATTTGAACTCTGTGTGTGTGTTTGTAACAAACCAGAAATCACAATTCTGCACAGATTTTGTAGTAGAGTGTTTGTTACACTAAATTACTGTTCATGACTAATCTGGATGAAATATTTTCTAGACTACTTCAGCTTGGAAATACACACTCACACATGTATACACACATGTATTTAGATTAAAATATTTTACAGAAGCAATCAGTGCATGTACTTTCTTAACTGACTATTCATTTAAGTTCAAAAATTAAAGTAATCGAGTTTTATATGAAGCCCTAAGTCCACAGGCTGCAACTAGTCTAGAACAACACAGCATAGGTATCAATCATACACATTTAGTTATTTGCATAATTTTAAATATATCATTAATTCAAATGATTGATACATATTTTTTCTTTGAGGAACTTGAAGTGCTTACTTCTTATCTCTCAAATGAAGCTGGGATTTTTTTGCAGTAATATTCATAAAACCATACTTTTATAAAAGCTTTCCACACTCGTCAATGACTGAACAAAAGTAATATTGTAACTGAAAAAATGTTATTTCTCCAATAAACATCCTTCCAATCTGTAAAAGATTTGAAATATGTAAACACAGTGAAAAAGAATATTTGCCTTTTTCCCAAAGAAAGGCTTTAAAAGGATAATAACACAGCCAACAGCTTTCTATTTCATTTCATATGACTATTGGAAAATGCCTGAAGACTAATGAAGCAAAAGAATAATCTAGTACTGTACAATGAATAAAAGGTGTAACAACTTCCCCCAATGAGCCTGTAATAGATTTACATGCCTAATACAATCAGAAAAAATATGAAAAAAAATTGATTTTATGATTCAGTTTTACTTTAAGATAGAACAGATTTTGTCATTTCTATAACAAGCATTTTGAAAGGTCAGAAAATGTACCTGTTTCTCTTGCAAAATAAGTCTTAAAACTAAGTAATTTTTTCTTTATTTCACAAGTTCAAAGAGTTTGTTAATTCATAATTAAAAGGTTTTGTCATCTTAATGAAATACAAAGTGGAGCAAATGGCTCAGATAAACTTGCGCTTGTCAAGTAAGGTGGGAAATACAGTTAGTTTGGAATCTAGGTCTGTGAATATTTTTTTCTGTTAGAGACAGTCTAAGTTGCGTGTGGCACATGCAGACAAGTACTGACTTCCTTCCAGCATGTGTCTTTGTACACATACACTTGCAGTTCCTCATTACAACTATTCCATGACACCAGACAAGCAAATTCAAATTCTGAAAAAAACTCTGAGATGTTTTATCTACAGCTGAACTGTATGTGATCTAACAAAATTAATTCAGTTGGCCGTATTAACTTGACTGTAAAATAAAGGAGGTTTGTTTGGTGAGGCAAGCTGACTTTGCCAAAAGCAAAAACAGAATGGACATCAGGTAAGGGTTCATTGTTTATTTGTAGATAACATTGCTTCTCATAAAGATAGATTCTAAATAACACTATTTTATAAACTGTTTTATTAAAAGCAAAATAGTGCCCTATACTGATTTAGAATCCACTCTAAATATCAAAAGTGCTTGCAAAAGGCAACTAAATTGAAAATATAGTTTTGGGCTCTGATCAGTTTCTTTTTATTTAATCACACACTAGACAAAGGAAGAAGGTGGATTAGAAATCACAAACCATATGTATTAGTAGTACTCAGCAATGTACTTCAAACACTACAAGCCCAAATTATATATTCGAATTTAGCCCTTTGAAGCTTGAATAAAGCTAGTATGGAGTCAAGGTTTTAAAAAGCTAAGTTAGGCAATACAGTAGCACATAGCGATATACGTCTTAAATACTTATCTAAGATGTTTTAAAAGTAGTTGAGGTATTGTTTACAAGAGCTAAGTACATCAATTTTGCTACACAATAGTAAGTAGAAAATAAGAAATTGTAAAAATAAAATTTAATATGTAATTTTTCCCCACACATTAGGAATTGGTGCAATTGATGTTAAGCATAACTCAAATATCTTTTCAAGAATCTGCAGCTGATGTTACTTTTCTGTACAGGCTACTGAGCTACTACAAGTTCTCAGAAGCTTTCAGATGAAAATAGAGAGATCACACAATTCTGCATAATCATTCTTTTTTAAATAGAACAAACTGATTCTGTCCAGCTTTCAGTCTTTGTCTATTATGAATCTTTGCACTGTTTTGTATCACCTTCAGCTGTGAAGGAAGAAATAAGAAGACAACAGCTCCACACCATTCAGAATTTTTCTGAACAGTGCTTTTTCTCATGACAGGATAATTGATCTTGCTTCTAATCCCTTTGATATTCTGACAGAGAGTAAATGCGCATTCTGCTTGCAGAAAAATAATTCAGAAACAAATACAAGAAAAATTAGTACATCTAACAGGCACACTTTAGGTTGTGATATCAGAAATGTGAGCCTTTTTCCAAAACTTATTCAAGTTTATTTTGTGAGAGCAATGCTGCCTTTTTTATTATTTTGATGTATACACATACACTGCTTTGTTAAAAATGATCTTCGAGAAACAAGATTACTTTCTTCAAATGCCATGTCCAGAAACTTTTCAGACAATTCAGACTTTTTGTGGTAGTCAGACTTTCAAACACTAGTCTGTGAAGATGACATTGTTTTAAATCCTGGAAGGAAAATTCACTCCTAATAGCAATACCCAGAGCCTTGCTTCCAAAATGTTGGAGTCACTAGGTCTAGAAGGAACCATCAAGTTGGGTTTCCTAAACAGACTTTGTTTCAGAGATTTCAGCATTAAGAGTGAAGAGAAAGAGCAAGAGTGAGCTAATTGAAGTGAAGAAGTATGTTTGCAAATTGGGAGGAACATTCTTTTAAACTAAAAATTGACTTGAAAGATGAATGATAGCTACATTTTCACAATGGAACTTTTAAAAAATAAAACTGTTTAAGTCATGTTAAATTGCAGTGAAAATTTGGTGGTCTTATGCTTTTGCTGTATTTTCAAGTTTATACTCATGCTATTTAACTAACAGACTTTAAATTTATTGAGAAAACAAACAAACAAACAAAACCCATGGACTTCAGTGTTAATTTTAGATTATTAAATATATTATTATTGAGCTCTTTGAGAGTAAAGGAAGGGATATTTAAATTTGACAGCAATACAGAAGGAATTGTTTTCAAGCAGAACCAAGTACCATTATGAATATTATAGACCTTAAAGCTATATTTTCACCCCTTTAGTCCCTAATATCTCTTGGGGCCATTATATCTTTGAGTTAGAACCTCCATAATTAGCTGACAAAAACACCTTTACAACTAGAGTAGAGGTTTTCTGTATTTTTAGTAGTATGTAATTTTACTGAATCTGTTGCACATGGAAAGACAGATACCAGATGCGTTTAAGTAGTCCTATAAATACCAGTGGTGTTTTCTTTACTGATTACATTAATCTATAGTCTGCAGACAAGGGACATATATTTTACCAATACACCTAGAAGGGTCTTCATTCCTCACTGAACCAATCGAGTTCCAGAAAACTTCAGTGGTTCAACTTCATCAGCAGAAGTCACTCCAGAAGGACAGACTGTCCTCAAAAATCTAGTCGTTGTTCAGTAATGAGTTGAAAAGCATCTTCCAAAGCAGATGTAGGTTTGGCTTATCTATACAACAAGAAAAAGCCACTTAAACTGTGGTGCTATGTACAATTCTGGTGCTGTTACTCTGCACTGACAAATGCTTAGAAGTTTTTCTGGCAAAACAGAAATAAAAGAATAATTCAGAAACTGACTCAGGTAACATGATTAGTTCCTAGCAATAAACACTGGGATATTATTTAATATAATTTCATAGAGTCAATGTTTAAGCACAAAAATAAGTTTGTAAATTAGACAACACAAATATTTCTTAAATTAAGGGCTTACAAGGCACATTTATTTTTATGATTATAAGAAGGTTCCTTTCACATTACATGTAAAGAGGCAGCTAAACAAAGGTTAAAAGTTCCTGCAGAAAAAGTCATGCTGGAGTTTAAAAAGAAAAGTCAAAATATATCCATTGGAATAAATCACAGATGGAGCAAAAAAGGTCTTGATGTGCATAAAGCTATACAAAAAGCTAAATATTTTGTGAGACTATGAGTTTCAATAAAAACAAAAGCTCTAGAATCTGAATATCAAGATTCCCTGTGCAATAGCTTCCTATCATTTCTATATGTAACTCTTGAAACATCAATGGACTGACAAGGTCTTTTATTACAGATTTTGTTATTTGTTTGGTTTTGACTCTTCCAAACCAGCTGTCACAAAACGTTTCCGTTAACACAGCACATTGGACAGGCATCAGAATGTCTACATTGAACGTCATTCCCACTGACATCAAAAACGTTGTTGCATTTAAAAGTCATGGAGCAGCTAATGGGCTTTGTGGAATGGAAGAACTGAATGGAGGTTCAAGAGAGCAGCAGCAAGCTGTTGCTAGCTAACAGCAACTTTTTAATTCTGAGGGTCTCCATTGGTTTCAATGGAGATATGGAGAAAACGTTTGATTACACAGCTCCAGGAAGAAGTTACTGCAAACAGACACTAAATGTATATATCTTATAAAATGAAAACTGTCTTCACTGATTTTTTAGTAACAATAAAAATCCTTTGAGTTAAATTTACATATCAGCCTCCTGAACAATTTTTACTGCGGTGGTTGTTTTTTTTTGTTTGTTTGTTTGTTTTGTTTGTTTGGTTTTGTGTGGGTTTTTTTTGTTGTTGTTTGTTTCTGTTTGTTGGTTTGGTTTTTTTATTTGTTTGGTTTTTTGTTTGGGTTTTTTATGTGTGTTGCTTTGTTTGTTGTTTTGTTGGGGTTTTATTTTTTTTAATAAAGCCACTAGAGAATTAGGTTAAGTAAATTATTTGCATTAAAGGCAAGCTTAAAATAAAAAAAAATAAAAAATAATCAATAGTTGCCTACGATGTAGCTCAGCCAACCAGTGTGTATTTTGAAATAATCACTGACCTGTGAAATTAACAATTGAACTAATAAATTGGACTATCTTCAAGAATATTTCTAATAAAGCTTTATCAGTAGGACAATCCAAAGTCGCAGAGTGCTACAATGGGAAAAAGCAGACATTCAAAAGCAATGATTACCGAGGAAAAAAAATTAGATTCTCTTTAATTTAGCAGCAATTGGCTCCTTTAGAACTGCTGAGTGCAAGTTTAAAAAGAGCCTCTCTAGTGAGGGCAGAGCTTCTCTTAACACTAAACAAATACTTTATGTTTATAAATCTGGACTACATAAAGGAAGATATAAAAGACAAAACAATCCTTAACTCTTGTATCTTTTTAAGGTAAACTAATTACTGTCATTAGTTCCAGCCATATGCGTACTTCTTTAAGGGTTCAGTCTTTTTAGTATGTTGGTAAATAATGTTCAAAGACTCACTTTCATTAAAACAAAGTAAAACCAACCAATAAACCAGCCCTAAGTATAACTTTATCAATTTCAGTTATTTTCCTCCCCTACTGTCAATATCTGCAAAATAAAACATCATGCTACCATAACTCTGCTTGACTGTAGACTCTAGTATGACTAAAGCTACTCCTTTAGACTTTGTTCAAACATTGGGATTGCTACTACCACTGGTGAGGAAAAGGGCAAAACTTAACACACCCACATAGGAGTCGGCAACTATCTGAAAACTGACTGGAAATGTACCAGAACCACCAGAAAAAAATCTTTCAGCTCCTTTGTAAAATGCATCCCTATTAACTTTGTGCCATACACAAGCATACTGCATAGCCCCATGCATATGTGAGTCATCTAGCTTTCTGTGAATTGTACTTTACATGCATCAGAAGCTGCAGGGGGGAAAAGCCATTCTTTCCTTCAAACACTGGAATATTTATTAGACTTTTGCCTCTGTGAAGTATCTTTTGCCCACCTATACTGGAAATTATAAATAAGTGGTTCAAAACGCACCAGAGTTTGCCTTGACAATTCTTTAGACTGCAGCTGTCCTGCTTATATCTTTAATATGTCATTCGCACTGCCATTGGTCCTGATCATGATGCAAGAAAGCTCTTCTATGTCATTTCCAGATGGGAAAAACAGAAGGCAGAATGATTACTCTTTAACTGTTATTGCGACAGAGCTCCCTCTGTTAATGTCTAAAGATCTCAAACTTTATTGTGGCAGGCAATAAAAATTATCAGTTCTTACCTTGTAAAAGCTAACCTAAATGAGACAATGAGATGGTGCTATTTTAATCTGACCTCTTCCAAACATAAGTGAAAGATCTCATTATCAGACATATCAGGTTAGGACTACGAACATCAGTGTCACCTTGCCTTGAATACGATCTTTGTGGGATTGTCAGAGCGATATCCTGATGGTGCTTGGCTGATCTATTTCATCAAAACACTCAGTGGCATATATGTTAGGTAACAATATGTTCCCTTAATAGCTGCTGTCATATGACGGGAAACTCTCTTTTTATCACATCAGCCTATTTTAAGGCATTATTTTCACTTGAAATGGTATTGAGAAAGACTATATTTGCCCAAGGTAAAATGAATATATTATCTTTCAGTAACATGAAGATAAATGTATGGCACCTTTCAGAGAAATACTTCTTTGCAACCAGACCACATAAACAAGAGCTGCACGCTATTTTTTCTCAAAAGCCCAGGAGCTGCTGCTGTTTGAGAGAGTGTGTGAAAAGTCAAAGTAAAGAGCTAAATAGGTTGGGATGGAGGGGGAAAGAAAGAGGAAGGCAGAAAGGTGCACACCTAGTATGTTCTTCAGAAGAGCTCAGTAAATCCTGAGTAGAAACAAAAGTCCTTATGAATAAAAATCTGTTACATTAAACTTCTACCAAATACATAAGCAGGGATTATTTGTCAGATGGTACAATACGTCAGAGGTATCTTGACACAGGTGCCTTGACTTGGTGGAGAGGGAATGTTACTTGCTTTGGAAAAGCAAAAGTAAGTGTTTGCAACCAGACCCTGTATACTTACATACACAGGAGGAATGAAAGCATGAGGGACGGGCAATACCATTGATGGTGGATGACTTGAGTTCTAAAATGGCCCAAAGAACTCATATTTCTCTTTCAAATCTTTGGAGTTGGTGCTAGTTTCCCAGTCAGTAGTGGAAGAATGCTTTCACTGCTCCACTAAGGCTCTGCATGCTCATGAAAAAACTACAGGTCTGTGGTTTCTCTCCAGGGAATGTTACCCCACCAACTTCTCAGGGTCATGCCACTCTGCATTTGTGCTTGTTCAGACCAGCTGTAGGCCCAAAATAGTTTCTCACATATGCTTTTCTGACGCTCCCCTCCCCTTACCCAATAGCATTCAGGCAGCAACATTTTCCCTCCTTTTGTCCTGTATGAACATATGAACCACAGAATCACAGAATGGAAAGCAACACCTTCATTTCACAGAGCTGTCTGTGATGATATGGGATAGAAACTCAATTTATCCCATACTTGACAGGAAAAACATTTGTCCTGGGATCATGAAATCTCTCTTCTCTACACTTTCAGTAAGCTGGAAAAAATATTTTATTTAAATGCTGTTTTTTTCCTTAACAAAATAATTTTTTTTCATCATCTCAGAATGAATTTATTATTTATTTTTCCCTTCTTGAACAAATAGAACAGAATGCTGTCTTCTGAGATAATGGCTGAGGGGTAGAGGTCACACTTCAAAATTGAAATGTTCCAGTCTAAAGGGTACTCTTTCCTGCCAGTGACTCAACATGCCAGCCTAGAATATCATTTGCTTTTCACATTTCTCCAGTTTCAAAGAATTTACTGAAGGCTAGAATTTACTCAAAGCTAGAATAGAATCTCAAGGGGAAAAATATTTTTAAAAGGAAAAAAGACAGAGAGGGCAAACTCAAAATACCTGACAGCCTGATAATTAGGACAATTCCTTATGTAACTGGACAAAGTTGACATATTCACAGCAAGGATTTAAACCTCTAGGCCATTTCAACTTAGATCCAAGCGACAAGTATTTGAAACACATCCTGGATACATAACAGCTGCAACTGAGTTTAGTTAACTGGCCAGCATTTATGTATTTTATTTCTCTAGAAGTATATCATATGAAGATGAAAGAAATAGTTATTTTGTTTCCTAAAAAAAAAAAAAAAAAAAAAAAATCTGTCCAAAGCTGTTTCCAGATGGCTTCAGTTTTTATTCTGCTTAAGTTCAACATCTAAAAAAATTATACAGCCTATCTGTCACTCTCAGCTTCCTGAATTAGATAACCATGATTTCAGCTAAACAAGATGTATTATGGAAAAGAGTAATCTTTCACAAAGGAGCCCTAACCACAGAAGCATTTAAAAAATAAAAATAAAAAAACCCTCCAAAAAAAACCAAACCCCACAAACGAGCATACAACAAATACACAAGAACCCTCCAGCCCTCAGAATTACCTTGTCAATAGAAAGAAGGCAAGAAGTAGTCTTCACTGACAGGTCCACAGGTCTAAAGAACTCTAACATGCACTTCAGTCATTTTGTGCTACTGTAAGACATTTTCTACTCTGACTTTTAAATCCTCTTAAATGTGGCCTTCGGCACTGAGTACATTAAAAGAAAATACATCAGAAATGCCAGAATGATATCACTCCTGATTCAAACATCATCCATTTTCACAAGCCAGCAATGCTAGTAATATGTTCAAATCACTGATAGGCACAGAGAATATTGCATCACAGTATCATTCAAAGTACACACACTTCCCAAGCTTTTTAACTTTTTGTTCTTCCATTTTTACCTTTTGTAACTTCACAGGTAGCAATCACAGACAGGAAGGGAAAATGTAATGTCTCTTAAGGTAAAATAAATACCAGTGGGTGTGGAAGAGGGGGAAGTTAGATTTGTGCTAGTAGAATCTCACTTTAAAAAAGAAAAGCAAACATTAAAAGCAGAACATTTTGTGGATGGCCTGGTTTGCAGATCAAATCTGATCAGTTTGGTTTTCTTGCCAAGCAGGAACTCTAGAATCCCAGCTATGAGTATTTGTGTGTGGTCTCTTCATTTGTAATTGAAGAGAAATCACAAATCCTCAAGTGGGGGGGGGGGGGAAGAAAAAAAGAAAAAAAAAAAGGGGGGAGAAAAATCTTATGTCCAGTGGTGTTTCGGTTTTTTGATTATACAAACTGGAATTTCATTCTGGCAGCCACTAAGATCTCAAATATTAGAGCAAAAATCAATTGCAAAAGTTCTCACCCAAGAACTCATAAAAATGCCAGCTCACTGAAATAAGAAAAAACATTAAAACATACTACATCGTTCACACCAAAATTCAAATGCCTTAATTTGCACTTCAAATGATCACCTAAAGTCTGTTGAAAGGAAGTGATTCAGCCTTGGACACAGGTATCAAGACATTGGCAATGTTTGCGTATACCATGGATCTGGTCTAAGACTACATTTGAACGCAGGCTAAAAAAAACTATAGTATTTCTGAGGTACAACTTCATCAGAACCCACAATAAAGTATTTAAACTGACCTAGCAATATAATTTCACTTCTAAAGTACATATGAAAAATGACTAAAAGCCAGTTGAAGTGTAATAAAGCAGTTGTCCAACATGGACATTAATTTATTTAAAAAAAAAAAAAAAAAAAAGGAAAAAAAAAGTATAAATACCACACCCCAAAAAAAACCGTACAGGAAAAATGTGAAAACCTACAAATTTAACAAACATCAACAGGTGGAAGACATCCACATTTCTAAACTCATGTAAAATAAAATCCTCCAAGAACATAAAATAGCAGATGCTGGGTTTGACACCTTGTGGTGGGTTGACCGTGGCTGGACACTAGGTTCCCACCAAAGCTACTTTATCTTCTCTTCCTCAGCTGGACAGGGGAGAGCAAATATAATGAAAAGCTCACAGGTGAGATAAGGACAGGGAGAAATCACTCACCAATTACTGTAACAGGCAAGACAGACTTTAGTGAAAATTAATGTATTACTAATAAAACCAAAGTCAGATAATATGAAATAAAACCACATCTTAAAAAACACCTTCCTGCACACCCCTGTCTTCTTCCTAGGCTTAACTTCACTCCTGATTTTCTCTACCTCTTCCCCTTTAGTATTGTAGGGGGGCAGGGAATGGGTGTCTCTTCATGATGTTTTAAGGAATAATTTCTTACAAAGACATTAAGCCACTTTCTAAATGCAATTAGATGTTAGACCAAAAGGTATTGCATACAAAGATGATAGAATTTTCATGTTTTTCTTCACTAAAATAACCTTTGAGATCAAAATCTAGTTAAATATGTAACCTTTTAAACTGCTAATGATTTTTACATTCAGTAATTCTATTTACTACTTTCAGACTCTATTTGAGTATACTCAAGTGAAAAAGCAGCCACCTAATTCAATAACATCACTATTTTACCATTTTAATTCACTATCTTTAAGTTACAGAAAGCTTAAAAGTCAATAATTTATTCCCTGTTTTCTAGAAATTCCTAGGGACACTAATGAAAATCATTTAGTGAAAGTGTCACATATATTGGAGTAGTTTATTTATGAAGCATTATTCTGTAGCCACAGAATTTATGAAGTTTAACTCATATGAATATCAATATTACATCTAAAAATGTGTAAAGCACCAATTAAGACAATACAGAGATACAAGCAAAGACCGAAATAAACCTCTTTCTCTAACAGGCTGTGTTGCTGACACTATTCAGAATGCTACGGAGTGAAGCAAAACATTTGAGAACGCTTACTGTGATGTCAGTCTGCTGGAAAAAAAAAACCACAGACATGGCTTGGAGCAGGTTAGTAAAGTAAACAGCATTTTAATGGATATATAAACACAAAGAAATGTCTATGTGCAGAATTCATTTTGTTTCCCATTCTTCCACTTGTTTGTAGGCACATCCAAGACAAGGCACAAACATCTTGGTTCCTTGTGTTCTTCAGCAGCCTGGGGCTTCCCCTCTCTCTGCTTAAGCCTGCAGCACCCTCTGGCAACACTCCCTGGGCGCTCCACCTGCTCTTAGCTGCTAGCACCCATGTCTTTTTTGCAATAGTTTCAATATTTTGCTTTATCACTGTAGTTCATTTTAGCTTATGCTCCCTCTCATCACCTCCAAGTCTTCCAGCTGCTTTTTGCTCATGTTTCTGGATTTCTTGGCTTCATAATAACCCTTATGGCCTGCAGCTGCTCATTAACATTCCTCAAATCCTTATACTCCTTCCCTTTCTATTTCATACCATCATCACCATCTCCATTTTCAGAAAGCAGGAAAAAAGGGTATATTATTCATTTATTATTTTATTTATTATTCATTCTCAAAGGCAATGCCTTTGAGAGCTACAGAGGGAGATGAGATTTCACCTCATGATCCTCAAAATGGTCTTTGGGTTCTAAAGAAAGACACGCAAAACAGCAACCTACAGGTTCAGCTTACCAAAATAGAAACCTCTTCTCTATGCTATACTCATGTCAGCAATGTCTCATAGAGCCTTTCACATGTACAATAAAAGAGTACCACCAAGCCTGCCGAATTATGTAATATTTTTACTGATGTTTTCCTAAATTCCTTGGATTTCCATACCAATAAAAAGTATATAATTTCTACTAATAAGACACAAGATTAAAAAAAAAAGAATCATTGGAAAAAGGCAAATGACAGATGTTCACTAAATTGCAGCTAACTCAGTATGAAAACCCTACACTTTTTCGTTACACAAATTAGCTACCAGGTTTCAGCCCAATTAAATCACTATAAACGAACAGAGATGTGTTTGAAGTTTCTTACCTTCAGATATTCAAGCATCACCCACTGAATATATTTTCTATCACAGGCTAGCACATAAAGCTGAATCTGCATTAAACTCTCAGAATAGATTCTAACTTGGAAAGAATCCCTGTAAACAAACAAAAAACCTACAGAAGATTACCCTCTGTATTATAGCTTGGAGAGAGAAGCATACCCAGAAAACACTCCTAAAGATGAAGTCAGTCATATTTACCAGAAAGAGGGAAAGAAAAGAAAAAAAAAAAGGCAGTAAGTTACATGTATACTGAAGTACCACTTAGTTTTTCATATATCTATATTTTCAGATTCCTAACCTGCCAGATTAATATACACTGTCCAAACAGTAAAATGGTTTATTCTTCTTGCTGCATAGCTGCCACTTTTTTTTTTTTTGCTGCTTCTCCTCAGCAAAAAAGTACCACATTAAGAAATCAGGAAGAAGGATCATAAGATGAAATTTTTACTTTAATAACCCTTTACTTCTTGTACGGTATGCAAAATGATCCTAGTTCCATCAGCTCGGTACAATTCCATCTCCTTTTCTTCCTAGTACACCTTAATATTTTAATCCTTAAGTTAGCATGCAAATTATTTACCCCCTCAGTAATATATCTACATCATGTTATAGAATTTCTAGCTATATAATAATTATAACATATCATTTTTAGCTGGGTTTTATGTTTTTTCAACTAGGAAATGTTCCAAAACTAGAGATAATTGATTTTTATTTAATTTGTATGCATGTTGCTTCAGCAGAAACAATGTTTTGATGCCTGAAATGTGCTCCCATTTCATAATTTTCTTTTGTTTAGAAAAGATAAATAAAATTAAGTGACAGCTATTCAGGTTTCAATTTTGAGATCTAGCTGACTGCAGCCAGACCACCTTAGATGTAAAGTAATTCTGTTTCCTATAAGAAAGATTTTCCAACACTGAAGCAGTACTGTGAACTAGCAAAAAGTGCAACACTTCTGCTAAAGCAATTTGCAAAAAGAGTATAAAAAAGTCTCACATTTCACTATGACATTATTTGAATTTGCAAACTTCAGTTTGGTGGCATTAAAGTTAATGTTTGAATACCACAGAAACTAATAATTACACATTTACTTTGATGAACAGAAGATTGACCTAGGCAATTAAGATCATGAAGTATTTATCCTGTTACTGGCAATGAGAGAAACATCTTAGGCAAAATATTTTTGTGCAAGTCTCATATCAAAAGGAATTTCTCTATTAAACTTTGCTTCCAGATTTTTATATAATTAGACAGTAACACTGAAAAAAGTTACTAAATACAGAAAAACAAAAAAATCTAGGAGAAAAAGAGGAAGAGATCTATCTGCAAGTGTCTTGCATGTTGCAACTAACAAAGGGTAGGATTTCACTTCGGCAAAATGAGCATACTGGAGTGAGTATGGATCTATCACCTGTTTATTAAATTGAGACTCATCTTTGAAAGTAGAAGAGCCAACATTTTGCTTTATGAGGTGGGCATATTGATGAGGGTACATGCAGCTTTCTACTCACTGTTTCTGAGAATGCTTTACATTTACTTTGACATATCTGTGTATTATCAAAGTGTTACAGAAAACAAAAAAGTCATTGTTTATTTTCATATCTTTGTAAACATTCTTGCCAGCATGTGCTTTCTATCAGAGGTTATTCTGCCAGTATTCTTGCCCATTTTCTACAGTAAACATATTTTAAAATTCTGAAAATATACAAGAAAAGCTAGCTACAAATACATAAGATTTGAGGACATGCTACCAAAATAATGTAGCATAATGCAGTACATCAGCAATGTCTGTGTCAATATAATTTAGCAGAATTTTCACAGGGGCAAGGTGAAGGACTTTGCTTTTAATTTTGCACTGTGAAACCTAGTCTCATGAGCCAGACTAGCTAACAGCAAGGCAAGAAAGTATTTATGCTGGGCCATCCTTGTTTCAGGCACATTTTAGATTGCAGAAGCAGCACTATCTTGCCCTAATTTACTGCACCTCTTCAAAAGCCAAAGATAAATAATACTAGGAAAGAGATACTGCAATCCTCACCCTTATATGATGCTTTTAATTTTCATTTAAGATAGATGTAGTCAGGATTTATGCAACTAAAAGATCCCTTTAGAAGGGAAACCCTAGAAAAAGCATTAAAGAGCACTCATTATATACTTTTAAAATAAGGGAGTATTAATCTTCCCTTTATCATACATACAACAGAATTCCTTAAAACTTGCAGACTTTTTAGCAATACTTCATACTGGTAGTTTTCATCATGTTCTACTGTGAGGCACTATGCCAACTGAAGCTTCAAATAGGCAAGGAAAAAAAATATCCAAACACACAGAAAAGGCAAGTGTGACCCTTCAGATAATAAAATAGCTCAAGTGAGTGGGCCAAAAGCTCAAGATGGAGCAAGAAGAAAACTCTTCTTTTCCTGAACTGTCAAATAATATGCATGTTTCAAAGTTCATATCTAATCTCCTTCTGAGGTCTATTCAACTATTTGTTCAATTCCAATATCACATCCAGCAAAGATGTGTAAAGTTAACAACATAAAGTTAAAATAAAAAAAATAAATAAACCTTTAAGACACTCTTCTATTCACAAGCTCTCAGACCTGAAGGCCATTGGTCAAGAAGGTTAAGAGAAAAATGAAAAGTAAATTAAGTCTCTGCAGAAAGAGGAGAGTGGAGACATTCATCTTAAGAGGTCAGCAGTCTAAAGCCCTTTAGAAAAATCTTAGCTAATGCACACTGATATTAACCGCATGAGTTCACCCTCAGTTCACAAGATTCTGAACCCAAGTAATTGGAAGCAAGATAAAGTTTGCAAGTATATAGATACAGACACTTAAAAATAAAAATAATCCAGGGAGTTCTGTTAAGCTAGACACAACATTTGGTTCTTAGTATTCACTGTGAACAAAGGTTCAAGTTTCATCTCTTTAGCACTATGTGCAAGCATTGAAGCATCCAACCATTAACACTGCAATACCCCATGCATGCTGCCAGCTTATAGAGCCTCTCATAAGTGCAAATTTAGGTTATTAATATTGCTGTCACATGTGGTCATCCCATTCCTAAAACAGTCCCTCTGGTGTTGACTCTATACAAGCAAAAAAGGGGATAGTCTGCAGTAAAAGCAAAACGGACATACTGAGAGATGACTACACCTGAGACAATGCACATCAACCTGCCATAAGAGTCCCAAGGTGTCAGTGGGGAATAAATTTTGGAAAAGGCTTACTAGGAATTCCTGTCAGGTAGAAAAAATTTCACCTTCTCCTATTACATATATGTTTACTTCTATGTATAATATGCACACATGTAGTTTACATCAGATATTAAACAGACTTTTGTTCTGCATTGTGTGTGCAAGATTTTTCTTGGACATAACTTTATTAATTTTGTGCTAGGAAATTAGACTAAATTTCTTTCAAATATCACCCCCCAAAACAAGATTAAAAGATTAATAAGCATTCAGTTTTAGTTCTCAACTTCATGCTGAAGCCTACTTCACAATTCAGGAGAAAAATATTGTATTTTTGCCATGTTGCATTTCTCATTAACATTAAGATCCACAAAGTTGATCTACTTGTGGCTATCTTGCAGAAACAGACTATAAAATCAGAACAGACCATGTAACATAAAAAAGCACATCAGTTTGTCATATTAACTAACTTTTTCAGTTAGTACGTTAGGGTTAATATTTTTCCAAATTATTACATTTGCATCTATTTGCAGCATAACAAACTACAATAAAACCAATCAATCTGCTTCTCTTTCCTCTTAGTAGCACCTGAAATAACAGACTAAAGCATACTAATACCTAGCATTCACAAGTTTTACATTTCCTTTGAATTTCATTATAATAACACTTTATATTACTTGATCCATAACCAGTTATATTTAACAGAACCAACACCAGTTTTGAATTCTTCTGCTTTTGACAAAACTTGTCAAACTGCAGCATTATTCCATAACAAACAACATGTTATATAAATTTCAGCTTTAAAATAGCAAGATGGATGCCACCAGATCCCCACAGATGTCACCAACAAGATAACTGCAATGTCTCCACCAACTAATAAGAAAGAAACTCAAGCTTTCTTGGGTGCTGTGGGGATCTGGAGGAGACAGATCCCAAATTACAGTTTGATTGTAAGCCCTCTCTATCATGTGACCCAGAAGAAAAATTATTTTAAATGGGGCCCTGAGCAACAAAAAGCCTTTGAGCAAATTAAACGAGAGATAGTTCATGCAGTAGCCCTTGGACCAGTCTGGACCGGGTCAGATGTGAAAAATGTACTCTACACAGCAGCCAGGGAGAATGGTCCTACCTGGAGCCTCTGGCAGAAAGCTCCAGGGAAGACTTGAAGTCGACCCCTCTGCTTTTGGAGTTGGGGACACAGAGGATATGAGGCCAGCTGTACCCCAACTGAAAAAGAGATATTGGCAGCCAATGAAGGGGTTCTAGCTGCTTCAGAAATGATTGGCACTGAAGCACAGCTCCTCCTGGAACCCCGGTTGCCTGTGCTTGGCAGGATGTTCAAAGGCAGGGTCTCCTCTACGCATCATGGAGCCGACACTACATGGAGTAAGTGGACTGCACTAATTACGCAACAAGCTTAAATAGAAAATTCCAGTCATCCAGGAATTCTAGAAGTCATCATGGACTGGCCAGAAGGCAAAGATTTTGGAATTTCACCGGAGGAAGAGGTGATGTGTGCTGAAGAGGCCCAACCATATAATGAACTGTCAGAAAGTCAAAAGCAGTATGCCCTTTTTACTGGTGGGTCCTGCCGTATCGTGGGAAGCATGGAAGATGAAAGGCAGCTACATGGAGTCCTTGATGACAAGCTGCAGAAACTGCTGAAGGAGAGGGTGAATCGAGTCAGTTTGCTGAGTGAAAGCCATCCAGCTGGCCTTGGACATTGCTGAATGAGAAAAGTGGCCAGTACTTTATCTCTATACTGACTCATGGATGGTCGCAAATGCCCTGTGGGGGTGGTTGCAGCAATGGAAGCAGAACAACTGGCAACGCAGAGTTAAACCCATCTGGGCTGCTGCACTGTGGCAACATATCGCTGCCTGGGTGCAGAACCTGGTGGTGAAGGTACTCCATGTAGATGCTCATGTACCCAAGGGTTGGGCCACTGGGGAACACCAGAACAACGAACAAGTGGATAAAGCTGCTCAGATTGAAGAGGCTCAGATAGGCTTATATTAGCAACATAAGGGTGAATTACTTTTGGCCCGGTGAGCCCATGACACTTCAGGCGATCAGGGCAGAGATGCAACATACAGATGGTCTCGTGATCTAGGGGTGGACTTAACAATGGACACTATTGCCCAGGTCATTCTTGAGTGTGAAACATGTGCTGCAATTAAGCAAGCTAAATGGTTAAAGCCTCTTTAGTATGGAGGACAATGGCTGAAGTACAAATATGGGGAGGCATGGCAGACTGATTATATCACACTCCCACCAACCCGCCAAGGCAAGCGCCATGTGCTTACCATGGTGGAAACAACCACCGGATGGCTGGAAACATACACTGTGTCCCACGCCACTGCCCAGAACACTATCCTGGGCCTTGAGAAACAGATTTTGCGGTGACACAGCACCCCAGAGAGAATTGAGTCAGACAATGGGACTCATTTCCGGAACAGCCTTATAGACATCTGGGCCAAAGACCATGGCGTTGAGTGGATATATCACATCCCCTACCATGCACCAGCCTCTGGGAAAATGGAATGGTACAATGGGCTGTTAAAGACTACACTGGGTGGTGGGACTTTCAAACACTGGGCTACACATTTACCAAAAGCCACCTGGTTGGTCAACATGAAAGGATCTGCCAGCAGGGCTGGCCCAGTTCAGTCAGAGCTTCTACATACTGTCAAAGGGGACAAAGTTCCTGTGGTGCGCGTAAAGAAGACAGTCTGTGTTATTCCTGCTTTGGGTAAAGGCAAACCCACTCATGGCATTGCTTTTGCTCAGGGACCCAGAAATACTTGGTAGGTAATTCAGGAAGATGGGGAAGCCTGATGTAGACCTCAAGGAGATTTGATTTTAGGGGAAAACAGCCAATGAACTCAATATCATGCTGTTGCCTGCTATGTAGCACTTTTATAGCCCACCAACTAGATGTCTCCAAGTCACCAGCTACTAGCCCTGCCTTCCCTCCGACTACCACCCGAACAAAGAATGAACTTTGATGAAACCTGGCGAGTTCTGCAGCAAACGAACGATCAGCATTATCAGGCAAAGATCCAACACTGCGCACAGCCTCTCCTGCTCTGAAAGAATTTTGCAAGAGATGGAGCCCGACATCATGAATCAGATGGACTCAGCAGCTTTATAGGGATTGGTCCATGCCCTAAAGAACGATATATATCTCTCTCTGTGTATGTATATGTATATGTATATGCATATATATGAGTGATGGTATATTGAAAATGTGGGATCTGAGTATGATGAGAATGATATGGAATAAGAGGTGGATACTGCCATGTGTTCAGCAGTAGCAGTCATTTTTCTCTTTCTTAGTAGCTTGTGTAGTGCTGCAATTTTGACTTTCAGCCCGGGAAAAGCATTGATAACACTGGTGTTTTCAACTATTGCTCAGTAATGTTTAGTCTGACCAAGGACTTTCTGAGCCTCATGGTCTGCCAGGGAGGAGGGGAAGCTGGGAAGAAGCAGAGACAGGACACCTGACCCAAACTAACGAAAGAGGTATTCCATACCACAGCACGCATGCCCACTATATAAACTGGGGGCAGATACCCAGAAGGGTTAGATCACTGCTCGGGTTTGTCTGGGTATCAGTTGGCAGGTGGTGAGTGGTTGCATTCTCTCCTCTTGCTATTTTCCTTATCATTATTATTATTGGTGGTAGCATCAGTGGTTTGTGTAATACCTTAGTTACTGGACTGTTCTTATCTCAATCCATGGAAATTACATTCTTTTGATTCTCCTCTCATCCCTCCGGGAGTGGGGGAGAGGAAGAAGGAGGGGAAGTGAGTGAACGGCTGCGTGGTTCTGAGTTGCCAGCTGGGCTTAAACCACAACACCATGAAAGGCTCCAGCATCCAACACAATAGCTCATAATGCAAGTCTCTACTAGATGTAAATGCTTCTGCAAACTGATGTGTCATGGGTTCAGCAGTAGCAGTCATTTTTCTCCTTCTTGGTAGCTGGTGCAGCACTGTGTTTTTGATTTTGAGCCTGGGAACTGCACTGATAACACCAGTGTTTTCAATTACTGCTTGGTTATGTTTTGATCTGACCAAGGACTTTCTGAGCCTCATGCTCTGCCAGGGAGGAGGGGAAGCTGGGAGGAAGCAAAAACAAGACACCTGCCCCAAACTGACCAAAAAGGTATTCCATGCCACAGCACGTCATGCCCAGGATGTAGAAACTGGGAGCAGAGACCTGGAAGGGTGGGGGTTCACTGCTGGGTCAGGCTGGGTATCGGGTGGTGAGCAGTTGTGTTCTCTTTCTTTGTATTTCTCTTGTCATTCTTATTATTACTGGTAGCAGCAGTAGTGATTTGTGTTATACCTTAGTTACTAAACTGTTCTTATCTCAACCTGTGGGAGTTGCATTCTTTTGATTCTCCTCCCCATGCCCCTGGGACTGTGGGAAGAAAAAGGGGGAGTGAGTGAACAAACTGCGTGAGGGGCTTAAACCACCAAATGTTGGAAATACGAACCTTACCTAATGTTTGTGTCTTTACTTTTAAAGTCTATTTTCCAAATGACTGGGCTGGAAACTTGGTAATCTAATATATTTTTGTGTCTTATGAGCTAACTTTTTTTTCTTAGGAGGTGTGTAATCAGTTACATCAAAATTTTTCAGCACAATTATATAGCACCTACTGCCAGCTAAAAATATTTTTCATTAGGATGACATGTAACGTATTGCCATAGAATGGCAAAACATTCATTTTCCTTGAGAAAACTCCATTAGAAAAAAACACCTAAACAAAACAAAAAACAAACAAAAAAAAGCGCAGCACAGGTTTTATATTTATTACCCTTCATGTACACCAGACTGCAAATATTGATACTCTGCTTTTCCTCAAATAACATACTCTTTCAAATTGTCCAATGAGAAAAACCCATAAATCTTTCAAATTTATACAACATGTATTCTTGAAATTATATTTAAGAGTAGTCATCTCAAGTCAAGTCCCACTCTGATATAAACTATCTCTCATTCGAAGCCAGTAATGTGCCACAAGTGCCTGCCAACAGGTGTTTTTCTCCATCAATGATTGTTATAAGTGAAAATAAAACGAAATAAAATATTTGGATACGTATAAGCACAGGAATAAGAAAGAAATAATCTCACAAATGTAAAAGCTAATGCCTTGTCCAAAGCCTAGCATCCTCACAGAAAGGGGAAAAAAACAACCAAGCAAACAAAAATCCAAACAAAACCAAACCTTAAAGGAAAGTGCTAGGGAAGTACACATTTGGTGTGAAGTTGAGAGGAGGTTAAGGGTTGAGAGGCCAAATGTGAATGGCAAGTCAAGAGAAAATAGGAGCTTGCATGTGTCACCAGGGAAGTCAGTCTCTGGCTCTTCCAAGAGGTGGAGAAGTCACTTACTGTTTCGTCTTTCCAAAGTTTTTCTGACTTCTCCTCAGTGTATAATTAAATCAGTCAACCTCTCCTTAGTCCCACTAGGACTACTAGCCCCTAGCACCAGGAATATAATCAAATTCAAACCCACATATAAGGGTTTCTAGTAGCAGCAGACTACTAGTGGTCAAGCAATAGATTACACTTCATACTGGAAAGCAATGTCTAGTGCAACAAAAATGCCTGTGTTCTGAAACATAGATATTCCCATGAATGCAAGTGGAAGACTGATAGAATTTGGGAAGGTGCATAAGAAACATGGTCAGAAGTAGATATGCGAAGGTGTAAGTAAGGAGTATGTTAGTAAGATGAGATTCACCTTACTAAACTGTGACACATTTTAACAAAATAAAGTTACAGTCCTATCACTTGATTCTTTGTTCCCCTGATATTCATTCTCCCAAAAAAACTTTATGCAAGTAAAAGGTATATTGCTCTACTAGATATTTTTTTACACCTTCACTCTGGAAGAACTGTTTTAGGCCATCACTGTAGTTAAACTTCCCACCTTCTGGTGTATTTTGAAAGGGAAGTTTGTTTTCTATTGCCCATGAAAGTCCATCAAAAAATTCTGTTTGCAATTTCTCCTTCATCACCCAACATGCAACATATCTATCACTTGGTAAGGCAGGGTTTTGGAAGAAGAAAAGTGCCAGAAGATTCCTTCATGCCCCACAACAGTAATCTTCCAATTTCTAGCTGTCACCTACATACCTCCAACCAGAATATTAACAGCCAGAATACATGAAGAAATTCTATCTTCTTCTTGTACATTTAAAGACTTAATGTTTCCCTTACTCCTGTCATACTAATTTCTGTTAGTCTTACACAAGCTTAAGCATCTGACATCAACACAGGAAGACTGAAACAAACAAATAGTTAGAAATAGAACAGAACCAAAACCAGTTTTCTGTGTCCCAATTGACTTTCACAACCACTGGGACAAAGGCTTGTGTGGAATAAAACCATCTCATTTATAAAAACAAAAAAAAAAACAAAAAAACCACAAAAAACCAAACAAAAAACCAAACAAAAAACAAAGAACTACACACACAAAAAAAGAAAAAAAGAGAAAAAAAAACCACAAACACACCCCACCCCCCCCAAAAAAAAAAAAAAAACCAAACATAACCAAACAAACCCTGAACACCCCACACACCCAGGGCTGTTTATCTCAGCAGAGATTAAGTATTTCTGTGTATTTGCAGACCACTGCCAACAGAACTAAGCGAATTTTGCAGGTCACAAGCTTAATCTGAAGAGGAATATCAGACCCTGAATCCTTTCTGCATCTGACCTGTTACAGTCCCAAAATGCCTCCCCCAAGCCCTATCCCAGCAGTGTACTGGAGTGTGTAACAATAAGATTTCTAATTATGCTTATTATACTTGGTGAAAACCAGCAGAAGGCTTATAAAAAGCAGTTTCAACATTGCTATTTACAACACAATGACTTCACAAATAATGCAAAAAACTTCACATTCATTTCTAAGGCATCACTGAAGAGAACAGTGAATAAGCCTGAATCATTCTGATTTATTGTAGTACAAGTGGCAATAAAGTAAGACAGATTCTGCAACTGCTCTCTAAAAGGCTTCTGTATTTTATATAACAATTCAAGTCAAAGCTCTGAAGTGACTGTGTTAAATTTATCTATGCTTGAATAAAATTAAGATTTTTATATCTCATTATAAACTATCATGGTTTGGATATATCTGTATTGTGTAAAATTCAGTTGATGACTTTTAGTAATGAAACAAGAATTGGCTGATGATTTATCAGTGTTTACAACACGAGGTGAGATTATCTGAGAAACAGTGAAATTTCATTATCAAGTACATACTGAGAATACAGGCAGAGTATCAGATCTGAATTAAAATAAACTGCATATGTGTGATCCTGCAATTTTTTACTACAGGATACCTGCACCCTGAAGATGTTCTGACAAGATATTTCCAGAAACTCCATCTTCTCTGATCCATCTTGTCCCTTTCTCACCAGATCCTTAGGGTGTAGGGTCAGAATCTTGCATGGAGGAAAGAAGAGCTTTCGACTCTCCCTTAAGTGAGACATCTGTAAGCCAGGTATGCAAGTCAAAGTATCTTATTTATTGCTGTCCAAGATGTTCCAGCCTTCAACTCCCAGTGGTGTCTAGAAAGCCAAATATCAATCTATCAACTTTATCATAAATTCTTACAGCTGTAATCAGCACTAAGCAGCAGCTTGAATTGTTTTACTTCAACTACATGGGGGGGGGAGGGGGGGAGTGGGTTTTCCTTACTTACTTCCAGCTTTAATTTGAGCTATTTTTATTGAGAAATAATTGCCAGATAATACCATTGCTAGATTGAATAGCCTGGAAGCTATTTCCTCCCTGCTCATAAAATCTGCACAAAGAAATTGTTTTTCCTGTCTAATGTTAAGACCACACATGAGCGATCTGTCTTAAAAAAAAACCTCACACTTCCACTGATAGCTTCTCAAATGGTTCACTAGTCACAGAGAACTCAGAAGATAGAACTGATTGTGTGAACATAAAAGTGTATTTAAAAATCAGTTTACTATAGACGTTGCATTACTTTTCATAATAAACTTTTTAATTTCAGATGCCAACTAATTTAACATCAGCTATTAAGATGTGATTAAGCCATGACTCATTGCAATAGTAAACATTTCTGACCACACCCATATTTCTTGTTGAGCTTACCTTTTGGCTAGTGGGCTAAAACTGTTTACTGCATCTTGTACATTTGTGTATTTCACTGCAACATCCGCACACAGGATCAAAATCTGGCCAACTAAAAATTCACCTGACCCAACATTTATTCAAATATGTATTACATGGTACTTGAAGTAAAAGCAAATCAAGCTAAGTTTTTGGTGATAAAGTTCAATTCTTCACATGTCTACATGTTGTTAAGATTCAGGACTCAAAACCAGAAATAACTTAATGCAGCACATGTTCATCTTAAAATTTTATCATACTGAAACTTTGTCAGCTGCAAGATCAAGCTCAATAAGAACTCTCCACAACATTTAGTGGTTACAAGAGGTTTCCTGAAATATCACAGATTAAGGGAAAAAAAAAAAAAACTTCCATTTTTCTTGTGCAAGAGATGAGTTATTGACTAGATTCTGCATATGGCTGGGCCAGCTGTGTGATATTTTATGAGGCTAGAAAGTTGTCTTCGTTTATTCTGCTGGACTAGGTACCACAGAAAGATTGCAAATGGTTACACATGAGGTTTCTGGCAGGTTTGAAAAACTGTTCTGGACTTTGATTAACAGTATTTCAATATCAGAGAGTCACAGAATAGTTATGGTTGGAAAGGACCTTAAGATCATCGAGTTCCAACCCCCCTGCCATGGGCAGGGACACCTCCCAATAAACCATGCCACCCAAGGCTATGTCCAACCCAGCCTTGAACGCCGCCAGGGATGGAGCATTCACAGCTTCCATGGGCAACCCATTCCAGTGCCTCACCACCTATACAGTAAAGAATTTCTTCCTCAGATCCAACCTAAACTTCCCATTTAAGTTTGAACCAGTTACTCCTTGTCCTCTCACTACAGTCCCTAATGAAGTGCCCCTTCCCAGTACCCCTGTAGGCCCCCTTCAGATATTGGAAGGCTGCTAGGAGGTCTCCACGCAGCCTTCTCTTCTCCAGGCTGAACAGCCCCAATTTTCTCAGCCTACCGTCATATGGAAGGTGCTCCAGTCCCCTGATCGTCCTCGTGGCCCTCCTCTGCACTTGTTCCAACAGTTCCATGTCCTTTTTATGTTGAGGACACCAGAACTGCACACAATACTCCAAGTCAGGTCTCACAAGAGCAGAGTAGAGGGGCAGGATCACCTCCTTCGACCTGCTGGTCACGCTCCTTTTGATGCAGCCCAGGATACGGTTGGCCTTCTGGGCTGCAAGCGCACACTGCCAGCTCATGTTCATTTTTGCACCAATCAACACCCCCAAATCCTTCTCCTCAGGGCTGCTCTGAATCTCCTCCCCGCCCAACCTGTAGCTGTGCCTAGGACTGCTCTGACCCAGATGTAGGACCTTGCACTTGGCATGGTTAAACTTCATCAGGTTGGCATCAGCCCACCTCACAAGCATGTCAAGGTCCCTCTGCATGGCATTCCTTCCCTCCCATGTATCAACTGAACCACACAGCTTGGTGTCATTGCAAACTTGCTGAGGGTACACTCAACCCCACTGTCCACGTCACCAACAAAGATGTTGAACAAGACCGGTCCCAACATCGATCCCTGAGGTATACCACTCGTTACTGGTCTCCAGCTGGACACTGAGCACTACTCTTTGCGTGTGGCCATCCAGCCAGTTCTTTATCCAGCAAGTGGTCCACCTGTGAAATTGATGTCTCTCCAACTTAGAGAGAAGGATGTCACGTGAGACAATGACGAACATTTTGCACAAGTCCAGGTAGATGACATCAACTGCTCTACCCTTGTCCATCAGTTCCGTAGCCCCTTCATAGAAGGCCACCAGATTGGTCAGGCAGGATTTCACCTTAGTGAAGCCATGCTGGCTGTCACCAAGCACCTTGCTGGTTTTCATGTGCCTCAGCATGCCTTCCAGGAGAATCCGCTCCAAGGTTTTGCCAGGCACAGAGGTGAGGCTGACTGGTCTGTAGTTCCCCGGCTCATCCATTTTTCCCTTCTTTAAAATGGGGGTTATATTTCCCTTTTTCCAGTCATCGGGAACTTCACCTGACTGCCATGACTTCTCAAATATGATGGACAGTGGCTTAGCAACTTCATTTGCCAGCTCCTTCAGGACCCGCAGATGGATTTCATCAGGTCCCATGGACTTGTGCACCTTCAGGTTCCTAAGATGGTCTCCATCCAGATCCTCTCCTATAGCGGGCCTAGGATCTTAATTCGCACAGTCCTTGCGTCTGCCTTCCAAGACTTGGGTGGTGCGGTCAGAGCATTTGCCGGTAAAGACTGAGGCAAAGAAGTCATTAAGAACCTCAAGCCTTCCCCAAATCCAAGGTAGCCAGTTCTTCTGATAACTTCCAGAGGGGGCCCACATTTTCCCTCATCTGTCTTTTATTTGTGATGTACCTACAGAATCCCTTCCCATCACATTTAACATCCCTAGCCAAGTTTAATTTTAAGTGGGCCTTAGCTTTCCTAACCTGGTCCCTAGCTTCCCAGACAACATCCCTGTATTTTTCCCAGGCTGCCTTTCCTTGATTCACCTTTTATAAGCCTCTTTTTTCCCCCCTTGAAGTTTTCTCATCAGGTCTTTGTCCATCCAAGGAGGTCTCCTGGCCCTCCTGCAGCACTTCTAGTTGGGACATGACATTGTCTGACTGACATAAAAATTGCATCTAATAACCCATACTACACTGAGTTCACTGGGCTGTTGCTAGCCACTTCAGATTGTGCTGACAAATCCGTATAAAAGTACAAATAATTCATAGCTCCTCCCGTTTACTACAGAGTATAACATGTTGATTCCATAAATTTTTCCAGGGCCAGTAATCAACAATTATTGAGTCTAGTCAGAAAGTTGTTACCACAGGGAGTTACTGGTACCCTGAAGCCATGTAACAGTAGGGAATTAAAACTTCCCCATCATTGTACGCTTTCCTATTATTCCTATCACCTCTGTTTGACAGAAGGATTTTCTTCAGTGTAAGAACAAACTGTATCAATGTGCACACTATTACACAGCCACTTACCTCTTCACAAATCCAGCAATGACACTTGAACATCTAGGCTATTACAAATGAGGTATGTATAGAAAGAACAGTTTGAAAGATCCTGAATATCAGTGCTTCAAACCAAGTCCAAGAGTGTTCCATGCAGGTGCACTTGCTGGTCTAAATAAGTCAGATACCAACAGGACATGTTAGTATCCAAAAACAGCAATAAGCAGAGCACTGATTGTGTTGAACTGTTGCAACTCTAAAGAATTTCAGGCGTTCTGGAATCATATTAATTTGGCAAGTAAAAAAGTCATTTGGTACAAAACAGGTATGATATTTTGAATTAGTGTGAATAGTTTCTCAAGTGCATTCCCAGCTCTCTTACCTCCAGTCCTCCCCAAACTTTCCATTGTACAAAGCAAAGTTTTGGCACTTAAGCCATAATCTTGTAACTGATATTGGGACTCAAACCCAGATATACTACTTCAGAGATTTTAAATACATTACACCCAAATTAAAACAGGAAAAATAAAATCCCTGAAAAAAGCGAGTTTACTGAGCTATTTTCTCCAGCTAAACCAACAAAAGTTATGCTGATATACTGACAAGGTAATATATCAGAATTAAAATTCTGGAATTATTCCGGAACTAAAAGTTTGGAATATTAGTTCAATTAATACCAGCCTCACAAGTTTCATGTCTCTGCAAGGAAAAAGGACTTTTTGCATCTTTGTTGTTGCATGCATATGTTAACATAGTCACAATAATTTTACCTATATTTTTGACAAATAAAAAAATTTGGATACCTGTTTCCCTTTGGAGGGTCAGAAATATGAACAAGGACTCTTACAAGTAAATTCAATACTTTGTTTTTTCTGCATGAGACAACAAATAGACTAGGAATATCTGGAGAAATTCAAGTGGCATGGGGGTGCACATACTAAGCATCCCTCAGTTAAAGAGTACACTATGGCTGTTTTAACCTTTTTTATTTTTCTTCTTTCAGCAGCTCAACAATAAATACATTTTATGATTGTATAACTGCTTGTATCTGTTACTATGGCTTAATACACTCTTGGTTGTTTGGGTTGAGCTTTGGATCAGAAGGGAATCAGAGCAAGAGAGCAAGATTGCTACAAGAAGAAAAGCGCTACCAAAAGACAAGTGGCAGAGACATGCCTGTGTTTCAAAATATCATTTATAGGAGTAACTTCTCTCTGATAAGCATGCCAAGCTCAGTAGTCGCCATCACATTTTATAGCTTTTATAAAGGCCATGCCTCAAATTCCATGTCTTTTTTTCTACTGTTCTGGTTGAGAAACCACACTGCACTCACGGTAGCATTAATAGTTGATTCTTAATTGGTGACAGACCCAGAAAGCACTATCCATAGCAATGACCCCATTAGGGAAAGGGAAATAAAAGTCTATCTAAAAACCAGAAATAGCCACATATAGATACAGATCAACAGGCAGTCCTCAGGCATCTTCCCCACAACCCTGATCCATCTCTCACACATTCCCTAATATTGGTTTTCAGACTTTTCAGAGAAACATAGTTTCAGCTCCTTAGTACCCTGCCTTTTCCTCACAACCTTCAAATACAAGGGAAAATGAGAGGAAGAAAGTCTGACATGAAGACAAATTTCAGTTAGTAAGTTTGTCGTTATCAGCCTCTACATTTACATTTCTTTTGTAAAACAGCAATTTAATTCCTTACAGAATATTTCTGAAATTACTACTAATGCCTGTTTTCTAACAATTAATATTTACAAAGGCCAGCTCCAGCAAACCATGTATCATAGCTCTGATTCAGCACCATTTAAAATATGGGTATATCAATCAATTGCAGGGGAAAAAAAAAAAAAAAAACAAACAAACAAACAAAACAAACAAAAATACATAAGTTAGATTAATGTTTGTCCCTCTTTAAATAAAGATAAAAAACCTGCTTTCCATTGTTGGTCACATGATTTATGAGGCCAAGAGGGAGTGCTGGTCATTACAGTTCATGTATAAATATCATGACAAGCTATAGATTGCATACTTGTAGGCAGCATAACCTATGAAACAGCCTGTGGCTGAAAAACAATGTTGAGTTGCCTCATCTCATCAAAAGGTAACCTCAGGTTAAGGTCACTCGCAAAGCTTGGTAAAGAGTTTCACGTACAAAGGCTGCCTGTGCTTTCCTAAAAACGAAAAATCAAATCCCCAAACCATGAAAACAGGTATCATAGCAAGTTCTACGTAGCAGGTCCATTAAAAATAAGTACTTTTTTTATCAACTCCCACAGGCTGACGCCTGATTTCAACTTAGGACCGGTAGCACTTATTACTTCCAAAAATTGCAGTAGTTGCAGAGTAGCGCATATTAGGCTGAACAGGGAGCACACACTTTTTTCAAAGCAAATGGGGAAGAACCTATGGGAAACCACAAACACCCCTGCCAGAGATACTTCTTCCTGTGTTTGCAATGGACTCTGAAATTCACCATTCTTCTGTGGCTTCTCTTTGCTTGATCTCTGTGATTGTGAACCAACCTTCAGTAGATTCAAATGTGTGGGTATATTTTTTTCCTTTACTTGATTAAATAAGTTTTGCCTCAGTTAGTAAGCAGCAATGCAAACTTCAAACAAAAAAGAACGTTGCAGAAAACCCTTTTTCGGTCCCACTACTAAAGGGGTTGAGGGGGGAAAAAGACCCACCACCAAAAAAATCCACACATCCTTCCATAAGATTTTTAAATGCTATTACACTAGCCTCATTCCTATCCTTTTAAATAAAACACCCTGTTCATTTATTAGAGTATCAACTCCCAGGGAAAAAAAAGCTTTAAAGCAGCATGAAAACAAAAGGGAAACAAAAACATGATTCACAAGAAGCATTTCCACTGGCTGTGAAAGACGCTCCAAAATGATCTGTCTGGTCATAAAAGGAAAACTCTTTGAAATTCATTAAGTCAGACACTATCAGCCCAATCCTGCAATTCTGACTCAGGCAAAACTGTCACTGACATCAGTGAAAGCTTTGCCTTTATGAAAAAGTGATAACAGATTCCAAGGCTGGAACCTAGTTGCGTTTCATTTCATTACCATCATACTTTACAAACTAAAAACCCATTAAAATTAAAATTATATTCTAGTCTAAAAGAGAAACTGTACATCCAGGGAACACAAAACAAGCCTGGTATGAATTGCAGTAGAATTTTATTGTGGCCTTTATTTTAACTTTCCGTTAGATGTCAGAACAGTGCAGAAATCAACATATATTTTCTTTATGAGTGTTGGCTTCTCTCAAAGTGATTTATGAAAACAGATCTGCTGCTAGAAGTGCTGTAGGGTAGACAGAAGGTTGTAGGGAAAATGCCAACACACTAAAAAAGACTAAAGAAAAATAGGCAATAACAAAGCATAAAGCAGTATAGGAATATTATAAGGAGTATTTTCTAAGATCTTACAAGCACAGAAACAGCCATCCTAGTCATCTACCTGGACTTGTGTAAAGCCTTTGACACTGTCTCCCATGACATCCTTCTCTCTAAGTTGGAGAGACATCAATTTGATAGGTGGACCACTCGGTGGACAAAGAACTGGCTGGATGGCCGCACGCAAAGAGTAGTGCTCAGTGGCTCAGTGTCCAGCTGGATGGCCAGTAACGAGTGGTGTCCCCCAGGGATCGGTGTTGGGACCGGTCTTGTTCAACATCTTTGTGAGTGACATGGACAGTGGGATTGAGTGCACCCTCAGCAAGTTTGCCGATGACACCAAGCTGTGTTGTTCGATTGATACATTGGAGGGAAGGAATGCTATCCAGAGGGACCTTGACATGCTTGTGAGGTGGGCTGATGCCAACCTAATGAAGTTTAACCATGCTAAATGCAAAGTCCTCCACCTGGGTCAGAGCAATGCCAGGCACAGCTACAGATTGGGCGGGGAGGAGATTCAGAGCAGCCCTGTGGAGAAGGACTTGGGGGTTTGGGTTGATGAAAAAATGAACATGAGCTGGCAGTGTGCGCTTGCAGCCCAGAAGGCCAACCGTATTCTGGGCTGCATCAAAAGGAGTGTGAGCAGCAGGTTGAGGGAGGTGCTCCTGCCCCTTTACTCTGCTCTCGGGAGACCTCACATGGAGTATTGTGTGCAGTTCTGGTGTCCTCAACATAAAAAGGACATGGAACTGTTAGAACAAGTGCAGAGGAGGGCCACAAGGATGATCAGAGGACTGGAGCACCTCTCGTATGAAGATAGGCTGAGAAAATTGGGGCTGTTCAGCCTGGAGAAGAGAAGGCTGCGTGGAGACCTCATAGCAGCCTTCCAATACCTGAAGGGGGCCTAGAGGGATGCTGGGGAGGGACTCTTCATTAGGGACTGTGGTGAGAGGACAAGGGGTAATGGGTTTAAACTTAAACAGGGGAGGTTTAGATTGGATATGAGGAAGAAATTCTTTACTGTGAGGGTGGTGGGGCCCTGGAATGGGTTGCCCAGGGAGGTTGTGAATGCTTCATCCCTGGCGGCGTTCAAGGTGGGGCTGGACATAGCCTTGGATGGCATGGTTTAGTGGGAGGTGTCCCTGCCCATGGCAGGGGGGTTGGAACTCAATGATCTTGAGGTCCTTTCCAACCCTTACTGTTCTATGATTCTATGATTCTATGATTCATAGTCTGGGAAAGAAAAGAATAGACTAGGTATTGTATCAGAAAGACTGCCTTCCATAACTCAGATAATAGTTGGGATTACAGATGCCCATCTGTCTCCCGCTTTTCAAGAGTTCCAGTCTTGCATCTAACCAGAAGCCTAATTATTTTTAAATTATCAATTTACCAAAGATGCAATAGCACACTCTATGATGCTTTGGATGACCTTTTTGTAACAAGATTTTGCAAAACTGATTTGTCAAAGGTAACTTTTTTTTTTTAAAAAACTTCAGAGTGCAAATTTTTGAAAGATATTTATCATCAAGAAAATAATGGAAGTTAATAGCTATCTTAAAACTATTGAATCCTCTTTCAATTTTCATTTACCAAAGCTCCTCTCTTGTTTAGAACAAATAAGAAAATTCTAATGTTGCAGTTTAGAAGTAGACCAGATTCAATTCTATAAAATCCACACATTTGAGGCTTCTCATTACCTAATCAGGAGAATTTACACCTGCAGTTCATAGAATATCTCCAGTTTGAATGGACCAATAAGGATCACCAAGTCAAACTCTCTCTTCCTTGCAGCTGGTACTATTCAAGTAGTAATATAACCAATCACAGTCCAAAACTTAAAGAAAAAAAATGGGATCATTGACACTGATTTAAGGCTTATTAGCTCTTGAAAAAAAATGCACCTGGAACTTTTAGGTTTTCTACACCTTTGTGGATTTATCAACTTCTAGGAAGCATTCTGCTTCAGTGTACATGGGTCTGCTCGGGGTAGCTGACATGCTCCTACATTATATTCAGTACCTTGCTCATTTGGTCCGCTGGATCCATGCAGCAAATTATACTGAGAACCTGTGGAGTCTGGCAGAATATACTTTATTGCCACATAGAAACTCAGATTTTTATAATGGACAACATAGTCAAGTTATTATTCCAACTCAGAAGTGCCTCAGAGAAGTACTCTCATGGGTATTCTGCTGTGTTGTGGTTTAATATTTGTCTTACTATTCTTGAATTATATTCGCAAATATTTGAAGACAGAAAATTTGCAGTCTTAGCTTCTTTTATTAATTGAATTACTCAGATTGTTATAATGTGTGATATTATAGATACGTAATGAACACCAGAGTAAGTTCAAAAATTACTGTGGATGTATTTCAGACCTCCTTGGTCCTAAGGTAATCACAATATTTGCCCCAGTTTTTGTGTAAAGTTTGCTTTAAATGGCAATCTCATAGTCATAAAACTAAGCGTTGAAAAAGCCATCTTTCCCACAAATTGACTTCTGAGCAGGTGGGGAGTCATAAGGAGCAAATTCTATCCATGCAACCAACCATGCACCCCATCACAATAGCCTCATCACATGTACATCTTAGAAACCAAAAGTGACAAATCTGTCAAAACTTAAGTTGTCAACACATTTTTCTATGTTTCTAAAATTTGGCTTCATTTAGGATCTAATTTAGCTTCTATAAGGCATGTAAACATGAATATTTACTTTCTTGTTACCTCTCTGTGGTAAGTTCTCTATGCACTAATATTGCATTGCAGAAAAAAAAAAAAAAAAAAAACCCACACCACAAACCTTATATGACTATTAAGAGTAGGAAAACATTCCCAGGAACAGCTTGTAAAGTGTGCCTCTTTTATTATCATTAAAGTTTGTACTGAAAAAGCAGAGAAAAATAACATGGGGTGATAAAGGAAATACTCCTAATGTATATTCCAATATATATGTGATACTCGTGAACAATTAGGACTGAAGGCTCAACTTAGATGGGCATGGTGATAGGACACATACATACTCTTAAAAAGCCTGTAAAACCTGACACAGAAGTTAGCAATTATTTACAAATAATCCTAATCATTCTGCTATCATTAGGATTATTAATCACTGTGTTGTCCTGTGAAGTGAGACAGCTCAGCCAAAAAAAAAATACCTATTGCACAAAGGGATACAAACACTGTCCCGTGGTTTGTTTTACTATATGCTTTGCAGTTTTACTTTCACAACATCAGTTGCCTGTTGAGGATTCAGAGGCACGCATACTCAGGAGCGAAACTCAATATCGTTATTATACCTGGTCAACAGTCTTTCACTTCAATGGGATGACAGGCACTAGCAGCTGAGGATTTCACCTTACACCCCAGCATCACACATTTTTTTAACATGTGGCTATGGTCATAAACTGAAGAGTTCCACTCTGAAATTAAAGTCAATATGCACAGGTTGGGCCAAATATTGGAGAAACTGTATTAGTGTCATGGTTTAAGACCAGCCGGCAACTCAGAACCACGCAGCCATTTGCTCACTTCCACTCCTTCTTCCTCCCCCAGCTCCCAGAGGGATGGGGAAGAGAATGGCAAGAATGTACGAGATACAGAGATAAGAAAAGTCCAGTAACTAAGGTATAACACAAACCACTGCTGCTATCACCAATAATAATAATGACAAGGGAAATAACAAGTGAAGAGAATATAACCGCTCACCACCTGCCAACCAATACCCACCCCGACCCATTCAGTGATCTTGCCCTTCCAGGTAACTGCCCCTACTTTATATATTGAGCGTGATGTGCTGTGGTATGGAATGCCTCTTTGGCTAGCTTGGATCAGGTGTCCTGTCTCTACTTCCTCCCAGCTTCCCCTCCTCCCTGGCAGAGCATGAAACTCAGAAAGCCCTTGGTCAGAGTAAGCACTACTTAGCAACAACTGAAAACACCGGTGTTACCAGCACTGCTCCCAGGCTGAAATTCAGAAACACAGCACTGCATCAGCTACTAAGAAGGAGAAAAAATGACTTCTACTGCTGAGCCCAGGGCAATCAGCATTAAATTGACACCTGGGAAAAATCCTGTATTGTTCACTCTATTGAAAGACAAGTTTATGCAAGTTGATGGAATGCTGTTTCAACTGTGGTAGCTATTACAACTTACTATTATACAGAGCACCCCAGTATCAGAAGTTTGAGATTCATGCCACTGTACTAAATTCTGTTGCTGTCCTGAGTGTGCAAGAAAGATTAAGATGTGAATACAACAAAACATGAAGTGCAATTCCAAAATATATCTGTAAAGGAAATATTTTTATGTGCATCTTAGATACTCTAAGAAAAAAAATAAAAGGTTTGAGGGTATAGAATCAAGTTTGAAGGTTACAAGCCAACATTTTGCTAAAAAAGTTGGTTTGGAAAGTTGCTCATTGAAACAAATGAATGAATTTAATGAATTTAAAGAATATATTCATTTAAATTCAAAAAAATTATATGCATATATATTGAATTATATCTCTTGGAAGCAGTTCTTTTCTTTGAACAAGCTTCTAAATAATATTTCAATCCTTAGTACTGCTTGATGTTCTATTTTTTATTTTCTTTTTATTTCTTAGATGCACCTGTTCCATCATGTATTTTTCAGTATCTGCTGGTGGAGCAAAAGGAACACGGCTTAAGAAGATCTTGATATTTTCAACACTTAACTGATCGTAAATAAGGGGATCACATTAAGATTAAGTACATGAAAACATCAAATAATGATTTAAATTTTTTTGTGAATATCTTACAACTTACTTCAGTCTTTCGTGAAAATTGAGGCAGTTTACATTTTGAAAAAACTACAGCTTCCTCTCTTTTGTTTCATTGCTCAGATATTCTATGAAAAGGGCATTATCCCAGGAGATTCTTCTATAACATTATTGTAAAACAAAGCCAGGTTAAGGAAACAGCATAGTAATAAAAAAACAAAAACCAAAAAACAGACAAGAAAAAAAAAAAAAAACAACGAAAAAAAGATACAGCACAAACGCCCCCCAAAATACAAAAAAAAAAAAAAAAAAAAAAAAAGAAGTAAAACCACAACAAACTCTTGTTGTTAGTTCTTACAGGAAAGGCCATTGAAGCAATCACTGTGCGCATATACAGTTATATTTCAAATTCTTTTTCTCCATTACTTTCTCACACTAACCGGATGAACTTGTTTGGTTTTGAGTTCCCCACACTGCAAGGTATGCTTACTCAGGGTCCGTCTTGTAGAAGATCCATTCAATCCACCCTTATAAGCTTATCCACTACAAGCATATAAGGAAGAAGTTCTTTACTGTGAGGGTGGTGAGGCAGTGGAACAAGTTGCCCAAAGAAGCTGTGGCTGCCCCATCCCTGGCAGTGTTCAAGGCCAGGCTGGATGGGGCTTCAAGCAACCTGGTTTAGTAGGTGCCCCTGCAAGGGGTTCGGAATTTTAAGATTCCTTCCAACCCAAAACATTCTATGATCTGTGTGTTTAATATACCGTTATTAATTCTTGCAGCAGTGGTTTACCAGTTTCTATTTGTCCAGTTTATCTGAATAAAAGCCTGCCTGCCTTTGTGTATTATGTTAACAAGTGCAAAGATGTTTCTTATGGGAAGCATAAATACAGGTAATCAAAGGACATTTTTACAAATCAGTCCAATACTTTACCACATAGCCATTAAACTATTACAAGTAGGTCCAATTCTAATAATGCTGAATCCTACTGAATTATTTTCATTATACTTCACAGTCCTGGAACTGGGTGTGCTTTGCCTCCATGAGACTGCAGTACAGCTCTCCTATTCTCATGGCAGGAAAGCAAAGATTTCAGCTACTTAGCTGAGAACTTTCTTAATTTCTGTTACAGTCTTAGAACTGGGATCTGCAGTAACACCTGCAGCAGATTAAGATCTGCCAGTCTCGCTTATATTTCAAGTCTGAAACCATTTGCCTCTCTGTGGTAAGCTATGACTTCATCCACATGTACTGGTACAAAGCTTCTATTTCTATTCACAGAATCAGAATTGTTCAGATATGAAGGGACCTCTGGAGATCATCTATTCCAACCCCCAGTGTTCATGTGCTGGCCATCGTGAGTGTTACGGAGATGGAAACCTACAACAGCTCAGTGAAAGACAGACATATCTCTAGCTCCAGAGAATCCTCGTTGCTGTCTAATTCCAGAGTTGCTGCAAGTCAAACTCTACCCATACAGCAGAGTGTCGTGATTTAAGCCATAAATAACGCAGTTTGCTCACTCACTCCCCCCTCTTTCTTCCCCCCACTCCAAGGGGGGGGGATGGGGAGAAGAATCGAAAGAATGTAACTCCCACAGGTTGAGATAAGGACAGTTCAGTAACTAAGGTAAAACACAAATCACTGCTGCTACCACTGATAATAATAATGACAAGGGAAATACAAGGCAAGAGGATACAACTGCTCACTACCTGACGATCAAGCCGTGAGCTAACTCTTCCGGTTCCTGCCCCCAGTTTTTACATCCTGGGCATAACGTGCTGTGGTATGGAATACCTCTTTGGTCAGTTTGGGTCAGGTGTCCTGTTTCTGTTTCCTTCCGGCTTCCCCTTCTCCCTGGCAGAGCATGAGACTCAGAAAGGCCTTGGTCAAACCAAACATTCTAAGCCGTAACTGAAAACATTGGTGTTATCAGCACTGTTCCCAGGCCAAAAGTCAAAAACACAGCACTGCGCCAGCTACTAAGAAGGAGAAAAATGACTGCTACTGGTGAACTCAGAACACAGAGTTAGACCTACAAGAGAAATCCTGGAGTTCCCTGCCAGGGATGTGCCTAAAAACCACATACAGGAATCTGCTTTATGTCTATTCAGACAGCATAGATACTGCTCAGCCAAAAGCCTTGACCAGGCATCTGCTGAACACATTGGAGAAATCACTTCAGATAGTACCTTATCCCTTTAAAGGGATTTTACAAATTCATAACACATTAACAGCTTTTCCTGATGCATACTTCTTGGAAATTAACAGTAAAGCAACACAGTGTCAGTAAGCATAAGTGCAACACCATGCGTCAGAACTCTGTTAGAATTAGCAACAACAGATAAACGTTTAAAATCTCCAATATGCACAAGCTCCTGAGTACACAGGGAGTCAGCACACATGAATTTTTACAGTCTTTGAAGACATGTCTTCAAGGCCTGGGTGAAATATTGCATTTAAGCTCATTTACACTACCCAGTTTGGGGGAATACAGTGAACGCCTTTCAGGTTTTGCTTGTACTTTCCTCTCTCTACCTCTCAGCTCAAAGCCTGATATAATTGTTCTGGGAATTTTCTTCACAGACCTCAAGCCATCAAAAACTGCAACACTGCTTCCTCTTTGGGAAAGAAGTTTTGTGAATCTGGTACATTTCTGGATAGTGACAGATCTTATTTGTGAGAGGGTAGCAGACCATCCAAAAGCAGTTTTCCTAGCTTAAATAAATAAAGCATATTTAGTAGCTTTCAGCTGCTGTTTGAATTTTCCATTGGACTTTTTCCTACCATTTACTGGATGCTAGGTAGACCGAAGTAGGGGACCAGCCTACATTTATGCAAAGCTGATCCATGTCTCTTTCTTCTGAGGATTTAATTAAAAACATGTACAAACGCTTATGTTTCCTCAACAGGCTATCCTCATGTTTAACAGAAATACACACACACAAACACACACACATATATATACACACACCCCAGACCACAAAGCTAAAAAGAATAATCATTACTTCTTCAGCTTCCATTTTCTACTGGAGAAAAAGTAGCACCTTCAGTGAGAAAAACTACAGAAAGAGCAAATTATTTTCCTTGTCATGTCACTCTGGCAAATGCAGGGATGCTTGCTTCATGCCTATGCAGTTGCTTCATGTCGTTGGTAGTTTCGTGAAAGAACAACATAGCGTAAACTAATTTTCATAAAGTAAGAGATGCAAAAATATCCAGGAAATGATCTGGCTCTGAAGGCTGAGTCCTGTAGAGTCCCTCATTTTTAAGTATTTTTTCATTTCAGAGGCTGCTTTGGAAGGCCACTCTCAGGCTTTATCTGGACTCGCTTCATCTCAGGTAAAGATTTTGGGGTGTTGGTTAATTTTTTTATGAACTAGCAAGGAGATGTAATCAACATTGCCCTGGCTGAATGGCCCTGTCTTAGAGCTAATCAGCTAAGGGAAACGGTACAAGCTTTTCTATAAACAGAGCTGACACACAAACAGCAGTTTTTTAGTTTATTTCACTGTCTGGAAAGTGACGAATCTCAGACAAGGTATTTCAATCACTACTGGCCATAAGTCAGGGTTGTCTTTGACAAGTTGCCAGTAAAAGAAACTCATATTTCAAAACTATTAAGGAAAAGCTCCTCTATCCTCAGCTGCACAGCAGTAAACACAAACCCTTTAGAAGTCACTGACAAGAACCATCAACATTTGAAAATGATCAGCATGAGCCCCAGTACGACATACATCTTTTAAAAGCAACTAATTTCATAGGAACCATAGAACAGGTAGGAAGGGATATTAATAGATCATCCAGGCCAAACTTCCATGGGAAAGGGAGCTTGGATGAGATTATCTATCACCTGCTCAATTTCATCTTGAAAACCTTCAGAAACAAGGATCCCTGGGACAACCCTGGAAAGACTGTGCCCAACACCCTAATATTTTATACTAGGATATTCACAGCATTCGGAAATTCCTCCAGATTGCTTTCATTCAAAAAAAAAAAAAAAAAAAAAAACCAAAAAACAAAACAAAACAAAAAAAAAAAAAAAAAACACAAAAAAAAACAAAAAAAAAACACAAAAAAAAAAAAAACAACGAACAACCCCACACTAAAACATCCAGTTTGACACATTTACATACAATAGCTGCATCTTAAAGCTTTTTTAATGCTATGCTGGGAAAAAGAAACTGCATATCACTGAGGCATCTTCCTTACTGTGCTCTCACATTTGTTGAGATAAGCTACTTGGCAGTGACTTATTTTCAGGCAAAATATTTCAAAGAACTGATTTTTGTCTTTCTTGTGACTGGAAGAATCTGGTTCACTATAACAGCAGGCTCCACTCTCATGGTTTCCAAGAGAAATTTATTTCTCCTTGCCAACTATGAAAAATGTCTGCACTGTATCCAAATTCAGGATGTCTTTCACATGCACCTCCTACCCATAAAGGATATTATAGCTAACTATTACAAATACTGGACAAGTATCTTTGTTATTAATTCTAATAACCCAGAACTTTTTCCATTTTATATTTGTTACACCTAACAGCCTTCGCTTATTCAAAGCAGGCTCCCACAAGTATGCAGGCATGCATGATAATTAGAAAGCATGTTTCTGAAGTAATAATATGAAATGTCCTACCTTTAAGAAACAGCACTGTGAAACAAGGGTCATGTCAGTTACACTGAATTGAAGGTTTTTTCAAAGCACACTACCTGATCTTGCCTTTCATCAATTTTA
Organism: Amazona ochrocephala; assembly: GCA_039720435.1. NCBI lineage: Eukaryota > Metazoa > Chordata > Aves > Psittaciformes > Psittacidae > Amazona > Amazona ochrocephala. The sequence continues at coordinate 40,282,638 of CM077879.1, forward strand.
CATACAACCCTTTAAATAGAACATATCAATATATGCTAACATAACTCTAAATAAATTTCTACAACCTTCCTCCTCTCTCTGTACCCACTACAGCATTATAACAAAATTACTCTGCCTCCTCTTTTAATATTGAAAGAAAAATAATCATCATAATTGAAGCCTGGATTCTTAATGGATATTGCTCAGATATCTGGAACACACAAAACATTTGCATTTACTTTTTAAGCATTTTTAGTGAGGTTCACTCTAGCGACTGCTAATCTTTGTGAGATACTGAAATAAATTGTAAAACAAGCAAACGATTAATGTCTGAAGAAGTAAGGAACTTAGATGCTGTCAAGAATTTTCTATGAATCAGTTTGTATTTGTTTTATACATAATTTTATTATCACTTCTTTGTGAATGCAGTGCATTGGGTTTTTTGTTTGTACAAACACAGCTCCTGAACCAAGTTAAAATTTGTCTGTTGATAACACTGCTGAATGCTGTTCAAACTAAATGGAGAGAGCAGTCATCTTTCTAAATGTGTTTTGTGGCCTTATGGGCTGACAAGGGTGTCTTAAAAGCTTCAACTCTTCAGCTATTCTTAGAAGCTTTTGATGAATGAGGTATTTTTGCCACAGCAAAGAATATTTTGGACCGTTCTCTAACAGAAGTATCCTGACATTCATGAAAATTGGGAAAAGTTTCCAGTAGTACAGGCCTACATGAAAGTCCTATGCATATGTTAGTTATGTCTCACAGATAGCATTTCTTCTTTACATCCATCATTGGGGTTGTATTCAATGAGCTGTATGGATCTCACATCTATATTCAGTCATTCAGCTATGCCAAGTAGCTGATAAGAAAAGAATTTTTACTTCCATTTTAGATTTTGGAAAGAAAAAATGAAATAGCAGTACCATATAACAGATTTTGAAAATAACTACAGATGTTACCCAGATTTAAGAACATTTCTGTCTTCAAAGGGTTTGGAGACAATTAGTTTCCTCTGAGAAACAAAACTCTTTTGCTGACTTTTGTATTTCATTCCATTCCCTAAAAATGGTATGAAGCAATGCCAAAGATATAAGAACAGAATTATTGACAGCATCAAGTTTGAATCTGTAGTCTTCAAGACTATATTCTAACCCTTCGGGGGCCCAGGAAATGCCTAGCAGCTTATTTTACGTTTTGCCATTACTGTGTTCCTGTTCCCTTGGCCTCATACTGCTCGACATCCTAAATTGGTGAACTGGCACACTACATTTTCAATGCAAGGCTATTGACATTCATGTTGCAGTTTTTTCATCTAACTTTTTTGTTCCAAGGAATAGGTCACAAAAATCCACTACTGGATTTCTGTCATGGGTTCAGCAGTAGCAGTCATTTTTCTCCTTAGTAGGTGGTGCAGCACTGTTTTTAACTTTCAGCCTGGGAACAGTACTGATAACACCAGTGTTTTCAGTTACTGCTTGCTAATGTTTTGGTTTGATCAAGGACTTTCTGAGCCTCATGCTCTGCCAGGGAGGAGGGGAAGCTGGGAGGAAGCAGAGACAAGACACCTGACCCAAACTGAACAAAGAGGTATTCTATACCACAGCACATCATGCCCAGGATGTGAAAACGGAGGGCACAGACCCGGAAGGGTTGGGTGGCTCGTGGCTGGGGGTTTGCTGCGAGGTCAGGCTTGGTATCGGGTGGTAAACAGTTGTATTCTCTTTCCTTGTATTTCTCCTGTATTATTATTGGTGGTAGCAGTAGTGGTTTGTGTTATACCTTAGTTACTAAACTGTTCTTATCTCAACCCATGGGAGTTGCATTCTTTCGATTCTCCTTCCCACCCCTCTGTGAGGGGGGGGGAAGAAAGAGGGGAGAGTGAGTGAGAAAACTACATGGCTGAGAGGCTTAAACCACGACAATTACTCACTAGCCAGAGACTATTTAAGCTCTGCACATTTACATCTCCTGATTGCAAGTGTGAATCACTCTTCAACATCATCTGTACATATAGACCACAGCTCCATATCAACAATTATGAATTATTTGAACTTAATCCATCAGGGTTTTCATCTGTTTCAAGACCTTACATGGAACTACAGGCATATTGCTTATTTGTGTCTCTCATCTCTTTCTGGAATGAAATATATTTTGATGACATTTTCAGCAAGAAGTACCCTTATTGAAAACAAACAACAGAAGTACCACCTATATACAATAGAAAGCAGTGATGATAAATTAATCTCGTTAATTCTTCCAGTAGCTCTAGAATTGTGAAGGTTCAAATGAAACTGCAGTATTAAAAGACATTCTAACAATAAACTTCAATTCCCATATGCTTTTGATGATTTCAGTGGAATCTTTTATGTCTGTATCTGTGAATGAAATAGAATTGTTTCATGTTCTGCCTCTCCGCAGGGTTAAAAAATAAAGGTGCAAAAAAAGGTGTAAAACTGCAACAAGAGCACCATTCAGAATGAAACAGCTTCATACTCCAGATAAGACTGCAATTAGTGCAATAAACAGAACCAAGACATTGTCCAATGATACAAGCTGCTCAAGTCAACAAAGCCACATCACATCCCTCTACCCCTGAAAGAAACATATAGTAACTGTTCCACCACTATTTGGTTGGCAGTCTCCTATTTTTGCTGCAGTCTAAATAAATTACAAATTCCATATATTTCCTGCCTTCCAGCCAATATGAGGGTAAGAAAGAAGTCCTCCTCATTTCTCCTGAAAAAGCCGAGACACACTTTGCTCAATGTATAATGATAAACTGCAGGATTTCATTTCCATTCTCCTCTTTCCGTTTCTTATTTCTACTGGCTATCACTCCCAGCAGTGCATCCCAGTTGCCTGAAACTATGAGTTATTCCAGACTCCCATCACACTGGTGAACCATAAATCAACCAACACAAACTCTTGAACAGTACTGTAGACCACATCAATGAACACTGCATGGACTTAACTCTCTTAAATAAATACCATCACCAATGAAGTATTTAAGTCCACACACCTTATTTTTTTTTGAGATCGAGTTGGAGTCACAAAATTTCATTCAAAAGATTTGAACATACCAGATCGAAACAACTTAAGATAGCTTCGAGTCAGCAGTTGTGTCTTCTGAAGTACCACATCCCTCTGTTAAAAAAAGAAATTCCTTGAGGCATGTGGGTATGCAAAATATATATGGTTGGTAGAGTGACTGCATACAGAATGTACATCCTTTACTTCTATATGTCAACAAAATAATGTTTTAGCAAAAAAAAAAAAAAAACAAACAAAAAAATCTACCACCCACACAAAAATCCCCACCAACTGAAAATCAGTTGCCAGCTAGAGATTGCACATAGAAGCCAGTTTTCCTTACTAATGTAAATATTCTATCATCATATAGTAGCAAATTGATTTGTCTGGGGTTTATGGTTTGGGGTTTCTTGGTTGGTTTTGTTTGTTGGTGTGTCTGGTTTTAGTTGTGGGTTGGTTTTATGCCCCCCCCCCCTTTTTTTTTTCTTTTTATTTGTTTAGGGTTTGGCTTTGGGTTTTTTTAAATCAAAATAAATTCCTTTTGCAGTAAAATGCACCCTTTTCCCCAACATACTTCCTAAACGGAAACTATAACTCTTCACCTTATCTGCACAAGAGATATTTCTGTACTTTCAGTACAGAGGCAGTACGAGCTGTTTGTCACATCTGTCCTCCGTCTACACATCGACTACAGGCCAGAGCAGGATAGCCACAACAGCTTCCTGCTTTTAGGTGTCTAGGGGTCACTCTAACCTCCTGTCAAAGCATCTAGGAGGACGGAATGCAGATTTTCAGTAATTAGATCATCCAGGAACAAAATAACTGCTATACTGGATCAGAAAAGAGGTAGAAAAGAAACTTGCTTTCATTTTGGCTTCATTTAAGTAATCTTAAGAGTCCATTCAATGAGATTCAACTGTTTCTAGATATCTTTAAAGCTGAGCTGCATCACATGCATGATCATGACACATGTAGGAAATACTGGCTGATGAATAGTGACTAAAAAGTTACTGTATATAGGCAAACAACAAAACTACCTATTTTATATAAGAATTAATAGTCAGGAAATGAGATAAGGACCTCTGAGGTGAAAGCCTTTTGTTACAGTGAATTTGGAGGGGAAAAACTGGTTTTCTAACATTTTATATTCTAGCATGCACAAGTTATAGAAGCAGCAGTTAACCTTTAAATCTGACAAGCAAGAAAAAAAATGGTGTTTAATTATCTTGTTTGTTATCAACCTAATCTGTAACCCATAAAATTTCTACAAGAATACTTATGAAGCCCCATCTTAAATAATGAATCCAGATACTGACTACAGAATAGGTCTTATTAAATATAAGTTATGAGCACTGTTACTGAACAAATTTCTTAGCTGGGAACAGCATGTAGCTATTCACTGCAAGACACAACAGTAAGGCACTAAATGCAAAAATTTAATGGTTTTTTTAAAAGGATTACAATGAAGTGTATATCTGACTGAGCCAAAGATTACTTACTGGATATAGATACTTGGAGACAGCATTGCATGGATATCAGAATCACATATCAGGTCAGGACAATAATCTCCATAGAGCCAAGAAGACAGCTATTGATTTTGAATTATATCAAATGACACAGTTACTTATCAGTAGATATGAGGACTTTAAATTCAGTAAGTGCATGTAAATGATTGCTTGGGCACCAAACTGAACTTCAGAATCACATTTTGTATAAAATATTTTAATACATGCGTAACCAATTTAAAAATTAACTATTTCAAATAAACCATAGAATTATTTAGATTGGAAAAGACCCTTAAGATCAAGCCCAACCATTAACCTATTACTGCCAAGTCTGCCACTAAATCATGTCCCTAAGTGTTACATCTACACATCTTCTAAGTACCTCCAGGGACGGCAACTTAACCATGTACCTGGTCAGCCTATTCTAATGCTTGACAACCCTTACAGTGAAGAAATTTTTCCTAATATTCAGCCTAAACCTTACCTGATGAAACTCTGAGCCCTTTTCTTTACCTAGAAGAGACTGATACACTCCTTGCTGCAACCTCTTTTCAGATAGTTGTAGAGAGTGACAAGGTCTCCCCACTACCTCCTTTTCTCCAGGCTAAGCAACTCTAGTTCCCTTAGCCATTCCTGACACAACTTGTGCTCTAGACTCTTCACCAGCTTCTTCACCCTTCTTCAGACACGCTCCAGTTTCACAGTGTCTTTCTTGCATTGAGGGGCCCAAAACTGAACACAGTATTTGAGGTGCAGCCTCACCAGTGCCAAGTACAGAGGGAAGATCAATTACCTAACCCTGCTAACCTTACTATCTAGCATAACCTATTGTTAAATATTCTCAAAATTATGTCCTTTATGCATTCCTGTTTAAATACGCATGCTGAAGAATTGTCCCACAGTCTGTACATACCAGTCCTACAGAAGTGAGCCTCAGAAGGTGGACAGACTTGTTCCATAGCACAAGTGAAACAATCCACCTGGAGAAGAAAGTGAATCTCATTTGTTCCAGGTTTCTAACTTTCAGGAGGAACTCTTACTACAAGAAATCCCTTACTCAGTTTAATACTACTAAAAGTTTAAGATCTCAAGACTTTCATAATGTTTTCAAATTGCATCCCTTTAAGATAAAACTGTATGATGCACTTACCCTTTCTTCCTTCCCAGAAGGATAAGGCTAGAAAAGCATTCATTAAAAGGTCTGTCAAATAATTAAGTGAATAAACAAAGCATGAGAAACTGTGTAGAACTACATCTCTCAAAGCTTTCCTAGGTGCCTCCCCATATAAACTAATTTGCCACACACATATAGACGATAGACAGCTAGAGAGTAGCACAGTGCTTCTAAGAACACCCAGTGGTCAATTACTGAAACAATCTTCTCCCACTATCGAGCTACTCTTAAGCAGAAATACATATGCGCTTGTATATACACACCGCATTGATTTAGTTGCACAAATGAATTTCAGACCACATTATGTCTGATCATAGAAAAGTTCTGGCACTCTGGCATCACTTTCCTGTTTGTCCACATCTGCTCACTGAGCAATGTTCCTTCAACCTGTGTTTACTTCCATTTCATTATTTGCACTCATGTTGAAAGCAGAGTCACCTAAACAGTCTTCATTTAGGGCAAACCCAGGAAGAAAGGCAATGCCAAACACCACCTAGAAACAGCTTAAAAATACAGGCACAAATCCAATACTGACTTCGGAAATGCTGTATTAACACCAATTAACAGTCATTTTACAAACCCTTTTCAATGCACGTTTTCTCTCACTACATCTGTAATTCAGTGATGAGCAGGACTAGCTAGAAAGGGTTAAGTAGAAAGTATTAGATGATAAAAAAAAAAAAACAACCCTACAAGTTTATGAGTTTCTTTCAAGGGAAGCAAACAAAAAAACCCAAAACAAACAAACAAGCAAGCAAGCAACCCACTACTAAACGCTAAAACAAAACTAAACTCCAAACCTTAAAGATGCTAATTATGGATACTGCAAATGTGAAATAAGGTGTAAGACAGTAAAAGCTTAAGAAGTAAATTGATTTAAGAATTAATACAATGAAGCAATCAAGCAGAGAAATAATATCAATGTGGGAAGCCAAACAATCAGCTGTGCCTTTTTTATACTAGTAGTCAGCTAAATCTTGTCAGCACAACCTCTTCTTCCCTCAGAACTGCTACTTTACCTCTGCACAATAAGCTCCATGCTGAAAACTGGAACAGAAAGGAAAGGTGATAAGAAAGCAGAGACTTTCTCCAAACTCTCTATACTCCAGCAGCACACAGCTGCAGTTATAAAACAGTTGAAGTAGTCCCCTAGCATTCAAAAACAGAGCAGCATTTTTCAATATTTCAAGGCATCCCTAGAATTTATCAGAGAAGTATATTACAAAGAAACAGCAAGCCATCAACTGCATCAAGTTCCCCTACCTTAAAAATCATTATTCCATGTAATGGGTCCCTGTATTAAAAAAATACTCATGGAATGAAAACAAAACTACAAAGCAAGCTACATCATCCTCCTCCTCCTCCTCCTCCTCAGGCAACTCCAAAGATCCATATCCCCAAGGAACAAATAGCAGCTCAACAACATGAAACATTAATTTAAAAACATAGAAACATTGGGGTGAAAAACAAACAAAAAAACTTAAAAAAAAAAAAAATAAAACCATATGTTGATTACCTTTTAGGGCAACTGTACTGCTTCAGCAGGTTAGGACATCAGAAGAACATACCTGCTCTGTTTCTCCTAACGTAAAGAAAACAGCAGTAGGTAGCAGTCCAGGTATTTTAGTTACCTTATTAGGAGCTTAATTTAATTCACTTGCTGACTGTCTGATTCAGCCTGTACTTGCACTAGCCTCCATCTGGAGTGTGAATTAGAGTAGAGTAGTACGGGCTGTGCTTGGGAAGAAATAATCTGGAGACACCTCTTCCCCTTCAAAGAGGGTTTTTTGCAATGTTTTATTACCAGAAGTTTTTCTCAAAACTTTTATAGGAGTTAAATAAATTTTTGTTTCAGAATGTTTATGAATTTTATATGTGTTTGGTATAAATATCTGAAATTTTGTTTATACTTTGACATGGTGTTTATTAATGTAAAAAAAAAAAAAAAAGTAGTATCCATCATCAATTGGTCTTGGATAGTGCCTGTATTAACAACATAGCAGAATTCAAGTCAGCAGATTAATGTACAAACTCACATTTTTTTTCTATGCATTTCTGCATTAATAAATATGTATTAGTACAGGAAAAAATGAAATTCAGTCAGGCATATCAACTTGTTTAATACTTTTAGTTTGAAAGCTAGGCACGAATTTATTTCATTGAAGTTGACATGCGAGGAATAAGCCAATGGAGAATATATTCTCAGAGAGAGAGAGCTGCTAACACTAGCAAATATTTTTGTATCATCAAAGCATGGACTGGGGTACAATGAGGGTACTGAGTGTTGCTGACTCTTCACAGCCTGCCCTTTGTAGGATCAAATTAGGCGTAAGGTGCTACCATGTGAGAGCAGAAGATTTTCATACCCACTCTTCAACGCGCTTTCACAGAGATTTTTCATTTTCTTAGAAGTTTACAGGTTTTCAGCTATACGTACAGCAAGGCATCAGGGAGCCATGATGGCTGGCTGATCTTGGAGGTAAGGCTAGCCAGTGTCCAAGGGCATACCCAGTACAAGCCATACTCTCTATGGTGGGGTGCAGTCCCACAGTACTCAGATAGAGTGGGCACAATCACCTTAGTAACAGGGTCTATCAACAGCACTATTCATGGCAAGGGGTGAACCACATCCAGAAATGAGATCTATCAAGGGAAAGCAGTGGATGGGGGAAAGAGGAAAGGCTATAACACAGGTCCAGCCAGGAGCAGTGAGACATGACTGGAAACTGCTACACTCACAGTATAGCCCAGGCTGGTATTGAATGCTCAGTCTTGAGCTTCAATGGGGCTCCTGGGCCCAAGGACAGGATTGTTTTGCATTCAGGAGGTGCTGGTTCTTTTGGCATCTCAGTAAGAAAGACACAGGCACTTCAAGCAAGTTAACAAATATCTTCAGTAAAAGATGGAAATAACAAAAAAGTGACAGCAGTCTTATGATCCTCCTGATGCTGCATATGGCTGAAGGCTACACATAATGTTGTCAGGGTCATTAATGGCATTAGCACATTTAGGACCCTGACATGAGCGTACAGGATCAGTACAGTACATTCCAGAATGTGGCTAAATTATCAATACAATGTTTTAAAAGATTCTGAATCCAGTAGATTTCATGAACTTGTGAAGGACAAAAATAAGCAGCACATCAAAAATAAAATCTAACTGGATGGTACAAAACATATGAATGGAGAGATTTTTATTTCCTTTAAGTTGTTTCCAAATGAATACTGCTTATGTCCACAATACTGGAAAAGTAGTTTCTTAGGAAAGTACTATGATCATTCTATAAAGTCCTGAGCTGCCCTTAGGCAGAATATTGCATTTTATTCTCATCATTTAGTTTTGAGAAAAAGAAATTCAAACTGGAAAAAAAAGGTGAGAAAAGCTACTCAGGAGACTGCAAGAGCTTGGTTCATTTGGCAAATGCATTTCCTGAGGTAAACACAAGGGAAGGAAAATAATAATGTTGTCAAAAAAAAAAAAAAAAAAAAAAACACAACAACAAAAAAAAACACCACAAACAAGAAAAATGGACAAAACCCAACCAAACAGGAAAACTGTACGTGAATTTAAACTTGCCAGAAATAGATCAAGGTTTGAAATAAGGAAAAAACCTTCTCATCATGAAAACATTAAGATGCTACTCCTCTAAGAGCAGCAGGAAAAGATATTTTTACAATGTAACTTACATGTGTCAAACTGTAGATGACTTTACAAGGTGCAATTACCCAAAACAGCCATGGACTAAACCCAGCGTCTCAAAAGTCAACTTCCAGACCTACTCACAGTTTCACAGTACACACAGAAATACCAGTGTGTTGAAGAATCAAAGGATCTCAATGGGTAGAGGAATTAGTGCTATGCAAAGAGGTGCATAACCTGTTACCCTCCCAGCACCCTCCTGTCGTGGTTTAAGCTATAAACCCATACAGCCGCTCTCTCACTCACTCCCCAGTCTTTCTTCCCTCCGCTCCTGGAGGGATGGGAAGGAGAATCAAAAGAATACAACTCCCACAGGTTGAGATAAGAACAGTTTAGTAACTATGGTATAACACAAACCACTACTGCTGCCACCAATAATAATAATGACAAGGCAGATACAAGGAAAAGGAGAATACAATAGCTCACCACCCAATATCAAGCCCGACCACCCAGTGCACCCCCACCAGTAACAATAATGACAAGGCAAATACAAGGGAAGGATACAATTGCTCACCACCCAGTATCAAGCAGTGCACCCCCCACCGTGCACCCTCACCACCCTTCCGGGTCTCTGCTCTCCGTTTCTACCTCCTGGACATGACGTGCTGTGGTATGGAATAATCTCTTTGGTTAGTCTGGGTCAGGTGTCCTGTCTCTCCTTCCTCCTGGCTTCTCCTCCTCCCTGGCAGAGCATGAGACTCACAAAGTCCTTGGCCAGCCTAAACATCACCAAGCAGTAACTGAAAACACTGGTGTTATCAGCACTGTTCCCAGGCCCCAAATCAAAAACACAGAGCTGCACCAGCTACCAAGAAGGAGAAAAAACGACTGCTACTGCTGAACCCAGGACATTCCACCCCTTATTCCATACCATTCACGTCATCCTCAGATCCCACATTTACAATATACCATCATATGTATATATATATATATATACATCCACACACATGCCCAGAGGGAGAGAGATCATCCCTCAGTGCATGGACCAATCCCTACAAAGCTGCTGGGTCCATCCAGTCCTTAATGTCAGGCTCCATCTTTTGTAACAGTCTTTCAGAGCAGGAGACTGTGTGCAGTGTTCACACTTGTGAATAACCTGGGCAATAGTGTCCATTGCTAAGTCCACCCCTCGATCATGAGTCCATCTGTATGCTGCATCTCTGCCCTGATGGCCTAAAGTGTCGTAGGCCCACCAGGCTCAAAATAATTCACTCTCCCCTCCAGCAGTTTCTGCAGCTTGTCACTGGGGACTCCATACAGCTGCCTTCCACCTCCAATGCTTCCAAAGCACTGGAGGGGCCCAGAGGACTAGATACTCGCCCATAGTGTCCCACACACCCTGCCACTCACGACTGTCCAGCCTCAGGGAAAATCTCTTGGTCACCCTGCATCGCAGTCTAGCCACAGGCAACGCCCACACCTCACTCTGCTTAACTCTCAGGACCAGACAGAATGGTTTTGGGTAAAACACACTCTGTATGCATACCAACATGCTGGTCCCCACCAGAATCAGCAGGCAGGTCTCAAGGGTACCCAAAGGCCATTTAAAACCTTCAGAGCTCTGAAATGATGCTGCTGTACTTGTCACTGGGGCTGGTGTAGCTGCTGGGCTTGCCAGCTCTCTCACCACCAGCTGCTCTTTGTCTGAGTTCAGCTCTTCCTCCTCTGCCTTGCTGGGAAGTGCTGCGTGGTCTCCTGCGTCCTCCTGGGGCTCGGGCTCGCGGGGCTCTGCGGGCGGCTGCTGAGGAATGCTCTCGGCCGCCGTGCGGCTGGGATCGGCCGCCGCCCCCCCTCGCCGCTCTGTAGCTGCGGGGCTCGGCTTCTCTGCCGTCTCCCACCTCCCGGCCTCTTGATCCCCCGCGCCGGTCTCCCTGGCCGTTTCGGCCGCCGACGCCTCCCGGGGCCGCCCCTCCTCGGCTCCGCACAGCCTCTCAAAGACGGAGGCGAAAATGAGGGCCTGGACGGTAAAGAGCAGCCGAGCTGCCAGGTACAAGTCCACGTCCACTTCCATGTCCCCGTCCGCCCCTCCCTGCTTCTGGAGCCCACCTGTATCACAAGCCATTCCAATAAAGGACACTGAAACAAGAACCTTAGCCCAAAACTCAGATCTGAATGCTAAGATAACAAATACCGGCTGTAAGTAAGGTACAACAGTCTGAAACCATGAAAACCAGAGCAACAACTTTGAGAGCCAATAAATCAGCATTGTGACGAGTGGCTATTAATCCTGTCGTTATCTCAACCCTTCGTGCCCCACGTTGGGCGCCAAAAAGAACTGTCGTGGTTTAAGCTATAAACCCGTACAGCCGCTCCCTCACTCACTCCCCAGTCTTTCTTCCCTCCGCTCCTGGAGGGATGGGAAGGAGAATCGAAAGAATACAACTCCCACAGGTTGAGATAAGAACAGTTTAGTAACTATGGTATAACACAAACCACTACTGCTGCCACCAATAATAATAATGACAAGGCAGATACAAGGAAAAGGAGAATACAATAGCTCACCATCAAATATCAAGCCCGACCACCCAGTGCACCCCCACCAGTAACAATAATGACAAGGCAAATAAAAGGGAAGGATACAATTGCTCACCACCCAGTATCAAGCAGTGCACCCCCCACCGTGCACCCTCACCACCCTTCCGGGTCTCTGCTCTCCGTTTCTACCTCCTGGACATGATGTGCTGTGGTATGGAATAATCTCTTTGGTTAGTCTGGGTCAGGTGTCCTGTCTCTCCTTCCTCCCGGCTTCTCCTCCTCCCTGGCAGAGCATGAGACTCACAAAGTCCTTGGCCAGCCTAAACATCACCAAGCAGTAACTGAAAACACTGGCGTTATCAGCGCTGTTCCCAGGCCCAAAATCAAAAACACAGAGCTGCACCAGCTACCAAGAAGGAGAAAAAACGACTGCTACTGCTGAACCCAGGACACCTCCCAAAATGACTAATTAGGCCAAGGGAGAGCATGGTTACTGGTGTTGCCAAATTACTTCGAATTGGCTGAAGCATCTTCATAGATTACTACCCTGAATCAGATAGAATCATAAGTAATAACACTTATTTCAGTACAGCCCTGCTTAGACCATTTGCCAGCAGATTCATAGGGCAGTCTTCCTCTCTGTCACAGACACTGGTTTCACATTCGTAATCAAGCCTACTGAAAGCACTCTGGGTTGAAAGCAGTTAAGTGGAAGCTAGGATAAACACAAAGTAAGAGAAAATAATTATAACCATGACTAATTGTTAGTATGTGTTACTTTTCCATTTCTTAATGCATTGAGCGATTAATAGTAAGATAAATAATAATATATAATGCTAATAAATCCCACCACTCCTAAGACAATTCTAAAATCACTACTAAAACAAAAGTATCAAGCTGTAGAACATTTGCTTTGTAATGAAAAATTTTCAATTTTTAGCTAATACTGTTGCAATTTTTTTATCTTCAAGAACTGATACTGAAGAAGAAAATTATTTATGTGAAGTTGCTTGCTATTACATATGTAATTTTGAAATATAGTGCACAATTGACTTTGATGCTTAAATCCTTCTCCCTGACAGCCATGAATTCAGATCAAGAACAATTGTTGCCTTTTTTACAGAAACTAGGACTTTAAATTCCAGTCGATTTCAACAAAAAAGCAAAGGCAGACATTGACAAGGATCAGAAAAATTGAAAGTATTTGTTTCTGACTGAGAATATGAACATCTTCAAAATCTTGTGAGTTATGAGGTATTTTATGGTTTACTGAGGTATAATGAAATTTGAGATTAGGGGCTGGGTTTACAAGAGTTGAAGAACAACATTAAAACTAAAACCAGGTCTTAAACCCAAGTTTTACTTGTTATTTTTCCAGGATCTTTTCTCTAAGCTCATTCTGCAGCAAGTCTGAGGGAGAAGTCTTCACCTTGCCTTGAGGAGGTTCTAACTGGTACTCCAAAGTTCCTTTGTGAAAATATATAGCTCCTTTAATGAAGATTTAGTTCACAATCTACATCAGCATGATTGCTCACCTGAACACATTTTTCTAAATCTTAAGGTATTAAGTCACTTACTGTAAAAGAAATATACATTAGCGTGTGTTATAGTAATACACGCTGCTCATAAATTGTCATTTTACATACTGTCAACTTTTCCAAACTCTTATAACTCGTATTCCTACCAAATGGAAATGTCTGATAGTTTGGTTGCTGAAAAGAACAGTGAGAGATGGTTTCACTTTGTTCTATTATGTTTCTGAGATAATATTTATTTGCTATATTTCTGGAAAGAGCTTCCAAATACAGGATTCTCAAATAGACTGAAGAGGAAAGATCAGAAGATGAGTAATCACACCTCAATGTAAATGATTCAGTCATCCATACCCTTATAACTGAGTCAAAACCTGCTGTCAAGCACTTACTTCATATAAAGAGTAATATGTATTAAAACAATTTTATGTAATTATTTATCACAAAAATAATATATTTTCCAGCAAATTAATTAGCTGAAATAAGTCAATAAGTGTCAAAATGTGTTTAAAAGAGCTATGGAGGAAAAAGTGGACAAAAAATAATTTGGTTTTCATTCACAAGTCTGAAAAAATTTGGAGTAGCAGTGTTTATAAAGTAACAGCCAGCTACCAAACTAAACTATGGCAGGTCTCGCATTTTATAATAATTTTCCCGATCACTATAAAGGATCGCCTGCAAGTTATTTAAGTCATTGAAGAATTAAAAAAGTTATTGAAAGTTAATACTGTTCCTAATTTTCTTAATAGATTTATTCCCTTTCTTTGTCCTTAGGCTAGATGTAGTGTGGAAGCATTTCTTTCAGCTAATGGACATGTGAGCAATCCAGCCTTTGACTTAGCTTCACTCTAGCAGTGGGTAACAGGCTTTGCGAGGCGTTGCACGTCGACGAAAGGGTTAACAGAGGGACTGAGCCGGACGCCGCGGAGCCGGATCAGGTTACCACAGAGAGAACCCTGCTTGCAAGCCGGAGCCTGCTGCTGTGGACACTTTAAACCGCAACCAATCGTTAAACTGTTGCTAGCATTCGCCCGGGTGAAGTTAACCAATCAAGTGTTATCGAATGTTCTAGTGTTCTGAAACTTTTCTATATAAGACATGCTTGCGCACGATAAATTGTTCAGTGTGATCGTATTGGTCAGTGGTACGTTGTTCCTTATCCCCTGCGACAATGTAGCATGTACAGTCAGCACAAACATTGGAGCTGAGCACAGACCATAACAAGAGAGAGACAGTGGGAGATTTTCAACATTGGCCCACATCTTTAGAATTCAGTCTCTCCCTAAATTCATACTTGTGTTTGTCAGCTTCCAGAACATGCTGCAAAACCTGTGTACTCTCTCATATGAACAAGAAATACACTGTTAAGTGTGGCAGGATGAGAAAATCTGGGTTCACAGGTTTGATTCCTTCCATTTCACATACACCTGGTATTGCTATGATTTTGCTGCACCTGCTCATGGGCAATGAAAAGTGCTTATTTAAAAGCTATTATATATATAAATAAATAAATGTAAAATATTCCAGTAGAAACAAACCTAGTCCAACTCAATCAGATTTTGAAAACGTCATATCTAAACCCCTGACTGAGCACAAATATCAATACAGCCTGAACTATAAACCACTGAGGTGTCCTTTTAGTAATTCCACTCATTGCAAGACCCACATGTTTTCAGCTGTATCATTAAATGGTCTCAACCAATATTGTGTTTTATGTATGCGAGCAAATGTATTTCTACCATCAAAATCCATGTGAGTTTATTTACAGAGGTACAATTTGCTCCTCAGAGTTAATTTTTTTTGTATGCAAAACTATGGGCAAAGACTAAAAATAAAAACACTCAAAAAATATAAGAAACTTAAAAGTTTCACACTTCAAAAATGGCCTCCTACTCTGGATATTTAAGCACTGTTTGCTATGATTAGGAGTAATTAAATAAAAACAGAGGAACTCTGACTATCAGGAACTGTCTCCCTTGAGGCTCGAGACAACAAAACATTTACAAGGCTGCTGACTCCAGCAGAACAGCTCACTTTCTTTGAGCTAAGCAGTGTTTAACAGGCTGAAGCCTTGATTAACAAAAGGAGCTAATAATAAAGTATGAGATTAGATTGAAAATATTTCTGCTTTTGACTGATCTCTGTGCACAGCAGTTCACAGGCATTTCTGCCTCTTTCTTAGACCACTGTTCCTTCTGTTCTTTTTTGCAAAACAGAGAAAATACTAACTTCCAATTGACTCTCATTATCTCACAGAAAGTCTGTTTAGCACATAAAGCAAAGACCAGATTTTGCTCCAAGGCACTCAAGAGACTGTAGTGAATATA
Organism: Amazona ochrocephala; assembly: GCA_039720435.1. Lineage (NCBI taxonomy): Eukaryota > Metazoa > Chordata > Aves > Psittaciformes > Psittacidae > Amazona > Amazona ochrocephala. The sequence goes on from CM077879.1 coordinate 40,298,359, forward strand.
AACATATAAGCTACACTTCGGCACTTCTTTTCAGTGCTGACTACTTATGGAGTAGAAATTTACACTGTATTTATATCTTTGTTTAGTTGTTTTAGCATAAAGTGAATATGTATGCACACATTTTGTAAACATAATTGCTAATATAAGATAATAATGTTACATTTACATATTAGAAAATTTCGGGGGGGATTTTTTACATTTATACCTGTTGATTACAACACACAGTGGGTTTTTTCATTGAAGCTGCCAATCTGTTCTCCCTGTATCAATATATTTTCCAAATTATGCTGCATTTGCATTGGTTATGTACATGTGACGTATTACTCTGTAATGTACCAGTCATTAACATTGGATGAGCTCTGACACTGAGAGCAAAATGCAGACCACATAACTGCATTTTAATTTCTGCTACTATGACCCACATTCCCAGAGGTTAGGTTTAGCACATGATGGATAGAAAATCATCAGTTGCCACTTGGACTGGTCAACTCCATCTGAATAAAGAGAATTAAGGCTTAAGAAGGTGCTTGAGAGGAAAAGTTATCTGAACACATGCAATTTGCCGGTCATGTTTCAATTTGTTAAAAGGCTGATAATCTAATTAAACATGAATTAGAAACAATTTGTTTGCATCCTGAAATTAAATGCAACAGCCAACAGTTATGCAAACCAGACCAAAAAACCTATTTATTTTAGTTACACCAAGACTTGTTTTTGAGATAATACATTCTGAAGAATGCTATGTTACATCCTTGTGGTGAACACCTATATTTCTTATAGACAAAGTTAGCAAATGCTCTTACACAGACTCTTCACTTTATTTTCAGAGGCTGAAATACATTGCTAAGCCTTTTGTTGCTTATTGAGGAATACCAAACAATTACATTTTTTTTTTTTTTTTTTTACTCTCATATTTTAAAGTTGGTCTTTCTATTTTAGGATTGCATTTATCAAAAAAATTCTCTTCTATTTGTAGCGTTGTGTTTAGTAATAGGTCAAAGCCTCTGGGGTTTCACACTTCAATGAATTACATCCTAGGGAATCCTGTGTACCAAGAAAGCCAGATTAATTAACATAATCAAACATGTCTCAGTAAAACCAGGATCTAAAACTACAGTGATGCCATATCCCATCACAACACCCTCTTAAAATGCTGGAATATTCAAACTGGCAATACAAGTGTGGTAAACACTATATATGAGACCTTTATTCTTTACCATTACGATATACATGGTTTTCAAGTCTCTCAGCTTGGAAGCCAATCTTGTATTTGTAAGGTCAATTTATTGCTTTCATAAGAAAGCACACAACTTTAACTTTGTAGCTGAATATATCACGACAAAACACTTTGGGTTTATAGACTCACATGTTTGAACACTGGAGCCATCAGTATGAACTTCTGAATCTCAAGGCTCATAAAATTTTACCCAGTGGCTTCTGGATCAAACCCAGAACATACAGCTGACCTATATTTAAAGAATTTAAATGGTGATCAGTTCTGCTCCCTTTTCAGCGGTTTCAAACTTTCAATTGCTTCAAAGTAGGTTTGTGTTTTGTTTTTTTTTTTAATTCTGAATTAATCTTTTATCAGTTTTCAGTCTTGTTAATTTACTACCTCTGCTTATTTAAAAATTGCTTTCATTTCACATACTTTCTTCCACCATCAAGACAAATCTAAACCTTTCTGTTTTTTACAAGTTAATCTGCTTTAATCTCATGTTAGGAAAGTGTTCCAAACTGTAATGTTCTTGTAGTTCTTTTCAGAAACCTTTCAAATTTGTCAGCAGCCTTCTTGCAGAATGATTATTTAAACATGCTGAACTACAATATGTTCCAGGATTGGGCACACTAAAATAATTATAGCAACTTCTCATGACTACCACTATGATGAGTTTAATATTCCACAAGGACTCTGTTACATCAAAAAAGTACATGCAGTAATCCTTCAATCCATATCTGTGCATTTGCTTCTCTCTATGAATACTGTTGAGTAACTGCACTATCTTGCATTCAGTTGTACAAATTTTGTGTTCAGATGAAAGTGAGTTACTCTATTAAATAGACTTACATTTATCTTGCTGAGTGCAAATATATGAGGTTGTTGAAGTATTCCCATTTAAAAGGTAATCTACTGTTTTGATTCACTTTAGGATCATCTCCTTCTGGTAACCTTATGGCATTTTTGGCTCCTAGGCTACTCCTTGTGTACATCTCTCAAGCTCATAAGTACAAGTGGTTTATTTTCAAAAATACCTAAATACTAGTTGGAACAGAGAAAGAGTAGCTATACATCCTGCTGGTTATGGGGAGAATTAGATACTGATATTAACTTATTCTGGTGAAAACTTATTTCAATATGCTAGTGTTTTCCATTTGTGAAGAATATCCTTCATTTAACTTTCGATACTACTGAAACTAAATTAAACAGCTCAGCTTTGTATGCACATATTACACACGTACCAGCTATCATGTTTTGAAGGATGAGCAATATTCTGTTGTTGTTCTCCAAGTATACAAGACACATATAAACAACCAACATTGATATTTGAGATAAATTCATACTACAGTGACGCTCAATGAATTTAATTTTTTAAATGGATGTTCAAACAAGTCCTACCTTTTAATTTATTGTATCTACCAGAAGGATAAAAAATACCATAAAGATCTCCTAAAGACTGGACACAGCTTTGTGGTCAGCTTTGTGTAATAGGTAAGTCTACCAGTAGTGATATGGAAGGAATAAGAAGATGGTAATTAAAGCAATAGTGAATTAAAGCACTTTAAACAGAGAATATTTTATCAATGCTTGTGATTAAAAACTAAGTATGCTTCTATGCTTCTAAGTCTCATTGAAGTCAACATGTTCTTGAGCGCTTTGTTGAAATGGAACTTTTCATGAATCAAAGGAAGTTGTCTGAATCCACTCGAGAGTATTTCAATATTCAACACTACCCATATGAAAATTTTCAAGAGCTTGGAAACAACATTCTTATTTAGCAGAACAAAATGATGCAACAACAAAGTTGCTACTTAAAACACAAGCAAGTGTATGCCTTTCCCACAGGGATTTTAAGAAGTTTGAACTCTGCAGATTTAAAGTATAGCCTATATTTATAATTAATAGAACTGTTCCTACTGGAGAGCTCATGCTGGTAGTTTTAACTAATACTATAATAAAAAACCAAAAATCACTTGCTTCAGCATAAATAAATATTAGGCCAATTCACTGTTGAAGTACATAACACACAAAGATAAACAGCACATGGAGAAGCAGCCTCACTAAACACTAGTTATAAGAGGAAAGGTAAGACTCAAAAGTTCTGAATATAGAAGGGAAGTACTCTACCGTAATTCCATACAGCACCTGCCTTGACAGACTGTTCTAGAGCAGTACAAGTATTCTTTACTTTGTGTGCTACTATGTTTTCAGTTAATGGTTTAAACAGCTTCTTTTCATGGTCACTGCTTCCACGAAGGGCTATGGGGAGGGCAAGAACAAAAGGGTAAACTTCTTCCAAACTTGGAGTACTGAATACAAAGAGTCCCTGAATTTATGTAACCACTACTACTGAAAATAAAATAAAAATTAAGGATAAAGCAGTCCAGGGAACAGAGGAAATGTTAGTGATATTTTAGGACACTCTTCAGCCATATACTTGATACGTGTCAACAAAGAAGTCCAAACTGCATCAAAAATGTGGGGTAGGTGTTATTATTCAGTGATACCCGCTGGAACAACCTTGAAGAGCTAAAAAAAGAGTAAGGATATGGCAAAGTAGAAAATATAAGTTAAGAACTGAGGTGAATGCAACATGTGAGATATATTTAAAACAAAAAAGACAATATACCTGGAGGTGGATCATGTGATTACTGTAAAGATTTCTAATAAAATACCATATTTCTAAAACACACCCTATCCTTGGGTATGAGGAATGCATAAAATCCCTCTTTCCTCTTTGTTTCCTGCATCTTCTCTACTGAATGATCTTTTAATCTTTTCTGTTCTGTGTAAAAAGTTTTTCTATATTTCATTCTCTGTCTTTCTGTAATTCATTATACTTCCCTCAGATTTCAGTTTCTTTTACTCTGCTTCATGTGCCTAATCTTGCTCAGCTTTTGCATTTTTCCACATCTGCTTCCTTCTTCAGCACATGAGCTTTGTATAGCATTTTAATAGTTATATTAGACTCTGGCCCGAGACAATCACATGGACTGTGCAACTAGTGGAGCTGCACACAGAGTGGGGCTGCTGCCTAACATCTAACACAAATTAGTGGTTATAGGGAAAAGGAAGCCAGCAGATTATATTGAGGCTAAGACTGAGAGGGATGTGCCTAGCCAGATACATTTCACATATGCATAGATCTCTCCCTGAACTACTCCCATAGTTCCCCTTTCATTGGGTCTCCAAGACATGATGCTGGTGTTCAAAGGCCACTGTTTTTCAGATTCACAGAATATCCCAGCTCTATATCTCAGACATATTTTCCTTTTCAGTCCCTCTCCAGGTATATGTCCCTTCCTCACATTTATTATTTTACTGCATGCACAAACCATACAGATTTCCACAAGAATTTCTCAAACAGTATTTCTCAAGATCACTCAGAAATCCTTATCCTTTTCTAATACAAGCAGCTCCCAGCTTGCATGAAATGCTGTTTGCTTTCTCTAGCAATAGCTGTAATCATTTCTCCTTCCTACTGTCACCTGTACTTGTAAACTCATTCTCTGATCCTCCCTTTTCACATTAATAACTTTCCTGTTTCCACCTAACAATGTTCTTTCCCTGTTGCTTCCCATAATCCCTTCCAAACTCCTTCTCAGAAAAATTTTCAAACTCTTTGGATCTCCCTCCTAGTCTGCCTCATGGCACTAGACTATCTTTTCTGAAAAGTGGAATTGAACAGGATATATTTTTTGTGTGCCCATCAGCACTGAACTTTCAGAGAAAAGACTGAAATAGGATTTTTTTTTTCCCCTATTTCCTAAGAAAAGCGCTATAAGTGCTATAGGCAAAGCAGAATAACTCCCATCCCTCTTCCCACAGGGGCAGACATTCAGTGAGGGGCTCTTCTGAGGGCAAGCACCTGTTCCGACCCCCAGCTAAGCCCTCCCGCGCCCCCAGCCGCGTCATCTCCCCTTCTAGGGCAGCCCCTTCAGGGCTCCCCCTCGTTGTCCCCGGTCCCGCCCCGCCGGCCTCCGCGAGCCACTGCGCTGCGGGTGGGACTGCCGTGCCCAGCCCCCGCCTTGCCACCCCCCCGCCCCGCGCCGCCGGGGCCGCGGCACCCCCCGCGCCCGGGATGCGGTCGACTGCGGGGTGCCAGCTGCTGACAGGAGCCGGGGGCAGGCGGGCGGAGCGGTGGGCTTCTGCCGCTGCCGCGGCTGGGATTAGGCGGCCGCTCGTCTGCGATGCGGAGCGGCGGGGCGGGCGCGGCGGGGCCCGGCGGGGGAGCGCGGGGCGCCGCCGGGTACTAGGCGGGAGGCGGGCGCGGCGCTGGCAGAGCTCTCCAGGGTGCTTGGGACCCTCCTGCCCGCGGGGAGCCGCTCAGCGCCGCGCCGAACCGAGCCGAGCGGAGCCGAAGAACATTTCCAATGCCTCGGACACCACCTCTCCAGTGCTCCGCCGAACCTCCGAGCAGCATGGCCCGGATTAGGTACCTCCGAGCGGCTGTATCGGGATTTTATCTGTGGGAAGCGGCGGTACTGCTCAGGTGAGTGGTTTTCCTAGGGGAAGCAAAAGTCCCCCCGCCGGTTTTCCCTGGCGGCTGAAATACCCGGGACTGGCGCGGAGAGCGACCACGGTCACCGCTTTTCCTCACCACTAACGCCCTGCCAGCGACCTTCGGAAGCCAGACTGTGGGCACAGGAGCGATATGCATGGTGCCTACGCTTCGCGAATGAGTTTTTAACATTGCACTGCCTCGAAGTAGATTTCACATTTTGTGAGCTGTGCCTTTCCTTCACCTGTACGTAGTAAGGGTTTCCCTATTTTATCACTGCTTTTTTTTATCACTGTGAATTTTATCACTGCTTTTAGCAGGAATTGTAACATTAATGATCTTGAAATTCTTCAGGTGCAAAGTGTCTATATGTAAAAGTTATGGAAGATAATCTGATTTGGGAATATATAGACTTCTTTTTACTGTCAGTTCTTTTCAGTAAAATAAAAATCAAGGATTGCGTTAGGTCAGAGAAGTCTTATACAGAAACAGGAAGATGATATCTGAGTGAACAGAGGATACGGTCTGCAGGAATTCCCTTGAGAGGGAAAGCATTTGCTGTACTACCAGTAGTCTAGGATTTGTATTGTGAAGGACAGCAACATATCCATAAATTATGACCTGAGTAGAAGACTGAGGTTCATATGTTTTTTCCACTTTCTGCCCAGCAGACTTTTGCTAGCTGAAGTAATGCTATGATTTCAATGCAAGCGTTCTTTTGATACATAGCTCTGGAATTGTGATGACAACAGACTGAAAGAAACTTGAGTCCTCTGCTTAAAGGTGAAGGAAACCTTAAAAAGAAAAATCAGACATTTAAAGAAGCAGAGTTCAGTGTCATTGTGCATTCACTGCTGATGCAGAGTTAGCCGTGCTTGTTATCAACACACAGTCTAGACCTGGATCACAGAAAACAGACTGTGGCATACAACATGACAATCCTGGGCTATTTTAAGCATCACATTGTTACTTGACAAAGATAAAAATGAAAACTTAAATTTGAAAAGTGGTTCTCCAGGGAGACTTCAGCTATTACGTATGTAAGAGATCTATAACTGCAAAGTTAAAGTAGCAGCATGTAGCAGCCCACAAGGATGGCACACTTCACAGGTGCCTACAGGTTTTTAGCAAGTCTTTCCTTTTTGAAGTTAGTTTAATGACCTTTTTTGTATCAGTATAGGTAAATAGTTTATAATGTGATTTCATTGCAACTGTGCCAAAATAGAGATTTTAATAAACTGGGTCACATGGTAGAGATTAATTGACACTTAGAGGAAAGAGTAAATGCACATATATTACAGTTTAAATTTCTAATATTTAATGTTCAGAATAGTAGTGTAGTGTAGGCAATACAAGCAGTACCATGCTATTTTCTATTTCAATGTACTTATACAACTTATTTTTCTTTGGTGTATTATTTAAATGTCACCCTACTGTGGAATGACTCATCCTTTATTTTAATCATATAATAATACATATTATATTTCAAGTGAAAAAGGAAAAGTTTTAAAATCAATGTTGGAAAACATACATGTGTTTTGCATCGCATAATTCTGTACTACTATGAAATTGTTTCAAGATGTATAAAGGCATCTTATTTTGCACACAGTCAAGTTATTCTGTTCAGTGATCAAATAACTGCTGCATTGCACTAGTCTTCTGCTCTTAAATTGTCATTTTATCACAGTAAACATGGTCACTGGTGTACAAAGACTATGTATTGTGAGAAAGACTTCAGAAAGCTGCTCAGAACCTATGTATATCTTTGGTATGTGTCTCTATATAGAGACTGCTGGTGATTTTAGGTCATAGCAGTATTACTAGAGATACATTGAGCCAGTTCGAGACACACAGGAGTCTTCTCCATGCTTTGAAATGGAAAAAGTGTTAAAAAAGGGGGGACGAAAAGGGTTAAAATACCAAATCCTTTAGAATTCCCGAGCTTCCTGAAGCCATTAATTTAATTTCTTTTCCAACTAAAGTAATATGAAATGATTTCCATTGCAACAAAGGGAACAGGGAATAGTATAATGCTGCTTTCACTCTCTATAAGACTATAGACTTCAGCCTTAGAACCTATATAGCCCCATCTGTGAGAAGATGGATATGCTAGGAATTTCTAGGAAAAAAAACCCTTGTGTTTTATTTGCTCAGACATTATGAAAAAATAGTGTACCCTCTCTTACACCTTGTAACATTAACACTTTTCTGTTCTTCATTAACAAGCACTCAAGGATGTGTGAGAAGTCTGAATGAATCTAACAGGAAAAATTTTCAATTCTTGTCCAACAGCCCTGAGGCTGTTTAAAGTTATTGTTTAAATGGTATGTCTGTAAAGATAGACATTAAGTTTTATTTTCAGTACAGGTCAGATGAAGTATAAAGTATAAAAGCTTGCTACTTTGAAGTTTCGGGATTGGCATGCTTCACAAGAGGAAACTGCACCCAATTTATTTATCTTTTAGTGATTAATTTTTCACCTCTCATCTAAAGGCTTTTCAAGTTGAAATGACTGAAACAAGATGTATATTGATCATTGTCGGATCTAATTATTAATTAGATTAATTTAATTATGGAAGACATGGAGAGAATAGAACTCTGCTAATAGTCTTGCACAATATTGTTCATGTTTGTACTATAATGTCTTAGATAAATAGTGTACTTATTGATAATATCTTCATAGATTTTAGCTATAAAAAGCAAGGGTTAAAGAACTCTCTTACATTTTCAACGATATATCTGAGGACTGGGAGAAAAGCTGTGCTCAGACACAAAATGAAAAACAATCTTATTTATTAATAATTGCCCAGCCAAGCCCCAGTGTGATATTAAGAACAGGGTGGAGATGTAAAATTAATTGTGAAAGCTAGCGAAAATAATTTAATGGAGTCCAAGAATAGCTTCCCACAAAAGAAGGACAATAAAAACTTCTAAGATATGCTATGAAGTTATAATAATCCCTAAGCCCAAGTATTCCTCTGAGTTTTCATTAAGGTAATAGTGTTAACAAAAATTCTTTTGCATTTACCTGGATTCCAATAGGTTACACTGAAAGCTAGATTATATGTATAGAGTCAAATAGTTTTATGACAGCTGTTGAAGTTGCATAGACACCAGCACAGGTCTATTAGAGCTACACTCTCAGGGACTTTTCAGGGATTCTGCTTTCTCCCTAAAGAGCATAGTATAGGTATTTTGCATGTAGACCTGTGCATGAGAAAGCATAGGATGAAAAGGTAGGTGGCACTATGGAGATGTAAAATAGATTCTCGCTATGATATTTCCTTAGTTATCTGTATTAGCATAGACCAAGAAACATGCCATGATTAAATTAGTGCCTCTTTCCTTGTTCTTATCATTACTCCGTCAGCCTTATAGTGAAGGAAACAGTACCACAGGCACAGCTAGTTGCACTTAGAGACCAGATTCTTGTGAGAAAAACTTCCATGTAACCTAACTCCGGGGCATGTCTGAGCTCACAGTTAACTGATTTTAAAATTATTCTTACATTACATTGGAAATTGATTTTGGATGAATAGCTTTAAGAAGCAGAAGTCAATATCTTTTAAGCCAGCATTAGTTCCTCCAAATAATGAAAGAAAAGGAAATGACAGCTAAAAATTATTAAATCTGACATATCATCACAAACATCTTTGAAAATAAAGATTTTAAGATGTTATAAAGAGACTTCAGTAGCTTATTATTATGTTAAAATTATACTTAAAATACTATTCAAGAAACAAAACTGTCTGTTAAAATCAGGATATAAATAAAATAGTGTGCATGTGTCAAAGGCAATATAGTAATTCAAGATGAGATCGCTGAGGCACAGTAACTTTCCTCAGCAGCCCAGACTTAATTTGAATACATTGTTTTCTGTGGGGTAAATCAGTCAACAGGCTCCGGGTCCTAATGAGAAAAATGTGATATGTCTTAGGGAGCAGCAAGGGAAAGGAAGGTGAGCGGGGAGTTCAGGCTCAAAGGAAGGCAGGCAGGAGCAGGATCCTGCCAATAAAGTTTGCAGTCCCACAGCCCCTGTGTAGGAACAGAGCAGAACCTGTCCAAACAACCATTCAGACTGACAGACAAGATTAGTAGGTACGAGCCAGGACTAAGATTAAGCCAAAAAGTCAGGTAAGAAGGTCAGAATTAGGAAGGTACAAGGCTGGGTAAAGGCATACTTGCACAGTAGCTTGCACAGAGTCCAAGAGCATCTCTCAAAAACTCCTGAAGGAGAAAAAACAAAAAAATCCCCAAACAAATGACAACAACAACAAAAGCACAACCCCAAACAAATGAATAAAAAAGCAAAAAAAGCTCCTGAGAGAAGAGGGGTAAATCCCTGCTGAGGCTTATACAACTTTTTGTTAAACAGCTCTGCTTCAAAGTTGTGCTGTATGTACCTGAGCTGGAATCCTACTGTGACCAGGTAGCCAAATCCCTGTGATGAAGGCAGGGCCCTTGCAAAATGTTAAGAAGAGAGCATCTGGATTCCCCTGCAGAATGTACCCATAGGCAGGCATTTTACTTCCCAAAACTCAGATAATGAGGACGAGGTGGCGCTGGGGCGGGGGATAAAGTGTGTGTGTGTAGCCAAAATATGTAATTCAAATTTCAGCTATACCAGTGAAAACACTGAAATCCCTTTGAACCAAATATGAGTTTTGTCATAAGTAGGAATTTGATCAAAACTTTTAAAATCCATTTCATAGAATCATAGAATCGTAGAACAGTTAGGGTTGGAAAGGACCTCAAGATCATCTAGTTCCAACCCCCCTCCCAAGGGCAGGGACACCTCCCACTAAACCATGCCATCCAAGGCTATGTCCAACCCAGCCTTGAATGCCGCCAGGGATGAAGCATTCACAGCTTCCCTGGACAACCCATTCCAGGGCCTTACCACCCTTACAGTAAAGAATTTCTTCCTCAGATCCAATCTAAACTTCCTCTCTTTAAGTTTGAACCCATTACCCCTTGTCCTCTCACCACAGTCTCTAATGAAGAGTCCCTCCCCAGCATCCCTCTAGGCCCCCTTCAGATGCTGGAAGGCTGCTATGAGGTCTCCACGCAGCCTTCTCTTCTCCAGGCTGAACAGCCCCAAGTTTCTCAGCCTATCTTCATACGAGAGGTGCTCCAGTCCCCTGATCATCCTCGTGGCCCTCCTCTGCACTTGTTCTAACAGTTCCATGTCCTTTTTATGTTGAGGACACCAGAACTGCACACAATACTCCAAGCGAGGTCTCTATAATTTAAAAATTATGTGTGTATTTTTGAGTTTATAACATTATAAACTGTAAGAAACTTAAATAACAAAGAAATTTTAATTAAAAATATGAATCTTTTAATTCTTACTGTGCTAGTGGCATTTTCTTACTTTTCAACCTCTTCTAATTCATTCTTAGCCAATTGATGTTGACATCTGGAAGCAAGTAATACTGTGAGATAAGTGCTGTGCTTCTCTATGATGAAAAATGTAATAGCTTCTCTATCAGATTAGTCTTGTCCAGATATCCTAGGAATCATGACAATTAGAGAAAATGAAATTTTTTATAAGATTAAAGCTTCTTATTTTAACAGATTTAGAATGCAAGCTTCAAATGACCTTACTGGGTATTATGTAATAGTACGTATAGGGAATTATTCCCACAGATCAGCTTTTCTCAAGTAATGAACAATGAAGAGTCCTTGTGTGTGGTGTTGCATCTTCTCCTTTTTATTACTTTTCCTACTGATCTTCAAGGTATTTATTGGAAAAATCAGTAAAAGGAGATAGGAACCAAAAATGAGTAGCTTTACTTCACTGGTATGTAGGCATTGTGAACAGATCAAGTAAAGGCACCTTTTTGAGAATATCAACTACCAGCAGAAAGGGAACATCTCAGAGAACAGGAAAAGGCACAGCTAGAAACTATGTGCAACAAGAATGGAGGCCCAAAGCAGGAGAATGAGAAGAGCACCAGGAGGCAGAACAGTCTTCACAGTTAAGTCAAGAGAAAAAAGGTGAAAATATTTGATGCTCTACTTTTTGTAGCCCAGATTATAGTCCATTATTTTGTATGGTTTCTGAAGGAATATGATCCTTCCTGACTGAAGTTTTTTGGGTGCTGTGTCAATACAAATGCTAAGTAGTGAGAGTAAAAAAGGAAGAATGAAGGAAAAAAGTACAAAAGTAAATCAGCATGTGGTTATAAAACTATAAAAAATGCATTTTGTTATTAGTCTTCCAGTCAGCTGCCTAATGAATTGCTCCAATATTATTCAACAGCAAACAGGTAATAATGCTTGGTCTATACTGCAGTGGACTTTCTACGTAACAAACACTTCCTCTAAAATTTTCCTATGCCATATACCCCCCTGTGACCATACCACCCTCTAGACCTACTACAGACATACAAAATGAGCAGGGACAAGTGCGGAGTGCCAGGGACATTTCCATGTAGGAAGTTCCCTAAGGAAGATCAGCCCTCTTCAATATTGTTATTGCTGACATTTCTATTTGATGAAATGGAACATTAAAGAAATGCAGTTTCCAAGGGAAACAGTTTGAGACCACAGAAAATGTAGAAAATGTTCAAGGCTCTGGCCTGTGATAATCTTGTGGTGACTGATGGGACTGTTGGAATAGCTGAGCTATACAAGTGGTGGGGCTGTTGTTTAATACAGATCAACGGCTATAGGAAAAAGCAAGCCAGCAGGTTATCCTGAGACTGTTTCAGTGAAACAATAAAGTGAGTAAAAAGAAAAAACCATACTAAATTATCTCAAAATGTGAGTTGGAGTTAAGTGCTATTAACCTGTATGTGACTTTTACAGCTGAAACTAATCTAGGAAGGATATCATAAACACAAAGAGTACAGCTATGACATTTAAAAAAGCAAAAATTTTTCCTCTTCCTGATTAAAATTCAAGCTGCAGTTATAACTACATAACCTACTGTCTTAATATTTTGCCTTTTGTTGCATTCCATCTTTGCTATAAAATATGTATAAAAATACCCTTGATATGAAAAAAATATTATTGGAATGTGCTACTCATCTCACCATTGCCCAAGGCTTCACATACTATGCATAGTTTGCATAAGACTCCACTACGTCTAGAATTTATCTCCAGTTTCTTACAAAATACTTTTTTCTCCCTTTCAGAATTTTGAAAGGTAAAAAATGAGTCTAGTGTAATTCTACCTGGCTTCTGTGAGGATCCGCAAGCACCAGAACATATCATTTCCAAGATTACTTTCTATAAAACTGGCTAATCTAATTATCTAATTTTTACTAACAATTAACTTGAATTTCACAACTACCTTCTCAGCAGAAATGCCCAGTACATACAGTAATACCAGCATGGTTCTTCAAAAGTTTGGGTATTAAAATTATTATTACTTTGTATCTTAGTTGGAGACTGCAGATCTCATGGACTTTTTTGTGAAAAGTTGGTTTATAATGCTCAGGGGTAAAACGGGGCTTGAATGTTAAAAAAATCCTGAGGTTTTCTCCTGCTGAAGCTTTTACTTTCACAAAGTTTTCAGAACTGCACTGCTATGTGTTAGATTCAGTAATGTACAGGAGCACCCATGCTCTGGGCATGTGTAAGCTAAGACATATTTATCTGCAGAGACCAACTAAACTTCCAGTTTAGTGAGCAACATGTCCGCTGGCTAAGGGTGCCCTACTAGGTAAATGAAATAAATGTCACAAAGCAGTAACTTGCTGGCAAAAGTAAGGTAAAACTTTAAATTTTTTGAAGAGAAAAAGGTTTTGCAATCAATCAGGACTAAAACACTGACTTCACACACCTAAACTATGACTAACTACATTATTCCAAGGTAAATGTTAATTCTGTGTCTAAGCATCTACATAATGTCTCCATGAAGGGATGCTCATCCTAGCAGTATTTTCCCTGATGCTATCTGGTCAGATCCATTACTTCTGACTCAGCAGCATTAGCACTTAAATCAAAATGGACAGATTTCAGCATCAGAGCTGGACTAAATCCCATAAAAGGGTTTTTTTGAAATCCATAGTGTGTTTTCCCATTGTTTTATACTATCAGAAAGAATGCTGGATGTAAATTTTCTCTTTTTTTTTTTAATATAAAAAAGGAAGCAGATTTATCAGTTTTCAAGATTTCGTAGAGCTTGTTTTAACTCTGAATTTGCAAGAGTTAAAGTAAAATAAACTATTGTCTGTTTTGCTGCAGATCTTGCATGCTAAATATTGGATGCTCAATTGTTTTCAACATAGTATTGCAATTTTTTCTACACAAAGTGAATATGAAATGCACCCACTGGGAACAGTAATCCATGATTACAAAAAAGTACAATACACTAGAGAAATGGAATAAAAAATGATATTTGAAAAGAGTTTCTCATATATGCATTAAAATTTTACTTCCAAAAGTTATCCCAAGCTTCTAACACTGCGCAAAATTTAATAATCTAACTCTTTACATATTTTTGTTGCTCCTATACTCTGATCTTTGGAGGTAAGAGCACTCAGATTTTCATCTCTAATCAAAATCTGAGCACAAATGCACTTCTTCAGATTCCCTAAGTAATGGTTAACAGAATGTCCTTTTTTATCCTTTTTAACAGTGTTGACTCCTCAGGAGGTGAAGTGTCTTGCACATCATGAAGGCTGCAACAGCATTTGGGGATGTCCTCTATGCCTTAGTGATCTCCCAGGGAACAGGAGGGGGGAAGGTAGTCTACCTGCACCACCTAAGGCCCCCCACCCAGTCTGCTTAGTATGTGCAGGGGGGCAGAGAGGGATCAGCACACATCATGATCTTTCCTTCACCCAGCGTGTTTCCACTTCTTTATACGAAGCTTAGAAGCATCAGGTGATAATTAATTGTGGTGCTGGATATGTTGTACTAATAGCAAAGCCAAAATATGCATCTAAGGGGAAGTTTAAACAAAATTTTCTGTGTGTGAAAAAGAATGTATGTAGCTGACCAGGATAATTCTGGTGGAAACATGAAAGACTAGAAGCAATGTTTTTTTTACCTTCATATTATTTTCTCTGACTTATTCAGTAAGGAATATGCTTCAGTGCATGCATTAGGGATGCTGGGTTCTGTCATTATGTGGCATGAATCCTGCCACTCCCATCATCACCCTGAAGCTCAATCCTGTTTTTCCTTAGAGAAAGTCTTACACTGAATTATTATAGTGTTGTTTCTAATAGAAATACTAAAAATGAAAAAAATTATGTAATCCACATATCTCATATAAACTAACACAGCTGATTGAACATCACCATTCCTGTCTCACAGAAAATTCCAAAGCCTGAAAACATTGTATTGCTTTTTCAATGCATAAAAGGAAGTTTAAGTTGCAAAAAGCAGGAAAAACTCTTTGCCAGTTCTGGGGGTGGGGGAAGATGTTCAGTGAAGTTTTTGAAAATTAGAATCCAAAACCTCAACTTCAGTTCCTGTCAACATTAGAAAACTGATGGTGGCTGACAGAATAGAAAGGACACAAGAATATTCCACACAAGCCTGCCAGCATTACATTAAAACAGCATTGAAACAGATATGTTTCTGTAAAACACTATTTCAAGAAAGCAGCATTTTTTCAACTAGAAATATTTTGGCTTAATGGAAAATTGTTAGCCAATAGTAATAACACAGTATCTACACTATAATTAGCTGACTAATCAAAATAAAATTAATGAGAAGTGTTTTGGGAGAGAACTTTATATAGCACTGAGTTCTACTTACTGCTAAGTTGTGACTTGTCTGAGTTGTAGGCCTGTTTGTTGAAACACTTTATTTTCAGGCGAGTGACTCTTCAGGATATATTCAGCTTTTTTTTAACTGAAATTATATCTTATCAAACTTGTTTTGGAGACAGTCTCATTCTGAGCGCCATTTGACATGCTCACTGAAGATACAGGACAACACTCTTGTACTGATACAAGGTCTTTCCTAAGGCAAATGGAATAGTGTTTAATTGAATTGTGCTTCAGTCATCACAAACCCTGAGGTTTTAATTCAAAATCAAATTTTTATCTAGTTTTGATAAATCTTAACCATTTCATTCTATTGTTTTTCCATGAATATTTTTATGAATAATAAAAGAATTGCTTGAGAAGAGACATATTGAAGAACCCCAGCTTTCAGTTTCTGTTATAGAATCATAGAATCATAGAATAGTTAGGGTTGGAAAGGACCTTAAGATCATCTAGTTCCAACCCCCCTGCCATGGGCAGGGATACCTCCCACTAAACCATGCCACTCAACTCATAAATTGGACTTTTTAAAGTAAAACAAGGCAAAGGAGGAGCAGAAGACTTAGGACATTCTAAATGGTCATTAAATATGGTTACAACAAATCTTTTTTTCTACTGTACAGGTGTACAGTTCATGGGATACTGTTGCTGTTATATTGAGTGAGAGTAAAGCAACCTAGTGGATGCAAAGTAAGCTGCTGGGGCAATGCCACAACAATACTAAAAAATCTGGGCAGTGAATTATAACTAGAAGTCACAGTAATATGCATTTCTGCAATTTAAAGGACGTGCTAATGCATGCAAAATACAGTATCTACCAAGGAGCTGTAATCTTCAGAATTCTGTTTTCAGTATTCACAAGTTGCTCCCAGATTTGCAAAGAGTTTGCCTTGGGAAACAATAGTTCGAAGTTTTCAGCCATGTAAAAGTCTTACTTTAATTAATTCTGTTTTCAACCCAATGTTGCCTCATTGACGCCAGTTGAATTATTATTCATATGGTGGTGAGAGACATCAGCTAGTTCCTGCACAAATTCAATCGGTTAGAGGACTTACTCATTAATCACAAAAATAAATGTAATTATTCAGCTTTGGCATGCTTTTATAGAAGGGCATCTGATTCATAAAAGATATTGTCTTGAAATTATTTTACTTGGTCATTTTGCTATCTATCCATTATTCCACTAACTTTTCTTTGTTATTCAGTGAATATACAAATTAGATATTATAGTGAGATAGTAACGCAAGTTCAGACTACTATAAATTTGTGATTTACAGTTTACAGTTCCCATTTTCAAAGATATTCTATTCATTTTAGACAAGTATTATCTGTCTTTAAAAAAAAAAATAAAAGTGTTAATTGAATTTTGGGAAGATCTGACTATCTTTAATTAAAAACAAAAGTTGCCAAAAATTTAACCTAATATGTCTTTGGACTAGTAAGAGCTTTGTCTTTATTTATTTGTCAGAGAATATTTGAAACATCCTCTGCTCCTTGTATTATAGTTTGAGTCAGCTTTTTCCCAAAAATGTAGGTTGAATAAATTAAGAAATGGCAAGAAATTAAGACCTGACTTCAGAACCTTTATAAAAATATACAACAGGTACAAAAGATTACTACGGAAGTAGGTGCTTCTTGGAAAACAATGAACAAATATTCAGATAAGAGTCATAATTCATAAAATATCTTAAGAAAATTCAAATGCTGTATGGATGAAATTGGCAACAATAAGCTTGTTTTAAATAAGAAAACAAAATTAGAGGGACAATCTGTAGTTTACTGAATCCATATCTCAATTCAGCTAGAAAACCATACCCATAGGATTATGAAGGATACTGACAAATTAGTTTTCTTCCTTTACCCTAAGAGGTTATTTTTTTTCCAAGAGGGTGTTCATAAAGCATTGTGCTTTATGTACTGAGTCACAAACAAAAACAAATATAGGCAAATTTAGCCTTATCTGGAATACAAAGCCCTCTGACCTCTAGAATGATGATCTGGTCACAGTGACTTAATCAGAAGATTTAAAACCCCATTATTCTCTATCTGTCATTTCTGTTAAGGAAAGATGAAAGAATCCACAGTAATCCAAAACTTTTTTAAGCTATAGTCCATATAGTAAACAAGGTATAAACATTATACCATTTCACTTCCATGACAAACGTGACTGAGGAATTCTCAACTGTATTAATAAAATGAAAAAATTGGGACGCCATAAAGGATCAGGGACATCATAAAAAAATATTTGCAACCATTGTCTAACTTGCAAAGAGCATCAAAAAAGCAATGTTACTTCAGTTACTGAAACAGAAGCTAACTTTTCCAAATCTGAAATAAAGGACATTTTTAATAGTTGCATTGAGATGCAGTCTTATATATTCTTCATGTAATTTTAATTTCTAGCTATTAAAATAAAAAAGAATGAATAACTAATGATCTTAAAATAGAAATTGTTTGTTGCACATAAAAATTGTTACTGTGGCTGAAAATGTGTTCTGATGTAATGCTACTTTGCAGCATTATATTGAAAAATTAATATGTCCATTCAAATTTGTTTAAAATAAGAGGATAAAAGGGCAACTAGAAAAATCTAAAACCATGAAAATCAGTAGAAAATCTAATCACGTAAAATATTTAAAATTTTCCTGAGGATTTTTATCAGAAAATGCCTCTTTAAAATCTTGGTGATGCAACGTTTCTGGTCCTATTAGAGCAACAGGTTTTTTTCTCTGGCAAATATGAATTAAGAGTTCTGTGTTTCTCTCTGATATGATAATTATTGTTATCTAAAACATTGGAGGATAGGAAAAGCTGAATTTTCATTGCACTAGGAACTGACAACTTCATAACCTATAGGAAATAAATTTCATTTTTGATTAGCAAGAAACACTTTGTCCATTTTAACAGAAATAATAGGAAATTTGGAATCTCAGCTTTTTTTGAGACATTGTAAACTTAATTCTTTCTTCATATACTCTCTTTAGGTTTAGTACATGTTACCCTCTTCCACTACTCTTTCACCATAGGAAACTCACTTTTTATTTTTCTTCTTATCTTTTTTGGTCCCTCAGAATTAAATTAATTTATGCATCAATAAAGCTCAAGTCGAATTTTTTTTTTTTTTGTGTGTTGGAATAGAAAGGTGTTGGAAGGAAATTATCTCCTTGCATTAACCTTGAACTGCAGAACTCTGACAGAGCTCCTAGCTTTCCAGAATAGCCCTGGCTTTTCATGAATCAGTATTGCTGATGAATGGCCTCCAGTAAGAGAAGTGTATTTGTCTTCTGTGAAGGATTTTAATTTCCAGTAGAGTGAAGAGATTGCTTTAAAATTTTATTGCATATTGGCTGGCTGCAGTTTTTCCTTTCCTTATGAGTGTGTAATTAGTTTCCTTGAGCTCCTCTTCAAAGCTTTTTAATGTAAAGTGTACTTAAAACATTCAAACATCAGCTGGACAGAATGGACCACAAACATAAGATCCAATGCTCCAGGGGTTTAGCCACACTTGCTCTCTGAGAGAATAAGTTAAGTAATGAAATGAAAGAGCTACTGGACCATCATAATGTATGCAAAGCATCATATAACAGCTCTGTAGCATGCATTGTAAGATGAAATACAAAACTTCTATCTCTAAATGGCTACGATGGATTGTGTTTAAGATAGAAGAAAAAATTTACGATCAGATGAGAAAAAAATCAAAGCCAAATAAGGCAAATATGTTAATATACTTGTTAATATAAAGACAAGTATGTTTACTTTCAAGGTAAAATACATAGGTAGTTTAGTGATGGAAGGAAGAAAATGAACATACAATCAGTTATATTTAAGTTAGTGAGAGTCTGGAGACTACTTTCAGAATAACTGGGATAAATTAGGTGACTGCTCTAACTTGGGCTTGGAAACCTCTCCCTAGGAAGTTTCCAGTGGAAGGTATTATTACAGGACACCATACTCTTTCTGTATCTCTGTCATCCACCTGGGAAGTCAGCAAATGGTGTAACACTTCTTTATCATAAAATCATAGAATAGTTAGGTTTGGAAAGAACCTTAAGGTCGTGTAGTTCCAACCCCCTGCCATGGGCAGGGGTGCCTCATACTGGACCATATCACGCAAGACTGTCCAACCTGGCCTTGAACACTGCCAGGGATGGAGCATTTACCACTTCTTTGGATAACCTGCTCCATTGCCTCACCACCCTCACAGTAAAGAATTTCTTCCTTATATCTAACCTGAACTTCCCCTGTTTAAGTTCAAACCCTTACCCCTTGTCCTACCGTTACAGTCCTTGATGAAGAGTCTATATGCACTACAGCTATTTTTAAGAATCCACCTTGAAGATGAAAAGTTTGAAAGACAGGAAAAATCACTGAAATCCAATACTTTCTGTAGCACACAAATGATACAAAATTCTCAAAGGCAGTACAATTGACGTTAACTTTGAAAATGTACTTTTAAAAATAAAGCTTTGCTAAAAACTTACACAAGTTTGGGGCAAATAGAGAAGAGACAGCTTATGAGAAGGAATATGGTGACTTCAAAAAAGCAATCTGATTTTTGTAGCTTTAAATATTTTAAAGAATGAAACATTTGTAGAGGTTTTGAAATGTAAAATTCCTTTTGAAGAGTTTTTCTCAATCATTTTCTTTTGGAGGAAGAGAAGAGAGTGAGGTTTTCTCTCACAGACATACCTACTTTAAATAGACATTTCAGGAGCAGAGATTCATGATCCATGATTTTTCTTGCTAGCTGAATTGCCAGCTGTTACATGAGATCTCCCATTTAAATTCTGTAGATGTTGGTGCTCTGGCTGCATAGTTATGCTAACAATTTTTTTTTTTTTTCAGAGCTCTGTGGTAGAAATTATTTTAAATACATAAAAGAATCACCAATAATGCAAACATATCGTCATCTGAGGGGTTAGAAGTGAGTCCCATCACCCGTAATTGCAGTCATACATGTCACAGCATCATAATTACTTCCACCTTGAAACATACGGGGACTTTCTATCTCTACTCATAGTGTTAAACTGTTCCTAAATTGAAGTGCCTCACTAGTTGAAAGGCTTTTAATTCATGAGCTAAATTTATTCCTGGCCTCTTCATATCCATTTTCTTTCATGACAGTGTTATCATTTATCTTAAAATTCTTTCCTCTTTGCAGGGCCATGTCATTCATAGAACATTAGTTTGTTTTTTCCTAGTAGTGATCAATCTCTCATATTTTAAGATGTCTGTAGTTTATGGAAATCTCAAGTGCAGTTTTCATTCTTAATTCCATAATGTGCAAGGAGCTGATTCTCATGCAACTGCTTGGTAAATCAAATATTCTGCTATAAAAGGAATTGAGCAAAATGGGCCAACATTACCATGTGTAAACTTCAACCCAGATTACACGTTACCATACAGGCAACTACAAGCCGGAAACCCAGTCCCAGTGTAGAAGGACCCTGAGAAGACACCATTTTCCACTTTGAACTATGCCCATTTCATCCATTCCTTAAGATTTTCAAGTCCAGAAGGTGTCTTTTGGCAGTCTGATTATTTCTGCGTGATATTTGTAATGTCTACTCTGAACTTAGTCTGCTTTTATATAATATATTATAGGTCATTCTTTTTCACCAAGCTAGTATATATGAAACACAATGCCTTATATTTTGCTAAATTGTTTCTTCCAGAAAGCTGTACTGTCAGCAATTTGATATTCTGTTAAGTAACTTGAACTATTAAACTGCTTGCCTAAATTCTCATTTGGATTTGTCTGTCTTTCATTGATTTTTCTTACGCTTTTCTTCTTCTGATCAATGTCCAGCATTTTCTGCCCCTTTGAGGTATTTACACTTCAATGTTATTTTTCAATCTTCTTTTTGATAAACTAAACAGGTTGATCTCTCAAAGTATCTTACTTTAAGATTTCCCTGACTCTCAGTGGTTTAGTGGCTTTGTTCAGTACCTTTATAAATGTCTTAATGTCCTTTTAAATCTTGGACAAGGAATTTGATGCAATGTTCAAGAACTGGTCTCATCAATATCATAAAATAGTAAGTGAACATCATGCTTCTACTCTTGATATTTCCACACTATTGGACAACACACTAGTGCAGTGAGAACTTTACCACAATAGTGTTGAGTTGTTCAACATGAATTATAAATCCTTCTTCAGACTCAGCTGCTTTCTCCAACTCTGCCCACACTCCCAATTCATCTATCTCTTAGCATCCTCTTTTTGTCACTTTTCAACTATTCTACTTACATGGATAGAACTTAGGAAATGGGTTATTTTATTGCCTTCATCAATATTTATACCTTAGTCAGTTAGTTAGTTAGTTAGTTAGTTAGTTAGTTAGTTAGTTATAGTTTCAACTCAGTTCTAAACCACTGATGATTTTATTTTTCCTTTCCAGATGGTAGATGGCAGTGCTGAGCACCATCCTTACCATGACTCCCTACAACAACTTTTTGTCTAGAATTTAGGATGTGGGTGCTATTCTAGAGAGGTTGCATCTTGGCTGTGGTGGGCTGCTCCTTACTCTCTAACATTTTTATCCCAATATAAAAGTCTTCAGCTTGACCTAACAGTTTCTGACTCAAATATAACTTTTGGTAGGTCATGCACTATGGCAGACTTGTTTGTCTATCTCAACCCATGAAATTTCAATGACAATCTTCAAGGCATGGCATAAAGCTAACCTCTCCTCAGATTTTAAGTGAACACTTACTGAACAGACAGAATAGACCAAAGACAAGAGTAATTATAGAACTAGTGATTCCAATTCCAATTCAGAAATTTATGAACGATCTATAAATACGCAAATCAACTCACACATAGAATAGAATAAACACTGGTTAACAAATTATGCAGAAGGATTTCAGCTCTCTGATTTCAGTTGATATTATAATTTAAAAACTGAACTGGGCTTTACTTAGAATATGAGTTAACCACAACATTCTAGAGGTTTCTATGTTCATATTCTATGCATGTCCAAGTTTGTAATACTCAAGACTTAATATGATATAATTACTAATTTAAGATATTGAATACAAAGTTCACATTTGAACACAGTTGTTTTTTTTTTTTTAGCAGACTTTCTAAATGGAATTTGCCATAAAACTGTAACTTTTCATGTCTTGAGTAACACAGTGTTTGGAGGAAAAAAAATTACATTCCCAGTCTGCACTTAACATTGCATCTGCATGCACACATACCTGTATGGAATTTTCCCATTTTGGAACTCCATCCATTGTTAACAAGCAAAGTCCAGCACAGGTTTTTTATGTGTTAGAAAATTCCTAAGGATTTTAGGGTTTTCCCTGGGCTTACTTCTAAACAAAAGCATTTTTAAGCACTTCTAAAAAAGTGAATTGACAATAATAAGAGACAACCGAAGCAGGTAAGAAGTCAGAAGAAATGGGAAAAGCTCATTATCTTTTTTGAGACTCCAAAAGCCATGAATGGTTTCATTTGCATTGTATATCACAATGTTACTCAGAAATTTATGCATATATATGTATTTGCTGACTGTATTGTTTTTTCAATGCATTGGCCAGCACTCAAGTAAGGGTTCCACAATAATAGAGGCTTTTTCCTTGGGTCCACATGGCTGATTGCAGTGCCAATACTCTTCTAACTTAGCATGTGTGGAGCACACTTTAGAATGCCAGTGAGAGTTCTGTATGCATACAGAGAGGAGGCTATTTGAGATGACATATGCCATGTGGCCCTGAGATGAAAATTTTGCCCCAAAATAATTCCTTCAGTAAGTTGTTTTTTTCCCACTGCAGCAGGTCCTTTTTTTTTAACAGAAAAATAACTCATAAGACACAGCTAAAGAATACCATTTGCCAAGAGACTGTTTAATATGTAGTGTTATGTTTAAATATCGATATAAAACATCAGCTGAACAAAAATTGGTGTAGCAGTACTATTCCATGACAGATAAAGAGTAAAATAAGTTGGAAAAGACGTTTAAAATCATCAGGTCCAACCTTTACCTGAGGACTGCCAAGACCACCAATAAACCATGTCACTAATGACCTCATCTACACATATTTAAAACACTTCCAGGGATGGAGATTGCACTATATCCTTACTATTTTCTTTCTCATCTGGACTTCTGTTACACCAGACCCAGTTAAAAAAAAACTAATCTTAGCATAGACTCCAAATTATGACATTCTGCATGCACAGCTTTTGTGTAGATGGCATAATTTAACTATGTGATGATGAAATGACTACTGCTGACTGAAAGTGTTATCAATCTACAAAATCCTGAAGGAGAGGTAACAGCAACCTATAACTAAGTAGCTTAACAAAATAAAATTTACATATAAAATGACAGCTAGGAAAAGCATTTATTTGCTACTACTATTTTTGAAGCATAAACTAGCTGGAAAGGCAATCTTAGCTGTCCTATTTTCTTGTTCATACATGAAGTAAATGCTTGACTACATAAAATTAAAGTATCCATAACAAAATCTTTAACAAAATGTTTTGTTCCATTTGTTTGTTTGCTTTTCCTTGTTGTTAGCTTGGTAGCCACAAAGGAGACAGACAGTGCAAGATCTCGCAGCATGCCAATGTCGCCATCCGATTTCCTGGATAAGCTAATGGGAAGGATGTCAGGCTACGATGCAAGAATCAGACCAAATTTCAAAGGTAATTTCAAATCTAAATTTTTAGTTTTTTACTATTTCAATATTTCTTCTCACACAAATGTTGTTCCTGGAATAAATATGAAATCTAAGAAGTACACTCACCGAAAACCAACCAAAAAAAAAATATGCCTTCTTTTGCCTTTCTTTGTTATGACAACTCATTTCAGTAGTAATATTCTCTATTCCTGTCACTTTACAGCTGCCCAAATACAGACCCTTTGGAAATTTAGCCTATCACTAGGTTTCAATTTTCTAATATAATTAATTTTTTCTTTTTTGGGTTTAGTGTTTTTTGTTTGAGTTTGGTTGGTTTTGGTTTGGTTTGGTTGGGTTGGGGTTTTTTTTGTGGTGGTGGTGGGTGGTTTTTTCTAACTTTTTTTATAATTTTTTGACATCTCCAACTCCCAGAAATGTAAGTGGTTATGACTCCACTTGCTAGTGCTGTCAGAATTTGCCCAGACTGATTCATAAAGACCAAGTCATTTGCCAAATTACTTCCTCACAGTAAACGATAAATAGTTGGTGCTGTGTATATAAAGTTATTAACCAGGATTTAGTGTAGCTGGAAATGTTTTGCTTTTAATAAGTAAGCGGTGCTGATATTTCTCAGAAAATGATAAATGTCCACTGGAAATTCAAACGCATCACTAAAAGATTTACATCAATAATCAATATCCCTAGCAACCGTACAAAATAAGTCCCCTGGACTTTTCTTGCCAGAAGTACTTTGAAGAATGTTCCGGTGCTTGGCTTCCTGGAGAGCTCAACAATATCAAACAATTTTTTGAAAGTAATGCAAAACACGCTATTTCTATTTTTTTTTTCTTGTATGAATGGTAGCTCTTACTTTATTTTCTCTCCTTATCAAAGTTACCATGACTTGTTGCCACGATATATTCTTTAGCATGCAAACTGCAGGTTCAAACTAAGGTAAAGTTTTGCTGGGCAGAATACCTCAGGCAAAGTCTAAACCCTGTGGTTTTTATTCTTTCTTTTTGTGCTTCCTGAAGTCCTGCAAACAAGTGTTAAAAATGAATTTACAGCTTAGCAGTTGATTTAGAGAGTGCATTTTGGAGATTGCCATGGACATCATGCAATCACAATGTTCTGATGGAGCTACAGTGAAGAATAGGCAGATGATTTAGAGATTAGCAAATTCAATACAGTACTTCTTGAAAGTATAATTCAAAAAACTTAGAGCCTTGTTTTGCAACAATTGAAATTTAAAGAGACAAAACCTAATTCGACATTGTTCTTTTTCAAGAAGTGCACATTCTAAATCTTCTAGACAGCTACACACTTTGAATAAATCTGCCCAGAATGATTCAGACCTATCACTAAGAATAAGTATCTCCTTCAGCGACTTTGCCACTTCCTGGTGGCAAGTGCTGCGGTTTAATGCCTTTTTGAGTTTTTAATGTGGCAACAGTTTTAAAGAAACAGAATGAATACTAATAACAGAACTCAGTCAATAATTTTAAATCATTTATTCTTCCAGTACAGTTCCTACTTAGACAAGATCTTTACTGATTTTAGTCATAGTTAACTTTGGTCGATTACGTGCATTATATATTTTCTCTGAGTGCTCTGCTTTTGGATAAGGAATTCTGCATATCTGTTCTTGTTCAACAAAAATAATAGAGAAGACAGTTGATATTTATTTAGCTATGGAATAAAACCAGAAAATTAAGTGATCTTGCAAAATCTATGTTCTAGCTGTAATTTATTTACTTTACCCAGTACGTCAAACCTATATCAAGGTGCTCTTCTTCTTACTCAGCTGTTCCACATCTCATACTCTGTCTTTCTTACAAATATGGGAAATACTTTATCGCCTTTCAAATTTGGACACAATTATGTAATACATGTGTAAAAATTGTCATGGCCTCAAAATGTTCAGAATTAACCTGATACAGAAGACGTGTTATAATTTTAGATCTATACAGCCCAGATAGCAACACTGATAACAATCTATTAACATGGAAATTTTGGGATTTGCATAGGAAAGTGTAAAACATACCTTGCTTTTGTATTGCCAAAAAGTACTCAGCAATCATTAGTTTAGGAACTTCTTAAACCAAGATTTAATTAAAAAAAAAAAAGGTAAATGTGTTCATCTCATCACTCCTGGAAGCAGTTTTGGCATTTCAGCGCAGATCCATGGGGGAGAGCACCAGCAATCACCTCCACTTGGAAAAATGGCTATGTATTCCTAACATTAAATAACTTTAAAGCAAAAGGCACTGTCTTTCACTTAATCAAGACTAATATCCTTAAAGAGCCTTTGAAAAAAGATCATGTTGAGAAGTTATTGAAACTCCAAATAAACTAGTTTAATTAATTTAATTATATACCACAATGAAAGTTAATATTTATTTAATCTTTTTAGACTGCCTTTACCCACGTGTTCATCAGCTCTTTCAGGGAGTTTCAGTAGACCTGAGAGACATTATTTCAGCAAAAATAACAGTAATCCACATCTGTTAATCACAACAGTTGTCATAATTTCTACAGTTTGGCTGGTACAGAGGTAAGATTTACAGGGATAAAGCTCATTGTCAATGTCATTCACCATCGCTCCTGAAGTCTGATTTGCTTTTTTAATTCAAGTTACACATGCTGGACAAGGTACAAGTTTCCCCTGATAACAAAACTGATGCTGGTTATAGCTGAATCACAGTGATTTTCATTTCCACAACTTTACAAAGATTTTGATACTGCCTGGCTTGATATCGCCTCAGCCTGTCAGTTTGTCCTGATCACTTCATCTGAAACATCTTCTACAGTCCTCATTCAAATCTTCCATTAGAATAGCTACAGTATTTGACACCGTTAGCAATTGGAGACATGCTGCTACAAAGACGTCATTTAGTTTTTCTCTTCTGACCTTCTTCACTTTCATGGATACTTTTAATCATCTTTTCTTGAATTCACTTTCCAGATGTTGGCACAATTCTATTTTTAACTCCTTGCAGATAGTTATCATTGTTAGCATTTGTGTGTCTAGTGAGTGTCAGCTTTACTTTTTTCTCCTTGTCTTTAATCTATGTTCCACATGCCTGAGTTCCTCTGTTTGAGTATGACTTCCAGTTTTAACAGCTCCATTTGTGCTTCTTTTTAATATGTTTTGGGAAGTTCATTTTTTACTCTCAGAACAGTATCTTTAAATAATCTCTAAATCATTTGCAAGCTGCTTTTAGCTTCTGCTTTTGCACTATTTTTAACTAGATGTTAACTGTACTGTTGAAATGCTGCTTTTGAAATTTAGGTGCATTGTAGTGATTTATGGCTTTTTCTTTATAAAAGCAACTATGTTTGTTGATATAGCACACTTGTACCTTAAAGCATAGTCCTAATTTAAACAAGATAGTATGATACCAAAGTTGAAATGATGACAAGCACTATAACATGAAAATGCTTGAAAGGAAAGCTGTGTTACAAAGAAATAATCTAACATAGCCAAGAAGTACAATTTTCTCCCTGACAGCTTTTACTGACTCTGCCTTTGTTCATCTCCCCTGCTTTTTGTTTTTCGCTTGATCCTTTTCAGGAGTGGACTATGTCAAGCTTCTACTAAATTCTAAGAAATACTGGATATGCTCAAGAACAGCTCTAAATAATTAACTGGATATCAAAATGAAAAGAGTGCCAAAGTGGCTGCAGAGTGATACCTCCTTACTTGAGAATTCTGCTCCATAGGATGCAGTCTTATGTATTACAGTGACTGAAGTACAAGTAGTGATGTTTTGTTGAAATTGCTATACAGTATTTCAAAACAATTATTGCCGTGAAGAAAGAAGAATATTTCAAATTTTGTCCTATTGGCAGAATTTTTAATGGGTGTTCTGGTTCTTCAAGTATTTAATATCGAGTTCACTGGTCACATTAGATTTTTTCAGTTGCAAACCACCAATAGTTGCAGGGCAACTTCTTTCTTCAATGACCCTAAAAAGAAATATAGAAGGGTTTGTAAGACCAATCTTCAAATTCCAGATGCAGATCATTATTAATGACTGCTTAAAACTACAAAAAGAAACGAGGTTCTCCAATGCTGAACTGGATTATTGATATAGAATATTAAAGGGCAGGAGGGTGACTAATAAACCTTGTGATGGAAAAGATCTTATTTCTGCTGCACAGAGATTGAAATTGATAAGATTTAATGGACAAATTAGCATGGTCTACACCATGCCATTTTTACAGAGACTTTCAGAGAAATAATTTAAAACCTTTTCCATGAAAAGACAATTCATTTTTCAGTCATCATAATGACTGCGCTGCCACTACTGATTCATCACACATGCAAGATAAGACAGAACAACAGTTGCCTGAAGACTCATGGTAACAGAAAATTCAGTTTAAACAGATTATTAACCATTTTGTGTTTTTAAGAGAAATAAGAATAGAATCTAAGTCTTTCATTCTTATCCACATTTATTCCTGTAAGCAGTATAGATAAGAGCAGAAGCAATGTATTTCTGTTACCAGTGATGACACTAAAGGTAGCAGCTGCCTTGAGTGGAGGTTATTTTTTCCCCTAATTGTTGTGAGAAGTGCATACACTGCTTACTGCAACACACATCAAAAACTGTTTTACTATATATTTCAAAAAGGATGTTGATTTTTTCTTTTTTTTGTACAGAAACAACTGTGCAAGTTTTTATTCAACTTTGTCTCTTTTTATTATTGCTAAAACTGGCCAGTCAAGTAGCCTGCCTTTGAGAAAAATCAAAAAGAAATTTATTAGAAACTATTTACTTTCATTGTGCATGAAATGAGTTGTGCATGTAGCATTGTTTCACCCTAATTAAATTTAAAAAAAACATATTTTTTTATATTTTATATTCAGTCAGTAGGGTAAAGGAATTGGTGTTTTTTTCTTTTGCAGGCCCTCCAGTTAATGTCACATGCAACATATTTATAAACAGCTTTGGATCCATTGCAGAGACAACCATGGTAAGATATTTTACCTCAAGCAGTGATTAAAGTTCAAGTTAAATATGTTCAATGAGCTCAAAA
This sequence comes from Amazona ochrocephala, assembly GCA_039720435.1. NCBI lineage: Eukaryota > Metazoa > Chordata > Aves > Psittaciformes > Psittacidae > Amazona > Amazona ochrocephala. Next base: position 40,327,481 of record CM077879.1, read on the forward strand.
GCTAGCTAAGGCTTCTCTTCACCTGGAACTAAATGAAGAAGGAAATCCACTTCTAAGAACAGAAGTGAGAACATATAATTTGGCAGCTGATTTTTTTGAACAGAAAATTCATCATTATACTATCAAACACACAAGTAAAGCCAAGGGTTGGCTTTTTTTTCACAACTTTTGTTTGATAATTGTAACAAACTCATTATTTGCAGTTAGATAGATATTAGTTTCTACAGTGTTCCATTTTTCTAACCTCAAAAATGTCAGTTCATTAAGTTGCTTTGTTAATAATATTTAATGATTTCATTATATGCAGCGCATGTAAGGATGTATACTTTATATTAAGTCCTTCGTAGATAGACCTGTTGCACAGGCATAATAGAATAACTGAAAAAGTGATCTGGTATATTATGAATTCTATGAGTGTGGTAAATACGCTTTTCGTATGTAGGCTTATAATTTGTCTATTAAAGAAAGGCAGAAGATAGAGTACAAGAAGACTGGAGACTTTAAGAAAATAAGGAGAAAGAGAGGTGCAAGTCTAAAGATAGTAAAACTAGATATTGAACTGTGAATTGACATAGAAAACTTAGATAATCATAGAATCATAGAATAGTAAGGGTAGGAAAGGACCTCAAGATCATCGAGTTCCAACCCCCCTGCCATGGGCAGGGACACCTCCCACTAAACCATGCCATCCAAGGCTATGTCCAACCCAGCCTTGAACGCCGCCAGGGATGAAGCATTCACAACTTCCCTGGGCAACCCATTCCAGGGCCCCACCACCCTCACAGTAAAGAATTTCTTCCTCATATCCAATCTAAACTTCCCCTGTTTAAGTTTAAACCCATTACCCCTTGTCCTCTCACCACAGTCCCTAATGAAGGGTCCCTCCCCAGCATCCCTCTAGGCCCCCTTCAGGTATTGGAAGGCTGCTATGAGGTCTCCACGCAGCCTTCTCTTCTCCAGGCTGAATAGCCCCAATTTTCTCAGCCTATCTTCATACGAGAGGTGCTCCAATCCCCTGATCATCCTCGTGGCCCTCCTCTGCACTTGTTCTAACACTTCCATGTCCTTTTTATGTTGAGGACACCAGAACTGCACGCAATACTCCAAGTGAGGTCTCACGAGAGCAGAGTAAAGGGGCAGGAGCACCTCCCTCGACCTGCTGGTCACTCTCCTTTTGATGCAGCCCAGGATACGGTTAGCCTTCTGGGCTGCAAGCGCACACTGCCGGCTCATGTTCATTTTTTCATCAACCCACACCCCCAAGTCCTTCTCCACACGGCTGCTCTGAATCTCCTCCCCGCCCAACCTGTAGCTGTGCCTGGGATTGCTCCGACCCAGATGTAGGACTTTGCATTTAGCATGGTTAAGCTTCATTAGGTTGGCATCAGCCCACCTCACAAGTGTGTCAAGGTCCCTCTGGATGGCATTCCTTCCCTCCAATGTATCAACCGAACCACACAGCTTGGTGTCATCGGCAAATTTGCTGAGGGCGCACTCAATCCCACTGTCCATGTCACCCACAAAGATGTTGTACAAGACCGGTCCCAACACCGATCCCTGGGGACACCACTCGTTACTTGTCTCCAGCTGGACATTGAGCCAATGAGCACTACTCTTTGCGTGCGGCCATCCAGCCAGTTCTTTATCCACCGAATGGTCCACCTATCAAATTGATGTCTCTCCAACTTAGAGAGAAGGATGTCATGGGAGACAGTGTCAAAGGCTTTACACAAGTCCAGGTAGATGACATCAACCGCTCTGCCCCTGTCCATCAGTTCCATAGCCCCTTCATAGAAGGCCACCAGATTGGTCAGGCAGGATTTCCCCTTAGTGAAGCCATGCTGGCTGTCACCAAGCACCTTGTTGGTTTTCATGTGCCTTAGCATGCCTTCCAGGATAATCCGCTCCAAGATTTTGCCAGGCACAGAGGTGAGACTGACTGGTCTGTAATTCCCTGGCTCATCCATTTTCCCCTTCTTAAAAATGGGGGTTATATTTCCCTTTTTCCAGTCATCGGGAACTTCACCTGACTGCCGTGATTTTTCAAATATGATGGACAGTGGCTTAGCAACTTCATTTGCCAGCTCCTTCAGAACCCGTGGATGGATTTCATCCGGTCCCATGGACTTGTATACATTCAGGTTCCTAAGGTGGTCCCGAACAAGATCCTCCCCCACAGTGGGCCCAGGGTCCCCACCCTCACCGTCCCCGCGATATTATTTAACAGGTAAAACATACATACTAATAATTTGGAGTACAGATTTACTCTTTAAAAATTGGTGAAAGAGGAGATATAGGCATTCTTTTGCTGTATAAGAGCCTCACATATTTTGAGGAAAGGCAAATAAATACCTTTGAAAACAGGTGCATAGAAATTTGGGGACAGAGAGGGTTAAAATATAGAGAGAGGAAGGAATAACTATGAGTCTGTGAGATCCAAATATACTAAATACTCTGAAATCCCAACAATTTCAGGGGTCAGGATATGTACTTGGAATGACAGAACGTAGACTAAAAAAAATTGGTATAGCCAAAAGAAAGAGAGCACGGAATAATCCCAAGCAAAAGCCATCCTTCTGAATTACCTGTAAAAGGAAAAAAAAAAAAAAGACCTTTGACTTTTGAATGTACCCAAGAACCTGTAGTTAGGAAATCAATGACATAAATTCATGAAGTCAAATATTTATGCAACCCGTATTCAAAGTGATATTCACAGCTGCCTGATCTTTACTCACCTTGGAACATAGTGGTAGATGTTACTGAGAAAGGCAGATGATTTTTTCCAGGTAGAAAATTACTTTAATTTGTATTTGGACGCCTTGCAACACTGCAAATCCCAAACAGATTGACATGTCATCCAAGGAGATTTAGTCGGGTTCTACCAGATGATTAAGCAATACCCACATGATTAGAATAATGTTCCACAGCTACTTTTCAATGGCTGGATGGGTGTATCTGGTACAAAGCAGGAGACAGACCACGGGCTCAGTAAAGTGCACAAATCCAGCAATTAGATTACTATAGAAAGCATATTTAGAAAAACAAAGTTGCTACCACTTGTCCTGCGTTTGGCAGTAGCAGTCATTTTTTTCTCCTTAGTAGCTGGTGCAGTGCTGTGTTTTTGACTTTCAGCCTGGGAACAGCATTGGTAACACCGATGGCTTCAGTTGCTGCTCAGTAATCTTTACTCTGACCAAGGACTTTCTGACTCTCATGCTCTGCCAGGGAGGAGGGGAAGCTGGGAGGAAGCAGAGACAGAACACCTGACCCAAACTAGCCAAAGAGGTATTCCATACCACAGCACGTCATGCCCACCATATAAACTGGGGGCAGTTACCTGAAACGGTTAAGTCACTGCTCGTGTCAGGCTGGGTATCAGTCGGCAGGTGGTGAGCGATTGTATTATCTTCCCTTGTTATTTTCCTTATAACTGTTGTTACTGGTGGTAGCAGTAGTGGTTTGTGTTATACCTTAGTTACTGGACTGCTCTTATCTCAATCTGTGGGAGTTACATTCTTTTGACTCTCCTCCCCATCCCTTTGGGAGCTGGGGGGAAGAAGGGGAGAAGTGAGAGAGAGACTGCATGGTTTTCTGAGTTACAGCTGAGCTTAAACCACGACCCACGTTAAAAGAATGTCCTGAATTTGGGAAGAGAATGCCTGAGTTTACATCTCAAGTGTGTTTTCTCTCTATGACCAGAGAATTAGAAACATTTCCTTTCACTGCAACTTTGTACAAGATTTCTATTTTATAATGATATTCCATTCTGTTCTGTGTTGCCTTGAAAGTACATTAAAACAGTTGAGGTGATAGACTGTCTGATCTGTAAAAGTAGGTAGTATGTTACAGAGGATACCAAACGTGATCAGAAACACAGGGTTTTTCATTCTGTCAATTATATGCATTCAAAAAACTGACCAATTAAGTACAACCTTGACTTTAAGACAAATGCTGCCTTTATGATGCTGGTATTCTGTTTATAATATATTCACTGTTACACAGTATGTTTTGTTTATGGTCAGCAGCTATTGACCCCTCAGAGAGCCAAATCTTCCTTTGCAGAAAAACAAATGCTTTCATGTAGATAGGACTTTCAGGTGTGTATGTTATTAGCTTTAACTTCTTCCCAACTGAACATCTGAAGATGAACATCTTCTGAAAAGCAAGAACATGTCTATCTTAAAATTACAATCAAAACCATCTTTCGTTATTTTGCAAGCTGAATTTCTGCATTGTTGAAGAAAAGTCACTTCACCGCAGTTCAGTATTTTACCAGTTGTCACTATGTTACTATTTATTTACTGTAGCCCTTAAAATTCAGGTGGCTGTGTTTTAACATTTATTCTAAACCTTTATGCATAAAACGAGTCATTAAAACAATTTAGTAGACTCAAAAAGGACTTCTATGTTCTTGACAAATACTTTTTTCCAAACTGTAAACAAAAGAGCTCAAGTAAGAAACAAGTGCAAAATAAAACCTGGTCACTAAGTGGTACCTTGAATTCTCGCTGATATTTAAAATTACCAGCTGAATAATGAATATGAGTATATTTATTAGCTTTAAAGAAGACCGAGTACGCCAAGCCACTATCCTGGTTGCTCTTGGCGTAGTCAGTCTCTCTCCCTGCCTCTCTGGTTCTCTCACAGACGACCAAAATCTTTGGGCTCCCTCTGCTGCCTTGGCTATGTATAACACAGTAAACACAAAAAAACAATGGACTAAAAAAAACCCTAAACTTGGATCAGCTGCAAAATAGCCCGGTGCCAACTTTATGTTACAGGACTCTATAGTTCTCAGTAAGGAAGGGGAATTTGTCAGTGCACCATGGAAACTTACAGTGCGTGGCAGAAATCAGCTTTCAGGAAGTGCATTCTCTTAAACCCATCCACACCCGGTCTAGCTATCAGGAGAGAAAGCCAAACCGAACAGGGCAGCTTAACTTGACTTACAGCAGCTAGTAAACTGTAAATTGGTTCTTTCTTTTTTTGGAGGTTTGCTTGTTTTTTTGGTTTGTTTTTTTTGGGTTTTTTTTTTTTTTTTGTTTTGTTTTGTTTTGTTTTACATTTCTTTTGACATTTAGAGTAAGGGTTATTGTTGGGAATTCATATTCCCTTTTTTTTTCATAGTGTGGAAAAGGCATGCCACCTCTTGCTAGGAATTCATGTACACTCTGAGGAGGCAGAGAAAAAGTAAACCACGTAATCTAAAACTCCCTTAAACAAACTTTCCTGATGGGCGCAACTTAAGGTCCAGCCTTGCCAATCTTTCTGTGTTATTGAGCCAAGTGGTAGGACCAGACCTGTACATGTCTTGATGATAGTCACAAAGTAAGTATTTCACACTCATCCTCTAGTCAAGTAAAACTCTTATTACATCACATGTATAAGGGAAAATCTAGGTTCAATCTTTCTTTCTTTACATTTTGCTACTATTATGCTTCAATTAAGATTTTGAAATTTTAACGAATATGAGATTAAATAAAAATGTGGAAGCCCAGAATAAAATTACTATTTCATTATATGAAATTAACATAAATAACATAAATTAACATCTTGCATTTTTTATTTAAGATAAATAGCGACCTACCGAAGTACACTTAACCTTAAAAATCTGATAAATCAACAGTACTGCTTGGTCATGTAAAGTTAAATGTATATTGTCAATATGGGAACTGTATCCTACAGGAAACCAAATAATTTGCTCATTGGTACACTGGAACTGAAATTTCAAGCTTTATCACAACAGCCTCAAAAGCTTACAGAGGGTTTTGGTTTTTTTTTTTTGTAGCTCAAGCTATGCTAAGCTTGTATTTGCACTGTATCTCCAAATAAGCAGTGTCAACATAAAAAGAATATACTATTCAGTTTTACGGGGTGAGAATAACACCAATGCCAATATTTTCAGCTACAAATATTTGCAGACACAGTAATGAATACATGAAGCAGAGGCTACAGAATAGTGAGGCTAAAGGGCAGATAGTAGGCCATACCAAAAAGCTTTTTATTCTAGTAAATATGACTGACCAACTTCCACAAGGTGTTCTGAATTTTAAAGGTCAGGAATAACACTTTGGTCTTAATCCAGATTTTCGGCAGTATTTACTAAGCATATATTAATATGCTTAGCATAATACACGTGCTAAAAGTTTATTGAAAGGGACACTCACTGAGAGACCTAACTGTAAGTCATAATAGTGCAGACAATTAACACATTAAAAAACATATGTCCCGTACTTTTTCCTGGAACATTTTTATTGACGTGTATTTCTTGACTCAGCCTCTAAAGAACTGCATTATCTTGAATGTTGTTAGGAAGCAGGTGATATACCTTTTTGTGCTCTAATACACTAATAAGTTTATCTTACATTTACAAATAAAATGTGCTTTTAACCTACATTAACCCATCTTTAAACCATCATAATTACTCTCCTTTACAAGTCACAGCTTTTTAATTTCATCAGCTTTGTATTCAAGTGAATACTTCTGTTTAAATTCTATTCTACCTATTCTCTTTAAATAGAGTGCTTGAAAGGAGTGCTCACTTATATACATTGCAATGCTTAATGCTGAAGCATTTCACTAAATATTTTTCCTAAATCCTTTTTAGTTGATTGTCTCAATACAGGGAAATATGTTCCTTTATTTGGTGAAAATATGCTGAAAAATTTTGTGCAGTGGATATAGTAATGTTCTAATACTGATGTGGCAGACAAATATCTACATTGCACAATATCTATCGCAGATAAGCGAACATGTAATGAAGGCCACTTTATAGTTTCAGGATTGCAAAAAACATTCAGTTTTTTTCCCTATTTGACAATTAACTCCCTTCTATCAAGGCACAGAGAAGTCATTAAATTGTTATTGTGTGAGTTTGGAAAACAGATTATTTAACATCCTTCATTTTATCGTTAACTTGCTTCTGGCACCCTGAACCTGGGTTATAGGCTCAGGAGTAGACAGAGGTTTTTCACATTCTAGTGGGTCTGCAGATGTCCAGTTTGTTATATGTCCAGATTAATCCATACAACCCCCCCTGATGATCTTGCATTCTAAGCAGACAACATCATATCACCCTACCCTGGTACAGCATATTTTTCATACCATACGGAAATTCTATAGTATGCAAAAAAAGAGCTCCAAATTGGTCAGTTTTATAAGCAGCAATGGAAAATACTGTTTTATGCAGTTCTGCTCTGAAACTTTTAGTCTACTGGATGATATTACAACAGTGCAACAGCATGATGAAGCAGAGAAGAACAAGGAAAAGTTAGACAATGGTAGCTCAGCCAGTTCCTGTCCACCTAAGTTACAAGATGTGGCATGGCACTAACTACGTGCAACAGCTGATCAAGGGTGCATATTGTATATCACTATTGGGTGTTGAGGAGAAGGGATGGTTTTAGGTGCCTATTAAGAATAAGACCAACTGCAGCTGTGGATAAGAACATGAGGGTTAAGCATCTAGTTTGCTGATAAACTGTAATAGGTGGCGCAGCAGGTGGATAGGTTGGTTAACACTATGCAGAGAAGAGGCTAGGAGAGATAATACTGCACATGATGGTTATCAGGTACCAACAGCTGAATTTCCAAATCTTGGGAAATCTGGTTCCCTGTTAACACTGAAACTCATCCTTACAAGTCAGAAATAAGGAGAAATAATCTCACTGTATCTCCTGGTCTTTGGGAAGTTTATGAGGATGATTGTACTATTCTATACTTTTTCCTAACCTTCTCTTTCTGTGTTATGAGATCTGAATATTCCTGTATTCTTTCCTGGCATCTACACTGGAGATTTTTCTCAGGAAGTTACCATGTCATTTTGAGCTCCTTTGATGACTCTGACAAAGTAAAGAAAATGTCAATTTTTCCTTTTTGATTCCTTTGATGATTTACGAATGATTCAGAAAATAAAAAAATAAAATAAAATAAAATAAAATAAAATAAAATAAAATAAAATAAAATAAAATAAAATAAAATAATAATAAAAAAAATAATAGACAGTGTTTTGATTGGATCATTCCAGAATTAAATTACATTAATTTGGGCAGAAAATGAACTTTGAAGTGAAGAAAATAATTTTGATTCACATTTGATTTAGGTTTGGACCAGTAAAAATGGTTACTTAAATTGATGTTAAAAAAATCACCAGAAGCTTTACCTTTGCTGAAGTTGATGACCATTGCAGAAGCTGGTGGCAGGTTTCTTTCCTTGGTCCCTCCAGTAGTTTAAAAACTGTTTTCAGAAGCAGCTCTCCAGTGTGTTATTAGTGAGCAGTAGTGTTTGTTCCTTGGTTAACGATGTGTGATTATGTTGTTTGAAAAAGCGGCTCAGTTACAGGATAGTTTTCACATATTTAGGATTTGAAAGCCAGTATATTCAACACGGATATACAGAAAAACAGGCATATAAACTATGAATTGAGATATGTCAGTAAATAATGAATAATCTTGTCTTATTAAAAATGAGGTTAAACTTTTTTGTTATTGCAACAAACAAACTCAAAAGCAAGTCTCAAGTTTATTTTAGATATTGCCTTGAGGCCAAATTCTGCTGAAAGCTTTAGAGATACAGTGTAATCCTACCTAATAATAAGGTGCATTTGCCTGAGAAAATACTGGAAAAAAAAGTCAGTTCTTGCTTCCAGGTCTTAAAACCTCCCTTTTTTAAATATCGTTTCAATGATTTATGAAGAACTGAAACTTTCTGTATGAAAGGAAAATATTTCATGCAGTCAACATCTTTTGATTGACTGTGAAGATACAGTGTAGAATAATTGATACTGTAATGATGAAAAGCTGCTTGAAAATGTCTCGGACATTTTCGATAGCCTTAGATGAGAGCACTGCCACAGAAGATCCAACTCAGTATGCGTTTGCAGCATTCATGGAAATTTAAAAGTGATACAGGAACTATATTCTGTGCACGAACATGTCAAAGGTCTGAAAAGGTAATAGCAAGTATCTACAGTAAAACAGAAGTTCAGACTGATAGTTTTTACCGACAGCAGTCATGTAATGGGCACAAACAGAGTAAAGGTGTGGTCCTTTTGCGAAAACTGAGTGCCTTAAAAGCGGAATCTAGAAACCTAATATACAAGATTTTCACAATCAAATACTAAAATTCCCCTTTCAGTTCTTCTGACTTGTAAATTTAATTCATTTTTGTGACTGTGACCCATAATTTATTTTAAGATTTTTTGGAAGAAGATGAATTGGAATAGATTTTATATTTATCCCAGTAAGGTTTGGTGTCTGAGTCACAGCCAAACTCTGTAATACTTTCAGGAACTCGTAGCTGAAATTCAGTGGGATCTTTATGCAATATGGAGAATAAATATATGAGTCAGAAATGAAGACTGCTGGTTCCATTTAACTTTCCCTACTGATATAAACAGACCATGTGGATCCTAATACCAGTCTGTAAGGGTAACTTCTGACTAATTACAGACCTGTGTGATGTTGTCAAGGTTTCCAGACATAACTTTTATTACTTATTGCCAGCAGACAAATATCTCAAGTTTCCCAACATCCAAGAACAGTGTTTCTGCTTGTGCCGTAGCATATGAGCTATGTGAACTCTGAGCTCAAGTAGAAAAGCTTCAGGACGAGACTGACAACAGGCTTTCTCATTTTAAAGCAGACTGCTCATTGCTGATCTATTTTGTGGTGCTTGAAGATGCAGTTCTACACCTATGAAATAAATTAATCGAAGAGAACTGCATACAGACTTTTACAAAGAAAACACTGATCGTCTTCTTAAATTTCAGTAGGTTTTTGTCATTCAGTTGAACACAAGACCAAGACATGATACTTAAACACTTTGGTACTCTTTGCCAATACATAAATCCTCAAACAAATGGTTTCAGTAATGAACAACAGCAACAACAAAATGTCAAATGTTAAACAAAATCTCCAAGATTCGTCATGAAAAACAACCAGCAGTTTATAGCCCTAGCTGTCACGCACAACATGGAAAATACTCTAGCACCTCAAGGCTTGGTGCTGAAAGCTGAGTGGCTTTATCCACTTGTTCAAGCTGGGCATCCACAAAATCTCTCTTCAGCTGCCACCAGACACATGCAGTGTCTTGTGCTTTGACTTCCTAGTCCTGGATGAAATGTCAAATCAGGTATACAACTATCCATACCAACTTGAGGTATACCCAATTCTGTAAATGTTTTAGGACACAGCACTGAGAGGTTGTTTCATTGGTCTAAGGAGTATTCAGCAATCGTAGCCTTACACATGTATGCTGGGCCATGTTTTGTTAAATTTTACTTACATTGAGGGAAACCTACCTTCAAATATTTTTTACCTCATTAGAACAAAAGAATGAATCCAGGCTTGCAGTTGCCTTAGTACTCTAAGACTAGAAGTAATTCTTCTGTTTTATCTAAAATAGATACTCCTCAGGATATCTGCTATAATCAGTTCTTCCAAACATGCTATAGGGAATAACTTTCCCCATCTGATCCATTTTAACAAGCATTCTTTAAATCTAAAGATAAAATCTTTATATTAAAAAAAAGAAAATAAAAATTGTACAATACAAAAAGCTGAACAGCTCAATTTAAAGACACCAAATTTTCCATTTCCCCATAGCTACTCAGTCACTATTATAGAAAAGCTGAGTATATGTGAAAAGATGATTGTGGCATCACTACATAGCTCTGTTCACACTGTATGAGGTATGCTGTTTATAAAGTTTCATATTTTGTTGCAATCATATAAGAAGATTAATTCCATTGAGGTTATAAGTATGTAACACTCATAATATTTTTTTAATTTATAAGAACACAGATACCATGTAAAGACATTGTAAAAAAAAAAAAAAAACAAAAACAAAACAAAACAAAACAAAACAAAAACAAAAAACAAACATAAAAGGACTAGGCCAAAAGACATAGTTTTTCAAACATCTTTAGTGTAGCTGCCTTATGGTACGTATTAAGCAATGGAAATTAATCTCATCATGATATATGGGGATTTGGTCCTTAACTCCCATTAGCACTTACAGGAGTTAAGTCCATAAATCCTAATCTATCACTGTAAGAATATAGCCTTTCTCCCTTGTTTTTCCGTTAACCTGTAATTTACTAACACTTTGTTTACAGAAACAAAAGCTACAGTTGCCTTTAGAATAACTGTTACATTAACATGAATTAAGGAAATTAGTATTCTTTGACTGTCACTTTTGTTCCTGGTTTCTGTTCTTGAGTCCAGTAAATATGTGCTGGAAAGGTTCTCCACTATAAACGCCTTACATGAATCATTAACCTTGAAATTCTTCCTTTGAATAAGTTTGAGTTACTTTGGCATCACTTAAAACTTCAGTTCTGTTCTCATATCTTCATTCTGTTGTGAATACTTGGTACTTCATGCACTCTGGGTGTGCATTTTTAATTACAATAGACAGAATAATTGCTTAGCATGAAAGACCCGTGCACTCACATATTTTATGCATCATACTCATATTGCGAAGAAATATCCTAAATTGTATCCCAAAAGTTGAAGCCATCTTATAATACTTTAATATTAAACTGTAAAATTATACCATTTATCAAAAGAGATGGTAAGAATATGTTTCATACATAGCTATTTTCCATGAGTACCCAGCATGTTATCAAATATGGTCATTAGCAGCTGGTAGAAAAAGAAGCATTATGAGACTGTAATTCAGGCTTTACTTTTCTTTAAAAGCCAATAGGATCAGCAAGGTGTGGGCTGATAAAGCATTTTAACTGACATGCCCCTCCCTGTGTCATTACTGGCATTATAACAGTGGTGCCAGATCTTTTCTTTTTTCTTTTTTTTTTTTTTTTCCCCTATATCCTCATAGAATCTAATACTAATTTACACAATAGTAAAACTCAGCATCTCTGAGACAGGTTGTTTTCTTCAACAGCAGAAAATAACCTGTGTGACTTCAGAATCTGTCTCGCTTATCACATAGTCTTCAGCAGGCCCAGTTAGTTGACTAAAGCACAACAATTGCGTTCTGTATCTTCTCCTACTCCCAAATAATTTCCTTTGTCCCTTCAGCTCATAAACCATCTTACCCAGGAAGCTCTACCCTGCCATCTAGATTCACTATACCAGTGTCTCAAAACAGGGATATACAGATAGCCACCTTCCTCCCTTTCTCCGAACCGTATGTAATCAATCTCAGCTCACAGGCTTCTCTGCTTTTCTGCCTCTAGTGCTGCAGTTTGGTGAGGCTTTTATTTTCTCAACAACTTTATCCAGGGCTTTGACACAGCAAAGCCAACAAACATTAGCTCCCTGTACCTTCAGCCTTTTCCACAGCTTGGAAAGGTCCCAGCTTGCAAGCCTGTACAAAATATTATCAAACCCTAGAAGCAAATTTAATCCCATACCTTTCATTCCAAAAAAAAAAAAAACCCACCAGGCAGCTACCTCCTCAAGGCATTTCCTGTTAGACGATGTGAGCCATTGTGAACAGATATTGATCAAACACTTTATCGTAATCATAAAGATATTGAAGGTAAATTAATAACAAATATATTGAATACACATAATAAAGAACAAGTATGTGCTCACTATTTCTTCTTTGCCTGGTTTTAATAATAATAATTTAACAATAATCTTCAAAAGCACTTCAGGGGAATCTGAATTTATTCCCTTGCTTTAAAAAATAAGCAGTCTTTACATTGTCTGATCTTTGAGTCATTAGATTTGTTTTTCAGTTAATACATTTCCAGAATGTAAATGTACAGGAACATATAAAAGCCAATATATCGGCATAACACAACTAGTTAAAGAAGATTGCTAGTCTGCTTTCCCTCTACAAACATTGATACAATATGGGGAATCTACCACAATCTTATTTTCAGTTCTTTTATCTTCTTTTATAGACTTATATTGAATAAGGGTTTAGCTACTTGACTCCTAGTAAAATTGAAGGGATAGAATACCGAAAATTTGATGTTTCTAGTCAGTCTAATAAATCCCTGTTTTGCAATATATTTTTCCTTATTTTCATGAACTTTATGAAATTGGCTACTCTATAGTTTTAGAAAACAGAGTATAGAAAATACATCATTTGCATACCTTGATATAATCTATATTATATGGAATATAGAATACATATATATATATATACAAAACAACAGTTTTCAAGGTATTTGTTTGCACTGGTTAAGTCTTTCATTGATTTTGGATAATTTCTTTGCAAATTTAAATATTTATACTAGACTTTTTAATGTAACAAGACTGTCTCCCAGCTTAGCAAAATGTAGAGAAAATGCTTCAGATTTGTGCCTGTGACTACTGTTCTGATAAAACTGTAGTATTACAAACTATGGTACTTGAGATATATCAAAATAAGGTTAGGACTGGCTTTTCAATGAGTAACCTCTACTTCCCTCTTCATAATGGACCTAGAGGGTGATTTCAAGTACATGTTTTTAAGAAAGATTTATACTCTCAGCCCATTCAGTCAATCATTGAAACCAGTCATAGTCTTAGTGTTAACACATAAATTGTATTAACAATACCATGGAAAAATATAACACTAAAGCCTCATCTGAACAAATGAATAACCTCAGAAAAACTCAACTTTTCACTTATCAAGAAATATCTTCTGCTGTTAGAGGAAAGGAATCTTTGGGGACGCATCATTTGTCTACAGCAAAAAACCCAAATCAAAACAAAAACACACCAGAATCTTTTGTCAACTGAGAACCTGGCAAAAATCTATGAAGAGACAGGCTTAGTGCATGATGTTTGCTCATGTAATTGCCATTCACATTTTCATCTAATCCCTAATACTACTGCTTGAACTTTAAAGTGCAACAATTTTAAAAGTTTCTGAGCTAAAGCTTAAAAAAGCAATTACACTGAACAAGTTGCAAAATGTGATTTTAGAATAATGCATTAGGAGTTGAGAACACACAGCTTCTATTAAGAATGGAAGTAGTCTATTCAGTCTTCAGTTAACAAATTTCTAGGATATGCAATAAGAGCTATGACAAATGTTATTATACAATATGTCAGTACTGTGTTTAATTACTTTTTTAAAGAGTAAACATCCTAGATGTTAACTGGCTTTGACTTTTGATATGATGATTATTTGCGAGCACAGAAACTAAAATACAACCATTCCTACTGGTAATGAACCAGGAAAAAAAAAAAAAAACAAAACCAAAAAACAAACCCACCCCACCCGCCCCCCCCCCCCCCAAAAAAAAAAAAAAAAGAAACAAACAAAAAACCTACTAAATCTTTCCATTTTGCAATGTTTCAATCCTAAAACCTGGAAAACCAGTAGTTTTTGTGGCACACTGCTGAATTCAACAGATTGTCAAGATTGTCAATGTTTTGTAATAAAGACGAGGGAGTCAGATGCTAAAAATCCAGGAGTTCTCACAGAAACCACTGACTATATTCTAACTATGGGTTGAATGGCAAAGACTGATAGCTCTGTACTAATAAGCACCTTGTAAGTGGACCCACACTTTCAATAAGGGAAAGACTGAACTGGAGTAGTGACAGAACAGCTCTTATCCTCTAGATCCTTAGCAGTGATGGTAAATGGCATATTACTCAACTCAGAAGAAAAAAAAAAAGAGAAACATTTAACTGTCATACGCAGAACATCAGCAGAGACCACAGCACTTCAGAATCCAAGGTTATGAAAGCAGGTGACACACTTAGGAAGAGTACTTGGTGCACAAGTAGTGTATATACTTATTTGCTGAACTCTGATTTTTTTTACTTTGTAAGGGAATCTGAGATGAAATATTACAGGTAGCAATTTTGAAGTCCTAGTTTTAGGTAGTTCTTTGCCAAGGATCTTCTAGTTTTATTGACTTCAATATGAATACTGCTGGGCAGTCATCGGTGTCAAACTCTGCACGGGAATTAGGCAAAATTTAAATAAAACTTTTAACAAAACTATTCACAGGACACCCACTTAGATACTTGGTAGTTCAGAAGCACAGGAAAAACAAAACTCCAGAAAGATTACAAATGTTAATGTACATCTTAAAATCTGCATTTATACATCTATGAACAAAGAAAGAGAGAGCTTTTCATCCAAAATCCATCAGCAATCTTTTCTGAATAGCTCAAATAATTTCCTAAAGCTTCCTGAGGTCAGAGGCAAGTTAGCCCTCACCCAAATCCCCAAAACATCTGGCCTGTTCTACTTAATGGAGGGGGTGAGAATACCCACAGTTTTAAACTAGTCTAGGATTAGAGCTTTTACCCAGGAACTGAACAGGCCCTACTGCTCATCCTCAGCCTGCAAAGGCTTAAATTTAGAGATCCTAATCAACAGCAAAGTGCTTAGCCAACTAACTTCAGGCAGGACTAGACAAGAAAGTTTTCCATGTTTTCATGTGTGGAACTTGTCTTATACAGCAAAATTTCAGGAGTCACAGGATTAGAAATAGGAAGGTTTTCTCTTAAGGTCCATCAATAACGACATGAGGGAGGAGTCATGTGGTTCTGGAAAATTCACAAAGCTGTTTCTTACTGAGAGAGTGGTACAGTACTGCAGTTGCTACCAGCATCTCTATGGGTTCTGTAATTCCAGATTGAGAATAAGGTCATCCTTCATTTTACTGCCAAAAGCAGTTCTGGAAAGAAATATTCCACCTATGGAATTATCCAGGGACTGATCATCAGGCAGGATTCTGTGAGTCAGACAAATTATCATAATCAACAGCATATCTACATTGCTTCTTGTAATGAATGCCCTACAGCTATTCAGTACAGAAAAGCATGTTCTTAGGGATGTTTGGCACTAATCAAATCTTAGTACTCTGACACAGATTTGATGTGTCAATTAAAGTTAAGTACTCAGCAATCAATTTAAATCACAGCTAATTTCTCTTTAGCTGCAATGGTATATCTGACAGATTAATGAGTTACAGTTTATGGTGGCGCATGGAATCTGTTGTAATTTTTTTTCACTCATTAATTGAACTGCCATAGATATATGCAGTATCATTGCTGCAGTTCAGACCTGCAAGAATGCAAAGATGTAATAAAAGAAGAGTCCTCTTATTTGCAATAATAAATCATGCCAATGAAAAGATCACCAATGTTTATTAGCATGACAAGCAAAAGGACGAGCCATTTCACTCCAGCCTAAATTTATTGATAATTAAGGATGTTCTTGTCCTTAGGTTTAAAACGCTTCCTCCCTCTAGTATTTACCCTTCAATATATTAATGGACATCAATTAAGTCATCAATCAACACATAAGTCCTTTGTACTACTGGTTTAAAGAAAGCAGACTTTTCCTGGCTATTTTCACAGAACTGGCTATCCTGTTCAGTCCTACATCATCCTTTTCTGCACCTTCTTTTATATATTCCTTTTCTGACCATACATGACTACAGAAGAGGCCTCATCATAAATAATCTCAGTAATCATGGAGTTCCAAATATTAAGCATGAGGAAATACAGGAGAATCCTTCATATGAAAACTATATTTACAAACTATACTGCATATATTTACATTTTATACTACTATATTTACATTTTATTTATATTTACATGTCAGTGTAAATTTCAAGGGTCTTCTACTTTGATTTTGCAGTGGCATTGGTAATCTGCATGGAAAATGACTTACCAATTTGAGGGGCTTAAATTTAGATACTTGAGTTTTTATTCTAGGGAAATTTCATCAAGGCATATTGAAATCATTAGCTGAATAGCTTTTGTTCCAGTCTGAAACTTTCAGTTATGTAAAGGAAAACTAAGGAAACTCCACCAATTTACCCAAAGTAATTAGGTTACCTAAAGTGCAGGCACAGTGTTTAGGGCCAGTGAAGAAATTTGAAATGGAAAGATGTTATTACCACAAAGTAATAATATACCACAGGGCATCCTGTCTAATTATACTAATCAAGGCATCAATAAAAACATGTCCAAGTATATTGAAGATGCATAAGACAACCACAGTATTTTGTAGAACAAAGATCAAACATTTTTTTCATTTACCCAAGAAGCAAAATGGAAAATGATGTGACAAATGCTCTACATATTTCTTCATATTTTGGCATACCAAGGGTGCTGTGCTGAAATGTGATATTACTAGTACTATTTCACTAGCAACTGAATACCTTATAACTCAGCATCTGACAATTCGGGGGAGTGAGGGCAGATAAAGGGAGACCAAACAGTTTCATTCCCTGTGGGGTGATAAACAAAATCAATAAATTAAATAACCCATTATAGTTATAAAAGTATACTTATTTTGAAGTGGCTCTTCAAGACATTGGTTATTTTTTTAGGCCAGGACTCCCTTGGGCCTTATTTTTTCTCATACATATACTTCTCCCTTGCAACATCTGCATAAACTATTTAAATCATCCCTTGTTTCCCCCATGACTCTAGTAGTTCCCTCTGGTTCTGACTGATTTTTACCTTCTAATTTTCATTCCTTAGCAGCAGGTAACCCTGCTAATTCTCATTCCTTATTTCAGTCTTCCTGTGAGCAGCTCTTTCCAGTACATCTGTGGTATCTTCTTAGGAATAGAGGATAATATCCAGTTTTCATTACAACAAAGAGCCACTGTTATCAAATTAAAAAAAAAAAAATCTTTACAAGAACAATACCTCTCATGTTGTTCATGTGAAGAATAATATGAGAAAAATAAAGTCATAAATTTAAAGTGACTTTAAATTCACTCTTTGAAGTGTTCATAGAAAATCCGTAAGATTTTCATGTTAAAATCTTACAGTGAGCTAGATCAAATAAAGCTAGAATCATTTTACAATGTTATGCAAAAAAGAAGTCTAGATTTCACTTGGATATATCAGTCAAAATTGTAGTAGTATTTGAAACTTCAACAAGTAGAGTTCTGGAAGATTATTCATTTGTGCATGAAAATTTGATTATTTGGTTCCAATGGCAGCATTCAAAAATTATGAGAGCAGGTGATATGCAATGTTCAGATGAAAGGCATATTTTGGAAATTTGTATATATCCTTCTCTCAGATCTAGAAGAATTCCACATACAGTGCATATTAAATAATGCATTAAAGAAACCAGTGATAATTAATATCTTGAGGATTTTTTGCAGAAGTTTCCATTAGGCAGTCTAGCTATATTCTGTATGCTGCGGGAATATAGTTCTACCTGTATCAGTATAACAAAGAAGAAATCTGTAAGCACTTTAAATTTTACTGTGTGTTGGAAATTGTTAATTAAAGCATTAGTACTAGAGTCCATAATAGCCTCAGCCTCAGCTTCGACAAAGCACAATTACCTTGTCTTCCAATTTTTATTTTGCTGAGCCCTATAAAGCTGATGAACAGTATCCTGATCCTGTAAGAAAGTTCACCCTGTGGCTAAGGGATTCAAAGGACAGTGGAGCAAGTGCAGACCCATACTCATTCTGTAGAACCAGGGTGCAGCAGCTGTTCAGGCAATGGTAGCCTTCAGGCTCTGGAAGTCACCACAACTTAAATGATGATTTAATGATTTCTCTCTTCCCTCAAGGAATCTCCCTAGCGCACAGTTATTTGAGTTGGGAGTCACCCCCTCCAGGAAAGTCGCACGTGAGAATAGCAATCCTGTCATAGGAAAACAAATCAATTCTGGCAGTTAAATTCTGGTCTCTGTGTTTACATCAAGAAACTCTTACTTGTTTAAAGCAGTTTTGCCTTATGCTCATAATGTGTAATTATAACCTGAGACTATGAATAATTGTCTTTCATACAGTAGCAATCAAATATATCTCTTCCCTTTTGATATATTAGGATTTTTTTCCGTGAATAATGAGAGCCAATTTAAGTCAGACTTTTCAAGGGAAAGAACCATGAAAAATAGTTTCACTTGCTCAACGAAAAATTTAACTAGGATTCTTTTCATCTTAAGAGCTTGAAACAATTTAAACCAATAAACTTTATGCAAAATGACATGCAGAATAGCTTAATATAACCTTGAACAAATTCCTCTATTTGTCTTCCTCCATTTTCACTCAGCTTTCTGCTATACATTTTCTACCTGTTCTGTCTTAGACGTATGAGAAGTCCCATTCAGAAATTCATCATAATCTACAGAGAAAAGTAAAATAAATAGACACACTTCGGGTTATAAAACTTTAAAAGTAAATCTTAGGTTTGGCTGAAGTGCAGAGGAAGCCCTGAGAGCTCACACCCAGAGCCCCAGATTTACAGCTAGTGTTTCCTTCAGTGCAAGTATTCCGCATGTTGGGGCAGGTAGTAAAGCCATCACTGTTTCCACATCCTGCTTCTTCCTCGCCTTTGATTTTATACAGGAATTTGGAAGGGGAACTGGTCCTATGTGGTATTTGGGATCATGCAGATAAATAAGGATATTTCAAGGGATATTATGTTTTCTTGCTGCATGGAAGACAATAAAAGCTAAGTTTTATGAACACTGAACACAGACTTATCTAAGGGTTTTGGCTTGCTTTAGAAAAAGAAAAAAAATCCCTAGCTCTGTTTTTTTCATGCCATGTTGCTAATTATTAAAAGTACCAATAGTTTCTCTTAAGAAATTTTTATGGCTCTTGAGGCTGTCACTAGCCAGGAAAAGAAGGGAATTTTCTCTTAATCCTTTTCTGAAAGGTGGGGGTTAAAAAAAAATTAATTCCTTAAAAAAACCCAAGTAATAGCCTTTAAAAGTATAGTTGCTATGTCCTTATGCTCAGTATCTCAATTCTCTCGGTTCTTGATAAAATATATTGAGATGCTAACATTCACTTTTATTAAAAACAAATACTTTCACCTTTCACAGTGATAAAATTTGAAGAAAGTGTGCAACCATAAATACAACATTGTCTCTGACAGAGAGTATATGCAACTTCAAAATTAATTTCAGGAGTTTGAAGCACTTCAATCATCTTTTCTATAAAAGCATCCTTGATTAAGACAAGACTATCTGTAGGAAGTAAGCTGACTCCACTTGTACCTAAGCTAATTTATCATAAGGACTTACATGATCTTATACATGGCCAGGTTGGATGGAGCTCTGAGCAACCTGGTCTTGTGGAATTTGTCTCAGCCCATGGCAGTGGGGTTGAAACTGTATCTTTAAGGTCCCTTCCAACCAAACCATTCTGTGATTCTATGATCTCCACCATATTTGAGAGGAGGAACATGGCATCCTCCTCAGACAGTTGTCTGGCAACTTACTTCTCACACAATTTTCAACAAGGAACTGAGGCACAGAAAGTGTAAGTTGTGGGTCTAAAATATGTAAGGATTAGAGAGAGAGAGAGAGAAAGAAGAACTAAATTAGCTTCCTTTATAGTGGAAGAGATTCTCACTGCAAAAGAGAGGGAAATGGGAAAGGAGTTGGGCAGAAAAAAGTAACTCCGTAAAACTCTTTTTATGCTTCTCTCATTTTGACTTCAAGACAAAGTTACTGTAGGGGTAGAGTTATATGGAGTTTTATGAACTGTACATGGAGGCTGGATTTTCTTAGCTCGGGATTTTTCAATAGCCCTGAAATACATCTTTATTCTTATCCACTGTGTCCCTACTAATACAAATAGGTATCATGCTGGTGTTCAGCTAAGTAATACTTTTGTCATCCACAGATGGACAGGGGATTACATGGCTAAGAAATTAAATAAAAGCTAAATCCCTATGCTCAATAAAGCCTTGCTTGTTTTCTCTTTCATTCAGGATTACCGAGTGAACATCTTTCTCCGACAGAATTGGAATGATCCGCGCCTTGCATACAGTGAATATCCAGACGACTCTTTAGACTTAGATCCATCCATGTTGGATTCAATTTGGAAACCTGATTTGTTCTTCGCTAATGAAAAAGGTGCCAACTTTCATGAAGTTACAACAGATAATAAATTGTTGCGAATTTTCAAAAATGGGAATGTACTTTATTCCATCAGGTAAGCCTCTAATCAAATGGTTTTATTTTTGCAGATAGAAGCTCAAAAATGTACAAAAGAAATCCTAATTAATATCTTCAGTTGCTAGCCATGCAGATCTATATCTGAAATAGTTGTGAGTTTTGAATACAGACCTTTATCATCACTACTGTTCATTGTTAATAATAAAATTGAAAATGATTCCTCATTAGGCATGCACATAGTAAAAATAGTAAGAAAAGTATATTTCCCATTTTAAAATACACATATGGAGCATAGTGGAGCTAAGACTCTTTCACAGATCAGACAATCCTGGAATGGTATAGTCTGAACTGGCCTATGCAGGGTTTTCACATGCTGTAGCCTCCAACTTCATGACAATCCAATTTTATTTCATTTTCACCTTTTTGGATATTTCAGTTGCAGTTCAACATGGAAACATGACCTGTTTGAGGAAGCATGACATATAAAGAATAGATCACTTACTGCTGGAAATGGAGAGAAAAGTGGGAAGTAAACTTTTGAAAAAGTTTAAGAAGCTGTGAGCAGCAATCATAAGTATTGGCAAAATCTAGTTATCCTACTTCTTTTCTCCTCTCTTTTCACCACTTTCCTTTTATTGATACTGACATTAGTAGGCATTTTACCACTATCTTCAGAAACCTGATCTAGTGAGAAACATATCAGATATAAGTATACTAAAGCCCCATTAGACATGGTATAGATTTGGTATTAATACAGTGACCTACTTGTGCAAAATGTTATACTTTTCAAAATAAATGTGCCTCTTGTCCACTTAGTATTTTGCTTTGCATATTTTTATGACACTGCATTAATAGGTAATTGGACTTTTTGAAGAGACATCAGGAATTTGTGAAGCAGTTTGTATACTAAAAGAAAAACACAACACCTGTGACTTGCATGGATGTATCAATGGCAAGGGAATCTCCTCCTTCCTTGCAGTGCAAGTGGGCAGTGCCTTGCCAAGCTTACATAGGAAGAAAGGCTTGGGTTAAAATTCCTGTGAGTATTTCATCTCCAAAAAGGAGGTTAGCCTGCCAGTCTGGGAACATAATAATTCTTCAGTGTCACAACATGCATTCTGTCACTAGAAACAGATGGAAAGCAAGTAAAAAGGATTCCTTCTCTGGACCTAAGTAGAAAGAAGAGGTAAATTATCTCCAGACTGCCTGAATCACCCCGAGAGACACTGGCAGTTTTTCCACTCTAGTCAAATAACTCCTCCTCCTTACCCCACTCCCTCCAGACACATACAACACAGGGTGTAGACACCACCACCCAACTGAAGTAAGTTTAAATTGCAACTTCAATAGAATTCAGACCAAATTCAGGGTCACATGAAATGGGAGAAAGGAAACAAACATGAGAAATTTATAATACTAAATTATAAAAGCAAACATTGACTGTGATGAAAGAAAATGCCATATAGCTCCTGTGTTTTTTATGGAGCCAGAAAGTTTATGTTGCCATGATTTAATTAAGAAGTATTGCAATTTCTGAAACAGATTTAAAATCATATAACCACCTTCTAGCTGAGTCAGTTCAGCTTTTAATGAGGGGCAACATGTAAATTGCTAACATGCTAGATTTAATATTAAAAGGAAAAAAAAAAAAAAGAAGAATATTTCTAAATTTGTTTTTCCTTTCATTCCCTCATGATTCCTCCTCCCCCAATTGCATTGGAATTATAATATTCCAATGAAAATAATAAGAAGGTTACAGTCCTTGATTCAATGAACACTTGAATACCTACTGAAGTGCAAAGCAAAGTCCAGGTACCTCTTCTCTGAAATTACATGTCATGTTACTAGCCTACTAGTCAGATTTTTTATATGGGACCATTTTTAATGGCATGGGAATAGGGTCTGGGTCTGAGTTCCCTCCTCAGGCTCTCCCCCTGAAGCTCTGTCACTGGCAGGCTAAACAGAAGTTACAGTAACAAAGGATCAAGAAGCTTTGGAGAGCAAAAAAGAAAAATAAAAGAAATACACAGCCACCCTTGTCACCTAATGCCCACTTCCCTTTAGCCCTAATTCCAAAAAACAGGGGAATGAGCTTTGTAAGTTTTTTGTAGAACTGATCTGATAAGCGAAGGTGCAGTCATGACACTGGATGATGAATGGATAACTAAAGAACAACAGTGAGAAAAAACATGTGCTTTTACCTCCTAGAACCATAGATTCAGCTGGGTTGGAAAAGACCTTTAAGATCATCAAGTCTAACCATTACCAAGATGACCACTAAATTATCTCTCTGAGGGCCTCATCTGCCTGGTTTTTGAACACTTCCAAGGATGGCGATTCCACCACTGCCCTGGGCAGCCTGTTCCAATACCCGATTACCCGCTCTGTGAAGAAGTTTTTCCAAATACCTAGTCTAAACCTTCCCTGGTGGAGCTTGATACAGTTATCTCTTGTCCTATCACTCGTTACTTGGGAGAAGAGACCAGTCCCCAAGAGGCTGATACTCCTTTCAGGTAGTTACAGAGAGCAATAAGGTCCCCCAGAGCCTTCTCTTCTCCAGACTAAACAACCCTAGTTCCCTCAGCCGTTCTTCATGAGACTTCAGAGAATAAGTCTTCACCAGAAGACACCAGACCTTTCTCCAGAAGTACTGCTTTAAAGATAAGTTACTGTATTGACATAAAAAGTAAAAATACCCCTTTTGCCTATAGGCTGCAAAGTATTTAACAGAAGTATCAGGACTAACATGAAACACAGCTGCAGTTCAAAATTACAGACATCTTTCTGTGTGCCATCAGTATCACAAAATGCTATCTTAAACCTTTTTGTTGACAAGCGCTTTATTTTAGAACAATAACACATAAATTACTTTGCCATCATGATTTCCAGCTGACATCTGTTATGAAATTCTTGTAAGTCTGGGTGAATTTTATGTTTGAAACACCGTACCAGTCCAATAATTCATCTGTAACACAAAAAAGCATGCTGTTGTTGCATTCCTTAAGACCTCTCATAGACTTAGGCAACCTTACTGAAAAATTATTTTTCTGAAAGTCTGTCATAACTTTTTTCCGTACCATCAAACTAAGCCGAGTGAGTGAAATAGGTTCAGATAATCTATATCCCTTTTGAAAGTTTTCTAATTAAAAAAAAAAAAAGAAATTATTTCCTTCAGTTCCTAATGACTTCCAGTATTTTCATGCATCCTTCCTGTGCGCTTCTATGGCATTTTGCGATATATTTTTAATACTTTTTTTTGTGTTCTTTCAGATTGACTTTGATACTGTCCTGTCCGATGGATCTAAAAAATTTTCCAATGGATGTGCAAACATGTATAATGCAGCTGGAAAGCTGTAAGTTTGCGTAATGTATTATCCTATAAATATTTTTTCAGGGATTACAACAGCTATCCAGGAGGTAGATAGACCCCTTGTTGTGGTACAAGAGCAAATTTTCAAAGAAGAATCCTCTATTTTACCAAAAGAATCCATGAAACATACATGATTTTCAAAGAAGGAAGACATTCTTTCATCCTTACTTGTAAGGAAAATCTGAAGTTACTACTGAACTCAAGTACCCAGTGCCAATTTATCTTTATGTAGTGTCCCTGCCCATGGCAGGGGGGTTGGAACTCGATGATCTTGAGGTCCTTTCCAACCCTTACTATTCTATGATTCTATGATTCTATGAATTCACCATTAAGCCTTCCCTCTGTTCACACATACAGGGGGCAGTAATGTGGAAGAGCATAAATGAAATATGAGAATAACTTAAATAAGTGATTCATGTGATTTATGTAAATATCCCAAAATCAGTAGTAACTCAGTGTCCTACAAAGCTGGAAACAAGATGATACATACTAAGTTCCTGCTCTGCAGATTCCTGCCCTAGATCTTCACCATGCCTACATATTCCAGCTACATATATATAGTTTTTACCTAATCTTAGAAGGGATTAGGAAAAGTGTTTACTACAAGAGAGAACTGTAGAAGATTGCAAAGAATATATACGCATTTATGTATATGCCTACACACTGTACCTACACAGGGTATATCGCTTACACAGTGCTCATCCCCTTAACTGGGGCAGCATCTTGCATCAGTGGGCCAGCCCAGAAATATTTTGGGAAGGGCTATAGTGTCCTTGCATTGTAAGGAGGAGGAAGTCCATACAAGGTATCATTTAGTGAAGGATAAAATGTGAGTATGATCTGACCATCAGTCATAACATTGGAAAAATTCAGCATCTTCTGAAGACTCTGGGCTTAAAGGAATTTGTAGCAGCACAGATGGCGTGACTTTGAAACCGCATTGCAAAACACAGAAAGAAAAAGAGACCTGAGAGCTTTCTATTGCAGAGAAGATCTGAGAGTTCAACCAAACCTGGTGTTACACCAGAATTTCAATGAAAAAAGCAAAATTACAACTCCACCTACTTCAAATAATCTCTTCATAAAGCCTTATTTTGCATTATATGCAAATATCGTGAGGAGAGCAGCAAAGGTGAAACCAGCTTAGATAAGACGGGCTTTGCAGAATTATCTTTCAGTTAACAGCAATACTTCTTATGTGAAATAAAACTAGCACTTGTTAACTCAACCCATCATACATTTTACTTATCTCCCTCGATATCTTGCTTAGAACATAAAAATGGATGGAAAGCATACAACAGATATGCCATTTCAAGGTACAAACACACAAAAAGACAAACCCAAAAGTTCTGCCTGATGCCATGATCTAAGCTAGCGCAAGATATGTGAGGAAGAAGGCACAGATATGCATTAAATTCTAATTTTCCTTGTGATACAGAATACTTGGAAATTGCCTTTTCCTCCTAAAATAGCTGTACTTTGGAAGAGGTTTCTGGCATAAAAGTGATGTGAAAAACAAAAATAAAATGAAGTAAGCTTTCCTTGAAAAATTCCAGCAATCTGAAGATCCTGGAAATAAATAACAAGGGAAAAACAGATAAATGATAAGTACCCATCTCTGTGTCAGATCTAGATTTACAGGTTTAGGATCAATAAGTAGAATATTTCAAAAAATAATTTCCTTCATATAGAATGAACAAACTGGATTATTTGTAATATATCATCGATCAGAAACACAACACACATAATTTTATCAAATTATTTCTTGGGGGGTTCTTATTTTACTGGAACAAAGTGACATCTGAGAGAAAGGGGAGGTAATTATCTATCAGTCAGTATGTCAGAATTGTTTGTTGCATAGGTAATGCAATGCTTTTGCAAAAAATTTCAGGGTGAGTATGAAAGCCTGTTCTGACTTTCAATACAATGGACAGATGGTAATGTTATAAAACGGGCTTTCAGTGTGAGGGCAATGGCAGAATCTGACAGCAGAAATTTTCTTGACTGAAATTGAAAGATAATTATTTGCTGCAAATGTCAAGGAGTTTAGGCAATATTATACATTCAGTACTTAAGCAAAACTTCATAGTCAACCCAAGCAGATAATCTTCCTAATAACCTGTGTCACCTTTATGATTAATGTGTCTGAATAGAAGGTTAATATGAGGCAGTTGTACCAGAGTACATACAGATGGCAGGAATAGTCACTATATACAATTATGCTTCAAATAGAAAAAGTACCATAGTGTTTGACTGAACAAGCAAAAAGTATCATTTTAAAATTAATAATAACAATTAAATATAATAATAGGTTTTAAAAGTTATGAAATTATTGCTTTAATACCTTCATAAAGCTCAGATGTATTTTTCCTCTCTTTCAGACCTTCTGAGGACAGGTCACACAATTGGGCATTCTCGAGCAAATAGGCATCTGGTTTGCTTTATGGAAACCTTGCAGGAGCTCGCAGTTCCCACAAACTACACCACAGGAAACCAACACTTATTAGCTGAATAGTGCTGTAGATGTTCAACTGTATTTTTCAGCAGAAAATTTTTCACTGAAGTCTTGTTTTTAATCATTTGGTTCAGTGGGAGTAAATTCCCTGCTGCAAATTCACAGAGCAGGGAAAGGCAATGTTCACAAAAGAAGACCTGAACAAAATACAAATGAGCACTTCAAAATCTTCTAGTTACAGAGAAAGATCAAATTTGGTTTCATAAGGAAGTTAAAAGTAATAAAGCTTTTCCCTTATCGCCTTGTCTAATTCTATTTTACATCTCCAAACATTGAAAAATAGGATATAGGCAAGGTAGCTGGCCTGAGGCAGAAAATTTTGCAGCATGTATGAGCAATGGCTCTACCTATGTGTCTGATAGCGGAACTACCAGTTAGGTTTGCAAGAACAAGACAGCAGTTTCCCTGAAATGGCTCTGGGACAGATCCAAAGAAGTTAGGCACAGTGGCATCATTTCCAAGCCCCTAGATCTTCAGAAGCAGGAATTCACCTGGCCAAACCCAGTTTCTTTATACAGGAATTGCAGGAAGGGAAATTGGAGTAGTTACAGAAAATATCTGCATGCTGGACAGGAAAGTAACAAGGTTAAAAAAATGCTTTGGCCAAGTCTGAAAGCTGAATAATTCCCAAAACTTAGAAAAAGGTGGGAAGAAACATTCCAGAATCTTTGGCTAAGAACAGACATCTAGTTCTCTTTAAAATTACAAAAGAAAAAAAGGAGGATGGGTGCATTTAGCATTTTCCCAAGCTTGATAGCAAATGTCCTGAGGTAAGAACTGACATAACCCTGAGAGTTTGGATCCACCCAAGCATCTCTAATTTCTAGGCCATGGTGTCATCCTCTCTTGTAGCTGTCTGATTTACGCTTTTTTGTGCACAGTGAGACAACTTAAACGGGGGGATCAAAGCACTAACTCTGGTGGTTAATGCACTGTCTGGGGAAGTGGAATATGTGGGGTTTCAAAGCAGACAACATAGTCATCTCATGCCCTGAGTAAATGAGCTGATCATCAGGCTGTGTTATAAAAATTAAAGTGGTTGCAGGAGCAAGACAGCAGCAGCCATGCTTACAGATGTTTCTTTTGAAAGTGATTATCATAGCTTTTTTTTCCACTGAGTGACAGGTTGGGTAGGATATTGTATAATTATGAACCTAGAAGACCCATTTATCTCAGTTTCTTTAAAATGTATCTGATCTTGCAAACCTTGCTCCTGCATATATCACTAAGTAAATCAGACTGTTTCTAACAAATCCCTCATCTTTTTCTTACTCATTCTATCCCCAGGTTGCAAAGAAAGACTGACCATTATTTATAAAGGACAGATCATAGGTTTTACCTTTGCTATAAAATAATAATTTCATTTAGTACTAGATACTTTCCTTCTATATTGATGCTGTTGTTCCAGAGGGAAATTCGTGCATAACTTTTCTTCCCAAATGCTGTATTTATTTTTAGCCAGCTCACATAATGTTTTTTTCAAAGTCAGTCTAAGCAGCTGAATTTGCCCCAGGTTAAAGTACTTCATTTATATCATGAAGTGCCCGAAAAATATTTAAGTGGAAATGTCTTCTATTTTTAAAAGATTTATTTTATCAGATGATTTCTCAGCAACTAGAATGAGCTGCTGAATGAGCAAATGAAAATGCACATATGAAATGATCCCTTCTCTATTTCTATGCCATACACCCGGGTAGCCTATAGGCATGTGAGATAATTTTAGTTTTATTCTGCTTGAATAAGATACAAAGAAATCTCAGCTAGATACATATTTATTTCTGTGGCCTGTCTCCTAGGAAAGAAATGCTTTTTCTTTCATATATTAGAGCTTGCTGTCTCTTTTTTTTAAGTTTCACTTTTCTCTCATAGCATTCCTTTTTCATATATTACAACTTGATGTGACATTCAATATTCCTGAATATTCAAATAATAGTAAAAATACTAAGTTACAAAAGAAACATACTACATACTAGTAGAAACATAATACAACATATGTGAGCGCTTTGTTCCTCTTATGAAACATATTACAACATGTGTGAGGGCTTTATTCCCGCACTTTCAAAATTGCGTGAATGAAATGTTATATTTATTATTAAGATTAACAGTAGAGTTAAAAAAACCAAACCACAGACATAATATATGTTTTTATTTCAGGGGCCTCATATGGGTGTTGATAATAACATGTCAACACCATTTTTTAAAAGATAAGGTTTTCTAGGAAAGATGACCAAGACCAAGGGAAAAGTTTGGTTTTCTGTTTTTCCAAACATTATAGTTTCACTTACTACTTAGAAATACTTCAGAAGGATCACGTTCTTTTTCCCTGCAATTTTTCCTGAAACTTATATTTGAACATGCTGAAAGTGTTCACTCTAGTTGGACAATTTTCAGTGCTGTCTAAAGGCTAGAGTTAGTATATCTGTCTTGTCCACGTTCTGCAGAGTTTTGCATAGATTAAATTACATTAAATACATTATCACTACAGTTCCATCTTATTTTATGTCCAGATATTCAAGACACGAGTCCTGACAACCACTCTTCATCCAATGCATTATCTTTTCCACCTCCTTCTTCAGTAGGTATGACCACATCATTTTACTTTCATTTTTTCACACTTAGCAGCAGCTCTGTGACAGACCATTTTCTAAAGGAAAACTGCAGGCCAAATCCAACTTTCCCAATTGTTTCAGGCCCTCTACATTGCCAGTTAATTCTGAATTCCACTTTGTTTGCCAGTTCTTCATCTCGGCTGGTACACGCTTCGCTAGCTAATTACCTGGAATGAATTCAGGCTCCTAAAAATTAGTCGCCTCTTTAAAAAGAGCTGCTTGCTGCATGTCTACATTCCATACATATACACAATTCCAGAGTTTTCCTGAGAAATACTCCCTCTGGTAAACTTCTCCTCCTGAGATGATAGCCTTGTTATTAACAACAATTTATAGTCTGCTTTTACATTACAGATGTGCAAGACCTCAGACTTTAGGTTAACAGGGGCAGTATTAATGTAACCTAAGCATTCGTGTAACTTCTGAGCATAGCTGTTCAACATAACAATGTAGGGGGCTTGTTCTTTATTCCCAGTTCTATGATGATACCACTTAGATTTTGTGTGATTAGTAATATCTTCATAGAATTAAGAAAGAATAAACATCTGGACAGTAGCCAGACAATAACAAATACTCTGCAAACTGCTCTCTACTTCAGCCAAAGCAGCTCTTTTGTATCCCATAACACACACAATTTGGCACCTCTACTTCCTTTCTCAACCTTTGTGTATCTGCATACGGCAAACCGAAACCCTAGCATGCTGCATCTGAGTGACAGAAATCTTTACTAATCCACCTTAGTTTGGCCTGGTCCTGCTGACCATTAAACCACGTAATAGCCTTCATTGCTTTCAGCTATTTCTGTAATATTAAAAGATCACTTTTTCCACCAACAATGAAAAACTGAGCTAAGCCCTCATATACTAATTAGGCCAGTGACTGACTGTCCTTTTCCAACACTAATAGGTAGCCACTAGGACTTTCCTTCATTACATTATATTTCCCAATTACCAATAATAAAAATATCTGGTAACAATTTATAATAGTCACCAAAACCACCTCATAGTCAAAAAAAGAAGAACTCCCTTTTAGTGAGAGTTTAAATATCATGTTGGGCGGCAGAAAATGTAAATAAGAGATATATATGTTCTGCTCACAAAGCAGCAGCAAGACAGGTAACACAGCAAGACTGAACAGCAAGAATTTAAAAGTAGGAATAACCATCATGTAGCAAAAGTTTACCCTCAAAGACAGGTGTGCTCAGAAATAGGTTTGCAGAATTTAATTCAGGACACATAGGCTAGGACGCCAGGCAGGCACACCATAGTTCTTATGGAAAGCAGAATGCAAAGCAGAAACAAGGCACAGAGAGAAAATATTTTATGCTCAGTTCATACCCAAGAAGTCAAAATTCAAGAACTAAGCACTTATGTCTACTACAGAATAAGCTCCATACATCTATAAGCAGTTAATAAACATTTAAAGTTATGTGTAGGTCATAAAAGCACTCTTCTGATTGACTTTGGATCATCTCTGTATGCTCAGAGTTCAGTAGAAGGACACTGAAATTATTTCCCTCCACAAAATAAAATGCCCTCCTGATAGAAATGTTAGAGGCATACAAAATGTGATTACGTATTTTGTTATTTTTGCAAAAATAAAAAAGCAACATAACAAAACTACAAAATTCATCACCACATTAACATTTGGCATGGGCTTCTGTGGCATAGCCATCTAGAAACAGATATGACTGGGGAAATAGGGCTTCCATAGGTGCTAATGTGAACTTGAAAAACTACAAGATGCACAGTTCCTCATTCTGTGACTTTGCTGCAAGTTGATTCCTCTGTTTCCACAAAATCAGGGTCCTAGACTGTGCCGGTTCTTCCTGACAACTACATTCTGTGAATTCAGTATTCATGGACCTAACAGCACAATAAAGATGTGTTATTCTTTATAACTACTACATATTTCAATGCAGTTCTTACAAGACGTGGAACATATTTAAGAATATATGACATATAGTGCAAGTTTGTACCAGTAAATCTGCTGAGAATATAGTCTTCACATTTAAAGGTTTGTTGCTGCAGCTAATCATTTCCCTTTTGCAAATGTAGGCCACAGTATTGCAAATACATATGCATGAGAGATCTGTATAGTCCCATTGAACTCAGGCAGTGGCATCAGAATTTTAAAGTAATCCACATAATTCCAATACTGTACACTTTTATGACTGGCAATTCAAGGATCCTAAATCCAAAAAATAACACTCTGACCTTGAAGCTTCAAAATTTTCATTACCAAAGCTCCTTACATTTCTGCTCCTTGCTGTGCACTTAAAGCCCCTTCCATCCGCTGCTCTTAATGGCACTGAGCAATTTGGTGCCTTATCCATATCAGTAACATAAGACTCTACTTTGTTGCTAAGACTGAACTTTAAGGTAGTTTCAAAATCTGCCATGATGTCTTCTTGGGAGCCCAGACACTTCAATAAAAGACACTACATTAACCAGCAAAACTGTCAAAATTAGGAGGACTGATTTATAGGCTTATTGTGTATATAAATGTAGTATATAATGCTATAGTATGGTAACCACTAACTGCTTCAAAAGGCCATTTCTATAGAAATGTCTTTTTCCCCTTGTGTGTAATGCACATAATACCGTGAGCACTCTGAGTGTGCTATTCAGCAGTTCTTTATAAAATTATTTTAAAACCAAAAATATTTTCTTGGTTTTGAGATCTCTACGAAGCTCAGTGAGTTCAATTCGTATTGCTGCTCCTCCTGAATAATTTCCAAAACAGAACAATGTAGGGTTTAGCCCTTTCTGTGCATAGAATATACTGGGATAGGCCTAGGATAAGAGCTGCAGTTTGTTCTTGCAAATTCTCCTATTCTGCATTATTTCTGTCAGTGAGTAGATACTTTTCACTGTAGTCTCTCTTCTTCTTCTCCATGATAAGAACAATGATGTGGTAGTTGGAAAAAAGAGAAAGAAAGAGATTTTCAGTTCATTTGGAACTGTACCAAGTAACAAATTTTTTTTAGTTGGAAAACCAAAAATACCTGCCCTTGTTAACGGTGCTCACTAAAGGAAATTTAGAGACAAATTTGTGCTATCACATAGTTCAATATACTTAAATAATTAATGTTTTCTTACTTCCACAATTACAGGACTATTACAGGATTTTATATTTCCCTAATTCCATGGGCACATTTGAATGAGCCGTGTATTTCATATTTAATAAAGGTCCATAAATTTAATATGGATTTAAGTTGCTTAACTTATGTAGTGAAGATGTTATATACCTTATACTATTAAACGTTTCTTTGGTATAACATAAACTCACTTCTCCAAAGAGCTTCTCTATATTTCAAGAAACACTTACTTTATAACTATGATCTTGACTTACAAAAGGGAAGTTACAGTATTGAATGCTGAAGCTATTTTTGGGTATTTAAAATGTAAACATGATAAAAATTACTTACTACATCAACTTTTTGCATACACTGCTATTATTTTTACCAGCTCACACTACAGAATAATTAGTGGGCAGGGTAGATAGATAATAAAAATTAAAAGCATGAATTAGAGATGAATGAATCTGATTTACTGAAATACATTTTGACACAGCAGTTGTTTCTTGTCAATTCAATAAGTTTCACTCAGGGGATATGACTTCTGGCCATAATCTACATGCTTCAGATGATAATCTGCTTTACACACAACTGCTTTTTGTCTGAATTCATGCAAGTTTGATAGGACCCATACTTCTGATATTTTTATAGTGTGTGGCATTTAATACTGAATTTTAATACTGTGTATATGGAATGTCATGCATACAATAAGAAGACAGAAAAATAAGTGTTTCTTTGCACAGTTAGTTAATATATGGCTGTAACAACTTGAGTAATTTCTTATTTTAATTACTTATTTAAAAGGATATGATCTCTTTTTCAGCAGATTCATCCAACCCCAACAGAATACCAAAGTAAACCACCAGTCAGCCTGAGTGTCTGTTGTAAAGCCGTGTATATAGGTACTCCCTAAAAGAAAGAATCTAGAAGGGAGGAGATGTCTTGAAAACAGTTTCAAATTTATAAACAACAAAGCCTATAGGTGCATTCAACATTGACCAAAAAAGATGAAGTGTGTCTCAGATTTAAGGTCAGCATATCAGGGCATTATGGCTGAATAGCATTTATTCATATTTACATATTCAAAGAGAAATGAAGTCACTGAATATAACAGGGGAAAGATTTATGCCCACACATCAAAGAAGTTATTTCCTTCACTGGAACTCAAGATTTCAGTATTTGCTGGAGACAGTTACTCTTAGAACATTCAGAAAAAATATACATTGAACAGTAATTTGCTACTGAAAGATTAAAAAATATTTACAAGTATCAGTAGGTTATTCTCAGCAGCTCAGAACTACTGGACTAAAGCAGAAAGGAAATATTGCAAAGAAGCAAAGTAGATGAATGAAAGATGTATAATTTAGATGTAAAAAATACTACCTCTCCCTTCTGATTCAAGCTATTTTATGTGTCTCAAATGTGCCTTGGTTGTTCAAACTATTACAACAATAGAAGCTATTTAGTTTCAGACTTCAATCTTAAAAACTCACTTTGTCCAAATCTATTAGATTCTGAGAAAGTCTTAACGAAAACTGAACAAGAATGGGAATCTTCTTTTTTTTTTTTTTTTTCATTTGTTATAACCAGATAAAATATATTCAGAAAAGTAATAAAATGAAATGCCAGGGATATACTGGAAAATTAATATATGACATATTCAGAGGAAGCAGAGATATTTCCCCCAGTGTTATCCCCTGCAAGTATTCAGCTGAGAGGGGGAAATAGCAGTGGAAAGTACTTGCCCTTTACAAAGTCTGGCCCATGATTAGTACTTCTATTATGGCTTTTGCTGTTTAACTTAATCTTATACAAATATGCATGAAGCATGGATAAATCCAGGAATCTGGATGTTAAAACTGAATGCCTTTAAATGTCATAATACCTCACAGTCAGCTAATATGAGAAGATTACGATCAATTTCTCTCCCTTGTTTTGTACCAGTTTCAGAAAAAAGTATTTTTTTCAAGTCAAGGGATACTTCACTCCTGCAGAAATTTTCTTTCGTTGTTCTCTGCTAAGAATTTGCACCTTACAATTCAAGTTGACATACATCTGTAAACATAGCTTTCACAATTCGCCATTTCATCTCTAATAAAAGGAGGAAGACACCTGAGTGTGAAGGGTCTATTGGATCCTTCACAGGCAGGGTAGGGTAAGATGATCCCAAGCACACAAGGGAATTGGATGTTTAGCTCATTTTGATATTTTTGTTAAATTCATTAATAGACTGACTAAAGATTTCGCAAAGGATGCAGAAGACTGGCTTTTTCTTTTTTTGTAGTTCAGAGTGTTTGGTGATTAATAGATACAAGCAGACCTCGGTATTATTTGCATTTTGTGACATTTACTCAAGTTAACACTATTTGGTATGTCCCTGCTTTTCAAAGTTTGAAGCTGACTTAGAGTTGATTTGCGATTTTGTTTGTTTTCTTTTTAGTTGGATATACAATGAATGATCTCATTTTCGAATGGCAAGAAAAGGGAGCAGTTCAAGTAGCAGAAGGTCTCACTCTGCCACAGTTTCTGTTGAAAGAAGAAAAGGATTTATGTTACTGCACCAAGCATTACAATACAGGTAGGAAAGCATATTAATGATTAAAACTGGAAAGACGTTTAACATTTATGTTATTTTTGAAACTTGTTTTATTTATTTAATTATTCTTACAGAACTCACAAGAAGATTAAAATGTCCAGGTGCATTGTATAGGATAATGCAGTCTTAAATAACTGATATGATGAAACAAAACTACTTGAAGGCTAATCAAACTTCAATTTCAGTAAATTTAAGAAACTACATAGTTCACATAATTCAGAAGCAATTCAGCCAGTTTTATTTTTACAGTAGGTGCCTTGAACACATCTACACTGTGGCATTTGAAGAACTGCTGAAATTAAGAAGTAATATGTTGTGCACTAAGCATGGCCTGGCTCAATGAGGAAAAAGGGAAACAGAGCATCCCTGTGAGCTGCTGCCACATTTAGATGGGAGAAAGGGTTTATTGTCATAACTCTAAAGGACAGCATGGTCACTGTTTTATTTCTGCATTTCTGCGGCCAAAAAGGTGCTCTAAAATATGAGTGCAGCCCACAAGCCTGAAAAGATGGCTAAGGTTTGTGCCTCTACTTAAAAAAACAATTGGGCCATATAATTTGTCCAGAAAAGTCAAACCATTTAAAAGTACAGAAAACTGGGAAGCCTGGATGCAGGCATCCAGCACATGCTTCAGGATAGAGACTTCAAAAGACCTCAGCAGGCAAGAAGACAGTTGCACAGAATGTGGGACATGCCTACAACGAGCAGGGGGAATAAAACGCAGTGCTGAGTTGCAGTGGCTGCAGGCAGAACGAAGGGCATGTCCTCACCAGAGGAAGCAGCAGAGTGGCCTGCTCTGAGTTACAGAACCAAAGTTAGAGGTACAAATCTAGAAGAATTTTGTCAGGGCAAACCAGAGAGAAAAGACAGTCTTACGCAGGACTATACTTTTTGTGAGATTCTCTTCTTCAAATACTTTCTCCAGAGTATTTAGTTTTTTATTCAGGTCTGCAGTATGAAGTTAATCAAATTAGAGGGGTTTGATTTGCTTTCTAGGAGGGTGGGAGTGCCTTTCATTACTTTTTACAACCAGAATTATTAACTACCAATTGTAGGCTAAAAAACCCTAAATATTATATTAAAAGACAACAACAAAGAGTTTCTTTTCCTCCATTACATCACTCAGATATGTGACCAGTAATGTGCTTTCTTAAGGCTCCTGCGAAGAGGTGCTGTGGGCAGATACCCCTTTAGGACACTCCACGAGAAACAAAACAAAAAAAAAATCAAAACCAGAAATAAAGCCTATTTCTCTGGTCTACAACAGAGTGGATAAAATGAATTCTAAAAAGAATGCTAAGCAACTGCCACTTGGCATGCAATAAGGGACCAAAGAAGAGTATTCAATTTCAATCTACTTACAGCACAGGATGAAAGCTCTTCTGAGACATCCATAAAACAGAAAAAAAAAAAAAAAAAAAAAAAACAACAAACCAAAAGCCTCCCTGTGAAGCAAATTAAAGTGAAGCTTCACGACAGTGTGTGGAAACTCATCAGTGCATGTCTCATCAGTGTTTCATGCCCAACTGAAAATGGATCACTGTAACCACAGCTTGAAAAAAAAACTGCTTCTAAATATAGGCACATAACAGTTTCAGAACAGTACAGCATAATGGCTCATCAAGTCTTGTGTTCTGAAGTGACACAACAACATTTCTGAACATTTTCGCGTTGTTGCATCCACTGGTATATCTGCAGTGACAAATTTGGGAAGTGATGAAGAATCATAACAAGCAGAAAAATTGCAATATGCAAACCATTCACATTACAAGGATGGTCTTGCTATACCACGCCTTCATTCACTTCCTATGTGACACACATTGCTCCCCTGGCCTCAAATGCAAAACTCAATTTTGATTGCAATCACTTTGAAATACTAACAGAGTCTATGATAGGCTGAGGACATGACCATCCCTAGACACAGAAAACAGCGCTGCCTGACTCCAACAGGGCATTTTTCTCTGCAGAAGAGACCTCAGTTATCACCCCCGCACTGATACAAATTGAAACATTCTACCTTAAATACCCATTGCATAAAAAATTATCAGCAGTCCTTGAAGCAGAGGCTTTACGTCTAGATGTCCTTGCTATTTATGTTGCTGTCACATTCTCCTTAGTTTCTACTTCTCCGCTCTGTGACACTGCTAACACAGTGGAGCATGTGATGAGTCTTTCACCTTGCAAGACTTCTGTTCAGGTCATTATCTACCAGGCTCCCAGACCTTTCCTGTATAACTGCTGCCTACCTAGTCCTTCCCCAACCTGTAGCAGTGCATGAGGTAACCTCACTTTCATTGCAGAGCTGTGTATTTATCTTTACCAATTGTCACGATGTTGTGGTGGGTCCTCCAGCCTATGGAGATCCCTCTGAATGGCAGTTTGGTCCTCCATTCTGAACAAGTGCAAATTCATCAAGTTGAAACAAAAATTAGTTTATTCTTTCCACATTTATTTTCAAGTTTTTTACCACAGTCGTTACCAGTCTTACACCAATGTTAAGCTTACCACCTGCCACAGAACAAGGTATGTAAAGTCACTTCCTTTCTGACCAAGAACTTAAACTTATATAGTCAACGGCACATGAGAGCATCAGCACTGATACTCCCCAATATGCCACTGATATTTGCAGAGCATGACTTGAAAGAAAAACGTAATGGTAGTACATTCATAGAATCATAGAATCATAGAATAGTTAGGACTGGAAAGGAACTTAAGACCATCTAGTTCCAACCCCATGCCATGGGCAGGGACACCTCCCACTAAACTATGCCATCCAAGGCTATGTCCAACCCTGCCTTGAACACCGCCAGGGATGGAGAATTCACAACGCAGGGACAGTGAGGATGAAGACTCCGGGCCCACTGTAGGAGAGGATCTGGTTCGAGACCATCTTAGGAACCTGAAGGTACACAAGTCCATGGGACCGGATGAAATCCATCCACGGGTCGTGAAGGAGATGGCAAATAAATGTGCTAAGCCATTGTCCATCATATTTGAAAAATCATGGCAGTCAGGTGAAGTTCCCGATGACTGGGAAAAGGGAAATATAACCCCCATTTTTAAGAAGGGGAAAATGGATGAGCCGGGGAACGACAGACCAGTTAGTCTACCTCTGTGCCTGGCAAAATCTTGGAGCGGATTCTCCTGGAAGGCATGCTAAGGCACATGAAAAACAACGAGGTGCTTGGGGAGAGCCAGCATGGCTTCACTAAGGGGAAATCCTGCCTGACCAATCTGGTGACCTTCTATGATGGGGCTATGGAACTGATGTACAGGAGTAGAGCAGTTGGTGTCATCTACCTGGACTTGTGCAAAGCCTTTGACGCTGTCTCACATGACATTCTTCTCTCTAAGTTGGAGAGACATCAATTTGATAGGTGGACCACTCGGTGGATAAAGAACTGGCTACATGGCCGCATGCAAAGAGTAGTGCTCATTGGCTCAATGTCCAGCTGGAGACCAGTAAGGAATGGTGTCCCCCAGGGATCGGTGTTGGGACAGGCCTTGTTCAACATCTTTGTGAATGATATGGACAGTGGGATTGAGTGCGCCCTCAGCAAGTTTGCCGATGACACCAAGCTGTGTGGTTCGGTTCATATGTTGGAGGGAAGGAATGCCATCCAGAGGGACCTTGACATGCTTCTGAAGTGGGCTGATGCCAACCTGAAGAAGTTTAACCATGACAAGTGCAAGGTCCTACACTTGGGTCAGAGCAATCCCAGGCACAGCTACAGGTTGGGCAGAGAAGCGATTCAGAGCAGCCCTGCGGAGAAGGACTTGGGGGTGTTGGTCGATGCGAAAATGAACATGAGCCGGCAGTGTGCATTTTGTGAATCTTGGTTTTAAATACATGGACACCAGCCATATATATGAGAACATGTCTAGTTATATATGCCAGACACTTGAAAATCATTATTTCTAGTCAGGCTGTGTGATCATAGATACAGGCTGAATGTTTTACAACAAGGAAAAGATAAGTACTTTTATACGCAGTTTTTATCTCTGTGACTATTCTCAGTGAGTGTTGTAGTGCAATAGACATTTGTTTTGAGTAAATAATGGTCCTTTTTTCCATCATACAAAAGTACAGAGAGGAAACAAGAATACTCAAATCATTACAATGGCAACTATTTAGGGAAAACCTGGGAATCCAAGGTATTAAACTTCAGAAAACAGTACCATAAAGTGCAGCAGCCAAGCTGCATCAATCCATACAAAATTTGTTTCTTG
The DNA here is from genome assembly GCA_039720435.1 of Amazona ochrocephala. Classification (NCBI taxonomy): domain Eukaryota; kingdom Metazoa; phylum Chordata; class Aves; order Psittaciformes; family Psittacidae; genus Amazona; species Amazona ochrocephala. The sequence goes on from CM077879.1 coordinate 40,366,703, forward strand.
GCTCTCCCTACTGGGTCTGCCTATTGTTTTGCCTTTGAAGACGAGTCTCAACTTTTGCTTTTAGAAGAGAGGACTGTCTAGTTTTGCTCTATAGAGAAAAGTACATCAGCTGCCTTTTGCAGTACATCTTTTCCCCACAGAACTGTGACTTCTACAAGTCTAAAAATGATGAACACTCCAGCGGTTCAGGACTACACCTAGAAATAAACACAATGTTCAAGCTCAAATTGAGCTTGAATGTGTAAGACCTTTATGGGTAGTACAGGAATTAGCAGCCTAAAGAAGCAATTTACAGAAGTCAGACAATGGTAGAAGCCCTATATTGTATTAAGGGATCTAAATCTAAGTAATTTTGGCTAAGCCAGGGAAGAAGTCTCACTCTCCATTTCCCCTTTCCTGCTATCCCTCAGTACTTAATTTCATGTTAAATCTGTGTCTCTAGCTGTACATCAAGGGGAAAGTGCAGTGCTAGAGGAGAGGATCATCATCACGTCTCAATTGCCCCAGGACTTTGCTACAAAATCTCCATAGACAGCAATATTTCAGCCATTGGGCTGGCGGGCTTTTTTTTGGTCATCAGACTTTGGTAAAAACATAATCTTGTAGTCCGCCTCCATATTGGCAGATGTGCTGGCATCAGAATACAAAATATCTGCTTCTCAGATCTAACCCTCATATTCTGCAGGGTTCCATAAGGATTTATTCAGATTTGCTTAATTTAGTTTAGCTTAATTTTGCTAAGTTTTGAATTATTATCTATTCAGCAAGTATAAAATTCTTACTTAAGTAAACAGTTTTATGTAATTTCACTAATCTATACAAAATTTAGGCCGCAGTGATCTCTACATCTGTAAAATATTTTCACAGTACATTGGCTGTTAGCATTATCAATGGCTTTTCTTGCATGAAGGCCAGACTATGACTCACTAGAATCTAAAGTAGTATCAAGAAGCAGAATCTCTCCCTTCTCCATGGATTAACAGTTGAATCTGTTCATGCTTAGTTCCTTTTTTTTTATTTTGTTAATATTATTCCTTCTCTATTTTGCTTTTATGAATTTTCAATTTCATAGTGATTTAATAAATATTATTACTTTTATCTTTATTTCTCAGGCATGCTGTTGCTTTGGCTCAGTTTCCTAAGGTGATTCTCCATTATGAAAACTTTCTGTGTAGCTTCAGAAGCAGATACTCAACCTTCCTGGGAACTGTAAACATGACCATGATATTGTGAGGGTGCAGTGAGGAAAGCTTCCCACAGGGAATATCTTAAAGGTTGCTGAAAGGGGACAAATATATTTAAGTTCTACCAACTACTGCTTCTGGAGCAGTTTAAGGCAGAGGAAACTGAAAAGGACTCCTTATGGCCTGAAAGATACTATTTATGCTTGGTTTTGCTTGCACATTGCACGTTACTTGCAGTACCTTTTAATCACACAAGCACACTCCTACCTGCATAGCCCACTACTTAAACAGCACCTGCCATTGTCACAAGAGGCTGTACAGCCTGAAGGTGTGCTAAGGTGGAAAATTGCTCTTCTCAGGTTACTCACAGTTGGCCACAGCAGCAACAACCGAAAAAAGAATATGTGACCCAAACACTGACTCCAAAGAAAAGCCACTTGTACTTTATGGGGAAAAGAAAAATCATACAGGCTAGCTGGAATATCAGTTTCAGTGTGGACATTGCATGTAAATCATGCCAGCCCAGCAGATCTGACCTTGTTATCAAAGAACACGTGTAAGAGAGAAAAATGCACCATCACATATGTATATACCAGTACGTTCACTTCATATGCATAGGTACAGCATTCAGCAAGGCAGTACTTTTGGTGCCTTTAGCACACTTGAATCCCTGGTTAGGCTGGACTTCCATACATGAAGAACCTCTGTTTCAGGAAAAAAATATTTATCTTTTAGGAAGTTCTTGATAGCTGCTCTTTCTTTTGCATTAGAAAAATCTGTCAATTTTATGGATTGTGTGCACATCTAGGTTTACATTCAGTCTGAAATTAGCATCAGGCTTTAATTTGTTACTCAGCCTCAGCAAAACCACAATACCACAAAGGTTTCATATGTTCCTCCTAACTACTCCCCATGACATTCACAGTGAATATCAGAATGAACTAGAGTTTACCTTCTGCGTACTGCAAATGAATTATCAGAACAATGTTTTTAGCTGCTTGGATATTTCTTTCCCCAGCTGAGATGACTTCATGGGTATGTCTCCTCTGATCTCATCAAGCATCCAGGCAAAAAGATTAAACCACAGCCAACCTGGCTTTGGATTTGAAATAAAATACAGGACAAGAAAGGAGACCCACAGCTGGAAAGCAACAGCACAGCCTCTGCTGACTGCCTCCTAGCTGAAGTTCACAGCTGCTACTGCAATCTATTTTTTTTTCCATTCTGCTTCATTAGCCAAGTTTATGCAAGTGGTTCTGATTTCGGTCAGGAAGGGCAAAAATTAGCATCATGCCTTTCACGTTTAGACCAGCAACTGTTACGGCTGCAGTGCCAAGACTGACTTCCAACTGTTGCCTTTCTCCAATAGTCAGCAGTGGAGTAACAGAGAGAAGTCTACCTGGGGAGACGGCAGTCTCCCAGGGAAGATGCCGCGTGTTAATTTTTCAGTGCTATTCTGGAACAAAGCAGATGAGGAATACATATGAGTGGCATGTCCGTAAACTTGCTGGGCCTGAGACAAAGGCAGGAATCTGAAGTCACACATTCCATGGAGTTAGGACATACACTTCACTTTCTTATTTTCGATTTTTGTCTATGGGGGCTTGGGGCTTTTTGCTTGTTTGTTTTGAGGGTTATTTTTAAATTTGGTCAATAATGTCTAGAAAAATACAAATCCATGCAAAAAAATCTTACAGTATAGTTCTTCTAGCACATCAGTCAGTCTGAGTTCTGGCCTCTTCATAATCCCATCTCTTTTCCATTCTTTTCTATGATTACAATATAGAATCATAGAATCATAGAATCATAGAATAGTTAGGGTTGGAAAGGACCTCACGATCATCGAGTTCCAACCCCCCTGCCATGGGCAGGGACACCTCCCACTAAACCATGCCATCCAAGGCTATGTCCAACCCCACCTTGAACGCCGCCAGGGATGAAGCATTCACAACTTCCCTGGGCAACCCATTCCAGGGCCCCACCACCCTCACAGTAAAGAATTTCTTCCTCAGATCCAATCTAAACCTCCCCTGTTTAAGTTTAAACCCATTACCCCTTGTCCTCTCACCACAGTCCCTAATGAAGAGTCCCTCCCCAGCATCCCTCTAGGCCCCCTTCAGGTATTGGAAGGCTGCTATGAGGTCTCCATGCAGCCTTCTCTTCTCCAGGCTGAACAGCCCCAAGTTTCTCAGCCTATCTTCATACGGGAGGTGCTCCAGTCCCCTGATCATCTTCATGGCCCTCCTCTGCACTTGTTCTAACACTTCCATGTCCTTTTTATGTTGAGGACACCAGAACTGCACACAATACTCCAAGTGAGGTCTCACGAGAGCAGAGTAAAGGGGCAGGAGCACCTCCCTCGACCTGCTGGTCACTCTCCTTTTGATGCAGCCCAGAATACGGTTGGCCTTCTGGGCTGCAAGCACACACTGCCGGCTCATGTTCATTTTTTCATCAACCCACACCCCCAAGTCCTTCTCCACAGGGCTGCTCTGAATCTCCTCCCCACCCAATCTGTAGCTGTGCCTGGCATTGCTCCGACCCAGGTGGAGGACTTTGCATTTAGCATGGTTAAACTTCATCAGGTTGGCATCAGCCCACCTCACAAGCGTGTCAAGATATTCCATTTGTACTTCTCTCATTTAAAATCTTTTTCATTTTCTCAGGGTTCTGTTCTCTACAGCTCTTCTTCTCTCTCCTTAATTTAGCCAAACCTGGCAAACTTACAACTACACAAAAAAAAAAACCCATATCAGACCCAGTACGTTTCTTATTGCTCCCTCTTCAAGACTGCAGTGCTGAGAGCTCTGTAACAGTTCGAGCCCACTTGAGTACTCTGGAAAGAGACTTAGATCTCGTATTCCACCTTTCTCTGGAGAAAAAAAAAAAAAAAAAAAAAAAAAACAACGTACAAGCAACAGCCAATATTTACTGACACTCCAGTCATGCACGTATTACTCTTTCTGATGCTCTTGTTTTCCTTCCTAATTTGTTTTCAAAGAAGAATATAAGACCCTATAAGAAGGAAATACTCCATGCTGAACTGTAATTATTGTGATGCAAAATAAAATGGCTTTGCAAGAGACCAAGATCTGATTGATGTATTTCTGTCACTCCTTACCCCCATAATTTCCTGTGATGCACTAGAGAGAACAGTGCTGTCCAAGTCTGCTGTCACAAAAAAACAATCTTCAGGGTAAGGACCAGTTTGAAGTAAGAGTATGATTTTGACAAAGGCCGAACTGCTAAATAAAAGAACATATCTTGTAGTTACCCTTTTGAAGATCCTGGAAGAGAAATGTAACAGAAAATCCTGGCTTTTTCCTGTTCACTTCTTTAAACCAGGACTTCATCCCTTGATTGAAGGAGAAATCAGTTTTGAAGCTGGGGCAGCAGATGGCTGAGACAGGATTTGGGACACAGATTTCAGTAGTGTAGATAGGATTCAGAAAAAACAGCAATTAGGAATAGAACTAATAATTGAGCCAGCAGATATAAAAATCCTGGGATATATCATACCATTTTAAAATTGAACATCATAACTACTGTCTTTCTAAATAATTTTTAGTGTAACAACAGAATAAAAATTTTATACAATGATATATACTATGACATCATAGAAAGAATTAATGACCTGTGAAGAGAACTATTATGAAAAGAATTAAGTTCAGAAGATTTTTCCAAGCCTAGAATAAAAAAACCATTTCAGTTTTACTTTATCTGAAACTCATTTCTGTATGCCTAACACTCGTCATGGCATAATACATAATATATGAAATTAGTACAGCATAAGCTTATAAGTCCATTACATGAATTTTGTTAATATGGTAAATATTAAAGCATTTTTAATGTGGAACTATTTTCTATAAAACGGCATTTTGGCAAATAAAAATAGATTAAGAATGTATCTATCAAAATAGATACATTCTATAACCAAAAAAATGCATACCAATTAAACAAATGACTATATAGCTTTCCATGTTAAATTAGGAAATGCTTTCATTCAAATAAGGAAGAAATCTGAGCTATGCATATTTCCTGCTGTAAGAAACTGTGTTTTCATGTATACTCTATTTACAGTAACAGCATTGCCGTCAGCATCATTCATATGTGACTAATCTGAGCATTGAGCAGAATTAGAAAATCTGATGAGACCAGGTCAAGATTTGTGAAATAATCTATGCTCCACAGGGTTAAAAAAAAAAAAAAAAAAAAAAAAAAAAATCTGGATAAGAGAAAAAAATGGGTTTATGGCATTTCTATGAGCAAACAAAAATATTTTTGTTCTGGTTTAAGTTGTTTGATGTTCTGTATCTGGGAAAAAATAGGCCATTTAATTAGCTTCCTAAAGTTGCTTAATCTCAAATCCTCAATTTCTGTTCAAATCTCAGACATTGTATTTTTGAACTGGAACGGTTTGAATAGGGATAAAAGGCGAGATTTAGCAGAATCCTAGCGCCCAAACTGATCTCACTATATTTTTCTCAAATTTGTTGAACTAAAAAAACCAAATTTAAGCTTCAAATTGAACCAAAAGATAAAAGAGATGTTATACAATGGGAGAGGAAGCCTTTTCTTTGCACACAGCAGTATTTCAAAACAAAAGAAAAGCGAGTATGCTCACACAGAGGAAGTTTCCTATGTCATAATGAATTGTGTTTTGGTTTTTACAAGGAAAGAAGAGTTCCAGAGGTTAGTGAATTCTGAAGTTTTCAGGTTTTCTGTCCAATTTCTTTCCAGTTAACTCCTGTTATAATAGAGATCGTGCATATTAAAAATCACTGAAGAGAAATCAAAACATCCATCTTTCATTAGAGAACAAATATATTTGATGGAGTGTACATTCTTTAATGTGCGCACTAGATGTTGACAGTAAAGAACTTTCTATTTCTATTGAATATTTCCTCTTTGCTATACAAAGGAAAGTTTACGTGTATTGAAGTCCGATTTCACCTTGAGAGGCAGATGGGTTACTACCTCATCCAGATGTACATACCAAGTCTCTTGATCGTCATTCTCTCCTGGGTGTCATTTTGGATCAATATGGATGCAGCTCCAGCCAGAGTGGCTTTAGGCATAACAACTGTACTGACCATGACAACACAGAGCTCAGGTTCACGAGCATCTCTTCCAAAGGTAGGCAGAATTTCCTTTGTTTGCACCACATTAGTACAAAGTCATAACGCTGTGTGACAAATAAACACCTTTAGTCAACCTTATAATGTGTGTTTGAGTTATTAGTATTCAAGCATCTTCTAAAGGAGATAAATAACCTTGAAATACTAGGGGTTTTTGAGTCACCAATCAAATATGTTCCATTCCTCCCATCTAACTATTTAGCCAACTATCTACTATATCCCATAAACTTCAGTAAGTAATGAAAGCAACGTTATTCAGTACTATATAAATGTTGCTTAGCACTTGGCTATCTCATCGTTTTCCAGATCCCAGTATTTGATGACATGCTAACAGATATCACTGAATTTCTAAAGGTAATAAATTCTAACCTGCTCTCAATGATATCTTTTTTTCAAAACCTGCCTACATTATTAATTAACTCACTAGTTACAATTAACTAGTTAACAAGTAGTTAACTCACTAGTTACAATTTACATTAAAATATAGAAAAATGTGAAACTAAATAGCTCCAGACAGCTGTATAAAGAATGGTTCGGTACACACTGCAAATAGCTTAAATTATATTTGTACGATTAATTATTTAAGTTTTTTGACTTGTCATTGCTTTAGAGATTTTCATTTTAAGGCTTATTCCTTGACCATCTTCATGTGCCACTGCACTTAACAGAAATAAAATATATACAATAAAAATACACAAAGTTCACTTCTGTATTTAGTTTTAGCATGGTATTTTTATGCTGGTTAATTAATTTTTTTTTCCAAGTAAAATATCCCTAACAGGGGTGTGTTTCATGCCTCAAATATATGGATCTAAATGCATCTGAATCTAGCATCAACAGATAAGAAAACAAAATTATATAAGAACTCAGGAAAATAAGACTGTAAAAGGTTACCAAAGAGAGCTACAGATGTTTTTTTTTGTCACACTTGTTAAGCCTGAAGCTAGTTATGTTGGTTTATATGACAAAGTTCTTGTAAATCTACACATAGGAAGAGGTCCTGCTTTCCTAGTTCAGATTATGTCCTGCAGCAGAGCTTGGCAGTAAAGGATTGCAATGAGTTCATCTACTCTGCAATTGGTTTTCAACACTTCCACTGTGTCAAAATCACATGATTATTTTGAACCTATAACTTTGATTTACCATGTCTATGCTAACAGAGAATGAACATACCAGAGCTATCCATTTGTCTCCCTTCTTCTACCTAATTTCTATTCCAGGCACTTTAAATCAGATCTATTCTAATACAGGAATTCCCACTGGTCCCACTATAAGGTATTCTTTGTTTCCTTAGTATCATTCACAGATCTCAGTGGGACAAATGGAGAAAGAGCATGTGCTTATTCTGGATTATTTGGTTTGTGATACAATATACACAATACATTATAAGGAACTGCTAATAAGAAACAGTAAACATATTTTGCTAAAGACTACCTTTTAGGAAAAGCATTTAACACTTACAGCTTGAATTGTTGTCACTCTTATTATCCAGCTTTCATGTTAAGTTTTGTTTTATGAAAGTAGTGTTAGGATGTGGAGATATTAATGAACTTCCTCCTTCCTGATATGAAATGCTGAATTTCACATCTGTGGTTTTAACAGTGTTCTTCTCTTTCTTCTATAGGTATCATATGTCAAAGCGATTGACATCTGGATGGCTGTGTGTCTGCTCTTTGTATTTTCTGCACTTTTGGAGTATGCAGCTGTAAACTTTGTGTCAAGACAGCATAAAGAACTTCTGCGATTCCGCCGCAAGAGGAAGAAGAACAAGGTAAAGTAACAACATTCACAACTTTGAAAGAGAGTCAGAAATTGATTTATGTCAGGATATAGGGTTAATTTGGTAAACATAGTAAAGGCTTAAAGTGGCAATATAAATAAAATAGCAGCATTCACTATAGGTAGAGGGTCACTACAAGGACTATGCACTGCATAAATCCAACTTGAAGTCCAAAGAGGGATTAAGAAGGATTTGTATGAGACATGGACCATGTGGGAGCCATCTGCACAAGCATGAATATCACTCTGCTAGAAGAGTGGTTGATCTTCAGTGGATGAATGTTACTGGTCTTGCAGCAGTTTTTACTATATTGAGATCTAACAGATAAAGTTTCCTAGGTTCATTCTAGCATTCAGTTTGAAGCTTTAGCAGCAGTGTTTTATGTAAACATTTTTAATATAAAAAATAGTTAAAATTATCGATGAAAGAACAAACATTCTATTTTAAAAGGTTGAGAAGTGGTTTTTTCTTCTAATGCTAATTTAGTGTAAATTGTTCATACAACTAGTAGGAAACTTTAATATGGCAATTGTTATTAATATTTATTTTATAGCTGAAGCTATCTAGACTACCAGCAAAAAAAGCCACTGCCAAGTGCAAAGTCAAACAGCTAAGGCTACAGGTTTGAATTCTAAAGTTGCAGTCAAATCAAGCAATAAGCAAAATTTCTTAAAACAATATGTAACTCTTACATCGGATTTTTAAAAGAGTAAGTTTTTCTCCAACCTACCTGTTAAAAGAATATGCACCACTGATGTCATGCAGAGCCTTTCTGCTGGCTTTCAGTGACTATCTAGAGTGGATAAAAGTCTGATCGTAGCTCAGACTTAGCTCAGCCATCTTTTGTTCCTGAAGACTTACCTCAATTTATTGCTTACATCACAAGGAAAGGACATTTTACAGGTTGTTTCCCTTTTTCTTAGAAGATATGGAAAACCTGTAATGCTGGAAAGTCTACCTACGCAGTCTCTATTAGTAAGACTCCATGTTAAAGGCAGGCCGGACAGTCAAACGAATATGTCATTCTCATACATTTGCCTGTTCCAGTGTGTTGGGTGCTAGACTTCAGCTGCAGAAACTCATGTACTGTAGCATAGAGGATGATTCAGACCGCCTGTACCTGCTTTCAACATTTGTCCCTGTGAAAAAAATGTGTTTTTTTCTTTTCACTGATAGTAGCAGAAAAAAACACTTTCTGAGACACACATTTTTGTGGCAGATTATTTACTTTTCAATTGTGGCAGCTCTCTGAAAGCTGCTTAACAGTTTTGAATGGGTAAGTGGGACAGGCAGAGACAGATTACTGGGCAGGGGACAGGTGAGCCACAACAGATGCATCATATATCAAACAGCAGTGGTTAGTGATACACTATGTGACTATACCTCTAGTCCATTCATTTTTTTCACCATGTGTTATAGCATCTTCTGGATGTTACACAAATTTACCATATTCAACTTCAGCAATATCTTTCTTGAACACAAGTCAATTATTATAACTGTAGGGTTAGAAATTGGCAGGTATTACCTATCTTCCTCAGAATCAAACCAAACCTTTTTCAAGCCCCATCTTAGCAAGACTTCAAGTTCACCAAAGATACTTCTTCAACAATCACAATCAATCAAATTTCATCTTAGACATATGTGGAGTAAGATTCACAATATACAAAGTACTTGTAAGAGAAGACCACTTAACAAAAAAATGTAGGCACATGAACAGGTTGGGCGGGGAGGAGATTCAGAGCAGCCCTGTGGAGAAGGACTTGGGGGTGTGGGTTGATGAAAAAATGAACATGAGCCGGCAGTGTGTGCTTGCAGCCCAGAAGGCCAACCGTATCCTGGGCTGCATCAAAAGGAGTGTGAGCAGCAGGTCGAGGGAGGTGCTCCTGCCCCTTTACTCTGCTCTCGTGAGACCTCACTTGGAGTATTGTGTGCAGTTCCGGTGTCCTCAACGTAAAAAGGACATGGAACTGTCAGAACAAGTGCAGAGGAGGGCCCCGAGGATGATCAGGGGACTGGAGCACCTCCCGTATGAAGATAGGCTGAGAAAATTGGGGCTGTTCAGCCTGGAGAAGAGAAGGCTGCGTGGAGACCTCATAGCAGCCTTCCAATACCTGAAGGGGGCCTATAGGGATGCTGGGGAGGGACTCTTCATGAGGGACTGTGGTGAGAGGACAAGGGGTAATGGGTTTAAACTTAAACAGGGGAGGTTTAGATTGGATCTGAGGAAGAAATTCTTTACTGTGAGGGTGGTGAGGCCCTGGAATGGGTTGCCCAGGGCGGTTGTGGATGCTTCATCCCTGGCGGCATTCAAGGTGGGGTTGGACATAGCCTTGGATGGCATGGTTTAGTAGGAGGTGTCCCTGCCCATGGCAGGGGGGTTGGAACTCGATGATCGTGAGGTCCTTTCCAACCCTAACTATTCTATGATTCTATGATTCTATGATTCTATGAATAGTATCATTGACTTAAATGTTCTGCTGGATCAGTGCTTGACATCATGGTATTACTTAAAAGACCTTATTCTAATTTTACACTTCATTAGACAATCTTCTACCTTCAGGTAGGTTGCCTGTTAGATTTTCATGAAATTAGAGGATTAGAGACTGGAGTGTCTATACAAAGATATCAAGTACTACCCTTAGATTCTGAAGGATGAAGACATGCATTTCAATGCTTTTCTTCATAACTTACCTAAGTGAGGGTATTAAATATATTCAGGGGAGCATGGTTTTCCCTTATTCCCTATATTGGGATGTTTCATCACGTGACAGGTTTCTCAGCCTAAATTTACCAAGAAAAGTTTTGTTCCCATGAAAGGTTATGATTTTGAGAAGTAGACATTTTTTCTGAAAAGATTAAATGTGTTTCTCGACTGACTCCATTCTGTGTTAAGTTAGAGCTCCCAGACAGAATTATCTTCTGAGAATACACCTTCTCAAGATCTACAGACAGCTCAGCTAATTGCTTCTCTTTTTCTCACTGTTTTATTAAGCTACTCCTTGCCCAACAAGCAAACTACAAGTTGAAATGTTACAGCACTGATATTCTCTCTTCAAAAAAAATGGATCTCTTCCAGAGCCTCTGGTATACAAATAATAAATTGCATCTTCCAGGTCATAGAATCATAGAATAATTAGGGTTGGAAAAGACCTTAAGATCATCGAGTTCCAACCCTCATGCCATGGGCAGGGACACCTCCCACTAAACCATACCACCCAAGGCTCTGTGCAACCTGGCCTTGAACACCGCCAGCGATGGAGCATTCACAACTTCCCTGGGCAACCCATTCCAGTGCCTCACCACCCTTACAGTAAAGAATTTCTTCCTCATATCCAATCTAAACTTTAAATAAAGCAGCTAATAACTAGGCTTCCCTACCACAAATGTTGGTATTTATTCACCACAATTTCTAACATGAAATGCATACCCTAGGATCATAATTTGAATTAACATTTGCTTCCTTCTTCTTTTGTCTTTTTTAAAGTCAGTTATTATAGCTTATGATTACAAAGTTTCGTATATGCTTGTTATCCCTTTGGACTAGGTTAAACTCTCAGGAAACAGATTGTATTGACTTTTAAAACTAGCATGTACAAAGAAATGTTCATTTGACCACAAAGTTAAAAGACTTGAAAAGAAAATAGGTTAAAAGGCTGTGTTTAAAATAAACTCCAGGGGCTTCCTTGAACATTAAAACCTCTTTCTTTTCAAAGTGAAAGCTGCTATTCTATTCAGTATTTATGTCCAAATAGATTACAGAAATAGAACAGTTAGGATAACTTACTACATTTTTTCATCCTATCTGCTTACCATTTGGGGACATTTTACAGGGATTAGGTTTTTCTACCAGGTGAATTCCAACTGATGAATACAGAATTTTTTGGCACAGGCTTTTCATCTGCAAGGGTGCAGCAAAATTATTAGTGGTTTGACTCTGTTGAAAAAGTCCAAAAATAGATGGGTTTGGAAATGGTTCATTTCAGGTATATGTTGACAGAAGAGAACATGTATGCAAAATCTCTAATTGCAATGGAGCAGCTGAAGACTTTCCAAAGTTTATTTTCTTTGTAATTAAAAAGATGTGCTTGTTGCAAGAAATATTTACTTTTTATCAGCTAACCCTAGGAATGGTCAGACGATTGAATTTCAGTGCTGGAATGCCCCTCAGAGGTCAATGAATCCATTTTCCTGACCTAAGTCAAGATCAGCTATACCTAATATATCACACTCATAAAAATTCCACAAGCTCTCCTGCAATCTATTCCAATGGTTTAGAAAGATTTTTTTTTGATGGCTTGTCTAAAAGGAACACAGAGAACAGAATACTTCATTCCTTTATGTAGCCATCTGTACATTTCCATTCAGTTTTCTTTAAATAGTCCCAATTTTTTTTTATTTTTTTTTTTTATTCTCCTTCCTTGGAAATTCTCCTAAATAAGTCCATGTAATTCCTCAAAACTCTGTTTGCAACACAAAGCCTAGCCAGTCACAGTTGAGAGCAGGTGAAGGATCATATGGTGTAAGTTATACATTTGTTTATTTAAACCAGTTTGCCATTTGTCCTGTTAGCAACAGCATGTATTGACCCATACCAAGATCGTGACCTTACCTTCCATAACTCACAGGTCTTTTTCTAGAACTACTGCAGAGCCATTCGCTTCCCGTCTTATGTTTGTGAAGTTTATTATTCCTGGCTAAATGTAGTACCTTGTATTTGTGTCCAACCAACTCTCCTGCATTTCTCTGTCCAAATCACTGATCTTGACTTTAACTCCAGACATATCCTCAGACAAATTTGCAGATTTTTCCCAGGTTGGAGTCTTCTGTAAGTTTAATCACAGCTATGGGCTATTCCTTTTCAATGCTGATTAAAAACAGAGGAGGACTGAAATCTCTCTTTTAAAAAGCACATGCTCAGACTCAGATAAACCCTTTGCAGTAAACAAGCGCAGCAAACAAAAGAGCTGCTGAGTTATGGGAAATTATACAGTTACACAAAATGTAATTAAGTACAGAGCTTTATCAAGACATTTTGGCATCCAAAGCTCATCTATCCTTGTCATTTTCCTTATGCTTTTTCCCCCTACAGTCACTGCCTCTTTTTTACACCACCTAGTATATTTGCAGCCTCCCTTCCCAAACAGTAACAGCAGCATCAAGGTGATTTTGGGGTATAACTGCACCCTTTGTCTACCATTTTTATAGTTGCAAGTATTGACCTCGCTCAATGACTCCAAATAACTGAAAGACAAGTTTCTTTTCAGAGGCTAAATTCAATTTTCACAGAATAAACAAAAAATTTTGAAGCTCCGGGATTGTGTTATAAATACATTTATAAACAAAAACGTAATATATAGCATGCTCATTGCTGGTTTCCAATAGGCATCAGAATAGGTATAGGATATTTTTCAAAAAGGGCTTAATTTCCTTGTGGTTACACAAATGGCATAATGAATCCTGAGAACAGGGGAATTTTTGGTTCCAAATTTGAGATTTCATTTGGTAGTGAGTATGTGATCCATAGTGCTTTGTCTCCGTCAGAGAAAGAAATCTGGCCAATGAACACAACTATTTCACAAATATTATATTACTAATATGATGGAAACATTCCTTCAGAATGAACTAATATAAATTATTCATTTACAGTCACACTCCTTTCAGTCTTGAAAGACAAAAGGAAAAAAAGATGTCAAAGTTAGAAGTCATATGGGGATACTGAAACACACCTATTATCAGTGCTTTTTCTTAGTAGCATCTACATTGTACGGGGAAAAACATTAACTACATATATATACTGAATAACATTTTGATTTTAGATTACTTTTAATATATTTAGTCTTCAGGAATAGTCAATCTTTAAATTCTATTTTCATAAATCTAAAGATCATGGTATCTTTAGTGAGGAAAATAGACATGCAAACTAGATTGTCTTTAATGGTAATCATACCTCTTTTCTTTTGTTTTCTTTTTGGTCAACCCATCCGTTTTGATGAAAGTATTTTGAGGGAGTTCTTGATGGAAATGAAATCAGTGAATCATTGCAGCTTAGCAATGGCTTGAGATGTACAGGACCTATAGACGGAACTTTGCCTCAAATCTACAGTACAAATTTAAGGGTAAACTATGAAGAAGATGTCCCATTTGTCATAATGTGATATCCAATCATTAACAGAGGCCCTATCCTTTTGTCTGAAATAATGCCTTCCCATGTGAATTCCATATGCCTTCATTGCTGCCTGTATGTGATGACGTGAAATGTTAATAAAGGTACTTGTTAATTTTGAAATCCATCTTGACCTCTTTAAGTCTGGATTCAAACATAATATTAAAATTATACTTCCTGCAACTTCAAAGGAACAGTGACATCAGTTCAAAGAATAATCATTTGCTACCAGATCAGTATTTAAAACCAAACTGTTTGTAGTGCAAACCAATTCAATAACACTTTTCTTCTCAATAATTTACAGTAAAAAATACAGTGTTCGATAACCAAAACCAAAGCTTCAAATAATTCTTCAAGCTGTTACCACAGCCTGAAGTCAAAAGGTTATGGAGATATTTTCAGCCCTTATCCATATTACTCCTCAAGAGAAATGTATTATTAAATATGTGGATAGAAAACAGCATGGTCACAGGGCCACAGAAACTGACAGCTTTCAATACTTTATTAACTCAAAAGTTAATATCAATAATAAAAGTAACTGCATTTTTCCTGCTGTGCACTCGCACCCTTAGATATGAACCTGGAGCCAAATTAATGTTTTTTCTGCATTATGAACCTGATAAAAAACTTGCATAATCACAGAAAAAAATTATGGTGGTACCTGGTATATTACAGTGCTCCAAAGGTGCTGTTTCCTGCATAACCATTAATCTTAGCCCTTTGGTCTGACTTGGCAGCCTCCAGCCATCCTGCCTGCCCTAATGGAGACACCATCCAACATACACTGGGCAGAAATGCAAGATTCCTAGAAGGACCTTCACATCACTTCTTTAACAGAGAGCATTTCCAAGCAGCCTGCTCTTGAACTGAACTCAAGATGTATGCAAGCAAAACAATAAACAGAGATCTGGCCTTTATAACCATTTTAAGAAATCACTCAATTCAGGAAAACAGAACAGAGACAGCAAAGTCTTATCTTATAGTACCCAACTGAACATACCCAACTGAAAGCTGCCACTCAGAAATTTCATTTCATCATCCTCTTGTTTTCTGGAGATGCATGGAAAGATTTTAACCCTGAATTGTACTGTATGTATGAAGATGTTTAAATAGCAAGTTTAGTGTAAATTCTCACTCCATGTATTTGTAACTTCTGTTAAAATACAACTCCAAAACTTTTCTGGAACACAATTCTTATAAAGATGTTGTTTCCCATTCTTTTCTGACAGGAGAGGAACACTTCTATAGTAATTAGATCTTTGTTTTATCACGTCATCAAATAATGACCCTATCATTTTGTATTTCTGTTATTCATTTCCATATTGAAGTCAGTCAGTTATTTTCCCTCCTTTTCTTGCATGTTGATTTTTCTTTTTTGTTTCTCTAGGAGAATTCTAATACAGATTTTAAGTACAGAAATTTCAGGAAACTATATTAGTCTATTAGTTTATTTGATATACATGTACGAAAAAGTACTGCAGTTGGGTAATAATTACAGCTCTGCTGGATGCTCATGCTGATTGTCAACTAGACTTCAAACATAGTAATTTGCATTCTTTTGTACGCAACTTATTCAACTAACATTGATGATAAACTTCATTGGATTTTTTTTTAAACAAAGTAATTAACAATGGTTCTTCTAGCAAGTACCACTTAAGCAAAAATCTAAATACATTTAGAATTAATTCTCCATTCAAAAACATTTTCAGATCTTCCAAATCTCACAGGCATTTTCAAAAAGAAAAATTTAGAAGTTTGGATTTAAACTGTGCTCACTGAGGAATTAAGTTTGCGTAAAGTAAGAGATTTAACTTTAAAAATGCTTTGGAATTACTGAACTGAAACACTATTTGACTTGCTTTGGTAAATAATATTTTTTTATCCTTTCATTTTCATTTAAGCTATGAAGAGCTTCAAAGATATCAAAAATTCTCTACAAAAGAAAAATTGCTGCTTTATTATTTTTTAATACAGAAATTATTTTTAAAAATATTTAAGAAATCACTTATACATGATACTTTGTCATACTTCATAAAAGTCTAGAATCCTAAAGCAGCTAGGCTAAATTAGATATGAAATATAGGAAATTCTGAATTTAAAGCCACCATTTAAAGAAATTGTGAATACCATCAAAATCACACTAATATCCTGGAGTAGCATACATAGTGAAAGAAAACACTGGAATATACTTCAGAACAAACTTTTGTCCAGGCTTCACAGCCTATGTATCATTTATTTGCCTGCATTTGTACCTCCATTATTGCTTGAGAATACCAATAGTCATTTAAAGAGAAGTACAAAATTTGTCTGCCCACAGAAGCCACATTCTTGAAATACATGCTATGAAAATATATTTATCTTCAGATCTCCTAGTTTTGTTTCTGTGCCACATGATTAAAACCTGCTTTCCTTACAGCTCCCTGAAGGCATAATGCCTTTACTACTTTTCCCCTGAACTGTCAGAAGAACAATTCAGAAGAAAAATCTGGCCTTTAGTTTTCATTAACTTTATTTTAAATTAACACACTTTATATATTATTCTCTTTATCTGATGTATTCACAGGAAGACCAGAAATGGGGCATGCAGTTAAGATTAACTAAATATACGGTGACTAAATAGGCAGAATTCTCATTAATATATTTGACATCAACATCATTAGTGCTTCTATGATGAAAATCTCTAGAGGCCAAGATCCCATTTTATTAAGCAACATAGAGATTTAATGGCTGTTGTCTAAAAGACCAGCGTGAAATCTGCCCACTTGAAGGCTGCAGATATTTACTGTAAATGGAGAAAATTAAACTTGTGTACCTGATTACCAATAGCTTACTAAGTTTTCCCTTTAAGTAGATTAGAGAATCTATAAACAAATACGAAAATTCTGCACTTACTAAGGCTGCTGCAATATTTTTGACAGATATTGGTAGGACTGAAATTTCAACAGGTTAAGATAAACTGTGGATTCGAGAAGTCACTGAGGTAATGGTGCAATACTTGTTATTTAGCTGCTGGTAAGATTTCTGTAAGTAGAAAAACACTTTTTGATTTTTCTCTTTCCTTTCTTTTTTTTTTTTTTTTTCCAACAGGAAGATGATGTAAGGGAAAGTCAGTTTAGTTTTACAGCATATGGAATGGGCCCATGTCTGCAAGCAAAAGATGGAGTGACACAAAAGGGGCCAAATAATTCTGTTCAAGCTGCACCAAAAAGCCCTGATGACATGAGAAAGGTATTCATTGACCGGGCCAAGAAGATAGATACAATATCCAGAGCTTGCTTCCCATTAGCCTTCCTGATTTTCAATATTTTTTATTGGGTAATTTACAAAATCATCAGGCATGAGGACATTCACCAATAACAAGATTAAGGCTTGCAATACATACAGATCTGTCTGCTGTGTTCAACAGTAGGCTTTCTGTTAGAAATGCACATCAGAAGAGTAGAATGGAAGAATAACACCCAGAGAAGATACATCTGCTATTTCAAACTTTGTGTCAAACTAAGTATCAACTCTTTTTCATTGTAAATCACTCTCTACTGAAGCTTTACTGCCAGGTATTTATACATACTGTTACATAGTGATATAATTGTACAGTACTCTTTGATGTTCCTTATTTTTTTTTAATTCTGGTATATTTTTAATTTTAAAAATGGATTCAGAATATCCTACGTAAATCCCACAGTATTACAGATAAATTAGTATTTGAGACCTTTAATTTAATTTAGAAGATAATGAAAAATGGCCGATTTGAGATTACAGTTTTAGGGACATTTTCTTGTCTTAAGGCCAGTACCTGTGGTTTTGCAATGTGCATATTTGACAGATTTACGTTATGCAGGTTATTCAATAAATTTCATATTACTGTTGCCCTGGAAGGTGCATGTTAAAATCATCTCAGACAGGACAAAATATCTACAGCCTAATAGCCAGCATATCACGTGATAAATATATTCAAATCTGTGAAGTATTTATTCCAGTAAAGGACATATTTTCCTTTTAATTGTCTACATTTTGATAATTGAAACTTATAATATTTTTTAATCCTTTTTATATTTTTTGAAGGCTTTTTTATTTTTTTCTCAATTGCTAAAACTCATAAGCTTGTGAGACAGGCAAAATACATTGAAAATTTGCAATGCTTCATTCTGTTTCAACACAAAGATATCTTGGACCAAAACTAAAAGCAAGCAGCCAACTGCTTAACTGAAATATTTGGAGGAAAACTACAGCTGTGTTAATGCATCTTTATCTCCTACATTACATAAATACAGGAATTTTAATTTATGAATATATCAAGTTTTCTGTCTCATTCTTTGAAGCATATTTATATGACTTAGACACTGGTTAAGAAGCACTTCACAATTTTGGAAAAAATTGCAGTTCTAAAACACGAAAAAGGATCTGGATGGTCTTACATTTATTGTACTGAATAAACAAGAAAACAACTATTACAACCCTTGGAAAGATTTTTCCTGTTTAGGATTAAATAAGTCATATTAGTTTCTTCATTGAATTGTAACATAATAGATCATATTTATGGCTTAGTTTGTAGGCCAGAGAGTTTACCTCTGCCAATCATCTTGTCTATTGCAGAACAAAATCATTCTAAGATACAGAACTCTGACATTTAGAACTACAAGGTACTCTAAGTCCAGTACCTGAAGCTGTTTCTCATTACAAAATATTTTTATTTTTAATGTTTTAAATTTTTGGTTTGTTGTTGCTCAGAATGCATATACGAAAGCAAAATCTGCTGGAGGCAAACATCTGGTGAGCTGCCAAAGGCATGGTGCATATGAAGTAACAGAAACTATGTAATTCTGCACTATTATAACACAGCAACCTTGGGTTTGGTTGGGTTTGCTGTTTTCCTCTGAGGATTAGTTAGAGATTCTTAAGTAGTAGCTCTCAGATTTTGCTCAGCTGTGTCAGAAAGAAGCTCCATAATCCCCCTTTATTTTAAAACTGTATTATTTTTATAGTTTTACCTCAGTTATGATCTGAACTTAATTCAATTAACTTTAAATAATTGTTTGCTGAGGTTGTCTCTTGGTTTTGTTGATCTCTTTATGTGCATATTCCAAAATACGCTGTTCACTTATGAAGGTGTGTGAGAGAGTACCTGTGTAAGGAAGTATCATGAACTAATGACAGACATTTCAGTTGGGTTATATTCATCTCTGTCAAAGTTGTCTTCAGCTGTATTGCATGAAAACAGATATTAATTTAATTCTGCTATCAGCAAAGTCAACAGTATTTCATTTAAGGACTGGTTGAAGTACATAATCAAGAGGAAATCATAAAAAATTACACTATCTTGCAGGCTCATATTTCTTCTAAAATACATGGCCTGCACTCAATAAAGAATACTTGAGTGGGTAAATGCACAAAAAAATGCTAAGCGGATCAGAATAACTCCTAGTTATTCTAATTTATAACACTTGATTACCAGCTTCACATTGCCTCTTTCCCAGTCGTGCAATAGTCTATTGCTCTCACACATGTAGTACTACCTGATCTCAAAAACTAACAAATTTGAGTAATGTAGAGCTAAACAAATTTAGGGCTAATTTCTTTTTCACTCTTTAAGGCAGAAAAGGTCTATGCTCTTAAACATAGAAATCAGACAGGAAATTCTGAATAGCAAAATACATTTTATTTTTTAAACCATCAACAAAATAAGCTTGCATGGTTAGAGAGATTTTTTATTTTTCTATAATAATGATAAACTTGAGGAAGCTTGAAAGAGAAAGAAAATGGATACTACTGTTGAATTTACCTATTTTAACACCAAAGTAAAACACATTCTACTTTCAAAGATTTTTGACAGCAAGCACTACTATTTAAACAGGTTAGAGGAATTCAGGCAGAATGTGGGAATTCATTTTTCAGCTCAATCATATATTGATTTTCATTGGATTCTCTTTATTAGAGTTTGTTCCAGAACCTTTATAATGTGTGAGAGATGATTCTGTTTACTCACTAAAAAGACTTCTAGTTAGGTGATTTAGTTGTGCACTTTACATGTGAGGAGTAAGATATTGCCTCCATCTTGTACTATAGCCCCTTACAAAATGGTAGGTTGATAATGTAGATAAAATATAGCATAATAAACTGTATAAAACCTTATATTTTTAATAGTAGGGAAAGATAAAAGGTCTTCCTTAAGCTTAAAAAAAAGTATTATTTTTAACAATAATTTTGTATTAAATGGAAATGAATTTAGTTATACAGTTCCTAGCCCAAGAGGAGATGGTTGCAAAAGATAGATATACTTTATGTGCAACTTCTCTTTTCTTTTGAACTATCACAGGAACTAATCTAATCCAACAGAGCAGAATTTGGCCTTAAACTGTGAAAGTGCTGAATGAGTTATTAATTCATACAGTATGCCTGTGAGGTAGTAAAATAACTTTATCCACATCTTACTGTAGAATGAAATGGTTATTTACATGATACCAATATCAGGTCATCACAGACATTTTTCTTTTTGAGACAACTGAGAAGAAAAACATAAATCACAGACCAAACTACTTCTTAATAATAAAATGGGTATTCTGTTTCAGAGTGATTATGGAAGAGGTGCCTTCAGGCCACATACATCACCTACAGTAGTTACTGAAATACTATCAGTTTGGTAGACTTACAGAAGCAGGTTAGATTGCTAGAAGCAGTGGGTTAAATGCCAGAAGGATGTTGACCCATCCTGCATTCTTGACATGCTTGAATATTACTGTACTTCTTCACTTTCATCTTTGTGAAATATGCAAGAAGCATTTCTTATGTTTGTATTTTAGTGTATGACAGAGTTATGTTAACAGATGAAATGGACTAAAGTAGTTACTGATGTTCCATGATATGTAATTGTGAGTTGTATAAAAAGAAATTGTGCCATAATCTTTTGACATAAAGGTTTAACATAATATGCAGTACTTCGTGTGTTAGTGATTCTGGCTTTTTAAAGGCTACAGCAAGAAAAAAGAAAAAACTTTCTATGATAGTGCATTAATGACTTGTCTGTGAGTTTTCAAATTATTCTTCTGTGAGTTCTGTCTGATGGCAATTTCACCTCAAAGTACTTCCTTTTTAGTAAATGTGTTGTGCATGGATTTGATTAAATTCCTTTTTATTGTATTACAGTATCATATTGCACTTAAACTGACATTCTCGGCAGACAGAAGTTTTAAAATGTGTGAAACTATGCTGTCATCCATGTCACTGTAGATATTTTGTTCCAAAAAATAATAAACTTAACTTTTTCAGAAACCGTGCATTTATTTTTATGCTATGTTAATGGGAATGGGTTTAAAATTACAGGAGAAACTATCAACGCCACTGGAAAAAAGGATGAAACCCTTATCTGTAGTTAAGGTGCATTACTGTTAAGTATTTCACAAGTGAAAACTTGAGAGAATGAATACAGTGCCTTTGATTGCTGTATTATTTAGCTTCAAAATACTTTAACAGCATTAATCAAATATGCAAAGAAGTGTTTTCCAGGGAGCATGATGGGGGATAACAGGCACTGAATTAGGAGCTTGCTCTTCCAAGGCTTTCTTTACAAGTTAGTGGACAGAAAGAAATATTTCTGGTGGACAGGTGGAGGATGGGCTCCTGTTCTGATAAAAAAAAAATCCAAAACCCTCATTCTGAAAACTCAGGGAAAGTTTTCTTGCTAAATGGCCTTTGAATTAACTACAGGTACTCCAAAATAGTCCTGCTGATCTTACCATCGAAAAGGTGAAGAAATTCACTTGCAGCAAAATAGCCTCATGGAAACTTTATAGATCCTTTAAGTACACCTTGATAGACAAATTATTTCCCACAGAATTGCATGATCAGATCCCTGCTATTTGTGGTAGCTGCTGCTCCAGCAGGTCTAAACTACCTTGTTTTCCCTCAAGCAAAGCATAACTGGTACCAATGCTTTTGTTCACATATGTTCACAAGTAACAAGGTCATAAAATTACTGGAGTAGCAAACGTTTTCATGCTGAGATGCACAGTTTCCAAAGCATGAAAACTGCAAATACACTGTACCAGGTGTGCAGCAAACAATTGAACAAGAAAGTAACAGCCAGGTAACAGGAAGCAAGAGTGACAATAAAAAGAAGTAACAGATCTTAAAGAGATCAATAGGTGACTGTGTTGAATCTAATTTTTTACACAAATTGAGAAGATTACCCCAGAATTGGACACAGTGCTCCAGGTGTGGTCTTACCAGCGCTGAATAGAGGGGAAGGATTACAGAATCACAGAATAGTAAGGGCTGGAAAGGACCTCAAGATCATCGAGCTCCAACCCCCCCGCCATGGGCAGGGACACCTCCCACTAAACCATGCCATCCAAGGCTATGTCCAACCCCACCTTGAACGCCGCCAGGGATGAAGCATTCACAACTTCCCTGGGCAACCCATTCCAGGGCCCCACCACCCTCACAGTATAGAACTTCTTCCTCAGATCCAATCTAAACCTCCCCTGTTTAAGTTTAAACCCATTACCCCTTGTCCTCTCACCACAGTCCCTAATGAAGAGTCCCTCCCCAGCATCCCTATAGGCCCCCTTCAGGTATTGGAAGGCTGCTATGAGGTCTCCACGCAGCCTTCTCTTCTCCAGGCTGAACAGCCCCAATTTTCTCAGCCTATCTTCATACGAGAGGTGCTCCAGTCCCCTGATCATCTTCGTGGCCCTCCTCTGGACTTGTTCTAACACTTCCATGTCCTTTTTATGTTGAGGACACCAGAACCTCCCTGAACCTTCTGGAAACACTCTTAACACAGCCAAGGAAACCATTATTCCTTGCTGCAAGGGCACATCTCTGGCTCATGTTCAACTCTCAGGTCCTTTTCTGTCCACCTGCTTTCCAGTTGCTCATCACACACCAGTGCATGACGTTGTTGCTCCCCAGGGGCAGAACTCTGCACTTTCCCTCACAATAGTGAAAAACTTTTCTTGTAGCGTTAGCCTCCACTTAGGTAATCTGCATTTAAAACCTCTGCTGAGGCAATGAGCTCAGCCTGAAACCCACTTAATGTCACATGCCTGAATTACTCGCTTAGCAAGCCACATAACACACCTGACCTGCCTTTAAAAACCACTCTGTTACTTTGGATATATTTAGTCACTGTCATTAGGCATGTCCAGTATCTACAAAAAAACATTCAAAGGGCTGTTTTCCAAAAAGCACGATACAGCTGTTTTCTTGCCATCACATTGAGCAGCAGTAAACCTCATGTAGATGTATGTATTCAACCAGAATAAGCCCACACATTACTATAATTCAGCTAACAAAAAAAGCAAAAGGATATTGTTAATTATTAAAAATTTCAATGTATTTGATTACCTTATATGCAAAACAGGCTTCTCACCTGTCGTGGTTTAAACCCAGCTGGTAACTCAGAACCATGCAGTCGCTCTCTCACTCTCCCCTCTTCTTCCCCCTGCTCCTGAAGGGATGGGGAGGAGAATCAAAAGAATGTAACTCCCACAGGTTGAAACAAGAACAGTCCAGTAACTAAGGTATAATACAAACCACTACTGCTACCACCAATAATAATGATGATAAGGGAAATAACAAGGGAAGAGGATACAACCACCCACCACCCGCTGACTGATACCCAGCCCAACTGAGCAGTGATCTCACCCTTCTGGGTAAGTGCCCCCAGTTTATATAGTGGGCATGACGTGCTGTGGCATGGAATACTTCTTTGGCTAGTTTGGGTCAGGTGCCCTGTCTCTGCTTCCTCCCAGCTTCCCTTCCTCCCTGGTGGAGCATGAGACTCAGAAAGCCCTTGGTCAGACTAAACATTACTGAGCAACAGCTAAAAACACCGGTGTTACCAGCGCTGTTCCCAGGCTGAAAGTCAAAAATAAAGCACTGCACCAGCTACTAAGAAGGAGAAAAGTGACTGCTACTGCTGAACCCAGGACGCCTCCCCAAGCATTTCTTGTTTCTTTGCAGCATTCTCTTATTTTAGGAAAGTATAAATTGCACCACAAGAGGGCTCCCTCTCACACAGATAGAGGGATGCATGATTGTCCGCATTTTGTTCCAAGAAATGAGCTTCAAGAAAATACAGTCTTCATGTAGAAACTCCACCCACTGACATTCATTCTTAAGAAGGAAATTCATAAAGCATAAGCACTCATGCTACAAATCACACTTCATTTTGAAAAGGTTTTGCAAACATTCTGAGATGGTGTTGTCTCAGAAACAATAATAGCTGATGTTAATTTATTAAGAACAAAACCAAGGCTTTATGTCTAAATACATATGTGAAAATGTAAAGGTTTGTGCACCTGAACATTTTGTTATATAAAAATAACATTTTAAAACAAATACCAATAATTTGCTTTAAGTGTCTGTTGATTGTCAAATATTTACTGATACAGGCACGATTTTGCCCAACAGAAAATGAACAAGTAGCCAATTTTTAAATCAAACTTTTAAAAATTACAGATGAAATCAATAATTTACACTCTGCTCCAAAACCTGCTAGAAGGTCTTTGGAGTACGTTCCTCATGTTAAGGATGCCTTCAGAGCGCAGGTACTGGTAAAAATGCATCAGTTATTGGCTATGCAGAACAGCTATACTGCAACATTTATGCTGTTATGCTGTAATAAATGCAAGAAAGGAAGCATATATAGCTTTTACTGAGTAACATATAACATCATATTATATCTAAAATGAGGCGAGCATATCCACTTCAGCAATGTGAACAGTGTGAACCTGCAACAGTGTGCCTTGCAATAGCTTGTGTCATCACCCTCTCCATTTCCTAGCAGGCTTCACCCCTTTATACATCCACAGAACAAATATGAACTTTCACCTGAAATGATAGTAAGGATATTAGTATAGATAGATATCGCAGGATAGTTGTAGACTAGAATAAGTACTACAGCATACCACTAACATACATTTATTGTTTTTCTTGAATTTCTAAAGAGACTACAACATATATTCTGTTTCATGATTTAGATGCAGAATGAAGACTATTAATTTTGACTCTAATACTAGTTAATAAATTGCCTGCCAAAGTTAAAGACTTATATATTTAAGATTAAGGATGCAGTATTTGCAAGTTAAAAATCAGTGAGCATGGTATTTGTTGTCCTCTTCCTTTTTTCCCTCAGGCTTTGCAGCCTCTCATGAATGATGAGTCAACTAAATTACTTTGACATAACAATCAACTGCTTGATATTTAACTGCATTGTCAACAAAAGCAGCTCAGTAAAAATAAAACAAGAAGAACATATCTCACTTTAATAGAAAACATCAATTTTATGCAAATGTGTTCAGAGGTTATACAGAAACAATTTATACCAACAGAGTTTAAAGAAAATAAATTTAAAAGCACTTTCAGAAGTGTTCTATCACATTTTCAGTAACCTCAGATTTACTTAAGGTTTCTAAGTGCCAAAAAAAAAAAAAAAAAAAAAACAACTGAATTTTGTTATTGCAAATATATGAGACCAGGTAACTTTGAGAAGAGTTTTGAAGCGGTACCGAAACAGCTTCTAGGTGAAGGAACACAGAAAAAGTAATAGGTCTTTCCTTTCTCTCCTTTTCTCTTTTTTTCCCCAATAGCTTTGTTTTTCACAGCAAATCTGGTCCATCTAGGAGACTAGGACATTCCTGAAGGATTTTGCTCAACAGTTGCAGTGCAAGATATCATTGGTTCAAGTCCCAACTGGGTTACGGGTTGTGTCAGAAGGAGTTCAGTGTTCAGGTAAAACCCCTTTCTCAGAGCTCCTTGCATATTGACCTGAGTTGATTTCACCCCTCTATTAATGTGGAGAGTTTTATTGACGAATGGCTAGTGGATAAAGGCCATAGCCAGATGAATTTAATGTCTCTTCAGCAGAGAACCAGGCCTAAGGTAGAGCAGAGATCGCAGTGAGACCGGTCCTCAAGGTCCTGCTGGCCCCCCCTGGTCCTGCTGGTGTTTGTGGTCCCGCTGGACCACAAGGTCCCTGTGGTAACAAAGCGTCTTTCAGGTCAACCACGCTAGCTGTAAACTGCAAGTATGCAGAAGTAAGATAAGAGTAACATTTTGAAGGTTAACCAATTAGGAGCTCAGCTTTGCAATATGTATGAGGCTCATTATCTAGTGTATTTAACCAGGTGTCTTTGCCAATAAAGTTTGAAGTTTGCTGATGACCATATGGTGTCCGCTCTTCCCTTCGCCAACAAAATGGTGACCCCGACGTGATCCTAAGGAACCCCCGACGGATCTAAGAAATAGCGGAGAGACGCTGTACTGGGCGGTGAGACGCTGCACCACGGTTGAGCGAAGTAAAACGCGGTGAGACGCGGAGTGAAGAGACGCGAGTCCTGACTGCAGCCCAGGACGGTGCAAAAGCCGGTGGCCGAATAAAAGCCATCAAAGAGGCCGAAGGCACCCCCAGGATCATATAGGTGGTCTGGGTCGTAAATGCCACCGAAGCCTGAAAGAGCTGCAAAACAGCGCGCTGACGTCTAAACATGGATAGGCAAGTGGCATATGATTTGTTTACAAGCTTTTTAGAAAAGCGTAATCTCAGGGATCTTAATTTAAAAAAGGAGGTTCCAGAGCTGTTAGCTTATGGATATGCAAAAGGAATATTTGTTAATCCTCATACAGTGCATGACCTAAAAGAGTGGCATAAACTTGGGGATGTGTTATGGGAAGCTGTATTAGAGGATGATAAGACAGCGAAAAAACTGGGAAAGGTGTGGCGAACGGTGCATAATGCATTGATGCAGCATGCAGCCGAACGAAAAGCGGCTGAAAAGGCAGTTGAGGCACATAGGAGAAATAGGGATTATGGACAAACAGGGCTAGCAGAGAGCGAGCCCCTTGCGCCTGCTGTGACTAGTGTTAGGATCCCTCGTGCGCGGGAAATGCAAGAAGAAGAGAAAGTAGAAGAAGTGGAGCTCATTGCCCCTCCGATTGAGGAGGAGGAACGGGGTAGTGGTCCGGGTATAATGGAAGGAGCCGCCAGCACAGCACTTGATAACACTGAAACTCCAGAACACGTTAATGAGGAGCCTGTGCATTTTCATCAGACTGTTGTTGCTGCTCCTGAGATTCTGACGCCTGATAATTCTGATGCTGACCTGGATAGTCCTTTTGACCTGAGACCTGTTGATCCGGAAAAGAAGCCTGATTTAGATCCCCCAGATCCTCATGATAAATGGACAGTTATAAAGGGAAAAGTAAGATGGGTGGGGGATACAGATGTATTGTGTGCTTATAGTCTGTCTGTGATATTCATGTACTAAAAGTTAGCAAATGTAACTACGTCTGTGTTTCTATCGACCCTTGCAGACCTGTATAGATACTGTTGGCCACTTCTCCCAATGTAGGCTGGCCACCTGCATTGGAATGAGTGTGCATTTTGATCAGTACAAAAGCCCAAGCCTCATGCAATGTGAGGGAGGCAGAGCCTCTGCGGGGACGCCCTCTGAGATTGAGCCTGCCACCCTGCACTGTGATGATGTTGCTCGGAGCTGGTTTCTTGATTGTCTTCACAGGGTCATTGCAACTACATTTTGTACGTGTGACCATGTAGTGGGAGTAATGATTGTCTGCATTTTGTGTTTCACATATTGTAGTTGTGTGGAGTGTGTTTGTGGGATCCCATGAATGCGTGTGTATGTGTGTGTCTGTTGAGGGCAGACAGTGTTCTGTGTATTTTTTATTATTAGGTTAATGTAAAGGTTTTTAATGGGTAGCAGATTAACATTTTGGGCAAGAAAGGGTTAATAGAAAAGTGCTGCTGCCCGCAGAGATTTATGGCTGCTGCTCAGCAGGCTGGCAGCTGTAGCTGCTGCTGGGCAGTCCAGTCCGGCTTAGTGTGTTTAAGGTAACCTAGGGGGTGAATCCAAGACTTGAAACATGAACTGCTAGCTGAAAAAGCGAGAGGGGTAGTGTAACTATAAGCTTTGCTAACCTCCACCCAAACAGCATTGGGGTGGCAGAGAAAGAGAAAAAATGGTTAATGGCACTGCAAACGCGTTGACTGTTAACTGTGCAGTTTGCTTTTGCACCTGCTTCACATTCCTGTTTCATCAGAATGCCTTTGCTTTAAGGAATCATTTTTAGCTTGACTTACTTCTCGAGAACTGATGGCATGGGGGAAGGGATATATTTGTGTTCTACCTACAGGTCCATGGGGGCTGCCTGCAAAGTTTCTCAAGCCTTGCCATGAGCTGAACAGACGAGCGGAAAAACCCAATGCCTTAGCTACAGGAGCTTAAATATATGTGCATGTAAAGTAGCTCTTATTAGAGGCTGTAATTTTGTGTATAAAACCACCTGTACTTACTAGCCAGTTGCTAATAAGAAACTACACCTTGTATTGTATGGATTTGTCACTTGTAAAAGAGTTGTCAGAGTATGCAAATTTGCAACAGCTGCTAGAAAATGTTAAGGCAAAAGCTAGAAAGATTCTAATACAATGATAGTGTTATAAAGCAGGTAATGGAACGAATTAAGAAGGTAGAAGTACATCACTGGTGGAAAATTTTCTTTGGCTGGTCTGTCACTGCCACTAGCATCTTCAACATGCTGCTGCACCCTGTAGTATATATACTGCTAATGTAAATCTGTATGTGCTTTGCCATAGTAGTGACTTGTTACTGAATGAAGCAGGTGAACCTCTGCACTGACAACAAGGTGCCACGACTGAGGTTGGCCAAATACCTCCTATCACAGTCAAGGGCAAGACTGGGTTGGCCTCTGTGTTTGCCACCAAGAAGAACCTTTAGCTCCGCTGCTGGCTGCAACCCAGCAGGCGTTGAGTGGTGGGGACACATGCCATGCCAGACCTTGATGTGAGGGATGGCCTCTCCTGTTATCAGAGAACTATACAGGAGAGAAAGGCAGGCCAAGCAGCCTGTGGTTGGCATATGTTAGAGATACGATCTAGTCCAAATCCTCTGCTCAAATAGGGTCGTCTAAAGCAGGTATTATATATAAAAACACCCAAGGGAAACGTAAGGATTTTCTTCAAACAGTTTGCAAAGCGTAATTTGTACAAAAGCTTTTGAATTTGTCTAGTTTTGATTCTCTTTCTGCAATACAGCATTTGTGACA
The DNA here is from genome assembly GCA_039720435.1 of Amazona ochrocephala. NCBI lineage: Eukaryota > Metazoa > Chordata > Aves > Psittaciformes > Psittacidae > Amazona > Amazona ochrocephala. The sequence goes on from CM077879.1 coordinate 40,396,049, forward strand.
TCTAACAGATGATTCCTTGCCCAAACCACCAGTTCTATATAAAGACCTACATGATAATGAGTGGAAAGGACCAGAACCATATCAAGTTATAGAATGTAACAAAGGATGTAATGTGACTGCAAGACTAAAGCAAAGTGTGCAAAATGATTCCAGTGTAAGTTTGTTATGCTGTTTTTAATGGCAATACGTATGTGACTATGTTAATACAAGTAGAAGTAAATTCTTTAAAAATATAGTTTTGTAGAATTGTAAGGCTTTAGATATATTAACAGCTCAAGTAGACAGAATATATACTTTAATTAATGAATCTTGTTGTAGTTATCGTGATCAGTCTGGAAAGACCTTGAAAGATGTTAAAGAAATTTGGAAGCATGAGAAAGTACTTCATGATGTCTATCAGAACGATAAAATTCCTTGGTTAGATGCCCTTCTTACATCTTGGGACTTTAATGGTTGGCTCACTTCTCTGATTAAAGGTATTGGAATGATTTTGGTAGTAATCTTGACCATAGTTATGATTGTACCTTGTATTTTGCAATGTATTCTTGGTATGATTGAAAACCCGGTAAAACAGCTTTGGCTCATTCAAGAAAAGAAAAGGGGGAGATGTGGATGATTTCTTGTTAGAGAATGGACATATGCCTGCTCTGAATGAAAGCCAAGCATGTGCAGCTGGCCATGTAGCAGGGGTAACTCCTGGTTACCACTGTGCAGCCGACCGTGGAAAAGAAGCAACTCCTGGACAGTTAATGAAACAAGAATGCAGGCCTGGAAGATAAGAAGGAGCTAAGATAAGAAGGTTGCTGAGCTGGACTGTAAATTTCGCTTGCTTACAAAAAAACACACTTTAAGTTCTCACGAGTGCAAAAGTTACAAGTACTCTCAGAATAGGATTGGTTTTAAAAGCGTTTACAGGGTTGGGGTATTAGTAGTTAGCTAGGAATAGTAATCAAACAAGGTTTAACAGTTTCAACAGTATTGATTATTATTATTTTAATCTTTTGTTATTTATGGAAGTGTATTGTCAGTATGCTATTTCGTGCTATGAATCAAGTCTGGATTGCTCAAAAACAAAAAAGGAGATATGGGTCAGGTATAAAGACCCCAAAACTGGAATATGGCAAAACCCTACTAAAGTTCTGTATTGGGGACGGGGCTACCTGTGTGTTTCTGCTCCTGCAGGACCCTCGTGGGTGCCGGCAAAATGGACTAAGCCTGCTCCAGACGTCACATCGGTAAACTCGGGAGACAGCAACGACACCCGACCAGAAGAAAAGCCAACAGAATAAAACCACTAAGGGAAGAACTGAACATGAACTGCCTAAAGACAATTATGTTGTTGCAAATTTGGACTGCTTGCAACGCAATGATTCGCTTTAATAATCCTAGAGCAAACATATGGGTCACCATAGCTAATATGACCCAGCAATCATCGCTTTGTCTGAGCCTAGGGGGAGTGCGTAACCCATTTAGAACATGTTTGGTAGGACTGCCAGTGTGGTCGGCAAGAGAGTTTAGAGGCCTAGTAAGAAATGAATCGTTGACAAATGACAAAACGTTGAAAACAAATTGTTCTAGCATACCAGCAGTCAACACCCCAGCTAAGCAAGATGGGTGTTGGCAGTGTCAAATAATACTATCTCTTAACTCCACGTTAAAATCACCACCCGAGGAACTAGATCTGTTTGGCAGCAGTAATGCCTCCTTAGGCAACGACACAGGGGGATGGGTCAGTTTCAAACCCATCGACAATATTAATTCGAATCGAGACAGACGTCTCTGGGCCACTGTAGATTCGCAATTAACATTCGCCAGTGTATGGGGACAACTGTATTCTGATTGTGAAGGAACCAAAATTACTGAACCCAAAGCGTTACCCAAAGGAATATTTTTAATTTGTGGAGATAGAGCTTGGAATGGTATTCCAGTAAAACCCCAAGGGGGTCCATGTTACCTAGGCAAATTATCTATGTTTCATCCAAATGTTTCTATGATAATGCAATGGTCAAACAGTTCCAGACATAAAAGAAGTGTTCATGACTTAAATTGTAAGGACATTGGAACACCAACATTTTGGTCAGAACTTAAACAGGTAATGGTGGCTACCTTCTTACCAGGTGCAGCTGCGAGCAAAGCACTGGCCCTAGCTGAACAATTAGGGTGTTGGGCAAAAGATGAGCTTAATAAAACTTCACAAGTGTTGGACATGATGGCACGAGATGTGGAAAGTGTAAATCATGCTGTGTTGCAAAACCGTGCTGCAATTGACTTTTTATTATTAGCACAAGGTCATGGATGTGAAGAGTTTGATGGAATGTGTTGTATGAATCTTTCTGACCACTCCATATCGATCCATCGAAAAATCCAAGAAATTCAAACCGGCTTACATGCCCTTAAGGAGGAAACCGGCTTAGGCCTCGACAATTGGTTAAAGGGATTAGGATTAGGAATTTGGGTACGCACATTAATTATGTATGCAATAGGTATTTTGGCTGTGATAATTATTGCTATGTTGTTTATTCCCTGTATATTTTCCTGTGTACAGAAAATGATGCAAAAGATGATGTCACAAATGTGGAAAACCTCCCTTTTTGCCCAAAAAGAAAACGGGGGAAGTGTGGAGAGTTTTATTGACGAATGGCTAGTGGATAAAGGCCATAGCCAGATGAATTTAATGTCTCTTCAGCAGAGAACCAGGCCTAAGGTAGAGCAGAGATCACAGTGAGACCGGTCCTCAAGGTCCTGCTGGCCCCCCCTGGTCCTGCTGGTGTTTGTGGTCCCGCTGGACCACAAGGTCCCTGTGGTAACAAAGCGTCTTTCAGGTCAACCACGCTAGCTGTAAACTGCAAGTATGCAGAAGTAAGATAAGAGTAACATTTTGAAGGTTAACCAATTAGGAGCTCAGCTTTGCAATATGTATGAGGCTCATTATCTAGTGTATTTAACCAGGTGTCTTTGCCAATAAAGTTTGAAGTTTGCTGACGACCATATGGTGTCCGCTCTTCCCTTCGCCAACATATTAATTCTTTTATTCCTTAATGGTGCCCTCAGAATGCTGCTTTCATTTGAGAGGTAGTACATTCCATCACTATCTGATATAGATCTAAGTGTATTAAACTGGTTTGCTATGCCTGCTCCCCTTGAAAATATTTTTCCCCCTTCATCAACATTTCACACACCTACTCCACTTGTAGAATGATTATATTGTCTTTTCATATTATCAAACTTCTAAAACTTCATTTTTACCTAAAAAACTCATGCTTGTGCTCCCATTCTGGCTCCCCCTGTAAGGTAAAGTATGGACCCAGCTTAACAGGAAAAGCTGTTCTCTTCCCTGACACCCCAGGCAGCCACTTGGGATAAGAGTTACAAGAAATTCAGGTACTTAGATCCCTCTCACACCTCTTTCCTTCCTTCCTTTACTACCTAATCTTGGAAAAAGTTCTCAGTTTTCAGCGTTAACATGTCCAAGTCATGCCTAAAGTCTTCTATAAGCACCTTATTCACTACACATTTTCAAAGTACAAAACCTCTGTCTAAATCCCATCAGAATTCACAAAATTTATTTATTCTTTTCCTGGTTTCACTTGAGGGGTACAGTTCCTTTGGGATGCTTGAAGGGGTATCCGGATAATCTCTGTAAATACACAGAAAATCCTATACACTATCTTTTCCTGTTCACCCTCCTAATCTCTCTTAAACCTTTACTAGCTCTCATCCAAGCATGCCTCATTCTCTAATATTTAGGAGATGGCTACAGGGTAATTCCAAGGTACAGCCAGTGTTTGCTCATGTGTGAATTTTACAAGATTTCTCAACCTTTTTAAAAGCAAAGCAGAATATTTCACTTGTAGCAACCAGAGCAACATATCCTATGTGCTTCTTTTGGCATGTGTGAAAACCATCCAAAACAAAAACATTTTTTCCAGTGTGATAGAAAGTGTTATCATTTTCCACTATTTGTTCCATGTCGAACAGTTCTCTAATTCGGAGTCAATATTGAGCCCTACTAAGCACACAAGTCCGACTTGTATGTTTCTTTGTCCCTGCATACATCCCTTTGTCTACATACATCATTCACAATTTACATATGAATCACAATTTTGCAGCTCCAGATAGAGCAGATCTATTTACTATCACAAAAACCGTGTGCACAAATTCATAAGCTATGTTTACATATTCATCATGAGCAAAAGAGGATAAAAAGACATTCTGTCATTGATCTCTAGGCAAAGATGTCTTACAACACAGCATGATCTAATTTTCATGAAAGCAAGTGGTAAATATCTACTCATCCAATGGAAAAAGATTCTAAGAAGCTGTCCTCCAAAGATTTCTTACTTCTGTTGGTGCTTTGCATATGCCTATCCAGATGTTCCAGAGCAAATAAAGCTTTTAGCGGAAATAAAGACAATCTGTGCGAAGTGTACTGTAAGACACCAGTCTTACTGAAGTGCTGAAAATGTTTTGTTTATATTCCCAACAGAGCATTCCTGGGGCATTTTGGGTAGATGCCTGTGAGTGAACTAAAATGCGGGATAAGTTTTCAACAGAATTGTCCACCCCCATAATATTTTTTATAGAAGTATGTGTAAAATGCATTAAAAGTCCATGGTTTTACCACTTTACTTTTCAAAAACACATGAAACAGAATATGGGGGTTTTTTGTTTGTTTGTGGGGTTTTGAGTTGTTTTTTTTTATAAGCACTCCTGGAGGAAGATGCTGCTAGACAGAAAGTATGAAAAAGTAGCATAACAAAGTAAACTGACCTTTTACCCAATACTTAACCCATCAGAGGATGAAAGCTAACATGTAACTACTGTGTGAAGCCTCTCACAGGCTTTTGAAATGAAAATATTTAACAAGATAGGAGGCATTTTGCTTGTCTTACTCATACTCTCAGAATAACAGTAATGTCTTTGAACTCCACCAGTTTCACAGGACCTAACGCAGCTACGTGATGATTCTGAGCTGCCTTTCTGGGAGAAAAACCTCCTGATGTTACCTCTGAGTGGGAAAATCATTTAGGATATTGAAATCTTATGAATGATAGAAACCATGAATCCCCACCCATCTTAGCCTATAAGTTTCCCATGAAAAAGATACAGTTTTCCAAATTTTCTAGTCAATTGTTTAAGATCAGTGGGTGACAGTTAATTCTGATGTCATAATTTTCTGAACTTAATATCATAGAATCATAGAATCATAGAATAGTAAGGGTTGGAAAGGACCTCAAGGTCATCGAGTTCCAACCCCCCTGCCATGGGCAGGGACACCTCCCACTAAACCATGCCATCCAAGGCTATGTCCAACCCCACCTTGAACGCCGCCAGGGATGAAGCATCCACAACCTCCCTGGGCAACCCATTCCAGGGCCCCACCACCCTCACAGTAAAGAATTTCTTCCTCAGATCCAATCTAAACCTCCCCTGTTTAAGTTTAAACCCATTACCCCTTGTCCTCTCACCACAGTCCCTAATGAAGAGTCCCTCCCCATCATCCCTCTAGGCCCCCTTCAGGTATTGGAAGGCTGCTAGGAGGTCTCCATGCAGCCTTCTCTTCTCCAGGCTGAACAACCCCAATTTTCTCAGCCTATCTTCATACGAGAGGCGCTCCAGTCCCCTGATCATCCTCATGGCCCTCCTCTGCACTTGTTCTAACAGTTCCATATCCTTGATATAGTTTAGCTGGAGTTTCTGTGAATCTGGTTTGAGCAAGAATTTGTTGCCAAGCCCAACAGCCGTGTTCTATAGGTCCAAAGTAAATGGAAAAATGTCTCAGGAAATTGGATCAGGCTGGTCTACCTGCTTATAAAAGGCAGTGCTTATATATCTTATTGCAGTTGGAACTTTAATTACTACTTTTCCAAAGGAAATCAAATCACCGTCTTTGACACAATCATTCTGAAAAATCTGTTTTTGCTTCAGACCTTAAACAAAAGCTCTGGACTCAGGGAGCTAAGCTGAGTCCTTTCCAGTGCCTAATCACTGTGTGCCTGCAAAATAATCAGCTACTTGAAAAAAGAAATCTGTTCATAAAAATAAAGTTCAACAAAACCTAAACCAAACTTGAACCTATGAACCAAACTCAAGCATCTGTAAAATATGCTTGCCATCTTGCCTCTCTTATTTCTGCTGCAATCCAGTCTCGCTGTGTCTGAAGTGGAAATACTTCTACTGACATCAGAAGTGCCTGGGAGAGGCCTTTCAAGATTTATTCCAGCCATGCATGTACAATTTCAAGAGTTTCAATTACACTATAATTTTTTAAATAGTAAAAAAAACTTGGAAAATATTCTCAGAGATGGTAAGGTAGTAATCACAAAACAAACAAAAAAAACATTTCATCGCACAACCCTTTAACCCTTCTTTTATCGCTTCAATCTATTTTCTTTAAATTCTCAAGATAATTCTCAGAATAAAGAGACCATGTATTTTTGCTTGTACTGTTTATATCAAGATGGTAAATAGTTATCAAAGAAGTCAGAACAAGAAAACACTTAAATCCCCTCATTATAGACAAATGGTTTGAGTTAAAATCTAGAAAAAACATCACTTCATTACTTTTTATTTATCCTGTTTTAGAGAGGCTCTGTAACTATGACCAATGATTCATGCTTTTGTTCCACTTCTACTTGAAAATCTGGATTGAAATTTTCTCTATTGGCATTTTAAATCTAGCAGAGGACAACAGCTCTTGCCCTTTTATGCATCCCTGGAGAATAATCTTCATTAAAATAATTCTTTATTAAATCCATTGTGGAAGGAAGTGAGTTACTTCAGAATCTGGATGTTCCCTCCAAACAAACATAAAACAAGGAACAGAGCTGTGATTAGCACTGGTTTATGTCCACCACATTAACTGCCACCCTTGAGTTTCTGTGCTGACAGGAACTTATCTTTGGTCAGATCTCTCCAGAGCTCATAGAAAAAGGGGGGAGAAACTTGTAGAAGTGATTGCACAGATTTTACCTGCTGAAGAATCACTCTTGGATGCTGTTGAAATTTTTCTGGGAAAAAAAAAAAAAAAAGATCAAAACCTCCTTTTTGATCAGCTCTTCAGCAGCCTGTTCCTCCTTTGTACGTATGAGAAGTCTAGCCATTAAACTGCATCACTAAGCTATCCATTAGAATCGCCTAAACCGGATAAAAAAAAAAAAGGGAAATTTGGCAGATTTATCATTCCATAGGTGGATGTGGAAATAAGACTCTTGCTGTGCTTCTCTTGGGAGATACGTTGATTCAGAAGGGGAAAGGGTAGAAGAACAATGTGTAGATGCATTTTGTCCATGCGAATAAATCCATAGAAGGTGATTATTCTTGAGCAGTTAATTTGAATCTTATCCCAACTAGCCAGACTCCATGGCTGCATCTACATAGTTCTGCAGGCAGCAGAATCAAAACAAACACTTGTGTTTACTCAACAGGACCATGTAATTAACTCCATTCTGAAATCATGTAATGAAAGCCACATCTCACTTGTGGAGAAGAACAATCTAAGATGCAAAGATTAGTAGTTTACAGAGTGAATAAAAAGCTATGAATTGAATCTGTTCATATGGCACCCATGACAAAAACTATGAATCTTCAGCATGTTTTACACAAAAAAAGTCAGTTAGTCACAAAAGAGGAAAAACTAAATTATCTTTCTTGCTTCTTCAGGATGACTCCCATGAAACAATTGGAATTGCAGAAGAGGATAACTTGGGTCTATTCCAATCTCAAAAATAACCTTATTGCTATTAGTCAGGCTTAGGGCCATATCCGTACTGTAGATACTAAACAAATATATTAAGTGCCTTCAAGTCATAGAACCATAGAATAGTTAGGATTGGAAAGGACCCTAAGATCATCTAGTTCCAACTCCCCTGCCATGGGCAGGGACACCTCCCACTAAACCATGTCACCCAAGGCTCTGTCCAACCCAGTCTTGAACACCACCAGGGATAGAGCATTCACAACTTCCCTGGGAAACCTATGCCAGGGCCTCACCACCCTCACAGTAAAGAATTTCTTCCTCAGATCCAATCTAAACTTCCCCTGTTTAAGTTTGAACCCCTTACCCCTTGTTCTCTCACTACAATCCCTCATGATGAGTCTCTCCCTAGCATCCCTGTAGGCCCCCTTCAGGTATCGGAAGGCCACTATGAGGTCTCCACGCAGCCTTCTCTTCTGCAGGCTGAACAGCCCCAACTTTCTCAGCCTATCTTCATACGGGAGCTGCTCCAGTCCGCTGATCATCCTCGTGGCCCTCCTCTGCACTTGTTCTAACAGTTCCATGTCCTTTTGATGTTGAGGACACCAGAACTGCACACAATACTCCAAGTGAGGTCTCACGAGAGCAGAGTAGAAGTCTTAGTCCCTGTTTCTTCCTTTCCCTCCACGGCCTTATGATTCTTGCATATCATCTTCATGTTAGTAATGGCAGGTACAGACTCAGTCTTCACAGGCCTCATATTGCCCAAAGTATCACAATATCAATAGTTAACAACTTCATTTCTAAGCACAAAAGTGACAGAACTATTTTAGGAAGTTGAAAGCAGGAATCTTTCCTTCTCAGGGTAACTATCCTTTCCCTGACCTCCTCAGCCAAGCTAGGACCTGTGTCTTGCAGGAAGTTTACAATCCAAGTAGCTTTTAGTACAAGACCCAACTCAGCTCACTCTATCTAATGTTCTTTCCCAGAAACCTAAGTTCCCTGCATGCTTTGCTGGCAAGAGGAAATAACTTTATCAAGCTGATGTAGGATTCTTTTCAAAACTGCTGGAGTGAACTGGCCATGCACAAAATACTACCTGAAATCCTAGAAAAAGGGCCAGCAGGAGGAAACAGGAATATAGTAGTGGGATGGACACTAAACAGCAGGGCTAAAATGAGCCAGGCTGGACTGCACAGGCACTGACACAGATCCCTGCTGTAACATGCAGCAATAACCCAGATCCTCTGACCACCCTCTTGCAATAAAATTTGTCTTTCTCCTAGCACGCGCACCTACACACACAGAGGCACTAGCTAGTTTAGCTGCCTGGTGAATTAAAGAACGCGTGGAGACCTAATATTCCATGTGAAATAAATCTGTCTGAATAATTGGTTTTCCTATACCTGTGCAAAATAAAATTTAAACAAAAAATCACCCTAATGGTTGTTCATTTTTAATCATAATAAAATTAATTTGCACGTGAAATTAGCAGTTTAATTAGAAACAAGAGTAAGTAATATGTAATTACATTGAGTGAAACTCTACACTTTAACATTATTATTTTTAGACTATTGTGGTGAGTTGACCTTGGCTGGATGCCAGGTACCCACGAAAGCTGCTTTATCACTGCTCTTCCTCAGCAGGACAAGGGAGAGAAAAATATAATGAAAAGTTCGTAAGTCGAAGTAGGGGAGAGAACACTCACCAATTACCATCATGGGAAAAACAGACCTGACTTAGGGAAAAAGATTAATTTAATTTATTACCAGGCACAGGTCCTACCAGGAGCCTGCTCCATTGTGGGTTTTCCCTGGGGTCACAGCCTCCTTCAAGCATCCACCTCCTCCAATGTGCAGTCCTCCCCAGACTGCAGGCGGATATGTGCTCCACCATGGACCTCCATGAGCTTCAGGGGACAGCCTGCCTAAATATGGTTTTCCCTGCAGGCTGCAGGGGAATCTCTGCTCTGACACTTGAAGCACCTCCTAGCCCTCCTCATTCACTGACCTTGATGCCTGCAGAGCTGTCTCTCACATATTCTCACTCCTCTGTCCTGCTGCAATTGCTCCCACATAGCAACTTTTCCTTTTTCTTTAAATCTGTTCTCCCAAAGGCCCTACAACTATCACTGTTGGGCCATCTTGGAGCCATCTGGCATTGGCTCTATCAGACACAGGGGAAGCTCCTTTCAGCTTCTCACAGAAGCCATTTCTGTGACCCCACACTACCAAAATCTTGCCACTCAAAACCAATAAAATTCCATACCTAAAATATCCCTTAACTAAATGTTTCAGTTAAGAAAAAAAACCCTGCAATACCATTTATGTAATGCAAATTTTTGCATTCATTCTCTATGCCTAAAATTTGCTCTGTAAGTCAACAAGTAATCACAAAGGTAATGGGGACTTCTGCTTTAAGATGGAATCAGATACATATGTCTGGACAGACACTTGTCAAACCTGTTTTTAAAGAACTTAAATTATTTCATCTTCACTGTTCCACAAGGCTTTATTCCAGGAAAACACCCTTAGAAGTTTTTTCTAGATATCTAATGTAACTCCTGCTTTTTGCAATTTAAGGTTATTTTTTTTTATTCTATATAGAACAAACAAGGAAAACATTATTCCTTTTCTCTTTGCTAATGGCTTATTTACCACATTTCTTCTCATCATATTCCTTTATTGTTCTCTTCTTTAAAATAAAAAATTATCCCAGTGCAGAGGGGAGGGATTACTTGTCATGTTTTGGACATAAGGTTCAGTTTATACATTTTCCTTTTCATAGCAGCACACCTCTGTTGATTCCCATTCAGCATGTGAGCCATACTAATCCACACATTCTCTTTTGTGCGCAAATACTAGTTCTCCTCTTGTTTTGTTTACTTGAGCAAAATATTTTGCTTGATTCTAGTGTGAATTGACATGCAAACAGTGTAATTTGAATCTTTTCTAAGGAACAAGAGGCCTCCTTTAGAATTCCTTCCTCAGCTTCACAAGACCTTTCAAAATGTTTAAGGCTGTCTGTTTTGGTAGAGATGTCCACATCACTCAATAATAATTATAAAGTACCCCCGTGGCAGCGAAGCTACATGTTACTTATATGCTGCAATAACAGTGATTTCAAGGAAGAAAGCATGAAGATTTCAAGTAAAATATCCATTTGATGTTATTTCTTACTTTCAGAAAATAAAAAGCAGGTTTTCCATCCTTCCCTTACACACATGTACACTCACAGGCACAAATTAATTTAGCATGGAAGAAACAGGATTCTGTCACTGTTAGAGAGCTGTTAGAATACTTTCAACTTGCAATCAGTGTCTAGAAAAGAGGTTTTTCTGTTGTTGAATAGAAAAGCTTCATGATAAAAGTTAAAGGAACATTTTAGGTGTGATTCCCCAAAGTGTTTTACCTGCATGATAATGCTATCCTAAAGAAAACAATAAAATAATCTGGAAGTGAAGGCTGAAGTACTGCCACATTTAGGTCCTAGTCCTACAGCAAGGAACTCATACAAAAAAGTGATTTTAAGTGAGACACAGAGGGTCACCAAAATGCAGGGGAAGAGACCAAGGAAACAAATAAATATTATTTTGAAAAAAGTTGGATTATTCAAGAATTTCAAATAAATACAATTTACAGGTTCATTTTAAATGAACTATTCTTGGTTTATTTTTTATAACCAATAACTTTGGGTGGTTATATGAGAAATATTGAGTAAGCAGATAAATGAAAAAGTTTTTAAGAAATATAATTACTTCTGTGAAAAGATTGTGGAGTTTCTATGTTGTGTTACTGCCAAATTAATTATGTAATTTCTAAGGAATGACAGCCCAAGGTCAAGGTAAAATCAAGCTAATAGACTTGAGGAAACAATACCATCACAGCTGACATCATAAGAATTATGAAAGTAACATTGTGTTACTCAAAGCATATTCACCTTTCTCTGAACATGTCCTTTGATTTTTGCTAGGTCAACAGCCCAACTTAAAGCTTTTAATTTCTTGTTATTGATGGCATAACTAACAAGGAATTAAAAACAATTCCTGAAGAATGCCTTCCAAACACCAAGTGATAGACAATTTATTTATACATTAGATTTTACTCTAGTAGCATAAATATTTTGAAAACTTATAATATCAGATTGATTTACACTGGCAATTCTCAGCTTAAGATTTTTCACCTATTCATAACTAAATATAACTTCTGTTGGAGGCAGTCTCCTGGTAAAAGCTAAGCTATCATTATATAAAGGATTTCTCCTGAGAATACTGAGATTATTAAGGATATTTTATGCATTTCTGAGGCCACAGTTAGCAAACTCAGGGAAATTTCCCATCTTATTGGGGCTAGATGGCTAGCATTCATTTACCAAGAGCTACTTTAAAGGCACCTAACAAAGAGAGAGAATTTACTGCCAGAATAAAAGACGCCAGTGACAATTCGTACAAATGATAACATAAAGATTAGAATTTGTGACAACTAATGATGACAGATTCATAAAGAAAAATTATACATTAGGTTTTCAGAATGCTAGGAAACTTGCCATCACTAGATAAAGGTAACATTGACACCATCACCTCTCATAAGTAAAAGAACATAAAACACCCATCTCTAATAAGCAACTGAGATACTTCAACCTATTTTCATCTGAGTATCTAGATTCAGCTTTCAGGAGAGCCCACAATAAATTAATGTAATTAATGCAAGTGACATGACCCACTGCAAAATGGTAATAAAAGTATTATGAATTTTTTGAATACTTTTCATTCCTCTGGGAGTACTGATGATCAGAACATAAACCGGTCTTGCAGCTTATGTTGCCCAGTGTCTACATCTCCACCCTTTTGCTGATGAAAATGGTTTTTATCCCCCAGAAGCTCTACTTGGTAAAAGCTAAATTGGTGAAGAATAAGCCAAGCACACCTTTTTTAAGCGCCATGTTCTCATCTGTGTAATAGAGAACCTTTACATTTCCTTTAAATGAGTTTCGGCCATTAGCTAGTAGGGAAGATAATATAATAACTTTTTAGCATTCTTTGCCTGTAGTCCCAATAGTTATATTGGAGCTATCCCCAAAAGGCAGTGTCATTTATGGAAAAACAGCTGGATCTGGTGAGAAGAAAGGCTTTTCCACAAGGTGGATTCAGGAAATCTGTAGTACTGCTAAGAACAGCTGTGTTTCAAGTTATCTTTCACTGTTCTTAAAGAAGATGGAGTTGACTGTTTTGAGGTTTTGTATAATTACAGTAATATCAGATGCAGTAAAATATAACACAACAATTTAATACCCATAGAAGGTTTACAATACTTCTAAGAGCACATCCACACCACTTTTCCCTCCTTCCTGAGGCTAGGGACAATGTGGTCAGAATCAATACTTGTTTTTAAAGGACATTTTCCTCTGAACTTACCAAACTTTTCAGCACTTCAAGAATTATTAGATGGGAATGCCAGTTATTTTAGAGAGCACATGGGAAAAAAAAGACACCTAGATAGTCTTCCAAATCTTGAAATGTCAGCAAGTCCAAATGCTTCCTTTGATGCAATTTCAAACATCTGAAAAATATTATTAACCCAATGCTAAGGATTCCTCTTAAATCATTAAAGACACAAAGGAGATAATAGACCTGATTCTCACTGTGTTTTATTTCATATAGTTATGGGCTATTTAAAATGCATACACAAGAAGGTACTTATTTTAAAATCGAGAAGGAGGGCAGTGGAATATTTCATCTATCAAAAGCAAGCTCTTTGGTATAAGGAGGAAGACAATTTGATATCAGCTGGCTCAGGTTCACTGTGGAATATTTATTCTGTTAAACATTTTCTAAAGAAAAGACATTAGCTATCAATTGGTGAAGATGAGCTCTTCTTTTGCTTCCTCTTCCATACCAATTATATCTCTGATTCCCAAGTGGGAGAGGGAATGTGAGGTTCTGTGCCCTCTGGGAAGTACAGTTGTTAGCAATGAATAATATATTAAGAACTTCAAGATTTCAAGAAACGACATTTATTCTCTTCACCTGAATTTATTTTTCTAATAAGGTTCTATGATTCTATGGTTTAGTGGGAGGTGTCCCTGCCCATGGCAGGGGGGTTGGAACTCGATGATCTTGAGGTCCTTTCCAACCCTTACTATTCTATGATTCTATGATTCTAAGATTCTTCTTTTGTACTGTGGTTCATGTTTAATGGCTGTCGTGGTTTACTAGATGTATTGAATTATGTGATAGAATACTATTTCAGTTATGTTATATCTGTGGTGCAGAAAGAGGTGTGTTCTGCTGCAAAAGGAATGTAGATAGAGTACATTATAAAGCATGGTAGAGATAGAGTACATTATAAAGCATGCTAGAAAGCATTCCCTTGTCTTTTTTTTTTTAATTCCCTCCCAACAAGTCTGGGAAATTTCTGTATTTACTCATACTGCATCAAAGAGGTTGCTGTTATTTTGACTTTGCTCTTTTACATGTTTGCAATGGTGTAAATGACTACAAAAACCCAAGGTATTTATATTTTAGAAGATACTTTAAAGAGATTTACTTAAAAGATATTTATTTTACAAGTTATTAATATTTTACAAGGCAAGGCCTGGTTGTGACCAGGGGCAAATCTGTCAGAAATTCTTTAGCCAAACACCTTGTAACTTTGCAGCAATGCAACCATTTACTTTGACTTTTTGTTATTATTATTATTATTAAGTAAAAGGAGACAGTGAAGAGATAAAAATAGCGTAACTGGCTGAATTTTACATGTAAAGGTGAAGCCTCAATAAATTGAATTGCACTGAACATAGAAATTCCCTGGGTGGTTCTGGGCTCCTGTCACATTAGAACCATTATCATATCACAGACATACATACTCCCGGTAGAAAAAACTTTCTCTAAGAAATAGATGTAGTTGATTAAGTTACATTTAACAGTTATTGCCCAGTCAACCATTTGACTATGTTAGAAGGACAAGGAACAATGCAGATCAGCACTATCAGTGCATGTGGTCTATCGCAGCAACTTCTGTAACTATCCATTAGTGTGTGGCTTAAAATTTTATTTCACAACTTCTAAACACAGCTGTTTGGAAAACAGTTTCCATAAACTTCTCAATGATCTTGTATACTGGAGAAGAGGGAGGGGCTGATTTTCATTCAATAGTTTAACACAGAAAGTCTTAAAATTCTGCTGTAAACTGGAAGCTGATCAACTGGAAATGCTCAAGGAGAAGGAATTAAAGGGGCTATAGAATGATAGTAAACTTTCACATGTTGCAGGTGAGAAAAAGGCAAAAGGAATCCTAGGAAACCTCAGAAGATGCACTTTTATTAGGAATACACCCTATTCAATAGTCCTGGAAGCTGTCTGAATGCATATGTTCAAAAACCTAAGAGAGATCCAAAGGACGACTACTTGGATTACAAGAGATGACGAAATTTGTCTTTCACATGAGGAGGCTCAAAGAGCTAATTTTTTTAATCTGCTAATAGAAACAGCAAGAATACATGACTGATCTCTGGAAACTGAGCACATCCTCATAATCCTGGTGAGGGATAAACACCAAGAACAAAAACGAGCTCTTTAAGCTAAGAAAGAATGTCAGGAGAAAAAAAAAATATAATAAAATTAGTCATCAGTATTTTAGGCTTTCTTCCTACAGATGAAAGAGTTCTAACGTTGGAGCATTCAGGGTTTGGGATAGACTTCGAGTGAAAGCAACATGTGTGAAAGCCTTCAAGAAGAGAGCTTCTTGTATGAAACATGAAGTGATTGCCTACAGCACAATGGGATTTCTCTTGATGACTAAGTGATTTCCTTCTAGTCTGTTGTTTCCATTACTGTGTGAATATGCACCTGTGCACATACATATACCACATATATGCATATGCAGATAAAATTTTCAGTACATAGAAACTACATGTTATTGTATAATGCATCTTACCCAAATACCACAATGTGTAGTATTTGATCTGACTATATGCATGGGAACAGTAAATATCGTTATGTGAAATGTTGACTAGGAATTAAATGCCATAACCTCTTGTCACTGCAAAGCAAAATATGTACTTTGGGTGTATAACCCTGAGTCAGTATTTTTATTGACATTAAGTTGTTATACAATACTTTTATTATAGATAAACACAACAGCAAAGCAAGAACAAATATATTTTTCCAGGAACTACTTAGGATCTACAGTACCTTAGTATACCCTGAAAAAGAGTGACTCACTAGGACACTAGATTTGGTGCATGTGTTGAATTCTTGCTCTATCAGGGACTTACAATTAGTCAGAAGAGAGACAAGTGGAGCCTGTTGTTACTACTGTTAGTTCAGTCATGGTATTGATTAAATTACTGAAATCAGTGCTAACTCATTTACTCCATTGTGCGCAGCACTGACTTTAATATGGTGTGATAAAAATTAAGTCAGTCCAGCAATCCACTGACCGTGAACTTGTTACTTCCACTCTCCTCCCTGAGGCTCAGATAGACAGCCCTGACCTCTTCCTCATCCCAGCACTGTGGCCACACTTTAGAAATCTAATTCATATCACTAAGCCCACTATTTCTGTTTTACCAATAAAAACAGGGGAGGCAAAGTCAACTTTAGCTCTCAAAGTCAGGATCATGGGAGACAAGGCTACATCTTTCAGTATATAATGTTCTTCAATTGGTTCATTCGTCTGAAACTGTATTCACAAACTGCATTTAAGATGGATGAAAACCACAATTTGTCAAGATAAATAACACCATTTTCTCAAATCTCTTTTAGGCAATCATTCTGCCAAAATGCTGAGGAGCAAGAAGGAGGGCTATTTTGTCTAGGATTATTTTAGACGGGTTGGATTGGAAGGGGCCTTGAAGACCATCTAGTTCCAACTGCTAGACCAGGTTGAAAAGCCTCATCCAACCTGGCCTTCCCAAATTATACCCAAAAATGCATTCATTTACATTTAGTATATTTCTAGTAAACTATTCATCTTTAGATCTAAATTTCTTCTGGATAGCTAAAAATGTGCATGTATTTGTGTGTTATACACATATAAATAAAGAACTGAGTTACTCATTTCGTATTTCAAAACCTATGATTAACATTTATAGACAAAAAGACCTGTGGCATTGGTGAATTTCTATTCTGGATAAGAAAAGGAGGGGAAGGAGAAAGAGTATACTCAAACTGGCTTAATTGCTTGGGATTAGATCTGTCTTGTACTGACAAGAAATTATCATGAGACAGATTTGTATGTTGACTAGGGCTTATATATCTCAGGTTGGTAGGAATCTCAGTATTAGTGACAAGTAGCCAATCAACATGACAAATAATCAACCATAATACATTGTGTAGTTACACTGAAATAATCATTTATCTAGTTAAGTCTATCTACATACAGGAATACAGCAAAATATTCATTCCGCAGTCATTCTTGACCCACAGGAGCCATTACAAATCTCTAAATGAGGTTAGATGTTCTCAGCATTTTCCTACATAAAAGCTGTTCTCATCTTAAGGTCCTTTCCAACCTTAACTATTCTATGATTCTATGATTCTTTGGGATAATTGTTTGTGATGTGTTCATTCAGATTATTCAATCTTTAAAGTAAGATACAGAAAATAGGATAGAAAGTATCTCTGCTTATTGACTTAACATTTTTTAATTGGATCGCTAAATTGAGATTCCCACATCACTAGCAGATGTCAAAGTAGAAAAACCTAATAGCTGCTGAACACTTAATTCCCATTAGTGAAAAGATTAATTTAATTTACTGTGTCTTGCATCATGTCTATAATCCTAATTTATCTCCGTTTATTATTTGATTTCATGGTACCTCCTCTTTAGCAGCAACAACAACTTTTATTGTCTGTGTTATGTAACAAAGCATATTAAAAACAGGCATAGTATTCTGTAATAACCACATAAATAGCAGATATGTATTATGTAACAAAGCATGTTAAAAATAGGCATAGTATTCTGGAATAACGACATAAATAGCAGATACCTGTTACAGGGCCTATTATAGACAACTCTTGTGCAATAAGCACAAGTTCTTTCAGACTTACTTTAGAAACAGTGACAGCAGAAGATCAAACTGACTAGAGCTTCTGGCTCAAAACTACAAACAAGGAAAATTAGTTCAAAATTTTGCTTGATGGACTCCATAAACACATGGGTCTGAACTGATGTACATCACATTCACTCCAAGAATTGCCCCTCTGAATGCAAAATAGTGACCAACCTAACTAGCAAAAACAAGCAACAGTATTGGCTCTCTAGTACCTCAGGGTTTCTTGGGTTTTTGTAAAGAAACTAAAGAAATTACATTATTACTAGAAGCAGATGACAAATTCCTTACTAGAGGCCTTTCTTAGGCTAGCAATCTGCTAGCTCAGTTTCCAAAGTCCCTAAGCAGCTTTTTACTCGCCAATAGAACAAATCCCACCACAACAGGCTGTGAATGCATATACAGTGCTGCATGACTTTATTCAAAGGCAATTTCACTGGTTTTCTTCTCACTTTTTCTTTTTAGTAATGTTATGTTGCTTGTACCTATGAGAGTTCCTTGCCAATGAATGATATGTTTTTTTTCTCAAATGCTAAAGTGACAGTTATCATCAGACCCATGGGTCTTGTCCTGGGTTCAGCAGTACCAGTCATTAAGCAGATTAACCTATGGTTTTGTGCCTCAGCAAACAGATTGCAATCAGATTTTTATGAGTATCATACATTTCAATTTCCCCTAAATTCTCTAGGTTCCAATTCCATAGGTATTTTTGTCGAGAGGTTTCCCATTGTGAAGGGAATTACTTGAAAAGCAGACGTGCCAGAGGTGTACTGAGGAAATATTATTGTGCTTTGTTATAAATCAGACTGGATGGAGTCAAAACATTTGACTAGTTCTTAAGACTGTCTGAAAATAATGAAAATCTGAGATATATATCTGCTTTCATTGAGTTTATAATATCTGGGCTGAAATTGTTCCATCATCCAATTCCAAGTGATGCACTCTCTTTCCCTGCCTGCATGGGGTCTACTCTAAACTACGAATTAGTTGGTTTTTTTTAATTAGAAAATATATTAAAAAATCTTGAGGAAAATTTCTTTATGACATTTATGATGCCTACAGTCAGAATAGTTTCTTCTGGTTCCTCTTTCATATAGAGTCAGTGGTGAGCTTTTGTGTCTATGTGACATTAGGAAGCTTTATCTCACACGACAGTAAACATAAAGTCCAAAAAACAAGTATAGATAACAGCTTCACTGTCAGTGTAATCAAAGCCAGTGACCTTTGTTCTTCTTTCTCTTCTGGTATCTTTAGCTGCATTTGCACTTCCTGACACTTCCTCAAACTGCGACATTTAAATGTGGATGTAAATATTTGTGCAATTTTATAAAGCTGGTTTTTGGTATGGCACGGAGCTTTAAACCTTGCTTCCTCACAACCACGGCAATTGCTCTTCAGAGTACACAGTCTCAGAAAGAGGATTGTTATGAGAAGGGAGAAAAATTGGAGATCAAATATATGGTTGAAATGCTCTGTAGAAGTGGGTGGTTTTGGAACTTGAAATAAATTATTCTCTTTCTGTAATTCAGACTTTTTTCCTTAGAACTGCAGAAAGATTTCCCTTATTTGTTATTTCCCTTCTTTTGCTTTGTTTAGTTTTTTTGGTTTTAACTTTTACTCTGGAAAACTCTGAAATAGCTGCCTTGACTGCAAAAGTGGTATTTGCTAGATTCCTCAAAGAGTGTCTTTTCAGAGAGAACATAGTCCAGGAAGTTAGCGTGCAGGAATTTGACTTCATGGCACCAGTGGGGGCAGGGGATAGTGTCTGTGTACTTGGAAGAAATAAAATATGTCTCATATAAATCAGGGAGCAAACTTCCCCTGAGCCTTTTTCTTCTGTTTCATCATTACCCCAGCAGCTTCATCTGCTTATTTGAAAGACTTCTCATCTTTGTATAAGGGGGCTGATGGACTACTGTCTCTCACTTGATCCTGTTAACTCAAAACCATGTAAGAAGGAGGTTTTGGTGCCACTGACAAGCCTTCCTACTTGTGATGAATAGCTTATTTCGTATGACCTAGGAGAACAGGATGGAAAACATTTTTGCCCTGAAAATTCATGTTACAGTGGAGGGAAATGGTATACAAAGGATTCTGCAAAATAAATTTGTTTCTTTTGTTCAGTTAAAGCTTGAAGCGATCTCCTAAATTTAGAATTCTCTTTGCCCTCAATTGTGTACATATTCTTGTGGACGATATGAAAACCAGGAGTATAATAAGTTAGTTGTTACATATTTAATTCATGCTGAGTAAACTTGCCAAGAGTGTTTTTAGTTGACTTAGAAATACGTCAAGCTATTGCCTTAGAAAACAGGATATTAAAATGCCTGCTGATAAACCCAAACAAACAAAAAAACTGAGGAGAGTTCCCTGAACTGTCGTATGATGATAGTGACCATGTGTTTCAAATCACATTTATTTTTTGTTAAAAAATGCATGAAATTTATTAATTAGTGATACGCGTAACTGTGTCTGCCAAGTTCCAAAAATAAAAGATGTGCTTTTTAGTTCAAAACATAATTAGTTCCAAGATGTGTTATGCTATGCTTTTGCTATTTTGCATCCCTCATTACTATTATAAATAACTATTTGATGTTATTAAGGCAAAGTGTAATCAGTCTAGTTGAAAATGTTTAAGAATATTAAAGTTATTAGAATTTTAATTTGTTTTACAAGACTGATATATAAAAGATCCTGTTCATACTAAAGGCATTTTCGCTTGGGGCCTGCATAAAGTGAGATTATTTTGGGGTTTACAATCCCAATGAGTGCTATAATGAGTAATCTCATTATTGCTGCCCTTTAAGTTCCCCTTTTTATGATTCAGCAGTTTCAGATGGACACACATCATAACTGACCAGAAGTTAATTTCCCTACTAGAAAACTTAAGAAATATTAATGGGAAAAAGACTTTACACCTCAGATATGTATTCTCCCCTTTAAAGAAAACAATAAACCTTCAATTATTTTTCAAAGGAATAATAAAAAATAAATTGAGAAAACATTAATGCAGTGCGCAACTGCTCTATTTTTAAATTTTATTTCTTTTTTTACATAAGGAGTCAATCTTCTGCATAAATTTCACCTGTATAACAATACAAATCTAGAATTTTCTCAAGCCTGAAAAGAATGATTGAAGTGTAACTGAGCCATGTTACCTTAAACCAAAAGTCCATGTAGTCCAATAGTCTCTCTGTGAAAAGAGACAATACTACATACCTAGAAAAGGGGTAAGAACAGGAAAAGCACATAACATACCTTCTGTGAGTATTCCTGATTACCAGTGTCTGCAGGTATTTCCAAGCTATAGGAAGATATACATAGGTAATGCTTACTTAGAAACCCCTACTGGAGTTCTATCTTGTGAACTTGTTCAAGTTTCCTTGGGAGTAAATAAAAATTTTGGTATCTACAGCATCTGTAGGATGAAGTTTCAAGATTCAGCTATGCATTGTATAAAAAATACTTTTGATTGGAATTCAGGAGTTATTACTGATTACAAGACCAGGAATTTCTTATCTACTAATTGTTTTCATGGTAATTCATGGGGGGTTATTTTGTTGCTCAGCATTAATACAAGTAAAAAACCCTAAACTACAACAAAAAACATTTTTCAAGTATCTCAGGTCATTTTTTACATAAACATTTGTAAATCAAGACGAACAAATTGCCTTAAAATCAAATCAGACTCAGAACTGTCACATTTCCATGTACCTATAACAATTCTAAGTTGCCTGGGTAAAACTGCATCAGAGACATATAGCACATTCTCCAGATGGTGCTAGCAATTACAATATAAATTCTCCAGAGATCCTGTCTATGTGCTTCAGTATCAAGTGCATGGGAAGCTCATACTGCTACATATCATTGCTAATATCTACAGTGCACACCACTATTCACATATTATCTAAATAACGACCTTATGCTGAAAATCCGACATGATTTTCCGCGCAAGATTTTCTGCATTTCAAAGCGTGATTTCACCACAAAATATATCACACAATGGGGATTTTTTTTTTTGTCTATGGTGACTTTGTATTCCTAAAAACTGGCTGGCCATGAAGACAGCTCTTTTTTTGTAAGACAGAACTAATTAAAATATTGCAATGGAAAAGCACTTGTTCCTCATAACACTTCACCCTCTTTTATGGTTGTTTCCTTAATCCAATGCTGGCCCCTCAAACACATATGGTTTTTCTCTGTATATTGAGAAACAGCATATAAGAACATAAACCATAAAATGTCCATTCGCTGTGGCAGTAAGGTCACTGTTACCTGAATTTACTGGACACATGCTAGTTTTTAATCTTACCATCTCTGAAACTTCCAAAACTTACACAGCTTCCACACTGCCCTGGTTTTGATTCAGTAGTGTTTTTGCTACTGAAAAAGCTATGGAAATCACATCAGGTGTTAGATAAAGGCCCTAAAACATAATATCTCAGTATCACATTTTTTTCCCTTTGGCTCATTTATATAATCACAAACTAGCCAAAAAAAACATCATGAGTCCTCTCTGAAATATATCATTAAAAGCAAGAATTTCTTCTATATTTCTAATTAAAAACAAACTGCGGCATATACTCGTGAGACCTCATTTGGAGTATTGTGTGCAGTTCTGGTGTCCTCAACATAAAAAGGACATGGAACTGTTAGAACAAGTGCAGAGGAGGGCCCCGAGGATGATCAGGGGACTGGAGCACCTCTCGTATGAAGATAGGCTGAGAAAATTGGGGCTGTTCAGCCTGGAGAAGAGAAGACTGCGTGGAGACCTCATAGCAGCCTTCCAATACCTGAAGGGGGCCTAGAGGGATGCTGGGGAGGGACTCTTCCTTAAGGACTGTGGTGAGAGGACAAGGAGTAATGGGTTTAACCTTAAAGAGGGGAAGTTTAGATTGGATCTGAGGAAGAAATTCTTTACTGTGAGGGTGGTGAGGCCCTGGAATGGGTTGCCCAGGGAGGTTGTGAATGCTTCATCCCTGGCGGCATTCAAGGTGGGCCTGGACATAGCCTTGGATGGCATGGTTTAGTGGGAGGTGTCCCTGCCCATGGCAGGGGGGTTGGAACTCGATGATCTTGAGGTCCTTTCCTACCCTAACTATTCTATGATTCTATGATTCTATGATATACAGAACTAGCAAGCAAACAAACCAGTACTATTAGCAATCAGGTCCCATACACTTTTAACTATATAAATTGCTAGACAAATTGCATGGATGAGGCTTCACCCTATATGCAAGGTCACATTCAATTCACTTCTTTCTCTTTCCAGAGATTCCAAGGTGATTCATTCTCACGAGTTAGTATTTAGCCATTATACAAACTACATGAAAGCTCTAGGTATCACATGATCTAGATTTTTAAAGTCTCTGTGTACAGGGTTTTATAACATGGGCTGTACCCCAGTGTGATATATGACCCTTAGCAGATAATTACTCTGCATTTTACAACCTTGAATAGGTAGGTGAACATAAACATAGTCTCCCACATTGAAAAGCCATACTTATTGGATGATCACAGGAAGGCAAGCAATGGGTCTGGAATTTTTTACCAAAAAAAAAAAAAAAAAGACAGTGTAAGCAAAAATTGTAGGTAACCTCAATTTTTTAAATGAACCCTTTCATTTTCAATTCTTAAAATAACATATAGTCTTGTACTTTCAAGGAACCCAAAGAGAAATTCAGAGTCAAGTTAATTTAAAGCATTGTTTTACACACTGAACTGAACCTAGGACAGTAGCACAATGAAAACATTTAGACAAGCAACAGATAAATTTGCATAACTAATTCTGAATGTAGCCCTCACTTTCCTGCAAAAGACCTGTGTCACAATGTGTAGAGTTATCATAATAAAACTGTACCACTTTGACAATTACTGTTGGAGATTTCACTCACAAGTTTCTCATTTTTTCACTAGGCCCAGTAGGTAGATCAGTTAGATAAAAAAACATTCAAGAGCAAGACTTATTCCACACTGACTTAAACTGATATTTCATTGCAAACAAATATACATGGCAGTTGTCAAGTGAAATGCACAATGACAAAAACATTATCTGCCACATTTTATAACTTGATTCTGCTCTGTGTAAAGCCAGAGCAGCCATTTTACATATTCATCTGAGTGGAACACCAGTGAGAACACAAATTTGGATTCTATACACCACACCTTGTTGTACAAGCATCCTCTGAGAACTAATGTGAAGCAGGGTGGTTGTTGTTACTCAGATGTTACTAAGAGGGAAACTGAGATAAGCTAGAGATCTTACTAATGACTTGTTGCACCCTACACAACAAGTCAGAGCAGGTCAAGCATCTTGTCTTCAGACCCAGACGTCTTACTGCCACCAGAACTAAATAATCTTTACTTTGTAATTTGTCTGAGCACACTATGCTTTCTGCTCAAGTAAAGAACTTTCGTAAATTGAGTATACATACAAACATCCATCTCAGTTTGCATAATATACCTTTATGTGTGTAAAAAATTTTCTCTATTACCAGCTTTGTATAGTTTATATGCGACAACTGGCTTTTGACTGAAAAAAGAAAAATCTCTTTAAGGGCTCCATGTATTCTATACTTACTGTCTTTCTTCTTGGATCAGAGTTAAGAGCCCTCTCTATCCTGCCAGAGTGATAGGGAGTCAAAATATTGCTCCAAGATGTTCTAGAAGTAAATGAAATTAACTTCAGCACATGCTGAATTTAACATTGGAGAAGCAATGTAAACTATGCCTTGTGTTCATTACAATTATTGACCTGAAAATGTGACATTCTTCAGAACACCTACATCAAAGTCTTCTATTTGGGAAATATGGTCTGTCATGCTAGATGTTATAATTAGCATGAATCTTAAGCATAATTAGATAACTGATTACAGACTGACCTGCTGCTATTCTGTTATGAACCACTGGTTCAAAACACAGTCTGCAAGAAAAAAGGAGGAAAAAAGAAATTAGTTTAGATGAGCTTAAGAGTATAAGATGTTGTTTTGTAATTAATAGTTGCTGTTAATTTCATTGAATAGGTTAATTCTCGAGCTACAACTTTTATCGATTTGTATGTTATATTAATTTGTTGAATTAGTGATACTCATGAGACAAGGTAAGAAAACAAATGGCTAAATATTTCCAAAGTATTTTGAATTGTATTGTTTAAATACATCTATGTAAGCTTATGTGTGCTTACACATGAATGTAAACAATACCACATACATTAGGTTCTTTAAATTACCACTATATGATTGACATACAAAAGGTGCAATTGGATTAACAATTTCTGTTAAGATTATCTGTTTTAACTGCAAGAGAAGTACTTTCCCAGATCCTCAATCCATTCCTATATCTCTTGCTTTCTCACAGTCACAACTGGCTTGGTAAGACAATATTTTCCTACATTGTTTGTTTTCAGCCTTCCATTACAAAGAAAACCAAACTCATGTATTATACTAAACAGTTATTGCAAAATGAATCATTATCTGTCATACATCACAAAACAATTATAAGATTAATTATGGCATGTTGTAGCTACAGCATTTGGAATCTTGCCATTTGCTAAATTTGTTTTCAGTTAACTTTCTGGAAAACAAGTAAAACCCACCAGTTTTCTTTAGATAGTAGTTCCTGTCACTTTTTCATAACAATCTCAGCTGTGTTGTTTATCTGCCCTTTAGCACCATTATTGTTTGTCCTTCAGGTTCCACAAACTTTCTACTACATGAACATAACCTCATGCAAATGGACAAAAAAAACCACTAAAACAAACAAAAATAAGCAACTTCCTGTTAAAAATACAAATATTAGCTAGATAAATTAAACAAAACCCTACTGTACATAGCTTTCTAAGCAAAATCTTTAAAGGTCTGCATAACACTATCTTCATAAAGATCTTGACAGCAGAAGAGGGAAGGGTCACAAATTCCAAAATATAGGCTGTGAGCCACAAAGCATTTAGCAGCTGCTTGATTTAAAGCAGGCAAGCAATCCAAATGATTGTAAGCTCTGTGTGTTTGAGTCTGCTTGCTTACTTACTTGTCTGCCTGCAGCTAGCAAAATCTTTTCCAAGCATAGAAGCCACTTTCATGCAGAATGTGCCTTTACTAGGAAACTGGGTGTGTCTTTACCTATGGTAACAAATGTCTATTAAATTCCTAATGAAGACAGGCAATTTGTAGCTTTCACACATTAATAATTTGCCATAGCAGTTTGTGCTGCAGCAAATGTCCAGCCTGATCTTCAAATTCATGTTGAACTTATGGATTGATTTATCTTCATTTCGGATTTTATCTCATATTGGTAATCTTTGTTAAATGCTAGATGAAGTGAGCAACCAACACCTTGATTTTTTGGAAAAAACAAGATGCATGAGATAGCTCATCTGTTTACCTGAGGTCTAAATTAGGACTCATCCAAAAACAAAGAAGTCTACTAATGATTACATTGAGAATACTCTGGTGATCTTTATCATCTCAGTGTTACAAAAGAAGGAAGTTTCTCAAACTGCTAAAATGCAAATAACTCACAATGACCCCTGTGAGGTGGGGGAGGACTATGTTTGGGCATAGATATTTGTCCTTTGTCAAGGGCCATACTTGACAAAAACTGTTTATTAGACTCAATCATACAGGGGGTTTCAAATAAGATAGTTTTGTTTTTGTACTAGTTTGGTTTGTTGGGAGGTGTTTTGTTTTGTTTTGTTGTTGTCTTCCTGGCAAAAAGCCTGCAGGTTTACATTCTTCTAAAAATCTAAGCCGGGTTTGTAGAGATTCACCTGGTTTTCCAAATGAAACATACACGTGTGATGTTCCTAGAATCCTGTTTGGGTGGTTTTGGTCTCTTCTGTTTTCCAGTGAAGATAATTTCTTGTTTTATTACTTTAGAAAATGGTAATTTGAGAGGGATGTTTTTTTGTATTGTTCTTTTTGCTTTGCTGTACTTTTACATCCAGAGTTACAGACCTATGCTGAAGTAAAAGCCTGATAAAGGAAAAATTCTTTAAGCAACACAGATTAGGTCAGCAGTATGCCTTCTGGTCGCTAATTTTATTTTATTTTTTTTCAGCTTTTCTACCAGGTAAATAAATATTAAAGTTCCTTGTCACTGTACGCATTTTGTCTTGTACAAATTACCCTGAAGTAAAAGCTTATTTAATGATGAAAGCCATTTTGAGGTTTTATAGTTATGTTTTTTGGAGTGTTAGTTGCATAACATTGGTAACAATATGAAGTCTGATGCCTACTCTGGTAGTAGTCTGAAGTTATTACTGTTTAATGAATACTAACAAGTTCCTTTCTCCCTTCCATAGAATATGACATGGAACAAAGTTAACTTTTGTATTGCTGTCAGATAATTTTTTTCTCAGATCATGTCTCTTGATACATTCTGACTAAAAGTTTAAAGCAATCCTGTGCTTTATCCTACAGTACCACGCCTTTACTATGGCTTCTGCACGGAGCAAACAAAGTCAGTATAAACCTGGAAGAAACAACTGCACATAAAAACTCTTACACAGTAATTATTAAATTCAATTTTGCATGTAAGTTTAGTAAATTTAATGGCAAAGTTCATCCAGTAATTTCCAGTATATAACTACATAGTCTTTATTCATACTCCTCATTAACAGCATGAATAACGTTCTTTGGACAAATTTGGTTCTCTGGTACATTTGTTAGGAATGCCAGTGTAAATGAACCATTTTCAACAAAACAACCACTGAAATATACTAATGCAGAAACTTTTATTTGCAAAAATAAAAGTAGTAAGCAGACTATATAAATAAATAGTGAACCAGAATTGAAGTACAGAAAACTATGAGACCATGGCTTCAGCATAATATTGCTATCCCAGTATCCTGATTCTAAAAGACAAAGGAAGTAACTAAGGAAAAGCAAGTACAGGGCAAATACAGATTGTATTTTCTCTAAGACTTTCCTGGCCTCAACTATTTTCAGTTTATTGAATTTCTTGAAGCTGATGTAATTTATCTGCTAGCATCACATTTCTAAGTATATTTACAGTTGCTTGAGTCCACGTTACTTTTCTGAATATAAAACATCTTTTGGCAAACAGTTCAAAAGATATACAATCCCACTGCGTGATCAACCACGTCCTTCTGTTTTAAATTAGATTCATAACAACTTTATTCGTTAGTCCCTACTTCATGTCCTGTAAGAGACAGTAAAAAGGTCTCTCCAGTCTCTCCACAACTGTCTCCAGGTAGCTACGATTCTGCAGAGCTTTACCATATGCCTATCCAGTCATTTTTCTTTCAGTCAAAAATCATTCAGTTTAATCATTACTCATACTGAAGCTATTCTATATCTTTGGTCATCCTTATTGTTATCTGAGTCTTTACAATTTCTGTTGCTGGCCTACATTCTGCCGTAGTGAGATAAGAAAAAAATCACAGTATTCTAGGGGAAGGTGAAGCATTTATTTACAAAGTAGCTTAAATATTTATTTAGCATTTGCTCTTTTTCCCTTTTGTTATAATTTTTAACATTTACTTTTGTCTGCTGCTGAATAGTAAGCTGATGTTTTGACAGAACTATTTATCATAGCAGCAGTTCTCTTGTGAATAGTAATAGCATAGTTGCAGACTGCCACTTCACATGTGAAGTTAGGATTGTGTTTCCTGGTGTGCATCATGTCATATATATTTACAATGAATGTCAACTTCCCCTTCATTACATAGTCACTTAGAATTCTAAGGTACTTTAGCTGTCTTCAAATGCCCTAGTAAATGACATAATTTGAAAACTGCCTCATCCACTGATAATGAGATTTTCTAAATAATTTATAAATACATTGTTGAGCACAGCTTCAGTGGACCAAAAGTGGTAAGCTCCCTCTATTGTAAGAAAGATATATAATTCTTTTTTATTATTATTTTTTTTTAACCAGCCATTTATCAGTAGGACATTCCCTTTTATTCCATAACTACTCAGCTACTTTAAAAGTCTTTGGACAAATACAGGTAAACTATCAGTCATATCATCTTTAGTTACATGTTTGCTGATGCCTTTGAAGATCTTCAAGATGTCTGCAATGAAGGACTTCCCTTTAGTGAAGTTATGCTGAATCTTTCCAAAAGATTGCATTTACCCAGATTTCTACCATCAATTAATTTAATACGCATTAAGATTCTGACCCCATAGGTACTTTAATTATTTTGCTTTCCTGAATCACCTATTCAACATCATGAGGCTATTTAAATGAGTGAAGTGGCATATATGCTACATATTTTTCAGTCATAGAATCATAGAATCATAGAATAGTTAGGGTAGGAAAGGACCTCAAGATCATCGAGTTCCAACCCCCCTGCCATGGGCAGGGACACCTCCCACTAAACCATGCCATCCAAGGCTATGTCATGTCCTGTGCTCTAATATGAGCAGAGGATCTGATTCTTTTTCCTCTATACTAAGTCTAGAAGTATAAATGCACCCAAAAAACAAGTTAACACAAATGTATTATACAGTTATGATGCTGCATTACAATAAGTCATTTCTAATAAATAAGTTTTTGTTACATGAAGAAGTTGGAAGCAACTTTCATATGAAACATACTTATTCTGGAGGACTGGAAATGTAGTATTTGGCAAGAGAAGTTTTCAGCATCCTTTGGACTCACTCTGAATTCATGTATTGTGGAAAAACAGCAGCTGGGAAACATTCTGTCAGAAGTGACACCCGCTGGGTTGAAGCAAGAAGAGGTTATTTTGTCAGAGACTACAGATACATGACAAAAAATAAACAAACAAAAAAACAACAACACAACAAAATAAACAAAAAAAGAAAAAAAAAACCACACCCCCACAAATAAATTAAAAAGCAATATTAAAAAAATAGAGTAGAACAACGATAAGCTCTTTCCAGACTAATTTCTTCTTGGCAATTTTGCAGAGAAGTTGAGGTGATTGGACCAGCATTCCCCATACAACTCAAGTCTCTAGAAAAAAACTAGAAAGGGATTTAAACACTGTTTTAATCTTCATAGAAACTAAGATTCTCAAAGCTTATAACAGCCTTTTATTATGTGTAATGGTTATGAATACATTTTGACTCTGACAAAGTCTTCACAGTAATTACATACAGATTACCAATTTTTCTGTATAGGAAAAAAAACAGTAACATAAGTTTATAATATAGCACAGGTACGAGGAAATTATGCATTTGGAAATGCCAAAAAAAGATAAAGTCAGGATGAAGCAGGAGACAGGAACGGGTGATTTTAGAAAAGACTATCATAGATACTGATTTAGAATGGAAAAAATTTATAGTCATTAGCATGCTCTTACAAGGCATTGGTGCAGAAATAGAAATCTCACTCCATCCTTACAATTCTTGACAGCTCAAAGCATCCTAGAGAGTATCACAACATTTGAGAGTCAGCGGTTACCTCTGAAGCAGCATGCTATTTCATTACCAAAGTGCCATTGTGAAGCAAGTCCCTCAATCCTCTCCAATAACTACATGCTAATTTACATAGTAGGGAAGTCTCAGGGTGCATTAATTGATTTTTTTTGGATGAGATTGAGATACAATCAGAACTTCACCTAATTTACTTCTGCCTAAAACATTTCAGCTGGTAACAGACATTCATCTCCTGCAAGCCTAGAGCTAACCTGAAGTAACCTCTCCACACTGCAAACATATTTTGTGGGCATCCTCAGCAATTTGTTCCCAGCTAATGTAAATAAAAGAGACATCAATAGCTCACACAAAGGAAAAGTGCATGTATGCTATAGTGTACAGGTACTATGTTTTGCTCTGCTTTCAGAGTAGCATGTTGAAAAATTATAAAATCAAGTAATTACACTTTTATACGCAACCTTGAACCAAGTTTACCTGCATGGTAATACTCAACATGCACGGATGAAACTGAATCTAATTAAACTTGCACACAGGACAGAATAATGCTGAGCAGTAAGAATAGTTCAACATGCAGAGCAAATCTCAATTTTCCACATTTTAATAATCAAGGGTGACACGTTGTCTGAAGTTAAGTTTTTCTCAGTTCAGCTTTTGAGACAGATGCCAAGGTCCCACCTACTTTGGTGTAATGCTTATAATAGATGGCAGTTCCAAGCTAAGTTCCCTGAACACCATTTAGGGTCAAGTCTTCAGTTCTTTGTCTATCATGTTAGACTGAGAAGCCACAATACTTTAATACAACTCATAAGTATTAAGGCAGCCAGAACACATGGAAAAACTTGATTGTATGATTCAAGAAGCCCTTACAGGCCTGTAAATATGCCAACTGAGTACATATATCGGTGAGCCACTATTAACAAGATGCCAGAAAAACAGCCTCTTTGCAGGAGACAGACTCAAAATTGTACCCAAGCATATCACAAAGGAAGGTCAAGGCCAAAATGAACATATCCACAAAGATTTATAATTTAGTCATTACTAAAAAAACCTCACAATTTATTCTAATCCCAGATATTTTAACAGGTTTTTTTCTAAGCATTATTCCATTTGCTCATGAGCAGATGTTCAACATAAACTACTTGGTGAAAACATATTTACTCTTCTAGACAAATATTATCTTCAAGACTGATATTGGCAAGTCTGTTTAAATGAGGAATCATTTAGACCATGGAACTCCTGAGGCAGCTACAAGATAGATAACATCTAGTTTTTTGAATAAGGGCAATGAGGAAATTGTTTGAACAAATCAACAGTGAAACATACAGAGTTATTATAGACATCCACATAATAACTGGGGACATGATAATTACAGCGTCAATAAGGGTGGAACATGATCAGAAACAGAAGAAAAGGAAGGCAAAGATCCAAGTAGAAAATAATAATTTAATTCTAGTGAAAGATGAACGATGGCAAATACAAAAGGAATCTAGATGGATGACAGCAAAGACGAAGACTTCAGCAGTAGTGAAATGAAATTTTTCTGGTAGAAGAAGCTCTACAAAACATCCTGCAGATAATTAGACTAACCACAGAGGGCACCCAAGGGAAGACAGCTCTGCTGAGAGAACAGGATAACTTGGCAGTGGTTAGAGAAACATGATGCGGCTTTGCAGCAACTAGATACAGTGCTCTGTTATGTGTGACTGCAATGCTTGCTGTCCAATACATGGACATAAATTCATAGTTTTAACTCTCCAATTGTCTGACTTTCCAATCACTTTGCTTTACATGCGCTTCATACTTTTCTAGATTAACCTCTGTGGCCCAGTCATCATGCAGATGGATTGGGAAATTCGTACTACAAGTAATGTGTGCTCTCGCTGAAACAGAATGAAATTTTATGGAAACCAAGAAGAAGAACCTGGCTGCCATGTTAGCCAGAGGGAAATACAACACACAAAGCTTCACTAGCAGAAAATGTGACAGATGTAATGGAGACATACTTTGCTGTTACATTACCATAAACAGCATCTAAAGGACTACTGTACATGATGCAAAAAGCATTGACCTATGTTATGAAGTTCAGCTCTCACAAATTAGGTGAATATGTAAAAGTCTGCACACATAAAAATCCTGCAATGCAAACTACACAAAAAACTGCGGCCAGATTGTAGAACACATTACCAGAGGAGCCAAAATTGTCTGGGCCTGTGGAAAACACTATTTTATTGCAACACAGATTGTAGGTAGCAGGTGACTATGTGCTTCATCATTTCTGTAGTTAGAGTAAGGCTTTCACAGCACAAGATCTTGTACGAGGCAGATGATGTATTGGTATATATACATTGATATGTACATACCTATGATGCATAGGTATAACTCGATAAGCAAATCAATTTATTAGTATATCAGAAATAGATGACAATTAATAAAAAATGTATACTGTTAGGATGAAATCTCTAGTTAACAGCTATATACATCGGTATGTTTTTCCAGCATAAGCAATTACTATGATTAGCTCTTGTAGAGAACTTGGAAAGCTGTTCCACAGTGTCGTAAGTCCATTTTCTGTTGAACAAGTGAATACATTCCATCATTTCTGTAAAGCTTATTTAAAAGACAAGGAATTTCTATGAGTCACAAAATACCTGCAATTCAATTTTGAAATGATATATTTTTGAAGTCATAGGGAATGAAATCTATTCACTCCAGGTCTAGATAATAATAATTCCAAAGAAAATGGTCAAATGTCAAAGCCAATGCTTCTTGAGATGGATACATATTTTTGTTCTGGATCCAGAACATTTTTGAAGCCGAGGACTGCATCACTGACAGGTATTTACTGCTTTCCTGAAAAGCTGTTCATAATAGGACGTTAAGAATTATATTTTTATATGTGACACACACTGCTAGGATTCACAGTAAATTTATATTACACTAAAATATTCAAAGGTATAAAGAGGGTAGTATGCCAAAAAAACCAGCCAAATGGTTTATACCGCACAATATAAAGACCTGCATGACAATCTTAGGCAGGCATTCACATCCAAAATTGAGCAGGTGATAAAGACTGAGCTCATATGAGTTAGATGTTAACAATCTAACCTACATAGGTATAATCAGGAGGTTGTCAGAAGTATGTCTCAGGCCTAATGATGAGGACATTATTTGTCTGAGATATTTTTAATGGGAAATAGCAGAGGTAGTGTATTGTGATACCATCTTTTAAAATTAGTCATGTTTAATCACCAGAAAACTTTCATTTGACAGAGGTCTCGTACATGAAGCAGAAACTGGATCAGAGTCTGCAAAACTGGTGAATCTGGTGATTGTCAACCAAAACCTTCTTAGAAGAGCTCTGTCTGGAATGATACATTCTTTGTCTCACTCACGTCTGATAGTGCAACAGTTACAAAGAACAATTAGGAAATATGGAAACCAATGGAGCACATCCTGTTGCCCATGAAGCTGAATTACAGATTGTACTGGACAGACTTAGGAGCAAGCCCTGACAGCTGGAATGGGAGCAGGTGTAAATCAAAAACAATCTACAGCAGCACCCAGTCAAGCCTAAGATCTAAGGTGGCATTACAATTAATAGCTGTCCCTGCGCATGACTGCCATTTAGCATCAGAAAGCTCGGACAAATTTCTTGTGCTTTCCCTTCCCAATTACTTCTGACAATGAAAGCATAGTGGTGTAAATAAGATAAGCATTATGATTCTGTTATGGTCTCTTTGCTATGTTTGGCACTGCTTGTGTATGTTCTAGGTTGCAACAGTTTTGGTTTTATTTTGTGAAAACAGGTTTTAATTTGGTATAACATGAATTTCACATAGCTTCATTGCAATTGGTCTCATAATAGGGATAAAGAAGATAGTTTTACTTTATTACTTTTATATTTTTCTTTTATACAAAAAGGGGAGATTGGAAGAGGCATAAGCACTGTTTCACATCTCAGGAAACAAGCTGCTTCCTTGGTCTTACTGAGATCTGGAAATATTCCAGGCCAATAAAACACTTTTCTTTCTAGCGCTGAAAGAATATTTGTGATTTCTGCGCCTAATGTTATAGTTTATTTTAACTGAGTCCACCTCTCTGAAATAAGTTTAATGTTATCATCTCAGACAAAATTGCAATATTAACTGGGTTTTTTATTAAAATATATTCAATATAGAAATAACACAGACTTTAAATGAGCTGTGATTTTCTTCTTTTCCTAACATACAAATTCAAGATTTTCTCTCTGTAAGCTAAAGTGACAAAGTGGAGTGCTAATATCTGTGTTCTGCTTTCTTTTTTTTTTTCATGTTGTCACAGCTTAGACTAAACAAAACTGATCTATTTTAAAGTAAGAAACTTTGTAGAATTATTTTAAAGAATTAACAGATCTTTTAGAATATCTGTAAGGAATCGGAGATGCAAATATTAAATAAATATAACAAAAAATAAATATTATCCAAATGAAAAACAAGTTAGAAGAATAGTTTGTATGTTTAAACACTCATAAATAGCAAAGATGATAACTACTTAAAATAATATATGTCCCCATTATTTTATTGTCCAACATATTGTTTTATTTCATTTCAGTTTCCACCTATTATTCATAAGGAATAAGGGTGTATTATTTAGGCATCTATATTTCCACTTCAGAGACACTAATTTAATTCATAATAATTAGTGAGAAATAAATAAATTTTTAACCACTGAAGTGAACTGAAGGTTTATACTTTGCAGTACCAATGCCAAATCAAACTCCATATTGACTTCAGTAAGATTCCAAAAACTGGTTTCAGGAAAGTTAGTGAAGTGTGTTGATTGATTTTATATTTAGTTGCTGTCAATTCTATAACCTGTATTAAAAGGAAATTGTAAGCAGCGATCAACCTATCTCTTCCTCAGTGATATTTGTGTCATCTTTCTTGAGAAGACTATGATCATTCAAATATCTAGTAAATTATCTCTTATGTAGTGAGAGTACATAAACTAAACAGCAAGTTTATCACCACATACATTACATCTAACTTTGTCAGCTTCTGGTGCAGAATATAGACAGGTACAGCAGTACCCAGGAAAATCAACCTTATCTAACAATGAATGACTGCAAATGCTAATTACTTTATATCAATTTACTTGGCAATTCTATTATCGTGCAGAGCTTTTGCCTCTCCCTTTTGCAAATTTTTTCTATCCTCGTGTCACATATCAAAGCATTTCCCCAAAAGTTCATCTCCCTATTTTAACTTCATTTTTCAGGTACAAAGACTTCAATTTACAAGTAAACATAAAAAAATAGTTCCATGGACTGAATAGAAACTGCTTACCTACTGTAAGCACATGTCAAAATGTCTGCTAGGTCTGATCTTTAGAACATTTCTTTAGAAGAGGAATAGCTTTGTGTACTAACCAGGAAGATGCCTTAGTTTTGTTCCTGAGGCAAAAAATGTTATGACATGTATGATTACTTGACAAAGGAATCACAGTTTTCCAGTTTACACATAAGACTTATTTCAAACTTATTTGAGATTTGGAGATAAAAGAAGCATGAAGTCCTACATTCCCCAAATATTTTCATAGCACTTTGGGCATATGTAATGGGTTTTTACATGAGTTTAACATATAAACAAAAGTTTTGCTTCACAATTTACTCTGCAATGTGAATTTTAAATGTTGTAACCCAGCGAACATTTTTTAACCATGACTTAAGGAAAATTCTGCCTAAAGTGTGAATCTGGAATCTTTTTGTTGAAGTCAACAGATATGTTCCAGATTTAAACAACTGCAAATAAGATTCATATCATCAGTCATAATCAGATATTTTAAGGAGAAAAGTAGGATGTTCTGCAGTCAATTTTTTGTATATTTTGCCTTGGAGAAAATATTCATGACTGTTACACTGTCAGCTGGAAAAAGAATGGTCATTTATTCTTACCTTTGCAAAATTAGGCCAGTAACTTTGCTGCATAGGATGAATTCAAGGCTGAGTCATGGTTGCAGTATGCTGGGTGTGGCTGCAAAAGAAAGAAATATTCTTTACCTTGACAATATTTGTTGTTACTGGGGGGGGGGGGGGGGGAGGGGGTGGGATGGTGGCAACTATGAGTGATTTTATCAGTGAATGGGTGTGTTCCCAGCAAATTAACTGGGTATGCCTGCTAAGTAGAGTTCTCTATGACCTTTTGGTACCAAAATAGCAGTAACAAAGACAAGCAACATAGAGTCTAATGCGGAATCACGAGAAATCTTGAAGCTGTTGGAAACTTTACAACATATACTAAGTTTGAAAGTCCCTAAAATATCCTAGGAATGGTTGCAGTTTTCACAGCAGACATTTTTCCAGGTTCCTGACAACAAGGCTGCTGGGTGCAAGGACAGGTAGGTCACAGATACTTAGAGTTACCTATTTGTTCACCTATAACTTCCAAGTTACCCGTTAAAATCCAGTGCACTTCAGCAATTATGGGGACTAAACATGTCTCTATAGTATATGTGAAAGCTTAGGGCAGAGTATTTTTGCTGTGGTCTCTGATCTGTGACAAACTGCTGCTTTTCCTTCCTGGTATCTGCTGGACCCTGTATTCATATAGCCTGCCCCCTGCACGTCAACCTCCCTGCTCCCCAGTTTCCACACCTAGCTCTCTCTGTGACTGTAGACATGCTTCTGTGAGTACTTACCCACTCCCTTCCCTTTATAGAAGTTATGTGAATATGTGGGTTATTGAGAACTTTTTCTCAAAGATCAGAGCTTTAAAAAGGCATGGGTTACTAAACTCAACCATTTACTCATGAAAATGACACCCTGTGCTTGTGCATGTGAAGAACAGTTATCATGTTCAAACTCAATTTCTGCATATCAGCCAAGAGCTATAGGGACTCCCCCAATGCCCATAGCAGCCAGGCCTGACCCATTGCCCCACTGTCGTTCTGTGGTCTGTGCGATCCACAGACATTGAAACTTACTGGATAGACAAATAGGGATGAGACACTCCCAAAGAGGGTATTATGGTGAGCTTCAGGGTCATTCTCATTTAACCCCAGTGCCACAGCTGTTGGTAAGGGGCGAAAGTTTTCCCTGGCTGGACACAAACACAGCACCTTGGTGGGAAAGCAGCACCAGACATGGGTGGATAGTGTCTTGGGGCATATAGAAGCAACAGGAGACTTACAAAAAGTGGCTCTTACCTTAAAAAAAAAAAAAAAAAGAATATTGATGTTAGGCCAATTTCTTATTCTTCCTGCAATATGTAGTGGCTGAGGTGTACTGGTGATGGGGGACCTGCTTTGCACAGTCTCAGAGAAGTCCTAGCAGCAAGTAATCCACTTGATAGTAACTACTTGGGCTTCTGAAAGTTTTTGGTCTAGATAACACTGCTAATTTGTCTAACCTACCTTAAACTGAAAAATTAATGATACTAAGATACTAACAAATGATGTATCTTGTAAACTGAATCTTGAACAGTACATTCTGTGTCAATCTGCCTTCTAAATATCTGTTTGAAATAGAAAACTGCTAAGCAGCTGTCTAAACACTGTTCCAGGCCTGAAGACAGCTTTGTCTCTGCATTAGGGCTTAACAGATGTCACGTTTGCTGAGATGATAAGCAGAGCGCAAGGCAGGTGCTGGAGTTACAGTTTGTTCTTCCAGATCTTAGGGAAGAACACGAAGACCTTTAAAGTTTCTCTCTCTAAAAGTTCCTTTATTAGTGTACTTGTTCTATATTTGTTTTGTATTTGCCTCCAGCAGAAAACACCTTTAGCATGAGTCCTAACAATAAATTACCTTGTGAATCAGGATACTTGGGATGGATTTTAAAGTGGAAACTGCCTTTTACTGACTTAACTGAAGATCATTTCCAACCCACATAGCGAACATGTCCCAGAGAAATGTCTGCATGCCAAAATTCAGACCTGACACTTTTAGGCTTAAGTTCTGTAATTTAGTTCCCCTGTGAAGCTTCTCACTTCTCATATGAAGAAGCTAAAGGGCACATGTGAGAGGAAGCTTAGACTAATATGAATTTCAGTCTGTATTATTTCCTTTAAGCTGTTGTGTCCAATAAACACTTCCAGTTCACATGAAATCTCTCAGAGCTCCTCTGGTCACACATTACGGGAGAATTGCAAATTTTCAGTTCTCTTCTTACTCATTCTTATTAATTCTTTTTAATGACACACAGACAAGAAGACGTACAAAACACTGTGCACCAGTCAACTTAAATACAAGGAAAAATTTCTTATGGAGGCCAAAAAATTATTTCCAGGAACTCATTTCACACTCTATGTGTGTGGCACGTTCAGGAATGTTAAGACAGCAAGCACCCCAATATCGGATGGATATTTCACCTACAGTCAATGAAAGGAACAGGGGTTCTTCTGGACAACCTGTTCTTTCTGCTTAATACTGTGTTTCCCTCAGCTTCCACTTGATTTCCTTTCTGACCTGAATATCCCTCCTTGTCCCATTTTAAAAGCACAGTTGTCATTTCATCGATAAAGTAGTACATTTTCTAAGTGAGCATCTCCACTAAGGTCTGTGAGAAAACTTTCTGTATTTTCCTGATGTACAGTCAATGCTGAATGTACTACAGTTAACTGGAAGTACCTTTGGGTAAGCTTCTGTATTTAAAGAAAAGCATATACATTTTTAATAGCACAGTAATAAAATCATAGGATCATAGAATAGTTATGGTTGGAAAGGATCTTAAGATCACTTAGTTCCAACCCACCTACCGCAGGCAGGGATGCCTCCCACTAAACCATGTCACTCAAGGCTCTGTCCAACCTGACCTTGACCACTGCCAAGGATGGAGCATTTACCAGTTCTTTGGGCAACCTGTTCCAGTGCCTCACCACCCTCACAGTAAAGAATGAACTTTTGAAAAAACATTTATGTCTTCAAGGACATCTGCAAAAAAAGTGGAGATAACTAGAATAGAGACTGCTCCCTGGTTTATGTTCGGTGATGCTAGCCAGTCTGCAATAGGCAAAAGAGAAACATTACTTATATGCTGTCAGCATCCCATCTTTGCTATATTTGTCTTTGTGAAGGTTCAAGTATCAGACAGAAGTCACAGCATAGCACTAGGATTATGTGTGATGTCATTTCAGCAGCAGAATTTGGTGGCTTCATGTCTTAGGGGAGTGATTTTCCTCCCCCTCAGTAAATTTACATCTGTGTTTACGTGTATTAATCACTCCAAATTCCCACAGGAAATGGACACTGTTTTTCAGTTTACTGCTGAGCAAATACTCGTCCAATGAAGACTGAGCATTTCAAACTAATTTTCACTTACTATCTTTCCTTTGCTTTCTTTTCTTCTGCTCTCCCACTCCAGCTCCCAGTTTCTGTGAGAACAAGATTTAGTCAGGTGATAAAGTACGATCAAATGCTTAAAGTCCTGAAGTTAGCCATTTCAAAAGACTAAAGGTAACTTCTCTTTTGCTGTTTTTACTTTTTCATTTTCAATGTACAGCAGGCTATTAAAACAACTATGAATACAGCTACCAGAAGTATCATAAGAAAGCAGGACAACAGGCAATACTTTGAATGCATTTCTTTTAATCTTTAAGATGATATTCCATGGAAACAAGACTGATGAGAATATGTTGTCAGTGTATATTTTTCTGGCTGTTTAGTTTCTCCCATGAGCTCTCAAACCATTTCACAGATTTTAAACAGCTTGTAGAAGGGTAGTGGTGGTTTCTATGAAAAGAGATGGACAGGGAGAAAATACAGACTATGCAGTTTTTCAGACTTTGAGAAAAGATGCAGAGTCAGTTCATACATTATTAAGCACAAACAAAACCCCATGGGAGACGCATCTTAAAATATGCCCGCCATAGGAAAATTTGCTGTCGTTTTTAGAAATCAAAGCAAGTCAAATGTGAGGCAGACATTTCCAGCAAAGCAGACTAATCTTTGTGATCATTGAGCTATCTGCATCAAGAAACTGCAATATCTTTGAAATAAAGTAAAAATATCTACCATTTTTCTGTGAAAAACAAGCGTTTTGAAAATAGGCTTTTCCTCGTTGCCCAAGTCAAGCTTTATTACTTGCTGTCATTCTAAAAATTATGTTGATCCTTGTAATAATCTAAATTTATTTTGCTTCTTTAACCACTGGTTTATGCTCAATGGAATGTTTGCTGGATCGATTCACTGGACTGTAAATCATGTAGTACAAGGACATGATTTAAATTTTAGAAAGTGCTAACTCTGAGTTACAAAAACATGACTAAGACCTCAGTGATATGTTAAATCAGGAGCAGCTAGTAACTAGAAGCTTTAATCTTTATTTTCTTCCAGAACTGCTTTTTATTTTCATGTAAATATACTGTTCCCAATAGACCTTATCTTAGCTTTTTTTATGCCCAGTGTTTGGCCTTATGTCTCTGTTCCCTACAAAAGTGAAGATATCTTGGCAAAAAAGTCTTCCCTATAATGCTGTCAGCAGAGCAGAGGCTTTATCTGCAAGCAAAACATTACAGCATATGACAGTACATCTCATATTGGTCTACTACATAAAAAAAACAGGTGCTTTTAAGTTCATAACCCCTAATGTTCTGCAATAGAACTTGGGCAGAGTGCTAAATCTTCCATTAGTGACAGCCAAAAGTAAATAGTCAGTTGCAAGTGACGTAATTTTCAAAGCCTCTTCACTTTCTCTTCACAAATGTCATAACAAAGCTTGATGGCAGCTTTTATAAAAAAATCCTTGCTGGCAAAAATCATTTGCTGTTTTTAAAAAAATATACTTATTATCTATAAATACCAAAGAAACCCTGGGTTCCAGTGAACCTATGGTCAGGTCAGCCACAGATTAATGGGCTTTGTTATGACCTGATACAAATGGCAGATTATTAATGGATCAGTAAGAAAATGCTGCATTAAGTTAGATCTTGAATTAGCATATATCGCAGTACAGAAGAATTTAACTTCTATCAGTTAAATGTTAGGAGCTTATTAGGAACATGTGCTGGGAATATGTGCTGGGAAGAGAGTCTTTACACCTGGCCTTTTGCTAATAGAAACAACACAACATCAGATTCATTTGGTAAGCCACATTTAAAAGGAAATGAGCTGGTGACAGAGAAATAAATCTACAGGGTTAGACTTTCTCCTTCTTTTGGATTATCCATCCTCACTCAGAGATGTAAATCCCTTTCCTTCAGGTACAGATGTATGCTGGTTATCCTTGCAGGATGGCTATGACTACTTGAAGAACATTTTATTAATAGTTAGAAATATTCTTTTAACATCCAGCCCAAGATTTTTCAGGGTCAGACTATACCTATTTGTTCTTGTGCCAACATTGTTCTTTAACTTAAACAGATCTGTTCCCTCATGGTGTTTATCCCTGAGGAGAGCAATCTAATCCCTTCTCGGCCTTCCTTTTGCAAATTTAAACAAGTTACACCCTTCCACCTCCTCTCATTAATCAGATTCCCCATTCCCCCTTTCACCCTATTTACCTTCTCTGCAAATGAACTAGTTTCAGTTCATTTTTTGCCATGTCTATGACTGGAGTTTTAACTATCCCAGATGACTGCACACCAAAGCCTAACACCATCAACCCAGTCATTGGCTCTCCCCCTGGAATTCTCCTGGTGCGGAAATTTTCAGAGTCACATTTGCCTTTTTTCATTGTGCCATCCCATTAGCAATTTGCATCCATGTAGTGATCATCAATAATCCCTTAAATTTCTCCTTCTTAACTACTTCTAACTAAGATGATGTAATTTACAGCAAACTTTTTTGTTAACAGCCCCCAAATAATGTGTTCATAACCCTTAATGAAAGCCCATATGGGTGACATTCTGAACTGAATTTCTTTTTGAGAGATCAAACAGTAGCAAGAGACATGAATGCATGGCTCTGAACAGTTAAAGATGAAAGCATGGAATGAAATTGCTAAATCTTCTCATTTAACCACAACAGGATTAAGCGTAACACTGGCTCATACAATAATAAGCATTTAGGCACAGACAAAAAAAAAAAAAAAACAACAAAATCAACAACCAAACTTGGCAGCGCCCAAGTGCAGTGAAATATAAACAAACATTGTAAATCTATCCACAGTAGCGAGATTCTTTTTTTCCGGTGAAATGTTTCGGTTTGGTAGGGTTTTGTTACAGACCAAAATACTGAATACAGTGAAATTACTAAAAATTCTGCATGTTTTTATACCTTAGAAATTAGGAAAGGATGAAAAGGAATACAATATTTAATTCCCAAACTCTGAGCACATGAATTGCAAGCACCAGCCTGTGTAGAGAAACTTATTTCAGATTAAAGCCGTGAAGCTTTGATTCGATGATATGATTCTATGAAAACTTACTTTGCAACTTGCTGATTATTTGTAACTCCCACCCTTTAAGTGAACATCCTTCACAGTGATAGGTGTGCTCTACCTATCCTTACAAACAGTAACAATTAAAACACTGCAGAAATTGGAATCAAAGTGTCTGATTCCTATAGTGAATGTCCCAGTAACAAAATAGTCACCCTTCTTCTTACTTTTTGTCTCACATTTTTCTTTCTGTAGTTTCCATAGGACAGACGAAAACAGTAGTTAAGACAGACATTCAGCACTCAGGTAGTCAGGATGCTCTTTCAGGAGGTAAACAACATGATTTCATAATCTCTCCAAGAGAACAAAACACCAGACCTCTGACTCTATGTCTAAATACCCCTAGCCACCCAGCAAAAGGAATCATGATCATTCACTGGTTTTGTGAATACACTTCTTCCTTACTTTGGCTTTTCTAACAAAACCAGGAAAGCATTCATTTTGAACAGTGTTTTGCTAAGAAGTGGGTGAGGAAAGTAAGGATCAAGCTGCTTTCAGTACACCAAACAACAAAACATATCTTGATTCAATAGAAAATATTTGTTTCTTTTAATTTTCTGGTTCAGCAGCCAAAAGAGAGAAGTTATTTTTTGTTTCCTTTTCCATATCTTACTCACCACAACTTCTTGCAGCTGCATATTTTGACATTTTGACAGAAACTTCCAGGTCAGACCAATGGCCAAGGAATGACTTTCTTACTTGGAAGCACTGTCTGATGCATGGAGATGCATAACAGCTTTTTAAAGGGGAACTCTGAGCTTGAGTCTGGGCTCTTTTCCCTTACTTTTTAGATCCTTATGTGCCTAATAGGGAAAGAACCATTCTGCAGTGCCTTGTTTCTTATATCCAAGTGCTCATTGCTACCATCAGATAATGCTGGTCTTTTGATCTGATTCTCTACGGAACTTTGTAATAATGTAATAATAACCGATTATGGAGTTATACCTCAGGCACTGCCATTAGATCTTCCAAAAACTGCAGCCGATCAGCTAGAATTTACACAGCAACAGCAACTTAAACCCAAGAAAATTGTGTTTCCTTGTGTATTCACACAAATTTAAAGGCAAAATATATACCACATAAGCATGACTGGTTTTGCCAGTTTATACTAGAAGACACTTTAGCCTCTTAGGTCAAATGATGGGTCTTTTCTTGAGGTTCTTCACATCAGTGAAGAAACATTCTGCATTTAACACTGACCACACCGTCTGTGGTCACCATGACTTTTTGTTCAGAACTGTCACATCAATGTGTCTGACTTCTCTAACATACAACCTTTCAGTCCCTTTGGTTGTGGTTTAGGATGCTTTCGATTGAAAGCATATCTTCTAACATCAGACATCTCCCAAAGAAACACACTCTTAACTTCCTTAAAGAGGGCCACTGCTTTCATTTTTGAAATGTACATTATGAACACATTCTCAAGCAGCAACAACAGTGTTTGCAATATTAGACAGTTCAGTTCCTGTTATTTTCTGTACAGTTCTGCAAGGTCTTGGAGGTTA
Organism: Amazona ochrocephala; assembly: GCA_039720435.1. Lineage (NCBI taxonomy): Eukaryota > Metazoa > Chordata > Aves > Psittaciformes > Psittacidae > Amazona > Amazona ochrocephala. The sequence continues at coordinate 40,440,021 of CM077879.1, forward strand.
TCTGTCCTTTGTCCTAACTTAGAGAATGTGGTTTTGTAAACAAGTAGATTTTGCTAGAGAGGCAAAGCTGAAGTCAGTGCAGCCTTTGTTTAAAAACATGAATTATATATGATTTTAAATTCTCATCCATTGCATATTAAATATGAATTATCAACAAGTAATGCCAGACTGACAAAGTGGTGACAAAATTTTATTAACAGAAAGTTTAAATTCCCTAAAGAATGTTTCACAAGACTAATTTTTTAGACCAAATCATTCCTTTGACTTGTGTAAGAACAGTGTAAGCATGAAGAATTTCAATTACACCATTCAGCAGTGATTTTGTAGTTGTTTTTTAGTGGTAATTTGGTTTATTTAGGATTTCTATTTCCTGAACTCTTTTTTTATAGTTGTGGATGTTGTTTTCATTTTCACAATTAGAGGGTGGTGCATGAATTTACTTTGACTTGACAGCATGCAATTACATGATGCAGTGCATACAATAATGTATATGATTGTGTCAAAACCAGAAAAAGAGCTTCTAGGTTAAAAGAGTTAGAGGAACACACTTTTTTAAGCCACTTTCATGATCCCATCCACAGGATTGAAAAGAAGAGGCATATGTTTAGCAAGATACAACAAAAAAGAATCCAACATAGGTTTTGTAGCAAAATTTAAAGGCTAATTCTGTCTGATGCAGATACCGTCTTAAACACACATAGATTTCAGAGATGTCTGTCAGGGTTTTTTTTTTTACTTTTTTGCCTTTGTATTGCTGCTTCCTGATGGAAGAAAGGAAGATGCAACTGATGCTTTAGTTTCAGCTTCCGAATGCACAGAAGTGCCGATTTGCTGAAAGACCAAATATGACTCACTTTGGGTTTTAAAGTGACATCAACCACCTGGAAAACTGGTCTACATACATTTTAGAAAACTTCTGATTCATCAGGCTATGGGGAGCCTGTCACTGGAGGCAGCAGCAGCAATAAAACATCTAATGTCTCTGTTTTTCCCCAGAAGAAACATAACTGCGGTCAGCACCCACACACATTACATGACCAAGTTCGTGACTCCAGGGTGTTTGCAATGGTATTTCTGCTGCCTCTGAAAAGACTTGCTAAAGTCTGTTCAGCCACGCTGGTGGAATGAGCTGATGAGATCACAAGAAACAACAGATATATAATATTCAGATTGCTAGCAGGTACAGTGCTTGCCTCCTTTTCACCTGAAGTAACCTCCTGGGAAAGAGTTGTTCTGTTATTGTTTATAATTTGTTTTATTATGCCTAATGTCCCCACCCTTTTGGGATTACAGCCAAAACATCTGCACAACCATCAAATGGCCATTGTGTTATTCAGCAGTTCTGTGTTTAAAAGATGACAGAATTTAACAATCACAACTTTCTACCAAGTAATATGCTACCTGTTCTCCTAGTAGGGAACTCCTCTGGCTAGGTGATGTGAAAAAACTAAAACACAATAAACCCCAAATTCTTGCCAAAATAGAAAAGAGACCATTTACAGAATTAATTGGTAATTGCTGGAAAATAGCCAACAATGGCTATGACTTTGGAGAAGTTATCTCAGGTGATCCTAGACTGATTAGAGATGCTGCTCTACATGATTAACATTCTCAAAGTGATGGGATGTGCCTCAAGGTCAGATTTTGGCTAATGCATATTTGCTGATTCTTGGGATTTGTGTTACAAAACTTCCAGATTAGCTTTTCCATTTAGCAAGCTTCCAGATGTAGAGGACTTCATTCCATTTCTCCCTTTAAATTACCAGTAGGAGGAATGCTGTCTGTGAACAGCCTGCACTGCTGTTTCTGGAACCATAAATGCAGCTTGTGGCTTTGGGAACTGTGAGGTTGCCAGATCAAACAGCAATATTGCATTACCAGAGAAAGTTCTATTTCCTTCTTGAGACTAAGAAAATTAATAACTCTCAATCCTCTTGTTCATCATTCAAAAGGTGTACTTATTTATGCAACCAGCCTGCTCTTCTAGAGAATCCTCTTCAGTGATATTCTGCTTCTAGTTCTGTTCCTCTGGAAGCCCCTTCCCTGTAAGCAGGCACAGTTTTAAATGGACAAACTTACAACTACAATAAGGGGCAGGCTTCTAGTATTATTTCACTTTGCTACAGTGAACCACATGTATCATCAGTGTAAACTCACATAGTCAACAGACACATGCAATAGCATATAACATAAGTAAAACTTCCTGAAATAAACCCAGAATGAAATAGTAAAGCCACAATAGGCAACGCATTTTCCAATTAGCTTGAGCATGCTACTGGGAATTTTACAGAAACCAATACAAATTATGTGGCTTCAGTTTACCAGTATTTTCTGTGGAAAAATGCCATTCATGAGAAATTTGGACCAACGTTGTTGAAAACTTCTTGCAACGTGCATATCATAACACCTCAGAAATCTGATCTTCAGACTGTTCTGAAACTGCCTGAAAAATCTATTTTCTATTCAGGGGTGATACAATAGTGCTAGCACTTAGGAACACACTGAGGAGCTAAAACCTTGCTAAAGACATGTAAACCAATAGCCACTTGATCGTACTTGTGCAGTAAAGAATTTATGTAACAACTATTGGCATATAGACACCGCAGCCAAATTAAATGCTAGTAATGAATCCATTAAGTAAACTGGAATAAATAACAGACTCTTAGGTTCCTGAAACAACATTTTTTTTTTAATCTTTCATCTTCCAAATACAAATATATCTTCTTGGAGTCACCCTCTGATAATAATTCATTTCATACTCTGTCGCTGTAAACATCCTGATATGACAAATAAAATAGTCAAATTATTTCTGATTTATCACCTTCTATTATTCCATGACTAGGATGTCTTTAGCATGAGTTGCTCTGAGCTGAGACTCAACTAGGCATAATCTCAAATTACTTTGCAATGGATTGTAATTAATCATTTATGTGATCACAAACATTTCATGCTACCATGAACTCATTAACTCCTTGTCTCCACCCATGCACGTGTATGACACACATATGTACTCTGTCTCCTCAGCATAATGCATGGATCTCAGGATTGTTAAGACTATCAATAGGATATGACAGGTTTTATACCACAGAGAAACTCATTAACTTACAGGAAACCTCCACTTGTCGCATTAGGGCAGTCTGGTGTCTCAGGGTTATGTTCATGGTTACATTTTCACTGCTGCCCCACAAAATTTGTGTTTCTTGAATGCCTTATGTTATATCTGTCAATGGGTATCTAAGATTCCTTAAAGCATCTAAAATTATGTGGATGCTTATGACTAAGCAGCAGAATCCTTCCTATTATTGTCTCTAAACTACAGGTTATGTTACAGAGTATAGTGCAGGTCAAAGGCTTAGTTCAATACTTGACCTTTGAGCAACAACTATTTTGATGATTTCTGTCAAGAATTCTTAGGGAACAGAAGATAGCCAGAACAGCCACTGATCAAAAATTGGGACATTGGCCTGATTTAGGAATACTTAAGCGACATGGGTTTTGTAGACAAAACCGATGGCCTACTTTCTGTTGTCTCTGAACTAAAGGGAAAAAAAAAAAAAACAGTCATAAGAGGTAAATCTGCATTTTTGTTGACTATTGCTTATTTGTCAGTGACTATACTAAAGACAATTTATAAACATAAAAACTTCTTACAATTTGAATATGAAGTTGATGTTTTCTGACATGTTTGGATAGTCTAGTTTCTTAAACATCTGGGCATCATCAACAAATCTAATTTCTTTTGGAAATTTGGAAGAAATAGATGTTTAATTTCAACTTCCCTATCACAGGGTACTCCATCTGTATTTCACCTTTATAATGCACTAAACTGTACTAAACTGTGGTTTCTGCATACTATGTGTTTATTTCCTTTTCTCATTTCTATCTCTTTCTCTCAAGTTCTCCTTTTTTTGCCCCCCCTTTTTTTTTTTTTTTTGTAGGAGGGTGTTTGGTTTGGGTGGCTTTTTTTTTATTCTGTATTAATTCTGACTCCATGTGCCTTCCATAAATACGGCACTGAAAGTTCATTTGGATTCCGTGACCCAAAAATGATGTCTGATTCCAAAAAAACCAAAGAGAACACTTATCTCAAACTAGGCTGACATTCAGCTGTATTTACATCATTTTTTCTCAGAAAAAAACCTTTTAAAACACTAGTCACAGCCAGTTAATGTTGTAATAACTGATATATCCTGCTAATACAACTTCTTGGTTAAAAGAACAAATAATAATTCAATAGACTCATAATCTTTCTACTTTATTTTTGCATCTATTCCTCTTATTTCATTCTGTGATCTTCCCGAAGACCTTTTTAGCAATATTTAGATGCAATAATTAATCCCCAGTTATGACAAGATGTACTTTACTATTGGAGCTGATAATATCAGGATTTTTCAGGATTCCCCACAAAGGGAGAAAGTGGCATTTGAGAGGAATTATTTAGTTTAGAGTTTAAATGAATCATGAAGTTTAACCATGCTAAATGCAAAGTCCTCCACCTGGGTCGGAGCAATCCCAGGCACAGCTACAGATTGGGCGGGGAGGAGATTCAGAGCAGCCCTGTGGAGAAGGACTTGGGGGTGTGGGTTGATGAAAAAATGAACACGAGCCAGCAGCGTGCGCTTGCAGCCCAGAAGGCCAACCGTATCCTGGGCTGCATCAAAAGGAGTGTGACCAGCAGGTCGAGGGAGGTGCTCCTACCCCTCTACTCTGCTCTCGTGAGACCTCACTTGGAGTATTGTGTGCAGTTCTGGTGTCCTCAACATAAAAAGGACATGGAACTGTTAGAACAAGTGCAGAGGAGGGCCACGAGGATGATCAGGGGACTGGAGCACCTCTCGTATGAAGATAGGCTGAGAAAATTGGGGCTGTTCAGCCTGGAGAAGAGAAGGCTGCGTGGAGACCTCATAGCAGCCTTCCAATACCTGAAGGGGGCCTAGAGGGATGCTGGGGAGGGACTCTTCCTGAAGGACTGTGGTGAGAGGACAAGGGGTAATGGGTTTAAACTTAAACAGGGGAGGTTTAGATTGGATATGAGGAAGAAATTCTTTACTGTGAGGGTGGTGGGGCCCTGGAATGGGTTGCCCAGGGAAGTTGTGGATGCTTCATCCCTGGCGGCATTCAAGGTGGGCCTGGACATAGCCTTGGATGGCATGGTTTAGTGGGAGGTGTCCCTGCCCATGGCAGGGGGGTTGGAACTCGATGATCTTGAGGTCCTTTCCAACCCTTACTATTCTATGATTCTATGATTCTATATCAGTATATTTTTTAACTTAAAAGCTTAACAACAAACAAAATCCAGGAGTACCTTACGTAAGCCTGACCATTTCTGCAGCTGCATAAAAGGATCATTTAGGTTAAAATATGCAGGCATACTTCAGAAAAAACTTCTTGCAGCGTCAGAGTTTCAAGCTAGGGGCAGTCCCCCACACTGAAACAGTATCACCGTACAGCCTCACAGTGGGTAAGACACTTTCTAGGGAGATACGGATTTCAGTTAATTTGTTCTATGGAAAGTCTTGAAACTCCTACCCCCATATTCTATTAGAATTAGATATAAGTTTCTTATGTCTACTTATATCTACTTATCCACTTTTGGCACTTTAATATTTTTGTGGATCTTGGCCTAGAGCTCCCTGAGTCTTGATTTAAACTAGAATAATTCTAGCATTAGGATAAACTGTATAAGTCTGCTATGGGAAAGCTGCTGCTGCTACTACTACTACTACTTTTGACCACCACACTATCTGCAGTTGGGCGTGCTAAGAGTTACTGGTGCTAGCAGTACTGTATCAGCTACCATGAGGACTGCTTCCTCACTTTCAACTAATGCTTGAAAAGATGTAGGGCAAAAGGCTAGTATAGACATATCTCTGATTGTTTAGGTTGATTATTAGTTCTCAGAGCAATAGAAGTAAGCTATGCAATGAACTCGTGCAATAAATTTTTAAGTGTTAAGCAAAGTGCTTTCCCAGTTACTAATATTTTCTCCAACTTTGCTGATTTCTCCATCTCTCCCTTTTGAGTTTGCTACTGTGATAGCTCTGCCTGATTAGTCATATACCTAAGTGAATCAGCACGAAATAATTCATGTGTCTTAGCTCACTGGATTACATTTAGTCATGCAATATTTGATTTGTCTTGATTCCTAGATTCCTAGTGTATGATTCTGAATTTGCACATAGTTAGTCTCTACATTTTTGGACAGCTTTGCTGGCTGTTGAGACATCTTGCCTTGAACTTTTTATGAACCAGATGCCAGATGTGGTTAGTAACTTTGAGCTAGAGCCCAGAAACTAAAAAAAGGCCAAGAGAGATATGGAAAAAGAACCTACAGTGGTGCCAAGATCCATCCTCACTTTTCATGTGTAAAAGATACTTTAAAAACTTTGAGCAAACAAATGTTCTATCCACAGGCCCAATGCTGCAAAAACTTATCTCAGAAAAACTACCAACAGGAAACCTGAAGGCTGCAGCCTATCAGTATCTTTTGCACTCACTAGCCAACTCTGACTGAACACATGAAGAGCTGACTTTTGTGCCTTATATGTGGGAAGCCCACACATAACTGACTTCAAGAGAACATATTTCTCCCCTGCAGAGGATAGACATAAATAAAAAAGCAATAACCAGGTTTACTTTTAAAAGAAGAAAGTCTAATAAATAAGTAAATATTCAGGAATAGATTATCCAATTATAATAAGAAGCATTGTGCTATTCTCCTTCTTTATGAAGAATACTCATTCTTTTACATGTCTTAAGTCAGTCATGAAAAATATGCTAAAAATATTCCCTGCCTTATTATTCTAATTCTATAATTTGTGCAAATAACCCACTTATGAATATCTGTTTATCTTTCTTCATTCTCTATAAAATGTTGGTTTTCTGTTGGTTTAAACCATATTATAAGCTCTGTGGTGGAATGGTCTTTAGTGTGTGTGATCATGATCATACCAGACTTAGAAGAATCAGAGCCACAAAGTAACTCAAGCTTGTCTGATATAAAAATTTATTTCTTCTCATTTAAACAAGAATATTGCTTTTAAGGTATGGAAGCAGAATAAGTTCATTAAAAGGCACTTTGAGATAAATACTGTGCTTTTCTTGGCACTGAACTCTACCAGCCCCACCTAATGTCATCTAAGCCAGGAAGAAAAACATAAACTCACTCTGTAAATACTGTTGCCCTTTTGCCAGGCTATACCAGTTTGGGGAGTTTGAAATGGGCTAATTTATCTTTCAAATAGAAACTAGTGACATGGAGAACTACACTATTTCCTAGGTCTAGAAAGGTATGCAGGCTATGTATATTTGTACACACACACAAAAATATATTTTGATTATTGAATGCATATTGATCTAGAAAGAAAGACTGGAATATATCTAAATTAAGTGAAAAAACTCAAACATTCTTCAAAAATAATCTCTTTTATCTTGAAAAAATGTTCTGGAAAATGTGTGGAATAGATTTATTTAACTTAGTAGATGTTACAATACTACCATAATACCAAAGACATGACTGTACTTGTTCTGAACAAAGATCCACATATTCTTTGAGAGTAACTAGAACAAAAGAGAATATATATGTATTGTAATTCATCCACATGCTGCTATCTCACTTTCATTGATGGTAATTTGGTGTTAATTAATCTACATTTGGTTGATCATTTTTTGAACCCATGTAAAATTTCCATGACATCCTATGGCAATGGGTTCCACTGTCTAGTTGCATTGTCCATCTGGTAATGATTCCACCACCATTAACATTTGTCTTTTAAATAGCTAAATATTCCTTTGTAGTTAGACACTAGTGCTGAGGAAGGGTGCTGGAGCCAAATGAACAGACACCCAAAGCACAGGGCTCAGCCCTATGTGATGCTTAGCATTCTTACTCACAAGCTCTAAGCAGCTCAGCAGGAAAGTTTCCCTTTCAGATTACCCACCTCATTCTCTCCATGAACTGTATAAAAAACTTATGCACAGAATGCCTCACTGAAGTGATCTGAATCAACCAGCTGAGACTAGAAGCCTCATAACTTGGCATTGCTTTGCTTACTTGGAGGTGGTTGAGCAACCATTCTATATTTTGGTCATTAACTGTGGATTTATACAAATTATAGATACATATAATGTGTGTGTATATATATATATATGCATAACAATGCCAACTGGCATCCTTAGCCTGAGAAAAAGTTCTGTTGACGTGGACTTCTTTAATTTCAGTGCTGGATTATGAATATCTTCAGATCACCAGAACACTTTAATTAAACTCTGTTGAAGACTTCTGCTGCAATACTGTAAATTACCTTATAGATTTTGCTGTCTCAGCTGCTTAGAAATGGATTGCGTAGTTCTTTATACCTAGGCTGCAATTCACAAGCCAACACAAAATTTCGCTCTTAAACCGGGAGAATGATGTTTTTATCATACTAACCTGGTATATCTAATAAATTTTTGTACAGTAGTCACTCTATCTCGTGGGAGCTTCATGACTAAAGAAAAAGAAAAAGCAATAATTGGAAAACATTAAAAATCATGGGATGATTGAATCAATGGCTTCATTCGTGAGAATGCAGTCTAGTAGTATTATCTTTATTTATTCTACAGGCAGAAAATCTGTCTAATAAGCCTTAAAAACCCCTGACTAGAATGGGTGAAAATTTGAAGTTCAATTTTATGAAAAATTCTTACATTTCACAATACCTTTTATCATTGCAAAGGAATTTCAGGAAATTCCACATTTATTTGTGGAATATGAAATTTGAAATTCTGGCAAAAAATGCTTGAAAATTGAAATATAACAAGAAATATAATCTATAATAGAAATTTTATGAAAGCATAACACAACTAATAGACTATAAAAGCCCAAATAAAAAAATAATAGAAAAATTCAGAATTAAACACATTCATTTTGCCAAAATAAATCAGCCTTACTAAAGAAGTAAAAGCAGCCTTGTTCTAATTATTTTTTCTTTGAAACTTGTCAAGATAATTGGGGTTCCATGAGAGATTTGGGTTTTCTTAATACTGAAACACTGAACATCCCTGCTTACAGAGAACAGTGACTTGAAATATGGTGTAGTACAAGGTGCTAGAGAGGTGAAATGATCCACTCTGATTCACTTCACATTTACAAAAATACTTAAGCTGTCACCAGGACTCAATCTGGTCTTACATGGTTCACAGTTTTTTGATAGGGTGTTTACTTATGTTCATTCCCATACTCTTATTCTGGCTTTCAGTTTCTCGGGTTTCAGATATTTTTTTTCACTTTTTTTTTTGACAAAACTAATAAGTGATCCTTAGTGTCTCAAACATTATGCTGCTATTCAGTAATATTAAAGGGCATAAAATAATTCAAATGGCAGCAATACTTCCCTCTTAACTGATAAAGCATTTCACAAAATGCTTCCTTTCATTGTCCAGAGGAGGGCCAAGAGGATGATCAGGGGGCTGGAGCACCTCCCTTGTGAAGACAGGATGAGAATGTTGGGGCTGTTCAGCCTGGAGAAGAGAAGGCTGCGTGGAGACCTCATAGCAGCCTTTCAGTATCCGAAGGGGGCCTCCAAGGATGCTGGAGAGGGACTTTACATCAGGACTCTAGCAACAGGACAAGGGGGAATGGGTTTAAACTTAAATGGGGGGGGTTCAGGTTAGATATAAAGAAGAAGGAGCTGGCAAATGAAGTTGCTAAGCCACTGTCCATCATATTTGAAAAATCATGGCAGTCAGGTGAAGTTCCCGATGACTGGAAAAAGGGAAATATAACCCCCATTTTTAAGAAGGGGAAAATGGATGACCCAGGGAATTACAGACCAGTCAGTCTCACCTCTGTGCCTGGCAAAATCTTGGAGCGGATTCTCCTTGAAGGCATGCTGAGGCACATGAAAAACGACAAGGTGCTTGGGGACAGCCAGCATGGCTTCACTAAGGGGAAATCCTGCCTGACCAATCTGGTGGCCTTCTATGAAGGGGCTAGGGAACTGATGGACAGGGGCAGAGCAGTTGATGTCATCTACCTGGACTTATGTAAAGCGTTTGACGCTGTCTCCCATGACATCCTTCTCTCTAAGTTGGAGAGACATCAATTTGATAGGTGGACCACTCGGTGGATAAAGAACTGGCTGGATGGCCGCATGCAAAGAGTAGTGCTCAGTGGCTCAATGTCCAGCTAGAGACCAGTAACGAGTGGTGTCCCCCAAGGATCGGTGCTGGGACCGGTCTTGTTCAACATCTTTGTCAATGACATGGACAGCGGGATTGAGTGCACCCTCAGCAAGTTTGCCGATGACACAAAGCTGTGTGGCTCGGTTCATATGTTGGAGGGAAGGAATGCCATGCAGAGGGACCTTGACATGCTTGTGAGGTGGGCTGATGCCAACCTGATGAAGTTTAACCATGCCAAGTGCAAGGTCCTCCACCTGGGTCAGAGCAATCCCAGGCACAGCTACAGGTTGGGCAGGGAAGGGAATCAGAGCAGCCCTGCGGAGAAGGACTTGGGGGTGTTGGTAGATGAGAAACTGAACATGAGCCAGCAGTGTACGCTTGCAGCCCAGAAGGCCAACCGTATCCTGGGCTGCATCAAAAGGAGTGTGACCAGCAGGTCGAGGGAGGTGCTCCTACCCCTCTACTCTGCTCTCGTGAGACCTCACTTGGAGTATTGTGTGCAGTTCTGGTGTCCTCAACATAAAAAGGACATGGAACTGTCAGAACAAGTGCAGAGGAGGGCCACGAGGATGATCAGGGGACTGGAGCACCTCTCGTATGAAGATAGGCTGAGAAAATTGGGGCTGTTCAGCCTGGAGAAGAGAAGGCTGCGTGGAGACCTCATAGTAGCCTTCCAATACCTGAAGGGGGCCTAGAGGGATGCTGGGGAGGGACTCTTCATTAGGGACTGTGGTGAGAGGACAAGGGGTAACGGGTTCAAACTTAAACAGGGGAAGTTTAGATTGGATCTGAGGAAGAAATTCTTTACTGTAAGGGTGGTGAGGCCCTGGAATGGGTTGCCCAGGGAAGTTGTGAATGCTTCATCCCTGGCGGCGTTCAAGGTGGAGTTGGACATAGCCTTGGATGGCATGGTTTAGTGGGAGGTGTCCCTGCCCGTGGCAGGGGGTTTGGAACTAGATGATCATAGAATCATAGAATCATAGAATCATAGAATAGTAAGGGTTGGAAAGGACCTCAAGATCATCGAGTAGAGTGCATCAGTTACTTTTCTGTCAGAAACTGTCTGACTCAGCTTCCAGAGAAGTGCACAGTATGCATCAGAGACATCTCTGGACAATACACACATTGCAAATCAAAGCAGCTTCCTAAGTGAGGAAGCCTCATATGGGGGTTTTATGTAATTTGGCATACTTCGGTATTAGTGGGGTTTCTTCACCATTGTAATCAATTACTTTTCTAGTTTGAAGTAAGTGCATTGCTTTGTTGAGCACCTTTTAGTTGCTGTGATACATGTTCAAAAGTTCCTTGTACATTAGTATTCAGTAAAAGTCATTTTCTGAAAAACATGGCAGTGATCTGCTTTCTTTATTTGTTTCTACAGTGTTCCCAGGTTGCTCTGCAAATGCAAATGCATAATGTTACATTAATGGGTTGTAGAGAAAAATTCCAGATCCTAATTTATTTTACAATAATTCTCCATTAGGTTTTCTGCATTATCATTTAAAATGACATACTGGTGACCTGATTGAACACCTAAGTATGTTACCATATTTGATGTGGCTGTGGATTCTGTTTTTATATGATTAGTGAAATATCTTGGAAGACTTATTTGTACAGCTTCACATAAAAATTTTTGCAATTCAACAACTATGTCAGAAGGTTTCAAGTTTTATAACATAGCCAAAGATGCATTTTTTTTCCAGTAGCAAAAATAGCTTTCAGATGTCTTTAATTCTGAAAATTGATAAGTTTATTTGAATGTTTGAATAGTAGAAATATAAAATGGAAGACAGATATCTAGTTATTTATGTTAGAGGAATGTACTTACTAGTAAGATTTCCAGATATCCAAGAATATAACAGCCCATTTGTACTTAGCTAAATAATTACATTGAGGATTTCAGTCTCTTCCTAAAGGTATTAGGAAGTAATTAGTAAGTCTCAGCAAATGAATTCAGCATGTACAGATGCAGCATAAATTTGAACTAAATATTTTGGTTAGATCTTTTAACATGGACAGAAGTTTGAATGCAACTGCATTCATTAAAATAAAGGTGCTTATACCAAAATAACATGCTCCTTTCACCAAGCTGCACAGCTGACTTCCTTAAAACCTGGAATGCTCTGCGTTTTGCAAGTCAAGATTCATCTAAGGATCTCAGAATTGACTGGCAAATGCAGTTTATTATGCAGCTGTAAACATTTTAACTTATCAGAAATAATATCCAGTAATTGAGTGTAAACTTCTAATAGTTAAATTACTTTACAAACAACCTACTGGCTTAAATTTCAAGTATTAGCTATGGGCTGCCTTTTGACATAGAACTAATATATTTCACATTTTAATATGCATATTTTTTAAATAACTGCTGTTATTTTTAATATCTACATTTAAGGTTACATTGACCATGCCTGAAATAAAGATTTATGCTTTTTTTTTTTTATTTGCACCAAATCATATCACAGTTACATTTCCTTGTGAAATTAACAACTTGATTCTGGTAGTTTTGTAGGATTTTTTGTTGTTCTTACTCAGTTCTTGATTCAATTTCCTGTATTTCATAACACTAAGCATAAAAAATTATTTCAAATCATAAAATTCTTATAAAAAAAAAGTGCCACGGTGTTAACGTATGAGATTTTCAACTAATTTCTCAATTATGGCTTAAGTGAAAAGTGTCATTTCTATTAAGTACATTACTCATCAGTTGTTTCGCTTACTTTTTTCACATCTTTTCTTTGAGTTCTGGTCCATGTTTCTGTATTATTTCTGAATGTCACCCCATCATTATCCTGATCAGATGGCAAGATGTAGTACATTACAAGTATTCTGCAGCATTTCCAGGTTTTCGTGCACAAGATAATTGTGGAAGTTCTCTGACGTCCCTAAGCCATATATATAACAATAACTCTGCAGCACAAAATACTCTGCATCACCTCAAAAAAAGTTCTGTATGTGATATTTTTTCCTTGAAAGAGACCACCCAGAAATTGATGTACCTAGACAGTGATTGTGTGTGAAGAAAAAAAAGAAAACAAAAGAGGAAGCCAAATTGTTTAGAAAGACAACTATCACTGTCAGTCCCTGCAGAAATTTGGAGTGCAGAGTAAGGAGGGCTCACTGGATTCAAGGCTCCCTGCAAATTCATTTTTCAAAGTTGGAATGAAGATTTTGTGGGATTTCTCCTTCTTTCTATTTTTTTGGAGAGGTAAGGGGGGTGTTTCTTGCTTTTAAGAAGGTAAAACATAATCAAAAATGCATTCCTCTCTCTTCAAATGGATATTAGTCTAAGAATGCATAGTAGTAGTATTTATTAAATAATAAGACCCCAGTATTTCAACAAATATAAAAAAGCATGATTTTTATCCATGTGGTTGTAATCCTTTAGGGAAATAGACAACAATTTAGTTGCACCAAAATTACACGGTTCTAATACATACAAGTTACTTTATGGGGTGGCTGGTCTGATTTAACTTGCTTACACTAGCTTTTTAAGAAGCCTTTTACAGTTTGAGTCTAAGCACAGAACAATTTGCAAATGTATAGACATTTGCACTGCTTGATGAGTTGATAATCAGACGAATAGGGTAGACAGTCAGTCCTTCACATAGCGTGTTGCCAAAGTTGCAAGAGGCATGGGAGGGGTTCACATATTTTTGTTTTGTTTTTACTGCCAGCTGCCATACTGCTGTGGTGTTTAAAGACAGTGCCAAATACAGGCTTTTAATGGTTCTCCTATAATTATATCAGATAGAGAAAGGGCAGGGCATGCTTTAACACCAAATCCTTCCTTATTCATTTAGGGCCTGGCTTGAGACTTGAGAAGTTTTAACACCTTGCAGAATTGCCTTCCTAGCAAAGCCTGTACTGCCCTGATCATACACATTTGTGATCATGTTCGCATCCTTCTAGTAGACTATAATTGTTTCTTAAATGTGTTATTGGTTTTCAGGCATGGAATTAACTCCAAACTCCCTAAGTTATCTAGTGACTTTTAAAGGGTTTTAAATAATAATAATTGTATCCTCATTGACCACTGGTACCTTAATTGCTTGAAGGGTTTTTCTTTAAAAGCATTAAGCATTTAAAATGAAACACTAGCAGCTTATCATTCCCCAGTTATTTGACCTATATGCAGGACAATGGATTGAAAAATGTACTGTTATGATGCCTAAGATACAGGCTATGGTAATGTTGAGCATGACAGTAGGAATTTGATCAAGGAAAGGCATTCTGGAGAGCTAAAAAAGCCTCTCTGAATAGGTATCCGAGACTGAATTCCTAAATCGCCTTGTCCTTAGCTTCCTAGGCAGCTAATTCCTACCCCTCTTCACTAGATATTTTCCACTAGATAATTTTCTTTACTCCAAAGCCTCTCTTTTAGTTGTAGTAGATGTTTCCAAATAGCAGGGAGCTCTCTAACTCTTAGCACTCCTTCTTTAATACTGATTAAATGCAGCCTAAAAACCAGTCATCACCTCTCTCACCTCATTTACTGTAACAATCTCCCACGTGCACTGACAAATCTTTCCACGAAAATTGCATACTTTCTAAGAATTCTTGTAAATCAGGAAATGCAGTGTAAAAGTTTCTCATTCTGTTTTTGAATGTCTCCAGTGACTTCCCTTTTCTGCTTTATAAAGCAGAGTGATCTAGTCTTTACTTCATTATCTTTCACAAACTCCTAAGCCAAGCAAGCCCCTTTATATTCACATATTCCTAAGGCATTAACTTCTATTTCTGTTCTGACAGTACTACTAACTACAATTGCTATTTCTCGTATTTTCAAAAAACACATTCTATTTTCTCCTATCCTGCCTGCTATTCTTGAAAAGACAGACAACCACAAAGCTGTTTGGTTTTGCATCTTCCTCCAAATGTTGCCATGAAAGTCTTGACATCTTGAAGAACTCATACAATATGAGCTCTGGTAATAGATTTTCCATAACTATTTTCTTATACTCTGCTTTGATATATCCTGTGTTCACATTTTCCTGAAGTACATGAACTTGTCCTGGATGAGCAAAATATTCTAGCCGCTGACCTAACATGAGATAATATGATATGCTGCAAAAATGCATTTTGGCAAATCTCTAAGCCTGGTGTTCATTCAGTTTCTTGCCCTCTAAGTTAGTTTGACGTTTCTGGCAGACAGTCTATCTGTCTTGAATTATTTTGCTTTAATAGCTAGCTAGAATATCTGAAATAAAGCATAGCTATACAACCTCATTTTCTTATGCAATAATTGCTGCCTTTCTACCTTATTGCATACAGAAAGATCACACCAAAGTCATATTATAAAAACAAAAGAAAAACAACTCTTGGACATGGAAAACTATCTTATATTTGCTAAGTTTCTTGTTAAGGAAAGTTGAGGACCATATTCAGTATGTGACCTGAAACATCTTTTAATTACCCCACACAATGCTAGACATTTGGGGCATTTCTCTAGCTTTGTTTCCAACCATTCTTTTCAGTAGAAGTTGGGGAACTGCAGTACGTACCAAAACTACTTATCAAAGTACACCTGCTGCATAACTGTGTTTGGACACTCTCCTAAAAGCATTGCCTGGTGGTCCATTTGCAGGTGTGATATCACTTATTTAGTTTTCATAGCAACTTGAGTAGCGTCTTGCACAATAGTAATAAAAACGAGGCATTTGAGAAAATATTTTTGAATTAATAGGATGGCATATATCTGTGAGAGGTCATATTCCAGTCTCCTTTTAAAAAACAGATTAAAACTACCTGGAACCTCTTCATGCTTTGATGCCACTGTGGTTTATGTGGAACAGTGGAACATAAGCCATGGGCCATGGAAAAGAATAAATGTAAGTAAATGGAGTGAAATGGAAGAGGAAGCACCACAGCCATAAAAAGAAAGCAAAAAAGATGTTACATTGCTAGACAAAAGGTCTAATAGAAAACAGTAAATGAAATCATATTCTGCACATAAATAACATGCAAGTGTTAACATGTATTTAACATCTGAACAGCTTTGGCATATAAGACATTTAGTGTTATTGTTATTTCTTAAGTTTGAACAGACAGTGCACTATTTGTCTCTCAAAGCACCCAAATCAAACATACACAGAGTCATTTAATATCTTTTCATGCCTGTGATTTCAGATAATAGTTGTCATATTTTTGAGTCTAGCTAGCATCACTGTCTCTAATTTCAAATGTATTTTGCCAAGGCTGGATAATAAACCCCTTGGACAAGTGTTACAGCACCTTTCAGTGGACAAAAAAAAAATCTTAAATATGATATGATTTGGTTTAACTCTACCATGAATAATGCAACATCAGTTTTAACTATCTCACGTTTTCTCAAATGAGCATATCAGCTTCTCTCACGCACAGAATAAGGTACCCAAAGCATATGCTCTGTCTTCTGTCAGCTGGCCACTTAGGAAGATAGGTTCTTGAATGGAATCATGGAAAGAGTCCATTCAGCCAATAAAACCAGAGTTAGAAGCCCTGGGTTAGTTTATCACAACACTTTTAAACTATTTCAACATATGACACCCAGCATTATATTTAACCAAACTGATCTTCGGGACACAAGCCTGTAAGATTTGTTTTACAGAAACATTGTGTGCACTCAGCTCTTAAAGCATTCCAGCATCTCAGAAGAGTCCAGATTGTTCTTGACAATCATGCCAAGTTACCAACAACTTAGAAAGTGCAGTTGCCAAAGGTCATTCCAGCTACAGCTGTTTGGAAACATGGAGGGGGCTTATTGACCTTTTCCTTTGCTTAGCACTTGAAAAAAATACTAGTAGGTCCTAGAAATAAAGACTATGACAGATGTCGATCACGACTTGGCCAAAGGGGGCAGGGAGGGGGCCTTTTAGGTTTGGGTTGAGGGTGAAAGACTCCACTGTAAGGCTTTCGTTAGGTCCTTAATGTGATAATAATTTTTTCATGATGCGCCTTTGACCTGACACTGCGCTTGTCTCTCAACAAATCAGGGAAGCTGCCTCAGCTGGTTGGGAAAGAGCTCATTAGGCATGGCACTTTAGGTGGCACAAATTTCACAGCTCCAAAACAATCTGGAGGCCTCACAGAAACACAGGTATCATATTCAAACAAATCATTAATCCCAGAGGCCAGCTCTGACTGCTTTTATGAAGTGAATCATGATCTTTAGGAAAACGAAATGGCCGCAGTCCAATTTAGCAGCTGGATTGTATTAGTTCACATTTTTAAGGACAAAGGTTATAATAACAAGATCTTGTGTTACTCAATTTACTCAATTAGGTAACATAGTTACCTTAATGGTTCTCTAACAGTTTGCTGGTGCTAGAAACAAAATAATTTGTTTCTTCTAGGTAATACAAAAGAAAGGAATTCCATACATGAAGGCAACCTAGTAGAAACAGGCAGCTGGGGAAGAGACAGACAAAATAGGCACACTGTTGCTGAGAAGCAAGTTAAAATGGCAACAAACATTAATGATAGAGGTGAAGTCTGAGTCAGAGTACTTCAGGACCTTGAAAACGCAAGCAAAAAAGTTTAGAACTGGTACACCAGGTGAAAGAAAACAGAGAACCCAAAAGACAGCGATGTGTTCATACACACACACACACACACACGCACACACACGTACATGATGTTCATACAGCTGAAGACCAGAGCAATGGACTTTTCCCATCTCCCCAACACTCCACAACACTGTTATTTTCTACGAGATGCCACTTGTGAATCTCATAACAGGCTAATAAACAAGAAAATTTATTTAATCTTTTAGACCATTAAGGTTGCTCTTATTTCTACTGCATTGATAAATTTTAGTTGTGTATAAATCACATAATGTAACAGAATTTGGCTTATAAACTGCAATAGTGGTTAAACATTATTTAAGGTACAATTAGGTTACCCATGGAGCTGAAAACGTATAGAAAGTACTTATCTCAATATGTCTGATATCAATAACTTCTAATGGCTGAGGTTTTTATTATACACACTAATGCTACTTACTGACAGACTGAAAGGGAGAAGGCTGGTAGGGTATTGTGAAGTATGAATAAAAGGTACTGTGTTTGTTTTTTTTCCAAGGCTGAACTTTCCTTTAATTCCTCACCCCGCTGCTCACACAACTTGGGCCAACCAAAACGTACACGGCCTTAGGAGTTGCCAAGAGCCCTTATCAGAGCTCGTAGCCACTTCTCACGCGATTTATGGAGGTGCAAAGGCTTTTCCCCCACGCCAAGAGGAGCGGCGGGTGCCCCAGACCCCTGCCCCGGGGCTGCCGGGTGGGAGCCGGTCCTCGCCGGCAGCCCGGGGACTGAAGAGGGGTTGAAATTGATTCCCTCTCTGGCCCTTCAACTTTGGGGGTAATTCAGGCACCCGGGAGAACGATTTAATGACCTACTCCACCCCTGCTCCCCCCGCCCAGGCTGCTCCGGGCTGCCCTCGGTCACACGAGAGGGGAGCGAGGGGGAATGAGCCGCCGCGGCGGCGGCAGGAGGAGGAGGGAAAAAGGGAGGGTAGGAGGGAGGGAGGGAGAGAGCGAGCTAGCTAGCGAGCGAGCGAAGGAGGGAGGAAATCGGGCAGGTGACACCGCGCTAGGTTGGCTCCGGCTCGGCGGGCGCGGGGTCGGCGGCGGAGGCCATGCACGTCAATGGGAAGGTGGCTCTGGTCACCGGCGGGGCGCAGGGCATCGGCCGGGCTTTCGTCCAAGCGCTGCTGGGCAAGGGCGCCAAGGTAAGCCCCGGGAGGAACCCCTGCTCTCTCCTCCGCCTCCCGCCTAGCCCCTCCGCACGACACCCGTGGGAGCGGGGCGGCAGCAGCAGCCCCTGGGCTCTCTTCTATGAGGGACCTGTCTATCTGTCCGTCTGCCCACCCGCCGCTCCTTCCCCGCTCAGGTAGCCCTGCTGGACCGCAACTCCGAGGCTGGGCAGGAAAGCAAGGCGGTCCTGGACGAGCAGTTTGAAGCGCAGAGGACGGTGTTCATTCAGTGCGACGTTACGGACCAGGAGCAGCTGAAAGGTAAGAAGGAAACTGTCAGCGCTGGGCTCCGGCTTAACATGCAGCAACCTGAAGGAGCCTGGGCTACTGCACCAATAAGCGTGCAATTAAGGTTTCTGGAGGACAGCCTACTCCCAATCTCTTCTGACAGTGACTCAAAAAGGATTTGTTTCTGAACCTGCAGATGTGAAATATTGCTACCAGCATGCATGTATTTCACCGTGTTACTTGGCACATCGTAATTGAAAAGCCAAAGAAACCATTTTCATTGAGCGCTGTGTGTGATATTTTTGCATGAAAGCCTCTACAGAAGATAATTGTTATTTTATGAGTAATATATATAAACTTTAAAGCACAGACTTGCTTTTTATGAGGCTTCAGTACCGACTCCAAGCTGCATTCCCTCGTCACAGAAGCAATAAATTCTGCTCTGGGTTGCACTGCTCTTTCCATACAGCACAATTACTTTCAATGTGTGCTGCTGTAGCTGAAAGCTGGGCTGGCAAAAGATGGCACGCTGCTTTACACAGTGTTAAATATGGGTTGATAACATTTCACACACATTTTGCAGATGCAAAGAATGGCAAAGAGTTTCCCTCAGGCGTGATCTGCATTTGTTTTCACTTAGTAGGGAATACCACTTATTTACTGAGTTCTTAGAGTATCATATAACATCAATGTGCTCTATACAATATCTCATATCGGGCACATAACTTTTCAAAGTTTCATTATTAAATGATGCATTCATAGGTAGTAACTCAGATTCAGATTTTGACATCGCTTTTGTCAGTGCCCGTTCCCCAGATTAATTTTTTGCCAGGCTAGAGGTGAACATTGTTAGTTCTGCTTTTATTCACTGCACTTAACTGGCCGCTTTCTCAACAGCAGCAGTGATTGAGCATACCCATTCCTCTTTCACAAATCATTGCAACTAGTTCAGGATTCAGCAATAGTCTTCACCACTCCAACCTAATGTGATTATGCTTAATTCCAAAGCTTTACATTCTCTGTCTGTAAGAGAGGTGCTGGACTTTAAATTTGAGCTCTGCTCGAATCAGCATGCAAAATTTTTATCAGGTAGGCTGATTATTGACTTTTTCTGCAAGTGGGAGGAGTAAACCAGGAGCAAGAAAAAGCATCCAAGAGGTAGGAATAGCATGTGCTGCAGGTTGGGTGTTACCTCAGTGTGCTTTCTCCCCCATGATCACTCCTTCCTTTACTGCCAGGCTTGTGCAAGACCAAGAGGGGTGTATGCAGGGAACTGGAGGGAGCAGGACAGGTCTGCAGGAGAGGTTTTGGAACCAAGTTAGCAGGAGAAGAGCAATCGGAATAGTATAAGAATGGGCTCTCCCAAAGAATGGGAGCAAGAACTTATGCTTCTCTGTTACTGCATTAATCCTGATGCAGGAAGCATAAATCTGCAATTATGTTTTACAATCCTTTGGGGTTTCTGAGGCATTTTTTTAGTGATTTTGTTGGTTATGGCTTTTTTTATTGCTGTATTTTCCCAATTTTGCACTTGTAATTACAAGCCACTACTTAATAAACTTAGATTAATTTCATTCTAGTGTTTCAAGTTCTTAGTAGATGCATCAAGTCCTGTGCTTGTCCTTTATGTGAAAGGTCATGTGTATGAAAGAAGTACCTCTTATTTTAATGTTAGCCTTTTTGGTATGAAACAAGTCGCAGCACTAGAACTAGTATCTGTAGGTACACAAGGCTTATGAGTAGGAAATGAGCTGCTTCATCTACTTTCAAGTCTTGCCTCTGTTTTTTTCTCTAGTGGCTTTTCACACAGTCCCCCAGAAAAATCTGACTTGTCCTACTTCTGAAAAACCACCACACCTGTACTTCTGCTCAATATGAATGTTTAGGAAGTTCACATATAACGGGTGTCTGTACTTACTTTCCACTCTTTCTTACCTCTCCTCTAAAATGGATCCTCCCCTTAATTTTTCATTTTTCTTCATACAGTATTTTATATGACCATCTGCTTTCAATTTTTATGATTCCATAAGCAGTAACTAGTGTGCAATGTAAACACAGGATTATTCTACATTCAAAAGGTGAAGAACAAGTCAGTCTAAACTGACGTGTGGGTGATAATTTTGTAAAGGATTTATAAAGAGATTTTTCTTTTTGTTTATAGGGAATATATGGGATTACTCTAGAAGGTAAACTTTCATGAGAAAAATTCCAAATTTGGTAATCGTTCTTTATTTGGATATGAAAACAACTGAAAAGCATTTGGATCATCTCTCAATGTGCAAACTAGAAAACTGCAATTAGTTAAGACTGCATGGATTTAACAAATAATAGACAAAAGTAATAGGCAAAAGTACAATTATCCATGGTGGGCTTTGAAGACAAAATATTCTGTTAAGAATGAGGTTGATAAAAGATGCTATTTCTTGGCTTTGCAAAATTTGGAAGCTGTTTTATACTTATTTTGTGTTTATTTTACTCACTGAAACTATACTAAATTATCAGTTCTGCTCCTGGTAAAGCCAAAGGTTTTCATGTGGCCATACTGATGTAGGATTGGAAAGATGAGAAGTGATTGCAGAGTAAAGTAGAGAAACGAGAGAATGAATTAGCAACAAACACAGCAGAAGCTAAAAAGACTGACAGCCAAAAATAGAGTTTTAGTAATATTATTTTAGTACAGAATAAGAATATTAGGAAAAGCTGTACAATAAAGGCAGTTGAACAAATAAAACCTTTCCCATCAGCTGCCCAGCTCTTGTTCTGATGACAAGATGATGACTGAGATGGACCTGCAGCATTCAGGCAAAGAAAAGGCTGTCGCAGTACCGACCATCTGGTGCAAGAAAAAAAACTTTGTAAGCCCCTGCAACTGCTGCAAAAAGGTACATGTCTCAAAGCTGCTGCTATGCTCCTGGTTGATGCTAATAGCCAAAGAGTAAAGATCAGAGAATTAAGATGGTCCTGGGATTACGTTTTGGTGAAGCGGTTTCATTAGGGCCTGTCAAGCATAATTTCAGCGTACCTGAAATACTCTAAGATTGGGCATTTTTTTCAGTCACAAAATGATATTTTTTTAAACAATACGGGGGAGGTGGATATCTTGGTTTACATAATGAATATTTAGTGATGAGGAACAGTATTTAGAGGGGGGGGGGAAAAAGCTGTATATGCATGTCACGTAATGTCTGAAGTCGTGGAAAATCTTAGTCTGGAATGAACATCTGGAGGTCATCTCGTCCAACTATCCTGTCAAAGCAGAGCCAGCCTACATGAGTTTGCTCATCACTATGACATCATCATATTTTTCCATACACATCTTTTATCTTAGTTCAAACACTGTCACCTGGGAGAACACAGTGCCATTGTGGAAGTTTCTCAGTTCTCTATTTTGAAATTCTTTGGAAGATGGGTCACTATTTTTATCCACAGAAGGAAGAAGATTTGAATTTGAGAAACACATTATTAAAGTTACCTAACAAATAAGAGGTAGAGAAATTTATCCATTTATGCAGAATTATTTGTAGTTGAAAGGTTCATATCAGTTACATCATTGTATAAGAATTGGGTTCTTAGGTTGAATTCAGACTCAACCAAGAAAACAGTTTCAAACACAAGGCTTTTATTTTACATTTAAAATAGCTAATGCCAAATCTTGAATTCATTAGATATTTCAAACAATCATAAATGAAGCTATAAATGTTTAATTTATATAATTAGGGTGTCAAATATCCTATCTAATATAAAATGTATGGGTGCTAAGAAATTTCATTAGCTCCTGTTATCAGGTATTATAAAACTGAATGAAAAGGCAACTATGGTATCTCGATTCTTTAATTTTTCCTGAATATGTTTAATATTGGTGAGTGATTAAACAAAGAACTTCATTGCATATTGCTCATTAGTTGTTAAGAAAACAGTGAAGACATTTTGGTAGACTAAAAGAACATTAATTTGTATGCATGCGCTGTATTTTCAGATCTTATTTTCCGTAAGTGCTAAGAAATTTTACCCTTGGATCTTACTATAGGTGCTTTCAAAAAAGTAATTGAACATTTTGGAAGGCTGGATATTGTGGTTAATAATGCTGGAGTGAACAATGAGAAGGACTGGGAAAGCACTATACAAATTAACTTGGTAAGCATTATCTCCTTTCACATGTTCATACTTCAGTACTTAATGCTGGAATACACTTAACAGCCCTTGGCTGGTACAGATTGTGCAATATCACAGAACATTGTTTACTGGATTGGTAAGCACAGCTATTGAAACAATAACCACAACTGCATATGTACTAACCAATATGCGTGTGTGTGGTAGGTCCTTCAAGTTTCCTGTTCAAGACATACAGAGTTGTGTAGAGGTACCTAGGCTAGTACCAAAAGTTCTCTTTCTATAAAACCCAACAGAATCCCAGATTGGTGCAACAATTTGGTGCCAAAAGCAGAAGAGCTGCACCTATGGAAGGCCAGTCTGTTTATATGAGTGTTTTAGAACATTTAGTTACCTGTGAGACTCAGCTGGCCTGCATTACAGAATAAATTGCTATTTGCTGGTATTACAAGAAAATTTAAACCAAGAGCTCTTCATTTGCTTCACCAATGAAGCAAGCATGCAATCTGAGCTTTAAATACAGGCCATTTACCATCGCTCCCGACAGAAGCATACCACTTAAGAGCACTTGCTTACTAAAATCCAGTACATTCAATAAGTCTGTAAAATTTATTTTAAGACTATTACCAGTTCTTTGATATTACCTGGTATCTCATCAGATGAGACCACAATATCGGTTTCTCAGACAGAAAAACATTAATTTAGACTACACTGCAAGGAGAGCTAAGCTCCAAAGGAAAGGTTAGCTTTCCAGGTTAGTAAAATTCTGACTAGCTTGTATTTTACCACATGTGAAGTTCTAATTTGATGGCGATTCAGCAAGTCCCCTCTGACCATCCGCACAGTGCGTTATCATCTAGATCTGCAAAAAAAGTAGCAAAAGGAAGCTTGTAAGAGTGGAGTTTTCTCCAATTAATCATTTGGAATTTGTCAACACAAAAAGAAAGCTCATGATAAGAAAATTAAGAGGGTTTTTTGAAGAAAAGTTTTAAGGACAAAGATTCCCAAGTCTTTGAATCCTAATGACTCCATGAAAATAAACCAATAAAAAACCCCCAAAATCAAAACAACCCCCCCAACCAAACAAAAACAAAAGAAAAAACAAACCCAACCAAAACCAGAAAAACCAGCACAAGCTGTATATGAGACTAGTTACAGAAAAATTAATGGGAAAATATGTATTTGGAGAAAAAAAGATAGATTTAATAATTTTTTTCTTGATCTTTTGTATCTATCCAAGGTCATATTTCCTTATCTTGGGACTGGACTTAGACCACAGATTAATTTTTTTTGCAATAGAAGAAATACATTTGTTTAATTTCCTTTGTCTATTCTTTACATTTTCTTAGGACTTAACTGCTTATATCCCTTCTTCTTTTGTTTCTAAAATATTATGACAAATTAAACATCAGTAAAATTTACACTGTGAAGTAACAGGAATGTGGCATCCTCAGTTGCAACATCAGTATCTATTAGTACAGATCCCTTGAATTCGAAAGAATAATTTAGCTATGTTCTGAGTGAGTTATTTCTGTATTTTAGTGCCTGGTTTAACACAGGATACAAGTTACTGTAGGCAGCCATCTACCTGTCAAATTTGCAAGCACAGATAGTCATTAGCAGAAATATTGAAGTCTATGTGGGAAACACGTTTGTGATTCACCTTTAAATTTAGCTCAAAAAATGAAGGCATGTTTGAACGGCATCTCTTGAAGATCTTTAATGTCCAGGTAGATTTCCCAACTTAGAGTGATGACCAAGTTAATTTTTCAATTCCAAGAGCTTCAAACAGAAGGAATTGAGAACCTCTTCTGCTATTTTGCAGACAACACCAAGTTGGGTGGGAGTGTTGATCTGCTGGAGGGTGGGAAGGCTCTGCAGAGGGACTTGGACAGGTTGGATTGATGGGCTGTCTGAAGTTCCACAAAGCTCAGTGCTGGGTCCTGCACTTGGGTTACAACAGCCCAGTACAATGCTCCAGGCTTGGGGAATTGTGGCTGGGAAGCTGCTCAGCAGAAAAGGACCGGGGGGGGTTGGTCAACAGCAGCTGAATATGAGTCAACTTGTGCCCAGGTAGCCAAGGCAGCCAACAGCATCCTGGCCTGTATCAGAAATAGCGTAGCCAGCAGGACTCAGGAAGTGATTGTCCCTTTGTACTGGGTACTGGTGAGGCTGCAACTAGAATACTGTGTTGAGTTCTGGCTCCTCACTACAAGAGAGACAGTCAGGTGCTGGAGCAGGTCCAGAGAAGGACAACAAAGCTGGTGAAGGGTCTGGAGCACAAGTCTGATGAGGAAGGGCTGAGGGAAGAGGGGTTGTTTAGCCAGGAGAAAAAGAAGCTCAGCGGAGATCTTATCACTCTACAGCTACCTGAAAGGAAGTTGTAGTGAGGTGGGTGTTGGTCTTTTCTCCCAAGTAACAAGTGATTGGACATGAGGTAAGGGCCTCAAGTCGTGCCAGGGCAGGCTTAGATTGGATATTAGGAAAAATTTATTCCCCAAAACGATTGTGAAGCATTGGAAGAGGCTGCCCAGGAAAATGGTTGAGCCACTGGCCTGGATGGTATTTAAAATACATGTAGATGTGGTGCTTAGGGACATGGTTTACAGGTGGACTTGGCAGTGCTGGGCAAACAGTTGGACTCGATGGCCTTGAGGGTCTTTTCCAGCCGAAATGATTCTGATTCTACTCTTTTTTTGTCTTATTACCAGTGATTGGGCTGAAGCCAACCATAGGTGGGTAAAAAAATTAAAAAATTAAAAAAAAAAAAAAAGGAAGATCATATAGTTTATACATTATTGTACAGACAAATTCAACATAAATGTCCTCATGACTTAATCCATGGTTAAGAGTTGAAAGATTTCATCAATACATGCTGGTGACTGGATAAAGAATGTCTAAGATGATCAAGCAGAGTAGAAGTACATCCATGAGGGTTAAACCAAGGTCATGAAGATCATTTATCTTTAATTTAATATTCTTTTATCTAAGAAAGTCTAAACTTCAGTTGACTAACTCGTTTATTTCCATTTAGTTGCTGTAATTTCCATAAACTAATACATAACGTTGTACTTTCTGCTTTTTAATGATAACAATAAAAGAATAACAGCTGCTGCATGTAATATGTTATATTGGTTGATTCCATAAATATTTTTTGCTTCTTGCAAAGAAAGGAACAAAACATATACAAAAAACATTCTCTTAAAATGTTTCTCTTTCCCTGACATCATATCCTTTGTATTTTCACTAAGAACAGGAATACCTTCTATGGCCACACATTTTGATGCACATTATGCATGTATTTTCTACTTGAGCAAAGGGGAAAAAAATCCTTCACGTGCCAGTCTTCATCTTAGTGATATAATTTATATATCAATACAACAAATATTCCCTGCCTCAGTTTAAAGTACAAAGTACAAAACTAGAGTAGTACAGAGCAAAATAAATCAGAACAAACATGTGTGGGGTGTGTTCTTTATGGCTAAAACAGTTCACAGAACCGGTTGGTCTTCAGGAACATTTTTAAAGGAGTGTAAGGAAGTTCCCTGGTACTACTGCTTGAGAAAGCTTGAAAACCAGAAACGAAGAAGAAGGTTCAAAAACTGGGACTTAATTTAGAAGGAAAAAGAGATATAATAAACAATTCCTACTTGTATTCATTACAGTTTTCTAAGTGCAAGAAAAGACATCATGATAAAGTGGGGGGAGAGAGAGGGAAGTATCAACCACTAAAAAGAGATTTCTGTTGCAGTTCTTTGTACCATTTCACTGTATTTTGTGCTAAAAAACATCACCTTTTCATTACTTTATTAATATTTCTAATAACCTTTTTAGTTACGTATTCCAGCAATGCCATCTATTCCTCATCTCAAAATTCCAAAGCTGATAAGTGTTGACTTGATCGATATCAGCTTGATCAATGGCAGCTTCAACTGTTCATTCCCTTAAAAATGTACATTCTTGTTATTATAGTATATAAAAAAAGATCTTGGCAACCATACAGGAATTTAATTTTAAATGTATATTACTAATACAATTTCAAAATTCCATCACACACACCCATGCATAGACTAGCGCAAGGACATATGACACATACATTCTTATCAAGAGTCCTACCTACAGTCCTCCAGCATGATAAGAACCGTGTTTCTTGCATTTAACTTTATAAGAACTTATGCCTAAGGAATCCAGAAATTTTATAATCTGATTATTTTTTTTCTTCCCCATCAAGTCCCTAAAAAAAGTGACCCCATCTTTCTGGGCCTTGCACATATATGTTGGTTAAACACAATTTGGTGTTCTAAGAAGCTTCCCTAATTTTATCTCATGTTGATGATGTAGGCTTTCTGGAACCACTGTAATTATAGTAGCTGCTATAATTATGGTATCTTGTCTCTTCACAAATGCGCTTAGCACATTTTACATTAAGACAATCCCAAAAATTACTTTCAGGTTCCTTTTTCATGCTTTTATCAGAGGTTTCTGAAAACTGACATAGGTTGCAAAATGCAGTTAAATGTAGCAGTACAGGTATCACAATATGCTTACATTCTAATTACCCGAATCAAAAGTACCAAAGCACTTTACATATCATTTTAACTATCTTATTGTTTTCTTATGCCCACATATTATTTTGCAGATATAGTCAAACCAGTTCCCAAATGAAATTAGACCCATGAAAGGATTTGACAGCAAAATCATAATTAACTCCTGTTTATGTGATGGTTTTGCACATTTTAACACATTATTCTGGTAAAACTTTAAATTGCAGGCCATAACTTGGCCATGTCAAAAAACACAGTCATATGAGATTCCAGTATTAAAGCGATGGCCAGACACAAGTAGAATTCAAATACACATGTGAGATTTGTTAAGGTGTGTGACAGTCTCACCCTACATTACTAGGCAAAATGTGGTAATACCAAACAATTCCAAATTTTTACATTTTTCATGGCATTTCATAATTAGTTTCCATAAATGGCAAAGGTAACAAATTTCTGTGAATTTAGGAAAGTCCTCTTCTAAAATTAAGTCTACCTAATTCAGGCTTTGTCCCTGCAAAATAGATTGGTACTACAGAGAATAGAACGCAACACTGTATCTACATATGCATGCCACTTTTCAATACAGCTCATGGTGAAATAAAGGTTCCAGCAACTAGGAAACCTTCCAAAATAAATTCATTTGTTCATTAGTGAGGAATTATTGCTTAGAAGGCCAATCAATGTATTTATTGGTAGCAACCATAAGGGTAACTAGGCAAACTTCAGAAGCAATTAATTTTATTTATTTTTGGGACAAAGACTTCATGATCATCATATAAAATAAGGCTAATAAAGCTATAAAAGGAATTCATTGGGAGTATGGTGCAACCTTCTGGTCCACACACCTTGCTCTCTTGTTCAATGGCTTAGTTGCTTATTCTTCAGCATAATTGGATGTCAGAAAGAGGACCTAAGTGTCTAGTGAGAGAGACATGTCCACCAAAAAGTGAAAAGTACCACTTACCTTGAAATCAGTGGCATGAGGCTCAACCCTCTAAGTGGATAAAGAAGCCTGCTAGTATAATTATTTCTGTTCATACTGCGGTAGGAAGGACATAGACTTACCTTAATTGCACAGTAAGTCACTGTATGTCTTAGTTTACAGTTTTAATGTATGTTTACAGTAACCAATGTAGAAGTACAATGAAAGGCAAATATATTTGAACTAAGAACTACTTAAGCCCAGCTACTCAAATTGCAACACTATTCCTATGTTTTTCAGGAATGTGTGTTGGAGGGGTAAGGACAGGGGAAGTAAAGAAAACTGACCAGTAAAAAACTAAAACATAGTGCAAAAACTACTGATTTCTAGCAAATGATCAAATCCTACGGCACATTCCTATTTGTTTTTTCCTCTCCCTCCCTAAGCTTTTTGTTTTCCACACTTTGAGCATGAAATGAAAATTCAAGAGCCTGAAATTTCATTTCATATAGCAAGTAAACTAACGTATACCTAGGAATCAAGGGACTTTCATGCTTACTACAACCTGTCTGCTTCCTAGAAAATCTACATTAAAGACAATATCAGTCCCACCTCCCTCTCGAACAGGAAAATGCTGAAATTTTGGATATCACTAGCAGCACTTAGTTTCAGACTTTTGAAGTTCATCTTACACAGTTCATAAAGTACTTTGAAATGTTCCTTTATAGATAGCCATCAATTTACAACATCACAGCATGGAAGTGAAATGATCTTGGGTCAAATGCCAGCTCTGTGCTAACCTGCTTTGTGAAACCACAAGTCAATGGCTCTTCCATCTGTTTATTTGGCATTCCTAGCGCTGAACTAGATTAGCTCAGAAAACTACACAAAGTGTTAGGACTGGTTACAATTTTGCTCCTCAAAGCAATTCATATTGCCTTATGACCTTGGTAACAATACAGTACTCATCTTCAGCACTGAGGGAGTTCTAATTTTTTTAGAACTATACAATTACATCTATACAGCCATGGGATTTAGAAACATGGCAAGAATTACAGATTTTCTAAGTTTTGTTTCTGATTTTGACACTTCTACCTAAATTGCTATTTAACCATTTCTTAAATAAGTTACCAATTACTGATGATACTTCCAAAAGCAACTGCAAATGTTTTGCACAGTTATTCTGCAATGTTTACCATGCTGTCAGGCACTAAGTTTTGGATTAATTACTATATGGCATTTCAGAATGTCTGAACTCGTCTAATTTAAATCTGTAATTTATGGAAGTTAATACAAGGAGATAGTCCCACGCTCACCATTACAACCTCATTGGAAAGACTCTAATCCAAAAAAACCCAAATTTTTTACTCTAGCAGTTGAAGAGTAAAATTGCCTCTCAGGAGCACACTCAGGCTGCAGGGCACCTCAATGGTCCATCTTCATTATGCGTTATAATCAAACACTATACTTTGGTAAGAAAACAGCAGTAACACTAAGATCGCACGTTTTTCAGAAGCTTGGAGGACAACCATTTATATTATTCTTCTAATTTAATCATAACAGTTTTTCAGTAGCCAGGAGCAAAAAAACTAGGTAAGAGTCAGCTGTCCCAATTTTCCTTTTACCTGCATTTACTGGCAAATTTGTCTATTTTTCTTACTCTTTGTTGTTGACATGTTTATGGACAACATCAATACAGCTAAATGCAGTTGTAAACAAAGGAATTGTAAAAAAATTAACTGTAAAATGCATCACACCTTCTTGTACAAAGTTAAGTCTCCCAACATATTTTCATCTTAAAATAGTCAAAATAAAAACCCAATATGCTACTGTTCTTTGGAAAACCGTAGTTTAAATTTTATTGTTCTTTGGAAAACCTCTTTCTCATTTCCGTGTTTGGCACCTAGATATAAAAGCCAGCTTCACTTGACTGACTCAGCTGGATCAACAGGCTCAAACAGAAAGTGGCACTAAGACTTATAAGCACACACTGTACAACTTTCATACTATAGTAACTTCAGCCACTGCTATTATTCCTTGGAGAACTATTGAGAGGACTTTCTCTCCTGGAGAGAGGGTAATTCTGGCAAAAGAATGGGAGAACTATCACATAGTGCCTTTCATCTGAAGTGTCATCGGCTGGCTGCACAGACAGCTAGATGGTTCTCAACCTGTATATTTGGTTCAGAGTTTATATCCAGAGTAATCCTTTATGTTATCAGCCCAAACATCAGAAATAGCCATGTCACCTTAGACCAGCCACAGCTGATGTTGCAAGTATGACAGCAAGTGTAAGGGCAATATTCAAACGAAAGTCTGCAATTATTCTGAAGACAGCCTCTCATAATACCTACACAAAAGTGAAGGCTGCCCCAGAGACTTGAAGAAATGCTAAGTTAGTGGATTCCAGACAGAAAAAACAGCAGTACAGTGAGTTTGATAGTAGCGTCAAGGTGCTCACTTTTTTCTTGTCTTATAACTGTGGTTTGGCTGAGGACTCATCTAGCCCTCTTATCTCTTTGGATTAGAAGGCTGGAGGAATAGGAAAATTCTCAAGGAGCCCCAAGCTACTTTGTTCTGCAATTGATTTATATCCTCTAATCATCCTAAGCGGAATTTTCTTTGTCTCTTTCACAGGCTGAGCCACTGCTCCAGGGCATGACAGGACCTGCACCTACTCTCCATAAACATTCTAAAATGTCTTGTGTAGAGCCTATTATATTAAAAAAACATCACCCACCCTTAAGTCCAAATGTAATTTCAGTTGAGCTGCTGATGAATTTAGATTCAGAATAAGCATCCCCTGCAGCACCACTAGTGATCTTGGTTTTCAATTAATCCTTTAAAATTTATATGTGACAACACTAAACAGCACTGCACTATGTTTATAAAGGCTCTGTTACTTTCCAGGTCATGCAAGAGAAATCAGATTTAGTTTAGTATTTTTCAAACCATGGAAGCTAGTTCTTTGGAAAGTTTCTGTTAAAACATTTAATCAGTAACAGTCTTTTCATATTAATGAACACATTTAAAAAAAGCATGTTACCTGAAACAAAACTTTCCAGGAGAGAAACAGAAAGATGTTTTTATGGGAATTTTTTTTGTTTAAGACATGTAAAATGATATTTCAGAATTATGAAATATTAATATTTTGTGATTTTTTTCTACACTCTTCTAGGAAACAAGTATGTATGTTACTTGTTTCCTAGAAAATATATATTAACTATATTAATAAGGAAATACATTAATAAGGAAAATATCACATAAAATGCTGTAACTATAGAAAAATAAAAAAGCTGATTCATTATCAAAATTCCAAAGCAAACTTGGTAATGAGGTCCCAGGTTCTTTTATCTCTATCAATGGACAGCTTAACTATATGTCAGGTGGAAAATGAACAAGCAATAATAATAACGCAGGACACGCAGTCTTCCCAATCTGATTTGTGTTAAAACCAACAAGCATGACATTAAATTAGAAGTTATAATTCCCTGCCCATGGCAGGGGGGTTGGAACTAGATGATCTTAAGGTCCTTTCCAACCCTAACTATTCTATGATTCTATGATTCTACGTTTTATAACATGCATGTCTAAAAATATCAGGTAATAAAAATGAAAGGTAAAACCTATTTTATAATTATTCCAGTTTTGACTTGGGAATTTAGATAACTATATAAAAGTTCTTAATATTCTGATTTTAAAAGCTTTTTTTTCCCCTCTACAACTAGCTACTTTCCATCAGGTCTTAGGCATATACAGATTTTTTCACTGTGGTTTTTTATTACTTTGAGAAATTTTCCTCTCCACTATTCACAATTCCATAGACCTTCTCCAGTCAAAAGTCTCAGTTCATCTGAATTCATCATCACTTCATCTTTTTAACATCTTTACTTGGGTCAAGGAAATAGTACTAAACAGTAACAAGATATAAATGGTGTTTAAAAGCTGAAATAATATTTCAATAACAATAGAAATGTTCCAAACATTTGTTCAATTTAAGTAGAAGTTGTAAACTTATTACAAAGAGATCTAAAAGTCTCAGTAAATAATTATGAAACACATCATTAATGCAGTATATTGCAACATTTCACAAAAGTTCATATCATCCACTAGGAGCACTGTCTGCTGACTTTCTATTATAACTTTATAAAATCTCAGGTCAACCGGCTTGCTTTCTGGGAGAGACTCTCTTGATTCGTTTAGGAGGCTGATAACCCCAGGCTTGGTGCATCTTTAGGCATCTCAGTTTAAACATCTGAATTTCAGTGAGAGGAATCCCAGCAGAATTTCTCACTTTAACAGGGTTCAGAAACAGATCTTAAGGAATCACGATTATACAGGTCTCAATAAAATTGTCTTTCTCAAAGATTTTACTTTAAAAAAGAAAAAAAAGAAAAAAAATATATTAAAAATCACATCTTGCAGCAAATATTATGCTAATAACATGTCGCATCTATTAAAATACTTTTTTACCTTCTCTGTATTTGTCTGTTTAGGCTAACTTTCATTTGAGAGGAATGGTTAAACTCCAGTAACTTCAGTCAGAAAAGAATATAAATTTTTAATATTGCAATAGTAAAATATTGTGATATTAATATATCACATGATCCTAAAAAGAGTAAATTTCTCATGCCTTGAGCAAAATAAAGTTATTAGTGTTAGTGTGAATCTTCAGATTCAGTCCATACATTTTTTCATAATGTAGAGCAGCGTGTCCCAACAAAAATGCTGCAATGTGGATCAGCTCAACTGCCATTTATTTCACATTGTAGCATTTTAGTTTGATTGGTATCTTATCACAAAAAATAATGAAGCTGATATTATTTCTCTCTATTGCAAGTGCGCTTCTGAAGTTATTGAGTTGTGTTACTGTGGAGTCTGCCGCATTTATAATCTGCAAATTATAAATAAGGTTGCTGCAAAAGCAATATAGGTTCTAGGCACCACAATAAAAGCAAGTTTCATTTCTTA
Organism: Amazona ochrocephala; assembly: GCA_039720435.1. Taxonomy (NCBI): domain Eukaryota; kingdom Metazoa; phylum Chordata; class Aves; order Psittaciformes; family Psittacidae; genus Amazona; species Amazona ochrocephala. The sequence goes on from CM077879.1 coordinate 40,473,693, forward strand.
GGAGTACAGAAGATAGACATTTTGAATATAATTATCCCTTTTCCCCCTTATTTCAGACATCTGTGATTAGAGGAACCTACCTTGGCCTAGAATATATGAGAAAAGGAAATGGAGGTGATGGAGGAGTAATCATTAATATCTCATCTTTGGCAGGTGAGAATATTTTCTATGTAAATACTTTATATTCAGTGGTTTGTTTCTAAAATAAGTGCATTATACTGATCAGTCATGCTTTTTCTTCTCTTTTATGGCTCTTCCCTGTTTATCCTCGATTTGGTTTCGTCATAGCAACAGAAATAATAGCAAAGGACCACTACCTTCATTTGCTTTTTTTTAAACTCAGTTCAGTGAAAAATTCAGTATTTTTCCAAACCTATCAGTCTCATACTTAATAGTCTTAAGCATGATGTAAATAAAGTTTTTTTTCAGGGTTCAGTACTGCCACACATTGAGGAAAGCCTAACTAGCCTCAATTCATTATGCTTATTCAACACTATTAAATAACACTGCTGAATCAAAAGATAATGTACACCACACTGTGTATAAAAAAAAAAGTCTAATGTATAGACCTAATTAAATACAGGGTTACTTTAAATCCTATTTTTTTCTATTATGAAGTTATCAAATATAAAAAATCAGATAATCTGCTTTTCACAGAAAGGGAGAAAACAATAGCATGTCTTCCATTCAACTCCATAGGAGCACAACTGTAGGAATACTTAAGATTAGACTGTATCTACTTTATTAGTGAAGATTGTCATACTTCATTGAGCTTAAGCAAGAACATTCTTTTCTCACTACTTATGTTAGAACTGTATTTCATTTTATTGGAATAAAAATAGAATTACATGCTTTCTAAGTCAGTCAGGATTATTGCTGCTTAGCCATGAGGCAGAATTGTGCATCCTTTCCTGTAGGTATGCTCAACATTGCAATGGCTGGGCTCACAGCAAAAAAGCACAGCTGAAGGGCAAATGAATGGAGAATGATGCATCTGACACCCTTCCTCAAAAAACGTGCAGGGTAAAACCTGTATTTTCTCTTCTTTGTTTGAAGAGTTTGTTCTCTCTTGCTCCTGTCATATTGTCTAGAAAAAACAATACACATGCTAGCTTACACGTGGATTGTCAGGGTTCTCTTTGGTATACATGCAGAATATCAAATGATAGTAACCTTATTCCAGATATTCCCATGTGTTTTAACAATGAAAAACCGGTAAAACAGCAAGCAGCAGACACAGTTCCTGATTGTGGATAGATGTGAATGTTCCAAGTAATATTAAATTCTTCTGTAAAACTTAGCTTTTGTGATGAGAAATCCAGTTAACCCTATTGACATTATGCATGTAGATATTGAAGATCAGACTTAATACATGCACATATCTCATATGGATGAGGGGGTCTTTATAAAGCCTCCATATACCTTTAAGCCATCACTTGCAATACTGCCTAACACATTACTTACTGATGTCAGTAAGCTCATCTCTGTTGGCTCAAATACACATTGTATTGGGACCAAATTAACGTGAAGGAAACTGCTATTGCAGTACAAGAGTTCATCAGCACAAGTAAAAGATTAAACATTTTCACAGAAGTGCAGATGCCCATGCTGTGCTTAAGAAAGGTCAGAGGCAGCAAACAGTTTGACTCCTTTTCTAACTTGTCTCAAATGATTTTAAGGCTGTTCTCAGTTTGTTAAGATCTTAAGTGCTGCTTTAATTATTTGATTAGAATTGCATTTATTTGCGTCATTTTTTTAACATTAACATTGTGCCATGATGATTGTGAGTATGTGTCAAAAACAAAGTGCTCTTTGCTATGTTTCCTTTCTCGTGGCTTGTGTTTAGCAATTGTTTCCAAGGTCATACGGAAAACCACATTAAAAAAGCTGACATATACTTTTTTATAGTTTATTTATTTACTACTGTTTGTGCTTTGTGACTCTAATTCTGCTCTCCAATTTGAAGGTATAAGTCTTGCATTTTATTCTATATAAAAATAAAAACTGCTATTAGCTTGCTTAACACTACTTTTGAGTGTTTTCTCAGAGATAGCTTCTGTTGATCATTAAACTTTTGAGCGGTTTTGATCCCCCCCATCCAAGTTCTCTATAAGGTTTTTATGAGATACAGTTTGCAGACAGCAAATATTCTTGTGTCCTGCAGAACAGCAAGAAGAGTTATATTTAGTATATTTTCTTTAAACATTAATTAGTTTCCAGTTCTTCACAATGGGAATTTTGCCAATGATTTGGGGACAGAATTAAGCCTTACTGGTTTATATTTCCAAACATCCACAGAATTACTTAAATACTTCTTATGAAGTGGATGCTTAAAGTGTTCATTCAGCTGGATGGAGGCCAGTGGACACCCTTTCCAGTACCAAATTTTCCCTCCTTTAGTCTCTCCACAAGATGGGACTGAGCAAGAAAGGGAGAGAAATATGTGAGCATATGCAGCAAGCACCCAACTCCTAACCCACTGCACCTCAAAGCTATAAAAACTTATTTTATGGAAATTTGTGCATTCATTTCAAGAGGGAGTAATGCCACTAAACAGCTGAGATAATGGGAAATGTACATTACTACCAACTTTTCCTCATAAAAAACAATGCCAATGACCACACGTTTTTGCATTGTAGTAAACTTCATTTCAAATTCAAAGAGTAAAATTACTTAAAATTTCTCAAGTAGGAAGCTGCATATTAATTTTACTTTTAACAGAATAGTTACAACCAACAGAAAAATCACATAAAACTAAATGAGATTATTTACATGATTAAATTTAGCTTTGTCTCTTACCTTTTGGTGGCTGGTACCTGTATACTTCTAGTCAGTAAAGTGGAAAGGAACTCGTGTATGCATGCACTTTTGATAGCTTTTGTGTTTTCAAGGAGGTATTCCGTAAAATTGAATTTGTTTCTGTCTGGTTCTAGCAGATAACATCAAATAAAAGCATTCACAGGTGTCCTAAAAATTGGTAAAATTCTTAGTATAAGATCACAGTAGTTTTTTTGAGAGGTTGTTCCATGTGTAGTGTATCTGGATACCTTACTGTTGTGGAGCCATATCTGCAGTTTGACTGCACTCAACTTCAAGCACTCGGGCTTCACAAGCAGCCATTTGTCCTTCTCCTATAGAAATCTTCAGGCAAAAGAAATATTTAAAGTACCTCTTACAATAAACAGGCTTCTTTAGGACCTAGTTCTATACACATTACAAGAACAGAGCTAAGCATATGGTTAACATCACTGAGTAACGGCAAGACTTTATCACAGTGATACAGTGGAGCAAAGGTGTAAATGGCTGTATAGCTGGGGCCTTCAGCTCAGCATCATGAAAAAGCTTCAGGGGTCTGTCCCCCCACATCCCAACCTTCTTAAAAAGGAGGAGCCTGAGCAGTATCCACAGGAATCAGGTTAGGAAATGTAGAAATTATTCCCTTGAGACTTCAGTTCATGTTAAAAAAATTCCTAGAAATGACACAGCTTAGAATTTTTGCTAGGATTTCTGTGTCTCCTTTGTTTTGACACAGATCACAGCAGTATATAACTGACGCAATGAACATGATCTTGTACGCCTTCTGCTCTTAAGAACAGAGTATGATACATAAACCCCTTTAATCAATTCTGTCATCACTCTGTAGGACCATCATGCCCCAAGCTTGTTTCTCTAGTTACATATCCGCTTCTTCAAAAGCCGGTTTGGCCTTTAAAGAACACTGTAAGCATATTCCATACTCTTCATCCAGACTTTTGTCTAAGGGCAACAGAGGAGATTTCTGTAATGTGGTTTGGAAACACATTTAATTTAAATAAATACAGTTAAATCTTGTGATCTTCCTTATAAGTATTCTATGTTTTGTGATAGGCTTTGATAAGTATATTTTATAAACCAAATCTAATATAGAAAAGAAAACAAATTATTTTGGCAATATTTCCCAGGACAGAGGAAAGCACAGTTTTGGTTTGCTTTTAAATATGTTCCAACAGTGTGCCAAAATGTACTTTTTAGCATTTTCACATATCTCTTTCATAAGCAATGAAAAATTTAGAATTCTAGGATGCCACACGGCACTGATGTTTATCACACTAGTGAGAGAAAATTTAAATAGTTAATGGAATATTTAAATGTTTTTACAGTAAATATATTTTTCTAAAGTATAACTGGGAATAGAGCTTAATCACTGTATAATCATAATGTAGAAGCAGTGCTTTCTGATGAATCCAAAGCCTCCATGAAATCAACAGCCAAGCTAGAAAACAGATGATGGTTCATTTTGTGTGCCACACTCACGCAAACATGAAGTACACTCTTCCAACAATTAATGACATTTAAAGATACTATTAAACAGAAATTACGTTTGTCTCAAGCTGCCTAAAAGTGCATCCATAGAGCAAATAGAGGGTAGAAAGGTCATCTAAAACCTAATAAATCTTATTCAAAGAAAGAGACTTGTTCAGATCTCTGAGGACAATATGTGGGACATCATGCCTGGGAAATATTATCAATTCTGTATTTACCAAAGCTCTTCAGTGGACTGAAAGAAAATACTGTTTTCAACAAAGCTCACTGATAAAAATCAAGCTTATTGATACCATTCTCCACCTCCAATGCTAATTTCTCAAGCTGTAGATTTGAAACTATTGAACATGATAAATAAGCATCTGTAGTGAGAAGCCTGACATCATGTCTCAAAGGGTAGAATGGTCTTGATAAGAGGACTAGAGTATAACCAGGGTCTAGTCTCTGTCAGCCTGCCAGGAACTGAGAAAAATAGAAAAGAGCGCAGCTGACACTGGCCCATGATTACCTTATTTTCATAAACCGAAGAGCACCTTCAGCACCTTCAGTCATCATGAAATTATTTGCAGTTCACCAATTAGTTCTCAATGAAGATCATTTCAGGGGAGAAGGAACTTCCCTGTCGCTTTTCATGTAACAGTTCAGTGATGCAGCATTGTTGCCTCCACTTGCTGAAATTGAGAAGCACATTATCACTTTCTAGGGGCACACTGCCCTATGACCATCCATTTGAACACCATCCCCTTCCTCCCACCGTTATTTTGTGCACAGTGTTCTCCAGTCTGTTTTATTGCCATTCCACTTTGCATAAGATAATTAAATCTTCATGGAGAAGCAAATAGAATCCAGATTTCCTAACAAATGAATGCCCTAATTAATATGCTATGAACTCATCCTGGCTCACTGGTTGAATAAATGCATAGGCAGAGCAGGCTCAATGTCCCATGATTCATCCCAAAATACTTGCTAGCAGAGTCCCTAGGACACACCACTAACAGATAGAGAGGTTCAGCTCTTCCCAGGGATGGGAAAAGGCTCAGGGCTGGAAATCCCACACCATGGTTTTGTGTACTGAACTCAGGAACAAAAGTGAGACAGGACTGTCATTGTTTTGGGTGAGGAATGCTAAGACTAGTCTTCATTGTCACTGCTTTGGCTCAAAGTGAGTCAATTAGTGGGTTTTTTTTTTTTTGGTTCTCCACTTTAGCAAAAATAATAGTGTCAGAAAGTAACTGGGTTTAACGCTTTGATTAAAAAAAGATAAATCACTTGTTCCTCCCTTCCTGCTTAGTTATTCCTGCTGTCTCTTGACATTTAAGTGTAAGTCTTTGAACTTTATTCCACTTCATTATTGCGAGCTGTGCCCTTCCTTTGTTTATTTCTTGACTTTGTTCTCTTCCCTCTCAAGTAACAAGCAATTTGTCTGTGTTTAAAAAAAAAAAAAAAAAACAAAAAACAAAAAAAAACCAAAAAGCCCCCCCCCAAAAAAAACACAAAAAAGAAACCACCTCTAAATTCCTGCCCTGTGTTCCCCAGTAGTTTGTCTTCTGGATATCTTTCAGCTGCAGCCTCATTGGGATTGCCTGTTTTTTTATTTAAAACATGTAAAACTACTCAGGAGTTTTTAAAAATTACTATCATAATACTTTTAATGTGCCAATATTTCAAGGTTTACAGTTATTTGAAGAATGGTGATGATTATCAAAAGTCGCCAAATAGAGGAATATTAAGCCTATATTGCCATGACAACCCACAGAAGACAACACAAAAGCCACTTTCACAAAGCGAGTTCTCAATCAGAAATATAACACATTAATCTAAGCTAAGCAGACAAACATAAGTTTAAGAGAACAACCAGCCATTAAATTAAGTTACTTAGCATTTAATAGTGCTAATAACACCGCACCTGTCACTGGATCACCAGTGTAGCATTTAAACCAAGATAAAATCTTGAAGCTGTCAGGGTTGTAATTAGAGCTTTGTGTTGTCTTAGTTTTTCCTTCAGACAAAATGTATTCCAGAGCAAAGAGCCCATGCAAGTGTCTGGCACACATAACTTTTCTGGCAAATCCAGTTTTAAAGCTGGATAATGTATTCTTCATCTCCACTGAGGTAAGGCACACCCCTTCTTCATTATAGCACTTAAAGATATGAAATATGAAGAATGAAAAAACATATCTGAGATATTAATTGGAATGACTGCCATTAGAACCAAACAACGCAGCAAAAACGGTATCCAGTTTTACAATGCCACATTCAGGAATGCAGACAAATTTTATCCTCTAATTTTATGACAGGTTGTGATTTGCTATTCACAAGACCTTAGATTTTAGGTGGAACTATAGCATTCATGTGGTCCAGTTCAGCTGTCGCTCTATAGTGGAAATTGTTGGCATAATGGGCAGAATTTTATATGCACTCATGGTCTGTCATCTCCTCTTGACCAGCTTTTTGAAATCAAACTCAGTTTTACTAGAATTAATTTCTTAATTTTCCTCCAAAACCTCTGTTCTGTCTCCTTTCTCCACTACAAAAAATGATTTTATGCTCTCCCACTCCCGCCATAAAGGTTCAAAATATTAGCAGTCATTTCTTTATTTTGTTTCTCCTTTTCCTTACAAAAGATAGCAATGATATTACCCAGCGTTGTTACCTTTTTCCTGTTCCCTCCTGAAAAATCTTAATCTTGTTTTTTCATTGAACATGGCCCACTGTAGGAGGTACCATACCATGAAATCTTTTTAAGCCAACCTAACTCAATCTAGATAATGCTTCAAAAAGCTTGTCTATCCACATCTCTTCTTTCATATCTTCATTCTTGCTATCTGAAGCCTTCATCTTACCATTCCATTCAGTGTTTACTCACTAATAGCCATACTCTCTCTGCACTGAGGTTCTACATTCACTTCACAGTGCTTTTTTCATTTGTTTATTGCAAAACAGCTTTCCTATTTAATTTTACTCTCTTAAAAACAAACCAAAACAAAAAAAAAAAACAAACCAAAAAAAACCTGTCACTTATGAAATATTATCAGAGTATTATTGTAAGTAAAATAAATTTTACAATGCCTTAGGTGGTGCATCAAGTCTGAATTACTTTATTTATAGTTGCTCCCTACAGCAAAACCTACTATGCAAAAGTGTGGTGTATTTGTTACAGTATTAACCACATCGTCAAATAAATAAGCAGTAACAGTATTGCATGGGTAGATGTACCATCTGACTGTGCTTCAGTCAGCTGTGCAGCATACTTATTCTCATCTCCCACATTAGAGCGAGGGGAAAAGTTTTATCTAAGCCTGAGTTTTGTAACTATTCCACAGAAGCAATATAAGCAAAGACTTTAAGTCAGACATTATATTTATGTCTTGCTATATTGCAAAGATAAAATTAAAGCAGTTACAGTAGTTAAAATGGATTTTGCTATTTCACTTACCTTTTTCCATACTTCCTCCCTGAATTCACTGTAAATGATTGCAAGTGTTCAGTTTACATAGCAGCACCTAGGGTGTCAGCAATCAAAGTTTATATAAAAAACTTAACACACTTTACATTCTTTAAGCGCTTTACAGATTCAAAGAAGGTTCAAAAATCTCGTCCTTGAGTTTTTTTCCAGGTCCTGTCCTCAATTTTAAGTCATAATTTATAGATATAACTTTTCCTCTAAAAAGTTACTTTTTTATTACACTTCTTTTGTCTCTCTCCATTTTTATCCTTCTCATGTCTTTTCCCAGCCTATCTCAGATTACAAAACATAATTTGAAAATTGCAACTAATCTATTTTGTTGCACCTCTAAATCCATCACTTCTTTTGCACAGTATAGACCTATATGTGTGTTTAAGGTAAAAAACAGGAGTACCCAGCATCTTTATTCAGCTACTTTTTTATTTTAAAGGACTCATGCCTGCTGCATTTCAACCTGTGTATTGTGCTACAAAGCATGGTGTAATTGGATTCACACGGTCAATAGCAGTAAGTACGTGCTTTTGGAAACAGTATCAGCAGCTTTGCTAAGCTTCTCATGTTCCCTCTCTATCGTCACACAATTGGAACTAATTTACTTAAAGAAAACTAAATGTCTGAAGCAGAGGAGGTTCCTTCCTTTCACAAAGATGAAATAAGTCAGTCCTGTGTGTTTATGACTGATCTGAGATTCTGAGAGCATGGAGAAAAGATGTTGCAAAGTAATTTAAGGACAATGGGAGGAGCCCGAAAGTCAAATTCTAATCCAAGCCTTAAAGATATTTTTTTACAGCTCCATCCCAGTCATTTAACATTTTGGTTTCTGTATTTCTAAGTCAGGTTGATGACTTTTTAATGGGAAATAGGTGCTAAAGTGTACAGAAAGTTACTTGAAATCAGAAATGTTTACCATTATTTATTCATACCAACTCTTAATACAGTGAAAATGCAAAATGACATATTCAGGATGGGACATGTTAGATGTTATATGATCATACAGTAAGCCTTAGTCTCTGACTCCATAACTTCCTAGTTAAATTGAACCAGCAGTATGATAAAATAACCTGGAGGAAGCAAATATGATTACACTTTCACAGACTAAGCTTAAAAATAGCCTACTCATATAAGATTTCCAATCTAATTTAAAGAATAAACTACCCAAAATGATCACTTGGATGGTTTATCCATATTTTATGCCCCTATCCCATCCTAATAGATTCTTTTTTTAGATTAACCTAAAGAGATTAGTATGGATAAGTGTTGCATATAACATACTAGCCAGAGCATGAACCCAACACCTGGTTTTCTATTTCTGTTTTCGCATTATCAAATAAACACCACTATCTGAGTTGAAAAATAAAGCGTCTGCTAGAAAATTAGAGTAAATGCTGTCTCTATGGAATATGATAATATTGAGGAGAAAAAGAAAAATAAACATAGCAAATAACTGTATTTACCAGGAAAGGCAGTACAGCCTAATGTTGGGTAGGTATGATACAAAACATCTAGGATTTCAGTTTCTTTTCTCCTCCAGACCAAAAGGGCAGGCTACCATACCATGAAAATGACATGATTTACGCAATACCAGAAGAGATTCCCATTAAGTGTTAAAACAAATAGAACTCAGTGCTGAACACTTGTTATGATTAAACTTGGATATATCATGCATAATTTCTAAGTTCTGTGCCATCACTAAGAAAGTTCATCCAGCATTCAACATATGCCTGGATGCTGATCAGACTTCTCTGCAACACACATGCACTGGTAGCAAGCACCACAAATGAAGTGTTCCACCATTCCTAGAACAATTTGCGCTGCTTGCTTTCATCATGTTCCTGAAGTGCTTCCCGGAAAAAAAATCCTCCTGCCTCTTTCCTGGAGTTCACAGGGACTTTCCTGTGGAGATGCTCAGTGATAGATTTGTCCCTTCGCAGGGACAATAGAGCAGCCACAGAAGTTCAGCATCACAGTTCTTGGGGTACAGGCCAAATGCTATTTCTGTTTAAGCGATTTGGTTTTTCAGTGTTAAATCTTTATTTGATTTCAGATAGTTTTCTCTCAATAAGAAACTTCTCATAAGATTGGAAGCATACATTTTGGAGATTTTTTTTTTTTAGTTTGTTTTTTTTAACAGATTTTTATCATCACCACAGAATACTGTTAATGACATGCCAATAGCACTAATAACAATAACAAAAATATTAGGGCAAAAAAACCCAAACAACAACAACAATAGAAAAACCCAAAACACCCAAAAAAAACAAAAAAAAAAAAACACAACAAAACAATAAAAAACAGCTGCATGGGAAGAAGAGTGTTGATTTCTTGTAAAATTTCAAGCAAAACAGATTTTTTTTCCTAGTAATCTAGTACATTACTAGAGAAAACATGCCTCAAACTTGGTTGTTGAAACAAGATTTGCTTACTAGGCAGGGGCTGAAAGTACTTAGTGGTGAGTCTCATATTTCGAAAAATTCCTTACACAATGCTGGTTTAAAACGTTGATGACAAATGCTTAACTTCTTTTTTTTCCTAGTTAGCTGCCAATATGGAAAACTATGGTGTAAGACTCAACACAATTTGCCCAGGATTCGTCAACACACCAATTCTTCAGTCAATAGATAAAGAAGAGAATATGGGACAATATTATTCGTATAAGGATGAGATCAAAAATATGATGCGGTTCTATGGCGTGATGGAGTAAGTCAAGTCAGATACAGTGTTTTTTTTCCCTTTGTTAATGAAGAACAAGCAGACAAAAGTGCAATTTCAGCGAACTGAAAATAAAAAGGAAACACTGCTTCAGATAAAAGCCTATCAAATGTGTTCTCTACACAAATGTTCTCTATACAAGGAACAAATTACAGCTATCTAAGGCTATTTTAAGAGTATTATCTGCATAGCGATATTTCCCTTTATGCATTCCTATTTCCCAGCAAAGTGCAAATCAAATTCAAAAGTTAAAGGTGATGGGTTTAGTTTTTAATAGCCCTTGGTGTACTTCCAGAATTTCATTTAACCAAACTTGTTGTGAGATACAGGCTATATAATTTCTATTGAATTTCCACAAAATTTAAGTGAAAAAAATTAGTGAACCAAGATCAAGAACTTAGAAAACTGGACTAAGTTCACAAGAGGATAGTAGCAACAATGGTGAATTGGATCAAAGAGTTACCTGGCCCATAATGGTATTGCAAACAAAGGCCAAAACCAGACAGCTAGGAAAACATGTGAGAACAAGACCAGTAGTATAAAGGAGTACTTTTTTAAACACTTTCTCGGTCTCTAACAATTAGCTGCTCAGATACTTCTGCGCAAAGGAATTTGTATAGTTGTGTTGTTTCACCCACATTTTTTCATATTTAAAGTAAATTGCACCTATTAATCACAGCAAACAGCATGTGAGGAAATTCTCCTTATGCTAATTTGCATGTTAGTCCCAATACAGGAACCAGATAAATCAACAGCAAAGAGCTGCAGAGGATTGTGTGAGGATTATTTCTCTCCATTGCCCTGAAAGAGAAAACTTTAATAGGATTCAAAAGGCAGCTGGATGTCCACAGGGATTTAGCAGTAACTAGAGCAAACAAATAACAATTTGCAAAGCTGCTGCTGTTTTACACTGTATGTCCTGATTGAGGAGACTGAATTTATCTCCTGAAATTCTCCACTACCTCTGCTTGACTTGAAAATAAATTTGTTCAAATACCAGTTTATTTAATTTTCAGGGTATATAGATTTACATTGAGTTTCTTTACTTGTCCTTTTCACATGTTCTATTACATCATGATTCTCAAATAACAACTTACTTTTTTTTTTTTCAGCCCATCAAGAATAGCTGAGGGACTGATAACAATTATTGAAGATGATACTCTAAATGGAGAAGTTATGAAGATTACAGCATCCCAAGGGATTCATTTTCAACAATACAGCCAAACACCTTTTACATCAAAGAGATAAATAATTGATATATGCTGATTATTTTGGTCTTTTCTTAAATATAGAAAATTTTGAAGAGTAATTTTTGGAAAAAATGGTTAGTGGTATATCTAGAGCACTGACTGTTCAAACGTTTGCATCCTAATAACAATGAGATGCACAAGAAAATCTGATGTGGGCAGATGTTACCATCTTATTTTAATACTATAAGTGCTAATAATAGTATTTATTCAGTAGAATAAATACACTGCTCCGAAGATTTTTGATATATAGTAATAGGGGCCAGTTTTTTTTCCCCCTTCTGGTAGTTCTGATCTACATACTCCAAGCATATTTTGGTGGACCTGACTTACTTCATATAATTCTTTTCACTCTCATAAATGTCTACTTATTTATATCTTGAATTCTTCAAACAGGGATTCAGTTCAGGAATCTAGAACACAAATATACCTATAAGGAGTTAAGAATTTACTTTTTCTTATGAAATGTAAAATAGAACACAGGGCAAAATTTTCTTTCCTCCTTTATATATGCAACTGAACATGTTGCATATTGCACAAAAAAACTACAGATTTTTATCTTCCTAGATTTTAGCTATTTATAAAACAGTTCAGTAATAATTTTGTTTTCTTTTATAGATATATACATATAAATTTTCTCTTTCTGTATATACAAGGATGAATACATTGGCAATGATTGAAATGTCTGCTTACTCATTAAATATGATTTTATAAAATTTTAAATCTAATTTCTTGCCTTGATTGATTAAAACCTCAATTAAATCCTAAACTATCTGATTTTTTCATGTTTTACATATGTCCATTTTGGTATCATGATACATATTTTTAGATGCAACACGTCATAGAATCATAGAATAGTTAGGGTTGGAAAGGACCTCAAGATCATCGAGTTCCAACCCCCCGGCCATGGGCAGGGACACCTCCCACTAAACCATGCCATCCAAGGCTATGTCCAACCCTGCCTTGAACGCCGCCAGGGATGAAGCATTCACAACTTCCCTGGGCAACCCATTCCAGGGCCTCACCACCCTCACAGTAAAGAATTTCTTCCTCATATCCAATCTAAACCTCCCCTGTTTAAGTTTAAACCCATTACCCCTTGTCCTCTCACCACAGTCCCTAATGAAGAGTCCCTCCCCAGCATCCCTCTAGGCCCCCTTCAGGTATTGGAAGGCTGCTATGAGGTCTCCACGCAGCCTTCTCTTCTCCAGGCTGAACAGCCCCAATTTTCTCAGCCTATCTTCATATGAGAGGTGCTCCAGTCCCCTGATCATCCTCGTGGCCCTCCTCTGCACTTGTTCTAACAGTTCCATGTCCTTTTGATGTTGAGGACACCAGAACGGCACACAATACTCCAAGTGAGGTCTCACGAGAGCAGAGTAAAGGGGCAGGAGCACCTCCCTCGACCTGCTGGTCACGCTCCTTTTGATGCAGCCCAGGATACGGTTGGCTTTCTGGGCTGCAAGCACACACTGCCGGCTCATGTTCATTTTTTCATCAACCCACACCCCCAAGTCCTTCTCCACAGGGCTGCTCTGAATCTCCTCCCCGCCCAACCTGTAGCTGTGCCTGGCATTGCTCCGACACAGGTGGAGGACTTTGCACTTAGCATGGTTAAACTTCATTAGGTTGGCATCAGCCCACCTCACAAGCGTGTCAAGGTCCCTCTGGATGGCATTCCTTCCCTCCAATGTATCAACCGAACCACACAGCTTGGTGTCATCGGCAAACTTGCTGAGGGTGCACTCAATCCCACTGTCCATGTCACCCATGAAGATGTTGAACAAGACCGGTCCCAACACCGATCCCTGGGGGACACCATTCCTTACTGGTCTCCAGCTGGACATTGAGCCACTGAGCACTACTCTTTGCGTGCGGCCATTCAGCCAGTTCTTTATCCACCGAGTGGTCCACCTATCAAATTGATGTCTCTCCAACTTAGAGAGAAGGATGTCATGTGAGACAGTGTCAAAGGCTTTACACAAGTCCAGGTAGATGACATCAACTGCTCTGCCCCTGTCCATCAGTTCCGTAGCCCCTTCATAGAAGGTCACCAGATTGGTCAGGCAGGATTTCCCCTCAGTGAAGTCATGCTGACTGTCCCCAAGCACCTTGTTGTTTTTCATGTGCCTTAGCATGCCTTCCAGGAGAATCCGCTCCAAGATTTTGCCAGGCACAGAGGTGAGACTGACTGGTCTGTAATTCCCCGGCTCATCCATTTTCCCCTTCTTAAAAATGGGGGTTATATTTCCCTTTTTCCAGTCATCGGGAACTTCACCTGACTGCCATGATTTTTCAAATATGATGGACAGTGGCTTAGCAACTTCATTTGCCAGCTCCTTCAGGACCCGCGGATGGATTTCATCCGGTCCCATGGACTTGTATACATTCAGGTTCCTAAGGTGGTCCCGAACAAGATCCTCCCCCACAGTGGGCCCAGGGTCCCCACCCTCACCGTCCCCGCGTCTGCCTTCCAAGACTTGGGTGGTGTGGTCAGAGCATTTGCCCGTAAAGACTGAGGCAAAGAAGTCATTAAGAACCTCAGCCTTCTCCAAATCCAGGGTAGCCAGTTCTCCCGATAGCTTCTGGAGAGGGCCCACAGTGTCCCTAACCTGTCTTTTATTGGCAATGTACCTATAAAATCCCTTCCTGTTATCCTCAACATCCCTAGCCAAGTTTAATTCTAAGTGGGCCTTAGCTTTCCTAACCTGGTCCCTAGCTTCCCGGACAACATCCCTGTATTCTTCCCAGGCCGCCTGACCTTGCTTCCACCTTTTATAAGCCTCTTTTTTCGTCATATAATGGCAATGAAAATAAAAAATGAGCTTCCTACCTCCTGAACATCACTGGAGCTTCTGAATCCAGGTCAATCCCCAGCTACATATATGAAACAAACCTTGACACTCTATGGGTTACGTGCTTAGGAAAAATAAATTTACATGGTAATTTATTCAGGTTCATACCATAACAAGATTTAACACCTCCTGGGAAAGCTGGCAAAATTTAATATTTATCCTCCTCAGGAGTACTGACTTAAATTAGTGAGGAGTCACTAATATTTACCTTCCATGGAAGTCAGGGAGTAATAAGACTGGGGAAAAGAAAAGAAGCAGACACACATACCATTAATTACTCGGCATTCTCCCCCACCTCTATTTCTCATGATATTAACACTATTTTTAATGCCTGTCTTGAATGCATGCACCACCAGTATCCCTGAAAGCATCTGAATATCCCTGTGGACTAAAAACTACTCTCTAATTTGATTGTATCAATTTCTACTTTTGTCTCATTAAAATCAGAGCTTTTTCTAATACCTGACACAAAAAAAAAATGATGCAAACTTAAAGTCAGCATGCTGCTTTACTTAGGTCCTACCACTGATAATTATTTGCCTCTTCTCTCTTTGTT
Source organism: Amazona ochrocephala (assembly GCA_039720435.1). NCBI lineage: Eukaryota > Metazoa > Chordata > Aves > Psittaciformes > Psittacidae > Amazona > Amazona ochrocephala. The sequence continues at coordinate 40,488,828 of CM077879.1, forward strand.
AGGCAGCATTTCAATGTAGTTTATAAACAAGGGAAGGTTTCATAATGACGACAATATATGCAAACCATGGTAACTAGCAAAGACCACACTAAATTAGATAGTAACTCTGCAGCTTCTTTTAATAACATACTTCAAATAAGAATGAGAATGTTGTAAATGTCAGTATGTATGTTGATGATACATTGTTGCCTTGAATGCTTTTGCTCATCTTTACTCCTTGCTGTCCCAAAAGAAATAACTGTTAGGGAGGGTTGAGTTTTCCAACAGATCAATGAAAAAATATATAAGAATGTCAGTAATAATAGACCAAAACCTGGTGTATGCTCTCTGAAGGAAGAAAACCAAATAAATTTAGAGTTAATTACAGCCAATCACTTTAGACATTGCACAAAAAAAACTCAGGGTGTTGCACTAGTACAAAAATCTAATTCTTGAAGTGGCAGTATTCTAAGAATGGATTCCATTTATGTGGTATATCAATAATTACACAAGACAAAATCAAATTAATAAAATACGCAATTAGACTCCAGGACACCTGGAAAATCTAAGCCTATATCTGGGAAAGAATTAAATCCATATCTTTCTTGTATATATAGGTCTTCTGGATTATTTTTGTAACTCACCGACTCATTTTCAAATGAAAGCATTACAGAAAACATGAAAGGCAGGTACTGTACTCTCTTCCACATGATAATCCACTAAGGAAGTCTTAGAATGCAATACATGCTCATTTGATCAAATAAGCATTTATACTAAGACAAATCTCAAATTATTAGCACATGTGGAACTCACTGAAAGAAACAAGGAAGTAACAATGAAGCAAAACTCTTGATGCAAATTCTAATAGGAAAAATAGCCATCAAATTTCTACCTTTCAATTAAAAAGAAAAAAAAAGCCCCAAACCAAGTATCACAGTGTTTCAGTTTCATTTAGTCTATAATAAAGCACATCTGAGGGTTTTATCTGCACAGGAAGAACAAGTCCTAAATATGTTTTGGAAAGGTTTCCTGTAAGACTTCCCCCCAACCTTTGGAAGTCTTCCAGAAAGCAAGAGAAGAGCATATGTTTGATTTACAGACAGAAACACCCAGACAAGCAGTAGGTAAAAAGATGAGTTAAAGGCAGAAAGCAGATTTCATTTTTGCGCAAAGCTTGTTCTGAACTTTTGTCTTCAGTTAAAAGTTTTGACATATTTCCAAGACTTAATTTATTTTGCCTGGGAGATCACTGCTTTTAAGATGACTGTTCCAGTTTTGTAGGGAAACTCAGCCAAAAGGAAAAAATAAATATTTAAAATGAGATACACTAATTGCCAAGAACATAAAATGACAAGTAATAATCTAGACTTATATAATGATCATTATTTGTAATGAACATTCAATCCCACGTGACACAAGTTTACTTTTCATTAGATCCTTACAGTTTCAAATAGGGATCTTACGAGTAAAGAATAAATATTACCAGTGACCTCCATTTTTTTCAGTACTTAGGATCCTACATAAAATCATAGGGCCCAAACCATAAGGCATTTCAACCATTTTGAGAAGTGACATTGTTACCTTATTTGTATTGTTTAACCCCTTGATTCAAGGAATCTTTCAAAAAAGGTACACAACCACAGGCATCAACATAATGTGGATAACACACTATATCCTGTAAAGTTCAGAAGGACCTGGAACTGACTTGTATTACGTGTATTATAAAATCATATGCGTATCAATTTTATTATTGAGGGGGCGATCCATGCCATAACAAGTCCTTCTTGTGGTTTCCTTAAATTGAGAAAGTCCCGATATGAAAACCTAGATTTCTTGTTCTTGCTTGGAACATAAGTTTTGCAAACCAAAAACAAACTTTAATGAAACCAAAATCTGGTTTCCACTGAAATCTTGAATGCGAGCTTAATCTTTAGAGGAACAGCATTATTTATCTAATGCCATGGCTTTTGGGCAGGATGGGGCTCTTCTGATAGATAATGATTTGATTTCCTTCCTCCAGTGTTGAACTACTCTAAACTTTCTACAGGATGATTCTCCAGCTTGAACTTCCCTTTTAGCTAAATCTATTTGCTTTGCATCAAGAGATGTTGACAGTTTTCAGCTCCAGCTCCAGAAGTCCAGATGGTTCAATGAAAGTGAGGGATAATATCACACGACTTAGATTATTAATTTTTATCCTTCCAGTACAAAAAGGAACAGCTTAATGTAAGGTCAAATTTATAATTCAAACTGAGAGGGACAGTAAATAAGAAAAGTTATGCTCAAACTCTGAAAGGGACAGTAAACAGGAAGAGAACAGGTCAAGTAAAAATATATAAGATGCAAAAAGGTAAAACCTAAAACATCTTTAAAATAAGTGACTTAACCCCATGGTTTATGTGGAAGGCCTTTATTATGAAATGGATGAAACTTAAACTTGAATGTTCTCTGACTTGTATAGAGAGAATCTTGGAGATTCAGAGGATTAAAAAAAAGGATCTTCAGAGCAAAAATTAACCTTAATGAAAAATATTTAATTTATTTCAAGCAGTCATCCTTTAAGCAGTTATTTATTCAGCTCTTTTTATTCTTCCACAAGCTCTGTGCTAATTCGCTACTGGCATCTGCTGGGCAAACCTTACAGACTATTACCACTACAGAGGCAGAATTAATTTCTTGCTACTGAACTGCACTTTTTCAGCTTTCACTTTCACCATAGGGTTCCTAGCCCTCTTGCTTTCACATAGAAGAGAGGCCACACAGGACAGGATGATCATCTGGTGATTGCCTTGATATCTAGCCCAGGCTTTCTGGATGACTTAAGGCTCTAGATTTAGCCTCATGATGCAGACAATTATTTTAGTGACAGCCCAGAAGAATGAAAAGAATCTCTTATATATCACCCCAATCTTGCCACTGCCTTCTCTGCATCTTTCCTTTGGACCACCTTAAACACAAGCATTTCAGCAGTGAACTACACTCCAGCTGCACGAAAACACAACTGCACCTCTTCAGCAGTCACCAAGAGCATATTCACTCAAGACATTACACATTTCACTGACTTCAGACAAACTGTAAGGCCAGCCTATTAACTCACATGATGCTCCACTCTGCAGAAGTGGCTCCAGGTATCTCAGTAGCATTTTTATCTTTTCAATGCAAGCTTTTCCTAGCAGCCACAATCATGAGAAACTAAAGAAAGAAGAATAGGAAATAAGGCTCTCAGTTACTCAGACTGAACCCTCCACTATAGGACATGAGAATAAGCATGCTTCTGCTTGCTTTCAAGAAAAAAAAAGCACAAAGAGAACTTTGAGCGCACTTTCCCACAGCTGCAAACAAAACCCACAAAAGAGAAGAGGAAATAAAGATATTTTTGGAACATAGGAATGTAACACTCTTCAGAAAAATAGTTGTGTTTTAGCTCATTTACCCATTCCTATTTACATAAATGACTAACATTTCAGAATCCTGTACAGTGTTTGACCTTGAAGACATATTTCTGCAATTAACATCACAAAAAATTAACCTTGCGTACACATGAATGCTGCAGCTCTCAAGAAAGATCCACAGATGGGTAGAAAATACTGAAATCTCTGCAACTTATTCTGAAACAGCTCTTACAAAAGTGAATCAGCTTCCTTGTACAAAATCCTTCTGGCAATTTCACTTCAAACAGATAAGAGTGTTCCTTTATGGAGCTTTTTTTCTGCTCTGCATTTGTAAGGCTTTTTAAATACATGGCCCTCAGCAATGCTTGCAAATTAGCTGACACTTATCAAAACTATTGCTGTTGTTTTGATTTAGGAGAGTTACTTTGCTTCCAATGAGAGTTTCTTAGAACACTTGACCATGAAAATATGTTAGGAGTATAAATTAAAATATTACAGGGTGCCAACAAAGATCTATGGGGTCTGTTTGACAGACAAAGGGACTAAAAACATATTGGACTTTTTTAACTGATTTTTCAATTAATGATAATTTGAAAAGCAATCACAGTTGTTTAAATAAACTAAATCTGTAAATGTCAAGCCTTGGTGCTATATTTACAACTAAATATTTTTGTTCTCAAATTAAATGGAACTTCAGCACTGAAGCATTAGTCATTTTGCAGAAATATCTGTATGTAAAACAATATTTGAAAATACACACTTAGCTTCAAGGAAATTCTTAGATCACATCAACTTCAGTGAGACTGAAACCAGCGTACAAGTCAACTGAATCAGATCCTACCTCTGTGCTATAGACAAAAAGTTGTGAGAGAGCATATAGCAGTGAGGCATTAACTGCATACAGGTCCTAAAGGTGTGGAGCGTTCCTACTTTGCCAGATCTTCCTGTGAGGACTAAGCATTTTGGACAGCACTTGTAGTCAGGGAAACTGAGAACTATGTAAGAATCCCCCACAGAAACAAGCTGGAATTTTCTAACTGCCTCCAACGCCTCCTGCATGACATGGTTCTCTGCCTTCTGGAAAAAAGCAGCTTTGTTAGCTCTCTTAGTCTTAGATCTTCGCCCCCAGCTTCCCTTAAATTCTGGATATCCAGAGAAACATTCAGTTAAAAGTAATTTTTGGCCTATCCCAGAAAACTGAAGTTCATCTCCAAATACACTGGGCCACGGCTTCTGACCTGCACAACTTTAAAAAAAAAAATGTAAAAGAGTTAACTTACATGGACTTGGGTGCTAACAAACAGTAAATCCCGCTCCAGAGCATGTGACAAACCATCAAGTTTCGCTAACAGTAGTTGAAAATACACACAAACTGAGATCTCATGTTCAATTTCTAAATGAAATGCCAAATGTGCCAGAAATACCCTTTCCCTTGTCTCCAGGGAGAGGTGACTGAATCCCCAGCTCTGGAACCCAACAAACAACATTCTAGAAGAAACGAAAAGAGAAAGTAAAAACTGTCATAAAACGATACTACAGTCACAGGTGCAGTTCAGCAGAAATCTGCCTAAAAAGACTCCAGCACTATAGTATACCAATCATTCTAAATTTTTAATATTTATAGGTACCTACTTAAGGTGGCTTGCTATTAATCAAGTAAGAAATTTCATGCTAGCAGAGGTATCCTCAACAAATATGAATACTTAACACTCAGTGATATTGTACTCTGGAGTATAAATGCATTTTACACTTCTATAAACTGGCAAATAACAATAAGCAGCATGACTACCCTTTCTTGGAACTCAACTACCTCTATAACACTATAACTTTGATGAAAGATCTAACCTGAAAATTCACAGTGACTGGTTTCTAATTATTTACCTTTTTCCCTTGCACACTGTTATTTTTTGTAAGTTTAAGACTCGGAATGTGTGAACACGCCTCTAATCATCAACAAAGCGACTTACTCCATTGGATCCTGGATCCTCAATGTTTGCTTGATATTCAAAATCAGTTTTTTGTAGGTGATCAAAAATTCTAACAGTGCAACAGGAGTTTCAGCCTGAGTCCCAGAGCAGAAATGCAAATTACAGTAATACAGAAAGTATTTTGACTTAGCATGCATTCTTGTCTGACTGAAACTCACAGACTGAAATATAACCAATATGAACGGATTTCTAAAGCCTACTCTTTCAACTGATTAGTAATTTATGCATTTATGATCAAGTTTTCACTCTCTAGTAATTCTTTAAAGCATATCATTGAAAGTAAGCTGCATAAGAAGCTATGATGAGACAGATTCAAACCAATTCAGTAGCTTTGTTTATAGGGCAGCTGCCAAGATTTGAGTCACAAAGTCAGCCTGTGACATGCCCGCTTGTATAACTTGTATTCTTTGGCAGTATTTGAGGGTTTTGCATATCTGTTGCTTGATACATAACTCTACTCACATATCACAGAAATGGAGTGATAAATTTGTGTAAAATTAGTTTTAAAACTGTACTCATTAAATCAAGCAGAGATCAGTGTAGTTTTTTTACATCCTGCACCACCATTTTACTTAGTGGCCAATGAAAGGGGAAAACCTGAAGCTGGTAAAAAGCAAACCGCTTGCCATATACCACTCTCTTGATTAAAAGAAAAGCATTAAAATCCACCAGGATCCTGCATCTTGTCTGATAGCAGAAGTTGATAGATATACTAAAAAAACAAAATCAATTCTTCACAAGTATCATCAGCTTTAGCAAGCTGCATACCAACAGTCACCTCTGTGCAGACAGAAAACATTCTGCCTGTCTTGCTCATTCTCTCCAAGTACTTAGATGAATTAGGAAAAAGGGGAAAGGGTGCTAAACTTCGAGCATGTTTGTTTGCTTTTTAAGCCAAAATTGGAAATAATACCAAAGTACTTGGTACCCACCATTCAGAGATCTGTTCCACTATTTTCCTGCAGATTTCATACCTCAGAGAGTTGTTTCCTAACTAAATGGCTCAAGATCAAAATAGAAAAAAGTTTTGAGAGTTGATTTGCTTTGCTTCCTTTAATGTCTAGCAAATGGTTGTTAGGCTTTTTAAACCATCATCTTAGAGTTTCATAGACAGCATATCAGTTCTGGATTAAAAGAGTTTCTAGTCACCAACTGTTACTTTTTCCCTCCTAAAACAGGGGCTTATTTAGTGGAACAACCAACTGTTATCAATTTGATGACTTTGGCATCCTCCTTAGGTGGTTTAATACAAACCAATTTCATATCAGATTTTAAAGCTTGTCAGAGCTTGCGTAGCTGTTCCTATTTATCTTTCTCTGGAAAACAGAGGAAATGCTTTGTTTGCTTTCTTGTCTTATTTTGCCTTTGAGGATTCCAGTAGGCCAGTATGAAATCCAGAATATTAATTAGCTTGTATACCGTTACGTCTACATGATCTAGAGGAAACAGATTTTTCTGTGTTTCCTGTTCTAAATGATGTGGGTTGGAGTCAGATAGAACATTTGATAGTTGAGGACAGAGGCCTCTCTATGTACAATCAGTTCTTCCTTATCTAGTAAAGCATTGTTTTTAATTTCATGTGCTGTTAATGCCAGGCTGAAATAAAATTACATTATTATTTTTAATATATTTGAGGCCTCCACACCTACAACTTCATGTTTTTACGCTTTGAGGTAGGGTGTCCAATGGTCAAGGATGAGAAGGGGTAGTAGTCAATAAGGAGATATCTAACATTTCAAAGGGCTTCCTAAGCAGTGATATACTCCTACATTAAGGAAACTGCAGACTTGACAGACTGGAATGGAGTATTATAACCTGAATTCCTGTATACTCTCCAATACCAACTTTGCCCAGAAGAAGATCTGGGGACATTATTGTGCTTGCCTGCCTTTCCCTTTCTGGCCTATGTACCAGCAGGAATTGATCAGCTAATCTGGAGTATGCAACAAGTACATCCTTGGCAGGTCTTAATTCTATGGCATGCAAACCATGGCAAAACCAGAACTGCAAGCTTAGAAAGCAAGCAGGGAAAATGGACTGAAATGCTGCAGCATTTTCTGAGACAATATTTTTTGGCTTTGCAAAAGCAGACAGTTTTCAAGATGGAAGGCAAATTAAATAGGATTACTTTAGTATGGCAGGCTTCCTCACATAAAAAGATCAAATTCTTTATTAGTAAAATATTCTTATATCTCTGATTTCTCTTTAATCTTACATTTCTCAGAAGATGCTGTTGGCTGTGCTAGCATCATGTTCAAAAGGTTTTTAATATTTTTAAGCATTAAAGGGAAAGGGAGGAGTTTCATTTTATCAAAAAGATAAAAAATGCTTCATATATGGAATTTTATTGTCAGTGATAAACACAATTCTGAATTTATTTTTTTTGGTCTATTTGAGACTAGGGGTACTAGAAACACATTATTTTCCTTGGCAGGTAGGGAAGCTCAAGGCAAAACACTTCTATTTCAGAGATAATTTGTGCTGTTACAGCATTTCCAGCATTACTTGCCTCAGCTCACATCATTTATTCTTAAGAATCTGTGACGCGTTTGGAACTGAAACTCACTTTGACCTGCATAACTAAGCGCTGCAACTACCCTACTGCGTAGGTGTAGCAATTCTATCTCTTAACTGATACTCGAATATGACTTCTATTTTTTCATGAACACTGGTTGTCATACATTTCTCATACTGCATTGCAAACAGATTAGGCTTCAAGGTACAACATATTTTAGAAGGAAAGAAGGCTGGGGAAAGAGTTGAAAAATAGTTCATTCTATAATATTTAAAAACACCTATATAGCAGAGCACACCTTATCTTCCTTACTCTCTTGTAAACACTTGAAGTAGCCAGGGAGGTTTTCGAAGGTCACACTGTATTATTATTCAGAAAAAAGACTGAATTGCAATGTTTCTGCTATGGTATGTGCAAATACATAGTAACAACCATGTGACCCGTACCACAGATAGTGTAATTCATAAGTTTTTGAAAAAAAGAAACATACTTTAGATAGCTCCATGTGTTTGTTTATTGGTTTGGGTTTTATTTTTCAAGCTTACATCTAATAACTTTTAACTATATAGGCTCCATGAGAAAAAATGGAACTGATGTATTCTGCCTTCTGTTTCATGTGTAAAACAGGAGTAACACAACTAAGGTTACCAAAAAGCTACAGCTTTGGTGGTCATGGTTAAATGCACAGAGAGGGCTGAAATTTAGGATGGCAGATAAAAAGGGAAAAGCGAATCAAGAACCTGATTATAACCATACTGTCCCTGTTCCTTCACTGCCAGATGTTCATCATGGTCACATTACAGGCTTTCTCAATGAGCTGTTCCTGTAAACAAGCCAGCTGCTGATAAAGTGGCACAAATAATCCAAGAGCTTCTCCACAGTCTTTTGTACCTCACAATATGTGTGGCTTAGATTTTAGAAGGCTGAGCCAGTTCATACAACTAGGGAGCATCAGCATTAGCACTGGGACGGGACCATGGAGGCACGAGGAGCCCACATCCTGACCATGCAGGAAGATGTTTATAAGAATATGACCAGGCTTGCATGTTTGGCTTTTCTTTCTTACACTTGGCCTGAGGAGAAAAGCCGACTGGATTAACTTCTAATAATATTTAATTTCCAGACCACAAAGGGTGCTTGCCAATGTGGAGCTGCTGGAATTTGGGGGGAATTAAATGGTACATTTACAGTTTTTTCTATTTGCCTTCAGGTTTTTCCTCTGACTTGGCTGTCTGCTGCTAGTTTGTTATAAAAAAATTATTCAATTTCTCTGCATTTGTACAATTTGAATCATAGGATCCCATGTATCCTTGGTTTCCAAACAATTTGTGATTTCTGGCATGCTATGAAACCATTTTTTAATAAATATGACCATCCTGTCTCTCACTAGAAACCCTGCACCAGCCAATGCTACAGAAGAATATGAAAGGTCTATGGACCAAACACAAAGAGAAAAACATTGCAAGTAACATGTCTTGTGAAATTCCTACTTCCTGGAACATTTCCATGTGAAATTTATTCTCAGCAGAAATAGTACAGCATAAAATCAGTAGCCTTCATTTAAGTAAAAAAGTTTGATGCAGAAAAAATACATTCATTACAAGACCTGACTTCCTGCTACAAGGTTTGCAGGCACTGCCTTCCAAAGAGTGTGTGTGTGTGTGTGTGTGTGTGTGTGTGTGTATGTGTTTAAAGAGGGAAAACTGATGAAGCACAAAGCGGCTGATAGGCAGAGGCAGACTGCCCTTTCTTTTGTCTTCTCCCAACAAGCTCTTCTCAGCAAGAGACAGAACAAGAACATGAAAAATGGGGCAAGTAATTTTGAGTCATAAACCTTCTCCTCTTCTTTGCTAGACCACATGCAAGTGCATCTTTCATTCAGGAGCTTGTTGGAGTCCTTTACTATGTCCTTGGTCTACCAAACTACTGACCTTAATCCTAAATCTCTTTCTCAAACTGACCACACTGAAGAAGAGGAACTCTCAAAAGCTAACAGTACCCAGCAGCTTCTGGCTGGGATTAGCAAAGGGATTTAGAAATCAAACCAGAAAACAAAGACTGAATAATGAAGATCTCAAGAAATAAACCTGAAATTCCAAATAACAGAAAAAAATATGATAGAAATATTACACAATGTTTTCTGTTTTCATATCTTACTCAGCTCTTCTTTTGACATAGCCCCTAAACATTCACATGACTAATACTGCAGCAAAACCAAAAATCTTTCTCAAAACACTTACCAAGAACCTCTCCCTCAAAAATACAGCTTTTGCTGAATAGGGGTTACGTAGATGAGCCTTTTCTAGGAAAAGCAGCCTAAAGGAAAAAAAACAAGCTTTTTCACAAGAATCATGATGAAACTTGCAGTGATGATTTTACACTCCTTTGGCAAGTTTCTCAAAGGTAGCATCTTGGTCTAGTTTAGAAGACTCCCCACTGCTTCCACAAAACCTTTGATATCTTTACATTTACATTGTAAGAGCTAGTAATATTCAATCTTGACTTAAGGCTGTCTTGTAAGCTACTTTATCTTCTTTTAACATCAAGACCTCAACTACATTTTCCCCATGGAACCTGATAGGGTTAAAGTTCCAGTATAGTGTCACTAAAAGTTTATGAAAAATGTGCATAAAATTTGCCACTTTTTTCTTTGAAAAGATATTTATAATTACAAAAAAAAAAATTGAAATCTCACAAATGTAAGTTTTAAAACTTTTCCTTTCAACAAGTCCAAGTATATTGGTTTTAATTTAAATGCTTCAGCTTCAGTATTTTGTTTCCCTTGAGACAAAATTCATCAGCTTTTGTTTATATTCTGATCAACATAATGTCTAACCACTAATGAAATTAAATATGCATTACTTAATTTGCTTACATGGTTTCCCCCAGAGTCCTCTGTATGATTTCTAGAATGCTGATTACTTCATACTTTTTCTTTGCACTATCCATAATCCTGCTGGGGATCCAGAAAGAGATGAATTAAGTAAAATTGAATAAATTATAGAAAGCTCAGTCTTGCCATCATCACATTCTGCACTGCTATCTTATGTTTTACTACAATTACCATCCTCACATTACTGAAGCATATTCTTTATTTTTATGCCCAATTGTGACATAGAGAACAATTACAATATATAGGGGAGGACCTGAAACAGGAAGATATTAAATATAAAGTCCTACCTTCAAGAAATCTATGAGCTTTTACAATTTTCTTGAAAGGAGATATTTTGTATGGCAAGATTTATATGGGCACTTGATGTTCATGGGGTGTTGAAAAAAACTTCTGGGTAGCTCTTTAACCACCTGTCCTTTATAAAGAAAACAGTGCTGTGCTTTGCATCTAGCAAGCATTCAATTAGTGGAGGAAAGAAAAACAACCCCTTCTCTGGGAAACAAAAAAAAATAAACAACCTGCAAGACTACCACCAATCTCAAAGCCTTTCCCAGCTACCACACAGACAACTATTTCACTCCAAGTGTGGTAATTTCATATTCTAGGAGCTTTGATTTCCAGATTGAAAGAGTTCCTGTAATGTGCAAACTCTGCTTATCTCACTAGAACTTCATTTCTGTTTGTTCCGGAAGCTGCTTGTATGAATCTAAAATGAAAGCAATTGGTTTGCCCTCAGGGTATAGTACACACAAAGATTTGGAGAAGAATTAATTAGAATGCAGAATAAATAGTAAAGGGAGAATATTTGCAGATAAAATGTAGTTTTTTTCAAAACAGGAAAAAATCGTGAACTGCAGGAAAGATGCAACTGGAAAGTGAGATGGACAGTAAGTGATAAATATATAATTTTTGCTGAACATGATACCAGTTTGAATTTGCAGAAATTAACTGTGAAATACAACATGCAAAACATGAGGTTGAGTCAAAAACCCACTTGCAAGATACTTAGCTAAACTTTAGCGCCAAAATAACAGTCATTATAAAGAATTTATTTACAGAGGGATTAAAGAGCACGTATATAATATACAAACATAAATGTAAGTCTCCTGAGAAGGCAGTGAAAGTTCGGTTGAACTCTAAATAAAAGCTGAAAATTACCTATTAATCATAGAAAATAACACACATAGAGACAAACACATGCACTACACATATAAACATATACAGTATTTAATCTGTATTGAAGAAGAAGGTAAAGTTCTGGAGATCAAATTGTTTTGATTTATTATCTCAGCAGGCTTAATTTGTTTCACATATATGGCATTTGCCTCGGGTTTTTAATCAATCTAGACAGTTCATTATTAAAATGCCTACAGCTTGTGCATGTACTTCTGGATGTCGACACAACGGAAACAGAAAGAGGTTTTTTTAAGCAATTCTATGAACATATTGTTCAGGGCTTAAGAACAGCATACCATGTTATTTGACTGTTAAGAAAGGAAGTTCTGTTAAGAAGTTAAGTAATTCCGTCTCAGATGCTGGTGTATTAGTGGTAACATCCTGGGGGAAAAAAAAAAAAAATATATATATATATATTAAGAGTTATCAATTTAGATACAAACAAAAGTCATGCATCCTTTCAAAAGCTTTTGCTGTGCCCAAATACAGGGGTACCTTCATCCTTTTGCTCAGACATGTATATGGCCTTTCAGTATCTCACACACACCATACCTGTAATCATCAGACTTCTTTATTTTTTTGTTCCTACAGTTAAAAAGGATGCAGGAGGAAAATTACTTCCTGCATTTATGGCCACAAGTCACAATAGCTCTGAGCTATGTTCCTAATGACATACTTTATCTGTCGCAATCTTGGCTTTCTTTTGTTTGCTGTGCTTTTTGGGAACACTTTGTAAAATAATTATTCTAATTTTGTTCTTTTTTGCTTCCATATTAAAGAAAAAAAAAAAGAGCAAGAATAATTAATTTACTCTGTGAGAAGAAAACCAAATAAACTAGGAAAATCTATTAATTTCAGTCACTGTAAACAGGGCAGATCCTGAACCCCAGAACTGACTCCAGTCATGCAGATGACATAAGTGGGAACATTCTGTAGCTAGTTACAGTCCTTGGTTGTTTTTTTTTTTTTTTTTTTAACAGGAAAAAAGGATCAAAATTGTTATGAAATCCCAACAATTGGAACAGCACAGTCTTTTTTGTTCCTTCTGCCTACAGGGTAAGAAAAGAAAACTCAGTTAAAAAGTTCATATCTGAAATGCATGCAGCTTCTCTTCCATGTTTTGCAAAGTACTTCTCTGGCACAGACTTTTCATTTAGTCTTTTTGGGTTCATTTTCTCCATTTAAAATAAAAGCAATGTAGAGTGAAAATACTTCCCTCTGTTTTGTGTAAACAGTTAACATATTACAGAGTACACAGAAACTATCAAACTGATAGTAGTCCCTATCACTGTCAGAAGAAAGCAGGCAGCAGTAACAAGATATCCCCTTCCTGGAAAGCTGTTCCCACTATCTGACACTCATTCCTGCCTAGAAGATACCTATCCTGAAAATAATTGTAAAAACCAAGAATAATCTTGCTACCTCTACAAAGGATCAGCCTGTTCTTTACTCCTTTGGCAAATATGCTACATAAAAATTCTTGACCTTTTGGTGCATTTCCAAAAAAACATCCAATTTCTCCATCACAGCACAAGATCCCATCTCTTGCTCAATTCTACTGCCTAATGAGAGAAGACCATTCCTTTGCCCAGCCAAGACTTCAAATGCAAGATTGCCAATGGTAGCAAACAGAAACAAATTGTACAAGGTTTCTACTCTACAACCACTCTCAAGCTCTATCAATGGGGTTTGAATTATGCAGCATGTTTGGTCACTATTAAAATGCAGGATAAAGTATTACATAACTTTCTACAGAAATGTACTAGCAATATCAAAGTAGTTTCTCTTATATTATCTACTTTAACAGTAACTGTCTACAGGACTTCAGTAAACCTAGCCCTGCTTCTCAGGACAACATCATAATTTGGTAAAGTCATTCTGACCTTCCTAAAATGCCTCTAATTTTTAAGACATCCTGTGAAACCAGTCTAAAGAATGATTTCATTTTTTTTCCACAGCTCCGACAGTCTCTTTAGCTTTAAGAAGTCACATCTTCTTCAAAGTAATTTCAAATGCGAATTGAAAAATAAAATGGAAAAAGGACTTTTTTCAATATGAATGTTGAATGTTCCCACTGGGCAAACTGCAAAGAAACTTCAGCATAAAATAAGTTTAAAGAAGCTTTATAATAATATCATCCTTCGTAAACTCATTTAAATTTCTCCATCAAAAGCTTCAAAAATGTTATTCTCTGACATCTGAGGTCACAAAAGTACAATTTCTTGTGAAAAAAATACATAGTTTCTAAATATAATAAAAAGTTACAATGAAAATATATGTTTTGTATTGAGTGGGAATTAAGTGACCTAGTAGAAGGATTTAGATGAAACTTGGGAGTGACTTTTCGTTTTGCAGTTCACCTTAATACCATCTTCTGTTCCTCTTGTTGCAGGGTATTATCACATCAGATAATTAGAGCACTAGTTTAGGATTTCAAAGGTAACTTTTTTTCTTTATCTTTGGCATCCAGTCCTTCTAGGTCATTCAAAAAAACACAAAACACCTAGACAGACTTGCTGGATTAGATCATTCAGCATACCTCAATACAGGCTGCTCTTTACAGACAGGACTTGATGTATTTTGTTCTATAAAATCCACCATGCTGGAATTTCCACAGTTTCTATCAAATGTCTCTTTCTTCATATTTTCATTCTTAAGAAGCTTTCACATGTTTAAGTCCTAATTTTATTTTACAGATTTCATCCTGTTGTATTGGCTACTAGGTCAGTGGATTATACTAAATAATTCCTCTAATTCTTTGTATCTGCACATGAAAAACATAAGCAAGTAAAAGCTAATGTTTACTTTCTTTTTTATCTGTTGTTTTACTTTCACTTTTATGAACAAATAATCAATATCAGAACAGAGATGAAGGCCATGTCACAGCTGAGTGTGAAAGAAGAGGGACAGCGAAGATCAAGGCCACCAAGTGCTCACAGAGTAAAGGGAAATAGCTCACAGTTATTATGAGATACACTGGGAGCCAGCACAGAGATGCAAACTTCCAAAATAACTTGCACTGCCAACTATTCTGTTTAATAAATGATTAGCAACTGACTAATCTACTTTAAATTTCCAAATAAAAAACAATGTGAAGACTTATTACACAACAGAAAGAGGGGAAGTATGTTTACATCCTTTTCATGTAGCAATATCATTTTATGTCCAGTGTGCATGCAGAGTTAGATTAATAAAAATAGACCATATCAAAAGAAATTGAACAAAACTGTTCAGTGTTTCTGGATGTTGGATATCTGCATTATTTTACCCATAAGTATTTTGATTAATTCAGGATCTCCACAAAGGATAGTCTTACTGTGAATCACCTTCAGTTTGGCTGGCTTTCGCAAGGCCACAGGAATGTTCCTACTTTGAAATGCACATTTAATTTGAAGGAATTAATCAACTGTTTAGAGTAGAATAAAAGCACAGACTCCACCTGCTTGAGAGCTCAATACTAACCTGTCTCGTAATTTTTTGATTATTTCTCTACCTTACTAAGAACTTGAAATAGCTCCAGCATAAAGACAACTTTCCATCTTTTTCTTCTGTTCTTCTCACTCTACGTTCAACAATATGAACTGTTTTGTACATATGGATATTGCTAACTGTTGTCTAAGAAATATTCAGGAATCCTAAACTAATTACACTTTTCCTCATTAAATTTTTCAAGCTGCAACCTTTACACAAAGGAAGGTTTCTACTATTACACAGAAGTGCAATGGTATCTGGCAAACCCCATTATTTCCAGAACATGAATGGGTTAAATTTTAATGTGTTATGAGGAAGGCCAGTACTGCAGAGTAATCTAGTCATCCCACAATGAAAAGGAACACCACATTGCAACACAAAGGTCTCTGAACAGCTTGTACGGTTGTTCGTTGATATCACGTCAATGCTAATTAAATAAAGTTGACACAACTTTTGTAAGAAGGTATGGAGAAAGATGTCTCAACTTGGGAAAACTTGCATAGTTTTCTTAAGTAACACTGAGTTTTAGGAAGTATGTGATTTATATAATGCTTACCAGTTCTACCAGGGACAGAGAAAAATAATATGTGTATGTACTCAAATGTGAAAGTTAATTTGCCTGAATGCTTCATCAGTAGTATATACTAAATGAGTAGTGTGAGAAAAAAAAAAAAAAAAAAAAAACCAAAGTATTTGTACAAAGTAATTCAGTTTCCAAGGTAGAAAGATCCCTAGTGCCTGTAGTGGATAGAAATTCACTAAGATTACATACATTATTACAATAATACAAATCTCTTTTACAGAAGAGTTGCCAGATGGGACATAACTAGTCAGGTGCCTTACTGATTTAACAAAACCTGCAACACAAAAGCATTAAAAAAATATAGTAATCACTTCACTGATCACAAAAGTATGTTTTACATTTTTGTGGAACAAAATAATATTTATATGCTCTTAACTCCATCTCTTTTTTAGACCATTCCATTGCGCAGTCTTGCGTGGTAGCTACCCATACAGCGTCACCTGAATGTTTTCCATGAAAGCAGATTCCTCAGTTGAAGCCAAGGACAATCCACTTTTGAATATGTAAGAAGGATGGATCAATAAACTCTTCACATGCAGCACACAGTATCTACTGAGTTCGTCAAGAGAGAGTTGATAAGAAAATTTTGGAGCAAGGCAACTTACTGTCATGGGTTACCCCTTGCAGGCAGCCAAGCTGCACCCAGCTTTTTGCTCACTCCCTCTACAGTGGGATAGCAGAGAGAATCAGAAGGGTAAAAGTGCAAAAACTCCTAGGTTGAGATAAAGACAGTTTAATAGATAAAATGAAAGCTACAGGCACAAGCAAAGCAAAACAAGGAATTTATTCATTACTTCCTGTTGGCAGGCAGGTATTCAGCCATCTCCAGGAAAGCAGGGCTCCAACATGTGTAATGTTTACTTAGGAAGATAAACACCATCACTCCAAATGTCCCCTCTTCCTCCTCCTTCCCCCAGCTTTTATTGCTGAGCACAAGCTTCATATGGCATGGAATATCCCTTTGGTCAGTAAGGGTCAGCTGTCCCAGCCATTTTTGTGACCTGGCAGGGCATTGTGAAAAAATAGAAAAGGCCTTGACACTGCATAAGCACTGCTCAGCAACAATAAAAACACCCCTGCATCAAAACTGGTTTTGGTCACAGGTACAAAATGTAGCACCATACAAACTAGTGTGAAGAAAATTATGCCAGACAAAACCAGTATGCTCACACACACAAAAGTAATCAGAACAAACAAAATATTTTAACAAGATTTAAGTCAAATATGTAATCAGAGTCGGCTCAGCCCAATTTATAAACCAGCCTGTTAGAGACCATGAGGAGAGAAAAAACTTTAAAAGGAAGGGTGGAGGAAGTCCCTCTGAAATCACTGTCTACTTCACATTTTCCCCTTAAGTAAAACATTATAAAATGCTAAGGGAAGATATGTACTTAACAGTCTTTCTTTTGAAAGGATTTTTTCCTGTGAAAGCAGGGGTATACAGACACAAACCAAACAACACTTGTTTGGTTTTAAGCCAACTAAGGTTTTAAGCCAACCGTTTCTTAAAAAGGAGAAATTTAGTAGACATTCGACAGTGCACACATTGAATTTGAGATAGCTGAGCACTGAAAGAGATGACAAATTGCAAAAGTACTCCTGAGTTTTCAGACACAAAGGTGTTTTCTCCGTGGTATAGGAGAAATCTGTTCAAAAAAAAAAATAGGAAAGCTGAGTAAAATGTTTGACAGTTGTTCATGTGAATGATGGCCTCAAAACATCTACAAAGTGAAAAGCCTTTAATGCAGAAGATAAATTGCAACGAAAATTACATCATTTTTTCTTGACAAAAAAAAAAAAAGAATGAAAAACACATATTACAAGCATGTCTCAAAACCATCAATTTTATGGTAACATAGATGGGAGGAGTGTATGAGTGTTAAGAAAAGTGCCTGACAACTTTTTGTTTTTAAATGTTTGTGAACAGTAATTAGTTTTGGCCCACTTAATGCCTGATACTGGAAAAGAAAATGAATACATAATTTAAAAAATCAAGGACACAAACAAACACGGCCAATAAAAGTATCCTTGGTGCTTTCTTTCCCGTCTCTGCCTCTAAAAGTAACATAAGTTATTAGTTTATACAATGAAACTATTTTGACTAGACAAACGAAGAGCATTGGCCACCACAGTCTGAGGCACCGCACAGACAACAAAAGTAGCAGTTGTACGTCCATTAAATGTACCAGGAAAAGAATGACAGTTTATGACACATCAAGCTAGCTTCCACTTTGAGCAACATGCAGGGAGGCACAAAATCCCTGTGGGCAGATGCATCACGCTGGATACCAATTGGAGAGTATCACGATACTGTCGAGTGTGGTCTGATCTCTCTCTTTCGATTGACCAGATAAAACTCAAACATCTATTACAACTAAAAAATATAAAAGCTCTCTTACAAGTGGACACACCCGCAAGGAAGTCCAAGACATTGTCTGATGGCTGGGCAAAATAAGTGGCACACCGTTGTTCAACTAAAGCAAACAAGTTTGTGAGCTGGAAGCACACAGGACAACAGCCAGGTACAATTCAGCACTGAGTTACGAAGGTGGCTTGAGGTAGTAGGGGTTCAAAGTGACTGCCACAGCAGGCAGAGCAGCATGAGATCCCAGTTAAAATGATTTGGCAGATATGCAAAAACTACTGCAAGTTGGAGAAACAAACACATCTACCCTATGAAGAGTAAATCCATTCTCCAGAGCAGTGAATCTACTTCAGAGGTTCTTTCCTGTTATCTGTGGCATTTGCCACTTTAAACACTATGAATTATGCATAAAATGTGCACAAGTCCACGGGACCTGATGAAATCCATCTGTGGGTCTGGAAAGAGAGGGCAAATGAAGTTGTTAAGCCACTGACCAAAAACAACAGCAGCCAGGTGAAGTTCCCGATGACTGGAAAAAGGGTAATATAACCCCCATTTTCAAGAAGGGGAAAATGGGAGACACAGAGAAGTACAGATCAGTCAGTCTCACCTCTGTGCCTGGCAAGATCATGGAGTAGATTCTAGTGGACCCATGCTAAGGCACATGAAAAACAACAAGGAGCTTGGTGACAGCCAACATGGCTTCACTAAGAGCAAATCATGCCCAACAACTTGGTAGCCTTATAGGATGTGGCTATGGAACTGATGAACAGGGGTAGAGCAGTTGATGCCATCTAGCTAGACTTGTACAAAGTGTGTGACGCTGTCCTGCATGACATCCTTGTCTCTAAACTGGAGAGACATCAGTTTGACAGATGGACCACCTGGTGGATAAAGAATTGGCTGGATGGCCAAATGCAAAGAGTTGTGGTCAATGGCTCAATGTCCAACTGGTGTCCCTCAGGGATCGGTGTTGGGACAGATCTTATTCAACATCTTTGTCAGGGACATGGAGAGTGGGATTGAGCGTGCTCTCAGCAAGTTTGTTGATGACACCAAGCTGTGTAGTTCAGTTGACATGCTGGAGGGAAGGGATGCCATCCAGAGGGACCTTGACACGCATGAGAGGTGGGCCAATGACAACCTCATGAAGTTCAGCAAACTGAAGTGCAAGGTCCTACACCTGGGTTGGGGCAATCCCAGGCACAGCTACAGGTTGGGTGGAGAAGGACTTGGGGTGTTGGTTGATGAGAAACAACATGAGCCAGCTTCAGTGTGCACTTGCAGCTGAGAAAGCCAACCGTATCCTGGGCTGCATCAAAAGGAGTGTGACCAGCAGGTCAAGGGAGGTGATCCTGCCCTTCTACTCTGCTCTCATGAGACCTCACTTGGAGTATTGTGTACAGTTCTGGTGTCCTCAACAGAAAAAGGATCTGGAGCTGTTGGAGCAAGTCTAGAGGAGGGCCACGAGGATGATCAGGAGACTGGAGCATATGAAGACAGGATGAGAAAGTTGACGCCGTTCAGCCTAGAGATGAAAAGGCTGAGTGGAGACCTCATAGCAACCTTCCAGTATCTGAAGGGGGGCCTACAAGGCCCTACCAGGGAGGGATTCTTCATTAGGGTCTGTAGCACAAGAAAAAGGATAATGGGTCTAAACGTCAACAGGGGAAGTTTAGTTTAGATATAAGGAAGAAGTTCTTTACTGTGAGGGTGGTGAGGCACTGGAATGGGTTGCCCAAATAGGTGGTAAATGCTCCATCCCTGGCAGTGTTCTAGGCCAGGTTGGACAGTCTTAAGTGACATGGTTTAGTGCAATGTGTCCCTGACCATGGCAGGAGGTTTGGAACTTCAGGTTCATTCCAACCCTCACCATTCTACGATTCTCTAAAATTAAACATATATTCTATTGACAAAATGCACCTAACATACAGTAATTCAAGGAAATACCCAGCAAATCTCAAGTGTAAAACAACAGCACTAAGGATTGGAGAAAAAAAGTCAGCTGCTGCAGTATCAAAACCAGTAAAGTTTGTTGCTGCATCCTGGTACTAGAGAGTGCTGATACCAACAGCAGTGACAACTCAGTGTGTATCTACTAAGTCATTGCTTACTGAGCTGCTGCTGGTATGACATTCTCAGTTCCCCATGTTACTTCCCCATTAACTACAGCAAATATTGATATACTGCAAACAACTTTGAAAATGTATATTAATGTTTATTAGCAGCTTCTCTTTATTTCAAAGGATGAATCACCTCTTGGCTCTTCAAAACTCTGAGTGAATCTTAGCCACTCCTGTACTGACTCATAGTCACTATTATTATTATTATGGGGACTCTGGTGAGATACTCCAGTCCATATTACTAGTGCCATAACACATATCTGAGTCATCCAAAACACCATATTGCCAGCGAGCACAGTGTGACCCCAGGATGTATGGGACAATGGAAAAATAAAATCAGAAATCTGAAATGTTTTTGTTAAAGGATTAGCAACTAGAAAAGGCAATTGACAGCTCTCAGCAATAAATTGCTGACTGAGTGATGTAGATTGAATTAGAAGGTAAAAGAGCCCTACAAAGTCCTAAGGAAACAGAGAAGGAAATCATTCACTTGCAGGCAGGGCATCATTAACTGTAAGCTTCCCCATTTGTGTTCTCGCCTCAAGAAAAAAAAGGGGAAGTGCACTCTGACCCATAGGGACCATTTTCATTCAGGTTTCTCCAGAATCTTGAAGAACCTATTATAAATGTGTGCATACCTGGTAAGATCTCCACTAAAGGGTGTTGCTATAAGCCTACCAATTACATATGATAGGTGCTTACAGCAAGATCCAGAGCAAGTCAGGATTGTCAGGGCTCCACATCTTTACAACTCCAGAACTACCTTACTAGAAATATGTAAAATGAAAGGTGCTATTCCTTAGATCTATTTGTTAAATACACTTTGCTAAGGATTTCAGAGACAGTACAAGTAACAATGCAGTACCATGATCCCTTAATGGACTATTTAGCTTCAGGTTACAAATAATCCTGCTGCAACTCCCATTAGAAAAAAGTCTCTATCCAGGTCACAGATAATACAGCCACAACTCCTACCAAGCTCTATAGCAAATTGATTATATGGTCACTGCCTCTACACTTAATCAGCCTCTCACTCCTGTGAAGCAGTTTCTGGGGTTTGTCTTTGAAGTGATGCTTCCCTTTCCTGTTTTTCCCATTAGCTTTTGCCACTAGGAAACTGAGTAGGAGAATAATCCACAGGTACATCAATACACAAGATGGGGAGGTAACATTAAGTAAGCATACTCCTGAGCTTGCTTAGACTGTAATGTATAGACCCTTTGGAATTGTTATTCTAATCGAATAATCTGAATATAAAAAGCAACAAAATAAAAAAATTAATCTCACTCTCTTTTTATTGTACATGGAGTTGAGAAGGATAAGACAGAAGAAATAACTACTCTTCATTATAAAAATATACTTCTCCCTTCTTCTCATACCTCCCTTTAGTAAATGAAATATCAAAATTTGCTTACCGATTTTAACAGAAAGTGGGATTACCAGACAGGATGGTTCACTTACATTATTACACTCAATATTCATAAACTTAGTTACCATAGAGGAAAAACCTAATTACTAGTAATCAGCCCTCTTCTCTCACAGTCAAAACCAGACTTAATTTTACTTTATTTCATTCTAAGAAATGACCTTCATAGAGTTTGATGGCCTGTTCCCTTCAGGTCATCGAATCCAACCATCAACCCAGCACTGCCAAGTCTACCCCAAAACCATGTCCCTAAGCACCACAACTACATACCCTTTAAATACCTCAACAGACGGTGACTCAATCACTTCCCTGGGCAGCCTGTTCCAATATTTAATAACCATTTTGGTGAAAAAAAAGAAAATAAATAATTCCTAAGATCCAATCTAGACGTCCCCTGGCAAAACTTCAGGCCTTTACTTCATATCCTATCACTTGTTACTTGGGAAAAGAGACCAACGCCCACCTCACTACAACTTCCTTTTGAGTAGTTCTAAAAAGCAGCAAGGTCCCCCCTAAGCCTCCTTTTCTCCAGGCTAAACAACCCCAGTTCCCTCAGCTGCTCCTCATATGACTTGTGCTCCAGACCCTTCACCAGCTTCATTGCCCATCTTTGGACTTGCTCCAGCACCTCAACATCTTTTTTGTAGTGAAGGGCCCAGAACTGAACACAGTATTAAGAGATGCAGCCTCACCAGTGCCAAGTACAGGCAGATGATTGCTTCCCTAGTCCCGATGGCCACACTATTTCTGATACAAGCCAGGATGCCATTGGCCTTCTTGACCATCTGCGCACAAGCTGGCTCATATTCAGCTGGCTGTTGACCAACACACCTGGGTCCTTTTCCACTGGGCAGCTTTCCAGCCACTCTTCCCCAAGCCTGTAGCATTGCATGGGGTGTTGTGACCCAAGTGCAGGACCTGGCACTTAGCCTTGTTGAGTTACAGTTAGCCTCAGCATGTCCAGATCTCTCTGCAGAGCCTTCCTACCCTCAAACAGATCAACACTCCCAACCAACTCAGTGTCGTCTTCAAACTTACTGAGGGTGCACTTGATCCCCTCATCCAGATCATTGATAAAGATACTAAACAGAACTGGCCCCAGTACTGAGCCCTGGGGAACACCACTTGTGACTGACTACCAACTGGATTTAACTCCATTCACCACCACTCTTTGGGCTTGGCCATCCAGCCAGATCTCTACCGAGGGAAGGGCATACCCATCTTAAGCCATAAGAAGACAGTTTCTCCAAGATAATGTTTTTGGAAATACTGTTAAAGGCTTTACTAAACTCTATGTAGAAAACATGCATAGTCTTTCCCTCATCCACTAAACAGGTCACCTAGTCATAGAAGGAGATCAGGTTAGTCAAGCAGGACTTGTCTTTCCTAAACCCATGTTGACTGGGCCTGATCACCTGATTGTCCTGTACGTGCCACATAATGACACTCAAGCTGATTTGCTCTATAACCTTTCCTGTCATCGAGGACAGGCTGACAAGCCTGTAGTTCCTCAGATCCTCCCTCCACCTCTTCTTGCAGACCACGCAGAATTTGAATAAGCAAATCAGTATTTACACACTCCACCTACCTTACCAACCTTCAAATTTAATATTAAAGAAAAACTATTTTTCATCTTTTATCTTTTCCATCTAACTGTACCGAGCCAAGATAAATCTGTTCAGTAAAACCAAGCAAGAATTGGATGACCTTGATGATGGATCTATAACAATTGTGTTATATATATAGTAATGGTTTTACTGACAAGTCATTCACTTTATGTGACTCTCTTGTACGTAATAAAACACATCACTATCACTGTTAGATAAGAAAGGACAGCTTTAAATTTGATTAAAATTCAATAGCCTATTTTAGCACACAACTAAGCAGAACTTGCACTTCAATGCTCCATGAAGTAGTAACACCAATGTGATGAAGTAGTGTGTACAGCAGAGCAAACTGAGCACAGAGTAGGCTTGCACTGAGGTCGCTAAGTAATTGACACACTTTGTGACTCAGCTTCAAGTCTGGGCTGTCATTGACCCAATAAACCAAATGAGGTAAAATGCTTTCAAGAAAAAAAAAAAAAATCTATTCTGAAGGTAGTCAGATAAATCATTTCCCACACAAAGCTGATATCTATTTCTCCATCTTCAAAATGCTGAGGGAATAACTGAAAATCTTCCAGGATTAATTTTTATATACAATAATAAGGTCAAACTTCTCTGGGCCACTTTTCTGTGTAAACAGTTTGCTCTGAAGAATAAAATAATCCCATCTCCAACTTTCATCTGCTTTTTGAATACAAAAGCCTACCCCTTTTAAAAGTTTTTACTGAGCAATCCGAGTTACTTCATTTTCCACTGTATTCCCCCAGTCCCAATTCCAATTTAATTCCTCCTGTATTTAATTTAAATAGGCAAATTGTTTTCACTGGCTTACTAACACTGGAATGCAAAGGTATATGGTATCTGCCATGCCTGATGTGTCATGCTTGGCTTGGCTAACAATTTTCAACCAATTAAACGTAATGTGGGTTTGTTATCTCTAAGTATCTTTGTAAATTCCTCAGGGCAGTGACTGAGACCTCAACAAGGTACTGAAATCTGCTAAACAAACATCAGTAGTTAACCTGTACAGTAAGTTTCCATGACTTCACGGATTGCCAAACACTCTTCGCTACAATAATTGCCAGCCAACTAGGGAAGTTCCTGAACATCCTATCAGCTTCAGAAACCAACATAAATTTAAGCAGTATATTGAAACTGTTCAATAACCTGGGTAACATAACAGAAATCCTACTGGGCACCAAAATAGTAAACATATTTGTACCAAATCACTGGTTGTTGGGATTAGCCAAACATTCTTTGTTAGCTATCTTCCATATACTGGCAAGATGTTCTTTCCATCATATCTCAATACACTTATGGAGACACATAAAACATACAACAGCTGTAACATTAATCAGTAACTTACCTGTGTAAGGCACTAAAAGCCTCAACACTTCCCTGAAAACCATACAGATTTGGCTCTGCTAACCAGATAATAAATAGGCCAAAAGAACAAAGCTAAACTGGTTAGTCCTCCGAGACTGTAGCACAGGTATTGCGCTCTGCTACAACACAGCAAGGTATCTGATACAGATAAACAGCATTACATTTTAAATGGTGATGATAAATAGTTCCTTCTTACTGAAGCTCCCCCTTATTTTTTCCCCACTTTCCCATGGCTGCAGTCAGGTCAAGCTGTAGGAAACATGTTTTCACATTCTGGCTTTTCATTACTGCTACACTAAATTTAGAGCAAAACAGATTACCAATGAACTAATGGGATTTAAAAGCCCAGTTGCATTTGTTACACTGTCAAATTGTATTCTGTAGCACTCATCTGGTTTCCATTCATTCTTAAAAAAAAAAATAAAAAATAAAAATACAAATAACCAAAACCAACCAAACCAACCCCCAAGAAACTTTCTATCACTTCTTCTTCAATGACAATTCTACAAAAATTGAAATCAAGAGAAATAATACACTAGAGATTCAATATGCTCTTAATCCCCTATTTGGGCAAGGCACACTGACCATGGTTTGACCTTTATTCTTTTGTAGCTGCATGTTTGCCTTTCCAGGTACTTGAGAACACAGGTGGGAGAGCACATTTTAATCCAAGTCAGGAAAATTAAGTAACTCACATATTGCAACTGAGCTCACTTAACTGAAAAGTCTCAAGCACTGTGTGCAAAAGCCATCTGGAGCACACATTATCGGACAATTTTTATTATACTGATTAGATTATTTATACTGATTAGAGTGACATATCACTGAACTTGGTATGCAGAAATTCTTAGATGTCAGAAGGTTTATGTAAGATTATTTTATGTAAGATTAATGTAAGGTAATGGAGTTTTTCTCCTTTTTGAGAGAAAGGCAAAAAAATAAATCAGGAACTCTAATTTAACTTCAGAAACTTTTCCTGCAATTTATTGATCACTGACATGTACAGAAGAGCATTTATAGTTCAATTTCCAAAACACAGTCTACAGTCACATTTATTGCTTGACAAATGTTTAACCTCCAGTGTCTCTGCCTCTCCACCTTCCTTGTTTCGAAGTGCTTTCATTTCTAACTCTTACCATGACACCATAAGCATAGGCAGAAAAAACTTAATTGCACAAGCATAGTAAAAAACTTGAACAACATGCAAGGAATATTTGTATATTACAGTTTTATTTAAGAGCATAATCCTGCCTTGCTTCTAAACTTGTAACACACCCAGTAGTTAATAACCAGATTGAACGCATTATCATGCCTCTAAGAATTGCACAGATTAACAGGTATCTAAAGAAAGGACCACAGGTGTATAAACATAGAAATCCTGACTGTACAATAATGCACAGAAGTCTGTTTTCAAATATTTAGAGAGTCCAATTCAGACAAAAAGTAGCACTATCCCGTTTGAAAAAAAATCTATTTTACCAGTCCAACAGTGATATTTTCAAAATATATTGCCCATTTTCAACATTTGTAAGACAAGACAACACAGTTGCTGACTGCTTATGATTAGTAGAAGTTTCCTTAACATCTTCCAAAGAACTGAGATAATGCAACCACATTTAATTTGAAGCCTTATATTCTCATAAATTGTCCTTTTGACTGGAAGAATAATTTATCTTTTCCACTCTAAGATAAACCACCATGTTACTAGTATCAAATACACATTGTATTATGGTAATTTATTACTTTATGATGCAGAAAGTAAGCTAGAAAATTTCTTTCACATGCTTAAGGATGATATTGCAAAATATTCTGAATACAAGTATTTTCAGAGTCCTTCATTTTCTTTTGAATATTTGCACTGGTTTTGTACAAATTAAAACACTCGGATGTCATGAACAAAGTAACAAGCACAAAAAACTATTGTCCTTTGGCAACAAGAAAACATGGTTATTCCCTATTTTTCCTACTGGACAGTCTAAACAAAGAAAAGGAAAAAAAAAAAAGTCTGGCAGAACATACATTAACCTAGAATCATAGAATGGTTTGGGTTGGAAAGAGCCTTAAGATCATCTAGTTCCAACTCCCCTGCTATGGGCAGGGACACCTTGTACTAAACTACTTTGTCCAAGGCTCTGTCCAACCTGGACTTGAACACTGCGAAGGATGAAGCATTTACCGCTCTTTGGGCAAGCTCTTCCAGTGCCTCATCACCCTCACAGTAAAAACTTCTTCTTTATATCTAAGATGAACTTCCGCTGTTTAAGTTTAAACCCATTTACCCTTGTCCTATCTCTACAGTCCCTGATGAATGTCTTATAATATCAAAAATGGCACATTGGTCTGAAAAATAAGATCTTTGGATGCCTCTTGGCTCTGTTTAAAACATACTTATCTGCATTATAAAAGCCTTGTTTTCGAATTCCTAGATATTTAAATGGCTAGATTATCCCAACATTGTTTTGGTTTTTTTTTTTTTTTTGGGACAGTTTGGTTTAGCTTAGAAGAGCTAAAAAATGCACCTACACCGCCATCTCGTGGTATCGTTTTTCCATCGATTGAACTGCTGGAAAAAGCATCATATCAGAGGGAAATTTCCTCTTCTTTTAGTACGCTGCTCTTACTTATTAGACACGTAAAAGTTGTTTTAAAAGGACAATATCACTAAGCAGAACTCATGGCCATACTGGGACCAGCTCTTGCTGCTAATATGAAGGAAGCACCTGTGTAAGAAGCTCTCCATCACCCTTCACAGTTTAAAACACACTTCCTCCCACCTGCAGCTTGTAAGAACAACAACATATGTATTTTTCACTCAGGTCTTATAAGTAACCATTATTCATTTACAATTAGGGTTATATCAGGAAGTCATCAAAAAGGTAAGACCTTGCGTAATTCTCTGTTTACCAGAATTTCACGTTACCAAGATGGATAATGTTGAAGGAATCATCTACAGACGTTAAAAAAGCAAAATATCACAACACAGGGACAAAATTTTGCAGCATGAACTGTAACTGCAGCAAAACTACAGTTGGGATCAAGCCCACAGTTTTGTAAATATGCTCTGATGCCTCTTCTGAGCTGTCAGTTTGATATATTTAACAAACATGTGACTTCCACACTTTCACCTGGACCTACACTATCTTCCTTCAAGTTAATTTCCCGAATTCTTTTCCCTTACACTAAATCCCCCAAATAGCTCTAAGAAAATACTTTGGCATTCTTAAGGCAATGAAGAATCTACAGCACTTTCTTAAGACAGTATTACTTTATTTTTCCCAGCAAGAAGACTACTGAATTCCAAGATCCTGATTGTCACAAGAGAGGCTATTTGGGGATTGTCTGCCCCCAAAACACACAAGCCAACCTTTGTCCATGATGCATGGGGCAAAGATTACTGGACAAAGGGGGTTGGGAGACCAATAGCAGGATGAAACATATTTTACATCACTGAAAACTGCAACAATGAGGCCCACCTCAGTTCTGATAGGAACACTGAGAGACCACTACTATGCCTAGTTCAGACCATAAATACCAGTCACTACTGGAAAAGCAAAAAGAAAGTAATGTTGGTAACCTGATAATTCAAGTATGTATCATAACAAGTAACTTCCATGATACAGTATTTTACAAAATATGTTTATAGAGGTATTATCAGAGAGGGTGGTGAGGCACTGGAACAGGTTGCCCCAAGAACTGGTAAATGCTCCATCCTCGGCAGTGTTCAAGGCCAGGCTGGACAGAATCTTGGGTGACATGATCTAGTGTGAGGAGTCCCTGCCCATAGCAGGGGGGTTGGAACTAGATGATCTTATGGTCCTTTCCAACCGAAACCATTTTGTGATTCTACAATTCTACAAAGATACCTTGAAACTTCCATAAAATTCTGTTCACTTCAGCATGGTAGACTTCAGAATTAGACAAACAGCATCAGATTTTCTAACTGAAAGTAGAACACAGACTGTCAAGGGTTTTACAGTCAGAGCTGAATGGAATAATAAAGTTACCATCATCCTTATGACATATAGGACCACATGCCTGGAGAGCGGTTCAATTCCCAGTCACAAAACCCAGCTGGTAGTTCTCCATCCACAAGTGGCTAGATGAATAAGGAACTTCAATGTGTTAATTTCTTTCACAGCTCCTGGTCTGAGCTGAAGCCTGCATTAGCAAGAAGTGCCATTCTATCAAAAATATGCTGTATTTTTATCCTGCAAGTATAAGATCAGCTATCTCTGTATCAGTCTTTACCAATGCATAACATGCTTTAATAGCCTACTCAAATAAGACTTTAGCAAATAATTTCTACTTCAAACACAGAACTTGGCATGACAGAAGTAACGCTGGCAAAGAGCTGCTGTTTCCTGGATGTGATATAACATATATTGGATACTTGCCCATAAAAGAACTAGCAAGCACAACATGCCTGTAGGGATACTCATGCAAAATGTTGTCATGAGGTAATTTTATTTCTATGACATTAATTATATAAATATATCTTGTCACATGTGGTATTTTCTCATTGTTATCAAAAATAAAATGACATTAAGTTTGTTCCAGAGATTGGAATAATGAAATCATAAAGCATTATGCTAATATTTTTGTCATAGTATTTTTAGAAAAATCAGTATCTACCACAGGAAGAAAGTTTGGATTAACTTTCTCAGAAAACCAAGATCCTCTCAGGTGAAATCCAAGGACAAATAACCTCATCCTGCTGGCTTATCCCGACAGCAGACCAAATATCAACTGTACCTCACTAACTGGGCTGAAAGTAAATTAGAACTATGCAATGCTACTGTGAAAAGTGTTGCAATGAAAAAAACTCAAAAGAAAAATGAAACCTGTTCTCAGAATTCAGTTAAACTCAGAAAAATTCTATCTTGAATTTAGCTCAGACAAGTTGGAAGGCCTTCAGAATTCATCATACGCTGTGTGTATAAATACATACGGTGCTTCTTAATGTATTTCTTAGGAAGCATATGACTGGAATCTTTCAAACCTTAGGCACAAACATAAGCTTAAATCCATGAATGAAATATCAGGGGTACTTCACATGCCTAACAAAAAAACCCAAAAAAATCCCAAAACGAAAACCAAACAAACCCAGAAACTCTACCAAACCACAGTGCTTTCTTACTATGCAAATTCTGCAGATCCTGCAGTTAAAAATCACAGTACAGCAGAATACCATGAGAAAACATTTCTACATGTCTAATTACAGGTGAAGTCCTTGACAGCTATACTTAATCACTTCTCTTGAAAACTGATTTTAAATGAAGACAGAATTTGCCTCCTTAGAGATAATGAAATTACTTAATACCTGTTTTGTCCAGTACAATAACTGTTTTTAGTGTTAGATCTCCCTATCTAGGTGAGTATGTATAATTCTACAGAATACTGCAGAAACCATTATGCAAGTATCCCTCAGGGAGATAGACTAATTTAGAACAAATCACCAGCATTTATTAGGAAAAAGATTATCTGATCTGTAGATGACTATATATTACATATAAATACAACTGCCTTTCTTAAACGTTAAATTACTTTACCTATTTAACTGCAGGTGCATTCTGTTTAGTGCAATCTATTACCTCATCACTCATTTGCTGATATGAGTAGACTTGCCTCTTACTTTATAAAGCATATAAGTAAAATTGTTCTACACATACTAATGCCAAACATCTTAGAGGTCTTGATTTGGAGCTCCCAGGCTCTAAAAGAATATCAACCTCCACAAAAACTAAAGCAACAGGACAAATACACCAAAATTGACTCCACTGCCTATTCCCAATAGTTCTTGAGTGTTCAAATATCAAATTAATGGTGATGCATTGAATAGCAGGAACCATACTTTCCGGCTTCAACTTAGATTTGTCGACTTTCTGTCAATTTCACTGTAGAGAATTAGAACCAAAGAAATATTTTGCAATGAGTAATTAACTCTCTTGGTTCTATAACACTTTCTACTCACTCAGGAAACATGTTGCATGAATTGGAATATATCTGGGTCCTAAACAGTGAATCATTTGTAGAACATCTCTAAGGACTCTGCTATGCTAAGAGACTCTCTTCAAGTCTATCAAACTTGCTTGGGTTTGAAGAATAACAGTTCTTTTTTTCAGTGAATGCACTTTTCCGTAGATGCCTGCAAAAATGTATTTAATGTTAAAAAGTAGCTGAAAAGTTTCATGTTCCTACTTTTATATTCAAATATTTTTGTCAAACTATAAATTGGAATGATGATATTCTGTAATGAATGCAAGCTGAAGACTCTGTCCTTCAAAAGTCTTTCTGCTTCTTGAGGTTTTAGAAGGAAAACAAGAAAAAACCCAACAAGCCAGAAAGTAAAACCAAATGGTACCCTCCAAGATTTTGACTAAACCACTTCCAATTCAAAGACTGCTTCTCTACCCTCACGCGATTTTTTTTTATTCCTCATTCACTATGCAGAGACAACAACGTGGTGGGTTTTCCATGGAAGAAATCTACTCTTAAACAAAAACTTAAAAAATTTGCAGTTCTATCTAGGTTACTACATTGCCCTTCTTCCAAAGACATTTAAGTCAAGAACTAATATCCAAGAATAATACCACCAGTTACGATAGGTCTTCCTTTTTCCTACTTTTAAAACTACTTCAGAACATCTTTAATGCTTTCCTTCAATTCAGAACAGAACTGAACTGCTGTGCTGAGCAAACAGGGACAACTGACTGCAAAGCAATCCCACAAGACAAAGTCTAAACTGCTTTGCTTGTATCCAGAACAGAGGCTACTCAGAGGCTGGATGAACAAGAGCTTTTGTTATGCAGCTTCAGTGGTCTCAGAATTGCAGACAGAAACATATGGGTAGCATATCAGCACTAAGAACGGCAGGGTCTGCAAATGTACAGCATCCTCCTGATGGCCATTATTATTCTATAAGCCCAGTTTTCATACATAAAAATATGAAGATCTATTTTTATTGCCTTAGAGCTGGACATCAGAAATCACTTCAGTATTTTAGATCTATTGATTCAGTGTGTCTGAAAATACCACAGCTCCATGCTTTCTTACGCATCCTCAATGAGGATTTTATACTAGTTCACAATTCCTCTGTGTCATTTAAACTCTACCTTTAGGAGATTTTGTGTCCCTTTTCACCACAGTATACTTGCATAATTTCTCACAGATTCTTGGGAACTCAGAGCTTTTATGCATATGTATCAAGATGAGAATAGTCGCTTACAGTTTGGTTGGGTTTTTTTCAGTGAAAGTAGGATCTATTCTGAAAAGCTGTAGATATCATGACAGCTAAGTATTTCTGGCCTGCTTTAGGGCCTTGACTTTGCATTTATTCATATATGTATCTCAGAAAAACTCCTACTTTCTACATGTTGCTTATATTAATGGCACAATGGTACACAATCCTTTCTGTGCTATATGCTTAGACACTGAACAGCTCTTCATGATGCAGAGATCAGAGACCTTATTTAAAAGATTTTTAAAGCATTCCTCCTGAAAGTTATGATTTTGTTGTGCTCAGGTCCATAAATACAGCTCGAGCCTCCAAATTCTCCTAAATCTGAATTGACAGCGGTGCTCATTTAAAGAGAAATTATACGGTTTATTCAGAGAGTCAGCGATTACTGCACAAGACAGCATTGCCACAGGCTTAAATGGCGCTGTATCAGGTCTTACAAGAGAAGTCATTACTGCCTTCCCTGTGACCTCTAAATTCATATTATTTTACTGGCAGTTTTCTCACAAGAGCCTCATTTTTGCACATTATAGAATGTTTACAATGTTCAAAGCATTCATTAATGTAGCAATTAAGTATATCCTAAGATATTAATTTATTTAGAGACTATTTAAAAGACATAAAATCACAGCATTTTATGCTCAACACTTATTTAAAGTGTTTATCACAGACAAAAGTTTTTATAGCCTGATTATCATTCTCCTATATTTTTATTTCTACATATGCAAATCTACTTATATATATCCTTTTCAGTGCAGCTTGAAACAACACAAAAAGCTGTGAATGGAAAAACAATAGACTTAACAGCAGTATTTATTCTGAACCACAATCAACACCTCTGAAAAAAGCTTTCCCTTCAGCCCCATCTGCTCTTGCTGATGAATGTTGGTTACAATTTCTGCAAGTGGCCAAAAAATGTATCACAGGGAACACTCGCACATCTGTATCCCTGAAAGAAATTATGAACATGCTCACTGTCTTGCTAATGCTCTTCCTTTGAGCCAAAGATATTCTCATGCAGTAGTGATACATGTATCAAACAAAGACTAAAAAACTAAAACTAAACTAAAAAAAAAGAAAAAAAGAAAAAAAATTGCATTAAGGACTGTGTGTGAGACTCTAAAGAAAATCCAACTAGCCATTTCCTCAAATAAGGGGACTTTTAATTAATGTACTCTAGGTACCACTCACTTACTGCACAATGAATGACCTGCCAAAGACTTCTTTACACATAATAAAAGAAAGAGTTAAACTTGTGAGAATTGGTACTTAAACAACCTTATAAACTTGTGCAAGACAGACATGGCCATAAAAACTCTGTTCATCGCTAATAAATCACTCATTTTAATAGCACAAGCATAAATCGAAATGATAACAGTTACTGTCTAGATTTACAATGATGTAACTGAGGTCACCACTTGGATCCATATGTTTTAGTGCACAGTTATTTCTATGCATATTTAGAGCTCCAGAACCATATAGAGCTAATGAGGCTGCAAACAAAGGAAAGTTCTACTTATAAATTGTCTGTATGCCCCGTGGACAAAGCATCTGTCCACAAACAGAGAAATGGGTCTCCATGGCAAAGCTAGGTTGAACTTAATATTTAAAGGCGTATACTCAGCAGGGGGAAAGGAAGTACACAGTATAACAAGAGCAGCAGTTTCACAAACCACCACCAAACTGACTTTCACTACTGTCTGCTCTGTCTCTCTACAGGCAAATGATCACTATATTGCACAACAAAGAAAGAAATGTGGTTTCAAGAGGTCTATGGAATAGAAAGCAGAGGACCCTGCAGCTCAGTTCTGGAAGGAAAACGCAGTCATGTTGAACACAGATAGACCAATTCAATTAGCACCACAAATTACAAAATGCCTTGAACATGCACCAGAATGCTATTGTTTAATTTGGCTGAAAAAAATCCCCTGTGACTATTTGCTGGAATGGTGTATTTCACTTCACATGAATAAGGGTAAGGGGATAGAGAAAGGGAAGGTGACCAAAGTGTTTTTTTCTGTCTGTACTCTGTGTTAGGGAACAGGGGACTCTATGCGGCTGACAGAGACAGTCCAATCACATGTCCCTGAAAAAGCTTCTAAAAAGATCCTTATGTCTATGTAAGCAGAACTTAAAAGCAATTTGTCAATTTGGTTTCATTTAAGTGTTCTTTTTTAACTTAATAGAACCATGCTGGTGCGCCACTGAGACGATCCTTTTATGAGTCTGCTGTCCAGCTACATTATTACAACCAACAAGTGGAGATAAAGATCACAATGAAGCACACAATTGTTTTTATTATCTCAAATCAGAGATCGTTAAGCTTGTGTTAATACGTCTATATTCTTTTTTGTATTCAACAAAGTACAAAAGGCAACAAAGCCTGGTGTATTTAGCAGGATCTAAGAACACTTCTGAAAGGAAAGGAACGCATATAAAATAATAATCCAGATATCATAATATCTGGAATCCTTATTTCTGTAACCAAACCAAAACTTCTCTGCACCCTGCTTAGAGCCATCTTGCCCAGAAGTTTCTTCACACATCTAGAAAAATCTCTGTAAACACAACTCTCATATGTGGAGATGTCAGAGAACAGCAAGCATCAAACATTTGTGAAGAAAAGACAAATGCAATTTCTTTGGCTCTTAAGTCACAATGACACAGGGTCGTGATATTTTTAATTGATTCTGTATGTACCACACCTCAGATTCTAAAACACTGCATAAAATACGTTTGCCAGCTGGTATTTCCACCTTTCTTTAAAAAATGCATTTTGTTTATACAGGAAAACAAACCCATGAGCTCCTAGCTCTTCAGTTCTGCACTCACCAAGCTGACACGCACCCTTCCACACCAGATTCCCACAAGCCGGAAGATTTCCAGAGAGCCTCCAGGAACAAGCTTTAGAAGGAGGCCCTAGATTAGTATAGGTAGCATATAAATTTGCCTTTTTAATGGTAACCATTTTACATTGTTTAGCACATTCAGTAGGATTTAAAGATGAATCTAATATAGTCACAAACTCTCAGGAAAAGCCTGTGAGGTTGAGGAGAAAAAAAATGGTGAGATATGAAATACATAGTCACTGCCAACAGATCTTGAGCAAGCACTGCATGAGCAGGTGAAAAAACATCTAGTGACTGTGAAGACCTTGATGACAGCTCTGGGTCTGCTTCCCTTATTCAACTGTTTCCATTTATATTCACTTCTGCATCTGTTACATATTTAGAGGTGTTTTTATTACTAGCTTTGGATCCATTGAAGCAGGTGAGCATATGTTCAAAAGACAACTAAAAAAAAGAGAAGTTAAAAAGAAAACATGAAATGGTTCAGAGAAAAGTAGATTGAGCAAACATGCTCTCTGAAAATAAAGACATCCACATTTTAATTGTGTTTATGCCATTTGAATGGAGACAAAATGAATAAACCAATTTAATTTAAAGTAAACCAGGGGAAAGTAATTTGATGCAAATAATCTCTTAGCAAAGACTGCCTAAGATGGATAACAGCAAATACACACACATACTGCATGAAAATATCTATCATACAATGATCTTCCTTCAGCAGCTTCCCCCCAGTCTTACCATCCTTCTACTTTAAGCTATTATTTAAAACTCACTCTATAATCTTACCTGTTTTCCTCTGTATTTATGTGTTGATAGAGGTCTCAAGTCAGGAAAGCACCTGGTACGCACTTGAGATCCAAGTGCATAGTGGCAGGGAGACAAGTTAATTCCTCACAAAATGCCTTTCCTGAACAGGAATTCTTTGGCCAAGGGTGATGAATCTATGCTTTTGTTTCCGAGCTGTTCATAGAGAGAAAAGAAAAAAAAAGAAAAAAAGTAACATGCAGACTTGTCTCCAAAGTATTGCTTATCTTACCAAAGTACTTCTTACCTTTTAGGTGATATGTAAAAGGTTTGTTTGGGTTGTTTTTTTGCTTTTTACATACAACCTTATTTTAATACCTTAATTGCTGGTTAGGACAATATGCAGCCTTATGTTTGGGGCTATATGCAAAAGCATTAAGATAATTTATAACAATTAATTTCCTTCGTACTGTTGAGAGTACTTAATTCTGACAGGAACTGTGAAGGGCTCCACAGTCCAATCAATTATAATTTCATGTCTAAAAAGTTTAGTGGTGCTGCAACTGCTTAAGCACTTGATCGGCTTTTCCCTCAAAGGAATACAAAAGAATCCAAACATCTGTATTAAGGCACAGTTAGATGACATATTGTCTTGTCTTCAGTCAGCAAAGCCAGTTTAAGATGTTCCCATGCCTTTCCTCCCTGACCCCAAGGAAGAGAACATTTCATGACTTAATTTAATCAGCGAAAACAATTCAGTTCTTGAAAGATACATGAATAATAAACATATATACCAAGAAGAGCAAGGCTAACAGCAGGAAATGTTTTTTCTCCAAAAATATGTTATAGAAGTCTGCAACTCTGCAAATTAGGCCATCGATCATCATTTTGTGTTACAGTGTAAAACTAAAAGTACAAACCATGACAAAATGACAGGATATATATGAAATTAATTTGCCACTAACTGCATGCTAACCTCACAGGAAGTACTAGATTTCGTTTCATTTCTTGTCATATATTTGACAAATTTTCAGATACCTTTGGAGTGTTAAATTGGTCAGATTTAACAAAAGCAACAGTTTGCCAACTCTTGAGGGGCAGCTAAAATATTCAAACTACTGACAGACATTCAGTCTATGGGACGATATTACCAACTATTTCACCCCAAAGATCTAGTCTTACTGCAGTGCTTCCAAGATAGACTTAACCTTACAAAACTTACCTCTCCCCTAATCACAAGACTTTACTTTTTGC
This sequence comes from Amazona ochrocephala, assembly GCA_039720435.1. Taxonomy (NCBI): domain Eukaryota; kingdom Metazoa; phylum Chordata; class Aves; order Psittaciformes; family Psittacidae; genus Amazona; species Amazona ochrocephala. The sequence continues at coordinate 40,525,816 of CM077879.1, forward strand.
TGTAACATACTTCTGCTGAAAGTATTAACAGAATTTGCTTGTGCCTTTTTTGAAACCATAATTCATCACTTTAATTTTTATATGCAAACCATTTCACACAGCTGTAGAAATACTGGAAACACTTGTTGCTTTCAAGCTCCTGAAGGTATTTTAAAAAACTATACCTAAAAATCCCATTTCACAGAGAAAATAGCTTGGATAGAGGAGATTGCCCCACAATGTATTTGTTTCTCATTCAGGAAGGAACCCATCTTTCTTAGTTAAAGCATCCAAACACATGAACAGACATCTCAAAATGGTGCTGTTATGACTAAATCTGCAACATCCTGCTGCATGGAAAGACTAGCATTATATTCTTAACAGATGTAGTGTTGGAATGGTTCTACACTCTTCAGAGAAATTGCACAGTATGATTTATAACCCTAACTAAAGTGAAACGATACTGAATGGAGCGCTGTCAGTGATGAACGACAACTCCGAATCACTGAAATTTAGTGAAGAAAGTAAAAGATGGCATCATTGCACTACCTTAAACCTTGAAAAAGCAGTCTGGAGTGCTGAAACCTGACCAAATTTCTATAACTAGCAGCCTTCCACTATCTACTTCAAGCTAGGGAATTACACAGTGTAGATTATGGAGCCTGAGGCCACACATGGTGCAATTTTCATCATCTCTGAAGAAGAATTTAAACATCAATACAGCTTTACGCAGACAATTGCTTTCCAATTGATATAGCATCACTATACAAAAGCACTCAAAGTCAGATATTTTAAAATCCTTGCAACTTGAAACCTAGATTTCTGACATAGTGGACACGAATCTCTGCCACAATAAAAAGCAAAGCACAAGGTAACTTTCAGTAAGAAAGAGATATTTCAATTCTTTAAGAAATAAAACAGTTTCCAAGTTTCCAAGTGGGGTACATAATCTGTGAGGATTTAAAATCTGCACATAACTATTCCAGTGTAATCACTTTCAGAAGTAACCCAGGTCTTCATTTCAATACCAGTACAACAGAAAATAAAGAAGCAAGCCTGTCTGCATTAATATAATGTCCCTCAAATGCATTACGACTTCACTGATTTTTTTTTTCAAAAGGAGAAAAATAATTTCCTTCATTAAAAATAAAACATTCTTTTTTGCTCCCCTTCACATTTTAACATTAATATTGGGGTTTTGAAGTTCTAGTCAGCATTGCATTAACTGCTGCTCTAACAGGTGTTAATGCAGTTCCTGCCTTTCCTCTGAAGAGCTATAAAAACACAGTGCTTTCAGAATTCAGGTAAGGATATAAATCTTGGCTCCAGGTGTTTCTGAATCACTTTCCATAATCTGAAATAAACTAGTCTTGACCAATTCCGAATAAAGTTTGAATGCAGCATCAGTTTGTAACATTAAACTATCTTAAAGAATGAGTACGTAAAATAAACCAAGACTTACTGACATATTTACTTTCTGGAAGGCATGTTAAATAAACTTTAAAACCAGATTTCAAAATCCAGCTGTAAATAGGGTATGCAAAAGTGACAGACGAGAGCTAAACACCACCCAAATCGCATACTTAGTTGTAAGTATTAGAGTAAGCAAGAGCAATTTCCACCTTGAAGTAACAATTCAGTTTAAATTAGAGCTTGCAGTTTTCTTCCAATGTAAGTCAATAGCTATCCTGCGGTTACCATGTATCAGCAAAACATGCCTAGTGAGCATATAAAACAGCAGTACATAAGATAACATAACATGGTGAGCATAACAAATATAAACAATTAACTTTCAAATATCAGTCCTGAGTGTAGAGTGCAAAATTTCTTCTCTGCCAACCCTAATGCAAATGCTTCCAAGCCCTGCACCCACTAATCATGTTTCTACTTTCAACAAGGTTCTGAATGTCTCCCCTATCCTTCCACCCCATCCCCCCCACACTGGAAAATCCTCCCGCATTATCTTGACAGACAGCTTTGATTAGCAAGCAACTCAGTCAGTCATATTACGTTCTATGTTTCAATTCCAGGAAGGTAAAGGTTCAGTGATAAACTTCAAGTTTACTTAATTAGAAGAAAAATTAACTTAAATGCTCTATAGACACCATGTGAGGTAGACTGCCTGAATAATGCTCATATACTGTTCATGTCAGCCAAGACATTCCTTGACCAGAGATTGTTTTCTCTATAAATTTAAAAACATGCACATTTCTCTTTATATTTACCTCAGAACAATAGATGGGTAGTGGAGATTTCCACTAAAAATGCTGAGAGTTTAATATTTGGAACCAGTAAAATATCCACTATTAGGTAACTCATTGAATGAAAATAGCCCAGTTACTTTTAGAGTGATTATTTTTTGACCATTCTGATTTAGTCTCAATAAGCACTTAACATTTGCTTTAGTAAAACTAACAATTCTTCAAATTTTCCCCCTTTTTTTTTTAAAGTATTTGAAAAAAGCTCCAATAATTTGGACTTTTTTTCCTTTAAATTATGTGGAATATTGTTAATATTTTATCTGCTAATACGCTTCTGTCAGTTACCACTAGTTCTGCATTGTATTTAGCCTACTGAGTTCCAAGTGTAGAGTTAAAATCATTTAATCATCCAAATTTTCTTATAGTATTTCAGATTTTTATATCAGTTCAGGTTTCCTAGCTTTAGAAAATGGACTGGTACACATACACATACATGAACACACAGTGCTTTCTAGAGTTTCCTCTTCGTTCACAGTTCTGAAAATCAGTCAGCAAGACTGAGATCTGCTCTATGTTTGACACCTGTTATTCACGATTCAGTCACAGGTGTGCACCCCAATGTGAATGTCTTCCAAATCTATGGTAAATATGTAAAATATACTCTCAAGATCATAATGAGAGTAGCACTAAATATTAAAAAGAGAAAACATGCTGGAGTACTGTGCATAAGTAATTTGTCTGGCTATTACAAGCCTGATTATTTTTATGAAGAGAAAAACGAGGAGGAGAAATGACAGAAGAATTTTGTGGCTATGTTTCTTGTTGAGTTTTTTATTTAGATTGTACCTTAGAATAGGTAACAAAATTACATGAACATGCTTATCACAGCCAGTTTGGGGTCTTCAATCTGTTGTGTATTTAGAAACGGATTTACACACCCCTTGACAATTTCCAGAAGTGGAACATTTTCAGTGAGAAAAATATTTTATGCTGTGAAGTAACACTTTTCTATTGATTAAAATATAACTTTCTTAGCATGGGTGAGAAAGATGAGAAAGCTTACATGTTACTGAACTTGGTTATTCTGCATCAGCAAAGATATACCTGCAGCATCTACAGGAACAGCCATTCAAAGAAGTTCGCAGGACACGTCACAATTATGAACTATTTTCTTTTCTGAATATAAGGGAGATTTATTTCCTAATGACATAAAAGCTACTGTAAGTCAGTAAACACCAGCAAATTTCAAAAAGGTCACTGTTAAAGTAAGGGTTGGCATAGTTCAAGCTACTTCATCAACAGCAGAACACTGCAAAGCCCCTCAACACACAGAAGTACACTTTAAATCTCATGTAGCTTTCAAGCATGAAAGATGCACAGAAAGCCTAATTAAAATCACAAGAAGCTAAAAGTCTGCATAAAATCCACAGAGGTTTTTGAAACACTTTCAGGGTTTGTTAAAAAAAATAAAAAAAAATAAAAAAATAAAAAAAAAAAAACAAACCACACAAAGAAACAACAACAAAACAAAACCAAAAAAAAGACCCACCCAAACCACCTCAGATATATCTGTGTGCTTCAGGCTTTTACCAGAGTCATATTCACACATGTTAAGAAGGGTCAAGGTAACTTAAAACAATGCCTGGACATACAAAAAAAAATAAAATAATTATTGTAGGGTTAGACACATGGGAATAAAAAATAATAAAAAATTCATTTACCTACACACAGTTAAGTCAGCAATTCTTAGGGTCACCTCTTCATCTTGCTCTCAGAAGCAAGAACATGGCCCTGCTGTAGCCAACTTGCCCTCAGACATGGAAGTAACATTTTAGTGTGGATACACATTAAAGAATTCCTGGAATGGTCAGGGGTATTACTCAGTGTTATACAAGATTTTTCACACCAACGAACCACTCTGCACCTACAAAAACTTTCTATACTTTCTTGAGGAAGGTGACAGTTTTATAACAGACAGCTAACCCTGATTATAGTTTCATTAGGGTTTCTAACTACAAGACTGAGAAACTAAGGACCCCGGTTGTATATATTCACTTTCCAAAAAATATCCTGTTCAGCAGTTTCTACATGGCATTTGAAAGAAAGAAGCAGGGATCCTAACAGGAAAGCTACAAAAGAGAAAACACAGGTTTGTGATGTAAGAAATCTGTAAAAGTCAAATTTGAACAGTAAAATGAACAGCAATGTAAAAAAATAAATAAAAATCTTCAGGTTCAGCCACAGCTTCAACCATTAAGTATTTATATTTAAGCTTCCAAACAGTAATTTAGTTTAAAAGTGGGGGTGGTGGGGTGTGTGAGAGACCCAAAAGATCCCAAAGACACTGTTTTCTGGGGGATGTGTACCCCCAACCACCTCCCAAGCCAACAGTGAGGTTCAGGTTACTCCTAGTAGAATAGTAGTAATTATAAGATGCTGTCATGCACTGCAAACAATTGTTAATGGTCTTCTTATGTTTTTTCCAAGTAAATTAACTACCCCATCTCTTGTCAGTTAAACTATCTACTGAAGGGACAATAAGTATCCATTGCTCTGTTAAGAACAGCCTTTCACTTTCCCCCTTTCACCTCATTTGGAAATGCAATGTAAAATCTCAGTTTTTCTTAGCTCTCAACTTTCAGATCACCCTGAGCTTTGAAAACCCTCTGGAAGCATCCAAGTACCTGGAAAGAAGGTGAATCTACAGGAAAAACAACCAGCCCTTTGACAAGAGGCTGTAATAGCATGTACGCAAATTAAAATAAAGCAGAGGAAGAAGCCACAGGGAATATTAAGAATAGTGGAACGCTTACCATTTTAGATTAAGGAAGTGGGCTCTACTGCCTTGCTACAGGACAGGGATATGGAAAGGAGATCAGAAGGCTTCTGCTTAGCTTGGAAATTATGAAATACCTCATTGCTTTACAAGTATAAAAACTAGCACAACAAATTTTAGCAGTTTTAAAGAAAGACATGATACATTCGGATGTGGAATATTTTAAGAATCTGAAGATAAATAACAAAGCTGTCTAATGAAACGAAGTTAAGCAGACTGCATAAATTATGTTAGACAGATTACTTCTAGCAAGTTATATTGTCACAAACATGACCTACCTATACATCAAAGAAGTGCTGAAGCCTCACGTAAGCAGAAGCAGTTTGGACCAGCTGTCCTTCATTATGGGTTTCTAGCTTAGCTGAGGGTTAGACCCTCAAGTCTCTGCTGACAGATGTTTTGAGTAATACTTTATTTGGTTGCTTTTGCAAGAAAGGGCTGAAATTGTTGACAGGAATCTTAACAGTAACTTGAATTTGCAATGGTACCTGTTTCTCACAGGTCATCGGATGCAATTTTATCTATGTAAGTAAGTAGCTCTGAGTCTTCCTCAATTTCATGAGTAGCCTTAAGGTTGCATACAGACAATTTATTAAAGCTTACTACCGGACAGAGGGCTCAAAAACCCAACAGAAAGAGGATAAAATGCATAAAGTCTTTCTACTGAACAGACACCACTGTCAAGTGATCTGAGTAGTTAGTTTAAAGGTGTTTATCTTTTTAATGGGAGTTTAAATGTAAAGTCATTACCCCTAAATTGAAGTTGTTATTAAGTACCAAACAGCAAGTTACGTTACACGACTCACAGTATGAAATTAAGTTCCTTTTGAAGGGTGCTGCACTCAGTTTAAAGTTGTGGTTTCTGCAATTATGTGAGAGGAACGCCCATTCATTACAATCCATCAAGTTTCTCTATATTGTCTTTTTGCACTTTTCTGTGACAAATGTCGAACTTTAAGTCCTATAAAACATTAGGTATGCAATATCCTCAAGGTTCTCAAAAGGAGAAGCAGAAGCCTTCTTAAGCGTCTCAATTTTGAAGAGAGATTTAGGTGAGAATTTCTGTTTAATACTATACTTTCATTATTCCCCATTAAGGCTCACAGTTCATACAGAGCCACCATGCCAAAAGAACACAAAGTTTGTCCTAAGAAATGTAAAAACAAAGTGAAAAGGTAAAACTGTTTCACCTGGGTAAATCAAGGGAACAGGTAGAGAAATAGAAATATAGGGATCTACAAGGCTGTAATTTGGAAAAAGTTCTGAATAGACATTACTGAATTTTCCCTTCAGACAATTATCTGAAATTTTTAGAGTGACACTTTGTTAAGGGTCAGACAACAAAAAGGTGAAGCAAGCTGTTAGGACAAAGACTTTCTGAAATGCAAGGCATAAATGAAAGTATTGGCAAGCAAAACACATATTCACCTGGTACTGTGGTAAACACCATTAATAATTAACCTCTTGCTTACTGAAGGAGAGAAAAAGGGATCAGCTTAAGGGCAGTGTTATTCAGAAAAGTTAAAGGGCTTAAAGTAACAGGTATGCTCAAAACCATATCAGAATAATACAGCTGGAAACAGTATTTTTTAACATTTCTTAAAGATCCTGGATTTGGATCCTTTTTCTTTAAAATAATCACAGAGTAAATTCTGTTTATCCTAAACTATAGGCAGTGTTGATCTTTCTCTTTTTTCGTTTTCAACAACAGGAAATATGAAGATAAAACTAGAAAGGAGAATCAGCTTTAGTACTGGTAGCAAAAGCAATGAGTTCTTTTTTCTCTTTTCTCCCAGATATGTATCCAGACATTAAATGTAAGAAGCAGTTTCTGGAAACAGAAAAGCACAGCTTCAAGTTGTAAAGAAGAAAAGCATTAGCAGGCTGAGTATGGGAAAAGTAAAGGAGAAGAGAGGGGAGTAAGACTCCCTTTCAGCTACAAAAATAGTTCTAACTGAATTTATCATGAGGACTATGTGGCATAATTGCTAGTAACAACAGTAAGAGAACTAGAACTAACTGGGCCTACACACCATTATGTGCAATAATTTGTCAATGCCACCAGGAAAATATTTCTTATTGAGGGAGTAGACAGGCATTTAGAAATGCAAGAAATAAACCAGCAATTTCTACAGATATTTTAAAGAAAACACTCTTGGGCATCTTTTCTTCAAAGTTAGAAGATATTAAGTATAGGCAAGTCAGGCAGGTGTTATAAATAAGGGCCCACATGAACAGTAAAGAGTGAACATAAAATTTACCTGAGAAAAAATCCACAATTTTTAAATATTCTCTATAATGCACACAGTTTAAGCTTAAGCTTTTTATAATAACTTGTATAATTTAACATGTTTATCTGAAGGTGATATTTCTAAGCTTCTGAGGATTTTTACCGGGAAAAAGGTGCTGATTTTGTCAGCTTGTTGGGAAGTTCTTTAGTTTTTAATCTTCCCGAACACAGGGACCTTGCTGCAAGCTCACACCATCATTTAATTATTCAAAGTTGTTCTTACCTTCTCTATGACTTAGAGAACTGCAGCTAATCGTTTCCCTGATAACACAACCTTGGCTACTGTTATTTGGAAAAAGCAGCAAACGCTGATCTTTTATAAAGAAAATGTAGCTTCAAGACTAAACTGCTCATATTATCGTAGATAAGTCTGTCTACCTTTACCTATAAACTACACTGAAACAGAAAACATGTATCATAATTTGTGATTTATTTAGATGAACATGCTATAGGTTCTATTTCCAGTAAGAGTCAACTTTTAATTTTGCATGATGACTAACACCAGAGCAACAAAAAAAATAACAGTCCTTTAGTAAATTATCTGATTTAACATTCAGATTAAAAAGCATTATTTGTGCATTATTAGTGGGCTTACTTTATATGGAACAACATATTATTCCTTAAATCACTCCAAATACAACTTCAATTTTCAACAGGATAGCACTGAGCCCATTTTAAAATAGAAATCTTGAGTTCAGGTAAGTTCAGGCAAGTTCAGGCTTGGTAAAAACTCATTAGTTTGATGGTGTTATGAAAAAGCTCAAAGAATTATTTTTATCTGATTTTCTCAATTCTGGAAAAACCTAATATTAACTAAGTTATGGTTTTGATCTTTTTATTCATATTTTAAAATGCATTTTTCCCTTTAGTTCCCGTAGTGAAACATAAATAGACATATAACAACAGTCATTGTGGGATGCATGGGAGATAACAACTACATAACATAAACTACTGGGAATACCATTTAACTTCAGATCCCCCATTCAGTTAATGATATATATGCTTCTGTCCCAGTTGTTAAGACTGGAGTTATCAAACAAGCCAGGTTATCAGCAAGAGCACAGTTACAGCAACAGAGATTACCATGCTCCGGCCAACAGACTTCCCGGGTTTCATGGGCTGTGATGACCTCAACATTACAAGTCAGTAATGGCAACAAGTCAGGGCCTGAGCTGCTTAATTTACTGATAACTTAGGTATGCTTACACATGCTAAAGTTACAGGTTTATTTGAATGGACTTAAGAGTGAAAAGACTAAAGACTATCTCACTTGGAGTATTGTGCGAAGTTCCGGTGTCCTCAACATAAAAAGGACATGGAACTGTTGGAACAAGTCCAGAGGAAGGCCACGAGGACGATCAGGGGACTGGAGCACCTCCTGTATGAAGACATCACAGCAGCCTTCCAGTATCTGAAGGGGGGGCTATAGGGATGCTTGGGAGGCACTCTTCGTTAGGGACTGTAGGGATAGGACAAGGGGTAATGGGTTCAAACTTAAACAGGGGAAGTTTAGATTGGATATAAGGAAGAAGTTCTTTACTGTAAGGGTGGTGAGGCACTGGAATGGGTTGCCCAAGGAAGTTGTGAATGCTCCATCCCTGGCAGTGTTCAAGGCCAGGCTGGACAGAGCCTTGGATGGCATGGTTTAGTGTGAAATGTCCCTGCCCATGGCACGGGGGTTGGAACTAGATGATCTTGAGGTCCTTTCCAACCCTAACTATTCTATGATTCTATCTAGGCCAGCTTAATGCTGCTTGCTGAGTACACCTGGGGTTTAAGTGTCTACATTAAAGCTAACTCAGGCAGACAATAAACCTCCCCCCCAAAAAAGTTCTCCTCCCCTGCCCAATATTAAATACATAACAGAAATTAATACTGTTAGCATACCTGATGGACTCATACTGTGAGATAAACGCAGAAGACACTGCAATCGAAGAAACAGCAAAATGAGCAATCAAGACAACTTCACTGTGGTGGATTTAAGTTAGCTATGCGCTAAAGTGTGCTGCTGAGGGTCAACACAGGTCTGAAAGGTCTATTACCCAAAGTCCAAAAACGCCCTCTAACAACTGTGCAATTTTAAATAACCTGCCAAATTAACTTTTCTCCTCTCATTCACGTCTGTGATGTGTGCAGCATTCAAGACACCGTCACATTCAATCCTCACATGGACTAAAAGCCTATGAAATCATTTGCCGAAGCAGTATTACCGTCCTACTACCGAGACGGTGTGTTGCGTAACCTGTAGCACTTTAAAAGCCGCCAAGAAAATACAGGCACAGACTTGCACAGTAGGTAATGCTGGTGTAGAATAAAGCATATAAACAACACCACCAGATAATCAGAAGACACACAACAGGTTCCCTGAGAAGCTGCAGTGATGTAGTGTGACTATCTGGTAAGCCAATCTGGTCCTGGTCCTGCTGCTTTTCTCAGGGAACTCCTGCCATCCTTGCAGAGGTGCTCACCTCTGTTTCCTGCAGGGACAAAGCACTCATTTCAATGACAAAACATGGAACTCTAGAACAGTTCTCTTGAGGTGAGAAAAGGCTTAGGAGAGCAAGTGAAAGCTTGCAGTCAACTGTGGGAAAAAGACTAGGATCTTTAAGGAGTATGCATTTGTTACATCGGTTCAACTACAAACACCTAAATAACAGATAGCTGGAATTCTTTTTGCTGTATTTCAGAGGCTTGAAGCTAATTCATTTTGTGTACTATTTTAGCATTGAGCTTCTTACTGTGCTAGAGTTTGGTTTTCCTTTATTTCTCCTTTTTTAGCCCATTACAAAATAAAGTAGTTTAGAAAGCATTGGAAGGTATATAAAAATTAATGAAAGTTAAGTGAATGCTACTAATTCACTGATTAAAGGAGAGTGTTTTGTGTGCTTTATAGAGCTAGGAACAACGACCATATTTATTATTATGCTTACTACTGCAGTGTTTCATTATTACACAGCAATGTAGACATGGCTGTCATCTTAAGACAGGAAAAGAAAAATACAGACATATACTGTGACATACAACTCCAGCTGCCCAGCAACACCTAAAAAAAGCCCCCCAAAACCAAGAACGATGCTTTAGTTTTTACTGTATTCAATGTGACTGTGATATCTGTGACACTAGACCTGACCTCATATGGATCCTAAAATGCTACACCACTCAAAAAAATCACATCAGAGCAAAAGAAGGTTGAGAAGAGCCTCTCTGAGGAGGTACTATAATAGGAGACCAAAGCACCAGAGTATTCACTCACCTCATAAGCCATAAAAAAGGCAAATTAACCTGTGCAAGCAATCTAGTAACAAGAAGCAGTAGTAAAGGGATTTTTAGTCCCTAGGAAACTGAGTATGATGTGCAATAAATATAGTAATGCAACAATATCACAGTTTGTTACTGCCAAGGAGGGTACACACTCCAAGCTTGATTGGGGTGCCTTCCTGCTGCACTTCTGGATGGATAAGGAGCGGCTGAGGAAATAGCATACACGGAACGTATTCAAGGCTCTCTAACTGCAGTTCTCTTAATCCCAGATTTCAACATGCACTCAGTAAAGCACAGCAACATCAGGTAAGATGAAAACTGACATACAAGTGTGAAAGCTTATGAAGACATTGCAGTATGTTTTTGAAATATAGTAGTATCTTTGATTAAAATACCCTGAAGCATAATATTCTTTGATATAGCATATGATAAAAATGAATAATTATAAATCTAACATTGGCAAAATTACATATCTGCTGCTACCATCAGAAGCTACTTTGCTTTATGGCATATGAAGCTTCATTTACAGTAACTGGAAAGAGAAAGGGCAGGGAAAACCAACACACATAGCTGTATTGAACACCAGTGCTCCACACTACTGCTTCCTGTTATGCACCTATAAGTAGAGCAGTTTTCTCCCAGATAGTAAAAAGTGTTACTACTTCCAAATCAGCTCTGGACAGAGTCTAAGCAGGATGAGTTTTGTAACCAGTCACATTGCATAAACAGAGCTACTAAGCTTACTACACCTCATGAAATAAACTGCAAGATGCTTGAAGGAAGAAATATTACTGTTTTAGTGTGATGACTTCTCCCCATTTGGAACTCAAGTCAGAAGTGTTTTAACCAGTATCCTTGTATCGACTGCTCAAATGACATAGGTGATGGACTGCATCATGGTAAGTATCCTACAAAGAACACAACAAAGACCGCTATCACACAGAAATCTGCCTAAATAACACAGAAGCAACATACTATCACTACATAATTTTTGCAGATTTAATACCTTTCCTGAAGAAGCATTTTTTGCTGCCAGAGGATTAGAAGTGAACAACTGAGACTTGTCACCACAGAGACTTAAAAAAAAAAAAAAAGACCCTGGAGAGAAATCAAAGAGGAATTATGGGTAGTATAAAGTGCTTGGACAGATAAACGTAATGCCAAATAAATTTTAAGGTGGAATATGTTACAACTGTTCAAACTGATGGCTAACTTCAATGTCAAAACAAGCAGCTGACAGAAAAATCTGTTTTGACCCCTGCTCACTGATGATTAGTAAAGAATGTTAAACATTTCTAAAAAAAAAAAAAAAAAAAAAAAGAGAAAGTAACTAAGTAAATTCCACAAATATTAGCAGTTTTTCATATATTTTGATAAGCTTACTTCTCTCATTTTCCAGAAAAGTTGACCTATACAAGACAAGAATGAACTTCTCAAACTCCAGTGTGTCCATCCTTAATGTTAGCTCTTCACTACTATAATAAAATAAAAATAGAGACAATAGATCAAACAAAAAAGCCAGTGAGCAAAGGAAGGGAGAACAGCAAAATAGCCATTAGAAAAAAAATCTGGCTTAGTATGAGCAATGGGTTTATAGGCTGATTCTAACCACAGGCCGTAATAGCAACTTCAGCAACACATAAAATTTGCTGTGAAGTCATATGGGCACCAGACACCTATCTCCACAACTCAACTCATACTCTAGTTTAAGGAATTATAAAATATAGCTCATTTGAAAGAACTATCACCTACTTGATCTTCCACAGGGAGAGAAGAAAACTGCCATTCTCCTCAGGTATATATAAACTGAAGTCACACCACCATATGCTACCAGCAGCTAAAGCTAACAGAAAAAAAAAAAACAGAACAAAGCAAAAAAACACATAGATGGAACATTTTTCACATTGGTATATTTCTTTGAAACTCTATAATAAATATACCACATTACCAGGAAAAAAAAAAAAAAAGGCAACAAAATTATTTTTATATTACAGTTCAAACAAGTTGGTTCTACTAATCACTGACAGACTGACAGTGAAGGAAAAACAAGTAACCTCCCTCTCCACAGAGTCTAGATGTCAGTTCTGGAAATTCCATAAGAGGACCTGATTTCAAGACAACAAGTATTCTGTACCAGGCAAATTTAAAAGAAAGTAAAACATTTTCAGGCCAGGTTACTTCTGCACCATTGCAATTGAACTAGAAACTGAACTGAGCCTGACATGAGATACGAGACTAAAGCAGGGCAGAAACACATAAAAGAACTCCAAGAATAAGCATAAGAAAATCAGATATAAGGAAATAAGACACATTTAGTAATTAAGGCTTTGAGCTTTGGCTACCCTTCTGATGATGCCAACAAATTCCAAGTTAGACATAAACACCAGGATATAACTGAACTTAACCTGTCTCATATTTAGGTAAAACAAGACTTGAGTAATCTACAATACAATTTAAGTACCAGATCTTAAACACCAAAAGTAACATCATAAAGAATATATTCTTATGTTATAATTGAAATAATTTTCTTAATATTTATGACTCTGAGCACTAGAATTCCACAACATGCAGCAGTATAAACACAAACTGAAAACATAATTGAAAGAGGCTATCAGACTGCTTTTCAATATTACAGATTTGGGGGGAGAAGATTCTTATGTTTTCTACAGCATGATGTAATTCCAGTAAACAAATTAAAGTACATACTGACATTATATAAAGCAGAAGGAAAAAAAAACAACTTTATGAGAATCCTGTTTTATTAGATTCAGAATCTTGCTATAAAAAATTAAGTCTATAGTCATAGAAGCTTCAGTTTTAGCATTCTACTTTAATGCAAAAATCCTCCATTATCCCACATAATACAGAAATACTTTCAGTAATACAAAGTGTAATTACCCTATTGATATTAAAGGAAAGTTGTCTAAACAATTTTTCACTACAAAATTAGAGATTTTTAAATTAATAATTAAATTCAGTAACTTTAAGAAACCATGGTAATTCAATTAATGATTTAAAATCACAGAACATACATCTTGAACAACAGGAATTTTTCCAAGTCACTGGAGAAAGCTAGACATGATAGAAACTGTAGTGAGGAATATTCTCTGCATTTATATAATTTGTGTTTCAGAAGGTATCTAACATTTGTCTGTCATTCAGCCAGATCCACCCATGCAACTGTTTGCACATATAGAATGTCAGCTCTTTGTCTGTTGCGACAATGCCCAAAGTAGCGTTGCATGAGGAGTTACTAAAACACTGTTAGTATTTTCAGTCTTGCCATGTATTTCCCAACTTTGTGAAGTTTTAATATGACATATACCATCACAAGTACTAACTGTTTCCAATTATAGAACTGAATAATTAAATATTTATATTATATAATTATTTAGATGTTAATATATATACATATATAACTCAAACATACAAAGAAGGTTTGAATGCATTATGAATATTTCTTCTTCAGAAGATGGTACTACCTTCCACAACCAAATTTAATTTTAAAAACAAAGCAAATGTCACCGAATAACGTTTAGAAAACCAACAACACTGCCCTAACAGTAAAAAACCCTTGGCTTCATTTTGATCAAAGTGAGCTCCTGTTTGGTCTTGAAAACAGAAGCAAAGCCATTAATTACAAAGGCTAAATCCCATTGTGGGGTACTGCTTTTAAGCTTCTGGAGGAATAAAATAGTTGAACAACTCTGGATATTCAATTTTGCAGTACTAAAGAGAGATCATATTAAATTGCACACTTAACACTTTCTGCATCACCCATATGCATTCAATGTTAAATCCCTGTAACTTTAATCATTTGTATCGACTAACACTTCTCATCTTTGCTGTAACATCGACAAACAACAGAATTATTGCCTGGTTCATTATCAAATATAATACAATATAATTATCTTGCTTAACATAAAAACCTCTTTGATTCCAAGGCAAAGAGGTAAAAATAAAGGCAGGTAATATTTTAAAATATTTGATCATTACTGGTTTAAGGCAGTAACTTAAAAAAAAAAAACAACATATAGGAATATACCTTTTTCCTCCTTTGGCAATTACTCTGCGTGAAGATTTCCACAAGATGGTGCTACAGTCCTATTTTTGAAAATATCACATATTTCAAACGAATTAGCCTAACACTTAGAAAAAAACATTTCATAGTTAGGATGATGAACAGCAATTTGCAAGGTCTATTTTTAATTAAGGAGCATAATATGTTCTTATTCTGTAATCTTCCAAATTATTTTTTTTTAACCAACAGGAAAAGTTCTATTGCTAAAGCCCCAAAACTCTCAACTAAAGTTTATATAACATAATGAACCACAGTATGTTCTTCTGTTTGTATGCATAATAAAGTCAACTTGTATTCCATATGGTTATAGAAAAAAAAAAATCATAATTATTGTTAAAACATATAAGTCACTTTTTACAGCATAATGTCAAACAGCTGCTTTTGCCTTCATTTGCAAACTGCCAAAAAAAAATATCCACTGGTTTTGTGATATCAAAGTCCAAAAATCCTTTCAAGTGAAGTGAGCATTAGCACAAAGAAACCTTGATATGGTAGGCTACCAATTTACAAAGACTAATACATACATGAATAAATCTTACCAAACCTCGCACATCTTTGGTATGATTATATAATGTTTATGCAAGTCTTATATCTACTTGTATCTCTAAAAAGAAATTCTAAAATGGCTCCAAATAATAAAAATATTTTTTATCTTTGTATACTGGATGGCCTCCATCTGTGCTGCTGGTCTGAAAATGTGTTGGGTAAGAGCACTAAAACACTCAACACATCTCTCTGCAGTCAAAGTCTGTGGACTTACTTGCATATTTTAGTGTTTAGGATCAAACTGACCCTCACGTTGTCAGTGTTAATGGAAGCCATAATGTGCTGGTACTCTCCAGCTCAGCATGGAAATTTATACTTAAAAAAAAGAAAAGAAAAAAAAAAACCAGCAAAAAAAGTACATATTTGAAATTGTGTATTTAAGTTTTCATTAAGACTTATTCAGCAGTACAGATGGTAAGATGGTATGCAAGAATGCCTCTTGGGTGTAATATGCAAGTCCCAGCTGGAACGTTTCCAACAGGATGTAAACCACAGTCCTCAAGCCTGCACTTTAAAAAACATATTACTTAGCACACTGCTAACAAATGTCAACACAAAAATACCCTGCTGTAATGACTTCACTTTACAAGAGAGGGAGGGGTAGATATTTGAACAGTTTTTAAAAAACAAAAAAATTGAGGCTGGAGGAAGGGAAATCAATACACAGATGCATTAGAGAAATATTTATTCAAAGGAATAAAAGCACTGGTGATCATTACAAATTTGATATATTAAAAATTCACTGCTATACAAAAATACATATTAGGTCTGATATCCGTAAGTCCACAGAGACCAGGTCTGAAGGGCTATGCTTTCAGGTCTTCCCAGAGGTGTTGCTTGATGTTTTCAACAACTCTGAGGTCTCTTCAATTCTGAAAATAAATTTTGTTTACACACACACACTTATTAAGATATGGTAAGAAATAACTGACTTGCCTTTAACTTTCTAATGCACCCAAAATATTAACAACCATAATGAAGCCTTGTTTCCACTCATCCCCAGTTTTCCTCTGCAACTGGTTTGCATTTTAAATGCCTACCACATATCTGTAAACCTTAACTATATATAAAGTATGCTACACAATAAAAAATAAATCGCAAAAAAGGCTACAGCATTTTTGAGGCCAGGCCCTTATAGAATAGAAAATCTCTTGCTAAAGAAACATTATACAGCAATGCATTTCTCTGCAAGTACAATGAAAATATTTCTTACAAAAGGAAATTCATTACAGATCTCAGGACTAGTATCAAATACACCTCAGAGTTATCACAATGCTTAGACTGAAACTGGTTTTACTTTACTTTAAATAACAAAAACAGAGTTAAGGTAATGGAAGAAAAGTTGCAAGTACATGGGACTTCCTATCAGAAGATAAATATTTCAATTCCTTGTCAACCAGATTCTAAACACCCTTTAATCTCTTTAATCTCTAATAAATACTATTAAGGATGTTTTCTACTGCTTTTTAGAAACCAAAACAGTGACTCATCCCACAAATATAGATCTGTAAGTGGATTTATTATCCAGTGGAGTCCTAAGGAAATGCCACACCTGATGCAGAGACCTTTGAGGTTTAGAACACATGTACATTCTCTATATGCCTTAGTCCAGTACAACTCCCTCCTGAGAAATTAATTCCTGCTGCCCCTTCCTATTACTTACATTTTACTTATCCTCTCCATTCTTTGTCTTGTTGTCTCCTGCAATTTAAAAGCAACAAAGTTAGTGAACTCTTCAAAGCTAACATTCTTCAGATAGACTTTCAACCTAGAAATTCATAGAGAAAATGTGACTTTAAGCCCTGATTGCTAAAGAAACATTAGAAAACATACCAAAAAGATTTTTATGAGACAGACCTAGATACAGTTTTGCAGTTTCCCTGTTTTTCACTAGTAGTATATACAACTAAAACTAATGCTTACTTGTTCTCTTGATCTCAGAAAAGAAATCAACTAAGCATTTGACAGTTTTACTTACCTTTGAAATGTCTGTCAGATCATGAGAATTAATGGTCACAGCTTTGGGAGATGGGTCTGTGGATAATGGTGAATTGCGTCCAGACAACTGATGAAGACACTCTGGCATCTCCTCCTTCCTCTCTGTATCTATACAGAAACAGTTGGTTTTGGATCACCTTTGCATTTTGCTCTCTTATTGCAAGGTCAGCTATCAAATAAGCTTGATTTACAGTATGTAATAACATAAGAGAATGCATTGTTTAGAGACGGAAAAAGAAAAGCTAGTGGTGAGAGTCTAAAATAGGTTTCTCATTTGCTTAAAATAAGATAAATACTGTATAGTATGTATAACACATAAGGCAAATTCCAAGATTACTAGGAATGCTACCTTTATCCTGATTACAACAAAATCAACACTTAAAGCGTAATTACTAGGTCAAACATTTAATAGTAACTTAAAATAGTTTATGTTCTTTTTATTGTAAACTGCCTGTTCAAACATGTCATTAATTCGTGCTAAGTAACCTGTCGCATAAGCAGCAGAAATAAAAAGATAATATCACCTTCTTGCTTAAAAGCTAGATAAAGGTCTTTCTGTTTCCCTAGCTCTCCTCACGCTGGGGTAAGTTTAGCATTGATTTAGCAGAAAGAGACTTCTCTTTTTACGCTGGGAAGGCTCTGATACTCCTTGCAATTTTAGAATACTATTGCTGGAGAACAGAATTTAGCATTTGGAAAAAAAGTGATCCCTTGCTCTTCTTCCAGTAGAGCCACCATCTATGGATCATACCTTCAGAACTTTTCTAGCTATATTATCCTGTATTTAAAATAACATCATATTACTTCTAACTTATTAAAATTAAAATCTGTTTCTTCTGTACAACTGTTATTCATGAAGAACACTACAAACAAAAAGAACATGAAAGCATTTCAAGTATTGTACATCTCAGAAGACTTAAGACTGCCCATGTGACTTGTATGCCTAAAATTTCCTGAATTATATTTTCGAAAAGCAGGAATAACAGGAATTTGGAGAATTATAGAAGTCTGAAAATATGAAAATTCTTTTTTAAAGATTATCAGCCTGCTTGCTGATTACAAAGACCTTAATTGCCAGTAACATACCACTAAAGTTACGAAAGGAAGCAAAGATGTTACAACTTCCCAAGGTCTGTAAAAAGAAGATCCCATTTCTGAGCCTTGAAAATCAAAATGAATTTTGCAGGACCAAGAAAATGCCTTCTTAATTTCCATGAAAACTGAATTACTGAGATTCCCTTTTAGTTTCAGTGCAACAGCCCACCACTGGACAAAAACACCTAACAAGTGAGAATGGGAAATAGAATATCTTCCTTACTACTGTTTGTAGGAATAACAGCTGCCATAAAGGAAACAGGACAAATTAATGAAGAGAATGATGCAGAGTAAGGGGGAACCAGGACAAATTAATGAAGAGAATGATGCAGAGTAAGGGCTAAAGAGCTACCACTGAGGGAGAGAGAAGAATTAAAAACATTCCCCAGATCATAAGTAATTTCTTTCTCACTTCAGGCTTTTTCATTTACTACTTGTACATTAGCACAAAGTTAGGAAGAAAAGACTTTGTCTTATCTTCAAAAGAAGAGTTTAACAAAAATACTTGGATAGCTAACTCCTTCAAAAGGGATGAAACCATAGAGAATATTCAGCAGTGAGTTGGAAAACACCACAGATTGTGAATGAAAAAGCCCTGATTTGTCCTGAGCCATTATAACAGCAAATCACATAATCAAAATAGTGTCACATTTATGATGACAACAAAGCTGTGGCAGCAAATATCATTTGTGTTTATGAATAGCTTACTTAAAAAACATTATAATTCCTTTGAAGTGCAGATAACATTGTTTTTCACAGCTTTAACTATAGCACCTTAATTAAATTCACATCTTTATGATTTTTTCGAAGTTATTTGTAACCATTAATTACTATATGCTTTCAATAATGCTTTAAAAACTATTTCAGTAAGTACAGCTGCTAAAGAATAAATTACAAACAAGAAAAGACTGACAGGTAAACTTGTAGTTTGCAGCATCCATTTAAATTCAGAGGTCACTAAATTGCAATTGTCTACTTGAAAAAACACTTTTTTAGTTAAGGTCAGCAAGAAGTGTTTAGCATATGATGTTAATTAAAAATATAATCATTAATACTCACCAGGGGAAACTGAAATCCTACTAGAAGAACCTTCTTGACTTATATTGCTTAACTCTGTAGGTAACTCTCTCTGAAATAAATACAGATTTACTACATTTTAGCCATACCGTTTACTTAAATCATCTTTTAACCAAACAAAAGTATATTTAAGTACTTTGTAATTTAGTACATAAGTATTAAAATTAAGTAATTTAAGTACTAATGTTTGCATTTGCTACACCATCCAGACACGCTGGGACTGCACAGATGTCTTTACAAGACTGAAAAAAAATCCAACATTTCCATACATATATTGCATTTGAAAAGTAGACTATTGCTGTTTATAAACAGTTCAAAACCAAGTCCAAATACAGTGAGATCTTGGAGCGGATTATCCTGGAAGCCATGCTAAGGCACATGAAAACCAACAAGGTTGTTGGTGACAGCCAGCATGGCTTCACTAAGGGGAAATCCTGCCTAACCAATCTGGTGACCTTTTATGAAGGGGCTACAGAACTGATGGACAGGGGCAGAGCAGTTGATGTCATCTACCTGGACTTGTGTAAAGCCTTTGACACTGTCTCCCATGACATCCTTCTCTCTAAGTTGGAGAGACATCAATTTGATAGGTGGACCACTCGGTGGATAAAGAACTGGCTGGATGGCCGCACGCAAAGAGTAGTGCTCAGTGGCTCAGTGTCCAGCTGGAGACCAGTAACGAGTGGTGTCCCCCAGGGATCGGTGTTGGGACCGGTCTTGTTCAACATCTTTGTGGGTGACATGGACAGTGGGATTGAGTGCGCCCTCAGCAAGTTTGCCGATGACACCAAGCTGTGTGGTTCGGTTGATACATTGGAGGGAAGGAATGCCATCCAGAGGGACCTTGACACGCTTGTGAGGTGGGCTGATGCCAACCTGATGAAGTTCAACCATGCTAAGTGCAAAGTCCTCCACCTGGGTCGGAGCAATGCCAGGCACAGCTACAGGTTGGGCAGGGAGGAGATTGAGAGCAGCCCTGCGGAGAAGGACTTGGGGGTGTGGGTTGATGAAAAAATGAACATGAGCCGGCAGTGTGCGCTTGCAGCCCAGAAGGCCAACCGTATTCTGGGCTGCATCAAAAGGAGTGTGACCAGCAGGTCGAGGGAGGTGATCCTGCCCCTCTACTCTGCTCTCGTGAGACCTCACTTGGAGTATTGTGTGCAGTTCTGGTGTCCTCAACATAAAAAGGACATGGAAGTGTTAGAACAAGTCCAGAGGAGGGCCACGAAGATGATCAGGGGACTGGAGCACCTCTCGTATGAAGATAGGCTGAGAAAATTGGGGCTGTTCAGCCTGGAGAAGAGAAGGCTGCGTGGAGACCTCATAGCAGCCTTCCAATACCTGAAGGGGGCCTATAGGGATGCTGGGGAGGGACTCTTCATTAGGGACTGTGGTGAGAGGACAAGGGGTAATGGGTTTAAACTTAAACAGGGGAGGTTTAGATTGGATCTGAGGAAGAAGTTCTATACTGTAAGGGTGGTGAGGCCCTGGAATGGGTTGCCCAGGGAGGTTGTGAATGCTTCATCCCTGGCGGCGTTCAAGGTGGGGTTGGACATAGCCTTAGATGGCATGGTTTAGTGGGAGGTGTCCCTGCCCATGGCGGGGGGGTTGGAACTCGATGATCTTGAGGTCCTTTCCAGCCCTTACTATTCTGTGATTCTGTGATTCTGTGAGATAGCTTACGTATCAACAGAATGAACAATCAGACTGTTCTTGGTCTGTGCTAACAATTACATCTTGACATTGGCTGCTGTTACCTTAACAAAATAAGCTTACTTTCTACTTTTAGTTGATATTCAGAAATGCAGCTCCTCAGTCCTAGAAAAATTAGCCTATACAGAAACTGAAATTCATGCCACGTAAGTGTTTAGAACTCAAAAGCATATTTTAGGCTAGTTTCCCAGGCTGCTAAATGAGAGAGGGCTCTTTCAAGGAAGTTTCAAAATTTAACCTAATCTAGCTTAGAAAAGGTTGTTCAAGGAAGCAAAATCGTACTAACAATAAATGTTTTGCAGTGCAATTTTCTGATTTAGAAATAAAAAAAAATCCAACACACACACAATATCTGGATTTTTTTTTTTTCCACCAGTGAGTAATCGTTATCATTTGAAACATCAGCCTTTGGTAAAAGTATATCACTTTATATCCTGCAATAACTACATCAGTTAACAGGCGAATATTACACCCAAATAAGCAAATAGGGGAGAAATAGTAGGTATTGTATGAGAAGAAGCCAGAAAAAGACTGTAATAATGGATACATTTGAGAGATCTGCACTGACTACTTTGCTCAATTCTTTCCATCGAAATCGATTTGGTAGCTTTCAGACCTTCCCAGAGCTAAATGCACAGCTGCAGCTACTTTGGCAGCAATGCAAGACAGATCTTAGTGCTCCTGCTATGCTGGCTAGATGCCAGAAACTCCTAGGGGAAAAAAAAATTAAAAAATGCAAGAGTAAGAAGAAAGGAGTAATTCTGAATTGTTTCTCTATATGTGAAGCACAACTTGGATGGAATTTCATGAAACAAAGAAGCAGCAATTCCCTGGGCCAAAGGATTATTTCTTGGCAGTTTTCAAATGCCTATTGCAAAAAAGTTAGGTTTTGAAGACTTTTTTAAAAAAAAATAAAAAAAGAAAAAAAAATAAAAGCCAGCTTATTTTACTTTGAAAAAAGGACAAGCAAATGACGCTCAAAATTCTTTCAGCAGTGAATTCTTTCAGTAATATGTAGTACAGAAATACAATTATCTTATTGGAATTTTTAAAGCAGTATTAAAGTTAAGTATTTTCTATATATTTTCCAAATGCTATTCCAAATCTTTGAACAACTGAAATAAACTGTTACTGAAGTAATAATAAACCAAATTTACAGAAAATAACAAGCCTAGTCTGAAACAGACTTTCCCATGCTCCTACCTCATAAAAACAACAAGTATCGCTTGGAGAACACGCTTCTACCCAAGAGCAAAACTACAGCTATTCAGCTGAAGGCCTTTTTTTCTGCTGGCAGAAAAAAGTATTATCACTGGTGGTGTTATTTGGACTTATAACCATTGATAATTAAATTACAATATCCATACAAAATTGATTTCAAATTGTAAATCACTTTAGCTGTTATCAACAAACTGCTTAAAACATAAGTGATTGAGAATGTCAATCCTTATCATATGAGTACAGCCTTTAGAAATAACCTAGTGACCAGTCTGAACACTTCTTCATTTTGAGACTTCACATAACTAGCACATTTGCAAGGCACACAGAAAAAAATGTGTCTTGTGTACATGTATTAGTGACACTCTGAAATCTGCAGGGCCAGCAACACACACAGAGCTTCTGGTTACAAGTAAATTCAACAATTTTTACAATAACAGAAACAAATGCAATACTGATCAAGTATTTTCCACAGGGGTTTTCAACTTCTGGAAAGAATCTGACAGCATCTGAAGGATATACAGGAGATACTTAAGCAAATACACTTTGAAATTAAGCATGTGACCACAAAATCGATGCTATGGTTCACTGCGTTTCAGAATACCTACATGTGCACATACATAAAATTATACAATGCACATACAAATACTTTATCACTCTCTACAACTACCTGAAAGGAGGATGAAGTGAGGAGGTGACTGGTCTCTTCTCCCAAGTAACAAGTGATAGGACAAGAGGTAACGGCCTTAAGCTGCACCAGGGTAAGTTTAGATTGGATATTATGAAAGGGTGAAGGGACAGGTATTGGAATGGGCTTCCCAGGGAAGTGGTAGAATCTCTGTCCCTGGAAGTGTTCAAAAACTGTGTAGACGAGGCCCTCAGTGACACGGTTTAGCGGTGGACTTGGCAGACCTGAGGCAAAGGTAGGACTTGGTGACAGACTCACAAATTTAGGTTGTAAAAAAATCTTTAAGATCATTAAGTCCAGCCTCTAGGTCTTATCGGTGCTTTACAAACTAGTTGATTCTACGATTCTACAGCGAGCATGAAAAAAACAACAGAGCCTTACTGCAACAAAATACTTGATTTGCTTTTACAAATATGCCCAATGTAGTCACATCACAACTGTAGCACTTTCACACGTTTAAAAATGCAACGAATATCACGACAAGAAATGGAAAGCGGGAAAGAGGAATGTGGGGAATAAAAAAAAAAAAAAAAAAAGGAGAGAAAAACCATCAGGTTTGGGCTAGAAATTTCAAAGAGCCACAAACTAAGAACAGGACTAAAATAAAAACTTTTCCATTAACCTTGTATTTACATTAAGCATGTCATCTATTTTTGTCAACATTAGTTATATAGAATGAAGACTTAACCTTCCAAAGGGAGTATCTGTATCTGGTTAGTTTGGAGAATTTAAAAAAAAAAAAAAAAATCATATTCAACAGCAACAATATTTGCAGTACAGTATAAGAAATTGAGAAATACGCATACCAGAACAAGGAAAACCTTAAATGTATCACTAGCATGACGAAACTCTCTACAGAAATATTAAGTTTTCAAAAACAGCAGAAGTCTTTTCAAAAGCTTCCTTCTATAAGTTCATGAGGAGATAAAACACACACAGTCATTATTACTGAAAATAGGCTTCACTATACCTGCTGTTCCTGCAAGGAAACAATTTCCAATGGAGAGCTTTCCTTCACAAAGCATAAGAAAACAGCAAAACTTAACAATTAAGAAGAAAAACCCACCAACTCCATAAACAGCACCTCCATTCAGATCATGTTTTCAAAAAAAGCAAAAAAAGCATATATAGGAGGCAGCAAGAACAGAAACAGGCAAACAACATTGTGTCTGGGCTATTTTTGTTATAGAAACAAAACAGAAGTGAACATACCTTTTTGGATTGCAACAACAGTTCTGTTTCAAGAAGCAAAACTCGACTCAACAAGTTATTCCAGTCCTTCTTGTCTATGATCACCTTTCCTTCCAGTTTCTCTTCTAAAACATGCAGTTTATCTTCCATCCAATCCAGCTTATGAAGCTTTTCCTGGCAATCAGCAAGCTGACTCTTCAGGGCCTCAATCTGAGAATTATCTTCTATGATCTGAAAATATGAACAAGAACATGTCCTCTGATTTCAAAACAGACATAATTCATCAATTGATCAACGAAATCTAGTGCAACCTTCCTCAAGTTCAGATATCAGATTCTGCTACATTAGAAAATTATTTCTTTCACAATTGCCATAATATTCCTGTTCATGGATGTCGTGGTTTAAGCCTCTATAAACTCACGCAGTCGCTCTCTCACTCACTCCCCACTCTTTCTTCCCTCCGCTCCTGGAGTGATGGGAAGGAGAATCGAAAGAATGCAACTCCCACAGATTGAGATAAGAACAGTTTAGTAACTAAGGTAAAACACAAACCACTACTGTTACCACCAATAATAATAATGATTAGGCAAATACAAGGAAAGAATACAATTGCTCACCACCAGTCCCCAGCCCGAGCAAGCAGTGCACGCCCCACAGTGCGCCCCCACCACCCTTCCGGGTCTCTGCCTTCCGTTTTTTTCATCCTGGACATGACGTGCTGTGGTATGGAATAACCTCTTTGGTTAGTCTGGGTCAGGTGTCATGCCTCTCCTTCTTCCCGGCTTCCCCTCCTCCCTGGCAGAGCATGAGACTCAGAAAGTCCTTGGCCAGACCAAAACATTACCAAGCAGTAACTGAAAACACTGGTGTTATCAGCGCTGTTCCCAGGCCCAAAATTAAAAACACAGCACTGCACCAGCTACCAAGAAGGAGAAAAATGACTGCTACTGCTGAACCCAGGACAATGGAACTCAGCTTTTAAAAGAAACTGTTGACAGAACTGGCTCTTGAAAGGACAGTACAATTCAATTTACTTTTTTCAACTTTTTCAATATATTTATTATATATCTATTAGTTATATTTAAGGAGGAAACCAGCTACCATGTTAAAAACTTTATCCCTTTAGAAAAGTCCTGCAAGAAAAGTTAAGAATACATGCTGACAGCATCTTAAAATAGAAATTCTTACTTGTTCACAATTAACTTCGACAACATCATGATCTAGGCATAATTCTTCTTCATTACCTCCTTGTGCTGGAAGGGGTAACGGATGAAGGTCACTACT
Source organism: Amazona ochrocephala (assembly GCA_039720435.1). NCBI lineage: Eukaryota > Metazoa > Chordata > Aves > Psittaciformes > Psittacidae > Amazona > Amazona ochrocephala. The sequence continues at coordinate 40,551,274 of CM077879.1, forward strand.
AATTTCATTTCCTGAGTGCCGTTCTACTAAAGGCTTCTTTGGAACATGGAAAAGAAAAAAAAACAAAACAAAACAAAACAAAAAAAAAAAAAAACAAAAAAAAAACAAAACAAAACAAAAAAAAAAAAAAACAACAAAAAAAAAACAACATTTCAATTCATCAGCCAAGCAACTGAACAACTCTAAAAGACCTAACATTTTTGTATTTATTTGAATCTGAAAATCTTATCCCAACTGGTTGCAAAACATACAGCAACAGCAGAGATATTTTAATTTTAAAAAATCATATAGACATAAAAACTGTAAAAAAAATATGCATACACTTTACGGTATGTACTGTGTACCTTGGTTTTCTTCCATAAACAGTAATTAAAGCATTAATGTCCTCACCTATTGTAAGAGTTGTTAGATTTCCAAGTGTGGACAGAGAGGTATGAATCTTACCTTATATATTAACATATGTATACCTAGGTCAAACGTCAACGTTGCCACTCAAACATTCAAAACCAGAAAAGTTTAAGTAGTTTAAGATTAGAAATCTCTTTCCCCTGACAACTGTCAGCAAAATAACCCTACTAACCAAATTTCATTTGCTTTGAATGCTTCCCTTAGAGAAAGAAAAATAAGAGACAAATTCTGCTTTCTTTCCAGGTGGATCAAGTCCTGCGATTGCTATCTGCCACAAAATAAAACAGACTACCTAACGATTAAGAACTCACTATTACTAGTTCTGTACAACACATTAAGACTTAGATTCATGGATGTTTTAGGGAAACTGAAACTCTCTTCTTCCAGGGAACTCTTAATACACTCATATATACCCCCATTCAACAACCAGAAAATAAATCATTCCAAATATTTCCTTTGTTAAGTTTTCCTCATGCCTGAAAGCAGTATTTTCCTCCTAAATAGAAATCATCCACAGTTAAATGGGCAGATTCCAAACAGTTTTGTACAATTTTACTTTGCACCCTTTCAGCATTAAACACTAGGAAAGTGGTCTCCTCCAGAGGCCAAGAGTACCACAACACATAAGATCAAGCATTACTCTTGTAAAACCAAAGCCAAGAGGAAGATTACATTAAGAAATCTTTGCTTAAAAGATTCAGACAAAAGAGCAAAAAGCATTTGGAAAGCTGCACTGAAAACACTGCAATGTTCGACAAAACGCACTTTAATCTCCAAGCAGGATTTTCTTTTTCCAATTGCATTTTCGTTCCTGTCCCTCCATTTGATTTAATTTAAACAGCAAACAATAGTACTACATCATTACCACCAAGACTTTAAGATCAACTAGTCAGTACAAGAGAGAAGCAATACTCTCTATATTTCAGCTATAATTTCAGTCAATCACACTTCTTCAAGAAAAGAAAAAAAACACCAAACAACCAACAAAACAAAAAAAAAACCACACACACACAAAAAACAACCACCAACTGGTCTGATTAAGCATTAGAACCTAAATGAAAGCACATCTTCCAGAAAGAGCCTGACTTGCTACAAATGAGATTAACCTTTACATATACAAGATAAAAATTATTTTCATACCTGTTTGGAGTTCAGAGCATGGTCACTAGTATCAGTAATGACATTATCATAATTTGACCTTATTTCAGATTTAAACAATCTGGGTTTTTTCCTTGTTTGGGATTTAACCTTCAAAGTGAAGAGGAGAAAATATTATGCTTCTAACACAGAAACACAGAAATATTTTCTGGAGTATGGGGAGGCAATACAGACACATGGACACAACCCACAACAACACTCAAATTTACAGAGAAAATGGATCTGGAAATGAATGCTGCATTCATACACTCAATGCCTATAAGAGGTTGCATCAAAGCTGATCATAAACAGAAAACAATTTGCCTCAGAGGCGAAAAACAAGCAAATACAAAAAAGGTAGTTATGCCATCAAAGTGACAAATTAAGTATATAGTAAGTAATAGTCCTGAAGACTGTTACAAACTCAAATGAAACAAAATCCTGTAAAATATGAAGACAGAAAATTTCTTGTATTAAAGAAGACTGATAGACAGCATACATCGATAAAAATGACAACAATGCAAAATAAATACGATGAAAATAATCAGATGTGAGATGTATTTGTGTTTCAGTGGTATACAAGTGTCATGTTTAAATTAAATATTACCAGAATTTGTTTTTAAATCAACAAGCAAAGTCTAATTATATATTCATTATGTCAAGAAGACTAAAATATATTACTTCTATTACAAAGTACTGGATTTATCTTTATTCTTTATTTTTGTTTATACTACAATGCATTACCAGCCTCGTGTATTTCATCTACTTGATAGTGCTCAAGCATCTGACAACAGAACTTCATACTAATTTTTCCCCCTATTTTGACCATCAGCAATGCTGCATCTAAAATAAGCAGGTGTTCAGCTTTTACCTGCAGCATCAAGCATGTCAAAAGAAACTTATCTTACAATAAAGTTACCATTTAACCAGTACCTTAGAGTTACTTAATTCCTTATGTTTTTTTACCACACAGTTGATAATGTCACAAACAATCTGCATTTTTCTTTCCGCAAAGCCAAACTGAAGAAACTGCTGCTTTGTTAAAATTGGTTTATATTGAAATTGATCTCGAAGAAGCTGCAACAAAATAAGAGTCTGCTTCACTTTCAAAATCACCATGCAAGCTGTTGCAGAAATGGCATGCTCAGGTTCTTATTTTTCCACAATCTTTTCTTTCATTCTGCACTTCAGCAGTTAAACCTTTTAACATTTGGTTATTTATATATTCTCAGCTGTTTCTTCTAACTAGACTTTAAACATATCTCCCCCAAAACATTTCATTCACAACACTCTTGTAAAGATTAAGTCACATTCTTAAGATTCATGAAATAAATTATTTTAGACATTAATATTTAAAAAGTCAAACAAAAACTCCTCAAAGTGAATGCATGATAAGAAGTTGTACTAATCTCAGCAAATATATCAGAGGGCTAAGTAAGGCCCCCACAGAGCCTCTCTGTAAAGGAGTCTCTTTCTTTCCTGGGGTGCAAACTAGTCTGAATACGGTAATATTTGTTAACACATCACGCCATCTTTTATAAAAATGTGCTTATGGATATTTTTAAGAAGAGTTCAAAATTATTTTCATTCAGTTATGAATTTGATCCCAATTTTTAAGCTGTAAAATATTGGACTTTATATATTAATACAGCATGGTGTTTTAAAATATCTGTATTTCTCAACATTGTTTTCATTACGATCATTGAAGTTTGCTGTGATTTTTTTGCTGATTATGATTTCTTCTAAGGTCACTTCTATAAAACTTATTGTGTATTAAATATTTCAGCCTTATTCAAAACTAATATACACTAACAGTATTACTGTTCCTGCCATTGTCTCAACACTGAGATTTGGCTAACAACATCCATCTTTATTTTCATAAAAATTTATATGACTTACCACACAGTGACTTACTGCTCATCTTAAATCCTAACAGAATTATAATTCACATTCATTGCAAAAAAAGCCTATTATTTTCTAGTAAAATTTATACTAGATGTTTAATTTTTATGATGCCATACTCAAACCTGTGTCTCTTTTGTGAAGAATATAAAGACAGATACCTTGTAAATAGCTTCAACAAAACGCAAGTCACTCTTTGCTGTGAGTTCCACATCACACTTTACCAAAAGCTCTGCTATGTAAGTTGAAAAACATGTAAAAGAATAGCTGATGAGAGGTAAAAATGCAGCTGGATCACCTTTTATTAGCCTATTGGGAAACAAAAGTACTTTACACAGCAGAAGACAAAAGCCCCTCAATAATATGAATTCAAACATTCAGTTTGAAAGGTGTTTTAATACAGACAGCATGTTATAGCCTTAATTTCTCATTTTTTTTTCCCAGGCATCTCTCATTCAGCAGTCTTTACTGTTATTTGCAAAATACTCAAAACAAGATTTTTGTGACTCTCGTAATTTTAACATAGTCTGGTCTAAAGCCCACCAGCACTGTCATCTCAACATTCAACTTGGTTTCTTCAATATTTACCAGATGAAATTTGCTGGCAATTACAGAGAAATTATAATGGCAAGAGTTTAATCAAAGAAAAGAGAGAAACAGAGAAGAAAAAATGGGCAAGACAGAGATACACTTCAGTATACACTGAAGATACACTTCACGATTATTATGAGGATTCTCAGAACAGCAAAACTGCATCTTTTTATCTTCCAGTTCACACGTAGCAAACCCCCAACTTCCCACAGACATATGCTTGGCTTACTCACCACTGGGTACAATGTCAATATTTATACATATCTTGTTTACACATCTTGCTGTCATCATGTATTAGCATAAATTAATTTCACTACCACTTACAATGTATAATCCACATCTCTTGGATAATTTATCAGGCGAAGCCCTTGCTCTATTTTTCTTATACTTCCTTTTAGGTCTCCTGTTGCCATAATTCCAAATACTTTTCTTCCTTCAGATTATGAAAGAAATGTAATTCTCCTCCTTAAAAAAAAAAAAAAAAAAAAGTACACAAGAATTATAAAATGCAATACAGTTATCACTGAAGTTCAAAGGGGTTTGGTCCACTTTTCTAGACATGACTATTTCCAAATACAGCACAGCACAGAGCCACAGCTCAATACCAATTAATACCATCATCATTCATTCTAAATAGGATCAATTACTAATCCTCAACCCAGCCAACTATCAAAGATCTTTAAAGACATCTGAAAGCATTTAAAGAATTTAGTGTAAGTTAAATCCACTAAAACTGAGTGAAAACAAGTTTCTTCCCTGTTTTAAAGGAGCAGAAAGCCCACAAGCAGTGAAAAGCTCTTGCATTTTTCAGTTTTGAAAGCTGTTTATTCTTTTGTTCACCTGGCCACAAGCTCACTGGCCAAGAGAGCAATGTTTGGATGTGTAAACATGGGAAGACAGGCTAACAACTCACCGCAGACAATACTTTTGTATCTAGATGATCCATTAAATAAACCTAAAATTGTTCAGGGAGAAGAGAATAACAGACTGCCTAGATATTTCAAAATAGGTACAAGTTTATTGGTATGATAACCAAAAGGTCCCTGCTTAACTTCTACATTGTAACACGAGTTGAGAACCCACTTTTAATTTACTTTACTTTGCAGAAGAAAAAGACTTATCTAAGAACTTGGTGCTAACTACAAAAAGGTGCCTGCAAAGAAACTGAAGACCTCAAGAAAAGGGAAGGAAGGGGGGGGAGAAAAAAGGGGGCAAAGCAACAACAAGAGAATCAGCAAAGCATGAAATCACCATCATCCAAAACAGATTTTACATCTATCAAAGGGATACACAAGTACAGGAAGCTCCTACTTTTAACACGTTATATCAAACAAAACTTATTAGTAAATTCTCAAATGAAAGAGGAGACTGGGGAATACTGGCAACTCCACCTGGCTGGCAGACAGTAAAATTAAACACCTGCAGCAATACCTTCAAATATCAGTACTAATAATCATCTTAAAGAACCCTGCCCTCACTCCATTGCTTCAAAATACACTTATATTTAAAGACAGCCTATGAGTACTATTTATCTTAGAACCATAGCATAGTTGGAGTTGGAAAGGACCTTAAGATCATCTAGTTCCAACCCCCCTGCCATGGGCAGGGACACCTCACACTAAACCATGTCATCCAAGGCTCTGTCCAACACAGCCTTGAACACCACCAGTGATGGAGCATTCACAACTTCCTTGGGCAACCCATTCCAGTGCCTCACCACCCTTACAGTAAAGAACTTCTTCCTTATATCCAATCTAAACCTCCCCTGTTTAAGTTTGAACCCGTTACCCCTTGTCCTATCACTACAGTCCCTAATGAAGAGTCCCTCCCCAGCATCCCTATAGGCCCCCTTCAGATACTGGAAGGCTGCTAGGAGGTCTCCATGCAGCCTTCTCTTCTAAAGGCTGAACAGCCCCAACTTTCTCAGCCTATCTTCATACGGGAGCTGCTCCAGTTCCCTGATCGTCCTTGTGGCCCTGCTCCGGGCTTGTTCCAATAGTTCCACGTCCTTTTTATGTTGAGGACACCAGAACTGCACACAATACTCCAAGTGAGGTCTCACAAGAGCAGAGTAGAGGGGCAGGATCACCTCCCTCGACCTGCTGATCACGCTGCTTCTGATGCAGCCCAGGATACGGTTGCTTTCTGGGCTGCAAGTGCACACTGACACCTCATTTTTATTTTTTCATCAACCAACACCCCCCAAGTCCTTCTCCGCAGGGCTGCTCTGAAGCTCTTCTCTGCCCAACCTGTAGCTGTGCCTGGGCTCTTGCAACCATCTGTTTATAGCTCTTCTCCAATACAAGGCTTTAAACGCACAGACTGGATGACTGCCTAGCTCTTATGTCACAATTGAAAACAAAGAACTTGCATTACAGTAACCTGGACAGACTGATAGGACTTGAGAAAGTCTATTAGCAAACAGCCAAACTGTTTTTTCAACGGTTTAGAGAAAAAACAAGGGTGGGGGAGAGACAGAGAACATTAGCGAAAGTACAGGAGTACAGATTGACACTTCACAAAAACAGCTCTCCTTCCTCACAACCTTGAGATCTGCTTGTGACTGGCTTAATCCACTATCTAACTTCCCCCAAAAGCCTCAGTAACGGTTTCAGCTATAAAGCCTTAGAAAAGAAATTTAATGCTCAATTTTCTGCTTAGAACCTGGGAGATAATTGCCTGCCACTGTCTACGCTGAATTTCTTTTCTTGACACAAAACATTTACTGTAAGCCTACCAACCCAAGCAGTAAAGAGGCATTACCAGAAAGTCTGTGCATAGAAGAGATATCCTTGAGATACAGCATTTTATATAATTTTTCTTGCTGACACCTGAGATTAAGACCAAACACTACAAAGAAATTACAGTAACTCCAGTTTGCAGCCTTGTTATTTGGTCATATTCATTAAAGCAGTGAGTCTTCCTGAAATGAACTTTTTGATAATTCTACTTGGGGGGGGGGGGGGGAAGGCAAACCAAGCCAACGGACCAACCAACCCCAATCAAACTAAATGCCAACAAAACCCACAACAGCACCAAACAGTTAAAGCTTGCACACACAATGGTCCGGGTTTGTTTTGGGGGGTGTTGCCTTTCCCTCCCCTGCCCCTCTTCTAGTGTCTCTATGATGCTTAAATCAACAATCATTGAGAAGATGAAGGAAGATCTTCACACATGTTCTGCCCTTTTTAAAGTACTTTCTTCCTACTTATCAGGTTCTTGCTCTTTAATCATTAGGTTTTGACAAATACTCTTTGTTAAAGGCTAGGGACAATTCAACCTCAAGCATTTGGAAACTGAGGCAACTATTTTTCCCACCTCACCCTACAAAGTGATCCACCCTACGACTTTGCCAACCTAACCAGATCTCAAGACAAATCTCAAAGAGTTTGTGGTAAAATTGAAGCACTAATCTGCAACACAAATACTCACAGAAGACACTCTCACAGGAATTCATCTAACCATACAGGCTGTTTCCCAAAAGTATCAATAACCCTTTCTGCACCATGCCTCTAGATGTAAAAACTGGCAATTGCCATTACTACAAGCTATATAGCCTGGGAGATTATACAAATAACAGTTGGTAGAAAATAATACTTTGGGAAGGCGTACATTGTAAAAAGTGACATAGAAGTTTTGCCTGTAAGAATTCATGACAGAACTGTTACAGAACATTGGCTACCCAGAGTAAAATCAGGTATAATAAAGCTTTAACATAGAACCACATATAGCCTAAAGAACAACTCTCAAAATTGCTTACGGTATTCAAAGAAGCAATGAATGTCAAAAAAACCAACCCAACCAACACACACAAAAAACATGTAAGTTACCAAACATCTTCGCGTTGTAAACACTGAAACGTATAACGAAAAAGACTCCTGAATTTTTGTTATTCAGATGATCCTTAAGGTCCCTTCCAACCTAGTTTACTACGATTTTTGTGACTCTTCTGTTATATGGCGAGGGGAAGTGGAGGGGAACACCTTTATGTCCAGATGCAAAATCATCAAGCAGTGGACTTCGCTGACGTGCCAGCTGCCGCAGACACACTCCAGACAAACACCATGTTTGCAAACGAGTGAACCGCGCAAGAAACTGCACGTCGCAGGCCGGTTGCCCTGAGCGCCATCAAAACACCGGCAGAAAAAAAAAGCCGTGTCCCAGTCGCAGGCAAAGCCGGCCGCGGCCCCGGAGCCGCGCCAGCGCGCCGAACCAAACTCGCAGCAGCGGGACGGGGAGAGATCCCCAGTCGCCACACCTCAACCCTAGACCCGCGGAGGCCAGACCTCCCCCGCTCCGCTCCGCTCCGCCCCGGGGCTCCCAGTCCCTAAGGAGAGGAAGTGCTCTGGGCTCAGAGCCGGCGCCGGCCCCTGCCCCAAGAGCGATCCCGACGCTCACCCGCGCTCACTGCCACCCCTGCTGCTGGACCCCGCCTCCCGCCGAGCCGCCTGCTCCGGAAAGCGGCTGCCCCGCTGCCTCTCCTCAGTACCACAGCGGCTACCAACCGGTGGCGGGCACAAAGCGAATCTGCCGCCGCAACACCCAACAGCCGCTTCCGCTTCCTGAGTGTCCCGCCGCCGTGACGTCACTTCCAGCAACAACAGCAAACGTCAAACCTGCCAGGCAAGGAGACGGGGCTGTGGCTGTCTCCCTGCTTGCTGAGAGGCCTCCCCGGCTCCCACCGCCTCTCGCGCCGCCGGGGGCTGCTCAGCCACCTCCTGCCCGGCGAGGCTCACGCACGGACTCCGGCCAGGCTCGTCGCGGCGGCGGTTGGGACCCGAACTCGCACAGGTACGGACCCTGCGGCTTTTCCTCGGAGGACCGCCGACTGCGGATGGACGGGCCGCGCATCCAATCGAGAGCCGGGGCCATTGGGGAGGCCCAATGGCGCGGGGGAGGCGGCACCCGCGGGGCTAGGCTCGCCGGTGCCCGGTGGCTGAGGATCTGCCGTGTCCCGGCCTGCGGCAGCCGAGGTCTCGATTCCTGTTGGTGGGAGGCGGCGAGCTGGACGGTTTCGGGGTTCCGCGGGGTGGTGGGAGTGCAGCCGCGACCCTCACCGAGAGGGGCTCCTAGGGCGCTTCTGTCACCTGCGGCCCTGGGCGTGGGGGTCTTGCTGTGCCCCCTAGAGCCGCCGCTTAGTCCTTGAGTTGGGTTTAAAAGGCTCTTCCGTCAAGGTATCGGCAGGCCTCGGTTACCAGTACAGCTGCGATGAACGAAGCTTCAGGTTCGGTAACATCAGAGGAAAAAGCATTTTCCTGTTTAGATAATTACGGTAGCCAAGCGGCAGCTGCAGGGCTCAGTTGCCATGAGGTGGAGGGCGTTTTTGTCAAGTGTTGGGTTTTATTTCATAAAGCAGAAACCAGTACAGCATTAATCTAGGATGCATTTAGCTTTTAGCGAAAGAATTTATTGTGCGCTAACAAAGCAAAGTGCGAAGACATGATTGAAATTGAAAGCAGTCTCTGGCAGGTAACAGACAGAGCCAGAGAAGATTAGCAATCCATAAGCAAGCTTTGTTATTTTTACCGTGACAGTTATTACAGCCAAGCTGTCGAAAGGTCTCTGTTGAATAAAGTTACGTAACTGGAATTTTGGAGACATTTGAGAGCATACATTTGAATGGAGAGAATGGAGATTGAAAGTGTATGTTCAAAATAATTTAAAACTATAGTTCTAGACACCTTACTTAAAAGGCTTTATAATAACAGTTAGTTTACACATGTTGTTTTGTGAGTGAGTTCTCAAAGCATTAGTCCTGGATTACTACAAAGTTTATGGGGAAAACAAAATGTGATCTAACAAACAGCATATAAACTGGCATATATAGATAGCTATACACATACAAAAGCTTCTGAATTTCCAGCAGCTGGTTCTCAAATGGTTTAAATTGTCTCATTTTGTTTCTTCTCCGAAATTTCTTCAGTTGATACTTTAAAGAGCAAATTACATTTTTTATCGTTTTTTAACATTAAAGATACCTTTAAAATTATTTCTGCAGTGATATGTTCTGTATAAGTGTCTTGAGTACATTTTAAGAAGTCTAATTTATTGAATGACACAGAATAGGGTTTTTTTCTGTCTTGGAGCCATTTCTAGTTTGAAATAATTTTGAAGTGATTATGTTGTTGGTGATGTATAGCAATTAGCTTTTGTGTGGGGAGAAGAACCCTGTGAGCACTGACAGGAACTGTTGATAATCTTGTTAGCTCAGTATTCGTTAATGGACGGTATTTTGTGAACAGGAACTTCTAGCTGAATATTACGGTAAAGGTGTTACACTAGCAACTAAAATTCAGATATTTGATTTTGGTCCTCTGTGACCACTATCAAATTCTTTACAAGTACCGTGTATTGAACACAAAGATAATCTGTCTTTGAAGAGGTTTAAAAGCTATTAATAAGATTGCCAGATGCTTACCTGATAGCATAAATTCCCTTGATAATTGGCTGGGCACAGCCCTTCTGTGGACTGTTTGTGGTAATGCTGCTGGTCATCTTCTCTCATCTTCCTGGTGTATTATGATTATGAATCTTGTCACAATATCATTTTTAAATGATCTTCAGAGCCTTGAGTTTCCCGTTACTACTTTTTTCTTTTATTTAAACTATGACAAATAATTAATATTTTCAGAAGATTTCTAACATTTGGGAGATAACAAATGTGTATAGAAATGCGATTTTATTATAATGATATCAAATAATGTGAGAAAAGGTAGAAAAAATTGCTAGCAAAATAAATCCTATGTCTTACAAAAAGTTATCTCAGCTGGCAGATTTACATATTTAGCAGAACGTTCCTTTCTCTCTACTTGACATACATTGTTTTCATAGAATAGGTTCTCTCATTTCATATTTGTAAAATGTAAGGTTTAATACTGCAGTGTCATATTTTTTCTTGCTGATTTCCATTGTCTTAAGGTTAAGGACTTGAAATAATAAAGAAGGATTATAAAGCATCGCTCTTGGTTCTCTCTGTCCCTGAAACTAGTATTTTGGTCTTAGCTATTTTATTATTTATAGTCATTGCTATATTTTCAGGCAGATTTTATTTTTACATAAAAAGCTGCACTGAGAAAGTGATTATACACCTACATGTGTATGTATACATTCACCTCTTTCAAAACTTACATGATTGCATTGGTCATTATTATTCAGTCCTTCAGGTCATCTGACATCTTCTGAGAGTGAACACAGCCTCTAAATTTGACATCTGTGTATTTGAAAGTAAAATGCTTTGTTGGCAGTGTTCAGCTTACAGCGCTAAGATCAAGATTTAGTTGAAGCCTCCCAAGATGTTTAGATTCTTTTAGATATGCAGTACTTCTTACTAAGTACTGTACTTGAGTATCATTAGCAAGCTCAGATACAATGATTTGCAAAATAGGAACTTTATCTTAATTGAATCCTCTAGCACAGTGATAGTAGCACTTTCTGAAATGTTGCACATGCTCAGAAATATTGTATTCCTTGTCTGCTCTTTTTATCTATTGGGAAACTTGCCTCCGTCCAGCCCTTGGGTGTTAACCACCTACCCACACAAGTTGTTTTTTAGCTTGGTTCTTCACTGCTCATCACTGCATCCTCTGCCAGCTTAGCTGGGGCAATAGCAGCAACAGTTGGAGTTGGAGCAGACTTGATGAGTTTCTGCTTGTAGTCCCAAATGCCAGTTCTGGCACACCTACCACTGATTCATTTAACAGCTCTTGATTTTATTCTAACAGCTGTTGGTGATCCTCCTTTGGGATGAAAGTTAGTAACTTCCTTCTCCTTGGGGAGATGTAGTTGTTCAAAACCAGAAGAAGGTAGCACTGAGCAACTGCATCTCTTTTAAAAAAGTTGCTACCTTTTATTTTAATCTAGCTAGGCAATGAAAAATAAAGGCAGAGTTCTTCATCTTGTGAAGAAATATGTTTTATTTGCCGCTAAAACTTTTATAATTGTGAACACCAGCAAAAATTACCAAGACCCACTTTCATTATCCTTGTGTTGCCACTTTTTACATGGCAGATTGTGGTATAGCTTCCACTCATGAAGAAGGAACTTTACGGTAGCCCTAAGGACTTTTAAAAATATTATGCTGTTCTCAAGAAAATGAGAATACCTTCTTTACGCATACATTCTTGCAGCCAGTTGTATATCCTACCTATGATGCAACTCAGTAAACCTTATTTTTAATTACCTGAGAATTTATAGCAGTTGATTATGGTTTAATCTGTCTCTGTACAATAAAAACAATTAAGCCAAATATTTATCTGTACAAGAAATACGCATAATAGTAATGAATTTATGTAAAATCTTGCATATTACTAAATTGAATATAATACATGTGACTATAGTTTCTTCACAGCTTTGGCCTTATCTAGGAATGAACTGTTAAACTTTCCCTGAATGGATCGTTATGTAGATAACTGCTTCACTAGCCAGATGAACCTGTCCTGTGTTGACTTCTGTCTTGATTGCGGTGGGTTTTTTTTTCCGGTACCTTATCTAATTTCTCCATTTTCTCCCGTAACTACTCATCACATTCATGGCTTGTTTCTTTTGGCTTATGTAGAACAGTTTCCATTTATGTCCAACCCTAAACAGTGTTAAAACCCTGTTTTTAATTTCCCATGCTACTAGAATATACATAATTTCAAATACATGTGAGATCTTAGCAGACCAGGCCATCAGTGTTTCTTTTTTCGAAAATCAGCATTGAGAACCTACAGATTATTGATATGACTACCTTAGTGATCTGTCATCATAGCAAAGGTTGAAAAATTATCACTATATATACACTACTTGTGATAGGATTACAATAACATTACCATACTGAATTAGTAAGATTTATCATACTATTTTTCCCTCTTGGTAAATATAGGTGGTTACTGAAATTTGAGTTATAGCATTCAGAAATCTTGACAACTGACTAATATTCAGGATCTGTTCTCTTTATTATTATCTGCAGCAAAGTTTGACAAAAAATAAAAACCCAGCAGTGATAAGTAAAATATAGAAGCCTTATCCTGAAGTATTTATGCTACTGTGCAGGAAAGCTTGAAAAGATATTTTGGTTGTTGTCATAGTTTAAACCCAGCTGGTAATTCAGAACCACGCAGCCGCTCACTCGCTTCCCCCCTTCTTTCTCCCCCTGCTCCTGGAGGGATGGGGAAGAGAATCAAAAGAACATAAGTTCCATGGGTTGAGATAAGAACAGTCCAATAACTAAGGTATAACAGAAACCACTGCTGCTACCACCAATAATAATAATGATAACAATTAATAACAAAGGAAATAACAAAGGGAGAGGATATAAAACTAAAAGGGGGAAAGGAAAAGAAAGCAATAGACGCAAGTGGTGCACAAAGCAATTGCCCACCACCTGCTGACCAATACCCAGTCCAACCCGAGCAGCAATCTGGGCCTTCTGGGTAACTCTCCCGAGTATATACCAGGCATGACGTGCTGTGGTATGGAATAGCCCTTTGGCTAGTTTGGGTGAGGTGTGCTGTCTCTGCTTCTTCCCGGCTTCCTGTGCCCCTTCTCACTGGCAAAGCATGAGAGAATGAAAAGTCCTTGATCGGAGTAAAGATTACTTAGCAACAACTAAAAACATTATTGTGTTATCAGCATTGTTCTCAGACTAAAGTTGAAAACAGCACTGCACCAGCTATTAAGAAGGAGAAAAATAACTGCTACAGCTGAACCCAGGAGAGTTGTTCAGAAACAGGAAACTTGCAAGAAACAATGCATTATGCATTATTATTATATTAATTCATTATCATTAAAGTTTTTAAACTTTGTATTATTGTCAGTCACAACCTAATTTTATATGCTTCTCGCTATTCAGGACATTGTTATATCTTCTTACATTTTATAGCACTTCACTTACTCTACATAAGCTATTTTTATTACATTTTAAAGGAAGTTTGAAGATCATAATTCCAAATGTTCTGAAGGTTAAGGCTTCTTAACTTGCATAGGACATAGATAATGTTTGTTGCTGTTCACAGAATCTTAGTATTAATTTTATAACTCTTCAAGCACAGAAACTTTTATAAAAAAGACCAATTTTTATGGGTTTGTTTTTAGTATTTATTATGGGTTTGTTTTTAGTATTTATTCAGTTGTTCCACTGAAGATGGATTATATTGTCAGCATAACTCTGACAAAACTCACTTTTTTTTCTATTCAGATCAGTCCTACAGTTTTATTTTTCCAGTGTGTGCTAAGTCTGTCTTGCAAATATTCATAAATAGCTGGCAACGTTTAATTTGGATTTTATGTCCAGCAGGCTCACAGATGGGTCAGGGACTCTGGAGAGTTGCTAGGAACCAGCAACTGCAACACCAAGGATACAGTGGACAAGGCTATTTTACCAGAGAGCATGGTAGGAGGATAGCTACCAGCAGTGTTTCCAATACAAGCCATCGCAAACAAGCCCAAGGAGGCATTGATATCTACCACCTGTTGAAGACAAGAAAAACTAAAGAACAAGAAGGATTCATTAACCTGGAAATGCTGCCACCAGAGCTTAGTTTTACCATTTTGTCATACCTGAATGCAACTGATCTCTGTCTAGCTTCATGCGTGTGGCAGGATCTTGCTAATGATGAGCTTCTTTGGCAAGGGTAAGCAAAATAAGTAAATAAATTTTTAAAAAATCACCTGGACATAAGTATAAATAATTTTCAGATTTTGAATTTGTCTCAATATGTGTTTTTTTGTCACTGTGACCTTAGCAAAGGTTTCCTAAGTTAAATGAGATTTGATACAGGGGAAATATGGATGTAGTTTGAAAATGCATTATTCTGGATTTCTATTTAATGTCAGGTAGTAACAGGGGTTACTACATACGCAAGTGTGCTTGGTACAAGTATACATATGCATTACTGCACACTCATTGTTTGATATATCATGAGGGAAAAAAACAAGGACTTATCTTCACTTTGATATTAGCTTAAAGCACATCTCAAATGTATGTATTATTGCTTCTCTGAACTTCAAACAAATATCTGGCTTGAGCAAACAAACCTATTCAGCAGGTAATCCAGGTAGAAAGGGATTCTTAACTCATCTAATATACTTGTCTTAGTGCAACTGAAGTGTATATATGTTTTTTTGGAAGATGGTAATGAGAGGCGTAAAGAAAAGGCCAGTTCTGCACATCTGTCTGGTGGCATTTCTGCAGTCTAATGGTTGAAAGACATTTATATAAATATGGAGAGTTTGTATGTCCAGGAAATATATAAAGGAATGCTCTACCAAATAGTATAAGATCAAAATCTAATTTAAACTATTTTCTTTGTTATTTTACAACACTGGGAAAGACTCATGAAATCATACTTATTTTTAGAGTAGATGGTCAGCAGAACTGGTATTTTTTTTCACGATATATTCTTACCATTTAACTTTACAGACAGTAAGTATTACTGCTGGGTTGTTGTTCAGGTCCTATTTCTTTGCCTTTCATTATGCTCTACATCTCTTCCTTCATCTGTTTCTTTGCCTCTCTGTATCTGGCTTAAGCAGCTTCCCTTCTTATCATGCTTTATGAACTCAGCAATAGGATTAATGCAATTATAACTCCTTAGTCACAATTGTTCTGGTGTTAGGGATTGTTTTCTTGGCAGGAAACAGGAATTCTAGTGAAGATCCTGCTAAGCTTCTAAGTTTATGTCAGTTTCCATTGTATTTTACTCAGTTCTTGGTATAAAAAACCCACACTAAATGCAAATAAATTCCCTAGACCAAAGATAGTAGTGATTCTTAATTGTATATAGTATATATTCTTAACATACAGAGGAAGAAAAATACATATTTTCCACAGAGTTTATCCTGAGAAATAGCTCTATCATTTTTAGTAAAATCTTCCCAAATAGTACTCAGTTCAGAGTATACACTTTGGTCGTGAAAATGTGTCCAGATTTAGCAAATTAATAGAGATGTCAATTTGCATAATCTCTATAGATATCTTAGTTTTCAACATTCCATATGTTTGAGTTTAGGCTTTGGCAAGCCCTGTGGCTGCAGTTCTGAACTCAGTCCAAATTAGACCCAGGTTCCTGAACTGAAAACAAAGTCTCTCCCATGTCCTCAGTGGCTACCTGCTGGGTCCTAAACATTGTGCCTAATAATTTACAGAACAGATGTGTTCAAGCAGAGCTACCAGTTCAATAAGGAATCTAGATAACAGACAGATTGCCGAGAAAGTGGAAGTTCAAGGGAATTTCAGATGATGTCATCAGGGAGACTGGGATGAATATAAACTGATGAAACTGAGATATGGAATCAGGGTGGGATAAGAGGGAAAGAAACTGAGAAGTGATGGAAGATATAAAGGGATGGGGCTGGGTTGAAGAATTAGGACTGGTCAAGACAGGAAAGAGGCCAGGTGGGTGGAAAAGGATAGTCAAGGAAAGCGATAAGTTAATGGCATAATTTTGTTCAGATGCGGTGTCCCACTCACTGCACAGCTGAGGCATGAGAAAAGAAGCACAGTTTTTTAATCTGTCATACTGCTGCAGAACAACTTGTCACAGTTACCCACTGTTACTAGAAGTGGCAGAAGTCTCAGCTCTGTGGATGTCGTTATGATGCCACCTACTGGGATATGTTTTGAGGTTGCACTCAAAATACACCAAAACCTGTAAGAAGAAAATGATAATCATATAATTGAAAACTTCAGCAACACACGTTTAACACCGAAGTGTAACAAGCAACCTATTTCTAACATTTCCAAAATAATTTGAGTATTTGACTTTGCAGTCTTTATTACATGTTGCTTCTGTAAAATACATGAAATACAGAAAGGAATTTTGATAATAGACTAATTCTATTTTCATAGGTTGTGCAAATCCACTTGGGGTCACTGTTCTATATACAATAAGAATCCACCTCTAGGATTTTCTTTTAGAAAATTGTATATGCAGCTAGATGAGGGCAGTCTCACCTTTAATGCCAACCCTGATGAGGTAAGTGAACTGTTGTTGATAGTAGTAAACAGTTAAATAATTGCGATTGTTGTTTTATAATCATAGCTATATTAAAAGCGTAAGTTTTAATAGTTGTTGTTTTTTTTTGACATAGGAATGGTTAATAGTAAGTTACAGCCCTATCCTGATCATTTTTGCAGATGGTACCTGTGCACATCATTAACATGGCTTGCTTCTTAAGTGCTCTGTACAGCGATCTGACCTATGAATGCCAGAGATTCATAATGTCATACTGACTTAGGAATGAGGCAGGTATCCTATACTGTGGAGACAGTGGTGAACTTAAAGTGAATAACAGTAGGAGTGCAGAGTTAGTTTGACTCCGCATCAGTTGTAGCAGGATGAGGTATGAAGTAACACAAATTACTTCTATGAAAGTTATGGTTTCTTGTAAGAGATTTTTAAGTATTTCCACTATCAAGGAGCAAATCTTGAAATATTGTGAAACTGATATTATGAACTATTCTGAAGATCAGTTTGGTTTGATTTCTATGGATGTTTACTATGTATAATCTTTCTTTATAGTATGTAGCAACATAGTTATTTTCAAAAAATACCCCATGTAAATCTAGAAGGTTTCCATTCATTAATTCATGAAACTAACTGGGAAAGTCAGTTTCTGCTTTTAATCTGTCACCTTTCAAAGAGGAAAAGAATTTGAAAGTAGACAGCTTTTACCTGGGAGATACGCAGTTAATGCCCAAGTGAGAGAGTCTTTTGTGTACAAAACCAGACGCCTGCTTCATGTTTCTTAAGAAAAGGTAGTACATAGTACTGAACAAAAAGTAGTGTTAACTTCCTGAATATATTTGCACATACAGAAGGAAGTGGTAATTGAATAAATCCAAAGTAGGAAGAGGATTAAGAGACATGAAAAGATGCACTTCTAGGAGCAAATAGTTCACTCTGCTGATATACAGAAAACACAAACATGTAACCGCAGGGCGAAATAAATAAAACAGTTGTATGAATCATCACAATAATGTCATGTTGTTTAAATTCTTGCTTTATCTCATACTCTACTTGATAATCACTACTCTTATCAGTCACAAATTACAATATTTTGTAATTTCTCTGTTAGAGCTCTGCCTTGAACTGTGACACACAGTGCCACTTGAGTGATTAGCATTAATTTTCAGCAGGATTTTAGTGAATTTAGTAGTAAATGTAAAGCTTTCTAAATGAAACACAGTATTTAGGTAACTTAAATATTTTCAAGAATATATCAAGTTTTAGTTGGTGACAGCTTTGTCCTCCCAAATTTCTCTTTGCCTTTCAATTTGCTTTAACATATTTTTTTTTTCACTTATATCTTCATTTATAGTATGCTGTTGGACATAGCCTTGGATGGCATGGTTTAGTGGGAGGTGTCCCTGCCCATGGCAGGGGGGTTGGACCTCGATGATCTTGAGGTCCTTTCCAACCCTAACTATTCTATGATTCTATGATTCTATGATTCCAATCTAATTTAATGTTGGCAGATTTAAAGCATTTGGAGTCTTCACAAAAGGCACTGGATAAAAAATCATTATTTTACAAGATCTGCAAATTAGAGCTGCCTTGTAGTATACCTAAATTAGTTATTAAATTTATTATCCTACACTTTTTCTGGCTTCATTATGGTATATTGTACAATAGTAGTACAAATGGCCTGCTTTAGGCCTAATGAGAGACAAGAACCTCAGGATATCTCCTAAGGGCTTCTGTTCCTCTCTCCCTGTGGAGCACCATAGCCTGGTAGGAATCATGCAGGGCCTGAGTTTCAGGAGAATTCACAAATGCTATTGCTTGTATTGTTCATGACTGTGGTATTGGCAGCATTATGATTGTAAGGACACTGTGACTGGAATATATTATATAACATGACATTCCACTATTACAAATTGCATCTCCGAATTTCCTGCCAAACTCTGCTTTACATTTGATAACAGACCTGATCAAATTACTATAAAAATAGGAATACTTACAGCCACAGGAGCAAGATTCTCCAAAGGACACCGCCCATGTCATGAAAATGGGTAACCAGGCTCCACAGCAGCAGCTCCAGAGCTAGCGGTGGCTCACGGGGTAGGGAAGAGCATCTACACACTTTGTGGTAGGATTCTCTGGTTAGCCATTGTTGTGTGCATGGTGTTGTGGTATCTGCTGTAATTTAATGTACTGATTGTGTGCATGAGCTTGCGTAATACATAGCAGGTGCTCACATTCTGCTGAAAGGATGTGCCTAATCACATTATACATAGTCTAAAACAAAAAAGCTAAAAGCTTCAGTGCATGTTTGGTTTCTCTTTTTTTGTTTGGTTGGTTGGTTTTGGTTTTAGTTATTTGTTTTGGTTTTTTTTTTTTGGTTTAGTGTTTGGTTTGTTTTTTTTCATATTGGCAGCACCATTGTAGCCAAGATTTTGGAACTTGGTTTTTTGTTTCGTGGGGAGGAGGGATGGTTTAGTGTTAGTATTAACACTTGAATATGAACAGTATGTTGTTCAATCTGCCTACATGGTCTCTGCTGTATTTTATTCTAAAAAGTGTATGGTGTATGTGAAGTGTTTCTCATGCAGTGCTCATTTCATACCTCACATGCTTATGACTTGGAATTTGTAAGCAAACAGAAGTTATTTCTCACAGTCTTGTATACGTTTCTAACTCCCTACAAGATATTTTGTCAAGTTTATTACATACAGCTATGTTATGTAGTTAAAATTGGAACTGAAGGTGGAAAGATTGGTCAGGAAAGATTTTTTTGTTTTGTTTTATTTTGGCTTTTGTTTTGTTTTACATAATGATTCTAACTGATGCTGTTTAATAACATTTGTTTTTATGGATCTATTGGAATCTTAACTGTACTGAAATTTCAGACTTTAACGAGGTCAGGATTTCCTTTACATAGCATAATAACAATAAAGTACAGTAAGACAGTGCTTATACTAAACCTGGATTTCCACTCTTCTGATTATCTTCTCTGTTACCAGCTGCTCTTAGCTTTTGTTAGGGAGGTCAGTTTCTGACCACTTCTTGATTATAAAGGTTAGCCACATGCATAAAGCTACCTTACCCGACTTTTAATTATAGTCTGCAGATGATGGAATATTTACTGTGCTATATATTTCTAGCCTAATTTTTTGAAAACTTACCCTATTTCATAGGGATCTACTAAGCAAGCCAATTCTGAGATGCACTGATTTATCTGTCCAAAGAATATTGAAAGTATGTGTATGTCGTAGAGGGAAGATGTTCTTTTGTGTAATTTATCTAAAAAGTGGAATGAACCAGACAGCTGAAACCTTTTGAAAACTCTACATTAAAGTCAGAGAACTTTAATCTTGTAAATTATTAGCTATGGATTCCATGTAACATGAGAAATATTTCTACTTGTGATTTCTGCCATCATAACTGGGTATCACTGAGACTGTATTTTAAAGACATACAGTGAAAGAGACACTGTTTGTAATGTGATGTTCTATATGGTGTCCACATTTGTCCACAACTTGGTTTGTAACTTAGGAACTGAGAATCACAAAAAATTCTGTTGGAAAATATGACATCAGTACTGTGTCTTTTGTTTCAGAAAATGCACCATGAAATGTATTAAGATATTGTATTTCCTTAGAAAAATGGGAGTAGTAATACCATACATGTCTAATTATTATTTACTGGTAATGCTAGTGTTACCTAGAAGCCCCAGTTAGCAGTTGAGGCCCTGCTATGCCAGATACATACTGGCCCAAAATAATTTATCAAAATAATTAAGCTAGTATATAAACTTGAATTCCTGATTCCTGAGCGTTTACTTAATAATGTTTTAATTTTGTTGGTGATCAAAGTAGCCTTTTTTTTTAATACAGTGGAGACTACGAAGAAATCAGCATTTTATGTTGATACCTATGTTATCCTACCAAAATGTAAAAGCATATAATTTGCAGAATTATAAATTGCCTAAGAATATTAATATACTTCCTAGTGATTTCCTTAGTCACCTGTTAAAACTTTTTAAACTAAACAAATTGAGCATGTGTACAACCATTTATGTGAAATTTGCTGCTGTAGACAAATGTATGTGTCACATTTTCTTGCGCTATTTTTAAATAGGCATTTGGTAAAAAGCTTCAGTGTCTCCCAATTCGAACTTTGCAACTATTTCATTTAAATATTAAAAAAAGAAATCATGTATATGGGTAGAAAAATGCTGATTCCAAGATTTCTATGCCAATAATTTAAAGTATCTGGTTTGTTTTGTATGCATATCTAAACAGAGATGGCAAAGGCAACTACAAAAAAATTTTAATACTGACTGCTGTATTAAAATATTCTGAAAGTACTTTTAGCAGAGAATAAAATCAATGCAGAAATGAAACCAATGCTGAAAAAGAAAACTTTTTTAGTTTATATATCCTGTATGGGTATAAATGAATAGAAAACTTCTTGGGAACAGGTAGAAAGTAAGCAAAGAGTGTCAGTCCTGTAGCAGAGTAGGTTGGTAAAACAAGCATTGTGTGACTGGGAAAAAAAGAGCAGCTGTAAAAATAACATTGAAATATAACAAATGGCTTTTTTGGTTACTATTAGTCTATAGTTATGATTGTTATTTGCATATATAATTTAAATCAACGCTTTCATACATGACAGTTTTATCCAGAGCTGTCTGAAATTCAGCGGTAACATTCTTGCCACGAAGGCAAGGTATCTTTAAGGCATCTTTCCTAATTCTCCAATGTTAAGAACATTACAGTGACAAGCAGGCTCCTCATATAAGTTAGGCAGACATAGATCTACTGGAAATCTTGGCTGTTGTACTGTTCACCTAATTACTCTTCCACTATATCAGAATTAGAAGAACATACCATGTGTTAGTCATTCCTAAGTGTTAAAAAGACCTCTTCAGACCTGGTAGTGGCACAGATCTGCCAACCTGACTTCAGTCAGGTGTATCCTAAGAGAATCACCAGATGACTGATAATCTTAGCATCGATTTTAATAATGTATAGAGCTAGTTATTTCAGCTAAGATACCTGCCACAAGCGATCATTTTGGCTACCAAATGTGATTTATTTGAAGTGGAGGTTCTGAGAGGAATTCAAGGCCGTGTTTACAGTGTTACAAAAAGCAGATTTGATTACATGCCGTAAATCTTGTAAATAAATTTCATTTGCTGTGAGCCAAACTTAAAGGACTTTAAAGAGAAATCAGGTTTCTATTGTTGCAAAGTGTTTGTGGTTGTTGAGGAAGAAATAAAAAGCAACTAAAAATGATGGCATGTGCTGAAGTATATTTTATTTATGCCCTGTTCATTTGTGAAGGAGATGAGGAAAATGAATAACAAGACTGCATTCACAGAGAAAGATACTGTTAAGTGTTATGTGTGGTCAGGGCAGAGATTGGGAATTAGGGAATAAAAGTGCTTTGCGAAGACATGGTTAGCCTATCAGGTGAAGATTGTACCTTGAGTTGAAATCTGATGCATGAAATAAATTACTTCTGGCATTTACTGTCACAGAGAAACCAACTCACTGTATGTCTTAAAGAAGGTGTTATTTTTATCCTGCCTCATGTACAACATGCCCGGTATTTTCCGGATATGTTGGTGAGGTGTTTGTTAAATAATTGTAGTGGGAATATTACCAAGACTTCCTTGCCAGGCTTCAGTTTGTATTACCTTAAGCAAATACTTATTACTGAAGCAAATGCTTAAGTCTCATTAAGTGAGGATATACATATATGCATGTTCTGCTGCTAGTCTTGTATAAATTGCCAAAATACTTGAGGAATTAATGCACAGTTGATGTTCATTTTGATCTCCCATTTTAGTTTACTGTTTAGCTCTAATTCAAGAAAGCACTTTAACTTATGTTGACCATCCATATTATGGACAAAGTTAAATATGATGTAGTTTGAACTCAAGTGTAAGCTTGTAATGCAGTACATGTTTCATTACAGTCCTAAAGAGAGATTCTACTTAAAATCTGGGCCTAAAATTGCTAGGATTTCTCTTTTTTTGTTCTTGCCTATATAAAACCTTTTTAAAAAAAATTTTATTTTCTATAACATTCTTTTAACAAAAAAAAAAAGTGCTAATTAATTTCTATTTTCTGTCAATAAATGAGCAAAAATTATGGACTGTTAAAACCAGATAATATTACAGGTGGTTGTTGGCTTTTCACTTGTGTTACCAATATCTTAAGCATGTATTCTAATTTATTTTTTGCTTGATAAAACTGAGACTTTGCTTTCCTAATCCATTTCATAAAAAACTTTCCAAACCTACACTCAGTCCTTTATTTCTTTTTTAAGCAAAATTGAAGAGCACTGGGAAGTTAGTTTATACACTGGATGACATGTTGCCCCTACATCTTTATAGATGTAATGTAAACTAAAAGGGCAGACTTGCAAAATACTGTGAAGTCTGATATCAGAAGATTTATGAAAAAGTATAAGTATTTTAAAGGTGATTTAGGTTGTGGTCTTGGTACATTATCCTATGCAGAAATTCACTGTCCTGCACATTTTGCATTATTTCAACACTGTGGTGTAGTCAAGAGATGCCATAGTTAAGCATTGTAACACTTCTTTGTAACAAATGCTCAAAACCACTCCTAGCCCGTCAAATTGAATTAAAACTAGTTGGTTAGTTATTCTCAGGTTTAGATTTTTGTTGTTAAAAAACGTGAACGTGTTAAAAATCCATTAAGTTGGTTTTGATTTCTGAGATCATAAGGAAAATAGTTTTATGCTTTGGGATATTTCAATGAATAGAAAGAATCCAGAATATCACTGGGATATTTTAAAATTAGAGTTGGCATGTGTATTCCGTGAGAAATGTGTGCTTGGCAAAGTGTGGAAAATTCTGGAAATCATAATATCAAGTATACACAGTTGTTCTATCTTTTTAAACTTTTTTTTTTTTGTTAGGCGCAGTGTTCTTTTTTCCTGTGTATGCATATTTGTATATGTTGATATTTACCTATGCTTTGAAATCTGCGTGCTTGTGTTTATTTGCATTATTGCACATTTAAACAAATGCATTTAATGCATCTATTTGAATGTGATACATTGTTTACATGTGAGAACATTA
Organism: Amazona ochrocephala; assembly: GCA_039720435.1. Classification (NCBI taxonomy): domain Eukaryota; kingdom Metazoa; phylum Chordata; class Aves; order Psittaciformes; family Psittacidae; genus Amazona; species Amazona ochrocephala. Next base: position 40,575,355 of record CM077879.1, read on the forward strand.
ATATTTTAATGAAAGGTACTAAAGACTGAACACATTATGGCTAAGATTTTCTTATTTACAAAAGTTAAGAAATTAAAGTTACGGACCCTGCATCATTGTATATACAATTACAAAAGTATGAAAACCAAAATACTAGTCTACACTGTAAAGAAATTAATAAAGAACTGACATGCTTGTTATGGGGTTCATAATTTTAAATTTCTTATTGTGAGTATATCTCAACCATAACAATAAATTGTTTCTTTGCATTTGATTTATAATTTTAGAGTGTATTGTGCATGTTGAAATATGATTTTGAGAAAGAAGAATCATTCCGAAAAACAAATCAACTAATTGGTAGGATTAAGTTCATACATTGCCGAGCACAATACTTGTTCCTAAATATGTTATGAAGATTAAGCATACTTATACATGCATGTATTTTATCTCAGGGAGTCAACTACTTTATGTCCAAGGGCATACTAGATGATTCGCCGAAAGAAATAGCTAAGTTTATCTTTTGCACAAGAACACTAAATTGGAAGAAGCTGAGAATCTACCTTGATGAAAGGTAATCTGAATTTCTCTTGAGACATTTCCTATTCACTTTCAGTGTACTGCACCGTTCAACAATATTTTGCTTGTGTTGATGTAATCTTATAGATGTAAAAATGCAACTAAATAATGCTGCTGCTAAATCGGAACAGTTAGTTCAAGTATTTATTAACTGTAACATTTTATAAGAACCCCTGAAAATACCACCTATAACAAGTGAATATCACATCCTATGCTTTTTTGACATTTTTGCAGTTCTGGACATGAATTGTTTTGAAGTTATACTCAGCATTTAAACTGCACAGGATAATCTTTGTGCTGTATGACATTCAGATTTTATAGATATTTTGCTGCACTTTACCAAGCGATGGTAGCTTTTTAACTAATGTTGAATCATCTAACCATTATTTGGGTGTCTGGTGTTTCTTGAATGGAAGTTAACACCCACCTCCTAGAATGCAGTGGACCCTCTTGGAGACAGCATGTACTGCAGTAGGGAACGCTCCCTGCTGTAGCATGCTCTCCTACCTCCACAATGCTTTCTCTTGCCCTCCAGGATACCCTCAGGTTGGGGTAGTGCAGTATCAGGAAAGAGGAGCATCAACACGTTTAAGAAAAGTTGAAAGAGGAGGAGAATAATAACTGGACGTAAACAGGAACAGCAGAGAGACAGCAGTGCTTCTAGCAGGAATCCTCTCCTGCTTTTCATCCTCCTCAGCCTGAACCACTGAAGGAATAAAAGGAATCATTCTGTAGTGGTATTGCCACTGACAGCCCTGTGCTGTAAAACTTCGGATTATCAGTTTTTGTTGGCAATAGAAAAAATACAAACCCGTTTAACAGATGAGATTGCAAGTTAATATTAGCCATTCATCTTCCCTTCATAAACAGAGTGTAATCAGGCACTAAAAATAAAACTAGGTTTCTAAATGTTGAAATTCCCCTCCTAGTACTGAAACATTTAACAGAAAGGATAAACATATGAGTATATTCTTTGGTTCACTTCAAACTTACATCCAAATTTCCTTCAGATGTCTTTTGCACATCTGTTCATGTACGCTAGTCTGAATCCCTTAGATGTTTCTGTGTTCAGTGGAAAACACTTGAGAGCATTGCACCCTGATGGACTTAGACTTAAAGGGGTTTTGTGAGCAAATTTTGTCTAACTTAAGCCTGGTTTTAACAAGATACTCCTGTAATGGCTTCTACTTAGGCACCAAAATGTGTGACACACATGAATCTATTCCCTTCACTTTCTTTTTTAATGGCTTTGTCAGTTTAAAGGTGATGAAGCCTCTATGCAGACTGTGATTGAATATGCATATAAAGAAACTTGGAATTCTGATTAATGTATATTTCTATAGTATTTGTTTACTATTGTGTCTGAAAAATGTGGGTTTATATTAGCTTGTACTGTTAGTGATAGTTTTGTTTGCAAAAGCCAAAGCTCATAAACTATTCTAAAGCTTTCATTTTTATTTTTTTAAACATGTGTTTTCATATTTAAACAGTTAAAAAAAACTTCTCTAATTATGTGGGATTTTATTCTACCAGGCGAGATGTTTTGGATGACCTTGTGACGCTGCATAACTTCAGAAATCAATTCTTGCCAAATGCACTGAGAGAGTTCTTTAGACACATTCATGCTCCTGAGGAGCGTGGGGAGTACCTTGAGACTCTCATAACAAAGTTCTCTCACCGATTCTGTGCTTGTAACCCTGATTTGATGAGAGAGCTTGGCCTTAGCCCTGGTAAGCAAAAAAGATTTGATTCAGTGGATCAGTCTTTGTATTTCTGGATGTTGTTACTGTTTATGATAGTTTTAAAATTGGCACCTAAACAAGTATTTCTGAAAGTACAAACATGGCTTGGGAGGGTTCTTATTGTTACTGTTATGTTTTTACTGTTTATGATAGTTTTAAAATCGGCGCCTAAACAAGTATTTCTGAAAGTACAAACATGGCTTGGGAGGGTTCAGTATACAAGCATTATCCCACTCGAGATAAAAAAAGACCAAAAAACACCCATACAGATTCTCTTCTTAGAACTAGCTGATAAGTGGGTTTTATTTTCTTATTATCTTTCCTTCAGTTTTTTCTGTGCTCAAGCTCTGTACTATCTTGAAGTTCCCTCTTGCAAAGTCTTACACACTTAATATTTTGCCTTGTGGATAGTCTCACAGAAATGAGAAGGAATTTTGGGACTCACTGAAGTTAACAAGTATTTATAATTGGTTGGGGGGGAGCCAGTTTTCAGCAGTGGGACTGCTTGCATATTTAAAGATAAGCTTTAGCAGGATGTTGATCCTAGTTTGCAAAAACTTCAAGAATCTGTTTAAATGAATGTGCACAAAGCCCTTAGTAACTTTTGGATAACAGAAATATTAAGAGATTTGTAAATGCTAATTTGGCAGTGTGCTGACATTATTATTTTGAAAATTGCCATATTAAATTTTATTTCACTGGGATAACCTTTTGAGGTGTTATATATGTGTGTGTATATGTGTGTGTGTGTATATATATATATATATATATGTATATAAAATTATAAGCCCAGATGATGAAGACTATAAGGTACATGGACAGGGAGCAATATTTTTAGTGATCACAGTTTCCTTTCAATTTTTTTTTAATTTATTCTCTCTTGTCTAGATGCAGTTTACGTACTGTGTTACTCTTTGATTCTACTTTCTATTGACCTGACAAGCCCTCACGTGAAGAACAAAATGTCAAAGAGGGAATTCATCCGAAATACACGTCGAGCTGCACAGAATATCAGTGAAGATTTTGTAGGGCACCTTTATGACAACATCTACCTTATTGGCCATGTGGCTGCCTAAAAGCACAATTTCCTAGCACTTAAAATTTGTAATTTTCAAAAACTACATCAATTCAAGAAATTATTTTGTAGAGATGGGGGTTATTTTAGTGCTGGTCATTCTAACCTCTGTATGCAATCAAAGTTTGTGTGTGTAAGTGTGTGTATGTGTAAACTACCTTTTCTATCTATTTACCATGGGAATAGAAAGATTTGGAGATCTGTTTTTCATAATTTTTTTAGTTTTGCACAAAACCACAGCCTGATGCAGCCATTTACGAATGTTAAACTGACATTACAGTCTAAGCTGACAAAGTGGTGGATTTGTGCGTTAGATCTGCTTGAAACTTTAATAAGTTCATTCTTTTTAGAATACCATGTAATGTGTATATATTTAACTAAAGAGATTTATAATCATAATTATTTTATTGTAAAATATTTTAACTAAAATTTCTTCTTTTATCTCTTAAATGTTGTACTTCTTTCTTTTGAATTCTTTTACAGTGCTGACTACCTCAGATACAGAATTTAGAGAAATATTGGTCTGAATACTGCAATGAAGTTTACTCTAGGAGATGACAGAACACTTGTAAGATACCTAAGTTGATATTTAATACTGCATTGACTAACTTAAATTAGCATATTGCCAACCTGCTATTCACTCAGTTTTAAAGAAGATTATAACCGCTATTTTAGATGAATCCTGATGTCATACAGGGACAGCCTAGGGAAATCATGCAGTTTACCTGAAGAGTTTACCTAACCTATCATAGGATCATAGAATAGTTAGGGTTGGAAAGGACCTTAAGATCATCTAGTTCCAACCCCCCTGCCATGGGCAGGGACACCTCCCACCAAACCATGCCACCCAAGGCTCTGTTGCACATGCTAGTTATTGTGGACATAGGACAGCTACAATTATCTATTCAGCATGTAAGAAAGGAAAAAATCTCAACAGAGAAAGTGGTAGGGGCAGCTAACATGCTGCTACTTTCAACTGCTTCCCTCAGTCTAGAAGTGTCAATGATGGAAATGCCTAGGCAAATATATACCAGATGACTTGTTGCTAAAGCTGTTAAAAACTGACTGTGCAAGATCAGAGCAGTAACTGTGCAGGACTGAAGGGGTGACTTGGACTCAGATACTGAATTACACTTTCTAAGTGTGACACATAGCTAGGTTTTAAATTGTTCTGGATTTATGAAAATACTTCAAATATGGTCTCGGTCAGGTTGTGTTTCACATTTTCTGAAGTGCGTAGAATATTAATAGCGCAACAGCTGTTTATGTGCAGGAACTGAATTAGGATTTGCCTAGTTTTTTGTTCAGATATCTCGTAGAGCAGTGCTTTTCTTGAAATTTTCTTGAAATTGTCACACTACTATCAGCTGTTCCTGATTATATTTGTTTACATTATATTCAGCTATCGCTAGCATCTGGATTCATCATGCTAACAAGTAGATTTGTCCTTTTTCCCTATCACACCATGAGGTGAGGACGGAAGATACTCTTAGTTCTGTTTTACAGATTAATCTGATTTTTGTGTGTGTGTGTAGAAAGCCTATGACAGAGCAGAGGATTGGATGCAAGTCATACTCCTCATAGGCACAGACTCTGCCCATGCTGCTGCTTTCCATTTGGCACCTAGGGAGTGTTACATTTGTCTTGGATACCAGAAGAGCGATGACAATGACAGTACACATAGGGGCTACATAAATGACAGAGAGGAAACAATGTAGCTACTGCTGTGATTTCAAGTGTTTAATATGTTTCGCTTGTACCCCTGCTCCACATGAAAAATGCACCCAGAAAAAGTTGTGGAGTTTTTATCACTTTACCTTTAATCAAGAGAAAATGCTGTTTGTATTTGTAGCATACACAGCCAAAGCCAGGAGCCGGCAGCAGTACAGCTATTTTCCAGACAGATTTTACAGTATTCCTTCCCTCTCTTGGGATAACTTCATCGTGTATCATTTCATGTATTTCAGGAAGCCCAAGGATGCATTCCGGCAGTGGTCAATTAGTCTCAAGCAAAAATAAAGTTTATATGGTACAGTGGGGAGCTTTGTTTAAGGCGCAGGTATCTGGTCCTGTTAAAACACAAAAAAAAAAAAAAAAAAAAAAAAAACCAAAAAAAAAAAAAAAAAAAAACAAAAAAAAAAGAACAAAAAAAAACAAGCTGGAAAACTTTTAACATGATCTGTAAAAACAGTGATAAAGGATAAATATCTCTGTGCTCCTTAATGTGATCTTATGGAAACTGCAGAATATGGCTTTCTAGAAAACACTCCTTAGAAGTTACACACTTAACAAGAAGAATTCAGTGAATTTTGAAATTACAACTAATCTTATAAGGAAATGTTTTATTCTCAAACCACAAATGCAGAGAGAGAGTCTCTTCTGACTAATGTTGGGTTTCATGTGCCTTAGCATGCCTTCCAGGAGAATCTGCTCCAAGATCTTGCCAGGCACAGAGGTGAGACTGACTGGTCTGTAATTCCCTGGCTCATCCATTTTTCCCTTCTTAAAAATGGGGGTTATATTTCCCTTTTTCCAGTCATTGGGAACTTCACCTGACTGCCATGATTTTTCAAATATGATGGACAGTGGCTTAGCAACTTCATTTGCCAGCTCCTTCAGGACCTGCACATGGATTTCATCCGGTCCCATGGACTTGTGTACATTCAGGTTCCTAAGGTGGTCCCGAACAAGATCCTCTCCCACAGTGGGCCCAGGGTCCCCACCCTCACCGTCCCCGCGTCTGCCTTCCAAGACTTGGGTGGTGTGGTCAGAGCATTTGCCCGTAAAGACTGAGGCAAAGAAGTCATTAAGAACCTCAGCCTTCTCCAAATCCAGGGTAGCCAGTTCTCCCGATAGCTTCTGGAGAGGGCCCACGGTGTCCCTAACCTGTCTTTTCTTGGCAATGTACGTATAAAATCCCTTCCTGTTATCCTTAACATTCCTAGCCAAGTTTAATTCTAATTGGGCCTTAGCTTTCCTAACCTGGTCCCTAGCTTCCCAGACAACATCCCTGTATTCTCCCCAGGCCACCTTACCTTGCTTCCACCTTTTATAAGCCTCTTTTTTCCTTTGAATTTTGCTCAGCAGCTCCTTATCCATCCAAGGAGGTCTCCTGGCCCTCCTGCTAAACTTCCTTCTAGTTGGGATGCGTCGCTCCTGAGCTTGCAGCAGGTGATCCCAACAGTCTTGGGCCCCCCTGCCCTCTGGGGCTGTATCCCATGGAACCTTACTGAGCAGGTTCCTGAAGAGGCCAAAGTTTGCTCTCTTGAAGTCCAGGGCAGTGAGCTTGCTGCACACTCTTCTCACTATCCTGAGGATCTCAAACTCGACCATCTCATGATCACTGCAATCAAGGCTGCCCTGGAGCGTCACATTCCCAACGAGCCCTTCCCTGTTGGTGAGGACGAGGTCAAGCATGGCACCTCTCCTTGTCGGCTCCTCTGTTACTTGCAGAAGGAAGTTGTCTTCCACGTAATCGAGGAACCTTCTGGGTTGCTTGTGCCAGGCCGTACCATCCCTCCAACAGATATCAGGGTGGTTGAAGTCTCCCATGAGAACAAGGGCCTGCAAGCGTGAGGCTGCTCCTATCTGCCTATGGAGCGCTTCGTCCAGCAAGTCCCCTTGGTCAGGCGGTCTGTAACAGATCCCCACAATATCACCCATCGCTGTTCTCCCTTTAACCCTGACCCACAAACTCTCTGTCAACTGCTCACCTGTCCCCAGACAGAGTTCCATACTCTCTAGCCTATCCCTAACATAAATAGCAACTCCCCCTCCCTGTCTGCCGGGCCTGTCTTTCCTAAAGAGCCGGTAACCTTCCATTCCAACACACCAGTCATAGGTGCCATCCCACCATGTTTCTGTGATGCCTATGATATCATACCCCTGTAGACGTGCACACATCTCTAATTCCTCTTGTTTGTTCCCCATACTATGGGCATTTGTGTAGAGGCATTTGAGCCGAGATCCAATTGAAGCCGGCTCATTGGCTGGAGCAGCTGGAATATCTCTACATTGCTCCAAACGTTTACTGTAGGTGCTACCAACCGACTGGGTGTGTTGGGATGGAATGATGCCCCCCTCCCCCAACACATCTAGTTTAAAGCATCCTTGACCAGTCTGGCAAGCCTCCTACCAAATCCACTCTTCCGCTTCTTTGTCAGACCAGCTCCACCAGCCCCCAGTAGACCTGGCCTACTATATTGAGTCCCATGGTCAAGGTACCCAAACCCCTGACTATAGCACCACCCTTCTAACCATTTATTAACCTGCCCAATCCTCCTAGCCTTTTCAAGGTCCTGCCCTGTATCCTGGAGAATTGACGAAAAGACAATCTGAGCTCCAGAGCCCCTAACCACCTCTCCCAGAGCCCTGTAGTCCTTCTTTATAGTCTCCAGGCTACTGCTATCTATATCAGTAGCACCCACATGTATTACCAGGAGTGGGTAATAGTCAGTGGGACCGACTAGAGCAGGCAGCTTCTCAGCCACATCCCTGATCCGAGCCCCTGGTAGGCAACACACCTCCCTTGAGCCTGGGTCAGGCCGGCAGATGGGTGCCTCTGTGCCTTTCAGATTAGAGACCCCGACTACTACGGCCTGCCGCTTTTTCCTGTCAGCACCAGTAGTGACCTTCTTTACCAGTGCACCAGCTGGTTGCGCCTGGTGGGAGCGCCGCCGCCCATCAGCCCCCCGCAGGACAGCAAAGCGGCTCTGGGTGGGGACAACAGATGTAGGAGGAAGCCCCTTTCTTTTAATTACCCTCTTCCTCCTTTTTTTGTTGTTTTTTTCTGTTACCTTTTCCCAGCTTCCTGGGTTAGCAGCCTCCTTTCCTGCACGGGCAACAGTAGACACTTGAGGCCCCGGAACCGGCTGGTCCCGGAGCAAGCAGTGCTGCTCCCCCTCAGCTTCCCTGACACCTTTCAGCCTGGTAACAGCTTCCTGCAGTTCAGCCACCTGCTGCAGGAGGACCTCCACCAGGGAGCACAGAGTGCAGCCCTGCCCATTGCTCACCCTTCCCTTAGGATAGCAATGCAGGCGCTCTCTACACCCCGAGCTCTGCACTACAGTCTCCCTTCCCATCAGCTCCGTTTGGGTGCCTACCTTGGCCGCCACCGGCGCAGCCAGAGCAGAGCTCCCAGACTGAGCCTTACTCATACGGCGAGTGTTCACCATCCCGCTCACCACCCCCGCTCGCCTGCCTGCGCAAACTGCCTTGAGCCCGCCCTGTTCGCCGCGCTGCGGGTTGCTCGCGCTCCCTGGGGCAGGCTTCTGGGCAGGCCTTGTCAAGGACTTGAGGCTACCTCGGCGCAAGTTGCTGCTCCGAGGTGAAGCTCGTAGACGCCGAGCCTGCCCCCCAGATCAGGCGCTGCAGGTCTCCCCTCGCGAGACCGGATGCATGGAGACCTCATAGCAGCCTTCCAATACCTGAAGGGGGCCTATAGGGATGCTGGGGAGGGACTCTTCATTCGGGACTGTGGTGAGAGGACAAGGGGTAATGGGTTTAAACTTAAACGGGAAGTTTAGATTGGATATGAGGAAGAAATTCCTTACTGTGAGGGTGGCGAGGCCCTGGAATGGGTTGCCCAGGGAGGTTGTGGATGCTTCATCCCTGGCGGTGTTCAAGGTGGGGTTGGACATAGCCTTGGATGGCATGGTTTAGTGGGAGGTGTCCCTGCCCATGGCAGGGGGGTTGGAACTCGATGATCTTGAGGTCCTTTCCAACCCTAACTATTCTATGATTCTATGATTCTATGTTTATGTTAACATTAGTGATACTGGTTTTGATTTTCCATTGATACAAGAGTATGAATTGTTAATTTGCATTTCTCTCAATTTCCAGTTACCCTCAGTTCCCATTCTCAGATAGAAAGCAAAGCCTCGAAGCAGACAGAACATGTTTTTTCGGGAATATCTGAGTACATCTATTAACAAAGTTTAGAAAGCTTCAGGGCCAATGTAACAGCCAAGAAAATAAATTAGAAGCAGGATGATATGGTTAAAGTTTCCATAAGACACAAGTCCAGGGGAAGAGAAAAAAACAAAACAAAACCCTAATCACATACAGATAACAGCATCTGATCTTCACAATAGGATTTTGAACTGTTAGATGATTAGCACCCAACTCGTGGTGTACATTATGTTACTAACTCAGAGTGGAAGAGAAAACATGCCAAGTGTGAATTCCCTTAGGGGTAACCAAGAAACAAAAAATGACAAGACATGTCTTCTGTCCTCTTTTCTTTTGAAATTTGAGGCTTGCTTGTGGCAGAGAAGTCATTTTTTTTCATTTTAAGAATGTAGACTTTGCATGACGTTAGGCCATTTTCTGTCTTAAAAGAAACAAAAAAAATAAGCAAGTGTAACAATACTCCCATAAAGTGAGAAAGATAAAGTCTGAATTCTCTTAGTCATCCTCTAAAAGCCCTCTAGCAACTCAAGTTTTGGTCTGTGTCTTCTTCAATGAACTATTAGTAGCTCCACATACATTTAAACCAAAACAGGTATTTCATTGATCCAGGTTTCACTAAATTATGTGGAAATAGCTACTTAATAAAACACTTCAGAAGACCTAGGATAAAGGATTCCAAGCCTAATTACATGAGCAGGATCATACGCATAGCTGTGAAGTGATTCCTGAGCTATTGTGATTCTACCACTGCGTGTCCTTTGAATTTTGGCCATGGGATGTTGCCTTCGTGATGATTGTACACAACACTGAAGGAAGAAATAGGTCTTCAGCCCATCCCCCTGCAAACACTAGTTATTCTGGTCCTAAAAGACACCAAAGTTGTACACTGAATGTCTGTTTCTGAAATTTTGCTAACTTTAGTGTATCCAGATGTGACAGAAGGATAACAGTTCTTTGTTCATGTAGCGGAAGTGAGTGTACCTGTGTCCATTTACAGTGTCACATATTACAGATCATTTTTGCCTGTATTAAATTCTGAGGCTCTCATTGCATTTATTTAAGGAATACAGCATATATTACATATTCACACGGTTTAGTTATAGACAGTGTCTCATACTCTACATTTTCTCAAAACTTTTTCTGTCTTAAATACTTTCCATACTCTAAACAACAGATTTATTCAGCTTTGGCTTTTTAAAATAAGTCAAAGCTGCTTCAACATACAAAAGCCCAAACAATTGTAAGTTAGAGACACGTTTGTCAATTTCGAAGTGGGCAAGAAATTAGCACTCAGGGAAAAAAAAAGAAAATCAGTTTGTTCTCTTAAACCTTTCCCTCCCACCCCCCACACTGCAAAAATTAAAATTATAAACAGTTTCAAAATACATATTTAGGAAAATAAACTGTCTAGCTGGACAAATAAATGTTACTATTTCCTCATCAGTATACACCAGTTTATTGATGTTCTTTACATAAACAAGTTTATCAAAGGAATTGCCCTTTTTTGAAGTGGTAATAGTTTTGTTCTCTCTGTAAGGCTATCATTGTGCAATCTGATATTTTTATGGTTTGGATTTTAGAAAACAACTATTAAATTGTTTCAAGTACTTAAGCAAAATTGAGATATACCCACTTGATCATGTTAAAATGTCAAAATAACAATATTAAGTATTTAGAAAAGCCAGATTTAGTTGTGTTCTATTGGATTGGGATTTTTTTTCCTTTCACATATTTCATGTAAGTATCAAAACTAATAAACATTAGGGCTGATGACTTGTTCTCTCCCATTGTAAAATCTACCATTCTAATCTCAAAAGCGCTATTAAAATGGACAAAGAACAGACTGAAAGGATTTCCTCTGTCTCCCATAGGCACATTATGGTTTCATTTTGTCTTAAAGAGAAATAATATACAAACTTTTATAATCTATATATAATAGCGATTTTATTAAGATAAAATTTTATGTGAGCTTCTAATATTATTTATCAGATGTTACAAGTTAAGACTTAACCATACAATGTGCGTAATTAAATCATAACCAGATAGCTAGGATTAGTTAACAGAAATGAACATGTATATAAAAAGCTTCAGAGAGATCACATTGCTCCTTCATCAGTTCAGTGCTTTTGCTGACAATGATGTTAGTAAATTTGCAGTTTTCCTTTCTTATTCATATAAAAAGCTTAGAAAAGAGATGGATTAGAAGACATTTACACAGAATACTTCCATTTCCTATGTGAATTTTTCTTGAGTTAAAAATGAACTTTCTGTATTTGCTTTATAATTTTAAAGGCAAAAAAATGCAATTCATTGAAAGATGGAAGAGGTTCTAATTTTCATATGTGGTTCACTTGTAGCCCCTCATAGAGAAAACAAGCAAAAAGCACTTTTCAGCTTCCTAGCAATCCAGTGCATTATTTTTTAAGCTTAAAAACACTACTTATTGAATATGTGTACATGACAGAAATCAAGCATATTTATGTAAAAGCAACATGGTCAGGATACCAGTTCTTTTCAGAGAGAATACTCATTTGTAAAAGTTAGCTTTCTTCTTGGCAGGTTTGGAGGGGAATGTTGGATTTAATTTAAAATGATTAATGAGATTTTGTCAGACTCCCTGCCTTTACCACCACTGCAGTTTGTCAGCACAACAACCTGGGAAATTCGGACGCCACTCTGTCGCCCAAACCAGCTTTCCAGGAAAAAATAAACCTGAGTAACTAATGCCAGGTACATGTCAATGCTATTGTCTTTCAGCTGTTGAAAGTTTAAGTTCAGACATTTACACATTTGGAGGAAGTGAACCTCATTCATTATTTCAACAGTCTGGTTTTAACAGTGAATACCAGTATAAAATGAACTTTTCAGAGCAGGCATAGCCTTTATTATTAGCCTTGTGGAAAATTGTATCATACATGCAGATGAGAAATGCTTTAAGAGGAAAAAAAATAGAAAAGCTTGTCCAGGTAAGCTTTTTCTGGAGAAAGACCACCTATGCAACCTGTCTCATTTTCAGCTGCATTCTATTAAGAAAATCTCATCCTCCAAGCCCTACAGTCGTGAATAGGCTGCAGAGTGCAAGGAATGCTCTGTTGGACTCAAGGCAGACACATCTGTGTGCACACATATGCTAATAGCCAACCCCCAACAAGTTCACAATACTTTTCATATGTAACAGTAACATAAGAAAATGAGTAATTCCTTTGAAATGCAAGGTAGATACTGAAAATTACTTACGATTTGTCTGTTTCACTTTCCTTGTGGGAATTTATTCTGTTAGGCTACAGCTTGAGCATTGTGTTCTTCTAACTCATGAAATACACAAAAAACGAAGACTTTCATTTCAAAAGCAGCCTGCCCCGTCCAGGGAAACATAGTCTTCCTGGGCTGTGCAGGTCTTTCTGCAGTCACATAACCCTATGTCGACAAACTGACCTTTCCTTCACTCCTGTAGACCCCATTTACACATAGTTTTATCCACTAAGTCAGCAGGCTGAAAATCCTGAGTGGCTTCACAGGGATGTACATGTTGAAAAAGACTTACTTAGTGCTGGTTTTCTGCACCACGCAAAACAGTCCTCATGGGGCATGATGCCACAGGTACCATGACTTTGCATGACTTCTTTTATCTTAGCTATTTCTTATGTGTGAGAAGTATTTTCACAACTGCTGTTTCCCGTCTTCACTCCATAATTCAGTTTAATTGCCATAATTACATGTAACACAATTGAATCAAAATATATTTTTATAACTGGAGACCTTAAGCTTACTTGCCTTTTGCACCATTAATCACCTGCATGACAAAACAAACAAGGAAATCACAGAACTGCTTTAGGAGTGCTAGAGAAGGTCATCTCTCAGTGTGCTGCTTGGTGACAATCAAGGTCCTGCATTTTTTCTCATTTCCACTTAGGAATTTATATCAATAGATGTATTTGTTACTGTTCCTTATTGTCAAAAGTCTAACAGTATCTTTTCTGATTTGTACTGGAAAAAGATAGTTTTGTTGGTCTGTTGGGTTTGAGGATATTTTTTCCCCCTGGCATAATAGTAAGATTTACAGTAGATACACAACATTCAGCTAGCACAGTAAAAATGTGGTTTAAAAATACTTTAACTTTTTTCACCTATATATAAAGTTTGGATATGTAGCAAAATACAGAAGTAACATGATTAGTAATCAGCTTTTGTTAAAGCTTTTTTCAGCTTTATTAAAAATAAATCTATTCATATATTATTTCCTTGTCTTAATTGTTCACAATGAACATTGTTCTGCATAACGCATACCGAAAATCACAGCATAAAGGCCTAATTTGAAGATTTAAATGGTACATTGTGCTGAATTCTGTATAAAGTAGAATTTATTTAAAATCATAAAGTCCCTGAAATGTCTTGAGAATTCTTTTGAATGAGTAATATTTGGTAATATTAAATTAAAATAATAAAATTTATGATCTGGGTATAAAGGCACACATTAGTAAAAGGGGGGGAAGTCAAAGGAAGACATTTTCTTTGATAAGACTTGTCATGAAAGGTTTCATTAAAACTAAAATATTGTTAGTTTTGATGCAGATTGAGACAGAAGTTTTGAAGAGGCAGGATCAGCAGTTTCTGTAACAGGATACCTGGTCCCAGTCATATTCGTACCTTATCCTCCTCCTTTCCTAAAGCAGTAACATAACAGCCTACCCTGCCCAGCAAGGCTGCTCCTCAACACAGCTGTCTGCGGTGGGGCTGAGCAGTCTTCCTTTGATGCCTATTCTTCTCTTTCCCCCAGTTAGAAAATGGACTGCATATAATCTTGTTACTGTTAAAATATGAAGTGTTCTCTGTAATTTCTTAACACTGGTTAAATAACAGAAACAAAAGATATTAGCAGTGAGGATGTACTCTCAGTGAGTACCAGTGAGTACTGATATCTTTTAAGTACAGTCAGTTGTTCTATTATACAAAAGAAATACAAAAGGAAGCTGATGTTGCAAATTATACAGCATTATGTCAATAACTTCAATCTATCTCAGGATTTTTCCAAACTTATCCTTAAATTGATTCCACAATTGTTGATTAATGATCTTTAGTCTATTGTAGAAGCTGTTCACTGCATACTTGAACTAAGCAGAATTTTACATGGAGTATGAGAGTACACTTGGAGAGGCTTATCTACATTATCCTTACAACACACCTAACAAGACACAGCCTAGTAAAATCCTGGCCCCACCACTGTCAAAAGCAAATCTGTAATTCACTGAAGTAGGGTCAGGATGTCATTATGGTTTGGAACAAGCAAAAGTTAGGAGTATGTTTAATGCCTCACCCTTTGACAGCCTCCTCTTTAAGCTGATAGTACTGTGGTATCAATTCCTACATAGCAATATTCTCAAATCTTTTCTGATAACATGTTCTTGATAAGAAGAGAGACAAAAGCAGGCTGAATTTCTGGAGGCTTTATGCTTACTACAAGTAGTGCAAGTGATGCTATTACTTAATACAAGTGATGCTTTAGTCAAAAAGCATTTAACCTCAGAGAAAAAAAGAAATAGTAAATAAATAAATAAATAAATAAATATGTCCATGATGCATAGGAGATCTGTAAAATAAATTTTTATTTACAGTACAGAGTCGCACTTGTACAGGCATAGAAGAATATTGGTCTAAAAGAAAAAGTGCATCAGTTTCAGTAAATTATGATCTAATGTTCTCAAGCAGAGAGTAAAGTCCCTTTTTGATTTTGCTCACTTTGTAGCCAGGTCTCAGGTAATGAGTGTACCACATAATCCAGCAAAGGAGAATTTGTGTGTTCATAGCTTGATGAATTGTAATCTGTCTGCTCTGGCTGGCACTTCTCACAAACAGCCTTTGGTGAGTCAGTAGCAGTGTTTGTAGAAGCAAGATCTTCCAGGAAGGGATGTGTCACCTGCCATATCAGGAAGTTTAGAAGGTGTGCTCAAAGGCTGAAGAAAGCCAGGTTGGGTGGAGTTTTTATCCTATCGATTAGAAGTATTGTGTACTTCTCACTCCATTTCCTCCTTTTTCACTTTCTTCATTTCCAAAAAGGCTTGTTTATGTAATTCTTATCAATCATGGGGGGGAGAGGGGAAGGGGAAGGAGAGGAAGACTGTGAATCTTTGGGGTAAAAAAATTGTGTGAAATTTCAGAGCTTTTCTGTGACATTAAAATACCGTTCCTGTGGTTAACAAAAATCTTTGTGAATAAAGATTGTGAACTTCATGTGAGCCCAAACTGATCCACTGATACCTGAGAGCAGAAGAGTCACCTTACTACTACTACCTCAGAAGGTTAAAATGTGGAATTAGTGATACCATGCTTACAAAAATATCACATCAAAGTTATTAAATATTTACAGAATCTTCATCTATTATTTTATTGTTACTTCTTTCATGTACAATTTTAGCTGGAAACTGTCAATTAATAATTTTATCCCTCATTGTGTTGGTCTTATATACTACAGATGAAGACAAATTTCTGTGAAGGGATTCCATTATACATTGCTATGGAAAATAGTACATCAGGTTCACAAGAATAAAGCTTTGACCAGTGAAGCTCTCACTTTAATGGTGTGAAGTATAAATTGTATAAAAATGAAAAGTGAGCCAGTGATCCAATCCATTTTAAACACAAGTCCTCCCGGGAGAGGTCTTAGATGTAAGCAGGTGAATAACCCAATCCCTATTCTGCTGAGATTACACATCTTTAAATACATGCCTTTAAACTGCAGAGAAGCCAATGAAACCAATTTCCCATACTATTTTTGGCTGTAAGACCCAGCCATCTTGGAAGGGCAGCACTAAAAGCTGCCATGCTCCTGACATGAGTAGTATTTGTCTCAGGCTCCATATATTTGTTTCAACAGATGACACCCATGAAGGGAAAGTGAGTTTAATACTGAGTTTATTCTTGATAGGAAAACTTGCATAACAAATGCAGTTAACTGCAGCAAAAGAAAAACATGCTTGACAATGGCTTCATAGAAGCAATGCAGTAACAGGGTCTTTCCTAAGCAAAACCACCACTCCAGTCCCCAGTTTTACAAGCTTATTTGCCAGGTTTCACCAGTTGGGAAAGCTTGCTTTGGTACTCCCTCCCAAAGCACAGCTGCTGCTCCCTGGCGTCGTTCCCCCACCAGGCCAAAGCAGTCCAGGTCTTTGCTTCATACTCACTATCCAGAAGAAGGAGCCACAGTTTCAGATTACAACAACGTAAAAACAACAACCAACCATTTCTACAGCACCAACCACTTCCCTGTTTCAGTGAAACTCATAATTTACACCAACTCAGAATATGCCCTTCTCTTTTAAGTCCTTAAGCTTGCTTTTCTCCTACCTTGGTGTGTAACTATTTTCTTTGCATTACTTGGATGTTTCAGATCTGCTGTGCTCCTTCTGGTATGTATTCCTTGTTCACACATGTCCTCCTGCAGGCAAAAGACTCAGTGTCAGAAAGGGAAGGCACAAACTCCATCCTGGGCAGAGCTCTTGTTATCAAAAGAGCACTAAAAAAAAAATAAAAAAAATACAGTGCATTTACAAGGGCCTATCCCTGGATACAAATATGTTTCAAATTAAAGCAAGACTAGAAATGACTGCAACATAAAGAATACTTTGCTGAGTAGAAAATCTGGTAAACTTATGTCTTTTCCAGATATATCTGTTGCATTGTACTTTAAAATTACCAGGTTTCATGTTTTTCAGCCACACATTCTTGAAATTGTGTCCCTGACTATTAGTATAATAGGGTTTTTAAATTTTTGTTTAAGTTTTCAACTTGCTTAGACACTTTTTTTCCTGTCTCTTTTCTAACATCTCCGTTGCTGGTATTGAAACATACAACATAGCTTCCTAACAAGACTGCCTACTTCTTCACTGTGATTTCATGACTTTGTCAGGATCTCTCTAGATACAGCTTCTCCTAGAAAGGTTTGGGGGAGTGAGAGTGAAGGAGGGGAGAGGTATCAATACTACAAAGTTGACAGGGTTTATATGTATATATTTATGCCTTGTATATATCCTAGGCTCCTGGTTTGCTTGCTTGGCAGTATAATTGATTGACTGAGTCCCGAAACATGCTTGTAACAACCGACGAGTCCCGTATTTGTGCAGATCTGCAAACGCCCGAGGAAAACCGAGGGCCCGGTGAGCTCGCTGTTGGCTCCGTTCCTGCAGCCTCAGATAGCAGCATTATTCCGGCGGTGCTTATAACTAACATCACCGATAAGCTGCCCTTCTTCCTTCGCCCGCCACCCCGCCTTAGCTTCCGGGCATCCCACGCAGCCGGGAGTATTTGCGCGGCCGCGGCACAGCTAAGCGGCTCTCGGAGATTATAGGGCCGAGCTGGGAAAACTAATCAGCGTGTCTTTGCCTCCGCTCCGGGAGCAACGGGGTCCTGGGTTTTCCTCCCTGTTTCTGGGGCCTCCCCTGTCATCACAGGGTGACAACCGGGTCACTTTACAGACATGTCACTGACAGATAGAAAAAAATAAAAAATAAAATAAAATAAAATAATAAAATAAAATAAATAAAATAAAATCCGCCCACAGATTAAGAGCCTTACTCCAATTCAAAGCACCAAACTGGGCTTTGCGCCACCAGACTCCACCTGCCAAGGCACAGGGCAGGGAGGATTCCCCCTGCCTTAACCCTCCCCGCTCCCAGGGGTCTTTTCCATGTGGATCCCATTATCATCATTTGCTCCTAGTATAAAGGGGCTTAAAGCGATTAGAAAGAAAACAATTAAATGATCTTTCCATTTACCTTTTCATGAGGGTTGCAAGCGGAGAGTGGCTTTTACTTGGAGTAACCAAGATAGGGTTGTGATTCCTTTTAGAAGGGGTTTATTTTAAAAGGAAAGGAAGGGGGGGGGGGGGGGGGAGAACGACCCTCGCAACTGTCAACTGCTTTCCAAACATTATATTAATGCTGGCGAGACCTTTGTCGTAAGGTGACCCTACTGTTTTCCAACCTGCAATCGTTTGTTAAGTGTCAGCGTTGAATAATGAAAGCAAAACAAAATCCCAAAATTCTCAGACGCTCTGGAGTGGGTTTTGTGCTGTTCTGGAGTGGGAAGGTGGCGAAAAAGGATTGGGGGCTGTTTGGTTGGCAGGGGGGAAGGTTGTGTTTTGCTTTGTTTTTTTCCTAAAACAAGCAAAATCCCTGTATTTCAACATTGGAACAAAGCCATAATCCTGAAGAAAGGATTTAAACATTTAAAAATAACAGACGGATTTTAATCTGATAATGGGGATAACCTTTCTTGAGTCTCTTTTACTTTCCCAAGGAAAGTTCTCTGAACGAGCGGCAATTCCCCTTGTGCCTATACGCTCCCACTCGCGCTACAGCCGTTCATCTAGGTATCTTTACGATCCCATATTTCAGTCTTTGGCTGTTTTCGTTTGCACGAAGCCAACGAAAGAGCTTAGAACCATGTCCACGGAAAGGTAACATTTCTAAAGGTTAATTATCCACAAGCGCCTTCAGTTTCTTTTTCTTTCCTTTTTATCTTTAAATCATGTCAACATTAAAGAGAGTATGAAGCTACAGGGGCCCACCCGGGGAAATTCGCGCAATGGATTTCCAATGGCAGGGATGGAGCCTCCCCAGGGACTACAGGAGCTGCGCCCATTATTCACCCCACCGCAAGCCGGTGGTGTCCCCCCTTCCTGGGTCCCCTCCCCGCCTTCGGGGCGGGCTGGGGGCTGTGGGACTGACCGCGCCGGCACCGCCTCCCGCTCTAGCTTCGCTCCCGCTTCCCTCCGCCGCTGCTCGCAGAGCCGGAGTCACCGAGACGCGTCTCCGAGTTCTGGATGGGCACAGTCGGCGGCATAGCCCTTCCCTTCCCGCTTCACAACTGAGTAACACCGACCTAAACTCAAGTGTTACCCCCCCAAAGCTCCAGTGGTGGTAGTGGAGGAGGAAGATGAGCCGGAGACATTCAGAAAATGTGAAGTGTATAGCCGTAATGCCTCTGCCACGTGAAGGCAGAACGCCAGAGTGGGTAATTTCGTAAGCTAATCACTCCGTTTGACGACAAGCAGATCAAAGAGAGAATCTCGTAGGAAGAACATCAGGATCTATACGGGGGAGAAAACATTTCTGTGCTCCCTGCTTATGCGAAAACCCCCACTGCAGTGGTGTGGGTGCTCGGCTCCCAGCGGTTCCGGGCGTGCCGGCTGCCCACGGGCACACCTCGGCTTGGTCGACTTCAAAAGCTTCTTTTAAAGCTGAAAAATTGCTGTTATTTAAAATAGTAGATCTTTCAGGGTGTAAATAAAATATAAAAGTTCCTTTGATTCAGCGACGAGGGCAAATCCCGTTTGTTGTCAGAAGTTCATTTTCAGCTACTAGAGAAGTTACTGACTCTAAATATTTTTCTTTCCTCTATAAAAGTTATTGCCCTGCTTTCATAGTTACTAAAAAGTTTGTTCGGCAAACCGAAGCCTAAATCCCGGCATTCATGTGGCAGTTAACTCCTTTAGTAAATACTTGTCATTACCGCGCAGTGCCCCTTGCCCGTAGGTCCCCTCCACAAGCCAGGCAGTGTGATTTCTACCCTCCGCAGGGGTCATTAATGCCAAACCCACGGGTGCTAGCCGCTCCTCCATCACCAATAAAATCTTTACTGCTGAGAAAAGTGCTCCGAGAGTGTCTTTGGAGAGCCTGCTTTTCCGCCGGGAGTGCCTGAGCGCGGTTTTCTCTAATGCCCCCTTTCCTGATTTGTTACCTGGTTTACAGTTTATGGACACTAAAAGCTCCCGCATGCGGGGAGCGAAGGGGCAGGGAGCGGAGCAGGTGCCGCTCCGTTCCATTTTGATTTTTCTCCGCTTTAATGCAAAATAGACAAACCCTCGGCTTTGCTCCCGTCTCCCCAGTTCTTCCGTTTCTTCGCCGAAGAAGCCCAATGAGCGCCGGAGGTGCAGTGCCTTCCCCCGTGGCATCGGCCAGCAAAGGGGCCGCTTGGCTGTACAGCGCTCCTTCTCTCCCTCCAGTATCTCCGCCGGTGCGCAGCGGCCGCAGGGTAGGTGCGAAGCTGCGCGGAGAGAGGGAGTAAAGCGAAGCGAGGGGGCTGCTGGACGATGCTCTTTACGACTCCGCGCTGTCCCCCTCAGCGCCCGCAGGCGCGGAGCCGGCTGTGTCCGCCACCCAGAGTAGGGCAGGCAGCTGCCGGGGACAGGGCAGCCAACGTGAGGAAATGCCGAGGAGCGGAATGGAGAAAGAGGGGAAGAAATAACCAACCAAACCAAACCAACAAGCCTCAAACCACCACCGACAAAACCCCCCAGCCTGCAGCGGCCAAATCAGGTTTACCTTTCACGGCCGGACGGATGTCATAACTCTCCCTTCTTTCAGGACGGGCTCCACTCAGAGGTCCGCCGTCCCCCCCGGTAGCCGCTCCGTCTGCCGCCTAGAATGACACACCAGGGCGGTAACCCGCCGCAGCTCCCCAACGCCTGGGCACGGCGCCTCGCAGGCTTGCCCATGGAGGGGGACACCACCACCCCTCCCTCCATATAAGGCGCTTCGGTAAAGCCCTGGAGGACCGGCCGGTGCCGAGCATCGTCCCCGCAGCTTCGAGCCAACCCACCCCGCCTTACACGGGGAAATCATCCTTCTCCGACAATAATACCCTGGAGGTTTTGGTGGGTTTGGTTTTATTTCTGAGGGGATGTTCTTAGGCTCAGACCCTCCGATGTGCAGGGAAAAAGCCGCCCACCCATCGGGGCACCGGGGAGGGGGTCAGCCCCTCGGCCGGAGCTCTCTCCCGCCCTGACGGCCCGTTAAATCCCGCTCCGCCACCCGCATGCCGATCCTAGGAGTCAGGCTGTCCGGAGTCCTCCCTGGTCCGACCGTTTGGTTTAAAACTGCCTCCGGAGAAAGACAAATAACTAACTTATTCGGGAGGAGGGGAAAAAAAAATTAAACCCCCAAGCTGACCGGAGCTACAGACGTTAAATACGTGTAGGGACGGGAGAAAGAGCAAAAGTAAATAAATCTCCGTTGCCTAATTGAAAGACAGAAGCGAGCCCTTTGTTTACACAGCGCTTCAAGGAGAGGAAAGCCAGACCAGGGACGCGGGGGGGAGAGCCAGGGCCGGCCGCAGGTCTGCCGCCGCCTTCAGGTTCAGCCCCGCCGCTTCCCCCCCCCGAGGGAGGAAACTAGGAAATAGTAATAGTGGTAGTAGTAGTAATAATAATAATACCAATAATAATAATTTACTATAATAATAATAACAACAATAATACTAGGAGGAGAAGGAAGAGGAGTCCAATATCATGGAGGAACGGATGAGGTGCATGCACAGGAAGCTTACCTGACACTGGGGAGCTGGGGTATGTACTTGAGAAGGTGAAAAGGTCTGCGGTGGCAGTGAGGGACATGAGAGTGAGCTGGCCTGAAACACCATCAGGAAACTTGAAGTGAGGTTAAAAAGGTGCAAATAAAAGCAAATAAAAGGAAATATCACTTTTTGTTTATTTTTTTTATTTATTTTTTATCCATCCTCAAGTAGCCTGTGCTGCTCGAGGAGTGCAGTGGGACCACTGAAAGAACACGGTCTTTTATCTGTGTAAAAAAGGCTTTTGATGGGGCTTTTCTTTTTAAACCAAGTGCTTTGGCAAAGGTACTCATATTCATGTTTCTCCGCACAGAAGCCAAAGGATCAAACACAGCCCCTCAAATCAGTTATATCTTGATTATATGGGGCAAAATCCAAAGCTTTCTAATTCTGTGCTAATATGATAAAGGACTGAAAATGAATCCCTAGAGGAGGCTTTTTGATGTCTCTCATAAACCGACAAGTTATTTTCCCTGCATTTATCATGATGCCAAATAAATCCCCAAACATAGAGGATGACGCACACAGCCAAACCCTTTCACTGTGAAGTTATTCGCACCATGTTTGTTTGAAGAATCAGTTTCTTCTTTTTCAGCTTGAAAGCATGCATAATACCAAAGGACACTCTGAACACACGCTTTCAGACTGCAAATCAATCTTATTCCTTCCTGTAATCCCCACAGTAATTAGTAACGACTGCAATCAACAGCTTCAGTTTAATGTCTCATGGTGTTCTCCAAAGGAAAATATACTGATGATCTGCACTTGGCACATCTCAGTGTTACTACCATACACAGAGCAACTCTCACACGTTTCCTTTCTCAAATGTGACCTTCCAGGCACCTCTCTCCAGTGTATCCAGGGGATGCTTACCCCACCAGTCCCAAACCAGTTTGCAACAATTCAGCCCCTTCACAAGTCAGCCTTGCCCTGGACACTGACTCCAGAATCACTTCCATTAAAACCAACAGGCTGGTGACTCCAAAGGCCATATAACCAGTTCTATTCAGCTGTTTCAGTTAAGAAAAGAAAATCAGTCTGTTGACAGATCTGTCCTAAAACTGGATTAATGTGCACATATGCATATTTCTAACAGTGCGAGTAATTTTTCTGATACATCTCCTGTATATTGTGGATGCAGTCAGCAGTGTCTTTGCTGACAAATTTGTATATAATGTTATTACATATGTGCAAAATATTGTTGATATGCAGGTGCATATGTGGGTTTACCAGGAACAGAAAGGTTGAAAGGGGACTGTTTAGTATCATCAACACTATCTAGTGTTGTGCATCCACTTCTAATCAGATGGTGCAACTACAGAAGAGCAATGGCCTCTTTTAATTCAGAGCACAGCAAATGTGACTGCAGAAAGCCTTACAAAAAAATAGGTATTATCTTCGTTACCCTTTTCATTTCCTACTATCTCAATTTTCCAACTAACAGAAACAGTGTTTTGAAAATGCAGTTTTATGTAGATATACAAAGCTGATCAGAAAAAGAAGGCTAATTTATTTGTTAAAAAGGCGTAACCATTCATGAGGTGTGGAATTGAAAACATCTGATTGCTTCAAAAATTAAACCAAAATCTTCTTACCCAAATTCTCAGTTTTAAAAGCAAAGTGTACATTTCATTTACAAGTTCACTTCTAAGGTTTAGTTATGGAAATGTTGTTGGATTACTTGCTGCACAGGCAATTACAGACTTTTTAAAAGGAAATTTTCCTCCAAGAGATCCCATTGGTGACTTCCAGTGCTCCTAATGGAGCACAGCAGCAGTTGCTCAGTAGTTATCAGCATTAATCAGGAGTCTGAGTCCTGCAGTTTAAAGCAGTGAATGAGTAGGGTAAACAGCTATAAATCCTTATGTCTTGGAGAGAAATCCTGCATTAGACTATCATGTGGAAGGGTTAAAAAGAAGGCAAAAGGAGCCTTTTCTGGCTGTGTTGTCAGGATGGAAATTTTCCACAATAGTACTAGCACCAGGCGAGAGCGTGGTCAGAGCTCCAGCTGGTATGGGGGAGAATTCTCTCTTTAGGTAACTGAAAGCGGCAGGATCAGCAGTTTGCTCACAGGAGAAATGTCATGCCTCAAGAACAAGTCAAGAGAGAAATGACTACTGGTAGGCAATTATAGTATTGGTGTGGCCATTCAAAATCATAGAATCATAGAATCACAGAATCATGGAATAGTTAGGGTTGGAAAGGACCTTAAGATCATCGAGTTCCAACCCCCCTGCCATGAGCAGGGACACCTCACACTAAACCATGCCACCCAAGGCTATGTCCAACACAGCCTTGAACACCACCAGTGATGGAGCATTTACAACTTCCTTGGGCAACCCATTCCAGGGCCTCACCACCCTTAAAGTAAAGAATTCCTTCCTCATATCCAATCTAAACCTCCCCTGTTTAAGTTTGTACCCATTACCCCTTGTCCTCTCACCACCGTCCCGAATGAAGAGTCCCTCCCCAGCATCCCTATAGGCCCCCTTCAGGTATTGGAAGGCTGCTATGAGGTCTCCACGCAGCCTTCTCTTCTAAAGGCTGAGCAGTCCCAACTTTCTCAGCCTATCTTCATACAGGAGGTGTTCTAGTCCCCTGATCATCCTCGTGGCCCTCCTCTGCACTTGTTCTAACAGTCCCATGTCCTTTTTATGTTGAGGACACCAGAACTGCACACAATACTCCAAGTGAGGTCTCACAAGAGCAGAGGGGCAGGGTCACCTCCCTCAACCTGCTGCTCATGCTCCTTTTGATGCAGCCCAGGATAAGGTTGGCTTTCTGGGCTGCAAGCGCACACTGCCAACTCATGTTCATTTTTTCATTGACCAACACCCCCAAGTCCTTTTCCACAGGGCTGCTCTGAATCTCTTCCCCGCCCAACCTGTAGCTGTGCCTGGCATTGCTCTGACCCAGGTGGAGGACCTTGCACTTGGCATGGTTAAACTTCATCAGGTTGGCATCAGCCCACCTCACAAACTTGTCAAGGTCCCTCTGGATGGCATTCCTTCCCTCCAACGTACCAGCCGAACCACACAGCTTGGTGTCATCGGCAAACTTGCTGAGGGCGCACTCAATCCCACTGTCCGTGTCACCCATGAAGATGTTGAACAAGACCGGTCCCAACACCGATCCCTGGGGGACACCACTCGTTACTGGTCTCCAGCTGGACATTGAGTCATTGACCACAACTCTTTGTGTGCAGCCATCCAGCCAGTTCTTTATCCACCGAGTGGTCCACCTATCAAATTGATGTCTCTCCAACTTAGAAGGATGTCATGTGAGATAGTGTCAAACGCTGTGCACAAGTCCAGGTAGATGACATCAACTGCTCTACCCCTGTCCATCAGTTCTGTAGCCCCATCATAGAAGGCCACCAGATTGGTCAGGCTTCTCTTCCTATTTTTCTGAGAGTCCAGTAAAACAGACCTTGAGTCCCCCCAAAGTGGTCTCAGGTGTTGCTTACTGCTTTGTGCAGTGCAATGGTGAATAGGACACTCTGGAAGGTTTCCCAAAGGCTCATGCAAGGACAGGAGTGGTGTTGACTGCCTGTCAGAGCCATTTCTCAGAGAAACCTGCTGCAGTGATCTGATCTGCTTCCTCATTTTCTAGGATGGGACAACTGTGATTTCTCCTCTTGCATCGGATCCACTGGAATATACAGAGAAAGAAGGATGGAAACTTTCGAATAAGCATGAAAGCCATTTTCGTGGCTGGACATTCCTGTATCAGATTCTTACATTCTTGCTTTTACAGACTTCAGAAATGTGTTCTGTGGGTGTTGGTATGAGATGGAAGGTGAGTGCTCCCCAAAGGAACGCATGAGTCAGGGCTCCTGAAGAACTGATCTGGTACTAGACAAAGAAGAGTTGGGAGGATTGTGCAGAGTGATGTTAGGTGGTTTGTGCAATCAGCGTAGATATCCAGAAGCAGTGTGTCTCCATTTGCATTAGCCAACAACCCTGACAAACAGCTCATGAGCCCTATGATGGAAGTAGTATTCAGGCAAGGCTTATTAGTTTGGCTATCTTGCAAATTGTGGCTAAGCTGCTTTTAGAAAGTCTATGTGCCTCTCAAGAATAGAAAGAAAAGAAGAAACACACATACAAAATTGCACAATTGTATGCTGAACTTTATTTTCATCTCTGAAGATCAGCTTAGTGTATACAAATGTCGGAACATATCTTTGATGGTGAGATGACGTTTGGTCAAAACAGGGCACATGTGAAATAGAGTTAAACTTTAAAGAACTGGGTTTCTTTCTGTGTGTCTGTTGTGGATTTTTTTTTTTATTATTTTTTTTAGGAAAAGAACCCTACTGCCAAAAACTGGATACTTCATTGTTACAAATTCAGAAACACCGCTAAAGTTAATCTATATGCTAAAAAGCCTCAGGTTTTTTCCAACTCTATTTTACTTAAAAATAACTGATATGAGATTAATATGAGAGTCTATGTGCCAAAGCCCTGCCTTGAACAAGGCCTACAGTTCATGGCTCTCTAGTCTGTTAAAGAATTGAAAAATCGATCATAGTTCACAGTATTCAAACATTTTAGCTATCCTGAAGATGGCTATTCTTTTTCCTGGGATAACTTGACCTTGTCATTTTACCCTGACTACCAGAGGACATTGGCATGCAGGTGAGGAAAGAATGAAGTACTGAACTTTCCAGCAAAGCAATATCAGAGTACACTGTATTATTAGAGATGCTCCAGAGCACGTACAGGTGATAAATTAGCATTTTTCTCACCTTTCTGAAGCCAGAAAACATCTTGACTTGATACAGCACTTTCAACCCAGATTCTCAAAGGATGATTGCCAAGATGGTTACATAAGAATTTACAAAACCACTGAATTTGCGTGATTTATTTATGACTACTGAAAACTGCCTATGGGGACAAAACCTGAAAGTCACAACTATGGATTAAGCGTAATAAAATTTTTAAGATTTATGAATCACACTTTTGGACTCATAAATTCAATTCTGCTTTCAGTTTGTGTCCATATTAAATTCCATAATTGTGTATTTTCTGATTCTAAAGTTTCCTGCGTACCTTGAATTTGAATCTGAACAACCACAACTGAACCCTGAGCCCACCTAGAACCAAGAAAGTATACATTTCTCCACAGAAATTCCCCAAGGTGCCTTATCCAAAGATATCTTACAGTACTTCTTGGTAATTGCTGAATCAAGTTTCTTATCAACTGCAATTATATAAATTATATATATATAACTGCAAATATAAAAAAAGAACACACAGCTGTGTTATTGTTGCTCAAGTTAGTCAAACACTCAGGAAATTGAAGGTTCTCCTTTTTGTGATTTCTCCTTTTTCGAGGAGAATACACAATTTCTGTATTTAAAAGGAATTGGAGAAATGGAGTAGAAGTCAAAGGACATGTGGAGTTACCTTTCCTCTCCATGGAGTATTTTGGCTTAAAGATCACTAAAAATGGAGCAATTTTGTCCATCCCTAAGGAAGGCAAGTGGAAACAGGTGAGGTTAAGGAGACAGCCCTGCCTTCCATGTTCCTGCTGGACAGCGCGTGTTTTTTCATCATATATCTGCATGCCCACTCTGGACCCTTGCTCTCTGCTCCAAGGGACAGGCAACAAAATTCTACAGCCAAAACAAGACCCAAGTGAACAGCTGCTCAAGACCTGACCATCTTGCCAAGAAACCCAGAGGCTTTTTACATATTGAACTGAGAAAAACAGTGTTAGGAAGGTGGGCTGTGTATGCAGGAGGAGGATTGAGGCACCTTTTGGGCGGTATGGAGCTGTGTGAAGGCTCAGGCAACATTGACAGCAGCTGGAGAATCAATTGTGGCCCTACTCTTGGAAAGAAAAGGCAGAGTGCCAGATGGCAGCTGACCAGAGGAGCCAAGGTCTAAACAAAAGCCCTAAAAAAGGGAAAAAGAGAAAGAAAGAAAAGAAAAAAAAGCCCAAACCCTAAAAGGGAATGAGTCTTTTGGGTCAACACAGATCTTACTGGGAAACATTTTAAAAAAATCCCAGAAAATATCCATGCTGTGTATTGCTTTTCCAAAGTGCACATTTTCTCAGATACCTACACCAAAAATATCACAAAATGTAACCTGGCTTATTTGTAAGTCAGAAAGCCACTAAGGGAAAAAAGAAAAAGCTTGCTTTCTTCAAGGGGAGTTTGATGTGCTGTTTAGCCTGCTCTGTCATTTTTCTTGTCTCTCTTCATAATCCCTATGTAACCCAGGAATGGCCAGTAAAAAAGAGAGACCCTCTGCTTGTTTAATTACTTCCTGAAAATTTGACAACTACTACTTCAGTCTCATTGGATAATCTACTTTTAAATTGCCTAGTCTTTCAAAGACAGCATAATTATTTGAGTACACTTACTTCCCTAGCTATACATCATGCCTATCAAAATTAAATGCTTCCAACATACCATTGCAGCATTTTAACATTTCACTTCTGTAATACATTTAACAGTAAATTGATCCTATACTTCCTTTTTAACAAATTTTCATACCTTTAGTATAAAGCAGAGTTAGAAATTGGATCTTTTTTCTCTGATGAGGGAATAAAGTTATTTAAGGAATGATAGAGACTTACAAAATGCAAAGCTTTGTGGCAATATTTGTGATGTTTAAAAATTATTTAATTTCTGCTTTAAAAAGGACTGTTTCATTAGTGCAACTTATTTCTGAGCAGACATAACTTCCTGAGTTCACAGTTTTGCTCTACATATAACCAGAATAATAAATGTTATCTTGAAGGAGTTAATGTGATTTTCCTCTGAAAATTTGTGTGAAGATTTTTTTCAAGACAATAAAATGATTTATAGAAAATGAAGAATATACAATTTAATGTACTCATTTAGCAGACTATTCCACTGACATTTTAGCTGGTGAATATGCCAATTTTTAGAAATATTTTTTCCCTGTGCTCCATATGATTATTTCTATTCCTGTATCATCAGAAAATCAAAAATGCTCTGAATGACACATATTGATTCATCACAAAAGTATGCACTAAGCACGTATTTATGGCACAGTCACTGCACTCTGTGTGTGTGTGTTTTCAAAGCTGAAAGACTACCCCACACAGTACTACGGTTTCTCCTGTAGAGAAACGGGAAGCTACAAGCAGTCACGAACACAGGCCTCTTTCCCAGATACTAGCATTGCTTTTGAACATTCCTTCCTCAGGATATGCTGAATTTGAGGCTGAGTTTTTCATTTGTTGGTAGTGAGACATGCTAATAAGGCACATTTTCAAGAGAGCAGTTTTATTTGCAGGAATGCATGCAGACTCTCGTGGTGGATCCTGTTGGTATATGTACCACATGTGTGTGTATGCATGCAAGCCAGAAGACTGTCTACAGCACATGTGCAGGTCAATCCAACATGAGCAAAACCAAAAGCAAAGGAGGTAAAGAAACAGCACGTAAAGAAAGGAAAAAGAAAGAACCCCCTCCTTGGTTCTTAATCATCACAAAGACTGCAATATCCTGTTATCTATTGTAGTAACATAGTATACAAAATAAAGAAACAAATGTTGCCCGTCTGTGAAGGGAGATAATAAAAGATTGATTCATTAAAAGGGGGGGCGGGGGGCAACAGAGAAGAAATATGCTGGTTTAAACTATACTCAAGAAAAGCACAGGCTGATACAACTTTCAAGCAGCCGGAATTTCTTTATATTGGCTGTTCCTGTTGTCTTATGGTGCAGAAAGTATAGACATGAGATGAAAGACAAGTAAAAGCCATCCGATGCCTGGTTGTCACAAACCTGTTTCTAAGACATGCTACTGCCCTGATGGAGGCAAGCTTTATATGCTGATATTCACTTATTTTTTCCTACTGCAGAGGAAGACTGAAAAGCACCAACTGAATATATCCTGGGAAGTCGATAACAAATTGATTTTACCCTAAAGAGAGAATACTACTCACCAAGGATTAGTACTGATTTAAAACATCTATCCAGAATGCCTCTTTAATTCTGTTATTACAGTTAGGTAGATATAAGGGAGGCAAAAGTGTCAAGTTCAAACATTAAATTACGAGAAAATAGAAAAGACACCACTTCTGACACAAGCATTTTTTAATTTAATGTCGAAGCATTAAAATCAGTTACCTACCTGCTTTTAAAATTCTGTTTTCTGATTTTATTGATTTACCAGTTCAAGTTTTGACCACCCTCAAGCCCTAAACACACTTGCATGTTCAGGAAATACTCAAAATAGCAAATCTTATCAGAACTTATGAAACTTTCATGAAATAACATGAAATAATGAATAGTAGGCATAAATAAATCCTTCTTCTTCCCCTAGTACAGTATCAAGGCAAAACAACATGTACAAAGGGGAAAGTGGTGCACGAAAAAATATTCAGGTACAATCTATAGAACTCACAAGGATAAGCTTGACTCCAGGAATATTTGCAAGATCTGGAAAGTGACAGTAATCAACTATGCATAGATGAAGTTATTTTACAGGTTAAGGCTGTTGAACAAAAACTATAGGTACATGCCCACAGTTGGACTCTCAGGATCATATTTAGCTTGCTAATGAAGTCTGGCCAACAATTCCCACTGATACTAGTGGAAAGTGTCCTGCACTTCTGAAAATTGCAATACTTCTTGAGCTGCCTAAATAAGATATTTGGTTAGACATAAGGCATATTAAAGGGAGGGAATAACAGTCCATATCTTGACATCTACACACACACTTTCAATGTACTTGGTCTGCTACCATGCATAGTTGATGCTATTTTTCCCATGGGTAGCACAGTAACAGTTTTTACCCTTACACAGTATTCAATGGCACACACAGCTCCTCTCTGTTTCCAAGTTTTTTATTTTACAGTGACTTAGATACAGTGAATGTGTAGATTAACCTAAATTGTCATGCAAAAGCCCCTGAAGCAAATCATGATAAATTATTAGAATTTAGTTAATTTTGCTTGTAGTGAGTTTTTTTTGTTTCTTTTTTTTTTTTTTTTTTTTATTCTCATAGGATTTGGAAAATAAAGACATTTCAGATTTCTGTAAAGGGGTAAATCTATTTTTTTGATTATTCAGACAAGTATTCCATAACAGTTTTACTGAGTAATCCATGCTTGCTTAACATTTCAGGTCAGAATAGTCACAATGGAATTAAATCACTGTGCTGAACAGTCATGTCATGCAGTGATTTATAAAAACAGATTAGATGTTAAAAATCAATCATTCTAAATGAAAGAATTCCAAGTGACACCCCACCTGGAATTAATATTTAATTAAGTAAAATAATCTCAAAAGAAAACAAACAAACAAACAAACAACTTCTTCAGTGACTTATGCACATGTAGCTTGGTTTTCCAACTTTTCTTATATGGAAATTGTCATACAGTAGCTGCCACTCAGGAGCTATACTTTGGTTTCCCTCCCAGTTTTCAAATTCATATTGCACTGGGTGTTCCTTAAAAATAATAATTAACCACACTGGGTGTTCCTTAAAAATACTAATTAACCACTCCTAAACTTCTGATCCATTCTTAAAAGGTTGTACTGAAATCAATTTTCAAATAGAAATTTGACTAGAATACCTGAAAAAGAAGCTGTTCTGATAATGGTTTACAGTATTAATAAATAAATTTTTAAAAATGTTAAAAAATCAGCATTTGCTTTCTTTTTTCTAGTTTTGTATGCTCTTTTTTTGTTATTGAAGTGTTAGAAGTGTTGAAGTGTTCCTATCCTCTTCTTAAAAGCGTTCCTCTAAGGGGGCATTGGTGAACTGCTTTACAACTACCACGCTCCTGACATGCAAATAGTTTTCTTGGTTTGAAATTTGTTCCCGTTACATGCATACGTCTTAGGGCGAGGCCTGGAGGGCAGGTGGAGGGCCATAATCCTCACTAGAGTGAAATTTGTTTCTCAGTTGAACATGACAGAGACAGTACTTTGTAAGGCAAGTACCTTTGTAAGAGATACAAAGTTCCTGTGGAGGTAGAGTGCCATGAAAGCAGAAACAACTCAGCTACTATAGTCAGGCAAAATTTCTTTATCGTTAGAAAACCAAAATAAAATAATAAAATAAATAAATAAATAAAATAAAATAAAATAACTTTCTAAATAAATGTAATAAGCTCTTTTTATAATTGGTGATCTTTTTGACAATCTGCAATATAAAAGCCCATTGGGCAAGATTCTTTTCCCCCTAAGGGATTTCTTTGTATATATTTATTTTTGACTTTGAAGAAGAGTAAGAATTATTTCTTTAAACAACTAGCTGCAGATTAAAATTAACACTGTATGTTTCAATTATTATCAATTCATCAGGGAATCAAAAGAGTTGGTATCTTTTAAATTAAAATATTTTTATCAGATAACCTCAGCCTCTAAAGCCATATATTTGATTTTAATTAAAAAAAATTCTGGTTGTGATCATTGTTCAGAATTAATATACCAAATAAAATATGGGAAGAAAGGAGGTAAAGGGAGGTTATATAGTGTTACCTGATAAAAGGAGACAGTAATATTTAAAATGAGGTAAGTGTTACACCGATTTATGATGTATTTTATCTTCTAGAGAAACCCTAGTTTATCGTAGTGTCGTTCAGTTTGAAACGTCAGCTGTATATCTTTCTGCTTTTGAATGTAACTCTAGGTTGAAAGGAAAAGGTTTGCAGTGATGTGATGCATAAGCAGATCAAAAGCTTGGCATTTTTTCTGGGATAATTCACTTTTATATTGGAACATTTTTGGTGTCATAAATACATAAATATTATAAATAACTTATAAATATCTTGAAAGTATTAATTAATAACACTTAACATGCCTCTCATCTTCATGGTGCTGTACAAACATCTATTTATCAGAAAGGACAAAAATGTTCGGTTTGTTTTAGTCCCCACTCAAATTATCCTGTAAACTTCCTCATCCCTAACCCACTAGCACCAGGATTTGAGGTTTTTTCTTCATTTTGAAAACAAAACAAAATATCATCATTCATAGTCTGCTTTCCTTTGTATCTGTAACATACTTCTACCAGGAGTCATGCCAGTATAAAAGTGATCTAGTTTGTAAAAAAGACATGTTTGTGAAGTGGCTTTCTAAATATAAATATAGTGCCCACACAGCACCATACTGATAATGGATTTGCTCTTAGTATATATTCCCCAAAATTGTAAACCAGGCTCTGCCTGTGCTATGTGTTTAAAAGCAGCAGACTCCTCCTGGTTGTTCTTGTGCTCAAAAAACAACAACAAAATCTATATCCAGAACAAAAATAAAATAAAAAGATCCCAATCCAAATCCAGCAGAGCAAAGCAAATCAGCCTCTAAATCACCCACCTAATGTAACCACTTGAATGCAACCTACTAGCCAAGTGCCAAACTAATCCGTGTGTTACATCTAGCACACACAGCATTGCAAGCAGAAGTGGCACTTTGCTTTATCTACATACTGCTCCTGAGATGAAAATACTCTGGCTTTTAAGGACAGTATTGAATGCTGTATTTATCTATTTTAAAAAAGACCCTAAGATTATAAGGCAGCCAGGATTCGAGAGTTGCTTTGACTGAAGGAGGAAAGATGGAACCAATCTGCAGATGAGCAGGATTTCATTTCTTTCAAGGTAGCAGTTTCTACCTCCCACTAAATTCCAAATACCAAAGAAACAGCAACATGCCACTTCTCAGAGACCACTCTTCAAATATGCTGTTGGATCCCAACTCCTAGGGTTATCATTATTAATCATAATCATTATTTGTCTTTCAAATTCACAGAAATCATCCATCTCATTTCTGTATGTGCACCCATATGTCCAACATGGAATATATTTCCAATTTTGATTTCATAGATTTAGTAGTATATACACATTTTTAAGAAATTAACTGAAGGGAAAAAGTTATGGTCTTCATTTATACTCTCAGTGGGTTATTTTGCTCTCTGTAAACTAAGCTAGTCCCCCTGAGCACCATTGTTTATTTCCATTTACAGCAATTTGTAGAATAATGTATAGTTGCAGTCTAAGGATTATAGTTGCCTGACACAACTGTCAGCACACTTTATTAAAAGAGTGCCAGCCTGAAGTTGCATGGCCTTCCACTTTTCATCTTCAGAAAACAACTTTTGGTTTAGGTTACAATAGATTTATTCATTATACTGTTCATTTTTTTATATTTCATAACTTGTTCCCAGAGTAAATGGGATAATAGCTATTGTAATCTATAAACCATTAACATATTTGCCTCATGAGACTTCAGTGTCTGGGCTTCAGCGTTAACATTTCAGATATAAGCACAAGAAAAGAAATCACAACTAAACTAAAAAGATTAATTTTTATTATTATTACTCTAAAAAAAAAAAAAAAAAAAAAAAAGGCGTATTTTTCCAATTAAGGGAAAGAATAAACTTGCATTAAATCTTCCAGGGCTCTCCGCTCACAATTTAAGCTCATTATGGTGGATAAGGAATTAATGGCTGTTGAGCAGTCATATGTGTTCTGGGGATTTAAATGAGCATAATTTAGACATGTTTGACAGAAAGATTTCTTTTATGCATATGCAATCACTTGGCTTCTCATCAAATCAACCTGTTGGATCCGTCACGCTCACTCCAAACCAAAAGAATGCAAAAGAAGAATCTCCTACTGACTTGGGGTATTTCGGATTTGCCCCAGTGAAGAAAACAACTCTTACAGTCATTTTCAGACCTTGTCTTGGCCAGACTCCTAGGCAAATGAAAAGCTTGGAAGAAATTTAGAAGTGTCGCTTGTGGCTTCAATTTTTTTCTGTTAGTCTTCCACTAATGGCTCTCAGATTATAATCTGAATCATTTATGCACACACAGAGACAGATGCACATACATGGATGCAGCCAAAGATGTAGATTATGAAGCTAAATGTATGCTTTTCTGATTCCCTTCCATGATTCTGAAAACAAAAGAAATAATTACTTTCTTTCAAGTCTTCTGAGGACAAGATTCTTGAGAGACAAATCAGAGTAGTGACTAAGTTCATTACTGAACTGATAGTGATACAGAAACATGTAGGTATTTTCAGTGGTTCCCTGTTAGAAAAACATCTATTTGTCTGCTGTTTGTTAGTTTTCCATCAAGCTAGGAAACACATAGAACTTTGCAATATTTGATGATGCATTGTTAGAGTTTTAAAAGAATATTAAGAAAGCAAAGCAATTATAATATAAGTATTTATACAGGTGCCTAATTACTATTCCACTTCTACAATTCCCTCTTTCTGGGAGAAACAACATGCTTTTCTGAAACATTGTTCTACTCAGGTAAGAAAGAGAACACATCATCAAGGTCCCACTTTTCTCTTGTTCACTGTCTTAGCAAGCTAACTCTGAAGTTTTGGCAGCTATATGGGGCAGAATTTTGCAGACGAACTTTTCTTTTGCCAACAGGAGCTGGGTGAAAGACAAACACGCAGGCCAAGTTGCTCCTTTGCAATTGGACAGGGTCTACAAATTGTAAGGCATTCCAACGTCCACAGAACCATCAAAAGACATATTGGATCACCAAGGAACAGAAGAATTTACCCCTGCACAATTCTGAAAGAAGAGTTTTGATCTCACTCTTGCATTTCGCCATAGCATGCTCTTTCTTTCATCGGATTTTTCTATTCATTTATTCATACCATCCCCAAACCAAAGAAAGCTCTAGCCTCATGCATCTAGCACTGTGGCAGCTGTTGTCAGCCCCAACTCTTTATCACCTGTGTTTTACAAAAAGTGAACCTGGAGCACAGAGAGCCTGACATTTACCACAGTCAAACAAGCAAGTAGGAGACCTAAAAATAAAGCGTCTTCTCAAGACTCCTACAACCAGCTGCCAAGGCTGTAGGTACATATCTGTATTTTTCCAGTCACATACTGTGCCCTCAGAACCTGAGGGCAGAAAAGAACCTTCTCCATTTAAATCCATTTTGAATCCAAGAAAGAGAAACTTTGACTTGTTTGCTATGTTTCACTTGACATACTGCCTCCAGGGCAATGTTCAAAATGACCTTACATAACAGTTTACATTCATAATCCATCACTGCAGAAAGAAATCAAAACAACAGACTCTTTTCTGCTTCGTTCTGAAGGTCTGCTCTTGTTCTATATGGTGTCCTCCGGAAAAAAACAGTGATGAAGTTAGATTAGAACTGCAAAAACCAGAAAACACCACCCCCACTGTCCCAAATAAAACCTCCAAGGTTGGCAATGTGCATTTGCAAATTAATTGCAAGAATCAAATGGCTTAAAAAGTAATAGAACAGCTTTTCTTCAAAGCTCAAAGGCCTTTTTAATTCCTGGTTATCAGGTGACAAAGCTCGCTGAAATATCTCAAGTATCACATTTAAAACAGATTAAATATTAAATATATACACACATTATACTCTTTTATATGCAAAAATTTAATTATTTTCAGTGAAGACTTCATTTAATACAGATTTCTTTTCCCTTCCAGTTTTATATCTGCGCCTATCAATATAAGATTCCAGGATCTTGCAAAATAATGTTCTTACTTACCAGAACAGGAGAAATCTCACCCTCTTCTAACTTGAAGCTGACAATGAAAACCTCCCTTATTCTGTCAGTCAAAAAAAAAAAAAACATTCACCTCACAAAGTGAGTGAATAAACAAATATAACACAGCAGGTTTAGTGCTAAGAAGTCAATGGATTGACAAAAACCTTGAATTTTGAAGTAGTCTTGCTATCACCAGATCTAAAACAGTTTTGCTAAACAGCTCCCCTTCTGTGGTAAGAGAAACAAGGATAGAAGCTTTACAATAGCCTTCAGTGCTTCTTGATAAATAGCAAAAAAAGCTCAGTGGAAATGTTCAACTTCTTTATGATTAAAAAACAAACCTTTAATGTAGTTTTTGTTTATTGTGTCAGAAGTGCAGTGTTGGAAGTTGTTGCCAAGGAATCATTGGAACAGGCATCACTAAAGCAGTGTCAGCCAGCCAGCTCTTTGAAAATGATTCAGTTCCTCTAGTCTTATGACTAAAATAATATCCAGTGGCTCCAGCTCGAAGCCTGGTTAATACATCTGTCCAGAACACATAATTACTTGGTCATAACATTCCCCCGGCCACCAGCCAACAAACCAATCAGCATTTCTTCCTAACTCACTAGAATTTTTGCTGTGTCAAACTGTTTGATCTCCAGGTAGTAAAAATGCGAAAAATGGAAGGACGCTGCACTGGAAGGTTTTAATTTAACATAGTTTCTCATAGAAATTAAATCTAAAAAGAAACTTTTTTTGGTGCACATTGCTGAGATTTTCATTCTGCTTTGGGAATGGTGTTAATGTATCTATCTTGCACCTTTCTTCCTATCTCTTCACCAGCTAGAGATTCTGCAATATGATCTCACTTTCATTAGTTGCTTTCACAAGGAAATTCATTTTTACGAGAAAATTAAATGACACCAGCAAATTTAAAAGGCTGTTACATGTGTAACTACCAAGGAATAAGCTGTGTACATTGCTTGTGGAAAAGAAACTGAAAAGATGAATCACAGTCGGATTTATGCAGATGCTACTATCCACAGTCCTTTAAGCTTTATTTGTATGACTATTGAGTTTCATTTGTAAGAGTTACGTTTAATTTTCTGAAGCTAAATTTTGAGGACTCTGATCCACATCCTGAGGCACTGCAATCTATAAAAGCTGTATATTGACTTCACTAGGACACAGGATCAAGAGAACTATAGTGTTATACTTCCCTTATCATGTGCCAAAACCACAGCCATGAAACCACTTCATGCACATTTCAGAGTATTTCAATCTGTTCTCTATACAGATACAGTATTTCTAAAATGACAAAAGAAATTGTCAAAACTTCTATAGTGAAGAGCATAGACAGCACCCTCAAATACGTAGGCTCAAGGACCCCACATAATTTCCAACTTGCTAGAATGCTGCGGTTTTACACAGTATCCTTTTTCAGTGTCTATAGACCAGCAAGTACAATTAGCTCATGGTTAAAGCTCATATTCAGAATTGTAGTGCACTATAGGAATACAAAAAAAGAACAATGCGCCTCTCCTGTTTGCACTGAATATCAGTCATTCATTCTGGCGAACGGGAAACGAACAAAAACATACCTTAATTTCCCTTCACAAGAGCCACACAAGATATAGGTACATTTGCGCTGTCTAGACTAGTGCATGGATGAGGATGGTAAGGTACCCCTCTTCATCCTAAATGGAAGACTGGAAGGAAGATGAGGTAGCTTTCATTTGGATTCTGTGTATAGGTTTTCTGTCCACACGAAAAAACATACAGAAGGAGGAGGGACTGAGGGGATCCCTCTTGTGAATGCAGTTAGAATGTGGCTGGATTTCGCTTTCAGAGAAACTCAGAAGCTCTCCTGATTTAGATTTTGCTGTTTATTTATTATTAGCATCAGATCTCCTAGATTCAGCATCTACTCTGTACAAAAGTGGAATTGAAGGGATCCAAACAACATATTCTGAATTTCTGGTATACTACAATATAGGATAGCCAAATATTTCAAAGATTTATAGATTTGTTTATAATAGTATCGTACATTTCAATATCAACGAAGATTTTATGCATGTAAGTGTTAAAGAATCTGTGACAGAACTTCAAAATGGCTCATTTTAACCAGAAAGGATGCCAAGGATGGTGGTCTTATCATGTATACCAGATTCTGCTTGAAAGTACCCTTTCTTTCCTGAATATAAACATTGAAATTATTATACTTAAAATGAAAACAAGCCTTCACAATACTTTGAGCAAAATGGGGAAGCATTTTACAACTTGTATCCTCCAGAGGATACTTAACAAATATAAAGGCTGATGGATTAAGTTTGGAAATGCCAGAATAACACTTCCTGAATTCACGCAATCTACCCACGTCAGTTGCTTCTTTGTGGAAACACACTTTTGTCCAGCTTTTATTCTATGATCCTGCATTAGATTTTCAACAGGACTCCTGTTGAAAGAAGACTTTTCTATGTCTTCTGCATTCACTGCATGTTTAAGTATTACACAGAGGCATGTTATCCAAGTCCAGCTTTGAATACAAAGCTATGAACTGCATGTTTTTACACCCAACTCCACCTTTCTCACTCACACTCAGTTTAATGGAGTGCTTTGCAGATTTATTTTCACACCACCTTAGTATGAAGACCCATGAGATTACTGGTATTTTTATCCTTAGAGAGAAACCAAAAATTCAGATCTGGAACAGCTGTAAACTTGTGAGACCATCTTAACATACACAGGACTGTGAAAATTGGACTTATACTGCACAGACTCTGAGGATCATCGCTGAACAATTTCAGCAGCAGTCATGAGGCTTAGTACCCCTGGAAAATTGGCCACAGGTCTTTCAAATTAGCTAACATAATTCTGAATATAAAGCAAATATCTGAATGAGATCACTAGCATTCACTTATTTTCTTCCTTTGCATACTTACTGTTTCCTTCATCTGCAGGAGTAAAAACACCCCAAAAAGGAGATCTCAAGTCAGCATTTACTATGAGCCTATTTTTTTGTGCCTCCCTACTGTAGAATTCCTCAGTCACCTTAGCTACAGCAGCTTAGCCCACCTTGGAGCAAGGCTACAGCATAGTACTGCCATTCATCACTGAACCAGCTTTTTGGCTTTAGTTCTCATCACCCTCCTCTGGTTTCTTTTCTTACTTCATTGAAAGAAAAGGGAAGAAGCATATCCTCCTTACCCCTTCTTAAAAAAAAAAAAAAAAAGACAAAACAACAAAACAAACCAACAACTAATTAAGACAGATTTCATATTTAGAGAAGCAAAGACAAGTGCTAATATAAATATTTTATATTTAGAGAAGCAAAGCCAAAACCCAGTCTCTGAACTTGGTCAAACTAGCTCTGGGGATACTGTAATTAATATGAAGAATCTGACATGCTGTAGGACAAAGGCACCTGAACACCAAGGTTCTAATTTGGAAATGTCTACAGGTTTCATGTGAAGGTATTCCCATGGAAGGGGTTTTAGCTTAAAAAATTGTCCCTCACAGTAATGTAGTCATATGACATTTTGTCTTTGGTACAAAGTGCAGAAAAGCTGTATAGTTGTACATAACGTTCAGGTTTATAAGGCTGTACATGAGTAAGAGTGGGCTTACCATCACCATCGTGCTCTCTGTGGTTGCTTAACTTCTCACATATAATCTCAGACATTATTTTGGGCAAAGGAATTTTTCCACAAGAAAGAATAAAAAATAATTATTAGGTCTTGTTTACTGGCCCATGCCTGAGTTACATGCAGTTACCTGCATGCCCAGCAGCAGTTCAAATAAAAGTACAGGAGACATTTAAGTAGTGGCCCTACCCATCAGCCAGATTAATTTTGTGCAACTACTGGTGTATGTTCCAGAAACCCAAAGATGCCTTTTTTCTGGGCAGGACAAATCAGACTTTGTTATTTTGCTAACCCCAGACTCCTTGTAACAACATCATAAGTTGTTTGTATCTTGTATTTTAATAATTTGACTTAAAAGCATGTGAATCATCAGAGCAGATTTAAATACTTGTCATGTGTTCATAGCTACATCCATAGCAAAACCTGTTGCCTAGGTTATCTTTTATACTTAGAGAAAGAAATGGACATTGCAGGGCATGATTTCAAACATCTATGTCTCTATTGTCTAAACAAGTAAGTTACAGGCTATGTGCTCAGATAGAAGGATCTTAAATAAATAATCGCACTACAATGTCTGCAGTTAATTTCATCAGCTAATCAGCGATGGACATACACATACTGAATCTGAAGGCGACAACGCCTAGATTTATAACAGAAACAACAGAAGTAGGTTAATAAATATTCCACATTGAAACAGATCAACTAAATTCTTTTGCTGTTCAAACCTGATTCCCGGATATTTTCACTAAGTCACTATCCATATTAATTTTCAATTACTTTGCATAAAGAATTGTTTGTATAGTTACAGTAAACCAGAACTCCATAACTTGATGTGGACAGCATGCTCACTGGATG
Organism: Amazona ochrocephala; assembly: GCA_039720435.1. Classification (NCBI taxonomy): domain Eukaryota; kingdom Metazoa; phylum Chordata; class Aves; order Psittaciformes; family Psittacidae; genus Amazona; species Amazona ochrocephala. The sequence continues at coordinate 40,615,962 of CM077879.1, forward strand.
ATTGTACCAGATATTTAAGTAGAGCTCTCTCAGTAGAAAAACAAATACTGCAACTCAATTAAGCTACAGAGCAAGAGCTATTTCAAAAGCACACTTTGGGCCTGCAGCAAGGGCTGCATATAAATAAGGCTGTATTTCAACAGGATCATGAGAACAAGTAGCTGCTATATATGCCACAGTATTTCCCAGTCAACTCATAAGTCACCTGAAACTATCAACTTGTTATCATTTTTAAGTGAATACAGAAGCTGTGAGACATTGGAACAGGTTGCTCAGAGAAGCTGTGGATGCCCCATCCCTGGCAGTGTTCAAAGCCAGGTTAGATGGGGCTTTGAGCAACCTGGTCGAGTGGAAGGTGTCCTTGCTCATGGCAGAGGGGCTGAGCTGGATGATCTTTAAGGTCCCTTCCAATCAAACCATTCTATGATTCTATCCATAGAAAGACCACAGTGACATATGAACAGAAACATTAAGACACCAGGCACTTGAACAGTTGTCTGCTAATCTGGCTTAATTTTGAAATCGGATTGCAGGCTGGAACTGACCAAAGATTACAATGAAGTTTGTTCCCAGGCTGGTTCTGCCCAGGGGCATGTGATGAGAGAGGTTGCTGTGTACAGTTTGTTCAGAATAGATAGGTAGGGTTTTTGTTCGGGTGGGTATCTCTGTTCCTTCTTTCAAATAACATGTTAGAATTTGCTCAAAGTTAAGCACTTTCCTCACAACCTGGGAGGAGGTTTTTTTGTTTTGTTCCTTTCTTAAAAAAAAAAAAAAACAAAAAAAAAAACAAGTCACCAAATCTGAATTCTTACGGCCTGTATGAAAAGTATATTATACTACCAAACACTGCAGATCTTATATTAAAACCTGTTGTATATAGAAGGTATGAACTCTCATGCCTCCTTCCCTCTGTTTCTTACATTTGCAGGAGCTGCAGCATTATATGTTCTTGTGCTCTGGTCCTTCCTGCTTTCTAGAGAGCCAGTACATTTGCCAACATTCCCTGGTCTTCTTTTCCCAAAGACCCATATTTCAGATCTAAAGAGCCTGTTCCAGGCATCATTTCTTCATGTATTTCCTGGCCTATAGCTCTTCCAGTCCTTCTTCTTTGCTTCGCTAGGGAAACACATAGGTGGCAGTTCTCAATAAAAAATAACTTATACACATAAAGATGCATTTTAACCCCCCCCAATTTTAACCCCACCACCATTCTGAAACACAGCATCACAAACCACTTCAGTATTTTGTTTAAAGAAGGGAAAGGCTAAAAAGTTGTCTTAATTTATTCCAAAAGTAAGGTTAGTACAGAAATGAAATAGAGCAATAAGCTACAGCCAATGGGTCTGTATACTTAAGATTTTATGCACCATCTTAACAATCCCTCTTCTTATTCTCATATTTATCCCCTATATATGTGTTAGCTACAAACATTTACATAGATGATAGCTAGATACTAATTTTTCCCTGAAATCATTATTGTTCCTCTCTCAGTATCATAAAATTCCGGTAAGCCCAACTTGCCAAACCACCACCTAACCACAGGCACTGAAGTATCTGTTATCTTCTTCCCCAGCAAAGCAGAGAGGCACCTAGAATTCGGATTCCTCCCTGGAGATGCCTTTTGGTTGTGAGGCTTAAAATTAACATAACTAGGGATATGTTAACAATGTCTCAGCTAAGGTTACTTCAAATGAGGCACTTCATATCTATCTCTAAAAGGCAGTGGGTTGCACCCAGGCCAGCTTCTCGCAGGGTGCTTTGTCAAGGCATGACAGCTGCAGCAATCTGATGCATGGTGTGCTGTTTCCTCTGCTGCCACTCTTTTGAAAGGCAATATTCATCCTTCCACTCAGAAATGAAAATGAAAGCTAGTGTGTGACAGAATGTACAGTATGATGCAAAGCCCTTCATGTCATAGCAAACACAGCTTATAGACAGCATGCCAGTGATGATATCATTCATAGAAAACAATAAATTTGGAAACTGGAAGGGAGAAGCCAATATCCCCAGTGTTACATGATTTTGTACTGAAAGGCCCTGCATAAATGCACACATGCACAGGAATGGAATTAAAAGCACTTAGTTTTGAGACTGAACACAAGAAAATGTACAGTTGGGAAAAACTTTGCATTGGTTAGTAGACAAGATAACTTGCTTTATTCTTGAACTTGTTATTGAACATGTATTAACATTTCCTGATTCTTGCAGACTTAAGCAGCAAGCTGGATAGTAACAGAGGGCTTTTTTTCTCTGTGAGTGTGCATCTTTTCTGAACCATTTATTGTCTTGGTAAAAAAGAAAACCTTAAATTAGCATTAAATACACCTTTGACTGAGTCCAGACTACAATGCGATGAGCAACTATGTATTCTGGATGACCTCTGAATAGTTTCTTGCAGTCATATATTCATCCCTCCACCAAGACAAATCTGGACTTCAGTGAGTATATATATATATATATATATTGCACTCTGTGTATATAGATGTTGCATATATTACTGCTTCCTTAAAATAACAAGCAGAGTCATGAAAAAAAAAATAAAGCATAAAGATGAAAGACATAACTGCTTAGTTTGGAATTAAACATAAATTGAGGTGGAAAAAAATCTCATTTTTTACTTAGGGCCTGATCCAAAGCTCTTTAAAGTCAGTGGAAAGAACATCAACTGCACAAGGATTTGAATTGTGACTGTACTGTCGGATGCTTCAGAAAATTGTCTGGGAAAGCAGCACAAAAAGAAGCCTACTTACAAGTGGGGAGGGAAGTGGCCTCCTTGATTATCCTAAACCATTTTTACCTGTGGGACAGTCTTAATCTTAGTTTACAAGGACATGAATCATTTTACCACATCTGTGTGAGAATACAGCTTGCTAAAACACACATGGATCAAGTGTAAGAAAGGGCTAGAGCAGGAAATAAAGCAATTTGGGTAATATCTACATGAATGCTGTAACTAGGGGAGGACAGCTAAAGCAGCTACGTTTGACACCTGCAGAAGCTCTGTCTCAGCCCATTCTGCCGCTCAGGCCAGTGGTCTGTGTACCACAGGTTTGAGAGCATCACTGGTACACCATAAGCTTCTCCAGGCCCATGCTGCTGAAATGCAGGCTGAGCAGAGAAATTATCAATCCAAAGGAAAACCAATACTTCTCAGGATTTCCAGCATTCTGTCCCGTATTGTCTAATATTTCCACTGCAACTAAACAGCACATCCGAAATATAGGATAAGACCTTAAAGCCTTGTAAACATTTTTCCTCCATATATAATGACATTTTGTTTTTCTTTTTGTTGTTATGTTTGCCCTTGTGAGCTTGTAAATTAAAAGATTCTCCTACTAAGAAGTCCATCCATATCTACTTCAGACTGATATCAGTTACCATTAAGTTACCACAAGTCATACACAGACTTATCCACATATACTCTAGACACTATGTGGCACCAACACAGAACCCTCCTCTAGATGTTTTAATATATTGGAGAGCATATGGCTTTCCATTTGAGATCCAAGAAAGACAAAATATGTGTTGAAAGTCTGTAATACACTTGAACAGCAGTCCTAACAAAATGTCTCTTGAAGCTTTCTCCTCCTTCATTGTTACGTTATTTGCTCAATAGCTCTTGCAGACCATGGTTCTAATGTCTGCAATAAAACTAAAACAACTTAGAATTATCAAGACTTTGTATAGTATGTATCCTTGGTCCTATATTTCCATCAACAAAAAGTACAGCAAAAATAGCGCTTTAGCGACCATTGATTCAAAAAGTCTGGTTCTGTGTAATTGGCAGAGAATCACAAAATTAAATCATTAATAAAATTTAATTTCTTATATAAAATTATGATACTGAACTTTTCTTGCCCTGTTTCAATTGTAAGTCATCTGAGGAAAGAATAAAGAAGGAATTTAGTGTTTGCTTGTAAAATCACTGGAAACAGAAACCTGAGCCAGCTGAAGTCTTAACAGTAAAAACTTTTCCTCACCACCACATTGCTACTGTTTAATTGTTTATTACTTTGAAAATGTAGTCCCAATAGTAATGTTAAAATCTGGCTCTAAGCTAACCAAGACACACAAGGTAGAGGTGGAAAAGATCCAGTTAGTTTACAGCATTGCATTTTGCAGTGTCAAGCAGCAAATATTTACTTTAAATACAAAGACATCATAATATCTTGTTTAAATTAAATGCTGAAAATATAAACAGACTGAGAAAAATTTTTATATTTTTTACATTTAGACTCATTGTAGTGGAAACAGCTTGCAATATATTGGTAAAACTAAACAGACACAGTGATATTATTCTGGGAAACCTAACTTTTACCTTCAAGAGCTTGTGTCTGCCCTGGCAAGCCAGCTGAGACGTTGATCTGCTTAAGCTTCAGTAACCAAATTTAAAGAAAAACTTCCAAGAAAAGAAGTCAGCAATGCAAAGCAGGTGTGGGGAAACATCAGCTTTTGCATAAAGAACAATTTTCACAGGAAATATAGGCCATTTGACTTCCAACTCTATTTATGGCATCTTCAGGTTTCGGCCGCCTCCATATTTTTACTAGAAGCACCCAGAGCAGTTATTTGGATGCCCAAATCAACTCCATGCCTTTTTAGAATGTAAAGGAGTCTCCTAGGGGACAGCTGTGTCGTTTCTCTCAGCTCTTGATCTCAAAAGTCTAGCTACAAACAAAGATGATGTTCACTGCTTCTGGTAACAATTTCTTCCCCCAAATGCTGATATTAATATTGCCACCATTTTCACTAAGTGCATCAGGGCATGGTGACTTGTACTCTATATGCAGAGAGCAGCATGTTCTTTGAACATTCATTTTTCTCCCAAGTTGAACAATGTGTTAAGGAGTTTTTAATGTAATGTCATGTTCTGCAGTGCATTTCATTCAACATATGTTCTGGCACACATTCATTGGTACTTTTCACTGAGCTATGGCTTTATTTATTCTCAAGTTGCTGTTTTACCCAGCTCCTCACTCTTCCCCTCCTTTCTAGGATAAATCCCAGAGGAATACCAAAAAAGACCCCACAGTTCCATGTGTTATTACCCTTTTCCCTGAGCCCTTATCAAATGGCTGACGCCTTCCTGGGAGTGGGCGGTACCATCCCTCAAAGGTAACCATGACTCACATGAGAAGTTGGGCCAGAGCATCTCATCTGAGCTCCAAAACCAATGCACACAAAGCAGCATGACCAAGACTGAAAAAAGCCACTCTCTACCCTGCAGCAGTGATAACCACTTGCATCTTTCCCAACGCCGTGTGGTTCTGTGGCAAGCAAGTCTCCTGTGTAGTCTCTGTGTCTCTAACAAATTATTACATAGTCTTGTCAAAAGCAGTGGGTCTATTTTATGATGTCTTAAATTTAGTAGTGTACCCATTTTCTCTACTTTGTTAGGGCAAGAGAGTATATACTTTTGTATGAAGGCTAGCACATTTTTATAATACTTAAGAAATTACAAGACAAAGTTACACATTTTTAGGTTAGATTGTATTTTGGAAAAGAATTCAATCTTTTCTTAGTGGCATTACTAGGAACATGGCAGTATATGAAATGAAATGTAAATACCTGCAATTTTTTTAACCATATTATTTTTAACCATACCATTCTGAATGACCTCAAACTGCTTTCCAAATTGATGTATGAATAACATGGCTTAGCTGCTAAAGCCACAGGAGAAACTGCTACACCACAAAATGGATTCACACATCTTTTTTTCCTGGCAGAGTGTGTTTGTTATGAACTCTTCAATAAAATATTGTATTTCAAAATACTGGGCTTTAAAAAACACATTAGCAAAGGCTCAGTCTCTGTCTTCCAGCCAAAAAGTCCTCCAAACTGTTTAGAAGGGGGTATTGTATTTTTCCTTGGTTACCCTAAATACAGTATTCAAAGAGAGCATTATTCAGAAGCTATCAAGTAGGAACAAATGTCTCTGTCTTCAAGTCCCAGATGATTTTGATGGTATTAAGAGAAATTTAGCATTTCGAATTGCTCCGTCAAAATCAATTCCTATAAACATGTACTTAGCATTATAAGAAGTGAATATTTGAGCCTGTATAAAGAAACCACTCATAATAGAACACAGAAAAGAACTTACAGAGGATTCTTCATAGTGGCTGCTGACTTTACAGAAAACTGAATTTAAGATTGAGGAATGGAGAGCGAGGGCAGAAGAATCACAGTCTGTGGTTATCAAACATTGCAACATCAGCTGAGTCCAAGGTATTATTATTTTAAGGAAAAATCCTTTATTATTTATTTGGATTGATAGAGAAGCTACCTTTTGCAGAGATGCACCCTCATCTTAATCTGTGCTTCAAACACACAGGCTAAAGATTACAGTCAGTACTGTTGCTGCAGAGACTTTGGTAAAGCTGCCACAGAAGGTTGCACAGACTGATTACTGAACTCCCATGGCTGCCTTTGGCTGTCCTCTGTCCTGCTGCACATGAAGATGTTTAAATCTGTGCTACAAGGGCCAAGGAGTTGCCTAATGCCAATGCAGAGTCCTGACATTCTTGCTTTCTTTCCTACCTTGCATATGCATAGAGGTAGGAGGCTGACTTGACCTGCAATTAGAGGGGTTTATAGCTTTCTTTCAGCACACCAGAAAATAGATCAAAAAGTCATACTATTTCAGTTTTTCTTATAATAATCTCGTTTCCTGGTTGACAGGTACTAGAAAAAGAAAAAATAAACCAAATTTCATAGAATTGCAGTGTAATGCAGAGTGCTCTATATCAAAATATAACTCAGTAAAGAGCAAAGACCAAAATTAACAGCTTTCTTTAAAGTATGCGAGCTACCACACTTTATATACCCCAAGAAAGCAAAGCGTTGAAACACAGTGTTTACTTGCAAGTTTGTAATGTTGCAGGTGAGGTGACACCAAAAAGTCAGTGCATGCTCTGGTACTTAGTTGGGTCAAGCTGTGAGTTTGCTAATCACATGGTGACACCACAAAATATGTTTTGGACTTGTGCTAAATTTTGTTGTATTTTTTTTTTTTTTTTTTTTTACAGAGTTCCCTGTGTTTTCTGCTGTTCTTGTTTAGGAGAACAGCATTCTTCTTGTATCGTGATTCAGCACTGTTCTTGTATTGCTGATCTGTGTGTGCAGCATGAATCAAAGATGCTGAATAGAGGCTAAACCGACTTGATTAAGTACCAAGACATGAACAATATTAATACTTACTCCTGTAATATTTTGTTCAGTCCAGTTTGATCCACAAAGCAACCAATATTATAAGTTTAGGAAGCAAGTGGTGTAATTCAAGTAATTGAAGTTATACGTGAGCCTCAGGGCAATTGTGGTCTAAGGGCAAATAGAATTTTCTGACACTGCATCTCTTGTGAGAAGCTACATTTAACATCCTCACCCCACTTAGGATGCCCTGTGTCTTTGGAAACAGGAAAATACATTTATTGATGTAAACAACCTCCCCCATTCCCTCCACTAAAAGGAAGGATTAATAATGAATCATGTTTTGGTATTAAATTTAAGAATTCTCTGCAGGGGTAGAAGAACATATAATCAGTTGAAAGTGTCAAGATGGAGGGGGAAAAATGGAAATTATCTTTCTAGCTTAGCTCAAAACAAATCAGAAATGTAGTTCATGTCTGTACTACCTTAACACTATTAAGCAAAGATCAAAAAACCCAAACAAAACCATAGAATATTAGAGACAGGCCTTCCGAGGTGCTTCCAAAGATGAATTTGTTAAGCTCGTACACGTGCACACTTCTTGCCCAAAAGCTCTCACGTTCCGATTATAACAGTGCACACCCCACGCATAGCAGAAGCCGATTTTTCATTTTAATCAGCTAATGCACAAGCTAGAGCATCAAAATGATGTCTTTTTATTTTATTTTATCTTTTAATAGAAAACACATAACTGAAGCAGGAATAATCTATTGAATATTCTAATTGCAATTTTTTACATTTAATTGACAAAGTTAATATAGGTACATTGTACCTTGTCTGGGTATGTCTCACAGAAGAAAAAGAAAGACCAGAGAGAAATTCTGGCCAGGGAAGTAAATTAGACTTTTCCAGCCTCATCAAAGTCAGGCGCGGTTCATAGTCTTAATGCGGAAGAAATGGTGTTCTGTAATAAGTATGCTGCACAGGACAATAGACAAACAGGATATCAAGAAAGATAAAAAGAAGTTAAACCCTGAATATGCTCTTTTATAAAGGAACTCATCATATTATTTATAAATTTTGTTCATTAATTTAGACTTTAATTTCAGAATTTGCTTTGTGAAATAGAATTACAGTTGAACAGCTGTGAAAAAAGAAGTCACCTTGAAATTGCATGAAGGAAGAGACACAAGATTTCTCCATCTGCTTGCTTGTATGGGGTCTCAGTTATTTTTCAGTCGATATGCAGCTTGGCCAATTCTTATTTTTTCCGTAAATAGAAATTCATCTCCAGTTAAGACACTCCCTCTCTCTTTTTTGGTCTTCCTTTTAAACCCTTCTTAGTCACCAAGATTAGTACTGGTTTTAGTCCAACCTTATGAGAATGCTTTCATGTTACTTGTATTTGTATACAGTAATTACAAAAAGATTTTCTTAACCCTTACCCACTGATCCCTAAGAAGTCTTAAGAGCAGCTTTTCCATGAGAGAGTCCAGTCGGCTGTACTTGCAGACCACTTTCTAATGTTTTTTAACCTTATGTCATTTGGACTTCCCTTTCCAAACAGATACATTTCACTAAGTGGCTCATTAGCATTACATAGGAGAAGAATCCTTATTTTTTTTCCTTTTAAAACCACTGCATCCTTAGCTATCTATCTCTGGTGTTTGTACTGATATTACAGCCACTTCAGTAAATTGAAGCTCTTCCACAGATCTCTACTCCAAATCAGCGCCAGCCTCAATTCTTTGGCTGAGGCAAATGCCAGACGTTGTTTATACAGTGGTAATCAACATGGTAAATTTAGAATATACTAGAATAAATTATGATAAATTTGCTGCCTCAGGATAAAGATAACATACGGTTGGAGTCAGTGGTTATCTCTTAAAAAAGGGGAAATTGATGAACAGACATTTTTTTTTCCTTCCAGGCTATCATAATAAATATTTTTTTCCCCTCTGGGATTTGTAGAAAAAGAAGATGGGACATGTGGATCTCATGAACTCTGATGCTAAATACAGCTACAACTTCTGAAAGGCTGTCTTCCCTATATTTCAAGTTGAACTCCACATTCATTCCTTAGCATTAAGAGTTGTTTTCTTTCTTTTTCCCCTGCCATCTCTCCAGAGGTTAGGAAATGAACTGTGTGCCATCAGAGAGCAAAGCAATACAGTACGCAAGCGCCTGATAGTGTTGGTGCTTTTTTTCCCCTCACCTCAGCAGCATGTCTTGCTGTCGTTTCCAGAGGGGATTCCAGAATTGTCAACTAGTGGAAAATAGGTGGTGATGGTGTCAGTTTTGGGGGCTTTTTGGTCACCTTTCTTCATTTTGGTGTTTTGTTTTAATTCATTTGTTGTCTTGGTTTGTTGTTTTGTGTTTTTTTTTTGCTTTGTTTTGTGGGGAGAGAGGGTGTTGGGCTTTTTTCTGAATGTTTCTTGGTTTTGTTTTACTTATTTAAATGAAGAATATTAAGAAAAAAAACATATTTTCCTTGACCCTGGGATTGCACTTCATTTTCCCTGTGTATAACAGCTTTTAAAGGAAAGTTCATTTACCTGGAGAATGAGTTTCCAGAAAATATCCATTCCAAATGCAAGCTATCTCCAGAGTAGACTGAAATATCTCTCTCAAATATTTGTACTTGGTCCAATATTTATGGGAGGAAAAAATACATGCTAGTGCTCAGTATCCAATTTTGGCAAATCTGCTGGGGAATGAAGATAATTACGACCTAGCTAAATCCTATCTACCTGTGAAGCATGGCAATCTGCCATAATAGGTATTATCTGTCTGTATTGGGAAATCTTAGTAAGTAAAATACCGCAGCTAGAATCCACTTACGGAGAGTGTGCAGTCAACCTTTCGTTAAACTAACAGGCAGAATTGAGTTTCTTCAATTTCATTTTCCATGTCTGCCTTTCAACTCCACCAAACTTCAAGTATGTGTTTAAGCCCAACAGGCTTTAATAGGATTTAAATACACACTGTGCTTCACTGAGGAGGAAAGGGATTACTCACGTGCCTATTCACTTGAATTATGCATTTTGCTGAATGGAAGAATTTATGTGCTACTATTCTAGTGCTGAGAGAAGATGTGAAGGTAGAAGCCTGAAGCCTGAGCATGCTTTGTTGTGTCTCCAGGTCATGGCAGGGATGATGAGCAAGCAACGCATCTTCATCTACCTTTTGATACATTGTTAGAGCAGGGGAGATCCCAAGCACAACAGATGCATCCAGGCCAGGAGGTACCCATCTACCCAGGTATTCACAAATGTGCCAAAACCAAATAAGCTGCAGTCAGACTGTGCTGCCCAGAGTTACCTAGGAGATAAACTGCACACTGCCAGCTGGTAACACAATCTCAGAAGCTGCTGTAGTATTGATTTTTGCACTACCAGAATGATACAAAAGAAGGAAAATTTTGTCATCATGCCTAGTTTTGTTGAATAAAATAATACTTCCCATTTTCCAAAACATCCTCAGACATTAAGAAAAATCTTTGCAGCACCAAGTATGGTACTGGTTACAGTATCAGGGGGTTTCTGGTGATAATCTGAACAGGACCCACTTGTCTTGCTGTGCAGAGGGCTGCTGTGGTGAACATCTATATCCCTGGCAACCTGAAGGCTCAGAAAAACCCATCATTCATCACTAAGCCCATTGAAGAGAAGCTAGAAGCACTTACTTCCCTGTACCTTGACCATTTCAATCTTTTCCCACATGCCTCATTGTCTTTTTTTTTTCACCCTCTCACTCACTGCAGCCATACAAACGCCATAACATTTCAGAAAGTTATTTACAATCTCAGGCATCCAAGTGACCAGCATTTCCCTGTGACCTTCTCACCCTATCATTTAGCTGTCAAGTTTTTCTATGTTATGTTCTTACAGAAATTTTTCTTAGGCTGATGTAGCTTAAACACAGCCACTCCACTGCTCACAGTGGGAAAGTTTACATTTGGCTGGATTGTGACTGCACTGTGGAAGCAGCATACCAGGTACCTGGCACAAGCGCCTAACCCTGTAAACCACAGCTTAACCTGGCAACACAGAGAAGTTGGGAAACCTAACACACTACTAATCTGTAAAGATGACTTGAAATTTTCATTAACTCCTGCCTATAACCAGGTAAATTATGCAGATGGCTACTACCACTACTAAAATTAAGGTATTTGTCCTTTTCATCATATTGAAACTCAATAGAGAGCTTTAGACATATAACTTGGTAGGGTTTTTTTCTGGTGTTGTTTGAGAATCAACCCTTGCATTTGGAAGCTGTGTTTGCCCTTAAAAAAAAAGGAAACTTTAATTCATACATCGAAAAAAACCTACCATATGCAATCTGGAATAAGGTATAAACGAACTAATTAAATTGTGTTTCGGAGATGGTTATTGCATTAGCATAGGCAGGGAATTCAGCTGAAAAATGCCTCTAGAGAGAATAAAAGCAGTTAAAAAAGAATCTAGTTTTAAATTTCTTTGCTTACAAAAGCCTATAGGAATGATGAACTTTGAAACACTTCAAGAAATAATGCATGGCAACACTGAAAATTTGCCCAGTGAACTAGGAGTTCAGACAACCTTTTTCCAACTCAAGTGTTTATTTATGCATATATATATATGCATATATGCACACATATTTTGATAGATAGATTGGTTGCATTTAAGTAAAAAAACTGGAACTGCAACTCCCTGCTGGTTCTTACTGGATTTACTTTCCATCAGGAATCACTAAGATACTGCTGTTTCCAGGAACACCAACTTAGCTCCTGTCCTGGAGTTGTCAAGCAAGCATGGATGAAAAATTGGCAGATAGCCTTGATATACTCGCTGTAGTGTACTGTCTATTCCATCAGCTGTGTTTGTTTTTCAGGATCCAATCATTTTAATTGCTCATTCTGCCATTAAAAGTTTCAGTGTGAATAAGCCACGCTCAGTTTGAAGAATGACCATTCACATTGGTTTCCTGTTTCATTTTACTGCTTGAAACATGGCAGTGACTCAAAGTTTAAACCTGATATGGGGCTCCTCATCCTAACTGAGGTAGATCCTCTTGTAAGAAGACAGACTGAACCTTGAAGTACTTGCAGTCTTTCAGAGGGATTTGCAGAGACAAATGTCAGGTAAGTGCTTTGCTTTTCCTGAATACTCTCCATAAACATGTACAGGACATGGAAAAAAAGTGCTTCTGTGCACCATGTTATTTTATGGGTGGAAAACTGAGGCAGAAGAGTATTTAAAAAGTAACAATCAAAGTATTTTAATAAATTTGAAATCTGAGCCTAAGTGAACTGGCTGAGGTTACACAGGAAGGCTCTGATCAAATGGGAAAATTAATGCATATCTCAGAGTCCCATGTCAGGCTCTTAGGAGCAATCCTTTTCCCAGCCAATTTGTGCATTAAAATATTCAGAAAAGCCTCCAATTGCAGGAAATCTAAGTTTCAGATGGGCAGTTTTGGTGACCCTGAAAAGATGTACCAAGTGTAGGGAACGTACTTACCAGGAAAGAAAGAGTTAATTCCATACACACAGAGTAAAGACAGAATATATATCAAAGCTTTCTCACTTTTTTCCATTCTGTAGTTTGCTCTGTACTTTAAAAATGTATTTAAGCTCACTGACCATGTATGCAAAGGAAAACTTTACAAGGAGATACGTCTTCTAGACCTGAATGCCTGCCAAGACAAAATTGTGGTTTATTTTAAAAGGAGGAGTGGTTATCACTCAGAACACACCATTTCTGTTTAAGCAGTGGAGGCAAAATTAATGTTCACAGTTTTTACATGTCATTAAAATACAACTTTTGAGAAATAAAATCTCATTTTAGTCTATTCTGAAGAAAAAAAAGTTAGAAATTTATATTGAGAAAAGTTTTCAATTCAAAAGGAAGTATATTTTTAAACACTTCTGTGGAGAAATGAAACTCTGATACAAGGAGCTCTTACATGCAGGTGTTATAACCTCTATTACAAGACTGTATTATCCACATGAGACCAGGTACAAAGAAAAACTTCTGGACTTTATTCAAGTTTGTGGGCTTGATTCTACTTTTATTTAGAGCAAGTCTTGTCTCCATAGACAAGAGTACTTCTACTGACTTCAGTGAACCCTTAGACATTAAGGGTTAGACAAGCAAAAGGTATTAAGGCTCTCACTTGTTTTTAACTCTCAAGATGTGAGTGTGCAAGGTCAAAAGCTCAGAAAATTGTTTTGCATTTACCATTATCAATCAAGAATCACAAGAACTGAAACCTCACATTTCTTACAATTTATCTCGATGTACCTTGCCCAGAGCAACATGAACTTCTCACTCTTTTTATAAGAGCAGAAGCAGGTTTTGCACCAGGGGCAAAAATGGCTCAATTCAGCAGAAATCAGGGAGAATGCAGAGTAAAATTCGTGAAAGACAGAATCATGTCAAATCCATATAATCTCCTTCAAATACCACCACCAAAAAAAACCAAACCAACAAAAAAAAAAAAAAAAAAAAACCAAAAAAATACCCCAAAAAAAACCACTTTTACAACTTCTTAGTGTTCGTTACTAAAGTATATGTCAGCTAAGGGGGATCTTAGCTACTCGAAGAATTTCTTTTAGACACAAATGAGGAAATTTAACTTCATGCCTTTGTTCTTTATGTCTAAAAAATGAAATCATTTGCATCGCTCCCTCACTTGTCAATAACGAAACTCGTTTTCTCCAGGCGATCGAAAATCTTTTGGGAAACTCAAGCTAGTGCACGGGAGACGGAGGGGGTTGCCACTAGGTGGCAATAGAAACCCCTTAAATAAACTACTGTTACGCTATGCTATTCAATAGCTATCAATTTCAACTAAAAGTGTTGAATCGAAAGGGAGCAAGCAAAATTTCTTACTGGTCATTAAACCCCTTAAGTTTTCAGTTAAATTTTGTGTAAGATTAATAGGAAACAAGTTATGTAGCATTGTATGAAGTTGATTTCTCTTATCTTCTTATTTTCTCCCAAGTTCATTATTTAACATGCCACATAGTAAAGTATTTTCAATTATTATTTCAGCACTGTAGGAAAGTATTGTGATAATTTCTGTTGTGCTTAATAAAGTTAGCATTTTGCCATCACTACAGAAGTCAGATGGCTGAAATTATTACTTTTCTGAGTTTGGAAAGTATTAACAGACTAAAACCAAACTACCACTGGCATAGTTCATGATTGCATTAGGCATTTGGTTCTCAAGTTCTAAAATCTCAGTGACTTTTGCAGAGGACCTAAAAAGAAAATTAGTCTTCAAATTAGATCTTAAGTTACATATCCAAATTTATATTAAATTAAGAGGTCATCATTTCAAATTTAGCACAAGTGTTTCTATGCTGGAAAGTTCTTTGCATCTGTGCAACTCACCACTGTGCTATAAATTTCACACTGCTCATTTTCACAGCTTGTGAGTTAGCAAAAGTAAAGATCACAGCCTAGAGCACATCCATATTATAACAGAGTTAAGATTGTAGAGTTCAGATTTCATAAAGATATAAGTGCATAAATTTGGTGCTTCTATTTTTGAATCCTAGTTTTTCCAGCCTCAGTATCATTTTAATATTGGTCTTTATATAAAATTTCCGTAGTTTGTTTTCATTCAGACACCAGAACCTCCTGCACTGAACTCCTCCTTGCCATTATCCAACAACTCAGCATGTGAGACTTTTACCCCAGGGTGCCAGGACTGCATGGGCAGGATCAAGGGCTACTTTCAGTTTGGTAATAGCAACCAGTGTTCCTGATCCAGCCTACTCTTTTCTCCTCCTCCACTACACCTTCTTCCTCAGGTCTCACTTATTCCCTCTGCACTGCCTTCCTCAGCTTCACAGCAATGTGAACTTGGGGTTACATTACCATGTTAACGTTCCCAGATGCCAGCATTTCTCCAGGGGATTGCCAGACAGGGAAGGAAAAACATAATATAACTAAAACCGAATTTGAATTAATTTTTAAAGGAAAAGATCAAGGAAGTACCTGTTCTTTAGGTACTCCACTGCTGTGGAGTTTTCTTATACAGATCTTAACAGAAGTAGCAAATTATCACCAAAAAATAAATGTACAGTGGAAAAACTCAGGTAGCCTGCCTGGAGACATTCTTGTAATTTGTTAGAGAACGAGTCCATCAGAGTACAAATCCAAACACCCAATTTTGGGAAAATGGTGTGACAAATTTGGACACCCATTGTGCCAAAAATTACACACACTAATTTCATCTCTAAAAGACAGCAAACCACAGCAAGTTATCAACTTTTGAAAAAAAATGAGTCCAAATATGAATTTTGAAACATCAGCCTATTTTCTGCTTACAATATCATGTACTTGCCATAGAAATAGATATTTTTCAGCAACATTTTTGCCTACAGCTTTGAAATTGAGAAGCAATATAAAACTCTTAATTAAATAGAAGTACATGCACACATGCACATGAACACTGACTGACATCTGCAGACGTTCCTTCAAAAATGTGGCTAAAAAATCACTTAAGGAGCTATAAAGCATCTACAGGTGCTGGTACTAACCAAGGCAAAAAAAACTACTCAGCAAGGTTATAACATGAATGATGAATGAAATAAGAAAGAAATCATATTTAAAAGGTGTTGCTTTACTGCTAGGTTATCAGGAGCAAGAGTAGCAAAAAAACCTGAGGTACAAAGATGCAGATGAAATTGATATGCTCTCAGATTTACATCAAGCAGTTTAAAAATACGCATATTTGACAAGTAGACGACAAGCCACCCAGGTTGCTCTTTTAGACAAGAGCTCATTTAAGTCTTTAAGCAGGCTTGTAAATTCACTTAAAGTGTCACATATAAACAGGCTTTGTTTAGCCCATGCAGCTCTCCTCTGGAAACACACAGTAACAGGCCCTAAGGAAAGGAAGCTTTTGGTTTTTAAACGAAGGTAAGATAATGCATTGCTAAAAATCTGATAGAATTATGCCTGTGTCAAGCAAGTCACAGAAAGAAAAAGAGCAAGATAATGCTGACCTTTTATACTACAGCCTCTTTTGAAAATGCTTCTCTGTAGAGCCTCTTATCCCATTTGTTTCATCCACTTTTTTCTTTACAAGAGCTCTTGGAGAAACAAGAATAAAGGAAAATAAGTTCAAGTAGCAATTCATGTCTTATATCTCATTCTTCCTCAGACCTGGCAGCAAGAAGCAGTGGTAGGAAACAGAGCAAGAAATAAAGAAGCAGAAGGAACGGCTGTTCCCCAGCTACCATGGAAAAATGCTCCACCTGTGTAGTAATTGGAGTAATCTAAAATGGTGAATCAACTTTTCTCTTTAGGTAGGAATGATGACCAAGAAAATGGAGAGTTCATTCCTGCTAAATGAGGAGTTTCTGTCACGGGAAAGGCCTGAAGTGTTTGCAGATCTGGCACATCCTCAGCATCTGATGTTTCCAATTTTTAGTCAGGTTATGCATTCGATGCTAGCTCAAAGGGTGAGGAGCTTTATAATTTGTGGGAGTTTTCTGTGCATGTCTCCTATCTGAAGCAGAAAAACAAAACTTTTGCTAAGGGAGATGTCCACAGTAGTAGGTAGGGTAAGGAGGGATACTGAGCTCTGATCAACTCGGGAGAGAATGAAGGATTGTTAGAAAAGCAGAGATCCAGTTCCTAAATTTTGACTCCTCAAGCTGAGGCAGCTTCAGATTTGACTACCATACTCACCCAGACACTTCTCTGCTTGGAAGAAAACCTTTCCTAGAGCATAGTCCAGCTCTTCAACTGCTGCAGCTCACAGCCCACCACATTAATTAACTAGAATCAAGCTGAAAACCAGCCCCAGCACACACCTCCAGAGCTTGGCTGGTGCCACTCTGCATTTCACATGATCTCCTAATATGTGCTTATTTTCCTGGTGGAAAAACACAAATTCTGAGACTTCTGTGGTGTTAACAGGCCTTAAAAGGTTTTGGTCTCTTTCCATTAGGTTCTAATAGCTGTCACAAAATGCAGTTGTATTCCGGGACAAGGCAGGTACAGGGGTCTCTCACTCAGCTCCCACAGAACATTTTACCTGCATTAAGGGATGTCTAGCTGTGGCCTTCTAACCATGCAGGCCTTTGTATCTCTTGAAGTTATTTTGGGAATAACATCCTGGCTGCTGTTAAAAGGGTTTGTTGGTCTCATCAGAACAGTGTAAAACAATGCACTTGGCATTTTATTCTGTGTATGTAACAGTTTTTTAATTTATTAAAAGTGTTTTCTCACCCAGAAAACATTTGGAGCATTTCTCCAGATATTTGTCCAATCTTGTATTCTGTTATTCAGGGCTGGCCCAGATAAAGCATATGCTTTTTCTTGAATGAAATGACCTTTAGTTCCCTCTTTTCTGCTCAAATACATTTCTTTTCTGTTTTGACTTACGTGAAAAGCAATGGAATGACAACTTCCAAAAAATTATACAAAACTGGTTGTAAATAAAGACTATTTCCAGTGAAAGATCTTGAGTGCATTCTTCACATTAAGTCATTTCCAACTAGTACAGTTCTTTAAATAGATGAAACTGAAAGGCACAGTTGCAAGATGGTAACAAGTGAAATGTGTTAGTGGTTTTCTATCTAAGTTGGAGAAAGCAGGACTTGAGAATTTATAAAAGTTCAGGTATGACAAAAAGATTGTTTACACGTGGAGGAAAGAAGACATTTAGAAATGGCTTGTGATCAATTTTATGTAATTTCTTTAGCCATTCATTGTGGGAGAAAAAAACCCCACGTACACAGCATTCTTGTAATTTACTTTCTGCAACACACCCATTAGGACTAGCTCCACATGATGGTGGGCTGTCTTTCCTGAAATACATTTTTAAAGAAAACTTTACAGGGGATAAAACATTAAAATATACCTTCCTCTAATACAGATACTTTCATTTGACCAGCTTTTCATAGTCCTGCTGACTGGTTTAGGTCTGATGTCCCTTTGCATATCAGTTTTGCAATTTGCATCCTCACAGTCTTTGGTGCAGTCCCATTTGATTTACACTACTTAAGACGAAAGGTGGATCCCTGGGTAAAATCCAGGCCACGTGGAAGCTGGTGGTAAGGCTCCCATTTATTCTGATGGTGCTAAGATTTCATTCTTTCCTGTTTAAACAAAGGCTGTCCCCTGCAGCAGCTACCCCTCATACTTGGGAGAAGCTCTAGCGCCAAATCAGCGATTTCACAACTGTTTCACAACCTAAAATAGGCTGGGATATTTAAAAAGTTTAGGGAAGGAAGATAAATTGTTTAAGGATATACCAAATAAGTACGGGCTGAACTTTTGAAAGGTAACATTTATAGGCTGGCTGTGTGGAAAAACATCCTGACTGTACATTAATCAATCCTGAATAGAGATATTAAACAAGGTCAGCATTTTCAGACTCAGATGCCTAAAGTTCAGATCTAAATCCACAGTTAAGAATTTAGTTTTAAGACTACCTGGCTTGAAAAATATGGATCTAATCCGGATTTATTGTTTCATGCTTTCTTGTGGACTTCACAAACTAAGGAAAACTACTGAACTGACTGAATGCCTTACCTGGTTTCAAAATTAATGCTGCAAGAGAACTTTGCTCATTTAACAAGACTTTCTCAGACAATTGAATAATTACAACCAATTCTCCAAACAACACACATGAACCAAAACTCAGGAACGTGGATTACTGCTGGGAAAATGCTGCCGGGAAGATGGAATAAAGGAGAACTATATCCTCCTCAAAGTTCTACTTTTAATCTTTGCTATATAAAGAAACACAGAACTTGAAAGCATTGTGGGGCTTCTCTGGAATTATGTGTCTTCATTCTTCAGAATAAATACTATTTTAGATCTTTGCTTTAAAACATATATTAAACATATTGCCATACTACAGTGTATTAAAGAGATTTCCCATTTTAATAATAAAAATAACTCATGTTAGTTTTAAAGTTGCAGGATGTTAACATCATATAGGAAACAGTTTAAAAGACAAATGCTAAAAATAACCTTTAAATATAGTGTACATTGATGTTTCAAAGATGAGTAAAAGTTACACTTGGCAAGAGCATTGGATCCTTTCATACACTGGATATGTTTAGCTTTGGTATTTTCTTAACAAATGGTTAGTATTGGGCCCTATGTCCCTTGAGGAAAGGCATCATCCTGCAGTGACATGTTTCTATACAAACATACTCAAACCAAGGTCATCACTCACCTTCTTAAACCCTCAGCAATACAGGCCAACAACTTAATTTACAGAGAGAAGCTGTATGAAGTGTGGGACTAGCAGATCCCAGGGTCCAGTCAAGGTCTGTCACTGAATTAAGGGAACAGATGGAGTGGCTCAAGCTAGAAGAGAATTTTTTTTCCTACTTCACCCCTATATTTTCACATGCATCCTTAACTCATGTTTAACCCTCTGTCATCTAGGGAGGCATGTAAACTGAAAGACATGAACACTGACCCCCTTTTGCACAATACCTGGTATTCCCACATACACAGATGAATTCAACCAGCTCCTCTGCTTTTTAAAAGCTCTGATCATCCCATTATAATTTTCAGAATAGCTTCCTATGGACAAAATTGCTATTCAGACTCTCTTCATCAAATCTGTAAAGGATGAACAAGATACAAAGTAAGTATAGTTTATGCATGATTTCAGTTCCTCCCTTTTTCTTTGTATCTGACAGGCACATATTTGAGTTCCCAGGCTTTGTGATACTGCATGTTGACAGCCACAGACCACCACATGAAAATAGAACTATCAGTCTGAATTCTTTCAAGTTCACCAATTTTTCAAAACTATAGTTACTGACAAAGCAATATATACAAGTATACAAACTGCTAAAATTATATTTCTTATGTCCCAGTACAACAATCACAAGTGTCTCTTCCCACAAAAAAGAAATGAGAACACTCAGTGATTAGGAATGCACACATTTTAAGTGTTTTATTTTTCTTAAATTGAGTTTTACTTTTCCCTTTAATACTAGATAAAACTAAAAATCAAAGTTACAATTTGTTAGTTCAGTAAGGGTCAGTTATCTAGCTGAGTCTGTGAATTTTATACACTGACACTGAAAGATGGCAGGCAGCCAGCAATCTCAGCAGTTTCTTTAGATATGATAGGAACAAACTCAGATTTACACTTCAGGTTTTTTGCTTGATCTTGGCATCCAGCATGTCATAGCTCCTCTGAAGTGGATGATATTCTTTGCTCAGTGAATATCAGCGATATATAAACCTCTTTTTGTCTTCCTTCATGACAGTGCAATCTGTCACAGCACGAAACAGAATTCTGGAAAACAGAGAATTCTGTCAATAAACAGATAAATATACAGGCCAGTTGTTACCTTATTTTGTACCTGCCCTTCTGCAGGAAAGTCTGGGGGTATAAACTTACAGTGTCTGATTGAACAGAAAAGGAGGGGCTACCATCTCTTTCTTATATTCCCATAACATCTGCTACTGGTCACTGTTACTGACTAGGGCTTTGATCTAACCCAGTATGGCTATTCGTATGTCCTATAACTGCTTTCATAAATTAAAGCCATAGCCTTTCCCCTTGCCATCACTGTTGGTCATGCTGCTCAGCATTCGTATATATCATAGGATGTAGTTATCTTAGAGATATAATATGATAATGTACATTATTGGAAATTAATTTTTGAATCTTTAGTCAGCTGAATGCACTTTAAAAAAGGATGAAATTCTTCAGTCATATCAAATTATTGTCTCAAGTTACTTTGTAGAATTACTTAGTAGTGAAAATTTGTCGAGATATAAAAACTGTGTCTATCGACTGCAAATTGTGAAAGATCAGTGATTTGCATTCTCAACAGTAAGGGAGCTCCATCTTAATTTTCTCGGTACTGTACATTAGTAAGGAGTTATTTACCTCTCAGTAACCGTACTTCTTTGAAATGTGTTATCCACACGTAGTCCATTCTTGGACTGTACGTGCTCCCTGTGCCTGAAGCTAGCCATGAGCACGCGTGTAATAAAAATGGACTCCATGTGGACAATTACTCAGTGAAGAGAAGAAAGATATTTAGGTTGCAAAGTCAAGGAGCTAAAAATTAGGAAATACCAAATTTACTGTTGTCTGTGCAATGGTGACCTCAGTGAAGAAATGCATTATTTACTGTCGCTGTGCAAGAAGTCTAATTCCCTTTCCCAAGTAAAAGAACGACCTCTATCTTCTAAATGTCTTCTTGCCAAGTGCTGAAAATACATGCAGCTCAGACAGTGCCAGAAGTAGCATTCTGAAATTACTATTGCAAAGTCAAAGGAAATAGCTTGTATCCTGTGGGGGGAGGGAGACAAAACCCCTGGGGTAACTTTCACTCCCTCTCTCTATAATTTATATTACCTTGATTTGCATTCTGTTGTTTTTCAAATGCGTACGATTCATTTTATATTATTTTTCCTTCCCTGCATCCTGCTTGCTAGCTAGATCATCTGGTGCATTTTCATCCACTAAGAAATAAGTTCTCTGGGAGGACAAGGAATGGGCCTCCCTTCACTCAAAATAATACTTCTGCGCTGCTCTAGCGAGTGAAGGCTTTTTCTAGCTAGGATACAGTTTTACACACATGGTGTAGTTTCTTCTGTTCAGTAGCACCAGGATTTTCTTCTGCCAGTCTTTATTCCTTTTTTTTTGTTCAAAAAACTACCCAGTTTTTACTCCATTTATATTCTGATCTTCCTTTGCTTAGGTGTTTCCTTGTAGTGTTTGCTACATAATTTAGTCATCTTTTCTTCTCCCTGTTATTCCTCTGCCTGGCAGTAGCTTCTTGGAAGTCTAATATTCTTTATGACAGCACCTACAAAAAGAAGGTAAGCTGTGTTACTGATTTACTCCCTATCCACAATGTGATAAACACACTAGAAGAACTGAAGTCAGTGGTAGTGTCTGCCTTGCTACACTGGGTTCCACTTTTTTGACAAGCTGGCTCATCTTGTATTGCCTTTACAAAAAGTAGCACAGTCATATACATATGAGATAAAAATTAATCAGTTAGAGTAGAATGGCCTGAATTTTGTCATAAAACATAAGAACAGATATTCTTAATTTTGAAGTGAATATTTTAAGAGATTAATTGCCTAAAGCAAAACTGTGATTTATCATAGAAAAATAAAAGTTTGAATTTTTTGTTTTAGTAGTTTATTTTCTTGGATTTAGAGCAGGGTCTTAATAACAGTTCATTTTTAGAAATTAACAATACCTTCTTAATAGGTGGTCTTGGTTGTCATTTTGTGTAAACACAACAGTCCTAATCTCTTGCATGTATACTGTTTGTGTAACTGGTGACACCCATAGGCTTATCAATTTGCATGCACAAGTTTACTGTTTATGTTCACAGTTAAGGTAGCTGCATGAAAACCCTGGCCGTGAGGTGGCACCTGCACTTGAACCAAGGATATGAGAGGAACACTTGAGCTCAAGGAGTGCTGTTAGATCACCCCAGCTAGTTACATCACTCTTACTTCGAAGGCAATAGATTTCAGTAAGCTCCTTCTGAATGGAGTGCAATTTGAATTAAAGCAGCTAGTCTTAGTTAAGATATACCCCCAAAAAGTTTGGCTGGTTTTGGCTTAAAGACCATAAGAGATGATCTGATAGGTTTTTACTGGTTCCTCTTAAAAGCTAGACCTCCTCTTTAATTTGAATTTGTCTCACATTGGCTTCCACTCTCTTAAACTGATTTTGTATTTCTCTTGTATGCAAAGGATTACAAGCACTGTTTTCTCTTCATGGAAGCAGTGACAACAAGCAACATACAATCAAGTTGCTTGCCTATTTTCTTGGGTTTTTTGAAAAATAATACAGATTGAACATTCCAAGTTTCTCATTGTGAGACATATTATTTGTAATATTTTTATATGTCCATTTTAAGTCTTCAATTTCTTTTTAAAAACTGGAAAATAGAAGTCATTACAGTGTTCCATTTTCAGTGTTCTCTCTACACAAACGAAAAAATGAGTAGCCCATTTCATCACAAAACTGTACTGGGAATGATTTTCATTTGGGTACCCATTTTGACTCCCAAAACTTTTCCTGGAACCAGTGCTTTTTAATTCTTGCTGTCCTATTCTGGAAATATGTCCTGTTTCTAGACTTTTAAATTATGTGCATGTCAGTGTATTCGCATTGTGTAAGAAAACCAGCTGATAGAGATGCTTAGCGTGTAAAAATATCTCCAGTACGGATCTAAAGGAGGGATTTTCCCCCTGTAATTTAGGGCCTTTACTTAATTGTTTAACAACTATCTAACTATCAGCTTTTAATTGGGTAATAAAAGGCCTTTGTTGTCACCTTATGAGACTGTCAGTGGATAAAATAGGGCAACTCTAAGGTTAAAAGAAAAGGGAAGAAGAAAGCACAAGACCTAGAAGACCTTATGCTATTTACTATGATTACTGCTGTTTGCAGACATCTCACCAGAATACACAAGTGAAATCAACAGACATTAGATTTTCTTAACCTTTCATATTTCCTGAGTCCTGAGTGCTCTTGGGGATTACCAAATGGCTGAAGAAGGATTCAGTCCTGGGACAACGTTGTGTGTTCTCAGCTAGTATCAGGATCTAGCTAACAAGGGAGCAATGTTTTTCCTAGTTACTTCTTTAAAGTACATTTATCGTGCAGCTTATACTCTGGCAGAAAACCTGTTCCTAATCTGTTTTAAAACAAATAGATTGTGTACAGCTGCCCCTATCCAAGGCAAAATGATGATTTAATGTTGATTAAGAGAGAAGGCCTTTGAAGTGAGTGAGGCAGGAGCCCATAGTATGTCTTTAGTGATCATTATCAGTCTTTCCCTGAAGGGTGACTTGGTGCCAAAAACCCTTTCCCCAAACTGGCTGAGGTGGATTCAGGAGCAAATGCTTTGTAAATTTAAAAAGACCTTCTCATTCGCAGGCCTCTGATGTCTTATTCCTTTAGCTGTATTAATGTCTGAGAATAAGCAGATACAGCCTCTTTCACTGGTTAACTACAAAAAGCGGCAAGGTCCACTGCTGCACAGTACTGTGGGCATCACAAGAAGAGCAACTGAGCATGTATCCTGCAGCAATATCAAAGAAAAGTTGCTGGGTTTGCTTTCCTTTTTTGTATGAACAGCTGCTTTAGCAAAAGAAAAAGCATTTGGGTTTAGCCTTTTATAACTAAACACTTTTGTGAATCATTATATAAAAGCATAGAAAAAGCAATCAAGTTCTGTCTCTTGCTTGTTTGTCTCACAGCTATATGCCAAACACCAGTCACAATACATGTGTGTGTATGTGGACCTACGCATAAACATTGTGTATTATATACACACACACACATATGCTTACATTGCCGTCTGAAATGAAATGAGCGGTAAGTCATTCGTACTTGCATCTGTCTATCCATCTGTCTACGATTTGGTTAAAAAAATCCACAGTACCAGTGACAGAGACGAACAATTCTGTGTTGTTTCGCACTAACAGTTGTAAAGAATGTAATTCTCATATAGCTGAAGGGTTGATGGCAACAGAAAGGAGGCACTAGGGGAACTGCATTTCCTTGTTTGACAACTACATTAATTTAGGAAGATGCTGATTTTGCCTCATACAAAAAAATCCATAATTCTCCTGGTAAACCTCTTTTAATCTCAAGTCACCAGAGTCTGCAGTTTTACATACCCCAAAATCCATTGTTACCTGTTTATTTCTAGCATTCTATAGTCACCATGCACACTCTCCCTGAACACTTCTTGCCATCAAAGACTTCATAGCTACTGTTTATAGAATCTGCATTACTACCATACTTTCTCAAATACCACAGTATTTGGCAAAAGCAAAAATACGATTATAAGCTTACAGTGCTCTTCTGTAACTATGACCAAAACACTTTTATTTCCACTGCTGAAAAAGGATGCTTTGCTGTTGACTTCAGGGAGAGGGTGGGGAAGGAATCTGGACCTTTGATGGAGAAGGGGTTTGTGTAATTGTCTGTAATTTAAAAATTATGTAAATGTTGTACTGTCAGAGCTGCCAGATTGACAATTCTGGGAATGCAAGTAGAGAGCAATAGCATGTGTTTCTCAACATTGCTCCGTTATTGTGTTGCAAATCATGCCAGGAAGGAGGTATGTCTTAAATGTACATAACCAAGTGCAGAAAAGTGTTTTTATAGCCATATTGTAAAATTTTAATTCTTCCTCAACTTCCTCCCTCCAAAATAGCAAAAAAAACAGACAAATTTTTGGCTGAAAACATTCTGTTTGGGACATTTGAATGAAAAATTGAAATCATTAACCGTTTTTCCATAGAAAAGTTTTTGTATGAAATTTTCAACCAGCTGTATTAACTTCAAGACTTGTCTTCCTATACACATAAAAATTAATCTTACTCTATCTTTTTTATTTTTAATTTCATTGATTTTTCAGCTTTAGTTCCTATTCTGTAGCAAAACCCATCAAAACATGAAAAAATTTTTGTGTTAATATGATTTTCATATTGCTTTTCAAAACAGCTGTTCTGTTAAATTCTGACTGTTCCATGGCTAGGTAAAGTGAGGCATGAATAATAACATTCAGCATCAAACCTACTTCGTGTCAATGTCCTGTGGAACCTACAGTTGTGAATTTGACAGCTAAAGATTTCGGTAGGAACAGAATTGCAATGAAAAGTCAGATCATTCTCTGAGCCTTCTTAATCCTTGACCTTGATAAATCTGATGAAGGTAGCAAATAATCCCAATTATGGAGTTTGGTTTTATGCAAAATACAACACAGAATTTATTTAATGAAGTTTGTCTGATAGATTATGCCTAGATTTAGTTGCTGACTGATTACCCAGTGTCTCTAGCAGGGTGTCATTATTAGATTGGGTAAAGGGAATTATATGTTTTAAAATTTACGCTTCTGGTTATGGTATGACAGTCTGCAAACGTGTCATTCAAAAGTTTTGGGTTTGGTGTTTGTTTGTTTGGTTTTTTTCTGAATCTTTTCACACTGGAATATCAGGGCTTTTTTAACAATTCAGTGAAAATGTTGGTTTTGACATTTTCCATCACCTGCATGTTTCTGTTTTGTTCCAGAGGGCAATAAAAATGAATGACCTGCAGGTTTGGGATTTGTTTCCTTTCACAAAAATGTGATGCTCTGCAAAACATACACAATTTTGGGAAAATCATTTCGGAGGATGTAAGAACCCCAGGACAACTTACATTTTCTACATTATAGCTTGCTAATAATCAAGGAAAATTTTGAAAAGTTACAAAGTTACAGTTTCAGCATCAAGGATAGGAAATTATCCTATATAGGTGTAAGAGATAGTTGGCAAAACTAAACAAAAAGATCTCAAGCAAAAATATTTCAAGACATAAAAATGGGTTACCTGCAAACTCTATGTAATTCTGCCGAAGACCTGATCCTGCAAAGCTGCATTTGCTGTTTACTGCCTTAATCAGTTCTCTAGAAGTTGAAGGCCTACTTATCATAGCAGTACATAAAATTAATAGAAGTTTAATGTGTTGGATCTTTAGTACCCAGACATTTTTCTAAACCTATATTCAGACTCCCTGTGTAAGCTGATGTGTAATTAATTTATGTTAGTCTATTATTTTGTCTTCGTGTCCGTAGCTGAGGAGCTTCTCATTCTCAAATTTCACATTTCTTAGCTTGCTAAAAAAAATTTGTTTGCCCAATTTGCACAATTGTTCAGTTTTTAATTCTTTAAGTGTGTTTTGGGCTAAAACCTAGTCCCATATTAGCTGTACGGGGCATGCAAATTAAAAATATTTATTTACAACAGTAAAGAACAGCATAATCACACATAGTCAAAACCTGACCACCTTATTTAAATACAGCTGAAAGAAAAAAATGTGTTGATGCTCGAAGTAAGAACGAACTAGCAATTTTGGTTTCTAAGGAAACTATCTGAACAGACCATTGTAAATGGTATGAACAACATCTCTCTGCTTTAAGCTTTCTGTCACCATATGGTCTATTCTGAATGTTAAGCTGAGTTGATTTGAATTTTGAAATCCAAAATTAGTGGGTTTTAAGTCCATGACTTAAAGAGATGCCCATGTTCTTCTGAGATAATGTGATTTCAAGGTCTCAAGAGTAGCCAACATTTGAAGGAATGAGGCTAATGAGATCAATTTATAGAAAAAAATGCATGATGCTTTCTTTAAAAAACCATTGGCCAACATAATAAGGCTGACAACAGGGTCCCTCATAAGCAGAGAATTAAATAATTCTACAGTAATTAAGAATTAGCAGTGTGGAAAACTGTGACTTTCACCAGATACTTCAGTTTCTTCCAGATAAGAATGTCAGCGTGGATAACAAGCATGAATTTAAGCACCAAACCCACACATTATTATGAATCCTAAATAATTAGAAAGAATGAGAGAGCACCATCAACAAAAAAAAAACCACCAAAAGTTGACATGACTCTACTATGTTTACAGAACTACGCAGTGCAATCAGAAATCAAATGCCAAGATTGTGTGAACCACCTGAGAGAGGGGGAGGGTAGAATTCAATTAAAAATGGTCCTTCCTGTTCCACTCTATATGAAAGTCATTCTTATCTCCATTTTCTCCCACTTTTGCTATTTATAGTGTCCTGAGGACACAGAGGTATCCACAGAATTTAAGTGGCAGTTTTGCTGCTAAGTAGAACATTGCTTAAAATATCTTGCAATATTGTGCTATTAAGATTTTTCACTGTATCTGTGGTATTCAGAATAATAATATATTTGGAAACACAGGCTGAAGTATATCGGTTACGAATCAGTTAAAGAAAATGAGCCAAAAATAACATCTGCACCAGCAAATCTGCACTGCTTAGCATATGGTTTTAATTTAAAAATATTTACTCCTAAATTTTGAGAGCTGTGAGAAGTTTTAGATGTGTGCTTCTCATTAAAAAGATGCTGGCAGATAGTGGAGGCCAAATATTGGCTGTGGAGAAAGAAAGGTTTAGAAAGACCTAATATTAGGCTACATTGAGCCATTGATTTTTTTTCTTTTTTCAGGCAGAAGTCCTCATTGGGTCCTAACAGAATTAGCTTCAATAATTTTAAGTTAATAATTGAAACTCTCATTTGACTTTTTGTCAGATAAATATTTCACTTACAGTATTAGCTGGTACCTGGACATCAATCATATAGTGATTAACTAGGGATAGACCAGTTTATTTTTTTTTAAAAGGTTTTAGCAAAAAGCAGTTGTTAAATGTTAAAAATATGTCCTTTAAATGCAGTTTTAGGTATTTCAGTTTTTAGTTACTAAGACTGGTAAAATTGCACTCATTTGCTTGACTCTTTCTAGAGGGGGAGAGGTCTCAAATGCTAGAAGGAACTCAGCTCACTCTGAAGGGGAATGGAGCAGGACTGTGTTTCCAAACCAGAGGTGTGAGAGAGACATTGTGTGTGAATGTGCAACTGCACCACTATTTGCATCTGTTAGTCCAAACCCACAAACAGAAGTATTTGCTGTAGGTCACAAGAATCAGCTTTGAAAGTGTTGCCTGTGCTGTTGATGTCTCAACAAGAATCCATCTATTTACCATTTGTGGCATCTTTTTCTATATCGAAGGATTTGGACCCTTAAAATTCATATGTATATTTCACAGTGGCCTCAGTCACTTAGTGACAATAATGCACATCACTCAGGACACCCTTTGGTCTTCCAAAAGACTGAGCCGAGCAGCAAAGCCTGAAATATCTCTTATTAGATTTTCCCTTAATTTAAATGGCTATGTTAAAGCCACGTTTAATTTGAAGATTCCTTTAATATACCTAACATTTGTGGGCTGGGTTGTAGACTGCCTGAATCACTATCCTTTTACTTTAAAATGACTTTTTAATTAAAAAAGAAAATACAAGAGAAGTAAAAGCAAATTGACAATGCTATAAAAAGATTTTTATGTGATTGGGTAAGCTTAAATATTTCTGCACTTAAATATTCCTAACTATTTGGTGATTTTCTTTTCTCTATATTGTATTTAATTTTTCTATAAACTGTTTGGGTAAAAATTATTTTAAATCGTCCAGTGATAAAAGCTGTCCAGCAACAGAAAATTCCACATCTGCTTCAACAGCAGACATATAAAAGCTGTGCGACAAACATGATCATTAAACAATCTGATTTTCTTGTTGGGAGGGTTTAATGCTGTTGGGTGTAGTATTAAAATGTAGAATTTGATAGTGCGTCTTAAAATTTTAATGATGTGTTCATGAATATAAAACATGCTTCCACCAGTGACTTTACGACTTCTCCTCTGCATAATTAGTGGTATCTGTTTTATGAGCTTACTGTTGTTGCCTTGATCCCATGAAAATGTGAAACCACTGTTATAATTTACACCATTCAAGAGCTTTAAAGATACAGTCTGGGATTTCTTCCCATTATCTCCTTCATGTTACCTCGCTTTTAATACCCAAACAGAACTTTATTTGGCCTTCATGAAAGCTGAGCAAAGAAAAAAATTCAAGGACAGTATTTAATTCTGAACATTTTTTGTAACACTGTGTTTGTTACCTCAGCTTAAATCTGCCTTGTTAGCTTCTGTTAGAGGATGAGACAACTCTCCTATCACAAGGCTGGTAAATTTAATTGAATTTATTCTTTGAGGAATGCTCAGAATAAGATGTGGCTAACCTCCAGTGAGAAAAATAATTATCTACAATAATGATTCTATGATCACAAATGGCTAACTTCTGAGCTACCATTTATCATATAATCTCTCCCCATTCTTCTTCCTCCAGACTTCAGCAAGCACCCACACAAATAAAGCATCTTTTGATTTATGAGAGGGAACACAGCATTTTGCTGAGAAACTTTGACCAGACATTAGGCAAAAAGGACAGCATATTCTTCTTTGGTTTCACATCTGTAAATCAAGGCTGGTGCTGGTTGAAACAATGGTGAGTTGTTGTGGCATTTCACAGGGATGACTAATTTTCTTCCACTCAAAGAATATAGCAAGGGTGTGAGCAATATTTGCTAACATATATTCCAAATGAGCACCATGCTTCTGAAGGTTACTCAAAAGCAGAAAAGGTGTCATTACCTATGCTTTGTGTAAGGGCCATCCAGAACCTGATTCTGAGTTATTTCTTCAGAATTTAAACAAAATAAAAGAGCATGGACCACCATGGAGCAAAGACAAAAAGTTTCAACTTTCAACCCAAAAGGTGGAGTTTCTAGGAAGCTGTGTAAATGTCATTCACCCCCCCTTAAAAATAATTAAAAATGAGTGCTGAAAATAGGCAAAGTGTCCAGTGATGATTTGGTAACACTGCTGACTATGGCACTTGAAACAAACTGAGTCACCAGTTAAACAGCATCATTTTGCTATTCATATAGGGAGAAAATACACAGACGAAATGTGCTCAGTGGAAATTGCCCTTTCTGTGAAACCTGTGTAAAGCACAAGAAAAAGCTATTATTATTTTCTGCCAATTGAATTTCCTTTTAAAGAACACTGGTTTGGTTGCTTATATCAGGGAGAGGTTATCATCTTTGTCTGAGGATTATAAATAGAGACGTATTATTGTCATAGGTGGTGTCATAGGAGTAGCACTTCCTGCTACACTTTCTGTTATTCTCTGCAGTCATTCATTTGATCAAGATATGGTACATCTGGTGACTGAAAAGAAATGTCATCCAGCCAGAAAACCTGGCCCTAAAAAGAATTTGGGCACAAGGATTCTGGGTTACTATGCTCATGAGACAATGTAGCATGATAAGCAAATGCAGTCAAAACAATTCAGTATTTTAAAATCATATTAATTTGGAATTGTTCATAAAAAAAGCCAAAACAAACACAAAACACAAAGGCCAAAAAAAAAAAAAAAAAAAACCAACAAAACAAAACCCAAAAACCAACCCCACCCCCCCCACACCCCACAAAACATGATGTTCCAAATTTCATTATTACTTAGGATGAAAATAAATATCAGTGTTTCAGAATGCCTCAAGGGACCAAGGCTTCACTGCTCACTCAGTTCTAATGCAAAGAAGGATTCAGGTCCTGCTTATCTCAGGTCTTCCCATTTGATAAACATCAAGCAGTCCTGGCTGAAAGATGCTTGTTTCTCACTGCCTTTCAAAGTGTCTGCCACAGAAGGTATTATCTTTTGCTCCCTGCAGCATGGTTGGGTAGGTGGAACTTTGATTTAAATCAGCCCTTTTGCTATGGGGCTAACCAGTTAAAGAGTTAAATTAATCTCAATATTTGGCTCTCACAAACAGTTCCAGTTTTGTGCTCCCTATTTGAATTTTACTGGATTTTCTTCTGAAGAACATTTCTTTGTTGCTTACTGCAGTGGGAGGTTATCTCTTTCCTTTGAAGGTTATGTTGTGATTGGCAGAGGGTCAGGAAACTTCAGTCACATTGGCCTGCTACGGAAATACTTTGAAAAATAAATGTGAAAGACAAATGCTAAGTAAAGAGACTCCTTAATCAGCAACAGTTCCATAAGACTTCAGACCCAGTGAGGTATCCATGAATGTTTTGTTTACACAGTTTATTAATATAGACATTCGGGAGCAATGGGAGATTTTCTGTTGACTTTGATAGTCAAGCTTAAGATGTATGCAAGGCTCACGCTCTGTTGGCAGGATGTTCACCAAACAATAGTCTAAAAAACAAATACTCTATACGACCACTGTCAAGATTGTAGATTAGCAGACCTTTGTTATTAGACAGTGCTGTTGTGCTGTTAGAATCTCCTAAATTCTGTCTCATATCTGCTGAGCTTGCTAAAAGTAGCACCTTATTACTATATACCAGCATCAACAAAATTAACACAGTACTGTTTAAAATATTGGAATCATTTAGGTTGGAAAAGACCTTTAAGATCATCTAGTCCAACTATAGTATGTTCTCCCAATACAGAAAGGCTAAAATTTCTAATATTCTAATATGTTCTAAAAAATTATAATTTTTAGTTTTCTAATTTTACTCTTCATTTTTACCTAAATATACTGAAAATAATTTATACATAGAAACTTAAGGATGAATTTACATTATATGTTATATGATCCAAAGTATATATGCTTTTGTTGCAAAGTCTCTGAATAATGGGTCTTGCAGTTTCTGATGTATATCTCCAAATGCACTTATAAGTGGGTAACAATATTAAAAGTGTTATGAATAATAACAAAGCTGGCTATGAGCCTATTCTTTATGGATAAATCCATTTTACTCTCACAAGCAGGAAAGGGAGCTGTGTGCAGTCACCAGAAGGGGACATATCCCTTGGATTTAAAGTTTGAGCTGTCCTCGTTTGATTCAGCTGACCTTAATAGCCATGTTTGCAAGGATTCCAATTAGCAGCTGATTGTAACATACTGTACCATATGTGCTGGATCTCCAAGGCACAAATAGGAGCTTAAGGATCGAGGGTCAAGCTTAACTGTCATTTTTATAAAAATTTATTTCCTCCAGGCATTTAAAAAGAAAAATGGCAGAAAACACTTTAGAATAATGCAGCCTTTGTGGGAAATGGCAATTTAAGCAGTGGCCCATGTATTTCACTTTCAGTAGGTCAGAATGCTATACAGTACTTAATACATTTTTATATGTTGCACTGTATCCCCACTGCTCCCGTTGCATAGGGCAATCACTCCAACTGTTACTACCAGGAAATCCTCCTTTGCTTTGGTGTTTTGAGATTTGCACAGACCTGGGACAGGAAGTTAAACCTCCATAACACACAGGTTTGGTCTCAAATCATGATTAGTTTGTTTCATTAATAAAATGAAAAAAAGACATTCCTATTTTTTCCTGGTTTCATCCAGTTATTTGCTCAACCCCAGCTCCAATTTATTGCCTGCTCAGCTGGGCCAATGCAACTGTTTATATGGCTGTGCTCTATGGCAGATCAGTGCAGTGCTATGACATGTTACAAAAGACATCAAAAAAACAAAAAAAAGGCAGAAGTAATTTTTCCTTTCACTGACTGTCACTTTCTTGTGTTTGTTAACTGAACAATAGTCTTGGGAAATTATTCTTTTTGGAATTACTTCTATTTCACACTTCTAGTTAGTGCCATGACTTATTTTTCCCATTGTACTCCACACTTTGGGGATTCTAATTAGAGGAATAATTCACTGGTGAAATTTCAGCACTATCAACACGCGAAGTCACCAAGGTTTGTTTGGTTTAGGTGTATCTTTAAGCACAGAAAACAGATAGAGATGTCCTGACCTGCAGCTTCCATTCAGGCAGTGGAGGGAGATTGTCATGGTTAGTTGTTTACCCAGCTCCAGCCTCTGGCACCTCTGACTATTCAGCAACAGGCTGAGGTTTAGTCCTAAATTTGATAAAGAAACATCCTATTCCACAGGACAGACTTTCAGCTTTTCCAGAAGTGACATAAAGGAATATATAAGTTCCAAAAAGAAAAGTTTACTACCAGGACAGAGATAATATACTTATGGTTGAAACCACTAATGTGGTAATTCTTACCCTAGTCCTCTTCTCCTTTCCCCTACCTTCTCAGCAGGTCATTAGAGTTCATAAAGGCACAACATCTAGCAGCAGGGGATCGATGGAGTTCATGTAGCTCCATAGCAGCACGGCTCTTAATTTGGATGAGATCTGCCCTGTACTCCAGGATTCAGGACCAGGACAAGACAATGAAACTTCTCATCCAAAATCTACTAGATTGGTTCAATCTGCAGAGTTGCACTGGTGAACTGAACTTTTCAGCACATACTCAGGCCTTTCAGAGGGCAAGGATATTTTGGTTGAGTAAATCAAAGATTATGGCAGCCCATAGACATTAATGGGAAGCAAGGCTGCAGCTCCCTGCAGGAGAAATGGCACAGCATTGGGGCCCAAAACCCAAAAAGCAGCCCTGGAAAGCCTGAATGAAGCCTGGCCTGCCAGTAGAAGATTTGCCTTTTCTGAAGGCAAGAGACATAAGAAGAAGACAAATAAATAAAACTTTCAGCAGAAGTATGTGGTCAGTCACTTTCAAGAATGCAATTGTTTTCCTGAGAAACTTGTGCTGGGCAAAAAATAACACAAATCAAAAAATCCAGTCCTTCCTGAATGCTAGGTTGATTCTGGGTCATGCACAAGACTCATGTAACAGGAACAAAGTAGCAAGACTTTGCTTATAATAGGAAAACATAGTGGACGTGTATGCTCCTCTTACGTGTGATGCTTTATGAGTAAACTGGGTAATGGGACCTTGGCGCAGATTCCAAAAACCAGCATGGGGACTCACTGTAAATTTGTTTTCCTTCTGATATTGTTTTTTTTTTTTTGTTAAATCATTGCTGCTAGATCCCATGGATCAAGAAATATGCAGAGAAATGATTGAAGATAATTTGGCTCAAGATAAATCAAGAGATGTTTGGAGTAATTTAAGACATTATTGCACAAAGCAACTATATATATACAACCATATCCCTTTCAGATTCTGTCTGTTAATGAGAAGCTTGGATACAATCAAGTCATTTGAGCTCCATGAAACTCAGATATAGAAATCTGCTGAGAACTGTAAATGCTCTGTAAAGAGAAACTGAGGCACAGGGAAAAACACACGCTCTTTATAGTGCTTGTATTCTTTGAGGTTTTAATTGTTGTTGGTAAAGAAGGCACTAATAACAGCATTTATGATCCTTTTATCAGAACCTGAGTGCTTTGCTAACTTAAAAGCCTTAGTTTCTGTGTTACAAAAATGTATTGGAATACTGTCTGGAAGATCAGGACTGGATTGGGACCAACATTTTCTAGATCTTCATATCTTCAATGGGTAAACTAGGCTCCAGAGCTAAAAACTGTAGTCAGGATTCTGCCTTCTGGTAGCTGTATCCATGCAGTATTGTGTTTTCCCATTTCCTAAATAGCCTCGGGTGATTTCAATTTGCTCATCTTTATTTTCTCTTCCTTTTAAGCAATTATCAGTTAAACAATTATCACAGAATAAGCTATTTCAAACAAATGGTTGCAAAGCCAGTCTGCAGCTGAAGTGGGAGAAAGGGAAAGGTCAGACAACACTAGCAGCCTGGTGACACTAAAGTCAATTTTGGTTTAAAGCACATTATAATTGTAGTTGCAGCACAAACTCTGTGGTGTTTGCAAGGTGGCCAAACCAGTTTTTGCAGGCATAAATTCCAAGACATCAATAAAAAATAGAGACTTCATTTCAAATACTATTTAAAACCATAGAGAAGGCATCAGTGCCAAAATGCATACTAAAAATTGCGATCCATAACACACGACCATTGACAATTTATATTAATAACATTAGTTTAGAGTGTATGGATATAAAATTCTAATTAATCTGTCTTGAGAGCATATTTACCTTTTTATTCATCCCACAGAGATCTTTCAACAGCAGGACATTCAAATCTTCCCAGTAAGCAAGTACCTGACATTTGTCAGAGGCATCCTTTGAAACCTTCAGAGCAACCTGAGTTCACCCCATTGTTATACGAACCTGGATGAGTTTCCTCACTTGTACTCAGAGAGAAAATATAGTTGTTGGCTGGACTCTTACGATTTCCAGATGTCTATTGACATACTGCTTTGTCCTGTCACTTAACCTCTCTGTCAGAAAAACTAAGAAAAACAATCTAAAATTTAAGAAAATCTAACATTATATTTGCTGCTTCTTCAAACAATGTAATGCATGTGCATTATATAATAATACATAAACATATATAATTATATACACCATACTTACATGTATACATGCACACTCTCATGTATATACACACACTTTTGGGAGAGTGGTTATTTAAGTAAAACAGACTATACTTCTCTACTTTATTCTTTTTCCCCTTTTTTTTTTCCACATCATTGCAATAAGCAATTTAAATCATTGTTACTAATACTTCAAAACAAAATTTTGTGAATACAATTATGAGGAATGACCCTGGCACTTACTGATCAACATAAAACTTTGAAGTCTTCTGTATTTCTCAAAATGGCTAGAAAATATGGGGAGAAATTTATCTGTCTGTTTCTCAGGTTTCTCAGTGACTGACACTCAGAAGAAAATGGTAATAGGACTAGATTTCAGGTGTTCTGCACAGAATCTATTTTTTCATTCATATAAATAGGTTAAAGGGGACTAGCTTGTAAAGGAAGAAATAGTAAGCTGGTTTAAAGAAACTTAATTCAGCTGTCGTAACATTATGGGACAAAGTCTCCATCAGTTATACACATGCAACTTTTATCAGTTTCGGGGGAAGCATATGGCTCTAAGTACAGCTCTCATATTTTAATTGCTGCCAAGTACACATGTGTGCACACATACACACACACAGAGTCCCGTTCCTTCCCGTAGTTCAAAGCTAGGAATTAGATGGGCTTGAGATTTCAAACATTTTCCTGCTCTGACTCAGGACAAAAAGTTGAAATCTCATAAATTTTCATCAATGTGCATTCCAAACAAAAGCTTGGCTTGAGTTAATTATTTTGGTAAGATTTTTATTCTTTTTAGGTATTGCTGTTTGTCCTAAAATGAGGCAGATAAAAAAAAATAAAAAAATAAAAATATGTATTCCCTATTTTTATTTCCCCCCTACTTTTTTTTGTTTGTTTTGTTTTAGAAAGCATAAAATGAAGCTGATGCTATTGGGGTTTCTTTTGTTTGTCTTTTAGCTACGTTAGCACTTCCTTGTAAAGAAGCTTCATCAAAAAATCACAGCTGTTACTCCTACTTTAGATCAAGCTTAAAAGCAAGACCTTCCTTTTTTTTTTTTTTTTTTTTTGCATGGCAAGGACTGAAGGCAGTTTTTCTGTAGTCCTGGGAACAGAGAAATGTTTAGATAGTAGAGAGGCAGTGTGATGCACTGACTGGAGCAGGACAAGGCTGTAGTCTGCATTCTTTTCCTTATTCTGCTGCTGACTGGATGCACAATCCTCAGCAGATTGCATGGTTTTAATGCCTAAAGGTCAGATCTGAATGCTATAAGTGTTTTGCTTGCAAAAGGACTCCTATTGTGTGTATAACCTGTGCTGGAAAAATTATTCCTTTGCCAGTGTGATTTATTCCAATCCTTCACCGTTCAAGAGTGCGATTTCCAGAGCCATACCTCTTTCCGTCCCCTAAAAAAATTACCTAGGCAGAAATTTGTACTGCACGTATAATTGAAGTTTTCTCTCTTCAAGGATGTCAGGAGGAAGAAATTGAAAATCATTTGCACATCGTGGATCTGTGCCGCTGCATAATTGTTATCATGTTTCTCAGCAGCACCAGAATGCAAGTGGCTGATTTTCCAAAGTGACGACCATCTCTGCTTGCTGTCTGATGTGATGTGAGGAGTGGCTGAGCAATGCTT
This sequence comes from Amazona ochrocephala, assembly GCA_039720435.1. Lineage (NCBI taxonomy): Eukaryota > Metazoa > Chordata > Aves > Psittaciformes > Psittacidae > Amazona > Amazona ochrocephala. The sequence goes on from CM077879.1 coordinate 40,653,381, forward strand.
TAGGAAACCAGGCTGCTCAAACATGCTACTGTAAGAGGCAGCAGTACGTAGCAGTTTAGTTGCCTTTGGTTTGCTTGGACCTCTGATAAAATCCATGCACACTGAGGATGGATACCATGGGGATGATTTTCCGTTTTTTTTTCTGGTGTTAGTAAGACCTTCAGATCGTTATGCCTATTTTATATTGTTTTGCTGGTTCTTATTCTTTTGACGAAATATAGGCTTGAGCAACAGAATCTAGGCTCTTCCACACCTCTTAAAATATAGCATTTAGAGAAGTTTGCACTAAAGGAATGAGTGTTGTCAACTACTTAGCACAAGCCGTTGGAAAAATCCCTGAACTCCATACAGGCAGAATAATTACACACAAATGCATTCGGGAATCCTATGGAAAATATAGTCCAGTGACCTGGCATGGTTACAGCACAATTTAGCAAGTATGTTAGAACAAATTACTCCTTTTAACCATAAGCCATTCTGTTTCACGCTTTTAATGAAGGCCTGTGCCACACACTAGAATACTTCTCACCTCATTACTACTCATAAAAAGCAATGATCCATTCAAAGGCTCCTCATATCTCCCATATGAGATGTAAAAGAGCCCACTCTTTCTCAATCTGGCACTAAAGAAAAGAATGGCTTCTTTCTTCAGCCTTTGATGTTGATCATTAGGATGTTTACTAGATAAAAGAACTGAAAAATTTATCTGCCTAAATTCACTGCTGCCCTGTGTTAGCGTTCTGCCTCCCGCACTCGGGTCCCTACTTATAAATGTAAATCTCTTGTTGCTGTTCAGGGAAGGGAAAGGGTTTCAAGATTGCTTATGAATGATTATTTTGCTCTTTCTCTGTGCATGTGCATATATTTATACATAATAAGTATGTGACAAGAGGGAAAAAAAGGGTGGAGAGAGAAATAGTCAGTGAACTTAATGAATATAATAAGGCAGTAAACCAGAAACTATGAACTGAATAAAAATTAAATGAGACATTCTGTCTGATAAACAAGTTTAAAAAAATAAGCAGGCTTGAATTTAAGCTAATTATTACACAAACACATGCACACATGCCACACATGTACTGCATGTAGTTATGTGTATTTAAAAATACAAAGGCAAAACTGCAGATAGCATTTTCTCAAGGAGGAATGTTCTTATTTGTTAGTAATAAGTCCATATCTATCACTTTATTTTTGCTTTTGCTTGAAATAGTCCAATAAAGGACTCTAATTTTGGCAGCAATTCTGCTATTTCAGTATGTCATAGCAAAACACTTTCAAACAGATTCTGCATTGCCTATTCCAGCACTGCGATGGCAAGTGACCAGCTCATGGGCATTGCATTCAGTGACACAAGGTGAGCTAAAGTCTCTGCCAACCTTCTGGTGTTTAACCCATCCTTAAAAATGGGGGGGGGGGGCAATAGTTAGAGAAGAGTTGGGGTATTCATTCCAGTGGGATACTGTTCTGGTTCTGTCATTTGAGATGGCCCAACTCAAAATCTGTAACCACAATTGCTCTTCTAATTGCTCTCTAGTTCAGTCAAAGAAGCCTGGGTTTCTTCGAGAGTTTTTAATTAGAAAGGGTCATTTATGTGCAGCAATCTAAATCAGAACTACAAACTTTAAAATTCCATATAACGTATGTGAAAAACTGAAATAACCAAGGCCTTAGCAAGGTGGGACATATCTTAGCCATACAGTGTAGCCATTGCCAGGTAAGGCACAAAGAAGCAAAAGGGTTCACCTCTACCAGCCAGGGAGAATCTAGAAATACAAGACCTGTCATTCTCAGTGAGGTCAGCAGTTTGCTTAACCTGGTATTCTGTTCCAGTTAACAGTGTGTGATGCTTCAAAGAAACATGCAAGCTACCCCATAATCACCAAAAGTAATGCCCTGAGTAATAAACTGCTCGCAAGAAAGGTTTCCCTCTTAATCTCAAGCAGTTAGTTATGCCAGGAAGCTTGAGTATTTTAAATCCCCAGTATCTTATCCTAAGTAAGGATGTGCATTTTATTATCTGTATAAGTGTCTAATCATATTTAAGTTCTGGAAAGCCTATCTTCCAAGTGTTGTAGCAGCATTAACTGATCATACCTTAAAAGGAGACGTAAGTACGCTGTTGCCATCTCTCCTTTTTCTTTAATATACAAAAAGTAAAGTACGGAGTGACTCAATTCTGTGTCCAAAGACAAACAACAACAGAATTATAAGCCAGAGTTAAAATACTGGATATCAGGATGCATAGACTTCCACGCCTGCAACAGGCTACAAAGTTCACATACATACTGTTCACATTTGACTAGGAAATGTGAAGGCAGTATTTTTTTGATTATTTTCTGCTTATCAACAACTTTAAAGTAATTTAGTAAAAATATCAGTTCGTAAAGGCCAGACTATGGCATCAAGACACCCCTCTGTAAACGTAGCCCAGATTACATTAAATCTGTGATGACTCCTCACAATTTAGTGGTGCGGGCAGCATTAAAGACAAACAAAACAACACAGTATGTTGTTACAAGTTGTATTGAATAGGCACTGCTGTCTGTTGTTGCATTTCTGTCCAGTGACTGTCACAACAGGGCTTCCATGAGCTCAGAAACTCTGTAAATTACAATTATACAAAAATAAGGAGGGAAAAGAAAAAGGATCCACTTAAACTTTTTAACAGGTACACTTAACCCTTATTTCTTCAATGCTCTCTCAGAAAACAGTATTCAATTGCCTAGTGCAAAATCATGGATGATTATATCGAATACCAAATGACACTTAAGCCATACTTCTTCTAAATTAAATTTGTTTACTACAGGCACTTTCTCAGAAACATGAACCTGGCTTTAAATATTTTGAACACTCCTTAGCTGCATTAAAGCAGTGGCAATAGACTAGGAAGAACAGGGAAAAAAAACCACTTTTACAAGTGGTTGACCTCTGGAATAACAGCTACAGCACTTTGTTTTATTTGGAAGCTTAAATCAATACACACATACCTGGTTGGAGGCTTATCTATCTTGAGAAAAGAATCCTACAAGTGAGTAGTAAAGGGAAGGAAGAAGACTGTATCGGCAGTAGACATGTTGACAGTGTTATTCAAACTTCTCAATATCCTCCTGCATGTATAAATTTGACTCTTGTTTATAAATACCACTCAGTTATAATTCACAACTCCTGTTAACTTAACCTGTTGATTGTAAAATCTGTCCAAAAACATCAGAGAACAATTTAATCTGCCATAAATGCTTCTCAATACCAAACGCAGTCATGGAATTTACATCTGTATTTGAAAATCTACATTTATTTTGTAATGTGGTGGTAAGAATGACAAAAGCAGAAACAGAATAAACTTGAACCATTTCCAATTGCAATTGCCATTCACTGATAAAAGAAGAAAAATCCCCCAAAATCGGTACAGCTATTAGCCAATGCTCCTCCCTGCTTTTGCTATATATCTGACTGCAATCAATTTTCAGATTGGGGTAGGTTGATGAAAAATGTCTAAGGAAAAAAACATCAAAAATTCCTTTTTAACTTTATCATAGCTCAGTTGTATACCATCCTGAGAACAAGAACTTTTCATACTTCTTGTTTCAAACCCAGTACATTTAGGTCTCAGCCTATCTTTTTTACAGCTGACGTGTATATTATTTTGTAACAAAGAAACCTGTCAACTGTGTTGGACTGTTTATTACTTTGACAACTTGATTTTGACTTTTTCTGCATGATTTGCCAAGATTAGGTTTTATTTACAGGGTTTTATGCTCTAAGATGAGGTGAAAGTAAGAACAGCAAATACATCTTTTTCTCTGACATCTCCAATAATTTTACCTGGTCAAATGTTTGGATACATAGAGCTGCAGTAAAAATGCATGATTAGTACACTCCCCTGTGGATTATGAACGGAAAGCATGTGCTGGGCTTACACACAGCCTGTGATTTACTCACAGTCACATACACAGGCATTTGCTCTCTCTCCAGTGGCTTTAGTACCCTTTTCTTATTAAAGAAGACAGACACCAACAGATAATGAAACAAGACTGTTATGCAAAATACAGATTTGGCTTTTGAAAGAAACATACCAACCAAAGTGCTAGAACACAACTTTTAAAAATATTATTGAAAGAGGAAAATATGCTGTTTATCTGTGACCCTCGTTATACAAAATATCACAGTGATGGATTTTGTAATATCAGAAATAGTTCTGTAATCTGTTTTCAGGATAATGGGTTTTACATTCCATGTATGGCATAAAATGATAATTCACTGTATAACCATCAGCATGAAGTGGATTTTAACAAAGGCTTAATAGAAACTCCAGATTCCACAAAAATACACAAAGTAAATTCAGGGTTAACAATTGAAATCATGACATGATAACTATTCAATACATCCTAGCCTGTAGCAGTGTAAATGGCAGTTTTATGGTGAATTTTGTTATTTTAAAGCATATGCACCAAAGCAATCTCTCGCATCAGACTCCTGTTCATCAAAAAGCTGCTCATTCTTAGCACACCGCAAATGGAATAATATAGTAATTTGAACAAATGCAGCTCCTTCTGAAATGAGTGTTATCAAATCTGTGGATTTACTTTGGTCTTACGAGCTTTCCAGCTTGTTATACAGCTGAGAATAGCCTGCGTGTTGCAGGAGGGGGTGTGAGTGTCTCAGTAGATGGCACCCTTCTCTCTGACTCAGAGGGGACTCAGAGCCCAGTCCTGCAGCTGGGATTGCCTGGTAGCTCCAGGCATGAAAAAGTAGCCGGCAAATAACATAAGCGAGGCTATTGCGATTTTTCAGTGAAGGGGTTGCTCCTGTGGTGGGTGCAGAAGCCTGTCCCACACATGATGTGCAAGAGCTGCGAGACATCCTGACAAAGTCCACGAGGAGCTGATGGAGATCAGCGAGACTGCTCGCAGTGCACGAAGTTAATCACAAGGATAAACTCTTGCAGGAGGCCCCTTTGGGGCAAAAAGTTATCTACTGACGGCTATAAAGCATGCAGCACATAGCTTAGTACAACATATACACTGCAACCAGGATTTAGGCCTTATTCAGTCATACTGCTTTATTCTTTAAAGACTGTACATTGTAGAAAATGGTAATACATCAGCTTGTTTGCTGTCTCTGACTGAATTATAAAGTTAGGGTTTATTAATGTTCGAAGGAAGTCTCCTACTTATCACTGGGTTACTGAAGATTTGAAATTAGAATCTCTTAAAGTGAAGATATTTTTAGAAGTAAAATAGATGTGCAATTTGTTATAATTTGTTTCTTATGGTTTTATTGAGCTCTACATTTACCAGTCCCAGGTTTTTTATCTGAGACACTACATGGTTAATGCCTTCCTGACAAAGGTACAGAAAATAATCAATAGTTTGTGATCATCTGGTTTTGGTAATAAGTGCCATGACAGGTTATATGTAAGGTGAGCATGTTTTCAAGATAAAAAAGGGGCACTTTTGTGGCAGTATTTTCCACAGCCATGAAATACTCGAGTGCTCTGTATTCTGGCTTCTTTCTTTGATCTGCTCTGCCTGGGTCAGAAAAGCTTCACCTGGAGGAGATCAAAGAAAGTCTGAGCAATGCCTCTTCTTCCTGAACCTCTCTCTCCTTCACTTCTCTCTGCTCTATGGTGCTGGAAATCACAAAAAGAAGGGAAATTAAAGGATCCTTCCCCCGCAGGCCACATCTCTTCCAACCTCAAGCACAGAATTTTATGTCTTCATCAGACCAGACCATCAGGCCACCAGGCTCACTTATGTTGCAGGGCTGCCACTCAACAGGTCGTGATGGGCTTTGGGCAGTGAGTGCCAAGGAACATGTGCTCTCCCTGTGTTCATGGTCCTGCATCATTATCATTAGCAAGACTGTGATGAACTTCCACAAAGTGATTGAGTTAGGTGGAACCACTCACACAAATAAAATTAGACACATGACATGTTCAGTGTGAAACAGGACTATGGCAAATATGTCTGTGCAAAGATACGGCTGATAGGAACAAAAGGCAAGAAGAAGGGGTGGAGACAGGGGGGTTCCATCATTAAAAAAGCCCCCACCCTCTAACAAAAAATAAATTATGTGAATGAAAATGTGACACTTGAAATTTTAAGAAATTTGAAAGAGCTCAGATAGCAGAGCATCTTTTAAACCCCAGCACAGCATCTATGAAATAGACCATGATTGCTGGTTATTTTAGGAAAAAGAAAAAAAAAAAAAGAAAAAAGAAAAAAAAGTCATTAATAAAATACTATGTATTTTCCCAATGAAATTATGAAGCATCCTAAGTAAAGATTTTCTAGCAAAAACATTCCAGCAGACATCAAATTAAAATTAAATTTATTTTGGAAAGGAGATGGGAATTAAAAAAAATCTTCAAGCAAAGTTGTATTTTAATGATTATTATTAATAAAATGGCTAGAAGACAATAAATTTGCTAAAAATATAATTTCTAGAAACTATGTTAAATAATACGTTCAAATATGATAAAACCAACTATGCTGACATAGTTTTATATTTGCTATTTTAACAGCCAAATAAAATAGTTCATTCAAATGAAAAAAAAAAAAAAAAAGAAAAAAGAATGTTAATACTATTAGGGTGCTTCTGATCTATGAAATCCGTAGAAAATACTGTAATATTATTTTAAAATGGCTTTGCTTCAGTGAATTGTCTGATGGCTTGTCTGCTGGTGATAGATTCCAGGTATGTCTTGCTGATTTTTCCTTGGCTTCAAGGGAGCATCCGTGTGATATGGCAGCACAGGACAGATCTGACTGCTGGGCCAGCAGTGCAGCAGTTAACCGCAAACGAGGGGAATTGTATGCAGCAAAGGGAGCTGATGAAAGGTTTGCCACAACTTTAGAGAGAAGAAAGCAAAGAAATGGACCTTGCTTTAGCTCAGCTATAGTGAAGGCAGGCTTTCTTTACATTAGCAGTTGGTTGCATTTCTGGGCATCATTTACAAAGCATCCTCCAACATTAATGTAAAAAGAATTTATAAGCAATGCTTCATATGTATAAATCATCTAAAACACTGATTTAAAGTTACTTTTTTCTTTCTTGTACATTAAATTTCAAAATGCAGAAAACATATATACTTAGCATTATGCATAGAAATCACTGGACAAAACTTTACTCCTGTTCACACTGGTGCAAATACTGGGAAGCTCCACTGTATCCAAAACCACAATTTGGTACATCCTACCTCAGGAGTCATTTGATCTAAAAGGATATTGTGAGATTAAGCCCCATAAAGCTTGTAGCTTTGAAATGGCTGTCAGGAATACACAAATTTCAAGTATAGGAGTGAAACTGCATGCTCCATAGTGATATAAAAGCCATTCCCAGACGTTTCTTTTTTAAAAACTACATGGACATCCCTGGCCTGGGAGGCTCATACCCATTTAGAAGTCAGCAGACCATGCAGGTGGTACTTGGGCTGATCTTGTTAATTTTTGCAAAGTTGATAGTTCAGCCTTCCTTTTCTTGCACAGCGTTATTCTGGTTCCAACTTCCTTTTGTCTGCTAGGGAGGGAGGAGATAGAGCTGTGCCCACTCCTGATCTGAAACATGTTCAAACGCAAACTCTGTATTGAAGTCTGTCTGAAAGATGAGGGAGGTGAAATACTTGCAAGTACTGGGAACTGTATTTACATAAGGAAACTCAGGCTCACTGCTACTGTAGAAATCCTTAGGACTCACTAGTTCAATAATAACTTTTTTCTCTAAACCGAGAGTTGTTCCTTTCCTCTAAGAGTCATTTCAAAGGACATAAACTGCAAAATTTATCAGAATAAATTTAATAAACAATATTGTGATATCTGTGGAAAATGTACCACTGACATGAAATCTCATTTCCATGTAAGAAATAATATTTATACCAAGATATGAATGGATTATTTTGACTTTGAGTAAAAACCTAGTAAGACAAAGACAGAAAGAGAAAGGATGTTCTATAACAACCACTCTACAAATCTCTTTTTCACTTATTTCCTATGCTGAAACGCAAAGTTTACTGCTCCACTTGCTTCTTAAAGACTGATTTCAGCTGTTCCAATGATACCATTTGAAAGCCCCAGGAAGATCTGGCTTACTACCAATATTAATATCCTTTACCTAAGTATGATAGAGAGATAGCAGAAGTGTGAACCTTCATGAACTGGAATGCAAACCTAGTAGTATGGAATATTCCTTACTTATATATATACTCAAATATATACACATACAATTGGAAACTGTGAGAACACTCATTATTTTCTTGTTTCTTTAGGACCTTAAACCTCCACAGATTACTGTTACAGAAACACAGTGCGCCAAGCAGCTAGCACATAAAATATTTGAGCATTACAGAGAATAGGGATGCAGTCCAGAACATCTCTCTGCCAGGAAAGATAATTTCATCCCGGTCCACAGTTATGCTACTTCTTGCTCTATTTGGTTTCATCAGTTTTGCAATTCTGGGTCTCTGGTGGCCCAAGCTCACCTGGAAGTTGCCAGGCTGCTCTCCAGGCAAAAGAGAGATGGGTGCTTGAGCCTTCTTAGTCTTGGGATGGATGGCAATCCTAATTTGCCTCTCAGCAAGTGTTCTAACCACTCAGCTGAAGCTGATAACAGGCTTTGGGTACCTTCTTTGTCCCTTGCTTAGGGTGGTTCAGTTTCCTAAACTTAAATTATTGACGTGTAAGACATAAAATAACTTATTCCAGAAGCTGAAATGCAAGCCACTCCTTGGGCATTTCCCATTGTCTGGTTCCAGCAATGGTTTAGCTGCACATTCTGAACAGACATGGCTGTATAGAAACCCTTTCATGAATTTGGAATGAGGAACCTACCTTCCACATCTTTTGAGCAGCTCACAAATTTTACATAGAGCACAGCAACACTGGTCCCTCAGAAGTGCAATTGTGAGCCTTTATACATCAAAGGGTCACTTGTGTCACTTTGAGGACTTGCGGGGACCTCAGAATGTGTTCATGAAGTCTATATTTGTTTTCTGAGAGGAAAACCTCAAAGACTATTTTTGCAGGTTCTCTTGGTTTGTGATTGACATATCACCAACCAAGTAAAATCTTGCTGTGTTATTTTCACACGTTAAAGTAATCGGTATAGTTCTATTGTACAGCAACAGTTCAGACACTTGCATACCAGAAGTCAGGGTCTGAGAAGCCTTAGCTTGTACTGTTTCACTTTGGACTTCAGGTTTTGTCTGCTGACTGATGGAAAGAGGCAATCAGGGTCTTGCATCATTTCCAGGGCACAGACTACCTTTGATTCCTGATGTGGGTCTCCTGCTGCCATTGTGTATTATACAATAAACTGTTTACATAGCAGCCTTTTGTTACAGGTTTTAAATCTTCTCAGGCTGCCAGTGTGAGGCGGAGGCTGCCAGCTGGCAGACAGAGAGGTGCTTGTGCTCCAGCTGTTGGAGGTAATTAACAGCCTGAACTGTCAGAAGGTGACAGCCGGCAGAAAGTTCCTGCCCTGGGGTCACAGCTGGATTCCGGCAACTTGCTCCTTGATTTACCAGTAAAACTAATAACATGAGTAATATCGGTATTAAATTATCAAACAAGGGGGACCGAGCCCAAGTTATATTTTCTACCCCCAAGTTAAGTGGCAAAGAAAATTGGCATTAATATTTTGAAGCAAGTAAGTAAGATTTACTCACTTATGGGGGGAAAAGTGTCCCCAAAAACTAGTATACCAAAAATTTGGTGGACATAAATATTAGGATGGTTGCAGATCATAATACTGTTGGGTTGACACTTTCCTGAAATTGTAGAAAATTGAACTAATATCTAGCATTAGTAATCTGGGCAACAATTATTAGCCACAAACTTTTAATTTAAGTGCTATACTCAAAATGTCACATTAGATTTACATTTGCTGCAAATAACTGGCTAATGAATAGAAATGTAGAAATTATTAATTTTGCTGTAATAATTACTTATTTCTTTTAAAAAATATTACTAGTTCTTCAGAGCATTGAATCATGTGCTTAGCTTCAACTTTAACCAAGATCATAAATACAGTGAATTCAGCAATTTTTACCTGGAAGTCAAAATATTAATTCTTGGCACTTTTACCCAATGGCAGTAAAAACACTACATATTTGGTCAGCTGAATATTAAGACACGATTGACATGAGTGTTTGTGGAACTTTGTGCTTTGAAATTATAGTATCTGATGACACTCCCAATGTAGTTAATGTTAGTTATGATTTGTGATATTCTCTCCACTCAAGTTTCATTTCATAATGTTGCAATGTTCATGATGTTTGTAACTTCGAGGTTCTTTGGGATGGACTGAAGAACTTCCTGTTTGAGCTGGATGAAAAAAATCCACAGATCTACTACCAAGCTCCTCCTTTTCTGTTCCCTGGTGCTCTGCACTATGAGTGTCTGTACAAGAAATCGTAACTGTCAGACACACAGCAGCCTTAACCAGAAGCAAGTAGAGAGGTTTACAGTTTTTGCTCTACAAAACTTCTGATACTTCTTTTTAAAAAGTGATAAATGTTACAGGAATGTCTCATAGAAGTTATAATTTGACAATATGCATTCCTAAATACCTCTGCTTAATGAGCTCTGACCCAACGTGCCAGGCTTTTCAGTTTTGTGGAACAAAGAGGGTAGAACACAAAACCCAATGCCACGGGCCATCGCATTATGAATAAACCAAACCAAAGTTGTTAAAAATTACGATAGAACTACTTAAAATTCAGAATGAAGGGTTTTGGTGATGATTTTCTTGAAAACAATGCTAACTGGCCAAGAAGCTATTCTTTCTGCAGAAATCAATTCCTTACATTTTGTCCAGCCTGGTAGGGTGAAAACACTTTTTATATCAGTGTGTCTTTTATCTTTATGATATCCTACAGTTATCCTCATCTGCTGTAAGGTGGTGTAAATTGGTTTTTGGGAAGATACGATGATTGATGTTAGCTGAACATTTGGCTAAGATGTTAATTTGCAAAGAGCTGTCAGTCACAGGAAATAAAATTCTTCAGCTGTATATCAGCTCTTATGGTGGTTTATTCTGTGATCCCAGGAAGCTTTAAGATATTTTCCTACAGCCATGAATGATAATCAGCAAAGCAGCACAGTGATATTTTCCCACGGCAACTTCACACACACACATTTGAAAACTAAGTTTTAGCTGTGCTGTCCTTTTTTACCTAAACTTCGATGTGTGAGTAACAATGAATTAGGCTCTTCCAGTTTAGGAAGTGCTTTGATATGCAAGAGAAATAAGTAATGCTAATAAGTAAAGTTTCCAAAATCATAAGCATTCTAAGTAGCAAGAGTAAACCAGAAACAAGTAGAAACTTCAGAAGAAACCAGAATGCTAGCAGATAAAACATTAGAATAGATAAAAAGAGAAGCTAAAGTGCTGCTCTAGCGTGCTGTTGCATGTCTGCGTCTAAACTAAGTCTGTTGCACTCTAGAGTCTTGCCTCCTTTACCGTAAAGACTGGAGCAAGGGATAGCTTCCGTCTTCATGGATTTCGTAGTGCACACTGAGGTTGTGCTCCAGTCAGAAGTTAGGACATTGCCCATGCTCTCATCTCAGTCCAGGGAAGGGGATGGGCACCCAGACCCCAGCGTTCAAGGTATCTATAGAAAGCTCTAGAACATGTACTAAAGTCTAACCGAACACCTACGCCCAACGTATGGCTATCCATTAGAGTGCACAAGATTCCTGAGAAGCACTCCACACTTAACTATTCAGCAGGGTGGGGAATGGGGGAGGATTTTGCAACATTTCAGTGCATTGCCCTTTTTCGAAACACATAGTTGGTGTGAATCAGCCCTGAATTCTTAGGGCCATTGAAAGATCACTCTTAGAAGTTTTACTGGCATTTATAACCATGTCATGTTTCAGTACCATTTTTTAAACACCTGATTCCACACCCTGTAAACTTAATGAGACATCTCCCTTTGATAGCAATGGGAACAAGACCAAAGCCTAAGGGAATATTAACCAGCCAAAATACAAATTCAGTCTGGGTAGCGTTACCTTACGTGTAAGTTCTCAGCCCATGTGTCCATCCGTTATACAAAACTTTGAGAAAAGCGCTGGTCAACTTTCATAGAATAGAATCATAGAATCATAGAATAGTAAGGGTTGGAAAGGACCTCAAGATCATCGAGTTCCAACCCCCCTGCCATGGTCAGGGACACCTCCCACTAAACCATGCCATCCAAGGCTATATCCAACCCCACCTTGAACACCACCAGGGATGAAGCATTCACAACTTCCCTGGGAACTTTCATTTCCAACTTTGTAATCCAGTTTTCTCTTCAAGGAGAAGAATAATTAGAAAGAAAAAAAAAAAAAACAACAGAAAAGGAAGAAAAGTAAGGATTTGAAAATTAAATTTTCAAATTAGAAAGTCTGAATTGACAGTAAATTTCAGCTGGAGGAAAAAACCTTACCATGTGAGTGCAGTTTTCAGACCACACAGGAGCCTTTACAGAGAAACACACAGTAACCCACTGATATTAATAGGAGAGATGCTTACAGATCAATAAACTAATAAATACACATAAGAAGCCCTTTTTAATTCATTGAAACTAAAAAGGGCTTTAAAAAGCTGAAAACAGAAAACAGTTGAAGTTTAGAAAAACTACCTCAAATAAATCAGTAATACCTAATCTCTGAAGCTTTCAGCCATCTTCCATCCATCCACAGTTCCCCTCATTTAAGTTAAAAATTCACTAATCTGTCTTAGTCCAAATATCTATTTGCAAAAAATATTCTGTGGGACATATTCTTTCGCTGATATTATTTCCTGAAAATAATATTAGCAATTTATATTGCTGACAATTTTCATGTTTATGTTCTTCCCTTTCCATCACTCCTTTTCCCTCCATTCTGGTGTACATAACCCTATAGGCAGTAGATGTCACTAATATAAATACTAACTTCTTCATATTGCCTTCATCCTAAATCTGCTATGATTATACGTTGCAGTCATGACTCCTCCTTTCCAGCACTGCCCTGAGGCTTGGACAGCTGACTCCAGAACTTGCCCTGACAAATGAGTGTTGTTCAGTGTTCTGAGCAGGTGGCTCTTCTCCTAGCAGCTGAATTTTATAAGCAATAAATTAGCCTGGTAGTCAACAGGAAAAAAGAGCCAACAGTACTGTTAACAGCACTAGATAATGCCAAGATTGGTAAAATGTTTAATACTCTTTTGATTCATGGTTCACGAAAAGTAGTTTTCTGAGATCACATGAGTTCTGTGATTAGCATTGACAACAAGTTAAAACCTCAGGCTACAGCGAGTTATATAGGATTTCACATAGATATTAAAGTGGTGAAGTAATCCTAGAATCATTAGAAATTAGAGAAGCTGCAGAGGTCAAGGTTCTGGAGCACCAGAAAAGGACAAACACGGTGCTTATTCCCAACAGTGGGGAAAGGGAAAGCCAAAGAACCATGGCAGAGCTAGCCCAACTTCAGACTATTGAAAAATAAAGTATTGTTTAATTTTCTATTTTGTCTAATTTTGCTATTTTAAGCACTTGAAAGATTAACTAGTGATAAGTAACAGCCAAAAATCATGTACTGTGTCTTTACCTCATTAAAACAGTCAATACTCTTTTGCATAACCTAATTGGGGAAAAAAAAAAAAAAAACACAACAAAACAAACAAACAAGACCCAAAACCTACAACAAACAGGAAAGTAACTTTTCTACCTGACACTACTGTAATGAGGGTGCTGAAGAGACTGGAAAACAGTATGCTGAAAGGCTAGTGTTCTACTGAAATCTGTCTTGAGTCTGGTACTGTGCAGCCATTTCATTAATGCCTTAGGTGGTACAACAGGCAATAAGTTTATTAAATTCTTATATGATACCAAGCTGAGAGGAGTGCAAGTATTTTGGTGGACAAGGTTAGAATTCAAAATAATCAAGACAAATGGCAGAAAAAAGCTGTGATAAATAGAAAGCAATTCAATCAAGGCATATCAAACATTTAAGTAGGAACAATCAGCTTCATGAATGTTGTATGAGAAATGGCTTGCTTAGATAGCAGTCCTACAGAAAAGGATCAGGATGTTATAGCTTATCACATGGGTCAAAAGTGTCTTAACTTTTCAGTAAAACAAATATTACAATGGGAAGTATAAACACAAGAGCTGTATGTGCAACACTCAGTTTTGTAATTTCTCTATCAAGGTTGGACAAGGCTCGGCATAGGACAAAACCAAAAAAAGACCACAGGTCAAGAAAGTGTGGATTTCAAGGAACAACAGCTACAATGGATTATTTTAGCGAAGAAAAGACTAAGATACATGATGTAGCTATATCAAAGTTTACTGCAAAGAAAATTATATTAAATTACTCTTCATATCTACTATAGGAAGGAAAATAAGTACTGAAGTTAATTTGCAACAAGGGTATTTAGATTGGAATTTTCCCCCTGTTATCTCTCCACAAGGGTACTGGAATAGACAGAGGATTAGATTACATGAAGAGGTTGTGGGATCTCCGTTTCTGGAGTTTTAAAAGCACAGGCTAGGCCAGCTTCTGTCAGGAATGTTTTAGTTCTAGTTTACTTTTAGAAATAGTTTGGAGAGCAGACTAGATGACCTGCGATGGTCTCTCCTAGCTTTACTTTTTATGAAGTGTGTCTTCAAGCTACTTGAAGAGTTGAATACATGTAGTAAATGTATTTCTTGTGATATGCACAATTTATTTTGTGGATTTCAGACCAAAACAAGCAGAAATGTAAATTCCTACTGGAATTACAAGAGCTATGTAAATTATGCACAGTCCTGGATTACTAAAAGGGATTGTTCATCCAAAGGCCTTGAACTCTGTGTAATGTGAAAAAGGCAGCCAGAACAAATTTATGAGACTAAGATGTAATCCCATCAGTCAGGCACAAAACTCTCCTTGATTTCAGAGGGACCAAGACTTGGAGAGTCTTTTTTTAAGGTCTGGCATTAAATAATGCAAAATATGCCGTGTCCATTGTTATTAAACTGATATATGTAAATGTAAATATTTCGCATTAATATCTTGTTAGATTGTTGGTGCAATTTCAATGTGGCTAGTTTAACAAAACAAAATGCTACTAGTCAAGTAAATCTGTCTGCAAGAAATATTTAGGAAAAAGTCTGAAATCCAAATTCCCTATTGCCTTTATTTCTTTACAAAGTTGTATAGATGAGGAAATAGCACCAAAGACCTATTAGTAATAGTTATTTCCTAATTGCAGTGGGAAGCATCCTGCATGTTTAAATAAATATTGTTAACTCTGACCTCTTGGTTTGCCAGGGCTGATAAGGCAATTGTTTGACCTATATGAAGCACATACAGTATGCATGGACTGAAAGCAGCAGGAAAACAGGAAACAATAAATCAGAAATTAGGGCGCTGATTGTTGTAGCTAATTACATCAGACTTCTGCTTAATTTCTCACTCTGTCATTCTAACCTGATTTTCTTGCCAACAGACTTTGCAAATTGCTGGTGTCACGTACATACCGCAAACAATAATCTTTAGTTACTATGATTGACAAATGAATGAGAAGGAGAATATAGTTTATTATGGAAGAATGAACTGTGACACACACCAGATACCTGCTCAGATGCTTTTTTAATTCACTTACCTAGATATGCTGCATGATACATTTTGCCAGAACCACAGGTTTTGGCATCACAACAGCATAATTGACTTTGTGTCATGGTTTGATAATGCTGGACAAAGAAGGAAAAATGAGGCTATAAAAGAAGAAAAATGGCAGAGATTGATTTCCACTGCAAGAAAGATAAAGTGGTAACTAGAAAAATTAAAGCAATTCCGAAAATAATATGCTTAGAATTAGGCATATTAATCAACATGTTGTTTAATCTTGATGTTCTTCTCCTAGTACTACACACCAGATAACTTGGTGTCCTTATTATTGTCTCTTTTTACATTACTCCACTTTCAAACTATAATAACTTTCTTTGTCCTGTTTCATTTCTGCCATCAGCATCTTCAGTGGCATAAATTAGCACAACTTCCTTTAAATCAGTGGGGCTGTATCAGACATTTTCCCATAGCTGGGAATATTTGGTAGAACATAAGCAATTGATTTTTAAATGTTTAAATGACAACTTGGCCCTTTTAATCCATAAATGACGTAAAAGTCATTAGCAAGCTCATTAATACACTGTCTTTAAGGTGTGTGTTTTTCTTTAGACCAGCAGGTTGCTGACATTGTTTTGAGAGGTCAAGCCACACTGTGACACCTACATGTAGTCGATGATGGAGAGAGATGCAATTTTCACTTTTCTTGACTTCTGCTAGACTCCCATCAGCATGAAGTCAAGGCTAGTAGATCCAAACGGACACACTGGAGAAGTACCAGAAGGATAAATATTGTATCATTATTGCCTTTAACAGGCTGTACCTTGTATATTATGTATTCTGAAACTGCCCTTATGATTTAGCAATGGAACATCTGGGAAAAAAAAACAACAACAAACTCAAAGAACTCCAGCCCAATATAATGGTTTATTCATGTGGTATGCCCATATATCATATTCCTCTAATGTTATTTCAAGTATTAAAAATTATTTTGTCCACAACTATATTCACATCTGCTTCATCCTTTTCCTTTGTGATTTTGATTTGCAACTTTGTAAAAGCAAAGCCCTAGAAAGCAACCAAAAGACCAACATGCTGATGTTTTTAGTTATGCATTTCCAGAGGTCTTCCATTCTCTTCCCAGAGGGTCATCACATCACCACAACTGACTGCCACGGTGCAAACGTTTCATATTGGTCTGCAGTGCTTGTCAGGTTGTAGGACTTTCTGAGTATTGTCTTCTTCCTTGCCTGAGACTCATGTAATTCTCCTTCCTCCCAAATTTCCTACGCTACAGCAACAGTGGGAGGGTCCTGTAGTGCTCTTTTTAGGGGACAATTATACATTCATTAACTGCTTTGTACCACATTATGTGTTTCTATATGCAATTAGACATTAAAATTTTTGAGTTGGGGTTTGAGTTATATTAAGTTGCAATAATTTGCAATCCTCAAATATTTATTTTTTTAAAGTATAACACATTTGTTTAGCCTTTTCTGCCTATCCTCCAATTTATCAGTTTATTCAGATTACTGTTTTGTTGAAACTGCTTCATTTTCTCTGCCCCTCTGGCTTATTTTTATTTTTTGTATTGATAGGTTAATGATCAGCTTCTTCTAAAACTGGAAACAAAAACCAAATCTTATGTCTGGCATACTGACAGACATATATGTATGCAAATGTCAGATTAAGAGTAACATTTAATAGACATTAAACCTTACTTGAAAGACTTCTGCTTTACCTGTAGCAACAACAAAGCGTCTTGCTTTAGGAAAACTGTTGCCTTATCACTGCAGATAAAGCAGTAACACTACATGACAGTACAATTTGCTGTTGGCTGCGGTGGGCCACATCAAAACACTTCACGTTGTTGGGGGAGCCAGCTGAGAACACTGAGGTACCCACTGGTCTTTCCATAATGTAAGCACCAAGCCAGGAACTTGCAATACAATAACCTTAGGAGATGCTAAGAGTGTAGAAGAAGCCCTGTAAAAATTCCAGTTACTTTCTGATTTCCCTCATGTTATCTTGTCAGATTCCTGGCCTTGTTTTGGAGGCAGCCAGTTCATCCATCTCCATATAGAAGACAAGCACAGTCTTGTTTGTAGCATTATTATCAAAGACTAATGCATGGGTAAAGCAAACAAACAAACCCTAATCCAGAGCTATTTTAACTGCAGCATTAGAACTAGGAATCCTGCTCAGTACCTCTCTTTATGCATGACAGCTAACGGAACTGCTGATATCTTAGAAACATATTCTTAAAACTATGTGATACAGCCAAGCTTTTATTTTTAAATGGGTGGCTCCATATCACCTCTCTTTTGATTCTGCTGTGCCCTAGTTGAAGAAGCTTTAAGAACATTACAATTCTGTTCAATATTTTTACTTTAAATAAAGACACAGACAAACCAAACTTTGAGAAAACAGAGAACCTTCTTCTAAAAAGTGTCTTTGCATAGCCTAAGATTTAAATAGTGGAAAAGCTTTTAGACTGAGTACATGGAAATACAGATACCACACATGCAACATTGCCTTTTGTTAGAATAAAACAATTCTGCAGAATACAGCAGAAATTCACTTCCTTATTTTTCCTTATAGCCAAAAGGATAGTTTTGTTTTGAAAATTGATTCAGTAACATCTGAGTCACTTTTCAAAACTCAAAAATTAATGAAAACTGAGGAATTCATACCTCTGCTGATTTTTTCTGTTTGCTATTTAACTCCCACCTGTTTGCCTCTTACTATAGATTTTAACCTTTAACATTAACACACAAAAATCTAGAATCTGCCCCTCTGCATCAGATTCTATACAGAAGTCCTATAACTAGACCACCCCTTCACAGGTAAGAAAAGCCATTAAACCCTGTGAATTTTCACAGTGGATAAGCCTAGGTTAATTTGACCCAGATGTTTGTCTAATAGTGTGCATGGGAACATTCACAGTGTCCCCTACCAGTTTCTCCTGTGGTGGTCCAGCCTTAGTACTCTCTGGACTCTAATCTAAAACATGTAAGAGTACCAGCTGGCGCAGGACTTTGTAGACAGACTTTTGTTATGCTGTTTGTATCACTTTGATGTATTCCTTTGCTTTGAATATGAATACATGTAGAAGTAGGAGGAAAAAATGAAGAATTGTGTGCTGGAACTAAGTTAAAAAATTCAGCCTCTTTCTTATTCGATTTTGCAAAAACAAGTCCTTGATTTTATATTACACAAGCAAAGGGAAGTGTCATTATGAGCACTGTAAAAATTTAGAGCCAAATCTGCCATCATAGGCACCTATGCAACCCTTGCTGAAGCCAGTCGGTTTGAGCAGTATGTAAGAGGGGTCTGAATCTGTTCCATTAGTCTTTATTTGCATGTAACACATTTAGGTTAGTTTATACCTTACTTTAAAGGCAAACAAATAGATGAGCACTAACTGCTAAGTAATCAGATGTTAAATCAACATGCGTATGGATGTGAGAAACCTGAGTTACTGTACCAAAACTGCCCACAATATAATCATAGAATCATAGAATAGTAAGGGTTGGAAAGGACCTCAAGATCATCGAGTTCCAACCCCCCTGCCATGGGCAGGGACACCTCCCACTAAACCATGCCATCCAAGGCTATGTCCAACCCCACCTTGAACGCCGCCAGGGATGAAGCATCCACAACCTCCCTGGGCAACCCATTCCAGGGCCTCACCACCCTCACAGTAAAGAATTTCTTCCTCAGATCCAATCTAAACTTCCCCTGTTTAAGTTTAAACCCATTACCCCTTGTCCTCTCACCACCGTCCGAATGAAGAGTCCCTCCCCAGCATCCCTATAGGCCCCCTTCAGGTATTGGAAGGCTGCTAGGAGGTCTCCACACAGCCTTCTCTTCTCCAGGCTGAACAGCCCGTTTTCTCAGCCTGTCTTCATACGGGAGGTGCTCCAGTCCCCTGATCATCCTTGTGGTCCTCCTCTGCACTTGTTCTAACAGTTCCATGTCCTTTTTATGTTGAGGACACCAGAACTGCACACAATACTCCAAGTGAGGTCTCAATACAAGTTTTTTTATAAAAAAAGCCCCCAACGCATTATTTCAGCACATTTTACTAGACTGAAATACTGAGAAGCAGCCCTTGCAGTTAGTCAGTGGGTCAAAATGTGAGTTTCCCATACCCTAAACCTGTGCAGATGAAGAACATTTCTAAAATTGACCTTGGCTAAAACACAATACATGACTAAAAGTTGCTCTCACAAGCCTAGCCTATTGGAGACACAATAATATATTGGCAAGATCAAAAGATGTAACAGTGTGGGTAGACAAATTTTTCAAAAGGGCAAGATGAATCTTCAAGGTCTCATTATCCTCTCTCAGCACTACAGATTGGCAGCTAATAGCATTAGGCTGGTTTTAAACATGTATAACTGAATTGGGCCCTGTATAATCGGAAAGTTGGCATATCACAGACCAATTTTGTTTGTATGAATAACGCAGTGAAAATCCAGGGATACATCTGGAAAAGCACAC
The DNA here is from genome assembly GCA_039720435.1 of Amazona ochrocephala. Lineage (NCBI taxonomy): Eukaryota > Metazoa > Chordata > Aves > Psittaciformes > Psittacidae > Amazona > Amazona ochrocephala. Next base: position 40,673,468 of record CM077879.1, read on the forward strand.
TCTAAGTAAGATGAGAATTAGGCCATGCCTGAAAATTGTAATTAGACATAAACTGAAAGAAAAAACAATATTTTGAAGTGTCTAAAGCTGAGCTTATTACGTCTGTCAGATGCACAGCTAGAACTCTGCTCATATCCACAGGCAAAGTAATGTATAATTCTGTAGTCATACTTGTCTTAGGACTGTTTGCGAAGATATAACACATACCATCAAGACTCACATTTTGAGCTAAGTTTGATGCTGTATTAGTGTGAATATAAACGGAACAGATCAGAATTACTCAAAACCGTGAACAGAACTATCTTGCTCATCACAAACTCAAGTTGAGACTGTCAGAATGGTGAAACTTAATTTTAAAGACAAAGCTAGTAATCAACTACTGGGTAACATTTAACTTAGACCAATTAATTGCATCTAGACTATTAAATCTTTGTTCATCAAATTCAAATGTATTAAACTATTTACAAACAATGAAAAAGTCAAGCCATCCAAACGGATTTCAGGTACTTCATAGATCATCCTCTGACCCCACAGATTTGTTTAGTCCTATCCTCAACAGCTCTAAGCAGCCACTTTTCTCAGGAAATATTTCAGGAAAATAATGATTTTATTTACATATTCTTGAATTTCTTATCATTCAACTATTTTGAAGGAAAAAGCAATCTTTTCTACCTGGTCTGAAATTCTAGTTCCTGGAAAGATTTGTATTCCAAATTTATACCATCCCTTCAGTGAGATGCCTCATCCTGCCTTCAAGATAAGATTCCAGGCATTGCTCAGATACTTGAGTATAATTTATTGTAGCCACACAAAAGTCAGATCTAAATCCTTTTGGACCATGATGCCACAAACTAGCAGTTCAAAGTTCAAAGAAGGAGGCCGACAGATGCAATTAAGTTATCACTGTTGGGATAACTGTAACCCTTGCTGCGCTTTTAGCACTACTGGGATCCTGAAGGTTGTGAAATGTTAAAAAAAAAAATAATATAGCATTCTCCTCAACACTACTTATATTTTCATTGCATAAATCACAGCAGTTGGAGTAAAATACATCCAGTGAATGATTTCCTGCCACTAAGGAAAAAATCCAAAATCTTGTTTCCTGATGACTACAAACTTCTCTTGACAAACCTCCAGTGCCAAATGTGGTTTCCATTTACTGTTTTGGGATTTATTTGTCTATGCCAAAGTTCAGGTGTGCCAGCTCTTTGTAATAAGCCATTTGGATGAAAGCTTGGCTAGCTCAAAGGATTCTGATGTATTTTATTGCTGCCTTTTAAGATTATTGTTCAGAAATACCAACTCTAATTTTGAAATCAATTAGCCATGCAGTCTGATGAGGTGTTGGCCCAGCTCAGGTTCACACCCGCTGTCCACAGATTATTGTTAAGTTGAGTCAGGTCCTTAGTGCTGCTCTGCTTTGCAGGCATCTGGTGTACACATGTTTGATGTCCTCACAAAATGACGCTGATGGCTTAAATGGCAAGGCTCTAATGAAGAAAGCCTAGCAAGTTTGCTGCTGTTTGCCAGCAAAACATGACTTTTACAGGGCTGTGTAAAATTCCTTTTTCCCCTTGTTTAACTCTTCCATGTCAAAAGAATATAAATCTTCTCTGTAGAGTGGAGATTCAGCAAAGGTGACGAGAGCAAGACCTGAGGGTCCACCATCGACTTGCCGTAGAAAAATCCTTCTGGCCTTCTGTGCCTTCCTAGCACCTGCATGGCCCGTACAACTGTGTGCTCAAAAAGCACTGCCTCCAGAGGGAAGGGCATCGGTCTGCACTGGCCAATGAGCTCCATGGTAGGCAACAACATGGGAGAGTCAAAAAGAGAGGCACCCAAGCTTCTCCGGGGAAAAGCGAGTGAAGAAACCATCAAAATGGTTTACGTTAGTTTTGCCATTACAAAATGTCACAGTAATACAAACAAAGAATGAATGTATAAGGTTATTTTCCATCACATCTTTGCAGCCTAGGAAGATTTTCTGCAGGTTTTCCAGTTTTGTGCACAAGATCTGAGAATACAATCTCAGAGACATAAATACAAACTAAAAATAACCCAAACAAACAAACAACCAAAATCTCCAAAACCAACTAAAAAACCTGGGGTAATTTGATGTGTGCAAGAGAATTAAGTATTTATTCTCTTTGATTAAGTACTTTTTTTCCCTTTGAAAACAACGATTTCCTTCTTTTAACCAAAAAATATTCCATCAAATTCCCCAAGGTAAGCAACTGAATATCAGTGATATCAGCCATACCGAAAGCAGAGTAACAGCAGGGATGTGTGATGAGTTATTTGTATCCATTATCTCAAATGATAGATGCTAAACCACTGATCTAATAATCTCAAAAGAATTTACAAGTATCGCATTGTGGCTTCAGAGTTGGAACCATTTATCAAAATCAGCCTTTCATTCCACCCATCTTTTGGGGAATGTTAAGTACACGCAGCCTGAATTTGAGCCAACTTTTTTATCTTTTTCCAAAGACAAAAGCTTTTGGTTTTTGTTTATGTTAGCTGTACTTGTCAGGTCATCATTAAGAACAATTGTCCTCTATGATACAGAAAAAAAGAAAGAAATAAATACAAACAATTAATCTAACTCAGTGCTATCAGGTATGAAAATGTACCTGGATGACGAGATGAATGTAACAGCCGAATTCTCTCTGTATAGAATACATATGTATATAAAATATGCGTATAACAAAAAGTACCTAAGGTCTCTGCCTTACAGGTATAGTGACCTGGATATTCAGAATCAGTTCTGCCGTTACATTAGAAGTCAGGTGCATAATTATAGAGTGGGTATATTTTTCCTCTTCTGAGGTTTTGTTTTTTTTTTTTCCCTGTTTAGACACACCACCAGCCCCATACAGTTTTGTATTGATGCAACCTGCCTTCAAGATCAAATATGAACAATACCAATTTACAGCTTCTAAAAACAACCATGTTTCAGTATTGTCCCAGGTTGCAACTCATAGGTCTGTATAGCCCAGCATCCCACCACCAACAGTGCTCACATAGCGATATAAAAAAACAAGCACAGAAAAATCTGATACAATCTCTCAACTTCTGGCAACCACTGGGCAGTTTCCTACATGTTTAAAAGTCACTGATGCATCTATCTTCCAAGAATCAGCTTGGTTCTGTTTGAATCCAAATACTTCTGTATTTTTGCCTTATGTAGCATTCTGCGGCTAGCAACCCCATACCACAGTACTCTGTGACACATGTAGTTATAAGGGGAGAGAAGAAAAGGCCTTCTCTTTTCACTGTTTTTGTGGGCTTGTATGAAGAAAAAGTAAATAAACATCTTATATTCACTTCTTCCACATGCTTCTTGATTTTGTAATACCTCTTCTGTACAGATTGTTGTCCTTCTGGTCACTACTTATTCAGTAATTATTCAATACATTTAATCAACCCTTATTAGCCTTTATTCTTTTTCTGGTTCTGTTCTATAATTGTGGTGATGGGATGAACAGACTCTGTACAGCAGATTCCTTTTGTGACATGGATCTCAACATTCTGGAAACCAGAGCTTGCAGATCAAAAGTTTTGGAAATCTTGCCTCCAGACCAACCAAATCTGGCATTGCTCTGTATACTGTAAACAAATAGCTTTTCTTTAGGCCCATGTGAGGTATGTTAAGGGAAGCCATATTATCTGAAATCCCATAAAATGATAGGTAATTGAAGGGAAAAATTAAGTTCTGCCAAAATTCCATTTCTTTTAAGTGATTAATAAATTTCATTTTTGTTGGGGCCAAAAATGTAAGGTGCACAAATGGAAGCAGGTTGGCTGCTCCTGTATCAACACTGGAATAGTTTAGTCAGTTTAACCCATTTCTGTTATGACTACAAAATATTAGCCTTTTTAATTAAGTTTATTAAGAGGCTTTGATATTTTATTAGGAGTATATCCTATTCCATAGTGTTTGGTTAGTTTATGTTTCATTTAAATCCATTTACTTTTCTATTAGCCAGGCATGTGTTTCAGTTGATATGTAACACCAACATAACTGGCAGACTTATTGATTGTCTTACGACAATATTAATGCCAGTAGCACAGGCCAAATTGCTCTGGTCAAAGCTGTTTGACATAGCAGATACTATCCAATTACATAAGGCTTGAGGGTAAACTTTGGTGAAATTGCAGAAAATCCATTATTTCTTTGGAAGCATTTTTATACAGTTTGACATCTGAAAAGCATACTTGGTCTCAAACGCATACCAGGGAGATCACCACCTGACTACCTCTGTCATGAGTTGTTGTTTGGCTCATTAATATTTGAAGCTTGGACTCCATGAGCTTTAGAATATGTAATGCACTCTACATATAGTGGTCTATAATAATCTTGGGGTATTTCAGAGCATTTTAATGCATTTCAGTGGGAAAAAAACCCTGAAATTCTTGTCATAAGAAAGTTCGCTTTATTAACGAAAATAATATCTTTATAGCGAGTGGCTAAATTCACTGGTTGCAAAGTTCACAATAGGTCATGCCATTAGGAAAGACAGATTCTAGAAGCCTTGCCTGTCTGTTAGCTGTTGATATTTGAACAGATATGCTGGTGAGATTGAAGACAATCTCTCAAATGGTTCATCCCATGCTTAGTGCTAAATCCAGTTTCTGGATTGCCTGCAAAGTAAACATAACAAAGCAAATAAGTGAAGTTACTCTTTTTGCCAGACCCCTGTTAAGTCTGCTAGTCTGTAAAATGGAGTCTGACATTTGGGCCAGATATCAGGGTATCCTAGTTTTGGCCACATTAATCTTGTTTTTTTCTTTTTCCCCTAAGAATTCTCCTTCAATGGGCTGTTGATTCCCTTATTTCTGCCTGGGGTTTTTGTCTACATTCTTATAAATTCCTTACTTTAAACTGGAGTGTCTTAAGCACTATGTAGCCTATGACATGCCTAAGTAGGTTTTATTTCTCATCTTGCTGCTCATTGCTTCCCAACTAAATGTTTTTCATGAGAAACATGACATTTTCAATCAGAATAATATTTCAGTGTTTTGGGGGTTTTTGGTTTTGCTTTTTTTGAAGCACTGATGACACTGAACTACACAGAGTTATGTATCATTAAGTTTTCCTGAAATGTTCTTATTACTCTCTTTCATGATGGCTATTATCATTGATGTTACTGTGCTCCTAACCTAGTAGAGTAAGAAGTTTAATCTGTAAACCACTTCCTCTTTCTTGAATTTTAGAACTGCTTTGTATATAACTGATGGGGCTTCAAGTAAAATTCTACCTGTCTTCAGTTAGTTTGATCAGTTCCTCAAGTCTTGTGTGGCCCAAGAGACAGGGTATTTCTGTCTGAGCAGGATAATAAGATAAACACCAGGCAGTAACCATTAAAAGAAGAAAAGTGTGTGAAAAAACTGAAATGAAAATTTAATTACGGCATGCCCTGTATAAGCTTGACCTTGCTCACATTGTAATAATTTCCAACCCTTCAATGATGTAAACCTGTTCAAAGTTGAGCCTCATAAAAATAGAAAATGTGAAGGTTATGCGGCAATACACTGACAAGTTTCAATACCACCTCTTTCATAGCGAATGGCCAACATAGGTGCAGAACTGCCTGCTACTGGTGTGTGCTTACAAAAATGAGAGAAAAAAAGGGCAAAACTCTACAGGTATAGAACATAGGTCATGACACACACATTGAAGAGTCATGACCTTCAATATTAAGGCAGCAATTCTGTCCTTAACTCTCTGTACATTATGAACAACAGCAGCTAGAGTAAGGAACACTGTATCACCATAAATTGAGAAGTCAGAGAGTTTTGTTGCTTTGCCCCAACCTTAATGTTGCGCAAATGTTGTTTTGTTGTGTCTTTAATACAATAAAGGACTAATTCCTCAGAAATCAAGGATATAAGTCACATAAATGAAAACTTGTAAATTATGTCAGTAATCCATAACTCATACAACTGATTTGGAAACCAGAGCCTTACGGTTCAGAAAGAAGTAATTGCTTTATTAACTCTCATTTATCAGTATAAAACTGGCTAATTTAACTGACTGACTGATTTATGTATTGATACTTTGAATTTAGCTCAACATCCTAATTTAATAAGGGAATCACATATGGATGTTTAAAAATATATTACTTTCTAGTTGGTTGATACTCTAAGCATGCCCTTATTAAGACAGATTATCTCCTTTCCCTTGTTCTTTTAAGAGAAGGACAAAACAAATTATATATCTCATTCATTCTACCTGACAGAAAGGCCATGTTTCCATATAACCCCCTCTCTAGTAATATATTGAATGCATAGCTAACCGCATTATTCATTCTCTTTTAAACATCCATGATGTCATAGTCTTTTGCTGTAGCAAGGGTGTATTCCTGCCTGCAGACTTTTGGAAATCACCACAGGGAGTCGGACTACTGAAGCACAGTCAAGCAATAAATCTACCAGGTACACTTGAAACAAAAGTCTAAAAGAAAAACTAATATGGATTTATACACCTCTAACTCTCCAATAAGTAAGGTCTTGTGTATGTTTAGCTGATCCTAAATTACATGTTAAGTCAGCAACTTCCTCTAAATCATAAAATCAGTGCAGTGGTATGTTTCTTACTTTAGTTAAAATTATTGATATTGCCAACTATGATAATAAGCTTCTCAAGGGAGAGACATAGGTTAGGATCTTAATGAGCACAGGTTTTAGATATTGGTATTAAATAACCTGTAGCTGTAGCACTCATAAATTATAATCTATTTAAGCAAGATTATAGACAGTATATGATGTATAACTATGACTGTATAATAAACAACCTAAAGGTGAAAGTGTGAGCATTTCATGTATTTAACTTTCAAAATTAATACTCCTGTGAAATAAGGCATTATTAAGTTGAGGATGCGTGTAGATTAAAGTAGATAGCTCTGCACCATTTTACATTCTGATAATTTCTTCAGATTTGTATTGATAGCTGTTCAGACAATTGTCCAGCCAAGTGCAGATTTGGCTTTCAACTAAGACTGAAACTATGTGGGATTTGACCATAGAATCAGCCAAACTCCAAATAATAGCAAGGTAGGTCTAAATATCAGGTAACAATTTACACTAAATTAAGGCTTGAAATGTCCATCTATATTTCATTCTATCTTCCAGCAAGCACTTTTTTTTCCCAGAACACCTCTTAAAAATCTTGTTTCTTGGTTAGGAAATCAAAGCATTTTTGTTTTCTAGTATTTTCTAGTGATTTGAGCTCAAGATGCTTCCTGACTTCAATCCTTAATAGCAGATTATTAAAGCAAAGGGAAAATTCACTTTCTGAAGTCCACCAAGTTCTAAAAGAATTTTTTAAATTTATTTTAGAGCTTACATTTTTCAATATAAACCATAGTATGTGGTTTTGATACTTAGAAATTATCCAAGTGCTGTTTTACAATATAGAAAATATACCCCAGCGCCAGCACATTATAGGCCTGTCTCAGTGGTGATTCCAATTTCACATATCTGGACTTAATGTGCTTTACCTCTGCTGAAGCTGGAGTTAGATAGTACAACTATATACAAGAATTAAGCCTCCTCTCTTTGTTTTTTTATGACTACAGTGTCATCTGATCAGCAGGAGGGAAGAGAAATTGTGGCTTAGAATACTAGAAGTAAAACTCAGTTGCCAGGGTTTAAAATCCATGTGTGCCTTATAGTATTCCTTCATCTTTGCAGCCTCATAACAATAAAATCCTATAATGTAGCTGAATTCATTATCTATTATATTACCTTACTCTTCTTCTTTCACTCTCTCCATTTTATACAGTATTTATTCTTCTTAGCCATATGTTACACACACAGTTCCCTTAACATATGCTGTACGTCCTTGTTTGGTGAACATGAAAAATAAATGCCTGATTAGATCCAGAAAGCTATTAATGAAACAAAATGGTCATTATTCCTTATAAAATAATCACTGACATGGACTTGCTAATGCTCTTCTTGAAGGGTTTCTCCTCGGTAATAATAGGCTGATTGCTGAGACGGATGGGTAATTGAGAAAGCTGAAAGATGTTCAAAAGGCTTAATCGTCAGGAAAGATGCTGAAATTCGGGCTTTTGTCCTGAAGACAGCACAAAATCTTTGAGAGAAGTCTATAATTTATCAGAAATCCATTTGATCTCTATTTGTAACAACTTCTGTTGTCTTTATATGCAAATTTAGCATGAAAGCAGACTGCAGTTCAACCAGAGGTAAAGCTGCAACAGTACTGGCTACAGATGTACTGAAGGCTTGCAAGAAAAATAACAGTTCTGTCTGTTCATATCTCATCAGCAAACCTCTCACTCACATTCAAGTGTTCTGCAGTTCAAAGCTGGTTCTGCAGTCTCACAGCAGTGTTGCATTCACAGTGCAATGGAGTCATCTTGTATTTATCAGGAGTGAACTACTGCCAGCAGTAGAAATTTTTGTGGTTTTAGTTAAAATACTTAAACGTTGCCCATCATGTATTCACTCTCCAGATTGATGCACATTTTTCTTCCTTCCCCAGAAAAATTGTTTAAGGTCAAATCAAAACAGTTTATGTCAATAATTAACTCTGTTACACAATAGCACATTGGCAAATTGTGGGTTTTTATTCGTGCTAGTATTGCTTTAAAACACAAGGTTTTTTGTCTCAATTTCCATTCTAAACACAGTCCAAAAATTGACCCATGAAGACTTTCCAATTGTTCAATCATTCTGTTTAATTAACTGGCCACAGTGTTGTTACAATTAGTAGCAAATCTGTCCAGGGAACTTACAAACTTTTTTGAGTATATGGGCTTACCAGGATTTTCAGCTTGCTGTAGCTTTGTTGAGCTTGAAACAATCTTTTAAAATTAACGGGATACCATCCAGAGGGAGTAGGCCCATGTGAACCTCATGCAGGTCAACAAAGCAAATTGCAGGATTCTGTGGCTGGGCCAGGGCAACCCCAAGCACAGCTACAATCTGGGGAGAGAACTGAATCAGAGCAGCCCTGAGGAGAAAGATTTAGGGGTATTGAATAATGGTAAGCTCAACGTGAGCTGGCAGCATGTGCTTGCAGCTCAGGAAGTCAAACGTGTTCTGAGCTGCATCAAAAGGAGTGTGACGAGCAGATAGATGCAAATGATCCTGCCCCTCTACTCTGCTGTTGTGAGACCCCACCTGTGGTACTGAATTCAGCTTTGGGGCCCCCAGCTTAGGAGGGACATGAATCTGCTCAAGCGAGTCCAGAGGAGGCCACAAAGATGATCAGATGGCTGGAGCACCTCTCCTATGGAGACAGGCTGAGAGAGTTGGGCTTTTTCAGCCTGGAGAAGAGACCTTATTGCATCCTTTCAGTAGTTAAAGGGGGCTTGTAAGAAAGATGGGACAGACTTTTTAGCAGGACCTATAGCGATACAGCAAGGGGTATGGTTATAAACTAAAAGAGGGTAGTTTCAGACTAGATATAAAGAAGACTTTTTTTACAGTGAAGGTGGTGAAACATTGAAACAGGTTGCCCAGGGAGGTGGTAGATGCCCCATCCCTGAAAAAATTCAAGGTCAGGCTGGATGGGGCTCTGAACAACCCAGTGCAGGACTAGATGACCTTTAAAAGTCCCTTACAACCAAAACTATTCAATGATTCTAAGAATAATAGCTACTGGCCCAATGAAAACATTGGTATGTAAAGCAAAACACAGACAGTTATTTTCACTTGCTTTACAATGTTCTTTTAGATTACAATGTTCTCCTAAATCTATTGTAAATGGTGAGATACATTTTCTCTCTAGACTTGCAGAATTCAAAATAGAAGGAAATTTGGTGAAAAAGTCTCATCAGAGAATATATCTGTATCCTAAAGTTTTGCTCAAACAGGTACTGCTTCAGGCAGTTGTACATGCTCCAGAAAGTGTGAAACAGCCATTTCTGTGGTGGATTCATGATCTTAGATGCTTTCATTACTTCTATTCACAAATTATGTCCTACACCTTCAAGGATGCCTACGTTAATTCTCAGTGAAGAAGCAGGCCCACAGTTTCTCCTTTCATCCACATCTTGATACATATTCCATTGAAATTAAACAAAGTTGTCATTGGCTTCAGTGAATTTTGAATGAATCTTCAAAGGCATTTTTAAACATAGGAATACTACATATACCAATTGGCTTACTGGTTTAAAAAAGGAACCTGCTCAACTTGCAGAACTGAAGACAGTATATGTTGTAGAAGAACAGCCCAGGAGAAAAGGAAAATCATAACTTTACAATATTTGCTGGCATAAAACAAGGGCGTGAAAAGAAGAAAGTGGATCAGCTGGACTTAAAAGAGAAAAGTTCAAGACCTTGCATAACCAGAGTCTTCCTATGTGATCTTATACCACACTACAGTTCTGTGCTTCCACTCTTCTATAGGAAGGAAGAGTACTTCTGCATTTATAAAATGGAATGGATAAGTATATTTTCAAAATTGGGCCACGTTCTGATTCTGTGCTACAAGAAGTACTTAGGGTGGAATGTAAACATAGGCAAAGAGGACATACACCTACATCAGCCAACAACTTCTGGTACCAAAAAAATCACTGTCCCACAACTTGCATTGCCAATGCCAAAGCTCTGGGAGCCTTATATGGTTCTAGCTGCTGGGGACCAGAAGCAATTTTGGGGATGAAGGAGGGATCTTCCCATGTCTTCTGGAGAAGCAGCATGTCTGGCAGCAGCAGTAAGCTCTGACTCCAGTCCTTTTCTGATCTGTCCCTGATCTTGGTCCTGAATATTCACTGCTGGTCTGAGAAGAGTGCACCACTGTGTTTCTGTAACTGGGACAGGCCCTCTTCTGAGGATGGCAAACTGAAAGTCCCACAAGCTTAAGGAGAAATGAAATGTAGAAGAGTACTCTAACCACTAGGCAATGACAAAAATGTGCACCACCATCATCACCATATACGCCAGCACCATATTTTCCTCTGAAAACAATTTACTATAGATGAATGCATTATAACTGGTGTGAGTTAAATGCATTCAGAAGATGCCTACCCCACCAGTCTCTGCAAAGAATTCAGTGACGGGGATGTTTTATCTCATAAATAGCCATGGCTGTGAATGGAATGACATATTGCTCTCTCCAGCCAACAGAGGGGCAAACGTTAGCACAAGCTTATATACTCGAGCATCATCACTTCAGAAAACATGGGATCCTGTACTCCACTGTGGTTGGAGACTCTTTAAAGTTTATTTGTATCTGGCATTTGGTTCTTCTTTTGAACATTCAGAGTTAATTTAGTCTTTAACTTATATTTTTGTTCCAGTATCTGTGTATAGAAGTAGTTCAAACATATATTTCCTTGTAACAACCTTACCATGAATTTTACTTGGGGGTTTTCTTGCATAGCTATCTAAGTTGCTACTATCTCTCATTTTGCATGTTACACTGTTCCATAATTTTATAGAAATATTCATATATTGTGTTATATATGATAATTCTGGATTCTTAAGATAGAATCCAGGGTACACCTTTTACTTTAGGCATATGTTGATAACATATTGATATTTTCACTAATTACAGCGTCCTAGCTTATATGTGTTTTCACAAATGCACACAGAGGGGTAATCAACATTTACCAGAAAACAATGACTCATGAAAGGAAAGAATCAGCCAGAGATATAACATATCCAGACAGCGCAGATTACCCGCGTTGTTTTCTTTCAATTCAAAATTGGTTTATTTTTTATTTGGTCAGTATCAACAGAAGTCATTAGCCTTGAAATTCACCAGCTAAGAACTAACTCACTCCCAAGACAGTCTCCAAACAAGGAATAAAAGAAAAAGTTAATAACTGAAATAAGTAATTAAAAAAATAAACTGGGGAAAGATTTCAAGCACAGCGCTGCATTTCCTGTGTTGTCTGGTTTTTATGTCAACTCTAACATGTATACACCTTGCGGTCTGTTCCTTTTCATTTAATATAATGAGCTTTCTATCTTTTACATAGGAGACAACACTTTCCAGCATGGAACTGTTATTGATATATATAATGGACAAATTTCCGTTCGTCGGACTCCGCAGGTCGCCCCTGTTCCTCCCCTGAAGACCCAGCAGCCCTTGCGGGAGAGACTCCTGCGCTGTTGATGCTCCCCCTGCTGACAGCGTTCAATCAGTGAAATGCACTGAAAGGACTTAAGGGAATAGTAGAAAGAAGAAACGACTTGGAAGGTGTTAATAGAATAAATAGAAACAGGGTAGAAAGAAATGGGCGATATCAGGGACCACAGTGGCAAAAGATCCATAATCACCAACCCACATGCCCTTAAGGGGATCTGAAATTGAAATCTGATCTTTCTAAGCAGCAGGCTGTGAAGAGTTTGAAGTTTATCTTATTTACATTTGCACTTTAAAGGTGTGTTTGGTTGTTGTTTTTTTTTGTTTGTTTGTTTTCTTTTTGTTTTTTTTTTTTTTTTGAAAGAACTTACAGAAGAACAAGAATTTATTTGCAGCAGGGAAACTCATGTGGGATATGGGAGTTCAAGGTTATAGCCATGGTATATATCAGGCAGATAAGGGTCTGAAATAGAGGGTCCAGTAAGTATCCAAAGCAACAAGTTAGTGGTCATGTCCATGCTGATATTTTTTCTTGTTTATTTTCTTTTTTAAGTTAAAATAAAAAACCTCTCAGTTTTTTTTTCCCTGCATTTTTACCCCTTTCTTGCTGAAACTTTTATCAGAGTTACCCTCTCTTCTTCTGTTCACTCCTTTCCTGCTGCTCAAAAAAGTTTCACTATAAAGCCAGATGAGTTCACGACCTCAAAGTTCTTTTACTTTCTATCAAAATCTATGAAAACTAAAGCTTCAAGAAGCCTGCTTGAGTCACAAACAGGGTGACATCTACCCTCCATCTGCTATCATTAATTTGAGGCACAAAGGGTTATGTTACTTTACTAAAGTCCAGTAGTGTTCATGAATTTCTTAAGGATCATGCTTTCAATTTCCTTGACTTATAAGAACATAGAAAAATTACACAATGTTCCTACTTCTCCTACAGCATTCTCCCACATTAAAGAAACACTGCATCTGACCTCCCTGGCTGTGTTCATTATGGCATAGTCCTCAATTGCATAAACACCCTGTGCTCCTGCCTCACACACTGATCAATGTATTTGCCTCCCAACAGAGAACTGCAGCTGTGTAGTGCTACAACAGATAGTGGAACACAATGCTTACTCCAATTAAGCAAAGTTCCTCTGGAGAATTGGGGTTTATCCTCATCTTTGACATGAAGGACTGCAGGCAAATAAGCACCCTAAATTTTTCACAGCTATCATTGTGCTTTTCTCATTTGATAGGAAAAATCAAAGCTAGGATTTCTCAACTAACTAATATTTATTTGGGGGATAAATGACACCCTATTCCTCTCTACTGGCACTAATGTTAATGTAAACACTCTTATCTTAGATGCAGACATTTATTTCTGCTGTGCTTTCAACAGTAGGATCTGAATTTCAGAGGTGAACACTCTCAAGCATGACTGAAACCTCTCTCAAACACAACCAAAGCCAATGTGTCTATGTTGTCCAGGCACAAGGTAATTTAGCAACACTCCAGTGTCCCAAGGATCCAGAGAGCATTTGTAACTGTTGTAACAGATGAAGCACACCAGAAAACTGAAGCTAAGCACATTTTATAATTGAAAGCCCAAATAAGTTGTCAGTGTAGCTATTGGTTATTTTCTATTTATAAATCATATGTAAAGGATAAGGATAAACAGAATATTAAGGATAAACAGATAAAGATAAACCTATACTATTAACATACTTAACACGTTGTGCACCAGTGCATTCTTATCAATGGCATGCCTGTTGCTCTGCAGTGCAATGTGAAGCAGAAACATGCCAAATTCCTGTGTGGCATATGAATCCCTTTTGATGAAGTTAGCTACCTTGATTTTGCTGTTTCTTAACTACTGAAAGCTTTAGTGCCCTTTTTTTTTAATCTATAGCTTGCTAAATCAGCCATGACTGAAAACTTTAAAGAGGAGATATTTTCAGTGGAAGTTAATGTACATCATGAGAATTGATCAGGATTTTATGAAAAGTCTTTGAAAATGGTCAAAATACAAGAGCTCCATCACTAAAACAGCACCTGGTCCAGCTACAGGAGTAGTCAGTTCAGATCTAAGAGATACTCATTCAGGGCCCTGCTCCAGAACAAGACAGAACAGTAACTTGAACATGAGTCTTTCACATTCCAGCTAAATGCCCGTAAATCTTTATTTTCCTGCCAGCTCTCATCTATGTGGAACGAGATGAGGAGAGAGCACATTAGCTTTTTGTGACTGCAATGAACGGTTTCATATATGGCAGTAACACTGTGAGAGTTTTAGCTTAGACACACTTGACACAAACAGTCTAGTTTTGCAAACCATGACTTTAAGAAAAGGGAGAAAATACGGAGCTGTCCTGTTTTTACAGATCTTTCCCCAAATTTAGCATTGAAAAACTTTGGTGGGAAAGGTAGAATCTGTCTTTTGCTGTCACAATACTCTGCTACCATCGCTGAATTTTGTTTAGAATAATATGGCCTTAATGCCCCCATCTCCTGTAGAATTGCTCAGACTGGTAGTTGATTAGAGCAAAGAGAGGTGCCAGTATTATCTGTGTTAGTGCTCCAGAGGTCATCCTACACTAACAAGACTGCCCCAGTCAGGGATGACAGAATCCAGCTGTTGCGCCTTCAGCTGAATGAGAAGAATCCACTTAATGCCAGGGATGTGTCTCAAAAGATTAACTATTCTAGCTAGTTACTTTCCACCTCTGCAAAAGTGGCTGCCTCATCATTATTGTCCTCTTTTTAGCAGAGGCTTGTGGTATACATGAAACCATTTACCTCTTTAACCCCGTGAACTGCAAGGCACTAAATACACAGTATTTTAACAGGATAAAAAAAATTTACTTCCCTGGTTTCTGATTAAAAGTGAGCTCATGTACCTCTGCAACAGAAGGTAGTGCTCCACTTCAAAGAAATACGTATATGCATTTTTTTGAGATTAAAGCATTAAAGCAGTGTATTAGACATGCCACACTCCCTCTATTTAGCAGCAGTGAGTCCCAGTCTGAACGATAAGAGGAACAGTATCAGCACACTTGCAGTCGTTTTATAGCACTGTTACAATATACTCTGAAAAGCTAACAACCTTAGGTTGAGGCTTAAAATGTTAAAAAAATCTTTTAAAAACTATAGCATTAAGTATATTGAACAGCAATGTTCTTTTTTGTAATACTTTCCTAGTAGCCTAACACTTTTCCCTGATCAGGACTTTACTATATGCTGTCTTATGGGTTATGGGTTTGGGTTTTTTCCTCTTTTAACAGGATGCAAATGTCAACGTGGCTCTTGCTTCCTTACTGCTCACCCGCTTGCATGGCAGCGTCTGTGGGAATGTCTGCGCTGCTCCGCGGCTACAGATTTATTGCTTGGCCAGCAGAGGGTACTAGAGTTTTCTAATGGCTTCGACGACCCGAGGAAAATAATCGTGAGGTCAAAGTGTACCTATTGTTTTGTTCCATTTCCCGCTGGCACTGATTGCGATGGGTTGTTTTTTGGTGGGGTGGTGGGGTTTCTTGGTTCTTGAGTGTTACATTAGGCAGGACTGTTACCCAATTTTCCTCCATTCAAATGATCTTGTCTAACAAAAACACCATTTTAAACTCATTGTATAGTTGAATGTGGTTTGAACATGCAGAGGTTTTCATGGCATTAGAGTTCTTGAAAAGTTTTAACACTGTTAGGATTCTTTCAAATAATATGCTTTTAGAATATTGAGCAATGAAAAGAAGAGATTTTCGAAACTCAAAATGCACCTTGTGAATTCTGTCAGAAATGAACCCAAGGATGTAAGAAAAACTTGGGGTTTAGTAGGCATTATCATTTGAAAAGTCATGGGAAGTCACATTTTGGAAACAAATTTTATTTCTTTGCATCAGTATTTTGATTTTGCTGATAAAGCTGATGCTTAAGATAGGAAACCAGAATAAATTTTGTAATTTATTGTCTGGTGATAACAGCATTAAAGTATAAGGAAAAACACAGATATGCATTCCCATCAGCTTGCTCCTGAAGAGAAATAAGCATATAAAGTATGACGGAAGTGACACAGAAAGGTTTTCCCAAGGTTTTTGCCTTTGCTTTTGGGGGGGTGTTCCAGTTTACTACATCAAAAATCCAGATGTTGCCTGCAGAATTTCACTCAGAACCTACTTCAGTGGCTGGAGATCAACTGGGATTATGACATCACAAGAACCAAAGAAGTGTAATTTGAGCAAAGAAGATGTGAGGACATCTTCAGTTATGCAGTGATTTTAGTGACATAAGGGATCATGCCATCATGTAGTCTGACTTCTTACGTAACAGAAACCATGGAATTTTACCCTGTAATTCCTGTACTGTGTCCAATAAAAATATGGTTGAATTACAGCATCGTATTTAGAAAGGCATCTGGTCTTGATTTTAAGAGTCCGGGTAAAATGCTTGCTCCTAATACTCAGGTCATTCTAAAATGGGATGGGTGCCTAATTCACTTAGGCTTTCAGTTAATATTTTAATTGCCCCTTTTAAAAATGGCTGCTATGACTGGTATGGAACCATAACAATATACATCTAACTTCTAGCGTAATTTTTCTTACAATGTTTTTTACAGAGAGGGAAAACAACATGAAACTACTAAAGAGCTTACTGTCTATTTAGACATTATAAGAATCTCCATCTCTCATTTATCCTTTCCAAATGCTATTTTACATTAGAATATGTAAATAATATTTTGTTGCAGGAGTAGATAGTTGAATGATGAAATGTGAAAAATAAAAGAAGGAATCTAAATCGGAAAAACACTGTAATATATCCTTAACCTCTATAAGTGAAAAATAATGACTAAAAATGGATTAATGGAAGACTTTACAATCCACTTCTGTAGTGGTGATACTTTGAAAAATCTGGGGAGATGATGCTTTTGGCCTCTGTACTGGGACAGCCAGTTTTAAGAACGGCAACTGCATCCTGATCTAGAAAATGTTGCACTGTGATATCTGTTTCTCTACGTAGACCCTAATGGTGTTTCAGCAGCCTTTGGCCTAAATTCTTCAGACAGTTTCCAGAGCTGTAGTTCACCACGCATATATGATCAACAAACAGCACCTATGAAAACAATATATCTGAAGACTGGGAGAAGACAGGGTGATATGTGATGAGAACTTATATCCTTGCTTATCTACAGCATCAGGCTGGATAACTTTGTGTCAAGAAGCATGCACTCACTCTGTGGGCTACCAGGTTATCTTTAAACACTACTCAGGTAGGCAAAACTTCTCCTTCTGCTTACCATCCAGTTAGGGAAGTCCTTGAGGCACTATCTTTATCAAGCACTTTTTGTCTGCAGGTACAAAGAACAGGATGATGCATGAGAGGCATGGCCATCAACTTTATCATTTAACTTACACTTGATCAGAGGTGAAAAGATAGAATACATATTAAATAAGAAAAGGTCTATAGTAACATACACTTGAAATACAAAAAGTGAAAGGGCTTTTTCCCATTCCTGTTGTAGCTGATGTTGAGGTGAAGGCTCTGATGGAGGGCTAACCAAAGCAGTGTGAGAGGAGTAAAGCATGGCATCTACTCTCAGGGATATCAGGGACAGAGGATACAGTTCAGTAGCTACAGGATTTGTTTGGATGTTGTGAAACATTTGTTGTCCTCTGGCTCTTCATCACCTTTTGCTGAGATGGCCTCATCCCCTTGCTCATCATGGTGTGATTGACAATTCACTGTGCCCAAGCCTGCAACCCCAATTCAGCCAGAGAAGGAGCAAGGGTGTGAGCTGGGGAATGTTGCCGCACATGACTGCACCTAAACTTTCCAGTCCACCTTCCAGATATTATCTGAAATTGCCATTGAAGACTGAAGAGGTCAAAAGTAAGCTTCCTAGAGGAGCACAAGCATCTTGCAGAATGCATCTGTGGAGCTGATGGGGGTGGCAGGTCTCAGGACAGTGTCAGATGTTTGTTTGCTGAACATGAGACTTAATCTCTTTGTGCTTGAATTCTCCATCTATAATTACACATAATGAGGACCTACTATGATGAGAATAGCTATATCAAGAAGTGATCAAGAAGCGGGATATTCTCATATCAGGCAGTAATTGGACCCTTTAAGCTCTCAGTTAGTTAGAAAGTAGCATGAGAAGAAATAAAATGATGGTTGTAGAGGAGATGTGCAGAGAAAGCCCGGACAATGTTTGGCAAAATGATGGGAATATCTGCATTCAGAATGAGAAAAGAGAATTAGTGTGTCAGTTAATAGGGGGCATACCTGAAATAGCAGGGAAAAAAAAATAGAAACTGGATGATGTGTTTTGGGTAAAAATTTGTAGGGATAAGGAAAACACAAGCCTATACGAAAAGTAATATGTACATGTAAATCGTAGATTATAGAAAATTTCAATGTGCAAAATAAGTTACTAAAAGATCCCTACATACAAACAAATATACTACACATATATCCTAGCTATCTTTCAAAATAAGATAAGAAGTGAAGTTACCCATTGATGTTTTTGAGGATTTAGTTGGTTATTTTCATGCAGAATTGCTAGAGAATGTTATGTCACCGTTTAATCAGAAGAAAGGATGGAAGACTGCAGAACAGAGGGGGTATTTGTTATTTATTTTCCAAAGACTGGTAAGAATGCAACATGTTAAATTGGAAAATAAGACAGCTTAAAATGTTAGCTCAATAGAAACCATCATATAATATTTATGGATTGCAGTGGGGTTTTGTTATTTTTTCAATTGTTCCTGCATTACTTGTGGGCATGTGACTATAGTTTATGCTGTTATGTTGTCAGGCTTCTGATAATGGGAAGGACTGTTTGTTTAGACTGTGTAGCTCTTCACTTTAATTCACTCTGGCTCCAGTGTGACATGTTAAAAGTACTATCAATAGAAAATCCAAATTTCCCAGAAAAACTTAAAAGAGCAACCTCAGTGAACTGAAATTATCTCCTCTTAAAGCTAATTACCTTAGTATACTTAAGAAAGTACTGCAATAGGAAATCTGTTTCTTTGGACTCTCTTCTATTTCATTAAATGCCTCAGGTAAATATGAATAATTATTATTTGCTTTTATTATGCTTTTTTCATTAGTAATTTACCTGTGAAAGGACATAAAATTAAAATAATTCAACAAATTAAGAATAATTTTTTGAGACAGGCATTCATAATTAAAAAACAAACATAAAATATTTTCACCTTTCAGTTTATTTTATTAAAAAGAAAATACTGTGAGGTTTCCATTTAATAGGAAGCTTTAAAGCATTAATGAGTCTCCCAGGGCAGTTATTGCAAGTAAATATGGAATACGTCCAAAATTAAACACATCCTACCATTTTCTGTTACCTAAGGGCTGGATTTAGGAAAAAATGCATCAAAGGCTGCTTGCTGAAGAAAGCAATACATGATTCTGCATTCTATGTCATGTCCATTCAAGAGAGTTCACCTACTGGCACCAGTAGCAGGGTGGCAGTTTTCCTCAATCCTAAAGAATGGGCATAGGCTAGATTTTTTATTTTGATGGACCCAACCATCATTTTGGCAATCATTTTAAAACCAACATCCCAAGGACTATATGACCTCACAGGAGCTGTCTTTTATAAGGGCCAACCTGGGAGACAAATAGAGAAAATCTCATACTCCAAGCCTGCAGTCTTTGTAACTAACACATGGGCTCTGTTATGTGCTACCAAGATGAGAAGGGTATGTGGGGGGAGATGTCTTTACACAGCTCACTGTCACTCTCTACTAGTCATATATTCCACTTTCATTTATTTTTATATAAATTAGATACTGGTTTCCCAGACCCATTAAGAGAGTTCTTTCCCTATTATTGCTGTTTTATTCAGATTGCCCTTTTGCATGAGTCAGTCATGAACATACCATCTCCCCCAAAATCCTTTAGACTGGATTTGTGTTCATCTTTCTCTATGTACTATTGGGACACTGTCAAATGCATTTTCTCCCATGCACCTTGCACTCATTTCATTTTAGTAGCTGCATGCAAACAATTGAGACGTGAAAATAAATCAGGAATTATACAGAAACATTCATTTCTCTGAGATGAATGAACAACAGGTCAGTAATCCCATACTTTTTCTAATCCTGCGTTACCCACAAGGAAAAAAATACAATTACTCTCTGATATTCACTATTTAGTACAAGCCAAGAAAAAAATAATACAAAACTTTTAAAGCAAGTTTTTTGGATACTGTTTTCCTTGTTATTGTCATGGTAATAAAGAAAAACATGGCCATGGCAAATAAAACTTTAATCAAAGCACAGATATTTTTTTCTGCAAGCAACCATGACCACTCACATATCTTTACCTGCTTGTCTGTTACTTGCCCCACTACCATTTGTCAAGCTCTTTGGACAAAGATAAATTTTGGCCAAAAAAGTAGCAAAATGGAACCTCTGAATATCATTATAATTTTAATATTCTTTCCAGTAACCTTATTTTTTATTCTAGGCTTTGCTTATACAGTCTTCCCTCTTTCAACACAAAGCTATTGATCATATTGTAAGCAGCTTCAATGTTGGATATCTCTCGTCTAGCCCAGCTAGTTTTGCAACACTTCCCTCTTAAAGGTCAGTACTGATGTTCTGGAATAGTGGTAATAAATATGTTGTACAAAACCTCATACAGAATAAGACATCCAGAAGAAAAGGCTTTTTTTGTCTATGTGATTATTTAGAAGCAAACTAAAGATCTGCAGCCAGATAGTTGCAATTCACCCTAAACTCTTGTTATTTTAGCCCTGACTACACAGGATGTTCTACATAGCCAAAAAATCTTTTAAGGAAAAAATAATCCTCATGAACTCCTGGCTACAATGTCATCTTGTAAAAAGAAATAATGTTGCTAGCTGCATAGGAAAATAATTTCACTTATCAGTATCACCTTTTGGTTCTATTCTTGTCTTTAGGGATGACAATGACACATACTAGTACTCTGCATTTAGGATGATTTTTAGTAGAGTGATAATGGAGAAATTGATTGATTCTCAATGCTTTGTACAATGAGGGATACGTAGGGTTTTTTTCCTTAGGTAACAATGATAATCACTCATTTCAATTCTCGTAACTACCCATATATTTCATCCCAGTAGCATTCAAATATCAACATAACATATTTTGAAAGATTTTCTTTTTAAATGGAGAATAGTCACTTTTTCAAACAGGATGAAAAAAAACATGAACAAGAATAAAAACAGCTTGCACCATAAAAAATGTTTAGAACACAAGAAAGTTTAGAAATTACCTTGAAAGATATGGTCCAGAAATAAGATGCATAGGCTAAACTTCTCCCTGCTGCTTAGGCAGACAAGTTAAAAATCTAGTGCACAACCAGTGCACATTAATGTTTCCAGGATCTGGCATTTTATTTTTGCTATTTTGCATCTGTTAGTTA
The DNA here is from genome assembly GCA_039720435.1 of Amazona ochrocephala. Lineage (NCBI taxonomy): Eukaryota > Metazoa > Chordata > Aves > Psittaciformes > Psittacidae > Amazona > Amazona ochrocephala. The sequence continues at coordinate 40,694,943 of CM077879.1, forward strand.
ACTCCTGCCCTCTTGTAGTAAATTGGCAAAAAATCCTGCAGAAAAATCAAATTTCTTCAGAAAAAAAATACGAGACTAGTTTAGAGTAAGTTATTTATGAGACTGCAGTTTGGGTTTGCCAGTTTAAGAAGGTTTATTTTAATTTGTAACTGCACACACAAGCATAGTACAGGTACATATTTAAACAATATAGTATGCGTTCCCATGAGACACACAAAGGTAAGCTTAGTGTGCCATGTTGTAAAAATGAAGTAGGATATAAGATTACTAACAGTTATTGCAAATAAGAATCCAGTGGAGCTCTGTATAGTAGAGGTTAACAGACATCAGGAGTCAGATATATGCAGACATGCAAAGTCTCAACAGGACTCTGAAGGCTTATTCCTTTTCCCTTTTCTTTCTTTTTAAACAAAATCTGGGGTATCCTGAATAAGTTTTGTATGTCTTGAGAATGCTTTCCCAAGTATTTAGACACCACAGTAGGAAACTTTTTTAAACCAAGAAAGAGCAAAGGAATGGCAGATGGAACTTCAAATCTTAAGTAATGCAGCAGCAGGTCATGGCTGGTGACATCTGAAAGTGACAGGACTGCTGACTGTCATCAAGCAAGTTGCCTAAATTTTAGACAGGAAATATGTCCATTCAATTCTTTTGGGGTTTTTTGTGACTAATTAAAATGTGTTTTGTTGCATGTTTTGGCATTCTTTTGATTTGCAACTCAGGCATACTTATGCTGAAGACCTCAGCAACTTTTGGATACAACTTAGCACACAATTCTGCTAGGGTTAGTTTACAAGAGTGTTGGTGTCTTACTTTGAGCTAATTAATTTTTAATGACTTTGTAATTTAAAAGGTTCATAGATGCGAGTGAAAAAATATTGGAGGCATTCTGGTGTAATCTCTGGTTAGTCTGGGACTGATCTCTTGGAGGAAGACTAAATTTCTGTTGTGTGGACACTTGTGGTTGGACCTGGGGGAGGGACAGGCTTCCAGAAATGGGAAAATCTGAGAACAGCTGCAATATGGTTCCACAGATACTGTGATAGCATCCAGAAATATTTGTGATATGACTGAAATGTTGGAGGGGTGATGAGGCAATGTTTTGCACAGTTATTACAGCCCTTTTTTTCCTGCGCCTCACCTTAACTCCTTGCTGAAACAGAGCCTGGGGTTCTGTTGGTTTACAGTTACTCAAGAAGTTAAATACAGGATTAGACCTCAAGATTACAGACATTTCAGAAATGTCTGAAAAACATCTTGCAGTCGACACACAGGAGATATTTTAAAATACAAACTTTGTAAGTACGGTTTAAAATAATTTTAATTAAAACATCCTTGAAGCTTGATTTCCTGGTACCAGTTCTTTAAAATGTTGTACTGATGTTTGATACTTGAATTTAAATACATAATTGAGCATAATGAATGCATTCCTATATGTTTAATTGGCATAGTCCTGTCCAATCTCTTCAGATTTCTCATTCTCCAGTCTCATGAATAATCTTACCATGCAGTCATCTGTCTTCTTCCAAGCCTGGAAAAAAACCAGCAGCTTCTCAGTTCTTTTCAAATTCTTTTGATCCCATTTGGCAAAGAAGTACCGAGACCACCAAAGCCAGCAGTATTGCAGACCATGTGTTAATACCTGCCTTCAGTAACTTGTGAGACCTGACATTCGTAGTCCCAGCAGTATCAGTACTATCAACGTTAGAAGACACTTCTTTAAGTCTTGTTCAGCTAAGGATCCTGGTACAATGATAAGCATGCAAGGTGAACTGCTAGCTCTTCCCATCTACATTTGTAACCATGCTGTCCCTCCAATAATCAGCTATATGTCCAAAGTGATGAGGTATTCCTTGACAGGCAACTGCCTGTTAATGTGGTCTCCAAGTAACCTGCTGTGGTATGTTCAGTAACCATTCTGTCCACTTCTGGATGATTTTTGGCTAGCTTAAGCTACCCTGTAGATAGAAAACCTCAGCTTTCTAGTCCATACCTGAAGTTCCCGTCCTTGGGGATGTCTTTTCCTTCCCTTGGGCTGAACAAAATCAGAATAAAGCCTGTGAATTACATGAACAATCTCAGTTAATTAGCTTTACTTTTCCCCCTGACTTTTACTGATATCCTTTCAGTTATTTGACTTAATCTGATGACTTAACAATTATCAGCCTTCCTCAGAAGCTGTGTTGAGTCATTTAAATCTGCATTGTTCATGACATAATGGACCAATATTTCATCTGGCTGTTCAGTCGGCTTTGTAGTTTTCTGCTGAAACAGAGAAGCTGCACTTTTGTCTAGGTTCTTCCTTTATGCTTGTGTCAAATTTACTCTCAGTCTTTCACACTAGGATATTAATCTGAAGCTATTGAGTAATTTCCAGTATTTATAAAAATCTAATGATTTACAGAACTTTTTCTCTATTACTGAAACAAAACAATTTTACTCAGGTTTTGTTTTTTTTTTAAAAAAAGGAAACAGAACATTTGTTAGCAGGGAAAGATTTAAATTAAATACAGTTAAATGAAACAAAAAGTACACTTCTGAAGTATGTGAATGCCATAACCTCATGGAAGTTCAGTTTGGTAGGTGTTATACAAACCTCCCAACAAGTCAGTTGCATTGCTATAAGGCACTGCCTAAGTTCTCATTAAAAGATTTGCCCTTGGTCTTTAAGGTCAGATCCCAAGAGGCTATTTGATTCCAGATGCGGTCTAGCCTGCATCTATTCAATCCTTATACCAACTTCCAGCAGAAAGAAATCTGATTTAAGAATTTTTAACATCTAAAAAGCAGTGAATACAGAAAAAAGGATAGTGAGTGTAATGCACAGCATTAGGAGCAGTGCCTCTGCTAAGACAGCTATACCCCCTCATGATCCTCATTCTTTTTGACATTGCCATCCAACAGCCTAATTTGAGTCACACCTTGTCATATGCCCCATCAACAGACCTAAGCTTTTGGAGCAGTCTGGAGTATAGAAGTGAGCTGAGAGGCAGTGAAGTGCCACAACACAAGGTTTCACAGGAAATGGTTCGGAAGAGGCAGCTCAGATTTTACATACTGCACAGTGCAGGCTTCAGACATGAGCAGTTTCATGACCTGAGTTAAAGAGGTTAAAAACAACATAAAAAAGACCAGCTTGGAAACGGGAATGATTTTGATTATGTCCTGCCAGCAGGACCTGCTGTCCCTCCTGCTGCAAACTCTGCAAACTTACATTTCTGACTCACTTTTCCTTATCACTAGGCTATAGAAATTTGCTTTGCAACCATCACGAAACTTTTAACTCCCTGTTAATTTTATGCTATGACACAACCACCCCTCATTACCTGGAAATGAAGGAACATTCCCATAACCTGTAAATCCCAAAATAAGAGCAGGGAAAATGTTACTTTGAAAATGGATGAGGACATTCTGGGCTTGGATTAAGAGTATTAGAAGCAAGCAGAGGATTTCAGTAACTCACAGACAGCTTTTATCCCTGGCAGTACTCTGAGACTACCTTAATAAAAGTTCAGGCCTGCCTTTCTAAAAGCAGTACCAGTCCTCTAAGAATAAGCAAAGTTCTGTGATGTACAGTTCTCCCTTCATCCCATAAGCACAAAGCTCTGAGGCAGGCTGAGAAAGAGAAGGACTAAGAGCAGACTGGGTATTCAGGTGAATACATTGTTTGGTAAACAGAAGAAGAAAGATTGCATTAGAGGGCTCCTGAAGCTCTGAAGCAGGCAGTGCAGCACTGCTGCTTTGTCTCATGGATGTAGATTTCCTTCTGTCCCACCCTCTCTCAGATACTGGTGGTCAGCTGGTCCATATCCTGTGCTCAGAATTTGGCCAAGTATGAATATTTGCTGTAATTTTTGTTATAATATTATAACAAAGGTCAGTGTGAGAAAAAAGGCTATGTATCAGCCTTTTTCCTTAAGAATTAAAGCTCTTTTGTTAGTTTTCAAGAACCTGACCATGTATGATTTACTTTGTCCTATCTTCGAAACATGGCCATTTGGCACATTGTAATGGCTCTGCAAGATTTCCAGCTGATTAATCTCAAAATAGCTCTGTTAATTTACTCAGTGTCTGTCTCTCCTGGCTGAACCACAACAAATTGTGCCACATACCTTATGAAAAAGATGCCACAACAGAGAACAGTGAATGATATTTCATCATCAGGAAGTGTCAACAAAAGCCTCTGCACTGTTACTGGAGCTTATAGGCTTCCAGTCAGCACTGTATCAGCTGCTGGAACTAAGTTCCACCAAAAATACTGATGTTGAATTGCCACAACTGCATCTAAGCCAATCCTGGAAATCAGAAGCAGACAGTTATGGAAGTGACTTCCTTTATCTGCCAGCTGTATAAGAGCACATGTTGTACCTACACCATCTGTGGATATAGCTTCACTGTAATTTAAAGTGTAAAAGCCACCATATTTTTCTATCAGGAATCAGGACTCCCCAGTGTACACTAATATTTAAACCGCTTTGTTGCTATAAGGTCCAATTGTACATGCACATATGTCAGCCTTTACTAAGGCTCACTAAGTCATTGTCAGGCAGATGTTGTTTTGCCAGGTGTGCTTTTGTAGAGCTTACAGCTGGATAACTTTCCCCCAGAGAGGATTTGTAAATTAGAGATGGGCAAACCTCAAAAGGTTTAGAAGTTCAATTAAATAAACATCTAAAAGTCTGGATGCTTATCTGAACAAAGTCAGCTCGCCCAAAATAAGGTTGTAGGCCTTGCAGAGTAGACTCTCTTGCAAGCCTTGCAGTAAGACCAAAAAATATATTTCCTTCCTCCTTACAATAACATATAATATTAACAGAGTATTTTAAATCACATTTTTGCAAGCTGCAGAGTTTTGTTTCAGTCTTGCATAAAAGTTCAGGTTAGTTTTCTTTTGGCCGAATCATTTGCCTAGTCCTTAGTTTAAAACTTTGTGGACCACACTGCATTCAATTTAAAATATTTTGAACAAAAAGGAAGCTCTGAGCTATGAATCTTACAAAGTATGTCGAATACAAAAACAAAAATCTGCATAGAAATAAAGCTTTAACTTGCCCGTATATTTCACTAGGAGAAATAGGACATTGTTACTGATACCAGTGGTTCAAAAGTCACTTTTTATTTGTACAAGAGAGTGTTAAATTTGTAATTTGGGGGAGCTTAATAAAATGCCTTACTTTTCTGCTGCAAAAAAACTAATGTAAACAGAGAAGCAGCTGATTTTTTTGATAGATCATAACTTTCACTTCAGCAATTTGAAAGGCTGGATGTTGTTTGTTGCAGAAATATTTCCGTTTACTTTTTCACAACAAAACAGATATAACGCTTCCTGTTTCATGACACATTTTAGAGTACTTGAAAGTTTGTATGCAATTTTGCTCAGGCAATAATAAAGGTTTGACCTAATGACTGGAATTGAGGGACTCGTTTGTAATGGATAATTCATGAAATAGGTATGACTTATTTCTTCATCTAAAAATGTCCCCCCAGAGGAAACAAAAAGAGGTGATGGAATTTGCTACCAAGGTTAATAGAAAATTCTTTTCAAGTCAAGGAATGACTCAAAATTATTCTGTCCAATTATTAGTTATTTATGATTCTGTGTTGGTAACATCTGACACTATTGCTTCATAGTTAATCATTCAAGAACTTCTGAAATAAGTTCAGCATTATTTCTGTGATTGTTTTCCTGTAAATAAAGAAAATTTTGTCTGCAAGATGAGACATTTCTCAAAAGCATATGAAAATTTCACACAGAAATATTCTAATTACTAAGGTTGCTTATTGTTATATGCTAGCAAATATTTCCAGAGCGGAAAGAATTCATCTGGAACCATAGCAAGCTTGACTGGAATGAGTAAAAATACAATGATTTCTACTGAACTTGAAAATATAAATGCACTAGTAGGAAATGCACAGTTCTATGTGACTACATAACATTTCAGTAGGTCCTAAATAGACATTGTATGTCAACTTCTATTTTGTTACACAGTTTCTTGAAGATCTCAATACTACTACCTATCATTAACTTCTGTTTAACATATTATCTATCTATAGATAACCAAGAACTCTGTAGACACTTTTTATCTGACTGATATACTGCATTATATAGTTTTTTATCAGCATGTTAATGCTGAAAGAAATATGAAATATGTATATGGCTAAATCCAAAAAAGCTGAAGGGCTGTGAAAAAGACAGCTAAATTCCAAGAACCACTTACTTTCAGATGAGAGTACATGTCCAAAAGCAGCTAATGTAGTGTGTGGTCCTGAGGTCATGATGAGCTAATCACTGACACTAATACATTAGAGATGCAGCCACATTGGTCAATCTTCAGTTAGTAAGATGCTTTTATAGGTTCTAGTTGTATGGTAATTGGCTTACATTAATTCATGTATGTCTTTATCTTAAAGTTAGATTTCTGTTAAGTAGCCTAGATAGAACTCCACAAGAATTCCAGAGGAGGTTACAATTAATACCTCATGCAGAAGGTTAACAGAAATATCTATTGCACTTCTGGTCACTCTGCAAAGACTTTTTACTTCCTTTCTTGCAAGAGCTCTGTGCAAGAAAGAGCATAAGGATGTGGAGGGAATATTACAGCAATTAATACACAGAAACACCTAAGAGAAACTTTATAGCCAGTCAATATTCTGAAGACATCTTTGTTGCCCAGAAAATTATTTTATAAGATTTACTTACTGAATTAACTAAATTGCTTTAAAATTGTTCAGTTATAACAAACCTATGTTCAGCAATTTGTAAAACATGTAGAAAACCTTTCAGTTGGCCAGGTCTTAATTTCAAATTTATAACATGTTCCAAACCAGGAAGGTATCAAATGGTTTTATGTTTTGCTGCCAACACTACGTGCAGCTGTGGTAATTCCTGATTAATCAGGATGTGAGGTTTGGAAGCACATTCAATAACCTGCATATGATTCAGATATTTCACTACTCATGCTGTTAATGTTACCTCATTTTTTTCCTATGTTTCCCAGAAGCATCAGTACTGAACGGTAATGCTTAGGTTGGTGGCATACTGTCAATTTTTTAAGGTCAGGGCCTAATAGTGCTGTTGAGAAGACTAAAAAAGGGTTATACTTTCCTGTAGAATAAATGTGTTATCATCAATTCTGAGAAACAGATACTCTTATTCATAAAGAGGTCTAGACAATATTCTTAGTCATGATCTTATTAGTACTGATTTATTAAAACTTCCATTTTCCCAAGATAATTTCTGAATCCAGTGATGAAATGGCTTGTCTATAGCAAAGTCTGTCCTAGAAATTTAGGTCTAGTTTTCTTTCATTAATTACATTTTGCCACAAAGGTAAGGCCATTCAGGAAAAAAATTTAATATATATATATATATAAAACCATAGTTGTTATGATAGGTAACAGACTGACAATTGTACAGAACAACACACTTATGTTCTACCAAAAAAACACCAAAATGCACCAATTATATTTGTTTCCTTTACATAATAAAATATTGTTTGCTCTTTTTAGAGCTGGCCTTTCTTTTCAAATGAAAAGTGAACTTTAAGATAAGACTATATTTTCAAACATAAAAGGGTTTTCTTTATCTCACTTCCTGACACTCTGCTTTAGCTGTCTTTTTAAAAAAAATCATTTGACCTTTCAAATTACTAGAATTGGAGATAAAACATCACAGAGCCCTCTGCAGCTGACAGAAAACTGATCAAATAATTTTCAGCTATTTTACATGTGTCTTAATGAGTGAAATTCAAAAACCACAACATATTTGAAGAGCATCAATCTGGCTTTTTGTCATTTATGTGCGGCTTTTTCTGACAGTCACAAAAAATCATTGGTAAAACTACCTGACTTGTAAAAGAATATTTTTTATAATTGCTAGATTTTACTTTTACTTGGGATTTTCACCTTTATAATGGCATAAAAGCTATGGAAAACCTTGGTCTTTCTTCAGAATGCTATAAGAAAAACCCAAACAATCCATGGGAACTTAGCTCATTAGGTTAGAAATTAGCTCAACCACAAATCAGTGTGCACCTGCTAAAATAATTGTCTCTTTCTGGTATTTTCCATATAATAATCCTTTACTGTGTAATGCAATGTAGCTAAATCAGTTATCTTTTAAGTAGACCTGATGGCAATTAAACTTGATAAATTGCTGCTGTGATTCCAAGGTATTAGTCTTTGCTTCTTTCAACCTTGCTAATAATATGAATTTTCAATCCAAACACGATGTTGCAAGATGTCATGGAATCTGAAGACATCCAGAAGATGTTTAAGAAGACAAAATGAGAGTAAAGGTCGTAGATATCCTTTTAAAAAGTTGAATAAAAATTAATTGAAGGCCAAGAAGATCAGACAGAAGAGCTTCATCTTCTCTTTAACCAGACTTGGGAGTTAGTCTTTGTTGAGCAGTGACAAAATGGATTAGATATGCTGGCAGTGTGGCCAAGATGATTCACGTCTTCCTCTTGTGAAAGATTCCTGGGATTTATGTTGCACGCAAAATTTTTGTTCAGATAAACATTGTTAAAAATCTCAGCTCTATAGTTTAATCACACCAGATGCACGCAATACGGGTTAAAATGTACCGCAATAAAGAGCACAGACCACTAGGGGTCTGAGCATCCAGTCAGCTGTGTATTATTGTCCATCTACACAACCTCCAAAGAAGTTTAAAGGAAACACCTTGAGACTTGTGCGGATTTTTATTAACCCTGCACTGTGAATTGATGGGGTGCTGGTGAAAAACAAACATAGGCAGAGAAAACACAAGGTTTTCTCCGCACAAGAGCTCTTTATGGACAGTTTATGACATAGGCTTGGAGTGGCCCAATATTGCTCCTATGACCTTCACCTCCCAAAACTTGCAGACATTTTGAGACTTTGTTCAGCCTGTGAGGGCCTGCCTGCCCTTGTCGTTGCAACTTTCTCCTCAGTGTTATTCTGAGAATTAATTGTGAGCTCTGGAGACAATTACACATGCTTTTTTGCCATCTCTTGACCTAAATTTCTGCCAGCTTCTCTTTCCTAATCTACACACAGACCTAGCTCAGGATTGTGCCAAATTACACATGTCAGATTAGTAATGGGGTCTACAGTTTGAGCTGGCACCCGAGTTCCACACCCACCTTGGCACAAATTCAAAATAGGCTACGAGAGAGGAAAGTACATATTTAGCTTTTCCTTATTTCTTTTTATTTTTTTTTCCCCAGGGGTAAAGAAAAGTATTAAAGAAATAGAGCTGCTAATTCTTATTTCTACAGCTCTTGAACGCCTTTGATTTTCAGTTCTATGTTAACTTGCTGTTAAAAACTAAATTAAGAAAAATTAGTTAATTGATTAAAAGCTTATACATACAGATGTTTTAGTAGAGGAAAAATAAGTACAATTGCTTTTATTATCTATATATGTATTAAGTTTGTCAGTAAAGGTATCTCCCTGGATCCCAGTATACCTTTCTGTATTATGTTCTGTTATTTCTATTTTTGCAGTAGCTTTCTTCTGAATTTTCTCTGTATCTTAATCAAAACTGCCAAGAAAGAGCATGCAGAAAATAGATTTTAGCTACATGCTATAAAGCCAAGAGCAGGCAAAATATAAAAGATCAAAATGAAAATCAGACTTGCTTCAAAATAAATTCAACATTACTACTAGACTTCACGTTATCTAACAGTACTCATTAAAGCAAAATTGAACAGAGCAGAAAAATAGATAGTAAATACACACTAAGTTCTAGGGAAAATTTTTCTGAGTGATCAAGTTCTTCAAGAACTTACAGAGAATAAAAGCCTGCAGGAAAAATCTGTTTTCTTTACCAGAGTCCTATTAATGAGTCTTGCCAAATCTGCCTTGAGAACTAGAACAGGAAATACCTTCCCAGCAGCTGTATTTGTAGATTCCTCAACTTGGGCTTTTACTCACAATCAGCATTCTGCATTTATGGGACATGATCACATTTCTACCTCTATGCAAAAAAGTTCTCAAATCTATGAGTTTGACAATGGATGTTATATATCTGTCATTCAAGGGAGCCTATAACATGCATAATTTCAACCAAGTGGTTAAAAAGTGCTAGCCAAGAAAGGACAGTCAGCAGGAACCAAATCTTTTGAAGTATCAATTTATTCATAACAGTAAGTCCATACAAACCGTAACATTCTTGTTCCCCTTTTTTTCTTGACTTCAGAATCCACATTACAATATTTGCAATACAGTATATTTTTTAAAACTGGTGATTAGATATTTGGTCATTAGAATAACCAAAAAATTACCTGTCAACTCTCAATTCTGTAAAGTGACGAAGTACAAGAAAATAGTACTGAGTACACTACTTACAGTCTATGCAGGATGGTACGTGGTCTCCAAAAGCGGTACACCTAAAAAAGCTTATGAAAATTAAGGTAGCTTCAGAATCTACTTACTTTTTAGCTAAGGAATTTCCTGAACCAGAAGTCATTTCTTTATGTATAGACATACCAAATAATTTGTTCTTCCATGAGCATGTCAAACTTTTCCACAAACCATGGGAGGTATTTTTTCTAGCATTTGTCACGTCCTTTGACAAGGAGATCCGCAGCTGAACTACCCAACTGCACAAAGAACCTCTTTCTGTTTGCTTTGATGATCCTTACTTCCAATATTCAGAGAAATAGAAACAGCGTTTAACTTCTCTATGCTAGTCACAATTTCATTGGCCTCTTTTGTGTCCTGCCTCCCCCATTCTGCTCTTTTCCTAGAATGTTTTTTTCTTTCTAAGAAAGTCTTACATTGCTTTGAGTCAGTCCTGTCCCCCCTCTCTGAATATTTTCCAGATCTACTCCATCTTTCTTTGAGATTCAAGGTGTCAGTTGGATTTACACATTAGCATAATGAAATAGAGGATGAGATTATCTATTCAGAGCTTTTTATTCGTGGTGTTCTCAGAAATATTGTAAAAATACACCACAATGCCAAGATGTTCCAAAAACCCACAGTAGTAATATTGCAAACAAAACAAGTCCAGGTTAATACACATGGTTCTTTCCTTTGGAGGTACAAAGTACTGAATTTAAACAAAGAAAGAACTTTGAAATACCAGTAAGTGACTACGAACCATTCTGGTTTGGAGCTTGAGAAAATACAAACTTGAATGCTACTCAATACAAGTATGGAAAAAAAATGGTTATATAAGAGAACTGTACAGTTTTCCTAAAACTTCCACAGAACTTCCAGAGCACTTTAAAACTTTTTTTCCCTCCCTTTATATCATGGTATTTGCTTCTGAATGGCATGGCAAAACAAAATCCAGCACCAGGCCCAGTCACTCTTTTATAGGATGACAACCTGGGAGTGCTTCAGCTGATAAGTGTCAAAATGTTCCAGGACATAGACACAAATTCTTTGATTTTCATGCAATTTAAAACACGAGAAAAACCTTGCTTAGGGAACAGTTGGGCTCCTCAGTGTTTAATTCTATCACTGCTCCCTTCTACTGCCTGGATACCTCAAAGGCAGCAAATTAATCTTATGTATGAGCAGATAATGGCTGAGAATCTTCTCAAAAAAAAAAAAAAGACCTTTCCAGAGCTACCTGTGGGAAGAAGCAAAAACTCCAAAGCAGGAAGACAGAAACAGCAGCCACCAGAGCAACAGCAGATGTGAGGTGAAGAGGAAGAAATGAAAAAGCGAACTTGGAAACGCGAGCAAAAGACGAGAACCCAGAAAACAGAGCAGGAAGACTTAATGAAAAACAGTAATAATTTTACAAGTAAGTTTAAAAGCAGGGATCCAGAGTCAAGACATCAGAAGAACTAGCAACTCGGCTATGTACGAAAAAAAGAGACACCTAAGATGACAGAATGCCTTACTCCTGCCAAAGGTGGAAACCAGGGCGCCATTGGTCTACAGGATGCTTGGCATACATGAAAGAATTACTGAAAGAAAGAGTTGGTGAAGGCAACACAGTATGCATAGAGATGTGAACTCTGAATAACAGGCAGGAGCCTGGGCAAGTTTGGTTGCTCAGGCTATAGAATTAACATGCAATTCTTGTATCATCCGTGTCTGTTGAAATCTGAAAGGTTCTCCTAATCTCTGCAGGAACAAATATATACAGGATGCAAGCCGTTTTGGGAGTAATGGAAGGTGATGCACAGCTCAACAATCTCCATGCTGAGATCTCCTTCTCCTCTATGTCATAACTCTCTCTTCTTCACAACACTTAGAACAATTGGAAACTATACAGTTAATAAGGTGATTTTATATTAAATGTTTCAACTTATTTAATAAGGTGCTAGGTGAGTAGAAAAGAAACTTCCTCACAACATACAAATTAGTGTTTCTTGTCAGCAGCTGTGGGATGACAACTTAGAAAGATAGTACCTCTGCCAGCTTGTGTTTGCAGTGTAGATGCCTAATTTTGCAGCACTGCCCAACTTCTCGGTACCTACTGTAGATGAGCTACCACAAAGCACTTAAAGATACTGCCTGGGACAGCAGCATATACCACTTTCCACATGCAGCATAGCTGATAACTTCACATGTTAATAAAAAATTGCTCATTGAAAAAATTGTCTCAGTTGTCATTGAGAAAGTGAGTCTGACTGATTGCCTTACCACAGGAGTTGCACTGAAGATGGCACCTTGTCCGCAGCATTACTTGTCTTTGGCCAAGCTGGTCTTTATCCAGTTCCCTGCATGTATATCTCCTGCTATCTCCTGAAACTTGTGAGAGGTAAAGTGCCAGACAGTAGCCTCCTGCTGCACACTAAAAAAATAACCCATATTGTGAAGCTAGAAGCTATTGAACCCTGAGAAAACACAGGAAACAGAAATCACTACTAACATGAAAGTACGACTTTCACATTTTATAGAGTAACTGATTTTCACTTCTCGACTCTTCAAGAAGTGCCTTCTAAATGTCAAGTAGCCTATAGAAGTCCAAGGCAAAAAATGCTCTACATGACTCAGAAGTACTGCAGAAATGCAACTGAATAATTTAGACATTGCAAGTTCAAGTAGCTGGACAGCATGGACAGCTGGACAGCACTACTGCACTGCCAAATGGCTTTACTGAGTCATAATATAGTTTCAGGAATGATTATCATACAGGTTGTTAAGCAAAGCTGGTATGGACAACTGTTTTCTGGGCATTGTTTTTAGTAGCCTAAAATGAATGTTTATAACCTACCATCAGTTGCATACATTCTGTTGGCTTCTAAAAGGTCTAGAAGAGCATATTGCAGCTAAGCAGAATTTAATCATTAGGAAAGTATTTCAAATAATTAAAAAGAGCATGTGTGTCTTGGAAAACCTGATATATGGAATTCAAGTGGACGGAGGGGGAGAAACGACAATATTTTACTCATTAAATAACTTCTCTGATGCAGGCTTCTGAACTGTGTGTGGATACAGAACAGTTCACAGAAAACACATTTGCATCAGATTCCAGGAATTAGATCTTTTTTACTATTCTTTGATGGAAAATGAAGGCTTGGCTGCTTACCAGATTATTTGCTCTATGATAAACGTAAAAGGTTTAAAAGTTCTGATGGAGTATGGACAATAATTCCTGAGAAATTTGATCATCACTGAGGCTATTGAAAAAACTGAAGTGATGCTACCAGCCAAGTAGATCCTGCAATTGAGACATCAACATAGAGGCTGCATGAAAAGACTAATTAAGCACATTTTTTAATAGTGAATAAGAATTTTAATCACATGCCTCCACAGTGATCAAGGTCTCTTGGAAATGATATGACCATGGCACATTCCCAAATCAGTTATCTTTCAAGCTGAGCTATCAGTTGCCATGCTTAAAGTAGACTAAACTGATAGAATTCCTACAGACAGCACTACTTCTAAAGTTTTACTTGCACCACTCTTTCAGCCCCTGATGTCTTAAACTTTTGCAATAGACTTAAATATCTTCTCCTAGCATTAAAATAGGGAGAGACGTTATTTTAGCTTCATTATTTCCAGGTTTAATGTTACTGAATGGTACCAGAGTTTCCAGATCTATGTGCAATGCTACATAAATTTGGGCAGTTGATTCCAGAATCAAAATTATTTCATTCTGCTTTTATGCTGGTTTCTGTCAACATTTTCTCCTAGACACCCTTACTATACAGCATACTTACTTCGGGATGGCAATCTGTGCACAATGCTAGCAGTACAATGAGTACGTATGTTGTAGTTTGAACCTTCATAATAATTCTTTCATAAATGAATATACTGATGGCTCATGCTGAAAGTAATTTTTATCAGTGGGACTGATAAAAGATTTTGTTTCCCTATCCAGGCATATACTTTGACAAAACCAGGAGGTATTTTACATTTCTGAGACCTTTCTCTGTCTGTAGCATTTTGACCGGGATGGAAGTTTTTGAGGAAGGAGAGGGAATGGCAGCTTTTTCTGACAGAGATACAGACAGAAAATATAAGTGAATAAGACATTTCCTTAGGAAAATTCCAGACGTTTTATCTCTCACTGAGTGAGTCACTTTTGCACAAGAATGTTTGTATTTTCTCTGTAAGCATTTAGGCTGTTATCCTCATATCTCTCCTGAAAAGATTTACTGTCACAGTGGAAATTCCTAAAGGAAATAGGCACCCTAGGAGAGATAGCTTTGCAATGAAGACTGTGTGTCTTCAGAGGAATGGTTTGCAAGATGCTGGCTGATCCTAGAAACACCCAAAGTGAACAGTTCCTCTGCTGAGTCATGATAATAAAGCATGCTAGAACCCTGCACAGAGAAGACAGTGGGGTGGGGGTGGTGATGGTGGTGGTGTTTGGTTGCTGTCTTTTTTTTTAAGTAAACTTAATTATTTAGGTCCTAAATCCAACCAGAGTTCAAGTGGGCTTGAAGTGTTTCACTCTGGGATTTAGCAGGTCTTACAGGAAAAAAATCCTAGACTAGCTGAAACAGAGGAGCTAATATATATTGACACTTATTTTGTAATTCATGTAGTTTGAAAGCTCCATTTTCCTCTTCACACCTGAAATGAATTCTAGCTACCTCCAGTGTTTCTGACAGTTTCAATCTAGCCAAAGAAGGTAAAAGTATGTCTGGCATCCATGCAGCTTGGATTATCATCTTATGGCAGCATAGCTGACATAACTAAATTAATTTGACTTAAGAAATCAGAGAAGTCTTGAACTGTTGTCTTGTAGATGACAAACCAGTGTCTTATCAGCAAAGCTACTCAGGTCCAGTCCACAGGACTCTTAAGTGTGATTTCATCTAAGTAATGTGTTGCTGAGTCTAGTGTCAAATGAATCTATCACTTTACAAGCTTTTCTAATTAAAGGTAAAGAAGATTAAATGCATACAAACAGTCATTTAAAATGTTATAGTAGATTAATACTAATTTTCTAAAAATTTTAAATATTTTACCATTACTCCTTTGAGTTGAAACAAATATCTTTTATGAAATTTTTACAAGGTATATGAAGATAGGACAGACTTTACTTTCTTGCAAAAATAAACTGCAACACAATGTTTAAGTCTATCCATTTATTTCACTGGTTCTATTAGAGGAGTAATGCCCAAATTGCATCAACTCAATCATGCATAAAACCTTAGTATTTCCCATTGGCTGACAACAGGCCAAATTATACAGCATTTAGGCCATTAAACGTTTTGAATGTGGGTGAGTAATCCATACCATGAATATTATAGTATTTCTTTGAAATATTCTCTATTCCTCTTCAAGTATATTTGTACAAGAAAAAAAGGTCTTATCTGAATAATTTTTCTTGAAGCCATATCCTTTGTGATTTTCCCTTCCTGGATTTGTAATGGCCTGTATTGCTTGCGGTGGCAACAGCTGTGTTTTTAAGAAGAAGTGCCATGCAAATGCAGTACACCCTCTGAACTGCTGAGTTCTGGTCATCTAGACAAAGTCAGCACCCAGATACTATGGGTCAGGCCATCATTTAGTATTAGAATTAAAGATTTCCTTTACCTAAAAATTATTAAAACTATATGCAACCTATTCATTCCTGTGTGTTACGTCTTTCCCATGCCAAATCATTACTTGGAGTATTGTGTGCAGTTCTGGTGTCCTCGACATAAAAAGGACATGGAACTGTTAGAACAAGTGCAGAGGAGGGCCACGAGGATGATCAGGGGACTGGAGCACCTCTCGTATGAAGATAGGCTGAGAAAATTGGGGCTGTTCAGCCTGCAGAAGAGAAGGCTGCGTGGAGACCTCATAGCAGCCTTCCAATACCTGAAGGGGGCCTATAGGGATGCTGGGGGAGGGACTCTTCATTAGGGACTGTAGTGAGAGGACAAGGGGTAATGGGTACAAACTTAAACAGGGAAAGTTTAGATTGGATATGAGGAAGAAATTCTTTACTGTAAGGGTGGTGAGGCACTGGAATGGGTTGCCCAGGGAAGTTGTGAATGCTTCATCCCTGGCGGCATTCAAGGTGGGGTTGGACATAGCCTTGGATGGCATGGTTTAGTGGGAGGTGTCCCTGCCCATGGCAGGGGGGTTGGAACTCGATGATCTTAAGGTCCTTTCCCACCCTAACTATTCTATGATTCTATCATTCTATGATTCTATTACTCCTCTGACAGTGAAAATCATGTTTTAAATTACCCAAATCCTTTTTCCAAGGGGATCTAGGCACTGAGATGCACACTTCCCACTGGAAGTTACTGGGGTTTATGCTTCTCTACCACCTTCCACAGTATGAAGCAGGCTTCCAAATCACTTCAGCAGTCAATTAGCATCAGGTGTGTTAATGCTTCTAGTTCTCTGGGGTTCTTAGTTGTGGATCTTAGTCCCATTGCAGTCTAAGATGAGTTTTAGTCCCATAACAGTTCAAAGCATAATAGGTATATCAAGCATTATGACATCTGTGCAAGGAAAATAACCATATTCTAGTTTAAAAATGAAAAAGTGAACAATAGCAGAAGTCCCTTGTCCAAAAGCAAAATTGGAGCACAAGGTAATATCAGACTTCAATAATGTAATTGTCAAAAGAAATTGTTTCATCATCTCACTGCATAATCATAAAGTAAATTATGTTTGGGTTTTGCTTTTTGGGTTTGGTTTTGGGGTTTTTTTGCTTTAGCAGGCTAATCAGTATGTTTTCTAAATTACTAGATACAGTAGTAATCATTCTGCATTTTAAAAGCTGAAACAGAAATAATGGAGCTAAATCCTGTCTCAAATGGACACTGCAAGTGTATCTTACAGTACCTGCTGAAATTTATTTGTTCCTAAGGTAGAAGAATTCATGAAGCCTTATAAATTTTTTTAGAAAATAGAAATTTAGACCTAAACAAGGCTGATTTTTATTTACATACACAAGCCAGGCTTTTATTCACATGCAATACATAGATTTAATTAATTGGTTTCTGCAAACAAGTGATTAACTGCATTTCTCTTACTCTTATATTTTGGTTTTTTTTCTTTTTTTTTTTTTTCTTAGCCATATTCACCTTCCCTTATGCAGAAGTGGTATAATTATGTTTTTCTGAACTGATTATATCTCTCATTGGAGTTCAGCACATCTTTAATTACTACCAGATCTTCAAATATTTTCAGAAGATTCCCATTAGAAAGATCATCAACCGTTGCTATCCTGCTCTCCAAAGGAAACTTTGAGCAGACCCTCTCACCCAATAGTAACATTGACACATTAACTTTCCTCAGCCACCTCACTCAGACTACTTAGTCTGGCTCCACCATGGCTGGGAGCCTTAATCAGATATCATACTAACGAAAGCTATGTCAGTAATGATGTCAGATGAATGGTGGTCACATGGCAACAGCCTCATTTGAAGCAAACAGTGCCACACTTGTTTTTAGGCTACTTTATGACTTGGCTGAAAAATTACTTTGTTCACAACGAAACACCACTAATGTATGAGCTGTTACCATAGGATTTTAGCACATCTACTATATTCTCAACATTCTTTTAATATACCTACCTGGATAAACAGTGTAAATATCATTAAACTACACATATTATCAAACTCATCAATCAGCATGTAAGCTAACCAGATGAAAGCTTGGCAATCCCTTCTGGCATTTCAAATCCTCAAAGAAATGGTATTATGGAAAATATATAACAGAGAAAATATTTTAATTTTGCACTCTGATTGGGCTTATACCAGATTTACACATAAGGAGAATAAGAAGACTAAATCAGCACTCCTGCAGGGTCCCAGAAGTGTGTGTTTTCCCTTTCATGCTCAGGACATCAGTGGGCTGGTGGGATATACAGAGGGCAGAATAACAAGGGTGAGTGAGAGGGAAATGGAAGCATTTGCCCTCTGGCTCCACTCACACTGCAACAAAACAGAACCCCCAGCATCTCCCAGCATTTAAACTCCCTTCAATTCCCTGGCTCCTATGGTAAAAATGACTTTTCCTTTCAGGAGGAGGTTTCTCAGGTGTGCAGTTAGTGCTCTTACTCGCAGCATGGGATTACAGGCAAATGTGACTTATTCAGTGTTCACGTACTGGAAAGACTACCCATTTCTCACAGATTCTGATGTTGCTTGGAAGTGGGCAGTGGCAATGTGGCAGCTCAACTTTGCTTAAAATCAGTGTCTGAATGACTGGTCATTGACTTGTATCTGGAGAAGATAAATAGCAAAGTTAGACATCAGAAATTACTATAATGGAGAAAAATTGTAAGTAGCCACGTCCTGAGGCAGGCAGCTACATTTTCCTATTACTGTTACTCAGCCTGCAATCTCATGATCAGCTTAAGATAAGGGGCTGCCACTGCTGTTGAGCAGTAAAATCCCCACACCGCTCTCTGGCTGCTCCTCCTCAGGCCTCCACAGAGCACATAATGGATATGGCTGCAGAATAAGCTGGCACAGCCTGGCATGGTTTTGTGAGTGCTTGTGCCACCAGACAAGGCATGGGTGCCAGGACTGCGGATGGGAGTCACTGAAGGAGCAGGCAGAGCAGGAGTGCCACCCACTGACAGTTTAGCTCTGTGGGGTTTAAATTTATCTTAAAACTGTGGTAGTGGCTTGTAGGGAGAGCCTGAAATTCATATGGGGTCACAGACATCGCTGGTTGGTAGTGCTTCATTCATTTAAACTTACCGATCAGGAAACGGTTAAAAAATTATTGTGTTTATCCAATGGTGGATCAGGAATAGTGACAAAGATAACAAAGAGAAGCTAACTAACAAAACCCTGAATTTAAAGCGTTGAGTGGTCAGAAAAATGTGAAGAAATACTTCAACAAAACTGTATAGTGCATGAATGTGTAGAAATCAAGAATCCTCAAACAGAAAGCAAGAAAAACTATTCAGATATTTGCCGAGAATGACTCAGTTATTCCTAACTACTAGTATGAGAATAAGAACTACAAATGCATAGTCTACCCATAAGGGAGAATTAGCAGAATGTTAACTGGTTCATGACCCTGGAGCTGTGTTGGCATAGTCTTTGTATTAACAAAAAAATAAAAAATAATCTGTCTTTTAAACCCTGAAGTTCCAACTAACTGTAATGAAAAGATTCTGGACACAAACTGCATATCATTCATACAGCTAAGCCTTTAGCACTGCTATTATTTTCTGTTGCCTTCTGGCACCACTTAGCAAGTTCCAAAAGAATGAATTCTCTATCCATTGATATATACTGGAAAAGGAAAAAAAGAAAAAGAATGCAGCCTCTTTGCACTGAAATATAATATGCATGCAGCTCTTGCTTTCCTCTCTTAGCTCTTCCGCAAATATGCACTGCCTTCATATTGCTGAAAAAAAAGAGATGCTGTATTTCTTCTGGGCATTTGTTTTCATTCATATTTTTGCCTTTTTATTAAAGACTATGTGAAAAATTTTAAAGCCACAAATGACTGGTCTTTTCCATTAATCCAGTACAGAAGCTACTTCAACTAGATACCTGTTGGACCTCCTGAGCAGTGCAAAATCCCAGGATGAAAGCTCAGCACACACTGGTTGAGGAAAGTCTTGTGAAAATCAGGAAAAAATATGTGAAGCAGCAGAGAGATAGAAGTCACCTAGAAGAGTTTGAGGAAGGTGTAAGTAGGGCTGGAGCAAGTGTCATCCAAAACCTATTCAGAATAGTTGGGGTCTGACGACGACAGTCAAAATATTATTGTGAATCCATATGAGCTTTGAAAGGTTGCTGTCCAGCTGTAAGAGAAGGAAGATCACTTACAACTCTAATAAGGTTCATTTAGTGAGTATTCTCACAGATGCCCACAAACAGCAGAACCCCAGTGGCATTTTGTTTGAAGCTACACCATCAAGCACATCACTATCTTCTAAATAAAATACATTTGTCATCAGTTTTGGATGTTAGCTCAAATATTTGGTTCTATCCTGCAAAATTAATGGAAGGAGCTGTTTTTGACAACAAAAAATAAAAAAAAAAATAGAAAAAACAGGGCAAGAAAAACCACATAAGGAGCAAGGATAACCACATCAGGGCATACCACATGTTTAAACTAGCACAGTATACTGTCTTTGACAGCAGACAGTGGCAGATGTCTAGTAAAAAACATAAGAACAGGCGTGCACATGGTTATGTCTCCCCAGAATATTTTTCCACCATCACTTAGAAAGATTTGTACATACAGTAAATAAAGGATGGCAGAATTTCAATACACTGATGTAGATGGCAGTGGAAAAGACTACCACGAATATGCCTAATATTCATCGCTTTAGGCACACTTCTATGTATCCTACTTGCACTTGCATAAGTAGCATTGCTAATGAAGGTTAGTGGAACTATATGCTGCCTATGCAGAAGCTTTTGTTTCCTTTTTAATCTGACAAATTAAAATTAGGTTTATGCTTATACAGGGAATATAAATCAGTTAAAAATACATACATTATTACTGATTAACATGAAAATTATTAGGTATATGTTTTATGCAATCACTGGCTGTTCCCCTCAACCGGTGCACCATATAAAAATTGTTTTTTAATGGAAGAATACTGTACAGAGACCAAAATAGAAACTGCTAAAACAAACAAGATAATTATCTAAATTTTATAATATCACTCATAAAACGTCTGCCTTTTCCCTTTATGAGCTTGATAGATTAAATTTAGGGCAGATGTTTCATATAATTTACTCAGAAAACAGGAAAATTATTTAAAAAACTCATAAAACCTCCAAAAACACAAATGAAACTAATCTAAAACATATGCAGTCTACAGAATTAAAGGAAAAGTTAGTTATTCCTGAAACTATGGATGGGGATGCTTAAGAGATAAAACCATCTCCTCCACACATTTTATAGTATCAGATCTTCTCAACTGGTTTGGGCAAGCAGAGGCCCCTCTGAATTTAGGCGCATGAGGCAGCTCTGGCTATTTTCCCAGACACAGTGAGAAACTCAGAGAAACACAAACCCTGTTCCTCAGTGTACAGAAGCTAATCTGTGGTGTCTTACTTGAGTTAGAGAGGTACCTGTTCACAACAACATGAATGTAGTTGAAGAATACCAGGTGGAAGTATCACACATTACTTATTTGTGCACTGTAAGAGGAGGAACAGGAGCAGACACAATGTCTTTAATGCTGCAAAGAAAAAAATACCAAACAACTCCCCACTGCCAAGAGATACCAAAATCATGTCTTTTTTAAAACTGAAGGTATCTGTGGTCAGACAAGAGATGTAGAGAACTTTTTCACGGGCATTTTGAAAGATTTTGTTCTGAAGCCTCAAAAGTCTCCATGTCACAAATGTCTCCATTTTCAGGACAGTTATGCTCCTGAGACCCCAGACAAAATAAAGATATCATGCACCTGCCTGTTATAAACATTCTTAGCCCAGAGTTGTCTGTCAGTCCAGACAGTTTGTTAAGCTCTGTGTTTCAAGATCCAGTTAGGAGTGAGGAACATCTGGCAGTGCCACTGGCAGATCTGTCAGCGCTGGCACACACCTTCTTTGGCCTCCATGTGGACTGTCAGCTGGTTGTTGTGCAAGGTGAAGGGCTCTAATTTTTGGAGTGTGAGGCTCTTGTAATGCAGGAGGCAGCAGAGGTGTATTCGTGAAATAAAAGTTTCCCAGTCTGTCTCCTTGTAGTATTGGTTCCTGCACTTGATGAGAGCAGGAAAAGAAACTGACCGCTAAATTCAACTGAAGACTCCCGAGTTATGTTCTTGGTTCACAATGGTAAATAAATTAATGACAAAAATCATAATAATAAAAAATCCCAATTTATTTAATTTACAAGATTATCAGAAAGTATGAAAATAAAGGGTCCATACACTTATTGCTCTCCACTTATATGTGAATAAAAAGCACAAACCAAAAGAATTTCCCACATGTGCGAACTGTAAGAACAAGATCTAGACATAAAAGAAATCCAGCTACTGTGTTGACAGTAGCCATGGGTTTCAAAAGAAGGAATAAATACTCTTAATTCAAACTAGATGCTGAAAAAATAACCAAAACAATAGTTAAAATATCAGCTTCTCAGTCCCTGAAGTTCAGAGAGACAGGGTACAGTGGTTCTTCCAACCTAAATCCCATTCTGCCTCAAAAGCAGATGAACAATAGAGCAAATGCTGTTGTTGCTGGATCTGAATACTTTTTTCTGCAGAAGCAAAGCTTTCCTTTCCAAGAGTTTACCCCTTTGCATGTTGTTCCCGCTGGCAACACATCACAGCCTATTTTTGTGAGCGAGATAAAGAGGATTTGGCACTGGAAATACATACTGTGTGTGAGATACCAAATGAAAGCAGCAAAGCCAGCAAGTGTTGCTCAGCCATCCTGTATCATCTGAGAAAGAGCAGTCAGCTGCAAGCAGGATAGCAAACAAGTCTACTCAATGAGCTAAAATGTGTTGTATAATTCCCTCTTATGGAGCAGAGTCCCTCTAAAGGTAAATATTCACCCTCCAAATATTGAAGCAAATGTTTTCAAATGTATCACCATAATAAAAGCTGTGGGCCAATTCCTCTTTCAGAACACATGTGAGGTTTCAACAATGCAGGGAAAAATGTGTAAACTGTTTATGGCTGGTAACATTAAAGCAGTGCAGAACAAACGAGCTCAAATACCTGACCTGCAGTAGGAGAAACAACAACTTCACTTTGATGCGGCATAAACATGCGATCTTGAATAGATATGGCCAAGACTCCAAAAAAAGCTTCAAAAATAGTTATCCTAGTTCACATGTCAGTTCTTCCACAGGCCATAAATAAGCTTCAAAGAGTTATAAAACCAGGCAGCAGACACCAAATGCACGCAATCTCAGAGTACTCCTAGTAAAAGTGCATCACCACCTTTCTGCTGCACAGAAATATTAGGCAAATACTTTATTCATACGCAAGTGCACACGCATATGCACATTCACTTCAAAATATTTCTATAACTTTTTAGGTACTGGCACTAAATAAAGTTTCTTAAACATTTTCATTTCATGATTGTTAGTGGCACAGAGCATGTTTCTAGTGCATGGTCACTAAGCAAACAGAGTGAAAATACTTTTACAGTGAATATAAACAGTTTTATGGGGTATCAGAGAGCAAGAGGAAGCCACAAATACAGAGCACCAGCAGCTGCTCTGGGGCAAGGCGGCTGCTCTGGATCCAGTAGCAAACTGCATTTGGGCAAACAAGTGGGTGTGAGACTGTGTAATGGAATACTGCAACTTTAAAAATGCCTTCACTCATAAAGGAGTGGGAGGACTTATTTCTTTCTTTTATAAAATTTTTAATAGAAACTGGGAAAATGGCCCAAAAATGTTCCTGGATAATCACTTGAATAAAACACTGGATTTATTTCTGTGTTATTGACACCCTTTCTCAATCCATTTTCCATGAATATTCATTTTACTGGTAGGAAAGCTTGGAAAAACAGAAACTTAAGTCTGTGCAGGAACATATGCCATTTACAGACTATATATTCATTATAAGATTCAAATTCTAAGAGATTCATTTGTTCCACCACAGATAAGTAATAAAAATACTAGAAAACTGCATTCAGACAAATTTAGATATCCACACCAAAGAAATGTCTGCAGAAAGCTTTCAGCAAATACCTGGGAAAACAAATACACAGGGGAACAGCCATGATGGCTTGTAGGAAACTTATCAATTAAAGAAACAGATTATATTAATAAATTTTTTTACTCAGCTCCAGTCTAACAAATACACTAGGCAGTGATGCTGCAGCCAAGGCTACTCTCCCAGCAAGCAGTTGCTCCTTCCCTTGAGGTTGCTAGAGTGATGTTTCATTGCCAACAGTATATTTTTGTGGTAACTAATGACTACATTTTGTTTTCATCCTCAGAAACATATTGGGATGTGAGCAGGGTCGCTAATACCAGTGTGTATGTTGTGATATGTTGGTATTCACCCTGGGTGCAGGGCAGTGTCTGTGTGCCGTGTTCAGAGGGAAGGACTACAGCTGCTCTAAGCCCCAGGCTCTGTGGCCTATAGTCACCAATGGGTTTCCATAAATGCTTCTGTTTTGCGTATCAGTAGGTTTCTTTCTGTGACAACCAGAAGTAAATGGGTTATATGTTCTCCAGGCAGCTGCTGCAATTTACTGTGGAAGACAAACCCAGCAGTATCAAAGCTGCCTTAAAAGTAGTGTACCCATACTAACTGGAGGGAAAAGTGATTTTTAACTTCAGCTAGCTGAAGAGAAATGGCACAACAGTGACTTTGTCTTGTTCCTGCAACACATCTGCAAACAGATGGTTGCTTTGGCTGGGGTAAAAGAAGAGGTACTGCTCTCTCAGACCGATGTGTCCTCAGTACAGCTGATCCAGAGTATCCCTTGGTAGGACTGTGAGAAAAATATGCCATTGATCCACCTCAACTGTCATATCTTTGTGAGCTGAAGCTTTTATTTTATCTGGCTGGGGTCTACCTTATTTTTTGACAAGACTGAGAGAGGCTGGTGAGTCTGACTCATGGCTGCAACAAGCTCATCTACATCTTTTTCATTTACTTGAGCTTTTGGCTATTCTACTCATGGTTGTAATACACTGTACATGTAATTGTGATAAATTATCCCTATCCATGAGATGGTTCTTTGGGGATTCCTTGGACACAGTTTTGAGAAGAACCCAAGATTCATAACTGTCATCAACAAGAAAGAGAAATAGTTCCTACCATCATTTATGCTTCTGAATCATGTATAACAAATGGCCAACACACTCCACAGCTGATATCCCTGGATATCAGCCAAATTCCTGCCAAACTTTGTATTGTTATCCTTGGCCTACTAGCATAATGATATTAAACTCAAACATCTTAGTACAGTTCCTATCGTATTCTAATCTGGAGAATGGTTATTTGTCCCCCTATTTCTTGTCAGGAAGAATAGATTTGCTATAGGCATTATTAACAATATTGAAGAAACTGCAGCCTGGGTTTTATTTACTTCTTTTTAATCACCTGTTTCTCAGAAATTAACATTATTCTTGTTTGTACTTGAAAACTGGTGTGGAGTAACACCAAGTACAGGCTTGCATGAGAACACTATTACTATGTTGAACCTGCATCACACAAGGATCCTTGTGCCATACTTTTATAACTGTCTTTTACTCTTGTTTGAAAGAGCGTAACTATCAACAATGCTCTCTTCAGTACATATGTATATAATAATGTATATTAGGCCATTATTATGGTGTTCAATGTGGAAATAATGTAGTCATACAAAAGACACATTACTCAAAATAAAATCTAAGATAAATAAAGGAAGCTATAAAACTCAGTGTCGGACCCTCTTCTGAACCTATTTAAAGTCAATGGCAAAGTTCCTACTGACCTCAAGCAGGAACTAGCTTCTTTTTCACTTTCCAGTTTTGTTTAGAAAGAAATATAATTACGGACTTGAAAGGTGAGATGAAATATTTGGGGAGAGGGAGAGAAAGAGAAATAAAGGAAAAGAAATCAGTCAGGGATGAGGGAAAAGAAAAAGCTGTATTTTTAACATTTTACAAAGGATGTAACAAGAATTGCTTAGGGTGTTTTTTGTTTTTTGTTTTTTGTTTTTTTGTTTTTGTTTTGTTTTGTTTTGTTTTGTTTTGTTTTTTTTGGGTTTGTTTTTTTTTTTTTTTCAGATTTTCCATGTTCTGGTTTTGCTGGAATATGTAAGTATTTTAATGCTCACATTTCTCTCCCAGCTCCTTCCACCCTCTTCTCTGTGGGCACTTCCACTGGCCCCAAAAGGCACGTGATGCTTCTCAAAACTAAAAATGTGTTTGCTATTAAATATAATGCGTAAAATCTTACAATGCTTTCAGAAAAATAACGCTCACCTCCAAAATGAGGGGAAAATGGTACATAATCATACATATAATTCACAACATTTATTTCCCCAGTAATGAATGTTGTCAGGTTTTTCCTTAGTTAAGCAGTCATACCTGAGGTGCACTGCGTTAAAGGGCACATTCACTGCTGACATAAACAGTAACTACGGCCACTTTGGTGAAGTTATCTCCAATTAAGCCAGCCATTACCTTTGCTTCAAGGTATGCAATACGTTTTAAATGATAGAAACAAGTCTAGGAAATGCCAAGTATTTCTACAAACTCTTTCATGTGTGTACCCCCTGGACCTGGACCCCTTCTCCAAATCTGCTGGTTTTGTGCTAAGTGTTGCCTGAGCAAAATGCAGTGAGGGCTGGTGCTGTATGTCCTGTTTACCCTGCAATTAATGAAGCGGCGTTCAGTGAGAGACACCAAAGAGCCTGCTGTACTTAAAGGGCTAAGGAGAGGTGATAACAGCCTTCCCTCCGTTAAGGCTGGCTGCCCAGCTTTACTGAAAATGTAGTGACAGATAAAACATAAATCAACATCCTTATCATCCTGGCTTCCTTGCCTGCCAAATGGGGGTTTAGTTTATCAGCGACCCGCGGGCCCACTGGCAGCCTTTACACTTACAGCTGGTCAGCGGGGTGGGACTGGGTGGAAGCTAAATGGCTGCTCTAAAACGCCTTGGTGTAAACAACCCGAGGAAGGACTTCCTTGAACTGCCGGTTACCTGAGTGCGATCCATCTCACTAAAGCGCCTGCCCCAAGAGGGGTAGTATCGCCAGGAAAGAAAACAAATAAAAGGCACCCAGCATGTCCCAGTGCAGGCACAGGCTGGGGAACGCCACCTCATCAAGGGGTGAAGAGCAATCAGCGAGCCAAACTCCTTACAGCAGTGCTTAGGAAGAGGGCAAGCAGCTTGGGGAATAAAGGGACTTTGTCAGCCCTGCCTGTTTTTTCTGCACTGTAACCAGGCTGTACAGCATTTACACATATACATGTACAACATTCTCACTGACTCCCCATGAGCCCCATCATGGGGGCACATCTCTCAAATGCACCAGTATCACCCAAGGCAGGAGAGGACTGTACCAAGTGCATATTCATCCCCCATTGCAAGCCAGCAGCCTTCTTCCCCTCCACTACAAACGGCAGACATGTAGGGATTTTAAAAGTATTTTTCCCAATTCACAGCATCACAGATAGATTTTTGCATTAAGCTCAACACAGAAGACAAAACCCAATTAAATCAGGCTTTTCTCACGGAGAGGGTGGGAGTTTGGATAGGGGGCACCCCAGATTTTGCTAGTTACGGGACAGCACTGACATATTTGGCTTCATGCAAACACTTAGTGAAGATGAAATTAGCATTTGGATCAGTGATTTATTTCTGCCCTGAGATCTATTGCAGTAAATAATGTCTTGGGAATTTAAAGTGAGGCAACTGTAACAGTGGTTTTATGTTACTATCAAAAGGAGTGTCAAATGCAGGCAGGTCTGACAAACACTAGCTCAAGACTTCTTTTTTTTAACTAAACTTGAATTAATTCTAAAAGCGTTCCTTTTTCCTGTCACAGTGACCTTTGGTTATAGGAAAATGGAAGTCAAGCTACAGCATTTCATCTAGACAGCAAAGTACTCTGTATTTCTTTGGGTTTAGAAAGCCTCAGTTTCTGACAACAACTCCATGGAAAAGACATGCAGAACACAGGCAAATCATGGGCAGAAAGTAAAGACACCATGTTGCACAAATCATGTTGTGTAACAAAAGGCAAAGTGCACAGACAAAACAGTGTTGTATACCTCAGAGCCAAACTTTCTGGCAAAAGATACATTTTAGAATGAGATTTTTGCTCAATAAATTTTCTTCACAAAGAAACATTTTCTAAAAGTACTTCAAATACATGGGATATAAAGAAAGAAATATCTATTCCCTGCCACATGTTCAAGTTGCAGAAGCCATTTGTAATAAATCACACGTGTGCAGAGCTTGTCTCTCTGTCTTTCCACTAGACAAACACACACTGCAGATGAAATTGCTGGAACCAATAAGGCAAAGGTGAAAACTTCCCATGTCAACATTTGCTTACAGCGTTGCTAAACTTTTACCACTAAGCTAGAATTTTTGCTATGGCAGGTATTACCTGCCAGCTCTCTCTCTCTTTGTGTACTTGTTTGTTTAGCTGTGTACTTTGGCAAGGTTACCCAAGCAACAGCAACATACTTGCACCTATATTTAACCAAAAATCTCCACAAAAGCTCATACTGTACATGTTCAGATTGTACATACAAAAATTAGTTACTCCCCAAGAAGTCTGTCAGAAGAGCATGTTTCAATTTAGAGCTACAAGGAGCTGAACAAGGATTTTCCTGAGGGAACAGATACCAAGAGGGTGGTCTCTGGAAAGAACAGAGAAGAGAGTAAAGCCCTTCCACTCTCAGCACTCTCCAGGCAGAAGGGCAATGGAGGAAAAGGACTGCCCTGCAGAGCCAGGAGAAGTAGAAGATGCATTCAGACCTGCAGCAAGTTTATAGGAGCTGGAAAAATGAGAGAGGAGAGGAAATAAGTTGGGAAGAAAACCAAAAGAGAGAAACCAAAGGTAAAGTAAAAGAGAAGGGCAAGACCCAGGGTGCATGAAAGAATGAATGCAAGAAGCAAGAGGTAGAGGGAAGGAGAAAGTCGCTATAGGTATGCTGAGAAGCAGAAAAGTTGTAAATATCAGTGATGTTCTACTTTAATTCAAAATTTTCACACTGCTTCTGCAACAAGCTGTGAAATTCACTCACAAAAATGACTGGCTTTCCTCTAGCTGCTGAAAATAGCCTAAAAAAGGTAAATCTGCTACTACTACAGCCATCAATTGCTATGTAGCCAAACATATGTTTAAACAAAGTGCAAGCTAGGTTTTGAGTGTGGAAAATTGCCTATGATATCTGTTAGTGCCTTACAGCATGCCACATGACAGAACAGACTCTAAGAAGGTTTTCTCATTGTTTCTAATAAACAAAGCACAAAAAGGGAAAATACATTTCAAAACTAACTAACCTCACAATGTTACAAATCTCTGGGTGTTCTGGTCATCCAGGTGATTTTAATTCCTCTCACTTATCCACATCTTTCATGAGAACAGGTCCCAATTTTTTTTTCCCATGGAGCTCATTCATATATGTGCAAGGTCTAAAACGGGACTTTGTTGCATCTCAAGTGCTATGGGTACCCAGTTTGAAAGAGTCTGTGGTGCTGCACTGTGGACAGAGGATGAAGTCCCTAATTGAACTCCCCCAGGTCATAGGATCCTGCCTGACCAATCTGGTGGTCTTCTATGAAGGGGCTACGGAACTGACGTACAGGGGTAGAGCAGTTGATGTCGTCTACCTGGACTTGTGTAAAGCCCGTCTCACATGACATCCTTCTCTCTAAGTTGGAGAGACATCAATTTGATAGGTGGACCACTCAGTGGATAAAGAACTGGCTAGATGGCCGCACGCAAAGAGCAGTGCTCAGTGGCTCAGTGTCCAGCTGGAGACCAGTAACGAGTGGTGTCCCCCAGGGATCGGTGTTGGGGCCGGACTTGTTCAACATCATTGTGGGTGACATGGACAGTGAGATTGAGTGCGCCCTCAGCAAGTTTGCCGATGACACCAAGCTGTGTGGTTCAGTTGATATGTTGGAGGGAAGGAATGCCATCCAGAGGGACCTTGTGAGGTGGGCTGACGCCAACCTGATGAAGTTTAACCATGACAAGTTCAAGGTCCTCCACCTGGGTTGGAGCAATCCCAGGCACAGCTACAGGTTGGGCAGGGAAGAGATTCAGAGCAGCCCTGTGGAGAAGGACTTGGGGGTGTTGGTTGATGAGAAAATGAACATGAGCCGGCAGTGTGCGCTTGCAGCCCAGAAAGCCAACCGTATCCTGGGCTGCATCAAAAGGAGCGTGACCAGCAGGTTGAGGGAGATGATCCTGCCCCTCTACTCTGCTATCGTGAGACCTCACTTGGAGTATTGTGTGCAGTTCTGGTGTCCTCAACATAAAAAGGACATGGAACTGTTGGAACAAGTGCAGAGGAGGGCCACGAGGATGATCAGGGGACTGGAGCACCTCTCGTATGAAGATAGGCTGAGAAAATTGGGGCTGTTCAGCCTGGAGAAGAGAAGGCTGCGTGGAGACCTCATAGCAGCCTTCCAATACCTGAAGGGGGCCTATAGGGATGCTGGGGAGGGACTCTTTATTAGGGACTGTGGTGAGAGGACAAGGGGTAATGGGTACAAACTTAAACAGGGGAAGTTTAGATTGGATATGAGGAAGAAGTTCTTTACTGTAAGGGTGGAGAGGCCCCGGAATGGGCTGCCCAGGGAAGCTGTGAATGCTTCATCCCTGGCGGCGTTCAAGGTGGGGTTGGACATAGCCTTGGATGGCATGGTTTAGTGGGAGGTGTCCCTGCCCATGGCAGGCAGGCTGGAACTAGATGATCTTAAGGTCTTTTCGAACCCTAACTATTCTATGATTCTATGATCTGCTACAGACTGCAGACCAGCCAAGCAGTGCTCATGGTGGCCCACTAGGTTAGAATGCAGATCACAGTTTGGAAACCACTGCATTATGAAATAAATGCAATAATCTTTTATTCTGTAGTGCCAAACATGCAGAGGAGAGCTTTTCTTGGGGGACTGTCAATACAGAATAGGAGATAGACTCTATAGGATTGTAGAATCTATAGGATATAGTTTATAGGATTGTCACAGAAGCTGAGTGGAACTACAGTGAACTGTGTGAAGGGGAAATACGCTCTTCTAAAAATCAGCACAACGGATAACTCAGAGAATGATATTTATTCCTCTACGAAGGCTGTAAAGGACTTTCAGATATGATCATCAGAACTCTCAAATTTTGCATCATCAAAGCCTTCATTAAAATTTGAAAAGGTATATCTATGCGTGTTAACTAGCACCCGAAACATTGGTTCGACTTCACACATAAAAATATCTCCCTGGATGTGTCACAGCCCTGACCAGTACTAAGTTAATATTTATTGTGCAGTGAAGTGTGAGAAATTAATGCCAAATTATTCAATATTATGAGTTTGGGATTTCATATATGAACAAATAATTAATAATTACTTGGCCCATTATAACTTTTGGACATAAAAGGTAATGAAAGAAAGGAGTATTTTAGAAAATGGACGCATTTCCTGACAAAGTCAGAATTACGCAATTTTGAAAGATAATTTTTAACATTTGGAAAGGCCAAAATTCTTTGGACTGACGCAAAAGTTATAAAGACAGATCTTGCCAAATGTAGAGTAATTTTAGAAGAATTACTCTTTTTCACAATACTAATACAAAAATTCTTGGACATGAAACTGAGAACTCTGGAACAGGAAGGATGAATGATAGATGCTTTTAAGAGCAAGCCTATTTAGCAGCAGTTTGTCTGAGTTCTGTAACATACACTGACAGTAGTAAATTTCCATTCTTGACTGTATTTTGCTAGTTCTTCATGCACAGAAAGTAGCATATTTAGCACAATGGCCATTTCAAATTATATATTTTAAAAATGGATGGTGCTTGCTTATTTCTACATTTTATAAAATAAAGGAAATGAAAAAGACACTGTGAGAAAGCATGCAAACATATATGATCCGGCAGTGTGCGCTTGCAGCCCAGAAAGCCAACCGTATCCTGGGCTGCATCAAAAGGAGTGTGGCCAGCAGGTCGAGGAAGGTGATCCTGCCCCTCTACTCTGCTATCGTGAGACCTCACTTGGAGTATTGTGTGCAGTTCTGGTGTCCTCAACATAAAAAGGACATGGAACTGTTGGAACAAGTGCAGAGGAGGGCCACGAGGATGATCAGGGGACTGGAGCACCTCTCGTATGAAGATAGGCTGAGAAAATTGGGGCTGTTCAGCCTGCAGAAGAGAAGGCTGCGTGGAGACCTCATAGCAGCCTTCCAATACCTGAAGGGGGCCTATAGGGATGCTGGGGAGGGACTCTTTATTAGGGACTGTGGTGAGAGGACAAGGGGTAATGGGTACAAACTTAAACAGGGGAAGTTTAGATTGGATATGAGGAAGAAATTCTTTAGTGTAAGGGTGGTGAGGCCCCGGAATGGGTTGCCCAAGGAAGTTGTGAATGCTTCATCCCTGGCGGCGTTCAAGGTGGGGTTGGACATAGCCTTGGATGGCATGGTTTAGTGGGAGGTGTCCCTGCCCATGGCAGGGGGGTTGGAACTCGATGATCTTGAGGTCCTTTCCAACCCTAACTATTCTATGATTCTATGATTCTATATACATAATGCCACATATATAAACCTACTCATACACTTTTACTGCAGTTGATAAACTCTGTTTTGCAGAAGTAGAATCAACAGTGAAGATTTATCTTTTCTGGAACCTTCCGTGTTTAGTATATGGAACTCCTTAAATTTTTACTTCTGCAGGTGATAAGTGTACTTCCTCTGAAACAGAGCCTTTTGTTTAGAGTTTCTGTTTATATGAAAAATACTGGTCACATATAATCCTCTTATTCCACTCGATAATGTCTTTTTCTTTTTTTGCTATTGAATGCTAAAGCATTACACACTCATAACATGAAATCAAATTCTGTATTATATACTCCATAAACCTGCGGCTTTCTAAGGTGCTTCGATTACAGTCTTTAGTTCCAGGACCAACAGCAGTTGTATTAAAAACTTCTGCAACATGATTTTGAATTTTGCCAAAATTTGCAAATATTAGGAATATTTATTCCTAAATTACTTCTCAAATTAATAAAGTAGATGACTTTTTTTGGTGTTTTATTCTCTCCTTGTTTCTACATACTTATTTTTATTTCTTTCTACCTTAGAAAAGCTGTATGTCCAAGCTGTTTCTATTTCAGGATATGTGAGGAAAATTCCACCCAAATGAAAGAATACCATAATAGCAAAAAGACAGAAGCAGGGAGGAAGGAAACAGCAAACACTTGAGAACACAACATCTGTAAAATGCACCAACAATTCCAAGCTTGCAGTGGGCTGTCACTGCACACACAAAGAGGAAATTTTA
This sequence comes from Amazona ochrocephala, assembly GCA_039720435.1. NCBI lineage: Eukaryota > Metazoa > Chordata > Aves > Psittaciformes > Psittacidae > Amazona > Amazona ochrocephala. Next base: position 40,728,199 of record CM077879.1, read on the forward strand.
TTTAAAAGTTACAAAAATGACCCTGCTTTGAACCAAGTGAATGTGATTACTTCTGAACTGAACAGAAAGTTAAGAAGTTTGGATTAAATGTTTTACCAGTGCCAATGTCCCAGAACTTTCTTTGGCTCTATATTCTCCCTTCCTATGTTTGTCAGCTGAATTTAATGTTCTCTTCTTTTCGTCTTCTGGTCTCTTTGACCTCAATGTGACATTTTAGTTGGGTGATTAATTACTATTAAATGGCACTGCATTTATTAAATGGAGTCCTTGTCTGCATAAGAGCACCGTTACAATGCAACGATTCAGTTTGATAAGCTTAAATATACACAGTTAGATGTGGTAATATCTAATTTGTCAAGGATCTTGTGGCTCGCTTTTCTGCCACACAGCTAGAGAGGATACATGATTGCACAAAAAGCTTAATATTCTGAGCTTAAATGTTCTCAGTAAATTGATCTTCTCCATCATGTAATCTTATTTCAGAGTGTGCAGGAGACAGAAAAGTTCCACACAAGCCTAAGTTGCCTTAATACTAGGCCTGAGGGTTCCTGACCATGAAAATAAAAGCTATGTGACAAGATTTGTATGTCTCTTTTCAGCAGACAACAGCTGACTTGCCTTGCCAGAAGCTTTCTTTCTGGGTTAATTGAATAAAAATAAGAATAAATGTCAGTAAAAGGATGAGAGGTTCATTGAGAAAGAAAAGATCTGTCTATAGTTTGAATACCTAAGTGGAAAAGGGATTGTGAATATTTAGTTTAGTAAGTGAAACACCAACAGCTAACACTGTAATCAACCAGGTTACTATTCTGTCAGTTATATTCTCCCAACACTGCTTTATTCTTTGCTTATCTAACTAAGCTGAATGGGAATACTTTCCTTTTTTTATTGTATTTTTCTTTCCCAGACTGTGCTGAATCATCAAAACAAAACTTGCAAGTGAAAGGATGGGTTTGATTTAACATCTGCTGGGGAAAAAATTCAGGCTCAAGGTGGATGACCTCAGTATGGAAGGCAGACATTCACAAAAAACTCAGAGGTTTTGGGTAGCCATGGACAGACAGATAGCAGTTGGGTCTAGTTACTGCCTGGTTCTTCTGTCAATTGTTTTCCCAATTGGTTAAAAACTAACTGGGCAAGCAAGAGGAACAGAAGCCATTCTTAGGTTGTGTTTTCAGTCCTTGTGTCTTCCACTTCCAAAATATGTATTCAAGCGCCTATATCTGCTGTGTTAGTGCCTGTCTTTCAACTCCCTCCCACTCCACACAAAACAACAGGAAATTAAAATTAAAAGATGAGAAAGATCATGATAATATGAGAAATAAGAAGCCTGCAGCTTTATCTCAAACCTGCAGGTAATTTTTGACAGTGCAAACTGTTGTAGTGCTGTAGAGAAAGGAGGTATTTATCTCATCTGAATTTAGGTGTTTACAAGAACCTCTTTCTAAGATGTGGAGAAACATGCAATGTTTTGGCATGCAACTTCAGACTTACTTTAGATCTGAGATAAATACCTCCATATAAACCACAGCGGGAATTCAGATGCAAACCTCCACCAGAGTCATTTGCATGTGGTCAGGGAAGAGCTCCCACGATTCTGCTGGAAAACTGCAGTATGAACACTATAATAAAAGTGCATACTGTTTACACAGTTAAGATTTAAGCTGAACTCCTTGCCCAAAGAGACACATGAATTTGTATGCTCTGCAGGTTTGCAGACACTCTACCCTCTGAGTGAAATAACTCTGTCTTGAGGCCAAACATCAGCAGAAAAGTAAATCTAAATGAACCAAGAAAGGCCATAATCCTGACTACTTCTAAAAAGATTATAGTGGTGTCTTGACTACTGATGACAGTCAAATGATAAGATTGTATAAGAAAAACATTCTTACAATTCTCATTAAGGATTAAGTCACAACACTCCCAGTTGCTCCTGTACAGATTTGTTCACCTCCATCTTCCATTGTGAACAACAGGAAAAGAAGCATATTAGTATTGCCCAGAATCCTGTGGGCTCAAGATCACAGGCAAGGAGATGCAACAGATGTGTGCTTTAGCAGACTCAAAATGTAAATCTTTTGAAAATGCTGGATGATAGAGATATGTCAGGCAAATTTTCCTGAAAATTTTCTAGAAATTAGAATCAACTACAAAACCTGTATTTTAGTGTGGGCATAGAATCTTGTGAAAAAAGAACTCATTCTCTACTTTCCTAAAGGAACAGAAATATTTTTTTCTTGGTGTAATTTGCTGTTTTTAGGATCCTAAACAAAGGCACAGTTAACAGTTCATCCCTATGATCTTCAAAACAAATTTCTATAAAATTGGGCAACTTTGCAAATACAATTACACTGTTGGTCTCAAAAATGGAAATGTTTTCACATATTAGTCAAAGTGCTCTATTTCTAAAACCACTTTAAATTTACCTTATATGATTATTAAAAGCTGGCCAACATCAGCACACTACATGTTTATCTACATGAAACATTTCGATTGATTGATCCAAAGGAAAATTTTACTTCAAGAAAGTACTGGAAATATTCTTAAAGATTTAATGGTCACAAAATGCATTTTCAAACCAGGCCTAAACTTTGACTTTGGCAGATGACAAAATATTGTATTATCTCCACTAGAGCATTTGTGAAATGCAAATTATAGAGATGACATAGAGAATTTACCTTTTGTGAAAGATGCGCTAGGTTAATTTGATTATTCAAAATAAAAGAACAAGTCTGCTGTTCATATCACAAGACAGATTACTCTGTAGAAATTAAACTAAAAGCACAATCTAACATGTATTTTTTTCTATATGCAGAGAGCCCCTACAGATTCATAATATGAACTGCTGATCAGCATAGTAATTTGCAAGTCATAGTTTAATGATCTCCTCTGTGTAGGTAAGTGAGTATAAGGGAAATAACTGAGAGTCTGTAAAATGGAGGAGTATAATATTACATGACAACACACCAGTGATGGTTTCAAATTGCAAGCAAACCTAGACAAGGTGGGGGAAAAAATTCTTCTCCCCTTTCCCCCAAACACACGCACAATTTCCTTTACAAGAAAATGCAAGACAAATAAATGCATTACTTGCTGTTTCTCAGAGGTATATCAAATGCTGATTAATTCTACATCTTCTGAATTGTAATGTGACCATCAGAGCAAAACTTGGCCTTACAATGCTTTCCTGTTACTCAAAGGGCTATACGAAAGTGACTGTGTTGAAAGAATTATAGCCAAGGACGTAACTGTAATGAAGTATTATCAGGGACATATAATATTATCAAAATATCAAACTCTACACATGTCAACAGTCACCCAACTTGATTAGAGGCAGATCTGGTTTTTGGTTAGGTAAAAGTAGGCAGTTGTTTACATTGGCAGATCACAGGGGGGAAGGGAGGAAATGAAATGCCCCAGTACAGGGTGCCATGGCCCCATTGCCTGTTTTGCGGACCCTAAGAGAAAGACAGGCAGGGAGAGGAGCTGTGAGCCCTGTGATCAGATCAGCTCAGAGAAGGAGCAGAAGGTTAGTGCTCCCCTGCCCACCAATTCCTAGTAAATCTGCTCCCTCTCAATAAATCCCCACTTTATTTCTCCAGTCCTTCACTTTTAGCTTTGGGGATAAAGGGCGGGGGGAGGGAAAAAAAAACAACCTCCTGCCTACCACCACCTCCAGATCACTGATGACTCCCTGGACCCCACAGCCAATTTCTTTCAATCCCCTTCCCTGACTGCTGCCACCAACCCAGGCAAGGTTTGTGTCAGGTCTCCAAGACCAGTGACACACTCACAGGTCTATGTCATCTCTCAATTGCTGTCACAGTGCTGCCAGGCTTTGCACAACAATTATTTCTTCATCCTTTGCTCCAGTGGCTTCCCCCTGCAACCCTGCAAGACTGTCTACAAGGCTGGATCCTGATTCATCAAGCAGAAAGTGAGGCATTAAATTGAAACATACCAACCATTAAGCATGGCTAAGGGTGAGCATGTCGAGGAAAGGCAGTGTCTGATGTCAGATTTCAATCCTTTTGAACTGCAGCTTTATACAACCATCCTCTATGCCTGTTATTTATGAGGTGAACTGAGGATATGACAGCCTTGCCAGCTGATGTGACAGAAAAAGCACATCGTTCACTTTGAACCTTGCAGAAATGTGGAAAACTTTCTTATGCCTCTTTCAGCGTAACCCCACTCCAAGAACATATTGACTTGTAATAGCTTCTGTTTATGCAGTGCAACAAGCTGAGGTCAGTGGGAAAGTGTCAGCTGCAGCGTATGACTCTGCTTTCACTGCATCATGGAACTTGGCACGGTCTCACAACGACAGATAACAAACTGCATTCTATAGCTTTCAAAACCCTCAAAGGATATGTGGCTGGGAAAGGCTTGCAAATGCCTTCTCTTGATTAATAGTTGCAAAACTGAAGTGATCATAATTTAGTTCTAGCAGAGAGATGCACTTCTTTCTAGCAGCAATAAAGACACAAAAGCCCACAAACCTACACAATATACAGAAATAATCTTTAAAGAAATTCACAGTCATCATGCCAGACAGTAAATGAATTATTTCTCTCATTTCTTGTCTCACCACAGCTTCCTCCCACTTGAACACACATGTTAGGCATTCAGTTAACCTCAAGCATAGCTCTCCTGGCCTTATCACTGTATCTGCACTCCCCATCACGAGGGTATGCTAGACTACATTTTTGCAATGTAAAAACAGTGACATCATTTTGTTCTTAAAGTAGCTTGTCTGTAAGAACACTTTAATTATACCCAGCTCAGCTCAGCCCCAGAACATGCTTGTTCCTGTGTACTTTCCCATCCTGTGATCAGCACTGTGTTCAGAGCTGCTCTAGTATGAGCTACATACCCCATTCTGAACCTCTCATTTTCTATCTACAGCAGCTGCGTTTGCTTCCCCATCTATAACTTTCGCCGACCTCCTGCTCTTGCACTGCACTTTCTGGGAAGTGTTTTGTTCATGGACCCAGTGGAGGAATATGTTATGACAATGTAGTTTTAAAGAAAGCTTTTTGTTTTGTTGTGTCATGCACTTTATCCATCCCATTTTGTCATCTGGTGGTTTTCCTTTCTTGTTCTAGCACATATTTCATGGCCAAAGCTATTTCACAGGCAACCTTGGAAGTCAATCCTTTTTCAAATAACAACTTTTTTCAGCTGATCCACCTTCCTATCTACTTACAAATCCATCAGAGAGCTCTTTATTTGGCAACAGTCCTGCACCATGTACTGGAATATTTATAGAATGAGTTACAGTACCATGATTTCACCAGCCTGAGGTGAATCACAGAACTGCTTTTTTTAAGTTACCTTCTTTACAATCAGGAAACTCAGCTTAGAATACTGACATAGAACTTCAGTTACTGGTGAAATGCAAAGTAAAAAAATCCTGACAGGTACACATGAGACCTTCATTTGGGGAACAGGTAATTTTTAATTTTTTTCTTCAGGAAAGATTTAATTTTTGTTTAATGGTTTTTTAGATCTACTAAGTAGCTGCTCCTGGTGTTTTATACATTCAGAAGAATATGTTATGAAAACAAAATAAAGGATCAATGATCCTTGCAGAGATTTTGATCACGTGCTGGAATCTCATGCTTGCGCTCTGATTTCATGGAAAGAATCTCACCTGCTCTTTGCAGCTTTTGCTATTTGTTTGATCTCCTCTTTGCTGGTCTGCCTTGAATATTTTGTTAACAAGCCTTAGTGAAATTCCTATTCATTCCTGTATCCTGATAATATATACAAGTAACATGTGGCATAAAGTATAGAAAAAGCTTTTAATTAAAACCAAGTGTTAGAATTATACTGTCTTTGGGTTTCCTCATGTTTCCTGACATTTTTGTATTCAGTTCACAACAGAAAAAATTGTTGAGAGCACAAACTTTGCTTTAATGGTATCTTGTAAATACCATGATAAATATTTTGTTTTGTTGCTTATTGTAAAAATACTGCTATGGTTGTGCAGTTTTAGGACATTAACTGTAGGAATGGGAAATGTTTATACTTTAAAAGATATCTCTGGTTATGAAATTTCTGTTGAAGTACAGTTAAATGAATACTGCGTATACTGCCCTTTTCCACTTTTCCTGAACCAGGTCTTTTGCAACATGGCCTTTGTTTTATCAGAAAACACAAGATGCTCTTCTTAAGACAAGAAAACATGGCAAAACCCTGAAAGTAGGTTGCATAATCTAATGTGCCATATTTGCCTTCTGATAACCCTCACCAACAGCATCTAAAAGTAGTCATTTGACTCTTAATGACAGCCACTGTTCACGTTATCTCTACAAATTTCCTTCTTGAAAAAGCTGGTCCTCTTACTGTTTAGATACCACTGCTTCTGCATTTGCAAGAACAGAGGGGGTGCAGTTGGCCTTGATTCAGTTCTTACATATTGTCTGCAAAGATTTAAACACATCAAAGGGTCAGCTAGATCGAATGAGCCGGAATCTTTTAGAGTAATTGAAAGTTTGACTTCCATTTCCCCAAGAACTCTATTTATTTATTTTAACTTCACTAAAATTCCCTCAGAGTTACAAAATTAATTGCAGTCCTGTTATCTTTCCCTCATTGAACCCCCCTCAATGCCAGCAGCCTCTGAAATGTTTCTTACAGATATCTCAATACTAAATATCTGCTTTTTACAATGAAACTGGGGGAACCTTACATGAAACTACCTGCTGTTCCACACTCCAATGGACACATCCCTATTTTTACCTCAACATTCAGTAGCAAAAGGAAAGCTAGGAGGAATACCTCTCACAGAATCCTTTGAAATAACTAAAAAACAAATCATATTTATTTTGAAGTAATTTAAGAAAACCTTCCATTGTCCTTTTTTTGATCCTACAGTCTGTTTCCAGGCCTATGTCAGTGCTCAAAGAGCTTCCTTTCATTCATTAAAATTTCATCAAACGTGTTGAGATGAGATTTACTTCTGCCAACATTTACAGATCATAAGGCTAATCCAGACTCTGTGTCCATTCCTTTCTACCAGAAGAAGACTTAAAGCTCAAAGAGCCACTTTAGTGACATCTCAGCATTTACATTATACTACTCAGATGCTACCCAGGGCTGCTGTTCTTGTCTTATTTCACCCACCACTTCCTATGCTATATCAGCACCTCTTTTACAAACATGCACCCAACAGGACGTTTCTGTCAAATATTTTGAAAGTCAGTGCTATACTCTCTTCGTTTCTCTGGAAAGGAGAGAAAGAGACTGGAACTTTATGCAATTTTTCTTTCTCTAGGCAGTGTACAGAAAGAGACTCTCATAACTAGGGGACCGGCTGAAGGTTGCCTCTGTGTGAAGGCTGAAATTGTCTTTCTTAATCTCACAGATAAATGGTTAGTAGCATTTTTAACACTCTGCTTAATGATTATAGTATTCAGGAAGAGCCACTTTTATACTTATTTTGAAAACAATTGTTTATATCTCAATATCAAATTCATGCTTTTCCTGGCTTCAAGGTCTCTCGGACTCATGAAAACATGCAACCTTCCCATCTATTCAACCGTTTCAGCTAAGAAAGTGTTAGAAACACCATGCCAGTGGTTCAAATGTTAGATTTTTGTTCAGAAATTCATGCACAAGAGTAGAAGATACAAGATGCTGTCCCCAAAATTCACTAATAAATCTTCCCCCCCCAAAAAAAAAAAATAAAATCAAGTGTAAGAAAAGACAGTGTAAAGTCATAACATTTGCATCTGCACCAAAAGTCTTCGCTTACTACAGAGGGCTGAGAACTATGCTTTTTACACTGGCTTGTGGATATTTACACACCAGCCTCAATCCTGTCCCATTAAAGTCATAGGGTCTCTAACAAGCCCATTAATGTGTCATCAGGGCATAAGCAAATATGTCCAAAAGTAAACATTCATTCTAAAAAAAAATTACTGTCTTCACCATGCTTTTGAAGGCCAAGAATGTATCCATAATAAGAACTTTGTATAAATACAAGCCCAAATTTTAATTATTCTAAGGGAAAATTATGAGGAAAATACAGGATGGTTCAACTCCTCTAGTCTGGATCCTTTGCTCTTTCAAAGGCTTTTCAGGAAAAAACAAAAATCTTTCTACTCATACAATAGACAATGTCCCTTTTTAGGTCTGCTTCTAATAACATGAATAATAGTAATCTCCCCTACAAGCTGTGCTAAGAATCTCTTCGGGGAAGCAATGACATCTTTGCATTATTAATAGCTGATTCAATCTGGCTTGCTGTAGTAACAGCTTTTGCCAGTGTGAGATTAGGTTCAACTAACAGCCTTACGAATTTCAGCATGTCTTTATCTAGCAGGGTATTATAACACAGTGTCCTTCTGTGCCCAAGAAATGCAGCCAAACAGAAACCATGCCTGCCTGGTATCATCAATCATGAACAGAATTGAGCTACACTTATCCACATTTTTAAAGGAATTACTTTTGAATCTCAAAGGGAAAGACTGAAATAAGACAGCAAACATCCTCATGATTCTTCCTCATTTTATTCTCCAAATATCTTCAAGCATCTCTCCCCCTGCCTCTTGGCAGAGTCTTTATTTCTCATTGACTTTTTTGAACTGTATTTTTCAATCTTTCTCCAGCCTTGTTTCATTTCTCCTTTGAGAGTACCTCTTTGTTATACATATTTCCACTTATTTTTAATTTCCCATCCATGCTTTAAGATTTCCTATAATAATACTGAATAGACGTTAGGACTTCTTTAATAGATTTCTAACGCCATAAGGGGCAGGACTGGGAGACTGACATTTTGACCTCTCGTTTACTGCCAGATGAGCTATTGGGTGTTCTGGATACATTGGTTCTCCTTTTCCTGTCAGAGCAGACCATTCTTTTGCAGGTATTATCTCATCAGTCTTTTAGACAAGCTTGCACACTAATCTGGTTTGGTTCATGAGTGATCATTTGTTTTCCACTTTTGTTCATCTTCTTCGTTTAATGATTTTAGGTGATATAAAAAGGACAAAACTAATACAAAAAGGACAAAACTAAGAGTTTGAATGTGAAGGGGATCAATGCAAAACAGAGAAAGGAAAACAAAAAAATCATCTCTGCACTTAGCTCCTCTAAGTCATTGATCTGAAACTCTCTTTCAGAAAGAGGGCAATGATTTTCCCTTCATTCACTTGCAGTTCCTATTTTCATTGCTGTATTCCTTCATGCAATGCCCAGTTTAAAAGCAAGCTCATGGAGCCAGGTAATGTCATCTAAAATATTTTAAAAGGTATTCTGTGTTTTCATCAAAAGTGTGAAAGAAAACTGATATTCTCAATATTAATTAAGCTGAATTTCATTTATCTGTTTAGAAAAATTAATATGGATTCCCATCTTTAAAGCAAGAAAACAATTTTCTGAAATGCTAAAGAGAGAGAAATAATGCCTAACACAGGATGATAGTATACGATGGGTCCTAAATCAATGCCATGGTCACAAAAATGGTTCCTTAAAGAATCTGAGTAGGATACAGATTATAGTTGGCAAGACAAAAAAAAAAAAAAAAGCATCTACTGAGCAACCAAGCCAAAATCAATTGAGCTAAATTCAGACCAACAACATAAAGGTGACAGGGTTTACATCACTCCTGCAAATCTCAAATAACTAGCTTCATTTTTTTATGTTTTGGTTGCAACCATTTCTGGTTGATCTATCATTCTCATCTTTGCAAGATTACAAGATTTGTGGTTTAAAAAAATCAGAAGCTATGAGGAAAGATCTCAAGACATAGTGCCTTTTTGCCTACCTTCACATTAGCTTGACAACCAAGATGAATCTGAAGAACTATTTTGAGTTTGTTCAGCGGTATTGGTAAACAGTTAAAATTACATGTGTCTCACAGGAAAATACATGGAAACATTGAAAGGACGTTTAAAAGATCAGGGGAGATTATATTATAAAATAATATTTATGCTTTAAATATGCCCCAACATAGAAAATTATTGTGAACATGTTTCAGGTTTCATAGTAAGCCCTTTTTTTGGAGAAATGAATTATTGCAGGCCTAAGAGCTATATGGCTGCTGAAAGACTACCAACCCATGATGGTCCCTCCCTCCAGATGAGTGCTATCAAAAACATAGTAAGACCTTAATATTGAGCTGTAAAACTCAAGGGAGAATATATTCACATGAAGTGATTATCTCTTATGTTTCTGGACATTCTAAAGATACATTACATTCTCCTAATAATACTTGCCTTCTTTTTGATATGATGTTTTGGAAGAACAGCTTGCACTTATAATCAGTACAATTTATCACCTATCCCCAAAGTACCCTGCCGTTGAAATGCCTGACATATATATTAGGTGTTGCGGATTTAGCAAAAATTGAATTATAAATTGCCTTGCCAGCTTTTGCCTCTGGAAATAATGAAGAAGGGAGCTAAAGAAATGTTCTTCTGAAGGATTTATTTTTAGTGGCTATAGAGAAAGAAACAACAAACATGGATTGACCAGATTTTATCATTTTAAGCACTGAATAGCTTTGTCTCAAGAAAAGTTTTTGGGTTTTTTGGGGGTGGGTTTTTTTTTTTCCATTTAAGAATAAAAAAACAAAACTGCACTGAGAGTGCTTGAAAATCCCTGAAAATAGCTCAATTGAGAAAGGGAAAAAGAAAAAAAAAAAAAGAAAAAAAAAAAAGAAAATACTAACAAAACATTAATTTGTACTCACTAAGACCATATGAGGATTTCAAGATCTTGTACCCAAATAAAGTCAAGTTAAATGTCATCCAAAATACTTTCTTTTCTCTTCTCTGCTAAATGCTTTCTCTCAGTGAATGAAATTATTTGCAGTGGCCCTTTGAGTTTAGCATTATCCAACTACTCAAAATAATAAGATCTTTAATAAGTTATCTAAATTGGCAGAGCTATGCAAAAATCCATTTCTAACAAGTAACTCAGCACCAAATGTGCACAGTTAACTAAATGTTGATTATAAAGCTATTCAGAAATACAGTAAGCTTTGGTAACACTGATTTTAAACCAACATCTAACATTTCTTTGCGAACTCTGTACTCGTCTCTTGAGAAGTTCCTGGATAGAGAAAAAGCAATCTGTGTTCATCTTCAGTTATTTAATTTAAAGGAAAAAATTCTGCCTGAGTGCACACACATATATAGCCTGCACTCTGTATTTGAGTTAATCTCCGAATAAGCTTTCTGTTTACAAGTTCAATAGAAATTTTAGCTGAATCTGTGACACTCTTAAAGAATATATTTTTTTAGTATCTTACTAGATGTTTTTGTTTTAATCCACTGATATTGGAACACTAGTGTGAATTATCTGCTTCTTCATCTTTGTAAGTTTATATTACATCCAGGATTTTGAGTGTGCATGTTTTTAATATAAGTGATACAAGAACACAAAGTCTCAATGGAGTGTGCTGTCTGTGTGTGCAAAGAATAGGCACTTATCAGTCAAATATTTCCTCCTTGCTATATTAAATATTCTATTACTAAATGAACTGATAATAATCTTCTGATGTCTCTTTGGTATTATGGGACAAAATCTATATTAATTTTTATAATTAATGCATTCTACAATATAACTGCCAGATTACAGTCACATGACATTCACTCAGCAGTTTGCCCAGGTTAATGACAATGTGAAGAAGACTGCAGACAAACGGAGTCAGGTGACTTTGTCCCTAAATCTGGTTGAGAATATGAATAATATTAATAGTTGCTCAGTTCAGTTTACAGAGTGGCTTCCATTCTTAAGGAAACAATGCAAAGAAATTATGAATACAAAAGAAATTAAAGCTGTAACTTCCGGGAAGGTGAATCCTTCACATCTTAATAATGATTAGGATCCTTAACAATCAAGTAAGAAGGCAAGAGTGTCCAAAATCTTGAGTGAATAAGTAAGTTTGATAAAGTAGAAAACGGACACATGAATGGAAAGACTGAAAGAAATTATTTATCATGAAAGTAATATCTCCATGGAAGGCAGGGGATGAGTTTACAGAAGACCCTTAAAAATGCTTGCAGAAGTGGAGTGCACAAGTCTTCATCCTTTTCAAAATTGTGAGTAGTACCAGGATTCAGGGGGGAAAAAAAAAAACAAACACTTGAAGAAAAGAACACAAAATAGGAGGAAGGATGAGTTTTCCTAGTAACTATATTTACATTTTGTTATATCCTTGTTAGAGGATAAGCTTTTAATGTCTTGCCATTTATTTTTCTCTTTTGCATGTTATGGACTTGAGTCATTGGCCACTGTGGGTCACTGAGCTTGAGGAAAGAACTAAAAAATATATGCAAGATGTCAATTTACTTGTATTATAGAAAATAACATAGAAAGGCTTACAAGTTGGGGAACATGCTGAAGAAATGTGTTGTCATCATATAGCCACAAAACATCCTGCAGATTAATACTATGGTGGCCCTGCATGACACCTGTAGTATATGTGGGCATTAGGTCAAAATATTAGCTGGAGCTAATGATAGGCCCATTATAACCCTCCTTAGTGTTCATTACTTAGGGGACCTTTTGAAGGTGCTCTGTATCATTCTCTGGCTGACAGGCTATTCAGTGAAGGTTAGCAACTCCCTCTGAAGTCCTGTTTCTCTGTTGCTGCTAACAACCTAGTTGGGGTCATGGAAGGCACACATGGATCCTTCACCTAAATGACAGAAATAGTATAGGAAATAATTAACATCTGTATGTGGTACAAAGATTTCGAAGGAAAGTAAATTTACTGGTTTTCAAGGTTAATTTTTTTCTGCATTGAGCATAATCACCACAACAATGAATCAACGTTGTTAGTATTGCACTCAGATCAGTGAGGACATGAGTGTTCATGATATGTTCAGAAGCCCAGTGGATGAATTCTACACAGATGTTCATGGCAAAGCCAAAGGGTTAAAATAATATTCCTGTAATCCTAGTTTACTAGCGTACTATTGATGAACAATAGAGTTCTTCACCAACAGCCCCAACACTTTAGAGTATCTTTACCTCTCCAAACAGTAATATTTTTACATGTGCATGACCACAATGTGTAAGTTTTTAAAATAACAGTTTTATCAAACAATACCTTAACACAAACAAGCAAACAAACTAAAAACCTTTGAAAGTTTGAAGCTGTTATGTGCCCAGTTTCAGTACAGTGTAACACCTTGCATCAAGAAAAACACTAATTTGATTCATGAGTATTCAGGTAACTGAAATTGAAAAGAAGTCAACAAAATTTAGCAAAGTTTAAAATTCTGGAGTCAAGGTACATTTTTTATTCAAGGAAAATTAAGAAACAAAAGCAGCAGAAAGGAAAGAAATCCTCCACCATGTCAACAGAAAAAGATGAAAGACGTTCCTTCATAAAGCAAGTTACCATTAAAAGCTCTGAATTATGTTCTGGATAAAAAAGGACTACTTGAAGAGTGATCAGTGGCAAAGAAAAGCCTAAAGAAGTATCTGTTTTCCAAAATGCAAGAGGAAATTCCCCAAAAATAACACTTCTCCAACTGGAGGATTCTGAGTACCATTTACAACAGTGAAGCTAAGGTCTTGAAGCAGCTCTCACCTCCTGACCAGACCCTAGGGGGTTGGAAGGTAGCTGTGGAGTAGCATTACTGATGGGGTAATGAGACACAAGTTTCTCTATATTACACTTCTGAGGCTTTAAAAATATCTAAGGGCAGCAGAGAATCAATCCAGTCACCTCACTTTGAGTGTAGTCAGATCAAATAGTTGGGAATGAAAAGGTCAATATAAAGGACTAAATTGAAGTATCAAAGCAGTGAAGAAAATCTGAATTCTACTGGCCAAAGCCTCAACAATATTTTGCAAAAAATAGAGAAATTTGCCAATGTTAATTGTTGCCACCACAGAACTCACTGCAAAGCTACAACAAATCAATGTACCTTTGTATGCATTTTTTTCATTCTATTACCCCTTCATCAGCCCAGAGCCCCAGAACCCTCCTCATTTACATTATCCTAAATACAGTAGACTATGGTCATGGGGAAACATTTCAGACAACTCTTCTTATGTTCAAAATAATTTGAAAGCTTATTTATTCCCCACTCAAGTCAAGCAGTCTCCAATAAAGGAAATAATCTTTTTCTAGCCTGAGATGACATTTGGCAAGTTTCAGAGCAAATATTCATGACAAAGTCATAAGCCTTTGAACACAGTTTTCCACTGGAAATGCTGACAGCTCCTAAAGCACAGTGGTGTGAACAGCGCTGCTGTAATAAGCAGTAATTTAAAGGCTGCGCACTAGTTAACTATTAGTGCTAGTAAACAAGTGACCCTGATGGGATTTCAAATTAGAGCTTCAAGCAAACCATTTGATATTTAACCCTCTTGCTTTTCCACCTCATGGCAACGGAAACATTATATATCATGGCATAATATTATTGTAGCTCCCTCACTTGATAGGGACAGAAACCAGATAAAAGCAGATAAAATGTTTGTGACAATAAGAAAACCAGTGTTTCAACAAATACAGCCATCTAAAATTTTTCTTGGGGTAATTACATCTGCAGCTTTGCACTGCCTGTGTTTGCTTTGGCATCTGGAAATGAGAAAATAGTGTGCTAACTATGCATCGTATTCTGTCAATTAGCAATAATGCATGAAGACCAACCTAAAAATAATCTTCTCTTCTTCTGCCACTTTGCATAGACCACAGAGCAAATTTTAGGGAAAAATAACTGGTAAAGAAGTCCAGGAAATAACAAAAACAAAACCACAAAGCTAATGTGTGTAAAGTTGGCTAATCTCTATGTGCTGCATATAGAGAGTCTCCTAGGACTGGGTCCCATGCACCTCCTCCCTCAGAAAACTGAGAGGAGGGGGAACACACTAATTCAAAGGAGTTCTCCAGGTACCCTGCTGCCCTGCTGTGTGATGGGGCTTCGGTGGACATGCAGGTAGGTCCTCAGTCTCAGTGCACTTAAACTGAGTGTCAGGATGACTGTGGAGCTCCTGTGCTAACACAGTCACTACTGGTATGATGCAGGATTTAGATAAGTAAAATTCGAATTTCTCTAAATTTGTCCATAGTTTAAGTGGACCACTACTGGTATGAAGCAGGAGCACCATGATCCGCATAAAAATTAATCTTTCTTCCCTAAAATTGCAGATGACCAGAAAATAAGATACACAGCATGAGTTAATAACAAGATAAATATACACTGTAATTTAAAGATGGACTTATGTCACAAAACACACCAAAATTTCATCATCTCCTTGCTCTGTGTTCCCTGGATAGAGCAGAAGTAGTCACACTGCCCCGAAAAATATTGTTGCTTCCTCCTAACCTGAAACCAAGAAGCCCTAACCAGCTCTCTAGGGAACGGCAGTGATACGTTTAGAGTATGGAAGTGCATTTGATTTATGGCTTTTAAATCAAGAACACTTTTAGTGCCTAAACAAAAGAAAACATTTGAACATTCATTTATACTACCCAAGAGCATCAGAGAGATCTTGTGTCATACCCTCATTCACACATGCTGTGGTGGTATACTACACGAGCTGTAAACAGCCCAGAAGAATCAAGGAGAGAATTTCATCACTGTCTCTGACATTGACCTCCTGCAGGTACAGAAAGAAACCACAGCCCCTCCTCCTTCTGTTTCTCATAGCCAAGTGAAATAACTATTAACAGAGAGGTAGCTCCTATTTGCTTTGACTGAAAAGCCAGCAAGTGACAGACTATCAGCTTGATCATAGTCCTGTCCAGCTCCCTCAGGGCCTTCTTTAACCTTTGACAAATGGTAACATGGAAGGATTTTCACAGCAACCTGTCTTTCCCTTTCTATCTGCTCCATAAATATCATGTCCATCACAGATTGCTTTGTATTACAAGACTGATATGTCTTATATTTCCACACAACTTGCAGACAACAGTTTTTCTGCACCTGATACAAATGCTGTTCACGTATCTCTCTCTAAATATAATATGTTATCCAAGAGAAAAATCAATGCCTATAAAATTTAAGATTCAAAACACATATTTTCTGAAGGTCAACTATGAGAAGAAATAATAAAAAGATAATTAAAATCTTTAAAACAAAATAATTCTACTCTGTGGGGGCTAATATTAATCAGGTATTCAAGTCCCACTAGTATTTTACAATATATTTTGGCCTTTATAGCTATTTTCACAGCAGTGTTAATAAGAAAGTTAATTATTCTTCCAAGTAAAATGCTATGAAAATCAGCATAGTCAACTGTTATGTGAGCCATTTTCATCTTACAAGCAGATTTGTTATGACTACAGAAGGAAAAATCAAAGAAGGAAATAATCTCTAAAGAAGCAGTAATCTTGTCTTCCTCCCATTAATTAAAAAAAAGGTGGAAAAACATAAAGGAAGAGCAAGTGAATGGAATTCCTTTGCACGGTAAAGTGTATCAGCATTTTCCAAGCAGGCACTAATATGTCTTCATATATGCTATTTATAGCACTTTAGTCTCTTTTTTCATAGGTTTATTATTAAAGAAGAGTAGTGACATATAAACATAAAAGGATAGTGCCCTTCAAGGAGATATTCTTGCAAGCACTACCACAAATTTGGCATTTTCAAATGAATTTATTTAAATCTTTGCAATTAAGAATACTTCAACTAGAATGTATGGTATATTTCTGAGGCTGCGGTATGTTGCAATGTGGAAGAATTCAGCCTCCTACATTTCCTTGCAGCACCAATTACTTCTGCAAGATATTAAAAGGCCTCCCCCAGCTCTCTTTCAAACTCCTTTTCAACTTAAAAGATTCAGAAAACTTCTTACCCTTTCTATTTCCCTCAAAATCACTTTTTGTGTTACTGTGTAAAAATGAAATGACAGAAAAGTGCTGGTATAGTACATCAAACAAAAAATGTGATATGTTTCCATTTCAGTTCACTGAACGGCAGAATAATGTCTCTCAGAAGCAGAATCAGGCACTTGCTCATAAAGTTAGGTACTTTTTACTTTTATTTTTTGTTCCAGAGAATAACACATTTCCCTGTAACGCGGTGCAGTGTCAGACACTAAACTGGTAAGTTCTAGCTGATACAGACAGTTCATTATAGCACCAAGTCAGCATCACTGCCACTCAGAAACAACTCCACTGCCTTCGGGCCTGTAGCACGTGCAAGTCTGAATTTTATTCATAAAGTCTAAGCATACACTTCTAAGCAAAAGCGAAATACATCCTTAGTTTTACATGGAACTACTAAACTAATTGGTCATTGACATACATGGCAATTGGTCTCAATATTCCCTATAGGTTTGCAGGAAAGCTGCTCTCCAGCACAAGCAAATCAGACCAGTTGTACATTTGTATTGGTCCGTAGGGTTTGCCTTGTGCTAAGGAGACAGTACAGACCAATAAGCAGCACAAAAGAGCTCTCCAATATAATCTGTAACAATACCCATTTGATCCAGTCATTTGGGAGCTGCAGCTCCCCAGCTGTAAGACACAGCTCTGTGAATACCCACTTTGGCAACACATTTGGTCCGATACCATGGAAAAACAATACATGCTCCAATTCCTGTAATTTTAATCAATGTCTCTAATTGCTATCTATATCATGCATTTTAAATTTAAGAGAGCAAAGTGGTTTGCCTGTCTTTTGCTTTTTCCTGGTCCTGCCAGACCTAGTTCTGTACATCTGTCTGCTGGTTCCAGATATCTGCTGTGTGATCCTATACCCTCTATTCTGGCATACCACTGCTGTCTCATGTCTCCAAAAACTCCTAGTCTCATTACTGAATCATTATGCTCAGCAAAATTAGTAAGCAGTCCAGCTAAATTCTCTCTTTTTTTTTTTTCACTTTAAAAGCACATTTGAATCAGTTTACAGCTGGAGTCAGGTGCATTAGATCAGGACACAGCAAAAGATGTGGTACTGTAACAGTACTGGATTGCTTGGCTAACCTAAAAGTATTTCCCTTTTAAAATGTTTTAGAATCATAACCCAATATAAACTTCCATAACTTCTAAAATATGAGTTTGCTTCTCATTCTTCAATTTTCTTTTTTTTTTTTCTTTTATCTGTATTAAGGTTAAGGTCTAATCCTGTGAGGTACTGAGCAGGCCTGAATGTCATTAGTACAATAGTAATTAAAAATATTCAGACCCGCATTGGATATGATTTTTCTTAAGAAAAAAACCCACTTCTGGTTATTTACACAGCTGCTGGGTATCTGTTTCATTCCTTCAGATAGATCGGACTCTTTTTTTTTTTTGCCTTTCAATGTTTATTATAAAATCTCAATTTTCCTCTCTACATTTCCCAAAATTTTTCCCAAGTTTTCTCTGCTTCTGTTCTAAAACACAAGGGACTGTATTGTTCATCAAAACACACTTTACAGAATGAAGTACTCCTTTACAAGATAAAGTTAGTTCACTAGTCTGTGGTTTATAAAGCTGCAAATATTTAAGAATGTGCTTATTCAAAAGTATCAAAAAAACCCTGATCTATCACAAGATGACACATCATGTTCTTTGCTTATTCATTTTGTGGACGATTTACCCTCCTGTCAGGCAAGCTTCTCTTAAACATATGCTTTCTATACAGCCTACTGGTGTAAAAAATAATTATAATGTTTATTAAATTAAAATAATGAGGTTTATATGAACTTTCAATGATGCAGACAGGCAGACTATAACTGTAAACCGCATGCTATATACTTTGGACTTTTACGGCTTTTAATTTATCAAAGGAAATAATTAGCACACTTTGTGGCAGCCAGTGATGGAATTTATTCATTTGGAAGCCATGGGTTTCCTGTCATTAAAACTACATCATGTCCTTCCTTTTCTATTAAACTTCAACTGAGGGCAGTAAGAAGTCACTAAAAGGAAATGAAGAGGTTTTTTGGCAACATTCACATACAATGATTTAATACTGCTAAAAGATAGCAAGCCATAATGTATGCCAATAAGGGATGAGGGTTCCAATTACCACGTTATTTCCTTTATTTGCTGCTTTGTTTGTGGCTCAATTAACCATGATTTGCAAAATCACTTCAATAAATTTATTTTCTCTTCATCAGCTTACTGTATTTTTCATTCCTAATTACAAGTGTTTCTTTTATGGGAAATAAAATTATGTAGATCTTTTACCAGTACATTTACATTTATATGTCATAGTATATTCCTTTTTTCCTTTCAAAGGAATCAATCGCATCTCATTAACTAAAGATTCATTTGGGCTAATATTAATGCTTTTGGTTTTTTTTGGACATTTTTTCAAATATAAGTAGAAAAATATCTGGCTTTTCTTCAAGTGTAAAGGAAACAAAAGCACCAATAAAAGTTTCTCTTCTCTTTCACACATACACAAAACTCCCTCTGCTTTATGCACACAGCTATAAGTGGCTTCTACAGACCAAAACTTGCATCACAGAAGTAGCTCAGACCAGACTGAAGCTGACTGAAGGATACCTGTATTTTTTCTTCAAAAGAGGTCTAAAAGCAAATTAGCATAGAGACAGACTTACCCTCTCTTTTACAGGAGTGGGTGGTCCTTCCAGGTAATGACCAAGGTATACCAGCAGCAGCAGCAGAATGCTGGAACTTCAAGTATTTATGAAATGATGCCAGGAAATGTGAAGGAATAGGTGATACAGGGAACTGTTGGGTTGTTGGGGTTTTATACATAATGACATTAGTTTAAGTTTATTCAAATTACACAAACCGATCTGAGCCAGTTCTCAGAATAAGCTTCAACTGCTTCACAGAATTCTAAATTTATTCATAGTGTTTGTTTGCTTCACTTAATTCAGAAAAAAATCACAATTAATTTATTATTTGAAACTTCCAGCTGCATATTTGACTTCTATATCTAAGATCTAACAGACATCTTATCTGAGACAGACATTAGTTATCCAGAATATTTATTATCAAAGCCTATTGAATTTGAGGGGGAAGAGGTCTTTAAGGAAATGTGCAGACAATTATAAAAAAGTCCTTTACTGGAGGTCAGTGGAAAATTGTTTAAATTCAAAAATATTTCCTCATATCCACTGAAGTTGGTCACCGATATTGCTGCTAAGTTTGCAAATTAAGATGTAAGATCAGAGCTAGCTAAGATTGTCATATTGTCTCCTCTAATTTGGAAAAGTAGAACTGGGCTAGAGAGAAACCCATAAAAGAGACTTTATGACTCTCTTCAAGGCTGACATAGAAGCCAATGCTCCAATACCTTCTCCCAGCCTCTTGCAATTACATTTCCGCAGGAAGAAAGAAAAGGAATTAGAAACAGGATAATGTAGCTTTAAATCATTTCTCACAGCCTTTGCCTTCTAGTGAGAGCCCTGAGCTTTTTTAATGTTTCTTATATTGTTTAGTGTGATACAACAAAAAGCACAACTTGTTTGACCCTTCCTCAATAAAAAATCATTTTGTTCTGACATCCTATAAAATCTGTGCATGAGCCTACTAAGCTGTAGTGTCTCCTCCAATTGACAAGGAGCAAGCACTGTAAATGCATACAGTAAAGATCCCTTACAGACATTTTTAATGCAATTCTGACAAAGCAATACATGTCATTAACACACCACAGCAACAGACAAGCATGTGTTACTACTAAAAACAATGCCATTTCCAAAGCTAAGACTTAATGTCACCACCAAACTTTAAAGTTCCTGAGTAACCAGGGATATCTTGGGTGGGTTATGCTGCTTGCATATGAGCAGGTATAACACTGGCAATAAACTCGTAGAAACAATGTAATTGTCTCTGAAATCCAAACCTGACAGTGCACAGCATAGACAGATTAGTATCCCAAAGAAGATCCAAGAGTGAATATTTCTGGCCTGACAGCATTAAAAAAGGCTAAAGATTGCAGCTGGTAAGAATAGTTGCTCCTCCCTACCACCACCTTGGAAACAGTGAAATCCAGTTATAAGCTTACTAAAGGTCACACTTATTGTTAGCAAATTGCTTGTGTCGTTGAGCAACCTGCTCTAGTGAGGAATGTCCCTGCCTATCGTAGAGGGGCTGTAGATAGATAATTTTTAAGATCCCCTCCAACCCAAACCATTCTATGATGCACAGTGCTAGGAAATACTGTAGTATTGTATAGGGGAAGAAAAATTTATTCTAGTACAAGAAGCATGTTGAAAACTTTGTTTATGTTTACTCAAAAAAGTTCTTGAATAAAGATGCTGAACAATGTTTTCAGTAGTTATATTCAATTTGCAATGCTCTTATAAAAGCTTTACAAAATCCTAATGTCTGAAGTATGAACTCAAAGTTTTAGTAAATTAAATACACAAATTCCAACCAAAATCCTGTTTAATTCCAGAATTATGAACCTCCAGCAATCTTTTTTGAACACATTCCTACTTTGACAACAGTTTTACAAAGTTTATCCTCCAGTTATCACATGCTTTAACATTAATTTAATTTTGCAGCTCTTCAAAATGGTGCCATTCTATTATTATGTCAATTGTTAAGACCTGTAACATGGGGATAAGCAAAACCAGCTTCATTAATTTTGGATGTCCAGTGTGAGATATCTAGGACCATTTTCAGACTGCAT
Source organism: Amazona ochrocephala (assembly GCA_039720435.1). Classification (NCBI taxonomy): domain Eukaryota; kingdom Metazoa; phylum Chordata; class Aves; order Psittaciformes; family Psittacidae; genus Amazona; species Amazona ochrocephala. Next base: position 40,749,714 of record CM077879.1, read on the forward strand.
AGCATTGAATCTATTTAGAGAAATTAAACAGTGGAAAAATTCAACTTCAAAAGTAAACAAAATCTGAAATATTTTGGCTCGCAAAATAGTTCAGTAATGAAATACTACCATATTACCTCAGGCAGCTGTAGTTCATAATCTTCATATTCCCATATTCCTCTGTAGCACAGGCTTTCTGAGGGAAACAACAGCAGTAAGAAGATGTTCCTTTATTAGAGAGTCCCTAATTACAGTGTTGAAGAACATGTAACCTGGCTGGAGAGTTCAGTCCATGAAGGGGTGTTAAGCAAGGGGAAAAAAAATCCATCAAAATACAGTTCCTTTAAGATATTGTGGCTGGCTACCTAACTAAAATATTTTGGTTCTCGGGTATTTGATATTAAGAAAAATATGGAGAGAGTTGCGGCACATAAGAACAACCTAGATTAAGCTTTCCCTATTTAAGGTAGGAAGGAAAAGTAACATTCACTGAATCTTGTGCTTTCAGGCTAACTCACACAGGCTTCAGGAGCAGTTGCAAGCACTTACCATTTCAGCAAAGAGGACCTCAGAGACTCAAGTCAGGTGCCTAGAAAATTAGAGCATATGGTGAAAGCTGGGATCAAGCAAAGGAACCACTTTCTCATCACAGTGCACAGCCCTTAAGAGCTCTTTCAGTGCTCACACTACTTCTTACTTTGCCTGCCTTCAGTTAGCACCTCCATCCCCAATCTTTTGTCTTTTAAGGACAGAAAAGAAGTATTTTCTGCTCCCTTCCTGAACTGGGGTTTAGGAGCAATTTTAGGCTTCTCATTACTCAGATAATGGGAGGATACAGGAATGGGGGATTTTCTTCCCTAGCTGTTCAAGTACAGCTAACGTTTCAAGGTAAGGTTTTTTCCTTACAGTGAAGACAGAAGGTTTGAACACAGCATAAGCCATTATAGTGGAGGAAGGAAAGTGTCTGTGCTTCCTCGAGGAGTGATTCACAACTCTTTCAGGGCTCTCCTCACGTCCTCACTGAAGTAAACTTGTACAAACAGTGTATGCATTAAATACCTCTATCCTTGGCTTCATTCCTCTTTGATCCTACTACTTGCTAACATGAACATAGCCTGAGAGGGCCAAGCCTCTCCAAAAAAGTTGGCTGAGGAGTGACTGTGCCTTGACTAATTTATAAGATATGAGTAAATTGAGAAAAGGCAGCTGTTTGACAGCAGAATTAAAGCTGTTAGCCAGGTCTGCCTGCACAACCAATGGAAAATGTTTAGGGAATCGAAAGAGACTGAAGATCACCAAAAACAAGTAATCATGTATCATCAGGGCTCCTTCTTTGATTTCCTAAATCCTGGAGGGGGTTGGGAGGCTTTCTCTGGTATCATTTATGGGGAGCCATAAATGATATCAGAGATGAGAAGATGAAAGAAAGGGGCACTATGACTGAATAAAACTGGGGAAGAAGGGAGCAAGAAAAGTGGGAAAATAAGTACAGGAGGTAGAAATTGTATGTAGTTGAGAAGATAGCAGAAAAGAGGAAGAAGTTGAATGGAACGAGGATTTGATGGGAAGTCCAGGGATCATAGAATCATAGAATAGTTACGGTTGGAAAGGACCTTAAGATCATCTAGTTCCAACCTCCCTGCCATGGGCAGGGACACCTCACACTAAACCATGCCATCCAAGGCTCTGTCCAACCCCACCTTGAGCACCGCCAGCGATGGAACATTCACAACTTCCCTGGGCAACCCATTCCAGCGCCTCACCACCCTAACAGTAAAAAACTTCTTCCTTATATCTGATCTAAACTTCCCCTGTTTAAGTTTGAACCTGTTACCCCTTGTCCTATCACTACAGTCCCTACTGTAATGATAAAAATCCCTACTGAAGTGAAAAATAGCTACCTGGAAGGGATAAGTAGCAACATAACTGTCATGTCCCTGAGGGCACCAACAGCCCTGATTGTCCTTTCTCGGACTCCCTGGAACCTCCTCCAACCTGCCCAGGGCCCAGGACACAGGACCTGATTTCAACTCCCCGGAGCAATCAGTCCCTGTCCCAGCAACACCTCAGAGGTGTTAGGGTCATTGCTCATAATGGACAGATTCACACTAGTAGGTGAGACTCATCATCAAGAAGATTAGTTTAAAAATAAGAAGAATAGGAGATGAAGAAGCTTTAAAGAAATGCATTGAATGCATGTATGTAATTTGCCACTTCATTTAATAGCCACTGCAAGTTTTTCAGGAACAGAAGAATGTAAGAGAAATGATAGGATCCAACTGTAAAAAATCTGTACTTTACATAGTCCTAATACTTCTGAAATAAAGTGTACAGACACATTACAATACTTCAGATAAAGGTCCTGGTTTTCTGTTTAATCTTTGTCAAAATCCCTTTATTAATTTTATTTCAGGCCAAAAAATTTTGCTTTATTTATATATTATTATGCAGTTTTTCTCCAGTAACTGACAAACCCTAAATGCTTTATTAATGTGGCATTGACAACAGTTTTGCCACAGGGTTTCCCAGACTCCTTGTTCTGCATAGCTGGATGAAAGATTTAAGTGATCATGATTAGGTGGAAATGTTAACCTTCTTCATGCCACATCAATTAAATGACTGGTAAAAAAATCAGCACACATCAGATGTATGGATGCTTTGGTAAAATTCACACCAAAACTACCTTTTAAATCCATGATACATTCTTCAACTTTGCTCCTTTCATGTAATAGGAGACTTTTGTCCTGCAATAATACTTCACAGGATGGTAGTATAATATTAGATGTTATTTACATAGAAGGAAAGACAAGCTATATGCAGGAGAGGAATACAATCCTGCTACCTATTCATGTAGATCTTTAGCAGTTCTTTGTACTGTAACCAAATAAGTAATGTTCAGGATGAACAAACTCCTAAGAATAAAATTAGACCCAGTCCAGCTTTCCATAAAAAGATTTTAAAAACTCTTGAGGTTGCACATTAGATGGTAAATATTTTTTTTCCTTTCCAGTTGTAACATGCCTTTGTACCTTCAAAATATGTGAAATGTCAAAACAATTTGTGAAAACTTTATTCTGAAGTAGCTCCAAACTCTTCACATCCACTTTTTAATCTAGCAAACTTTTTCTAATAAAAAGCTTTCTCATCTGTAAGTAATAGACTTTAGAAAACATCCCATGTATAAA